>OY728134.1:1098011799-1102811799 GCA_963277665.1 Viscum album | reverse complement strand
AACACCCTCCAGAAAATTTTGATATTGAGTCTCTAGTAGTAGTGAAAATCAAGAGTATATGTGGAGCAAGAATGATACTGGTCTCCATTAGTAGTGAAAAGAAAGAGTAGTGGTGGAGATGGTAGGCTGTTTTAGGCCATACCAATTGATGAGGGACAACTGAGAAAAAACATTCTTTATATTTAACCATAGAGAAAATAGATCATAAATACAATTGGTAAGGAGGATAGGTTTAAATAATAGAGAAGAAACTCAAGTGTTCCTCAGGAAGCTCTTTCCCAAGCCCAATTAGTAGGCTCCTCTAAACAAAATTAATTCCCCCCTATGCAGTTCCTATTTCCCCATTTCATAATCTATTTCCATCCCACATTTAACCACTTAGGACCCATAGAATATATTCCCTCTAAAAACTTCACAAAAACTCCATCTATTCCAAAATACCCTTAAATAATTACACTAATTCTCCTGGTCCATTCCCCTTACACAACCCCCAAATGTTCCTATCAGATTGTGAGAAGAAACCTATACATATTGGTGTCTCTTTTCAAGATGTGAATGACTCTACTAGGAGGGGTGAGCCTGGGGATGCACCTTGGGGGGTGGGTGTGGGGATATAGAGGCTAGCATAATTCCACCTTATTAGGGACATGAATCCTTGAGATTTGAGTTTCCAAGGCACAACCACATTCCAATGATAGACTAGTGGGGAAAAATCTCCTTCCCCTATACAAGGTCTTGAAGCTGTGTCTCTAGTGCATGCACATATAGGGTCTCAGGTGTTTTTCAGTGAGTTTAACAGGCAAGAGGAAGGCCATAATGGATGGGTAGTCTAGTGGAGTTAGTGGATCACACAGCTGGGATTGTGTTGGCTATAATATAGGGTCATGTTAGAGTTTTGGAGACAGTTAATGTCACTTATTAATATGGGATGGAGCTGTTTAGCTAGGGTGAGGATGACCCCACTAGTAGGGATGGTAATTATTATTATTATCTGATTCAAGAGAAGTTCAATCAGAAAATGGAAGATAATAAGATCAAAGGAAGATGGGAATATATGATATATGGTGAGGACAATCATGGAGGTTCTTATAATGCTTCAATTTCCAAGGGAAAGAAGACTTTAAATGATGAAGAGGGATTTCAAACTGTCTATCCTAGGAAGTCAAGGAAAAAGGACTATTCTCTGTGGAAAACAACTATGGTGTCTATGTCTCGAAGCTCAGCCTATTACTCTGAATGGGATGATGATCCAAGAGAGGAATATTATGACAATGAATTTCTCTATTATGAGTAATTACTATGATGTATTTTTTTTTCGTTTCAAAGATGTGGGAAGTTTCTCATGTATGAAATGATCTCCCCTATTGTTCCTTTTTCTTTTTCTTTTAGTAAAATAGGCTAGATTAATCCGACTTTAAGCTCTATCCATTCCGATAATTGTTATATTGTGATTGGATGCATGCTTTAGCTTAAAGAGTAATTTGATTCTATAAATCATCATACATTCATTTAAGGAGTTACATGTTAGGTATGATGATTGATTTAGTATTATTCTACATTGAATTTGGATTAACTAGGTTATGAACTTGAATTAAGAAGTTAATTATAATAAATATGTATTAGGTGTTAGAATTTTAATAAAATTGGGGTCTCTTTTGAGTAAATATCAGTGGGTAGACAGAATTTTGATCAAACTATTCAATGGCCTAGAGGCTCATACCTTTTAGTGAAAAGAGAGAGTTGGCTACCTATCACTTCATTCTTACTCTTGTGGGGATTATAATTTTCATATGATTATAAGCCTTTACATGAAAGTTTTTCATGCACCTTATTTATAGGATGCATTTGGATATATGTGAATATAGTTTTCTTTTAATTCAGGTTAATAACACAAGCTATGAATTTTGTAAATAGTTTCACATCACTATGGTTTGAACATATTTATTTATTTAGATGGAATAGGATTTCAAACTAAATCACTAGAACCATGCATACATATAATGAGAATACATGAGATAAAATGGTTAAATTAAATCCAATTAAATATACTAAGCATCAAATTCATTCAAAATAAAACACTTGTCAAGACCTCAGTCATCCAACCGGGTAGGTTCATTCTAGAATAGGGTGCTCTAGGATTATCTTATATAAGGAAACATAATGAGGTGACCCTTATGTGCCTTGATTTTTTTTGTTTTATTTGGGTTACACTTAGTTGGGAGACTCTTGGGAAGGATGCTAGAGGAATAATGTTGAGTGAATCCATATGATGGATTACGATAAAGAGTTATCTGATCAACTATCCAAGAGTCATATATGACATGATTTTATGATTTTATACCTAAATATATATGTTCTAAGGTTGGGGCCAAAGTGTGATAATTTCTTAGTGAAATATGAATCTTGGTCTACTCACATATATGATGTAATATTTAAAAAGGGTCAACATTTTAGTGGAAACACAATTAATAAAAGTACTTATTAAATGAATGTAAAACATGATACTTATGATTCAGATTAAATGATGTCATAATCATTGAACATAACCTTTAAATCAATATTAAAAAGGATAATCTTAAAATAATTAATTTCCTAGAATGGTATAGAGACTTAAGAATCATTATTAAGAAAGAAAAAAAATCTATATGTTATAGAAACCTCTTCCTAAGTTAATAAATTACTGAAGTTGTTCAATAAGTGAATCTAAATGATTTTGAGAAGCATAGATGGATTACCATTAGGCTTCAGATATGTTAGATGTGAAATTGTTAAAGGAACTTTACTATCTTCTCATGCACTTAATATGATGGTCATATAGAGATTTGACAATAATTACACTAGATATGTAATAAGTTTGACAAAACCTAAAAAGTGTAGTCAATATAAGGCCTCTATGGTGGGTTATCATATAATATATGATTATATGGGTTCTTATGTATGTTTTTATTAAATATTATTAAATGGGTTTAAGAATATAAAATGTATCATGTTATACAAAAGGAAATATCCACTTTATCATTTTTTCATGTTGGCTGTATATACTCATTAAGTGAAATTATAATTAACCTCTCACAGTACAACATTAAGTTATATTTAACCAATGTTCATCCTAGAGTATTGTTGGTTGGGATGAAATATTAAGGTTAACATTTGTATTATTTTTTATAGATATGTAGAATATAATCATGAGGCATAAAACATATTTTGTGCACTGGATGACCGGCCAAGTAAACCTCATTGAGTGTCATACAATGTCTTTGGAATACTATAGGTGCATGCTTAATATTGAATACTCATACATGAGGTTGTAAATATACCTAGTATGAGAACCTTCATTCTTTGATACCTTTCTTATGCAAGCCTATAGGCTTAGAGAATCCGGGGTGGTTGGTATATTGTTGATCATGTCGTCGGTTGAGGCCTAACCAAGATGTGATTTTCCTCTCATATTCTAGGTATGAAATTCAAGTATTTGATTAAGATATACTAAGAAATTGTATTTTTATACTTTGATAAAATTCTTATGATTTCATTATCTACTTGGATAAGTGTCATGTGATGTGATTATCCACTTAGATGAATGAAATATGTTGTATTCATCAACCTGGACAATCTATAATTGGAGAATCGAGAAGTTGTGAATAGAAATATAGGATTGAAATACTCTATTTTCCACAGTTACTCGATATCTTGGAAAAAAGGATCGTATGGAAATTCATGCTTATATATGATACATTTGGTGAACAAAGGTAGAGAGATACATGTATTTTATAGATATCATTCCATATCAATTTGTAGTTTGAGTCGCATTGATATTTTTTAGAGGACTCTCCTTGCTTATTTCTATGAATTCAAGAATTTATATTTGTTTTAAAAAATAAAAAAGATTAGGTGGTCACATTTTGTGGTTAATTGAATAGGGATTGGCTTTTAATAAACTCAAAGAGTTTCTATAAAGTGTTTTATAGTTTATCCAAAAGAAGTTTTGGATGAATATTCACAATTTATTTCATATGATGTGTTATATAGTGAATTTTATGATATATTTTAATAAATTCATTGGAAAATATTCAAAAGGAGTTTTTGATATCATTTAATAAAGTTATTTTATATGATTCAATATAAGGAGAAATGTCACAAATGTTTACGAGGCTTTAATGAAAATGGAAGATTTATGGAGATATTCCTTAAAATTATAGATACACATGATGTGTTTATTCTATATAAAATGATACGATGTGGGTGTACCATAGAGTATAATAAATATGTTTAAAAAAACATGTTTTATGCCTTTGGTTATATTGTTTCATTTGGTATAGATATATCATATTGAAGCTATCTAGGACAAGTTGTAATGTGGGACACATGCCTATCATATGGTAGTGTTATTAAAGGAATTTTATTATAAAATTATCATAACACTAAATGATTGTTTAAGGAATTATAATGTTAAAGTGTTAACATTCAGGAAACTTCCAGAGCTATCATCGATGATTAACGTTTAATGTGAAGAAACATATGAGATAATTAATGGAACATTTGTATGATAAATACATGAATATCCGATGCATTACTCATATGTTTTGTAATAAATGAGTACAGTCATTGATAAATGGGGAGAATACTTGAGTGATTTATAAAGAGGTTAATACCATTGATATGGTGATTAATCAAGATTTCCTTAGTCTCTTATTGATTCTCTAGAATCTCGCTTCCTTTTTCTATCATTGCCATAAAGAGGTACTAACATACTGTGGGAGTGGTGGAGAATCCCACCCAAGCATTGGGTGATTCAGATCAGCCTATACATATACCCTAGAGGAATTAACTTGATGGTTGTTTCTATGGGATCTTTCTCAATGCCTTTCTAGTTCAATGGGTGGTAGGAAAAAACCCCTAATTTTGGTTCTAATAGATGAGTTTGGAAATGAACCTTCTTTACTTACTAAAAAAATGAGACCAAAACCTACTGGGTATTCGATTAACCACCATTGGGTACCTTATAAGGAACCATCCACCTTATGGAGTTCCACCAACCACCTTGTGGTTATCCTAGAGCTACAACCCCATTACCATAAACACCGAGTGCTCAGTGGTTCCCAAACAATTACTTTGTTATAACTATCACAAATTTTTAGTCCACCACCTAGATTTTCCTTACTCTGAACACCAAATCCACCACCCAGGCTTTCTAGAAACACCCAGACACACATAAATATCCCTCCTATAGTTTTTTCAATTATAATAATACTTACATGGATATGAATTCTCAAATCATCCCTACTTCATGACTAAAAATTCAAATTCCCTCTGAAATCACTGGCCCTTAATGATATAAGTTGTTACATGTGTGCAGTTATTAATTGATATTAAGTTAAAATCATTTTTAATATATATTTTCCAACATATAATAGAATTTCAAAATCAATGCGATGTGTTTGGTCATGGTGGTTTCTATTAAGATATTTTTCATCACTTCTTATGTACACATCACATATGTATATAAATTTTATTCTTGATGATACTGGTAAGGGAAGAAGTCCTTTATTAGTAAAGGGTGGGAAAAAATGGGTTATAATGAAGATTGACTATTTATCCTAAGTTTATGTGGACAATTTATTTTATTCTTCTATTCTGATATAATTCTAAATTATTGATCATAGTTTCTATTACTTGGGATATGTTTTTTACTTTATTTAATATCATGATTTTAATAAGCATTAACCAGTTTACTTTTTAGGTTATTTTTGGATAATGTATACCTTATTTTGGTGAATATTATAATTTAAATTATTTATTTATTATATATCTTATGATAATCATTATGAGTGTAAAACACTCCACATGTGACACATTCAAACCCTCAATGCTAGTTTCCATCCTCAGGTGATAGGGGAGAACCTCTATGGCCACTTGAAATTTCACCACAGAAAAATAATAATGTATTGGTGGGACATGACAATATTATATATGAGTGGTTATCATTTTTATATTTCAATAATTAAGGGAAATAATTAAATGGAGGATAAAGGTTTAAACCTGTATGAAAACTATGTATGTGTGCATAGCCAACACAAACACAGTAGAAATCTAAGTCCCCTTGGAATTAACAGATTCAATTGTTTGATTCTAAATGAATCATTGTGGGGTCAAATTATCCTAGATTGGGGGTGGAAGTTAGGTTATTAAAAAACCATTTTGGTATATAGTGAAATAATATATGCATGAGTGTGTTGAATTATACTTTGGTTATGAATGGAATTGTGAAATCATTTTATTTTAAATGATTTAATTATTTATAAATTAATTTTATTTTTTTGAAATATGTTATTAATAATGTATTATTTAACCAGAATCAATATAATGATATTCATAAAGTGATTTTATTTATTTGGTTTGATAATTTATCTTATGTACATGTGTATAAAATTATAACATCTATGTTAAACCAATGTGAAAATGCAATATAAAAAAATTGTTTGCTGTATCAATTTTTTAGAGAGATATAACACCAAAAATATATGGTGTAGATAATCTTGGAGTGGTGGTGAACTACTAATATAATTATGAGGAAAAAATAGGGGGGGGGCAGAATATGCTTCATTTTTCATGTGCATGATTTTTCATTTTAGGTGAATATATCATAGTTTTTTCATAGGGTATTTAAATATTTAGAATGAAGGCCACCTACAGGGGTAGTGTTGATGAATGATGTTGTTTTGGATTTCTAGGCACAACATCTTCATAAGTTTAGGAGAAATTTGGGACAATAGGGTGTAAAAGAATGGTTGTAATAATTGAACAAAATTTCTGAATTTATCAAGGAACTAAAGAATAAGAAGGTGAAGTTTTTAATATATATTCTTAAATAATTATCATAGAATTGGTGGGACATCATTGTTCAGGTAAAAATGATGGAAGGGTTGTTATATGATACTTTTTTTAATTTTTTTTCTTTGAGTATTTCTATATTGAGACTTTTAGGATGGGTAGAGATAAGAATTTTTTATTTGAAGAAACAAGATATTATAATTCATAAAAATATACCGAAATTTAAATATTTTCTTCATTTTTATTTGACTTTGGGTGGTGATGAGTCTGCCAAGAATTTCCAATTTTAGTAAGGTTTATAACCAATTTTTTATTCCTATGTGATTATATTTTGTATGTCTACTTAAAATGAGGTGATATATAAGTCATTAATTAATAAAATGGATATTAAAAATGAATTTTAGGTAGTTGTGGGTGATAATGTATGGAGAAATAATTAGATGATAATTTTTTATGATTACAATAATTTCATTGAAAAAATAAGGAATCAAGGGACATACTTACTTTATATATATTCTTAATTAAAAGAAACTCTTTACTTATTTTGATTTTTATGGAAGGGTCATAGATGATATGTATTCCAAATGATCTAAAGAAGTGTCATTCTTAGAGAATAATTGTACATATTCTTAGAATTTGTTAGCCTAGGACTCTAAAAACCAATATAAGTCAATCTTCATACACTATTATATATCATTCTTAGTTTCATATACCTCGATAGAGTTCTAGTAGTATGCCATCATGAAATATTCTCATAAAAGTGGTAGGGATTCATAAGAGTTAGCAAAGAAGGGATATATAGATTAATGAGTTTGGATAACCTAGGGCCAGGATCACAGACTTGGTATATGATAGTAATGTATAGAGGGTCTGAAACTACTAGACATTAAAGAGGAGACTTAGATGATCAGAGTTAGGGTACTAGTCACTTCGAACATGACTATTGTATTGTTTGATTATAGTGTATCACACTCATTTTTTCCATGTGATTAGTTTATAATTTATGTATGGATGTTGAAATGATTTTTAGAGTTTTATTATTGATATGGTTCTAGGGAAGAATATAAATCATATTAAGAGATGAATAGTTAGTGTCAATATCCTTAGTAGAGAGTGAAATCATTAGAAAATTTTTAAACTAAATTTATATCATTTTGATGTAATTATTGGTATGAACTAGTTTCCATTTTTTTGAGTATGCATTGACTTCTACTAAATATGGGTTAAATTATTTCCTTTCTCATAATTTTCTTATGTATTTTAGATATAATGATATTATCATGTTATATGTGTTGGAATATATTTTTGGATAAAAAAGAAGATTTAATCTTAGATTATAGGGATGGTTATCGATTCAACTATGGGTGGTGTTGGTACTATATTTCCTCCTATAATAGATCAATTTTTGGATGTGTTTCCTAAATATTGTGTATGGTTTCCTCTAGAGAGGAAAGTGGAGTTTGTGATTGATATAGTAAAAGGTATTGAGATTATTTATATCCCACCATGATGCATATATTTACATGTGATTTGATAAT
Source organism: Viscum album (assembly GCA_963277665.1). NCBI lineage: Eukaryota > Viridiplantae > Streptophyta > Magnoliopsida > Santalales > Viscaceae > Viscum > Viscum album. The sequence goes on along the minus strand of OY728134.1, from coordinate 1,102,803,430 downwards.
TATAATATAGTTTCATGATATTGAAATGATAGGATTAATCATGAAGAGTGTGTCACCTTGGGATCCTTTAGTGATTTCCTCTAAAAAGTAGAATATGAACATCAGATTATGTGTTTATTATAAAATGTTGAATTAATTAATAATAAATAATAAGAAATTATTTCCATAAATAAATGCCCCCTTTTGACTAGTTAAGATGGGCTTGATGGTTTAATAAAATTTATTTTTTAAAATATCATCAGTACAAGTTATGAGTTGAGGATTTACATAAGTCTAAATTTTGGATTCCATATGCTCATTTTGTGTTATTTCTGATGTTTCCTAGGGTAATATAGGGCATATCAATTTTCTTAGCCTTGATGAATTGATTTTTTTAACCTTATCTAGTCTCTTTCATGGACCAATTCATTTATGATATATTTATAAATTATAGATATTATAAAGAGTATTAGGATAGTTTAACTACTTTCTACAAGGAATTGAAGGCTTACAGGCTTTATTATAAAATTTTTAAATGTATCTTATAGTTATGAGAAGTGATTCTTCATGTGAATAATTTTTTGTGAATCCTAAATTAATAAATTATCCCCATGGAATTCTGTATAATAGTCTCCAAGGTTATCTCTCAAGAAGGTTGTAGGCTAAGTTCAAAACTGAAACTATTGTTTTTTTTCTATTTTTGAAAAGAAGAATAGTTTTTTTTGATTTGTTTAAGTTGAACAAAAAATCAAGAAAAGAAAATGAGACTAAATTTTTTGAAAGAAAAAGAGGATCATATTAAAAATTAGTGTGAAAATATATTTAAGAATAGCGACTATGAGGAAGTTCCATCATTTTCACAGGAACTTATTCATTATATTTTTCCCCTAATTGAATTTATCAATTCACACATTAAGGCCTCAAAATATACACCTAAATATACTCAAACATCATACAAAGACCATGGTATAATTATTTTTCCTCTTATATAATTTATTCAACTACCCAAATACCTCCAAGTAGTTAAACCTAATTAAAACCATATACTCTTATGTAGAAATTACTTAATAATGTTAAACAATGAAATCAATTAAATTACTTCATAGACTAGACAACCATTAAAAAAAATACTTAGAAGAAGAATTAATCTAGAAAAAAAGAAACTTGATACATTTAATAATCAAAATTACAGAAAAATTCAATAGGATATAATAAATTTAGTTCAAGACTCATAAGAGAGTTTTATGTGGTTCTCCACTACCCACAACCACTATGGAGTCTAGACAGACTTGGCTAAACTGGATGCAATATTCATCCTTTTTCATTTCATAGGTCTAGTTTGTGTTCTCTTCTATGATTTTGTGTGATGATAATGATGGTTGGTAATGATACCCATTCTCTAGTTGTGTATATTTATCCTTAATTGTGAAGGTACAATATTTTAAAATGGAAGTGGATTTAATTTTCTCCATGGGAACCTCTACACATGCAGTGATTCTTTTATGATAATTATGCAAGTTTCAGCATCAATGAATTTATTTATCCTCATATTCATGGGGTAGATAGTGGTAAATAGTATTCACATGGGTATAAAGATTTTAATCCACTTTCAATCATCCTATTACCTTCAACTCTTTATATCCCACATTTTGACTCACTACATCATTGACTAAAATTGTTCTCACTATCTTCAACTTTTGAAGTGCATCACATTCTTCATGGAGTGATATTGGAAGTATTATTCAAATTCATCAAATTTCATTTATGTTGTGAGTAAATATCTTGTTTCATGAAGCTTCTTCTTAATAACTCACATTATTTGAGAGGATGGGAGGTTAGTGTCATCACACCCTTTTAGGAGGAATTATTTCCTACTCTCGGACTCTATTATAGATTTAAGATATGTTTGAAAATCCATCATTAATTCCCAAGTTTGATGTGGGTCACCCTTTAATTAACAATTAATTATGAGCATGCATGGGATTTATAATCATTTGTATGTATCCTAGGTTCTTCATAAATTGATATATCTATATGTATCTGAGGTTCTACATCAATGGTAACCTCTTATGTATTGATTAGATATTCTTTTCTTGTTATTATTACAATGCTAGTTTTGAGCCACACAATGGATGCTCTGGAGTGTATCATTATCTAGGGAGATGAGAGTTGTTTTGGTGTTGGGAAAATACCCATAAGAAAAGATTCTTACATATCCTTATGAATGGAATCAAAACCCATGTAGTTCGGTTCCTCTTAATGGGACACACCATAAATGTTAAGGTCATGTGATAAAGACCAAACTATGCAGTTTAGTGTCATGCAACAAGGATGTCTAGGCGTAAGGTGACTAGTGAATGTTTGGTGTGGAACTTATGCTAAATCAGACCAAGGAACCTAAATGGGATATATAATCCTAGGTGGGAATATGACCTTACTGGGAATATGACCCAAAGAAGCTTAGGGCCAATTTGGGGTTGTTGGGTTTGGACCTCAGGGAGGCTTTCTACATATACCATTTGGATGGGATCAAATCCCACATAGTTTAGTTGTGAGGACCCACACCTATGTAGTCCCTATGTAGGTTTGTCTCGTAGTAGAGTATGGACCTTTGAGAGGATTGATTTGGGTCTTACACCTAGGAGGAGGCCCATTGAAATGAGCATCTTTATGTTTGGGGAATAAATATAATAGGAGGCCTTTATGAGGGTTTTATAGTGACATTTTTGTGGATTATAACAATTAGGAGTCCCATAGTTTGGTTGGGGATTACACTTGTAAGGATTCCATAAGGTTGGATATCAATAAAATTTCATGACCATTGCCAACCTCTAAGCCCACATAATTCATGCTCGGTGTGAAAAACAAGAGGAAGCGATATATCTAGAAGACCACACAATCTACTTTGTCCATTGGTTGATAAGGCCAATACCCAAAGGGAGAGGGAAATAAAGTGGGATCTGGTACCTGTTCTCTCTCTTTGTTATACCCTAGTGCCTAAGGGATAGATAAATGGATTTGAAGTGCCCATCTACCCTCTTATTTTGGTAACTAAGGTAGTCACATTTGATGATCTATCCATCTATGGCCCATGGGTATGGAGAAGGAAGAAATGAAATAGGGGATGTCCTATAAGAAAGGCCAGGGGCTTACTCTAGGAGGGATGCCCTAGAACTAGTTCCTGGGGAAGAGAAGAGGATAATACACTATCCCACAAAGGGAAAAGCAAGTGTGATTCTCTGCCTCCCCACTGGAACCGGAGGTCCCAAGTCTTAGATATGATGAGGGAAGTACATGGTCCCAACCCTCATATTTGAGACTGGGAAATCCCTAAAACTACCCCCAAGTTCGGGGTCCTTATGACCATAGGAATGTATATTTTCATGCACCCTAAGGACCCTACCTACCAGGTAGGACAAGTGTGGGACACCTATAACTATAGGAATGCATATCTGAATGGGAGACACACTGGTGTGGCTCTTACCATGGTCTTTCATGTACAAAGGATTTTGTGGAGGCTTTGATTTGGTCCCCCTCAGACAAGGGATCCAAAGTAGGAGGATCCTTTCCATTTGTGTCTTGAAATAGGGATTAAAGGAGGCTTGTGTAGTTGATGGATTGGAAAGAAAATGTGCTTCATGTAGGGATTGGGAATTTATGGAAGTTCTTCACGCAGGGTAGGCCTGAACGAGTTGGAGATGCCTTGAAAGATGGATAACCTAGGAAACAACACTTGGGAGAGGCATTTTTCTAGGCACCAAGGGTCTCCTTAGGTGTCCCTTAAAGTTTATCAATGATGTCATAGGTTCAGGGAGGGACCTTCGTGCAAGTGGTTGTCCACTAGGGGGAGAAAAGGATCCTCACATAGGCGTCTTGTGTTTCATACCCCAGAGGGACTTTGATTCCACTATCCCCCTTAAATCCCTCTTTTCTTGGGTTGTAGAGGGCTACTTGAGGGATTTATGAGGACCAGGGAAAAGGGGATGCATTACTAGAGCTTTGGGGATTCTTCTATTTTTTTAGTCATGAAAATGAACGAACAATCTTCCCTACACATGTTCATGGCATAGGTACCCAACACAGGTACCTATGGAAGGTGTGGTCAACCTTTCAGTATCACATAGGGGGGATGTACAAGCCTTCTAGTGCATAGGGGTGGTGTTCACAGGCCAACTTAGGCAAGTTCCTTTGATTCTTCTTATGGATCTTTATCTTTCTAACATGCTTGAGTTACTCTTGATAATATTATCATCCCATTTGAAAAAAATAGACTTTCAACAAAAGTCCCTCCCTTAAGATTGGATCTGATCGAAATAATAGGGCTTTTTCATGAGGCAAAAAGTGGAAAATATTATAAAGGTGGAGCGGGTCTACCGCATAGGGTACCCATGCAGGTTGGCGACATAGTCCTGGTGCACAAGTCTGGTGTGCATTTCCATGGCATAGATTTGATGCACATGCCAACAATATCTATAAATACCACTAGCCCCTTTTCCGATTTCTTCCTTCTACACTCACACCTATTTATCTCATCGTGCTGATTTTCTACCCAACCGTTCCATGCTTGTCGTTTTTCATAGGTCCTTTGGAGAAATTCCTCACGTATATCCATGGTACAACCACTTAAGCATGGATTTTTCATGGAACCACTTCTTCGAGGAGCCTGTGATGGACCACATGGTCAAGGTGCCTGTGTAAGGGACCTAATCGAGGATCCTACGTGCTAGACTTGATTGAGGGACCTACTCGAGGAAGAAAAATTCATTTTCACCCTTCACTGGTGCCAACTCTTCTCATATTCCCACATCTACCATGTCCAACCTAGCCTTAATTCCATCCTTTTTTTACCAGGTTCATTTATCAACGTGATGATGAAACTGTCACATACATTTTTTCAACATGCATAACATCAAGAAAGTGTCTGACATATAGACAATTCTAGTATGGTAGTTAAAAAAATCTGATCTCTTATTCCAACTGGTTTTCGTAAGGTTTTTCGGAAATAGTTTACCAAAAGTAGTGTCCAAATCTTTTACTTTTTGAAACATTTGATCACTGATTAGTGGAGACGGTGATGTATGTTCTTCAGAACTTCCATTGAGTGATGTCGCCCAAGATCGGTACTTATTTCGTCGGGGTAGATTTCTGTGATGTCCTAAAAACACAGTTTTTAAAGAATGTATAAACCTAAGTTACTATGTACCTTGTTCAAAGATGGGACACCCATGAATTCATTTAATTGTATATCTTGAAATTTTTTCATAAGAAGTAAATTCATTTTTTATCCCATAAAACATGGATCTCAACATGACATCTTTATTTCTATAAGAATCATACAACGTAACACCTGAATCCCTCAATAATTTCAAATCCTCAATCAAAGGAGCTAGATAAACATCAATATCATTACCCAGTTATTTAGGTCCTTATATAAGCATAGATAACATGATGTGTTTTCGTTTAATGCATAACCATGGTGAAAAGTTATAATTTACCAACATAACCGGCCATGTACTATGGTTAATGCTTTGAAAACCAAAAGAATTCACTCCATCTGTAGATAACTCAAGACGATGGTTTATCGACACGTTTCTAAAATCAGGATACTCATGATCGATTCTATTCCACTGAGGAGAGTCTTCCGGGTGACAAAGTTTCCAATATTTATTTCTTCTATCTGCATGCCACGTCAATTGCTCTGTGGTCTCCTCACTTTCATATAGGCACATAAACCTTGGAATGATTGGAAAGTAATATAAAACTTTCATAGGGTTGGATTCGTCTTTATTGTATCAAGAAGCAACACACTTTGGGAATTCTATAAGTGTTTTTTAGTCCTTAGGAAATAGTATACAGTCATTTGGCCAGGCTTGTATTCATTCAGAGATCATACCCATCGAACGTAGCATTCGTTTGGTGTTGTATGTTTGGTTCGGGAGCTCATTATCTTCTGGGAGCATGTCTTTAAATAGAGAAACTAATCCTGTAAAACTGGTGTCACTCTATCTATTTCCTTCTTTCAAATTATACAGCTTCAGTATGACTGGAAATGCTGTATATTTTTTTCAACCACCATACAAAGGTGTCTTTTCACAACTCTTTAACTGATCAAACAATTTTGAGCAATAACTAAGTTCATCTTCAATTTTCTTTATCATTTCCTCAATAAAAACTTCATCATCATTCATATATATAATCACATACTTGATACTGTCTTCTTCATTGTCCACACATGTAATCATATTAGATGATCCATAAAATGCACTTTTATCCCAGCCACTATCTACATTCAATTTTTCCCCATATTTATTCCAACATTTATAACTTTGATCTATTTCGTGAAAGATAAAGTGTTCTTACAACTCCTATGGACTAACTTTACTTGAATAACAACAATGTAAACATAGAAAAAGGATTTGAGAAGGGTTATATGCATGATATTTTGAAAACTTGATGAACTATTTCACTCCATCTTCATACTCTTTTGTCAAATGATTGGAATCCATCCATTCTTTATTCATATCCATCCAATTTGATTCAGTGATATTAGTATTTAAAATAATAAATACAAAAAATATTGATGTAATGTAACAGTTTTCCTAATTCTATAAAAATCAAAACTTAAAATATTATGAAAAAACTACAGTTCAAATGTCCTTTGAAAACTATTTAAAAAAACAAACTTGAAATTACATTAAAAAAACCAACCATTTACACAAATTTTTCTTTAAAATAACACACCCTTTTTTAAAATAAATCAATCAGTTCCAAACACTCTTTCAAAAAACCAAAATTCCTTTTTTTAAAACATTCAAGGTAGCTTTATGACCCAACAATATTAATCATTTAAAATGAGTGACAAACCTATAAGAAACATTTAAAAAAACTTGAATCATTTTAAAAGATTCACTTAGGAATTTTCACAAAGATATAGATCCCAAGAGAGACACTTTATAAAAGATACATAGAAAACACATCGATTTATTGCAAATCAATTAGTGTTGTGTGATTCCAACACATTATTCCAAAGGTTGGTGTAATAATAATAAAAATTTCTTAAGCATTTGATATTGTGCTCCCCACCATTGGATATCCCTTATCCTTGCTTCCATTGTCCAGCTATATCAATTATCCTTCACCACAACACCAAAGTCCCAACAGATATGTTCCATACTCAGTGACCACACTCTCAACCATGAAACACTCGCATTTCAGTTTTCTACAAACACTGCATTATCCCAATGATCATTGGATCACACCAAAGTAATTATTTGTACACCCTACGAACAATGTATATGTCTATCACATGAAGTACTATTGGTTCCTTCCTTTATAAATACACCTATGAAAATATATAGGCATGAATCCATTACATAATAAAAAATTTCTCAAGTTTCACTCCTTTCACACAAGTAGTTTTTCTATGTCACTCATCACTAGAAGAAGCAGCTTGTTCTTGTTTCGCAATCGAAGCCTTCTATTGTAGACTAGTCAGTGCGCCCTTCCCAGGGGTGCAATTAATACACATTATTGGTTTTAATTGTATGTGTTTTTTCACCTCCTACACCCAAATATAACCCCCATGCGCATGTTTCAAATTATAGATCTCCCTCCTAGTCTCTAAAGCTCTCCCATTCATCTCCCATTGATTCATCCACCTTTGACCGATCTAGTGGCATTTTAGTGGTAAGTTATTCTTAGATACATGAAATTTATCTCTTCTTCTTTGTCAAATGAGTATAGATATATATTAGATATATGTTTTCCTCAATGATCTGATGATGGATTCCTCCTTTCTTTTAATATCAGTGGAGAATATAGCATGTTGTCAAAATTTCTTGATCAAATGGAAAAGTAAGGATGGTTTTATTTAAATGAGTCATTATTCATATCAGTGGGAACGTTTCTAACTAGAATATCTGCTTTCTATCATTTGGGGGAAGGATAAAACTATTGATTTTTTTACTTACATCAATTCCAAGGAAAATACTCTCAGTAATCTAGGAACCTAAGGGAGACACGAATGATATTTAAAATAAATCACAAAGTCCTTCACCTAGGATGCTAACTAGGGGGATTCCATTATGATTCTTTGAAGATAATGATGAATGTGATAAAGGAAGGGGTATTAATTTAAGGAGTGTTTTTGAAGACTTGAAGATAATTCATGTGTGTCTATAATGGAACATTATAAAAGTGAACTCCTTATATGTGATATTTATAAAAAATAGATATATAGATGAATGGAGTGTCTAGGTTTGTCAAACCAAGATGATGTGTAGCCTTTCACGTACCATGATTGAGAAGATAAATTTTCTAAAGGTGAAGGCACATCGTGTGCTGGGTCGAGACGATATTAGTTACTAGAATCATAAATAGTCTGGTGATGACCTCTCATTTTTATAGTTCCAAGTTAATAATATCTCTTAAGTCATTACCAAAATGCTTCAGTGGGAAGGATTACTAGTTGATGATTCATTATAACCATGAATCTGATGAGTGGATTGTAAGAACACAGATCTTCTTTTCAGGTATGCCTTTCCTTTTCTAGAGTTTCTAAGAAAAATAAACTTTATGGAAATTTTTTAAGTACACGCCGTGTACTTTCTGAGTACACGCCGTGTACTCTTCTCCGGCTTGAAGCCGTGTGCTGGCCGTGCCCGGGCAACAGACATTGTGTGTAGGGGTGATGTGGAGGCCGATTTTGGTGGAGTACGGAAGGACCTAGTACATGATGTGTACTCTAAAAGTACATGCCGTGTACTATATTTTTTTTCATTAAAAGCACCGGGGTCGCGCCTGACAGACAGAACACACCCCTTCTCTAGGTTCTTCGTCCGAGAGCGACCCATACGGCCGGATCTTCCCCGAGCCCCCGCCTCTCCGTCCGTTCTCCGATTCGAGCACGATCAATTTTATTGGAAGCGCAAAGGTGAGTTATTCCTTCTGCTTGAGTCTTGTTTTCCAATTCCTCCCCCTTTTCAAGTTATCATGGTTTATGTGTTTCAGACGTTTTCTCAGATCTACGACGTTCTAAGGAGAATATGTCGTCGCTGTTCACGTATATCAATCTCCTAGGATCGAGGTAGGTGGTTTGTGCCTTTCTATAGAAAGTCGATGAGTATTTTGTGCAAATTCCACCAATACCCTTGAACAGGGTATTGCGTGTTTCCTGTTTTACCCCTGTTGTTTGCCTTCTTTGCTTGATTGCTTGAGTAGATGTATTCGCTTGTGTATATGGTAGTTTTTACTGTACTTTGGATGTTTTCCTTGCATTTTTTGCTTGTTTGGAATTTTTCAGGTTGCCATACCTAGTTGTAGGATAGTGGAACTATTACTATGTTATGATTTTGAGCCTTAGATTGATATTCAAGTAGTTCTTGAGGTTTAATTGGGCAATGCACGTGCGCTGAGCATGTTTATTTTTTTTCACACAGGACTGTGAGAACCTAGTGTAGTAGACCACAGGGAGAATAGACGTAAGGGCTTCTCCAGAGTGTCTTTTAATAATATTCGAGACCACAGAGGGAATTGATGATGAGTGCTTCCTCAGAGAGTCCGTAGTTCCTCGACGCGGGCCACGGGGGGAATGAGACGTTGAGTGCTTTCCCAGAGAGCCTTTAGCAAGATACGAGACTATAGGGGGAATTGATGGTGAGTGCTTCCTCAGAGAGTCTATTCTTAGCTGAACCAGAGGGGTGAGACTGTGTGTGACTCCTAGAGGGTTTCTAGTACTTTTAGGTTGAACCATAGGGGTTAGGCTGTGAGAGCTACCCAGAGGGTTACCTGTTTTCTTCTTGCTGCTGTTGTTACTTGTGTACCTTCTATTCTTGAATTGTGGACTGTAGCTGCTGTGTGTTTTTTTGTTTACTGTTCATGTACTTTATTTGACATGTATTCATTTGACTATTAGGAACAGATCTATGTGTGGTTGCCTACTAGGACGTTGTCTCACACCCTATTTGGGCCATTCTTTTGGGCCCAAGCAGATTAGGTTGTTGTAGGTATAGATAAGGGCAAGCGCCCTTCTACTTCAGGTTCTTGACTGCACTGGAGTTGGAGAGCATGGGACCGAGCTGTGGCTTGAGATGCTGAGGAGTTTACTTTGTTTTTCTTTTTCACTTTGTATTTCAGTTGTACTTCAGCACATTGGTTTTTCTACTGATTTACATATACATATGTACCATGTTGCATCATTATTGTTTTATACATTGCTTCCGCTGTTCAGTTCAGTTGTTGTATGCTGTTTATTATTTCCTTATTGTATCTGGTTGTTCTTCTACTCTATACATCACCGAATGAGGCATAGTTTCCCCACCGACTCACCAAGGCTCTCGCTACTAGTCGGCAGCCTCTGGCATTTGGGGAAACGCGCTTGAGGTCATGTGGTGAACCGGGTACGGGGCACCAGTGGTGGGGCTCCGGATTCGGGTCGTTACAAAGTGGTATCAAAGGGGTTCTTTTCTCTTTCCTTACTGTTTGGAGACCTTATCCAGTGATAATACGGATTCAGTACTTGGTATTAATCTGTGCTCAGGAGTAGCTAACCCGTGTATAGAGAAAAGCCATACTACCTCGTTAATTGCAGTTTGCTGGTTTTTAGATTTTACGGTTGATATGATTTCACCTAGAGTGATTCACATGATTTGTGCTGTTATTTTCTTTTCCATTGTGGTTCTATTTATGTCGCAACCTGATGAGATGAGGGTATTCCATCTCATGCATCATATAGGCACTTGTAGAAATCACATTCCATGCATTCTTGCCATGCCATCTAGGGTGCATTAGCGATTGCATGCTATTGTGATAGACTTTGTGTAGATTATGCATGCTGTTATGATAGATGATTGATAGAATCTCTGCTACTTTGTTATAGGATTGTTTGTTTCCAAATTTTCTTAAATAAACACCAAATTTTGATTCTTGAGGTGTTAGGGGCCCTCTTGAATCAGAAATTAGTGGATCATGATCCTGTTTTCTCTTGTCTATGATTGTAGGGGATTCCAAGATTTGATTCGCAGGGAGTATGGGCCCTCACAGATCGGAATTTGGCACCTCTTTGAATTGTTTTTAGTGTTTCTGGGATTCTATACAGTTTCTGAGCTGCTGTCCAGAAAAACCCAGAATACACGACGTGTACTTTTCGGATACACGCCGTGTAGTTTTCAGGCCGTGTCACTGACCGTGTGAGCTGAAACATGGTATCGTGAGAATATCTTCAGGAACACGCCATGTACGGCAGGTACACACCGTGTAGTTCGGAGCCGTGTACCCGACCGTGTCACTAACAACACGGGCTGGGGAATCTCGAGTAGAACACGCCGTGTTGTAAAGGAACACGCCGTGTAGTTCTGTCCAGGTACCCGGCCATGTCATGAACAACACTGGTTGGTGTTACCTTCTCTTAGACACGCCGTGTGTTTTTGGCACACACCGTGTATCCGTGTTCGGGTACCGGACCGTGTCATGAACAACACGGAACAGTTTTACCTCCACTTACACACGCCGAGTTTTTTCGGAACATGCCGTGTAAGGTTCAGCCATGTAGACGGCCGTGTATTTAACAACACGGGCCGCCGAAGCCTCATCTAGTACACGCCGTGTTTGATCAGAACATGCCGTGTAGTCCTAGGTTAAGTCATACCGTGTGGGTTAGCCATGTAAGGAGACTCGGGCAGGGGAATAGTTTTCAAGTACACGCCGTGTGTTGGGTCAACACGCCGTGTAGTTTGAGGTGTTACATGACCTGTAGGGAAGGGGTACACGCCCATGTCAGTGGCCTAAGAAGACACGCCGTGTAGTTTTTGTACATCCCGTGAAGTCGTGTTTTGTAAACTTGTGTGTTTTTCTTCCCCTGTTCCCATTTTGTACTCTTGTGTTCTCTGTCCTTGTTTTTCTAATCTAAGTTGTGCTTTTGATCTTTCAGAGCTATGACTCCGAGACGTCCTCCAGTTGTACGTATGTCATCAGGCAGTGATCAGACGCTAGATATGGCTGATTAGTGACTTCCTACCGATCCTCCAGTCGAGCCAGCCTTGGCACTGGCTGTCATACCAGTTGAAGGCGCTGATGTGCAGTTCAGGGAAGGTTTTATGAGGATGATCCATACTCTTTAGGGAGTACCTCCTCCTGCCATGACCATGGCAGACCTGACGTGGGTTTTTCAACAGCAGTATCCTCCCACGTTCTTAGGAGAAGGAGGACCTCAGGCTGCAGAGTCATGGCTAGAAGTCATATTGACCATATTTGAGCATCTGGAGATGCCTCCATAGAAGTGGGTCAAGCTCGCCACCTACATGCTCCGAGACTCCTCCAAGAGGTGGTGGGATGTGATATCACAGGTGGGTCACCATCAGGTTATGGCTTGGGAGGAGTTTCATCACATCTTTTATGACTACTTTTACCTGGAGACCCTAAGGGCTGACCAAGCCCGTGAGTTCATGAGCTTAGAGCAGGGTACTCTTTCTGTCATGGAGTATTCCTCTCGTTTCACTGAGCTACAACATTTCACACCCCTCCGGGATGGGAGTGGGGTGTTATTAGCAAGGAAGTTCGAGGATGGTCTCAGGTGGGAGATCCGCTCACAGGTGAATATCTTCCAGTTGACTTCCATCACTTCCATCGTCAATCAGGCACTGATTGCGGAGTGCAACCTGAGAGACTCTAGAGCTGCGAGCCAGGGTGGTTCTGCTTCCAGAACTAGTTTTCCTCCATATGACATCAAGAAGCACCGTAGGGAGTTTACGTGCGGTGATTCGAGAAAGCGGTATGCATCATCAGGTAGCCAGGTGATATGCTACCAGTGTGGTTGGTCAGGGCACACGAGGCCGTAGTGCCAAAGAGACCCTATGGAGTGCCAATCTTATGGAAAGATGGGTCACCTTCAGCATTTCTGCTAGGTTTTCTCACCAGTAGCTGGTGACCGGGGTTCTTCCATGACTCCTCATTCAGTAGTAGCACCACCAGTCTCTCACCAGTCAGGGAACTGGAGTTCTTTTGGCCGTTCGGCCTGAGGTGGAGGTCGAGGCTGTAGCGGTCAGCCACCAGTCCCTCAGCACCAGCAGGGAGGTTCAGCTCAGAGTGGTCACGCAGTGTCATAGGGCCGCAGGGCAGGCCAAACCTTTGCGGTGGAGAAGACCTATCAGGAGCAGGATCCCGAACCTTCTACAGTTCGAGATACAATTTTAGTAGCCTCAGTTTTATCTTCATCTCTTTTCAATTCTGGTGCTATGCATAACTTTATCTCTGTTGCTATTTTGGAGAGCGTTAGGCTCTGTGTATTTTCTTCTGCCGACTCGTTGACACTAGACACACCTTTGGGGACGAGGACATCTAGTGTACGCCAGTGTATGGAGTGCCCTCTCGAGGTTGCAGGGTATCATTTCTTATGGGATCTTTATGTCCTAGAGATGACAGGCTATGATGTCATCCTCGGGATGGACTAGTTGGTTCCCTTCCAGACAGTCGTCGACTGTTATCGCTGTAGAGTGAGTTTTGTTTCACCAGAGGGTGAATCTTTTCTTCATAGAGGTGAATGGGATGTTCAGGCGAGTCGAGTAGGACTTGAGCATCATGGGCTAGGAAGGGTGACAACCCAGATTACTAGTCTTTATCTGGATGATCAGGAGACTTCATAGTTGGACTTTCCTCCAGTGGTGGATTGTTTCAGGGATGTTTTTCCAGAGGACTTTTCGGGTTTTCCTTCGGAGCGTGAGGTAGACTTTTCTATTGATCTCGTGCCAGGAGCTTCACCGGTGTCCATTCCTCCTTATAGGATGGCTACACCTGAGTTGTAGGAGCTCAAGAAGCAGTTGGAGGAGTTGCAGGCAAAGGGTTTCATCCAACCCAGTACTTCTCCTTGGGGTTCGCCTGTCCTGTTTGTGAAGAAGGCAGACGGTACCCTTCAGGTTTGTGTGGATTATAGGAAGCTGAACCAGTTGATGGTCAAGAACTGATATCCCTTTCCGAGGATCGATGACCTCTTTGATTATCTTTGAGGAGCCCGGGTGTTCTCGAAGATCGATTTGAGGTTCGGTTATCAAAAATTGCTTGTTAGACCTCCAGATATACCTCTGACAGCCTTTAGGAGCAGGTATGAACTATACGAGTATATAGTCATGCCGTTCGGTCTCACGAACACGTCTTTAGTTTTCATGGTACTGATGAACCGAGTGTTCCATCCTTACTTGGACTCCTTCGTCATGGTCTTCGTGGACGATATCTTGGTGTACTCTCACACTCGACACGACCATGCCACACATCTTGAGATCGTTCTGAGTACACTGAGAGAGCATAGACTTTATGCTAAACTCTCGAAGTGCCACTTTTGGATGGAATAGATTAACTTCTTTGGTCACATCATCTCAGAGGCATGAGTATCTGTGGACCCAGAGAAAGTGAGAGCTATGGTCTCCTGGGAGCAGCTGAAGAACGTTTTTGAGGTACAGAGTTTCCTAGGGATGGATGGATACTACAGACACTTCATTCAGGACTTTTCACACCTTTCATCACCTTTAACAGGTCTAACCAAGAAGGGGGGAAGTTATTATGGTCAGATTCTTGTGAGTCATCCTTTTAGGAGCTGAAGGGAAGGTTGACGTCGGCACCGATACAAGTCTTTCCAGAGCCAGGCAAGAGCTATACAGTCTATTGTGATGATTTAGGTATCGGGCTAGGCATTGTGCTTATGTAGGGAGATGGAGTCGTTGTGTATGGGTCTCAACCGTTGAGGCCACATGATAGGAACTACCCTATGCATGATCTGGAGTTGGCAGCTGTTGTTCATGCCTTACGCTATTGGAGACACTATCTTCTGGGGGAGCACTTTGTGGTCTTTACCGACAACAAGAGTCTCAAGTATATCTTCACTTAGCGTGATCTGAATCTGAGACAACACAAGTGGGTCGAGTATCTTCAATATTTTGATTTCGAGCTTACCTATACGCCGGGAAAGGGCAACGTAGTGGAAGATGCGTTGAGTAGGAGAACTCAGATTTAGGCAGTTCAGGAGGCCAGCAGTGAGTGGAAGCTTATGGCTCTGTTCTCTGAGATGCATCTGGAGGTGCATGACAGACAGGGATAGACTTTCCTATCTTCTGTAGCTGTTACCTATACACTACTTGATCGGGTATAGATGAGGAAACTATCAGACTCAGAAGGCTTAGTCCTGCGGGAGAGTGTGTCAGGAGAGGACCCTCTTTCTGGATGGACAGTGGGAGAGGATGAGATCTTGCGTTTCTAGGGACGCATATGGGTGCCGGCAGACATACACGAGGAGCTGATGTGGGATTTTAATTCCTTAATTTGGGCAGTTCATCCTGGCATCACCAAGATGTATCGAGATCTTCATCACCAGTACTGGTGGCTAGGTATGAAGAAAGATGTTTCTGGTTTCATCTTGCGGTGTTCTACTTGTCAGCAGGTGAAGGCAGAGCACTAGCGACCATCAGACCTCTTACAGCAGTTAACCATTCTGGAGTGGAAGTGGAACGATGTTGTGATGGAATTAGTGACCGGGTTCCCGAGGTCACCTCGAGGGAATGATGCTATTTGGGTTGTCGTCGACAGGCTCACGAAGGTTTCTCACTTCTTATCGATCAAAGAGACCTTCAGTGTCGATGATCTGGGATGACTTTACATCAGAGAGATCATTTGTCTGCATGGAATTCCACACTCTATTGTTTCAGACAGAGATGTGCACTTTACCTCTCAGTTCTGGCAGGGAATTCAGAAGGCCTTGGGTACACAGGTACTTTTGAGTACAACATACCATCCCCAGACTGATGGCTAGTCCAAGCGCACTATCCAGGTGCTTGAGGATATGCTCTGAGCTTGCATCCTAGACTTGGAGGTTCTTGGGAGAAGCATATCCCTCTTGTAGAGTTCGCCTATAACAACAGTTTTTAGGTGACCATTCAGATGGAACCATACAGGGCTTTGTACGGTAGGCCATGCCGATTACCCTTGTACTGGTTGGAGGCAGGAGAGGCAGCTTTGCTGGGACCTCATCTTGTTCAGGAGACTTCAGAGCAGATAGAGCTGATTTGGAAGAGGATGGCTATGGCACAGTCTCGACAGAAGTCTTATGATGATCAACAGAGACGACCTAAGGAGTTCAAGGTTGGGGATCAGGTTTTCCTACATGTCGCACTGAGGTTGGGACACAAGAGGATTCATAGACAGGGTAAGCTTTCACCGTGGTACGTTGGGCCGTTTGAGGTTTTGGAGAGAGTTGGGCTGGTCGCCTATCAGTTGTAGCTACCCCAGAGGTACCGGGCCATGCACGACGTCTTCCATGTCTCTTAGCTCTGACGTTACTTTTTAGACCCGTCTCATGTCTTTTAACCCAAGGAAGTTAAGCTTGAAGCAGATGCATCGTTTGAGGAGAATCCTATCCAGATTGTCTATCACAGTACGAAGGTTCTCTGTGGGTGGTATGTTCCTCTTGTATGGGTGCTATGACAACATGTACGAGTACAAGAAAAGACCTGGGAGAGGGAGGCTGATGTACGATCATAGTGGCCAGAGCTGTTCGAGGTTTCTTCTTCTACGCCTCACTAGGGAAATCCGGGGATGAATTTCGTTAAGGGGGGAAGTTTGTAAGAACCCAAATCTTCTTTTCAGGTATGCCTTTCCTTTTCTGGATTTTTTAAGAAAAATAAACTTTGTGGAAATTTTTGAAGTACATGTTGTGTACTTTCTAAGTACACGCCGTGTACTCTTCTCCGGCTCGAAGCTGTGTGCTGGCCGTGCCCGGGCCACACACACGGTGTGTAGGGGTGACGTGGAGGCCGATTTTGGTGGAGTACAGAAGGACCTAGTACACACCGTGTACTCTAAAAGTACACACCATGTACTCTAAAAGTACACACCGTGTACTTTATTTTTTTTCACTAAAAGCACCGGGGTTGCGCCTGATGGACAGAACACACCCCTTCTCCAGGTTCTTCGTCCGAGAGTGACCCATAAGGCCAGATATTCCCCGAGCCCTCGCCTCTCCGTCCATTCTACGATTCGAGTACGGTCGATTGCGTTGGAAGCGCAACGGTGAGTTCTTCCTTTTCTTGAGCCTTGTTTTCCAATTCCTCTTCCTTTTAAAGTTATCATGGTTTATGTGTTTTAGATGTTTTCTCAGATCTAAAACGTTCTAAGGAGAATCTGTCATCGCTGTTCATGTATATTGATCTCCTAGGATTGAGGTAGGTGGTTTGTGCCTTTCTGTAGAAATTTGATGAGTATTTTGTGCCAATTCCACCATTACCCTTGAACGGGGTATTGCGTGTTTCCTGTTTTTCCCCTGTTGTTTTCCTGCTTTGGTTGATTGCTTGATTAGATGTATTCACCTGTGTATATGGTAGTTTTTGCTATACTTTGGATGTTTTCCATGCTTGTTTTTCTTGTTTGGCGTTTTTCCAGTTTCCATGCCTAGTTTTAGGATAGTGGAACTGTTACTATGTTATGCTGTTGAGACTTAGATTGATAACCAAGTAGTTCTTGAGGTTTACTTGGGAGATGCATGTGCGCTGAGCATGTTTATTTTTTTCACACAGGACTGTGAGAACCTAGTGTAGTAGACCACATAGAGAATAGACGTAAGGGATTCTCCTGAGTGTCTTTTAATACGATGCGAGACCATGAGGGGAATTAACGATGAGTGCTTTCTCAGAGAGTCTGTAGTTTCTCGACACGGGCCACAGGGGGAATGAGACGTTGAGTGCTTTCCCAGAGAGCCTTTAGCACGATATGAGACTATAGGGGGAATTGACGGTGAGTGCTTCCTCATAGAGTCTATTCTTAGCTGAACCAGAGGGGTGAGACTGTGTGTGCCTCCTAGAGGGTTGCTAGTACTTTTAGGTTGAACCATAGGGGTTTGGCTGTGAGAGCTACCCAGAGGGTTAACTATTTTCTTCTTGCTGCTGTTGTTACTTGTGTACCTTCTATGCTTGAATTGTGGATTGTAGTTGCTGTGTGATTTTCTGTTTACTGTTCCTATACTTTATTTGCCATGTATTCATTTGACTATTAGGAACAGATCCCTGGGTGGTTTCCTACTGGGACGTTGCATCACACCCTGTTTGGTCCATGCTTTTGGGCCCAAGCAGATTATGTTGTTGCAGGTATAGATAAAGGAAATCGCCCTTCTACTTCAGGTTCTTGACTGCACTGGAGTTGGAGAGCATGGGACTGAGCTGTGGCTTGCGATGCTGAGGAGTTTACTTTGTTTTTCTTTTTCACTTTGTATTTCAATTGTACTTTAGCACATTGGTTTGTTTACTGCTTTCCATAGACATATGTACCATGTTGCATCATTATTGTTTTATACATTGCTTCCACTGTTTAGTTCAGTTGTTGTATGCTGTTTATTATTTCCTTATTATATCTGGTTGTTCTTTTGCTGTATACATCACCGAATGAGAGCATAGTTTCCACACCAACTCACCAAGGCCCTCTCTGCTAGTCGGAATCCTCTGGCATTTGGGGAAACGCGCTTGAGGTCGTGTGGAGAACTGGGTACGGGGCACCATTGGCAGGGCTCTGGATTCGGTTCGTTACATGGATGTAAAAGATATGATGCAAATAGATACATAAGAAGAATAACTTCTTGAATTGGCAGTTGAGGAACATGGTGATACCAAACAGATGATAATGTATAGAAGAAGGGTATTTTTTTTTCAGGCGTTACATTATATGTGTTCTTACTTCCATGGATATCAATCATCTTGGAATCTCCACATTAAAGGATAATGGGAGAGTACCATTTTGGGAAGTGTCAGGCAGAGCATAGAGAATATATTGAATGGGGACCCACCTTAAGAGTTTATTATGACCATATTTTTAGGGGTTGGTCAACATGGTACTAAGATAAAAATATGCAACAAGGTTTATGTTATGGTGTGTTGGGTTCTTTGGGAGGAAAGGAACAATGTGAGAGAATGAAGGTCTAACTATCAAAAAGATATTCAGGTTTTCCTGAAATCAATTATGGCGAACCAAGGTGCTGTCACCCCAGGAAGGGTGTCATCAAACTCATTTAAGAGGATGCTCTTGAGGATTGAACATGACCCTTAGGGAAGTGGTAAGCCTAACCAAGGGTGATGGGTTAGATATAAGACACCAAGTATAGGTTTGAAACTGAATGTTGAAGGACCATTTATGCTTTGAATGATGCTGGTATTTGTGTATGATGGCATGGGATATGTGATATTTGGATTGAAATCTTACAATGGATATGGACTCTCTATTAGGCCATAGAAAAAGGTGATGTTCTGTTTGGTCATGTTTGTTAGGATTTACAATATCGAGAATTATATAGTGGAGTCTGAATCCATTGTTCTGGTTTGATTCCATTGAGGGAATTATAGCACCCTATGGGATCTTGAATAATACATCAAGAAGTGTAGAATAATCATTTATTAGTGCATCATGGTTTTTTACACTTGTAGGGAGGGGAATTTCATGATATACATCTTTATAAGAAAAGGGAGGTCGAGTGAAATTATCATTCTCTACCAAGGTATTAGTTCATTTTCATATGATTGTTACCTCATTATAAGTGGTGATTCCCTAGACCTCCACCACTTCCACCCCCTAATATCCAAGGTTTGCGAATAAAAATATAATAATGAATGAGTGAATTAATATATGTAAATCGCAATTATGATTAGTTTCACCATTTTCATAATGGGAAATGTTAAATATTTGTTGAATTTAGTTTCATTGAAAAGAGAAAATTTAAAGAGAAATCTTTTATATGATATAATAAAAATTATTCTCTCACTAATAATTGTTTTATATTATTTATAATGGAATTTTAATAATTGTATGATGGTTGTTCCTTTTTGAATGAGTTGAGATTTTTCACTTTGGGATAAGAAATGTTCTAAGCTTTAAGGGATTTAATATCTATAATTCATGCATTAATTTTTTTTATTTCATTCATTGATCATATTATTCAAGAATTTGTTCTTGCCTAATTTATAATGCTTTTGTGTATTTCATGCAAAGGGACACTTTGTAAGAATTCAGATAAAAATAGATGAAAATATAAAGGGGGAATCTGGATAAGTCAAAATTTTGTAAATGGGAAATTCATTCATTTACTAAAAAAATGGTCCAACCCTCATAATAGAATTGTATGAGATAAAAACTTCATGAGGTATCTAGATGCTCAATTGCAGCACCAACAAGGGTTCTGAGGGAAGAAGAGTGCACTGATGTCACAATAAGGGTTAGAAATACTCAGTGGGAGAGATTAAAGATGGGTTAGGATGTTGTGGGCCAGTACTGGGAAAGATGACTGATGTGGGTGGGCACCACGGTTTCTCATTGGGTGAGTGAATGGAATATATTGCGTAATAAATTAAACACCACAAACAAATCAATTTGGGATCAAGGATATGTGTAACATTTAATTTTTAAAGGAAACACATGTGTTGACCTTATATGTCACTAAAATCATTATTCACATGGGGCTTCTAGGGATTGTTTTCACCTCTATCATAGACCAATTGACTACCCCAAGAACTTACATGGACATTGGTGTATATTACGCGAACTCATCAACACAAAGGAAGCCAACTTCACTATAAATTAGAATATTTTTCCATAGAACTTACATCATATCCCAACACATGGAATCTGGAAACCAAAGCAGAATTGATACCATTTGTTCATGAACCAGAATTGGTTTACCTAACATATCACCCGATCTAGAATGAGACAAAACCACTAGAAATAAGGACAACTAACATGAAATTCATTTAGTGCGCAAACAAGGACCACCAATATATGAATATATATATATATATATATATTTATAATTATAATTATAAATGAATATATATATATATATATATATATATTTAAATAATTATAAAATTATAAAAAATTAATATTTCTAATATTTCTAATATTTCTAATATTTCTAATTTTAATAATATTTATATTTAATATATTTATTATAATTTTATAATTATTTAAATGTATATATAATTATTTATAACTGTTAATATAAATATTTGTATTTATTCCTCAATATTTCTATATATTTATTTAATTATATATAACATTATATATGAAAATAATAAATACATTTTTATGAATTAATAACTATTTAAATAAATAGATAAATATTTATATTTATAACTAATAAATTTATATATATTTATTTGTAATTAAAAATTATAATAAATAATTTATTTATAGTTGTAATTATAAATATATATATATTCAAATAATTATAAAATTATAACAAATATATTTATAATTTTATAAATATATATAATTAATATATTTATTATAATTTTTTAATTATTTAAATATATTGACATTTATTTAGAATTATATTTAAAACTATTTTTATTTATTTAGAAATATTTTTATATAAATATATATAATTAATATATTTATTATAATTTTTTAATTATTTAAATATATCTATATTTATTTAGGAATTATAATTATAAATATTTTTATTTATTTATAAATATTTGTATATATTTATAAATATATTAATTTAATTATATATTTATACCTTTATAAGTAGTATAATAAATATATTTATTATAATTTTATAATTTTATATATATATATATATATTTATAGTTATAATTTTAACTATAAATAAATATATTTATAATTTTTTGTATATATTTATAAATATAAATATATATATATTTATAAATATGAATATATATATATATATATTTATAAAATTATAATATATGTATTTATTTTAATTTTATAATTTTTTAAATATATATAGTTATAATTATAATTACAAATAAATATAT
The DNA here is from genome assembly GCA_963277665.1 of Viscum album. Taxonomy (NCBI): domain Eukaryota; kingdom Viridiplantae; phylum Streptophyta; class Magnoliopsida; order Santalales; family Viscaceae; genus Viscum; species Viscum album. Next base: position 1,102,781,660 of record OY728134.1, on the reverse strand, counting down.
TTAAAAAGTATTTATATATACTTAAAATTTGATAATTATAAATATAATAAATATTTTTATTCTTTAAATATATTTAATGTAATTTTATAAGTACTGAGAACATAATATAGTATATATATATGTAACTTGAATTAATCATATACACCTAGTAAAATATACATAATAAAAAATGAGCCATCAATGAACAACATGAATAATAAGAAGAGTGTAATGTATAAATGAACATTCATGATGATACATAACATACATGCATGCATGATCAATATATTAATTGACCAAATTCATTGGAAACACATATATATTTAATTATAATCATATATATTTTTTTTAAACATTATATATATTTTTGAATTATAAAAAAAAATATGAATTCTAAACATGCATTTTTTATTTAATATAAACAAATAAACATTATTTTTGAATATAAATATAATAATTGTATATAAATTATTATTAAAAACTTTTATTAGCACTAAGACTAGCGCGGATAAATGTCCCCCTTTATCAGTGCTTTCTGCTTAGCCCTAATAAAATGACGTGCTTCCCTTGCCCCGTTTTGTGGTAGTGCTCTATGCGACCCCGACCCCTATCCCCCCGACCTCCTCCTCTCCCCTCCCTCACATGACCCCGAGCCCACGACCTCCTCTCTGACCTCCCTCTCCCCGACAGTGATGTAGAACCCCCCCTCTGACCTCCCTCCTCTATCCTCGGTGGTGACCTTGAGCCCCAGAACCCCCCACCCCCTCTGACCTCCCTCTCCCTAGTGGTTCCCCTCCCCAACGGTGGTGCGGATTCCCACCCCCTCCAAACACCCACTCAGAGGCTCGATACCCCTCCTCTTAGCCTCTTAAGCCTTCTTTGGCCTTGTTGTTGTGATTTAGTGTCACACTTTGTGGAAGTGGCAGATCAGAGGTTGGTTTTCTCTTTTACATAGTTCATTAAATTAATAAACCCCGATTCCTTACCTCTTTAAGATTATATTTATATTCCTAATGAAATTATTATATGTGTATATAAATCTATTTTAAAGTAAAACCATGTTTCACTTGTTTTCCATTAAATGCAAAAGTTTTTTATATGAAAACAGGTATTTTAAATTTATTTTTCAACTACCATGCACACCTAACATTTGATAAAATAATAGAATGTATTTTATTATGTGATTTAAAGACATTAAAATTTGTTTTGGTACTTAAAAATACTTTTTAATGGAAACTCATGAATTCCAAGGGTGTGTGAAATGCACGGCTGATTGTTGCCTATCAACCGGTCAAGGATCCGGTGCTCTGCTAATGTGTATAGCAGCACTCGGGTCGAATCCTCGGCGATGATACTTTGTAATAGTCGTTTGTTTTTAGTTAATTGTATTCTGATTGGGGGGTTTGTTTGCAGAGCTTATGAAATAATTTATGTATGATGTTTGATTTAACAAATTGATAAAGATTTGGGTGAGTTCATCATTAGGTAGTTAAGCTTGTGATATCCTTGAGCTTTGCTTTATATTGCATTAAATTAACACCCATGTCACAAAATGATTTTGATCAGAATTCCCAAGTGTTAAAGCTTTAATCAAAGCAGTAACTTAACTTAGGTTTCTAATCATTACCATTACTTGTTTATGGTAGTGTATTTATGGTTCTAATAATCCATGGAATCCACATATTAAACAAAACATGTCATTAATCCATGACATATAAAGTTCAACATACACAATATTAATTTAAAGAACATTCGTCGAGCAAAAGCTCTCAATCACTTAACATACCTAAATTATAACTCACCCCAATTAAAGATTTACCCATCCATTAAAATGATTACTTATCTGGTTATAATGATTATGGTGATGAATTATAAAGAGAAGAAAAAGAAAGGGACAAGATAAGAGTAGTGCGCCGAACACACACACACGAACAATGATGATAATTAAAAACAGATTTTTGATTGAATGAGGAAGAAAAATAAGGGAAGGAGATTTAACTGAATTTAAACTATTTTAAGAACATTAATATTAAAATACAGAAGGTGGAGGAGAATAAGAGATATTGAAGAAGAAACTTTCATTAAAACAGATATGGACTGTTTACATTCCAGCAATACCCCTCCACTTGGCTCGCAGATATGGACATCATGATAGCCGAATATAGAGAAATCCCCTTCTTAAAAGTTGTAGATAATAGAGTTGGAAGACTACTCTAAAAAGTTGGAGTCATTTGGACTTAAGGATAAAAAGTTATGGCCACTTTATTAAACAAAGTAAAACTGTCCATTTCAATCCAGTCTTTTTGAAGTCCATAATGTGAAAGGGTTTTTGAATATGAATATGCCTTCAAATATGAATGGGCTCTTCAACAAAGTCAGCCGCATATATCCCCTATTTCACACTGCAAAAGATAAGCTCGATTTGATGCTTAAATCATGAGATATGTCATGAATACTATACTGATTTTAATTCTCAGCCAGAATGGTGGGCTGGACTTCAAAGCTTCATTTGGGACCCTTGTACATGGAGTTGGGTTCTGAAATTTTTATCATGGACTCCTTTAAATGTCCTGCTAACTTGGGAGGATAATTAAGGTATTTGGACTTCTGGATTGAGCCAAGTAATTCGACCTTCATATATGGTCCGGTTTCTTCACAGTTTCCTTGGGCCTTCTTGTGGGGTCCATATAAACCTCTAAATGGACAAATTTTCCATATGTTACTTCTAATGAAATGTTGGAATTGGAATTGGGAACCCTAAAAAACAAGAATCATGCAAGTTGGATAAGTAGGGTGATAGTTATTGTTAAAACATTAAACAGACTTGAATCTGGATAAATCCAAATAGTGCTCAAAAATTATATTTAATATTTAAACATTAATATTTAAAAAAAATTATGCACATTTCATATAAAATCTGTAAAAGTAGTATGTAAAAAGATATGAAAATATTAATAACATCAACTCCACCACACTTAGTTTTGTGCATGTCCTCATGTGCAACAAATAGAAAAACATGAAAAAATCATTTTCACTGACCACCAAATATTAAAATTTTGTTTTCTCCAATCAGGGGAGGTTTAGACTATTTCACTCATCCATTTTGAAATCCACCACAAGTTGTTACAGAAAGAATGTTCCAAAACTAATTCATTTTTCCATGCTCAAATTTAGAAATGGAAAACATGGACACTCAAAACTCACACCTCTCAAGATGATAAAATCTATTTGTGGAGGTTCACTCTTTCACCAACCAAAAGTGAAAATCTTAGAGTTTGAAAAGATCTCTCAGCTTACAATCCCTATACAAAGTGAACAATAATCAAGAGGTCTTTTTAATGGGGTTTTTCTGTGGCTATGGGACGGTAGGAATATAATGTCCAAGAGAGAGAAGAAGAGGGTTAAAATACCAACATAGAAAAAGCAATGTTTTTTTTTGAAATGAAACATGGAAGGAAATGAAAACACATATTTACAAGGGAATGATTGTGTGAAGAAAGACACAATAGAGGAAGAAAATGTGAAGTTAATGAGAATATGGAATATTTACAAAACAAAAAAATTCTCCCAATAAGAATATAATGCAAGTGTTCTTTTTTTTCTTTTCCTTTTTTTTCTTTGTTTTTTCGAAAGTTGACCTTGAAACAGATCTCACAATCATATCCCAACCCATGTTTGATCTCCTCACGACACTAATTGTAATAGTTATAACAAGATAAAAGGTTGAGGAAGAGTGATTTTTGACCTACCCAAGACACAACCCATTTTTTGATTTTTTTTTGATTTTTTGAACACTTTTCAATATCATTTGTACAATACATTCCCAAATACCACTGAATGAAAACCCCCCCCACACTAAAATGTATGCTTTCCCTCAAGCATATGATAACACACCGGAGAGTAAGGAAATGATACCCAAAAATGAAATCCATTCCCCCCCACACTTAAATTTCAAAAACTTATGCAATGAAAATCCATGTTGATATTAGGTGGGATAAGGTATTGGGATTGTAATGTGGCTATCAAAGAAAAGGTTTTCATAGGCTTGAAGGGGCTTTAAAAAGTAGGATTAATGTAAGGGTAATGAGAGGCTATTTGGCTATTGTGATTCTCATGTGGTTCAGAAAATGCCTATATCATATTAATGCACACTAAGGCCGGAAATTTAGCTCGAAGGTCCACAAACCCAAGACTCACAAATGGGGGTGAAAACACACATTTTGAAAAGATGGCCATAGGTGGCCTTGACATGAATGCAAATGTTATTCCTCATAGTTCTGGAAAAGTATTTTCCAAATCAAAAATTGAGCATTCAAATTTTTTTAATTTTGATGCAAAATTCTTTATCCAAAGTCATGATGAAAATAAAAAATTTTTGAGATGAAAACATTTCTGTTAACTCCCCAAAATGGTTGGAAAAAATTTCAAAACTCTATGGTGAGTAAGCATGACTCTTTTTTTGTAATTTTTTAAGTGATTGTGTTTTTTTTTGTTTTTTTAGTTTTTAAGGTTTTTATAAAATACACACCCACACAAGAAAGAGAAAAAGAAAGGGTTTGATGAATAAAGTGGTAAAAAAAATGAAAGAGAGAGGAAGAATAAGAAAGAGGTAGAGAGAGGAAGAGATAGAGAGAGAGTTAAAGGGAAAGAGGTGCCCCCTAGTTTAGATTTGGTGGGTCTCCATCCAATGGTGGTTCTATTGAAGTGGATGGGGATTCGATGGAAGTCGACGTGGTTCCCGAATTGTTAGACCTCTCATGGTGATGCTTTAACCGATGTCTGTTAACCGTGAATGTCCTTTTGGAAGAGTGGTCTTGGACTTGCACTGCACCAAATGGGTAAACATTAGTAATAACAAAAGGACATTACCAATGAGAATTAAGCTTACCTCGGTGAAGTCAGAATCGAGAATTGAAGAGCATTACCTTTTCACCTTCATGAAATACCTTTCTCTGAATGTGTCTGTCATGGAGAACCTTAGCCTTCTCTTTGTATAGATTGGAATTCTCATAGGATTCAAGTCGAAGCTCCTCCAGTTCATCCAATTGCAACAATCTTTCTTCACCAGATTTTTCAAGATCAAAATTACATGTTTTCACTTCCCAAAATGACTTATATTGTATTTCAATAGGTAAGTGGCATGATTTACCAAAAACAAGCCGAAAAGGAGACATCCCAATGGGTGTTTTATAGGCAGTTTGATAAGCCCAAAGTGCTTCACCAAGTCTTTTAGGCCAGTCTTTTCTGGTGGGTTTTACAATTCTCTCAAGCACTCTTTTCACTTCTCTATTAGAAAGTTCAGCCATACCATTTGTTTAGGGGTGATATGCAGTTGAAGTTTTATGAACAACCCCATTCTTTTTCAAAAGAGATTTCATGGTTTTATTACAAAAATGGGTTCCTAAGTCACTTATCAAAGAACGAGGTGTGCCAAATCTATGGAAGATGTGTGTCTTTAGGAACTCACTAACAGTATGTGAATCATCCTTTCTAGTGGGTTTGGCCTCAACCCACCTTGAAACATAATTGACCGCAAGAAGAATGTATGATAATCCATTGGAAGGGGGAAATGGTCCCATGAAATCAATACCCCAAACATCGAAGATTTCACAAAATATTAAGGGCTTTTGGGGCATTTCATTTCTTTTGTAGATTATGCCAAACTTTTGGCATGTGGGACATGATTGACAGAACTCATGTGAGTCCTTGAAGAGTGAAGGCCAGAAGAATCCAGAGTCTAGGACCTTTCGGGAGGTCCTTTGTGGTCCAAAGTGGCCACCATCGGGAAGTGAGTGACAAAATTCTAAGATGGAAGAATACTCATTTTCTTCAACACATCTCCTAATTACCATGTCTGCCCCAGTTTTCCAAAGTTTATTTTCTTCCCAAAAATAGTATTTTGAATCACTTTTCAACTTCATTTTTTGTTCTTTTGAAAACGTTTCAGGAAAAACACCAGAAACCAAATAATTTACAATTGGGGCATACCATATTATTTTTGGAGTGAGAGACGAAAGGTGCTCAGTGGGGAATTTAGGATCGATGATTTCAGATTGAGAAGAATTAGAAATTTTACTCAAGTGATCAGCAACAATGTTTTCTTTTCCTGGTCTATCTTTTATTTCAAGGTCAAACTCTTGGATCATTAGGATCCATCTTATTAGCCTTGGTTTGGAATCACTTTTCTTGAGTAGGAACCTTATAGAAGAATGGTCTGTGATGATGATGATTTTGGCACCTAAGAGATAGGGCCGAAATTTATCTAAGGCATAAACCACAGCTAAAAGTTCCTTTTCAGTCACAGTTTAGTGAGATTGAGTTTCATCAAATGTTTTTGAGGCATAATAGAAGACATTAGGAATTTTTTCTCTTCTTTGACCAAGAACAGCCCCAAAAGCTCTATCAGAAACATCACACATCAATTCAAAAGGTAAGGACCAATCTGGGGGTTGGATTATTGGGGTAGATGTAAGAGCAGTTTTGAGTTCAATGAAGGCTCTCTTGCAAACCTAATCAAAATGGAAAGAGACATCATTTTGGAGCAAACGAGTGAGTGGGAGAGAAATTTTACTAAAGTTATGGATGAATCACCGATAGAAACCAGCATGACCGAGTAATGATCGGATGTATCGAACAAAAGTGGGTTGAGGAAGTGATTGGATCACTTCAATTTTGGCAGGATCAACTTCAATACTATCTTTTGAAACTATGTGCCCTAGAACAATCCCATTAGCAACCATGAAGTGAAATTTTTCAAAATTTAACACAAGGTTACACTTGACACACTTTTGAAGGACTAGAGAGAGTGAATGCAAGCATGACTCAAATGACTCGCCATAAATGGTGAAGTCATCTATGAAGACTTCCATGAAGTGTTCAATGAATTCTGAAAAGATACTCATCATACACCTCTGGAATGTTTCAGGAGCAATGAAAAGTCCAAAAGGCATTCTTCTATATGCATATGTTCCAAAGGGGCATGTGAAAGTAGTCTTTTCTTGGTCCTGAGGCGAGATTGGGATTTGAAAATAGCCGTTGTATCCATCAAGAAAGCAATATTGTGACTTTCCGGCCAATCTTTCTAGAATTTGATCAAGGAATGGAAGAAGGTAGTGATCTTTTCAGGTTTAAAAATTCAATTTCCTATAGTCGATGCACACATGCCATTTGTTCTTCACTCGAGTTGTGACTACCTCTCCATGTTCATTTGTGACAACAGTTATCCCACCCTTCTTAGGTAAAACTTGAATTGGACTAAACCATTCACTATCCGAAATTGGGTAGATAATACCAGCTTGAAGAAGCTTGTTGATCTCTTCCCTAACTACCTCAAGTATGAGTGGATTGAGTCTTCTTTGGGGTTGTCTAACTGGTTTGGATGTCTCCTCCAGATGGATGTGATGCATGAAAAGGGCAGGGTTGATTCCTGGTATGTCATATAGGGTCCAACCTAAGGCTTTTTTGCTTTCCTCTAACACTTGAACATGTTTGGACTCCTCGGTTTCAGTAAGTGTGGCAAAGATAATGACAGGATATGAGTGATCATGGAAGAGGAATGCATATTTCAGGTGTGCAGTAAGAGGTTTCAAATCAGTCTCATCTTTCACTTTTGGGATAGACAACTCAGGAATAGAGGATGGGACTTCAGTTGCTTCAGATTCATTTTCCTTAATACTATCCAAGGTGGAGTAGTAGAGATCAGAATTGATGTGGAATTCAAGAGAGTTTTCAAGTTCCTCTAGATTGATGGAGTCTATGAATGAGAGGTCCACATCAATATCACCATTTATGACTTGGTTAATCCTAGTGCAGATTTCACAAGATCCTATCTCTTCAGAACAGGATGAACATGATGGAATGGGGTTAAATTGACTCTTAGAAGTGTCCTCAGAAGCATTGATTGAGAATGAAGAGTGATCCTCAGATGAGTATCGCATGGCTTGGAAAATGTTGAACTTAACCAGCTGGTCACCGAATTCCATGGATAAGATGCCTGAATGGACATCAATTTTGGTTCTCACAGTCATGAGGAATGGTCTTCCAAGAATTAGGGGAGATCGAGAAGAGTTCGTCTCACCTTCCATTTCAAGGACATAGAAATCAGAAGGGAAGATAAGATCATTGACTCGGACAAGGACAACCTCAATTATTCCCTCAGGACTGGTTGTGCTTCGATTGGCTAACTGAATGAAAACACCCGTTGGGTGCAAGGGACCTAGACCAAGGTTCGAGAATATGGATTTGGGCATGACATTAATTGAGTCTCCTAGGTCTATGAGTGCATCATCAAAGTTGGAACTTCCAATTTGGCATGAGACTGTAAAGGTCCCTAGATCTTTACACTTTATGGGAATGGACTGCTGGGTGGAAACATTTTCAAAGGTCATGAGTTTCCTCTTGTGGGTGCACAATTCCTTAAGAAACTTGGCATACTTAGGAATTTGTTTTATGGAATCTAAGAGGGGAATTATGACTTCAACACGTCTAAACATGTCAAGCATTTCAGGATCAAGTTCAAAGGACTTCCTTGTCTTAGAAACAACTTGAGGAAAATGAATTGGGTTCCTAAATGGAATGGAAGGAGGTGATGGAATGGATTCAGATTCCTTTTCAATTTTCTTTTTCTTTTCATTTTCTAGGTCAAAATTCAAAGGAGGGTTTGAGGATTTATCTTGAGGCATAGAAAGTTGCTTTCCTGATCTAAGTAAAATTGCACTTACATTACTCTTGGGGTTGGGTAATGGTTGAGCTGGGAGCACTAGTGCAGAAAACGTTTTTTACGTCGGTTATTTTTCATTTTTTATATTGGTTTCTAGCCGACGTTAATACGTACGACGTTATAAATAAGGTTTTTGACGTCGGTTATTTAAAAGCAGACGTTAAAAACATAAAATCGCGATGTTTATCACTTCGGTTCTAAAATAACCGACGTGATAAAGAAAATGGGAAGGGTTTATCACGTCAGTTATTTAATAACTGACGTGATAAAAGGCCTGGAAAATGGTTTATCATGTCGGTTATTTAACAACCGATGTGATAAAAGGCCTGGAAAATGGTTTATCACGTCGGTTCTTAAACAACCGACGTGATAAACAGGGGTGAGGGGGGTTTATCACATCGGTTCATATAGAACCAACGTGATAAACCGAGGTGAGCGTGGTTTATCACGTCGGTTCTTATAAAACTGACGTGAAAAACCGGGGGAGGGGGGTTTATCACGTCAGTTATTGAATAACCGATGTGATAAACCATTGTCCGGGCCGGTTTATCACGTCGGTTATCTAATAACCGACGTGATAAACCATTTTCCAGGCCTTTTATCACGTCGGTTATTCAATAACCGACGTGATAAACCATTGACCAGGCCTTTTATCACGTCGGTTATTAAATAACCGACGTGATAAACCATTCTCCATGCCTTTTATCACGTTGGTTATTAAATAACCGATGTGATAAACAATTTTCCAGGCATTTTATCACGTCAGTTATTTAATAACCGACGTGATAAGCCCATTTTTTTAAACAGAATGCAGTCATATTCTCTCCACCAGAATCAACCAGAAAACAAATCAAGAAATCGTACCAAAAAAACAGAAGTAGATCAAAATTAAGCATGTACATTGATAACATATAAAACTTACCCCCTAGACATCCCCCACCCTCATTTATACCCCATGGACTGCCCTCCCCCACACCGTTGGATCCCTCACCCTCATGTATACCTTCTGGACAACCCTCCCCCACCCCATTGGATAAAACTTACCCCCTAGACAGCCCCCACCCTCATTTATACCCCATGGACAGCCCTCCCCCACACCATTGGAGCCCTCACCCTCATGTATACCCCCTGGACAGCCCTCCCCCACCCCATTGGATAATACTTACCCCCTAGACAGCCCCCACCCTCATTTATACCCCATGGACAACCCTCCCCCACCCCGTTGGAGCCCTCACCCTCATGTATACCCCCTGGACAGCCCTCCCCCACCCCATTGGATAAAACTTTCCCCCTAGACAGCCCCCACCCTCATTTATACCCCATGGACAGCCCTCCCCCACCCCGTTGGAGCCCTCACCCTCATGTATACCCCCTGGACAGCCATCCCCCACCCCATTGGATAAAACTTACCCCCTAGATAGCCCCCACCCTCATTTATACCCCATGGACAGCCCTCCCCCACCCCGTTGGAGCCCTCACCCTCATGTATACCCCCTGGACAGCCCTCCCCCACCCCATTGGAGCTCCAACCCTCATGTATAACCCTTGGACAACCCTCGCCCACCCCATTGGAGCCCCCACCACACTCCTGGACTACCCCCGACCCCCGGACACCCCCAAACACCCCACGACAACCCCCACCCGCCTGAACAGCACCCCCTCACCCCACTTGTTAGCCCCCACCACACCCTTGGACAGCCCCAAACAGCCCCAAACACCCCTGGACAACCCCCCCACCCCTGGACAGCACTCCCACACCCCTGGACCGCCTTCCCACACCCCTAGACATCCCTTCCACCCCCCAGGACTGTCCCCCCACCCCACCGGACAGCCCTCCCAGACCACTGGACACCCGGACAGCCCTCCCAGACCGCTGGACACCCCCCAACCCCACTGGACACACCCCCACACCCTTGGAACCCCTCCCCCACAGACCCAAATCTATACCAGAAAAACCATCAAAAGTAGACCAAAACAAGAAGTAGAGCAAAATTAAACATTCACTTATATAACATTCAAAACTTACTCTGTCAACTTAAAAAAAACTAAATCCAACCTAAACAACTACCAAATACACAATTAAAATGACAATATTCAAAATTACATTTTACATTACAAACAACTAAAATTCAATCAAACCTGTAAAATAATTTGACCACTCCACTTGTACGTGTTTGATGTCTTCAGCAGTATAGGGTTAGGGGTCATCAAAAAGATACAAATGAAAAAGAAGATAGTTAACGTGTATAATGAATAAATCAAATTGAAATATTATGGCAAAGTTTAAGAGGAAATCGTACTAGGTCAAAATTCACAACTATCCTAGTTGTTATTATTTCATACATAAATCTTAACATATAATATCTGCATTCGATGATGCCTTGTTGTTCATGAAAAATCTGTTTGAATGAGTGTAAATTCAATATATTATTTTTATGTAATAAATGAAAAAGTACAAATTATAAATGGAAATTTACCTTCGCATTTACATATTTGATCTTTGCATTTCTTTTCTTTGTGTTTTTTCGATAATAGACCCAAGCACTGTTAGAAAATAATAAGAATGGGGTAAATTTAAAATTCATTATAATATATAAAACTATTGAGAAATTGGAACTTACTTTTCCAATATATTCTTAAAAATTTCCCGCACATCACCATGAACAGAGCATATCCAATAAAGAGCTTTCTCCCTTGGGCAAAAAATCCCTAACATCCAATGATCACTGATAAAAGGAAATTTAATGTTAGTGGTTTTTTATGTTAAAATATAATTAACTCTTTGAGAGAAATGTGTTTCATACCTCTCACAAAAAGGCATCATCCAACATTGTGTGATTATATTCTTTTCAAATCTTTCAGCAATATAAACCATTGTTTGTTCCTCATTCAATGCACATGCTTCAGGGGAAATCAATTGCGGGTCCATGAATCCATATACTTCTTTCATCTCATTCCTCTCACAAATTTTATAAAGATACCTAATACAAAACATACATAAGTATACATTTTTAATAAATATAACGCAGGGAAAAGGTGTTAATACTTACATGGAAAAAATTTGCACCATGTTGATGCCCAACTTATCTCCAGTAACAAGCTCCATGATATCAGATTTTGTAATCCCCACACTTATTTCACATCCACAAACATGAGATTCCATTGGAAACTCATAAAAACCCAACAAAAAATGTGAATATCTTGACAATCTGTCAAGACCACTGGAATCTGTATCTGATGTCATAGCCTGTTGTCTTTGTTGTTGTCTATACAATATTTCTTTACCTTTGAAGTATTCCTGTGAATTTTTTTTTGAAAAATATAGTAGTTTTCAAATGATAAAACAACTTTAATAAAAAAATAAAATAAAAGATATAACATTCATACCTCTATAGTAATGAGTCGAAGAAGTCTGGATGGCCAAACTAAAAAATGGCCGATACTCTGTCCAACTGTCGCCACCTCATTTGTAGGTATTGGTACCCTAGATGATCTATCTATAATATCCTGTATAGTGAACCTCCGATTCTCTACCTCTAATTGTTGATGATGAACTGTATCTCCTATACAATATACCAACCCATATGCTACTATATGATGTTGAGAATCATCAACATACAACTCGCAATATGTAGGAAGCTGCGGCGGAGGCGTAGGATAAAAAATGGGGTCCGCAGGCTGAGGTGGGGGAGTGGGAGCTACTGGCGGAGGTGGAGGATAAATAATGGGGTCTGTAGGGGGAGGTGGAGGAGTGGGAGCTGCAGTATGAAATTGTCTTTTCATTTCTGCAAACATAGACTGCACCGACTCTCTAATCTTGTCCTCCATCGTCGCATTAATATTTTGAACTTCAGCCTCCAAGGATTCTATTTTTTTATAAACCCCCTCAATGTTAGAAGTTGAAGAACGTGGAAACACTTTTCTTACCGATACACCTGCCGGATATCCTCTTACACGACCAGGATGTTCGGGCCTTCCCAATGCTGCAAATAAAATATCTTCCCTCCCAGTAGCTGTAAATGTCCCCTCTGAACTCTGCTCCTCAAGAGAGTCCTATATTAATTAATTGAACATTTCTGTAATGATTGAAACTTATATGAAGAAAAAAGTTAACTTAAATAAATTAAATAGATATCTTACAATCCTCTCATCTACGATTATCAATTCTTCCGAAAGATATTGCCCTTTTTTTCCCTTCCGATCTCTCTTCCATTTTTCATGTCTAGATGGAGGGGATGGAGGGGCCACCTCTCCAGAGCTTGAAGACTCAGCTCTTAGTTGTTAAAGTTTTTCCGCCATCATTTTTTCTTCCAATAATGTATACCCTCCCCGAGATAAACTATGAGAGTATACATTTTTAGATTGGATCTCCTGATGAGATTTCCTTGTTTGCTGTAATTTAAGAATAAGAAATCATTAACAAAACATTAATAAAATCATTTATATAAGAAAGTTTATAAAAGTTTACATTGCCCTTACCAGAAATGACTCTTTTTTTATACTTTCAAAAAACTATCTCCATGTGTATTCATCTATAAAAGGATATATACGACATGGATTGTCATGACTCTTATGACCATAAATGAAATCAGATGAGAGGGTTGATTTGAAATCCCTCCATCTCCTGGCAGCCAATGATAAGCATTTCTTCCTGAATCCTCCAGTGTTAAGAATATCAAATGTCATCTGATAAAGAAGAGGTTAAACATATTATATATACTAGAAACATTAAAAGAATGGTCAAAAAATGACAAAGGATCTTACCAAAATTGTCTCCCACAACTGAGAGATAATCGCTTTATCCACACCTCTCCAATCATCATACAGAATTCTTACTTTGGTCTTATCCTGAGTTGCAACAAAACTCTTAAAATCTTTGGCATTCAGACCTCTAGGAATATCATCATCATCAAAATCAACTACTATCCTCTGATCCTGCGTACGGGCAAGTGATAATTTTGGTAAATGTGTGCACCCACGTTTACCAACCTTTGAACTCTTTGTCGTAATAGGATCATGTGAATATTCATCCCCAGAGGTATGACCAGCAATATTCTCCTCTCCAGAATCATGTGGTTGATCATCTGAATGATCTGTCATTATCCTTAAAATCAAAAAAACAAACATCAGTTCACAAATATACAAATTCAAATATTTTAATACTACTGTAATCAGAAAATAGAAAAGTGTACTAAGTTACATAATAGTAAACATTGGTAATATGGTAAGCATGTTAAACAATGGTAAAGATGAAAAAGATGGTCAAGATGGTCAAGATGGTAAAAATGGTAAAAATGGTAAACCTGGTAAACATTGTAAACACGGTAAAGTAATTGTCAGTGAAAAAAAATAAGCATTTTAAAATTCATGTAATGGTTATAAACATGATAAAGTAAACTAAACAAACTTAAAACAAACAAAAACATATACTTATTTTATTTTAAAACATGTTTTAATAAATAAAAAACTTACAATATCTAACATTTATGGAAAAAATAAATGTAAACAAGAAATAAATATATGTTACCTGTAATTTTAGGAATGTACAAATGGATTTTTTTCCCAAATTCCTTCGTCATGATCATTCCTTATGGCACAAACTATGTCTTCAACATGATCGTCATTATGTTCTGTTAATATTTCCATGGAAGTAGGGATCTCACATAAATCAGCATATTCATCAAGTTCATCCTCACCAACATATTGTTTTTTCCCTTGTAAAACAACAGCCCACTGCATATCTGATTGATCTACTACATAGACAATTTGTTTTTCATGTGTTGCCATTATAAAAGAATCAGCTGTGTCTTCCAATCTATTCAGATTAACAAGTGTCATTCCAAATTCATCGTGTCTGACACTGTTGTTACCGTTAAACCATTTACAGTTAAAAATGGGAACTTTAATTTTAAAGTAATCAACCTCCCATATGTCTCCAATCACTCCATAATATGAATTTGATGCAGAAATTGGGTTTTTGTCCTTAGCACTCGAAAAATGCATTGCTTCTGCAAACACCAATACACCACTATTCTGAACTGCACTTCTGTTGTCCTGAGATTTTGTATGAAATGTATAACCATTAATGTCATAACCGGACCATGTTATCACATTTAAACATGGACCACCCACTATCCATTTTAATGTCTCTGATACATCTGATCTACCAAGCAAAGTCTTTTTAATCCATGACAAAAAAGTTTTGTTGTGCTCATTCAAAATCCACATTTCTTTCTTCTTTGGATGACATTGTTTCAACTCATTAATATGCAATGTGATATACAGTTGAGCATCTGCTATGTTATTCAAGATGTGTGATTTTAACTTCTTCATCTGTTCAGCTGACAATGATTTGAATTTCAAGCCGCGAATCCCCTTTCCCTCATTATTAACTCGTTCATGGCAAGATGGAGGCAAACCTATGTGTTGTGACACAGCCAAGTAGTTCATACAAAACTCTACTACCTCCTCAGAAATATACTTTTCAATAATGGAGGCTTCAGGTCGATATAGATTTTTAACATACCCCTTTAATATTTTCATATACCTTTCAAAAGGATACATCCAACGAAGATATACAGGTCCATAAAGCTTTATTTCTTGAACCAGATGAATCATTAAATGCACCATTATATCAAAAAAAGTTGGAGGAAAATACATTTCCAATTGACAAAGTATAAAAATTGCATCCTTTTCCAAAATGTTCAAAGCATTCACATCAATTGCCTTGTTACAAATTGAATTGAAAAAATAACACAACTTCATTATAGTCTTTCTGACATGAATGGGAAATATTCCACGCAATGTAACTGGTAGAATTTGTTGCATCATGACGTGACAATCATGTGATTTCATACCTATCAACTTCAAGTCCTTCAATGAGACAAAATTTTTTACATTAGAAGAATAACCTTGAGGCACTTTGGTATCATGAAGACACTGACAGAAGCTAATTTTCTCCCTCTACGATAATGTATGACAAGCCGGGGGAAGAAATGTTCGTCTTCCTTTAGGAGTGGGAGCTAACTCCAAACGTATTCCCATTGATAGTAAGTCTAATCTTGCATTCAACCCATCTTTAGTCTTTCCTTTAATATCTAACAATGTTCCAATCAAAGAATCACAGATATTCTTCTCCACGTGCATGACATCAATATTATGTTTAACTTCATGATACCTCCAATATGGTAGCTCAAAAAAAATTGACCTTTTCTTACAAATATGTCTATCATTACCAGATTTCTATGTCTTTCCCAATGTCACGTCAAGTTTTTTCGCCCTCTCAAAATACAGATCAGGGAATAAAGGTTTTGGAGCAGTATCAAATTCTTGTGAGCCATTGAATGCCTTTTTTAGTCTTCTATAAGGGTGTTCCATAGGCAAAAACTTTCGATGACCCATGTACACTGTTTTCCTCCCATGATGCAATTGACAATAGGACGTCTGTTGTTCGCAAATTGGACATGCTTTATGCCCTTTAACACTGTATCCAGACAAATTTACATATGCTGGGAAGTCATTTATAGTGAACAGAAGCACTGCATGTAGTTGAAAATATTCCATTTTATAAGAATCATACACCCTAATACCATCAGCCCATAACAGTTTCAAATCATCAATCAACGGTGATAAGTAAACATCAACATCATTACCGGGTTGCTTTGGACCAGAGATCATTGTACTCAACATGACATATTTTCGCTTCATAAAAAATTTAGGAGAGAGGTTGTAAATTACCAATAAAACAGGCCATGAACTATGTGTGCTACTGAGTGTTCGGTATGGATTCATTCCATCTGTGCACAACCCTAGTCTGAGATTTCTAATTTCATTTCCAAATGTAGAATACTGCGCATCAATTTTCTTCCATTGTGGACAATCAGCTGGATGACGTATTTTTCCATCACATACCCTCTCTTCATCATGCCATCTTAACCTTTTTTCATCACGTGAATTAGCACATAAACGTTCGAAACGATTAATTATAGGAAGATACCAAAATACCTTTGAAGGGAGCTTTGTAATCTCTACATCAGCCTGTGATTTTTCTTTCACCTTATATCGTGATGTCCCACATTTAGGACACTCTAACAGAAATTCATATTCCTTACTATATATAATGCAGTCATTCGGACAGGCATGTATTTTCTTGTATCCCAATCCCATCGGGCATAATATTTTCTTGGCTTTGTAATGTGAATCTGGAAGATCTTTATCTTTTGGAAGGATGTCTTTCATCAATTGTAGCATCTCTGTAAAACTTCTGTCACTCCATCCATTCTTCACCTTAAGGTTAATCAATCTTAACACCGTCGACAAAACCGTAAAATCTGTACAACTGGGATATAATGGTTTTTCAGCATCACCATAGAGACGCGCAACTGTTGGTTCTATCTCAATTTGTTCTGCTACAATATCGCGAATCATTTCTTCAATTCCATCGGAGTTACCATCTTGTGAATCATCATCATTAGTGACATTTCGTCCAGTTTCACCATGCCAAATCCAAGGGCTGTAACTCGGATTAAAACCATGACAAATCATATGATCTTTTATCTCTCTACTTTTCAACTTCTTCATATTCAAACATTTCAGGCATGTACAGAAAAAAATGTCACTACTTGGAACATTTCGTTTTGCAAATTCCAAAAAGGCATCAACACCTTCCTCAAATTCATTGCTCATTCGATGTGCCGTAATCCAAATTCGACTCATTATTACCTATAACAAATATCAACAAAAAATATATATTTTTAAGATAAGATAAATATATGTTTATATGAAAAAAATCATAATTTGAATGTAAAAAAATTTAAAATATAAAACAAATCTATAGGTATTTAAAAAAATATGCTTGAATATTATTTTTAAACAAAATATAGTTAGATATAACAGTTTTAAATTTCATTGAATCAAAGAAAACCATGACGCCTACATAGTTTAATATTGATTGTGGTTTTGATGTTTTAATATATTAGATAAACTACCTATTTAACATGTTATTAATGGTTTCTGTAGACCCTAAATCCATTTGGTAAATATTTTCACACAATTATAAAAATAAAAGGAAGTGTTTTTTTGAGGAATATGTTCAATCATTTGATTTTGATGTCCCATATTCTATAACAAAAGGCAATGTGGATACCAAAGCCCTTAGTTTGGTTTTTTATTCTCAAAGGGTTTGTGATGAAAAAGAAGAGTGTAAGTTGATGTATATGATAAATAAAATACAACTATATTTTATTTATGGTTATGATAGAATGAATTCATACCATATCATTTAGAATCTGCTCCCACCAAAAGTAACCCTCCTCAGTTCGAAATGAATAAATTTAGATAATTATGGATGAATTCATACAAGTATTGTTGTACATAAACCAAAAAGAAGATTATTAGTACTAAAAGTAAAACTAGGAAGAAACAATAAACTCTATATACTCATGAAAGCTACTCCACAACACTTCCATGCTACTAAAATCTATAAAAAACTACAAATTTCTTTTGAAAACCAAAAAAATTGTTTATATTTATGTATGGTGGGCATAACATGTCTACATAGTAAGATCCTCCCTAAAACATCTCATGAAAATGTTGAGGAAGCACACTAAAGCCCTATGAAAAAAGGAATCTAAATCATCACCTAAACAAGGAAAAATAGTTTCATATACTCACTATGGATCACTCACAAAATAATTCATATAAATAAACCTTTTCGTATAAAAAATTATATATATATATATATATTAAAATTAAGGTTCTCGGATACCACTTCTCCACTAGTTTTCCTCTCACACCCCAATGCGCTACTCCACAACACTTCCATGCTACTAACATCTATAAAAAACTACAAATTGATTTTAAAAACCAAAAAAATTGTTTATATTTATGTATGGTGGGCATAACATGTATACATAGTAAGATCCTCCCTAAAACATCTCATGAAAATGTTGAGGAAGCACACTAAAGCCCTATGAAAAAAAGAATCTAAATCATCACCTAAACATGGAAAAATAGTTTCATATAATCACTATGGATCACTCACAAAATAATTCATATAAATAAACCTTTTCATATAAAAAATTATATATATATATATATATATTAAAATTAAGGTTCTCGGATACCACTTCTCCACTAGTTTTTCTCTCACACCCCAATGCTAATGTCATGGTCTCACCCCGCCCATAAATCATCCTACACCATGTGAAATTGTATCACTTCCATAAATGAATCATATGTATCTTAGATTATCTCATCACAATCTTATCAAAATAGTAATGAGGTGCATACTTGGAAACCACTACATCTTGTTTACATTAAATGTACAAAAATCACAAAACATAATTATAGAATATCCGTGAAAAAAAACGAACGAAATAAATTCGTGGAAGGATTACTTGAATGTTGCGAGTTGAGATGATAGATCCGAGAGGAGTGAAGAAGATAAACAATGAAGCCAAAATGAGTTTAATACAATTTGATCGACGAGCCGATTAGGGTTTACCGCACGATAGAGACGATCCAGCGGACTGTCAATCGAAAAATCGTAAATGACATTCCACGGGGCTTTAATTTCTTTAAATGCTTTATAACGTCGGTTATTATATAACCAACGTTATAAACTATTTTTTAAATTTATAACGTCAGTTATTTTAAAACCGACGTCAAAAACCCCCCGCTCTTTGGTTTTTTACGTCGGTTATTTTGTAACCGACGTAAAAAACGAGTTATGTACGTGTTTTTTTACGTCGGTTATTTTAAAACAGACATAAACCCCCCCCCCTATGATTTGGTTTTTTACGTCGATTTTTTTATAACCGATGTAAAAAACGCGTAGATATCTCGTTTTTTACGTCGGTTATAAGATAACCGATGTAAAAAACCAATGCGCGGGAGGTTTTTTACGTCGGTTATTTGGAAACCGATGTAAAAAACCCGATATTTAAACATTTTTTACATCGGTTATCCTATAACCGACGTAAAAAACCAAAGCCCGGGGGGGTTTTTTACGTAGGTTATTTTATAACAGACGTAAAAAACCCCGCGTAGATATCGGGTTTTTTACATCGGTTTCTAAATAACTGACGTAAAAAACCCCACGCGCATTGGTTTTTTACGTCGGTTATAGGATAACTGACGTAAAAAACGAACATGCGCGATTTGTAACGTCGGTTATGAAAATAACCGACGTTAAAAAGCTACTCGCCGCATGTTTTACGTCGGTTATATATAACCGACGTAAAAAATGGTGACGTAAAAAACGTTTTCTGCACTAGTGGAGTTGGAAAGAATTTGATTGTTGTTCTTGGCTCAGGTGGGATGCAAGTTGACCTATTTGAGTTTCAATGTTTTTAAGGCTAGAACAGGTGAAGGAGGCAAGATATTCAATAGAACTTTCCCATGGTTGCTTGGAAGAAGAGGCTTGTCTCGGATTGGGATTGCCTTGATTTTGGTTCTTGGGAAAGCGATTGTATTGGTTTTGGAATTGGGAAGGCTCACTAGGATAATGGAATCCAGGAGGAGGATTGTTCCTTTGAGGTTGAGGAACAAAAGGATAAGGTTGATGGAAGTTACCACCACCTTGACCATATTGGAATTGGTTTGGGTTTTGAGGATGGAATTGAGTGGGATGAGATATGGTATTACCATACCTTAAGCCCGAGTTAAAGGTAGAAGAGAAAGGCTCAGAGTGAGGTTGGTTGAAGTTTCTAACAAACTGACCTGGTAGTTGAGGGTTGGTGTTCCATTGAGCATATGATGAATTGAGCTCCATTGGTCCGGATGAATCAGATTGATCCTCTTGAAGTTGTGGACATGTGTCAGTTGGATGAGATGGAGAGTTGTAGAATCCACAGTTTTTGATTGGTCCAGGAAACATTGATTGTGGAGAAGACGAGGTTGGGGATTTGGTGGCCACAGCTAGCTGTCGCACAAGACCTGTAAGTTCACTCATCCACTCGGTCATTTTATTCGGCTCAATTGATTGATTATCTTGGGCTTGTTTGACTTGAGCTTGTGCTCGAGTATGGAATTGTTGTGTGTTTGCAGCCATGTTACTTATGAGATCTCTTGCAGCTGCAGGAGTTTTATCAACAAGAGCACCGCCACTTGCGGCATCAATGAGAGTTCTCTCCATAGCCAATAACCCCTCATAGAAGTATTGGATCAAGAGTTGGTCAGGGATTTGATGGTGTGGGAAGGTTGCAACAAGATTTTTGAACCTCTCCCAGTACTCATGGAGTGATTCACTTGGGAACTGATGGATACCACTTATTTCCTTTCGGATGGAAGCGGTACGAGAAGCAGGAAAGAATTTTTCTAGAAAGAGACGCTTCATGTCATTCCATGTGGTTATGGAACCAGGAGGAAGGTAGTAGAGCCATGACTTAGAAATGTCAACTAGGGATAAAGGGAATTCTCGAAGTTTGATTTGTTCTTCAGAAACCCCTTGAGGCTTCATAGTAGAGCACACTACTTGGAACTCTTCAAGGTGGAGATGTGGATCCTCACCGGCTAGCCTGTAGAAATGAGGAAGAAGATGAATCAAACCTGATTTGAGTTCGAAGTCAGCCTCTATGTTTGGATATTGAATACCAAGGGGTTGGTAATTCATATCAGGGGAAACGAGTTATTTTATGGTTTGTTCCCTAGGATTGGCCATTTCAATTTCAACTGGTTGGATGAGAACTGTTTCTTGAATTATTTGAGTATCTCTGATGTTCCTCCTAAGTTGGCGAAGTGTTCGCTCAATTTCAGGGTCAAAAAAATCCGATGGATTGTTTGGAAGACTACGGGGCATTCAGAGAGATTTTGGAAGAAAGAGGAAGATGGGTTTTTCTTTGTATTGTTTTTTCAGTTTATGATTTTTATGAGAAGACGAGTTTTTGTTTGTGATTTTTTTTCAATTTTTTTTTAAAATTTTGTTTTTTTTGTTTTTTTTACAATAACTAGAAACTAATGACTACTTAAAGCACCATCCCTGGAAATGAATCCATTTTAAATGCACGACCGATTGTCTCCTATCGACCGGTCAAGGTTCCGGTGCTCTGCTAATGTGTATAGCAGCACTCGGGTCGAATCCTCGGCGATGATACTTTGTAATAGTCGTTTGTTTTTAGTTAATTGTATTCTGATTGGGGGGTTTGTTTGCAGAGCTTATGAAATAATTTATGTATGATTTTTGATTTAACAAATTGATAATTATTGGGGTGAGTTCATCATTAGGTAGTTAAGCTTGTGATATCCTTGAGCTTTGCTTTATATTGCATTAAATTAACACCCATGTCACAAGATGATTTTGATCGGAATTCCCAAGTGTTAAAGGTTTAATCCAAGCCATAACTTAACTTAGGTTTCTAATCATTACCATTACTTTTTTATCTTAGTGTATTTTTGGTTCCAATAATCTATGGAATCCACATATTAAACAAAACATGTCATTAATCCATGACATATAAAGTTCAACATACACAATATTAATTTAAAGAACATTTGCCGAGCAAAAGCTCTCAATCACTTAACATACCTAAATTATAACTCACCCCAATTAAAGATTTACCCAGCCATTAAAATGATTACTAATATGGTTATAATGATTATGGTGATGAATTATAAAGAGAAGAAAAAGAAAGGGACAAGATAAGAGTAGTGCGCCGAACACACACACACACGAACAATGATGATAATTAAAAACAGATTTTTGATTGAATGAGGAAGCAAAATAAGGGAAGGATATTTAACTGAATTTAAACTATTTTAAGAATATTAATATTAAAATATAGAAGGTGGAGGATAATAAGAGTTATTGAAGAAGAAACTTGCATTAAAACAGAATTACAAAAGAAATGACTTACAAAATTACAAAAACAAAGAACACAAAAGTAAGTGAAAACAAAGAGGGGAGGAAAGGTCTCTCAAGTAAAAACTTGAGTATGTAAGGTCCTCCAAAGACTTTGGAAAGGCTTTGGTTGTGCCAATATGTTCTCCTCTCTTCTGAAATTCCAACCCCTCTCAAGGAGAGAAGGGGAGAGTATTTATAGCCCAAGGAGTGGACTGTTTACATTCCAGCAATACACCTCCACTTGGATCGCAGATATGGACATCATGAGAGCATAATATAGAGAAATCCATTTCTTAAAAGTTGTAGATAATAGAGTTTTAAGACTACTCTCAAAATTTGGAGTCATTTGGAATTAATTATCAAAAGTTATGGCCGGTTTAGTAAACAAAGTAAAACTGTCCATTTCAATCCAGTCTTTTTGAAGTCCATAATGTGAAAGGGTTTTTGAATATGAATATGCCTTAAAATCCGAATGGGTTCTTCAACAAAGTCGGCCAACTATATCTCTTATTTCACATTTCAAAATCTAAGCTCGATTTGATGCTTACATCATGAGATATGTCATGCATACTATACTGATTTTAATTCTTGGCCAGAATGGTGGGATGGACTTAAATGCTTCATTTGGGACCCTTTTACTTGGAGTTGAGTTCTGAAATTTTTATCATGGACTCATTTAAATTTCCTCCGAAGTTGGGAGGAGAATTAAGGTATTTGGGCTTCTGGATTGAGCCCAGTAATTCGACCTGCATATATGGTCCAGTTTCTTCACAGTTTCCTTGGGCCTTCTTGTGGGGTCCATATGACCCTCTAAATGGACGAATTTTCCAAATGTGGATTCTAATGAAATGTTGTAATTGGAATTTGGAACCCTAAAAAACAAGAATCATGCAATTTGGATAAGTAGGGTGATAGTTAATGTTAAAACATTAAATAGACTTGAATCTGGATAAATCTAAATAGTGCTCAAAAATTATATTTAATATTTAAACATTAATATTTCACAAAAAATTATGCACATTTCATATAAAATATGTAAAAGGAGTATGTAAAAAGATATGAAAATATTAATAACATCAGTGTGCATGGAATTTTAAGAACCAATGTTGGGTTACCTTGAATATAGTGACTATGATGATTGAGTATTTGAGTTTTCAAAGGAAATTTTATAAAGAGGTTTCTAAAAGTGTATTTGACTTTATGGTTGGAACATTTAATAGATAGTCATAAAATTTAACCACATGCCATGCCCCTTGATATATTTTGGAAATTGAAATGATTTGGCATGTTGATTGCCTATAGGGGGTTTTCATATTGATTATTGTACATAATGAAAAAGAAGGGGATGTTTCTGAATGGGTTTATAGAGGTGGGGGTGAGATTATATATTGAATTTTTTACTATATTATTGTGTGATAATTTATGTGTGGCCACTATTTTATAAAATTGGAAGTGATGGCCAGTTTTGCAGGAAATTTAGGTGCACATATAAAATGACCTTAAATGGTAGAATGAAGTATAAGCACATATAAAATCCTAAAACTTACATGTTTATCAGTTTTATCCATCCAATAATGTGTGATATCCAAATAAATTATAATTTTCATTCATATTTTTAAAGGGGTGCTCTTAGTCTTAGTTATACCATGGGAAGTGGTTCAGACATTGATCAATGTAGCTAAATTTTCAATGGAATGAACCCTCATTACTTTCAACACTATGGTAGAATACACCATTATCTTTTTTATCCCATAAAAATAATATCATCAACATTTAAAATATAAAAAATTGATACATCTTTATTATATTTAATATAGAGGTTTTTTCCACACTTTCATCATTAAATATTAATTATTTCAAGCATGTATCTAACTTTAGATACTATGCTCTTGAGTATCATTCTAACCTGTATAGATTCTTCTTTAATTTTGATTGTACCCATTTGATTACACATTTATATCTTTATATTTGAATGTATAGGGATAATACAATCCAATACCTATAAAAAATTGGATTAATTTACCCCTAAACACACCTCGGTATTACAAGGGATCAAAATAAATTTTAGATTTTGTAATTACAAACCGACAGTGGATGGAAAATTAAAATGTTCGTGCCCTAATTATAAATTTCGGTGATGGTTGAATAGAAACAAAGTATATGATCATTTGATATTGAAACGATTTCATTCTTGATATGTATGTTGGATTTGGTATAGTGAATCGAATGTTATGGAAAGTCAAAACAATAACAATACTGTCAACAAAATACAAAGTGACCCAACATAGGAGAATTTAGTTTGAAATTTGTTAAATGAAGCATTTTGTTTTCCATAATAAAATGTCAAAGATTTTAATAGATCAATAGAACCTTTAGTTGATCCTGATCTGGTTAATCTTGCTCAGAAATTCAGTGACAAAAAAAATGATTTTTATGAATTAGTTGAAGACGGACAACAGGAGCTGTATAATGGGTGTGACAAGTATTCAAAGTTTTCTTTTTTACTGAAGTTGTATCATATAAAGTGTCTTTTTGAAATTACTGACAAATAAATTTACACAATTTTAGAGTTTTTTCATGATGCATTTAGTGAATCCAAGATCTCTTTATCATTCTATAAGATGAATAAAGTCATCAACAAAATTGAACTTCATTATAAAAAGATACATGCATGCCCTAATGATTGCATGATTTACTGGGGAGAAGAGTCTAATAAAGAAGAATGAACAAGATTTCGTATAAGAATATGGAAGTCAATGAACAACAATAAGATTATAAAGAAATGCAACCTCAGGAAGAAACAAAATAAGAAAACTCCTACAAAGGTATTGCGTTATTTTCCTCGGAAACTACACTTGAAAAAATTATTCATTTTATCTAAGACTTCATACAACATGATTTTGAATGCACAGAATACTAATGATAGCTTGATGATACATCCAAAAAATTCAACATCATGGAATATATTTGATTTGATATATCTAGATTTTCTTTAGATCCTAGGAATTTATGTTTGGGATTTGCTTTTGATGGTTTTAATCCTTTTGGTACTTTAAGTACTAATTATAGTATTTGTCTAATTGTTTTGATCCCCTATAATCTACCTCTATAGATCTGTATAAAGAAGAATTATTTTATTAGTTCGATGATTATTCCTAGAAATAAAATTTTTGGAAATGACATTGATGAATACATTCAACCTCTAATTAAATAATTGTGAGAATTATGAGATGATGTCATGGAAACATATGATTATTTAATGAGAAAACTATTCAAAATGTATGTTGCTTTAATGTGGACAATTAGTGACTTTCCTAGACTAGAAAATTTATCTGGTTAGAACAATCATATGAGTTTGGCTTGTCTAGTTTGTAATTTTGATTTTGAACCTCAACGATTACCTCATAGAAAAAATTATGTTTTATGTGTCATCATTGATTTCTTGATGCTTCTCATGAATTTAGGTTTTACAATACATGATTCAATTGAGATATTGAAATGAAAAAGTCATCTAAGGTGTTATATAGTTTAGAAATCTTGGGACAATTAATCAATTTCACTAAAAAATTTGGAAAATGTCATCAGTTTAAAGAAGGGTGAAAAGGGTACGAGGTACAATATCTAAAGAAGATAGAACACAAAAATGGAAGAAAAAGAGTATATTTTTCAAACTTCCTTATTGGGAGTTTTATTTGATAAGTCATAATCTTGACGTACTGTATACTAAGAAGAACATCTGTGACAATGTAATTTTTACAGTGCTTAATGAGGAGGGTAAATCGAATAATCACCTTAATGCTCATAAGGATTTGGATTCAATGAATATAAAGCATGGTTTGTGGGAAAATGAGAATAAAAAGCATTTTTCAACTATTTTTACAGTGAAAAATAATTATAAAGATGTATTCCTTTGAACTTTAAAGAATTTAAAAGTTCCAGATGGATATTCAAGTAACATATTAAGGTGCGTTTACTTAAGACATCGAAAGTTACACAGATTGAAAAGTCATGAATCACATATTTTGATGGAGCAGTTTTTGCTGTTGTCTTTTCATAATAATTTACCTGAAAAATTAATAGTGGTTCTAGTTGAGTTTTGTACCTTTTTTCAGAAATATTTGTGGAAAAAATCTAAATCCAACCGATCTTGATAAACTTAAAGAAAGAATTGTTTTGACACCATGTCATTTGGAGATGTTATTTCCCCCTTCATTATTCACAGTCATGATTAATTTGACTGTTCATTTGGTTGAAGAAGCTAAACTTGGTGGATCGGTACACTATTGATGGATGTATCTAATAGAGAGGTACATATATATTTTTTATGTTCATTGGTGAATTCAATTTTATCAAATCATTTCATAAATTTTTTTAACATGTTTCTTATTTTTTTCCATTAGGTACTTAGGTCATTCAAAATCATATGTGAGGAATAAATCTCAACGAGAAGGTCCTATTGCTGAAGGTTACATAATCGAAGAGTGCTTGATCTTCTATTCTAGGTATTTGGATGGGATTGAGACTAGATTAAATCATATTGGACATGATGAAAACATATTCACTAATTCTCATTTTGAAAATCAGTCATTGATATTTCCAACTATTGGATGACCACTTGGAATGAGGTCAAATTTTACACTGACTGAATTGGAGTTGATACAAGCACATAGATTTTTTCTACTTGATAGTGTTATTGTAGATTCATTTATTGAAGAATTGCGACTGAAAAAAAAGAGTTGACTAAGGGGTTGAGCTCGAAATGAGATGGAATTAACCAAAGTTGTTAATAAGGAGCTTGTCAAATGGTTCACCTATCATGTAAGTATATACTCATATTCATGTTATTGATGTATAATTATTTTTTCTATGTTAAAAGTAACAACTCATATATTTTTTGTCTAGATAATTAATGTTGACAATCGAGCTGAAATATCGAATGATTTGAAGTTTTTTTCTCGAGGTCCTCTAAGGAGGGATAAGAGATTCGATGGCTATAATATTAATGGGTTTAGGTTTCATACAATTTATTGTGAAGAAGACTTGAAAACTCAGAATAGTGGTGTATTTACATTTATAAAGGTGAGATACTATGGGGATATGAATGATATAATTGAATTAAACTACCATGGATAGTTTTCAGTTGTCTTATTCAAATGAAAGTGGGTCAAAATTGATAGGGGTATAATGAAAGTTTCATTACATTCTACTTCTGTCAACTTCTATTGTTTGATGGATACCAACGAGCATGTAGAACATGATCCATTTATCTCGACTTCACAAGTGAAGATGGTTTATTAAGTGAATGATGAAATATGTGAAGGTTGGAGCATTTTTGTACACTTAAAGAAGAGGGACTTATATGAAACAGGATAGGAAGATCAATTGGGTCTTTGTGACAGTGAACCTCATCAACCACAAAACATTGAATGGTTTTTTCCTGAAAACATCAAAATAGTAGAACTTGTAAGAGAGGATGAAAATGAAAGACTCATCTCAATGGAGGTTGATAATAATGAAGATAATGAAGATGAAGATAATTGAATATATAAATTGGTAATAAAAATATATTACAATTTCTCATTGATATGTGTTTCATACATATATACACGTTTTAGTTTTTTTTGTAAAAAACTTTTAGTTTTTAATTTTTTATACATTTAATATACCTTAACCATTTGAAATGTAGGAATGCTGAGAAAAAAAATTCAGGATCCTAGATGATCAACATGTCAGAGCATGCCACTACTACCGTCATCTTCTGTGGATCATAGTCATTCTATTGTACCTCATACTACGAGCGAGACGGTGATGCTGCCATAATATATGGAAATATTATTGGGTAGCTTGTTTGTGAGATGGTGAACTTTACCCTTAACTTCTCCCATGTTATTTTTTTTGTTAAAAAAACTGTCTCTAACTAAATAAAAACTCACTATTGAGTACCCAAAAAACAAAAAATATAAAAATTATCACTCCACTATGAAAATCACTTCTAAATGATTATTGACCATAAAATACACAATGGTTTACTTAACAACCACTAAATAATGTATTGTCTATTTAAACCATTGACAATAGTAAAACAACTTCCTCATAGACTAGATTTTTTTGTAGTGAACCTCTTGTAACAGCTTTGAGCACCTGGTTACTTTGATTAGAGAACACATAATAGGTGCAAGATGGACCATGCATGAGGTGTGGTGTGCCTAGACATGGCACGATGGGTGATGTGACTATATAGGGTGTGAAATAGTACACTACTAGGCAGAGTGTGCTAAATCATTAATTTTATTAATAATATATTAATTATAAAATTATAATTTTTAAAAAATATTTAATGATTACAAAATTTTTCATAGGAAAACAACCACATATTGATTTGTGAAATGTAGGAATCAACGCCACATCAATCCAAGTTACAGTTTTCCTGTGATGCCTATAAATACATTTTTAGTGTTTTAGAACACTAAACTGCATGTTTAACGATACAAAAAATAACAAATGATCTTGTATTATTGTGAAATCATGGGAAAACCACCATTTAATTATTTGTGACATGTACAGGAAAACAACACATTCATTCAACATGCGGTGTGCTCCTAATGACTCAATAATAAATTTTTAAAGATATCAAAGTTCTAAAATCACGAGTCAGGGGGTCAAAACCAAAAAAATAATGTCAGATTGACCTAAAATCATAGGAAAACAACAGTAGATTTAATTTTGAAATGTAGGAACTAAAGACACATCATTCTGAATGATTATTTTCCCATTATGGTCATAAACGCATTTTTAGTATTTTAAAACACTAAAACGTGCGTGGAATGGTCAAAACCATAGGAAAAGACCTCATATTGATTTCAATTCATTATAAAACCACCTATGAGTTATTTTTGATGTGTACACATAGAAAAAACATCAATACAACATGGAGTGGGTTAGAATGACTCATTAACCACTTCTTAAAGGTACACAAACCTTTAAAAATAAGTGTTGGGGGGTCAAAACTAGAAAAATGAAATTATATTGCCCTAAAATCAGGGGACGACTACTGTATATTTAATTGGGAAATTTTGGAACTGACAAAACAACATTCTGAATGAATATTTTCTCGTTATGGCTATAAACACGTTTTTAGTGTTTTAAAACATTAAAACGTATGTGGAACAGTCGAAACCATAGAAAATAATCCCATATTGAAATAAAATAATTGGAAAAACACTGATGAGTTATTTTTGACATGAACACATATAAAACACATTAATCTGACTTGCGGTGTGGTCGGAATGGCTCAATAACCACTTATTAAATGTACAAAACCTTTAAAAACAAGTGTTGAGGGGGGGGGGGTGTCAAAACCAGAAAAATGATGCCGAATTTCCCTAAAATCATGGGACAATGACCATATATTTAATTTTGAAATTTAGTAATGGAAGAAATGTCATTCCAAATAACGGTTTTCCCATTATGGTCGTAAACGTGCTTTTAGAGTTTTAAAACACTAAACCATGTGTGGAACGGTCAAAATCATATAAAACGACCTCATATCGATGTAAAATCATTGAAAAACCACCATTGATTTATTTTTGACATGTATACATAGAAAAGTTGTCAATATGACAAGCAGTGTGGTAGGAATGACTCAGTAACCACTTCTTAAAGATACAAAAACATTTAAAAACAAGTGTTGGGGGGTCAAAACTAAAAAAAAGATGTCAGATTGCCCTGAAATTATAGGAAAATGACTATATATTTAATTTTTAAATGTTGAAACTGATGAAACATCACAATGAATGATGGTTTTCTCATTATGGTCATAAAAACGTTTTTAGTATTTTGAAACACTAAAGCGTGTGTGGAATGATCAAAACCATAGAAAACAACCAAAGATTAATGTAAAATCATTGGAAAACCACCAATCAGTTAATTTTGATATGTATAGATAAAAAATATCAATATGACACGTGGAGTGGTCGGAATGACTTAGTAACCACTTCTTAAAGGTACAAAAACCTTTAAAAACAAGTGTTGGTGAGGTCAAAACTAGAAAAAGGATATCAGATTGTCCAGAAATCATGAGAAAATGACCTTATATTTAATTGTGAAATGTAGGAACTGACAACACATCATTCTGAATGAAAATTTTCCTGTTATAGTGGTAAACATGTTTTTAGTGTTTTAAAACACTAAAACGTGCATCAAACAGTCAAAACCATATCAAACGATCAAAGATTGACGTCAAATCACTGGACAACCACCACTGAGTTATTTTTGAAATATAGGACATGCTATGATAACAGAGTCTTTAAAATTTGTTTATTAAGTAAATTTCAAGCACACCGCACGTCGCTTTAAAAATAAATTAGAATATTTATTTATCCATTTTCATTTTCAAGTGTTGAATATTATCTTAAATAGGTAAGTTTATGTTTTGAAAGTGTTTTTCATTATATATTATTTATTTTATGTTAAAATATATTATGTTAGATTAAAAAAAATAACAGATTTTATGTGCAATATTCTGAATATATTCTATGTATTTTCTTTTTCGCATTTATTTTCTTAAATATTCTGGTTTTAATTATTGGTAGAATATGTCGACAATAGGTAAAAGGTTGATCATTTTGATCCACAAAATTCTTCATACGACAGTCGTGATGGTTCTTAGTTTCTATGGTATGTTAAAATTTTATCAATTATTCTACTGTAATTATGATTAATTATGTTTAGTTTTTTTGTTACAATTGATGAGATAACGTGGTCATTTTTAGTTGATGGGATGCAATGGAGGAATACATATACAGTGGATGTCTTGATGTGGATTCGATGGAGGTAGATAGATGAATTGGTTGAAAAATATATGGGTTGAATGAGATTGAGGTTATGATGACTGTGGATGTTTGTATATTTGTTATGGATGTATGACGTATGTATGATGGTTTATCATATATTTATGTTTTAGTTTATTGCATGTCACATTTTTTTATATTTACAATTTTTTATTAAATATATTTTTAAAAAAATATGATTTATTAGTGGTTTCTAAAAACTGCCACTAAATACATTAAATAAAATAAGTTTAGCTGTAGTTAGGATTAACTATCACTAAAACAAACTGCTGTTGAACATATCAGTAGCGGTTCTTTACATTTTTTAAATATTTGTCAGGGATATTTGTTTTATAAAAAAACCACCACTAATTAAAACAGAAATCACCGTTGAATACTCCAAAAATGACACATAGTAAAAACACCACATAATTATTGAAACCGCTTCTAAATGACTAGTGATCATGCAATACGTAATGGTTTTTGAAACCATCACGATACTAATAGGCGACAGTTTAAACCATAGCTAGTCCACAAAAAAAACTGCCGCTACTGACCCTTTTTTGTGTAGTGTAATCTTTATATTGGTGTTTATAAAAATATATAATTTTTATATACACATATATAAGTTTATATAATTTTATATATTGATTTATAAATATATGTATATATATAATCATAAAATTGGATTATAAATAAATATTATATATATATATATCGATAAAACTATTACATGCACACTCACAACCCAAAGTATAAAAAAGTAAAAGGGAAGAAAGTGCGGGGCACTAGGGATCCAAATCAACCAATCCCCATGTTTTTATTCTTTTTAGTACTTAAGTGTGCCATATGTTATGTGGAAAAAAAGTAAAGGGGAATGAAGTATGGGGAAACAGAGGTTCAGAAACAAGATCAACAACTAAAGGGAAATGTCAAATAACATATAAATCTCTCACAAATCATCATTTATCTAGACATGATAATTCATCCCCTATAATAAATATCGTGATATAGATCATATATCCATCCAAAAAAACATTTGACATTCAATATTGTTAATTATATTTATTAATATATATATATATATATACTTTTTTTAAAAAAATTATAGCAATCAAATTTTATGATTACATTTAATTTTATTTAATAATTAATTTTTAAAAAATAATACACACACACACATGAAAATATGTCGCATAAAATCCAAGACAGTCCTAGAAGAGTCACAGCCCACCACGCCCATCCCAACTTGATCATCTTCAAAGACAACACCATCCACATTCAGCTTTACAACACCCATCAATGGCAAGGACCGTGACACATCATGCCATGCTACTTGGTTGCAAAACCCCTTCATCCCACATTTGTTCCAAACCATAATCAAAACATCATATAATTATATCCAAGATTCTTCACAGATCAAAATATTATTAAAAAGGAAATAATTTCACTGATTTCAGAAAAACTGAGAAATGATACAGGACCCCTGAAAGCCTAAAGAATCAAAAGTCTAAACCCATTTGGAAATTCCATCAGTAGTAGAAGAAACCTCATCCAGCCCTAGAGAAATCACCTTTCCATATCTTTCCCAAATATGCTTAATTCTAGAGCATTGAAAGACAACATGCAAATTAGTCTCTGGGAGGTACTTGAAAAACATGTGTAGATCATTCGTAATAATATGACTCCCCTACAAAACAACTCAACCCAAAAGCACATTAGCAACAAGACTCTATAAAAAATCCAAAACCTTTGGTAATAAGTGTGCAAACTAAATCTTCATCCAAACCAAGTTAGAGTCATGAACAAGCCTCTTCACTGCCAGCCAACATCCAAACTTCAGTATATACCCTCCATGTTGAGAGAAGATCTAAGAGAGTTGGTCATCAAATATCCATATACAAACATGAATTTTTATGATCCAACTCCCATACCTCTCACTAAATAATGAATTAATCCTATCAAAGTTCCACCTTGAAAAATCATCATTAATAATATCTTCAACAATTAAATTATCCATTACAATAAGGCGAATAAATGAAATAAACATAAAATCATCTCCCCAAAGCTAAGTATTCATTCAAATATTAACAAACTTCCAATCAATGATATTCCAACATACACCCTCTATCATAAGGACCTAGAATTCCCAAATACTGCACTATAGAAAACTTGGTTGATGTCTAAGTAAAGTCTACAACAAACCAACATGGTAAAGATATTCACTGGTCAAGACCTGAGTAGAAAGGGAACAATGATAGCTTAAAAGGATCCAACACAGCTTAGTGAGAAGAATAATGTTGAAAACCTCATATATTGGAATCACAAACCTTCATCCTCCTTAGGGTGATATAATCATTCTCATGCA
Source organism: Viscum album (assembly GCA_963277665.1). Classification (NCBI taxonomy): domain Eukaryota; kingdom Viridiplantae; phylum Streptophyta; class Magnoliopsida; order Santalales; family Viscaceae; genus Viscum; species Viscum album. The sequence goes on along the minus strand of OY728134.1, from coordinate 1,102,747,926 downwards.
ACCATGTGCATTTTTTAACACCATCCACAAAAACCCGCCAAAAATCTGAGAACATGAAATAAAGATGATTGATAAGAGAATATGAGAGTTTGAAGAGGGACATTAAATAATTAGGAATATCTTGTGCCATTGATTTGATCAAAATCGTCATCCCTACCCTTGAAAAACCCTCTTCCCTCCAACCATTAATCCACTTTCAAACCCTATCCACGATAAATTCAAACACCTTCATTTTAGATATGCAAATAATTATTGGAAGACCGTGATACTTATTATGATTAAGAACCCGATTACATGTAATAGAGAACACAACTCATACCTCCACTCATAAAGAACCCCTTTGCTGAAATAGGCTTCTAATTTTTATAAATTAATCTTCTATCCTGAAACATCATAGTAACATCGAATAAGATGAGTGTTGTGAGAACAATCCTCATGATTAGACTTGAAAAGAAGAAAACAATCATTAGATAAAAATAGGTGTGAAATTGTAGGGCCATTCCTACTCGCCCTAACACCATTGATCTTTCCCTACAACATTATGTTTGATATCTTCTTATAAATCTCATCAATATCGATAATAAAAAATTCAAGTTGAGATGGGGTCCCCCTATTATAATACACTAGAAGGGATAAAAGGATTAGTAAAATCACCATTGACTTTAATCTTGTAGGTGACAACTAAAACACATCTCATGATGTTCTAAATAAAATCCTGATGAAACCCATACTTAGTGAGGACATGCTCAAGGAATTCATATTCCACATTGTCATATGCCATTTTTATGTCAAGAATCAAATCCATAGAGCTTTTATTAGATAATTATCTCATGTTCATCGAGTGAAAAACCACACGAGACAAAGGATGAAAAAATAAGCCTCGATCTGTTAGCCAAAACTTTTGAAAAAAAAATATAAATCACATTGCAAGGGATAATGGGATGAAAATACACCACCAAAAAGGACCTAAAACTTTAGGAACCAAATAAATAACATGTGTGTGTGTTCACCAGTAGAATGTGTGTTTTGACCAGTAGATTGTGTATATTATCATACAAAATTGTTATATGTTTTTGAAAAAAAACATCAATTAAATCAATGATCAATATCTTGAAGTAAAAGTTAACCAACAAACAATGAAACATAGCCTATCCAAACATGAACATCTGAAAAACTCTAAAATATTGCCAAAGAAATAGCAATCTGATTCCATCCTCTCCAAATAAAAGAAAACTGACAACAATCAAATCCAACAACACCCACCTAAATTTCATCCAAAAATATTTCAAAAATATTATAAACCAACTATCCTAAATTAATCAAATTAACCAAACAACAAAAATATGATTCAATGATAAAACCCTAACACCCCTGATTCTATAGAAACATAAGAGTCCCATAGATTGAAATTTTTTTTCCAACAAAGGACACCAACCCATCACCCAAGATTTATGTAAAGAGGAAAGAAACCCCCAAAAGGGGTCTTGACAAATAACTTTAAGACCCGCCTTATCCCACCAAAAAAATCAGCATCATGGTTAATTTTAATAAAAATGGATAAGGGAATTGAAAACCTATCCACTAATACTCCTTGAAAACCCAAACCACACCCCCAATAAATCATAGTCCTTGATCCCTCTATTCCAAACTTTGAATAAACTATAATAACATTGGATTAAAATTTCCCCAAAACACATCTTTTGTTTAAAAAATATCCATTATGACACATCCAATGGTAGAAAGAGAACGAACATGCCTCATAGATAACATTTAGTTGATAAATATTCACCCAAGATTAATTAAGGTTAGAAAATGTCATTGATTGTTCCAACATAGTTAGATTAAATGTCACCTACTTATCCCATAACAACATCACAAAATTATAAAAAAATAAATCATACAAAATTGACCCTGGTTGAATATCACAAAATAGAAAAATATTATCCAAAATAATATCCTTTTAAAATCAGATGTCCTTAATTGGTAACAAATCTGAATAAATCTTTTTCAATTAAATAAAAAATTTGGGTGGGAGGTTCAAATTTCACACAAAATTATATAAATCATCTTGAGGCAGATGAAAAAAAATTTCTACCAAAGAATACCCTAAGTCAACATAATAAAAACCATTCATAGAATGCATCTAGAAAAAATAATCCCCACCCAATAATAGATATATAGTAATAGAAATAATAACCTCATTTTCTCAAGAATTAAACAAAAACGGTTCATGCTATCCAAATTCCAACCCAAAAAATAATCTAACATGAGGTCCCAAACTATAAAATACTCCCAACCAGGCATGATATCATATGTTTGACATACATTAGTCACATTATATATTCAAAGGTCACTTAAAATGTTAATTTTACTACCATAGTAAATCTTATACTGAATCTTTTATCTCGACAAAGTCTTCCATTTCTAAATATTCTCCCAAACAAAACTAGGTTGGTGTATAAGAAAATAACCCTAAAAATATGAATTTATAAAGCACTTAATCTTTAAAACTTTTCACATAGAGAACTCAACATAAAAAATAACCATTGACCCAACTAAGAAAGGAGGGATTGATTAAATTTACTCATCTTCCTAGACCCAACACCCCTAATGCTTTTAGGTTTTCAAGGAGAGGCCAGTGAAGCCCAATGATAGTTCTTCCTCCCATTAACACCACCCCTCCAAAAATTTGAAAAAAAGAGAAGATTAAATCAATAAGAATGTTACGATGTTTAAATAAATACATTATATAAAGAGGAATAGAATGAGAAACACTTTTAATCAAAACCTCATTACCTACCTTAGAGAGATATTTCCTTCACCAAGCATGAATTTGATTCCAAATTCTATCAATCGCTAAACCGAAGTACTCCTTGTTGTCCTAGTTGGTAGAAGATTGGTATATTTATGGGGGGGGGGTGTCATTGAAGGTGAAAACTAAAATTATAATTTTTTCCCACTCAAAGTGTAAATAGATCAGAAGACATAATTTCCAAAAAAATCAATGTTCAACATGGAAAAGAAATTTATACAGTGGAAAATAAATAATTGAAAGATAAACAACTTAAATAATAAAAGAAATACAATAAAAGAATAATAACAATTTGTTTAAGTAGAAAAAAAACACAATGTTTTAAATATTAATGTTAAAACTCCTATAGGTGATATATTTACCAAACAATTACAATCAAAGGATTTATTTTATTTTATCTCTAAACGGTGGGAAGGGTAGTACTTGGACCCAAGGGATACATGTTCTGCAGAATTAACTTTTTTAAAAATATATCAAAATATACAAGTCCACAATAGGACTTCTTTGACACTCCAGTTAGCAATAGTTATCTCTATCCTTGATCACCTCTTCGATCAATATGATTGGTAGTAATGAGTCCATCAAGGGACTTCATCAAACATCCAAGTTTAGAATAAGTAAACTACTAGCCTCAAAGTCTCATTGATCATGAATATTGAAACAAATGATTATAATAGAAAAAACTTAGATCCTTTATAATAAACCTCACACAACTAAATCTCTTAGTAAAACACATCAAAAGAAAAATACAATCAGAAGCACTCTAGGCAGCGAGATAATGCAAGATTCATCATTATTTTCAACTTTTACCAGTCAATTGTGTGTTAATTTAGTCATATAAAGCTTGATTTGATTTTTATATGATGTTTTATAAGCTTCAACGATCATATTTCAAGATCTTCAGGTTCAGTTGAAACGATTTTAGAAACAATAGTAGAAAATATATTTTTCTAATGAAATAAATTGAACACAACTTTATGATTTTTTTGGAAATTTGATAGATCTATTTAATTCACCAAAATTTATGATTGGAAGTTAAGTCTATATAAAAATAGAACTTGAAAAATCCTAAAGGTAACACCAAAACTGAATGAAGTGAATTGTGATTTTAAAAACAAAGGTTGAAGAAGTGTCATTTGAGTGAAGTGGAATACAACCTTGTACCTAGAACTATGTTTTTTATACCACCTCTATTAGTGATGGGACTCACCAGAGAAAAAGAGAACAATAATGATATAAGTAATATTCTTATTTACACCTCATCATCCAATCCAATAAAAAACACTATTTTTGGATGGAAGGAAAAGTAATTTATAAAGCTTATTGTTGATTCTTAAACTAATATAGTCCTTGGAGATTCCATGTGTGGGATAAATGCAACTAAAATCATTTAGGGAATCGTTGCAGCATTAAAGTGCGGAGTCTCCAAAGAACATTTCTCACCTTGAGGACAATGTGTTTTTTCGAGTGGGTAGAAATGATAGGAAGGGGCCACATACAATGTGTTATGGTCCATGAGTGATAGAAAGAGGGTAATAACTTCCAGTGGATAGTATTTTACTATCCTGTATATAGGTGTTGGGGAAGTTGGTAGAAGGTAGGAGAAATAAATATAGGGGTTTATATTTTGGGTATGGGGGATCAAATAATTGATAGGATTCAACTCAGATGTTTGGGAGGTTTAGGCCTTGGCTTAAGGGAGTGACCTCGGGGATTATTCTGCTCCTATATTTTCTTCTCCTTCTTCTATTATTTCTATTATAACCCTATATTTTTAATATAAATCTAAATAAATTCCACTTTCAAACACCAATTATTTATATAAGGCATTTTTATGATTAAAAAAAACCATTACACTTGTATTGTAGTAGAAAACCATTTAAATAAGCTACAGAAAAATACTTTTTCAAAAAAAAACTTTTTCAAAAAAAACTAGAAAATGAAAAGTCTATTTTTTATTTTGAGGAAATGATCACATTATATAGTTACAAATAAAACAACATTTACCCAATGAATAGAGTATGAATGAACCAAAAAAATTAGGGACATTTTCTAATAACCACAAGACATTGGTTGTATTAGGAGAATATTGAGTAATAAGTAAATATATATACATTAAATCAAAAAATAATTTTTAATTGAATATTAATTTTTAATCATTTCAAATTTTTAAGTTGGATTATACATGAATGATCATTGAAACAACCCAAAAAATCACCATCACTATATATCAGTAATTTTACACCCTTCATTTTGGATACTCACGCATGTAGAAAGGGTTCCGGTATACCATATAGGTATTGAATGGGTCTTAAATAATTATAAAACTCTTATTTCTCCCTTGATCCTAATAGTTAATAAGAATGGGTATTCTTATATTTCATTTCATCTATTATGTAGATTAAAATTGGGCTTATATCCTTTAAATCTTGACGAGCATATTCTATGCCATTTTTTTCATATCTAAGACAACCATTATGCAAAGAATACTTTCACATATTTTTTTTTCAACATGCATAATATTATGTGTGTATGAATTAATAAAAAGTAAAATTTATATTTGAAAAAATATATATACATAATGTTACGTCAATATAACATTAGAGTATATTCAACAAAACATTATATTATAAAGTTTCTTATGGATACAATCCAAATAAAAATAATTATGTAAGATCGTTTCACCCATTGATTTGACATTGTCTAGTTATTTTTATTGGAGAGATTTTTCACCAACCATAGTTTTCAATTGAAGATGGTAGCTTATGGTAGTGAGTATTAAAAATATAAAATGGAAATATAGCATATGGATCTACGAATATGGAAAATTCCATATCAGTCTGAATATATATATATATATAAACAAAAACACATACTAAATATAATAAATAACAAAACTAAAAAATTATATAAAGAAAAAAATATATTTTTGAAATAAATTCATCAAATAAATCATAAAATTAAGAAAAATATTTAAAATAGTCATGGAAAACAGAAAATCATATCCTGAAACACACAATATATACAGTGAAATACTGTGTGAAACCAAAAACAAAAAGGAAAAACAAATCTATGAAAATAGCTGAAAATGAAAACAACAGATGGAAAAATGTACAAAAAAGAAGAATAAAAGGATAAAATTGAATTATAAAGTATATGGGATAAAAAATAAGGTTGAAAAAAATGAAAAGACAACAATAAAAAGTATTCATAAACTATAATGCATGGTGGAGTTTGATTACCACAATTTTAGAGATAATTTGAGGGCACCAGTCACTACTACAAAACCAGTATATCTCATCACTAGAAATGATATTTTTTGTGTAAAAAATATCTAAAAATATGAGAACCCTTAAAATTACTCGACCTTTATCAACGCTGATAACAGGGATCTTTATTATCGGTTTATTTTTAGCGCTGATAAAGGGGGCCTTTATCGACACTTTTCTTTAACACTGATAAAGGGGTCCTTTATCAGTGCTTTTTTAGCATTGATAAAAGCCATGACAGCTAATGTAAAACATGAATCCCTACAACATCCCTATAACAACACCATATTAGAAAAATATATTCAAATTAGAATGCAAATATTACAAAAAACCAGATTGAAATACAAATATTACATTGCACTATCATTTCAATTTAAAATTTACATGTAAAATATTTACATTGATGTGATCTTTATAATTAATCAAAAAATTACAACCCAATATAAAAAATCATAACTCTTATAGTAGGATTTCTCAAATGATCAAAATCTATATAAAACCTTGTCCCTATAATAAAACCAATGTTTATTTTTGTAATAGAACATAAAAAAATAAACAAATTATAATTGTAATGTTATATAATCCACATATGAAAAATTATATTGTTAATTATTGAATATATTAATGATATTATTAGTTATACTATTAATGATTTTATTAATGATTATATTGTTAATTTTATATTAATTATTAATTTTTAATTATACTATTAATTAATAATTATATTATGAATTATTAATTACTATTTTAATTAATAATCTATATAAATTATATTGTTAATTACTAAATGTATTAATGGTATTATCAGTTATTAATTATCTTAATTACTTAAATAGTTGTTAATAATTATATCATTAAACTAAAATAACACCTTTAATGTGAAAACACACACTTAGAGTCATACCAGCAACATCATGTGTGAGATTGATGTGTGGTCAATTACTACACACCATAAATGGATTATGTATCATTTTCATAAAGTTTCAAGACAATCCAAGTATGTTAAATTAGTTATTACTATATGACATACATTTTACACTAAAATGACACTTATATTCACTACTACAAAAACGGGCAAGGGAAGCGCTACCCTTTTATCAGCACTAAAAAAAAGAACTGTTAAAGGGGAACCCTTTACCAGTATTTTTTTCAGTAGTGCTGATAAAGGGGGGATTTATCAGCGCTTTTTCCTAGCGCTGATAAATTTTATGTTTCAAAAAAAAAATCATGAAAAATAATATATTGTTAAATAAGTATATTTAATTATTTATCTCATATTTTTTATAACTTTTTTCTAGAAAACATCTTCTCTTATCATATAAGAGATATGAGAATACTATACACATCCTTTACTTAGATTTATCTGAGTTAATACATTCCTTTACATTCAAATATTTGTTATAGAAACTTTTTACTTCATCACTTGAATGTAAACCACAATATTTATCCTTTTTTATCTTGTTTTTGAAGCCATGTATAATTAAAACACTTAAAAAGTGTACCTTTGGTACCATATACCCTTCAAAAATGAAGAATTGAAATCTATAACACCAATACCTAACATTGACATTCCATATAGTTTCCAAAACCCCTTTAGGCATCTCAAAAAATTTCATCCTTTAAAATCATTTTTCATTATTTCTGATAACACCTTTAGGATTCAATGACCTTGAGTGGCTATTTGAAGAAACATTTTTAGACTTTCAAACTAAAATTTCTTCATTCATTTTAAAAATTTACCCACTTTCACTATCCATAGAACACTAGAACCAATAGAACACATTCCTAGTTCATATATCCTCAATAATTTGAGAATATAGGGAAAAAAATTTAAATCATTCATATTGTTAAAATATTTCATTGATGGTAACAAAAATAATCTTTTAACCTAAATAATATATAAAGAAACCTTTAGACTCACTTGGTCATTATACCCAATCACACTGAGTATATGTAGGAATAATGGAATTCCTTAGGACAACATGTATAAAATCCCATCAAAACCTCATGTGAATAATTATATTCATTTTATAAGTATCAATATTCACATGTTGAACAATTTAAATAACATGGAAACCATCATAGAGTGGCATTAATAGAGAAACTTAGTGTATACCCATGGTTTGTGCTACTATAGGTAGTGGGACTAGAATTCAAACCATCACGACTTGTATGGCTCACAAATGATGATTTTGTTGATGCACACTGCCAACACACTACTCTTTAAAGTCCATTAGATACAACATATCCTTAACAATATCATTTTTTCATCCATGATTACTCTAGTTTGGGTGATGAAGGGGGAGAAGTTGAACCTTTCATAGAATGATATGATGGTGATCGACTCAATCCTGTTGATCCCTATAGTTCACACCCCGATGATGTTCAACAGTGTCCTCCTAAAGTCTTCATTTGGAGGGTTGATCAGGTTTAGGAACTCATACCTCCTGAAGTTCCCTGAAACCCACCAATACAAAAAAATGTAATGGGACATAAACTAACAGGGTCAGGTTACATTGACTGAAATCCCCAAGTAGGCCATAGAGATTTTCTAAGACATGGATTAATAGGTTGATTCTATATTTGTGTGCCATCTACCACACCATGATGAAGGTGTTTGATCTCACCACTATATAGGATTCCCTAGATAATAGAAACCACCCACTCAGGAAGGATTAAAATAACCCTATAAAAGTCAAGTTCAGGGAAATCCACTAGCTCACATGAAATCTTCACTCTATGTACTATCCCAACTCCAATAGCAACTAGTATAACCCAAGATTGCCTCATGTGTAAAGTCCTCATCACTTCTTTAACCACCCCACCATTTTCTCTTTAATAATGTTTAGGAAATTGATAAGCCATGTCTTTAAGGGGACATCCAATTATAGGTGGGTCTCTCTATGATGATCCTCTCTTAATGATAGTAGCAACACCTTCTCCCATACTGTGGATTTTTCCATGTCCCTCAGGCATTTGTTACTTATAGAAACTATTCATAAATTTCATTAAGTATGGATGTCCCTTTAATCTTATATAGATCCCAAACTAACTATGATGAAGGTGTAAAGTGTTTTTGTCTAGTGACCACCAACTCAAAAACTCTAGGATGAGATCCGGGTGGTGATAGGCATGGAACTGCAAGATCCACACCAACTCATATAGTCTAATACGAAACTTAGGGTCTCTAAAATCCTCATAGGTCAATGGAACCTAGTAGGCCCACACTCACTCATCTATGATATTTACTCCTAGTAAAATGTCACATTACTTGGTATATCCCTATGATTATCCATTATGCTAGCCCGATACATACTGGCTATTGGGGAAGAAGCATCTCACCAGTAGGTACTTCATTATTGATTGTCCTGGTTGGATTCCATAGGGTGGGTTGTGGTCTCTCAAAATATGGACAGTGGAAAAGATGTTAATTATTAAATATTATAAGGAGTTCTTGAAGTATTACTATGGAGCATTGAAGTTATCTTCTAGGGTTGGGATATCATCCAGTGGCCCAAACCCTATAGTGGTATTCTCTGAGATTGAGAAAACTCCTACTATTTTTCCTCAGTAGATTAACTATAATTAGTGTAGTGGTTGAATCTAGTCACCTGATATAGTTCTAGGGTTCTATATCATTATTCTCTTATGTGCGGTGGCATCCTGAGTAGTTGGAATATCCATGTCTATAGTTTGGTCAATTAGTATAATTTTTTCAAATTCTGGTTTGCGCAAAAGTATCCAACTCATGAAAGTATGCTTAACACAAAGCTATTCTCGATGGATCACTTAAAGCCTTATTCATGCAACTGGTAGTCACGAAACATCATTTGTATAAGTGTTGGTTGCATGGAAATCTAAGTACATTGTTTCATGGACCTCTCACAAGAGATGATTTCCATGAAAATAGAGAAACACACAATTTCCAAAAAAGATTATTGGTCCTCCAAGGGCCCCTCAATCCTATTCATAGGAGATGAGGTGATTTTTCAGCTATTATAGTTGCACGTGAGTAAAGGATAAAGTGAAAAAATTATTGTTTTTCTCAACATTTGATCCTTATTTCCAACATCAGACCCAATTCCAAGGATAAAGGCATTTTTTACACTAAAAAATGTATCCAAGATGGATCAAAGAGGAATAATGTCCAAAAGAATAAAAATTTGTGCATCTAGGTATAATCCAACATAACTCAAGTTGCATGAGTCCATATATTGAGGCATCATAAAAAACTAAGTTATGTGTGATGAAAATATTCCATGATAAAGCACTACTATTATCTTTAAGGACTATAAATACCCCCCAACTCACCACAAATAGGTATTTTGGATCTTTTGAATAAGTTTAAGTGTCTCAACTTTTAAAAACTTGAATTTCCAAAACTCATGCAAGTCAATATAAGTAGAATCCATGGATTCTTGTTGGTGAGAAATTATATGTGAATTTCCTCACTGAAAACCTTTAATGTATTTTAAAGTTCTTGAGATTGTTTCGTGCTACTTTCTCTCCATGAATAATATTTTTTGGAAGAGCATAATGCATCATGAAACCCAAGCCTTGCATTACCCATACCATGTATGAAATTATGGTATAGTAACCCATTTGATACCATTTATATGAGACCAACTTACATTACAGTGATGGAATATAGGAAAATTACCTCAATAAAGGCAAATTCACTCATGAAAACTCCATACACATAATGAGAATTGTGGCCTTCTAAGAAACCCAACGCGTAATCCCCACTCAATCCCTTGTTGCAGTTTTCTTAATGATGCAAGGGTCCTTACTACATGACATTAAACTACATGGACTAGTCATAATATACAACATTAAACTATGAAACTTGACTATGTGGGTTTTTATTCTTGTTCCAATCAGATATGTAGGATACCGCTATGAAGTTAAATCCCAATGCCACTATCACCCTAGCTCCCCTTTAAGAGGAAATATTTCCTCAAATATAATCACCTTCCTTGAGAGAAAAAAACCTATCATATCACCTACCTATATGGCTCTATCTAATAATGAATCCCCACTAGACTCTAAATCATGAGAATCCCCACCAAAATATAAATCATGAGCATCTCCACTAGAATTTTAATCCATGAGCATCCCCACTAGACTCTAAACCATGAATGTCCCAACTGGACTGTAAATTGTGAGCACTATCCTACTTGGGTTTAAAACCATATTCCAATCATTAATTATGTGAAAAAATAAGATATCACTTCCTTCCTTATGTGATGAGCATTAAATGACCTATTTTTTCATATGTGATGAGTATAAGATGATTTTTCCTTCTTTATGTGATGAACATAAGATGACACATTATTCCTTATGTGGTAAGAATTATATGACTTATCTTTCCTTATATGGTGAGAATAAGATGATCCATCCTTCCTCATGTGATGAGAATAAGATTACCTCATTCCCTAGCATGAGGAATATTATTGATCCAATCATTTTTTATGTGAAGATCATAAGGTTCTCTCATGACTTAACATATGGAAGATGAAATTAGAATCTAGTATACCCAACACACTCATCCACTTTGATCGTAAGGTCTTATCTCTGGTAAGTAATCAAATGATGCAATTTACTGATGTCCACATGGATGGGATCAAGAAGGGGTTAACAAGCATGTATTAAATCAATGAGGGGATCTTGGACTTAGAAATAAGCTCCATAATGGGATGAGTTGACCTCTCATCCCTTTTTTATGATCAATGGTACCCTAACCACCACCGTGATTGTGAACGGTCGCCCACCTTTGGAAAACGGGAACATGAGACACATATCATGACCATCCTTGCACATCTAAGAAGAATCCCAATAGAAAGTGTTGGAAACATGTATATATATATATAAACATTAATATATATAACTATTAAAAATAAATATTTATATTTTCAAATATGAAATTATTTATATATAAATATACTGAGGTTTATAAAAATACATAATATCTATATATAGAAATATTTTTATATATATTATATTCATTTTGAAATAATTGAAAATATTTTATTCAAATTGGATTATAATTAAATATATTTATTATATATATATATATATTGATAATTATAATTTAATGGGATGGATTTTACAACTTTTATGGGATGGATCTCAAATAATATTTTAAATTATTATACACTCACACAACCCAAAGCATTTGTGTATGAGGTGTGTAGCTTTTGTTATTATGTTTTTGGTCTATGATTTAGTCTTAAAATAATTATCGATGATTCCATAATTTTCTTCTAATGTAACAAATGCATCATTAAAGGGATAATTTTCTCTGGACATCATTACAAAGTCCCCAACAATTGATTTATGTGTGTGTATTTCTATATATATATATATTTATTGATATTAAAGTTTTTAAAAATATACATATAATCTATAATTATAATTTGAATAAATACACATATACATTTATTTGTAAATATATATTAATTAAAATATAAATACATGTCATTATTTATTGAAATATTCATTGAATGTATAACCACAATGTGGAGGTTTAAAGAACATTGTGGATTGTGTTGGGATAGACTATGAAATAGTGAATGTCATCTTGTCATGGTTTAGTGCATGGTGTTTTGCATGTTATGTGATAATTTGTATTAATGCCTTGTTATACTACTCTGAGCTATCATATTTATTTTTATCAACATTAGGTGATGATTTAAGGAGTTTGAACTATTAAAACATTTTTTAAAACATTAAACAAATAAATAATAATGATCACTTGTAACTTATAATGAGTTGTAATTTAGGAAATGTTTTATTTAATAATCAAACATGTGGAATCCAAGAATCCTCCTTGGATAACTATAAAAATGTTTTCATAGTATGTGATTTGTGTGAGAAACAAATACAAGATTTGTGTTGTAAAACTCCTTAAGCCAAAACACTAAAACTCCCTCTCACACTTCCTATGTAACTCTAATATTCTAGAAAGCTATGAGGAATAAGGGATTCTTCCAAAACATTATAAGATTCATATAGCCCATAGATTACCTAAGAGGAATAATTTTAGTTGGCTACTACTTAGTGATAAAAATCAAAATCATATAGAAAATCTTAGAGAGTTTGGATCAATAGATAAAAGGTACATCATTTTTATCACATTTTATTTAGTCTAATATGAATAAAAATATCCTATATAATTATATGTTTTTTTTGTTTTTTGTGTGTTTGAATAAGTTTTATCCCCTCCAAAACTAGCCAAGTATATGTGTTTACACACAAACACACACACATATTTATGTGTGAGTGTATTTATAGATATTTATTAATATAGGTTTACACAAACAAAAATATATAAAGGTAGACACACACACATATACATATGCACACACACTCACACACACACATATATATACATATCATTATATATAACTTTTATGGGTATATATTTTTAAAAATATAGATTACTTTAAAAAAATATAGAAATATATATTTTTTATATATTTTTACACACACAAAGAGATATATATGCATGCATTCATGTGTGGGTAATAATGTTTATATAAATATAACTATATTCAAAAAATTGGATTATAAATAAATATATATTTATTAATATGTAAGTTTTACAATAATTATTTATTATTTATATAAATAGAACTAGATTATAAACAAACATATATTTATTTACATGTAAATTTTAAAATAAATATTTATTAAATATATTGATTTTTTTTTGAAATTCAGCATAATTAAGGATCAAAATCCTTCAATTCATGATATTTCAATTTCAATATAACACACCCAAAGCAATCCTTCTCATACCCAATGTTCACGAGTCTAAATGATGAGAGGTTATTCTCATGTAAAAAAAGAGGGGGAGAGAGAGAATTAATAACATGAAAAATATATTTCAAAATAGCATTTAGTCTTCCCTACGAGGCAAAAAAAAACCATTGCATAAATAATCAATTTAGTTTCTAAAATTAATGGAGTATAATTTTCTTGAATAGTCCTATGAGCCGATATAAATCCAACCCCATTCCTATATAAAAAACCAAATCCAATTCATCATCCTCTTGGAATTTCAAAAGAAAAATTAATCATAAGCAAGAATGAATCTCAATATTACAATGATAAACCATATCTATTTTCATCCTTCACCAAGATTCAATAGAACTCCACATAAAAAATAGTATTTAGAGTGATTTTTTGGACAATATAGACATCATTACCTTTCAACATCATACATGCCTCTAGAATCACCATCATATCAAAATCAATAGTCCCACATGAGATCATATTTAATTTCCACCTATAATTCAAAAATTTACTAAAGAATTGGGAAAAAATAATAAATCATAATAATATGAAAATTTCATCTATTGTGTTTTTACTAACATTTTCATAGAAATAGTTATTATTAAACTAGATATAATTATTTAATAATCAAAAACACTTTTTAACTATTGAGGAATTCACAAATTATCATTACTAATTAATAATTTAAAAAATACTGATAAATATATATTTTTCAATATTATAAACACTGTGTTTTTAGAAACAAAAAATAATTTTTGAGGAAACATGTCCACACACTCACACAACCAAAAGGGGACCTTAAAAAGTGTCTAGAAAAATAACATATTGAAAAACATCAGCTCTGAAAGACATCTCCATTAATGTTAACTCATACCCAAAAAAATAGTATCATATAAAAAATCTAACCCTTACCCACTTTCAAACACCTACCGTAAACCTAAAAAGAAATTTTTTACATCATCTCCATTAACAAATCATTCCCAAACAACTGGATGAGTAAGGCTATCAATCCATTTAAAATTAAGCTAAAACCATAATTCTATGGAGAAAAAACCTAACTAATGTAGAGACATCAATCCACACTATAGGATATCATAGTTATCTAGCTACATTAATGAAGAACCATCTAAAAACTGAACCTGAAACAACCAACAATAGAAACCTACAAAATAGACAATAAAAAATTTATTTCCAAGTTATTCAATGACTCATTTCTCAATCTATCTTATCCCCAAATCCTCCACATCTTCAAGAATCCAGCTTCCTGCAGTGTATACTAGTATAAGATGAAATATATAACATGGATCAATGTGATGAAGATATGACCTGAATCAATATATATATATATAACATGTTTATGAAATATGGGTGTGTCATATAGTATGTCAAACATATTGTAAAAACATGTTCTATGCCTTTGGGAATATCGTTTCATATGATATAGAGATATTATATTAAATTTTCCTAGCCCAAGTCGTAATGTATGACATGGGCCTGTCATATGGTAGTGTTATTACAGGATTCGTATTGTACAATTATTATAGCACCCTATGACTGGTTAAGGAATTCGAGCAGGATAGTGTTAACATTCAATAATATTACATAACTATCATCAATGAATAATATTTCATATGAAGAATCAACAAAGCATTTTTATGATAAATTCATTAACAACCAATGTATCACTTATATGATATGTAACGATGAGTAAATGCATGGATACTTGGGGAGCATCCCTGAAGGAATTATAAAGAGGTTGATGCCATTGAGATGGTGTTCATCCGATCTTGTGTAAGACTCTTGTTGATTATTCGAATTATCTCTACCTACTACCTCTACTACCAAGAGGTACTATCATGTCATGGGAGTTGTGGAGAATCTCACCCAAGCATTGGATGATTTTGATCAGACTATGGATGCACCACAGTGGAAAGAACCCAATGGTTACTTCTAAGGGATCTTCACCTAGCATATGGTTTAAGATAGTATCAACACCCATCTACGTGTTATTCATTTATATTATACATAGTTTCGTTTTTTCATAGAATATAAATATTGGGTTTATGGGTTCTATTATAATTTTATGTATTGAATAAGTGTTATTTGATCCTTAGAAACAATTCAGTGGTATCTGAGCTTTACCATACTTCATGATTATCAAAATTAGGTTGAAAATAAATACATATCGTATATCACAATTTCTATTATAAAAAATATAAGATTTTATTTTGTGACTATTTTTATGATATAGGATCTTTTAACCCAAAATATGGCCATGCCTTATGATATATCGTAGCATAAAATATGGCTTGTCGTAATGTACAACAACATAGATTTACACCGTAGAACAGAGCCCTGTATCGCTAAGGCGATATCGAGTATATCATAAGCCTTGATAGGAAAACCACAAAATATGATATAGGGATACTGTAAAATAAGATAGATAATATGGGATTATCTATCATAGGCCATAGAACTCCACTTTTAAGATGCGATATAGTTTTGAACTAAATAGTATATTATGATATATCGTATAACATTAAATACGATATACATGAAAATTTAAATTTTCTAAATTTCAATTATGAATTGAATTATATATTTTATAAATTGTTTATAAATTATGTAAAAATGTATTTAGGGATATTTATTTAATTTTTAGTGTTTAATAATTAATTAATTATAAATGGTTTATAATTAATTAATTATTTATTTATGAAATATTTGTTAAATAAATATCTATAATATTAATGTGTAAAATGAATTTTGAAATTATATATCATGACCAATAATTTTGATATAAAATTTATATATATAAATTATAAGGATAATTTATAAATTATTCATAAATTCCAAAATAATGCAAAATATAACATAGTTTATTTTATGTCATGTGTTGTTCATAATAATTAATTTGAAATTTTCAAATTAAAGGTATTATTTAAGAAATTATTTAAACTATATCAAAATGGTTTTTGATAATTGATATGATAAAATTTTAAATAATATTAAATATATGATATTTAGATTATATAAATTTTTTATATATTATAATTGAAATAAGAAGTGTGTATATTTCATTTAATATCATGTATCTAAAGTAAATTCCTTAAACAAGGATAATACGAAGGAGTTCATATTTGAAATAAATATAAAGTGTTTATATTTATTTAATTATAGAATTTCCTTAACGTATGGATAAATTATAAAGTTATTATAATTTATTTATTTATAAGTTGTTCATAAATTCATATCTCATGTATAAATCTATGAATTGTTCACTTATTTAGTTTATTCCATGTTTTATTCATGAATATGATTGTTATATTGTGAATGGAGGGGTCGATGAGGTTGGATGATGTTATCTAGGATTAGATTGCAATTTCAATTGAGACCTTCTATTGATGGACTTCCCATGAGATGTAGGGTTCAACATTGATAATGAAATCATAGGAATAAAATAGGGTAACAACTATGACGAAGTAGAATCTTGGGTTGTTCTTTAGGGAAAAAAACCGAAGTTAGAAACTAGGAAGAATGTGAGATTGGATCGATCACTACCTTTTTTTAGGAATTCAGATATGGGAAGAAACATTAAAGCAACATTCCACAACTCATGTGGTAGTGCACTATAATATGGTCCCTGAGAGATTTTTGGTGTGCAAGCATTCAATTATAGCTCGACTTGTTCTTTTAAAGGGTGTGAAACCTTCACGAAGGGATGATTTGGTACGTTGTGTTTCAATGATTTTGGGATTTACCATTGGAGGCATATCTCAACCCGACATGGTTTCTTCCACTGTCTATTTTCATCTAATGAATTGAAATAGAATCCCTGGAGTTTTGGTTCTTTGTATCTAAAACCTAGTTCATTTCATATTCATGAATGGTTATTCGATTTTAATCCATTTTATATCAAGAGTATATATTCCCAAGTATAGATCAAGATTCATGACTATACTTGGATTCTTTGGCACCCAAAGACCCTCCATGAAATTGTAGCTTTGGTTGAACTAATGATTGGAACAAAAAGGGAAACAAAATTGGTTCAATTTGGCCATTTTCTAGGGTCCTAGTCAAGATTTTTTTAGTGCTACTCTGATTTATAAGTTTATCAAATATATGCATAGCGATGATATTATTCTAAAGATAGAGTATGAGAAACTTCATTCTTTCTATGTTGACTGTAAAGTGGTTGGCCACTTGAAGGTAATTATTACAGGTCCTTGAAATGCAGAGCTTGCTCTATGAGGGGCCATATGTAATGGGATTATGATGAGGAATAATAGAGAATAAGCTTATTTATATTTAACCATAGAGAAAACAGATAATAAATATAGGTGTTAAGGAAGAGAAGGGTGGATAATGGAGAAGAAACTCAAGAGTTCCAAAGGAAGCCCTTGCCCAAGACTAGATGTCCAACTCCTCTAAAGGGAATCAATTTCCCCTTATTCAATTCATCTTTCCCCCTTTTATAATCTCTTCATATCCCACCTTTAACCACTTGGACACCACAAAATATTCTCCATCTAAAATAATAACTTCCCAATAGCTCCATCTATCCAAACAAACCCTTAAAGAAATACTCTACTGCCCCCAGTCCATTCCCCTTACACAACCCCTATGTGTTCATATCACTACCACCCTAAAAAAATACACCTTGACCTCAAGGTGGGAAATGTGATAGGAAGTTGCATGTCACATCAATATATCCTAAAGGATAGTGTGCACATAAAGTCCCTTTAAAAGAGCTACTTGTTTTATGGCAGTGAGTGCCTTTTCTTTTGATCGGTCCATGCTAAGAAACACATACCCAATATGCCTAGAAATTTCCCAAACTATCCTTGTTCCATGGAACTGAGGATGATGATATTGTGCAGTTCCCATAGAGTCATTCCAAGCAATATTCTATATGATCATCCTGGATTATGTGACAGCTATTACTATGAGTTCATCTCTATTCTATACCATAGATATCAAATGGAGTAGTCCCCTAGTTAACATGAAATTATAGTGGTGGGGGATAGTTTCTAGCATAAGTTCCCCATGATGAACATTAAGAACTCCCATAAGAATAGAAAAAATAAGAATATATACCATAATAATCATATATGGATATGATATAAATTTTTCTGCCTCCTTTTCCTAGTTTGGCGCCAAATCACTAGTAAATTTAGATGGAAGAACTGTAGTGAAATGCATGAGTTGAATGGATGAAGGGATTGCATCTGTTCCCAAGTAGTTTCCATGATTCTAGGAATTCAGTTCAATGTGAGTAGAAATTGACCATGATCTATATCTAGTATCATGTGCAATAACAATAGTCAGAAGAGGATAAGTGACCCTATTTGTGCTAGGTTATCCCATGATCAAAGGTACTGGTTGAAGTCTAGTAGTTTCCAGAATTGGATCAGTATACTGAGAGATGAGTTCCTAATTATCCTTCTATTTTATTCCAAATAAAATTATACATGGTTCCATAGGTTCATCACTTTTTTGACTATAAAAATCCATTAACAGTGTCACATACATACCTACTATCCTATCCACGTTCACCTCTAGTAACGACATAACTATGGTCTCTCTAGAACATAGTATTGACTCCCATGGTTCATTCATTGGTGGAACTCATTCTCCCAACAAGCAGTCATTCCCGTGGTGCACCCCTGTATCACTATAGAACCAAATAGTATGAAGTTTGTATCTACCACAAAAGGTAGTGGGGCCTTGTCAAGGTGGCATACTTGGATGAAGATGTACATAAAGAATTCAGAAAATTTATATACCTTCTTATGGTGCTCGTGTTCAACTTGTTCGTGGTGCGGCTGCGCCCAGGTCTGGTGGTGCTTGGTGAGATTTCTGATCGTTGATGTCAATTCAGAGTTAGTGGAATCGATCTTCAACTTAAGGCTCTTTGCACACTATTTGATGTCATCAAGATGTGATGGAAGTTGAGTCTCCATCGATAATACAGTCTTGGTGTGGGTAGAAGGAAAGAAGGTAGTGGTATGTGGCTGGTTAACCTCTTTAGTGTTTTCTATAGTGAGACCCACCCGTGAGGGTAGTTCTAGTAGTGTTTCCATTCAAGCATTAGGGAGGGTGGGAGAGTTTTCTAGATTTTGATGTACTAGGATCCGTGTTGGGAAGTGAGAGTATCCATGGCTAGGGTTAGTGTTGTAAATGATAAAGCTATTTTGAGGTATAGTGTCCCAAGGAACTATTCAACACCCTCCAGAAAATATTGATACTGAGTCTCTATCAGTAGTGAAAATCAAGAGTATAGGTGGAGCAAGACTGATACTGGTCGCCATTAGTAGTGAAAAGCAAGAGTAGTGGTGGAGATGGTAGGCTGTTGTAGGCCATAACAATTGATGAGGAATAACAGAGAACAACCTTTATTTATATTTAACCATCAAGAAAATAGATCATAAATATAATTGATAAGGAGGATAGGTATAAATAATAGAGAAGAAACTCAAGTGTCCCTCAGGAAGCTCTTTCCCAAGCCCAATTAGTAGACTCCTCAAAACAAAACTAAATCCCCCTATGCAGTTCCTCTTTCCCCATTTCATAATCTATTTCCATCCCACATTTAACCACTTAGGACCCATAGAATATATTCCCTCTAAAAACTTCACAACAACTTCATCTATGCCAAAATACCCTTAAAAAATTACACTACTTCCCCTGGTCCATTCTCCTTACACAGCCCCTAAATGTTCCTATCAGATTGTGAGAGAAAACCTATACATGTTGGTGTCTATTTTCAAGCTGTGAATGACTCTACTAGGAGGGGTGATCCTGGGGATTCACCTTGTGGGGTGGGTGTGGGGATATAGAGGCTATCATAATTCCACATGATTAGGGACATGAAGCCTTGATATTTGAGTTTCCAAGGCACAACCACATTCTAATGATAGAATAGTGAGGCAAAATCTACTTACCCTATACAAGGTATTGAAGTTGTGTCTCTAGTGAATGCATAGATAGGGAATCATGTGTTTTTCAGTGAGTTTAATAGGAAAGAGGAATTCCATAATGGATGGGTAGTCTAGTGGAGTTAGTGGATCACACAACTGGGACTGTGTTGGCTATAATATAGGGGCATGTTAGTGTTGTGGAGACAATTAATGTCTCTTCTTAATAGGGGATGGAGCTGTTTAGCTAGGGTGAGGATGGCCCCACTGGTAGGGATGGTAATTATTATTATTATCAGAATCAAGAGCAGTTAAACTAGCAAATAGAAGCTAATAAGATCAAAGGAAGATGGGAACATATGATATATGATGAGGAAAATCATGGAGGTTCTTATAATGATTCAATTTCCAAGGGAAACAAGACTTTAAATGATGAAGTGGGATTTCAAACTGTCTATCCTAGGAAGTCAAGGAAAAGGACTATTCTTGATGGAAAACAACTATGGTGTCCAAGTCTCAAAGCTCAGCCTATTACTCTGAATGGGATGATGATCCAAGGGAGGAATATTATGACAATGAATTTCTCTATTATGAGTAATTCCTGTGATGTATTTCTTTGTTTCAAAGTTGTGGGAAGTTTCCTATGTCTAAAATCATCTCCCCTATTGTTCCTTTTCTTTTTTATTTTAGTAAAATAGGATAGATTCATCCAAATCTAAGCTCTATCCATTCCGATAATTGTTATATTGTGAGTGGATTCATGCTTTAGCTTAAAGAGTAATTTGATTCTATAAATAGTCATACACGCATTTATGGAGTTATATATTAGGTATGATGATTGATTTAGTATTATTCTACATCGAATTTGGATTAACTAGCTTATGAGCTTGAATTAATAAGTTAATTATAATAAATATGTATTAGGTGTTAGAATTTTAATAAAATTAGGGTCTCTTTTGAGTAAATATCATTGGGTAGATAGACTTTTGATTAGACTATTCAATGGCCTAGAGGCTTATACCTTTTCATGAAAAGAGAGAGTTGGATACCTATCACTTCATTCTTACTCTTGCGGGGATTATAATTTTCATATGATTATAAGACTTTACATGAAAGTTTTTCATGCACCTTATTTATAGGATTCATTTGGATATATGTGAATATAGTTTTCTTTTAATTCTGGTTAATAACACAAGCTATGAATTTTGTAAATATTTTCACATCACTATGGTTTGAACATATTTATTTATTTATATAGAATAGGATTTCAAACTAAATCACTAGAACCATGCATACATATAATGGGAATACATGAGATAAAATGGTGAAATTAAATCCAATTAAAAATACTAAGCATCAAATTCATTCAAAATAAAACACTTGTCAAGACCTCAGTCATCCAAACGGGTAGGATCATGCCAGAATAGGGTGTTCTAGGATTATCTTATATAAGTCAACATAATTATGTGACCTTTATGTGCCTTGTTTTTTGTGTTTTATTTGGGTTAAACTTAGTTGGGAGACTCTTTGGAAGGATGCTAGAGGAATAATTTTTAGTGAATCCATATGATGGATTATGATAAAGAGTTATCTGATCAACTATCCAAGAGTCATATATGACATGATTGTATGATTTTGTACCTAAATATCTATGTTCTAAGGTTGGGTCCAAAGTGGGATCATTTATTAGTGAAATATGAATCTTGGTCTACTCACATATATGATGTAATATTTAAAAAGGGTCAACATTTTAGTGGAAACACAATTAATAAAAGTACTTATTAAATGAATGTAAAACATGATACTTATGATGCAGATTAAATGATTTCAAAATCATTGAACATAATATTTAAATCAATATTAAAAAGTATAATCTTAAAATAATTAATTTCCTAGAATGGTATAGAGACTTAAGAATCATTATTAAGCAAGAAAAAAAATCTATATGTTATAGAAACCTCTTCCTAAGTTAGTAATTTTTTGAAGTTGTTCAATAAGTTAATCTAAATGATTTTGAGAAGCATATATGGATTACCATTAGGTTTGAGAGATTTTAGATGTGAAATTGTTAAAGGAACTTTACTATCTTCTCATGCACTTAATATGATGGTCAGATAGAGATGTGACAATAATTACACTAGTTATGTAATAAGTTTAACAAAACCTAAAAAGTGTAGTCAATATAAGGCCTCTATGGTGGGTTATCATATAATATATGATTATATGGGTGCTTATGTATGTTTTTATTAAATATTATTAAATGGGTTTAAGAATATAAAACGTATCATGTTATACAACAGGAAATATACACTTTATCATTTTTTCAGGTTGGCTGTATATACTCATTAAGTGAAATTATAATTAACCTCTCAAATTACAACATTAAGTTATATTTAACCAATGTTCATCCTGGAGTATTATAGGTTGGGATTAAATATTAAGGTTAACATTTGTATTATTTTTTATAGAGATGTAGAATATAATCATGAGGCATAAAACGTATTTTTTTCACTCGATGACTGACCAAGTAAACCTCATTGAGTGTCATACAATGTCTTTGGAATACTATAGGTGAATGCTTCATATTGAAAACTCATACATGAGGTTCTAAATATAACTAGTATGAGAACCTTCATTCTTTGATACCTTTCTTATGCAATCCTATAGGCTTAGAGAATCTGGGGTGGTTGGTATATTGTTGATCATGTCGTCGGTTGAGGCCTAACCAAGATGTGATTTTCCTCTCATATTCTAGGTATGAAATTCAAGTATTTGATTAGGATATACTAAGAAAATGTATTTTTATACTTTGATAAAATTCTAATGATTTCATTATCTACTTGGATAAATGTCATGTGATGTGATTATCCACTTAGATGAATGACATATGTTGTATTCATCAACCTGGACAGTCTATAATTTGAGAACCGAGAAGTTGTGAATAGAAATATAGGATTGAAATACTCTATTTTCCACAGTTACTTGATATCTTGGAGAAAAGGATCATATGGAAATTCATTCTTATATATGATACATTTGGTGAACACAGGTAGAGAGATACATGCATTTTATAGATATCATTTCATATCACTTTGTAGTTTGAGTGGAATTGATATTTTTTATAGGACTCTCATTTATTATTTCTATGAATTCAAGAATTTATATTTGTTGTCAAAAATAAAAAAGCTTAGGTGGTCACATTTTGTGGTTAACTTAATGGGAATTGTCTTTTAAGAAACTCAAAGAGTTTCTCTAAAGTGTTTTAGAGTTTATCCAAAAGAAGTTTTGGATGAATATTCACAATTTATTTCATATGATGTGTTATATAGTGAATTTTATGATATATTTTAAGAAATTCATTGGAAAATATTCAAAAAGAGTTTTTGATATCATTTAATAAAGTTATTGTATATGATGCAATATAAGGAGAAATGTCACAAATGTTTATGAGGCTTTAATGAAAATGGAATATTGATGGAGATATTCCTTAAAGTTATAGATATATATGATGTGTTTATTCTATATCAAATGATACGATGTGGGTGTACCATAGAGTACAATAAATATGTTTCAAAAACATGTTTTATGCCTTTGGTTATATTGTTTCATATGGTATAGATATATCATATTGAAGCTATCTAGGCCAAGTTGTAATGTGGGACACATGCCTATAATATGGTAGTGTTATTAAAGGAATTTTATTATACAATTATCATAACACTCAATGATTATTTAAGGAATTATAATGTTAAAGTGTTAACATTCAGGAAACTTCCAGAGCTATCATCGATGATTAACGTTTATTGTGAAGAAACATATGTGATAATTAATGGCACATTTATATGATAAATTCATGAATATCCGATGCATTACTCGTTTGTTTTGTAATATATGAGTACATTCATGGATACATGGGGAGAATCCTTGGGTGATTTATAAAGAGGTTGATACCATTGATATGGTGTTCAATCAAGATTTCCTTAGTCTCTTATTGATTCTCTATAATCTCTCTTCCTTTTTCTATCATTGCCACAAAGAGGCACTAACATACTATGGGAGTGGTGGAGAATCCCACCCAAGTATTGGGTGATTCAGATCAGCCTATGCATATACCATGGAGGAATTAACTTGATGGTTTTTTCTATGGGATCTTTCTCAAGGCCTTTTTAGTTCAATGGGTGGTAGGAAAAAAACCCCTAATTTGGGTTCTAATAGATGAGTTTGGAAATGAACCTTCTTTAATTACTAAAAAAACAAGACCAAAACCTACTGGGTATTCGATTAACCACCATTGGGTACCTTATAAGGCATCATCCACCTTATGGAGTTCCACCAACCACCTTGTGGTTCTCCTAGAGATACAACCCCATTACCATAGACATTTAGTGCTTAGTGGTTCCCAAACAATTACTTTGTTATAACTATCATAATTTTTTAGTCCACCACCTATATTTTCCTTACTCTGAACACTAAATCCACCTCCCAGGCTTTCTAGAAACACCCAGACACACATAAAGATGCCTCTTATAGTTTTTTCAATTATAATAATACTTACATGGATATGAATTCTCAAATCACCCCTACTTTATGAATAAAAATTCAAATTCCCTCTAAAATCACTGACCTGTAATGATATAAGTTGTTACATGTGTGCAATTATTAATTGATATTAAGTTAAAATCATTTTTATAATAAATTTTCGAACACATAATAGAATTTCAAAATCAATGCGATGTGTTTGGTCATGGTGGTTTCTATTAAGATATTTTTTCTCACTTATTATGTACACATCACATATATATATAAATTTTATTCTTTATGATACAGGTAAGGGAATAAGTCCTTTATTAGTAAAGGGTGGGCGAAAAATGGGTTATAGTGAAGATTGACTATTTATCGTAAGTTTATGTGGATAATTTATTTTATTCTTCTATTCTGATATACTTTTAAATTATTGATCATAGTTTTTATTACTTGGAATATAATTTTCACTTTATTTAATATCATGATTTTAATAATCATTAACCAGTTTACTTTTTAGGTTATTTTTGGATAATGTATACCTTATTTTGGTGAATATTATAATTTAAATTATTTATTTATTATATATCTTATGACAATCATTATGAGTGTAAAACACTCCACATGTGACACATTCAAACCCCAAATGCTAGTTTCCATCCTCTGGTGATAGGGGAGAACCCCTATGGCAACTTGAAATTTTACCATAGAAAAATAATAATGTATTGGAGGGACATGAAAATATTATATATGAGTGGTTATCATTTTTATATTTCAATAATTAAGGGAAATAATTAAATGGAGGATAAATGTTGAAACTTGTATGAAAGCTATGTATGTGTGCATAGCCAACACAAACACAGTAGAAATCTAAGTCCCCTTGGAATTAAAGGATTCAATTGTTTGATTATAAATGAATCATTGTGGGGTCAAATTCACCTAGATTGGGGGTGGAAGGTTAGTTAGTCAAACACCATTTTGGTATATAGTGAAATAATATATGTATGAGTGCATTGAATTATACTTTGATTATGAATGGAATTGAGAAATCATTTTATGTTAAATGATTTAATTATTTATAAATTAATTTTATTTTTTTGAAATATGTTATTAATAATGTATTATTTAACCAGAATCAATATAATGATATTCATAAAGTGATTTGATTGATTTTATTTGATAGTTTATCTTATGTACATGTGTAGAAAACGATAGCATCTATGTTAAAACAATGTGAAAATGCAATATAAAAAAAGTATTTTCTATTTCAATTTTTTATAGAGATATAACACCAAAAATATATGGTGTAGATAATCTTGGAGTGGTGGTGAAATACTAATATAATTATGAGGAACAAAATAGGGGGGGGGGGCAGAATATGCTGTATTTTTCTTATGCATGATTTTTCATTTTAGGTGAATATATCATACTTTTTTCATAGGGTATTTCAATATTTTGAATGAAGGCCTCCTATAAGGGTAGTGTTGATGAATGATGTTGTTTTGGATTTCTAGGAACAACATCCTCCTACATTTAGGGGAAATTTGGGACAATATGGTGTAAAAGAATGGTTGTAATAATTGAATATAATTTCTGAATTTATCAAGGAACTAAAGAATAAGAAGGTGAATTTTTTAATATATATTCTTAAATAATTGTCATAGAATTGGTGGGATATCATTGTTCAGGTAAAAATGATGGAAGGGTTGTTATAGAATACTTTTTTTAATTCTTTTTCATTGTGTATTTCTATATTGAGACTTTGAGGATGGGTAGAGATAAGAATTTTTTATTTGAAGAAACAAGATATTGGAATACATAAAAATATACCGAAATTTAAATATTTTCTTCATTTTTATTTGACTTTGGGTGGTGATGATTCTACCAAGGATTTCCAATTTTAGTAAGGTTTATGACCAATTTTTTATTCCTATGAGATTATATTTTGTATGTCTACTTAAACTGAGGTGATATATAAGTCATTAATTAATAAAATGGATATTAAAAATGAATCGTAGGTAGTTGTGGGTGATAATGTGTGGAGAAATAATTAGATGATAATTTTTTATGATTAGAATAATTTCATTGACAAACTAAGGATTCAAGGGATATCCTTAATTTATATATATTCTTAATTAAAATAAACTCTTTACTTATTTTGATTTTTATGGAAGGGGTATAGATGATATGTATTCCAAATGATCTAAAGAAGTGTCATTCTTAGAGCATAATTGTACATATTCTTATAATTTGTTAGCCTATGACTCTGAAAACCAATATAAGTTAATCTTCATCCCCCATTATATATCATTCTTAGGTACATATACCTCGTTAGAGTTCTAGTAGTATTCCATCATGAAATATTCTCATAAAAGTGGCAGGGATTCATAAGAGTTAGCAAAGAAGGGATATATAGATTAATGAGTTTGGATAACCCAGGGCCAGGATCACGGACTTGGTATATGATAGTAATGTATAGAGGGTCTGAAACTAATATACATTAAAGAGGAGACCTAGATGATCAGAGTTAGGGTACTAGTCACTTCGAACTTCACTATTGTATTGTTTGATTATAGTGTATCACACTCATTTTTTCCATGTGATTTGTTTATAATTTATGTATGGATGTTGAAATAATTTTTAGAGTTTTATTATTGATACGGTTCTAGGGAAGAATATAAAGCATGTTAAGAGATGAATAGTTAGTGTCAATATCCTTAGTAGAGAGTGAAATCATTATAAATTTTTTAAACTAAATTTATATCATTTTGATGTAATTATTGGTATGAACTAGTTTCCATTTTTTTGAATATGCATTGACTTCTACTAAATATGGTTTAAATTATTTCCATTCTCATAATTTTCTTATGTATTTTAGAGAGAATGATATTATCATGTTATATGTGTTGGAATAGATTTTTGGATAAAAAAGAAGATTTCATCTTATATTATAGGGATGGTTATCGATTCAACTATGGGAGGTGTTGGTACTATATTTCCTCTTATAATAGATCAATTTTTGGATGTGTTTCCTAAGGATTGTGTATGGTTTCCTCTGGAGAGGAAAGTGGAGTTTGTGATTGATATAGTAAAAGGTATTGAGATTATTTCTATCCCACCATGATGCATATATTTACATGTGATTTGAGAATTATAATATAGTTTCCTGATATTGAAATGATAGGATTAATCATGAAGAGTGTGTCACCTTGGGATCCTTTAGTGATTTCCTCTAAAAAGTAGAATATGAACATCAGATTTTGTGTTTATTATAAAATGTTGAATTAATTAATAATAAATAATAGGCATTTATTTCCATAGATAAATGCCCCTTTTTGACTAGTTAAGATGGGCTTGATGGTTTAATAAAATTTATTTTTTAGAATATCATCAGCACTAGTTATGAGTTGAGGATTTACATAAGTCTAAATTTTGGATCCCATGTGCTCATTTTGTTTTATTTATGATGTTTCCTAGGGTAATATAGGACATATCAATTTTCTTTGCCTTGATGAATTGATTCTTTTAACCTTATCTAGTCTCTTTCATGGCCAAATTCATTTATGATATATTTATAAATTAAAGATATTATAAAGAGTATTAGGATAGTTTAACTACTTTCTACAAGGAATTGAAGACTTACAGGCTTTATTCTAAAATTTTTTAATGTATCTTATCGTTATGAGAAGCGATGTTTCATGTGAATTAATGTGAAGTTTTTTTTTGTGAATCCTAAATTTATAAATTATCCCCATGTAATTCAATATAATAGTCTCTAAGGTTATCTCTAAATAAGATTGTAAGATAAGTTCAAAACTAAAACTATTGTTTTTTTTTTCTATTTTTGAAAAGAAAAATATTTTTTTTGATTTGTTTGAGTTGAGAAAATAATCAAGAAAAGAAAATGAGAGTGAATTTTTTGAAAGAAAAAGAGGATTAGATTAAAAATTAGTGTGAAAATATATTTAAGAACAATGACTATGAGGAAGTTCCATCATTTTCACATGACCTTCTTCATTATATTTTTTCCCCTAATTTAATTTATCAATTCACACATTAAGTCCTCAAAATATACACCTAAATCTACTTGAACATCATACAAAGACCATGGTATACTTATTTTTCCTCTTATATAAGTTATTCAACTACCCAAATACCTCCAAGTAGTTAAACCTAATTAAAACCATATACTCTTATATAGAACTCACCTAAGAATGTTAAATAATGAAATCAATTACATTACTTCATAGAATAGACAACCATTAAAAAAATACTTAAAAAAAGAATTAATCTATAAAAAAAGAAACTTGATACATTTAATAATCATAATTACAGAAAAATTCAATAGGATACAATAAATTTAGTTCAAGACTCATTAGAGAGTTGTATGTGGTTCTCCACTACCCACAGCCACTAAGGATTCTATCCAGACTTGGCTAAACTGGATGCAATATTCATCCTTTTTCATTTCATTGGTCTAGTTTGTGTTCTATTCCACGATTTTGTGTGATCATAATGATGGTTGGTAATGATACCCATTATCTATTTGTGTATCTATATCCTTAATAGTGAAGGTACAATATTTTAAAATGGAAGTGGCTTTAATTTTCTCCTTGGGAACCTCTACACATGCAGGTATTCTTTTATGATAATTATGCAAGTTTCAGTATTAATGAATTTATTTATCCTCATATTCATGGGGTAGATAGTGGTAAATGGTATTAACATGGGTAGAATGATTTTAATCCACTTTCAATCATCCTATGACCTTCTAATATTAAAATCCCACATTTTGACTCACTACATCATTGACTAAAATTGTTCTCATTATCTTCAACTTTTTAAGTGCATCACATTATTTATGGAGTGAGATTGGAAGTATTATTCAAATTCATCAAATTTCATTTATGGTGTGAGTAAATATCTAGTTTCATGAAGCTTCTTCTTAAGAACTCACATTATTTGAGAGGATGGTAGGTTGGTCTCATCACACCCTTTTAGGTGGAATTATTTCCTACTCTGGGACACTCTTATAGATTTAAGATATGTTTGAAAATCCTTCATTAATTCCCAAGTTTGATGTGGGTAACCCTTGAATTAACAATTAATTATGAGCATGAATGGGATTTAGAATCATTTGTATGTATCCTAGGTTCTTCATAAATTGAGATATCTATATGTATATGAGGTTCTACATCAATGGTAGTGTCTTATGTACTGATTATAGATTCTTTTGTTGTTATTATTACAATGCTAGTTTTGAGCCACACAGTGGATGCTCTGGAGTGTATCATTATATAGGTAGATGTGAGTTTTTTTTGGTCTCAGGAATATACCCATAAGACAATATTCTTACATATCATTATTAATGGAATCAAAACACATATAGTTCAGTTCCTCTTAATGGGACACACCATAAATGTTAAGGTCATGTGATAAGAACCAAACTGTGCAGTTTAGTGTCATGCAACAAGGATGTCTAGGCGTAAATTGACTAGTGAAAGTTTGGTGTGGGACTTATGCTAAATTAGACCAAGGAACCTAAATGGGATATACAATCCTATGTGGGAATATGACCCTACTGGGAATATGACCCAAAGAAGCTTAGGTTCAATTTGGGGTTGTTCAGTTTGAACCTCAGGGAGGCTTCCTACATATCCCATTTTTATGGGATCAAATACCACATAGTTTAATTTTGAGGACCCAAACCTATGTAGTACCTATGAAGGTTTGTCTCATAGTAGAGTATGGACCTTTGAGAGGATTTATTTGGTTCTTACACCTAGGGGGAGGCCCATTGAAATGAGCATCTTTATTGTTGGGGAATAAATATAATAGGAGGCCCTTATGAGGGCTGTATAGTGACATTTTTGGGGATTATACCATTTAGGAGGCCCATAGTTTGGTTGGGGATTACACTTGTAATGATTCCATAAGGTTGGAGATCAATAAAATTTCATGATCATTGCCAACCTCTAAGACCACATAATTCATGCTCGGTGTGAAAAACAAGAGGAATCGATATATCTAGAAGACCTCACAATCTACTTTGTCCATTGGTTGATAAGGCCAATACCTAAAGGGATAGGGAAATAAAGTGGGATCTGGAACCTGTTCCCTCTCTTTGTTATACCCTAGTGCCTAAGGGAGAGACAAATGTCTTTGAAGTGCCCATCTACCCTATTATTTTGGTAACTGAGATAGTCACATTTAATGATCTATCCATCTATGTCCCATGGGTATGGAGAAGGAAGAAATGAAATAGGATATGTCCTATAAGAAAGGATAGGGTCTTACTCTAGGAGGGATTCCCTAGAACTGGTTCCTAGGGAAAAGAATAGGATAATACATTATCCCTCGAAGGGAAAAGCAAGTGTGATTCTCTCCCTCCCCACTGGATCCAGAGGTCCCTAGTCTTAGAGATGATGAGGGAAGTACATGGTCCCAACCCCCATATTTGAGACTGGGAAATACATAAAACTACCCCCAAGGTCGGGGTCCTTATGACCATAGGAATGCATATTTTCATGTAACCTGAGGACCCTACCCACCAGGTAGGACAAGTGTGGGACACATCTAAATATAGGAATTCATATCTAAATGGGATACACACTGGTGTGGCTTTTACTATGGTCTTTCATGTCCAAAAGATTTGGTGGAGGCTTTGATTCGGTCCCCCTCAGACAAGGGATCCAAAGTAGGAGGATCCTTGCCATCAGTGTCTTGAAATAGGTCTTAAAGGAGGATTGTGTAGTTGATGGATTGGAAAGAAAAGGTGATTCATGTAGGGATTGGGAATTTATGGAAGTTCTTCATGCAGGGTTGGCCTGCACGAGTTGGAGATGCCTTGCAAGATGGATAACCTGGGAAACAATACTTGGGAGAGGAATTTTTCTAGGCACCAAGGGTCTCCTATGGTGTCCCTTAAAGTTTATAAAGCATGCCATAGGTTAAGGGAGGGAACTTTGTGCAAGTGGTTGTCCACTAGGGGGAGAAAAGTATCCTCACATAGGTGTTTTGTGTTTCAAACCCTAGAGGGACTTTGATTCCACTATACCCTTTAAATCCCTCTTTTCATGGGTTGTAGAGGGCTACCTGAGATATTTTTGAGGACCAAGGAAAATGGGATGCATGACTAGAGGTTTGGGGATGATTCTGATTTTTTTAGTTATGAAAATGAACGAAAAATCTTCACTACATATGTTCATGGCATAGGTACCCGACAAAAGTACCTGTGGAAGGTGTGGTCAACCTTTCAGTGTCACGTAGGGGGTTGCACAACCCTTCTAGTGCACAGG
Source organism: Viscum album (assembly GCA_963277665.1). Lineage (NCBI taxonomy): Eukaryota > Viridiplantae > Streptophyta > Magnoliopsida > Santalales > Viscaceae > Viscum > Viscum album. Next base: position 1,102,715,312 of record OY728134.1, on the reverse strand, counting down.
GGTGGTGTTCACAGGCCAACTTAGGCAAGTTCCTTTGATTCTTATTAGGGATCTTCATCTTTCTAACATTCTTGAGTTACTCTTGATAATCTTATCATCCCATTTGAAAAAAATAGAGTGTCAACAAAATACCCTCCCTTAGAATTGGATCTGATCGAAATAAAAGGTCTTTGTCATGCGGAAAAGGGTGGAAAATATTATGAAGGTGGAGCTGGTCTACCGCATAGGGTACCCATGCAGGTTGGTGACATAGTCCTGGTGCACCAGTCTGGTGTGCATATCCATGGCATAGATTTGATGCACATTCCAACAATATCTATAAATACCACTATCCCCTTTGCTGATTTCTTCCTTCTACACTCATGCCAATTTCTTTCATCGTGTATATTTTTTTCCCAACCGTTCCATGCTTGTCATTTTGCATAGGTCCTTTGAAGAAATTCCTTACATACATACATGGTACAACCACTTAAGCATGGATTTTTAATGGAACCACTTCTTTGAGGAGCCTGTGATGGACCACATGATCGAGGGGCCTGTGTAAGGGACCTGATCGAGGATTCTACGTGCTATACTTGATCGAGGGACCTACTTGAGGAAGAAAAATTCATTTTTCACCCCTCACTGGTGCCAAATCTTCTCGTATTCCCATATCTACCATGTCCAACCTAGCCTTAATTCCATCCTTTGTTTTACCGAGTTCATTTAGAAACGTGCCGATGACACTGCCACATACATTTTTTCAACATGCATAACATCAAGAAAGTGTCTGACGTACATACAATTCCAGGATGGTAATTAAAAAAATATGATATCTTATTCCAACTGGTTTTCGTAAGGTTTTTTGAAAATAGTTTACCAAAATTAGTGTCCACATATTTTACTTTTTGAAAATTTTGATCACTGATTAGTGGAGACGGTGATGTATGTTCTTTAGAACTTCCATCGAGTGATTTTGTCCAATATGGGCACTTATTTAGTCGGGGTAGAAATCTGTGATGTCCTAGAAACACGGTTTTTAAAGAATATTTCAACCTAATTTACTGTGTACCTTGTTTAAATACGGGACACCCATGAATTCATTTAATTATATATCTTGACAAATTTTAATAAGCAAGAAAGTCATTTTTAATCCCATAAAAAATGGATCTCAACATGAAATCTTTATTTCAATAAGCATCATACAACATAACACCTGAATCCCACAATAATTTCAAATCCTCGATCAAGGGATCTAGATAAACATCAATATCATTACCTAGTTGTTTTGGTCCTGATATAAGAATAGATAACATGATTTGTTTTCATTTAATGTATAACCATGGTGAAAATTTATAATTTAACAACATAACCGGCCATGTACAATGAGCAGGACACTCATGATCAATTCTATTCCACTGAGGAGAGTCTTCTAGGTGATATAGTTTCCAATATTTATTTCTTCTATCTGCGTGACACTTTAATTGCTCTGTGGTCTCCTCACTTCCATATAGGAACCTAAACCATGGAATGATTGGAAAGTACCATACAAATTTCGTAGGATTGGATTCATCTTTATTGTATCAAGAAGCACCACACTTTGGTCATTCTGTAAGTGTTTTTTAGTCCTTAGGAAATAGTATACAGTCATTCGGCCATGCGTGTATTAATTTAGAGATCTTACACATCAAACGTAGCATTATTTTGGCGTTGTTTGTTCGGATCGAAAGCTCATTATCTTCTGGGAGCATGTCATTCAAGAGAGAAACTAATCCTGTAAAACTGGTGTCACTCTATCTATTGCCTTCTTTCAAATTATACAACTTCAGTATGACTGAAAATGCTGTATATTTTGTGCAACCACCATACAAAGGTGTCTTTTCACAACTATTTAACTGATCAAAAAATTTTGAGAAATCACTAAGTTCATCTTCTATTTTCCTTGTCATTTCCTCAATAAAAACTTCATCATCATTCATATATGTAATCACATCCTCGATACGGTCTTTTTCATTGTCCACACTTGTAATCATATTAGATGATCCATAAAGTGCATTGTTATCCCAGCCACTAGCTACATTCAATTTTCACCATGTTTATTCTAACATTTATAACTTCGATCTATTTTTTGAAAGATAAAGTGTTCTTACAACTCCTCTAGACTAACTTGACTTGAATAACAACAATGTAAACATAGACAAAGGATTTGAGAAGGGTTATATGCATGATCTTTTGAAAACTTGATGAACTCTTTCACTCCATCTTCATACTCTTTTGTCAAATGATTGGCATCCACCCATTCTTTATTCATATCCATCCTATTTGATTTGGTGATATTATTATATAAAAAAATAAATACACAAAATATTGATGTAATGTAATGGTTTTCCTTATTCTATAAAAATCAAAACTTAAAAGATTATGAAAAAACTACAGTTCAAATGTCCTTTTAAAACTATTTAAAAAACCACACTTGAAATTACATTAAAAAAACCAACCATTTACAAAAAATTTTCTTTAAAATAACACACCCTTTTTATAATAAATCAATCAGTTCCAAACACTCTTTCAAAAAACCACAATTCCTTTTTTTAAAACATTCAAGGTAGCTTTATGACCCAACAATACTAATCATTTAAAATTAGTGACAAACCTCTAAGAAAAATTTCAAAACACTTAATCATTTTTAAAGAGTCACTTAGGCATTTTCACAAAGATATAGATCCCAATAGAGACACTTTATAAAAGATAAATAGAAATCACATCGATTTATTGCAAATCAATTAGTGTTGTATGATTCCATCACATTATTACAAAGGTTGGTGTAATAATAATAAAAATTTATTAATCATTTGATATTGTGCTCCCCACCATTGGATATCCCTTATCCATGCTTCCATTGTCTAGTTATATCAATTATTCTTCACCACAACACCAGAGTCCCAACGGATATGTTCCATAGTCAGTGAACACACTCTCAACCATGAAACACTCGCGTTCCAGTTTTCTACAAACACTACATTATCTCAATGATCATTGGATCACACCAAATCAATTAGTTGTACACCCCAAGAACAATGTATATGTCTATCGCATGAAGTACTATTGGTTCATTCCTTTATAAATACACCTATGAAAATCTATAATCATGAATCCATTACATAATAAAAAATTTCTCAAGTGTCATTCCTTTCACACAAGTAATTTCTCTACGTCACTCATCACTAGAAGAAGCGGCTTATTCTTGTTTCACAATCAAAGCATCCTATTATAGACTGGTCAGTGCGCCCTTCCCAGGGGTGCAATTAATACACATTATGGGTTTTAATTGTATGTGTTTTTTCACCTCCTACACCCAAATATGACCCCCATGTGCATGTTTCAAATTATTGATCTCCCTCCTAGTCTCTAAAGCTCTCCCATCCATCTCCCATTGATTCCTCAACCTTTGACCGATATGGTGGCATTTGAGTGGTAATTTATTCTTAGATACATGGAATTTATCTCTTCTTCTTTGTTAAAAGAGTATAGATATATATTGGATCTATGTTTTCCTTGACAATCTGATGATGGATTCCTCATTTCTTTATAGATCGGTGGAGAATCTATCATGTTTTTATAATTTCCTGATAAAATGGTAAAGTAAGTATGGTTTTATTTAAATGAGTCATTATTCATATCAGTGGGAACATTTCTAACTAGAATATCTACTTTCTATCATTTAGGGGAAGGATAAAACTATTGAATTTTTTACTTACATCATTTCCAATGAAAATCCTCTAAGTAATCTAGGAACCTATGGGATCCAGGAATGATATTGAAAAAAATCATAAATTCATTCACCTAGGATGCTAACTAGGGGGGATTCCATTGTCATTATTTTAAGATAATGAAGAATGTGATAAAGGAAGGGGTATTAATTTAAGGAGTGTTTTTGAAGACATGAAGATAATTCAAGTGAGGCTAGAATAGAACATTATAAAAGTGAACTCTTTATATGTGAGATTTATAAAAAATAGATATATAGAGGAATAGAGTGTCTAGGTTGGTCAAACCAAGATGATGTCTATCATTTCACGTACCATGATTGAGAAGATAAATTTTATGAGGGTGAAGGTGCGTTGTGTGTTGGGTCGAGACAATATTAGTTACTGGAATCATAAATAGTCTGGTGATGACCTCTCATTTTTATAGTTCCAAGTTAATAATATCTCCTTTGTAGAATCCAGGATGAATCCTAGATTCATAAAAACAACAATTAGGTAATAGGATAAGATCCTTCACTGGAACATCAACAAAGTGGATGTGCATGACACCTATTTTTTTAAGTCATTACCAAAATGATTCAATGGGAAGGATTACTAGTTGATGATTCATTATAACCATGAATATGATGAGTGTATGCAAAAGATATGATGCAAATAGATACAGAAGAAGAATAAATTCTTGGATTGGAAGTTGAGGAACATGGTGATACCAAACAGATGATAATGTTTAGAAGAAGGGTATTTTTTCAGGCGTTACATTGTATGTGTTCTTACTTCCATGGATATCAATCATCTTTGAATCTCCACATTAAAGGATAATAGGAGAGTACCATTTTGGGAAGTTTCAGGCAGAGCATAGAGAATATATTGAATGGGGACCCACCTTAAGAGTTTATTATAACCATATTTTTAGGGGTTGGTCATCATGATACTAAGATAAAAATACGAAACAAGGTTTATGTTATGGTGTGTTGGGTTCTTTGGGAGGAAAGGAACAATGTGATAGAATGAATGCCTAACTATCAAAAACATATTTAGGTTTTCATGAAATCAATTATGGTGATCCATGGTGCTGTCACCCCAGGAAGGGTGTCATCAACCTCATTTAAGAGGATGCTCTTAAGGATTGAACATGACCCTTAGGGAAGAGGTAAACCTAACCAAGGGTGATGGGTTAGATATAGGACACCAAGTATAGGTTTGAAACTGAATGTTGAAGGATTGTTTACACTTTGAATGATGATGGTATTTGTGTAGGATGATAGGGCTATGTGATCTTTGGATTGCAATATTACAATGGATAGGGATTCTCTATTAGGCCATAGAAAAAGGTGATGTTCTGTTTTGTCATGTTTGTTAGGATTTACAATATCGAGAATTATATAGTGGAGTTTGAATCCATTGTTCTATTTGGATTCCATTAAGGGAATTATAGCACCCTATGGGATCTTGAATAATACATCAAGAAGTGTAAGATAATCATTGATTAGTGCATCATGGTTTTTCACACTTGGAGGGAGGGGAATTTCACGATATATATCTTAACAAGAAAAGGAAGGTCGAGTGAAATTATCATTCTCTACCAAGGTAATAGTTCATTTCCATTTGATTGTTACCTCATTATAAGTGGTGATTCCCTAGGCCTCCACCACATCCACCCCATAACATCCAAGGTTTGTGAATAAAAATATAATATTGAATGATTGAATTAATATATATAAATATAAATTATGATTAGTTGCACCATTTTCATAATGGGAAATGTTAAATATTTTTTGAATTTAGTTTCATTGAAAAGCGAAAATTTAAAGAGAAATCTTTTATATGATATAAGAAAAATTATTCTCTCACTGATAATTGTTTTATATTATTTATAATGGAATTTTAATAATTGTATAATGGTTGTTCCTTTTTGAATGAGTTGATATTTTTCACTTTGGGATAAGAAATGTTCTAAGCTTGGGGGGATTTAATAGCTATAATTCATGCATTAGTTTTTTTATTTCATTCATTGATCATATTATTCAACAATTTTTTCTTGCCTAATTTATAATGTTTTTGTGTATTTCATGCAAAGGGACACTTTGTAAGAATTCAGATAAAAATAGATGAAAATATAAAGGAGGAATCTGGATAAGTCAAAATTTTGTAAATGGGAAATTCATTCATTTAATAAAAAAATGTTCCAACCCTCATAATAGAATTGTATGAGATAAAAACTTCATGAGGTATCTAGATGCTCAATTGCATCACCAAAAAGGGTTTTGAGGGAAGAAGAGTGCACTGATATCACAATAAGGGTTAGAGATACTCAGTGGGCGAGATTAAAGATGGGCTAGGCTGTTGTGGGACAGTACTGGGAAAGATGACTGATGTGGGTGGGCACTAGTGTTTCTCATTGGGTGAGTTCATGAAATATCTTGTGTAATAAAGTGAACACCACAAACAAATCAATTTGGGATCAAGGATATGTGTAACATTTAATTTTTAAAGGAAACCTATGTGTTGACCTTATATGTCACTAAAATCATTGTTCACATGGGGCTTCTAGGGATTGTTTTCACCTCTATCATAGATCTATTGACTAACCCAAGAACTTCCATGGACATTGTTGTATATTACGCTAACTCATCAACACAAAGGAAGCCAACTTCACTATAAATTAGAATATTTTTCCATAGAACTTACATTATATCCCAACACATGGAATCTGGTAACCAAAGAAGAATTTATACCATTTGATCATGAACCAGAATTGGTTTACCTAACATATCACCTGATCTAGAATGATACAAAACCTCTAGAAATAAGGAAAACTAACATGAAATTCATTTAGTATGCAAACAAGGACCACCAACAACTGCGATTTTCAGTGAGGTGTTTAGGCCGTATAATTCACAACATCACCATCAATATCAAACTGTAATAATAAGTGAAACAAATGAGAAAGAGGAGAAAAATCACCACGGAAGTGTGGTTCAGCACACGACGGAGGATTATTCGCAGCAGAGGAGAGGTTCACGGAGGAGGAGTCCTCTGACGGAGGAGAGGTGTGTGAAAGAGGAGTTAGTGGCAGAGGAGAGGCGCACGAGAGAGGGAATCGCAACGGCGGAGGAGAGGCGCATAGAAGAGGGAATCACGATAGAGGAGAGGAGGTGCATAGCGGAGGAGAGGCGCATGGGGAAGGAGGGTTCACGATGGAGGAGTCAACAGGAGAGGAGGAGGAGGAGGAGGAGGCAACAACAATGACGATCAGCTTCCGGGAGGGCTTGAGGGGTGCGAGGAAGGAGGAGAAAGTTAGAGTTCTTTATAAAACCTAGTGAACCTTTTATCAGTGCTAAAATAGAAAGTGCTGATAAAGAAACATTTTATCAGTGTTTTTTTGTGCTGATAAAGATATGGCTTTATCAGTGCTAAAAACCACTAATAAAGATACAATATTAATAATTTATTTATATTATTACATATATTTATAAAATTATATACATGATAAGTATATATTTATATTTATAAAATTATAATTTAAATAATTATAAAATTATAAGATATATACATATTATATTTATAATCCTAGAAATATACATAATAAATATATTAATTATATGTATTTATAAGATTATAGATGTATATAACTATATTTCTTCTAATTTTATAATTATTTATATGAATATATATATATATATATATATATATATATTTATAATTATAATTATAAAGGAATATATATATTTAAATAATTATAAAATTATAAAGAATTAATATTTTTAATATTTCTAATTTTAATAATATTTATATTTATTATATTTACTATAATTTTATAATTATTTAAATATATATGTAATTATTTATAACTATAAATATAAATATTTTTATTTATTCCTCAATATTTCTATATATTTATTTAATTATATATAACATTATATATGAAAATAATAAATATATTTATTATGAATTAATAATTATTTAAATAAATAGATAAATATTTATATTTATAACTAATAAATTTATATATATTTATTTTTAATAAAAAATTCTAATAAATAAATTATTTATAGTTGAAATTATAAATATATATATATACAAATAATTATAAAATTTTAACAAATATATTTATAATTTTAGAAATATATATAATTAATATATTTATTATAATTTTTTAATTATTTAAATATATTTACATTTATTTAGAATTATATTTAAAACTATTTGTATTTATTTATAGATATTTTTATATAAATATATATAATTAATATATTTATTATATTTTTTTTAATTATTTAAATATATCTATATTTATTTAAAAATTATAATTATAAATATTTTTATTTATTTAGAAATATTTTTATGTATTTATAAATATATTTATTTAATTATATATTTATACCTTTATAAGTAGTATAATAAATATATTTATTATAATTTTATAATTTTTTACATATATATATTTATTTATAGTTATAATTTTGACTATAAATAAATATATTTATAATTTTTTGTATATATTTATAAATATAAATATAAATATATATATTTATAAATATAAATAAATATAAATATATATATATATATTTATAAAGTTATAATATATGTATTTATTTTAATTTTATAATTATTTAAATATGTATAGTTATAATTATAATTACAAATAAATATATTTAAAAAGTATTTATATATACTTAAAATTTGATTATTATAAATATAATAAATATTTTTATTCTTTAAATATATTTAATGTAATTTTATAAGTACTGAGAACATAATATAGTATATATATATGTAACATTAATTAATCATATACACCTAGTAAAATATACATAATAAAAAACGAGCCATCAATGAACAACATGAATAATAAGAAGAGTGTAATGTATAAATGAACATTCATGATGATACATACCATACATGCATGCATGATCAATATATTAATTGACCAAATTCAATGGAAACACATATATATTTAATTATAATCTTATAATTTTTTAAAAACATTATATATATTTTTGAATTATTAAAAAAAAAATTAATTCTAAACATGCGTTTTTTATTAATATATACAAATAAACATTATTTTTGAATATAAATATAATAATTGTATATAAATTATTATTAAAAAATTTTATTAGCACTAAGACTAGCGCGGATAAATGTCCCCCCTTTATCAGTGCTTTCTGCTTAGCTCTAATAAAATGACGTGCTTCCCTTGCCCCGTTTTGTGGTAATGCTCTATGTGACCTCGACCCCTATCCCCCTGACCTCCTCCTCTCCCCTACCTCACGCGGCCCCGAGCCCACGACCCCCCTTAGACCTCCCTCTCCCCGACGGTGATGTGGAACCCCCCTATGACCTCCCTCCTCTATCCTCGGCGGTGACCTCAACCCCCAGACCCCCCCCCCTCCGACCTCCCTCTTCCCGACAACGATGCATAACCCCCCTCCGACCACCCTCTCCCTAGTGGTTCCCCTCCCCAATGGTGGTGCGGACTCCCACCCCCTCTGATCTCCCTCTCTTAGGCTCGATACCCCTCCTCTTATCCTCTTAAGGCTTCTTTGGCCTTGTTGTTGTGATTTAGTGTCACACTTTGTGGAAGTGGCAGATCAGAGGTTGGTTTTCTCTTTTATATAGTTTATTAAATTAATAAACCCTGATTTCTTAACTCTTTAATATTAGATTTATATTCCTAATGAAATTATTATAAGTGTATATAAATCTATTTTAAAGGGAAACCATGTTTCACTTGTTTTCCATTAAATGAAAAAGTTTTTTATATGAAAACATGTATTTTAAATTTATTTTTCAACTACCATGCACACCTAACATTTGATAAATTAGTAGAATGTATTTTATTATGTGATTTCAAGACATTAAAAGTTGTTTTGGTACTTAAAATATTTTTTAATGGAAACTCATGAATTCCAAGGGTGTGCATGGAGTTTTAAGAACCAATGTTGGGTTACCTTTAATATAGTGACTTTATGATGATTGAGTATTTGAGTTTTCAAAGAAAATTTTATAAAGAGGTTTCTCAAAGTGTATTTGACTTTATGGTTGAAACATTTAATAGATAGTCATAAAATTTAACCATAGTCCATTCCCCTTGATATATTTTCGAAATTGAAATGATTTGGCGTGTTGATTGCCTATAGTGGGTTTTCATATTGATTATTGTTCATAATGAAAGAGAAGGGGATGTTTCTGAAAGGGTTTATAGATGTGGAGGTGAGATTATATATTGAATTGTTGACTATATTATTGTGTGATAATTTATGTGTGGCCTCTATTTTATAACATTGGAAGCAATGGCCAGTTTTGCAGGAAATTTAGGTGCACATATAAAATGACCTTAAATGGTAGAATGAAGCATAAGCACATATAACAACCTAAAAGTTACATGTTTATCAGTTTTATCCATCCAATAATGTTTGATATCCAAATAAAGTATACTTTTCATTCATATTTTTAAAGGGGTGATCTTAGTCTTAGTTAGACCATGGGAAATGGTTCAGACATTGATCAATGTAGCTAAATTTTCAATGGAATGAACCCTCATTACTTACAACACTATGGTAGAATACACCATTATCTTTTTATCCCATAAAAATAATATCATCTACATATAAAATATCAAAAATTGATACATCTTTATCATATTTAATGTAGAGGTTTTTTCCACACTTTCATCATTAAATATTAATTATTTCAAACATGTATCTAACTTTAGATACCATGCTCTTGAGTATCATTCCAACCCATATATATTATTCTTTAATTTTGATTGTACCCATTTGATTACTCTTTTATATATTTATATTTTAATTCATAGGGATAATACAATCCAATACCTATGGATAAAATTTGGATTAATTTACCCCTAAACACAGCTCGGTATTACAAGGGATCAAAAGAATTTTTTGATTTTGTAATTACAAACCGATCAGTGGATGGAAAATTAAAATGTTTGTGTCCTTATTGTAAATTAAAATGATGGTTGAATAGAAACTAAGTATATGATCATTTGATATTGAAACAATTTTGTTCTTGATATGTATGTTGGATTTGGTATGGTGAATCGAATGTTATGGAAAGTCAAAACAATAACAACACTATCAACAAAATACAAAGTGACCCAGCATTGGAGAATTCAGTTTGAAATTTTTTAAATGAAGTGTTTGGTTTTCCATAATACAATGTCGAAGATTTTAATAGATCAATAGAACCTTTAGTTGATCTAGAGCTGGTTAATCTTGCTCAGAAATTCAGTGAGAAAAAAAAGATTTTTATGAATTATTTGAAGACGGAAAACAAGAGCTGTATAAAGGGTGTGCCAAGTATTCAAAGTTTTCTTTTTTACGGAAGTTGTATCATATAAAGTGTCTTTTTAAAATTAATGACAATGAAATATCCACAATTTTAGAGTTTTTTCATGACGCATTTATTGAAGCTAAGATCCCTTTATCATTCTATTAGATGAAGAAAGTCATCAACAAACTTGAACTTCATTATACAAAGATACATGAAGGCCCTAATGATTTCATGCTTTACTAGGGAGAAGTGTCTAATAAAGAAGAATGAACAAGATTTCGTATAAGAATATGTAAGTCAATGAACAACAATAAGATTATAAAGCAATGCAACCTCGGGAAGGAACAAAATAAGAAAACTCCTACAAAGGTATTACGTTATTTTCCTCTGATACTACAGTTGCAAAGATTATTCATGTTGTCTAAGACTGCATACAACATGATGTGGAATGCTCAGGATACTAATGATAGCTTGATGAGACATCCAAATGATTAAACATCATAGAATATGTTTGATTTGATATATCTAGATTTTCTTTAGATCCTAGGAATTTATGTTTGGGATTAGCTTCTGATGGTTTTAACCCTTTTGGTACTTTAAGTACTAATTATAGTATTTGTCCAGTTGTTTTGATCCCCTGTAATCTACCTCCATAGATGTTTATAAAGAAGAATTATTTTATTAGTTCTATGATTATTTCTAGAAAGAAAATTCCTGGAAATGACATTGATGTATACCTTCTACCTCTAATTAAAGACTTGTGGGAATTATGAGATGGTGGCATGGAAAGATATGTTGCTTCAGTGACAAAACTATTCAAAATGCATGTTGCTTTAATGTGGAAAATTAGTGACTTTCCTAGACTAGAAAATTTATCTGGTTGAAACAATCATATAAGTTTGGCTTGTCTAGTTTGTAATTTTGATTTTGAACCTCAATGATTACCTCATAGAAAAAATGATGTTTTATGTGTCATCATTGATTTCTTGATGCTTCTCATAAATTCTGGTTTTATAATACATGATTCAATTGAGATATTGAAATGAAAGAGCCATCGAAGGTGTTATATGGTTTAGAAATCTTGGAACAATTAATCAATGTCACTGAAGAATTTGGAAAATGTCATCAGTTTAAAGAAGGGTGAAAAGGGTATGAGGTACAATATCTAAAGAATATAGAACAAAAAAATGGAAGAAAAAGAGTATATTTTTCAAACTTCCTTATTGGGAGTTTTATTTGATACGTCATAATCTTGACATAATACATACTGAGAAGAACATATGTTACAATGTAATTTTTATAGTGCTTAATGAGGAGGGTAAATCGAATAATCACCTTAATGCTTATAAGGATTTTGATTCAATGAATATAAATCACGGTTAGTGGGAGAATGTGAATAAAAAGAATTTTTCAACTTTTTTTATAGTGAAAAACAATGATAAAGATGTATTCCTTTGAATTTTAAAGAATGTAAAAGTTCCAAATGGATATTCAAGTAACATATCAAGGTGCGTTTACTTAATACATCAAAAGTTACAAGGATTTAAAATTCATGAATCACATATTTTGATGGAGCAGTTGTTACTATTGGCTTTTCATTATAATTTACCTAAAAAATTAACAGTGGTTCTAGTTGAGTTTTGTACCTTTTTTTAGAAAGCATTTTAAAAAAAATCTAAATCCAACCGATCTTTATAAACTTAAAGAAATAATTGTTTTGACACCATGTCATTTGGAGATGTTATTTCCCCCTTCATTATTCACAGTCCTGATTCATTTGACTATTCATTTGGTTGAAGAAGCTAAACTTGGTGGATCAGTACACTATGGATGGATGTATCTAATAGAGAGGTACATTGATATTTTTTATGTTCATTGGTGAATTCGATTTTATCAAATCATTTCATAAATTTTTGTAACATGTTTCTTATTTTTTTCCATTAGGTAATTAGGTCATTAGAAATCATATCTGAGGAATAAATATCAACGAGAAGGTCCTATTGTTGAAGGTTACATAATCGAAGAGTGCTTGATCTTTTGTTCTAGGTATTTGGATGGGATTGAGACTAGATTAAATCATATTGGACATGATGACAACATATTCAATAATTCTAATTTTGAAAATCAGTCATCGATATTTCCAACTATTGGATGACCACTTGGAATGAGGTCAAATTTTACACTGACTAAATTGGAGTTTCTACAAGAACATAGATCTGTGCTACTTGATAGTGTTATTGTAGATTCATTAATTGAAGAATTGCGACTGCAAACAAAGAGTTGACCAAGGGGTTGAGCTCTAAATGAGATTGGAATTACAAAGTTGTTAATAAGGAGCTTGTCGAATCATTCACCTATCGTATAAGTATATAATCATATTCATGTTATTGATGTATAATTATTTTGTCTATGTGAAAAGTAACAACTCTTATATTTTTTGTCTAGATAATTAATGTTGAAAATTGAGCTGAAATATCAAATGATTTGAAGTTTTTTGCTCGAGGTCCTCTAAGTAGGGCTAAGATATTTGATGCCTACAATATTAATGGCTTTAGGTTTCGTATAATTTTTCATGAAGAAGACTTGAAAACTCAGAATAGTGATGTATTTACATTTATAAAGGTGAGATACTATGGGGATATGAATGATATTACTGAATTAAACTACCATAGCTAGTTTTCAGTTTTCTTATTCAAATTCAAGTGGGTCAACATTGATAGGGGTATAATGAAAGTTTCATTACATTTTACTTCTGTCAACTTCTATTGTTTGATGGACACCAAGGAGCATGCAGGACATGATCCATTTATCTCGACTTCACAAGTGAAGATGGTTTATTAAGTGGATGATGAAATATGTGAAGGTTGGAGAATTTTTGTACACTTAAAGAAGAGGGACTTATATGAAATTGGATAGGAAGATAAATTGGGGATTTGTGACAGTGAACCTCATCAACCACAAAATATTGAATGGTTTTTTCCTGAAAACATCAAAATAGTAGAACTTGTAAGAGAGGATGAAAATGAAGGAATCATCTCAATGGAGGTTGATAATAATGAAGATAATGAAGATGAAGGTAATTGAATATATAAATTGGTAAATAAAAATATATTACAATTTCTAATTGATACGTGTTTCATACATATATACACATTTTAGTTTTTTTTGTAAAATAATTTTAGTTTTTCATTTTTTATACATTAAATATACCTTAACCATTTGAAATGTAGGAATGCTGAGAAAAAAAATTCAGGATCCTAGACGATCAACATGTCAGAGCATACCACCACTACCGTTATCTTCTGTGGATCATAGTCATTCTATTGTACCTGAGACTGCGAGCGAGACAGTGATGCTGCCAGAATATATGGAAAGATTATTGGGTAGCTTGTTTGCGAGATGGTGAAATTTCCCATTAACTTCTCCCATGTTATTTTTTTGTTAAAAAAACTGTCTCCAACTGAATAAAAACTCACTACTAAGTACCCAAAAAACAACAAATATAAAAATTATAAACCAACTATAAAAATCACTTATAAATGATTATTGACCATAAAATACACAATGGTTTACTTAACAACCACTAAATAATGTATTGTCTATTTAAACCATTGACAATAGTAAAACAACTTCCTCATAGACTAGATTTTTTTGTAGTGAACCTCTTTTAACAGCTTTGAGCACCTAGTTCCTTTGATTAGAGAACACATTATAGGTGCAAGACGAACCAGGCATGAGGTGTGGTGTGACTGGACATGGCACGATGGGTGATGAGACTATATAGGGTGTGAAATAGTACACTACTAGGTAGAGTGTGCTAAATCATTAATTTTATTAATAATATATTAATTATAAAATTATAATTTTTAAAAAATATTTAATGATTACAAAATTTTTCATAGGACAACAACCACATATTGATTTTTGAAATGTAGGAATCAACGCCACATCAATCCGAGTTACGGTTTTCCTGTGATGCCTATAAATACATTTTTAGTGTTTTAGAACACTAAACTGCACGATCAACGATAAAAAAAATAACAAATTATCTTGTATTGTTGTGAAATCATGGGAAAACCACCATTTAATTATTTGTGACATGTATAAGCAAACAACACATTCAATCAATATGTGGTGTGCTCATAATGACTCAATAATAAATTTTTAAAGATATCAAAGTTTTAAAAACACACGTCAGGGGGTCAAAACCAATAAAACAATATCAGATTGACCTAAAATCATAGGAAAAAAACCGTAGATTTAATTTTAAAATGTAGGAATTGAAGACACATCATTTTGAATGACGATTTTCCTATTATGGTCATAAACATGTTTTTAGTATTTTAAAACACTAAAACATGTGTGGAATGGTCAAAAGAATAGGAAAAGACCTCAAATTGATTTAAATTCATTATAAAACCACCTATGAGTTATTTTTGATGTGTACACATAGAAAAAACATCAATAAAATGTGTAGTGGGTCAGAATGACTCATTAACCACTTCTTAAAGGTACACAAACCTTTAAAAACCAGTGTTGGGGGGTCAAAACCAGAAAAATGAAATTATATTGCCCTAAAATCAGGGGAAATCTACTGTATATTTAATTTTGAAATTTATGAACTGAAAACACAACATTTTGAATGAATATTTTCTCGTTATGGCTGTAAACATGTTTTTAGTGTTTTAAAACACTAAAACGTATGTGGAATGGTCAAAACCATATAAAATAATACCAGATTGAAATAAAATAATTGGAAAAACACCGATGATTTATTTTTTACATGAACACATAGAAAATACATTAATCTAACTTGCAGTGTGGTCGTAATGGCTCAATAACCACTTATTAATTGTACAAAACCGTTAAAAACAAGTGTCGGGGGGGGGGGTGTCAAAACCAAAAAAATGATGTAAAATTGCCCTGAAATCATAGGAAAATGAACATATGTTTAATTTTGAAATGTATTAATAGAATACTTGTCATTATAAATAACGGTTTTCCCATTATGGTCATAAACGTGCTTTTAGTGTTTCAAAACACTAAAACATGCACGAAATGGTCAAAATCATAGAAAACGACCTCATATCGATGTAAAATCATTAAACCCACCGTTGGTTTATTTTTGACATTTAAACATAGACAACATGTCAATATGACATGCAGTGTGGTCATAATGACTCAGTAACCACTTCTTAAAAATAAAAAAAACCTTTAAAAACAAGTGTTGGGGGGTCAAAACTAGGAAAAAAGATGCTAGATTGCCCTGAAATTAGAGGAAAATGACTATATATATAATTTTTAAATTTTGGAACTGAAGAAACATCATAATTAATGATGGTTTTCTCGTTATTGTCATAAAAACTCTTTTAGTGTTTTGAAACACAAAAGCGTGTGTGGAACGATCAAAACCATAGAAAACAACCAAAGATTAATGTAAAATCATTGGAAAACCACCAATGAGTTAATTTTGATATGTACGGATAAAAAGATATCCATATGACATGTGGTGTGGTTGGAATGACTTAGTAACCACTTCTTAAAATTACAAAAACCTTTAAAAACAAGTGTTGGTGAGGTCAAAAATAGGAAAACAATGTCGGATTGTCCTGAAATCATGGGAAAATGACCGTATATTTAATTATGAAATGTGGGAACTGAAAACACATCATTCTGAATGGAATTTTTCCTGTTATAGTGGTAAACATGTTTTTAGTTTTTTAAAACACTAAAGGTGCATCAAACAGTTAAAACCATATCAAACGATCAAAGATTGACGTCAAATAATTGGACAACCAGCACTGAGTTATTTTTGAAATATAGGACATGCTATGATAATAGAGTCTTTAAAATTTGTTTATTAAGTAAATTTCAAGCACACCACATGTTGTTTTAAAAATAAATTAGAATATTTATTTATCCATTTTTATTTTCAAGTGTTGAATATTATCTTAAATAGTTAATTTTGTGTTTTGAAAGTGTTTTTCATTATATATTATTTATCTTATGTTAAAATGTATTATGTTTGATTAAAAAATAATAGATTTTATGTGCAATATTTTTAATATATTCTATGTATTTTCTTTTTCGCATTTCTTTTCTTAAATATTATAGTTTTTATTATTGGTTGAAGATTTCGACAATAGGTAGGAGGTTGATCATTTTGATCCACAAAATTATTCATAAGGTAGTCGTGATGGTTCTTAGTTTCTATGGTATGTTAAAATTTTATCAATTATTCTACTATAATTATGATTAATTATGTTTAGTTTTTTTTGTTACAATTGATGAGATAACATGGTCAGTTTCAGTTGATGGGATGTAGTGGAGGGATACATATATAGTGTAGGTCTTGATGTGGATGCAGTGGAGGTAGATAGATGAATTGGTTGAAAAATATATGGGTTGAATGAGATTGAGGTTATGATGACTGTGGATGTTTGTATATTTGTTATGAATGTATGACATATGTATGATGGTTTGTCATATATTTATATTTTAGTTTATTTCATGTCATGTTTTTTTATATTTACAATTTTTTATTAAATATATATTTTTAAAAATATGATTTAGTAGCGGTTTCTAAAAACCACCACTAAATGCATTAAATAAAATAAGTTTAGCGGCAGTTAGGATTAATTGTCACTAAAACAAACTGCCGCTGAACATATCAGCAGCGGTTCTTTACATTTTTTAAATATTTGTCAGGGATATTTTTTTAGAAAAAAACGCCACTAAATAAAATAGAAACCACCGTTGAATACTCCAAAAAAAACTACCGCTACTGACCCTTTTTTGTGTAGTGTAAGCTTTATATTGGTGTTTATAAAAATATATAATTTTTATGTACACATATATAAGTTTATATAATTTTATATATTGATTTTTAAATATATGTATATATATAATCATAAAGTTATATTATAAATAAATATTATATATATATATATATATATATCGATAAAGATAATTAGATGGGACATAGTTTACATTGTTTCTAATTTCAGATAATAATTTTAACTATTACATGTACACTCACAACCCAAAGTATAAAAAAGTCAAAGGGAAGAAAGTGCGTGCCACTAGGGATTAAAATCAACTGATCCCCGTGTTTTTATTCTTTTTTGTACTTCAGTGTGCCATATGTGACATGGAAAAAAGTAAAGGGGAATCAAATATGGGGAACGAGAGGTTCAGAAACAAGATCAACAACTGAAGGGAAATGTCAAATAACAAATAAATCTCTCACAAATCATCATTTATCTGGACATAATAATTCATCCCCTATAATAAATATCATGATATGGATCATATATCCATCCAAAAAAACATTTAACATTCAATATTGTTAATTATATTCATTAATATATATATATATATATATATTTAAAAAAATTATAGCAATAAAATTTTATGATTACATTTAATTTTATTTAACAATTAATTTATAAAAAATAATACACACACACACATGAAAATATGTCTCATAAAATCCATGACTGCCCTAGAAGATTCACGACCCACCACACCCATCCCTACCTGATCATCTTCAAAGACAACACCATCCACATTCAGCTTTACAACACCCATCAGTGGCAAGGACCATGACACATCATGCCACACTACTTGGTTGCAAAACCCCTTCATCCCACAGTTGTTCCAAACCTTAATTAAACCATCAGATCATTATATCCAAGATTCTTCACAGATGAACATATTATTAAAAAGGAAATAATTTCACTAATTTCAGAAAAACTAAGAAATGATTTAGAACTCCTGAAAGCCTAAAGAATCAAAAGTCCAAACCCATTTGGAAAGCCATCAGTAGCAGAAGAAACCTCATCCATCCCTAGAGAAATCAACTTACCATATCTTTCCCAAATATGCTTAATGCTCGAGCATTGAAATACAACATAAAAATTATTCTTTGGGAGGTACTTGCAAAACACGTATAGATCATTCGAAATAATATGAATCCCCTACAAAAAAACTCAATCCAAAATCACATTAGCAACAAGACTATACAAAAAATCCAAAACCTTTGGTAATAAGTGTGCAAACTAAATCTTCATCCAAACTAAGTTAGAGTCATGAAGGAGCCTCTTCACTGCCATCCAACATCCAAACTTCAGTATATACCCTCCATGTTGAGAGAAGATCTTGGAGAGTTGGTCATCAAATATACATATACAAACATGAATTTTTATGATCCGACTCCCATCTCTCTCACTAAATAAAGAATTAAACCTATCAAAGTTCCACCTTGAAAAATCATCATTAATAACATATTTAACAACTAAATTCTCCCTTATAATAATGGGAATAAATGAAATAAACAGAAAATCAGCACCCCAAAGCCAAGGATTCATTCAAATATTAACAAACTGCCAATCAATGATATTCCGACATACACCCTCTATCAGTAGGACCTAGACTTCCCAAATAATACGCTATAGAAAACTTGGTTGATGTCTAAGTAAAGTCTACAACAAACCAACAAGGGGAAAATATTCAGGAGTCAAGACCTGAGTAGAAAGGGAAAAATGATATCTTAAAAGGATCCAACACTGCTTAGTGAGAAGAATAATATTGAAAACCTCATATGTTGGAGTCACAAACCTTCATCCTCCTTAGGGTGATATAATCATTCTCATGGAAACATGTGAATTTTTTACCACCATCCACAGAAACCCACCAAAAATATGAGAACATGGAATAATGATGATTGATAAGAGCATCTCAGAGTTTGAAGAGGAAAATTAAATAAGTAGGAATATCTTGTGCCATTGATTTGATCAAAATCTCCATCCCTACCCTTGACAAACCCTCTTACCTCTAACCATTAATCCACTTTCAAACCCTGTCCATGATAAATGCAAACACATTCGTTTTAGATATGCAAATAATTGTTCAAAGACCGAGATACTTATTATGATTAAGAACCTGATTACATGTAATAGAGAACACAACTCATCCCTATACTCATAAAGAACCCCTTTGCTAGGCTTCTAATTTTTATAAATTAATATTCTATCCCAACACAAAATAGTAACATCGAATAAGATGGGTGTTGTGAGAACACTCCTCATGATTGGACTTGAAAAGAAGCAAAAAATCATCAGATAAAAATTGGTGTGAAATTACAGGGCCATTCCTACTCACCCTAACACCATTGATCTTTCCCTACAACATTATGTTTGATATCTTCTTAGAAATATCATAAATATTGATAATAAAAAATTCAAGTTGAGATGGGGTCACCCTATAGAAATCCAATAGAATGGATAAAAGGATTAGTAAACTCACCATTGACTTTAATCTTGTAGGTTACAATTGAAACACATTTCATGATGTTCCAAATAAAATCCTGATGAAACCCATACTTAGTGAGGACATTCTCAAGGAATTCATATTCCACCTTTTCATATGCCATTTGTATGTCAATAATTAAATCCATAGAGCTTTATTAGATACTCATCTCATGTTCATCGAGTGAAAAACAACATGAGAAAAAGGATGGAAAAACAAGCCTCTATTTGTTAGACAAAACATTTGAAAAAAAATATAAATCACATTGCAATTGACAATGGGATGAAAATCCACCACCAAAAAGGACCTAAAACTTTAGAAACCAAATAAATAACGTGTGTGTGTGTTCACCAGTAGAATGTGTGTTTTTACCAGTAGATTGTGTATATTATCATACAAAATTGTTATATGTTTTTGAAAAAAAAAAACATCAATTAAATCAATGATCAATATCTTGAAGTAAAAGTTAACCAACAAACAATGAAACATAGCCTATCCAGACATGAACATATGATAAATTCTAAAATATTTCCAAAAAAATAGTAATTTGATTTTATCCTTTCCAAGTAAAAGAAAACCAACAAAAATCAAATCCAACAACACCCACATAAATTTCATCCAAAAGTATTGCAAAAAGATTATAAACCAACTATCCTAAATTAATCAAATTAACCAAACAACGAAAATATGATTCAATGATAAAACCCTAACACCCCTGATTCTATAGAAACATAAGAGCCCCATAGATTGAATTTTTTTTTTCAACAAAGGAAACCAACCCATCACCCAAGATTTATGTAAATAGGTAAGCAACCCCCAAAATGAGTCTCAAAAAATAACTTTAAGACCCACCTTACCCCACTAAAAAAAGCAGCATCATGGTTAATTTTAATAAAAATGGATAAGGGAATTCCAAACCAATCCACTAATACTCCTTGAAAACCCAAACCACACCCCAAATAAATCATATTCCTTGGTCCCTCTATTCTAAACTTTGAAGAAACTATAATAACATTAGATTCAAATTTCCCCAAAACACATCTTTTGTTTAAAAAATATCCATTATAACACATTCAATGGTATAAAGAGCACGAACATGCCTCATAGATAACATTTAGTGGATAAATATTCACCCAAGATTAATTAAGGTGAGAAAATGTTATTGATTGTTCCAACATAGTTAGATTAAATGTCACCCACTTCTCCCATAAAAACATCACAAAATTATAAAAAAAATAAAGCATACAAAATTGACCCTGGTTGGATATCAAAAAATAGAAAAATAATATCCAAAATAATATCCTTATAAAATAAGAAGTCCTTAATAGGTAACAAATATGAATAAATCTTTTTCAATTAAATAAAAAATTTGGGTGGGAGGTTCAAATTTCAGACAAAATTATGTAAATCATCTCGAGGCAGATGAAAAAAATTTCTACCAAATAATACCCTAAGTCAACATAATAAAAAACATTCATAGAATGCATCCAAGAAAAATAATCCCCACACAATCATAGATATATAGTAATTTAAAGAATAACCTCATTTTCTCAAGTATTAAACAAAAATGGTTCATGGTATCTAAATTCCAACCCAAAAAATCATCTAACATGAGGTCCCAAACTATAACATACTCCCAACCAGGCATGATATCAGATGTTTGACATCCATTAGTCTCATTATATATTCAAAGGTCACTTAAAATGTTAATTTTACTACCATCATAAATCTTATGCTGAATCTTTTCTCTCAACAAAGTCTTCCATTTCTAAATATTCTCCCAAAGAAAACTTGGTTGGAGTATAAGAAATGAACCATGAAAATCTGAATTTATAAAGTACTTGATCTTCAAAAAATTTTACATAGATAACTCAACACAAAAAATAACCATCGACCCCACTTAGAAAGGAGGGATTTATTAAACTTACTCATCTTCCTAGACCCAACACCCCTAATGATTTTAGGTTTTCAAGGAGAGGCCAATGAGGCCCAATGACACTTCTTCCTCCCATCAACACTACCCCACCAAAAATTTGAAAACAAATAGAAGATTAAATCAATAATAATGTTATGATGTTTAAAAAAATAAATTATATAAAGAGGAATAGAATGAGAAACACTTTTAATCAGAACCTCATTACCTACCTTAGAGATATATTTCCCTCACCAAGCATGAATTTGATTCGAAATTCTATCAATCACTAAACCGAAGTACTCCTTGTTGTCCTAGTTGTTAGAATATTGCTATATTTATGGTGGGGGTGGGGGTGTCATTAAAGGTGAAAAATCAAATTATAATTTTTTCCCACTCAAAGAGTAAATAGATCAGAAGACATAATTTCCAAAAAAATAAATGGTAAACATGAAAAATAAATTTATGCAGTGGAAAATAAATAATTGAAAGTTAAACAACTTAAATAAGAAAAGAAATACAATAAAAAAATAAGAACAATTTGTTTAACTAGAAACAAAACACAATGTTTTAAATATTAATGTAAAAACTCCTATAAGTGATATATTAACCAAACAATTACAATAAAAGGATTTATTTTCTTTTATCTCAAAATAGTGGGAAGGTTAGTACTTGGACCGAAGGGATACATGTTCTGCACAAGTAACTTTGTTAACAATATATTAGAACATACAAGTCTATAGTAAGACTTATTTGACACTCCAGTTAGAAATAGTTATCTCTATCCTTGATCACCTCTTAGATCAATATGATTTGTAGTAATGAGTCCATCAAGGGACTTCATCAAACATCCAAGTTCAGAATAAGTAAACACTCCTAGCCTCAAATTCTCATTGATCATGAAGATTGAAAAAAGTTATTACAATAGAAAAAACTAAGATCCTTTATAATAAACCTCACACAACTAAATCTCTTAGTAAAACACATTAAAAGAAAAATACAATCTTAAGCACTCTAGGAAGCGATATAATAAAAGATTCATCATTATTTTCAACTTTTACCAATAAATTGTGTGTTAATTTAGCTCTATAAATCTTGATTTTATTTTTATATGATGTTTTAATAAGTTTCAACGATCATATTTCAAGATCTTCAAGTTCAGTTGAAAAGATTTAAGAAACAATAATAGAAAATATATTTTTCTAATGAAATAAATTGAACACAACTTTATGATTTTTTTGGAAATTAGATAGATCTCTTTAATTTAACAAAATTTATGATTGGAATTTAAGTCTATATAAAAATAGAACTTTCAAAATCCTAAAGGTAATACCAAAACTGAATGAAGTGTATTGTGATTTTAAAAACAAAGGTTGAAGAAGTGTCATTTGAGTGAAGTGGACTACAACCTTGTACCTAACACTATGTTTTGTATACCACCTCTTTTAGTGGTGGGACTCACCAAAGTAAAATAGATCAAGAAAGATAGAAGTGATATTCTTATTTACACCTCATCATCTAATCCAATAAAAAACACTATTTTTGTATGGTAGGAAAAGTAATTTATAAAGCTTATTGTTGATTCTTAAACTAATATAGTCCTTGGATATTCCATGTGTGGGATAGATGCAACTGAAATCATGTAGGGAATCATTGCAGCATTGAAGTGCAGAGTCTCCAAAGAACATTTCTCACCTTGAGGACAATGTGTTTTTTTGAGTGGGTAGAAATGATAGGAAGGGGCCGCGTATAATGTGTTATGGGATATGAGTGATAGAAAGTGGGTAATAACTTCCAGTGGATAGTATTTTACTATCCTGTATATAGGTGTTGGGGCAGTTGGTAGTAGGAAGGATTAATAAATATAGAGGTTTCTATTTGGGGTATGGGGGATCAAATAATTGATAGGATTCAGCTCAGATGTTTGGGAGGTTTAAGCTTTGGCTTAGGGGAGTGACCTCAAGGATTATTCTTCTCCTATATTTTCTTATCCTTCTTATATTATTTCTATTATAACCCTGTACTTTTAATATAAATCTAAATCAATTCCACTTTCAAACACCAATTATTTCTATAAGGCATTTTTTATGATTAAAAAAACCATTACACTTGGATTGTAGTAGAAAACCATTTAAATAAGCTACAGAAAAATACTTTTTCAAAAAAAACTTGAAAATGAAAGGTCTATTTTTTATTTTGAGGCAATTATCACATTATATAGTTACAAATAAAACATCATTTACTCAATGAATAGAGTATGAATTAACCAAAACAAAATTAGGGACATTTTCTAATAACCACAAGACATTGGTTGTATTAGGAGAATACTGAGTAATAAGTAAATATATCTACATTAAATCAAAAAATAAACTTTAATTGAATATTAATTTTTAATCATTTCAACTTTTTAAGTTGGATTATACATGCATGATCATTAAACCAACCAAAAAAATTACCATCACTATATATCAATAATGTTACACCCTCCATTTTGGATAGTCACGCATGTAGAAAGGGTTCCGGCATAACCATATAGGTATTGAATGGGTCTTAAATGATTATAAAACTCTTCTTTATCCCTTGATACTAATGGTTAATAAGAATGGGTCTTCTTATATTTAATTTCATATATTATGTAGATTAAAATTGGGCTTATATCCTTTAAATCTTGATGAGCATATTCTATACCATTTTTTTCATATCTAAGCCAACCATTATGCAAAGAAGACTTTCACATATATTTTTTCAACATGCATAATATTTTGTGTGTGTGCATTAATAAAAAGTAAAATTTATATTTGAAAAAATACATATGCGTAATGTTACGTAAATATAACATTAGAGTATATTCAATAAAACATTATATTATAAATTTTCTTATTGATACAATCCTAATAAAAATAATTATGTAATATTATTTCACCCATTGATTTGACATTGTCTCGTTATTTTTATTGGAGAGATTTATTGCCAACCATAGTTTTCAATTGAAGATGGTAGCTTATGGTAGTGAGTATTAAAAATATACAATGGAAATATAGCAGATAGATCTAGAGATATGGAAAATTCCATATCAGTCTGAATATATATATATATATATATATATATATATAAACAAAAACACATCCTAAATATAATAAATAATAAAACTAACAAATTATATAAAAAAAACAAATATATTTTTGAAATAAACTCATCAAATGAATCATAAAATTAAGAAAAATATTCAAAATAGTCATGGAAAACTGCAAATCCTATCCTCAAACACACAATATATAAAGTGAAATACTGTGTGAAACCAAAAACAAAAAGGAAAAACAAATCTATGAAAATAATTGAAAATGAAAACAACATAAGGAAAAATGAACAAAAAGGAAGAATAAAAGGAGAAAATTGAATTAGAAAGTATATGGGATAAAGAAGAAGGTTGAAATAAAATGAAAATAAAACAATAAAAAGTATTCATAAACTATAATGCATGGTGGAGTTTGATTACCACAATTGTAGAGATAATTCGAGGGCACCAATCACTACTAAAAAACCGGTCTATCTCATCACTAGAAATGAGATTTTTTAGTGTAAAAAATCTCTAAAAATATGAGAACCCTTAAAATTACTCGACCTTTATCAGCACTGATAAAAGGGATCTTTATTATTGGTTTATTTTTAGCACTGATAAAGGGGGACTTTATCGACACTTTTCTTTAACACTGATAAAGGGGTCCTTTATCAGTGCTTTTCTAGCATTGATAAAATCCATGAAAACTACTGCAAAACATGAATCCCTACAATATCCCTATAACAACACTATATTAAAAAAATATAATCAAATTGGAATGCAAATATTAAAAAAAACCAGATTGAAATACAAATATTACATTGCACTATCATTTCAATTTAAAATTTACATGCAAAATATTTACATTGATGTGATCTTTATAATTAATCAAAAAATTACAACCCAATATACAAAATCATAACTCTTATAGCAGGATTTCTCAAATGATCAAAATCTATACAAAACCTTGTCCCTATAATAAAACCAATGTTTATTTTTGTAATAGAACATAAAAAAATAAACAAATTGTAATTGTAATGTTATATAATCCACATATGAAAAATTATATTGTTAATTATTGAATATATTAATGATATTATTAGTTATACTATTAATGATATTATTAATGATTATATTGTTAATTTTATATTAATT
The DNA here is from genome assembly GCA_963277665.1 of Viscum album. Lineage (NCBI taxonomy): Eukaryota > Viridiplantae > Streptophyta > Magnoliopsida > Santalales > Viscaceae > Viscum > Viscum album. The sequence continues at coordinate 1,102,688,833 of OY728134.1, read as the reverse complement.
ATTATTTTTTAATTTTCAATTATACTATTAATTAATAATTATATTATGAATTATGAATTATATTGTTAATTAATAATCTATATAAATTATATTGTTAATTACTGAATGTATTAATGGTATTATCAGTTATTAATTATCTTAATTACTTAAATAGTTGTTAATAATTACATCATTAAACTAAAATAACACCTTTAATGTGAAAACACACACTTAGAGTCATACTGGCCACATCATGTGTAGGATTGATGTGTGGTCAATTACTACACACCATAAATGCATTATGTATCATTTTCATAAAGTTTCAAGACAATAAAATTATGTTAAATTAGTTATGGCTATATGACATGCATTTGACACTAAAATGACACTTATATTCACTACTACAAAAACGAGCAAGGGAAGCGCTACCCTTTTATTAGCGCTAAAAAAACACTGATAAAGGGGGCCTTTATCAGCGCTAAAAAAAGCACTGATAAAGGGAGGCCTTTAACAGCACTAAAAAAAGCACTATTAAAAGGGACCCTTTATCAGCGCTTTTTTTAGTGCTGATAAAGTCCCCCCCTTTATCAGCGCTTTTTTTAGTGCTTTTAATGGGCACCCCTTTATCACCGCTTTTTTTATTAGCACTGTTAAAGGGGGGATTTATCAGTGCTTTTTACTAGTGCTGATAAATTTAATGTTACAAAACAATTTTTCATGAAAAATAATATATTGTTATATAAGTATATTTATATTGATATAAATATAATATATATTTTTTAAATATGTTTTAGATAAGTATAAATAGACTATTACATTTAATATATAAGAAATTTAGTGAAAATAAATTTACAATATTTTAAAAAATATTATTAATTAATAATTTGCTAATTATTATCGATTAAAAATCATTTAATAACAATTTTAAGACACAAAAAATCAAAACAATTAATAAAAGATCTAAAATAAGTTGAAAATGTAACTCTTACTTCAAACAGCCATAACTTTTGATCCGGGTGTCCGTTTGAGCTCTACATCATATCAAATTGAAGCCTGGGATGAGCTCTACGTGCCTATGACCCAAGCAAAGCTTCTATCACAATGTTCGAGCCAAAAAAGGCCCATAAGGTCTCCAAAACTGAGTTTTTAGTCTGGATACCCTAATTTGTTAACATTCAAACAAGTATAACTTCTAATCCAGATGTCCGTTAGGCCTGTACCACATATCATATTGAAGATTTTTTTATTTTCTTCGATTTTACTAGTTGTGGAGTTGAAATGAGCTTATATATTAAAAGTTATGGTCGTTTTAACATTATATGGATTTTCAAATACACACACACACATATATATATATGTATTTATTCGTAAATATATGTGTGTGTGTGTGTGTGTCTTTGTGTGTGTCTTGTATATATGTATATAATTAATTAATTATTTATTTATAAACACACATAATTTTTTTTATAAATTAATTTAAAACTAATATTATAAATATATATTAATATACAAATAAATATATGGATAAAAAATTGTAACTACAAATATATATATAAATAGATATAAATAGATATGAATATACGAATGAATATATATACTAATATATGAATAAACATATATGTATTAATATAACTAAATATATTTATATTAATATGAATCTATATTAATATAAAAATAAAAATAACTATATATATATAAATATATAGATGTATCATTAAATAGAAAAAAAAGAAATGGCTTAGTGGTAAAGGTGCAGGCCGGCACGGGGGTGGTCGTGGGTTCGAGTTTGGGTGGAAGTAAAAAAGTACATGCACATGTGTGGGACGTGTGGTCAAGGGAAGTGTGCGAGAGTGGGGAGGGTCCGCCTAGCGCTGATAAAGGGGTGGGTGGGGGGGGGGGGTAGGCGCTGTTAAAAGTTACCCCCCGAATATAAATTATTTTTTATTTTTTTACTTTTATCAGCGCTTTTAAAAAGAACTCATAAAACACGCCTTTTATTAGCGCTAAGCTAATAAAATGGGTCTTTATTAGCTCTTTTCTAAGCGCTGATAAAAGAGACCCTCCTTTATCTTCGTCTCGATTAACAATGCTTTTTTAGCACTGTTAATGCACTTTTCTTGCGTTGATAAAAGCCATATTTGTCGTAGTGATTGAAAATATGCACTTGGAGTTATACCGACCACATCATGCATGAGATTGATGAACTATCAATTCCTACATGCCACAAATGAATTATGTATTTTTATCCTAAAGTTATAAGACAATATGAGCTCGTTTACTTAGTTTTGGCTATATAATGCACACTTTACACTAAAATGAAACTTTTATATTAAAATATGCACTTTGAGTCATATCAGTCACATTGTGTGTCAAATTAATGTGGATTCAATTCCTACACATCAAAAATGAATTATGGATAATTTTACTAAAGTTTGGAAATAATTCAATCTCATTTACTTAGTTTTGGCTACACGTTGTGTCTTAGAGTAAAATGACACTTTTAATTTGAAAACACGTAGTTGGATTCATATCGGTCACATCGTGTGTGGGGTTGATGTGTAGTCGATTACTACATGCCAAAAATGAATCATGCATCATTATTATAAAATTTCAAGATAATATGAGTTTGTTTACTTAGTTTTGGCTATGTGATGTGTGTTTTAGACTAAAATGGCACTTTTATATTGAAAACACGCACTTGGAGTTATACCATTCACATAATGTGTCTAATTAATGTGTGGTCATCTTCTACACATCACAAATGAATTATATACAATTTTTATAATGTTTTAAAATAATACAATATCTCTTACTCAGTTTTGTCCATGTGACACGTGTTTTAGAGTAGACTGAAACTTTTAATGTGAAACCACACAACTGGAGTCATACCGGCCACATCATGTGTGGGATTGATATGAGTTTGATTCGTACATGATAAAAATGAATTATGGATCATTTTCCTAAAGTTTAAAAACAATAAGAGTTTTTTTACTCAGTTTTCCCTTTGTGACATGCGTTTTATACTAAAATGACACTAATATTAAAAACATGCACTTGGAGTCATTCTAGACACATTGTGTGTTGGATTAATGTGTGGCATATTCCTAAACATCAAAAATAAATTAAGGATGTTTGGTATAATGTTTGAAAATAATCCAATCTCTTTTAATCAGTTTTGTCTATCTGACACGTGTTTTACACTAAAATGACACTTTTATATTGAAAATGCACACTCTGAGTTATACTGGCCACATCATGTGTCAGATTAATGTGTGGTCGATTCCTACATATCACAAATGAATTATGGATCATTTTAATAATATTTAAAAATAATATGATATCATTTACTCAATTTTGGATATGGGATTTTTGTTTTAGAGTAAAATGACACTCTTATTGTGAAAACACGCAGTTAGAGTCATAATGGCCACACTGTGTGTGAGATTGATGTGTGGTCAATTACTACACACAAAAAATGAATTATAGATCATTTTCCTAAATTTTAAAGACACAATGAGCCTATTTTTTTTGTTTTGGCTATGTGATGCATGTTTTACACTAAAATGACACTTTTAATTTGTAAAAATGCAGTTGGAGTCATACCAGCCACATCGTGTGTGAGATTTTTGTCTGGATGATTCCTACATGACATAAATAAATTATGGATCTTTTTATAAAGTTTCAATACAATCCAAGTTAATTTATTCAGTTTTGTATTTGGGTATTGTGTTTTACACTAAAATGACACTTTTATATTGAAAACATACACTTGGAGTCATACCAGACACATCATGTGTCAGATTAATATGTGATCAATTTATGTACCCCACAAATAAATTATGGATCATTCTCCCAAATTTTGAAAGCAATCCAAGATCTTTTACTCAGTTTTGGCTATGTGATGTGTGTTTTAGAATAAAATGACACTTTTAATGTGAAAACACATTGTGTGTGGGATTGATGTGAGGTCGATTGTTACATGCTAAAAATGAATTATGGATCATTTTCCTAAAGTTTCAAGACAATATGATCTCATTTACATAGTTTTGGATATGTGGTTTATGTTTTACACTAAAATGTCGCTTATATTAAAAACATGTACTTAGAGTCGTACTGGAGACATCATGTGCCAGATTAATGTATAGTTAATTCATACACATAAAAAATGAATTTTGTATTGTTGTCCTAAAGTTTGAAAACAATACAAGATCTATTACTAATTTTTTTCTATGTGACACGTGTTTTAGAGTAAAATGAAACTTAATGTGGAAACATGCAGTTGGAGTCATACCAACCACATCATGTGTGATATTTATGCATGAGAAATTCTTACATGGAATAAATGAATTATGGATAATTTTTACAAAGTTTCAAGAAAATACAAACACGTTTACTCAATTTTGGCTATGTGTCATGTGTTTTACACTAAAATGACACATTTAGTTTGAAAACACACACTTGGAGTCATACCAGACACATCATCTGTTAGATTAATGTGTGGTCAATTCCTATATGCCACAAATAAATTATGGATAATTCTCTTAAATTTTGAAAACAATCCAACCTCCTTTACTCAGTTTTGGCTATGTGACACGTGTTTTAGAGTAAAATGACACTTAATATGAAAACACATCATGTGTGGGATTGATGTGCGGTCAATTCCTACATGCTAAAAATGAATTATGGATCATTTTACTAAATTTTCAAGACAATATGAGATATTTTACTCAGTTTTGGATATGTGATGCGTGTTTTATGTTATAATGACACTTATATTGAAAACATGCACTTGGAGTCATGCCGACCAAATAGTGTGTCAGATTAATGTGAGGTTAATTTTTATACCTCACAAATGAATTATGGATTATTTTCCTAAAGTTTGAATATAATCTGAGATCACTTACTCAATTTTAAATATGTGATGTATGATTTAGAGTAAAATGACACTTTTAATGTGAAAACACGCAGTTAGAGTCATACTGGACACATTGTGTGTGAGATTGATGTACGATTGATTTCTACACACCAAAAATAAATTATGCATCATTTTACTAAGGTTTGAAAATAATAAAATCTCATTTTCTTGTTTTTGACTATGTGATGCACATTTTAAACTAAAATGACACTTTTATATTGAAAAAACATAGTTTAAGTCATATTGATCACATCGTGTGTTGAATTTATGTGTGTTCGAATCCAACATGTCACAAATAAATTATGAATCATTGTCCTAAAGTTTGAAAAAAATCCAAGCTCATTTTCAAAAAATTTTCTATGTGACATGCATTTTACACTAAAATGACACAATTATATTAAAAACATTTACTTATAGTCATACCGACCACACTGCATTTCAGATTAATGTGAAGTCAATTCCTATACATCAAAAATGAACTATAAATCATTTTCTTAAAGTTTGAAAATAATATAATATCATTTACTCAGTTTTTTCTATGTGATGTGTGTTTTAGAGTAAAACAACACTATTAATGTGAAAACACATAGTTGGAGTCATACTGACCACATCATGTGTGAGATTGATGTGAAAATGATCCATACATGCAAAAAAATAAATTAGGGATCATTTTCTTAAATTTTCAGGACAATATGATCTCATTTACTTAGTTTTTTCTATGTGACATATGTTTTACACTAAAACAACATTTTATATTGAAAACACATAGTTGGGGTCATACTGGTCTCATCATGTGTCATATTAATGTGTGTTTGATTCTTACACATCAAAAATGAATTATAGGTCATTTTCCTAATTTTTTAAAATAATCCAATATCTTTTATTCAGTTTGAATATGTAACACATGTTTTAGAGTAGAATGACACATTGAATATGAAAACATTTAGTTGGAGTCATATTGGTCACATCATGTGTGGGATTGATGTGTGATCAGTTACTATATGCCACAAATTAATTATGAATCATTATCCCAATGTTTCAAGATAATATAAGCTCTTTTACTTAGTTTGGGCTATGTAATGGGCGTTTTACACTAAAATTACACTTATATTGAAAACACACACTTAAAGTCATACCCACCACATCATGTGTTAGATTAATTTACAGTCAATTCCTATATGTCACAAATTAATTATAAATAATTTTCCTAAAATTTGAAAACAATATGAGCTTATTTACTTAGTTTTGAATATGTGATGTGTATTTTAGAGTAAAATGCCACTTTTAATATGAAAACATGCACTAAGAGTAATACCAATCACAACATGTATTGGATTGATGTGATGTCAATTCCTATACAAAAAAAATGAATTATAGATCATTTTACTAAATTTTCAAGATAATATGAGATCGTTTACTTAGTTTTGTCTATGTGATGCACATTTTACATTAAAATGACACTTTTAATGGGAAAAGACGTACTTGAAGTCGTACTAGACACATCATGTGTGATATTTATATATAGTCAATTATTACATGTAGAAAATTAATTATGGATCATTTTACTAAAGTTACAAGACAATTTGATGTTGTTTACTCAATTTTGGATATGTGATGCATATTTTACACCAAAATGACACTTTTATATTAAAATCACATATTTTTAGTCATACTGGCCACATTGTGTGTCATATTAATGTGAGGTCAATTCCTACATGTCAAAAATGATTTATGGATCAATGTACGAAATTTTTAAAATAATACGATCTCATTTACTTAGTTTTGGTTATGTGGTGCATGTTTTAGAGTAAAATGATAGTTTTAATGTGAAAACATGTAGTTGGAGTCATTCCATCCACATCATGTGTGAGATTTTTGTATGGTAAATTCCTCAATTCCAAAAATGAATTATGGATTTTTTTACTATGGTTTGAAAAAAATCTAAGTATGTTTTCTTAGTTTTGGATGCATGATGTGCATTTTAAACTAAAATAACACTTTTATATTGAAAACACGTACTTTAAGTCATATCGACCGTATCGTGTGTCAAATTTATCTTTTTTAAATTAATATATTTTATAAATAATTTATGTATTTTTGTATTAAATTTTGAAAACAATCTATTTTTTTGCTCTATTTTTGGAAATACAACACACATTTTAGACTAAAATGACACTTTTAATGCGAAAACAAGTACTTTGAGTCACACATGCCGCATCATGTGTTGGATTGATGTTCAATCAATTATTACTTCTCACAAATAAATTATAAATATTTTTATTAAATTATTAAGACAATCCAAGCTCATTTTCTCAGTTTTGGCTATCTGATGCATTTTTTAAACGAAAACGACACTTTTAATGTGAAAACATGCACTTTGAGTCATACCTGTTGCATCATGTGTCAGATTGACACGAAGTCGATTACTACATTCCATAAATGAATTATGGATAGTTTTTATAAAGTTTAAAAATAATAAAATCTTGTATACTGATTTTTGACAACGTGACATGTGTTTTAAGGTAAAATGATACTTATATTGAAAACACACACTTGGAGTCCGAAAATACACATATTATGTAGGATTGACATGTGGTTAATTCCTACACATCACAAATAAATTATGGATCATTGTATTAAATTTTAAAATCAACCTGATCTCATTTTCTCAGTTCGGACAATGTGATACATGTTTTAAACTAAATTACCTTATAAAGATCAATCAACGTCTCAAAATTTTCAACTTTGAACCTTGGTTTAACTTCCATCATAGTTAATTAATTGTTTCTAATTTGATCATTAGATTAGGATATGGTTGAGGGGTCTCTATTAGTAATTAAAATATATTTTATTGTCCTATATTTGGTTGAATCAATCATGAAATTAAAATAATTCATCTTGCTTCTTCATCATGGAGGTAGAAGTGATTGTAATAGGTCCCATACTATTTTTAAAAACTCATAAAAATACAACAAGATATAAAATGAAAATAATGAGGTGAGGATCATATAATTACTTTCCCCATCAATTGGTAATATATTTTTATATTTCTGGGTAGAAGGATCCTAGACCCATTTCCCTCTCCTCATTATCTTAGTTGTAGCCTTGGAGTCCAATCTATCATGAGAATGAGAATATTTATACATGTTAATAGCTATTCGAAAATCCGTAGTGTGTAACCCTCCATGTTTCTTGTCCTCGAGATACAAATAAAATATTTCTTGCTTTTTTAGGTTCATCAAAAAAGTATTTTTCAGTTTCTACCAACTCATCCTAACCCCTAAAGGAAGTAAATTAGTGAACAATTGAATTTTATTTTAGGAAAAATAATATATAATAATTATGATACCAATTATTCACATCCCAAATGTATATCTAAGGTTATAGACTATACCACATCACATATATAATGGGTAATATCCTGAACTAGATATCGTTAAACATTCTGACACTATATACTCTTCCCATACTATAATAGTTTGTTAATGGTATATAATATCCTTCATAAATTTGCAAACATAATTTCCACAATCATTGTCGTTATTTAATTTCAGACACTACGGAAACATTGTCCAAAATAAGTAAATTTTTTTGATAGTTAAATCTTATTAGATATACATTAACATGTTTCTATTTGAATAAATCCATAAGATTTTTATTTTTAGTCACCAACCTCATACCATGATTTAGCTGATATTTATAGATCTTCCCATCATAAAAAAAATTATTGTTAAAACACAAAATAAAACATATAATTTAAATTTTATATGTAAACTGTTGATCCCAATGTATTAAAAATTCAAAATAGACATCATGTGTGGTCGATTTTTTGAAAATCCATGCTTTGGTTATAATAAATAAACATTCAGGGTATCCAAATTGATTATGAATAACATCCAGTGGTTCATAAAAAAATTAAAAAAATAAGTAATTAAAAAAGAAAACTATATTTTATATGATTAGATTGTAGAGTTTTACCCTTGCATTGTGGGCATAAATATGTGTATATAGTCTATTATTTTCTTCACAAACACCAATATTAAGTCATCGTTTTTGTTTTCAATTTATTTTGACTCCAAAGAAAAATTTTCTATATAAATGTTATATGGAATAATGATTCCAAATCTTAATTTTTAGGTTTTTTCATTTATATGGTAAATATATATATGCCTGTAGAAAATATGAATAGTTATCAACTGTAATGAACATAATAGATCATTTTTTGGGAAAAAATTAAGAAAATGTACCTCGTGTATGTATTCACTATTAAGACTAAAACCCATTCAAACATGATAATATCATTTATACTCTCGATACCAACTGTGTCTATAATAGTCTCTCTAAATATTTATTCATCATATACATTCCTAAGGACCATAATAGTTTAGTGTCTTTGGAAACATAGAACACAATATTATAACTTGGTGATAGATCTTCAATGTTTCCCAAAAAGATATTCCCATTTATTAATCATACTTAAAACCTTTCTTCATAACCTAGGGAAAGGAAACAAAAGAGATGGTGAGCTCTGACGCCTAGTAAGGGTAAATAAATGAGATAAATAAGCATAACATGAACATAAGGGTATGAAAGCACAAGCATAACATTTGAAGATCATACCCTAAATATCAAAGATCATACACATGATTCATGGAATAAATATTTATAGATCATAAGACATGAATCATAATGGAATCAAGAACATAAGACATGAGATCATAACATAGGAATAAGACATGGAATTATGGCAGATACATAAACATATGAAATGATTTATATAGTAGGAAAGGATCACTTACAATGTTATCTTAGTAGAATGAGTTCACCCCCAAAACCATATTAGTATTCAATATTCACCCCTAATACCATATTAGTAGAAAAGGTTCACTCCAAAGACCATCATAGTAGTCAAGGTTCACTCCCAAGACTATCTTAGCAGAAAAAGTCCCCTATTGAACCAGGTTTACTCCCCATTATAATAATGTTTATCTAATTAGATATAAATCTTTACCAAATGAATTTGAAGAAGATATATCTCCCACCCATCACATAATGAAATTATATATATGTGTTCTGCAAGATCATAAACATTTATCATATCATAACCCATGAAATGAAATGGGTATCACAAACATGTCATCATATCATAACCATTGTAAAATATATAGCTTTTATAATCATTTCATCATAGTATAACCCATGAAAAGTAGCGAGTTTCATAATAATTTTATCATGGTATAACCCATAGAAGAGTAATTAGTTTCATAAAAATCATGCCATCAAAATATAAACCCTTTAGACAAAGAGTATGGATGATATTCTTGGATTATATCCTTAGTGAGGAACAAGTAAAACCAACATATGTCATCTTAGATGGAAAATAATTTTGAAAAATAATTTAAAACATTTCTTGAGGAAAATACCCTTTATGATTATAAAAACAAATTTTTAAACATAAAATATTTTGAAAACGTTTTTCTTTGAAAATAAACTTGAAAACTTATAAATGAATATTTGGAACTCATTTAACACACTTTTTAAACATAAAATATTTACTAAATCCATTTATTTGAAAATAAATTTAAATTAAAAATATTTCCAAAATATTAAGAAAACATTTTAATTTTGAAAATATTATTTAAAACATATAGTGGAATCTTCAACTAATGGAGTGGTCATGGCGGTGGACAATTCCGTACATGATGTGTACGTAAAAACAAAGATTCCTTTCATATTATTGGTAGAAGTAAACAGAGCGTTGATCATAAAAGGATAATAATACTAATTTTAAAAACATTTTTTAAAAAGGTAAAACATGGGTACAAATGAATTTTAAAAATCATATTATAATAGTATAATATTTTTGAATTTTTTTAGAAAACATAGTTTTGGATGAAAACATATTTTTGACCGAAGAGAGAAATAAAGTCATAATTTATTAAAAACAATTTATTAATTATATTAGGTACTAAATAGTAAAATTGTTTTATCATTAATTTAATTTATCATGAATAAACATATGATAAGAAAATTTAGGAGAATTATTGAGAGGTGGATCATGATATTTCAATATTGGTAGCATAAATAATCCCGATACACGATGAGATTGTAACATAAAATCATTACCAGTTTAATAACCTAGAATTGTAATACCATGAACGAATAACCTAAAATAGAACTTAAAATATCACAAGGATATATAAATTCATTATATTATATATAAATGGTTCTTTATATACACATTTTTAAAGAATATAAGTGTATAATATAACATACGTCTCAAAGAAGGCGAATTGAGACAAAAATACCTTACCACTTTGGTAACTTTGAAGCCGTGACCCACATGAAATATATATACTAAAATGGATATATAAATAAAAATAAATTAAATTATAATAATCATAAAATAAATTCATTTGTAGTATATAAACCACATAAAAGAAACATGTGGTGAAAATGGAATTTGTCCAACGAAAAGTAAAAGTGAGACTGAAACCCCCTTACCTAAAGTCTCGACTCTAGTTGTACTTGTTAAAACCTCCTGTATAATAAATACAAGTTTAATATACATATATCACTAAATAATATTCATATATATAATTTTATATATGATTTAATTATGACTTTATATTACCTGTTTATTACCAATTCCACATTAAAGTTATGTTTCGGGTAATAACCGCTTTATTTTTTGCACATATTTTTACTTGTTATTCTTGGTCATATTATTAGATAATGATTTAATAATATAAATAAGGATAAACATGATATAAATATCATATATATTTTTTATATATGTATTTATATTAACCCATAAAATTTAGTGATAGGAAATGAAATACATCATTCATGGAGACGGTAGTCCGTACGTACGCTTGAACATTATTTCCATTTTCTTTTCATATTGAAAGAAATAATAGTAAATGATATATATATATATATATTATAATATTAGTATAATTTTTATGTTATATATATTACATATGACTATTAAACCCACCCTTAATACATTCCATGTAAAGTGTGAACGAATCACATCACTTCACGAGGCGGTAGTCCTTCGTACACACGAATGACGTTATCATATTCACAAAAAATGGAAAGCCTGAAGATATATGTTATATAAAAATAATATAATCATAATAATATCATAAATATCATAAAAATAATATATACATAGTATTCCCATCATTATGTCCAACCCTGAAAGGTGGTAATGGAAAAACGAACGACATCAGTTTGCGAGGCGGTAGTCCACTGTACACACAAATGATGATTTCATAACCCATTTGATGGAAGTGTATATGGTATTAGGTCATAAAATTAACCTAAAAACTTCTTATTATATGTAATATAATAAGGCTATTATATAATCATTATATAAAAATAATTGAATGGGTTTGAGGAAGAAATAAAACAAAAATATTCATTGATGAACGTTACCTCTTCTTCAGGTATCTCCTTTTGGTTTGTGCCAATGTAATTATTTGGTTGGATTTATGCCCAAATTAAGGATTCTAGTATGATATTAGGGAATTTGGGAAGTGATTTATTTAGGGTTTGGTTGAGCCAAATGGCTTGAGAGGTGTGAATAAATGGGGAGGGTGAATGCCCTTTTATAATGGAGGAGTGATATTCTTATAAATACCCAAAATTATTCACTATCAGGAGGTCTAAATTACCTCATGTGCCTAAAAAATAGAAAAACAATGGATGGTAGGGATTAATTTGCGGATAAATACCTCCACAACACAAAATAAATACATTTTTTGTTAATTTATTCCTTAGTCTTTAAGTTTACTCAATTTTTTCTTTATAGTTTTTACCAAGGTGGATTGTATCTTTTTATTTACCTAGTAAATTTATCCATTAAGATTGTAATTTAAAATAGATTTATTTGATAATAAACACCCACTAATTCTAAATATTAAGTCCAATTCATTAAATAAAAATCCTATGTGTGTGTAAAATAAATTTTAATTCAAACACATGTCATGCACAAAACCCCATCTTAACCTTAATCACATCAATTAATTTTAACTATTTTCACTGATAATTATGGTAAAAATTTAATTTGACCTTATTATATAATATAAATTATTCTTATTACAAATATAGAATCCATTTTTCCCAATTACATTCACATAATTAACATAATTTAATTTAAAATTAATCTTGCAGATGGGACGAGAAAGTGAGTTTTTTAAATTGAAATTGTTCAAAAGTTTACCAAGTTTTTATATCTAAATTTAATATAAATAATATTTAAATGAACTAAATTGGATTAATATATGTAAAATTTGACTAATTTTACTTTGAAAACCAATTTAAAATATAATTTACATTATAAATTATTTAGATGAAAAGTTATTTTCAATTAATATTTAGTATTTTTCACTATTCATCAAAACACAAAACTTCTCAGAAAAAACAAAAAATTCACCCTAATATAATTCTGGTGTTCTTATTTCAAAAATAAATTTTATTTTTTAAAATATAATTTATAAAAGTTTCAAATTTTAGTTTTAAAATAAGTGCACTATTAAAAGGTGGTAAAACCGCCTTTTAGAAAAATACATCTTTTTATGCGCAAAATTAGATTTATTCTTATATCTTGTCTAGAAAAAACATAATATGAATTTTAAATATTTTATTGAATATATAGTATATATATTTCGTTAAAATTATTCATAAAAAGAAGTTTTTTAAAATTTATTGATACAAAAGGTGTTTTTGCATAGAAAAATAGTTTTCCAAAAAAGAAATTTATTTATTTTCAAATAGTTCTTAAATTAATTTATAATTAATTGGTTGACAAAGAATTAATTTTATAAACATGAATAAACCAAATTTTAACAATTTATTTAATCTTTTTCACATCCTTCATTCTAATGGTTAGATGATAACCATAATAGTATTTTAATAATAATATTAATAGTATATTGTAGTTCGGTAAAACTCAGTCTTGCACGTAATTCAAGCTATCAAAGGAACTTGATATTTCATGTACAACAAGAAAAAATTAGTATTTCATGTACCTTAACCTTGACTTGGTGGATTGTGCCACATAATCCATCAAACAATTTTAATTTATTAGAAAAAATAATTCATAACAACTCGGGGTGTTACATTCTACCCCCCTTTAAATGAATTTCTTCCTCAAAATTCATTCAGGTAATCAAATTTTTAATAATTGAAAGTTAATTTCATTAAAACCCACATCATAAAAATAAATACTAAAAGTTTATTTAAAGAGGGAATGTTGGTAACATAACGATTACCCAAAGTAACTTTTAATGAGGTTTGCACATAGGATAACATAGGTGGGAAGTGAATATTTGGACATGGAAGGAAAATGTAAATAATTATAGAGAGTGATAGAGATCACTGATCACAAGAAAGTGAGTGATCCAAAGAATGTTCATGATCACAAAACCATAAATCTTTGATGATCTAAGAGACCATTTTATTAATCAGAAATGAAGTTACTGAGATACAATTTTTGTTTCAAGATCTTTTTCTTAAGTTGAATAATTTTCATGAGAAGATATACTTACTTGATTTATTTCTATTTCATAAGCACAATATCACCCTTGGATTATGCCATGATCAATTTACAATTCATCTCTTACTCTAAGAAATGAAGGTGGATTTGTTATTCCTAAATCACAAATAGATCATAAGATCCATAGATATAATGACACATCATTCCATCCATATTTTGTTATCATCAAAGAAAAATGGTTAGAACATGTTATCCAATATGTATAAATATTTATAGGAAAAATAATATATTAATATCTAAACCCACATTCAATGTACAACATAAATCATTTCATAAATGGTTAGCCTTATGAACCTTTTAAAATTAATAATTTATAAATAAGGTCACTTAATATCCCAAACTCAACTTATAATTAAATCCCCATAAACCATAAAGTGGATCTTGATTTTCACATACCAAACATGTGAATACCTTCATCATATAATATCTTCAAACATGGAAATTACTTGAATGACCATATAACCTTAATGAACACAATAATTCTTCCTCATTACATGAATACAACCATAAATTATTGAATAAATTCAATATATCCAATAATTTTGTAAACTCCACCAATGATATCACAAACTAATTTTCCAACAAATCCTTTATCAGTTCTGAGGTCATTGATACTATCCAATTTACTTTATCCAAATCAATTATCTCTTTATCCAAACTAAACACCATTTTCTTTGCTTCTAGAACATATTAAGGGGTACCTTCCCATAATTAAAATATCACCTTTCCATTAAATAAGTTTTCTATTTCATCATCATAATTCAACATATTCATTCAAATACTTAATGAAAAACTTATATTGAACAATCCTTATATATTTTACAATTCATAATTCTTCAATCTAAATAAATAAATACTTCAATTATTGGCATAGAATAGGTCCTTACTTGATATAGTAGTAAATTTTTGGGTTATGGAATTTAGTTGGGTAATGGACATGTTCTCTATAGATAAGACATTAAACTCCTCAACAATTTTTCACTTTATGACCCCTTTTTCCACATAGATGACATCTTCCCCTCCATTTGAGATATTCATTCAGTTTTTTTCTTACCACCTTCTTGATAAGTAGGAATATGAGTCTTCTTTCTATTATTTCCATTACCACATGAATTTTCATAAAATTCAAACTTCATATTATTTTTTGTGTTATAAATCTCACTGAATTTCATGGTGTTAATCATATATCACAATAGATAATTAGGCATAATCACAATATATTTTCCTCTAGTCATAACCCCATTTGGTTTATTATAGTCACTAAATTTTCCATCAGATTCAATGTTAACATGATTTCTTCTGGTTCCATCCATTGACTAAAACCAAAACATAGTGTGAGAAACATTGATCATAGTAAAAAACCACATAATCATGAAAAATAACTTATATAATGTCTAAATCATAACACTACCTTTTTAATCTATGATATGTTAGGTTCATCCTAGGTCATTCATAGTCATAATCTATTTAAATCCTTGACGATGGTTTGTAAAGAGTTTGTGAATTTCTAAATCATAAACCCTAGGAGTGTCAAACCAAGTGTTTAGAAAGGCCCGTTGTCATGCACGAGTTCCCGATCGTGTCAAGCTCAATACAATGTTTTCAAGGTTATTACACCTATGTACATCTATGCTAGATCCACATCCACTTTTAGTATCCCTAAAGGGATGTATTTATAGGAAACCACTTGCTCTTTCCTTTACCAAAATTTTAGGATATTTTCCTATACTTTGACTCATACTTAGAGATAACCCTAGACATATCATTAGAAATATCCCTAGGGATCTCACTAAAGTTTTTTAATCCTAGTTTCCAAAGGTTAATTAAGCCTTTCCTTTTATGCCAACTATAGCGAACCAGGATTCTCATACATGGATATTACATCATTTTATATGAATATTCAGCATATTACAAAAGTATATGTATGAGGACTGTAATAGTTTAGTGTCTTTGGAAGATTAGAACACAATATTCTAACTTGGTGAAAAATATTCAATGTTTCCCATAAAGATCTTACCATTTAATACTCCTACTTTAAACGTTTCTTCATATCCTGGGAAAATTAAACATAATAAAGGGTGATCTTAGATTCTAAATAAGTGTAAATAATGGAGATACATAATCATAACATGAACATAAGGGTATGAGAACATGAGCATAACATTTAAAGATCATACCCTGCATATCAAAAATTATACAGATGATTCATGGAATAAATATTGGAATATCATAAGACATGAATCATAAGTTAATCAAGATCATAATCCATGACTACGTAACATAGTAATAATACATGGAATTGTGGAAGACACATAAACATATGAAATGGTATCCATAATAGTCAAGGATCACTTCCAAGGCTATATTAATGGAATGTGTTCACTCCCCAAACCCTCTTAGTAATCATGGTTCACTCCCAATACCATCTTAGTAGTAAAGGTTCACTCCTAAGACCATCTTAGTAGTCGATCTTCTCTCCCAAGACCATCTTAGTGAACAAAGACCCTTACTGAACTGGGTTCACTTCCCATTCCAACCATGTTTATCTCATGAGATATAAATCTTTACCCAATTAATTAGAAGGATATATTGGTCCCACCCATCACATAATGAAATCATAAATATGTGTTCTACAAGATCATAAACATTCATCATATCATAACCCATGAAATAAAATGGGTATCATAAACATGTCATCATATCATAACCCATGGAACACTTCTTAAAACATAAAACATTTTTAATTTTTTTTCTTTGAAAATAACCTTGAAAACTTATAAAGGAAGCTTTGGAACTCATTTAAAACTCTTTTTAAACATAAAATATTTACAAAATACATTTATTTGAAAATAAATTCAAAATAAAAATCTTTCCAAAATATTCAAGAAAAAATTTTCCTTTTGAAAATTTTCTTTAAAATGTATAATAAAAACTTCAATGAATGGAGTGGTCATGAAGATAGAGAATTTTGTCCATGATGTATACATAAAAACAAATATTCCTTTTATAATGTCGGTATAATTGAAAAGAACCTTGATAAAAATCTTACAAGATGATTACTTCGAAATTTTTTTTGTAAAAAGGTAAAACATGGGTAAAATTTTCTTTTAAAAAATCATAGGAGAATATTAGTACATTTTTTTAAACATTTCTGGAAAACATGGTTTTGGAAGAAAACAAATTTTCGACTGAAGAGAGAAATAAAGTTAGATTTTCTTAAAATCATTTTCTTAATTATCTTAAGTACCAAAGAGTCAAAAAATGGTACCATTAATTGAAGATATTATGAATAAATAGAGTATAATAAAATTCATGATAATTGTTGAGATTTAGATCATGATATTTCAATATTGGAAGTGTAATCATAAATAATCTTGATAAATGATGAGATTGTAACATAAAATAATTACCACTTTAGTAACCTGGAATTGTAATCCCCACGAAGGAATAACATAAAATTTACTTTAAAATATCACGAGGATATATAAATTCATGATATTACTTGTCAATGGTTCTATATATAAACCTCATGAAATAATATAGGTACATAACATAACATAACATACATTTCAAAGAAGACAAATTTAAACAAAAATCCCTTACTGCTTTGGTAACTTTGAAACCATGTACCCACATGAAAGAGAGATCATAAAATGGATATGTAAATCCACATAAATTAAAATATTAGAATCATAAAATTCATTCATGTCCAGTATATACACCACATAAAATAAACATGTGGTGAATATGACATTTGTCTCATAGAAAGTAAAAGTGAGACAAACATCCCCTTACCTTAAGTCTTGACTCTCATTGTACTTGTTTAAACCTCCTATATAATAAATATAATTTTATTATAAATATATCATAGAACCATATTCATATATATAATACCATATAGGATTTAATTATGACTTTATATTACCTGTTTATTAACAATTCCATGTTAAAGGTATGTTTCAGGTAATAACCGCTTTTTTCCCTACATGTTTTGACATGTTATTCTTGACCCTCTTACTTATATTATGATATAATCATATATAGAATGATAAAAATGATATAAATATCATATATATTCAGTATATATTTATTTATATTAACCCATACAATTTAGTGATAGGAAATGAAATACATCATTCTTGAAGACAGTAGGTCATACGTACACATGAACACTGTTTCAATTTTCTCATCGAATTGAAATAAAGAAAAGTAAATGATATATATATATATATATTATAATAATAGTATCATATTTATGTTATATATATTAAATATTTCTTTTTAAACCATCCTTAATATATTCTATGTAAAGCATGAATGAATCACATCGCTTCACGAGGCGGTAGTTCGTCATACACACGAATGACATTATCACATTCCCATAAAATGGAAAGCATGAAGGTATATGTTATATAAAAGTAAAATAATAAAAATAACATAATAAACACCATAAAAATAATATATAAATAGTATGACCATCATTATTTCCAACCTTGAAAGGTGGAAATGAAAAAATGAACAGCATCGGTTCGCAAACAATGATTTCATAACCCATTTATATAAGTGTGTGTGGTTGTAGGAATTAAACTTAACATAACAACATCTCAGTATATTTAAGTTACCTAGGTTATTATATAATAATTATATAAAAATAATTGAATGGGTTTGAGGAAGAAATAAAACAAAAATGTTCGTTGATGAACGTTTCCTCTTCTTCAGGTATCTCCTTTTGGTTTGCAATAAAGGACTTCCTTGGTTGGATTTTTGCTCAAAGTAAGGATTTTATGATGATATTATTTATTTTTTTAAGGGAGGTTTTTGGGTTTTATCAAACTAAATTGATTGAGAAGAGTGAATAATTGGGGAGAGTGAATGTCCTTTTATAATGGCGGAGGAGTGACATTCTTGTAAATACCCAAAGTATTCACTATTGGGAGGTATACCTTACCTAATGTGCCTCCAAAACTAAACAATAATGAAGGTGAGTGATGAATTGGTAGATAAATACCTCCAAAAAACAAAATAAATACATTTTTATCAATTTATTCCTTAGTCTTTAAGTTTACTCAATTTTATATTTATAGTTTTTTCCAAGGTGAGTTGTATCTTTTTATTTACCTAGGTAATTTGTCCATTAAGATAATAATTTAAAATATATTTATTGGATAATAAACACACCCTTATTCTAAATATTAAGTTCAATTCATTAAATAAAAATCCTATGTGTGTGTAAAATCAATTTTAATACAAACGCATGTAATGCACAAAACCCTTTTTGAACCTTAATCACGTCAATTAATTTTAATTATATTCGCTAATAATTATGGTAAAAATTTAATTTGAACTTATTATATAATATAAATTATTATGATTCCAAATATTGAATCCATTTTTTCCAATTACATTCACATAATTATCAAAATTTAATTTAAAATTAATCCCGTAGACAGGATGAGAAAGCGGGTTCTTAAAGTGAAAATGCTTAAAGGTTTACTAAGTTTTTATATATAAATTTAATATAAAAAAATTACAATGACCTAAATTGGAATAATAGTTGTAAAATTTCACTAATTTTACTTGAAAACCAATTAAAAATATAATTTAACATTAAAAATTATTTATATTAAAAGTTAGTTTCAATTAAAATTCAGTATTTTTTATTAATCATCAAAAAAAGAAACTTCTTAGAAAAAACCAAAAATTTACCCTAAGGTAATTTTGAAATTTCTATTTAAAAAATAAATCATATTTTTAAATATAACTTATATAAGTTTTAAAATTTAGTTTTAAAATAAGTGCGCTATTAAAAGGTGGTAAAATTGCCTTTTAGAAAAATACATATTTTTATGCATAAAATTGGACCTATTCTTATCTATTGTCTAGAAAACCTATAAGATGAATGTTAAATAGTTTATTGAATATATAATTTATATATTTCATTGAAATATTTCATCAAAAGTGGTTTTTTTAATTTATTGAGAAAAATGTGTTTGTGTATAGAAAAATAGTTTCACAGAAGATGAAAATATTTATTTTCAAATAGTTTTTACTTTCATTTCTAATTAATTGGTTGAAAAATAATTAATTTAATAAAAATGAATAAACCAAATTTTTATAATTTAATTAATCCTATTCATACCCACTATTCCAATGGTTAGGTGATAACTATAATAATATTTTAATAACAATAGTAATAATATATTATAATTCAGTAAAACTCGGTCTTGCATGTAACACAAGCTATTGAAAGAACTTGGTATTGTGTGTACCATAAGAAAAACTTAGTGTTGTGTGTAATGAAATCTTAAATTGGTGTGATTGTTAAATGTAATCCTTCCAAGAATTTTAATTTATTCAAATAATAATAATTCATAAAAATTCGGGGTGTTACACACATGATCTTTTGGGGAGCTATTTATTGTGTAACTTGTCTCATGTGATATTTTACATTGAACCAATCATAACAAGGACATGCATGGTTTTTGATAGATATAAATTACATACAATTTCACCCTTCCGAATTTTAGTAATATAAAGTTATCATAATTTTTTTGATTCACATTGAGGAGAAAGAGTTATGAAAAAATTGATTACCTCAGGTAAGTCAAGTGATTGAGGAGAATGACTTGCCTAAAAGCTAGTGGGATCATGTGGATCTTCATATATCAATTTTTGTTCCACCATTGGTTTTCTTTGATACTTTTAACATATATTGATCTGCTAAACCAGATTGGACATTAATATCTGTTAAATCATCTATATGTGTTTGCATATTTTTTATCATCTCATATGTATCTCATTGCAGCTTTGTCTTCTTCAAATTTGTCCGAGGTGACATGTAACACCCCAAGAATTTACAAATAAATTTAATATAGAATTCATGAAACACTGAGTCTCTACAAAACACCACTTAGTTATAACCTAGCTAAGTAAACATAATTTTTCCACCTCTGTGTTTTGAATTTCAAAACACTGACATACACAGTTGTGTTTAGTAAGATATTTAGATCTTGATAAGTCAATCTTATTTTTTGGTGAATATTAACATTCCCCTATGAATATTAACATACCATATGAATATCAATGAATAGTAAATTGGCCAAAAAATAGAAACTTCACCTATGAATGTATAAATACAATTTAGACATCTTAAGAGTGAAAAAATGATCATAGTATAAGTATTGGTACTATTGTATGTCATAAATATTTTAATTACAATTTTATGATCAATTTAATAATTTAAGATGGAAATTTATTTTCATAAAATGTAATTATAAATTTTTATTTTATTTTCTTGTGGTTATGAGATAATTTTATGGGACTTTGATTAATTTTTCAATGTGTTATAAAATGAGTTATAGTTTTAATGTTGCTTTTTTGGAATAAATTATGATTTTATTTAAAAATTAAATTAAAAATATTTAGAAAATTATTTTCAAAAATTGGACTTAATTTTGGAATTCTACATGTCTAAAAATGGTTAGGGTGAATTTTTGGGATTTTTATAAAATACATTAATTTTGGGTGAATAATAAAATAAGATAATTTACGATAAATGCTAAATACATGATTTATTGGGTCATAAGTGATTTAAGGATGATTTAAGCCTAATAGGTTAGAAATAACATGCAATTATTACTATTAGGTTTCACATTAAACAACAATATTGGTTGTCTTGAGGGAATTAATAAAATAATGAATAAAATAATCAAAATTCACTCCTCTCTTCCACTATAAAGCCCCCCTCACTTACTATTCTCTTCAATCCTCTCAAGACTTTTCCTTGTATAAGATCTTCCCAAATACCCTTACTTAGTCACTACCCACGTCCAAGAGCTCTTGGTCTTTCCAAAAGACCAAAACCTCTTTCCTAAAGAGGCTCTCAAGGAAGATTACTTCAAAAGGTAAACACCTCTTTTCATTTCTTTCCATTCAAGTTATCTTTTTATGTGGTATGTATTTAAAGTTTTCATACCATGTTTTTATTTAAATATTATTCTATCCATATACTATTTTATGAGTCTTTTATGAATGGGTTCCCCCTATCCCCTCTCCTTTTAATGTTTTCTAAAGCCCTGTTGCATAGCCGTTATGCTGCAGAAGTTTTGTCTAAAAATATCAATCTTTTTCAAGAACTCTTATTATGTTATTGTATTTTAATTTAAATTGTATTATGTTGGGATATGTCATTAAATATCACCCTTAATATCCAGATTATGTAACAATGATTAGATACCTTTTTTCTCTCATCAAAATATTTTATGAAATTTAAATCGACGTCGTTAGGCTGCTGAATTTTTGTAAGGGATTTCTCAACTTTTATTTTATTTCGAGTTCCTTTATTTTATTTTTATTTCATAAACTAATTTAATCCAAATGTTGTGATGACTATAGTATCTTACATGTACTATAATTTTTTCATGATAAATTAATAATTCTTCATTATCTCTCCTTTCCTATTATTTTATACAACAAATGAAAACACCATATGAGATGTGCTAATTTACCACATTCAAGGACGATGTGATTTGAATTTATATTACCATATTCAATTATGGTAATGAAACCATTATTATGGTTTAAAAAAAACTACACTATATTTATTATGTATCATATATGGTTCTGGAATCTTTTTGTACACATGGTTTGGATTTATAATGCAAAATGAGTTCGTGGTGTTCAAAAACCACTAATTAACCCAAACTGTTATCATTAAATAATTTATATAATGATTCATCTTAACTCCAAGTAACCAAATGAAATTTACAACCATATAACCTTATTAATGTTCACTAATAAATTATAACTTCAATTATATACAAAAATCCTCATTTTACATGATTCTCTATTCATGTATATAAGTATACCGATCATGAAACAAACAGACCCAAACAATGAAATCAAACCTTTTAACCAATTAAAAAAGACATGAATAAACATAATAAGGTTATAATAAATCAATTACATATATAAGAGGTTATGAAAATATTAATTAATGAATTTAATTTTGTTATCTAGGACACTAAGTCCAAGTGAAGAACACCATCAGACTTAAGGTAAGGGTTTCTTCGTCTCACTTCCATTTTTGTGAGATGTTTCGAATTCAATAATATTAATTATGTATGGTGTATGTAAACTTATCATTGATGTTTCATATAATTATTCCATTTATTTTAATGATATTAAATGTATCATTTAATGATTATTAATTTTGGTACATATGATTCAATTGATTACAAAGTTACAAGTATTTTTTACCCGAACCTCTATTTTCATTCGGGTTTCTCTTATTCTATAATAACCTCAATTATATTATTTTTATTCTTATATAATCCTCATAAATTCTATGTTAACGTTATATATATGTTTACCAATCATAATCTTACTTTCATTTATGGGGAGCTATATGTTTAAAAAGGATCTTTCAAAAATTATTCCCGAAATACAAGATCAATTCAAGGAACTTCTCGGATTCTTACCTATTTTGAAGTTCACCATATAATATGTTTTAATTCATATTTATATTTCTAAATTCACAAATTTTACAATGAAAATTATATTTTTGTTCATTTCTGGTTTTATGAAAGCAAGCATGCCTTTGCACTTTAAAATCTCTTTAATGGATTTCTTAAACCGCACTAAAATGTTTTAATTCTAAAGCTTCTTTAAAACACTTTTTACATGATTTCACTTAAGTGGGACATAACTTGTGCCTAACATGTAATATAAATGTCCTTAACTTTTTTTTTCTAGGATATAAATGTTTAAAACTATTTTTATGAAAAATACAAATGATTTTCCAAAAGAACTATTCTTTCCAAAGTAAAATGGATTTTTCTCACCTCACTTTAACTTTTATGAGATATACGCCTTGTTCACTACTTATTACTTGCACGTGGTTTATGTAATTCCCTTTGGTATATCATATCAAGAGTATCCTTATTTTCATGATATTCTAAGGGATTATTATTTGAATGTTTCAATGTGGTATGGGACACTTTTGAATGTTTAAGGATTATTTCCTCAAGAAATTTTCAATGGTATTATTTAAAAGTATCTTATCTATTTCAACATACTTGTTGAATATTGTACTTAATTGAGGTTAATCTATTATGATATCATCTAAAATATTTTATTTAATTTTTTATGATTATTTTGACTGTGAATGTGTTATCTTAAAACAATTCACCAATTTACTCCAAATGGTTAGTATTTATGATTATTATTTGGGGAAAGTTATTTACATTTCATATGTTAATTTCAATATGGATGTATATGTTATTTATGTTTATACCCATTAATATGAGGAATGAATTGGACTTAGTAAGTGTCAGGTGGAGCCCTCTATTGCCTCTCAATGCATCAGTAGGTCTCAAGAGACAAACTATGCTCTTGGCACGAGGCCTTGACAAAATGAATATTTATTGTTTTGGCCAAGGCCTTAATCATTTTTAGACATATTGGATAAGGCCTTGATGGTATATTTTAGAATGTATGACATGTGCATTTCCCTCATTATGAATCTAGTAATTGAAATTTCATGTGGTTATTTGACTAGTAGAATACCCATGGTTATGTTTTATTATGGTATTATTTACTTTTATAATATTTTTTCCTTAATGTGTTCAAGTTTATTATTTTTAGAGGCTTGAATTTTCAATTATTCACCATGCATATTTTTGATGTTTATGATATATTATACCATATTATTTACCTTTAGTAAGCGTCTAAGATTACCCCTTTCTTATGTTTCATTTTCTCAAGACATAAATAATTTTTTTTATGATTTACTTGGAAGGATAATATTAGAGTGGTGGATGCTCCCAATAAAAATTATATGTTGTATTTATTTTCAAATTTCAATATTTAACTTATGTATGTATTTGGATTTCTAAAACTACTAAACTAATCAGTCCTTTTGAATTTTATTCCCTATAATCATGCCAATGTATTAAAATAATGCACTGGCTCCAGGATACTGGGGTCAGGGCATTACATGACACTCCAAAACTTTGACCTCTGACACAACCATATTGTTCTATCTAATTCAAAGATACTGAAAGTAGTTATTCTTCAGGTATAAACATTTACAATTCTTATGTTTAAGCCATATAAAAAACATACGAACAAAAATAGATATTTTTATATAACATTGTTATAAAGCATAACAAATTACTATTTTGTCATACTTATGCATGATTCCCCTACAGCTTGTGTGTTTTCATCTACTAGTTTACATCTTTATTTACATGGGACTCCTTCCATAGCACATGATGTGGGATGAAAGTGGCTTTGAATTTTGATTCATCAATTTACATATAAACAGTGGAACATATGTTGTTTTATATAACATAAAACCTTTTATATAGATTTAAAATACACACAGTTTTGTTTTCAAGTGAAGCGTACCCCATATTTGCTTTACAATAGGGGTACATTGGTTTTGATCTATGTTTATTATTTTCAGAACTCCTTTTATATTTAATAAATTAATAAATTTTAATTAAAGTGGATAAAATAAATAATTCCAAATAAAATATTATCCACTACAATTCACTTGAAATGATTCCTCATCACTGAAACTAGTGAAATATTTCTATGTTTCCAAGTATATAATTTGTGCTTACAGAGCAGGTGGGTGGGTGTAATGGTCTGACCCATTGAGGCCCACCTAGTTCATGTAAGGCTGAGCTGTCACAATCCCAAGTCTGCCTCCAATAGGCTAGGGGATAACAACAAGCACTGAGAAGGCATAACACAAAATGGGAGGCCTTAGCCAAAAGCGCACACACACACACATAACCATTTACATGAAAAGGTGTAGGGGAATAATAAAATAAACTAATACCTAGAGTACAATCATACATGCAATAAAATCTAGGGAAAAAATCATAGTATAGAAAAGTATGCCAAAGAAAAAAGTCAAAAATACACACACAATCAGAAATGAAGTCCTAAACTGACAATAACTAAAATAAATGAAAACTGAGAGAGTCTAGCTCTCGATCTCCAATTTTTACTACCATATATGATCAATTCCCCAGGTATCATTATGCTCTACTAAATTCACTACTGATCAGTCTGTCATTTGCATAAGACAATACACATGTGGGAAAATCCCAAGCAAGGCTGAGTAAATATATACCTGGTAGGACGCCCCAATGTAATGCCCCGGACCCGGGTGCCACGCAACGGGTGCCCCAAACCCAGTTCGCCACGTGACCTCAAGCGCATTTCCCCAAACGCCAGAGGCTGCCGACTAGCAGTGAGGGCCCATGTATGATAGTGGGGAAACTATGCCCTCATTTGTCAAAGTGTAGCGCAGCGGAATTTAAATAAAACATACAACAAATAGTGGAAGCAGTAAACCATACACAATTGAATTAAACTACAGCAGTGGATATAACCAAAAATAGACAAACAATGATGCTACATGTCTCAAATATCATTTTATTATCACAATTTAATTACCTATGCAATTCTAGGCATTAAATATAGCAACGACCTCAGCCACACGACAGCCCAACATGGGTTTGTGGCACGAAAACGCACAAAAACGCACAACAGTTGGAAATTTACACCAAGCCACCTACCTTATAAGACAATGAACGTTATACCCAAACGCTAACTCCAGAAACACCCAAGAACAGCGTAGATCTAACGAAGAAAAACAACCATTCAAACATAAAAAACTTTCCCTCGGGAAAGAATTGGTAAGAACGACTTAAGGAGAAGGAAGGGCTTACCCATTCGGTTCCAACGAGTTCATCCGAAGCCGAAACGGATTCCAGATGAACACCTGGAGGATCATCAAAGGTTCAGCCGTCCTCCTTGGCTCCAAAACAGCTCAAATGCTTCCTCTGCCAAATGAGGAGGCTACTTCCTGTTTTAAGCCGAAAAAAGTACACTGCGTGTACTTCTGAGTACACAGCGTGTACTTTCTTCATTTAACTGTTCCTCTGGCAGCACCACCACACTATTCATCCATCGACATGAGTACACGGCATGTACTCCCAAGTACATGGCGTGTACTGTCGCTCAACTGGCGGCTACTCCACCGCCTTACTGTTTAGGCTTACCGACTGACTATACGGCATGTAAAGGACTACTACACGGTGTGTAGTTGGTTCCTACACCCCTTGTCACCGACAAGGCTACACGCCCCATGTACCCATTCCACACGGAAAAAAGTACACGACATGTGGAAAAGTACACGGTGTGTAGTTCCAAAATCTAGTATTTTTCCCAATTTTCCATATTTTCTCACAAAACAATTAAGGAAAAGGAAAAAGAAGAAGCTCGTACCTCAAAAATAAGAACCGAGTTCTTACAAACTTCCCCCCTTATAGAAATTCATCCCCGAATTTCCCTTCCTAGGGTGGTGAAGATAAAGCTAAGAACAGCTCTAGCCATTGAGCATGTACGTTGGCCTACCGCTCCCAGGTCTCGTCCTTCACTCTCCCATGCTGCCAGAGCACCCATACGAGAGGAACTGAACGGCCTCGGAGAACCTTTGTGCTCCAGTCAACGATAAGAATCAGATGATTTTCAAAGGATGCATCAGCCTCTAGCTCAACCTCCTCAGGCTGAAAAACATGAGACAAGTCTGAATGATAGCGGCACAACTGAGACACGTGGAAGACGTCGTTCACGGTTCGGTATCGCTGCGGTAACTACAACCGATAGGCAACCAGCCCGACTCTCTCTAGAATCTCGAATGGCCCCACATACCTCGGTGAAAGCTTACCCTGTCTCCCGATCCGCTTGTGTCCCAACCTCAGCGAAACACGCAAGAAAACCTGATCCCCGATCACAAAATCCAAAGGTTGTCTACAGCGATCAACATATGACTTCTATCGAGATTGCGCTGTAGCCATCCGCTTCCAAATCAACTGGACCTGCTTAGAAGTCTCCTACATGATATGTGGTCCCAGTAAAGCTACCTCATCAGCCTCTAACCAGCACAAAGGTGATCGGCATGGCCTTCCATATAAAGCCTCGTATGGTTCCATCTCAATAGTCGCCTGAAAAATATTGTTATAGGAAAAATCGACTAAGGGTATATACTTCTCCCAAGAGCCCCCAAAGTCTAGGACGCATGCATGCAGCATGTCCTCAAGCACCTGTATCGTACGCTCCGACTGGCCATCGGTCTGAGGGTAGTATGCTATGCTCAGAAGCACCAGTGTACCCAGTTCCCTCTAAAGACTCTGCCACAAATGAGATGTAAAGCGGGCATCCCTATCTAAAACGATAGAACGAGGGATCCCATAAAGACGTACGATCTCTCAGATATACAGCCTTCCAAGTTCGTCAACACCGAAGGTCTCCTTGATCGGCAAGAAGTGAGCTAACTTTGTGAGTCTGTCCACAACAACCCACATGACATCATTACCACGAGGTGACCTCGACAATCCAGTCACGAAATCCATCGCGACATCATCTCATTTCCACTTTGGAATGGGTAACTGCTGTAATAGACCAGCTGGTCTCTAGTGCTCCACCTTCACCTGTTGACAGATGGAACACCTCGTAACAAAACCAGCTACATCTCTCTTCATACCCGGCCACCAGTACTGACGCCTCAAGTCATGGTACATCTTGGTAACCCCAGGATGAACTGACCAAGCTGAAGCATGAAACTCCCGCATTATCTCCTTGCGTATATCCCTTGGAACCCATACTCATCCATGGAAACGCAAAACCTCATCACCGCCGATCGTCTAACCGGGAGGATGGTCCTCACTTTCCACCGACTCTCATAGAATGAGGCCTTCTGAATCAGATAGCTATCTCATCATCAGTCTATTCAGGAGGGTAGATGTCACAGTTAAAGATGAAAGATAAGTCTGCCCCTGATTGTCGTGCACCTCTAGATGAATCTCAGAGAACAAGGCCATAAGATCCCACTCACCACTGGACTCCTACAATGCCTGTATCTGAGTCTTCCTGCTCAGTGCATCAGCTACTACATTAACTTTACTAGGTGTGTAGGCAAGCTCAAAATCAAAGGACTGTAGGTACTCAACCCACCTTCTCTGCCTCATATTCAGGTCACACTGAGTAAAGATATACTTGAGGCTTTTATGGTTGGTGAAAACCACAAAATTCTCTCCCAAAAGATAGTGCCTCCAACAACGCAACACATGAACAACTACAACCAACTTGAGATCATGTGTCGGGTCACTCCTCTCATATGGCCTCAACTGCTGAGACCTGTACGCAAAAACTCGATCACCCTGCATCAACACTGCTCCCAGCCCAATACCTGATGCATCACAGTAAACTGTATAGCTCTTCCCCAACTCTGGGAGTATCAGGATCGACGCTGATGTCAGCCTTCCCTTCAGATCCTGAAAGGCTGTTTCACAAGCTTCTGACCAAACGAACTTCACAACCTTCTTAGTCAGTCCCGTCAACGGTGCTTCTAAGCGGGAGAAGTCCTGTATGAAGCGTCTTTAGTAACCATCCAGCCCTAAGAAACTCCGTATCTCAAACATGTTCTTAGGCTACTCCCAGGAAACTACTTCTCTCACCTTCTCTGGTTCTACTGCAACTCCTGCCTCTGAGATGATATGACCCAGGAAGTGAATCTAGTCCACCCAAAAGTGTCACTTCGAGAGCTTAGCATACAAACGATGCTCTCTCAGTGTACTCAATATGATATCAAGATGGGTGGCATGGTCGTGTTGAGTGTGAGAGTACACTAAGATTTCGTCCACAAATATAACCACAAAAGAATCAAGATACAGATGGAACACACGATTCATCAGATCCATGAAAACTACTGGCGCGTTCGTGAGTCCGAATGGCATAAACAAATACTCGTATAGACCATATCTTCTCCGAAAAGCTGTACATGGTATATCCGATGGTCTCACGTGCAGCTGATGATATCCTGACATCAAGTCAATCTTCGAGAACACACGTGCTCCACGAAGCTGATAAAAAAGATAATCAATCCTTGGCAAAGGATATCGGTTCTTAACCGTCAACTGGTTTAGTTTCTGATAATCCATACAGAGTCTGAGGGTACCGTCCACCGTCTTCGCAAAAAGGACCGGAGAACCCCAAGGAGAAGTACTGAGTCAGATGAAAACCTTCGCCTGTAACTCCTCTAACTGCCCCTTGAGCTCCTGAAGCTCAAGTGTAGCCATCCTATAAGGAGGAATGGACACTGGTGCTGCTCCTGACACAAGCTCGATAGAGAAATCCACCTCACACTCCAAAGGGAGACCTGAAAAGTTTTCCAGGAAGACATCCCTTAAATGATCAACTACTGGAGGGAAATCCATTCGAAAAGTCCCATAATCATCTAGATATAAACTCATAATCTGGGCTGTGACTCCACCTCGCCCATGATTCTCTGGTCCAGCTCGACTCACCTGAACATCCCATTCTCCCTTGTATAGAAACTCTCAGCCCTCTGGTGACGTGAAACTGACCCTGCGATGATAGCAGTCTACAAAGACTCAAAAGGGAACCAACCAGTCCATCCCGAGAATGACATCATAGCTTGTCATATCCAAGAGAGAGAGGTCCCAAAGGAAGTGACACCCTCCAACCTCAAGGGGGCACTCCTTGCACTGATGCACACCAGTCGTTCTAGTCCCCAACGGAGTGTCTAGCGTCATGATATCAGAAGAAGTAGAAACACAGAGCACAAGGCTCTCCACAATGGGTATAGATATGAAACTATGTGTAGCACCCATATCAAAAAGTACTGATGATAAGACAGAAGCTACTAAAATAGAACCTCTAACTGTAGAAGGTCCGAGATCCTGCTCCTGCTGGGTCTGTTGCACTGTATATGCCTGCCCAGTGCCGCGGCCCTAGGACATAGCCTGGATACCCTGAGCTGTCCCGCTCTACTGCATCTGAGATCCTGGTGTCTGGCTACCACGGCCACGACCACCATCTCTGCCTGCACAACCTAACATATTCCATTTCCCCAACTGGTAAGAAGCCACTGGTCCTTCTCCCGCACGTGGAGTCTACATAGAACCCCTCTCACTAGCCGTTGGTGGAAACGCCCTGCAAAAGTGCTGCAGATGACCCATCTTGCCACAATCTCGGCACTCCACTGGGACGCGTGGACACTGTGGCCTCTTGTACCCCTCTCTACCACACTGTTAGCTCATAACCTGGCCACCTGAAGCATTCTTCTGACTGGTACTGCCACCCTGAGAGAAGTCCATCTGTCTCTTCCTCTTGCCAACAGAAATAATACCAGTAACTGGTGCTGAACTGCCATGGCCCACACCACTAGATTCCTGTAGGTTCCTCTCAGTAATCAACGCCTGGTTCACAATAGCGTGTACTAAAGGCAACCTGAAAACATTCACCAGTTCTTGGATGTCATACCGAAGACCATCGTCAAAATGTATGGCTCTCAGCATCTCATCACCCACCCGCACTGGTGAAAAACGCTGAAGCTCTATAAAACGAGCAGAATATTCCATCACCAACATAGCACCCTGCTGCAGATTCATGAACTCTCGAGCTCTATCTTCCCTCAGCATCTCGGGAAAGAAGAATTCATAGAAGACTGCCTGAAAATCTTCCCACGCCATGTCCCTGTGACACTTTGATTGGGTGGTCACATCCCACCACCTCTTGGCAGAATCACGCAACATATACATCGCGAGCTTGACCCTATGCCCTGGAGGCGTCTCAAGATGCTTGAAAATAGTCTGCATCGACCCCAACCAAGACTCTACAACCTGTGGTCCGCCATCCCCTGAAAATGTAGGTGGATGCTGCTGCTGGAAGATATGAGTCAGCTCAACCATAGATGTAGCAGCTTGCAGTGCTCCCTAAAAGGTCTGCATGAACCGCAAAAAGACTTCACAGAACTGCGCCTCCATGCCTGTGTCTGGTATTGCAGCTGACACCGCATCTGGCTCTGCTGGAGGATCAACTGGTAGCCCATGGCCCACCATCTCTGGAGTATAGTCGTCGCCGCTCTCCTAGCGAACAAATCACGGTCGTCTAGGCGGCATGACACTACAAGGTCAAAAGCACACCTCAGATTCAATATTATTAAGACCGAAAAGGAAAGGAAGAGGAAGGAGGCATTTCAAAATTGAAAAACAAGACTACACGGCGTGTACAAGGACTAAACGGCGTGTACTTGACTTCCTTTCCCCTGCCCGGATCCTTCTACACGGCTAAGCCACATGGATTCCGTTCAACAAAAACTACATGGCATGTAAATAATCTACACAGTGTGTATGGTGTTATTTTCCAATTGCCCGTGTCGTCTGTGACACGGACGACTACTCGGCTTAACACTACACGGCGTGTTTCACCCTTACACGGCGTGTACAACACCCCATTTCCCAGCCACAAGGCTAACACCACACGGTCTGTCCTCGGACAAGACTACACGGCGTGTCCCAAAGGTATACGGTGTGTTCAGGGAGAGGTGACACCGGCCCATGTTGTTAGTTACACGGCCGAGTCCCCAGGTCACAGTACACGGCGTGTCCACCATTGACACAACGTGTTCTGTCATGGAGTTCACCGACCCGTGTTGTTAGTTACACGACCAGACTTCGGGTCAACACTACACGGTGTGTTCATCAAGCTACACAGCGTGTTTTACCCAAGCCTTTCCCTACCCCGTGTCACCACCCATGCGGTTTGTGACACGGGAAGAGACTACACGACGTGTACTCAAAAAGTTTATTTTTCTTCCCGAACAGAAAAACATACACGGCGTGTATAAAAATACTACACGGCGTGTATACTGGGTTTCCGTATAGTATGCCTCAGAAAATTCCCCAGAACTTAGAAAAATACCGAAAAACAACACATAAGTGTCAAATTCCGACCCGTGGGGGCCCATACTCCCCACGAATCAGAGTTTGACATCTCATATGTGTTATAACCAATAAACAGTCAATGATCCACCAAATTCCGTTCAATGGGGGCCCATACTCCCCAAAAACCAAAGTTTGGCGTCCATTCTATAAACAAGCTCACATAAAATTACCCTATCAAATAGCAGGTATTTTATCAGAGCAACTATCACAACAACATGCTTTTCTAGCACAACAAATATCACAACAACATGCATTTTCTAATGCACCTACATGGCATGGAAACTACGCATGACATGTGATATCTAGCATATGCCTATATGATGCATGAGACGGAATGCCCTCATCTCATCGGGTTGTAACTAACTAGAACCCACAAATAAAATATAAACTGCACAATCTCAATGTGCGTCACCCAACGGTGAAATAAAATCAACTATAAAATTTTCAAAATCAAAAGAATTTCAAAATACAAGGTAGAATGGCTTTTCCCTATACACGGGTTAGCTACGCCCGAGCACAGCTTATTACCAACTACTATTCGTCCTATCTCTGACTACGACTCCAAATAGTAAGTCAAAGAAAAGAATCCCTCTGATACCACTTTGTAACACCCCGGACCCAGGTGCCACACAACGGG
This sequence comes from Viscum album, assembly GCA_963277665.1. Lineage (NCBI taxonomy): Eukaryota > Viridiplantae > Streptophyta > Magnoliopsida > Santalales > Viscaceae > Viscum > Viscum album. Next base: position 1,102,654,910 of record OY728134.1, on the reverse strand, counting down.
TGCCTCGAACCCGGTTCACCACGTGACCTCAAGCACATTTTCCCAAACACCAGAGGTTGCCGACTAGCAGTGAGGGCCCAGGTCTGATAGTGGGGAAACTATGCCCTCATTTGTCAAAGTGTAGCGCAACAGAATTTAAATAAAACATACAACAAATAGCGAAAGCAGTAAACCATACACAACTGAATTAAACTACAACATTGGATATAACCAACAATAGATAAAAAATGATGCTACATGTCTCAAGTTCTAAGAAAACAGCCAGAACATGTTATACATCGATACAGTACAACAAAATACAGAGTAAAACAAAACAAGAAAAACAGCTGGCAGTGGCATCGCAAGCCTAGGCTCGGTCCCATGCCCTCCTAATCCTCAGCAACAGTCAAGTACCTGTATAGGGACTCTTTCCCCTATTTACACCTGCAGAAACGTAATCTGTTTGGGCCAAAAAGCGTGACCCAAACAGGGTGTGAGAAATATATCTCAGTAGGCACCCACCAAAGGCCCGTGCCCAACTGCGTGCTAACATGCAACAATAATGTGTAGTGGAAAAATGTAATAAAGTAAGCAGTTATACAAAGTAACTAACTTAACAGTTAAATTTCCATTTAATTATTCATTTAATCCATTTTATATAAGAAATCAACACAGTGCATTTCTATGTAAACAACTAGTGTCCTCAGACACGTAAACTCCTACCCTCGGGTAACGAGTATCCAACACAAGAATCTGCCCTCAGGCATAACAGAGTTTTCCCTCAGGCGTAGGTAGTGTCGCCCACATGCATAGAATCAGCTGCCCATAGGCACAGAAGAAGTTTCCCTCAGGACGAAATAACTATGGCCCACAGGCTAAATAGTGCAGTGCCCACAGGCAAATCACAACAACGCCCCTCAGGCCAAACAGGTAAACGGGCCATGCCCAACATGTCAAATACAGTAAATAAGAAATTCCTCACAAGGAAATTATACAATTACTACATTAAAGGCATACCCTCGGGTATCCTGGCCAAACGACTAAACAGTGAAACACACCCCGGGGTGGTTCCAGATCCAAGCAACGATCCCAACCAGCATTTTATTATCACAATTTAATCACCTATGCAATTCTAGCATTAAATATAGCAACAGACTCAGCCACACGACACCCCAATATGGGTTCGTAGAACGAAAACACACAAAAACGCACGACAGTTGGAAATTTACACTAAGCCACCTACCTTATACGCCAACGAACGTTATACCCGAACGCCGACTCCAGAAATACCCAAGAACGACATAGATCTGACAAAGAACAAAACCCATTCAAACGTAAATAACTTTCCCTCAGGAAATAATTGGTAAGAACGACTTAAGGAGAAGGAAGGGCTTACCTGTGCGTTTCTAACGAGTTCGTCCGAAGCCGAAACGGATTCTAGACAAACACCCAGCAGATCTTCAAAGGTTCAGCCATCCTCCTTGGCTCCAAAATGGCTCAAATGCTTCCTCTACCAATTGAGGATGCTACTGACTGTTTTAAGCTGAAAAAACAAAGTACACGGTGTGTACTTCCTTCATTTAACTGTTCCTATGGCGGCACCGCCACACTGTTCATCCGTCGACATGAGTACACGACATGTACTTCCGAGTACACGGTGTGCACTATTGCCCAGCTGGCGGCTACTCCACCGCCTTATTGTTTAGGCCTGCCGACTGACTACACGACGTGTAAAGGACCACTACACGGCTTGTAGTCGGTTCCTACACCCCTCATCACCGACAAGGCTACACGCCCCATGTACCCATCCCATACGGCCAAAAGTACATGATGTTTGGAAAAGTACATGTCGTGGAGTTCCAAAATTTATGATTTTTCCCCATTTTCCATATTTTCTCAAAAACACTTAAGGAAAAGGAAAAAGAAGAAGCCCGTACCTCAAAAATAAGAACCGGGTTCTTACACCCAAAAACCAAAAAGGGAGTAATATATAGAAAAAATAGTATTCATATCATCCCACATAAAGGGGGAAACAAAAACCCTATCCATATATATGATCATAAAGAAAACAAGATGAGAGAGAAAGAGGATCTCCATCTCCAAAACCCATTCCATAGTCAATGAGTCTACCTGCATCTCCAAAAGTCTATCTTCATTACCCAACGTCATATGCATCCTCACTAGAATTTTTGTAGAGAGTTCTGAACCTCATCGCTATGTTTCAAAGATGAGAGTGCCAAAACTCCCATGTAGGACCTTCTCACCACCAGATCTTGAAGATGAGGGAGTACCACTTCGTAGATAGAGGACTCATGTCCGGTGTAGGGGACTACATTATCTACATGTATAAAGAGTATGAGGGACCCATGACCTGGTTTGATAGGGGAGTACCAACCCCAACATATCTATTATGATCTTTCTCTGATCACTACCATTGTCAAGTGTCACCTAAAGAAGAATCACTCTCATACCACCTCACATCATATCATATACACCTCAATGGAGACTACCATCACATCCTAAGTGGAAACTTACTCTGGATAGGCTACTCAAAAGCCCAAATTTGAGTCTTAAGGAAGAAGATATGTAAGGTTGAACATAATAGAATAAGTACATGACATGTATCGAGGGTCACATGTCATGTGGCCTCGCCTAAACCCCTTGATGTGTTCTCCATTAAACATAGATCAAAATCCATGTCATCTTCACACAACATTTCCACATGGCTCTTGATGCTTACAACTATCTAGGGACATGGACATATACATATGGCACACTACTCACTGTCGAGTAAGGGTACATGGTGTGTGGGTCCTACAACATGGAGTGTCATCCTTATCTCTCCCAAAACCATAGCTGTCTCAGAATCCTAGAACACACGGTGTGTTTTCTTCCACACTACATGACATATAGTCGGCTTTTCGATATAAAACTCTAGTTTCTTTATGCCGATTCCTGATCCTCCTTCACCACAAAAAATCCTGCCATTTGACCACCCAAAATCAAAGGGGAACGTCTCTGGATACTGATTCCTGACCTCTAGTGTCTTGAAATTGTAATTTTATTATCCGTCGGTGAGCCATCGCACATCCCATGCGCCTCCCATTATTCTTCACTACTCCAGATCCTAGATCCAAGAATCATCACCCATTATCCATCCCTATTCATCCACAAATCATAATTTTTTCTCATTTTTCATACAACCACCATGAATCTGAGGGTTTTATTTCATATGAACTTGTCGTGACAATGTCAAACCGTGGCCTCGTGGGCCAACGATGAAGAACACGAAGATTGGTGGGGAGAAACTCACAATAATGAAGTAAATCCTTCATTGAAGGATCATTATTGTACAAAAAATACATAAAAAAGGATATCTAGGTGTGATGGAATGGAATATCAAGAATAATATGATTTAAACTATTAAAATTATAGAACGAGATCATGCAAAGAATCAAATAAATCACAAATCAATAAGTAGATATTTAAATCCATGATTTTCAATGAAATCAAGGTTGAAAATCCATAGATAATATTCCCTACCTCAATTTATATTGATTTTTGGTGAATAAAGTGTTCTCCAATGATGAAGAAAACCTACTGTGTTCGCTACCTCTTGATCCACCTCAATCTAATTGCCGGTCGTTCTTCAATCCATATTCACCAATGAAGAATTACCAAGCCTCCTCTAAAATATTCTTAGGGTTATGCAGATAACCCTGAAAATTCACTATAAGAGGGTAATTATATAGGTACTTTAAGAAATTTCATTTAATAAAAATAAATTAAATTATTTATTTATTTTATTAAAAACACCCGCCAATGGTCACCTTCGTTAGAACATTTGGCACTGACCAATTTTAGGTCATTCCTAGGGTAAATCATATATTACAGAATCAATCATGGTCTTGGATTTCCCATCCAAGGCCCTGAATAATGGGAAAATAAATTTATAACAAAACGGTGCACACATGTGATATAATATATTTAATAATTTTAATATATCAATACCAAGACTCTTTGAGCTTCAGAATCTCACGCTAAATCATCTCCTAGATCGAAAAAATATTTATTAATATATTCCAAAGTCTTACATGACAAAAAATAGAGTCATTACATTATCCCCCCCTTTAATGTTTTTTAGTCCAAAAAGAACAAACTATATAAAAAGGTGGGGATACTGAGTCTGCATCTGGTTATCACGCTCCTGGGAGTTTTACTTCATGCTCCCATGCGGCCACAACATTAAAACCAAAGGAATGGTCTGTCCATACCGGATCCTATCTCATCGATCCTTAATGACATCTGGGTACTCCAAGAAGGTGTCTCTATCCTTGATTTTTGGCTCACCCCAATCGATGATGTGTGATGGGTCGTGCACATACCAACTCAGTCACAACATGTGGAAGATGTCATGCACTCGGTGAAACTATGGGGGTAAGACCAAACAGTAAGAAACCTCACCGACCCTCTATAGAATTTCAAATGGCTTGACAAGACATGGGAATAACTTTATTCCCTGAAAAAACCTCTGAAATTCTCATCATGGGGAGACTCTCAGGAAAACATGGTCCCCCTGCTAAAACACCAAAGGGATACAATGTCGATCTGTGTAATATTTCTATCAGCTCTGAGTTGTCCTCATCTACTCATAGATCAGCCGAAATTTCTCTATTGTTACCTACAGTAACTAAAACCCAATAAAATAAGTCTCTTCAACCTTATTCTAGCACAAGGGTGACCTACAGGGTCTCCCATACAATGCCTCTAAAGGTGTCATTCCTATAGTGGAGTGATAACTATTGTTATAGGAAAACTTCACTAATGAAAAGTGATCCTCACAACTATGTCCGAAATACAATACTTATGCTCTCAGAATGTCCTCCAAGACATGGATAGTCCTCTTATTGTGACCATATTTCTGGGGGTAGAACATCGTGCTCATCCATAACTGGGTCCCAAGAGCCTTCTATATACCCCTTCACAACTGTGACATGAACCGTGCATCACAGTTGTAAGAACTCGATTCTTCTTTGAGGTAAATATCCTTTAATTTCTATAAATTATTATTTTAATTACTTAAATATGAAAAAATGTAAATTCCATTTGAGGTTATAGAGGTAATAGGGGTGTTCTAGGTTGGTTTAGAGCCCAGAACCCATGTTTTGGGGAGAAATAACTTGGCAGACGGTTAGTGTAAACTATACGATTTGGACCACAAGGCCGTGTGACCAGGTTTGAAATTTTGATAGTGGGTTTATTCATGGTTTGTTCATATTTAGTCAAACTATCTGACAAACCATGCAGGGTTACCTTCCTTATAGCAGACCGTGCATGGTTGGAACATTGTTTGTCAAATTGTGCACCTAAACCACGCGAACCAGATATTTCGGGTGAATGACCATTTCCACCCAATTAAAATCTATTTCTAACCTATATTTCACTCTACCTCATGAAAAATAAGCTCTCCCAATTTTTGATCTCCCTTGGCGGCTATTATTGGATTTGATCTTGACTCTCCGTCTGATCTCTCATTCAAGCACCACTCATCTCATTAGATCTACATCAGTGAGTTCTCAATTTATATGTATCCATTCTTCATTCTTTTAGATATTAGATGCACTATTTAGGTGCAAGATAATATGCTCTATTATTATATTCTTCATCTACTCTTCAATTTTCTCCATACTTGAGTCGAATCAGGAGCTGATACTAGATTACCTATCAACTACGGACCTAAGGTAGGTGGACCCATGCCTTTTGATAAAATTTGAGGTGTTTATATTTGTCGTTGTGTTGCATTACCAATTTTCAAGTGCCTCCATGATATGAAATTAAATACTTGTTTTGTTTATCATGACCTATGTTGTTAAAGAGGCCGTTATTAAATTTTTATAGGTTAAATACCTTGGAAAAGGAACTACCCCTTTGGGTGTGTTGTTTAATTAAATGGACCATTGTGATGGGTTATGATTTTGGATACCTTGGAGGTGTGTTTATTTAATCCTTTCCACAGGATGTGAATTGAATTGTGAATCAAATGGATGAATTGAATTATGAATTTATAAGTGAATTGAATTGGAATATCAATTATAATTGAATTTATCAAGAAGGGAGGGTGTGAAATGACCAAGACCCTTGGACCTTGTCTTATAATAGCTTGTTTAATCTTGAGTTTCCATTTTTAATGAATTTACCATGTGTGATGAATAGAGGTGATTAAATGTGATTGGTTTTTTAAGCATTAGAATCTTGTTATAAAGAATTTCCCATGTGAGTATTTGATAGGCAAGCTTTCTATGATTGGATCATGCCTTTATCCACATTTTGAGGTGAGGTTTGAATTGCAATGTTCTTGGTATTGACCTTAAAATGTTTTAATGGAATTGATTAAATATAATTTGTTAAATGATATTAATTTATTATATGCCTTGGGTGACACATGTATTCATATTAGAATTCCATAGACAGACTCAATTATCTTGAACCTTTCTTATGCTCGAGTGATACTTGGACTCCCTTAAGAACTGCCAAGGAAGGACTCAGAGACTTGACTATTACGTGATGAGTGGAACTTGGAACACAAATGGATTGATAAGGATTTACTTAAATGGAATTTGATCATGTATACCATTGGTGATATTTTGGGATCACTTAGTGGACCTCCAAGGATGAACTCGAGTGGTAGAGATGTTATACCACACATAGAATGATACCTGGGTTCTTGTGAGGATCACCATAGGCAGACTTATAGGGTGTTGGTTTGTATTATACCTAGAGTTATACTTGGATTCAATATTAGGAATTCCATGGATGGTATTAGGTTCATAAATGAATAAATAATGAAATGGTTTATATGATGTGTCTTCCAAGTCAAATCACAAGATTAGATTCTGTATTTTTTTATACTTTATGGATGGATTGTTTAGGCATCCTTGATCATGTTATCATGGGGGGTGCCAGTCTATACGCTGGTCTCAAGACTTAATATTTAAATAATAATGAATGGTTAATTGAACATTCAAATAAATGACATAGGATTTACTGTTAAATTAGAGACTTACCATTTAAATGAACTTGTTTATAAATGAGAACCTAGACTCCATAGGATGTTTAATTTTAGTACTTACTTGATTATTCTATTACTAATTGTACTCTATTATATATATTCATTTACTAGATGACATAGAATTTGGGTGGTTTCCAACTGGGATTTATTCTCACACCCTGTTCAAGTTACCTTGGGTACCAAAACATATTATATGATTGCAGACATGGATAACGGAAAGCATCTTGATATAGGTTCTTGATTGTTGCTTGGAAGAAGGGGAAAATGGGACCAATATAAGGCTTTTGATTATAGCAGGGTCACTTTTTGTCCATTTTACTTTTGATACATGTATCTTATTGTATTATAGTGTACTTATTTTAGTTTTTTAGTAGATACATATGGCATGTATCATCATCATCATTTTATGTGAGCTTCCTTTTGGAACTATTATCTATTCCTGTGGATTATATACTATCTGTATGTTTTACTGATTCTGCTACTTGTATGTTTTTTATCCCACTATGTTACACTCTGGTAATGAGGGAATAGTCACCCCACATACACACCTAGGCTCTCACTGCTATTCGACATCCTTTGGTGTTTGGGGAGATGCACTTGATGTCATGTGGCCAAACGGGCTCGGGGCACCGTTGAGTGGTAAAAAAGTTTGGGATGTTAAAAAGATGTATCATAGGTATATTTTCTAGTTTTATTTATTACTTGGAGACAATATAAAGGTATAGGAAGGAAATGGAGTTTGGTAATGAGTTGTTCCTAGGCGTAGCTAACCCACGTAGAAGAAAAAACCAAATTTCCTTGAATGAAATTTTTATTTTCTAGATTTTTACTATTATAGTTGATTTGATTCCACTATTGGGTGATGAAATTTCTTTATGATGTTATTATTAACATGATTGTGGGTTCTGTTATGTTATATCTCAATGAGATGAGGGTGTTCCATCTAATGCATCATACTTGCACTTGTTAGAATCACATGCCATGCATTATTCCATTCCATTTAGGATGAATTACTTGTTGTATGTTGTTGTGATAGGTTCCTTGAAATTTATACCTACTGTTGTGATAGGTATTCTAGTTTGTGTTATGGTGTGAATCGGGTGGATGCCAAACTTTAGTTCCTGAGGAGCATGGGACCTCATGGATCAAAATCTTGTGGACCATTGATTTAACCTTCAAAAATTAATTGTGATAAATGTGAAATGTATGGATTCAAATGAGAATGAAATATGAAATGAATGTGGAAATAAAATGGAAACTTGAGCTTCTTATGTAAGAGAACTTGAATAGAATCAAACTTAGTAGTGGGAAATTGGTAGTTTCTCTTGCTTATAACTGATCTGTATAACATATAGACCTGAATCATGGAATAGGTAGATGGGTGTGTTCTTATACAGGAAGGATTGTAGATATCCTATTTCCATATCTATTCTTTTTATCTCTGAAATTTGAAAAAAAATCTCGATCTGAGGTGTGTGTTTAGCATTATAGAGGCATGCCACCCCAAAAAACTCCAATCGTATGCTAGGAAAGTGCTGACAACCACACTTTGGAGGTAGTGGGCCATAGGATACTAGTAGATCCTCCATTAGTGATAGATAATACACTAGTTGTTATACCAGGCACAAGTGCTGAGGTATAGTTTCGTGAAGTATTTATGCGGTTCATGCAAACTGTTCAGGGAGCACCACGACCTGCCCTGGCCATGGAAGAGTTGACGTGTGAGTTCCAATAATAGAATCCACCCACATTTTTGGGTGATGACAGACCACAGGCTGTGGAGTCATGATTAGAGGCCATGATATCTATCTTCGAGTATCTAGAGACTCCTCCTAAGAGTAGGGTAAATCTCACTATATATATGTTGTGTGATTCCTCCAAGAGATGGTGGGATGTTATAACTCAAATTGATCATCATCTGAAGATGTCCTGGAGGGATTTTCATATGGATTTCTATGATTACTTCTATCCCAATACCTTTAGGGATGATAGAGACTAGAAGTTTTTTCATTTGGAGTAGGGGCGTTATCAGTTATGGAATATTCAACACATTTTACTGAGCTCCAATGATTTTCACCTATTCTGATGGGTGACGAGTTATCTAAGGCTAAGTGATTCGAGGATGGTCTTAGTTATGACATCTGATCATAGGTTAATGTCTTCTGAATGACTACCATTTCAAGAATAGTGAATTAGGTTCTTATCACAGAGCATAACCAGAGTGAGGCTTGATGTGCGATCTAGGGTGGTTCGATATCTAGATCTGGTACTAAATCAACCAGTAGTAAGAAGCATCCTTTGGAGCTTCCACACAGTGATACCAGTAGCCAGAGAACATTCTCAGGTAGCCAGGTGCGATGCTACCAGTACAGTAGGCTGGGAAATATGAGGCCTTAGTTTACAAGGGACCTAGTCAAGTTCTAATATTGTAGCAAGAAAGGTCATAAAAAATGCCTCTGCAGAAATTTTCCTCTAGTATCTAGTGAGAGTCTACAATAACTCATCATTCAGGAGCAGGGTCATCAGCTTCTCATCAACTAGGGATCTAGAGTACAATTTTTCGATCAGGCCAAGGTTGTAGTCATGGTCGTTGTAGTTAGATCCTAGTTTAATAGTGATAATAGAGTGGATATTCTTAGGGTATCCAAGCAGTATCACATGGATGTGGTACAATATAGATTTACGTAGTACAATAGACCCTTGAGGAGCAGGATCCAAAACCTTCCACTATCATAGGTACTATTATAGTAGCCTCTACTTTAGCTTCTATACTTTTTGATATAGGTAATTCTCATAACTTTATATATATGTCTGTTTTGAAGATCGTTGGGATCAATATTTATACTTATAATGGTTTTATGGTGCTTGAAACTCCATTGGGGATTAGAACGGAGGGTTTATGTTAGTTTAGGGAGTTCCCCCTTGTGATTGATGGGATTCACTTATTATGGGACCTCTTTTTCCTTAAGATGATAGATTTTGACATCATTCTTGGTATATACTGGTTGGTTCCCTTTCATTGTTTCATTTATTTCTATCACCAAATGGTGGTTTTCACATCACTAGAGGGTGGAAAGTTTATTCATAAGGGTTAATGGGATTTCCAGGAAAGCTGAGTTGGACCCAAACATCATGGGATGGGTGGGATGAAATTCCAAATTGCAATTTTGTATCTGGATGATCAGGGAACATTTCAGATAGATTTCCCTCTAGTGGTTGATCATTTCAGGGATGTTTTACTAAAAAAAATACTGTTACCTCCAATGAGTGAGGTAGAGTTCTCTATTGTGCTAGTACCAAGAGCTACACCTGTATTAATTATTCCTTATAGGGTGGATACTACTGAGATGTAATAGATCAAGAGGTAGCTAGATGATTTAGTGCCAAAAGGGTTTATCTAACCCAATAATTCTCCATGGGGTTCGCTGGTCCTTTTTTTGAAAAAGGAGGACATAACTCTCAGGATATGTATAGATTACCAGAAATTAAACTAGCTGATGATTAAGAACCGGTATCCTCTACCAAGGATATATGATCTCTTAAACAAGCTCTAAGGATCTCAGGTCTTCTCAAAGATTGATTTGAGATTCGATTATCATTAGGTTCATGTTAGACCTTTGAACATACCTTGCATATATTTTCATAGCAGGTATGGTCTATATGAGTATTTGGTTATGCTATTTGGTATTATAAAAATGTTATAAGTCTTCATGGAACCGATGAAACTAGTTTTTCATCCTTATATTGATTTATTTGTGGTAGTTTTCATGGATGATATCTTGGTGTATTCTCACAATTGATATGATCATGACAAACATCTTGAGATCGTATTGAATACACTGAGAGAGCTTAAGTTATGTGCTAAGATTAAAAAGTGACACTTATGGATAGATTATATTCACTTCCTCAGTCATATTATCTTAGAGAAAATAGTATCAGATGACCCAGAGAAGGTGAGATCTATTTTTTTGAGGGAGCATCCCAAGAACGAATTTGTGGTACAAAGTTTATTAGGGTTGGTTGGTTACTACATGCATTTCATAAATGACTTATCATGATTAGAATCAACACTTACATGCTTTACTAAGAAGTCTATGAAGTTCATGTGGTTATATTCCTATGAGATGACCTTTCAGGAGCTGCAAGAGATATTGACTTCAGCATCGATACTGAATTTTTCTAGATCTAGGAAGAAGTTACAATGTTTACGGTGATGCATCAGGTATCAAGCTTGGAGTATTTCTTATGAAGGGGTATATAGTCATGAAATACAGGTCTTGGTAGTTGAGGCCACATGAGAGTAATTACCTAATGCATGATCTCGAGTTAGCGGTAGTTGTTCACCCATTGCGTTGTGGGAGACATTACTTACTGGGAGAGCATTTTGTGGTATACACGAACCAAAAAAGCCTCAAGTACATATTTACACATTGTGTTCTGAATCTACAGTAGCAAATATAGACTGAATACCTATAGTATTTTGACTTATATCTTTCCTACACACCTATTAAAGGGAATTCAATGGCCGATACACTGAGTAGGAGGACTCAAATATAGGCAATTCAAGAGGTCATTATCAAGTCGAAGATTATGAATTTGTTCTTCGAGATGCACTTGGAGTTGCATGATAGTTAGGGATAGAATTATCTATCATATTTAACCATTACCTCTACCCTACTATATAGAGTAAGGATAAGGCATTTATCATATTTTGAGGGTGTAGTCATATGGGAAAGTATGGTAGGTGAGGACCCTCCTCCTGGTTGGACCGTAGGTGAGGATGACATTCTACGAGTACATGGTCATGTATGGGTTTCAGTAGACATGCGTGAGGAGATAATGCAAGACTTTCATACTTTAACTTAGATTTTTCACCCTGAAATCACCAAGATGTATCGGGATTTACATCGTTAATACTGGTGGCCAGGTATGAAAAAAGATGTAACTGGTTTCATCATGAGATGTTTAACCTTTCAGCAATTGAAGGTGGAACACTAGAAACCAGTTGATCTTTTATAATATATACCCATTTCTGAGTGGAAACAGAATGATTTCACGATGGATTTTGTGACAAGTTTACTATAGTTTACTCAATGTAATGATGCCATATGGGTTGTTGTTGATAGGCTCACTAAGGTTTCACATTTCTTGCTGATCAAATAAACCTTCAGTGTGGATGAGCTTATAAGGTTGTATATCCATGAGATAGTACAACTTCATGAGGTCCCTCACACTATCTTTTTAGATAGGGATGTCTAGTTTACTTTATGGTTCTGTAAAGGGCTATAGAGGGCATTAGGTACACAGGTGCTTCTGAGCACAACATACCACCCATAGAAATATAGCCAGTCAGAGCGCATGATTCAAGTTCTTGAGGACACGTTGTGTGCATGCATCCTAGATTTAAAGGGCTCTTGGGAGAGGCATATACCCATGGTTGAGTTTTCATACAAAAATAGCTTTCATACTACTATACAAATTAATCCTTATAAGGCTCTGTATGGTAGGACATGCCAATCACCCTTGTATTGGTTAGAGGCATGAGAGGCATCTATGCTTGGACTTGATCTTATTAAAGAGACTACAAAGTAGGAAAAATTGATTCAGAAGTGGATGGATATTGTGAAGTATCATAAAAAATCATACAAAAATATCCATTTATGACCTCTTGAGTTTTATGTTAGGGATCATGTTTTCTTGCATGTCTCATCGAGGCTGAGACATAGGAGGATCAAGAGACAAGGTAAGCTTTCATCGATACATCAGGTTGTTCAAGATTCTAGAGAGAGTTGGGATGGTAGCTTATTGGTTATATTTACCTTATATTTACTGGTCCATGGATGAAATATTCCATGTTTCTCAGTGATGAAGCTATTATTCAAACTTGTCTCACACCATTCAACACAAGGTGGTCGAGTTATAGGTAGATGCATCATTTGAGTAGCATCCTATAAAAATTTTAGATCGTAGCACAAAGTTTATCCACGTAGTTTAGTTCCTCTAGTAAGGTTTATACGGTAGAATGACCATGTATAGGATGAGACCTGGGAGAGAAAGTATGATGTATGATCATAATGGTCGGGGTTATTCTCAAACATGCTTGACCACCCCTGAGAAGGAAATTCAAAAATGAACTACTTTAAGGGGGAAGTTTGTAAGTTCCTGGTTCTTCTTTGAGGTTCAAATCCTTTACTTTCCTACAATTATCAGTTTAATTACTTAAATATGTCCTAATATAAATTCTATTTTAACTCATGGAGGTATCATGGGTGTTTGGGGCTTGTTCGGAACCCATAACCCAATTTTGGGGGTGAAATGGACTAGCACACGGTTAGTGTAAACGGTGTGATTTGGACCACATATATGTGCAAATAGGTCTATAATTTTGATAGTGGGGTTTTTCATGGTTTTTACATGGTTAGTCAAACTATGTGATAAACCATGTGGGGTGCCCTTCCCTATAGTATAACGTTCATGGTTGGCACACAAATTGTCAAACTATGCACCTAAACCATGTGAATTAATATATTTGGGTAAAATGAACATTTTATCCCTAATTATAATCTATTTATAACCTATATTTCACTCTCCCTCATTAACAACAATCTATCCCCATTTTTTAGCTCCCTTGGTGGCTATTCTTGGATTTGATCCCGACTCTCCGCCAGATCTCCGATTCAAGCGCTGATCGTCTCGTTAGATCCACATCAGTGAGTTCTCAATTCCCTTTTAGCCATTCTTCATTATTATGGATATCATATGCACTCTTTAGATTCAAGATAATATGCCCTATTATTAGTTTCTTCGTTCTGTTCTTTGATTTTCTCTCGATCTGAGTCGAATTAGGAGATGATACTGGATGATCTATCAACTACAAACCTAAGGTAGGTGGTCTTGTGCCTTTCATTAAAATTCAAAGTTTTTATATATGTCATTGTGACACACACCCAATTTTTGGGAATTTCCATGAGATGGAATTAAATCATTATTTTGTTTAGAATGGACTATGTAGTTAAATATCCCTTCATTGAATGATTATAGGTTAAATACCTTGGAAACGGAGCCACCCTTTGGGCGCGTTGTTTAATTAAATGGACCATTATGATGGGTTATAATTTTGGATGCCTTGGAGGTATTTCTATTTAACCCTTGCCTCATGATGTGAATTTTGAATTTAATTTTGAATCAAATGGATGAATTTAATTATGAATTGATATTTTAATTGAATTGGAATATCAATTATAATTTAATTGATTAAGAATGGAGGGTGTGAAATGACCAAGACCCTTGGACCATTTCTTATAATAACTTGTTTAAGCTTGAGTTTTCCTTTTTAATGAATTTCCCATGTGAGATGAATAGAGTATATGACATGTGATAGGTTTTTTAAGATTGATAAGCTTGTTATAAAGAATTTCCCATGTGAGTATTTGATAGACAAGCCTTCTAATCTTGGACTATGCCTTTAGCCACCTTTTAAAGTGAGGTTTGAATTGTAATGTTCTTGGTATTGAACTTGACATGTTTAAATGAAATTGATTAAATTTAATTGTTTAAATGATATTAATTTCTTATATTTATTTGGTGACACATGGATTCATATTATAATTCCATAGATGGACTTAGTTGGCTTGAAACTTGCTTATTCCTGAGTGATTTTTGGACTCCCTTGAGGACTACCAAAGTCAAACTTAGAGGCTTGATTGTTACATGATGAGTGAAACTTGGAATAAAAATGGATTTATAAGGATGTAATAAAATTTAATTTGATAATGTATTCCATGGGTGATACTTGGGCTCCCTTAGTGGACTGCCAAGGATGGACTTGAGTGGCAGAGATGTTATACCACACCTAGAGCGATACCTGGGTTCTTGTGAGGATACCATGGATGGACTTGTAGGGTGTTGGTTTATATTATAAATATAGTGATACCTAGATTAAAAATTAATAATTACATGGAAAAGATCATGTTTATAAATGAATAAAGAATGAAATGGTTTATATGAAGTTTTTTCCATGTCAAAGCACAAGCTTGGATTCAGTCTTTATTTATAATTTATGGATGGCCTGTTTAGGAATCCTTGATCATGTTATCATAGGGGATACCAGGATACATGTTGATATCGAGACTTAATATTTAAATGAGAATGAATGTTTAATTGAACATTCATATAAATGACACAACCCTGAATGTTAAATTAGAGACTTTCCTTTTAAATGAACTTGTTTATAAATGAGAACCTAGACTCTATAGGATATTTACTTTCAGTATTTACTTGCTTATTATATTACTACCTAAACTCTATTATATATATTCACTGATTGGAATACATATACCTTGGGTGGTTGCCTACTGGGATTTAGTCTCACACCCTATTCGGGCCACCTTAGGAACCTGAACAGATTATATGATTTCAGGTATGGATAATGGTATGCACCCTAATACAGGTTCTTAATTGCTGCTTGGGAGTAGGGGATCATGAGACTAAGCTAAGGCTCACGATTATAGCTAGGAAATTTTTTATCCTTTTTACTTTTGATGCATGTATTGTATTGTACCCCCATATACTTTTTTTCAGCTATTTTTTAGAGACATATGACATGTATTGTTATCATTATTTTATATGAGATTCCTTTTGGGATTTTTATCTATTCCTACTGATTAGCCATTTTCTATATGTTATACTACTTTCGCTACTTGTATGTTGTTGAATCTATTGTGTTACACTCTATTAATGAGGGTATAGTCTCCCTATATACACACCTAGGCCCTCGCTGCTAGTCGGCAGCCTCTGACATTTGGGGAGATGTGCTTGAGGCCATATGGCCAACAGAGCTCAGGGTACTGTTGATTTATGAAATACATCTATGTGCGCAAGTCGTAACATGCATCAATAATAATCTTAAAGTCTAAGGACCCTTACACACACTCACATATATGAATATCTAATGACACCAAAACATGAAAAATTCCTATTATATAGTCTATTATCATAGTCTCCTATATTGGACAAAACTAAGTGAAAAAATAATGAGAAAAAAGCATCATCCTCTTATGAGTACTCGCACTTGACAGTCTACATACTATGTGTCCTATTATAGTACATTATCCAAATGTTGGACTATATTTAATAATATCATCCTAACACTTCATGGTTCTCATCATATTAGAGAAACTATTATGACCTATTGAATATGAAAAATACCCTAGTAAATTATTACATCATTGTTATGTATAAGAAAAACCAATATGTGATAAGATATTTATATTAATACTCACTTATTTGAATATACTTGTAATCTAAAGTACAAAGTAGTTGGTTCTAGAGTATCAACTTCAAAAAACTCCCACTTGCACTAGAATCAACTAATAATGACTGGTTAGTCCTCACATGTTAAACATGATTATACTAAGTATGGATACAACTACTAGGTCTACCACATTTCTGTGGTTAGGGTTGGTATGGCCACATGTCTGTATGGAGAATCTCTTTACTGCAACACTACTACCTTGAGAAAATCCCTCAAGTAGTGATAAAAATGAGTATCTAAATTTTTGTTCCTATGTCAAATTTTGACATCTTGACCAAGACTATAGTCAAATATTATCATGATATTGATAAAAAATATTTCTTACGGCATATACTAAAATCAGAGCATGTTGTTTCTAAACTGCTTCTTAAATTGCAGGAGAAGCCACAATGTACATAGATATCGTAGATATGGTAACTACTAACTATAATAAATTTTTCTTGCATATTACCTTATCCATTTATGCGATACTAGATCAAATTGAAATAATTATAGACAAGATTTCAATTATCATGTTCACTAGTATTCCCACTTCTCCAAACACTAGAAACTCCTCCAGTTATACTTTTCCAAGTATTGTCAGATAGTTTTAGCTTCAAGTTTATATAGTTATATTGGATCTTGTTTGATATTTACCTTTTATTCATTATGTATCAGTAATATCATATGTCAATACATATCATGTCATATGAGATAAATTCCTAGAACTTAAGCTTATGAAATTATTTTAATCTTTATAATCTCTTCCTATGACCATGCATGTTCTATTGGAAGTATTATATACCAATTACAATTAGATATTGAATTGTTTATATATCATATATTATATTCTATGTGTTTAAAGAATTTTAATCTAAAATAAATACTATTTATCAAAATATTCCACTTAATACTGATTGGAACATCTTCCCTCATATTTTAACAAACTCTTAGATAAACACTTTTATCTAGGATAAAACAATTTTCACCTTATCTCTTTTTCAAAACATGTTGTAGAATTCAATGAATCATAAACCATGTGTATTTAATTATTTATCTCATATATTTTATAAATCTTTACTATAAAACATCTTCTCTTATTATATAAGATAAATGAGAATACTATACACATCCTTTACTTAGATTTATCTGAGCTGACATATTCCTCTACATTCAAATATTTGTTGTAGAAACTTTTTTCTTCATCAGTTGAATGTAAAACACAATATTTATTGATTTTTATCTTGATTTTGAAGTCATTTATAATTAACATACTTAAAATTGTACCTTTTTTACAATATACCCTTTAAAAATGAAGAATTGCAATCTATAACACCAATACCTAACATTGACATTCCATATAGTTTCCAAAACCCCTTGAGACATCTCAAACAATTTCATCCTTTAGAATAATTTTTCATTATTCCTGATAATACCTTTAGAATTCAATGACCTTGAGTGGATATTTGAAGAAACATTTTTAGACTTTCCAACTAAAATTTCTTCATTCAGTTTAAAATTTTACCCACTTTCACTATTCATAGAACACTAGAACCAAAACAACATATTCCTTGTTCATATATATTCAATACTTTGAGAATATTGGGCAAAAACTTATTTAATTCATTCATATTGTTAAAATATTTCATTTATGATAACAAAAATAATTCTTTAACCTGAATAATTGATAATGAAACCTTTAGTCTCACTTGGTCATTATACCCAATCATACTGAGTATATGCATGGAGACTGTAATTCCTTAGAACAACATGCATAAAATTCCATCAAAACCTCATGTGAATCATTATATTCATCTTATAAGTATCAATATTTACATGTTGAACAATTTCAATAGCATTAAAACCATCATAGAGTGACATTAATGGTTAACCTTAGTGTATACTCGTGGCATGTGCTTCTAGAGGTAATAGAACTAGAATTCTAACCATCATGGATTATATGGATCATAGATGATGATTTTGTTGATGCATGCAGCCAACACCAAGCTCTTCAAAGTCCATTAGATACAATATCTCCTTAAAAATATCATTTTTTCATCCATGATTACTCTAGTTTTGGTGATGAAGGGGGAGAAGTTCAACCTTTCATAGAATGATACAATGGTGATCAACTCTATCCTGTTGATCCCTATAGTCCACACCCCAATGATGTTTAATAGTGTCCTCCTAAAGTCTGAATTTGGATGTTTGATCAGTTTCAGGAACTCATACCTACTAAAGTGCCCTGAAACCGACCCATACAAAAAAATGGAATGAGACATAAACTAATAGAGGCACATTACATTGACTCAAATCCCAAAGTAGGCCATAAATATTTGATAAGACATTGATTAATAGGTTGATTCTATATATGTGTTCCATCTACCCCACCATGATGAAGGTGTTTGATCTCACCACTATATAGGAGTCCCTGAATATCAGTATCCCCCCACTCAGGAAGGATTCAAAGAACCCTATAAAAGTCAAGTTTAGGGTCATCCACTAGCTCACAGGAAAGATTCACTCTATGTACTATCCCTACTCCAATAGGAACTAGTATAACCCAAGATCACCTCATGTGTAAAGTCCTCATCACTTCTTTAACCACCACACCATTTTCTATTTAATAATTTTTATGAAATTTATAAACCATGTCTTTTAGGGGGAATCCAAGTGTAGGTGTGGATCTCTCTGATGCTCCTCCCTTAATGATAGTAGCTACACCTTCTCCCATATTGTGGACTGTTCCATGTACCTTAGGAATTTGTTACATGTAGAAACACTTAATAAATTTCATTCAGTATGGGGACCCCTTTAAACTTATATATATCCCATACTAACTATGATGAAGGTGTAAAGTGTTTGTGTCTAGTGACCTCCAACTCAACAAATCTAGGATGCGATCCAGGTGGTGATAAGCATGGAACTGATACATCTACACTAAATCATATAGTCTAATCCCAAACTTAGGGTCTCTAAAATCCTCATAAGTCAATGGAACCTAGTAGGCCCACACCCACTCATCTATGATGTTTCCTCCTAGGAAAAAGTAACATTACTTGGTCTATCCCTATGATTATCCATTGCGCAAGCCCAATATATAATGGCTACTGGGGAAGAAACATCTCACCAATAGAAACTTCAATATTGATTGTCTTGGTTGGATTCCATAGGGTGGGTTGTGGTCTCTCAAAATATAGATAGTGGAAAAGATTATAATTATTTTATATTATAAGTAGTTCTTGAAGTAGTACTATGGAGCGTTGAAGTTATCTTCCAGGGTTAGGATATCATCCAGTGGATCAAACCCTATAGTGGGATTATCTGAGATAGAGAACACTCCCACTATTTTTTCTCATTATATTCGCTATAATTAGTGTATTGGTTGAAGCTAGTCACCTGATATAGTTATAGGGTTCTCTATCATTATTCTCCTATGTGTGGTGTCATCCTGAGTAGTTGGATTATCCATTTCTATAGTTTGGTTAATCAGTATAATTTTTTCAAATTTTGGTTCATGCAAAAGTATCTAACTCATGAATGTATGATTCACACAAAGATATTCTTGATGGAGCACTTAAATCCTTGTTCATGCAACTGGTAGTCACGAAACATCATTTGCATAAGTGTTTAGTGCATGGAAAGCTAATTGAATTGTTTTGTGGACCTCTCACAAGAGATTATTTCCATGAAAATAGAGAAAAACCCAATTTAAACAAAAGCTTATTGGTCCCCCAGGGGCCCCTCGAGCCTATTCATAGGAGATGAGGTGACTTTTCATCTATCAGAGTTGCATGTGAGTAAAGGATAAAGTGAAAAACTTTAGTGTTTTCCACAAAATTTGATCCTTATTTCCAACATCGGACCCAATTCCAATGGTATAGGCATTTCTTACACTAAAAAATGTATCCAAGATGGATCAAAGAGGAAGAATGTCAAAAAGAAGAAAAATTTGTGCATCTAGGTATAATCCCACATAACTCAAGTTGCACGAGTCCATATATTGAGGTATCATGGAAAACTAAGTTATGTGTGCATGAAAATATTCCATGATAAATCACTACTATGATCTTTAAGGACTATAAATACCCTCTAACTCACCACATAGAGGGATTTTGGATCTTTTCAAGAAGTTTAAGTGCCTCAAATTTTACAATCTTGAATTTCCACAACTCATGCAAGTCAATCTAAGTAGAATCCATGGATTCTTGTAGTGATAAATTATATGTGAATTTCCTCACTCAAACCCTTTAATTAATTTTAAAGTACTAGATATTGTTTCATTCAACTTTCTCTCCATGAATAAGAGTATTTTTGGAAGAGCATAATGCATCATGAAACCCAGGCCTTTCATTACCCATACCTTGTATGACATTGTGGTATAGTAACCCATTTGATATGATTTATATGATACCAAATTCCATTACAGTGACGGAATATGGGGGAATTACCTCACCCAATACAAATTCACTCATGAAAATTCCATACACATGATGAGAATTGTGGCCTTCTAAGAAACCCAATGCATAAGCCCCACTCAATCCCTTATTGTTGTTTTCTTAATGATGCAAGGGTCATTACTGCATGACATTAAACTAAATCGACCGGTCCTAACATAAAACATTAAACTATAAAACTTTACTATATGGGTTTTTATTATTGTTCCAATCATATATGTAGGATACCGCTCTGAGGTTCAATCCCAATGCCACTATCACCCCAGCTCCCCTTTAAGAGGAAATATTTCCTCAAATATAATCACCTTCCTTGAGAGAAAAAAACCTATCATATCACCTACCAATATGGATCTATCTAATAATGAATCCTTACTACACTCTAAATCCTAAGAATCCCCACTAGAATCTAAATCATGAGCATCCCCACTAGAATTTTAAACCATGAGCGTCACCACTAGACTCTAAACCATGAGTGTCCCAACTAGACTATATACTATGAGAACTATCCTACTTGATTTAAAACCATAGTCCAGTCATTCCTTATGATAAATGAATAATATATCACTTCCTTCCTTATGTGATGAGCATAATATAACCTATACTTCCATATGTGATGAGTATAAGATGATTTTTCTTTCTTTATGTGATGAACATAAGATGAACCATTATTCCTTATGTGGAAAGAATTTTATGACATATATTTCCTTATATGGTGAGAATATGATGATCCATCCTTCATCATGTGATGAGAATAAGATTCCCTCATTCCCTAGGATGAGGAATATTGTAGAGAACCGACGCTTAACGTACATTGACATTACATTACTTTTGCGGAACACTTAGTACATAACAAAAAAACACACACACAAGGATCGTAATAGTTTAGTGTCTTTGGAAACTTGGAACATAATCTTCTAATCGTGGTGAAAGATCTTCAATATATCCCATAAAGATCTTACCTTTTTTTACCTAAAACCTTTCTTTATATCCTGGGGAAAAGAAAACATAAAAGGGTGAGCTCAAATGCTCAGTAAGGGTAAACAAAATAAAAATCAATCACATCATATTCATAAGAACATAACTTTTGGAAATCTTAACCTGTAAAAGAGAGCATAATTTCATAACATGGGATAAATTATAGTAGTGAAATGAAATCCCAATAATCATAACTTAAAACATGAAACTTTGTGGTATACACACATAATCATAGAGAATAATTTCTTGTTAGTCAAGACTCATTGCCAAGACTATCTTAGTGGACAAAGTCCCTTTCTGAACCGAGTCACCCTCGTTCCAGTCCTGTTTCATTGAGCCGGTATAACCTACCATTCCAGCCATGTCTATCTCATGAGATATAAAATCTTTACCCAATGCATTGGAGGGAGATATAGTTCCCACCCATCTTATAATGAATCCTTTCTTATGTGTGCCACATAATCATAAATCATACATCATCGTATAACACATGTAATAAAAATGGGATTCTTGAAACATCATGACATCATAAAACAAATCATATATGGTAAATGACTTCATAAAAATAATTCCCTCACAACATAATCAAATCAATGTAATAATAGGGATAAAAACAGAACCCTATATTATATTATATGGAAAATAATTTTGATAAAACATTTGAACTCCATTCTTGAGGAAAATATCCTTTCTTCTTCAAAAATACTTTTCTTTTCTTAAAATGTCATAAAATTATAAACTAAAAGAATTTTATTAAAAATAAACTTGAAAACTTGTAAAGGAAGCTTCTTGGAATTAATGTTTTAAAAATCCATTCATGTCATATAAGTTAAAAAAAACATTCTTCGTACTTTTGTCGGAAAAGTCAAAAAAGTACCTCGTATGAAAAAAAACGACAAAAGATTCCTTTCATATCTTTTACTAAAAACTCACCGAAGGGTAAAATAGGTTTTAAACAATTTTAGGTGAATGGAAATAATATTACATATTGAGGAAACATGGATGTGGATGATAAAATACACCCCATTAAATTTCAAAGTATAAACAATCTCGGATAAAAATGAGATTGTGATATTTCCCTTACCTTAGGTCCGACTTGCTTTGTACGTGTCCGAACCTCCTGTATAATGATTTAAATCATGTTATTGACTTATTCCAGAATCATATTAATTGTTATTATATCATATATGGTCCACTTATGACTTTATATTACCCGTTCTTTTGTAAATTCATGTTAAAGTAGCGTTTTGGGTAAAATCGTCTCATTTGTCGTTCGTGTTTTTAACTTGTAATTATTAATATGATTACTTGGATCATGATTACTTATATCCAGAATTTAAAACATGATTTATATATAATATATATTCATAATATATAATATATCGATAAATGGAATGAAATACACCGTTCATGGAGACGGTAGTTCGTACGTACGCATGAACGCTGTTTTCGTTTCCTTATTGAATTGAATGGAATTAAGTAGATGACATAAATATAAATAAATCCAGTATCATTATTATGTAATATATTTCATTAGTACTTACTATATATACTTTATAATCATTCATGAATGGTTAATCATTGAGAATGAATCTCATCACGTCGTGGAGACGGTAGTCCGTACGTACGCACGAGCGATGATATCGTTCCCATGGTCCTGGAATTGTGTTAAAGTGTATGTATACTATTTCAGTATCAATATCACTTTATAATAATCGTATATAGTTACTCATTACACCATTATACCCATCCAATTAAGGTGGTGGCAGAAAATAGATTACACCACGGCGTGGAGACGATATTCCGTACGTACGCACGCGCGGTGATTTCCTTTTTCCGTAGGATGGATAGAAGGTTAATTAGAGTTGATTAATATTTATAATAACATATCAGTATATAATAAATACTGATGTTATTACTTTATCATGAAACAACTAAATAATAAGAAGTTTAAGAAGAAAGAAATTGAAAAAGATCGATAATGGATATTACCTATTTTTGACGTGCCTTCACTTAACCTCCACTTAAAGAACTAAGGATGGTCTTTGAATAAGACAAGGACCTCTAGGATGATACTAGGGAAGTGGAGAAGATATTTTGGTATGGTTTTGCCGAGCTTGAATGCTCAAATTGGTGTGAGGAGGAGAGGGAGGAGGTGCCCTTTTATAAGGGAGGAGAGGGGCATCTTAGGAAAATCTCAAAATATTATTTTATATTAAGGTCAAATTCGGTTTATAATGGTTCCAAATGGTCTTATTTAAAAGATAAAGTGGGGATGGGTCTAAATAATCTCATCCAATAGGATTTAGACAAGTTTAGGTTATTATTTTAACCTTATCGATTAAATTTAACTCTAAGTTAAATAATTTAACTTTTACCGTGTCTTTTTGTTTTCTTACACTGTATGGTTAATAAACTTACTATATGAATCCAAACTAACCACAAGTTGTTTATTATTAATATATCTATCCTTATCTAAGTCATTTGGCCGAACCGTATATTTTTAGGAATTAAATAACAATTAATAATATAATATTTGTTTTAAAAACTAATTTATGTCAATTTTGACACTATTTGGTACATGATTTTTATGAAATTTCTAACAGAATGATAAGTTCGAAACAAGTTACGTAAATCATCAATAACATGTCATATTAACCTATAAAATTAGTTTAAGTCATAAAAATACTCAAATTACATTTATTTGGGCATTTATAACATCAATTATGTTAATTTTTCTTAAAAAGGTAATTATTGTATCATTGTTGTGTCATAAATAAATTAAATTATTTAAAGTCTAAAAATTATAAATAAAATACCATTATGTAGAAAACAGTTTTATCTTTCTAATTAATATTTATAGTCGAATTTATCTTATGTATAACCCCATATTAAAAATGTTTTAGTAAATAAACTTTGATTTTAACTCTTTTAACTCTTCTTTGAATTAAATAATAATAAATGTCCTAATCTAATCCAAGTGGGCCTAAATGATAATATTTTACACTTAAGGTTGTTTTTGGTCGAGATAAACTTGTACAATAGGATAAGTACATGTGTTAGGGTAATATTAATATCATTTTTACCCTTAATTGCCCTATTTACTTTTAACCGTGGTAAAAAAAAGTAAAAAGTTACGATTCACCAAAAATTATTTTCATCTCATTGAACCACATTTTGCTTACTGACATCAACCGTGTCTCTCATATTTTTGAAATTCCATTCACAAAAGCGGTAAAATTAAGATTTCTGAAAAAATTAATTTTTTTTAACTACCACTTAGTAGTTTCACTATTCATCAAAAATTGAAGTTTTTCAGAAAAATGCCAAAATTTCACCCTAAGCTATAATTGATATTCTGAATTCAAAAATGATTTCTATTTTACAAGATTCCCAACATATAAGTTGTATTAATTAATTTTATAATTAATTTCCACTATCACAACAAATAGCGTGTTTTAAGAGATAATAACTATAAAAAGATTAACACTTGTTTATGTCTGGTGTAAATGTGAAATTACATACAATGACCAACATTGTATTAAATTGTAAAAATATATTCTAAATATACATTAAAAACACTAAAATTAATAATTTATCACTATTAATTATTTCGATTAAAAAAGTTGTTTTTAATTAAAATTTAGTAATTTTCACTATTCATCAGAAAATGAAAGTTATCCGAAAAGTACCAAAATTTCACCCTAAGCTAATTTCGATATTAAGAATCCAAAAATAAAGTCCATTTTGAAAAATAAAATTTAAAAAATTTCAAAAATTGGTTATTACTATTCATAACGGCTAGTTTTAATAATATTTTAATAGCATATTGCTGTTTAGTGAAACTCGTTATTGCGTACTACACACGCTATCGAGGAAGGTCGCGATTGCGTGTAATGGAAGGCAAGTCAAGGATGCGTGTTGTGAAAGCTTCTTTTTGTGTAGCGTACAACACAAGACATTAAAAAAAGAATATTTTTCATAAAAATTCGGGGTGTTACATTCTACCCCCCTTAAAATGAATTTCGCCCTCGAAATTCGTCGTGGTTATAAATGGTTTACTATTAGAAAGTTTCTTTAATAGAAACCCACATCGTAAAAAGGAATACCAAAACCAATCTTTAAAAACAAAAGTATGAAACGTAACGGTTACCCAAATAAACTAATCACTGGGTTTCCACATAGGTGAAAATATGGATATGGAAGAAAAATCTAACCATCATGTTCTGATGAAGAGTGGTAGAGAACATGGCTATGGAAAAGCCAACAATCACAAATCCATAAATTTGTGATGATCTAAGGTACCACCTGATTAATCAGATATAAGAGCACTAGGACAACATTTTTGGTTTTCAAGATTGTTTCCCTAAAGTTGTAGAATTTGAATTAGAATAAATACTTACTTTATTTTGGTACAATCTCACTGTTGTTCATGCCTTGAACAATTTCCACTTCATCTCTTAAATAAATGAAGTTGAATTTTTTATTCGTGAAGTGTTAGCAGATCATGTGATAGAATGACGGGTCATTCCATCTGTCTCAAACAAAAGGTTAGCAAAAGTTATTAAATATACATAAGTCTATCTATAGTGAGATTAATCATATATGGTTCCTAAAATGGACTTATACTTTATATATCATACTGCTTAATATAATAAAACTAGTTTCTACTAAACAGGGACTTCCTGTAGGCCAGTGGTAGGCGATAAAGGCCAGTCACACTTCGATTGTGGGTTCGATTTCCACAGCCTTGTCCGACGCGATGGGCTGTCGCCCGTCCTGCAGGTTGTCCTTTTTCTAAAACTATATTACTATAACATCCCATCAATAATATCAAAAAAAACTTTTATCCTTAAACAATACTAACTTATGTCCAACATAATCCATTCCAATCTTTAGGCTTATCCATAATACTGCAGTCCACTCTCATAACATAGTGAAAACGATTAACAGAGATTTAATACCATCTTTGATCCCCATATATCATAAGATATGTCTTGTTGGTCACATTCCAAACATTCAAAAGCCTTAATCATGTATTCTCTTGAATACCCATTGAACCTTAGTGAAAACATGAATGCAGTTAAAAGTTAACACTTTCCACATACCAAAATCCTCAAAATTCTATATACTCAAACCATGATATCACTTAGTCCTTATATCAATCACGAGATCATGAATACTGTCAAATATTTCATTTTCTCGTTTTCCCTTCATTATGCGTATATCATCTTATTTCCAAAAATATCTCAATCACTTTGAATACCACATTAGACCAATACATAAGTATTCTAATATTCCATGATACTATATACAACACTATTTTGGAATCCCATTACATAAACACTTAATCATTCCACCACATCATTATCATATTCAACATTGCCAATGGTGATCGCATGTGACTTCCCTTTGTCCTTTTCTTTAAGTGGTTGCTCATGTAGATCATCACTAACCCATGGATTAGGGCATTTATTAGCATAATGCCCCATTTCCTTGCACTTGAAGCATTGAAGTGTTGGTGGTGCGTTCTCTGCAGTGTTTGCTTTATTCACATCATTAGAAACCCTTTTTCCATTACTTCGACACTCAGCTGCTCGATGACCTTCTTTTCCACACTTAAAACATTTTCTAGTCCCTTTAAGACAATCTCCACCATGCTTCTTTCCACACTTTGTGCATAAGGAAACATTCATCTTCTTTTCACCATTATTCTGAGATTTCTCCTTGATCTTTCGTTTCTTGTCAAAACCATGAGATGGATATGTAACACCAACTTACATTTCTACCTTGATAGCACAACACAAAATTTCGTCATAGCTACTGAAGTCTCTTATAGCTAATGCCCTTCGAAGACTTGGTTTTACGCCACTGAAAAATCGATCAACTTTACTTTCAGGTCGGATGATAATGCCAGATGCATACCTTGCAAGTCTTGTAAAATTTGCTTCGTATATACCAACAGATTCATCATCCTTCTGCTTCAGCTCAAGAAACTCCTTTTCCATCTTTGTTCAAAGAATACGAGGGAAGTACTTACTGAAAAACAAGTTCTTGAACTCGTCTCATTCCATGGACTCAATTTCATCTCTTGGCCTCGTATTCTTGATAAGATTCCACCATTGATCAGCTTCACCTTCCAAACGATATACTGCTAAGATGACTTTATCATGTTCAGAACATTGAAGAACTGAAAATATCTTTTTAGTAGTACTGATCCATTGTTCAGCAACAAGTGGATCAGAAGACCCACTGAAAGAAGGTGGACGTTGCCTCATGAAGGACTCAATAAAATATTGTTCCCTTCTCTGCTCATTTGGAAGTCCAGAATGATTCATAGCTTGTGTAAGTATAACAATATGATTTTGCACTCCATCTCCCATAACATTTGTTTGTTCAGGAGGACAATCATTGCATTGTCCATTGCATTGATCAACACAGTTCCTTAAGGTTCCAGCCATCGTCTAAAACCCAAAAAGAATAGTGTGAGAGGCAAAAATCATGCTAGGGAAAACAACATAATAAAGGGGGAGTACCTTCAATATCTAATATCTTAGGTTTAATTCTATGATCATTAGCGTAGTTCTAGTACTATAACCTATACGTATACTTAACCTTAGGGACATCCCTAGACATACCTTATAAATATCTCTAGGGATCTCACTAACATTTTCGCATCCTAGTTTCCAAAGGTTGAATAAACCTTTCCTCTGATACCAACTGTAGATACCTGAAGCTTAACGTACATTGACATTGCATTACTTTTGCGGAATACTTAGTACATAACAAAAAAACACACACACAAGGATCGTAATAGTTTAGTGTCTTTGGAAACTCGGAACGTAATCTTCTAATCGTGGTGAAAGATCTTCAATATCTCCCATAAAGATCTTCCTTTTTTTTACCTAAAACCTTTCTTTATATCCTGGGGAAAAGAAAACATAAAAGGGTGAGCTCAAATGCTCAGTAAGGGTAAACAAAAGAAAAATCAATCACACCATATTCATAAGAACATAACTTTTGGAAATCTTAACCTGCAAAAGAGAGCATAATTTCATAACATGGGATAAATTATAGTAGTGAAATGAAATCCCAATAATCATAACGTAAAACATGAAACTTTGTGGCATACACACATAATCATAGAGAATCATTTCTTGTTAGTCAAGACTCATTGCCAAGACTATCTTAGTGGACAAAGTCCCTTTCTGAACCGAGTCACCCTCGTTCCAGTCCTGTTTCACCGAGCTGGTATAACCTACCGTTCCAGCCATGTCTATCTCATGAGATATAAAATCTTTACCCAATGCATTGGAGGGAGATATAGGTCCCACCCATCTTATAATGAATCCTTTCTTATGTGTTCCACATAATCATAAATCATACATCATCGCATAACACATGTAATAAAAATGGGATTATTGAAACATCATGACATCATAAAACAAATCATATAAGGTAAATGACTTCATAAAAATAATTCCCTCACAACATAATCAAATCAATGTAATAATAGGGATAAAAACAGAACCCTATATTATATTATATGGAAAATAATTTTGATAAAACATTTGAACTCCATTCTTGAGAAAAATATCCTTTCTTCTTCAAAAACACTTTTCTTTTCTTAACATGTCATACAATTATAAACTAAAAGAAGTTTATTAAAAATAAACTTGAAAACTTGTAAAGGAAGCTTCTTGGAATTAATGTTTTAAAAATCCATTCATACCGTATAAGTTAAAAAAACAATCTTCGTACTTTTGTCGGAAAAGTCAAAAAAGTACCTCGTATGAAAAAAAAACGACAAAAGATTCCTTTCATATCTTTTAATAAAAACTCGCCGAAGGGTAAAATAGGTTTTAAACAATTTTAGGTGAATGGAAATAATATTACATATTGAGGAAACATGGATTTGGATGATAAAATACACCCCAGTAAATTTCAAATATAAACAATCTCTAATAAAAATGAGATTGTGATATTTCCCTTACCTTAGGTCCGACTTGCTTTGTACGTGTCTGAACCTCCTGTATAATGATTTAAATCATGTTATTGACTTATTCCATAATCATATTCATTGTTATTATATCATATATGGTCCACTTATGACTTTTTATTACCCGTTCTTTTGTAAATTCATGTTAAAGTAGCGTTTTGGGTAAAATCGTCTCATTTGTCGTTCGTGTTTTTAACTTGTAATTATTAATATGATTACTTGGATCATGATTACTTATATCCAGAATGTAAAACATGATTTATATATAATATATATTCATAATATATAATATATCGATAAATGGAATGAAATACACCATTCATGGAGATGGTAGTCCGTACGTACGCATGAACGCTGTTTTCGTTTCCTTATTGAATTGAATGGAATTAAGTAGATGACATAAATATAAATAAATCCAATATCATTATTATGTCATATTTTATTATTACTTACTATATATACTTTATAATCATTCATGAATGGTTAATCATTGAGAATTAATCTCATCGTGTCGTGGAGACGGTAGTCCGTAAGTACGCACGAGTGATGATATCGTTCCCATGGTCGTGGAATTGTGTTAAAGTGTATGTATACTATTTAAGTATCTATATCACTTTATAATAATCATATATAGTTACTCATTACACCATTATACCCATCCTATTAAGGTGGTGGCGGAAAATAGAATACACCACGGCGTGGAGACGGTATTCCGTACGTACGCACGCGCGGTGATTTCCTTTTTCCGTAGGATGGATAGAAAGTTAATTAGAGTTGATTCATATTTATAATAACATATCAGTATATAATAAATACTGATGTTATTAATTTATCATGAAACAACTAAAGAAGAAGAATTTTAAGAAGAAAGAAATTGAAAAAGATCAGTAATGGATATTACCTCTTTTTGACGCGCCTTCACTTAACCTCCACTTAAATAACTAAGGATGGTCTTTGAAGAAGACCAGGACCTCTAGGATTATACTAGGGAAGTGGAGAATAGATTTTGGAAGGGTTTTGTCGAGCTTTAATTCTCAAATTGGTGTGAGGAGGAGAGGGAGGAGGTGCCCTTTTATAAGGGAGGAGAGGGGCATCTTAGGAAAATCTCAAAATATTATTTTATATTAATGTCAAATTCGGTTTATAATGGTTCCAAATGGTCTTATTTCGAAGTTAAAGTGGGGATGGGTCGAAATCCTCTCATACAATAGGATTTAGACAAGTTTAGGTAATTATTTTAACCTTATCAATTAGATTTAACTCTAAGTTAAATAATTTAACTTTTACCGTGTCTTTTTGTTTTCTTACACTATATGGTTAATAAACTTACTATATGAAGCCAAACGAACACCAAGTTGTTTATTATTAATATATATATCCTTATCTAAGTCATTTGGCCGAACCTTAGATTTTTAGGAATTAAATAACAATTAATAATATAATATTTGTTTTAACAACTAATTTATGTCAATTTTGACACTATTTGGTACATGATTTTTATGAAATTTCTAACAGAATGATAAGTTCGAACCAAGTTACTTAAATCCTCAATAACATGTCATATTAACATAGAAAATTAGTTTAAGTCATAAAAAGTCTCAAATTGCATTTATTTGGGCATTATAACATCAATTATGTTAATTTTTCTTAAAAAGTTAATTATTGTATCATTGTTGTGTCATAAATAAATTAAATTATTTAAAGTCGAAAAATTACAAATAAAATACCATTATGTAGTAAATCGTTTTATCTTTCTAATTAATATTTATAGTCGAATTTATCTTATGTATAACCCCATATTAAAAATGTTTTAGTAAATAAACTTTGATTTTAACTCTTTTAACTCTTCTTTGAATTAAATAATAATAAATTTCCTAATCTAATCCAAGTGGGCCTAAATGATAATATTTTACACTTAAGGTTGTTTTTGTTCGAGATACACTTGTCCAATAGTATTAGGACATGTGTTATGGTAATATTAATATCATTTTTACCCTTAATTGCCCTATTTACTTTTAACCGTGGTAAAAAAAAGTAAAAAGTTACTATTCACCAAAAATTATTTAATCTCATTGAACCACATTTTACTTACTGACATCAACCGTGTTTCTCGGTTTTTTGAAATTCCATTCAAAAAAGCTGTAAAATTAAGATTTATGAAAAAATTAATTTTTTTAACTACCACTTAGTAGTTTCACTATTCATCAAAAATTGAAGTTTTTCAGAAAAATGCCAAAATTTCACCCTAAGCTATAATTGATATTCCGAATTCAAAAATGATTTCTATTTTACAAAATTCCCAACATATAAGTTTCATTAATTAATTTTATAATTAATTTCCGCTGTCACAACAAATAGCGTGTTTTTAAGAGATAATAACTATCAAAAGATTAACACTTGTTTATGTCTGGTGTAAATGTGAAATTACATCCAATGACCAACATTGTATTAAATTGTAAAAATATATTCTAAATATACATTAAAACCACTCAAATTAATAATTTATCACTATTAATTATTTCGATTAAAAAAGTTGTTTTTAATTAAAATTTAGTAATTTTCACTATTCATCAGAAAATGAAAGTTATCCGAAAAGTACCAAAATTTCACCATAAGCTAATTTCGATATTAAGAATCCAAAAATAAAGTCCATTTTGAAAAATAAAATTTAAAAAATTTCAAAAAGTGGTTATTACTATTCATAACGGCTAGTTTTAATAATATTTTAATAGCATATTGCTGTTTAGTGAAACTCGTTATTGCGTACTACACACGCTATCGAGGAAGGTCACGATTGCGTGTAATGGAAGGCAAGTCAAGGATGTGTGTTGTGAAAGGTTCTTTTGGTGTAGCGTACAACACAAGACATTAAAAAAAGAATATTTTTCATAAAATTTCGGGGTGTTACAAATATCATTGATCCATTCATTTTTTATGTAAAGAGAATAAAATTCTCTCATGTCTTAACATCTGGATGATGAAATTAGAATCAAGTATACCCAACACACTCATCCACTCTGATCGTAAGGTCTTATCTCTACTAAGGAATCAATTGATGTAATTAACTAATGTATATATGAATAAGATTAATAAGGGGTTAACAAGCATTTTTTAAATCAATGAGTGGATCTTGGACTTGGAAATAAGATCCATAATGGGATGAGTTGACCTCTCATCCCTTTGTTCTAATCAATGGTGCCCTCACCACCACCCTGATTGTGAACGCTCACCCACCTTTGGAAAATAGGAACATGAGACATAGATCATGACCATCCTCGCACATCCAAGAATCATCCCAATAGAAATTGTTAGAAACATGTATATATATATAAACATTAATATATATAACTGTTAAAAATAAATATTTATATTTTCAAATATTAAATTATTTATATATAAATATACTGAGGTTTATAAAAACACACAATTTCTATATATACAAATATATATATATATATATATATATATTATTTTCATTTTGAAATAATTTCAAATATTTTATTCAAATTGGACTATAGTTAAATATATTTATTATATATATATATTGATAATTATAATTTGATGGGATGGATTTTACAACTTTCATGGGATGGATCTCAAATAATATTTTAAATTATTACACACTCACACAACCCAAAGAATTTGTGTATGAGGTGTGTGGCTTTTGTGATTATATTGTCGGTCTATGATTTAGTATCAAAATAATTATCAATGATTGTGTAATTTATTTCTAATTTAACAAATGCATTATTAAAGGGATAATTTTTTTCTGGACATCATTACAAAGTCCCCAAAAATTGATTTATATGTGTGTATTTCTATATATATATATATATATTGATATTAATGTTTTTTAAAATGTAGATATAATCTATAATTATAATTTGAATAAATATACATATACATATATTTATAAATATATATTAATTAAAATATAAATACATGTCATTATTTATTGAAATATGCATTGAATGTATAACCACAGTGTGGAGGTTTAGAGAACGTTTTGGATTGTGTTGGGATAGACTATGAAATGTTGAATGTCATAATGTCATGGTTTAGTGCATAGTGTTTTTCATGTTACGTGATAATTTGTATTAAAGCCTTATTATGCTACCATGAGCTATCATATTTGATTTGATCAACATGAGATGATGATTTGAGGAGTTTGAATGATTAAAACATTTTTTAAAACATTAAACAAATAAATTATAATGTTGAATTGTAACTTATAATGAGTTGTAATTTATGAAACATTTAATTTAATAATAAAACATGAGGAATCCAAGAATCATCCTTGGATAACTATAAAAAGGTATTCATAGTATGTGATTTGTGTGAGAAACAAATACAAGATTTGTGTTGTAAAACACCTCAAGCCAAAAATCTAAACCTCCCTCTCACACTTCCTATGTAACTCCAATATTCTAGAAAGATATGAGGAATATGGGATTCTTCCAAAACATTGGAAGATTCATATAACCCATATATTACCTAAGAGGAAGGATTTTAGTTGGCTACTACTCAGTGATCAAAATCAATATCATGTAGAAAATCTTAGAGAGTTTGGATCAACAGATAAAAGGTACATCATTTTTATCTCATTTTATTTAGTCTAATATAAATAAAAATATCCTATATAATTATAGGTTTTTGTTGTTTTTTTGTGTTTGAATAAGTTTTATTCCTTCCAAAACTCACCAAATATATGTTTTTACCCACAAACACACACATATGTCTACGTGTCAGTGTATTTATATATATTTATTAATATAGGTTTAGACAAACAAAAATATATAAAGGCAAACACACACACATATTCATATGTACACATAGGTATATATATATACATATCCTTATATATAACTTTTATGGGTAGATATATTTAAAAATATATATTACTTTCAACAAAATATAGAAATATATATTTTTCTATATTTTTACACACACAAAGAGATATATATACATGAATTAATGTGTGGGTAATAATGTTTATATAAATATAACTATAATAAAAAAATTGGATTATAAATAAATATATATTTATTAACATGTAAGTTTTAAAATAATGATTTATTGTTTATATAAAGTGAACTATAATCCAAAAACAAGATATAAAAAACATATATTTATTTACATGTAAATTTTAAAATAAATATTTATTAAATATATTGATTTCTTTGTGAAATTTAGTATAATTAAGGATCAAAATACTTTAATACATGATATATCAATGTCAGTAGAACACACCCAAAGCAATCCTTATCATACCCCATGTTCATGAGTCTAAATGATGAGAGGTTATACTCATCTAAAAAAATAGGGAGAGAAAGAGAATTAATAACATGAAAAAAACTCCAAAATAGAATTTAGTCTTCCCTATGAGGTAGAAAAAACCATTGCATCAATAATCACTTTAGTTTCTACAATTAATGGAGTATAATTTGCTTAAATAGTCCTATGAGTCGAAATAAATCCAACCCCATTTCTATATACAAAAACAAATCCAATTTGACATCCTCTCATAATTTCAAAACCAAAATTAATCATAAGCAATAATGAATCTCATATTTAATCGCCGCCTATAATTCAAAAATTTACTAAAGCGTTGGGAAAAAATAATAAATCATAATAATATTAAAATTTCATCTATTGTGTTTTTACTAATATTTTCATATAAATAGTTATTATTAAACTAGATGTCATTATTTAAAAATAAAAAAAACTTTTTAACTGTTGAGGAATTCACAAATTATCATTACTAGTTAATAATTTAAAAATACTGATAAATTCATATTTTTCAATATTATAACAATGTTTTTAAAAAAAAATAATTTTTGAGGAAAAATGTCCACACACTCACACAACCAAAAGGGGACCTTAAAAAGTGTCTAGAAAAATAACAAATTGAAAAAAATCAACTGTGAAAGACATCTTCGTTCATGTAAAATCATACCCAAAAAATCAATATCATATAAAAATAGACCCTTATCCACTTTCAAACGCCAGCAGTAAACCTAAAAAGAAAATTTTTACATCATCTCCATTAACAAATCATTCCTAACCAACTGGATGAGTGGGGATATAAATCCATCCACAACTGTTCTAAAACCATCACTCGATGGAGAAAAAACCTAACTAATGTAGAGACATCAATCCACACCATAGGAGCTCATAGTTATCTATCTACATAAATAAAGAACCAAATAAAAACTGAAATAGAAACAACCAACAATATAAACCTACAAAATATACAATAAAATATTTACTTCCAAGTTATTCAATGACTCATGTATCAATCTATCTTATCCCCAAATCCTCCACATCTTCAAGAATCCTGCTTCCTGCATTGTATACTAGTATAAGATGAAATATAGAATAGGGATAAATGTGATGGAGATATGACCTAAATAAATAGATATATATAATGTGTTTATAAAATATGGGTGTGTCATATAGTATGTCATACATATTGGAAAAACATGTTCTATGCCTTTGGGTATATCATTTCATATGATATAGAGATATTATATTAAATATTCATAGGCCAAGTTTTAATGTATGGCATGGGCCTATCATATGGTAGTGTTATTATAGGATTCATATTTTATAATTATTATATCACCCTATGATTGGTTAAGGAATTCGAGTATGATAGTGTTAATATTCAGTAATCTTACATAGATATCATCAATGAATAATGTTTCATATGAAGAATCAAAAATTCATTTTTATGATAAATTCATTAACAACTAATGTATCACTTATATGATTTGTAATCATGAGTAAATGAATGGATACTTGGGGAGCATCCCCTAAGGCATTATAAGGAGGTTGATACCATTGAGACGATGTTCATTCAATATTATATAAGCCTCTTGTTGATTATTTGAATGCTCTCCACCTCCTCCCTCTACTACCAAGAGGTAATAGTGTGTCATGGGAGTTGTAGAGAATCTCACCCAAGTATTGGGTGATTCTGATCAGCCTATAGATGCACTACAGAGGAAATAACCCAATGGTTACTTCTAAGGGATCTTCACCTAGCATATCGTTTAAGATAGTATCATCACCCATCTACTTGTTCTTCATTTATATTATACATAGTTTCGGTTTTTCATAGAATATAAATATTGGGTTTATGGTTTCTATTATCATTTTATGTATTGAATAAGTGTTATTTGATCCTTAGAAACCTTTCAGTTGTATCAGATCTTTACCATACTTCATGATTATCAAAATTAGGTTGAAAATGAAAACAGATCATATATCATAATTTCTATTATAAAAAAATATAAGATTTTATTTTGTGACTACTTTTATTATATATTATGTTTTAAGCCGAAATATGGCCACACCTTATGATATATCTTAGCATACAATATGACTTGTCATAAGGTACAACAACATAGATTTACACCGCAGAATAGAGCCTTGTATCACTAAGGAGATATTGAGCATATCATGAGACATGATAGGAAAACCACAACATATGATATAGGGATACTATAAAATAAGATATACAATATGGGATTATATATCATAGGCCACATAACTCTAGTCGTAAGATGTGATATAGTTTTGAAGTAAATTGTAGATTACGATATATTGTATAACATTAAATATGATATACATGAAAATTTAAATTTTCTAAATTTCAATTATGAATTGAATTATATAGTTTATAAATTGTTTATAAATTATGTAAAAAAGTATTTTGGGATATTTATTTAATTTATAGTGTTTAATAATTAATTTTCTATAAAAGGTTTATAATTAATTATTTAAATTTTTATGAAACATTTGTTAAATAAATATCTATAATATTAATGTGTAAAATGAATTTTTAAATTATATATCATGACCAGTAATTTTTATATAAAGTTTATATATATAAATTATAAGGATAATTTATAAATTTTTCATAAATTCCAAAATAAGGAAAAATATAACATAGTTTATTTTATGTCATGTGTTGTTCATAATAATTAATTTTAAATGTTCAAATTAAATGTCTTGTTTAAGAAATTATTTAAACCATATCAAAATGGTTTTTGATAATTGATATAATAAAAGTTTAAATAATATTAAATATATGATATTTAGATTATATAATTTTTTATATAGTAGAATTGAAATACTAAGTTTTTATATTTCATTTAATATCATGTATCTAACGTAAATTCCTTAAACAAGGATAATATGAAGGATTTCATATTTGAAATAAATATAAAGTGTTTATATTTATTTAATTATTGAATTTCCTTAATGTATGGATAAATTATAAAGTTCTTATAATTTATTTATTTATAAGTTGTTCATAAATTCATATGTCATGTATAAATCTATGAATTGTTCATTTATTTAGTTTATTCCATGTTTTATTCATGAATATGATTGTTATATTGTGAATGGAGGGGTCGATGAGGTTGGATGATGTTCTCTAGGAGGGAATTGCAATGTCAATTGAGACCTTCTGTTGATGGTGTTCCCATGAGTTTTAGGGTTCAACATTGAGAATGACATCATAAGAAGAAAATAAGGAAAAAACTATAATTAAGTAGAATCTTGGGTTGTTCTGTAGGGAAAGGAACCAGGGTTGGAAACTAGGAAGAATGTGATATTGGCTCGATCACTATCTTTTTTTTAGGAATTCAGCTATGGGAAGAAACACTAAGAATAATTCTGCAACTCATGTGGTAGTGCACTATAATATTGTCCCTGAGAGATTTTAGGTGTGCAAGCATTCAATTATAGTTTTACTTGTTCTTTAAAAGTGTGTGAAAACTTCAAAGAGGGATGATTTGGTACATCATGTTTCTATGATTTGGGGATTTACCAATTGGAGGAACATCACTACTGGGCATAGTTTCTTCCACTGTCTATTTTTATCTAATGAATTGAAGTAGAATCCCTGGAGTTTTGGTTCTTTGTATCTAAAACCTGGTTCATTTCATATTCATGAATGATTATTCAATTTTAATCCATTTTATATCAAGAGTATATATGCACAAGTATGGATCAAGATCCATGACTAGACTTGAATTCTTTGCCACCCAAATATTCTTTATGACATTGTATATTTGGTTGGACTAATGATTTAAATGTAAAGGGAAACAAAATTGGTCCAATTTGGCTATTTTTCTAGGGTCCTGGTTGAGATTTTTCTCAGTTATACTCTGATTTATAAGGTTATCTTATATATGTATAGTGATGATTTTAACCTGAAGATATAGTATGAGAAACTTCCTTCTTTCTTTGTTGACTGTAATGTGGTTGGACACTTGAAGGTAATTATTACAGGTCCATGAAATATGGAGATTTCTCCATAAGGGGTCATATGGAATGGGATTATGATGAGGAACAATAGAGAACAATCTTATTTATATTTAAACAGAGAG
Source organism: Viscum album (assembly GCA_963277665.1). Taxonomy (NCBI): domain Eukaryota; kingdom Viridiplantae; phylum Streptophyta; class Magnoliopsida; order Santalales; family Viscaceae; genus Viscum; species Viscum album. The sequence goes on along the minus strand of OY728134.1, from coordinate 1,102,615,738 downwards.
AAAATAGAGAAGAAATATAGGTGGGAAGGAGGAGAAGGGTCAAGAATGTATAAGAAACTCAAGAGTTCTAGAGGAAGCTCTTTCCCAAGCCTAGCTGTCCAACTCCTCTAAATAGAATCAATTTCCCCTTGTAAAATTCATCTTTCCCCCTTTTATAATCTCTTTATATCCCATCTTTAACCACTTAGACCCCACAAAATATTCTCCATCTAAACTAATAACTTCTCAATAGCTCCAACCATCCCAAAAACCCCCTTAAATAATTACTCTACTAACCCCAGTCCATTCCCCTTACACAACCCCTATGTGTTCCTATCACTACCACCCTTAGAAAATACACCTTGACCTGAATGTGGGAAATGTGATAGGAAGTTGCATGACAAATTAATATATCCTAAATGATAGTGTGCACATCAAGTACCTTTAAAATAAATACTTGGTTTATGGCAGTGAGTGCCATTTCTTTCGACCGATCCATGCTAAGCAACACAGACCCAACATGCCAAGTAATTTCCCAGACTATCCTTGTTCCATGGAACTGAGGATGATGATATTGTGCAGTTCCCATAGAGTCATTCCAAGAAATATTCTATATTCTCCTCCTAGATTATGTGACATCTATTATTATGAGTTCATCTATATTCTATACCATAGATATCAAATGGAGTAGTCCCCTAGTTAACATACAATTCTAGTGCTGGGGGTGGTTTTTTGCATAAGTTCCACATGATGAACACTAATAAATACCACAAGAATATAAAAAATAGGAAGATACACCATAATAATCATATATGGATATGATATAAATGTTTCTACCTCCTTTTCCTAGTTTGGATCCAAATCACTAGTAAATACAGATGGAAGAACTGTAGGGAAATGCATGAGTTGAAAGGATGAAGGGGTTGTATCTGTTCCCAAGCAGTGTCCATGCTTCTAGGAATTTAGTTCCATGTGATTAGAAATTGATCGCGAGCTCTATATAGTAGCACGTGCAATAAAAGTAGTCAGAATAGGATAAGTGACCCTATTTGTGCTAGGTTGTCCCATGATCATATGTATAGGTTGAAGTCTAGAATTTTCCAGAATAGGATCAGCATACTGAGATCTGAGTTCCCGGTTCTCCTTCAATTTTATTCCAAATAACATTATACATGGTTCCATTGGATCATGCATTTTTTGACTATCAAAAGCCATTAATAGTGTCACAGGAATACCTATTATTCTATCCGTAGTCTCCTCTAGTAACGACGTAACTATGGTCCTACTAGAACATAGTATTTAATCCCATGGTTAGTTCATTGGTGGCTCTCATTCTCCCAGAAAGTGGTCATTCTCGTGGTACACCCCTGTATCACCATAACACCAAACAATATGAAGTTTTTATCTTCTATAAAAGGTAGTGGGTCCTGCTCTAGGTGTCATACTTGGATGATGATGTTCATGAAGAATTACGAAAATTCATATACCTTCTTATGGAGATCATGTTCAACTTGTTCATGGTGTGGCTGCGCCCAGGTCTGGTGGTGCTTGGTGAGATTGGTGATCGTTGATGTGAATTTAAAGATGGTGGAATTGATCTTAAACTATAGGTTCACTATGCACCATTTAAGTTCATCAAGATTTGATGGAAGTTGAGTCTCCATCGATAGTACAATCTTGGTGTGGGTAGAAGGAAGGAAGGTAGTGGTATGTGGCTAGTTAACCTATTTGGTTTTTATAGTAGTGAGACCCACCCATGAGGGCAGTTCCAATAGTGTGTCTATTCCAGCATTTGGGAGGGTGGGCGAGTTTTCTAGAATTTGATGTACCAGGATAAGTTTTGGGAAGTGATAGTATCCATGGATAAGGTCAGTGTTGTAAATGATGAAGCTATTTTGAGGTCTAGTGTCCCAAGGCACTATTCAAAACCCTCCAGAAAATACTAATTCTGATTATCTAGTAGTAGTGAAAATCAAGAGTATATGTGGAGTGAGATTGATACTGGTCTCCAATAGTAGTGAAAAGCAAGATTAGAGGTAGAGATGGGTTAGACCAATTGATGAGGAACAATAGCGAACAACCTTTCTTTATATTTAACCATAGAGAAAATAGATCATAAATACAATTGGTATGGAGGATAGGGCTAAAGAATAGAGAAGAAAGTCAAGAGTTCCTCTAGAAGCTCTTTCCCAAGCCAAGCTAGTAGACTCCTCTAAACAAAATTAATTCCCCCTATACAGTTCCTCTTTCCCCATTTCATAATCTATTTCCATCCCACATTTATCCACTTAGGACCCATAGATTATCTTACCTCTAATAACTTCACAAAAACTCCATCTATGCCAAAATAACCTTAAATAGTTATACTACTTCCCCTAGTCTATTCCCCTCACATAACCCCTACATGTTCCAATCAGATTGTGAGAGGAAACCTATGCAGGTCGGTGTATATTTTCAAGCTATTAATGAATCTAATAGGAGGGGTGAGCCTGAGGATGTACCTTGGGGGGGGGGGGGGAGAGGGTGGGGATATAGAGGTTAGCATAATTCCACATGATCAGGGACATGAAGCCTTAAGATTTGAGTTTCCAAGGCACAACCACATTCCAAGGATAGACTGGTGGGGAAAAAGATTCTTCCCCTATACAAGGTCTTGAAGATGTGTCCCTAGTGCATGCACAGATAGGGTCTCGGGCATTTTTCAATGAGTTTATCAGGTAAGAGGAAGGCCATAATGGTTGGGTAGTCTAGTGGAGTTAGTGGATCACACAACTGGGGCTGTGTTGGCTGTAATATAGGGGCAGGTTAGAGTTGTGGAGAAAGTTAATGTCCCACCTTCATAGGGGTTAGAGCTGTTTAGCTAGGGTGGAGATGGCCCCACTAGTAGGGATGGTAATTATTGTTATTATATGATTCAAGAGCAGTTCAATCAGAAAATGGAAGCTAATAAGATCAAAGAAAGATGGGAATATATGATAGATGATGAGGACAATCATGGAGGTTCTTATAATGCTTTAGTTCCCAAAGGAAATAAGACTCTAAATGATGAAGAGGTATTTCAAACTATCTATCCTAGTAATTCAAGGAGAAAGGACTATTCTCTATGGAAAATAACTATGGTGTCTAGGTCCCTAAGCTCAGACTATAATTCTGAATGGGACAATGATCCAAGGGAGGAATATTATGAAAATGAATTGCTCTATTATGAGTAATTCCTATGATGTATTTTTTTGTTTCAAAGATGTGGAAAGTTTTCCATGTTTGAAATCATCTCCCTGACCATTCCTTTTATTTTTTCTTTTAGTAAAATAGGCTATATTCAACCGACTCTAAGCTCAATCCATCCTGATAATTGTTATATTGTGAGTAGATTCATGCTTTAGCTTAAAGAGTAATTTGATTCTATTAATTTTCATACATGAATTTAAGGAGTTACATGTTAGGTATAATGATTTATTTAGTATTATTATACATTTAATTTGGATTAACTAGGTTATGAACTTGAATTAATAAGTTAATTATAAAAAATATTTATTAAGTGTTATAATTTTAATAAAATTGGGGTATCTTTTGAGTAAAGATCAGTGGGTAGACGGACTTTTGATCAAACTATTCAATGGCCTAGAGGCTTATAACTTTTCATGAAAAGTGAGTGTTTGATACCTATCACTTCATGCTTAATCATATGGTGACTATAATTTTCATATGATTAAAATCCTTTACATGAAGGTTTTTTATGCACCTTATTTAAAGGATGCATTTGGATATATATGAATATAGTTTTCTTTTAATTCAGGTTAATAACACAATCTATGAATTGTGGAAATGGTTTCACATCACTGTGGTTTGAACATATTTATTTATTTTTAGATGGAATAATATTTAAAACTAAATCACTAGAACCATGCATAAATATAATGGGAATACATGAGATAAAATGGTGAAATTAAATCCAACTAAATATACTAAGCATAAAATTCATTCAAAAGAAAACACTTGTCAAGTCCTCGGTCATCCAACCGGGTAGGTTCATGCCAAAATATGGTGCTCTAGGATTATCTTATATAATGAAACATAATGAGGTTACCCTTACATGCCTTGATTTTTGTGTTTTATTTAGGTTACACTTAGCTGGAAGACTCTTGGAAGGGATACTAGAGGAATAATGTTGAGTGAATCCATATGATAGATTACGATAAAGAGTTATCTGATCAACTATCCAATAGTCATATATGACATGATTGTATGATTTTATACCTAAATATCTATGTTCTAAGTTTAGGGCCAAAGTGGGATCATTTCTTAGTGAAATATGAATCTTGGTCTACTCACATATATGATGTAAAATTTAAAAAGGGTCAGCATTTTAGTGGAAACACAATTAATAAAAGTACTTATTAAATTAATGTAAGACATGATACTAATTATGCAGATTAAATGATGTCATAATCATTGAACATAACCTTTAAATAAATATTAAAAAGTAGAAGCTCAAAATAATTAATTTTCTATAGAGACTTAAGAATCATTATTAAGCAAGAGAAAAAATCTATATGTTATAAAAACCTCTTCCTAAGTTGATAAATTGTTGAAGTTGTTAAATAAGTGAATCTAAATGATTTTGAGAATCATATATGGATTACCTCTAGGTTTTAGAGATGGTAGATGTGAAATTGTTAAATGAACTTTACTATCTTCTCATGCACTCAATATGATGGTCACATAGAGATGTGACAATAATTACACTAGATATGTAATAAGTTTAACATTACCTAAAAAGTGTAGTCAATATAAGGCCTCTATGGTGGTTTATCATATAATATATGATTATATGGGTACTTATGTATGATTTGATTAAATATTATTAAATGGGTTCAAGAATATAAAATGTATCATGTTATACAAAAGGAAATATCCACTTTATCGTTTTTTAATGTTGGTTGTATATACTCATTAAGTGAAATTATAATTAAACTATCAAAGTAAAACATTGAGTTATCTTTAACCAATGTTCATCCTTGAGTATTTTAGGTTGGGATAAAATATTAATGTTAACATTTGTATTATTTTTTATAGAGATTTAGAATATAATCATGAGGCACAAAACATATTTTGTGCACTAGATGACAGGCCAAGTAAACCTCATTGAGTGTCATACAATGTCTTTGGAATAATATAGGTGCATGATTCATATTGAATACTCATACATGAGGTTGTAAATATACCTAGTATGTGAACCTTCATTATTTGATATGTTTCTTATACAAGCCTAGAGGCTTAGAGAATCTGGGATGGTTGTTATATTGTTCATCATGTCATTGGTTGAGGCCTAACCATGATGTGATTTTCCTCTCATATGTTGGGTATGAAATTCAGGTATTTGATTAAGATATACTAAGAAAATGTATTTTCATACTTTGATAAAATTCATATGATGTCATTATCTACTTGGAAAAGTGTCATGTGATGTGATTATCCACTTAGATGAATGGTATATGTTGTATTCATCAACCTCGCCAGTCCATACTTGGAGAATCGAGAAGTTGTGAATAGAAATATAGGATTGAAATACTCCTTTTTCCACAGTTACTCGATATCTTAGAAAAAGGGATCATATAGAAATTCATGCTTATATATGATACATTTGGTGAACACAGGTAGATTGATACATGTATTTGATGGATATTATGCCAGATCCCTTTGAAGTTTGAGTAGCATTGATATTTTTCTATAGGACTCTTTTTGCTTATTTCTATGAATTCAAGAATTTATATTTTTTTAAAAAAATAAAAAATATTAGGTGGTCACATTTTGTGGTTAACTGAATGGGTATTGCCTTTTAGGAAACTCAAATAGTTTATCTAAAGTGTTTTAGAGTTTATCCAAAATAATTTTTGGATGAATATTCAGAATTTATTTCATATGATGTGTTATATAGTGAATTTTATGATAGATTTTAAGAAATTAATTGGAAAATATTGAAAAGGAGTTTTTGATATCATTTCATAAATATATTGTATATGATGAAATATAAGGATAAATGTCACAAATGTTTATGAGGCTTTAATGAAAATGAAATATTGATGGATATATTCCCTAAATTTATAGATACATATGATGTGTTTATGCTATATCAAATGATATGATGTGGGTGTACCATAGAGTACAATAAATATGTTTCAAAAACTTGTTTTATGCCTTTGGGTATGTTGTTTCATATGGTATAGAGATATCATATTGAAGCTATCTAGACCAAGTTTTAATGTGGGACATGTGCCTATCATATGGTAGTGTTATTAAAGGAATTTTACTGTACAATTATTATAACACTCAATGATTAATTAATTCATTATAATGTTAAAGTGTTAACATTACAGAATCTTCCAGAGCTACCATCGATGATTAAAGTTTAATGTGAAGAAACATAAGAGATAATTAATGTCACATTTATATGATAAATGCATGAACCACCGATTCATTACTCATATGTTTTGTAATACATGAGAACATTCATGGATACATGGGGAGAATCCTTGAGTGATTTATAAAGAGGTTGATACCATTGATATGGTCTTCAATCAATATTTCCTTATTCTCTTATTGATTCTCTAGAATCTCTCTTCCTTTTTCTCTCATTTCCACAAAGAGGTACTATCATACTATGGGAGTGGTGGAGAATCCCACCCAATCATTGGGTAATTCAGATCAGCCTATACATATACCATGGAGAAAGTAACTTGATGGTTGCTTTTAAGGGATATTTATCAAGACCTTTCTAGTTCAATGGGTGGTTGGAAGAAACCCCTAATTTGGGTTCTAATAGATGAGTTCGGAAATGAACCTTCTTCCCTTACAAAAAAACCATAACAAAACCTATCGAGTATTCGAATAACTACCATTGGGTACCTGATAAGGCATCATTCACCTAGTAGAGTTCCACCTACCACCTTGTGGTTCTCCTAGAGCTACAACCCCATTACCATAGACACCAAGTGCTCAGTGGTTCCCAAACAATTACTTGGTTATAACTATGACAATTTTTTAGTCCACCACCAAGATTTTCCTTAATCTGAACACCAAATACACCACCCAGGCTTTATAGAAACATCCATACACACATAAAGATTCCTCCTATAGTTTTTTCAATTATAATAATACTTACATGGATATGAATTCTCAAATAACCCCTACTTCATGACTAAAAATTCAAATTCTCTCTGAAATCACTGACCTGTAATGATATAAGTTGTTACATGTGTGCAGTTATTAATTGATATTATGTTAAAATAATTTTTATAATAAATTTTCAAACACATAATATAATTTAAAAATCAATGTGATGTGTTTTCTCATGGTGGGTTCTATTAATATATTTTCTCTCACTGCTTATATACACATCAAATATGTATATACATTTTATTCTTGATGATACAAGTAAGGGAAGAAGTCCTTTATTGGTAAAGGGTGGGTGGTAAATGGGTTATAGTGAAGATTTACTATTTATCCTAATTTTATGTGGATAATTTATTTTATTCTCCTATTCTGAAATACTTCTAAATTATTTATCATAGTTTTTATTACTTGGGATATGATTTTTACTTTATTTAATAGCATGATTTTAATGAGAATTAACTGGTTTTTAGGTTATTTTTGGATAATGTATACCTTATTTTAGTGAATATTATAATTTAAATTATTTATTTATAATATATCTTATGATAATAATTATGAGTTTAAAACACTCCACATGTGACACAATCAAACCCTCAATGCTAGTTTCCATCCTCTTGTGACAGGGGAGAACCCCTGTGGCCACTTGAAATTTCACCATAGAGAAATAATCATGTATTGGTGGGACATGAAAAAATTATATATGATTGGTTATCATTTTAATGATTTAAATAATTAGGGGAAATAATTAAATGGAGGGTAAAGGTCTAAACTTGTATGAAAACTGTGTATGTGTTCATATCCAACACAACCACAATAGAAATCTAAGTCCCCTTGGAATTAAAGGATTCAATTGTTTGGTTCTAAATGAATCATTGTGGGGTCAAATTCACCTAGATTGGGGTGGAAGGTAGGTTATTCAAACACCATTTTGGTATATAGTGAAATAATATATGTACGAGTGAATTTAATTATACTTTGATTATGAATGGAATTGAGAAATCATTTTATGTTAAATGATTTAATTATTTATAAATTAATTTTATTTTTTTGAAATATGTTATTAATAATGTATTATTTAACCATAGTCAATAAAATGATATTCATAAAGTGATTTGATTGATTTTATTTGATAATTTATCTTATGTACATGTTTAGAAAATGATAAAATATATGTTAAACCGATGTGAAAATGCAATATAAAAAAATTGTTTGACGTTTCAATTTTTTAGAGAGATATAACACCAAAAATATATGGTGTAGATCTTATTGGAGTGGTTGTGAACTACTAACAGAACTTTGAAGAACACTACAAGGGGGAGGCAGAATATACTTCATTTTTTATGTGCATGATTTTTCATTTTATGTGAATATATCATAGTTTTTTCATAGTGTATTTCAATATTTAGAATGAAGGCCTCCTAGAAGGGTAGTGTTGATGAATGATGTTGTTTTGGATTTCTAGGCACAAAATCCTCCTACGTTTAGTGGAAATTTTGGACAATAGGGTGTAAAATAATGGTTGTAATAATTGAACATAAATTATGAATTTATCAAGGAACTAAAGAATAAGAAGGTGAAGTTTTTAATATATATTCTTAAATAATTATCTTAGAATTGGTGGGACATCATTGTTTAGGTAAAAAGGATGGTAGGGTTATTATAGGATACTTTTATTGAAATTTTTTCATTGAGTATTTCTATTTTGAGATTTTGAGGATAGGTAGAGATAAGAATTTTTTATTTGAAGAATCAAGATATGAGAATTCATAAAAATATATCTAAATTTAAATATTTTCTTCATTTTTATTGGGCTTTTGGTGGTGATGAGTCTACCAAGTATTTCTAATTTGAGTAAGGTTTATGACCAATTTTTTATTCCTATGTGAGTATATTTTTTTTGTTTACTGAAACTGAGGTGATATATAAGTCATTAATTAATAAAATGAATTTTGAAAATGAATTGTAGGTAGTTCTGGGTGATAATGGATGGAGAAATAATTAGATGATAATTTTTTATGATTATAATAATTTCATTGAAAAACTAAGGATGGAAGGGATTTCCTAACTTTATATATTTTCTTAGTTAAAATAAAATCTTTACTTATTTCGATTTGGATGGAAGGGGTATAGATGATATGTAATTCAAATGATCTAAAGAAGTGTCATTCTTAGAGAATAGTTGTACATCTTCTTAGAATTTCTTTTCCCAGGACTCTAAAAACCAATATAAGTTAATATTCATCCACTATTATATATCATTATTTGGTGTGTATACCTCGATAGAGTTTTAGTAGTATTCCATCATGAAATATTCTCATGGAAGTGGTAGGTATTTACAAGAATTATCAAATCAGGGATATATAGCTTAATGAGTTTGGATTACCCGAATCCAGGATCACATGCTTGGTATATGATAGTAATGTATAGAGGGTCTGAAACTAATAGACATTAAAGAGGAGACTTAGATGATCAGAGTTAGGGTACTAGTCACTTCGAATTTGCCTATTATATTGTTTGATTATAGTGTATCACACTCATTTTTTCCATGTGATTAGTTTATAATTTATTTATGGATGTTGAAATGTTTTTTAGAGTTTTATTATTGATACAGTTCTAGGGAAGAATATAAGTCATGTTAAGAGATGAATAGTTATTGTCAATATCCTTAGTAGAGAGTGAAATCATTAGTAATTTTTTAAACTAAATTTGTATCATTTTTATGTAATTATTGTTATGAACTAGTTTCCATGTTTTTGAGTATGTGTTGACTTCTACTAAGGATGGGTTAAATTATTTCCATTATCATAATTTTCTTATGTATTTTAGAGAGAATGGTATTATCATGTTATATGTTTTGGAATAGATTATTGGATAAAATAGGTTGATTTCATCTTATATTATAGGGATGGTTATCGATTAAACTATGGGTGGTGTTGGTACTATATTTCCTCCTATAATAGATCAATTTTTGGATGTGTTTCCTAAGGATTGTGTATAGTTTCCTCTGGAGAGGAAAGTGGAGTTTGTGATTGATATAGTAAAAGGTATTGAACTTATTTCTATCCCACATTGATGAATATATTTACATCTGATATGATAATTATAATATAGTTTCATGATATTGAAATGATAGGATTAATCATGAAGAGTGTATCGCCTTGGGATCATTTAGCGATTTCCTCTAAAAAGTTGAATATGAACATTAGATTATGTGTTTATTATCAAAGTTTTAAATAATTAATAATCAATGAGAGGCATTTATTTCCATAGATCAATTCCCCTTTTTACTAGTTAATATGGGCTTGATGGTTTAATGAAATTTATTTTTTTAGAATATCATTAGTACTAGGTATGAGTTGAGGATTTACATAAGTCTAAATTTTGGATCCCATATGCTCATTTTGTGTTATTTATGATGTTTCCTAGGGAAAAATATGATATATCAATTTTCTTATCCTTGATGAATTGATTATTTTAACCTTATCTTGTATCTTTCATGGATAGATTCATTTATGATATATTTATAAATTCAAGATCTTATAAAGAGCATTGTGAGAATTTAGCTACTTTCTCCAAGAAATTGAAGACTTACAGGCTTTATTCTAAAATTTTGAAATGTATATTATAGTTCCTAGAAGTGATGTTTTATGGGAATTAATGTGAAGGATTTTTTTTGAATCCTAAATTAATAAATTATCCCCATGGAATTCAATATAATAGTACCCAAGGTTATCTATCAAGAAGGTTGCAGGATAAGTTCAAAACTGAAACTATTGTTTTTTTTTCTATTTTTGAAAAGAAAGAAGAATTTTTTTGATTTGTTTGAGTTGAATAAAAAATCCAGAAAAGAAAATGAGAGTGAATTTTTTGAAAGAAAAATAGGATCAAATTAAAAATTAGTCTGAAAATATATTTAAGAATAGTGACTATGAGGAAGTTCCATTCTTTTCACATGACCTTCTTCATTATATTTGTTTCCATAATTGAATTTATCAATTCACATATTAAGGCCTCAAAATATACACCTAAATCTACTTGAACATCATACAAAGAACATGGTATAATTATTTTTCCTCTTATATAAGTGATTCAACTACCGAAATACCTCCAAGTAGTTAAACCTAATTGAAACGATATACTCTTTTGCATACCTCACCTAATAATTTTAAACAATGAAATCAATTACATTAATTCATAGACTATAAAACCATTAAAAAAATATTTAGAAAAATAATTAATCCAAAAGAAAAGAAACTTGATACATTTAAGAATAATAATTACATAAAAATTCTATAGGATACAAGAAATTTAGTTCAAGACTCATAAGAGAGCTGTATGTGGTTCTCCACTACTCACGATCACTGAGGATTCTAGCCAGACTTGACTAAACTAGATGCAATATTCATCCTTTTTCATTTCACAGGTCTAGTTTGTGTTCTCTTCCACCATTTTGTGTGATGATAATAATGGTTTTCAATGATACCCATTCTCTAGTTGGGTATCTATATCCTTAAAAGTGAAGGTAAGATATTTTAAAATGGAAGTGGCTTTAATTTTCTCCTTGGGAACCTCTACACATGCAGTTACTCTTTTATGATAATTATACAAGTTTCAGCATCAATGAATTTCTTTATCCTCATATTCATGGGGTAGATAGTGGTAAATGTTATTCACATGGGTAGAAATATTTTAGTCCACTTTCAATCATCCTATGACCTTAGACTCTTCATATCCCACATTTTGACTCACTACGTCATCAACTAAAATTGCTCTCACTATCTTCAACTTTTGAAGTGAATCACATTATTCATGGAGTGATATTGGAAGTATTATTCAAAACTAATCAAATTTCATTTATGGTGTGAGTAAATATCTTGTTTTATGAAGCTTCTTCTTCACTAGGTTTAGTTTCTCCCATAATAACACAACTATAGGTGTTGCATCATGTAGCTTTTGATTATATGATTTCACAAAGTAAAAAACTTCCCATGAGTAACTCTAATAAAATTTCAATAAGTATAAAAACTTATGTGACATATTCTATAAAAACACACCCAAACATAATATATTTAACATATTACAATATACTTACGATATTTCCCTTTGAAAAAATATAGGTTAACTTTATACATAAGATGATGATTATCTTATGTGATATATAAGATGTTTAATTTAGATAGATTTCAAAATTTCAGTCCATTTATCTGATTATAAACATATTAGGTGATATGTAACATGTTAGAATTTACCAAAATTCATACTTAAGAAAATGCATGATATGTTTCAATATAAAACATAAGATTTTGTACTTATCCTAAATTTGGGTTGTTAAGAATATGTAAGATGTTATAGAGAAAACTTAAGATGCATTATCTATATGAATGATGTTGGAATTTTCTAAAATTCAAGCCTATAAGAATATATAATATGTTCCGGCCAAAAAATATGTTGTATTATAAACATGTAAGACACTATAATTTTCTATAATATCTTACATGATACATAAGATATGGAACTTAAGTTAGATTTTCAATTCTAGTAATCAACATTTTATATATCATTTAGACTATTAAAAATTACGTTGTATTTATTCCCACACATATCCATTTTTTAGTTTGGTATGCATCATATGTATGAACCAACACTTATCCAAAATATTATTTTTAGTCCAAAATGAGTCTTTTCCTAAAAATTAACAATGACATAAATAAACACATCGATTTACCAATTAATTACAAAAAACGAATAAAAATAAATAAAAAACATGAATTAAGACATTTTCACAATAAATAACAAAATATTCCTAAACACTATAAAGGATACAATTACTCTCATGATGAAAAAATGGTGGGGATAAAGTCATTAAAATACAATATAACAGTGATGAAAATATGAGCTCTATCAATTATTCTACACTTATGACATAGAATCATGGACAATAAGTATAAAAAACATTACCAAAATAAATCCAAAACCTAATCCAATGAGAGTCACCAAATTCAATGCCAAGTTTAAAAAATTATTATGGCACCTCAATAATTGTTTCATCCCTAAAATTCTATGCAAGTTTGGAATGGAATTTTGTGGTGTTCGTGGAACAACCTCTACAAGAGATACATACACCCACGTCCCTTTTAATCAGTTTCTAATGGGGTTTATTTATGGAACTAGAAGCACCCAACGGTTCTATATTTGTGATGGATTAGGGACATGATTTCCAAAGGTAGGGGATCATTGGGACAATTGGACAATGATACTTAAGAACTCACATTATTTAAGAGGATGGGAGGTCGGGTTTGTCACACCCTTTTCGGGAGAATTATTTCCTAATATGGGATTCTCTTATAGATTTAAGATATTTTTGAAAATCCTTCATTAATTCCCAAGTATGATGTTGATTACCCTTGAATTAATAATCAATTATGAGCATGCATGGGATTTAAAATCATTTGTATGTATCATAGGTTCTTCATAAATGGACATATCTATATGTATCCAAGGTTCTCCATTAATGGTACCCTCTTATGTACTAATTAGATATTCTTTTGTTGTTATTATTACAATTCTAGTTTCAAGCCACACAATGGATGCTCTGGATTATATCATTATCCAGGGAGATGAGAGTTGATTTTGATGTCGAGATCAGACCCATAAGTAAGGATTCCTACATATCCTTATGAATGGAATCAAAACCCATGTAGTTCAGTTCCTCTTAATGGGACACACCATAACTGTTAAGGTTATCTGATAAGGACAAAACCATGTAGTTTAGCATCATCCAACAAGGATGTCTAGGTGTAAGGTGACTAGTTAAAGTTTAGTGTGGAACTTATGATAAAGCATCCCTGGGAACCTAAATGGGATATAGAATACTTGGTGGGAATATGACCCTACTGAGAATATGACCAAAAGAAGCTTAGGGTCAATTTGGGTGTGTTGGGTTTGGACCTTAGGGAGGCTTACTACATATACCATTTGGATGGGATCAAATCCCACATAGTTCAGTTGTGAGGACCCAAACCTTTGTAGTCCCTGTGAAGGTTTGTATTATAGTAGAGTATGGCCCTTTGAGAGGATTGATTTGGGGCTTACACCTAGGAGGAGGCCCGTTGAAATGAGTATCATTATGGTTGGGGAATAAATAGAATAGAAAGCCCTTATGAGGGTTTTCTGGTGACATTTTTGGGGATTATAACAAGTAGGAGGCCCATAGTTTGGTTGGGGATTACACTAGTAATGATTCCATAAGGTTGGGGATCAATCAAATTTTATGATTATTTTCAACCTCTAAGCCCGCGTAAGTCATGCTAAGTTTGAAAAAAAAGAGGAAGTGATATATCTAGAATACGACACAATATGCTTTGTCCATTGGTTGATAAGGCCAATACCCAAAGGGAGAGGGAAAGAGAGTGGTATATAGCACATGTTCCCTCTCTTTGTTATACCCTAGTGCCAAAGGGAGAGATAAATGGATTTAAAGTGCCCATTTCCCCTCTTAGTTTAGTAACTGAGATAGTCACATTTGATGATCTATCCATCTATTGACCAAGGGTATAGAGAAGGAAGAAATGAAGCAGGAGAGGTCCTATAAGAAAGTCTAAGGGAATACTCTAGGAGGGATGCCCTAGAACTGGTTCCTAGGGAAGAGAAGAGTATAGTACACTATCCCTCGAAGGGAAAATCAAGTGTGATTATCTCCCTCCCAACTAGAACTGAAAATACCTCATCTTAGAGATTATGAGGTAAGGAAATGGTCCCAACCCTCATATTTGAGACTAGGAAATCCCTGAAACTACCCCCAAGGTTGGGGTCCTTATGACCGTAGGAATTCATATTGTCATGCACCTCGAGGACCCAACCTGCAAGGTAATACAAGTGTAGGATACCTCTAACTATAGGAATTCATATCTGAATGGGTGATACACTGGTGAGCATCTTACCATGGTATTTCATATCCAAAGGATTTGGTGGAGGCTTTGATTTGGTCCCCCTTAAGAAAGAGATCCAAAGGAGGAGGATCCCAACCATTGGTGGCTTGAAAGAGGGCATAAAGGATGCTTGTGTAGGTGATGGATTGGAAAGAAAAGGTGATCCATGCAGGGATTGGGAATTGATGGAAGTTCTTCGTGCACGTTAAGCCTGCACAAGCTAAAGATGCCTTACACGATGGACAACCTGGGAAACAACACTTGGGAGAGGAATTTCTCTAAGCACCAAGGGTCTCCTCAGGTGTCCCTTAAAGTGTATCAATCATGTCATAGGTTATGGGAGGGACCTTCGTGAAAGTGGTTTTCCAATAGGGGGAGAAAAGGACCCTCACATAGGTGTCTTGTGTTTCAGACCTTGGAGGGACTTTGATCCCACTATCCCCCTTAAATCCCTCTTTTCTTGGGTTGTAGAGGGCTACTTCAGGGATTTTTGAGGACCAGGGAAAAGGGGATGCATGACTAGATATTTGGGGCTTCTTCTAATTTTTCATTTATGCAAATGAGGATCCATGGGGTCCTATTTATAGGAAAATATGGGACCCTAGCCGAACAATCTTCCCTGTACAGGTTCATGGCATAGGTACCCGACATAGGTACCCATGGCAGGTGTGGTCAACCTTTCAGTGTCATGTAGGGGGCGGGGGGCTGCAGGAGCCTTCTAGTGCGCATGGGTGGTGTTCACATGCCAACTTAGGCAAGTTCCTTTGATTCTTATTAGGGCTCTTCATCTTTCTAACATGATTGAGTTACTCTTGATAATATTTTAATCCCATTTGAAAAAAATAGAGTGTCAACAAAAGACCCTCCCTTAGGATTGGATCTGATCGAAATAACTGGGCTTTGTCATGAGTCAAAGGGTGGAAAATATTATGAAGGTGGAGTGGATCTACCACATAGGGTACCCATGAAGGTTGGCGACATAGTCCTGGTGCACAAGTTTGGTGTGCATGTCCATGGTGTAGATTTGATGCACATTCCAACAACATCTATAAATACCACTAGCCCCTTTTTCAATTTCTTCCTTTTGCACTCATGCCTCTTTCTCTCACCATGTAGATTGTCTGCCCATCCGTTCCATGCTTATCGTTTTTCATAGGTCCTTTGGAGAAATTCCTCGTGTACATCCATGGTACAACCACTTAAGAAAGGATTTTCCATGGAAGAACTTCTTTGAGGAGCCTATAAGGGACCACATAGTCGAGGGGTCTGTGTAAGAGACCTGATTGAGGAGTCTACGTGCTAGACTTGATCGAGGGACCTACTCAAGTGACCTTACATTTTCAATTTTTTAGCTTTTCTAAATATTTTTTTGACTCAATAAAAATTTATGATGACTTATTGCATGTTTTCAATGGCTTCCCCAAAGGCTTCTCTCGAGAAAAATACTACACGTGCATCAGTGATGACCAATGCTATTGGGATAGATTACTACAACATGGTAGAATCTACTCTCCTAAGCATATAAAAGTACATGACATAATATCAACATGAGTATCCACAAAGTGACTATCTGGCCATGTACGATCACAGTCTTATGAGGGATGCTCTCATCCTAAAGGCTCAAAGTTATTTTAAAAAATCTTGGTTTGAGAAACATACCAATTGTATTATTGAAAACTTATCCTACAAGCATGTCTATATCAAGGAAGGAATAATTACCAGTAGTTATTTCATGCACTACATATGTTGTGCACTAGACCTGAATACTCATAACCCCAAGTCAAAGTATCATTGTTATGATTCAAACTTACATGTTTCAATAAAAACCAGTCGCAATGTTAGGAGGAGGACTGGGACTTCAACTTTAGAGGTAGAGTAAGTCCTAACTAGATGTGGGCATACTGGGTGCTCCAGAATTATGAAAAGTTTAATAAGGAGATGAAAGATGTCAACATTTATGATCCTATTTGGGTGGGGATAAATTACATCTATAAGAATCTAGAAATTATCCATGAATTGTTGAGTCGATGGATCCCTCAGAAAAAATATTTCTATCAGACTCATGGTGAATTCGATATTATATTGTTGAATGTCTACTAGATTTCTAGAGCTCCAATCCTTGGTGAGATGTATGATGATTTTATCCCATTAAAGATAGCATGGGATGATGCTGAGAGGACACAACCCTTGGCTCATGAAATTTTTAAGATAGCTTGGAAGGAGTAGGAGAAAGACCCTCACCCAAAGTGTAACATCCATCCTAGAATATGGATGAAGTATTTTCTTGAAAGAGAAGGTCTCATTTATGAAGGTTCCGGGTGCAGAAGAAGCGTGGTTGGGGAGACACCTAAATTTAATTTTTACCATGATCAATGATTATTCTAGGATTAATACGGTGATGAAATCTAGTCTCCATGGAATATAATCAAAGATTTAGATAAAGAAGTAATAGGCTCGAAACCTTTAGAGAGGATCTTGAACATCATGTTTATAATTAATTTAATTAATTTCATAAAGAAAAGAATACTTGGATATTTGTTATTTTCTTCATTGATGATGTTGATCATTTGGAATGACCCTTTCGAATTATCTCATTGCACTTGTGAGGATCCAAACTAGAATCCCTATAGTGGTAATCCACATATGCTCTGATAGACTCCGATTGACACCACTCGTTCTCTGGGTGATAGTGCAGTGAAGCAAGTGTCTTGTGTCGGTCGTTCTTTATCCATTGTTCTTCAGCCTTGAAGAACATCCCTCATTCTTGAGAGGGATGAGAAGAGGATTCGAGAGAAAAATTGTTTAGATAAAAAATTATCAATTCACCAAGTGTGTCGTGTGTTCGCTATGGCCCAATAAACTTACTTGTCTATTTATATTCATGGAACTTCAGTTAAAATATTTAATTTCATAATAGAAATTAAATATATTCATGAACTTAGAGAAAACCCTTTCTCAAAATAATAATAGCGCATCATTATTTATGGTGTGCAAACTTGTGAAAAATGGAATTATGAATAAAATTTCGCATCATAAAATAATAGCATCATCATTATTATTTTAACTTGTGCCAACTAATAATTATTTACCATCTTGAAAATAAATATTTTACTACCAGACTGGCCTTGGTCCGCTCGAACTCCACTTCCATTTATTGAACACCTGAATAAATAAATAATTAAATTATTCTCTTAAATAAATATTTTATTTAGAAACTAGAAAATAAATATTTATTAAATTTTCAATAAAATAAATAAATAAATTTTATTTAATTTATGTGGTCATCTTATCTTGAATAAAATTATTCCACATTGTTGAGAATAATATTTATTTCATTAATTAAATTCAAATATAATTTAACCGAGACCACCAAAAACACTTAGTGTGTAACCCTATAGGATTCTTTCTCATTGGAATTAGGTGGGATTGCCTAAAGTCCAAGAGTATAGTCTAGAAACAGGTCAAGGCACCCAAGAGAAAGAACATAAATTCACAACAACAACATCCACATATGAATGCTTATTGTGTAATATAATCCATTTTTCTAAATATCTCATCAAGTAGGTTTTATGATAGTGTCATCAACCTTTATACTTGATACGTTGTTCTTTGACTACCTGAAATAAACTGGTCATTACACCATGGACATGTAATTTAGTGTGACAGTTCTATTTCAATCAAAGGTATGAGATATCAACTTCCATAAATGGAAGGGAAAAATCCTTCCTTGAATTATCCATTAATATAATGTCACTCGTGACACACCAAATATACCCTACTTCCCACCAACTGTCTGTGTGACTATTTTTGTCAGTAAATCAAAGTGCATGATTTGTGACACATATTAATGATAATCTTAATGTCTAAGGATTATTACAAATGCTTGCAGATAGAAATATTCGATGACATCAAAACATGCATAATTCCTACTGGTGGGTCTATTCTAATAATCTCCTGTCTTGGAGATTACCAAGTGATAACTTCATGAGAGAAAGTCTCATCTGCTTACAAGTACTTTCACCTGATGGTTTTCATTCTATGTGTCCCTTTATAGTATTTCATCCAACCATAGAACTATATTTAATAATATTGTTATAGAATTTCACGGTTCTCATCATAGCAGGGAACTTCCACGACCTTATCAATACAACAAATACTCTAGGAAATTATTACATCATAGTCTTACAGAACAATGAAAAATATTTAATAAGATGTTTAATGTTTAAATAGATTAAATATCCATGAAATCTAAGTACAATTAGTTGTTTCTAGGACACCAACTCTTACAAACTCCCACTTAGACTAGAGCCAACTGCATACGACTTTCAGTCCACTAAATCTCACATGGTGATCATGTTTTTGCTGAGTAAAATCTTTAGTCAATGGGTCCACCACATTGTCTTCCATGGAAATTCTACCCACTATAACTTCACCTATCTCATAAAAATCCCTCAAGAGATGATACTTCTGAAGTATGTGCTTCGTCTGCTGATGTGACCTTGGATCTTTTGAGAGATCCACCGATGTAGTATTATCATAGTACAGTGTGATGAGATCTTTACTACTAGGTATCACATCTAGCTCCTCGATGAAGCTTCGTATCCAAATTGCTTCTTTATCTGCCTCAGAAGATGATATATACTCAGAATATGCTATAGAATATGCAACCACACTCTCCTTTGAGCTCTTCCAACTCACTGCACCTCCATTAAAAGTGAAGATGTATCCCGTTTGCGACTTCAAGTCATCTTTAACAGTCTAAAAACTAGCATATTCATATCCTCTGATAACTAGTTCCTCATCTCTTCTATAAACTAGGAATATATCCTTAGCACGCCTAAGATAATTTAGGACAGTTTTGATTGCCATCCAATGGAGGTCACCTAGGTCATCTTGATATCCGCCAACCACACTTAATGCATTGGCGACATCTAGACTAGTACATAGAATTCTATAAATTACTGAACCAATAGATGATGTGTATTGACTCCTTTCCATTATCATTCTTTCCACATGTGTCTGAGGACACATTTTCTTGGAAAGATGAATGCCATGTGATGCTGGAAACAATTCCCTCTTGGATTATTCCATTTTGAATCACTTTAGTATCTTACCAATTTATGTACTTTGACTCAGACCCAACAACCTCTTTGATCTATCATGATGAATCTTGATCCCAAGAATATATGCTGCCTCACCCAAGTCCTTTATGGAGAAGCTATGACAACCCTTCTCTTTATTACATACTTAAACATGATTTGTTACATAAAAAACTTCACTTGATACAACATAGAAGACCGAGAGGTCTAGTGTCTTTGGGGCTTAGGAATATTGAATATAAATTTAAATCATATAACATAACATCTTATTGAACACTTCCTTTACCTGATCACTACATTCCTCCGTACTTAGCATTGCATAGGATAACCTGAGGACATGGATAAAAAAAGGGTGAGCTATAAATCCCAATAAGGGAATAAACATGGAATAACAAGAGGAATAAAATACATGTTAGACAATAACCATATCAATGGAGAACAAGAAAAACATGAACATAAAGGCATGATAAAGGATGATAATCATAACATGGAAATGTGGCAACAACACTTAACATGTAATTAGCATGAGCCAAGGCTCATTACACATGGAGCATAAGTAAAACCTCATTGCACATGAAGCACGAGTAAACTCATGTTTCAATTTAATTATCATGAGTCAAAACTCATTTCACATGATGTATCATGATACTATACTTTACCCAAGGCATTAGAGCACTATCAAGGCACACCCTTCTTAAACATTTCATTTCATGCATAACTGTGCCACATGGATCATACAACGTGGAATCAATCATCATAATTTAATCCATGATAAAGGGACGTGGAATAAATAAATTAATATTTATAATAAATAATTAAATGTGCATAAAGGTGAATAATTTTGATAGAGAAATGGGCATGGTATTCACTACACAATGACATTGGCTTGGGAAATCAAAGTGCAATTTCGGCAGAAAAACGACGTGAAATAAGAACTCATAAAAAATGGTTGATGAGAGAGAAAGGGGTGTATTGTCATATTTACATGAAATGGACATTAAGGGGGTCATATATATTCATGTCCCAATAAATGTAATGGAATTTAGATGCATAATACAAAAGAATTACTTGGATGTAAATGGGGAGAGAGAAATCCCACACAGAATTTTGGCATGGTAACGAGCGTACATGGGAGGAATTAATGGGAGAGAAAGGGGTCTCACATCCTCAAAACATAAATAGGGAAGTATGTGGGAGGTGCAAAATTATACCCTAACATTTTTAATTGAAAACAAAAGGTCATAAAAACTTAAAGAAAATTGGACAAAAATAAGAAAGGAAGAAATCCCTTACTTGGATGTGTGCTTCCAAAGGCTTGGGAGAGGATTGATAGAGGCTTATTGGGAGCTTTGGGAACCTTGGGAGGATTCTAGAGAGGTTAGGGTAGAGTTTGGACAAACTCCAAAGGCTTTGAGTGAATAGGAAGTGGTAGCTTGGGTGGGTTTATATAGGAAAGGAGAGGGACTTCTTTATTATTTATGTTTGGGACACTACACATTAAAATAATCAAAACCACAAACCATACCATGGTTTTTCCCCCTAGTTTTTGTCAAAGGTGAGTGTAAAATAATATTTTATGAGGAGAATGGCCTATGTTCTTAAAATAATAGGGTTGCTTATGTGAAGGTGAGTCACACTCTCAAGAAAAACAATTTAAAAAGACAAAATGTTTTATAAGTCTTGGAGGGTCCACTAAATCTTTGTAAAATAAATAAAACAAATCTAAAATCACATTATTTTAATGGTAAAAAATATATTGGCCGAACATAATGTTTATAGTATTTTATTACATCACTATTGGGTCATTATGATGTCATAAAACACATTATATGTTTAAACAGTATTTAATTTTTACCCAAAAATTCGACTGTCTCATTAGATTATGAAAAATTCACCATTAGATAATTTTGATGTCCTAATTCCAAAAATAATATTAATTTTATCTAAATAATTTTCTTAATATGTGAATTTTTACTTTTAAAATAAAAATCAACATTTATTTAAAATTCATGGGTTTTGAAAAAAACAACTTTCAAACCTTAATAAAAATTACAATTGTGTTAAAAAAATCGAACAATCATTTATATTTAATAAAAATTAATTTATTAATAAAATTTTATTAAAATTTTATTTAATTTAAAAACCCATTAATTCATCAAAATATATTTCTTAGTTGAATATTAACTAAAAAAATACTATTTTTTCTTTAAAAACTATTTTAAAAGAAACAATAATAAAATGAATGCACATTCTTTATACAAAAATAATGTACATAGTCATAGTGCTAGGTTATTGTTGCATAACCCCTTATAACACCCACCTAAGACCAAAGGGTAAGGTTTGTGATGGTGAAAAACTCTTGGGGTGGCTTAGATAACATCACTCGGGTGATAATATCTATTAAATTACACTTCTCTCGTAGTCGGTTCCGCTCAAGATTAATGTGTTCAAGCTCGGATTGGGCTTTGTCAAGAGTGAATCCCAATAATGCCACCTCCTTGCTGAGAAAATGGGCTTCGTACGAGGAAATTCTACTAGATGAGGCCATCACTTCCTTTTTCTGAGTAAATTGGATTTATTAAAGCCATATATTTATAATAATCATGTGATCACTGTTCAATGGCTATATTAGCAATGGTGACAATTCTTAACCATATTTTAAAATCCAGAAACATAAAACCAATGAATTTCACAATTTATATAACCATAATAAGGTATTTAATTAGATCAAGAGGAATTTTCATTAAGGAAAGTTTTAGTCGTTACAATATTCCCCCCTTAAGAAATTTCTCCCTCAAAATTTCCTTTTCCCACACTAAAACAGATGTGGGTAACTTTGCTTCATCACTTCCTCTGATTCCCATGTCACTTCTTCGAACTTGTGGTTTCACCACAACACCTTGACTAGGGGAATTGTATTATTTCGTAGAACTTTTCCTCTATGTTCTAAGATCTTCACTAGTTCCTCCTCATAAGAAAGATCATCCTCTAACTGTACTACCTCTGAAGAGAGTACATGTGAAGGGTCTGGTATGTACTTCCTTAAGAGGGATACATGAAAGGCATTGTGTACTTTGGCCATGGTAGGTGGAAGTGCTAGTCAATAGGCCACATCCCTGACATGATCAAGAATCTCGAAGGGGCCGATGTACCTATGAATTAAATTACCTTTCTTTCCAGACCTCATGACCTTATTCCATAGATATATGCGTAGAAATACCATATCCCCAACTTTAAAATCAAGGTCTCGTCAATGGTTATCTGTATAACTCTTCTTTCGACTCTGGGCTTCCTTGATATGTTGCTGAATGGTTTTCACCTTCTCCACCATTTCTTCGACCATTTCTAGTCCTAGAAGCTTACGCTCATCGAATTCATCTCAACATGGCGGTGTTCTGCACCTCTTCCCATATAGGGCTTCATAAGGTGCCATTAGAATGCTCAGGTGGAAACTGTTATTATAGGAGAATTCAACCAGATGAAGATGTTGATCCCATCCTCCTTTAAAGTCCATTGAACATGATCTTAACATATCTTGTAGTGTATGGATAGTTTACTCAGATTGGCCATCATTTTGAGGATGATAGGACATACTGAAGTTTAGTTCAGTATCTAGAGAATGTTTAAGACTCTTCCAAAACATAGAGGTGAATCTTGGATCTCAATTAGATACAATAGATAATGGTAGTTCATGAAGCCTTACCACTTCCCTGATATATATCCGTTCCATTTGATCTAATGAGAAATCCTCCCAAATTGAAATGAAGTGTACAGACTTTGTAAGACGATCCAAAACAACCCAAATTGAATTGTTGCCTTTGGATGTCTTCAGAAGTTCGGTGAAAAAGTCCATGGTGATGTTCTCCTATTTCCATGCTGGTATGGGAAATGGTTGCATCATCCCCTTAGACTTCTGCCTCTCAACCTTCACTTGCTGACACACCAGGAACTTTGATGTATACTCAGTGATCTCCTTCTTCATATTATCCCACCAATAATTCTCTCCAAGATCTGGATACATCTTTGTGTTTCTTGGGTGAATAGAGAAATTTGAACTATGTGCATCATCCAAAAGTTCCTTCTTTAGCTCCAGACTTGATGGAACACATAGTCTTTTCCCAAATCTCACAATTCCTTTTTCATTAACATTGAACTATGAGGATTACCCTTTTCTGATAGCTTCCAATTTTTTCTGAATTCCCACATCATCCTTTTGATCATACTTTAACATTTCCAAAAGAGACAGTTGAGCAATAATTTGTGAAAGGATTGATTATGTTCCCTTCTTTATGATTCCCTTGTACATATTTATCAAATCTAAGAAGATTGGATCTTTCTCAATTCTCATCAATGATAGAATAGCTGGGTCCTTTTTACTTAGAGCATCTGCCACCTTGTTCGCTTTCCCAGGGTGGTAATGGATTGAGAAGTCACAATCTTTTATCAGATCTAACCATATTTGTTTGAGCGTGTTAAACTCTTTATGTGTGAATATATACTTGAGGATTTTGTGCTCCGTATATATTTCACACTTCTACCCAAAGATATAATGCCTATAAATTTTTAAATTGAAGATCACCGCAGCAAACTCCAGATCATGGGTTGGATAATTTTTCTCATGAACATTCAATTAACTTGAAGCATCGATAATGAATTTGTCATTTTTCATCAACACACAGCCCATACCCTTCTTCTAAGCATCACTGAATACCACAAAAAGTTCTCCAGTTGTGGATAAAGTGAGCACGTGCATAGTGATAAGCCTTCTTTTCAACTCCTTGAAGATTTATTCACATTTATAACTCAAAAAAACATTACTCCCTTCTGAGTTATCTTGGTAAGAGGGTTGGATAATCGTGAGAAATTTCTCACAAATCGTTGATAATATCCAGCTAACCCCAAAAATCTATGGATATCTGTTACCAATGATGGCCTTGACCATTCATATATTGTAGCTATCTTGGAGGGATCCACAGATATCCCATTGATTGTGATGATATGGCCCAAGAATGAGACCTCCTTCAACAAGAACTCACACTTGCTGTACTTTTCATAGAGCTTCTCCTTTCGCAAGGTCTCTAGTGTAGTTCTTAGATGCTCCTCATGATCCTCCTTGGTTTTAGAGTATATGAGAATATCTTCTATAAAGACTATCACAAATTTTTCAAGGAAATTTCTAAAGACTCTATTCATTAAGTCCATAAAGATTGGTGGAGCATTAGTGAGTCCGAAAGGAATTACTATGAATTCATAGTGCCCGTATCTTGTACGGAAATCAATCTTGGGGATATCTTCCTTCTTCACCCTTGATAATATCCCGACTGCAAATCCACCTTGGAGAATTATTGTGTTCCACGCAGCTGATCGAACAAGTCATCAATTCATGGGAGAGGATACTTTTTCTTTATCATGATTTTGTTAAGCTCACGATAATTGATGCAAAGGCGCATTAACCCATCCTTCTTCTTGATGAAGAGGACTGGTGCACCCCATGGTGAAGCACTTGGGCATATAAACCCTTTATCCAAATTCTCCTGTAGTTGTTTCTTCAGCTCCTCAAGCTCCACAATAGCCATTCTATATGGATTCTTGGATATTGTTAATGACCCAGGTATAATATCAATTGATAATTCAACATCTTTACTAAGAGGAAGACCAGAAAATTCATCAGGAAACACTTCAGCAAATTCCCTCATAATAGTAATGTCTTTAAGGATGGTTGCCTCCTTAGACTCAATCATCTGAGCCAGATACACATGCTCTTAGGGCAGTAATATCCATGCTTGAGATGATGAAGCTGAAAAAGATTCATCTTCATCCTTGCACTTGTATAGAATCAGGGGTCGATTCTCCACATGGAGAGTGATTTCTCTCTCACAACAATTTATGTTAGCTCTATATAGGAAAATCCAATCCATGCCAAGAATTTCATCAAATTAAACCAAAGGGATTATGATGAGGTTTACTGGGAAGTTCAATACACCGATTATGATAGGGGAGGAGTTATATTCATGGGATGCAATGATTTCCCCATTTACTGTACTCACTGACATCTTTACTTCCATGATTTGTGGTGGTTTTGGGATTGTTTTACTATACTTTCAGGATATAAAAGAATACGTAGAACCTAAATAAAAAAATTATGTTCGCTATTATTGAATGAATAACTAGCGTACCTGTCACCACTTTGTTGTTGGGGTTCACTTCAGTGATAGTGATGGAAAAATCTCTCCCTTGCAACTGTGGAGGTTGTTGGTTGCCTCCAAAAACCCTTGTATTGGGGAATTGATTTGCAGGATGCCCTGGTTCTTTGTAGTTGAAACAATGAAGAACACGTTGAGAGTCAAATAGAGCACTCCTCTCCTCTTTCGCAACCACATATTTTTCTTGTCAGCAGTTAATGTCTAGATTCCCTTCTCTTCCACACCTAAAGCATTTCTTCACCCCCTTCAGGAAATTTACGGGGTGCTTCTTTCCACACTTTTGGAAAGTCGGGTGCTGGATTTTCTTAGCACCGTTAGATTTATCTATCGGACCGCCAGAATTGAAGTCCACCTTATTCTTCTTATTCTCATGATACCCATGAGGTTCACCTATCTCCATTTCAACGTTGATGGCACATCGGAAAATTTCCTCATAGACGTCGAAGTTGCAGATCACCAAGGCTTTCTGTAGGCTTGGTTTCAGCCCACCAAAGAAGAATACAACCTTGCATTTGGGGGTGACAACAAATCCGGAGGCATATCTTGAAAGAATTGTGAATTTTTCCTCATATTCTTCAATAGATTCGTCATCTTTTTTCTTGAAGTTAAGGAATTCTTTTTCCATCGTAAGCCAGAGGGAGTGTGTAAAATATTTATCAAAAACATCTTCCAAAAATCTGTCCATTCCAACACCTCGATCTATTCCTTAGGCTTCGTATTTTTGATCAATTTACACCATTGATCGGCTTCACCCTCTATATGATAGGAAACCAGAATAACCTTCTCCTATTCGGAACATTGAAGGATAGAGAATATCTTTTCAATGGAGTTGATCCATTGTTTGGCGATTGAGGGATCAGATGAACCATTAAAACTAGGAGGCCTTTGTCTCATGAAGCCCTAGATAGCGCCTTGTTCTTTCTTAGGGGGGTTGAATGTTTCAATTCAAATCTTGAGTTAACTAAAATATAATCGTGACAAAGTTCACAATTCCCACTCCCATCGGATTGGGCATCTCATTAGCACAGTCATCACATTAATCTCCACATCAGTTGTTTGCCCGAGTTCTCCTATTACTAGCCATTAGATGGAATAAAAGGAAAGTTATGGGGTAAAACGTAAAGGGTAATCAAAAAATAGATGACTTATAAATAGATTTTATTTCCTTAACTTATGAATCTATAGGCTTCAATCTATGTTATACATGATCTACTTTCTAACATATATTCTTAGGGTATTTTTTTATTCCCTTAATAATGGTTCATACTAAGCTTGTGAATTTACCAATGCATATCCCCTAGGAGTGTCATAACCAAGAGTGCAACAAGGCCCATTTTTGTGTACCAAGATACCCTGGGTCAAGCCCAAAACTCCTTGTTGGGGTTTTCACCCCTAGGTACATCTGTGAATGAGCCGCCTCTACCTACTCATATCCAGGCAGGGATGTATTTTTTTTGATAAAACACTTTCTCAATAATCACCAAAATTTAGGGATGTTTTTATTATACATGGTCATATAACTAAGTCTTTCACTAGGGGTTTCTAATCCTAATCCCAAAAATAAATAAACCTATCCTCTAATACCAACTATGACAACCCTGCTCTTTATTACATACTTAAACATGATTTGTTACATAAAACCTTCACTTAATACAACACAGAAGATCAAGAGGTCTAGTGTATTTGGGGATTAGGAATATTATATAAAAATTTAAAGCATATAACACAACATATTATTGAAAACTTCCTTTACATGACCACTACATTCCCCTGTACTTAGCATTGCATAGGATAACCTGAGGACATGGATAAAAAAAGGTGAGCTATAAAGCCCAGTAAGGGAATAAACATGAAATAAAATGATGAATAAAATATATTTTAGATAATAGGCATATCAATGGAGCACAAGAGAAACATGAACATATAGTAATGATAAATCATGATAATCATAACATGGAAATGTGGCAACAACACTTAACATGGAATTAGCATGAGCCAAGAATCATTACAAATGGAGCATGAGTAAACCCTCATTGCACATGAAGCATGATTAAACCACTGTTTCACTTGAATTAGCATTATTAAACACTCATTTCACATGAAATATCATGATACTATACTTTACCCAATGCATTGGAGCGCTATCAGGGCACACCCTTCTTAAACATTTCATTTCATGCATAAGTGTGCCACATGGATCATACAACGTGGAATCAATAATCATAATTTATTCCATGATAAAGGTATGTAGAATACATAAATGGATATTTATAATCAATAAGTAAATGTTTATAAAGGTTAATACCCTTGATAGAGAAATGATCATGGTATTCACTACATAATGACATTGGCTTGGAAACCCGTAGTGCAATTTCGGCAGCATAACGACGTGAAATAAGAACTCATAAAAAATGGTTGATGAGAGAGAAAGTTGTGTCTCATAATATTTACATGAAATAGAATGTGAGGGGGTCATATAGATACATTTATGAACAAATTTAATGGAATTTAGATGCATAATACAAAATAATTAATTGGATGTAAATGAGGAGAGAGAAATCCCTCACGAAATTTCGGTATGGTAACAAGTGTACTTGTAAGGAATTAATGGGAGAGAAAGGGGTATCCCATCATCCAAAAATAAATATATAAGTATGGGGGAGGTTTGAAATCATTACCCAATGTTTTCAATTGAAAACAAAAGGGTATAACAACTTAAAGAAAATTGGACAAAAATGAGAAAGGAAGAAATCCCTTACTTGGATGTGTGCATCCAAAGGCTTGGGAGAGGCTTGAGAGAGGCTTATTAGGAGATTGGGGTACCTTGGGAGGATTCTATAGGGAGGAGGTCAGAGTTTGGATGAAATACGAAGGTTTTGAGTAAAGAGGAAGTGGGATCTTGGGAGGGTTTATATAGGGATGGAGAGGAAATTCTTTATTATTTAGGTTTGTGACACCACACATTAAACTAATAAAAAACACAAACCAGATCATATTTTTTGCCCATGGTTTTTGCCAAAGGGGAGTGTAAAATAATATTTTATGAGACAAATCTCTGAAATTCTTATAATTATATGGTTTCTTATGTGGAGGTGAGTCACACTCTCAAGGAAAATAATTTAAAAAGACAAATTGTTTTATAAGTCTTGGAGGGTCCACTAAAGTTTTGTAAAATAAATCAAACAAATATAAAATCACATTATATTAATGGTAAAATATATATTGTCTGAACATAATGTTTTTATTATTTTATTACATCACCATTGGGTCATTATGATGTCATAAAACACACTATATATTTAAACGATATTTAATTTTTACCCAAACATTCGACTGTCTCCTAAGATTATGAAATATTCACCATTGGATAATTTTGAAATCCTGATTCCAAAAATAATATTCATTTTTTCTAAATAATTTTATAAATAAGTGAATTTTTACTTTTAAAATAAAAATTGACATTTATCGAAAATTCAAGGGTTTTGACAAAAACAGTTTTCAAACATTAATAAAAATTACAATTGTATTCATAAAAAATTGAACTATAATTTATATTTAATAAAAATTAATTTATTAATAATATTTTATTAAAATATTATTTAATTAAAAATCCATTAATTCATAAAAATAGATTTCTTAGTTGAATATTAACTAAAAAAAATACTATTTGTGCTTTAAAAATTATTTACAAAGTAACAATAATAAAATGAATGCACAGTCTTTGTACAAAAATAATGTACATAGTCATAGTACTAGGGTCTTGTTATATAACCCCTTATAACACCTGCATAAGAATGAAGGGTAAGGTGTGTAATGGTGACAGAGTCTTGGGGTGGCTCGGATAACATCGCTCGGGTGATAATCTCGATTAACTTCCAATTCTCTCGTAGTCGGTTCCGCTCAAAATTAATGTGTTATAGCTCAGCTTGGGATTGGTCAAGATCGAAGCCTAATGACTCCACCTCATTTCCGAGCTCTGAAAAATGGGCTTCGTATGGGGCAAGTCTACTGGATGAGGCCATCACTTCAATTTTCCGAGTAAATTGGATTTGTTAAAGCCCTATATTTATACTAATCACGTGATCACTGTTCAATGGCTATATTAGAAACAATCAGAATTCTTAATAGTATTTTAAAATAAAAAAATATAAAACCAATGAAGTTCACATTTTATATAACCATAATAAGACATTTAATTAGATCAAGAATAATTTTCTTTAATGAATGTTTGGGTCATTACAGAAGTATTGATTCTACCATGCCTTAGTAGACTGTAAGAATGGTATCTCATTTCTAATAACTAATATGTCATCAACATATACTATTAGAAAAAAGACTGAACTCCCACTAAACCTTTTGTAGACACAAGTCTCATATTCATTCTTTATAAAACCAAATTATGTTATGGCTTCATCAAAATTAATGTTCCATGAACTGGATGCTTTCTTTAATCCAGAAATGGATTTATGAAACTTGAATACCTTATTGGAATTATTTGGAGTCACAAACCCTTCAGGTTGTGTCATGTAGACATCTTCTTAAAGTTTACCATTAAGGAAGGTTGTTTTAATATCCATTTTCCAAATCTTATATTCATGGTAAGATGAAATGGAAAGTAGAATTCTGATGGATTTCATCATTGAAACTGGTGAAAAGGTTTCATTGTAGTCAATTTCCTGATTTTATTTATACCCTTTTTCAACCAGTCATGCCTTATAGGTACTTAATTGTCCTTCTATGTCTAGTTTCTTCTTGAATACCCATTTGGAAACAATAGGCTATACATCAATTGGACGATCTACCAAAATCCAAACTTGGTTTTGATATATGGAATCCATTTTAGAATTCATGGCTTCTTACCACTTGGCAACGTCTGTTCCACTTACTGCTTCCTTGTAGGTTAGAGGATCATTATTATCAACTAATAATGAGTCACCATGCTCAGTAACTAGAAAACTGTACCATTATGGTTCTCTAACCTCTCTTGTACTCCTACAAAATACTTGTTTTCTGGAATAGATTCTTCTTCCATAGGGCTTTGTGGAATCTATTTCTATACCAACTATTGTGTACCTTGAGCCTCAACTTCATTGAAGTCTATCTTGATCCCACTATCTCTTTTGGAGATATGCTCCCTCTCAAATAATATGTCATGTCTTTCCACTATAACCTTTTTTTCTGAGGATTTTTATAAGTAATATCCCCTTGTTTCCCTAGGGTATCCTATAAAGGTACACTTTGGCCTCGGGGTGAGACTTTGTTACCTGAAGAGGCTTTAACAAATGCTTCGCTAACCCACACATGTAAATTTGATAACATGTATTTTCTTCCACTCTAGAACTCGTATAGAATACCATTTATCGGTTTAGTTGGTACTTAGTTTAGTATGTGTGCCTCTTTTTGTAAGTCATATCCCCAAAAGGATAATGGAAGACCCACATAACTCATCATTGATCTCACCATGTCCAATAGGGTGTGGTTCCTCCTTTCTATCTCTATCACACCTTTCCACTGGGGCATGTTTGGAGGAGTGAGTTGGGATAGGATCCTAAACTCTCTTAAGTAATCAATGAAGTCTTGATTAAGATATTCTCCACCTCATTCTGAGCGGAGTTTCTTAATATTCTTACCAAGCTGGTTATCAACTTCATTCTTGTATTCTTTGAACTTATTAAAAGAATCCTAATTATACCTCATTAAGTATATATATCCAAATCTAATAAAATAATCAGTAAAAGTTATGAAGTATGAGTACCCTACCCTTGATTCAACTGGAAATGGTCCACACACATCATTATGAACCAATTCAAGAAGTTATTTATCCCTTTCACCTTTCCCACTAAATGGGGCTTTGGTCATTTGACTTGTAAACGTACATGATATACGCCAAGTGATTTTAGTTCGAAATAATCTAAATATCCATCTTAATGTAACTTTTTCAAGAGTTTCTCATTTACATAACCTAGTAGGTGATGCCAATGTTCGGTGTAGTATGAGTCATATGAAGTATCTTTATTGTCGATTGCCATTACTTGGTTTCTGTAATCCAACACGCAAAGACTATTGTATAAATGTTCCCTACCAAAACAAATTCTATCTTTATAAAAGAAGCAACATTCATTTCCAAAATTGAAAAAAAATTCATATATATCTAATATAGATACAGAAATAATTTTTTTAGTAACAAAAGGCACATAATAACAACCCTTTAACACCAAGATCATCCCAGTTGGAAACGTGAGGTGGTAGTCCCTAACAGCTATAAAAGCAAGTCTGGCTCCGTTGGCTGCTCATAGATCTACCTCCCCTTGACCAATATTCTTGAATCTACATGGTTCCTATATTTGGATACATATGTGAGAACCACAAGATGTATATAATACCCAATTTGTAGAAACAGATATATTTAATTCAATAACAATTGCACCTAAAGTTTCCTCTTGCTTCTTAGGATAAGAACAGTTATTCTTCCAGTGGCCCTTCTTACCACATGCAAAATAAAACAGCCTCCTATTCCTTTTCCTCCCCTTTGATCATTCTTTTATTGGAAGTTCATGAGTAAGATTTGGGATTAAATCTCTTCACCTTCCCTTTCCTCTTATTCACCATAAGGATAAAAGGATTTTCACACTTCATATCTTTTTCCTCTTGGATAATGAGGATAAAAAGATCAGATTGAGACTTCTCAATGTTGTTCATATTTAAATTAACAACAAAGTTAGAGAAGCTCTGAGGTAGTGATGTGAGAATGAGACTGGTTCCCAGTTCTTCGGGGAGTTTAAACCCTAGAACCTCCAGGCACTCAATGTAGCTAATGAGCTTGACTACATGAGGCCCAACTGGGCCTCCTTCTCCAAGCATACTCTAAAAGAGTGCCTTAGAGATATCAAAACTTTCTTGTCTTTCTCTATCCTAGTAAAGATCATAGAGGTGCTCAAGCATGCTATAAGAATCCATGTTTTCATGATACTTCATGATCTCACTAGACATTGATGATAGAATCAAACATTG
This sequence comes from Viscum album, assembly GCA_963277665.1. Lineage (NCBI taxonomy): Eukaryota > Viridiplantae > Streptophyta > Magnoliopsida > Santalales > Viscaceae > Viscum > Viscum album. The sequence continues at coordinate 1,102,582,345 of OY728134.1, read as the reverse complement.
AAAATTTACCGCATCATTCATATGTTTCTCATAGACCAGGAAATCCTCATTACTCAAATCTTTGGCAGGAAGATCAGGTAATGCTTACTCGAACACGTAAGACTTCCATTCGTTGTGTAGGATAACCTGAAGGCATTTAAACCATTCTTGGAAGTTATTGCTAGTGAGGATGTTTTCTTTATCCAGAATTGATCACAGGGATAGTGTGGTTGATGAGCTTGTCATTTTTATTCTACAATTAAAATAGGATATCATTAGTACTTTATTGATTACATTTTATGAGAAATAATAAATTTTTATTAAGTCTCTCACTATTTTATCAAGTCCCAATGGCCCTCACCATTGAACTCAGAATGTCCAGTTTCCATAACATTCTAGTGGAAAGGATCCATATTCCCCTTCTGATAACCCTAACAAGGGTTGGTCAAGCTATTAGAAGGTATTTAGGTAGGCATGTCTTTTCCAACTACGGGCTTGCAGCTCCTTGATCTGTTGAGTGGACTCCCCAATCCTAAAATCATGACTTTGGATTTCCTCAACTCTTGCCTCAAATATTACACAAAGTCTAGCAAGGGATACTCCTCTTGATGTAATATGGTTATGTAAACACAAAAACTTTCATAAGGGATTCCTATATAAAATTAAGTGTCCCAACAAGGGTTGGTAAAACACATAGTTTTATTGAGTTTTTCCCTTAAATCAAGTAACAGAAGGCTTGGTCTGACTTAATATTTTATTTGAGGGATTTTTATCTCTTATGCAATAATTTTTTATTTTCATTATCAAATTCTTATTAATATTAAGTGGAACTTACTAAAGTGATTAACCATGTCTTGATAATATTTACGCATAAGTTTGTTTTATTTTAGTTCTATCTTCTATCCTTTTTAATTCATTAATTATGTGATCATGAAAACACATCCATAATGATAAACTATGCAACTGATCGAAATAAAATAAAGATAATGATCATGATATTTTCTAATGGTTAGTTTATCTAGCGGTTGATAGACTAACCCTAACCTAGGAGAGAAACATCTTGAACCTTTTGGGTTCATGTTTACATCTTTCCACCTATCCACCTCTGTATCTCCTGGGATTGGTTTTGTCTTGGCTCCAGCTTGAACCGCCTCATTTAGCTTGGGATTTCCATCCATTACATATGATTTTAAACTCACATGTAGGTGAGGAGTAAAATGGGGGTTTACATAAAAGAAACCATGGGCATGAAGGCCCTACAGATTAATGAGGAGAGATGGCTCGCAGGCCAACAAATTTTATTTAAATAAATAAATTAAAAGAAACCATCCACATACAGATGTCTTGGCCTAGCTCATGATCATCCATACATGCAACGATATTTATGCATAAATAAAACTAGCATTCAATTATTTAATCGTTCTTGTTTAAGATAAATAACACTCGAATCAATTAATTATCATCTTTAATTAATCAATCATTTTATCTTAAACCCTTTTCTGAATTTCCTTGAGATTCTCACATATTAAAATTTTAAACAAATAAATTCATTTAAAATTATATTTGTACGTAACTTGTACCTTGGAGGCAACCCGATGAATTCCTATTCATAACTACCCAATAAGTAGAAATGAAAATTACACAGATGTTAAATTAAACACATATATATATAAAACCTATCACATGTTGTGCCTCAGCTTTATGCCTGAATGATGATACACATATCAAGGGTTTGTATAATATAATAATAAATTTTAATAAATCTTCATAATTTGGATAAGAACACAATGTGTAGTAACAGCTACAGGGTGTGAGCTATTTTTCACTGTCCATATGAAGTAAATGCCCAGGGAAACGGTGTGTGAGTGTACTTTAGAAATCATTAGAGTACACAACATGTACAGTAGGCCACATACTGTGTAGTTCCTCTTTACATGGTCTCCAGTCGGGAAATCCATGTACGGGGTACACGGTCCAACCCTAACCCTAAGGGACTACACATTGTGTCCAGTGGGCCACACAGTGTGTAATCTAGAAACCACGTGCCACCTATTCCTGGTCAACACATAGAGTCATTAAGACTTATACAAACTCCAATGACATGACTTGGTTTGGTGGACCAGACCCGATGCATTAACATTGGATACATGGTGTATACTACCAAATACATGTCATGTGTTCTTGTGTTGTATGTCCAGAAACCTTTGGCACCTCCTGATGAGATCCTTAGTTTTATTTTAATCAAAATTAAAAGAAAAGATTGTTTCTGTAATTGAATGAGAAACGAAAGATGATGAACAAATCTTGAGATTCAGATTTGGAGAATGATTAACTTGAATTGAAATAACTAAATTATTAAATTCATAAATCATCAAAAAATATTTAAATAATTATAAACTATGATGTAACCGCTCTGATACCACATGAAGGTTCTAGGCACAGCGAAAGCATGGTTGGGAAGACATCAAACGTTAATTTTTACTGTGATCAACGATTATTCCAGGATCAATACGACAATGAACGCCAATCTCCACGGAATATAATCAAAGATTTAGATAAAGAAGGACGAGGCTAGAAAGCTTTAGAGAGGATATTTAACATCATCTTTATAATTAATTTAATTAATTTTATAAAGAAAAGAATACATGTATCTTTAGTATTATCTTTGATAATGATGTTGATTGTTTGGAATGACCCTTCTGGATTATCTCATTGCACTTGTGAGGATCCAAACTAGAATCCCTCTAGCGGTGATCCATATGTGCTCCGATGGACTCCGATCGACACCACTTGTTCTCTGAGTGCTATTGCAGCAAAGTGAGTGTATTGTGTCGGTCATTCTTGACCGCTTGTTCTTTATCCTTGAAGAACATCTCTCGTTCTTGAGAGGGGTGGGAAGAGGATTTGAGAGAGTAATTATTTAGCTCAACAATTCTCAATTCACCAAGCGTGCGGTGTGTTCTCTATGGTACAATAGATGTACTTGTCTATTTATATTCACGGAACTTCAATTACAATATTTAATTTCATAACAGCAATTAAATACATTCATGAACTTAGAGAAAAACCATGCTCATAATAATAATACCATGTAATTATTTATGGTGTTCCAACTTGTGAAAAATGGAATTGTGAATAAAATTATGCATCACAAAATAATAGGAGTGTCATTATTATTTTAACTTGTTCCAACTAAAAATTATTTTCCATCTTGTAAATAATTATTTTACTACCGGACCGACCTTGGTCCGCTCAAACTCCACTTCCATTTATTGAACACCTGAATAAATAAATAAATAATTTATTCTCTTAAATAAATATTTTATTTAAAAACTAGTAAATAAATACTTATCAAATGTTCAATAAAATAAATAAATATATTTAATTTAATTTACGCGATCATCTTAACTTGAATAAAATTATTCCACAGTCTTGAGAATAATATTTATTTCATTAATTAAATTCAAATATAATTTAACTGAGACCACCAAAAACACTTAGTGTGTGACCCTCTAGGATTCTTTCTCATTGGAATTAGGTGGTATTGCCTAAAGTCCAAGAGTACTATCTAGCAACGGGTTAAGGGACCCAAGAGAGAGAATATAAAGTCGCAACAAGGACATCCACATACGAATGCTCACTATGTAATATAATCTCTTTGTCTCAATATCTCATCAAGTAAGTTTTATGATAGTGTCATCAACCTTTATACTTGATAGGTCGTTCTTTCACTACCTGAAATAAACTCATCATTACACCATGGCCATGAAATTTCACGTGACAGTTCTATTCCAATCAAAAGGCCGAGATATCAACTTCCATAAATGGAAGGGACAAATCTTTCCTCGACTTATTCATTAATATCATGTCACTCATGACGCACCCAATGTACCATACTTCCCTCCAACTATATGTGTGATGGTTTTTGTCAGTAAATCAAAGTGCACGAGTCATGACATGTATTAATGATAATCTTAAAGTTTAAGGATCATTACACACGCTTGCAGATATAAATATACGATGGCACCAAAGCATGTGGAATTTCTACTAGTGGGTCTATTCTCATAATCTTTTATCTTGGATATTACCAAGTGAGAACTTCATGAGAGGAAGTATCATCTACTTACAAGTACTCGAACCTGATGGTCTACATGCTATATGTCTCTTCATAGTATGTCATCCAACCGTAGAACTATATTTAATAATATTTTTATATAATTTAAAGTTTCTAATCATAGAGGGGAACCGCCATGACCTTATCAATGCAAAAAATACTCTAGGACATTATTACATCATAGTAATGAAAAACAATGAACAATATATAATAAGATGTTTAATATTTAAATACATTAAATATCTAAGTAATCAAAGTACAACCAGTTGGATCTAGGACACCAAATCTTAAAATATACCCATGTTCTACAGGATACCCCACCTTAGAAAACTAGGGTACTCCTAGAAAAATCTGGACTACATTAGATAAGGTCCAATATACTCATTGGGGATACAAGGTCAATTCTGAAGTTTCTGCGAAGACCCACCTAGCTGGCTTACATTTAATGTTGTTAAGTATCTACTTGCTTCCGGCTTGTGAATCTAATGGAGGTGTGAGACCAGATAATTTTTTGTAGAAACTAAATTAGAATAAGGGTACCATATATCGATGGATTTCTTTGTCTAGGAGAGGATCTATAGGTGTTTGCAGCATACATAAATTGGGAAGGCCCCATTTAAAATTATAGGGTCATTTCAAGTGTTGTGGGGGTGGATTGAATCACTCTTCAGTTATTATGATATGCTAAGCGGAGTTATAGTCCCTGGAGGCTGGTTCCACCCATTTATTTAGGCTATCTCTGGGATTCATCCTTTAACCCTGAAGCCTAATGAATTCATGAGGATGATGAATATATTAGGATATTTTAAATTATTCCCATATAGTGAGGAAATAGTGGAGGAAATGGTGAGGATAATTCCTTGACTTCCACCTCAAGTGTTGGTTACCAAGAGGACTAATACGAGCCCCTCACCATTTCAAGAGAGGAAGTGAAAGAGGGTGATAAATTTAGCATGATGTATGTACTGTAATAAGTATTTTTGCAATCATGTGATCTCACGACTCAATCAAGATACACTTTTTACTGTGCTTTAATTTTACAGAATCTGCATCTCTTTCCTCCCTTAAGGTATTAGACACCGATCCTTCAAGGATTGAGGAGGACACCCTAGAGGTGGTACAAACCCATGTTGATGAATCCATTACCTTAATGGATGAAGTGTTAAGATATGTGGCCACATCCTCTTTCATTCATGTAGAGAGGGGAGAGGGCCATGGTAATGTCAGATGCACACTCTAAGGTGTCATGTGTTGTTTATGACTTTTCTCTCCTCATGATATTTTAGATTCATTGCCTACACTAGAGGACCCTAAACCAGTCAATGTCGGACATATTGTCACTCCCGAAGGGTCTAACGGTGATCTTGGGTGGTTTGATGAAGGTTCTTGTGTTGACCCTGACTCCGTAGGGTTAGATGATGTCAATCCCATCGAGGATTCAACATAGAGAATCAATGGCAGAGCCAATTTGGGTCCTAAGAAAAGCATCTTGGATACCTCTATTGATGAGGATTATATGATATGTGAGGGATTATATAATGAAATAATGGGTTAACTAATGGAGAATGAGGATACGCTAAAAATCATTAATATTCCAACCTCTCTAGAGGAGTTTTGGGAGATTATTAGGTTATTATACAGATGTGAGTTCTCTCTTTCTTGCATTTCAAATATAGTAAACCTATTTTTATTTTATGTATCATATCAGAGCTTGATCTGTATAACTTTTTCTATAGAGAATTTTTCCAAGGTAATTCAGGATCATAGCCTCTAAGTCCATCATGCTCCCATTGATGAGGAAGTGACAACTAAGAATTCTAAAGTGAGAGATTCCCGAGAGCCTTTGATCCCAGTTTATAAGAAAATTTAAGAGGATGATTATCATTAAGAGGTCCTTTATATGAGAATTGAGGCTAGGAGTACTGTGTAGATATTAATCCCAACAGTCATCCTAACAATGGGTGAGTGTTATTACCGATTTTGGTTACTTCAATCCCTTTGTTGTTTGTTAATTTTATGATGTTGATGAGGGGTGTCACATACTATTCAATACCATTGACTATGGCAGTCGATCATAGGTCTAGCGAGCTGATACTTGACTTTTTCCAAGAGCTTCCCTTGTAGGTTTTCAACCTGGAGAGTATTCTGTCCCCTTTTTTCTGGTAGTTTAAATTCATTAAAGTTTGACTAATGTGATTGGTGTTTTAGGTTGAACATATTCAGCCATAAGTTTTGAAATGATGATCCAAACAAATCTTGTTTTTAAAGAATTTTACAACATTCTTCAGATACCTGATGGGGAACTTTGAGTCATGATTTTGTGGTTCTCGAATCTAAAACATGAAAGGAGAGAAATATGTTAGGAATGGCCACAAAATGAGTTTGAAAAGTGATTTCTAGCATAATATTTTTATGGCTTATGGTAATAGAGGAGTTCTCTTCTGAGAATGAATGTTTTGTTGGTTAAAAAACCCATTTTGTGGGTGACTTTATGAAAATATAACTAGGGTGTGTTACAATATAGTCAAGCAATGAAATCCTTTGGTTGATAGGACCTTTTTGTGGGTGACTTATTAAAATCCAACTAGGGCATGTTACTGTAGATTCAGACAAAGTTTCCCTTAGGAATGTTGACATTCTACCACCCATGTTCAGGGAGTTTGTGATGATCTAGATTTCTAAAGACCACAAAGGGTGGTTTTTCAAAATATCAATGTCAAATAATGAATAGGGAGTTTGTATTGGCATTGTAAATGAATGTGAAACCACTACTAAATGAATTTGGTTTGTGTGAAGAGGGTAAATTTTTGTTAAATTACCGATGTCAGATGGGAGGCCCCTTTCTGGAAAGGGTTGAAGCATCGTTCGGTTTAATGTCATGAGATCTGGATATAGACCAAGTAGTTTAACATCTTACGGTGAAGAAGTTATTGTAAAATTTAACATATTGTCAGTAGGATATTATGATATGAATTTTAATGTCATACAATAAGTACATTGGGGATATAATTTAAGGTCTTTTATCTTTGACCAAAAGATTAATGATTCTCCCTTTCACGGTAATCCATCCATGAATATACCATCATTTTTAGGTATGAAGGGGGGAAAGTTGTGAGATGTAATCTAGGGGTCTCCAAATCCAAAGAGTAATATGGAGTAAAGGTATTATGATGATATATGAGGTATCTTCTGAGGATTAATGTATCACAAGTTGAAAAACCCATTTTGTGGGAGAATTTGTGCAAAGACAAAGTGTGTTACTACATAGTCAAATAGTGTAATCCTTTGGTTGATCGGCCCATCATGTGGGAAACTTATGAAAAGATAACTAGGGCATGTTACTGCATAGTCAGACAAAGGAGTTCTTAGGAATTCTGCCGATGGCTGAAGGAAGTTTATGGAGATTCAAAATTTTCCAAACACAGAGGTTGGTTTGTAGAGGGAAATTACCTGATTATGGGAGGAGCATTTCTAGTGAAAATTACCCAATAATGGAGAAAATATTTCTTATGAATGTATGAACCAAATGTAAGAAAAAATGATTTTTCTGTTGAGTCCAGGCCCAAAACATAGAGCTCAGGTGTCTCTACATATCTCATTTGAATGAGAATTAATCCATACATAGTTTTAGAAGACCGTTCCATTTAAAGTATTATTATTAGGACCTATTGTGAATTTTAACATGGTGAAACGAAGAGAGTTTGGTGACTATAGTTTTAGTTCATACAACTAGGACCATAGTATTATGGAAATGATATGTAATATGTGGCCTATCGGACCAAGGTTATTTTAGCATACTTCATACATGAGGGAGGAAATTGTAAACTATGATATTAGGGGTTCTCAGATCTTGAGAGATGATATAGGACAAATACCTGAGGAATATTTGTGGACCAAATTTGAATTGTGGGTTCTAGCATAATTTCATTGAGGCTTATGGAGAAAAAATAAGATTCTATTGTGGAAAAAATGTGTCACTAGTTGAAAAAACTATTTTGTGGGTGACTTTATACAAAGAAAACTGGGGCATGTTACTGTATAATCAAATAGTGGAATCCTCTAGTTGATATTCCCTTTATATGGGTGACTTATTCAAAGAGAACTGGGGCATGTTATAGCATAGTTAGAAAAAGGAGTCCTCAGTTATAAGATATTCTATTACCAATAGATGGAGAAAGATTGTGAAGATCCAAAAGCATCCATGATTAGGAGTATGAAATCTGAAATGAATATTTCTGATCATGAAGGAAGTATTTGGAATGATATTGTCCATGACGGGTAGAATCACTTTCATATATTTGACTCATATGTCAGAGGGATATATCTCTACTTCCTCGGTAGACCCCTGAATGAGGAAAACCAAATTAAGAGATCCATCATAGATCTTTATTTGTATACATGAGAGGGATATTTCTTCTTTGCTTTATAGGTAAGATTAGTAAACAAGGTCTAGGTGTCACTATGAATCTCATTGGGATGTGAATCAATCCACACATAGTTCTTACGGAACCATACACTTTAACTTCATGTAGTAAGGATATCAGCCATGGAGTTTATCATCTTTTGGTAAGGACATTAGTGACTTGATGTGAAAAAGAATATTGTAGATGGACCAGAGTATAGGACCCGAGTGTCTCTACTTATCTTTTGGAGAAAGAATAAAGTTACACATAGTTCTAGAAGGGATTCCCCATAGTGACTGAATTCATGTTTGGAAAAGGTTTTTTTTAATATGGGCTCATGTATGGCATGACAAACCATATTGGATCCTCTTATTTAGATCTCACTCATACATAGGAGAATGGGGGCATTTCCTGTATTGTGGATGGACTGGGATATAGGATGTAGACATCACTACACATCTCATGGGAATGAGAATCAAGCCATATGTAGTTCTCAAAGAACCCATGCAGTTTAAAGTCATGTGGTGAATACATCCAGTGTTCCTTTTAAGTTCATCCATCTAGGACCATGATAACCCCGATGTAAATTGATATTCCTTACTTATGCAGGGAATTTCTTTACCAAAACTTCTAAGCCCACATGATCTTTGCTCGATTTGATAAAAAGGTGTGGAAAAGGTTTATTCCACTAAAAAAAGGAAATAAAAGTAAAGGATAGGGGCATTTAGATCTTGTGGTGGATGGGCCAGGATGCAAGATCCATATGTCACTACATATCCCATTTGAATGAGAATCAAGCCACACATAGTTTTTCAAAGGCTCCATATGTATGTTTAGTCTGTATAGAGGGAGGGGATCATTTTTTTGTTGTGTTATAGTTGGGACCAATATTAGAAATTTAGGTGTCACTATGTATCTCATTAGAATGAGAATCAAGCCACATGTAGTTCTTGAAAATAATTCCCCACATCAATCAAGTTTTAACATAATGAAAAGGGGACTTGATATTTTTCTGAATAATGTCTGGGCCTTATACATGAGGTCTGGGTGTTACTAAAAATACCTTTGAGATGAGAATAAATCCATACACAATTCTTTAATGAAGGTGTGGTAGGATACCAACACTAAGAAATTTGAACCGCTCAAGAATGGATCAAAATTCTCTGCAGTTCTACATTTTTCAGTGTGGACCTGAACCATGTAGTTTTACATCATGCAATAAGGTCTTGTATAATTTAACACCTTGTGGCTTGGAAGCAGGCATCATATAGTTTATCATCTTATGGCATGGATGATATTTCATGCCTTTTAAGGTCATGTGATGAAGACCAACTATGCAGTTTAACGTAGTGTAGATGAGACGTATACCATATAGTCAGGATGACATGATACATAGTTTAAAGTCTTATAACTTGTACTATATAGTTCTATGCAATTTAACATTCGATTTCTAGGATGAGAGTTGTGGGATCACATGAAATATTTCTTCAGGAACCTTTCATTGGTTGGGGTCTTAATGAGATCTCCATCCATTGAGATCAAGGAGTAACCTCCATTAGAGTGGACCTTGTGTATAGAGTAAGGTCCCTCCAACTTTGGCTAAAGATTTGGAGGCTTCTTTACTAATATTATTGGAGTCCTAAGGACCAATACTAGTTATCCTTGGAGGAATGAATGGAGGCATACCTTCTTGTTAAAATCCCATTCTATCTAATTTTGATAGACCTCCAAGTGATGAAATGTATGCAATATTTTCTTATCAAATTTCTCTAATTCATTCAGTTGTTTTTGGGATAAATCATATATGGATAGTTGATCACATAAGAAAAAATGGAGTGATGGAAACTGGACCTCAATGGATAAGACTTATTTCATTCTATATATGAGAGAATACAAGGTTTCCCACGTAACTATACCGGTGGTAGTTCGATAGGACCATAAGGCATGAAAGAGATTATTAGTCCAAGACTCTTTATCTTTATCCACCATCTTATGGAGTATGTCTGATAGGGTCTTGTTGAAAGCCTCTATTTGTCTGTTATCTGCTTCATGATAGTAGGGTGATTGGTTGGATTTGATGTTGTATTCTCTATATTGATTTTCCATATCAGTAGAATATAAATTGGTATCTTTGTTAATTATTATCATATGAGGGACACCAAATCTAGTAATTATGATGGCCTTTATGAAGCTGATGATGCTTTTGGCCCTAAATTCTTTGAGGGGTATTACATCAGCCCATTTGGAGAAGGAATCGATATTAGTTAAGATGTATTTGAATTTCTTGGTCATAACTGGAGGGTATAGACCCACAAAATCCATTCTCCATATTGAAAATGGAAAGGAGTTTCTGGCTGTAGGTAGAAACTCTAGAGTTTGATGAATGAAGTTGGCATACACTTGGTAGGAATGAAATTTATTGGTGAATTCTATGAAATATTGTGTCATAGTGGGCCAGTAGAACCGAAGCTTTCATATGTGTTGAGAAATCTTGAAACCTGACTGGTGGGCACTATAGGATCCTGAGTGTACTTTCATGATATCTGTAGTCTTTTCTCCGTCAATAAATCTAAGAAGGACTCCATCAAAGTCTCATTTATAGAGGACCTTTTGTTGATTTGGTCCATATTAAAGAGTAGAGTTGGTTCCTCATCGTTAGATTTTCTATTTCTCTATTTTGTTTGATGGAAGTACTCTATTATATAGGTATTCCATGATAGGAATCATCCGCCCAATGGAAGGACCATATAGTTTGGTTTTATGAATGATTTTATTTATCTATTCCATTCTGACTTGAAAAAAAGGTGAGACTATTCGATGACACGTAATGATGATGACAATTTCATCTTGGTTTGATTTTACCAAAGCTGTAGTTGCATTTTCCAATGCATCTACATAGTAATTTTGTGATCGTGGGATGTGATTCAATGTTTTCTCTAAGGGAAATTCCACCATTAACCCTAGGACATAGTCAAGTAAGAGAATTTTCTCTTCCTTTCTGATAGCATAGTTCTCGTTGATCTATTTGATTACCAAATCTAAATCACCTTTCACTTATAACTAGACCGATGATATTTGTAGCACCAATTATAGGACTACGATGAGGGCCTAATATTCTACCTCATTATTTGTATGTCCATATGATAATAGGAAGAAGTAAGGAAAAACTGCCTTCTCTATAGATATGAGCATGACCCCTTAAAGAAAACCAGGCTTGAAATACATGGATATTACATCATTTTAGATGAATATTAAGTACATTATAAAAACACATGCCCATGGAACCTAATAGTTTATAGTCTTTGAAAACTTGGAAACAAAATCTTCTATCCTGGTGAAAGATCTTAAACTTCTCCCACAAAGATATCCACATTTAGCACTTCTACCTAAAACCTTTCTTCATAACCTGGAGAAAGGAAACATTAAAAGGGGTGATCTCAAATTCTCAATAAGGGTAAACAAGGGAGACATGTAAAAATAAACATGAAGACAGGGGTATGATAACATGATCATAACATTAGGAAATCATACCCTAGAATATCAAAGATCATAAACATGAGTTATGGGATAAATCTTGGGAGTTCATAAGACATGAATAAAAAAGAAATAAACATCATGAGCCAGGAAATAATAATGAAGGAATAAGACATAGGTTTTTTGGAATACATATAGGAATAGAAAATTTTATGTCAAATCTAACTACTAAAGCCTTTATAACATGTTAGGCTTGGGCTAACAACCCATGCGCCCTATTACTTTTAGTCTTGGTCTAAAACCCATGTACCTTATTGTTTTTGGGCTTGGGATACAACCCATGCACCCTCTTTCTTTTAGTTTTTGGGCTTCAACCCATGTACCGTCTTATTTTTGGGCTTGGCCTACAACTTGCGCACCATCTTTCTTTTAGGCTGGGGCTACAACTCATGTACCTTCTTATTTTTGGGCTTGGGCTACAACCCATGTACCCTCTTTCTTTTAGGCTTGGGATAAAACCCATGTACCCTTTTGAGATAATATAAAACTTATCATCACCCAATGCATTGGAGGGAGACATAGGTTCCACCCATCACATAATTAAATCATACATGCATGTGCCACAAAACATTCATCATGTCATGACCCATGAAAAGAGATGGATTTTATAAACATCAAATCATAACCCATGAAATGAAATGGGTATTAATAAAATTTCATCACATAATATACTATAAAAAATAGATAGGTTTCATAATCATTTCATCGTGGCATAACCCGATAAAATAAGCAGGCTAAAAAATCTTATAACCCATAGAAGAGAAATGGGTGTCATAATCATCATTCCATCAAAACATAAACCATTCAAAAAAAATATTATTGGAACCTTTGGATCATTTTCTATAAGAGCATTATTAACATAAATAGATACCATCTTATATGTAAATAACTTGGAAAGATATTTTAAAAAAATTTCTTGAGGAAAATATCCAATCTTCTTTGAAAAAGTATCTTTAAAACATAAAAACTTTTGAAAATAATTTTCCTTAAAAACTTAAAAATAAGCATTAAAAACTTTTGAAAACCATTTAATTGAACAACTATTTTTGAAAAAATCTTAAAAAATAACCTTTAAACATGAAAATAAAGCTTTAAAGGATTGATGATGGATAAATCTGAACATGTCGTATGAGGTAAAACGAGCATTCCCTTTTCAGGGTAAAAAGTATAGAAAATTTCCTCATTCAGAAAAAGACAATAATATTCTTTTGAAAAAATTGGTAAAAAGGGTAAAAAATTCTTTTAATGATCATAGGAGATTAGTAGAATATTATTGGAAACCTTTTTTAGAAAACATGGTTTTGAAGGAATAGAGATTTCCGACTGAAGAGAGGGTAAAGTAGGGATTTCTTAAAAACACTTTCTTAACAATCTTATATAACAAAGAGTAAAAAATAGTACCAATATATGAATATATAATGAATAAACAGAGGAGAAGTAAATTTATGAATGTATTGAGAGATTGACCATAAGATTTCATCAAAGAAGAATAATCATTAACAATCTTGAAAGATGATGATATTGTTTTAATAAACTCTTACCACATGGTTACATGGGTTCATACTATTCATGTAAGAAAATGAAATTACATGAAGCATAAAATATACTGAAAATAATAAGATTCATAGCATGTCAATTTAAATCATATACACCTCATTAAAGAAAATGGTGCAGAATAAAACATGTGTCTTAAAGAAGTCAATTTGAGACAAAACTACTTTACCGATTTGGTAACTTTTGAAGCATTAACCTCATAAAATAAGGATCATAGAATGGATATGTAAATACCCATAAATTTAAGTACAAGAATCATATAATACATCCAGGGAAATTATACACACCACTCAAAAGGAATGGGTGTTGAATAAATCATGTATTTGACAAAAATAAAATGTGAGATGAAATCCCCTTACCTTGTGTCTTGACTCTCGTTGTACTTGTTCAAACCTCCTCTTAATCGAGTAACTCCTTTTGGTTTGGGCCAAAAAGATTCCATGGACAGACTTCAGCCCAAGGGAATGTTTCTAGGAGGAAGGTACGATTTCTAGGAAGTGGATTGTAGGACCCTGGGACACCCTGAGAGGGGAGGGGTGAATCAGGGTGTCAACTTTTTCCTTTAAACTGATGGATCTTGTTCCCACGTTGGTAGAAACTAGTTTAACCTGTATGATGGATATGAGAAGCAATCAAACATTCACATGTAAAGAGATGACACAACACTTTTTACTTGGTTCACCACTAAGGGATAAGTCCAATGAGCATACGCCGACAGGTTGTTGGTTGTACCAAATTTTACTATTGTTCACTAGTTGTGGATTACAAAGGTTCGGAAATAGTCACTCTGTCCTAGGCTCACTGCCTTTACCAGTGTTCAGGGATAGCCCACTACATCCCTCGGGTCACTCCCGTTGACTCCCCCTGGTTCACTGCCTTTGGTGAAGTCTCAGTTAGTTTTTAGACGTGAAGGTCTCTTCAATAGATTCGCATTGAAGTCTTTGCCTCTTCTTAGCACGAGAATCTGCTTGCATCGAAGTCCTAAAACGATGCTCTTAAACACACTGAACCACTGATCTGGATAATCAGAAAGTTCAAACAGGTTACACAAATGATTTCACGTTGAACCTACCCTTTGCGCGCAAGTTCACACTTTTGCGCGCAATACCTAATTTTCACGCGGAAAAATATTTCGCACAACTTCATCTTTTTACGTGCAACTCAGAATTTTTCATGCAGCTCAAAATTTTTCATGTAGCTCGGACTTTTCCGCATAGCTCAGAAGTTATTGCATAGCTCGGACTTTTTTGCGTAGCTTGAACCTTTTCACGTAGCTTTAATTTTTCATGCAACTCATCTCTTTTCGCATAACTTGGAATTTTTTACGCAACTGCCTTTACGCAAACCTTTTACATGCATCAACACTCGAATATTCTCTAAGTATTTAGCTTTATGGAATAAGGGGGGTCACCTCTTATTTATAGGCGTCTTTGACCCTCACGCACAAAACCCCCTTTAGCGCAAAAAAACCTCTCATTTGGCGCGTAATATTTCATGCAGGTCCCGTTTTTCATGCACATCTCCATGTTTTTCGTGCAGCCAATGCATTTTCCATTTTTCAATGATCTGATTTCGAAACACTACTTGAGAAAAAAACTCACTCCACTATTTCACACACCATGCTATTTTTCGCACAAAACTCAAATATTTCGTCCACAACCCACCTTTTTCATGAACCACTTCCTCTTTGTGCTCACCTACTTTTAACAAGAATTCATGTCTTAATTTTCCAATTTTTAGGCCCAAAAATTTGGCAAACACTGGGAAATGGCGCCACCTTCAATACTTTTGTCTTCTTGAACTATATGATCACTTTACTGGCCCACATTCTGAACTTACACTGAGGATTGACAACAAACACAAACCATACTCCAATTCTTGCATTGAACAACCATGTTTCCAACATGTATTGGGTAGGGCTTGTCCGAAACTAAGATGTTCTAGTGGTGTAAAGAAGAGGGAGAGGTGGTGGCCTTTTATAGGGAAGAAAAATGACTCACTTTGTATTTTTGAAAACAAGTTAGGTTTACACATGTTATTACCTAAATAAGTCATACCAAAAACACCTAAATAATTAATGGAAGGTGTGTGACCTAAGAATTTCTAGCCGATTGGATTTTGACAAGTGGCTAGGTCATTTGGCCCCCTAAGATTAAGGTTTAGTCCTATTTAAGCTTAATTTGACCTTAATCGTTGTGAATAATTTTAATCACTTCTACCAATATTTTTGGCCAAAAATTAAGTTGATATTATTAGAATCTAAATATTATACTGATTAAAATGGTTTATGTCAATTTTTAGAAATTCAATTGATAGAAACAGGAAAATTAAGATTAATACTAATCCCGTAGACGGGACAAAATAACGAGTTTTTAAAGTAGGAAATTGTTCAAATGTTTGTTAAGGTTTTATATTAAATTTCAAATTGAAATTGATTATAATGGACTAAATTGTGTTAATATATGTATAATTTATCTAATGTGACTTTAAAAAAAATTAAAAAAATTTAACCTTAATAATTATTTAAATAAAAAGTAGTTTTTAACTAAAATGTAGTAGTTTTCACTATTCACCAAAAAATAATGTTTCTCAGAAAAATCCCAAAAATTCACCATGGGAAAAATTCAAAATTAAGAATTCAAAAATGAATTTTATTTTATAAAATTTAATTTCTAAAAGTGTCTAAAATTAATTTTATCAAATTTTCACCAAAGGACATTAGAAGCAGTTCATTCGAGAAAATGATATTTTTAAACATAAAAGGACATTATCAAAAATCATATATTTCATTATCAATATGTTTTTTTTATATAAAACATTTATAAAAAATATTTTAATAGTAGTTATTACTATTCCTATAATAAATTTTAATGGAAAGGTTATAATTATCTCAGTTAAATAATTATATAAAAAAGATGTTTCGTAGAAACTTAGTGTTGTGTGCATCATACGCAAAGTCAGTGTTGCCTGTAATGTATGCCAATTTGGTTCCATGTGAAAGAAATGTTTGACTTTGTTAACTTCAAGAAATAAATGAATGTTTAATTTATTAGTATAAAACAACTTTGTGACCATAATAATATTTCATTTTCTATTTAATCGGTTTTTATATTCATTTATAATTAATTGGTAGCCTATGAATTCATATTATATTATAAAAACCATATATTTTCATAAATTAGTTAATACTATTCATAACCTCTAATTTAACATCAAGGTTTTATATTATTATAATAACCATATTTTATTAATATATTATTGTTCAATAAACCTCGTTCTTGCATGTTACGCAAGTCATCAAGGAAATTCATTGTTGCGTATAATGAAAGCTAACCTCGGTGTTCCATGTAGAGCAAGACAAAGTTTATGTTGCGTGTAGTGCACAATTAACTTGGTATTGTATATAACACAAGACAAACATAGTTATTTAATATAAAATAAACTATCTTCAGTGCTGCATGGAATGAAAAATATTAAAAAGGATAAATTAATTTGAAAAAAAATCACAAAATCTCAAGGTGTTACATTCTACCTCCCCCCCCTAAAATGAATTTTGCCCTTGAAATTCATCGGGTTTATCAAGGGTTTAATACTTGAAAGTTTCATTCATAGAAACCCACATCGTAGAAATTAATATTAAAAATTCCCTTAAAAGGAAAATTTGGAACCATAATGGTTACCTAAACTGACTCATAACGAGTTTCCCATATAGTATAACATAGGTGGGAAGGGAAACCATGGACATGGAAGAGAAATATTACCATCAAGTTTTGATGGAGAGTGATAGAGAACAAGGTTAGGAAAAAGTTAACAACCAGAAATCCATAAATATGTGATGACCTAAGGGACCTTTTGATTCATGGAAAACATAGGTATATGACAAAATTTTTGTTTTCAAGATCCTTTTTCCTAAAGTTAAAAATTTTTCATGAAAATATAAACTTGCATGATTTCAGGAAAACCTCACCCTTTGTTGTTTCTTTATCCACTCAACCTCTTTATCTAAAAAGGAAGGTGGATTTTTCATTCCTGAAGCACCAACAAATCATGAGATCCATTATATTTCATCCCATCTATCATTAGTTATCATCAACACCATGTTATTATAATAGGTTATCCAATATACATAAATCCTCATGCGGAGAGATAACACTTTAATATTACTAACTTCATCTGAATTTTAACTTAAAAATTTCCTCAATGGTTAACCTTATAATCTATACAAAAGATTAAAATCAAATCTTTAGAAACAATGCCATGAAACCAGCTAAAAATTGAACCCCCATATATCAAAAAGTACCACCCAATTTTCACATTCAAAACATGTGAATACCCTCATCATATATTCCCTAGAAACATGGTAACAACATTAATTACCATAAATCCTTCTAGAAAACATTTATTCTTCCCTATTCTAGAGTTTACTAGATATATTCATTAAATCCAAGATGTTTAAAACTTCATTTATGATGACATATACCACTTTTTCAACCAATCACTAATCAGATCTAGGGTAATCAGTACCGTCCAATTCACTTATTTATATCCAACATGTTTCTTATCCAAAAATAATTATCTTAACATTAGGAACACATTAAGGGTTATCTTTCCCTTAATATATTTCTTCCCATGAATATCACCATATCATTAAATCACTTTTATTATCCATTATAACTATTCTAAATATTCTTTAAAATCCTTAGCGAAAAACATAAACTAAATAATCCTTATATAATTCACCATTCAAAATTCTTAGATCCAAATATATAAATACATCAATACTTCCTCTTTAATGGTTAGAATAAATAGGTCCTTCCTTAGTTTAGAAGTACATTCTTATGATTTGGAATTGAGTTGGGTAATGCTCATGTTCTCCACAAATGAGACATTGCACTCCATGAAATTTTTTCACTCTATAACCCTTCTTCCCATAGAGATAACATCTCCCCCTCCATTTGAAGTATTCTTCAATGTTCTTATTCCATTATTCTTAACATGTAGGAATCCAAATCTTATTTCCTCTATGCTCTTTATAATTCTAACATTTATAAAATTCCATATTCCTCTTATATGATGTGTTAGGAATATCTCAAAATTTCACATTATTAATCATATATCACGATATCTAATCCCACATAATCGCAATATCTTATTCTCCAGTCATTATCCAATTTTATTTCTCATAATAATCATATTTTCCATCAAACTCAATGTTAATGGAGTTCCTTCTAGTTCTCTCCATTGACTAAAACCAGAAAGCATAGTTCGAGTATTAATTATCATAGAATAAAACCACATAGTCATGAAAATAATTACTTATAGGATTTATAAATCATGAAACCTTCCTTAATCTATGACACCCTAGGTTCATACTAGGTTATTCATAGAAAACTTATATTTAAATCCTTCATAGTGGTTCATGAAGATTTTATGAATTCCCAAAGTATATCCCCTAGGAGTGTCAAACTAGGTGTTCAGCAAGGACCATTTTCATGTACCAGATTTCCTTGAGTTTGGCCCAAAACATCTGGTCAAACCTATTAATCCTAGGTACATATGTGCCAGATTCACACCCACTTGTAGTATCCAGAAATGGATGTATTTCTAGGAAACCGCTCACTCTATATTTTACCAAAATTCTAGTACATCTTCCTAAATGTTAACTAATCCTTATACGCCTCCTTAGAGACATCCCTAGACATATACTTATAAATATGACTAGGGATATTAATAAAGTTTTATCATCCTAGTTTCCAAATATTGACTAAATATTTCCTTAAATACCAACTATAGAGACCCAAGCTTGACATACATGGATATTACATAATTTTAGATGAATATTCAATACATTACAAAAATACATGCTTGGGGACTTTAATTGTTTAGTTTCATTGGAAAATTGGAAAAAAATCTTCTATTCTAGTGAAATATCTTCAAAATCTCCCATAAAGATCTCCACCTTTATCACTTCTACCTAAAACATTTTTTCATAACTTGGGGAAAGAAAACAAAAAAGGGGTGAACTCAGACAGTCAGCAAGGGTAAACAAGGGAGACATGTAAGTATACACATAAAGATAAGGGAATGATAACATGATCATAACATTAGGAGGTCATACCCTGCATATCAAAGATCATAAACTAGAGTTATGGGATAAATCTTGGGTGTTCATAAGACCTGAATAAAAAAGAAATAAAAATCATGAGCCATGAAATTGTAATGAATAAATAAGACATAGGATTTTCGGAATACATATAAGAACACAAAATTTAATGTCAAAACTAATACATTTATAACATGTTAGGCTTGGGCTACGACCTGTGTACCTGCTATGGGCTTGGGCTAACAACCCATGTGCCCTATTACTTATAGGATTATGATACAACCCATGTACCTTCTTATTTTTGATCTTGGGATATAACCCATGCACTTTATTTATTTTATTCTTAGGCCAAAACCCGTGACCTTCTTGTTTTTGGACTTGGGCTACAATTGGTGTACCCTCTTTATTTTAGGCTTGGGTCACAACCCATGCACCTTCTTGTTTTTTGGCTTGGGATACAACTTGTGTACCCTATTTATTTTAGGCTTGGGCTAAAACCCATGTATCCTTTTGAGATCATATACAACTTATCATTACCCAATTCATTAGAGGGATATATAATTCCCACCCATCACATAAATAAATCATACATGCATGTGCCACAAAACATTCATCATGTCCTGACCCATGAAAAGAGATGGATTTTATAAACATCAAATCACAACCCATGAAATGAAATGGGTATCAATAACATTTCATCACATCATATCCTATGGAAAAGAGATAGGTTTCATAATCATTTAATCGAAGCATAACCCGTGAAAAGAAGCGGGTTTCAAAATCTTATAACCCATGGAAGAGAAACATATGTCATAAGCATAATTCCATCAAAACATAAACCATTCAAGAAAGAATTTGATTGGAAACTTTGAATCATTTCTTATAAGGGCATAAGTAACATTAACGGATTCCATTTTAGATGTAAATAACTTGTAAAGATATTTTAAAGACATTTATTGAGGAAAATATCCAATCTTATTTAAAAATGGATCTTTTAAATATAAAACATTTTGAAAACCATTTTCCTTAAAAACATAAAAATAATCTTGAAAAACTTTTGAAAACCATTTATTTGAACATCTATTTTAAAAAAAAATATCTTAAAAATTAACCTTTAAACATGAAAATAAATCTTCAAAGGATTAATGGTGGATATGCAACGTCCCAGATCCAGATGCCACTCAACTGTTGCCCCATACCCAGTTGGTCATATGGCCTCAAGCGCATTTTCCCAAACACCAAAGGATACTGAATAGTAATGAGGGACTAGGGTATGATAGTGGGGAAACTATTCCCTTATTGTAAGAGTATAACATAGCGGAATAAATAATAATACAATATCAGAAGCTGTAAATAGCATACATTTTAAATAAATAGTGGAAGACTGATAATTGAAGTAATTAGATGTCATAACATACAAGAATGATGCTACATGTTCATGTTATAATAAAAAACCAAAGTAGGTACACTGTAATGATCCAAAACCTATGTTCCAAAAGCTCAAAATAAATAAAGAAACTAATAAGAATCACAAGCCTCAGCTCAGTCCCATGCTCTCCTGCTCCTTAGCAGCACATCAAGTACCTATAGCAGGGTTCTTTCCCTGATCAACACCTACAATCATATAATCTGTTTGGGCCCAAAAGCATGACCTAAATAGGGTGCGAGACTAAATCCTATTAGGTAACCACAAAAGGTATGTTCCAATCTGTTAGTGAGTATATAAGACATGTAGTGTACAAAAAAGGAAAGTAAGTAAAATAGGAAGTACTCAAAAGTAAACAATCCTACAAGTCATGTTTTCCATTTTGTTTCATTATGTTTACTTCTACCATTCAATTACATTGAATTATATAAGTCTCGAGATCCAGCCTAAGCCTATCAATCCCTTGTATAAAAAATGCTCAACAGATACCTCAAAAGGCTATCTAAATAAGTGAGGTGAAGACATAATCCAAGATTGTTCTTTAGCATGGAAGGCACATCATATGTCATTCCATTTTAATATTCAACTCAAAATCTTTCTTGAAGTTATAGAAAAACTCCATCCATAGGAATAACCAATCCTTGACCATAGTCATAACAATTCCTCACCTGTAGGCATAACAAATCCTCGACCGCAGGTATAAAAAATCCTCACCCGTAGGTATAAAAAATCCTCTCTCACAGGAATAGAAGTCCACAGGGTCATTCCCAGTATATCAACATTTCAGCATAACAAACAACACATGAAAATTACACTATTACATGGTTAACATAATAAAAAATCATGTGGGAATCATACATAATAAGAAATGAGTGAATTAAACTATCAAAAGTCTTAAACGATAATAGACATAACACGGGGCAAAGGGGAAATCACTAATCCCACACCCTTAATCAAATAAATCACAATTTATCACAATTGAAATCCCAATATAAAATTACTTTATACTTAACAACCCAATAAGGGAAAAACAAGGCATGCCTCATAGGAAACCTCAACCAAACGTCCATAAACAATCATTCTAAGGGAAACAAACCCATGGGGTGGCCCTTAATCAAGGAAAACAACCTAATTCATAATTTAAAACACCTATTCAATTACCTAAACACCAATAGGAAACAATAAGGTCAAATCATAAATCAAGCAACACCTCAAAAATGGGCATGCAACACTCCGATATATAGAAATATCATGACAATTCATGAAAGTCCCAAAACCACCTACCTCATAATTGTACAACTCTTCTAATATATCATCAGTATTTTATTCAACCTATAACATAGTAGATCTACAAGATGTGGAAAAATGCTAGACCTTTGATAACTCAATCTAGAGACGAAATCGAGAAGAAAGGCTCAAATGGAATCGAGCACTCACTAAGGGGATTTCAACGGATTTGATGGTGTTTGAATCAGGAATCGAAAAATGAAATGGGAGGAAAAATACTATTTGGATTTTCTTGGGCATGCTGCTCATTGAAGGGGGTTCGTTTTTGTCTGTCTGAAAAAATGATGCTACTACCCAAATTAATAATTAAAAAATTACACAGGATGTAATTGGGACTACATTCCATGTCTGTAAAGTTCCTAGATAGACCATTACATGGCCATGTATTTGGATTACATGGCATGTATCCCTCCATACACAGTGTGTACCTTAAAGTACACAACGTGTAGTCCCCATTCACGTTGTGTAACAAACCTACAACTAGCCCTTGACCTCTTTCCCCCAATTTATTAATTATAAACTAAAAAGGAAAGATCGGTACCTTAGAGGAAGAACCAGGTTCTTACAAACTTCCCACCCCCCTTAAATAAATTCTTCCCTGAATTTCCCTTCCAATGTTGATATAGGAACATCAGAGAATAACTCTGGACTTTGCGATCAAAATTCGGCCTCCCTCTCCCATGTCTCATCCTACACTTGGTCGTATTTCCATAGCACCTATACTAAAGTAATGAATAATCCATAGAGAACCTTTGTGATATAATCCACTATACAAATAGGATGATCCTCAAAGGATGCATCTTCATGAAAATTGACATCCTCAGGTTGAAAGGTGTGAGATGATTCTAAAAGGTAACGTCGCAACTAAGAAACATGGAAGACATTGTGCATAACCCTGCACCTCTAAGGTAACTACAATTGATAGGAAACTAGCCCGAACCTATCTAGAATCTCAAATGGACCAACGTATCTCAGTGAAATATTTCCCTATCTTCTGATCCTCTTATGTACCAACCTTAGTGTGACACGTAAGAAAACTTGATCCCCGACCTTGAACTCCAAAGTTCGTCTGTGGTGATCAGAATACGATTTATGATGAGATTGTGCAGTATCCACCCACTTTTGAATCAACTAAACATACTTTGTAGTCTCATAGACAAGACTAGGTCACAACATAGCTTCCTCTCCTACCCCCCAAACAATACAGAGGTGATCGGAATGGCCTACTGTATAGATCCTCATATATCACCATATGAATAGTATTCTGGAATCTATTATAGTTGGAGAACTCAAAAGGGGTATGTGTGTCTCCCAGGAACAATTGAACTTTAGAACACATGCCCAAAGCATTTCCTCTAGCACCTGAATCGTGCGCTCTGATTGGATATCCATATGGCTGTGGTAAGCTATGCTAAGAAGCACCTGCATACCAAACACCCTTTGTAGACCTTTCTAGAAATGATAAGTAAAACGGGTATCTGTTTCCAATGCTTTCACCAGGGTGTACGCTTCCGTCACGTTCGGGGGATGTCGGCGTGGTTTTATTGACCCACATTCCCACTTTCCAAAGGCAGGCGACATTCGCTCTTTATTCAGGGATGTTTGCTCCTTGATCGAAAAAGGATGATGGGATGTCGGTTCTTCCTTCGGTGGATTCCTCCTTAGAACTCGTCACCTAGTCCGGGTCTCCCTCACAGATTTAATACGTAGTTCGCAAAACTCTTCTCAGTGCCATGTTTCCATGGATTCCAGTTAATTACACTGATTCTGTCAGGACATTCCAAGGGGTTCGGTCAGGGAAGCAACCTTCAGTTGGGGGAGTAGTCATGTTGAGGCATCACTGGCATGTCTGGACACTGGGGAATTGGCGTGTCTGTCTTGTGTCCCTTATTATAGGGCTTCTTGAGGGAACGAAAGCCCAAGTAATCCCACACCGATCACGTGGAATCATATTCCATCGGCATGTATCTGAGGTTTTCCTCAGCTTCCCATGTTCAACATAGGGTATGCCGCAAGTTCAACATCCAGCGGAGACAGATCGGGCTGATCAAAACACTATCTAGAGTGGATCAGATTGAAGAACCCCCTTGAGGTAACACCCATATTGTGTCCAGCACGTGGGCGGCTTCTTGAATACTGTGGAGGGAAATGAGGTGGCATGATCTCATCGGGATGTGTCAGCCCAGGTAAGAATCAGGATGGACGATGGTTTTGGTCTTGAGCCTTAAAGAGACTTCCTACATACCATGCCTTGACATGGATCAAATTCCTCGTAGTTCGGGAATGGATGTGTGGGGATTACACTCTAGGATGCCCGGGTGTTGGTGAGCCAATGTGAAGGAGATCGGAACGACCAGGTGGTGGGGTTGAACCTCATGAGGCTTCCTACATACCATGCCTTAGCATGGATCAAAGATCCTATAGTTCAGGTGGGCACCGGTGAACCGACGTGAAGATGGACCTTGGTCCGATGGATGATGGTCTTGAACCTCGTGAGGCTTCCTACGTACCATGCCTTAGCACAAATCAAAGTCCACGTAGTTCGGGATAGGGGCCTAGAACACCAACACGGAGGTGGTCGGGGCCAATGGTTGGTGTGCTTGAACCCCAAGGAGGCTTCCTACGTACCATGCCTTGACATGGATCAAAGACCACGTAGTTCAGATGGGTGTGTTTCGGAAAACCGATGTGAATAAGGACCTTGGTCTAGGTGGATGGTGGGCTTGAACCCTAGAGAGGAATCCTACATACCATGCCTTGATATGGATCAAAGACCACATAGTTCAAATTGGTGTGTGTCGGAGGACCAACGTGAAGATAAGGACCTTGGTCCAATGGATGGTGGGCTTGAACCTCATGGAGGCTTCCTACGTATGATGCCTTGACATGGATCAAAGTCCCCGTAGTTCCGATGAAAGATGGGGTTGTTGAACCGACGTGAGAGGGTGTCATAACAACTAGATGGTGGGATCACAACGGCTTACCACTGGATTGGGATGTAGTTTAACATCATGTAGGATAGGGGCGTGTTAGAGAACCAACGTGAAGATGGACCGGGGGTCTGATGGGTGTTGGAATTGAACCTCGTGGAGGCTTCCAATGTACCATGCCTTAGCACAGATCAAAGTCCTCGTAGTTCGGGTGAAAGATAGGGCTGTTGAACCGACGTGAGGGGGTGTCTAAACAACTAGATGGTGGGATCACAACGGCTTACCGCTGGATTGGGATGCAGTTTAACATCATGCAGGACAGGGGCGTGTCGAAGAACCGACGTGAAGATGGACCGAGGGTCCGATGGGTGTTGGGCTTGAACCATGTGGAGGCTTCCTACGTACCATGCCTTAGCACGGATCAAAGTCATCATAGTTCGGGTGAAAGATGGGATTTAACCTCTTGAGGCTTCCTACGCACCATGCCTTAGCACAGATCAAAGTCCACGTAGTTCGGGATAGGTCACAACGACTTACTGCTGGATTGGAATGCAGTTTAACGTCATGCGGGATGAGGGCATTTGGGGCTTACGCTCTGAGGAGGCCCAGGGGGTGTCATGGTTGGTTCTCACTCTAAGCTCATGGGAGTCATTCTCAGTGTTAGAAACAAGAGGTTGTAGGGACCTAACGATCACGTCGCGAAAGGCGCGTCTGTGGGAAGTGAAGAGGGGCTTACACGTTGGGCGGCCCATGGTGTTGGGACTTACTCCAGGATGGAGGCCCGAGGGCGAAAAAGCGCAGAGGGAGAGGGATTTGGATCACATCCCCTACTGGACTTGGGGACTGAAGATGAAAGGAGGGAGAAAGGGGCTCTTCCTCCTGCAAGAATGACTAGGGGGATTACACTAAGGTGGTTGCCCTTCCCCCACAGACAAACGCCACTCCCAAAAGGAAGATATCATCCCTTATGGAGACCGGGAGGCATGGAGAATGTGCAAGGTGGGGGAACCCCGCGTGAGAGGCACATGGAGATGTCACAGTTTAACGTCATGTGTTTAGGACGAGGGTGCATGGCAGTTTAACGTTCTGCAGCTCGAACAAGGTGGGTTTACTCCTCACCCCTAAGACTTACATAACCGGTACCCTCTACTCCATGTGGGAGGGAAGGTACCGGCAATGCAGTGTTGAAGGGGGGTCTTAGAGTGAACCATCAAGGGGTCCACATTAGTGTGGCTATGTGAAGAAGTAATATCCATTAGTGCGCCTATACGAAGAATCATTAGGCGAAGCAACGCCACGGGTGGTATCATCCAGGGGACTTTGAAGTCACATCATGTAAACCTGTAGGGTTTTATGGGAAAAGAAATTTCCAAGCAGAGGGGTCCATAGGCAGGGTCCTTGTGGAGCTCGGTTGCTTTACATGGTGAAGGGAACTTGTGAAGGGGTGTGCTTCATGAAGTGGGGTGCTTTAGCCTTAGCATGGGGCATAAGTGCAAGTGGAAGGTGCTTCGCGAAGTGGAAATGAATTCATAGAGTACTGCCTCGTGGAGCACAGATGCCTTGTGAAGTGAAGTGTCATGAATCAATGTGCTTCCCGAAGTACAGTGACCCTACCTTGGCAGGTGGATCACGTGTACGTGAGGGGTGTTTTGCGAAGCATAAATGCTTCGTTACAACTCGGGTCCACTTGGGGATCCCCTTCCTTCATGAAAGACCTTAGGCTTCACGAAATTCATACCTCTCGGAAGAGGGGATCAAAACAAGACAATGCAGAGGCACCTCGCGAAGAAAAAATAACTCGTGTAGCTCATGATTCGCAGAGCAAAGGGTGCTTCGCGATTTGGGAGTGGAGAAGCTGAAAGGTCAGATTGTCCCTCCGAGGGGATCAGGGGGAGGTTGGTATTTATAGTCAATAGGTGTCGTGAAGTAGATCTTACGCGGCGCGAAGAGGGGCTTCGGATTCTTCACGGCGGGTCGTGAACGTTAACCGGGTTCGTGGAGGGGTACCGCCTCCTTTGCTTCACGGCGGGTTCACGAATGGTAGGGGTGTTCGTGGAGGGGTACCACCTCCTTTGCTTTGCGGAGGGTTCACAAATTTCAGGGGTATTCGCACAGGGGTACCTGCTCCTTTGCTTCGCGGAGGCCACGTTGCTTGGGGGGACTCCACATAATGGCTTCGCGAGGCAGGTACCAGGGCCTCTTTTTCTCCTTTCTTCTCTTCCAACATTTTGGCGCCAACCGTATCCTTATCTGAAATGATAAAATATGGAACCCTGTGCATTTTTACAATCTCACGGATGTACAACCTTCCAATATCATCAACACTGAAGGTTTCCTTGATCAGTAGGAAGAGTGTAACCATTGTGAGTTTGTTAAGAACAATGAAAATAGAATCATCACCACAACACCTCCACCATTGGAAAAATCTACCAAACATTCCCCTAAGTGTTATAGTGATGCTTCCAGTGTGATTTTCCTTTAACTGGGAAAACCAAAACATAACTTGGGTCATAATGGCTTCTTTATAGCAAAGAATGGTCGAACCCCAATCGACCTCATCAAAAGTGGTCACAAAATATTTCTTAAAAAGGCATTGTGGACTTTTACACCACACCCACCTTAAACTGGTGGAGTGTTTAAACTGGTTCACTAGAACCAAACATGAAGAATAATAAGGATAAAAATTCAAACCATCACTTGATGACTTATCTCAAAAACACCCAGCTTAGAAGTCCGATGTATTGCAACAGAAGACAACGCCTACTCCCAAGGCACCATACTCCCACAACGATCCCATTCACTGAAGATCGTACCTGTCTCTCAGTGATACTCCTTTGTCAATCCATCCCTTGATCAATTAAAAGGACATGCCACAACATGAGTAAAAGTGTAATTCTAGATCCTTCCCATTGGAACCATTACCTCTTTTTTTAAAAATCACATCTGAGCCTGACTACAAGTCTGAGATAATCTCAAATTCATCATCCCAGAGTATAAGGAACTCACCAAGGTGGTCCATACTCTCCGTTACAAGTGATACTTTGGTACAAGACTTAAAGTCCATATAAGAACACTCACTGAACCTAGGCGGTATTTGTATAGTAATCACATCGAAGAAAATGATAGGAATCCCTGAGTCCATCTGAGACGTTCCTAAACAGGATGCAAGTATCACTCAGGATTAACCAAGCCTCATTTAAAACTTTTTATCTAGTGTAAAACGCATAAAATATCATGAACTATCCCAATGGCTTTTAAATGTAGTGAAACTTATAATCGACACTCTCTTAGTGAATCCAGGATGATGTCAATATAAGGTACATGATAGTATCCTAAGAAAGAGCACACTAATAGAAACTTATGGATTAATATAGAAGGATAGTCGAACCTCTATTGGTCAACCTCCTAAAATAAAACTCAACTTCACCTATTGAGACATTTCCATTTAATAGATCATAATGCCTTTACCCAAAGGCATTTCTGTAAAATATCATTCTTAATCATTAAGGTCCACCCATGATCATCGGTGCCTCACAAGGATTGCACACACTTACAAAATGCAACAACATTGTGCTTCCAAAAATGCATCAACATGAAATAAGACTAGCAGGCCTAAAGGCATTCAAGTAGAAACGACCATCTCCAAATGGTCCTTGATTGTGATCCTTATACCTAGAAGAACACATTTAAATAGAACTGGCATGATGCTACCCACCCAGGAGTGTATTATAAGTTAAGAATAAGAAACAAACACTCTCAAATGTGCGAGTTTAGAACCAAATTAAACGCACGAGTGTTGTTCCACCAACCACGATCACCACATCATATCACTTGGAATGAAAGACAAAATTAAACCGACTGACGTGTTAAAACAACCGTGTCACATAAATTCATCTCAAGTTGTGGGAAAAACTTGGTTCCAAAATGTTCAGGTCACTCTAATCCAATGATAACTGAGAAAAGACATAATATCTCAAAGCTCAACGTTTTAATCAAACTTGATGACTCATTTTTGACATTTAACACTCGACAAGTACTATGTATGTGAACATATACTACCCCAAGTTTTCAAGAACAAACGGAACATTCTAGGTACTATTCATAGACTGCCCACCCTACGCATCCTAGTACCAGATGGCTCACATAAGAACTAGCTCAAAATAGAATCATCAATACAACCATTTACATGGATGATGACATACCAAATCACCCATCACTTATGGAAAGATAGGTTCACACGACCTCCTAAGTATCTCACCATGCTCAAGGCATGTCTAACATGTTGAATCAAGCATTCCCCAATGCTTAGTCCAATATGAAGGGTCAAGATAAAATGATCACCCATACAAACTAGGGTTTACTATTTAAAGACTCAAACATCATATTAAGAATAACGACACTTGGGTGGTAGCAACATTGGAAAGCTCTACCATGGGCTAGCCTCTTATGAAGAATAAGTATCATAACACTGAGAGGCATCATACTTGGGATCCTCTAGGTAACACGAGATAATGAATCCTACATTGGATCATTAGCTAAAAAGGAAAGGGAGAATCTTACACGGTATCCTCAAAAGATAAACAACAGAGGCATCCTACCATAGGGATACTCAAAAATGGTACACAGAAGAGAGATACTACAAGGGACTCCCTAGAAAAACATGTATGAAAAGGAATCCCTTAGGGTATCCTTAAAAACAATAGTTCTCATGACCTCATAGTCTAGAAGGGAACATATCATATGGGAATGGTCCTTAAAATCATAGAACACAAAAGATGGCCCACAACTCATCTTAGATCAAAGGTCTCAACTAGGTTGGTTCGAACACCCAACTAGTCATTCACACCAAGTTTACTCTCAGGTGACAACTGAAAATAGTAACTAGAGGAAGAAACTATCCTTTTAAAAATAAGCCCCAAAACACCCATTAGGATTCCTTAGAATGATCCACAGGTTTCATTATTGTGATCTATGCCAAAAACTACTCAGAAAGGACTACTCTCGGGTCTAAAACTGACAAAGGCTGGTAAAAAAGGAAAATACCCTTAAAGCGTGCTAGAAAAGAAGTACACGATGTGTATAAACAACACATGGTGTGTACCATCAAGCTCTTACATAGGCGTGTATTCTGACTGACCTAGGTGTGTAAGCATCCCAGGTACCCGATGTGTCATCCCGACACATGGTGTGTACTCAAGTTCTCCTTCCTGGATGTGTACTCCCACATGGCCTGATTCACATGGGTTCTACTTGAGTAAGCCCACACGACATGTATAGAAAGTACATGGTCGTGTACTTGTAAACCCCCCCATACTGTGTTCCTTATCACATTTTCAAACACACAGTAACTTAATAAATGGCGTGTACTATGAGTACATGGTGTGTAATCATGAAAAGAAAACTCCCTTCCCTGAACAGGAAGAACACATGGCATGTTAGTCTAAACTACACACCGTGTAAACTGGGGTTTTCAGGAAAAAGCACTAGATTGCCCAAAAAATCCATATTTTGCAGAAAAACCATCTATTGGTATGCCAAATTCTGATCTGTGAGGGACCATACTCCCCATGAATCAAAGTATGGAACCCAAGCACAACATATCACAATAAAATTCTATACAAAAGGATGAAACATGATCTAAAAAATTCTGATTTAAGAGGGCCCATACACATCAAGGTTTAAAGCTTAGGATCCATCCAATTTGAACCATAACACGTATCAATACACCTATCACAACAGTAGGTATATCTATCATGGTACCTATCACAACAACATGCATCTCTTGCACAACATCTATTACAACATCATGAAATCAATAATTATCTCTAAATGGAATGGAAAGAATTAATGACATGTGATTTATAACAAGTTCCTATATGAAGAATGAGATGGAATACCCTCATCTAATTAGGATGAAACAAAATAAAACCATAATAATATCAATAATAATAGTACAAAACAAGTGCATCACCCAACGGTGAAATCGAATTAACTGTAACAACTCAAAATCCAAAAATCACAAATCAATTCGAGGCAATTTGGATTTTCCCTGTACGCAGGGTAGCTACTCCCGAGCATAGTTTATTACCAAAATATATTTCCTTCCTATACCTGTCTAATGTCTCCAAATAGTAAGGTAAACCTGAAAATAACTCATCTGATACCACTTTGTAACATCCTAGATCCAGATTCCACTCAACTGGTTTTCCGTACCATATTGGTCACATGGCCTCAAGCGCATTTCCCCAAATGTTAGAGGATATTGACTATAAGAAAGGGGCTAGGGTGTGATAGTGGGGAAAATATACCATCATTGTTATAATATATCATAGTATAATAAACAATAATACTATAGAATAATAATTAAACAACATAAATCATAAATAAATAGTAGAAGACTAATAATAAAAGTAATCAGATGTCATAATATACAAGAATGATGCTACATGTTCATATCTAAAACACAGAAAAAATAGGTAAACTGTAATGATCCACAAAATATGTTCCAAAATTTCAAATAAATAAAGAAACTAAGAAGCATCACAAGCCCTGGCTCGATCCCATGCTCTCTTGCTCCTAAATAGCACATCAAGTACCTATACCAGGACACTTTCCTTGATCAACACCTGTAATCATATAATATATTTGGGCCCAAAAGCAAGACCCAAACAGGGTGTGGGACTAAATCCCAGTAGGCAACCTCCAAAGTTCTGTGCCAATCTGTTAGTGAGTATATGCAACAGGTAGTGTCAAAAAGGAAAAATAGTAAACTAGGAAGTACTCAAAAGTAAACAATCCTACAAGTCCTATTTTCCATTTTGTTTCATTATGTTCAGTTTGACCATTCAATTGCATTGAATTATAGAGGTCTCGAGATCTGTCCTAAGACTGTTAATCCTCTGTATAAAAGATACTCAACAGATACCTTATAAGGCTATCTAAACAATTAAGGTGAAGACCAAATCCAAGATTGTGTTTTGGCTTGGTAGATGCATCATAAGTTATTCCATTTCAATATTCAACTCAACATCTTTCACATAGGAATATAAAAACCCCACCCACAGGCAAAACAAATCATCGACCATAGGCATAAAAAGTTCTTTCCCGCAATCATAACCAATCCTTGACCATAGACATAAAGAGTCCTTGCCCGCAAGCATAACAAACCCTCACCTACAGACATAACAAATCCTTGCCCGTATACAGAACAATCAATAGGGCCGTGCCTAATATATCAACATTTCATCATAATAAATAACACATGAAAATTACATAATTAAATGGTTAACATAATAACAACTCACATGGGAATCATACATAATAATAAAATAATGAATTAAACTATCACAAGGTTTAAACAATAATAGGAATATCCTGGGGTAAAGGGTAAATCACTAATCCCAAACTCTTAATCAAATAAATCACAATTTATCACAATTGCAATTCCATTATAAATGTAATTCATACTTAATGACCCAATAAGGGAAAACAAGACATGCATCATAGGCAACCTCATCCAAATGGCCATAAAAGGTCATTCCAAGGTAAACAAACCCATGGGGTGGCCTTTAATCAAGGTAAACAACCTAATTCATAATTTAAAATACCTATTCGATTACCTAAACACCAATAGGAAATAATAAGGGTAAATCATAAATCAAGTGACATCCAAAAAATGGGTGCAAAAAACTCCAACATATATAAGCATCATGTCAATTTGTGAAAGGCACAAGACCACCTACCTCGAAATCATACGACTCTCCTCATCCAGAATCGGACCATGATTCAACTTAGAATGGACTAGATCTACAAAACAAGAAAAAATGATCAAACTTTGATAACTCAATAGAGAGATAAAATCAGAAAGAAAGGCTCAAAATTAATCAAGAACTCGCTGAGGTGATTTCAATGGATCTTACAGTGTTTGAATCAGGCATCAGATGACGAAATGGGAGGTAAAATCCCATTCGGATTTTCTTGGGCATGCTGCTCCTAAAAGGGGGTTTATTTCTATTTTTCTGAAAAAAGATACTTCCCAACTTAATAATTAAAAAAAGTACATGATGTGTACTTGAGACCACACAACCTATCTGTACAATTCTTGGCCAGACCATTACATGGCCGTGTACTGGGATTACATGGCATGTAGCTCTCCACACACGACATGTACTTAAAAGTACACAATGTGTATGTAACACCCGAGATTTTTATGAGTAATATTTTGTTTTTATATATCATCAAAGTAATCTTTCACTACATACTAGCTTGGATTACTTTACACGCAATCGCGACCTTCCTCGATAGCTTGCGTCGTACGTAATACCGAGTTTCACTAAACAATGATATGCTATTAAAATATTATTAAAACTAGTAGTTATGAATAGTAATAACCACTTTTTGAAATTTTATAAATTTTATTTTTTAAAATGGACTTCATTTTTGGATTCGGAATAACAAAATTAGCGTAGGGTAAAATTTTGGTATTTTTCTGAAAACTTTCAATTTTTGATGAATAGTGAAACCACTAAGTGGTAGGTTAAAAACTGAATTTTGCATAAAACTTAATTTTACCACTTCTGTGAATGGAATTTCGAAAATCCTACAGACACGGTTGATATCAGTAAGTAAAATGTGGTTCAATGAGATAAATTTTTTTTGGTGAATAGTAACTTTTTACTTTTTTACCGCGGTTAATAGTAAATAGGGGTAAATATGATATTACTATTACTATAACACATGTCCTAATTCTATTATATAAATGTAATTCGACCAAAAACAACCTTATGAATAAAATATGACCATTTAGGCCCACTTGGGTTAGATTAGGACATTAATTATTAATTTATTTAAAGAAGGGTTAAAATAGTTAAAATCAAAGTTTAATAAGTAAATCATTTTTAATATGGGGTTATACATAATATAAATTCGACTATAAATATTCATTATAAAGTATAAAAAGATTTCCTACAAAATGGTATTTTATTTATAATTTTTAGACATTAAATAATTTAATTTATATATGACACAATGATGATGCAGTAATTATCTTATTTATAAAATATTGTAATTAATTGATGTTATAAACACCAAAATAAATGTAATTTGAGACTTTTTATGAATTCCACTAATTTTCTAGGTTACTATGATATATTAGTGTTGATTTAATCAACTTTTTTCGAACATATAATTCTGTTATGACTTTCACAAAAATCATATATCAAATAGTGTCAAAATTGACACAAAATAGTTTTTAAATAAAATATTATATTATTAATTGTTATTTTATTACTAAAAATCTAAGGTTCGGCCAAATGACTTATATAATGATATATATATTAATAATAAACAATTTGGGGTTCGTTTGGCATGTTATAGTAAGTGTATTAACCATATAGTGAAAGAAAACAAAAAGACATGGTAAAAGTAAAATTATTTAACTTAGAGTTATATCTAATTGATAAGGTTAAAATAATACCCTAAACTTGTCTAAATCCTATTGGTTGGTATTATTTCGACCCATCCCCACTTTAGCTTCAAAATAAGACCCTTTGGAACCGTTATAAACCGATTTTAACTTTAATATAAAATAATATTTTGAGATATTCCTAAGGTGCCCCTCTCCTCCCTTATAAAAGGGCACATCCTCCCCCTCCTCCTCACACCAATTTGAGCACTCAAGCTCGGAAAAACCCTGTAATGTTCTCCTCTCCACTTCCCTAGAATAATCCTAGAGGTCCTGGTCTTCTTCAAAGACCAATCTTAGTTCCCTAAGTGGAGGATTCAAAGAGGCGTTCCAAAGAAGAGGTAATATCCATTACCGATCTTTTCAATTTCTTTCTTCTTCAACTTCTTCTTCTTTAGTTGTTTCATGATAAAGTAATAACATCAGTATTACTTACATACTGATATGTTATTATAAATATGAAACAACCCTAATTCACCTTCTACCCATCCTACGGAAAAATGAAATCACCGCGTGTGCGTACGTACGGAATACCGTCTCCACGCCGTGGTGTAATCTATTTTCCACCATCACCTTACAAGGATGGGTATAATGGTGTAATGAGTAACTATTTATGATTATTATAAATTAATATTGATACTGAAATAATATATATATACTCCAATACAATTCCACGATCATAGGAACGATATCATCACTCGTGCGTACGTACGGAATACCGTCTCCACGATGTGATGAGACTCGTTCTACATGATCATAATTACATAGTAATTATATAAATGAATTGAATGAATAAATATGATATATGTTACACTAATACCATTCTGTATATAAGGTATCTATAACCTTAAAAGAAGAATAAGAATTTATTCGGCAAAACACGCATAAGAACAAAAGGCAATAAAGACCCGATTAACAAGTAACAATGAAATATTACTAACAAGAAGCTATAAATATGACCATATATGATATCATATCAATATGTATGATTCTGGAATAAGTCAATAACATTATTTAAACCATTATACAGGAGCTTCGGACACGTACAAAGCAAATCGGACCTAAGGTAAGGGAAATATCACAATCTCATTTTTATCCGAGATTGTTTATTCGTAAGTATTTACTGGGGTGTATTTTATCATCCACATCCATGTTTCATAAATATGTAATATTATTTCCATCCACCTAAAATTTTTTGAATCCATTTTTACCCTTCGGTGAGTTTTTAGTAAAAGAAATGAAAGGAATCTTTTGTCGTTTTTCGTACGAGGTACTTTTTGACTTTTCCGACAAAAGTACGAAGAATGTTTTTTTTAACTTATATGGCATGAATGGATTTCTAAAACATTATTTAAAATAAGTTTCCTTTACAAGTATTCAAGTTTATTTTTAATCAACTTATTTTAGTTTAAAATTGTATGACATGTTAAGAAAGGAAAAGTGTTTTTGAAGTAGAAAGGATATTTTCCTCAAGAATGGAGTTCAAGTATTTTATCAAAATTATTTTCCATCTAAGATAATAAAAGGGTTCTATTTTTATCCCTATTATTACATGGATTTGATTATGTTGTGATGGAAATATTTTTTTCTTTATCTTATATGAATTGTTTTATGATGTCATGTTGTTTAAGAATCCCATTTTTATTACATGGGTTACGCTATGATGTATGGTTTATGATTATGTGGCACACATAAGAAAGGATTCATTATAATATGGGTGGGACCTATATCTACCTCCAATGCATTGGGTAAAGATTTTATATTTCATGAGATAGACATGGCTGGAACGGTAGGTTATACCGGTTCAGTGAAACAAGACTGGAACGAAGGTGACTCGGTTCAGAAAGGGACTTTGTCCACTAAGATAGTCTTGGAAATGAGTCATGACTAACAAGAAATGATTTTCCATGATTATGTGTGCATGACACAAAGTTTTCAAGTTTCATGTTATGATTATGGGGATATCATTTTCACTTCTATGATTTATTCCATGTTAAGATATTATGATCTCTTTTGCAGGTTATGATTTTCAAAAAGATATGATATGATTTTTATTTCCTTTATTTGCCCTTGCTGAGCATTTGAGCTCACCCTTTTATGTTTTCTTTTCCACAAGTCAGGAAGATGGATATTAAGTAGAATATGCTAAAACGGACCCTATATATGATGAAATAAATGGGAGACACTGTAGAAGATTTATGAACCAGTTGTTTATGTTTCCCAGTTTCTAAAGACACTATACCTATACGGTCCTTTGTGGTTTTGTCATATGTTGTAATAAGTGTGATTCAATTTTGAAGTATTAACAATGTATGTAAAGTATGGGTCGTTATAGTTGGTATCAGAGGAAAGGTATAGTAAACCTTTGGAAACTAGGATGTGAAAGCCTTAGTAAGAACCCTAAGGATAAGTCTAAGCATAGAATGTAACGACCCAAAGTTTCATTAATGGAAAATCCCTCTTGATCCAGTTAAATGTTTCTTTATGAAAAATGTTTTTATAAGATGTCAACTTCTTTAAGTTTTACGTTAAGATTTGTGACCGTTACTTTTATAGCCGTTGAACAGTGATCATCTGGGTAGTTTAAATATAAGGCTTTAACGAACCAATTTTCTACTCAGACAAAGGAAGCGATGGCCTCATCCAGTAGAATTGCCCCTTACGAAGCCCATTTGTCGGATCTCGGAAAGGAGGTGGCGTCTTTGGGCTTTGCCCTTGACCAAGCCCAAGCTGAGCTTCATCAAGTCAAGCTCGAACGTGATCGTCTACGGGAAAAATGGAAGTTATTAGAGATTACCACTCGAGCGATGTTATCCGAGCAACCCCAAGAGTCTGTCACCATCGCACACCTTACCCTTAGGTCTTATGCGGCTATTTTAAGGGGTTATGTAACAAATAAGTAGCACCATGTTCATGTACATTATTTTTGTATATAATAATGAATATAATTTCTAGTCATTTTTGATACATTGTAATTAGTTTTTAAAGTACAAATGATGTTTTTAGTTATTATTTAATTAAGAATTATATTTTATTAAATTAAAGGATTTTTGAATTAAATAATATTTTAATAAAATATTATTATTAATAAAAAATTAATTTTTATTAAATATAAATGATCTTATAATTTTATGAATGCAATTAAAATTTTTATTAAGGTTTGAAAGCCATTTCTGTCAAAACCCGTGAATTTTTTTATAAATGTCGGTTTTTATTTTAAAAGTGAAAATTCACATATTTAGAAAATTATTTAGATAAAATAAATATTATTTTTGGAATCAGGATGTCGAAATTATCCAACGGTGAATTTTTCATAATTTTCTGAGACAGTCAAATTTTTGGGTAAAAATTAAATACCATTTAAATATATAATGTGTTTTATGACATCATAATGACCCAATGGTGATGTAATAAAATACCATAATCCTTATGTTCGGCCAATATGTGTTTTATCAATAAAATAATGAGGTTTTGGGTTTGTTTGACTCACTTTTCAAAGCATTAATGGAGCCCTCAAGACTTATTCAACACTTTGCCTTTTTAAATTAATTTCCATGGGAGTGTGACTCACCTCCACATAAGCAACCCTAATTTTTTAATAAGTTCGGACCTTGGCCTTGTAAAATATTATTTTCCTCTTTCCTTTTCCAGAAACCATGGGCAAATACCATGGGATGGTTTGTGGTTTGGATTATTTTAATATAAGGGGTCCCAAACCTAAATAATAAAGAATTCTCTCACCTTTCCTATATAAACCCACCCAAGCCCCCACTTCATCCTCACTCAAAGCCCTTGAAGTTCGTCCAACCTCTGCCCTACTCTCTCTAGAATCCTCTCAAGGTACCCCAAGCTCCCAAGAAGCCTCTCACAAGCCTCTCTCTAGCCTTTGGAAGCACACTTCCAAGTAAGGGTTTTTCTTCCTTTCTCATTTTTGTCAATTTTCTTTAAGTTGTATTGCCCTTTTAATTTCATTTATGAATGTTGGGGTATGGTTTCTCACCTCTCCCATACTGCCCTCTTATTGTTTGAATGATGGGATACCCCTTTCTCTCTCATTAAATGCCTCCCATGTACACACGTTACTATGCCGAAATTCCGAAAGGAACCTTTTTCTCCTCTTCTATATTCAAGCAATACTTTTGTATCATGAATCTAAATTCCTTTTCAATTGTTGGGAAATGTATCTATATGACCTTATTACTGTCCATTACATGTAAATATGATGAGGAACCCCTTTCTCTCTCATCAGCCTTTTT
The DNA here is from genome assembly GCA_963277665.1 of Viscum album. Lineage (NCBI taxonomy): Eukaryota > Viridiplantae > Streptophyta > Magnoliopsida > Santalales > Viscaceae > Viscum > Viscum album. The sequence goes on along the minus strand of OY728134.1, from coordinate 1,102,543,296 downwards.
TATGAATTCTTATGTCACGCCGTTACGCTGCCGAAATCACACCGATTTTCTAAGCCAATATCATTGTGTAGTGAATACCATGCACATTTCTCCATCAAGGGTATTCACCTTTATGCACGTTTACTTATTGATTGTAAAGTTTCATGTATGAATTCCACATTCCTTTATCGTGGAATAAATGATTATGTTTTATGAATCCATGTTTTATGATCCATGTGGCACACTTATGCATGAAATGAAATGTTTAAGAAGGGTGCGCCCTTTATAGCGCTCCAATGCATTGGGTAAAGTATAGTATCATGATACGTAATGTGCAATGAGTGTTGACTCATGCTAATTCAAGTGCAACGAGGGTTTACTCGTGCTTCAAGTGCAATGAGGGTTTACTCATGCTCCATGTGCAATGAGCCTTGGCTCATGCTAATTCAATGTTAAGTGTTGTTGCCACATTTCCATGTTATGATTATCATGCTTTATCATGCCTTTATGTTCATGTCTCTCTTATGCTCTATAGATATGCCAATTTCCTAACATGTATTGTACTCCTCATGTTATTCATTATGTACTCCCTTACTGGGCTTTATAGCTCACCCTTTTCTTATGCATGTCCTCAGGTTATCCCATGCAATGCTAAGTACGAAGGAATGTAGTGGTCATGTAAAGGAAGTTTTCAATAAGGATGTTGTATTTCATGTTTAAATTTTTATGTAATGATCCTAAGCCCCAAAGACACTAAACCTCTCGATCTTCATTGTTGTATCAAGTGAAGTTTTATGTAATAAAGCATGTTTAAGTTGTAACAAAAAGCAGGGTTGTCATAGTTGGTATCGGAGGATAGGTTTAGTTATTTTTGGGATTAGGAAACCCTAGTAAATCCTTAGATACAAGACTAAGCATAATAAAAACATCCCTAAGTTTTGGTAAATACTAAGTAAGTGTTTTATCAAACAAATACATCCCTGTCTGGATACGAGCAGGTAGAGGCGGCTCTGGCACAGATGTATCCTAGGGGTAAAACCCGAAAACACCGCTTTGAGCTAGACTCGAACGGGAACTGGTGCACGACAACGGGCCTTGCTGCACTCTTGGTTACGACACTCCCGGGGGATATGTTTTGATAAATTCACAATCTTAGTATGAACCCTTATTAAGGGAAAAATGCCCCTAAGAATATATGTTAGAAGGAAGATCATGAAAAGCCTGGATTGAATCCTATAGACTCATGAGTTGAAGAGATTAAAGTTTATTTATAAGTCATCAACTTTTGTCTTTGGATTACCCTTTATGTGTTACCCCTAACTTTCCTTTTATTCCAGCCAATGGCCGATAATAGGAGAACTCGGGCTAACAACCGTTGTGAAGATCAGTGTGATGACTGTACTTATGAGATGCCCAATCCAATGGGAGCGGGAATCGCGAACTTTGTCACGCTTCTCTCTCAGCTAACTCAAGTTTTGAATAGAAACACTGGTCAAGAGGAACGTTCAACCCCCCCTAAGAAAGAACAAGTCGCTATTGAAAGCTTCATGAGACAAAGGCCTCCTACTTTTAGTGGATCATCCGATCCCACGATTGCTGAACAATGGATCAACTCCATTGAAAAGATATTCTCCATCCTCCAATGCTCTGAAAAAGAGAAGGTTCTCCTGGCGGCTTATCGTATGGAGGGTGAAGCTGATCAATGGTGGACATTGATCAAAAATACGAAGCCTGAGGAGGAGATCGAGGCTTTGGAATGGAAGGTATTCCGGAAGATGTTTTTCGATAAATATTTTCCACGCACCCTCCGTCTTAAGATGGAAAGGGACTTCCTTTCCCTCAAGCAGAAAGATGAGGAATCTGTGGGAGCGTATGAGGCAAACTTCACAAGGCTTGCACGATACGCTTCCGGCTTTGTCGTTACCCCCGAATGCAAGGTTGACCGCTTCTTTGGTGGGCTGAATCCTAGCTTGCGGAAAGCTTTAGCGATCCGTGACTTCGACAGCTATGAGGAAATTGTCCGATGTGCCCTCAAGGTTGAAATGGAGATTGGAGAATCACAGGGGTATCATGGGGACAAGAAGCGGAAGGTGGACTTCAATGCTGGTGGTCCGATGGATAAATCCAACGGCGCTAAGAAATTCCAGCACCCCACTTGCCAAAAGTGTGGAAAAAAGCACCCTGGAAATTGCCTTAGGGGGACAAGAAAATGCTTCAAGTGTGGAAGAGAAGGGCACCTAGCTGTTAACTGTCAGCAAGAAGGACCCGCGGCTGCGACGGAGGGGAGGAACGCTCCGTTCGAACCTCAACGCGTTGTTCAATGCTTCAAATGCAAAGAACCGGGTCATTTTGCGAATCAGTGCCCTAATCCAAGGGTTATCGGAGGCAATCAACAACCTCCAAGACAGCAAGGAAGAGCTTTTGCCATCACTTCTGCCGAAGTGAACCCCGACAACGAAGTGGTGACAGGTACGCTAGTTATTCATTCAAGAATAGCGAACGTACTTTTTGATTCAGGTTCTACGCATTCTTTTATATCTCAAAAGTTTAGTAGAATAATCCCGGCACCACCACAAATCATGGAAGTAAAGATGTCGGTGAGTACGGCAAATGGGGCAATCATTGCATCCCATGAGTATAAGTCCTCCCCTGTTATAATCTGTGGATTGAATTTCCCGGAGAACCTCGTCATACTCCCTTTGGTGGAATTTGATGCAATTCTTGGCATGGATTGGCTTTCCTTATATAGAGCCAACATAAATTGTCGGGAGAGGGAAATCACACTCTATATGGAGAATCGACCCCCGATTCTTTACAAGTGTCAGGAGGAAGATGAATCTCCTTTAGCTCCATCATCTCAAGCATGGATATTACTGCCTTATGAGCACGCATATCTGGCTCAGATGACTGAGTCCAAGGAAGAAACCACCCTTGAAGAAATGCCTATTGTGAGGGAATTCGCTGATGTATTTCCCGAGGAACTTCCTGGTCTTCCTCCAATAAGAGATGTTGAGTTCTCAATTGAACTTATACCTGGGGCGCTACCAATATCCAAGACTCCATATAGAATGGCTGTGGTTGAGCTTGAAGAACTAAAGAAACAACTACAGGAGAATCTGGATAAAGGGTTTATACGCCCAAGTGCATCACCATGGGGTGCACCAGTCCTCTTCATCAAGAAGAAGGATGGGTCAATGCGGCTTTGCATCGATTATCGTGAACTTAAAAAAATCACGATAAAGAACAAGTATCCTCTCCCAAGAATCGATGACTTGTTTGATCAGCTGCATGGAGCACAATACTTCTCCAAGGTCGACTTGCGGTCGGGATATTATCAAGTAAGGGTGAAGAAGGAAGATATCCCCAAGACTGCTTTTCGTACAAGGTACGGGCACTATGAATTCATAGTAATGCCTTTTGGACTCACCAATGCTCCAGCAATATTCATGGACTTGATGAATAGAGTCTTTAGAGATTACCTAGATAAATTTGTGGTAGTCTTTATAGATGATATTCTAATATACTCCAAAACCAAGGAGGATCATGAGGAGCATTTAAGAACTGTACTGGAGACTTTGCGCAAGGAGAAGCTCTATTCCAAGTACAGCAAGTGTGAGTTCTGGTTGAAGGAGGTCTCATTCTTGGGCCATATCATCACAAGCAATGGGATATCTGTGGACCCCTCCAAAACAGATGCAATTGAGGGATGGCCGAGGCCAACATCGGTAACTGATATCCGTAGCTTCTTGGGGTTAGCTGGATATTATCGACGATTTGTGAGAAACTTCTCACGATTGTCCAACCCTCTTACCAAGCTAACTCGAAAGTGAGTAAAGTTTGCTTGGAGTGATGAATGCGAAGAAAGCTTCAAGGAGTTGAAAAGGAGGCTTATCACTGCACCTGTGCTCACTTTACCCACAAGTGGGGAGCTTTTCGTGGTATTCAGTGATGCTTCGAAGAAGGGCTTAGGATGTGTGCTGATGCAGAATGATAAAGTGATATCATATGCCTCAAGACAGTTGAAAATCCATGAGCGAAACTATCCAACGCATGATCTGGAGTTGGAGGCGGTGATCTTTGCCTTGAAAATCTGGCGGCATTATCTCTATGGAGAGAAATGTGAGATATATACTGACCACAAGAGTCTTAAATATATATTCACACAGAAAGAGCTTAATATGCTCCAGAGAAGATGGATAGAGCTCATAAAGGATTATGACTGTTCAATACATTACCACCCTGGGAAGGCGAACAAGGTAGCGGATGCCCTAAGTAGAAAGGATCCAGCAATTCTATCAATGATGTGAATTGAGAAGGATCCAATCTTCTTAGACTTGATGAAGATGGACGTGGGAATCATAAAGAAGGGAACATCATCAATCCTTTCAAAAATGATTGCTCAACCATCTCTTTTGGAAAGGTTAAAGGATGCTCAAAAGGATGATGCGAGAATCCAAGAAAAAGTGGAAGCTATCAAAAAGGGAAAATCCTCAGAGTTTAATGTTAATGAAGAAGGAATTGTGCGGTTTGGGAAAAGACTATGTGTCCCATCAAGTTCGGAGCTGAAGAAGGAACTTTTGGATGATGCACATCGTTCAAATTTCTCTATTCACCCAGGGAGCACAAAGATGTATCGAGATCTCTGAGAAAACTTTTGGTGGGATAATATGAAGAAGGAGATCGCCGAATATACATCAAAGTGCCTGGTGTGTCAGCAAGTGAAGGCAGAGAGGCAGAAGTCTAAGGGGATGATGAAACCATTGCCCATACCAGAATGGAAATGGGAGAACATCACCATGGACTTCGTCACTGGACTTCCAAGGACATCCAAAAGCAACAATGCAATCTAGGTTATTGTGGATCGTCTTACAAAGACTGCACACTTCATTGCTATTCGAGAGGATTTCTCTTTGGATAAACTGGCACGGATATATATCAGGGAAGTGGTACGGTTGCATGGAGTACCACTATCTATTGTGTCGGACCGAGATCCAAGATTTACCTCTAAGTTTTGGAAGAGTCTTCAACATGCTCTGAATACTGAACTGAACTTCAGTATGGCCTATCATCCTCAAACTGATGGCCAATCCGAGCGGACTATCCAAACACTTGAGGATATGTTGAGAGCGTGCTCAATGGACTTTAAAGGAGGATGGGATCAACATCTTCCTCTAGTTGAGTTCTCTTATAATAATAGTTTCCACTCGAGCATCCAAATGGCACCATATGAAGCCCTATATGGGAAAAGGTGCAGAACACCGGCATGTTGGGATGAGGTCGGTGAACGTAAGCTGCTTGGACCAGAAATGGTCGAAGAAATGGTAGAGAAGGTGAAAACCATTCAGCAGCATATCAAGGCAGCCCAAAGTCGACAGAAGAGTTATGCAGATAATCGTCGACGAGACCTCGAGTTTAAAGTCGGAGACATGGTGTTTTTACGCATATCTCCGTGGAAGAAGGTCATGAGGTTTGGAAAGAAAGGGAAGTTATGTCCAAGGTACATCGGCCCCTTCGAGATTCTTGATCGTGTTGGGGCTGTGACCTATCGACTAGCACTTCCACCTACTATGGCCAAGGTGCATGATGTCTTCCATGTATCCCTCTTAAGGAAGTACATACCAGACCCTTCACATGTACTCTCTTCTGAGGTGGTACAATTAGAATACGATCTTTCTTATGAGGAGCAACCAGTGAAGATCTTGGATCGTAGAGAAAAAGTTCTACGAAATAAGACAATGCCCCTAGTCAAGGTGTTGTGGAGAAACCACAAGTTTGAAGAAGCAACTTGGGAGCCGGAGGATATGATGAAGCTAAGTTACCCACATTTGTTTTAGTGTGGGAAAAGGAAAATTTCGAGGGCGAAATTTCTTAAGGGGGGAATGTTGTAACGACCCAAAGTTTTATTAATGGAAAATCCCTCTTGATCCAGTTAAATGTTTCTTTATGAAAAATGTTTTTATAAGATGTCAACTTCTTTAAGTTTTACGTTAAGATTTGTGACCGTTACTTTTATAGCCGTTGAACAGTGATCATCTGGGTAGTTTAAATATAAGGCTTTAACGAACCAATTTTCTACTCAGACAAAGGAAGCGATGGCCTCATCCAGTAGAATTGCCCCTTACGAAGCCCATTTGTCGGATCTCGGAAAGGAGGTGGCGTCTTTGGGCTTTTCCCTTGACCAAGCCCAAGCTGAGCTTCATCAAGTCAAGCTCGAACGTGATCGTCTACGGGAAAAATGGAAGTTGTTAGAGATTACCACTCGAGCGATGTTATCCGAGCAACCCCAAGAGTCTGTCACCATCGCACACCTTACCCTTAGGTCTTATGCGGCTATTTTAAGGGGTTATGTAACAAATAATTAGCACCATGTTCATGTACATTATTTTTGTATATAATAATGAATATAATTTCTAGTCATTTTTGATACATTGTAATTAGTTTTTAAAGTATAAATGATGTTTTTAGTTATTATTTAATTAAGAATTATATTTTATTAAATTAAAGGATTTTTGAATTAAATAATATTTTAATAAAATATTATTATTAATATTAAATTAATTTTTATTAAATATAAATGATCTTATAATTTTATGAATGCAATTAAAATTTTTATTAAGGTTTGAAAGCCATTTCTGTCAAAACCCGTGAATTTTTTTATAAATGTCGGTTTTTATTTTAAAAGTGAAAATTCACATATTTAGAAAATTATTTAGATAAAATAAATATTATTTTTGGAATCAGGATGTCGAAATTATCCAACGGTGAATTTTTCATAATTTTCTGAGACAGTCAAATTTTTGGGTAAAAATTAAATACCATTTAAATATATAATGTGTTTTATGACATCATAATGACCCAATGGTGATGTAATAAAATACCATAATCCTTATGTTCGGCCAATATGTGTTTTATAAATAAAATAATGAGGTTTTGGGTTTGTTTGACTCACTTTTCAAAGCATTAATGGAGCCCTCAAGACTTATTCAACACTTTGCCTTTTTAAATTAATTTCCATGGGAGTGTGACTCACCTCCACATAAGCAACCCTAATTTTTTAATAAGTTCGGACCTTGGCCTTGTAAAATATTATTTTCCTCTTTCCTTTTCCAGAAACCATGGGCAAATACCATGGGATGGTTTGTGGTTTGGATTATTTTAATATAAGGGGTCCCAAACCTAAATAATAAAGAATTCTCTCACCTTTCCTATATAAACCCACCCAAGCCCCCACTTAATCCTCACTCAAAGCCCTTTAAGTTCGTCCAACCTCTGCCCTACTCTCTCTAGAATCCTCTCAAGGTGCCCCAAGCTCCCAAGAAGCCTCTCACAAGCCTCTCTCTAGCCTTTGGAAGCACACTTCCAAGTAAGGGTTTTTCTTCCTTTCTCATTTTTGTCAATTTTCTTTAAGTTGTATTGCCCTTTTAATTTCATTTATGAATGTTGGGGTATGGTTTCTCACCTCTCCCATACTGCCCTCTTATTGTTTGAATGATGGGATACCCCTTTCTCTCTCATTAAATGCCTCCCATGTACACCCGTTACTTTGCCGAAATTCCGAAAGGAACCTTTTTCTCCTCTTCTATATTCAAGAAATACTTTTGTATCATGAATCTAAATTCCTTTTCAATTGTTGGGACATGTATCTATATGACCTTATTACTGTCCATTACATGTAAATATGATGAGGAACCCCTTTCTCTCTCATCAGCCTTTTTTATGAATTCTTATGTCACGCCGTTACGCTGCCGAAATCACACCGATTTTCTAAGCCAATATCATTGTGTAGTGAATACCATGCCCATTTCTCCATCAAGGGTATTCACCTTTATGCACGTTTACTTATTGATTGTAAAGTTTCATGTATGAATTCCACATTCCTTTATCGTGGAATAAATGATTATGTTTTATGAATCCATGTTTTATGATCCATGTGGCACACTTATGCATGAAATGAAATGTTTAAGAAGGGTGCGCCCTTTATAGCGCTCCAATGCATTGGGTAAAGTATAGTATCATGATACGTCATGTGCAATGAGTGTTGACTCATTCTAATTCAAGTGCAACGAGGGTTTACTCGTGCTTCAAGTGCAATGAGGGTTTACTCATGCTCCATGTGCAATGAGCCTTGGCTCATGCTAATTCAATGTTAAGTGTTGTTGCCACATTTCCATGTTATGATTATCATGCTTTATCATGCCTTTATGTTCATGTCTCTCTTATGCTCTATCGATATGCCTATTTCCTAACATGTATTGTACTCCTCATGTTATTCATTATGTACTCCCTTACTGGGATTTATAGCTCACCCTTTTCTTATGCATGTCCTCAGGTTATCCCATGCAATGCTAAGTACGAAGGAATGTAGTGGTCATGTAAAGGAAGTTTTCAATAAGGATGTTGTATTTCATGTTTAAATTTTTATGTAATGATCCTAAGCCCCAAAGACACTAAACCTCTCGATCTTCATTGTTGTATCAAGTGAAGTTTTATGTAATAAAGCATGTTTAAGTTGTAACAAAAAGCAGGGTTGTCATATAGAACATAATCTTAGTGTTTTAGAAATGGCCATGAATACCCTAGGATAAGACCTTAAGTGTGAAATTTTATCCTTGATTATGTGGTTTTCCTATTATAATTAGTGTTGATCACACTATTATTCTTGGTTTTAGTCAATGGCTGGAACCTGAAGGAAATGTGTTAATGTGGAATGCGATGGGCAATGCAATGATTGTCCCCTTGAGCAACCAAACGTTATGGGAGCTGGAATGCAAAATCTTGTAGCCATGCTCACACAACATTCTCAAGCTATGAATCATGCATGACTTCCAAACGAGCAAAGTAAGGAGCAACATTCTGTTGAATCCTTCATGAGGCAGCGTCCACCTTATTTCAGCGGGTCTACTGATCCATTAGTTGCTGAACAATGGATTAGTACTACTGAAAAGATATTTTCAGTTCTTAAATGTTCTGAACATGATAAAGTCATCCTAGCAGTGTATCGTTTGGAAGGAGATGCTGATCAATGGTGGAATCTTATTAAGAATACGAGGCAATGGGATGAAATTGAGTCTATGGAATGGGACGAGTTCAAGAACTTATTTTTCAATAAGTACTTCCCTCGTATTCTCCGAACAAATATGGAAAAAGAGTTTCTTGAACTGAAGCAAAGGGATGATGAATCTGTTGGTACCTATGAAGAAAATTTTACAAGACTTGCAAGGTACACTTCTGGTATTATTATCCAACCTGAGAGTAAGATCGATCGATTCTTTAGTGGCTTAAAATAAAGTCTTCGAAGGGCGTTAGCCATAAGGTACTTCAATAGCTACGAGGAAATCGTTCGATGTGCTCTCAAAGTCGAGATGGATATTGGAGTAACCCATCAGTCACATGGGTTTGATAAGAAGAGGAAGATGGAATTCAAAGGAAAATCTAAAGAGCACACTGAAAAGATGATGAGCTTTCCCTTATGCTCAAAGTGTGGAAAGAAACATGGAGGGAGTTGTCTTAAAGGGACAAGCAAATGTTTCAAATGTGGAAAGGAAGGTCATCGGGCATTTGAATGTCGCGATAATGGGAAGAAGATGTCTAATGATGCAAACAAAGGAATGGATACACAGAATGAACCTACTACACTTCAATGTTTCAAGTGCAAGGAGAAGGGGAATTATTCCAATCAATGCCCAAATCCAAGGGTTGATGATGATGGTCGACGTCAAAAAAATCTTAAGGCTAAAGACAAAGGAAAGTCACATGCAATTTCTATTAGTGATGTGGAGTACGATAACGAAGTGGTGAAAGGTACACTTACCATCCACTCTAAAGTAGAAAATGTTTTATTTGATTCTGGATCCACCCACTCTTTTATTTCTGAAAACTTTTCTAAGGGTATCACCGTATTACCTCAACAATTAGATGTTGATTTAGCTGTGACAACACCTAATGGCACAACAGTCGCATCAAAAGTTTGTAATTCTTCTCCGATCGAAGTTTGTGGGAAAGTGATTCCTGTAAATCTTGTGATCCTTCCTTTAGTGGAATTTGATGTGATTCTTGGCATGGATTGGCTTTCTCTACATGGAGCTCATATCAATTTCCAAATAAGGGAAGTCACATTTCATATTCCAGATCAATCTACGGTCGTCTATCGATGCAAGGATGAATATAACCTTCCAGTGGAAATTCCTTCCATCTTATGGGTCTTGATTCCACTAAATGAAGGTTATTTATCTCAAATGGTTGGTGAGAAACTTACGATTAAGAATATGCCCATCGTACGGGAGTTTGATGATGTCTTTCCAGAGGAATTACTGGGTCTTCCACCAAATCGTGAAGTTGAGTTTTCAATAGAACTCGTACCGGGTGCTTTGCCTATTTCAAAGACACCTTATAGAATGGCCCCAATTGAGTTGTAGGAATTGAAGAAGCAACTCCAAGAGAATCTTGATAAGGGATTCATACGCCCTAGTGCGTCACCTTGGGGAGCACCTGTTCTATTTGTTAAGAAGAAATATGGATCAATGAGACTCTGCATTGATTATCGAGAACTTAACAAGATCACTATCAAGAACAAATATCCTCTCCCACGCATTGATGACTTATTTGACCAACTACGCGGAGCTCAATACTTTTCCAAGATTGATCTTCGTTCAGGGTATCATAAATTAAGGGTCAAAAGGGAGGATATACCAAAGACGGCTTTCCGTACAAGGTATGGACACTATGAATTTATAGTGATGCCATTTGGTCTTACTAATGCCCCTGCTATCTTCATGGATCTAATGAATAGAGTCTTTAGAGACTATCTTGATCAATTTGTGGTAGTCTTTATAGACTATATTCTTGTCTATTAAAAGAGAAAGGAAGAACATTAAGATCACTTGAGAATTATATTGAAGACCCTGAGAAAGGAGAATCTTTATGCCAAATTTACCAAGTGTGAATTTTGGCTTCAAAAAGTTGCATTTTTGGGTCACATAATCTCAAAAGAGGGGATATCTGTGGATCCAGCAAAAACAGAGGTTATCGAAAGATGGTCGAGACCAACAACAGTAACTGAGATCCGAAGTTTTCTTGGTTTGGCTGGATATTATCGACGTTTTGTAAAAGATTTTTCATGATTATCTAATCCACTCACCAAGTTGAATCGGAAAGGAGTTAAGTTTGTTTGGACAGAGGAATGTGAAGAGAATTTAAAGGAGTTGAAAAGAAGGTTATCCAGTGCACCTGTGCTCACACTGCCTTGTAGTGGAGAAAGGTTTGTGATCTACAGTGATGCATCCAAGAAGGGATTGGGGTGTGTTCTTATGCAAAATGATATGGTGATAGCTTATGCCTCACGACAGTTGAAAATCCATGAGCAAAATTACCCAATACATGATTTGGAGTTAGCTGCGGTAATCTTTGCATTAAAGATTTTGAGGCATTACCTTTATGGTGAAAGGTGTGATATTTATACTGATCATAAAAGTTTAAAGTATATTTTCACAAAAAAGGAGTTGGATATGCGTCAAAGAAGATGGTTGGAGATGATTAAGGATTATGACTGCTCAATCCATTACCACCCTGGGAAAGCAAACAAGGTGGCAGATGCAATAAGTTAACAAGAACATGTTAGTTTATCCATGATGAGGATCACAAAAGATCCAATATTTATGGATTTACAAAGGATGGATCTTGGAATTATAATGGAAGGGTGAAAATCTTATCTTTCTCAAATGAATGTTCAACCATCTATACATGTGAAGATTAAAGAGGCACAGAAAGAAGATGTCGAGTTACAAAAGAAGGTGAGAAATGTTCCTGAATTCAACCTTGATTGTGATGGGATAATAAAGTTCAGGAATCGGGTTTGTGTTCCTCCCATCCCCGAATTAAAGAAGGAGATGCTGGATGAGGCTCATAGTTCTTCATTCTCTATTCATCCTAGAAGCACGAAGATGTATAGGGACCTGAAGTAGTACTTCTGGTGGGATGGCATGAAAAGAGATGTTGATGAATATGTCTCTCGATGCTTGGTTTGTCAACAAGTTAAAGCTGAGAGACAAAAGTCTAAGGGGATGTTACAACCATTACCCATACCCGAATGGAAATGGGAAAACATCACTATGGACTTTGTCACAGGACTTCCTAAAACATCCAAAGGCAATAATGCTATTTGGGTCATAGTTGATCGTCTTACAAAGTCTGCACACTTCATTGCTATTAGAGAGGATTTCTCTCTAGATCAACTTGCCAGGATATATGTAAAGGAAGTGGTAAGATTGCATGGAGTACCACTTTCTATTATATCTGATCGGGATCCGAGATTTACCTCGAAGTTCTGGTGAAGTCTTCAGCATACTCTGGATACAGAGTTGAGTTTCAGCACTACTTATCATCCCCAGACAGACAGTCAGTCTGAGAGAACAATTCAAACCCTAGAAGATATGTTGAGAGCTTGCTCTATGGATTTCAAAGGAGGTTGGGATCAACACCTACCTTTGGTGGAATTTTCTTATAATAATAGCTTTCACTCCAGTATTCAGATGGCTCTTTATGAAGCTCTCTATGGAAAGAAATGTAGGACTCCAACTTGCTGGGATGAAGTTGGGGAAAGAAAGCTATTAGGACCTGATCTCATTGATGAAATGGCAGAAAAGGTCAGATCTATTCAACAATACATAAGAGCAGCTCAGAGTCGACAGAAAAGTTATGCCGACAATCGAAGAAAAGACCTAGAGTTTGAAGTGGGTGATAAAGTGTTCTTACGAATATCTCCCTGGAAGAGGGTTATGAGATTTGGAAAGAAGGGGAAGTTGAGCCCTAGATATATCGGTCCTTTCGAAATACTGGATCGTGTTGGAAAGGTAGCTTACCGATTGGAGCTTCCACCGAATCTCTCTCAAGTTCACGATGTGTTCCATGTATCTCTCATGAGAAAGTATATACTTGATCCTTCACATGTACTCAGCTCAGAAGTTGTACCGCTGGAGCAAGATCTTTCTTATGAAGAACAACCGATAGAGATTCTGGATCGTAGCGAAAAAGTCCTACGAAACAAGACCACTCGATTGGTGAAAGTTTTATGGAGGAACCACCAATTAGAAGAAGCTACATGGGAGCTTGAGGATATGATGAGGGAGAAGTATCCTCATCTGTTTGTTACAAAGTGACGAATTTCGAGGGCGAAATTCTTTTTAAGGGGGGTAGAATGTAACACCCGAGATTTTTATGAGTAATATTTTGTTTTTATATATCATCAAAGGAATCTCTCACTATATACTATCTTGGCTTACTTTACACGCAATCGCAACCTTCCTCGATAGCTTGCGTCGTACGCAATACCGAGTTTCACTAAACAATGATATGCTATTAAAATATTATTAAAACTAGCTGTTATAAATAGTAATAACCACTTTTTGAAATTTTATAAATTTTATTTTTCAAAATGGAATTCATTTTTGGATTCGGAATACCGAAATTAGCCTAGGGAAAAATTTTGGTATTTTTCTGAAAACTTTCAATTTTTGATGAATAGTGAAACCACTAAGTGGTAGGTTAAAAACTGAATTTTTGCATAAAACTTAATTTTACCACTTCTGTGAATGGAATTTTGAAAATCCGACAGACACGGTTGATATTAGTAAGTAAAATGTGGTTCAATGAGATAAAAATAATTTTTTGGTGAATAGTAACTTTTTACTTTTTTACCGCGGTTAATAGTAAATAGGGGTAAATATGATATTAATATTACCCTAACACATGTCCTAATTCTATTGGATAAGTTTAATTCGACCAAAAATAACCTTATGAATAAAATATGACCATTTAGGTCCACTTGGGATAGATTAGGACATTTATTATTAATTTATTTAAAGAAGGGTTAAAATAGTTAAAATCAAAGTTTAATAAATAAATCATTTTTAATATGGAGTTATAAATAAGATAAATTCAACTATAAATATTCATTAGAAAGAGAAAAAGATTTCCTACATAATGGTATTTTATTTATAATTTTTAGACATTAAATAATTTAATTTGTATATGACACAATGATGATGCAGTAATTATCTTATTTATAAAATATTGACATAATTGATGTTATAGACACCAAAATAAATGTAATTTGAGACTTTTTATGAATTCCACTAATTTTCTAGGTTACTATGATATATTAGTGTTGATTTAATCAACTTTTTTAGAACATATAATCCTGTTATGACTTTCACAAAAATCATATATCAAATAGTGTCAAAATTGACACAAAATAGTTTTTAAATCAAATAATATATTATTAATTGTTATTTTATTCCTAAAAATCTAAGGTTTGGCCAAATGACTTAGATAGGGATATATATATATTAATAATAAACAATTTTGGGTTCTTTTGGCATGTTATAGTAAGTGTATTAACCATATAGTGAAAGAAAACAAAAAGACACGGTAAAAGTTAAATTATTTAACTTAGAGTTAAATCTAATTGATAAGGTTAAAATAATACCCTAAACTTGTCTAAATCCTATTGGTTGATAGGATTTCGACCCATCCCCACTTTAGATTCGAAATAAGACCCTTTGTAACCATTATAAACCGATTTTGACTTTAATATAAAATAATATTTTGAGATATTCCTAAGGTGCCCCTCTCCTCCCTTATAAAAGGGCACCTCCTCCCCCTCCTCCTCACACCAATTTGAGCACTCAAGCTCGGCCAACCCCTGCCATTTTCTCCTCTCCACTTCCCTAGAATAACCCTAGAGGTCCTGGTCTTCTTCAAAGACCAATATTAGTTCCCTAAGTGGAGGATTCAAAGAGGCGTTCCAAAGAAGAGGTAATATCCATTACTGATCTTTTAAATTTCTTTCTTCTTCAACTTCTTCTTCTTTAGTTGTTTCATGATAAAGTAATAACATCAGTATTACTTACATACTGATATTTTATTATAAATATGAAACAACCCTAATTCACCTTCTACCCATCCTACGGAAAAATGAAATCACCGCGCGTGCGTACGTACGGAATACCGTCTCCACGCCGTGGTGTAATCTATTTTCCACCATCACCTTAAAAGGATGGGTATAATGGTGTAATGAGTAACTATTTATGATTATTATAAAGTAATATTGATACTGAAATAATATATATATACTCAAATACAATTCCACGATCATAGGAACGATATCATCACTCGTGCGTACGTACGGAATACCGTCTCCACGATGTGATGCGACTCGTTCTACATGATCATCATTACATAGTAATTATATAAATGAATTGAATGAATAAATATGATATATTTTACACTAATACCATTCTTGATATAAGGTATCTATAACCTTAAAAGAAGAATAAGAATTTATTCGGCAAAACACGCATAAGAACAAAAGGCAATAAAGACCCGAGTAACAAGTAACAATGAAATATTACTAACAAGAAGCTAAGAATATGACCATATATGATATCATATCAATATTTATGATTCTGGAATAAGTCAATAACATTATTTAAACCATTATACAGGAGCTTCGGACACGTACAAAGCAAATCGGACCTAAGGTAAGGGAAATATCACAATCTCATTTTTATCCGAGATTGTTTATTCGTAAGTATTTACTGGGGTGTATTTTATTATCCACATCCATGTTTCATAAATATGTAATATTATTTCCATCCACCTACAATTATTTAAATCCATTTTTACCCTTCGGTGAGTTTTATTAAAAGAAATGAAAGGAATCTTTTGTCGTTTTTCGTACGAGGTACTTTTTGACTTTTCCGACAAAAGTACGAAGAATGTTTTTTTAAACTTATACGGCATGAATGGATTTCTAAAACATTATTTCCAAGAAGTTTCATTTAAAAGTATTCAATTTTATTTTTAATCAACTTCTTTTAGTTTAAAATTGTATGACATGTTAAGAAAGGAAAAGTGTTTTTGAAGTAGAAAGGATATTTTCCTCAAGAATGGAGTTCAAGTATTTTATCAAAATTATTTTCCATCTAAGATAATAAAAGGGTTCTGTTTTTATCCCTATTATTACATGGATTTGATTATGTTGTGATGGAAATATTTTTTTCTTTATCTTATATGAATTGTTTTATGATGTCAGGTTGTTTAAGAATCCCATTTTTATTACATGGGTTACACTATGATGTATGGTTTATGATTATGTGGCACACATAAGAAAGGATTCATTATAAGATAGGTGGGACCTATATCTCCCTCCAATGCATTGGGTAAAGATTTTATATCTCATGAGATAGACATGTCTAGAATGGTAGGTTATACCGGTTCAGTGAAACAGGACTGGAACGAGGGTGAATCGGTTCAGAAAGGGACTTTGTCCACTAAGATAGTCTTGGCAATGAGTCATGACTAACAAGAAATGATTTTACATGATTATGTGTGCATGCCACAAAGTTTTCAAGTTTCATGTTATGATTATAGGGATATCATTTTCACTTCTATGATTTATTCCATGTTAAGATATTATGATCTCTTTTGCAGGTTATGATTTTCAAAAAGATATGATATGATTTTTATTTCCTTTATTTGCCCTTGCTGAGCATTTGAGCTCACCCTTTTATGTTTTCTTTTCCCCAGGTCAGGAAGATGGATATTAAGTAGAATATGCTAAAAGGGACCCTAGATATGATGAAATAAATGGGAGACACTGTAGAAGATTTATGAACCAGTTGTTTATGTTTCCCAGTTTCTAAAGACACTATACCTATACGGTCCTTTATGGTTTTTTCATATGTTGTAATACGTGTGCTTAAATTTTGAAGTATTAACAATGTATGTAAAGTATGGGTCGTTATAGTGTAGTCCCCAGTCACATCATGTAACAGCCCTGTAGAAAACTCTTGACCTCTCTCCCCTCATTTTATGAAGTAAAAAATAAAAAGTAAAGATAGATACCTTAGATGAAGAACTGGGTTCTTACGGAATATATATGTATATGTTATTCAAGGTAAAATGAACATTCCTTTTTCAAGGTAAAAAGGATAGAAGATTGCCTCGTTCTAAATGCGACAAGAAGATTCCTTTGAAAATGCTGGTAAAATACAAAAAAGGTAAAAATGTATTTTAATAATCATAGGATATTTGTAGAATATTCTTGGAAACCCTTTTTAGAAAACATGATTTTGAAAGATATGAGATTTCTGATCGAAGAGAGGGTAAAGTCGGGCTTTCCCAAAAACACTTTCTTAACAATATTATGTAAAAAAGAGTAGAAAATGATACCAATAATTAATATAGCTTGAATAAATAGAGGAGAATAAAATTCATGAATGTATTGAGATATGGACAACAATATTTCATCAAAGAATCATAATCATTAATAATCTCAAAAAGCGATGATATTGTTTCAATAAACTCTTACCACTTGGTTACATGGGTTCATACTTTTCATGTAAGAAAATGAAATTACATATGAAACATAAAATATCATGAAAATAATGAGATTAATAACATGTCAATTTTAATCATATACACCTTGTTAAATAACATGGTACAAAAAGATGTGTCTCAAAGAAGGCAATTTTAGACAAAACTACTTTACCGATTTGGTAACTTTTGAAGCATTAACCCCATGAATTAAGGATCATAGAATGGATACATAAATAACCATAAATTTAAGTATAAGAATAATATAATAAATCCAAGGGAAGTATACACACCACTCAGAAGTAATGGGTGGTGAATAAATCATGTATCTCACAGAAATAAAAAGTGAGATGAAATCCCATTACCTTGTGTCTTGACTCTTGTCATACTTGTTCAAACCTCCTCTTAATCGGGTAACTCATTTTGGTTTGTTCCAAAGGGCTTACTTGGATTGCTTTCTGCCCAAGGGAATGATTCTAAGAGGAAGGTAGGATTTCTGGGAAGTGTATTGATTAGGTCTTGTCCAAACCTGAGAGGTTTTAGTAGTGTGAAGATGAGGGAGAGGTGGTGGCCTTTTAGAGGGAAGGAATAAGATACACTTGGTATTTTTTAATACAAGTTAGTTGAACACATGTTATTACCTAAAAAAGTCATAAAAAACAAACCTAAATAAAAAATTTAAGGTTTATGGCCGAATCATGGCCATCCAATTGTATTTGGCCAAGTTTATAGGTTATTTGGGCCCCTAAGATCAAGGTTTAGTCCCTATTTAAGCTTAATCTGACCTTAATCAATGTGATTAATTTTAATCACTTTTACTAATATTTTTGGTCAAAAATTAAGTTGATATTATTAGACTCTAAATATTATACTAATTACAATGATTTATGTATGTTTTTCAAAATTAAATTCACAAAAATGGAAAAATTAAGATTAATGTTAATCCCATATATGAGACGAAATAACAAGTTTTTAAAGTAGAAATTGTTCAAATGTTTGTTAAGGTTTTATATTCAATTTCAATTTAAAATTGATTCTAATGAACTAAATTTTATTAATAGATGTATAATTTATCTAATTTTTATTTAAAAAAAATTTAAAATATTATTTAACATGAATAATTATTTAAACAAAAATACAGTTTTTAACTAAAATGCAGTAGTTTTCACTATCCACCAAACAATGAAGTTTCTTAGAAAAGTATTAAAAATTAACCTGAGGAAAATTTAGCTATTTTAAATTAAAAAGTGAAGATTATTTTATCAAATTTAATTTATAAATGTTTCTAAAATTAATTTTATTAATTTTTCACAGAAGGACATCAAAAGCAGTTCATTCGAGAAAACAATATTTTTAAACATATAAGGACTTTTCCAAAAATCATATATTTCATTATTAATATGTTTTATTTATCTAAAAAATTATAAAAAATATTTTAAAAGTAGTTATTACTATTCCTATAACTAATTTTAATGTCTTTCTTATAATTATCTCATTTAACTAATTATATAAAACAATGCTTCATAGAAACTCAGTGTTGCATGCATCGTACACCAAGTAGGTGTTGCGTGTAATGTATGCCAAGTTAGTTCCATGTGAAAGTAATGTTTCAATTAGTGAATTTCAATACATAAATGAAAATTTAATTTATTAGTATAAAATTTCTTTATGACCATAATAATATTTACTTTTATATTCAATCAGGTTTCATATTCATTTATAATTAATTAGGAATATATGAATTCATATTATATTGTGTAAACCATATATTTTCATAAATTAGTTAATAATATTCATAAACACTAATTTAACATCAATGTTTTATCTTATTATAATAATCATATTTTATTAATATATTATTGTTCAGTAAACCTCAGTCTTGCATGTTACGCATGTCATCGAGGAAAGTCAATGTTTCATATAACGCAAGATAACCTCAATATTCCATGTAGATCAAGACAAATTTTATGTTCCACGTAGTAAAAAATTAACTTGGTGTTGCATATAACTCAAGAAAAACATAGTGCCTTAATATAAAATAAACAATCTTTAGTGTTGTATGAAATAAAAAAAAATCAAATAGGTTAAATTAATTCAAAAACAATTCACAAAATCTTGGGGTGTTGCACCCATAATTTGACTTTGTTGAGATTAGGGTCTTCCATTATCCTCCATGTAGAGCTCTTAGAGGCACCATCAAAATATATTTCCAACATTTTGGGGTTGTCTTGAATAAAAATGATCTCTTTATCGGGAAATTTGATATTTAACGATGTTGTTTCTATAGACAAGTATTATGTAAGACAGTACACCAAGGCTTGGCCTTTCACCACTTTATGAGGCACAAACTATATATCAAACTACTACGGGATAATTTCCCACCATTCCAAATGTCCCATCAACATAGGATGACTAAGGATATATTTGATCAGGTTATTGAAAGAGACCAAATAGACCCCATGGTGCTGTAATTAGTGCCTCATTTTCTAAATCATAAAGATTAATTCCACATAACTCTTATTGATATCCAAATAATGAGTCTCAACATCAAGCATGGTTTGACTAAGATAATAAAGGATATTTTCATTTACACCATAGTTTTTTTGTGTGAGAAAAGAACCCAGTGATAGGTTTAATATTTTCATATATAGAATGAGTGGTTTTCCCTCAATATGTTGCATCAATATCAGTGGTCTTAAGAGATATTTCTTAATGAGGTAAAATTATTATTGATAGTTACAAGTCCAATGATATGTGACCCCCTTTTTCATTAGTTTGGTGATAGGAAAACACTTGCCTAAAAGTTTGGCTATAAATCACTAGATCTAGGACAAGTTTCCTTGAATTCCTCTCAAATATTTAAGGTTTCAAGGTGGTGATATGCTAAGGGTAGATTTTTTTTCTCAGGGTCGACTTCAATGTTGTGATGGCATACAAAAAATCTGAGAAAATTTCGCAAGGTTAACCTGAAAGCACATTTTAAGGGGTTAATATTCATGATATGCTATCGTAGCTTGGGGAAGATAGTTTCAAGATCAATCTGGTAGTAAGAAAACTATTGGGAATTAACCACCAGATCTTCAACATAGAATTTTAAAAATTTCCCCAAGAAGGGTTTGAAGATGCGATGCATGACACATTGGTATGTGGCACCAGCGTTCTTCAAGATGAAGGGAATTAACTAATAGAAAAATGCTCCCTAAGGGCCCCTGAAGGTGGTGGATTCTTTATCTTCTAGGTCCATATAAATCTTTTTGTACCCTGAATATCCATCCATGAAAGAGAGGTCTTGATAACCCTCCATTACATCAATCAACATCTCCATGATTGGAACCAGGAATTCAACTTTTAAATAGTTCCGATTGAGATCTCTAAAGTCAGTATAATCCCTAATTAATTTTTTTTCTTTATCAGGATGATATTATCCAGTCATTTTGGATATCAAAATTCCAAAATGAAGTTATATTTGATAATATTATACAGTTCAGCCTCAATTTTGGAGGCATGAGTCAGGTGTGACCTTCTAGATACCAGTTTGTACCCCTTGTGGTCGTTTAGAAATCCCAAGTGACAAATGGACACCTTGGGATCAAGTCTTAGCATCTCTATATAATTATAGGAGAGAACGTCCTGGTGTTACTCTAGGAAGGAGGTGTATACCACTTGTTATTGAAAATTAATAGATGTACTGATTAATGTGGGTCATGTATCTTCTTCTTTACCCAAATTTATTTCTCTAAGTTATTCAACTATGGTAGAGAAACCTTCCTCAAATATTGGAGGGGAATCACTAAGTCCTTCCTCCTCTTTATCTTCCTCCTTCTCCTCTTTATTCTGAGGAAAACAAAGGTGGTGAATAAAATTTATCAGAGTTGGGGGAGGGGTCTACAATTGGTCATTTGGAATAAGAAGAAACTACTTTCGGCTCGATTGATGATGCATGGCCTTTTTTAAGCTCCAAAGGGGAGACAAGGGATAAATAATTAGCATCTTTATTTTATCCCAGTGACATAACAACCTCTTCCTACCCAATCGATGAGACCGGGATTTGTTGAAGCTCAAGGGATTGAATGAAGGCATTTTCATACGGTCTTTTATCACTTCTTGGAGAATTTACAACATATCTAGTGCTGTCAGGTTTAGTTTTCATGACTAACATCATAGAAGTTACTGAATGTGTTCTTGAATTTGGACCCAACTCTTTGATTTGATTGATGGGAAGCACATACTCTGCACTGGTCTACTTAAAAGGATTAGTCAGGATTATCTCTAGACCATTCAGTGCATTAATCCAAGAAATATTGTCAATCATGGGAAGTTTTCCTTCCCTTTGGTATAATCCTACATTAATATATTGTGATTCACAGTATTTAAATGGGGATATTTCACCATGAAATGTCCCAATTTGACCATTGATACAATATTTGAGGCATTGGTGGTATGAAGAGGGAATATTTGCATGCTAATGTAACCATGGACTTCCCAGGAGAACATTAAAGGTTGTATCTTTCCAAACAAACATGAATTATGAGCAAAAACAAGATCCTTAAACTAAGTCTGGAGTTTGATTTTTCCAAGAGGTTTTTTCTTGTTCTTATCATAACACTATAGCATTAGAGAAGTGTGTGATAATTGAGATTCATTGAAACCCAATTGATGAAGCATTCAAACTATAATGAGGATGAATCCAGAGCCATTTTCAATGAATATTCATCAGATATCAGTGTTGTTTATACTATCAGACACATACAAAGGTCTGACATGTCCCTATATGATGGAATCTTCATCCTGCTCTATAAAAGATATGATCGTGTGAAATTATGTGGGATCATTATCTACATGATATAATTCAGCGGTAGAAACTTTGACCTGAAATTTTTGAGGATTTGACAAAGCCTCTATGAGTGCTTCTGAGAGGTCTTTTGATATACTCAAGGCATCTAGGATTTAAAATTTGGCCAGTACCAGGGCTATTTTTTTTAAGACATTATACTTATGTTCTAAATGCATTTTCTTCCCTACCTGAGGGTTCTCTTTTATCAGCACTATAGGAACTAAATTACTTGATGCGGATGGATCTAACCTTAGAGCAGGAGTCAATGGTGCTTCTACCTTTAATGGATTAGGTCAACTGGGTCTACCTGCATGTCGAGGCTAAATAGGTGATGGAATACCTTCTAGTCAATATTCTAGGATGATCAAGTTAGGGAAAATATTGTAATGTGTGGGGGAACATTCTTTCTCCTACTAATCTTGTTGGAGGGATCTCCCACGAGTTTCAGCTATGTAGATAGTTCAATTAGGGATACAGTTAGAGTAGTAACTCCTGGAACGAACATGACTTCCCCTGTATCCTCGACTATGACAGCCTCTTCCCCCAGTTCCCCAATCAAATGTAAGGAATTCAGGTTTATAGTCACACTCATCATCTCAGAGGGGATCCATTAATTGAATAAAATAAATAGAACCAAATATCAACTACTCATCTGATGAATATTCTGTCTGGTGGGTCAAATCTTGTTGTACTATTTGGTGGGGTGGTTCCCGTGCTTTTATAACTATAGGCATGAAGTATAATAATGTAAAATCCAACTTTGTCCTTAGAAAATGATCATCTTCCTGTGTTTTATTCTTTATTTTTTTCACATTTCTTCTTGGAAGATTGGATTTTGGAGGGATGAGTTGTCGATAAAGTCGACTGAGACACAATAGAACTGGTCAAGTGAATAGTTAGCTATTACAACTGTGTTGAGAGGATATTATGAGCTCTTTTGATTATATTTCTGACCATATAGTCACTAAACTTATATATACCCTTACTTTTAACCTTCTATAATTCATTTTTCTCATATGGATTGGTGGTGGAAACACATGCTACTTGCGCAGGTGGCATTCCCAACTTCACTTTCCCAGATTCCACCATCTTCTATAGGATGTATTTGAAAATGAAACTTTCCTGGATATTATGCCCCAATTCTCTTTGTAATGGGAAATATTTTAGGACATCTTCATAACCATCCTTACTAGGTTTCTTAGTCTTTGGTAACTTGATCAATTTATTCTCCAATGCCGAGATAAAGTATCTACAGACTTGGACACTTCAAAAAGAATAATTTTTTTCTTCATCTCCTCAAAATATTTTCATCTATTATCCCTTCGATCATCCTGATAATGCGGGAATTTTTACTAATTCTAAGGAGGAGTAACCACATGATATGGTTCAGGATTTGGAGTTGGAGTGGGTACAAGGGCCTTCTTAAGTGTAATAATAGTATCATTTTCTTTTCCTGTTCTCTTTCCTTGAGCTGATGAAATTACTTAGGACTTATCCTTGGTCGATGCAATGGAGTATTCCACTCTTTGAGAAACAATAGCAAGCTCTTGAAACCCTCCTATGTATTTCACAGGGATGATTGGTGTGAGAAAATCATCATTAAGATTCTATATACAGATGGACAACAAATCCTCTTGGGGAAACTATAGATTTAGAGAGTATGTTAACCCATTCCATTGAGCAATGAAGTCTGATACCCTCTCATTCTACCACTATTTTTAGTTTGAGAGGGTTAGTACCATTGTATTCTATAATGTTGAGTTGAATTGGAAGAGAAAATTATGATGAATATCTTTCCACCCAATAATTGATCAATCTAGTAAACTAGTGCACCATACAAAGGCTAGTACCTATAGTGATTGCACGAAGCACCTATGTTTTACTACCTATTATTGATTAGGGGTTCTCATTATTAGATCATAGTGGGACACAAAATGTATCAAATGATACTATGGGTCTCCCAAACCATTGAAAATTTGAAATATAGGGATCCCATAGTTCTATGTGAGAAGATTTGAATAAATCCATTTAGGGTAAGGCTTTTTCTCCAACTATATTGGTGCATGACACTCCTCTATAGATTCTAATAAATCCATTAGAAACTCAATAGTATTGATTATCCCTTGAAGAATGTATGGATGAGCATTATATTGAATGGGTTAAAAGCAGATAGGGCCAACTTTAGCGGCCTACTGGTATCTTTTATGGGTAATATATAGGGGTAGGTCTATAAGGATGTACCTGGCCCTGCTCTGATTGTGCACCCAATGGAGGTAACTCTTGATCCACTTTTGTGGGGTCCAAGTATATTGGTTGTTGGTACCCCACTTTGAATAGATGCTCCATCTCCACTGAGGTGGTTGTGGAGAATCCTATTTGTTGAGGAATGTTTTTTGGGAATGGGAGTTGAGGATCTACTTGTAGAACATGTCCAGTAGGAACACTGCCTCAGAGAAATTTTGTGTTGAGTCTTCTCAATTATTTCATTTCTTCCTCTTACCAAGAAAATATTTCCTTGAGTTTAAGGGTATTAACCTCTCCATATTATAGGTGAGGTACAATATTACCCTTACCATTTTCCTTATTGAATTCTCTTTGAATAAATAATAATGAAAGGGTTGAGGGAACACCCAAATTCAGGGAAATCCTCTAGTTCTAGGTGCGTAAACCTCCTTCAAGTATTTTGGTGTAGACCGTATTATGAACCAAAAATACCTCCTCTAACTCCTCTGCATTGGTCTCATGCTCTGAAAGGTTTGTAGGGGCAGTGTTAATGACATTCACTAACACATAATGCATTACAGGAATTTCATCAGTGTCTTTGCAAGACTTAATTTTTCTATGCCCTCTACAAGGCCCTTTACTCTCCCTTGCTAGTTCCCTTAGACCCATTTGGTGGATAGTAATCTGAAAGTAATATCCCAATAGTTTGGTTGTGAAAATTCCTAATGAGGATACCAAATCATGGGATGGGGTGAACTAAGAGTATTCATTCTGTGGAATTCCCACTAATCGGGATAAGATTGGCTTCTACTGAGTAGGAGGTTGTTATAGTAAAAA
Source organism: Viscum album (assembly GCA_963277665.1). Lineage (NCBI taxonomy): Eukaryota > Viridiplantae > Streptophyta > Magnoliopsida > Santalales > Viscaceae > Viscum > Viscum album. Next base: position 1,102,518,050 of record OY728134.1, on the reverse strand, counting down.
ACCCCCTAGCCCTAAGGTATAGGGATATTCCCATTACAATTTCAAAAATATTTGGGCCAGGTTTTCTGACCTTGATGGTTGTGTTAAAAAATCCCCCAAACCTATGGTATGGGGTTGCTCATGGATTTGTATGGATTCTACTGTCATAGATTCCTTCCTGATTTTATGGAGTCATGTTTGAACATGGGATGGGTGAATCATTTGGGTTTTAACTGAACCACTTATTTTCAAATACATTTGTGCTATTTGTGACTTTTCACTATCTAATGACTAACTTCCCTTAAGCAGGAGGCCTACTCGATATTTTCAGTTGTCTGATGAAAAATTATTTCAATAGCTTGCTCTATTCTATACCGACATTGATAAGAGTTGATCGAGGTTTTTTTTGTGCATATCATTTATTATGAACAGAGTCCATTTGTTGAATACTTCCTAAAGCTATGGAATTACATGATACCACCTTGGGATGGATTTTCTAATTGGGGAGTGTGGTAAAATGTAACACTCTATGTTCAACCCATCCTCTGATGTGTACATTGTATGAGTCATCTGCGATCTGTCAACACAATCATTTTAACTTTCTATGGAATGAATTCTGAAGTAATCCTTATTGTTTCTCCAATTTTGGATGTCGTGCATCTAGGAGAGATGCCAATTAAATTTGGAATTGCATCCCTTCTATTACCATGACGAAACTTTTATACTCTTTATAGGTTAATACCTTTTATCTTAAGTGAAAAATATTGTTACATATATTTAGGTGGATTTTATGTAATAGTACATACCTTCTTAGTCTATTAATTTTACGGTTTTGAGCATTGGAGGTGTTTGGGGGAGGTTCTTAGAGTTTTTGGTGGAAGTTGGAGGTGTAGTAGGGATGCTATAGGAAATGCACATCCTATAAACTTTAAATGATGTGGAAATTGGTTTCATGGATTATCCAGAGATGGTTCATGATGTGTAGATTTTTTGGGGTTAAATAACTAAAACACGATGTGATTTTTTAAAAATAGAACTCGAAGATTTACATGAAGTGAAAGGGGATTACACATCATGTTGATCCCGAATGCAGTATAGTTTTAAAAGTTATTTTTCGGATGAATTTTAATTAATTTGGACATGTATTCTTATTCCTCTCATTTTGGGTGAACACTAAGTGCCCCGAGGATTTTTTCAAGCCCTATTCCTCCCTATTTATTCATTGGTCCTAGTGTTTTTTTGTTTTAAATCCATGGTAAGTCCTTCTATATTCCAGGATGGTTTTATCTTGTTTTTCTTCAGGTTTTTTCTATGGTGGTGTGGTTTGGTTTGGGTTGTATGTTTGGGATGCATTTTTATGGACTTTGGGTGTGGTGTAGGTTGAACCATGGTTCATTTTGGTGCATTTTTGGTTTTAGGTGCTTCTTCTTTTCCTAGTTATGCACAACAAGTCGACAAAGCTTCTTTGAGGTAGGGATTTCCTCATTTCTCATTATTGTGTATCACATGGGAGGCATTTTCTTTTGTTTACCTATGGGTTGTAGCTGTTCTGTCTTAATTAAAGATAAATAATTAGTTAAATTGAAATTTAATTGGGTAAAGGGGGTTTTATTCACATGATTTTACAACTTTTATATTATTTGTGATATTGTGGATTGTACAGGTTTGCAGTCCTACTGAAAATTGTGGTTGTTGGGGGATTTGTTTAGGCTGGATGATATGTTTTGTGACTATTTAATCTATTTTAATTATTGTGATATCAACATAAAATGAAAATTTATTAACCACTTTTATTTGGATAATGAAATTTTTGCCCCAGGATTATGGATTATGTGATAAAACCCCTAAAATAAACTAAAATGTGATAAAAATGCATTTTTAAATCTATAAAATGATCTTGATGTGTTGTGATGTGTGGTATTTCTTTTGGGATGGTGAGGTGGTTTATTTGGCCATGATTTTTAGGTAGTGTAGTTGTGGTTTCTTTGTGCAAGATGACTGAGTATTGATGTAATTAAAGATGAATAATTATTGAAATGACATGTGTTGGTTTGGTAAATGGGATGAAAATGGTTAATGAATAATTAAATGGTAGGTTTTATGATTAAATGTGGTTAATGATAATTAATTAAAGGAATGATATGATTAAATGAAATTTAGTAGGAAATTTGAATGTGGATTGTGGATTACTGTGTGGTGTTATGCATTTAGAGGTTGAAAAAATAGTGACAATGTTGTGAGTTGGTTAGATTTTGGTTGTGGACCTATATGTTGGGCTCAAATGTTTGATATTATATATATATATATATAATTTTATATTCTTGTGATTTATATACACACCCCACCCATGATTATCACTACATGTCTACACCCACATAGTCATGAGAGGGGTGTTTTTCCCGACATTTGGTGAGGATGGATGACTGGGTACCTGCACTTTCCTTCTATTTCTTCCAAGTGAGGTAGGTATTTCATAGGTTGTGATGGCCATAGTTCTGTTAGTGCATTAGATAGTGGTTATGATAGCCCAAATGTTTTTGGGTGAGATATGACCATGCTTGTGTGGAGGATTACGATGGGAGTCATGCATGGAAGGAGGAAGACATGAGGTTGATTTCCTACATGTTCACAATACCCCACTACTCTGGTATTGACAACGGTTGTGTTGTGGCCTAGGTGTTTTTAGGAGAGATGTTATGTGGCCATTCTTGTGGGGTGGTGAGACCAGGTTTCCTCAGGTGAGGTGAGGTGTGACCATGCTTGTGGGGTGGTGTGGTATATGGAAGAGATGGGAGCTCTAGGACGTACAACGTTGGGTGTGAGAGAAGAATACCTATAGGAAAGTGGTGTGGGGTACCATTATCAATTTTCTTCTTGTTATATTATATTACCTGGCCTTCATTATTTTGTTAGAGTACCTTAGTGAGGTTGGGTTTTGTTAGTATACCCATATAGGTGCTATTTTTTTCTGATATTTTCTCACAAGTGCATTAGTATGATTATTTTACATGTGCATGGGAGACTTTGGTTTTTCTTCTGAGTATACATGTATGCTCACCCTATGTATATAAAATTGTTTTCAGGTTTCCAGGAGGTTTACATGGACCATTATGGACATTAATAGATCAGACCTTTGGATATCTATTGTGTCGCTGCTTTAGCTTTACTTTTGGGTATTTACTTGGGATACTTTTACTATATCTGTTTCATTTATACATGCATTGTGGGATGGTTTGGGTTTCTTTTTATATTACAACATGGAGTTTCTAGTGGATGATTAATCTTATCTCCCAATCCAATTTATATTATTGAGGGTAACTTGTCCCATACATGAGATTTTTATACCCTTGGTGCTAGTCACCAACCTGGGGCCTACTAAAGGAAGGACTTGGGGATCATTATCTATCTCACCTCATTTCGGTATCTTCAGAGGGAGGGGGTCATGATAGAGTGCTATCAAATGACTGGTTGAGAGATAGGATAAAGTTTAGAGTTAGGAACAATGAGGATTGCATGGGTTAGTATAGAAATAATGCTAGTTGACTTTGGTGTGTAACATAGGCTATGGAGACCAGTTAGGACATGGGATTTAGGGCCCCCATGATCCAGTGCATGGAATCTAAGCTTATTGAACAACCAAGTGAGATTGACCTACTTTATAGGGTAGAGACCTAGAAAAGGTACATGTATAATGATGAATTCTGTTCCTATTTTAATAGGGTTTCTTTGGAAAGGTTAAAATGAATAAATTTTATTAAAATTAATCAAAAAAATATGTACTACTAGTCTTAGGAAGTTGTTTGTTTTCCTTACAACTATGGATCTTGTTCGTCATCCACATGTGGCTCAGGAAGTTGAGGTTCAGAAGGATGATCTGGTTGATCGCCATAGGGTTGATCTAATAGAGGAGGATGAGGCTTGGAAGATAGAATTTCAAGATTTCATATGGCAGGATTTGGGGAAGTATGAGGGTAGTGTTTTAGATGTGGAGACAGAGAGTTATCTATAAGATCTTGAGATCACTTTCAGTTTGACTTGTTCCCTAATGGAGTACTGGGTTCCTTTGGTAGCCAGTCAGATGTGGGGATCTGTGCATTAGTGGTGGACACTATATCTAGGAGAGTGGAAGGAGGAAAATGTTTTGTGGATCGACTTCTAGAAGGAGTTTCGGGTAGAGTTTTTTTCATCAACCTTGAAGGCAGTAAAGAGGTAGGTGTTTCATTCTCTTTAGTTAGGGGAAATGATAGTGTAGGATCTAGGAATTAGATTCAAGTACCTTCTTAATTTTTCCCCAGATCTTTTTCCATATGAAAATTCTAATGCGAGATGTCTTGAGGAGGTACTACATCCTTCAATTCAGTATGTAGTTACTCCTTTTACATTGCCAACATATCTAGAGGTTCAAGAGAAGGTGGAGGTGATGGAGTGGATGCAATTTCGAGGAGTTTTTTCATATAAGGGTAACCAATAGGGTTCTTTGAGAAGAAGAGTTTTCAAAGGAAAGTCTTAGTCACTAGGACCTTCGAGGTTTTATCCAGCAGGGATTCGGCCATATCAGATTCCTTTCCGGCCTTCTAGGACCAGTGGTTTCACTAATTTTTATGAGGGATTTATAATAGTGTGCTTTGATTGTGGGGTTCATGGGAATCACTAAAACTAGTTCCCAGTGGTTCCCCAAGCTCATTTTGGTGGAGGTGGAAAAGTTCATAATCATCCTCAGCAATAGTTTCCAGTGAGATCGTTTTAGTAGGAGGGGGAGTAGGTTTTTTCTCCATAGAGGGGAGATGAAGTTGTTATAGGTTGGCCTTAGGATATTCCTCGTGTTCATGGACTATGACCCGAGTGTGACTATGGAGGTGGATATCAGTATATAGGTATAGGATCTGGTCATGGTCAGTTGAACACAATCAAGGAATAAGTTTCATAGGGCCCTAAGATCAGCAGAGGTATGATCAGTTTTTAGTACCCTTTTTTGTGCCTTATTTCATTCAGAAGATTCACACTAATTTTTTTCACCCACTATATCACATGATTTGGGACTAGAAACAGAGAGGAATCCCATGCCCCTAGTGTTAAATATGCCAGTCATAGGCCAAAAAAACTTTTTTGATGTGTTCTGGGGATGTAGACTAATGATGGGGCCACATCAATCCCATGGGGATCTTTTCTTGTTACAGATGTATCCATATGATTTCATTATTATTAAAAACTAGTTGTATTCCATACATTCTATCATCAACTTCTTCCATATGATAGTTTTGTTTTCAGATGTGTATGGCCAACATGTGTTCTTCATTGGAGAGTGGGGTTGTTAGGTGGTCATTCGGTGTGTGGAGCCCCTTATTTCTTTATTGGCTGATCTTTTAGTGGAATCAATGGATACTAGGATGATATAGGTTCCTAGGATTGTTGGGGAGTTCCTGGATGTTTTTCCTAAGGTGGTTATGATGCTACCCCCACAACATGATTTTGAGTTTGAGATAAACTTGCAGCATGGGGCTTATCCAATTTTGATGGCTCCTTATTGGATGAAACCTTTTGAGTTGTGGGAGTTATGGATTCAGATATATGATTTTATGTAGAAGGGTTTTATCTATCTTAGTGTGTCGTTGTGGGGTGCTCTAGTGTTGTTTTTAGAGAAGGAGGATAGTGGTATGAGGCTGTGCATAAACTACCGAAGGTTGAACTAGGAGAAAATCAAGAACTATAACCCTCTTCCGAGGATAGATGATATTTTCAACTAGATGGGAGGGGAAAGTTGATTTTCTAAGTTCAATTTGTGGTCTGTCTATCACCAGTTGAGGGTGAAGGAGGGATATATCTTAAATACTTCCTTCAGATGTAAGTATGATCACATAGAGTTTGTAGTCATGTCATTTAATGTTACGAACGTGGTATCTATGTTCATGGGGCTTATGAACTCTATGTTCTATGAGTTCTTGGAAAAATTATTCTTCGTATTCATCGATGATATCTTGATCTACTCAAAGTCATTAGAGGAGTATGATGAGCATCTTAGAACTATCTTGTAGGTTATTAGATTCCATCATCTCTATGGAATTTTGTTGAAGTGTAAGTTATGGACATGATAGGTTCATTTCCTCTCACATGTGGTGTCTCAGTAGGGTGTGGCAGTAGAACCATTAAAGGTTGAAGAAGTTTTTTCTTAGGTTGCACCCAAGAATGTGGCATAGGTTCCTAATTTCCTTGGTCTCTTAGGCTTTTATCAAAGGTTTGTACTAGATTTATCTCGATTCACAATCCCATTGACATCTTTGACTAGGAAGGACCAAGCTTTTGTATGGACTGATCAGTGCCATAAAACATTTAGTTACCTGAAGGGGAATTTGGTCAGTGATCTAGTGCTTTAGTTTCTTGAGAAGGGGGTGATGTTTGAGGTGGTTTTTGATGCTTCCCATCTAGGTTTGGGATGTGTGTTGATCTAGAAGAGGGTAGTGATCTCTTATGGTTCTAGGAAGTTGCATCCCCATGAGCGTAACTACACCACCCATGATCTAAAGCTAGCATTGGTTGTTATTTCACTAATGTTGTAGTGGTATTACCTCATTGGGGAGCACTTAGTGGTCTTTAATGATCACAAGAATTTTAGGTATATCTTTTCTTAGCGTGATTTGAACTTGTAGTAGTATAGGTGGATGGAGTTTCTTCAGGATTATGATTTTTATATCACCTAAACCTTGGGAAAAGGGAAAGTTGTGGCTGATGCTTTGAGTAGGAAGTGGTGAAGGGGTGTTTTTTGTGAATATGGGGATGCTTGGAGAGCAATAAAGTAGTTGGAATCCTTGCAATTAGATGAAAAGGTGGCTAATGGTCGAGGATGTTTGTTTTTTATGACAGTACATTCTTCTATGATATAGTAGGTGGAGGAGTCTTAGTGGGGAGACTTAGAGGAAGAGGTGACACACGATCATTTTGGCCATGGTGATGCTTCAGAAGGATTTCTAGAATTAGATTTTTTGTGGGAGATTGTGTGTTCTGGTAGTGATGTGTGGGGTAGTCCTTCATGAGTTTCATAACTCACCTTTTTTAGTACACACAGAAGTTTACAAGATGTACCATATCTTGATGATGTAGTTTTGGTGGCCCATGATGAAACAATAAGTGGCATAGTTTGTGGTAAAGTGCTTGATTTTCTAGTAGGTAAAGGCTGAGCATTGTGTTCCTCACTATTTTCTACAGCCATTGGATGTTCCTAAGTAGAAATGGGATTAAATATTGATGGATTTTGTCATATGGTTACCCAGATCTCAGGTAGGTTGTGATGATATTTGGATGGTCATGGATCAATTGAAAAAATCATCCCACTTCTTGGCGATCAAGGAGTCGGGTGCAGTGGATGCTTTGGCTAAGAGGTACATGGGTGAGTTGGTGCAGTTGCATGGAGTTCTAAGGTCCATTATCTCATATCATGACACATGTTTTTCCAAATGAGTCAGGAGGGGATTGAAACATGATTTTGACACTAAATTATGCCTCAACACTACTTCCCAACCTTAGATAGATATGTAGATGAAACAGACAATCCAGACATCAGGGGATATGTTGTGGGTGTGCATATTATATTTTTTTGGATCATGGGTATGATACCTACCTTTGGTAGAGTTTGATTATAATAATATCTATCACTCTTCCATTTTCATGGCGGTATTTGAGGATATTTATAGAAGACTGTGTCGTTCTCCATTGTATTAGATAGAGGTTGGGGAGACAACCATTCTTGGTCGCGATGTGGTACAGAGCACGACAAAGAAAGTTCATCTTGTTCATGAGAGGATGAAAGAGGCACATGACTGGAAGAAGTCTTATGAATATTTTAGAAGGATCCACTTGGTGTTTGAGGTTTGGGACCACGTGTTCTTCAAGGTTTCACCTCGACATGGGCAGTAGAGGTTTGGTAGAGGGAGTAAGCTTTCTCCCATGTTTGTTGGCCCCTTTGAGGTGTTGGGGAAAGTTTATGAGGTGGAATATCAGTTGGAATTTCCACCATGATTGGAGAGGATACACAACATATTCCATATATCATAGATTATCCAGTATCACCATGATGACTCCCATGTCATTGACTGGTGATATTTATATATTGAGGATGATGTGATGTTTGTGGAGTGAATAGTAGAGGATTAGGATCATCAAGATAAGGTGATTCGTGGATGGAACATTTCTTTAGTTCGTGTGTTATGGAGTCATGGTGGACTAGAGAAGAGTACTTGGGTGTGATAGGAATAGATGTGTGCTATGTACCCAGAGTTTTTTTGGGTTTTTCTTTGCTATGTTTTTTCTTTGTGATGTGATATTTAGACCTTATTTTATGAGATGAACTATTTTTCTTGGTTTTTAATGTGCGTGGGTTGATGTGTGTGATAAATTTGTGACATATGAAAAGGGTAGGACCTAATTCCTAATTGATATGAATTAACTATGATGTGATTAAACCCGTGTGGGTGGATCAGTTCTTCCTAGAGTATATAGTATCTTGACATGGAGGACAAAATTTCATGAATCGTGTGTTCGAGATGGTGTAGTTTGTTGGTTTCAATGGTTGTTGGTTTGGATAGTGTGGAGGTTGATATGGTTGTTACATGGTTGTGTGGTAGTGTGGTTGTGTAATTTGAGGCATATTGTAGTTTTACAATGTTTTTTGTGGTCGTTTGGGTTGGTGTGTTTGGCTGGTGGTAGCGTTTGATGTATGGCGAGATCCTTGAGGGGTATATCGCAAGGTGGTTATTCAGATACATTTCCTTATAGGTTTGGTTTTGGATTCTCAATGGAGAGAATCATTTGATAGGTATATGATGTAATGGTATGTGCCTTCCGAGTCTGTTACTTTGCTGGTTTTGAGCATTGGAGGTGTTTGGGGGAGGTTTCAGGAGTTTTTAGTGGAAGTTGGAGGTTCACCAAGGTTGCTGCAGGAAATACACATCGTGTAAACTTTACACGATGTAAAAGTTGTTTTAATGAATTTTCCAAGGTCGGTTCACGATGTGTATATTCATAGGGTTAAATAATGAAAGGTCGATTTGAAACCAAACCCTGAGGATTACACGATGTGAAAGGTGATTACACATTGTGTAAATCCCCAATGCAGTGCAGTTTTAAAAGTTATTTTCATGATGAATTTTCATTTATTAGGCCATGAATTATTCTTCCTCTCATTTTGGGAGAACCCTAAGCACCCCAAGGAGTTATTCAACCCCTCTTTCTCCCTCTTTGATCCATTGGTCTCAGTGGTTGTTCGTTGGAAATCCATGGTAATCCATTCCTTCTTCTAGGATGGTTTTCTACCATTCTTATTCATGGTTTTGATATAGTGGTATGGTTTGGTTTGGTTTGTGTGTTTGGGATTCATTTTTATGGTCTTTGGATGTGGTGTAGGTTCATCCATGGTTCCTTGTGGTGAGGTTGTGGTTGCGGGTGCTTCTTATTCACCCTACGATGCCCAATGAGTCGGTAAATCTTCTTTGAGGTTGGGATTTCCTCATTTATCTTTATTGTGTATCATGTGGGAGGGCTTTTCTTTTGTTTACCTATGGGTTATGGTTGTTATAGATTAAGTAAAGATAAATAATTGGTTAAATGGAAATTAAAAGTGGTAAAGGGGGTTTGATTATCATGTTTTTACAACTTTGATATTATTTGTGATATTGTGGATTGTACTAGCTTTTGACCCCACTAAAAATTGTGGCTGTTGGGGAATTTGTTTGTGCTGGATGATATGTGTTGTGACATTTTCACCTATTGTTATTGTTATGATATCACACTAAAATGGAAATTTATTAACCACTTATATTTTTCTAATAAAATGGTTTCCCCAGGATCATGTCTTGTGTGATAACACCCCTAAAATAAAGTAATATGTGCTAAAACCCCCTTCGTAAATCTATAAAATGATCTTGATGTGTTGTGTTGTGATTGTTTCATAGTGAATGTCATCATGGTGAAGACTACCATTATGGATTGTTGTCTAACTGTAAGGGGGATTCCTTCAGTATATACCTTAGGGAGGAACTTCAGGATGGATGATAACAAGTAGAATACCTTCTTACTATTTAGTATTTTTTCCATGCAGAGGGTGGCCAAAACTCTCATCAGGATATGGACTATCAGATTATGGACATGAAGTATTCCTTCATGGTGATGTGTCTGGGGAGGACCTTTAGAATTACTACTACTATTACCATAATTTGGTGATGGGAGATTAGGATCTTGAGCTACCATAAATAAAAGTATGATGGATTCAATAACTTCAATATTAAGTAGGGTGGGATTCTAGACCAACTCTCCATTTTCTAGTTGTCTCTTGTGTGGCTTTTTTTTGGATTCTTTATTACAAGTGTCTGGGACCACTTACTATGGAAAGTGGTTTTCATGGGTAGGTATTTGTTCCTACCTCGAAGTGGCCATTGGAAGACGATGATTACCTCTACTTGAAACTGGAGTATGGACCCGATCCAATTTTCCATATATCATTGGGGAGCATGCCCCATGACCCCCTGGATGGGAGAAGATGTGTGTGTCTTCTCCAGAGTGGCATGCTGATGATTCACCCCAATTGTGGGGTAGAGTTATGTGTACACCCCTATTCCACTACCATAGTCACCATTATAATATCCTAGTAGGTATTTAGGATGTGGGTAGGGATTTACATCTACCCTTTCACCATTTTTAGTATATGATTGGTAACTTCAGAAACTAGAATGGGGATATATGACCATTCTATATTAGGATCAAGTTTATGTGTATTCTCCTATCCTCTATTACCTACCATTGGATACTGAGAGTACTTAGGTGTGGTGGAATAGATTTGGGTCTACCCCCTGTTTGTCACTGGGAATTTTTGACTAACTTCTCTAGATGTTTCAATATGAGACTATGAGAAGGCTTGATAAATGTGGTAAAGTGTGTGTTCTTGCTCGTAGTTTTATTCCAAACTTGACTGGTTGAATTCTTTGAACATAGTCAGATGAGGATGCTGTTAGGATTTGTTGTTTTTGGTAGGTGTGTGTGCCTACTCATGGTTTTTCTTCAACTTTGAATGGCTGGATTTCTAGGTGAAGATAGTTGTTTGTGCCTGATCACTTTTTTTACACTATATTTTTCTAGTGAGTTTCTTTGGATTCACCTAGAAAATCTACTAGATAGCTTGATTGGCATGGGTAGGTGTTTGATCTTGCTCACAGTTTTCCAGAAAATTGGATTGGTGGGATTCTCTGGAGGGGGAAGAGGTGTGGCCTTGTTCCATGTTGACTGGTTGCTATCCTCAATGGTCTGTCTTGATTTCTCAGGCTTAAATGATCTAGGTCGGACTGTTGAGGATAACACCCTCATCATGCTGAGGGTTTACTATCTCATGATGTTGGTGGTGGTAATTACTAAAAATATCCCTTTAAAAGGACCCTTGTGTATTCTGGTTGAGACTATATATGACGTCTTTATTAACCTCTGTAAGGTAAGGGAAAATATATTTGTTGTATTTTGGGGATAATCTCCCAAAATAGTTAAATACGGTGATTGATTCCGTCTACTTCTGGACCACCAACCATTGTTAAGTGGAAAACTAGTGGGGTTTAGCAAGCTGGAGATACTATCGGGCAACCTATAGGGTCGGGATGGTACCATTCTGCTGATACTCCTAGACTAGTGTATTCTATACCCAGTGTTGAAGATGTTGAGTAAGCGATGGAATCCTTTGTTTGGATGAGGACACAACATGAATGGTATCTAGGGAATACATTTGTGAGAGTTGGTGTGACACCATTTGGATTGAAGGGAGACCTTGTTAAAAGAGGAAGAGATATTGATGAAAAACAAAAACAAGAAATCCCTATCAAAGTAGCATCTCATTAAATGAACACACGCACAATTGATTTTCTTGTTTGGACATCTTTTATTTTTAGAGAAAAGGGGCCTGATATGTGGGTGACACCATCATCTTGGTTAAAGATTCACGTTGGGTTCACCATTTTTTATTCATCCTCAAAATTCCATGTGGGGTTAGAATGGAATTTTGTGGTGCTGGTGGAACAACCTTTACATCAAACACACACACCCTCATCCCTTTCAGGAGGTTTTTAATAGGGTTCATTCTTGGAACTAGAAATACCCAATGGTTCTATATTTGTGATGACTCGGAGACCTACTTTCCAAATGCATGTGATTGTTGGGACACTTGGCCAATGATACTTAAGAACTCACATTGGTCAAGAGGATAGAAGGTGGGGCTCATCATAACCTTTTTGGGGAATTGTTTCCTACTATGGGAATCTCTTATATATTTAAGATATGTTAATGAATCATTCATTAATTTCAAAGTATGATGTGGGTGACCCTTGAATTAACAATCAATTATAATCAGGCATGAGATTTAGAATCATCTATATGTATATGAGGCTATTCATCAATAGAGATATTTGTATATATCTGAGTTTCTCCATCAATGTTACCCTATAATGTACTAATTAGAGATTCTTTTTTTGTTATTATTATGTTGCTAGTTTTGAGCCACACAATGGGTCCCTCTAGAGTGTATCATCATCTAGGGATATGGGAGTTTTTTATATCAGGATTAGACCCATAAGATGGTCTTCCTATGTATCCTTATGAAAGAAATCATAACCCACGTAGTTCAGTGCCGATTAATGGGGAACACCATACTTTTTAAGGTCATGTGATAAGGACCAAACAAGGTAGTTTAGCATCACACGATAAGGACATCTAGGCATAAGGTGCCTAGTCAAATTTTGGTGTGGGACTTATGTCAAAGCATCCTTGGGAACCCGAAAGGGATATAAAATCCCAGGTGGGAATATGAACCTATATGGAATATGACCCAAAGAAGATTAGGACCAATTTGGGGGTGTTGTGTTTGGACCTCAAGGAGGCTTCCTATATATCTCATTTAGATAGGAATCAAAGCTCACATAGTTCGTTTGTGAGGACCCAGGCCTATAGAGGCCCTCTGAAGGTTTGTATCATAGGGGAGTGTATCCCTTTGAGAGGGTTGAGTTGTGGATTACACCTAGGAGGAGGCCCACTGAAATGAGTATGGTTATGGTTGGAGATTACACTAAATAGGAGGCCCTTATGAGGGTTATATGGTGACTTGGTTGGGTCTTATACAAAATATAAGGACCATAGTTTAGTTGGGCCTTACACTAGAATGATTCCTTATGGTTGGGGATCATGTAGATTTCATGATCATTACGAACTTCTATGCCCATGTGAGTCATGCTCAGTGTGAGAAACAAGAGAAAATGATATATTTGGAAGACCACACAATCTTCTTTGTCTATTGGTGGATGAGGCCAAGACCCAAAGGGAGAGGGAAATAGAATGGGATCTATAACCCATTCCCTCCTATTAGTGTACCCTAGTGCCTAAGGAAGAGAGAAAGAGATTTGAAGTGCCCATCTCCCCTCTTATTTTTGTAATCACGACAGTCAAATTTGATAATCTATCTGGATACAACCCATAGGTATGGAGAAGGAAGGAATGAAGTAGGAGAGGTCCTACAATAAAGGATATGGGCTTACTCCAGGTTGGATTACCTTGAACTGGTTCCTAAGAAAGAGAGGAGGATAAGACACTATCCCTTGAAGGGAAAATAAAGCATGATCCTATCCCTCCCCACTAGAACTAGAGGTCCCTGTTCTTAAAGACGACAAGGGAAGGACATGGTGCTCACCCTCACATCTAAGATTGGTAAATACTTGACACTTCCCCTAGGGTTAGGGTCCTCATGACCATAGGAGTACATATCCACATGCACCCTGAGGACCATACCCATCAGGAAAGACAAGTTTGAGACACATTTGATCATAGGAATGCATATCTAAATGGGAGACATGCCGGTGTGACTCTTACCATGGTCCTTCATGTCCAAAGACTTCGATAGAAGCTTTGATTCCCCCAATTAGATATGGGATCCAAATGAGGAGGAGTCCTACCATTAGTGACTTGAAATAGGGTTTAAAGTAGACTCGTACTGGTCCTATCTTGGTGAGAAAAGTTACTTCACACAGGGATTGGGAGGAGCTGGAAGGGCTTCACACAAGGTAGGATTGGGCAGCTGAATATTCCTTATGTGTTGGAAAACCTGGGTGATAACACTTGGGAGAGAACTTTATCTATGCACCAAGGGTCACCTCGGGTGTACCTGAAATTATATCACACATGTCCCGAGTTAGGGGACTGTCCTTCACACAAGTGGTTGTCCACTAGGGAGAGAAAAGGGTCCTCACACAGGTGTCTTGTGTTTCAGAACCTGGAGGGACTTTGTTCTCACTACCCTCTTAATTCCTTCTTTTCTTAGGTTGTAGAGGGATACCTGATAGATTTTTGAGGACTTGGGAGATGGGGTTGTGCGACCAGATCTTTGGAGATTCTTTCAATTTTTTAGTTATGCAAATGAGGAGGCTTGGGGTCCTATTTATAATAAAATATGGGACCCTATTTGAAGGAACTTATTCGTGTAGGTTTATGGTACAGATACCCGATGGAGGTACTCAGCACAAGTGTGGCCTGCATTTTAGTGTCACGTGGGGGGGGGGGGCTATGTGAGCCTTCTGGTGCACATGGGTGGTGTTCGCATGACAATTTAGGCAGGATCCTTTGATTATTGTTAGATATATTCATCTTTCTAACATACTTGAGGTACTCTTGATAATATTTTCATCCCATGTTAAAAAATAGAGTGTCAATAATAACATTTACTCAAAATTCTCCATTATGTAAATTCAATCCATTACACTTTTTTTGTTCTTCCAGGCACACAAACACCTACCTCACTTGAATTATATCACTCATCACACAAATATGAAATTTAGAAAAGCTTTATTCATTAAAAATTATGAAAGGTTCACCATAGGATTGATGAGTTCTTAAATATCTACCCAATAAGTTAAGGGATTCTATTAATCATGAGAAATTTTAAAGGTTTCAATGAGGATTATAGTTGGCAGGATAAAAGATGCCAAAAAATTATGAGGAAAAATTAAAAGGGTTGGCTATTTTTGGAACTAAAATGATTGATTCCAATTTAATACTCAATTATGACATCATACTCAATCCCCTATAAATAATCCCACTCCTAGAACCTTTAAAATTTTATGGAAATTTTATAACCTTATCATTTTAGAAAAAAATGTCTTTAATAAATTTTCTCCAACAAATTTATTCTTCTTTGTTATTCAAAGATTTTACATAGAATTGTGAATTTTGAAGGTGGAAAGGATTATTTGAACTTCAAACAGTGGTGTGAACTTCCCAGACTAATTTTTTGATGATAAATCTCCCTTATAACAACCAAAACATTATTTTTATTTATTTTTAAAGAACTACACACACAACAACTTCTTGATATATTTTTAATTTTTCATAATTCTTACTCAAATAGATCCAGTCAATGCAGCTTTAAAATAGTATCTTAACATCATTTTTTCCTTCTAAAGTAGCCTAAAATGATTCAATAATCCACCAAATAGACCCCCACACTTTATTTCAACTAATATCATGAAATTTTCTTTTAGAGTAGGATGGATAGGGTTTTAGGTTTGAAAATTGGCAACTAAGGGCTCAAAAATGTCAAATGTAAAGGGAATTCTAAAATAACATGTTAGTATGAAATATGGATATTTTAATACTAAAATAATTATGTAAAAAGATATGTACTTATAAAATAATTTGTTTTGATTCTGAAATTAAATTGTAAAATGCATTTTGAATGTATAATGAAATAAATGGTATTTATAGAAATTAATGAATCAATAATAATAGAATAGTAACCTCACCTTTGAAAGTATAAATAAAATTCGAGCATCTTAAAAGTGAAAATATGATATATTTATAGCATGGAATTAGTAAATAAATGTATTGAAAGTGATAAATTAAGTGTTGATATTTTTGTGAAATGTAAATATTTATTTAGAATATTATAATTAATTTAATGATTTTAAATAAAATTTATTTTCCTAAAATAGAATAAAAAATTAATATTTTATTTTATTATGATTATAAGGTAATTTTATGAGACCTTAATAAATTTTTCAATGTGTTATAAAATCATTTATAGTTTTAAAATTGGTATTTTTTGAATAAATTATGATTTTAATTAAAAATTAAATTTATCATATTTATAAAATAATTTTCATAAAATGGAGTTCATTTTTGAAATCTATACATTAAAAAATGGTTAAGTTTATTTTTTCGTATTTTTCTAAAATAGTTGATTTTTTTGTGAATAGAGGAATGCAGCAATTTATGGTATTTAATTAATAATCCAAATACATGAATTAAAAACATCATTCATGATGTAAGAACCATAATACATAAAAATTATTGATTTTTTTCATATATTTAGATAAAATTCTCAAACTATTCATAATCTTGATCCAAAATAATAAACTAATGTATAAAATAATCAAAAAACACACCTCTCCTCCACTATAAATACCACCCCTCACCACCTCTTCTCCTCAAACCTAAATGCCTTGTATATTTTTTAATTTCTACCTAATTACCTTCTAAAGACTCTTAAACACTTACAAGACCTTATGGTCTCACCAAAATTCCCAAACCAATATCCTTAAGGTGGTTTTCAAGGAGAAGAATTCAAGAGGTAAAATCGTCTTTCATTTTCTTTTATTTTCCTTTTAATTTATTTTATTTTCTTATTCTCTCTTAACATAACCTTATCCAAGTGGAATGAAAAATCTATCATCTTATATATACTTTAAAATATCATTTTTATAGAAAAAACCATCATCAAACTTCTCCTATCCCTTTTATTCTAAAAATGAGAACATCATCTGTGATGTGTCGATTTACCATCATCATGGATGATACACTTTAATTTTCCATTACCACATTAAAGGATGGTCATAAAAGAATTATTATGGTTAAATACAACTGTATTATATATATTATAAGTTATATAATATTCTTGAACCAATATATAAACATGATATTAAATAAAATGATATAAGTTTATGATGGTCGTAAAAACCACCAAAATAAATTAAATCATTTTCATTAATGTTTTGTCTAATGAATCATCCCCATATCAGAAAAAATGATATATGGTATTATATAAAATATGGGAACATATTAATACCATTTATTTCTACTTCTAGAGTTTTTCTTTCTTTCGAAAAGAAAATCCATTACAAACCGATCATGGAAACTATGAAAAGAATGCACCTGAAATAATGGAAATAAAAAAATATTTTTAATAAATGGGTGTAAAGTTGTTATAATATAATAATATAAGTAATTTTAAACATTGTTATAGTTTTTTAATAGATTAATAATACTCTTTAAACAATTATACATGAGGTTATAACTCGTTTTAAGTAATATGGACCTGAGGTAAGGTACTTTTCTTTAAAAAACATCTTTCAAATTTTTATTTTTACAAAATTCAAAAGGAATGTTTTTATGATGCAAGTATTAAAATTTTATGATTATGTTTTGGTTCTTGGTCATTATTTATGATGAAGTGTGAGACCTATATCTCCCTCCAATTCATTATGTATGTTTACGTTGGAGGTTGACCATATGGTTACTCCAAGTGTAATTATGATGGTTACACAATAAGGTAGATATGATAGTTACATTATAAGGTAGCCATGAGGGTTACACTGTAAGGTAGCCGTGAGGGTTACAAATCATATGGTAGTTGTGAGGGTTATAGTCTTAAATAAGTAATTCCCTAAGTTACATAAATGTTTATTTATGTTTTCTATATTTTATGTAAATAACATGTTTTTCTAATGTAACTATATGATACTCAATGGGTGAGAAGTTTGTCTATGTGAAAATGATTTCATTTGTTTATAAGTATTCATGGAATAACAGTTTATATCCTTCCTTTTATGTCCTTTACTGATCTTTTTATGCTCATCCCAAGTTTCAAAATGTTTTTCATAGGTCATGTAACGTGTCACTTAAGCCTTTGGGACTTGTAAGGGTTCCCCCTGAACCCTAAAAAGGGGAATTATAAAAAATTAATAAAAATTGAAGGCCTTTGGTCCATTCAGGAGAATGGTTTCCATAGAATAAACATAGAAGATGAAGTAGGAAGGCGCTAATAGGATGATATCTTTACAAATCCGCAACCCGGAATGGTTGTAATTGGAACTGAGTAGTTTTTGATAGTGATGGATTAGTTAAAGTAGTCTATAAATAGTGGCAACATACATACAATAGAGCATTTAGAGATACCATAAAGGAGAATAATGACAGTGAAACATTTTATGAGGTAACACCCTCCTACTTTTAGTGGATCTTCTAACCTAGTGGTGGATGAAGGGTGGAAAAAATACCTTGAAAAGATATTTGATGTCATGGGGTGTTTAGATAATCAAAATTTTAGTCTTTTTATTTATCATTTTGAAGTTAAAGCAGACTAGTGGTGGTCAATGGTCATGAATATTAGGGATAACGAGAAGATTGATGCCTTAGAATGGGATGAATTTAAGAATATTTTCCTTGAAAAAGATTTTCCTAAGGTTTTTTGACTTAGGATGGAAATGAAATTTAATTATTGAAACAAAAGGAGGAAGATTCAGTGGCCATGTATGAAGAAAACTTCAACCAATTGTTAAGGTATGCTCGAAATCTTATTTGAGATCTTATTAGTAAAATAAATCATTTTTACTCTGGATTAAATCCAATATATTGAAGGGTCTTGGATTCTTGTGAATTCAAAAGTTATGAGAAACTTGATAGATGTGCTAATAGGGTAGAAATTAAGTTTTATGATGATCACATGTAATTCAAAAACAACAAGAAGAAAAGGTCCAGATGGGAAGAAATGGGTAAGAATCAATCAAATAAATCTGAAGGTAAGAAAGTCTAATTTTATTTTGGAGGAAGTGTGGTAAAAAGCACCATGGGGAATGCCTTAATAAAACCGGGAAATGATTATGATGTGGTAAGTTTGGACATATGGCTCAAGATTGAAATGAAAAAGATATTAGTTTTGGTATGTTTAATTATGATAATAAAACTATAAAGTGCTTCAAATGTGGTGAGATGGGTTATAATGAAAATACTTGCCCAAAGAAAGATCTGAATGATGGGAAGCAACCATATTATAATCAGAAATGTGTAATTAATATCTTTGAGACTACTTCAGCTGATGTTGGGTCATCCAATGAAGTGGTATCAAGTACATTATTTGTTTACTCAGATTTTTCTAATGTATTTTTTGATATAGGGTCTACACATTCATTTATTTATAAATAATTTTCTTGTAAATTGGAAATTTCACCTTAAGAAATGAAATTATAACTTATGGTAAAAACATCAGGGGGAAATATTAAGGAAAATGACATTATAATAATCTTCATGTTGTTTTCTGTATAAATACATTACCTAAAAAACTTATTTCTTACCCCTAGTAGAGTTTGATATTATTATGGGTATGGATTAGCTATATGTTTACCATGATAAGAATGATTGTAGATCCAAAGAAGTTGTTTTTCATAAATATCTTTATTTTGTATAAAAAAATCAACTCATACCATTGATAACATATTAAGAAGTTTAGAAACTGTTAAAATGTGGAAATTAATGTTATCTTGCACATATTGCTGAAAACAAGGGAATTATGAAGATTAATGATGTTCTAGTGGTAAATGAATACTTGGATGTTTTTCCTGATGAGTTTCCTGGTGTAATACCTAATTGGGTAGTTGAATTTACCATTGACTTAGTTCCTAATTCTTATCTAATTTTTAGACCCCCTCTACTATAGATAGTGCTGTTAAAAGTGCTATAAAATACTTTTAACACTGCTAGAAAAGAACTGTTAATATCAGTGAAGATAAAGGGGGTCCCCTTTAATAGCGCTTGAAATAAAACTAATAAAGTGGGCCTTTATTAATGCTCTAAATAACACTAATAAAGGGTTCCTTTATCAGCACTCAAAATAGCACTAATAAAGACCTAGCTGCCTGTGATGTGTTGTTTATATAACAACACACCCACCAACACCCGCACAAAAAATACACACACCACCTGCACAACACACACAAGAACAAATCAATGTACACAACGGTGCACACAAGAACAAAGAAGTGCACACAAGTATTTGGAAAACAATTCTATATACATTTAAAACAATGTTTTATATAATTATATTTACAATTATCCAACAAATAGTTAAAAACATTAATGTTTCATCCTTTGACATCTGTGATCCCCTCTCTAAAATGTCTACCCATGGTATTAGTTTCCAAAAAAATCATCCCAACTCAAGAAAAAGGTTCCACCTATATAATAAAATAAATATTATGTTAGTAATAATATAAAGAAATAAATTAAACATTAATATGAAATAATACATTAATAAAATGTCAATTTTTAATAAAAAAAGACTCATTTGGAGTTATACAGGTCACACTGTGCATCGTATTGAGGTGAGGTTGATTATTACAAATAAAAATTGAGTTATGGATCATTTTACTAAGATATCAAAACAATATGAATGGGTATTCTTGGTTTTGAGTATGTCCCTTGTTTTTTTACTAAAATTAATATCAAATTTAAATTAAATATTTGTATTTATACTGGTCAGATCATTTATCAGATTGAGGTGTGGTTGATTCCTACATGTCACAAATGACTAATGGATCATTGTTATAAAGTATCAAAACAATCCAAATGGGTTTTCTCTATTTTCAGTATGATAGATTTTTTTTTACTAAAATATGATTTCAAACTAGAAACACCCATTTTGAGTCATAACGGTCGCATCATGTGTCTGTTTGAGGTGAGACTGCTTCATACACATCACCAAGGTCTTACAAATCACTCTCCTAAATTATGAATACAATTGTAGGGCATTTGATTGGTTTTTATTGAGTGAAAAATTTTGAGCTAAAATGTCAATTTTAAACTGATAACAGACAATTTTAGTCATACTGGTCACACCGTAGATCATATTGAGGTGCGGTTGATTCCAACACATCAAAAATAACTAGTGTATCATTGTCTTAAAATATCAAAACAATCTCAATGTGTTTTATCTGTTTTTAGTATGTCAGTTGTTCTTTTTCACTTAAAATTAATTTCAATTTTAAATAAAAATACATTTGAATTTATACCGATCACATCATTCATCCGATTAAGGTGTGGTAGATTCCTACATGTCAAAAATGACTCATGGATCATTTTTATAAGTTATCAAAACAATATAAATGAATTTTATAGGTTTTTAGTTTGTTAGTTGTGTTTTTTTACTAAAATTTCATTTTAAAATGGATACATGATTTTTGTGTCATACTAGTCACATAGTGAATTTATTTGATATGAGACTAATTCATCCACATTAGAAAGAACTTAAGAATCACTATCCTAAATTTTCAAGACAATCGGAAATCATTTTCTTGGTTTTTAGTGAGTGAAACATTTTGATCTAAAATGTTTTTTTAAACTAATAACAGACACTTTTAGTCATACTGGCCACACCATGCATCATATTGAGGCGAGGTTGACTCCTACATGCAAAAGATAACTCATGGATCATTGTCTAAAAGTATCAAAACAATAATAATGTGTTTTCTCGGTTTTCAATATGCTAGTTGTTCTTTTTTACTTAAATTAATGTCAACTTAAAATAAAATGACTCATTTGGATTTATACAGATCACATAATGTGTTTTATTAAGGTTGGGTTGATTCATACATATCACAAATGACTCATAGATCATTTAACTAAATTATCAAAACAATCCGAATGCATTTTATTGGTTTTCAGTATGCTAGTTTTGTATTTTTACTAAAATTAATTTCAATTTTAAATAAAAAGAGATACTTTGGGTCATACCGATCACACCGTGCATCATATTGAGGTGTGGTTGATTATTATAAAACAAAAATGACTTATATATCATTTTACTAAAGTATAAAAACAATCCAAATGAATTTGATCATATTTTATTATATTAGTTGTGTTTTTTTACTAAAATATCAATTCAAACTAAAAACACACATTTTGAGTCATACCGGTCTCATCATGCATTATTTTGACATGATATTGCTTCATACACATCACAAAGAACTTGAGAATCATTTTCCTAAATTATGAAGATAATCAGAGAAAGTTTTATTGTTTTTCAGTGAGTGAAACATTTTGAGCTAAAATGTCAATTTTAAACTGATAACAGACACTTTTAGTCATATCAGTCACACCATTCGTCAAATTGAGGTGTGGTTGATTCCTACATGTCAAAAATGACTGATGGATCATTTTACTAAAGTATCAAAACAATTTGAATACATTTTCTTGGTTTTCAGTATGTAACTTGTACTTTTTGCTAAATTTATTGTTAATTTAATATAAAAATACAGACTTAAAGTCATAATGGTCACACCATGTGTCAGATTTAGGTGTGGTTGATTCTTACACATCATAAATGACTTACGGATCATTTTCCTAAAGTATCAAAAAATAATAATGCATTTTCTTAGTCTTCAGTATAGAACTTGTTCTTTTTTTTAAATACTAACAATTTAAAATAAAAATAGACACTTCAAGTCATACTGGTCACATCTTCATGCTATTTGTGAACATTCTTCCATCAGGTATACTACCCATTCATTTTTAAATAAATCTATATAATCTTGTAAATAAGAGACTTTTTAAAAATCCTTATAGTACTAAAAAAATATAAATACCCAAAGTATTAATAAAAATTTTAAATGAAATAGTAATTATCTTTGAAAATACCTCTTAGGGTATTTTGGTTTATTCATGGAATATGATCTATTTTATAAATTTAGAAACATAATAACCAAAGTATTTTCTGTTGTTTTATTTCTAAAAATGCAGAAACATTGAAAAAAATAAAGAATTTTTTTATATGTGTTTGGATAATTAAATCTTATTATATATACCCTGATACTTATCTAGTCTTAGTACTTGTGATGTTCCTTGTCTTTTCCCCCTGGCCTCATTCGATGATGTAGATGATATTCACGCACCACCCTATCATAACAGAATCCTCATTAAAAGATAATATAAATTATATAACTAGATGTTTAGTTATAAAATATTGGATGTAGTGTATTAAAAATTGAAAAACTCCATCATGTTTGGTTAGTTTGTTGTATATCCATGCATCGAATCCAAGAAATAAATATTTGGAGTATCCAAATTGACCGTAATGTGAATCCAATGCTGCCTAAAAACACAAAAATGAATAAGTAATGAAAGAAATTAAAATATATTTTATATTATTAAAATTTTGAGTTTTACCCCAATATTGTTGGTATTAAGAAGAGTCTTCTATCCATAATTTTGTTGTTAAATGATTTGAGAAGGCCTACCACTATTTCACCCTCTTTCTCAGATTCTATTTTGGATTGTTCATTGGAGTTGATGTGAGGACTAACAAGTCCAAAACTATTTCATGGGGAAATCCATTCAACTATTTTTTATATATATTCCTATAAAAAATATGAAATGTATTTAGTCATAATTATCATATTATATAAGCTTTTGGAAAATTAAATCATGAAAACATACATCATGTATAAATTTACAATTGGGTTTCCTAACTAATCATACGTCAGGATTTCACTTACATTGTCAACACTAATGAAATATAGATCTTCCCCTCTATACATATTTTCATAAAAAACAATTGTTTGAGTACCATTGTCTTTCAACTTCATATCCACATGATCCTACAATGATAAAAAATGCAGATATAGAACAGGTGGGTTTAAGGTGCTTTTGGTAAATCATTTCAATCAGTTGGTTGATCCTTGAGATGGTTTTGAGCCGTTATGTCTTTTCACCCCTTTCACTATATTTGTCTATAACAACATTCATAATTTTAGACCTTTTTTAATTAAATTTTAGAGGTTTATATTGAAAAATATAATGTAAATGAATACCTCATTGTCGACTTGTTTTTTACAATCTGTGATGGTCATGCGATGAATGTTTCAAGAGCTTGTTCGACCTTATGAATATCTTAATCAGCAATTGGAATAGGTTGCTCAGCACTCATTTCATGGGATATTATTATCAATAATTTGATATGACCTATTGGAATTAGTATGTTGTGTAGCATGGTGTTCTAGATATTGAACACCATAACCCTCGCTACAAGGCGATGGGTGGGTGTTGAGAGATATAAATCACATTCATTTTTACCCTGTATAATATCATTATAGGATAGGTATCAGTGTCCATATGATTCAAAATTCATAGAAACAATTATTATAACATTTATTACCTTAGCTAAGATAGGTTTTTGAGGGTAATGGATCACCTCAAAGCTAGTGGGGGTGGGGCGTGATCTTCACGCGATGGTTGTTCTCGAGTTGCTTTTTCTCTTCGCCCCCTAGCCATTAAATTTGTCATGAACCCTCTCTATAATTTCATATATTTTTAAAAGATATCTATTATTTATCTCATCATTTTGATTTATACACTTTGATTATCCTCTTGTTTTGTTTATCAAATTTTTTTGGGGTGTCACCCCCAAACCCGCACCTCTGATGCGACCATACTTTTCTGGATGCTTTAAGGCCACTAAAAGTATGTCTGCATCCAGGTTGGATATTGCTGATTCCTGTGACTATGTAAGAATAGAAAATATAGTAAAATAATTAATCATTGTTATGGAATAATTATTTAAAGGAAAAAAAATATTTATTATGTCATACTTACACATGTTTTCCACACGTTTTGTGTGTTTTCATCTATTAGTATCTCATATTTATTTACACGTGCCTCCTTCCACAATATATGGCATGTGATGGAAGGGAATTTGGATTTGGATTCATCAATATTCCTATAAACATAGGAATGCAGTTATGGTGTTGTTTTATGTCACATAAAATTATTTCGGTATACTTAAAATACATACCAATTTTTTTTCAAGTAAAGTGTACCCATTCTTGCTTTACGGTAGGGGTACACTGGTTTTGCTGCTCATTCCTTATTTTCAGCATTCAATTGTTGTTTTATAAATAAAAAACTATCAATCAAAGTGATGAATACATGTATCAAAAAACAATATATTACCAAACACAGTGTACCTGAAAAAACTTATCCACATGATGGCTAGAAAACCCATCTCACACTCCTTAGGTTATCAGGTGTTCATAAAGAGGATGTGGGTGTAGTTTATTTTCCCTTCATCATCTTTAAGATAACATCTCATTAAAATTGTTCAAAATCCTCTGTGAATCCTTCCAGAAAGCCTTAATCTATAGCCCTTATGTGAGTCATCCACTATAAATACACTCTACAAGGGATGATGAAGAGTAAGTCAATATTTCATTATTTTATTTTTTATTAAATTAAAGAAATGATATCATAATGTTACCATAATATCTCCCCACATTAGTGTCTTAAGCCCGGTGACAACATGGTTCCATGAATGTACATCAATTTACACATGTTTTCGAGTGACAATTCCAATGTAACTACTGAACATGGACTTGTTGGGGTTAACATGTTTTCCCCACTTATTCCATAAGACATCATATTTCATGCCTTTCACTTTTGACTTAATGATTTTTTATAACACCATCAAACTACAACACTACTATTTTTTCTATGCCACCAGTGTTTCGTTGAGTACCATTTCCTCAGTTTCAACATCATCAATATGTTCCTCTAGAGTGCTAGCATTGTCATGTGCAGATGGTGATTATACCTCTTCACTAGGAGCAGTAGCAGCAACAGGTTGAGAAACCTATTGGTCCTCTGCACTGTGAGCAGAAGCAGGTTGAGAGACCTATTATTTCTCTACACTTTGGAAATAATTAGGGGATAGCTGGTCACACCAAAGAGGAATAGGATGACTAAATTGAACTTTCTGGCATACCTATTTCTTCTCACTTCTATTTTACTCCTTCATCCACCATTATTAATTTTGAGGGGATCTATCTTGCATTTTGAAGGAGGAGTAGGAGAAGAAGAATTAGTTGAAAAGGCGTTTTATTCATTGAGGTTTGGGCCCTTGATCAACCCTATATGGGTAGCAGAATAATCATCTAAATCCCTGGGTCAGAGGAAGATGGTGGAGGAAATGGTGAGGATAATTCCTTGACCACCACCTCGAGTTTCGGTTACCAAAAGGAATAATATGGGCCCCTCACCATCTCAAGAGAATAAGTGAAAGAGGGTGATAAATTTATCTTGATTTATGTGCCACAATAAGTCTTTGTGTTGTCATTTGATCTCATTACTCGATCGACATACTCTTTTGACTGTGCTTTCCTTTTACAACATCTACATCACTTTCCTCCCTTAAGGTATCTGACACCAATCCTTCAAGGATTGAGGGGGACACCCCAGAGGAGGCACAAACCCATGATGATGAATCCATTACCTTGATGGATGAAGTGTTAAGAGATGAGGCCCCATCGTCTCCCATTCATGTAGATAGGGGAGATGGACATGGTATTTTCAGATGCACACTCTTAGGTGTTATGTTTTGTTTATGAATTTTCTCTCCTCATGATATTTTAGATTCATTGCCTACACTAGGGGACCCTAAAATAGTCAATGTTGTTCATATTTTCACTCTAGAAGGGTTTGACAAGGATCTTGGGTGGTTTTATGAAAGTTCATGTGTTGACCCTAACTCCACAGGGTTAGAAAATGTCAATCCCATAAAGGTGTCAGCATATAGAATCAATGGCAGATCCAATTTAGGTCCTGTGAAATGAATCTCAAATACCCCTATTGATGAGGATTCTATGAGATGTGAGGCATTATATAATTATGTAATGGTTAAAATAATGGAGCATGAGGATATGCTAAAAATCATTAATATTATAGCCTCTCTAGAGGAGTTTGGGGTGTTTAGTATGTTATTTGATGGATGTGAGTTCTCTATTTATTTCATTTCAAATACATTCAGCCTCTTTTTATTAGATGTATCCTATCAGATTTTGATCCATACAAATTTTTTTATATATAATGTTTCCAAGGAAATTCACGATCATAGACTCCAATTCCATCCTACTCTCATTGATAAGGAAGTGAAAGCTAGGAATTCTAAAGTGGGAGATTCCTGAGAGCCTATGATCTCAGTTTCTGAGCAAATGTAAGAGGATGCTCCTCGTTAGGAGGTCCTTTATTTGAGAATTGAGGCCGGGAGTACTGGGTAGATATCAATCCCAACAGTCATCCTAACAATGAGTTAGTTTTATTACCTATTTTGGTTACTTCAATCCCTTTTTTGTTTTTTAATTTCATGATGTTGATGAGTGGTGTCACCTACTATTCAATACCATTGAATTTGGTAGTCGAGCCTGAGAGGGGAGATTCTATACTAGTTCCGCCAATACTGGTTGGTGAAATTGAGGATTTATTGAAGGGAGTGGAACGAAGTAACTTTTTTGAGTGAACTAATCCTATAATACATCTATCCCTTCGAGAGTGGATCAGAGTCAGACTTGGAGATGCATGATACACTTCACACAACACACAGTATTTTCTGGTGGGATATATAGAAGATAGTCATAGAGACACCTACTGAAGACCATCCATCATGAATTAATGGACTTCCACTCAATTTTGGAATGTTTGGATATAAAATACTTTATTAACTTGTGATCCATCATGTAGTGAAGTTAATCATTCAACATCACAAGGATACAAAAATATGATAGCAAGACGATGTAGAGTTAGCAGTCTAATTTGAGGATCTCAAACCTAACATATCCCAAGATGAGCTTAGTCATACTATGGAGGTGGAAGAGTATCAAAATATCCTTGATGGGGAATCTCTCCAAATGGTTAATCTTCAAGAATAATTAAGTGATTTTATGGAATCGATAGTCCAACTCCATCAATCCTTAATAGGGGCCTTAACATAAAGAAAAGATTATGATAATGTAGAGTAGGAGAATATCTATAACACTGAGGAGGCTACTAATACACAATTGGATGGGTTTCAAAAAACTAAAGACAATTTTTGGGCTGCAGTCCAACAAATCAAAGCCTATGTTGAAGATAAGTTGTAAAACTTGGTAGTGAGATTACAACATGTGAAAGTTCCTCTATGCTTTGGAACATAAATGAAAAGGGTTTTTGTTTCCAATCAGTTGTTCATGCATTCCTATACTTATTCTAATTGTAATATAATATTGAAAATTAATCATTTAATTGAATTTCATCACATTATAATTACAATGGTAAGGGTCAGGGAGCACTCTAGTTTTTTTCTAATCCCTGGGTCCCAGTGAGTATAGTTTGACTATTTCTAGGGTCATATGGACAACCCTAAAAACTTTGTGTCTTTTGTGTCATCACCCTAATTTTTTCCTATTTATGATATGAGAAGACTTAGTAGGGGGGACTTGGATTTTTCTTAAGCCGCCCTTTTTGGGTTTTTATCCTAACATGTTTTGTGCTTTTTTCTTTTCATTTCTTGATTATTTCCTAAAACATACTGACATAGGTCTAACGAGATGAGACTTAAATTTTTCCCAGAGTTTACCTTTTTGGTTTTCAACTTGGTGAGTATTGTGTCCCTTTTTTATGGTAGTTTAAATTTGTTCAAGTTGGACTAATGTTATTGGTGTTTTAGGTTGAACATCTTTAGCCACAAGTTTTTAAATGATGATCCAAAAAATTTTGTTTCCAAATAATGTTACGAAATTCTTTAGATACCTGATGGGGAACTTTGAGTCATGAATCTATGGTTACCAAATAAAAAACATGACATGAGAAAAATATGTGAGGAATTTCCAAAAGATGAATTTGAAAAGTGATTTTTAGCATAATATTTATAGGGCTTATGGGAATATAGGAGGTCTCTCCTGAGGATGAATATGTTGTTGGTTGAAAAACCCATTTTGTGGGTGACTTTATGAAAATAAAACTAGGGTATATTAATTTATAGTCAAGAAATGGAATCCTTTACCTGATATAACATTTTTGTGGGTGACTTATGAAATGCCAACTAGGTCATGTTACTACATAGTCAGGCATAGTTTTCTTCATGAATTTCAACATTCTACCACCCATGTTTGGGGAGTTTGTGAAGATCCAGATTTCAAACGACCAAGAAGGGTGGTTTTTTTAAATAAAGATGTCTAAGAATGAAGAGGGGTCTGTATTGGCATTGTACATGAATTGGAAACCACTACTAAATGAATTTGGTTTGTGTGAAGAGGGTATTTTTTTTAAATGACTGATGTCAAATTTGAGGCCCCTTTCTGGAAAGGGTTGAAGCATTATTCAGTTTAATGTCATGAGATACATACATAGAACATGTAGTTTAACATCTTACGACGAATACATTTTTGTACAATTTAACATCTTGTGACTATGATGTTATGCTATGAATTTTAATGTCATACAATAAGGGCATTGTGGTTATAATTTAAGGTCTTTTTGTTCCAACCAAAATATTAATGATTTTCCCTTTCACTGTAATCCATCCTTGAATATACCATCATTTTTAGGTATGAAGGGGGGAAAGTTGTAAGATATAATCTAGGGGCCTCCAAATATAAAGAGTGATATAGAGTAAAGGTATTATAATGATAGATGAGGTATCTTATGAGGAAGAATGCATCACTAGTTGACAAACCCATTTTGTGGGAGGCTTTATGCTAAGACAATGGGGTGTGTTACTACATAGTAAAATAGTAAAATCCTTTGGCTGATAGGACCATCATGTGGGAAAATTATGAAAATACAATTGTGGAATGTTACTGCATAGTTAGAAAAAGGAGTTCTCAGTAATTCTGACATTCTATTGCTGATGGCTGAAGGAAGTTTATGGAGATTCAAATTTCCTCTAATAGAGAGTTTGGTTTGTGGAGGGAAATTAACTGATTATGGGAAGAGCATTTCCAGTGAAAATAAACCAATAATGGGGAAATTTTTTCCTATGAAGGTCTGACCCAAATGTTAGAAAAAATGTTTTTTTGAGTCTGGGCCCAAAACATAGGGCTCGGGTGTCACTACATATCTCATTTGAATGAGAATTAAGCCATACATAGTTCTGGAAGTCCATGCAGTTTAAAGTTTTATTGTTAGGAATTATTGTGCATTTTAACATGGTGAAATGAATATAATATGGTGATAATAGTTTTAGTTCATACAACCAGGACCATAGTATTATGGAAATGATTTGTAATATGTGGCCTACCAGACCAAGGTTATTCCCGAATACTTCAAACATGAGGGAGGATATTGTAAACTATGATCTTAAGGGTTCTCAAATCAGGAGAGATGATATGGGATAAATACATGAGGGATAACTGTGGACCAAATTTGAATTGTGGGTTCTTGTATAATTTCATTGAGTCTTATAGAGATAGAATAATATTCTCTTGAGGAAGAAATGTGTCACTAGTTGACAAACCCATTTTCTGGATGACTTTATACAAATACAACTTGGGAATGTTACTGCATCGTCAAATAGTGGCATCCTCTAGTTTATAGGACCTTTATATGGGTGAATTATGCAAATCCAACTGGGGCATGTTATAGCATAGTCAGACAAAGGATTCCTTAGGTATAAGACGCTATATTAATGATAGATGGGGAAAGATTGTGAAGATCAAAGTCCATCCATGATTCAGAGTATGTCATCAGGAAGGGATATGTCCGATCACGATGGAAATATTTGGAATGATATTAGCCATGAAGGGTAGAATCACTTTCATAGATTTGACTCATATGTCGGAGGGGGATATATCTATTTCCTTGGTAGACCCCTAAACGAGGAAACCCAACTTAAGAGCTCCATCATAGATCTTTATTTGTATACAAGAGAGGGTGAATTTTTCTTTACTCTATGGCTAGGATTAGGATACATGGTCTAGGTGTCACTATGTATCTCATTGGGATGAGAATAAACCCACCCATAGTTCTTAGAGAACCATTCATTTTAAAGTCACGTAGTAAGGATATCAGCCATAGAGCTTATCATATTGTGGTAAGGACACTGGTGACTTGATGTGAAAAATAATATTGCGGCTAGACCAAGGTATAAGACTCAGGCGTCACTACATATCTTATTGGAGAAAGAATCAAGCCACACAAAGTTCTTGAAGGGATTCCCCATAGTGATTGGATTCATGTTTGGAAAAAGGGTTTTTTAATATGGGCTCACACATGGCATGACACACCATATTGAATCCTATCATATAGATATAAATCATACATAGGAGCGTGGGGGAATTTCCTGTATTGTGGCTAGACCAAGATGTAGGATCTAGACATCACTACACATCTCATGGGAATGAGAATCAATCCATAAGTAGTTCTCAAAGAACCCATGTAGTTTAAAGTCTTGTGGTGAATACATCTGGTGTGCCTTTTAAGTTCTTTTCATCTAGGACCATGATATCCCCGCTGTAAATTGATATGCCTTACTTATGCGAGGAATTTCTTTACCAAAATATCTAAGCCCACATGATCTATGATTAGTGTGATAGAAAAGGTGTGGAAAAGGTTTCTTCCACTACAAAAAATAAATAAAAGTGAAGGATAGGGGAATTTAGATATTGTGGTGGATGACCGGGATGTAAGATCTAGATGTCACTGCATGTATCAGTTTAATGAGAATCAATACACACATAGTTTTTGAAAGGATCTCTATGTACATCTAGTTTGTACATAGGGAGGGATCATTTTTTGTTGCATTATGGCTGGGCCTAGGATTGAAAATTTATGTGTCATGTATCTCATTGGAATGAGAATCAATCCACATGTAGTTCTTGAAAATAGTTCCCCGAATTATTCAGGTTTTGACATAGGGAAATGGGGACTTGAAATTTTGAAGAATGATGATTAGGCCTAATACATGAGGTCTAGGTGTTACTAAAAATACATTTGAGATGATAATCAAGCCATACACAGTTCTGGAATGAAGGTGTGGTAGGATACAAACACTAAGAAATTTGACCTGCACAAGAACGAATCAGAATGCTATAAAGTTTTACGTTTCATAGTGTGGACCTAAACTATATAGTTTACATCATGAAACAAGGACTTATATAGTTTAACACATTGTGGCTTGGAATTATGTGTCATGTAGCTTATCATCTTGTGACATGGATGATATGTCATGCCTTTTAAGGTCATGTGACGAAGACTGACTATGCAGTTTAACATAGTGTAGATGAGATGCATACCATATAGTTTAACATCATATGGTTAGGACGACATGATACACAGTTTAAATTCTTATAACTTGTACTATATAGTTATATGAAATTTAAAATTCTATTTCAAGGATGAGAGTTTTGGGATCACATGAAATATTTCTTCAGGAACCTTACATTGGTTGGGGTCTTAATGAGATCTACATCTATTAAGATCAAGGAATATGCTCCATTAGAGTGAACCTTGTGTATGGAGTAAGGTCCCTACCACTTTGGCTAAAGCTTTGGAAGCTTCTTTCCTAGTATCATTAGAGTCTTATGGACCAATACCAGTTCTCCTTAGAGGAACGAATGGAGGCATAAATTCTTGTTAAAATCTCATTCTATCCGATTTTGATAGACCTCTAAGTGATGCAAGTTATGTAATCTTTTCTCATCAAATTTATCTAGTTCATACAATCATTTTTTGGATAGATCATTTATGGGTAGTTGATCACATATGAAAAAAATGGAGTGATGAAAACTGGGCCTCAATGGAAAAGACTGATTTCATTCTGTATATAAGAGAATATATGGTTTCCCGTGTAACAGTACTGGTGGTAGTCTGGTAGGCCTACAAGGCATGAAAGAGATTATTAGTCCAAAACTCTATCTTTATCCACCATATTCTAGAGTATGTATGATAAAGTATTGTTGAGATCCTCTATTTGTCTATTAGTCGCTTCATGATAGTAGGACGATTGTTTAGATTTGA
The DNA here is from genome assembly GCA_963277665.1 of Viscum album. Lineage (NCBI taxonomy): Eukaryota > Viridiplantae > Streptophyta > Magnoliopsida > Santalales > Viscaceae > Viscum > Viscum album. The sequence continues at coordinate 1,102,485,200 of OY728134.1, read as the reverse complement.
TGTTGTATTCCTGATATAGCTTTTCCACATAATTAGAATATAAATTGGTGTCTTTGTTTGTTAGTATTGTATGAGGGACACAAAATCTGGTAATGGTGTTGGCATTCATGAATCTGATGATGCTTTTGGCCCTAAATTCTTAGAGGGGTATTGCCTAAGCCCATTTGGAGATGGAATCAATAGTAGATAAGATGTATTTAAACTGCTTGGTCATAACTGGAGGGTATGGACCCAAAACATTCATTCCCTATATAGAAAATGTCCAGGTTTATCTGGATGTATGTAGAAACTCCAGGGGTTGATGAATGAAGTTGGCATACACTTGGTAGGAATGGAATTTATTGGTGAATTCTGTGCAATCTTGTGTCATAGTGGGCCTGTAGTACCCAAGAATTCATATGTGATGAGAAAGATTGAACACTGACAGGTGGGAACCATAGGATCCTGAGTGTACTTTCATGATATCAGTTATCTATTCTCCATCAATAAATCTAAGAAGGACTCCATCAAAGTCTCGTTTATAAAGGACATTCTGTTGATTTGGTCCATCGTAAAGAGTGGAGTTTGATTCTCACTATCAGATTTTCTCTTTATCAATTTTTTCTAATAGAATTACTCCATTATAGAGTTAATCCCTGATGTGAATCATCCACCCAATTAAATGACCACACAATTTGGTTTTAGGGATGATTTCACTGATCTATTCCATTCTGACTTGAAAAAAGGTGAGACTATTGGGCGATGTGTAATGTTGATGATAGTTTCATCCTTGTTTGGTTTTACCAAAGCTATTTTTTCATTTTCCAATGCATCTACATAGAAATTTTGTGACTGTGGGATTTGAGTCAATGTTTTATCTAAGGGAAATTCTACTTTTAACCCTAGTATATAGTCAAGTATGGGAATTGGATCTTCCTTTTGGATATCATAGTCCTTGTTGATCTATTTTATTACCAAATCTTAATCATCTTTCACCTCTAGGTAGACCAATGGTATTTGGATCACTAATTCTAGGACTATAGTGAGGGCCAAATATTCTACCTCAATATTTTTACATCCATATGACAATAGGAAGGAGTAAGGAAAACCTGCCTTCTCTGGAGATATAAGCAAGACCCATTAAATAGAACTAGGCTTGACATACATGGATATTACATCATTTTAGATGAATATTCAGTACATTATAAAAATATATGCCTGAGGAGCATAATAGTTTAGCGTCTTTGGAAACATGGAAAAAAAATATTCTATCTTGGTGAAATATCTTCAACATCTCCCATAATGATCTCCACAATTATCACTTCTACCTAAAACCTTTCTTCATAACCTAGGAAAAGGAAACCTAAAAGGGGGTGATATCAGATGCTCAATAAGGATAAAAAAGGGATACATGTAAGTATAAACATGAATATAAGGTTATGATAACATGATCATAACATTAGGAGATCATATCCTTCATGTCAAAGATCATAAATATGAGTTATGTGGAAAATCTTGGCAGTTCATAAGACATGAATCAAAAAGAAATAGACATCATTACCCATGAAATAATAATAAAGGAATAATACATTGGATCTGTGGAATATATATAAGAATATAAAATTTTATGTCAAAGCTACCTACAAAGACCTTTATAACATGTTAGGCTTGGGATACAACCCGTGTACCTTCTGTAGGCTTGGGTTAACAACCCATGCACCCTATTACTTTTAGGATTGGGCTAAAACCCGTGTACCTTCTTGTTTTTGGGCTTGGGATACAACCCATGAACCATATTTCTTTTAGTATTTATCTGCAACCGATGCACATTATTGTTTTTGGGCTTGGGCTACAGCCCGCATACCCTCTTTCTTTTAGGATGGGGCTACAGCCTATGTAACTTATTATTTTTGGGCTTGGGCTACAACTAGTGTACCCTCTTAATTTTAGGAATGTGATACAACCCGTGTACCATTTTGAGATAATATACAACTTATCATTGCCCAATGCATTAGAGGGAGATATAGGTTCCACCCATCACAGAATTAAATCATGCATACATGTGCCATACAACATTCATCATGTCATGACCCATGAAAAGAAATGGTTTTTATAAACATCAAATCATAACCCATGAAATGAAATGGGTATCAATAAAATTTCATCACATCATATACTATGGAAAATATATAAGTTAAATAATCATTTCATTTAGGCATAACCCTATAAAAGAAGCGGGTTTCAAAAGCTTATAACCCGTGGAAGAGAAACGAGTGTCATAAGCATCATTCCATCAAAACATAAAAAATTAAAGAAAGGGTATGATTGGAACCTTTGGATCATTTCATATAAGGTAATGAGTAACATCAATGGATTCCATCTTAGAAGGAAATAACTTGGAAATATATTTAAAAATAATTCTTGAGGAAAATGTCCTATATTCTTTGAAAAAACATCTTTAAAACATAAGAACTTTTGAAAACAAATTTCCTTAAAAACTTAAAAAGAAGCTTGAAAAACTTTTGAAAATGATTTCTTTGAATATATATTTTAAAAAAAATTAAAAAATTAACCTTTAAACATGAAAATAAATCTTTAAAGGATTTAATATGGATAAATCCGTACATGTCGTATGAGGTAAAAAGAACATTCCATTTTTAGGGTAAAAATGATAGAAAATTTTCTCATTCAGAAAGTAATAAGAATATTCCTTTGAAAACATTGGTAAGAGACAAAAATCATAAAAATGACTTTTAATGATCATAGGAGATTAGTAGAATATTATTGGAAAACCTTTTTAGAAAACATATTTTTAATGGAATAGGGATTTTTTGGCAGAAGAGAGGGTAAAGTCAGGCTTTCTTAAGAACACTTTCTTAACAATATTATGTAACAAAGAGTAAAACATAGTCCCAATACATGAATATAGAATTAATAACCATAGGAGAAGAAAATTCATGAATGTACCAAGATATAGACTATAAGATTTCATCAAATAAGCATAATCATTAACAATCTCAAAAGGCGATGATATTGTTTCAATAAACTCTTACCACTTGGTTACATGGGTTCATACTCTTCATGTAAGAAAATGAAATTAAATGAAGCATAAAATATCATGAAAATAAAGAGATTCATAACATCTCAATTGTAATAATATACACCTCATGAAAGAAAATGGTATAGAATAAAACATGGGTCTCAAAGAAGGTAATTTGAGACAAAATTACTTTACTGATTTGGTTAGTTTTGAATCATTCAAACCGTGAAATAAGAATCATAAAATTGATATGTAAATACCCATAAATTTAAATATAAGAATCATATAATACATCCAGGGGTAGTATACACACTTCTCAAAAGAAATGGGCGGTGAATAAATCATGTATCTTATAGAAATAAAAATTGAGATGAAATCCCCTTACATTGTGTCTTGACTCTTGTTGTACTTGTTCAAACCTCCTCTTAATCGGGTAACTCCTTTTTATTTATTCCAAAAGGATTCCTTGGATTAAATTCTTCCCAAGGGAATGTTTCTAGGAGGAATGTATGATTTCTAAGAAGTGTATTGGGAAGGTCTTGTCTAAACCGAAGATGTTTTAGTGGTGTGAAGAAGAGGGAGAGGTGGTGACCTTTTATAGGGAAAAATGACTCACTTGGTATTTTTGAAAACAATTTAGGTGTAAACATGTTATTACATAACAAAAGTCACACCAAACAAAACTAAATCAATAATGGAAGGTGTGTGAACAAATAATGGCTAGAAAATGGGATTTTGACAAGTGTCTAGGTCATTTGGGCCCAAAAGATTAAGGTTTAGTCCTTAGTTAAGCTTAATTTGACCTTAATTACTATGATTAATTTTAATCTCTTCTACTAATATTTTTGGCCAAAAATTAAGTTGATCTTATTAGAATCTAAATATTATGCTTATTAAAATGTTCTATGTTAGTTTCTAGAAATTAAATTCATATAAACATGAAAACTAAGATTAATGCTAATGCCATAGACGGGACAAAATAATGAGTTTTTAAAGTAGAAAATTGTTCAAATGTTTGTTAAGGTTTTATATTAAATTTAAAATTGAAATTAATTATAATGGAATAAATTGTGTTAATATATGTATAATTGATCCAATGTTACTTTAAAAAAAATTAAAAAAAATTAACATTAATAATTATTTAAACAAAAAGGTAGTTTTGAACTAAAACGTAGAAGTTTCCACTATTCACTAAAAAAAGAAATTTCTCAGCAAAATCACAAAAATTTACCCTAGGAAAATTTAAAAATTATGAATTAAAAAATTATTTTTATTTTATAAAATTCAATTTCTAAATGTGTCTAAAAGTAATTTTATCAATTTTTCACAGAAGAACATGAAAATCAGTTCATTCGAGAAAACAATATTTTTAAACATAAAAGAACTTTACCAAAAATCATATATTTCATTATCAATATGTTTTACTTATATAAAATAGTTATAAAAAATATTTTAAAAATATTTATTAATTTTCTATAACTAATTTTAATCGCTAGGTTATAATAATCTCATTTAAATAATTATATAAAAAAAATGTTTCATAGAAACTTAGTGTTGCATGCATCGTACACCAAGTAGTTGTTTCATATAATGTATGCCAAGTTGGTTCCAATTGAAAGGAATGTTTTAATTAGTTCATTTAAAAAAATACATTAAAATTTAATTTATTAGGATAAAATAGCTTTGTGACCATAATAATATTTCCTTTTACATTCAATCAGTTTTCATATTAATTTATCATTAATTGGTAACCTATGAATTCATATTATATTGTGTAAACCATATATTTTCATAAATTAGTTAATACTATTCATAAACTCTAATTTAACATCAAGATTTTATCATATTATAATAATAGTATTTTATTAATATATTATTGTTCGGTAAACCTCAGTCTTGCATGTTACGCAAGTCATTGAGGAAAGTCATTTTTGCATATAACTCAAGCTAACCTCGGTGTTCCATGTAGAGCAAACCAACGTTTATGTTACATGTAGTGCACAATTAACTTGGTATTGTGTATAACACAAGCCAAAAATAGTGATTTAATATAAACTAAACAATCTTTAGTGTTGCATGAAATGAAAAATATCAAAAAGGATAAATTAATTTGAAAAAAAAAATCAATAACTCTTGGGGTGTTACATTCTACCCCCCTAAAAATGAAATTTTCCCTTGAAATTCTTCTGGGTTATCAAAGGTTTAAATATTGAAAGTTCTATTCATAGAAACCCACATCATAGAAATGAATAATAAAACTTACCTTAAAAGGAAAATTTGGAACCATAACGGTTACCTAAAGTAACTCATAACGAGTTTCCCAGATAGGATCACATAGGTGGGAAGTGAAAGCATGTACACGGAAGAGAAATCTTACCATCAAGTTCTAATGGAGAGTGATAGAGAAAAATCTCAGGAAAAAGTTAACAACCACAAATACCTAAATATTTGATGACCTAAGGGGCCTTTTGATTCCTGGAAAACATATGAATAGAACAACATTTTTGGTTTGAAGATCCTTTTTCGTAAAGTTAAAGAATTTTCATGAAAATATAAACTTGCATGATTTCAAGAAAACCTCACCCTTGTTGGTTACTTTATTCACTTAACCTCTTTCTCTAAAAAGGAAGGTGAAATTTTCATTCATGAAGCACCAACAGATAATGAGATCCAAGATATTCCATCACATCCATCATCAGTTATCATCAACACTATGTTCTTATAATAGGTTATCCAATATACATAAATCCTCATGTGGAGAGATAACACTTTAATCTTACCAACTTCATCTAAAGGTTAACTTAAACATTCCATAAATGGTTAACCTTATAATCATTACAAAATATTAAAATCAAATATTTAGAAACAATTCCATGAAATTGGATAAACATTGATCCCCCATGTATCACAAAGTACCACCTGATTGTCACATTCAAAACATGTGAACACCCTCATCGTATATTCCCTTGAAACGTGGTAACAAAATTCATTACCATTAATCCTTATATAAAACATTCATGCTTCCCTATTACAAAGGTTACTAGATATATTACTTAAATCCAAGAAGTTTAAAACTTCAACCATGATGACATAGACCACTTTTTCAACTAATCACTAATCTGATCCAAGGTAATCAGTACCATCCAATTCACTTATTTATATCCAAGATGTTTCTTATACAAAAATCATTATCTTAACATTAGGAAAAAATTAAGGGTTATCTTTCCCTTAATATTTTGCTTCCCATGAATATCACCTTGTCATTAAATCCCTTTTCTTATCCATTATAACTATTTTGTATATTCTTGAAAATATTTAGCAAAAAACTTAAACTGAATAATTCTTATATAATTCACCATTCATAATTCTAGGATCCAAATATATAAATACTTCAATACGTCCTCTTTAATGGTTGAAATTGAATAGGTCCTTCCTTAGTTTAGAAGTACATTATTTTGTTTTGTAATTTAGTTGGGTAATGCCCATGTTCTCCACAAACGAGACATTTCACTCCACGAAAATTTGTCACTCTATGACCCTTCTTCCCATAGATATAACATCGCCCCCTCCATTTGAGGTATTCTTCAAGGTTATTCTTCCCTTATTCTTGACATGTTGGAATTTGAATCTTCTTTCCTCAATGCTCCTTATAATTTGAACATTTATAAAAGTCCATATTCCTCTTTTTCAATGTGTTAGGAATATCACCAAAGTCCACATTGTTAATCATATATCCTGATAGATAATTCCTCATAATAACAATATATTATTATCCAGTCATTATCCAATTTTTTTTTTCATAATCACTATATTTTCCATCAGAATCAATGTTTATGGAGTTCCTTCTAGTTCCCTCCATTGACAAAAATCATAAAGCACAGTGTGATCATTAATTATCATAACAAAAAACCACATAGTCATGAAAATAATTACTTATAGGATTTCTAAATCATGAAACCTTCCTTAATCTATGACACCCTAGGTTCATCCTAGCTTATTCATAGCCAACTTATATATAAATCCTTCATAGTGGTTCATGAAGATTTTACTAATTCCCAATGTATATCCCCTAGGAGTGTCAAACCAGGTGTGCAGAAAGGGCCATTTTCATGTACTAGATTAACTTGAGTTAGGCCCGAAATATATTTTCAAAGATGTTACTCCTAGGTATATCTGTTCCAGTGCCACGTCCACTTGTAGTATCCAGACAAGGATGTATTTCTAGGAATAACTCACTCTATATTTTACCAAAATTCCAGGATATCTCCCTAAATGTTAACTAATCCTTATACGCATCCTTAGAGACATCCCTAGACCTAAAATTATAAATATATCTGGGATCTCACTAAAGTTTTGTCATCCTAGTTTCCAATGTTTGACTAAACCTTTCCTTTTATACCAACTATAGTGACCCAATATTGATATACATGGATGATACATAATTTTAGATGAATATTCTATACATTAAAAAAATACATGCTCAAGGAGAGTAATAGTTTAGTGTCTTTGGAAACTTGGAAGCACAATCTTCTATTCTGGTGAAATTTCTTCAACATCTCCCATAAATTTCTCCACCTTTAGAACGTCTACCTAAAAGATTTCTTCATAACTTGGGGAAAGGAAACATAAAAATAGGTGAGCTCAAACACTCAGTAAGGGTAAACAAGGGAGACATGTAAGCATAAACATGAAGATAGGGGAATGATAACATGATCATAACATTATGACATCATACCCTACATATCAAAGATCATAAACATGAGTTATGGGATAAATCTTGGGATTTCATAAGATATGAATCAAAAGGAAATAAACATCTTGTGCCATGAAATAGTAAGAAATAAATAAGACATAGGATTTTTGGCATACATATAAGAATATAAAATTTTATGTCAAAGCTAATACATTTATAACTATTAGGCTTGGGATACGACCAATGTACCTGATATGGTCTTGGGATAACAAATCATGTGCCCTATTACTTTTAGGCTTAGGCTACAACCCATATACCTTTTTTTGGGCTTGGGAACAACCCATACACCCTATTTATTTTAGTCTTGGGCCAAAACCCGTGTACCTTCTTGTTTTTGGGCTTGGGATACAACCCATGTACCCTCTTTCTTTTAGGCTTGGGATACAACCCAAGTACCCTTTTGAGAACATATACAACTTATCATTACCCAATTCATTGGAGGTATATATAGGTCCCACCCATCACATAATTAAATCATACATGCATGTGCCACAAAACATTCATCATGTCATGACCCATGAATAGATATGGTTTTTATAAACATCAAATCATAACCCATGAAATGAAATGGGTATCAATTACATTTCATCACATCATATCCTATAGAAAAGAGATAGGTTTCATAATCATTTCATTGAATCATAACCCGTGAAAAGAAGCGGGTTTCAAAATCTTATAACCTATGGAAGAGAGACATATGTCATAAGAATCATTCCATCAAAACATAAAACATTAAAGAAATAATATTATTATAAACTTTGGATCATTTCTTATAAGTTCATAAGTAACATCAAAGGGTGTCATCTTAGATATAAATAACTTGGAAAGATATTTTAAAAACATTTATTGAGGAAAATATCCAATCTTCTTTGAAAACGTCTCTGTAAAATATAAAACCTTTTGAAAACCATTTTCCTTAAAAAAATAAAAAGAAGCTTGAAACTTTTTTTAAAAACATTTATTTTAACTTCACTTTTAAAAAATATTCTTAAAAATTAACCATTAAGCATGAAAATAAAGCTTCAAAGGATTGATGGTGGATTTGTAATGTCCTGGATCCAAATGCCACTCAATTGGTGCCCCGTACCCGGTTGGTCACATGGCCTCATGCACATTTCCCCAAACACCAAAGGCTACCAACTAGAAGAGAGAGAATATGGTATGATAGTGGGGAAACTATTCCCACATTGTAAGAGTATAACATAGAGGAATAAATAATAATACAATAGCAGAAGCATAAAACAACATACATTTGAAATAAACGGTGAAAGATTGATAATAGAAGTAATCATATGTCATAACATACTATAATGAAGCTACATGTTCATGTTGTAATAAATATCTAAAATAGGTACACTATAATGATCCACAAAATATGTTCCAAAAGCTCAAAATAAACAAAGAAACTAAGAAGCATCACAAGCCTCAGCCCAGTACGATGCTCTCCTACTCCTAAGAAGAGCATCAAGTACCTGTAGTAGGGCGCATGCCCTGATCAACACCTACAATCATATAATCTATTTGGGCCCAAAATAATTACCCAAATAGGGTGTGAGACTAAATCCCAGTAGACAACCACCAAAGGTCTGTTCCAATCTATTAGTGAGTATATGCAACAGGTAGTGTACAAAAAGAAAAAGCAGTAAACTAGGAAGTACTCAAAAGTAAACAATCCTACAACTCATATTTTTCATTTTGTTTCATTATGTTCAGTTTGAAAATTCAAGTACATTGAATTATATAAGTCTCGAGATCCGGACTAATCCAATCAATCCACTATATAAAGGATGCTCAACAGATACCTCAAAAGGATATCTAAATAAGTAAAGTGAATTCTGAATCCAAGCTTGTTCTTTATCTTGGAAAATGCATCATAAGTCATTCCATTTCAATATTCAACTCAACATCCTGACCACAGTCATTGCAAAACCCCACCCGTAGAAATAAAAAATCATCACCCATAGGCATAACAAGTCCTCACCTGTAGGCATAACAAATCCTCACTCGTATTCATAACAAATCCTCACCCACAGGTATAAAAAATCCTCACCCGTAGGCATAATAATCAAAAGGGTCGATCCCAGTATATCATAATTTTAGAATAATAGACAACACATGAAAATTACACTATTACATTGTTAACATAATAACAACTCACATGGGAATCATACAAACAAGGCCTAAACAGTAATATGCATAACATGGGGAAAATGAGCAATCACTAATCCCAAACCCTTAATCAAATAAATCATAATTTATCACAATTTCAATTCCATTATAAAAGTAATCCATACTTAATAACCCAGTTAGCGAAAAAGGCATTCCTTATAGGAAACCTCTGCCAAACGACCATAAACCGTCATTCCAAGGGAAACACACCCATGGGGTGGCCCTTAATCAAGTTAAACAACCTAATTCATACTTTAAAACACCTATTCAATTAACTAAACACCAATAGACAACAGCAAGGGAAAATCATAAATTAAGCAACACCCAAAAAAATGGACGCGCAACACTTCGACATATATAAACATCATGATAATTCCTGAAATCCACAAGACCACCTACCTCATAATCGTACAACTCTCCTCGTCCATCATTAGGATTTGATTGAAACTAGAGATGAGTAGATATACCAAATTAGAAATAATTATCAACCATTGATAACTCATTCGAGAGACAAAATCAGGAAGAAAGGATCAAAAGGAATCGATCAATCACTAAGGGTATTTCAAAGGATCTGACGGTCTTCGAATCGGGTTTCAGACAACAAATAAAAAGGAAAAATCCCATTTGGATTTTTCTGGGCGTGCTGCTCATTGAAGGGGGTTCATTTATATCTGTCTGAAAAAATGATGCTACTACCCGACTTAATAATTAAAAAAAGTACACAACATGTACTTGAGACTACATGTTGTGTCTGTACAATTCCTAACCAGACCATTACACGACCGTGTATTGGGATTCCATGGTGTGTAGCCCTCCATACATAGCTTGTACTTTAAAGTACACAACGTGTAGTCCCCAGTCACGCCGAGTAACAGGCCTGCAGCCAAACCTTGACACATTTTACCCCATTTTCTTAAGTGTAAACTAAAAAGTAAAGATTCGTACCTTAGAGGTAGAACATGGTTCTTAAAAACTCCCCCCCATAAAGAAATTGGTCCTTGAATTTCCCTTCTAATGTTGATGAAGGAACATCAGAGAATAACTCTGTCCATTGCGATCGAATGTCAACCTCCCTCTCCCAAGTCTCATCCTGCACTTGGTTATGTTACCATATCACCCATTCTAAAGGAACAGATCATCCACAGAGAATGTTAATTCTATGATCCACAGTATGAATGAGATGCTCCTCAAAGGATGCATCTTCCTACTACACCACTTCCTCGAGCTGAATGGTGTGAGGCAGGTCGAAAAAGTAACGTTGCAACTAAGAAATGTGGAATATGTCGTGCATAGAACTGTACCTTTAAGGTAACTAAAATCGATAGGAAACCAGCCCAACCCTCTCCAAAATCTCAAATGGACCGACATATCTCATTGAAAGCTTTCCTTGGCTCCTGATCCTCTTGTGTCCAAACCTCAGTGCAACATGTAATAAAACTTGATCCCCAACCTTGAACTCTATAGTTCATCTAAGGTGATAAATATATGATTTTTGATGAGATTGTGCAGTAGAAATCCACTTTAGAATCAACTGAACATGATCAATAGTATATTAGACAAGACTAGGTCCCAACAAAACTGCCTCACTTACCTCCATCCAATTCAACATGGCCTACCGTATAAATCCTCATATAGGGCCATATAAATAGTTTCTTGAAATCTATTCTTGTAAGAAAACTCAACAAGGGGTGTGTGTGTCTCCCAGGAACCCTTGAAATTTAGGACGCATTCCCGAAGCATTTCTTCCAGCACCTGAATCATGTGCTCTGACTGGCTATCCATCTGGTGGTGGTAAGCTGTCCTCAGAAGCATCAATGTACCCAATGCCCTTTGTATTCCTTGCTAAAAATGAGAAGAAAACTAGGTATCCTTATCTAAAATGATAGAATATGGAAACTTGTGCATTCGTATAATCTCACAGATGTACAACCTACCAAGCTCATCAACAGTGAAGGTTTCTTTGATCGGTAGGAAGAGTGTAACCTTTATGAGTATATTAAGAACAATGCAAATGACATTGTTTCCACAACCCATCCACCATTGTAAAAATCCACCAAACATGCCCTCATAGTGTTCTAGCGATGCTTTTGGTGTGATTTTCCTTTAACTAGGAAAACCCGAACATAATTGGGGTCATAACAGAGACCTTATAGCAAAGAACGGTCGAACCCCGATCGACCTCATCAAAAGCGGTCACACAATATTTCTTCAAAATACAATGTGGACTTTTACACCACACCCACCATAAAATGGTGGAGTGTTTAAACTAGTTCTCTAGAACCAAACATGAAGAACAATAAATATAACGAGTCAAACCATCACTCGATTTCTTAGCTTAGAAATCCCCAGCTTAGAAGGATGATGTATTGCAACATAACACAATGCCTACTTCTAAGGAACCATACTCCCACAATGATCCCATTAACTAAATATCATACCTATATCTTGGTGATGCTCTTTTGTCAAGTTATCCCCTGATCAATTAAAAGTTTATGCCACAACATGAGTAAAAGCATAATTATAGATTGATCCCACTAGAACCATTACCTCTTTTTAAAACATAACATCTGAGCCCGAATACAAGTCTGAGATAACCTAAAATTCATCAACCTAGAGTTTAAGGAACTAACCATGGTGGTACATACTCCCCATTACAAGTGAGACTTTGGTACAAGGCTGAAAGTCCACATAAGAACACTCACTAAACCCAGAGCAACATTCACCTGGTAGTCACATTGAAGAAAATGACAGGCATCCCTGAGTTCGTCCAAGGTGTTCCTACACAGGAACCCAAGAATCACTCAGGATTAACCAAGCATCATTTAAAACTACAAATCAAGTGTAAAACATATAAAATATCATGAAATAGACCAACAGATCTCAACTGTAGCATGATGTATAACTGACACTCTCTTAGTGCATCCAGGACGATGTCAAGATATGGGACATGCTCATCTCTTAAGAAAGAGCACACTAAGAGAAACTTATGGATTACATGAGAAGTATAGTCAAACCACTAATAGTTTACCTCCTGAAAGAAAACTTGGATTCACCTACCAACACATCATCATTTAACAGATCACAATGCCTTTACCCCAAGGCATTTCTATAAAAACTCAAGCTTAATCACTGAGGTCCACCCATGATCGTCAGTGCCTCACAAGGACTACACACACAACCAAAACACAACAACTTCATGTTTCCAGAAATACATCGACATTAAAAAATATTAGAAATCCTAAAGGCATTAAAGTAGTGATGAACATCTCTAAATGGTCCTTGATTGTGATCCTTGTACTCAGAAGAACACATTTAAATAGAACTGACATGATGCTCCCCACCCAAGAGTGACATTAAGAATAAGGAACAACTACTCTAAAACATGTGAGTTTAGAAAAAAATTAAATTCATGAGTGTCATTCCACCAACCATGATCACTACATCATATCACCTGGCATGAAAACCAAAATTAAACTAACCAGTGTGTCAAAACACCCAGGTCACAAAAAGTAATTTTGAGTAGTGGGACGAACTTGGTTAAAAAATGTTTAGGTCACTCTACTATGAAGATAACCACTAACAAAAAAACTCAAAATCTCAACATTTTAACCGAACTCGATAGCTCATTTTTAACATTTAATAGTCGACGGGTACTACGTATGTCAACATATACTACCCTGAGTTTACAAGAACAAACTGTTGGAACTAGGCATGCAGCAGAAGCCCCAAATAGTGAGGTTTTAAATATTTTACACTGAATATCGATGTAAAATTTTCGACGCCAGTGAACAGAATCCCTGTCTTATCCTAGGACCACATGTGATTGATTTTAAGCATAAAAATTAACCGTAAAATACCTAGATTAATTCCAATGCCGCGCACGATGTCTTCTTGTTATTGTCGATCACTGCTCAAAGAATCTGACATCAAAATCCTCTAGATCTTCCACACGCACATCAATAAATCTATGGGAGTTCCATTCATCGTAATCTGGGTGCTAGCGCAGAATTTCGATGACACCTTCGACGCTCCAATGATCACCGCATCGCTTCACAAGCGATGCCTGAGAGAGTGCTTGATCCATGCTCATTGAATTCATATCTTCTCTCTCTTGATCATGGGTGAGAGGATAATAGAGAGAATCACCATGAATAATATTTGGAAATATCATATCTTATATTTATCGTGTCATTTAATTATCCGGAAATACCAACCCGACCCCTGAATAATTAACGCACTGTCAATGATATTTTATGACTACTAAACTGAGTCATAAATATTATTATCATTTATTTGTTATATATTAAAATATATCACATGCTAATAATTGATTCCAAACTTGACTCATCATTCTAATAAATAATAATTGAACCTTGAATACATTTAATATTCGTCAATTAATATTTTTCATGTATTTACTAAAAATAGGTAAATATATTTAATAAAAAAATTCAATGCTCATTATTTTAAACTCGAATAATATGAATTTATTTATTACATTGGTGATTGTTTTTTCTTGTACAAATCCCAAACCCCAGTGATGGGCCCCACTATGTCCAAAACTCCAATTGAACTAAATAGGGAAGATTCTTGAATAAGCTATTGTTTGTGACCCTCAAGACCCTTATCTCGACAGTAGTGAATAGTATTCACAGACCAAGAGAGGGATCTAGAAACCCATCATGGCCCATGAAGAGATAAGTATTTTCACATTAGTGACATCCAACCTACGAACACGCACTGTGTAATATAATCTCTTTGTCTGTAATATCTCATAAAGCAGGACGCACTCATGTGTCATTTCCCTTTTTCCGGATTTATTGTTTGTTGATTTAATTGGACGGATTTACCCTCCACTTCCATATCCATGGTCTTATAAAGGAACTTCCATACTTATCAACATGGTATGAGATATATTACTTCCATAACCTAGAAGTGACAAATCCTTTCTTAACCATTCAACCAATGTTATGCCACCAAAGACGAACCCAACACAAACTACCTCTCCACAAATTCATTTCCATGGTTTTCATCTTCCATAAAATTATGTAATCAAATGAAATACATTGGTAATGATCTCAAGTCAGGATACCATTACACATGATCATATATAGGAACATCCAATTACACCTGAAACATGTGGTGTTCCTATTGGTGGGTCAATCCTCATGATCTCACTACTAGAGATCACAAAGTGTGAAATTCATGAGAAGAAGTCTCAATGCTTATGATCCCCCAACACCTGATAGTCAAACATCTACTGTATCCAATATGTAAGATGTATCTAGACTATAGAACATATATTTAAGATTAATGTCATAGTATCTAGAGGTTCTCATTATAGTCTGGGATTTTCTATAACCTTTCAATACAACAATTAATCTTTTGACATTACTATTTCTATAGTGGACGCAGAAAAGTATACACTATAATGGTAAGATGACATAATTTATATCTAACTATATACATGATATGGTAATCAAAATCACTGAAAAATTTGGCCTAGGTCACCCACTATTTCAACACTCCCACTTTCACTAGAGACAACTTGCTAACCAAACTTGTTAGCTACACACATGATGAACATCATGTTTCTTCTGAGTAATGACTTTAGCTACTGGGCCTGCCATGGTTCTACTGAGTCTTCTATTGTGACCTCATCTCCTTGAGTAAAACTTCACAAGTGATGGTATCCTATGTATATCCCTTTTTTACAATGTCATAACTTGACATCTTGGATAGTAAGAATATAATAATTTTCATTATGATAACACTTTTCTTACCAGGTATGATTCCAAGAACTAAAACAAATCGTTGCATTTAACTGCTTTTTAGCTACCTCAAAATCTTCAAAATACTCAGTCTTATAGGTATGGGTACCACTAGCTGATATGAGATTGACTCGCTCATCATCTTTAGCCTAACTACGATAGTATATCACATTAATATATGGAAGCCCAGTTTGTATCCCCAAAAACTGGTATCCTTCTTCTCCATTTACCAGGTACATATCTTTTTTACTATCCAAAGTACAATTAGATCATTCTAACTACATCCCTTGCAGTTCTCCTAGATATAACTAATATTTTCCTACTATAAAATATACCTTGGAAATATCAGTACTTTTACATATCATGGAATATGTTATTGATCCATCGCTTCGACGTATGGAATTAAATCATCACGTTTATCTCTTCTCATATCCTGAACATGTTAATCTGAAGAGATTATGACCTATGAAATAGGAAACAATTCAAATCTTGAATTGTTCTAACAATTCCACTATATGTATGATTTACTAGGACCAAGAAATCTATAGCTCTTACTCAGTATATCCCATTCCCTAGAACTTAGGTTAATACTTTAAGTCAATCACTGGAGAATAAATTTCATTTTGGTCTTAAGTAACTTGAAGAACAATTTGTTTTATATATGTTCCCGAACATATATTTTTTCTTAGAAAACATTGGCGCTCCCACTAACCACTGGTAGACACATGGAAAACATTTGTTACAAATGTATATTCTATGATCATGTAGCTTACTTCAATACAAAACTGGATTTTAGTAACTTGCAACCTTTATTAGCATTCTGTGACATAACCATCCCTTTCTGGTTGTGTCATATAGACACCATCCATGATTCGTGGTCATGACATCTAGTGCTAAATAATTTGACCATAGATATTAGCTATGACAAGTAAAATTCTAAAGGATTTAGGCATAATGACTTGGTGAAACCAATCAAGAATTATTGGTACCAAGTTTGTACCATACATGTATCAACTCACTTGAATACCCACCATAATATTCAAAATAATAATCCACTTTTCACTTTGATACATGGAATTCATTAATTGAATTTTAGTTGGTCTTATCAATTTTAGCTAATTTCCATACACTGCTTACTTGTAGGAAATATTATTCACATTGAATAATAGATCAGTGACCGCAGTGAATATAAAAACCATCGCCATGGTTTAATCTTTCCTACGCAGTATGGGTCTCTAGAACATACTCTATTCCACATGCGATTGTGGAACTAGTTCCTATGTCAACTATTTGTGCATCTTGAGTATTGACTAAACACAAGTCAATATTTCTCCCACTATCTCTAATAGAGATGTGCACCCTCTTATAGAATGTAGTTTTTCACTTAATTATAACTTTTCTATCTTATGGATTTATGTAATATCCTAAGAAATCATTTGGATAAGTACCTTAGATGCACAATGTGTTTATCTTGATGCAAGTTTGTTTGTATCCGAACAAAATATTTGCATCCAAACACAAGTCCTTATGACATAATGGATTTACATCATACTATGAATCTTATGATATCCATTTTTTTATAATTGGCATATGGTTATGGGATATCACCATTATTTGAAAAGCATTTCATGAAATATAATGAAAGTTTCTGCAAGTTGTAACATTGATACTACCTATATCAAAATTTTGATGTATAACATATGTATTTAGGAATTGATCCACGCTACATGTTTGTTGATCAATGTTGATATGTAAAACTTCATCATCAATCCTTCTCATTAACAACAATTTAGTGATATCGATAAGGTAATGTGTGTTTAAAAAATTTCTCCACACTACATTATCATGATTGATGAATGCTTGGTCAAGATATTCTTTGGTATCCCAACCTGAAGCAACTCATATATCCTGACCATGCATATACTTCACTTTATTATTCCTTAATTAATTAAAGGAATTTAATGAATTATATATACCTATAGCTTATACTCGGAATATTTCATTCTCACTTATTGAACTATTTCCAAAAGCTTTGAGACATACCTTTATTTATAAAGGATCCTTTTTCTAAATTAAAGATGTCAATAAAATCAAAAAAATTAGCTGTGTCGAGCCAAAAAACCATACGTGGTATATTCATGATGTCCTCTTTTAGTATTACTTAACAAAGAATTATGTTGTCACAACTGGGTATAAGTCTTACATTTATATTCATTGCTAATTGCCTATGAATCACATATCATTGAACTAGTGATTGAGTTTACCTAAAAAAACATTCATTACAGAACCTGATATAATTCCTCCTTGAGTCCAAGGACACATGATATTAATTTTTATGGTTATACTCAATAATAGTTCAACACAAATATTTCACTTGGAAATTAAGAAGTCGTGTACTTCTCACCAATGGCCTCGGTATCACCCTTTCACAGCCACTTAGAGAATACACCTGACTTCTTGTAATGTTTCTATACTTACTTGGTAACTATATTTAAATACACATATGTAAAAAGCATATATTATTAAATACCTAAGTAGTAAAAGTAAAACATTAAATTGATGAATATTCCTGATGCAGATGAGACAACTTGCTTCTTTGAATAAGTTTATTTCTTTTAAACTTTCATTATTTTATTTTATAATATGCAATGAAAATAATCTTTGTTAATAACTCATTAATTGAAGGAATTCACAAATGTTCCATTGGCATTAAATGCCTTTGAACTTTCCACATTGTCTTTCAATTTATTTTCCATAATAATTAAAGATAAAACTATCTTTGAATTCTTATGAACTTGGAGAACCTTACCTAGAATGATAATGAAGCGTTTACTCAATGCTTGTTTGTTTTATAACATAAAATGAAACTTGAGTAAAGGGGTGAATATGATATGAGAAAGGGATCCATTTAAAGATCATGATAAATCATTCAATTTACACATACAATGTAACATCGTCTTATTCATATCATTGATTTGCTTTGTCTTTGCTAACATCTTAGAGATGAGACTTTATGTTTATATCATCCATGTCCTGGTGTAGCGACTACAACTAACACTGGACATTAATGAAAGCATAATAATATAACTATCATATTCTTTATACATTATTCTCCTGTAATTAATTTTTACCCTCTCTTCTTGAGGTAATTAAACAGTGTTGGGGACAGAGACACCTTGAGTTTCCTATATCATAGTACTATACGCATGTGCCTATACTATTCATGGATACTCATGTCAGTGTAGACATCTACTTTTTCCAATATAATATCATAGTTTTTAAACTTGTGGTATAACTTTCCATTTTTCTACAAAAATGAATTTTAGAAGATGAGGGACTTATATCTGGATTACCGGTTTATAAATTTTGATTAAATAATTAATTAAAACATTTAATGTCTCCCACTATTTTATCGGATTCTAGGAACCCTCTATTCTAGAATTATAATACTCTGTCGCTTGATTATTTTAGTGGTAAGGATCCCGGAACCACCCCTCATAGTCTACAAGCTATGGATACATCACTAATTAGAGGGTTCGAGGTAGGATTTTGGCTAGCCGACTGCTTTAACTTGCAGTTCCTTGATCTGTTGAGTGAAGTCCCAGCTTATAAAATTAGAACTTGATTTACTCAACGCATGCCTCTAAAATTAAAAAAATCCAGCTATGGCTAATTTTTTGCTGCAATTTTAGTTCTGTCAAACCATCATTCTCATAAGGACTACCCGGTAGTAAGAGGCACCCTCAGCTATGGTACGACTGACACCTCAAACAGTCAGTTTTGTCCAAACTTGAATGACGGAAGGTGGTTATGAATTAATATATCTTTTAGATTTTTATTATTTTTAATGTGATGAAATAAATCATTTTCTATTTTTTATAAGCACGTACTATGTGATCACACTCACAATTCAACATGCATGAAATAGAAAAATATATCGTGTAACATGTTTATTTTATCTTGCATGCTTGTTTATTATTATTCTATGTGATCGTGTTCTAACTACACATTTACAAAATAATAAACCATGCAGAAATAAAATTAAAAACCTTATCATGAGTTGATTCAAATGGTTGATCCGTTTAGTGAATAATGTACCAACCAAAATTGTAGGGGTAAGTACCTTTAGTTGTGTGGCTTGCAACTAGAACAACAATGTCTCCTCATCCAATGAAACTCTTGTCTAGTGCGTCGCTGTCACTTGGCAAGAAGTGCGTCATACCTCATCTCATCATTATAAAATTTTACTCGCAAGTAGGCGAGGGGACATCGGGGTATAAAATATACAACTCTGAGAATGGATGTGCATGCCCTTATACATACAACGACACTTGAGACGAGACACATATAATCTTTTATTTAATTAAACTAATTATTACAAACCGACATTAAATAATTAAATAAACAATCAAGCACCGGACAGGCATTTGTTGGTCTCTAACTCATGATCAACATACGCATTAAACTCACGTATATAAAATAAATGTAAAATAAAAATTAAACTTGCATTAAAAATAAATTATGAGGGAATTTAATTGAATTAAAAATTGACTCATATTTTTAATCCAATATTTAAGTCGTTCGATCCCATTTAATTAATTTAATTTTAAAACTAAAAATTAAATTAATTAATTAATTTAATTTAAACACCAATTAAATTAATTACACTAAAGTCATTATTAAATTAAATATTCATATTTAATTAATTTAATTATCAACTATAATTAAATTAATTATCTTAATTAATTTTTGATCAATTAAAATTATATCTGGTCTCTGAAAACTGGGCAGGGATTGTTCGGGTCGGGGAGAACCCGCACAGGCCCAGTCCGTGCCTTGCAGACCCCGTGCAGGGGCATTATGGGATATGTAGGTCCGCCTAAGCTCGTTCCAGGCTGGGCTGACCCACTCAGACTTATTATGGGGTATAGAAAGTTTTCTTCCCTCTAAGAGGACCGGGCGGTGGCTGGAATGGGGTAGGTCAGTAGCGAAGCGAGGTAGTTAGGATTGGCCGGAGTGGCCGTGACAGTTGGAACCCGATGCGGATGTTGTCGCGTGCATGAGGGTTCGAGCACGAAGGCACTAGAGGGAACCTATCGGTTCGCTTGGCTGGAGGAGACCAGACCCGTGGCCCTGGTAAGTGGCGCTAACGGAGGGAGGAGGGAGGCCTGACAGGTGAAGGGTGAACGACACAGTAGAGGTCGGCTGGTGCTAGGGCACTGCTGCAAGGGGAAGCGGGGTGTGGGATGCGCTGACTTGGCATGGAGGGAAGATGGCCTTCAAGCACTTCCTAGTGTGCTACGGGGTCTGCAGCGAAATGACATAAGGAGGCAATTGCGAGGAAGCACCGGGGTGTGCCTGGCCTGGTGTGCTGTGACACTATGGGCAGAGGGAGGCAACTCTGCATAGAGGACCGCACTGTTGGCCGGGGCTTAATGGAACATTGCTGCGCTTGCAATAGAAGGAGGCAAGGCAGCCCTGCGGCTAGGAGCGGAGGCAGTAAGGGAGGGTGGGATGGGCAGGGAGTTTCCGGGGTGTCAGTTGGGCTTTGTGTAGTGCATGGCTGGGCACTGCTTCAGTCGGGACCATGGGAGGAGGAGGAGGCCTGCTGGTGCACTACAATGTGACAGGGAGAGTCAGGCCGAGGTGGAGATGGTGGGAAAATTTTGTGGGATGGGTTTTTTTTTTTTTTTTTTATTTTAATGGGTCAAACGTTAATAAAATTAGGTAACTGGGTCCCTTGAGCGCCAGACCATGTGGCGCTCAAGGGTTGTGGAATTGGAGCGCCACTTCAAGTGGCGCTCCACCAATTTGCCGGTAAAAGAGTTCAGCGCCACTTGAAGTGGCGCTGAAAAAAGAAATACAAACCGTGCAGCGCCACTTCAAGTGGCGCTGCACCCTTCTTCCCAATGAAGTCGGCGCCACTTGAAGTGGCGCCGAAACTCCCCCTCCTCCTATAAATAGGACCCTCGCCCCCCACCCCATTCCTCACTTCCTCTCCATTCCTCCCTCCCTCCCTTCCTCTCTCTCTCTCAAACTTTTTTCTTGTGTTCTTCGGTTGCGTTCTTCGGTTGCGGTGAAGCCTTGCCTCTTCGGTTGCTCTGCCGGTGTACCTACGTCGTCACAAATTTGAGGTAAATCTTTCTTTAAATTTATTTAATAGTTTTATTTAATAATTTAGTTGTTTAATTTATAGAATTAGTATATAATGTTTGTATTTTATAAATTGTATGGTTTTTTTAAATGTAATTAGATAATGAAATGATTAGTTAGTTAAATAATTAATCATAATTAGTTGATTAATCAATGATAATTAAGTTATTAATTAATCATAATTAGGTAAATAATTAAATGTAATTAGATTATTATTTAATGATTATTAGCTAATTAATTAATCATAATTAGCAAATTAATTAATCATAATTATTTAATTAATGAATCATAATTAGTTAATTAATTCATTATAATTATTATTAGTAAATTAATTAATCATAATTAGTTAAGTAATTAATCATAATTAGTTAAGTAATTAATCATAATTAGTAAATTAATTAATCATAATTAGGTTATTAATTAATCATAATTAGGTTATTAATTAATCCTAATTAGTTAATTAATTAATCATAATTAGGTAATTAATTAATCATAATTAGGTAATTAATTAATCCTAATTAGGTTATTAATTAATCCTAATTAGTTAATTAATTAATCATAATTAGGTAATTAATTAATCATAATTAGGTAATTAATTAATCCTAATTAGGCTATTAATTAATCCTAATTAGGTTATTAATTAATCATAATTAGGTTATTAATTAGTCATAATTAGGTAATTAATTAATCCTAATTAGGTTATTAATTAATCATAATTAGGTAATTAATTAATCATAATTAGGTAATTAATTAATCATAATTAGGTAATTAATTAATCCTAATTAGGCTATTAATTAATCCTAATTAGGTTATTAATTAATCATAATTAGGTTATTAATTAGTCATAATTAGGTAATTAATTAATCCTAATTAGGTTATTAATTAATCATAATTAGGTTATTAATTAATCATAATTAGGTAATTAATTAATTCTAATTAGGTAATTAATGAAACATAATAGGTTATTAATTAATCATAATTCGCTAATTAATTAATCATCATTAGGTAATTAATGAAACATAATTAGTTAATTAATCAATCATAATTAGGTAATTAATTAATCATAATTAGGTAATTAATTAATCATAATTAGGTAATTAAATAATCGTAATTAGGTAATTAATTAAGCATAATTAGTTAATTAAGTAATCATAATTAGGTAATTAAGTAATCATAATTAGTTAATTAATTAATCATAATTAGTTAATTAATTAATCATTAGTAGTTAATTAATTAATCATAATTAGGTTATTAATTAATCCTATTTAGGTTAATAATTAATCATAATTAGGTTATTAATTAATCATAATTAGGTTATTAATTAATCATAATTAGGTTATTAATTAATCATAATTAGGGCATTAATATATCCTAATTAGGTTATTAATTAATCATAATTAGGTTATTAATTAATCCTAATTAGGTTATTAATTAATCATAATTAGGTTATTAATTAATCCTAATTAGGTTATTAATTAATCATAATTAGGTTATTAATGAAACATAATAGGTTATTAATTAATCCTAATTAGGTAATTAATAAATCATAATTAGGTTATTAATGAAACATAATAGGTTATTAATTAATCATAATTAGCTAATTAATTAATCATAATTAGGTAATTAATGAAACATAATTAGTTAGTTAATGAAACATAATTAGGTAGTTAATTAATCATAATTAGGTAATTAAATAATCATAATTAGGTTATTAATCAATCATTACTTGCTAATTAATCAATCATAATTAGTTAATTAAGTAATCATAATTAGCTAATTAAGTAATCATAATTAGCTAATTAATTAATCATAATTAGTTAATTAATTAAGCATAATTAGTTAATTAATTAATCATAATTAGTTAATTAATTAAGCATAATTAGTTAATTAATTAATCATAATTAGTTAATTAAGTAATCATAATTAGGTAATTACTTAACCATAATTAGGTAATTACTTAACCATAATTAGGTAATTAGTTAACCATAATTAGGTAATTAGTTAACCATAATTAGGTAATTAGTTAACCATAATTAGGTAATTAGTTAACCATAATTAGGTAATTAGTTAACCATAATTAGGTTATTAGTTAACCATAATTAGGTTATTAGTTAACCATAATTAGGTAATTAGTTAACCATAATTAGGTTATTAGTTAACCATAATTAGGTAATTAGTTAACCATAATTAGGTAATTAGTTAACCATAATTAGGTAATTAGTTAACCATAATTAGGTAATTAGTTAACCATAATTAGGTTATTAGTTAACCATAATTAGGTAATTAGTTAACCATAATTAGGTTATTAGTTAACCATAATTAGGTAATTAGTTAACCATAATTAGGTAATTAGTTAACCATAATTAGGTTATTAGTTAACCATAATTAGGTAATTAGTTAACCATAATTATGTTATTAGCGAAGTAGTTATATTATTCAGCGAAGTAGTTATATTAATCAGCGAAGTAGTTATATTAATCAGCGAAGTAGTTATATTAATCAGCGAAGTAGTTATATTAATTAGCGAAGTAGTTATATTAATTAGCGAAGTAGTTATATTAATTAGCAAAGTAGTTATATTAATTAGCCAAGTAGTAGTAAATTGCCTATGGAATATACCTTTGCATTACATTCTAGGAATGATAATAAATTTAGTTTTCAATCTACCTTGACCTCGGTTTGTAATTGAAGTTATGAACTTGAATTTAGTAGTTCAATATATTTGTTGCATATTAAGTGTTAGAGTTATCATGAAATGATTGCTCTCTTGAGTAAAGTATCCCCGGGTAGAGGGGCTTTGGGTCGGACCACCTACTTTCCTGGAGGCTTGCCTTGTCTAGGAAAGTGAATGGGGTTGGCTATCTGTCGCTCCGGGCTTACTCATGTGGAGACTTTCAATTTCATATAACTCTATGCTTTTACATGACATGTTCGTGTACCTCATGCATATAATGCATGTGGATATGTATAAATATATTTGACTTCTATTTTTGGGTAAGTAACACAAACTTGTGGGTTGTGTAAATAGTTACACATCAATATGGTTTGAACATATTGATTTGGTGGAGGGATTAGGATTCCAACCTAAATTACTAGAAGCATGCATACATAAATTGATTCTTTAATCAGATTTAATTAATAACAGTGGTTTCTTTTAGATAAAAAAGATGGTCGCCGCTTATATTTATTGCAACGGTCAAATAATTGAGACAGAACAAGGATGCAGTTATAGTATACATCCAGAAGCTGTTGTGATGCTTGGAGGATGTACTACTTTGGAAGCTGTGCAAAGGAAAATCCATCGGAGGTTAAAACTCGCGAGGAATCAAGTAATAGAGTCCATTACATTCAGACATCTTCAATTTATAGATAGGTTTTGGCATGTGCCATATCCGGTAAATGATGATGATGATTGGGAATATATACTTTCATTGGTTAAGTATATACCTGAGAATCAAATGATGGAGTTGTATGTCACTATAGCTACAATGGAGGTTCCATCGACATTGGAAGTTGACCCATCTCAAATTCATGAAACTATGTCATATGCTCCTTCACATCAAGACGTTCCATCAACATCAGTAGTTATTCCATCATTTCCATCAGCCACAGTTTCAATGGATAGTCCTCCACATACTTTAGATGCATTGGTTGATGAATTTGAGGATGATGACAATTTTGAACAAGATGAAGAGGAAGTTGAAGAAGAAGAAGAGCATGCGGAAGATCAGTCTGTACCAACTCATGCGAGGTTCAACCGACCGTTGAACCATCCTCCACTATTGGCTTCCTGGTCGACTGAAGGCATGAATCGCTTGCCAGAATTTGATTATTCAGTTATCACTCCCAGTTCAGAATTTCCAGGAATCATTGGTGGCATAAATCGAGTGTCAGATAACGATGTTCTGTATATTGGCAGAGAGT
This sequence comes from Viscum album, assembly GCA_963277665.1. Classification (NCBI taxonomy): domain Eukaryota; kingdom Viridiplantae; phylum Streptophyta; class Magnoliopsida; order Santalales; family Viscaceae; genus Viscum; species Viscum album. The sequence continues at coordinate 1,102,459,411 of OY728134.1, read as the reverse complement.
TTGAGAGCAAAGAAGCAATGAAAAATGTGATAAAACAATATCACATTGAAAGACATTACTCATATGTTGTAGAAGAGGCAAAGAGATCTTATTATTTGATCCGTTGTGACAAATTTGAATCGAACTGTCAAATGCGTCTGCGAGCTATTATTGATAACACTTTTCACAGCTGGCGCATCACTAGATTTACTCCACACACATGTGTGAACCCAAGCTTGGCACAGGAACACTCTTCATTAGATGTTGAGTTTGTTTCAACTATTATTGTTGAAATGATTAGAGCATGTCAAGATGTCCCCGTGGTTCTGGTCATTGAGCGAATCAAACAGCTTTTTGGGTATCGAATCTCTTACTGGAAGGCATGGGCAGCACGACAAAAGGCTATTGTGAAAGTGTATGGTGATTGGGATGACTCTTATCGAGTTCTACCACAACTGTTGGAGCTTCTACGCCACAATAATCAAATAGTCTATCGGTTACATACAGTTGAATATGTTAACCAACAGAACCAACTTGACCGCTCAATGGTTGTGTTTGATAGATTATTTTGGACATTTTTACCATGTGTGGCGGCTTTTAGACATTGCAAGCAGTTCATACAAATTGATGGCACATTTCTGTATGGAAAGTATACCGGAACTTTATTGATTGCCGCCACACAAGATGGAAATCGAGCCCCTCTGCCTATAGCATTTGCAATTGTGGAGAAAGAGAACTTCTCATCATGGAGCTGGTTTCTGGCATGTCTCCGAGAGTTTGTTACGGATGCAGAAGGGATTTGTCTTATTTCTGATCGCCACCGTGCAATCAAGGAGGCGATACAGTCTGAGGGTCTTTCGTGGAGACCACCATATGCCCATCATCGATACTGTATTCGACACATTGCCAGCAATTTGCGAAAGAAGTTCAAGAATGAGTCGATGAAAAAGGCAATCTTAAAAATTGGTATGAACATCCTTTTCTGTTTAAAATGTTTTTGTCGTAGTTATTTTCATAACTGTTCAGATGACTGCTTGTATGATAGCATATGAGCCTCAACAACAAAGGATGGAGGAGCGTCTTCAAGATATCCACAGAGTGAATCCAGAAGTGTATGATTACATGATGCAAATTCCAAAGCAGAAATGGTCGTTGGCATATGATGATGGGAGGAGATATGGTCATATGACGACCAACATCGTAGAATGTATAAATGGAGTTTTCAAGGGTGTTCGAAAACTACCTATCACAGGTAAATACGAATATTTCAATATATGTTACTCAGAAGAGTTACTATTATAATATAATATTTGTATAATGTCGTAAATCTAAATTTCAGGGTTGGTACAAGAGACCTTCTATCGTAGTGTAAAGTACTTTCTGGAACGAGGAAAGCAAGCTGAAGAGGGCTTGAACAGAGGGATGCGCTATGGACACCATTTCCAACGCGAGCTAGATACAATTCTTCAGGAGGCCGCAACTTACCGTGTAACTGCATTTAATCGTCCAGAGCAACGATTTGAGGTCGCTGAGCCCGGTGATGCTATGGCATGTAGCAATGGTCGTGTGCGAGTTGTTTTATTGGAGAAGCGTTACTGTGATTGTGGCAACTTTCAGGCACTGAGATATCCCTGCGGCCATGTGATTGCTGCATGTGCTTACGTACACGTATCTTGGGAGCAGTTCGTTGATCCAGCTTATCGGCTCGAGAGCATCAACTCCTGCTACAATACTCCGTGGATGCCAATCGGGGAATATCAGAATTTTCAGCTGCCTGATGGCGCACCCACGCTTCTACCAAACAGCAACAGACTTCGACCTAAAGGGAGACCAAAGTCGACTCGTATTCGGAATGAGATGGATTGGCCTAGTGAACATCCAGCTGGACGGCGGTGCAGCATATGCCGCCAGGAAGGTCATACGAAGACACGTTGCCCTAGACACATAGGGCAATCATCTAATGGTTAAAATGAATCATGTATTCTATCAGTTACTGTAAAACTTTGTACATGTAATTATTTTTATCATTTCACCATTTTTAATCATATTTGTCTTACTTGTAAATAGGGTAATTTTTTGAAAATGTACCACGATTTCACGTGACATTTTTTGTCGAACGATCAACATTACATGAGTAGCTTTAAACAAACAACACCAACTCAAAAAAAGGAATGTACCTGTATAAGAAAACAAAACCATTTGAAGGGAGGTATTATACCATCAGGAAGAGAGATTCTAGAAATGTGCAATGTTATGAAAAACCTTTAGATGAAATGTGTCAGTTCCCCACTAAATGTGCATGTTTCTTCAAAATTTTCAGGCTGGAGATAATCCACCATAAGTTTCACATAGCCTTATGTCTTCCATGGATTAATGTCAAACACTTCAACCAATTTGTTTACTTTATGGGGAAGTAAAACCTCATTCCTTTGAATATGCACATTACCATGAACATATAAAATCATAATTTTGCAAGGAAAACTACTAATCTCATGTTTACTGAAATACCCCTTAACGTAAGAATGATACAAATAGTGTAAGTACCCAATAACAAGATTCCAATCCATTTTGAAGGATAATGGGGATGACAAGGAAACATCAACCCCCAGGCCCACCCCTTCCACCCATTCAACCAACTTCGGTAACTCCTATAGAAGTAGTTTTTCAAAAAAATGAAATGTCACACCACCACAGCTTTCTACATCCATATTAACCCCCCAATTCAGTTTCATTAAATGTGGACAGTCCCCATTTTTACCAAAGTCAATGATGCACTATTAAACCATCACTTTTCAACCCCCGCCTCAAAAATACAAAATGCTTTGAGGGATGAGAAATGATTCGGTGCATTTTAGAACATTGAAATGTGTCGAATCATTTCTCATCCCTCAAAGCATTTTGTATATTTGAGGGGGGGGGGGTTAAAAGTGGTGGTTTAATAGTGCATCATTAACTTTGGTAAAAATGAGGGCTGTCCACATTTAATGAAACTGAATTGGGGGGTTAATATGGATGTAGGAAGCTGTGGTGGGGTGACATTTCATTTTTTTGAAAAACTACTTCTATAGGAGTTACCGAAGTTGGTTGAATGGGTGGAAGGGGTGGGCCTGGGGGTTGATGTTTCCTTGTCATCCCCATTATCCTTCAAAATGGATTGGAATCTTGCTATTGGGTATTTACACTATTTGTATCATTCTTACGTTAAGGGGTATTTCTTCCACTATACTGCACATCTTTGGCTGGAGATCGTGCTGCAGTAGTACCACTCATTCACTTCCACATCGTTGAGTTGCACCAGCCAGACCGGGTCATGCGCCAGTTCGGTTTTATACAGCATATCCCCTTGGCACCACGACAGACTACCGAGCTACATTCGATTGTGCTTATAGGTAGACAGACGACAGACTGGCGACGACATCATGCATCTTATATCCAGCTTTGGGACAGGCGTGCACGATTCAGTATCTTTCCACAGGGATATATCACATCACACTCTGATTTATCTGATCAGGGGGATTATGCACACTGGTATCGACGACATACCATCATGTACCTTACACGTCAGGGGATTGGCATTTAGCGATTGGTATGTTTACTAAGATTTATTAATTTTGTTTAACTCATTTTTGATATTAATTTGATTGTCATTTCATTTGCAGGCAGACGCCATTGGTCAGCTTGCACATTCCACGCAGCCTCAGGAACATGCATATATTCTGCGGGAGGTAGTTCATCGGGATGTGGTGGCTCTATTGGATCATCTCCGGTTGATACGTGACAGTTTTTTTGATGAGGAGCCACAGATATATCCGGATCCATATCTTCAGGCAGAAGCACCTGAGGATGACGATGTCCCTGCTATGCCTGCTGAGGAGGATGCACCGCCACCGCCGCCGCCAGCTGGACGACAGAGACGAGCACATCCGGGGGGGCAGAGGCGACCACATCGACATCCGAGAGCGGCTCCTGCAGATGTCGTCGCACCACAAACAGACGATCACGCCCAGCCGACTGATGATTTTGCACAGCAGGGAGACATTTATATACCGCATATGGCGTCTCCGCAGACTACTATGGACTTCGATCTGGGTGCAGTCACACAGCTTATGGCGGCCCCCTCTCCTCCCGACGAGGCCTTCTTCAGTACCCCATTTCTACCATTTATAGGGGCTTCAGAGCCATATGTCACCCCATATGGTTTTGGGGCATCCTCACATGATTTTGGGGCGTCCTCACATGATTTTGGTCAGTCCTCTACACAGCATCATGAGGAGGCACCAGAAGCACCGGAAGAGGAGGAACCTGCAGAGAGGACACCGGAGCGACATGGACGTCGGACGCTGAGAGGACGTGACATTCAGACACCGCGTTGTGGTACCGGAGGGCATCGTCGTTGATGTTTTTGGATGTGATGTTGTATATATTAAAAAACTTATTCACTATGATAAGTAATTGTTGTTTAAGTCAAACAAGAAAATCAAAAATCTATTAAATACAAACTTATTTCAATTAACTATTAAATTATAAAGTACAGGTACAATATAAACAAAATTTTTCACAGCGAGTTAACCATTAATAATTAATAATTATAATGACAAATAATAATTAATAATTATATTACTAACTAATTAATTATTGTATATAAAATAATAATATTTTATAGACGTTCAAAGTCACGTAGTTGAAACATTTTTAAGTTACAACTAGGTGGTTTTGAAAGCCTATAAAATATTTTCTATCGACATTTTTTACGTAATTTTTTTATTTTCATCTATTCAGTATATGTTTAATCCAAGTTTCAAGTTTCATTCATATTGGTCATATGAATTATGTTTTATAGACGTTTAAAGTCACATAGTTGAAACATTTTTAAGTTACAACTAGGTGGTTTTGAAAGCCTATAAAATATTTTCTATCGACATTTTTTACGTATTTTTTTTATTTTCATCTATTTAGTATATGTTTAATCCAAGTTTCAAGTTTCATTCATATTAGTCATATGGATTATGTTTTATAGACGTTCAAAGTCACATAGTTGAAACATTTTTAAGTTACAACTTGGTGGTTTTGAAAGCCTATAAAATATTTTCTATCGACATTTTTTACGTAATTTTTTTATTTTCATCTATTCAGTATATGTTTAATCCAAGTTTTAAGTTTCATTCATATTGGTCATATGAATTATGTTTTATAGACGTTCAAAGTCACATAGTTGAAACATTTTTAAGTTACAACTAGGTGGTTTTAAAAGCCTATAAAATATTTTCTATCGACATTTTTTACGTAATTTTTTTATTTTTATCTATTTAGTATATTTTTAATACATGTTTTAAGTTTCATTCATATTGGCCATTTAGATTATATTTTATAGGCTTTCAAAGTCACATACTTGAAACATTTTTAAGTTTCAAGTAGGTGGTATTGAAAGACTATATGTTTAACAATATTTCAATTTTTTTTATAAATAGTTACTTATAACTATGTAAATATATACATGTATAAATATATAATTATATATATACAAGTATAACTATAATTACAATATAATTCTAAATATAATTATAAATATAATTCTACACACACACATACACACACACATATATATATATATTTCTATATGAATATTAAATATATTTATAAATAAATTTTAGATATATATGTAACAATATTTTTATAATTATATATTTTAAATATATTCATATTCATATAATTATAAATATTTATATTTAAAGATTAGTTTATAATTATATAATTACAAATATATTTTTTATTTAAAAAATATATATAAATAGATTTATATTTATAAATATTTATTTTTAATTATATATATACATAATTATATTTATACACACACATATAATTATATATATACATAAATATAATTTCATAATTATATAATTATAAATATAATAATAATTAATTTAGCATTTTTAAATACATATTTATAAGATTATTTTTAAAATTTTATTTATTTATTTTGAAATTATTTATTAAAAAGAGATGAGGTGAAAAACAATTAAAAAAAAAGAAAAAAAAAAGGGTGGCAAAGCGCCACTTGAAGTGGCGCCAGCCACCCGAATTGTTGAGCGCCACTTCAAGTGGCGCTCAACAAACCCATTTAGCTAATTAATTCTAACCTAGACCCATTTTAATAAAAAAAAAAAAAACCCATCCCCTGGTGCACCTTGTCTCGGCACTATGTGACGTGGGGAGGGAGACAACTGCCTAGCACTATTGGACGCAAGGGAGCCTACCTGGTTTCGGGGAGGAGGAGGCACCGAGATGAAGGAGCTGACCTGGTGCATCTTTCCTCTGCGAGGAAGGAGAAGACATGGATAAGGGGGTCGCTTTCCCCCCCAACCCTAACACTTTTTTTGGAAAGACCTTCTTTTGCAGGTCATCCCTTGCCTCTTTTTTTATAAACTTGACCCACAAAAGTGGGTCATATCTCCTTTAATTTTTTTTGGAAAGCTTGTATTAGTCTATGGAAAAAATAATAATAAAATAATAATAATATTTTTATAATAAAATTAATATTATTATTATAATAAAACCAAATAATTTTATTATTATCATAATAATACAATTAATTTTAAGAAATTAATATAAAAAAAGGAAAAGATTTTCCGGTGAGTATTTTGGCCATAGGATATTTGGTAGAAATATGAAACACCACCAAAATTCAATCTTGAATCCAAATTCAAAACTTTGGATGGATGCAGATTGTCCATCCGATGTCTGATTCTGATTCTGTCTATGGCGTTGAGACCGTATTGACACCCTTCATTATATTTTATTAAAATTTAATTTATTTGGCTTAAAATTGACACGCGTCCCTCTGATACCACTTGTTGGAACTAGGCATGTAGCAGATGCCCCAAACCGGTGGGTTTTAAAAACAATTCCATCCATGATCAACATAAACTTGTCAACGTCGGTGAACAGCAGCCCGATCTTAGCTGAGGACTACTCAGGAAGGATTTTAAGCACAAAAATAAACCGTATAATACCTGGTTTAATTCCAAATCTGCACCCGATTTCTTCTCGTCGCTGGTGATTGTTGATTGAAGAATCCAACATTGAACTCCTCTAGATCATCCACATGCAATTTACAAAATTTGTGGGAGTTTTTTTCGTCGTAATCCGGGTGCTAGTGCAGAATTGAGATGATTCCTTTTACTCTCCAATGATCACCGCATCTCTTCGCAAGCGATGCCTGAGAGAGTGCTTGATCTATGCTCTTTGGATCCAGAGCCTCTCTCTCTATATCATGTGAGAAAAGAGAATAGAGATAAGCACCATGAATAGTATTTAGCAATCTCATCTCCTATTATATTTATAGTGTCATTTAATTATCCGGAAATACCAACCCAGCCCCCAAATAATTAACGCACTATCAATGACATTTTATGACCACTAAACTGAGTTATAAATATTATTATCATTTAATTTTAATATATTAAAATATATTACATGATCATAATTGAGTCCAAACTTGACTCGTCGTTCCCATAAATACAAATCGAACCTTGAATATATTTAATATTTATCAATTAATATTTTTCATGTATTTACTAAAAACTCGTAAATATATTTAATAAAAAAAATTCAATGCTCATTATTCTAAACTCGAATAGTATGAATTTATTTATTACATTGGTGATTTTTTTTTCTTGGATAAATCCCAGACCCCAATGATGGGGCCCACTATGTCCAAAACTCCTATTGAACTGAATAGGGAAGATTCTTGAATACGCTATTGGGTGTCAACCTCCAGGACCTTATCTCGATAGAAGTGAATAGTATTCACATACCAAGAGCGAGATCTAGAAACCCATCATGGACCCTAAAGAGATAAGGATTGTCACATCAACGACAACCAACCTACGAACATGCACTATGTAATATAATCTCTTTGTCTGTAATATCTCATAAAGCAGGACACACTCATGTGTCATCGCCCTCTTTCTTGCTTTATAGTTTATTAATTTAAATGGATGGATTTACCCTCAACTTCCATGGACATGGTCTTATAAAGGTACTTCCATCCTTATCAACATGTCCTGAGATATATTACTTCCATAACCCAGAAGTGAAAAATCCTTTCTTGACTATTCAAACATTATTATGACACCAATGATGCAACCAACACAAACTACCATGCCATGAATTCATTGCCATGGTTTTCATATTTCATCAAAGTACTCAATCAAATGACATACGTTGATACTGATCTCACGTCAAGAGACCATTACACATGATCGTAGATAGGAACATCCAATGACACCTAAAACATGTGGTGTTCCTATTGGTGGGTCAGTCCTCATGATCTCACCACTAGAGATCGCAAAGTGCTAACTTCATGAGAATAAGTATCAATGCCTCTCATCCCCCAACACCTGATATTCAAACATCTACTGTGTCCAATCAGTAAGATGTTTCTAAACCACATAACATATATTTAAGATTAATGTCATACTATCTAGAGGTTCTCATTATAGTGTGGGATCTTCTATAACCTTTTGATACAAAAATTAATCTTTGTAAATTACCATTTCAATAGTGGACACAGTAAAGTCTCCACTATAATGGTAAGATGACATCATGTATAGCTAACTGTATACACGATATGGTAATTAAAAGCACTAAATAGTTGGGTCTAGGGAGCCCACTATTTCAACACAAACGGAACTTTCTGGGTACTATTCATAGGCTTTCCACCCTACCCATTCTAGTACCAGATGGCTCACGCAAGAACTGACTCATAAGCACATCATCAACACAACCATTTACATAGATGATGACATACCAAGTCTCCCATCAGTTATGGAAAGAGAGATTCACATGTCCTCCTAAGCATTTCATCGTGCTCGAGTCATGTCTAACATGCTGAACCGAGCATTCCCCAATGCTCATTCCCATATCAAGGGTCAAAATACAATGATCACCCATCCTAACAAGGGTTTAATCTTTAAAGACTCAAATGTTATATTAAGAATAATGACACCTAGGTGGTACCAACATTGGAAAGATCTACCAGAGGCTATCCCCTTATGAAGCAAAAGCATTGTAACATTGATAGGCATCCTACTTAGGATCCTCCAAGTAACATGAGAGAATGAATCCTACATGGGATCCTTAGCTAAAAAGGCAAGGGAGTAATGCTACATGAGATCCTAAAAAGATAAACACCAAAGGAATCCTACAACATGGATCCTTAAAAACAGTACACAGAAGAGAGATCCTATAAGGGACTCCCTAGAACAACATGTAAGTAAAGGAATCCCTCAGGGGATCCTTAAAAACAATAGGTTTCATGAAATCTTAGGCCAGAAGGGCACGTCTCACATGGGAAACGTCCTCAAAAGAATAAGACACAAGATATGGCTCACAGCTCATCTCAGATCAAAGTTATCAAATAGGTTGGTCCGAACACCCAACTAGTCATTCACACCAAGTTCATTTTCATGTGACAAATGAAAATGGTAACTGGAGGAAGAAACTATCCATTTATAAAGAATACCTAAAACACCCATTAGGATTCCTCATAACATTCCACGGGTTTCACCATTGTGATTTATGCATAAAACTACTCATAAAGGACTACTCTTGGGTCCAAAACTAACAAAGGGGGGTAAAATAGGAAAAGACCCTTAACGGGTGCCATAAAAGAAGTACACAATGTGTAGAAACCACACTTGGTGTGTACCCTTAAGCTCTTACATAGGCGTGCACTCCCGCCGGCTAGGCATGTAAACATCCCAGGTACACGACATGTCACCCCGACACATGGCATGTACTCAAGTTATACTTCTTGGCCATGTTCTCCCACATGACCAGATTCACACGGGTTCTGCCTGAGTAAGACCACATGGCATGTACCAAAATAACATGGTTGTGTACTTGTGAAACCTACCATCTTGTGTTTCTTCTCACATGGCCATACACATGGTCACTTACCACATGGCGTGTACCAAGAGAACACAGCAAGTAACCATGAAAATAAAAATTCCTTCCCTGAATAGGAAGAACACATGGCATGTTAGGTTGAACCACACGCCATGTAAACTGGGGTTTTCCGGACAGAAACACCAAATTTCCTAGAAAACCCATATTCTACAGAAAAAACAACCAGTTGTATACCAAATTCCGATATTTTAGGGCCAATACTCCCCCAAATCAACGTTTAGAACCCAAGCATAACACATCACAATACAATTATATACAAAAGTCTAAAACATGATCCACCAAATTATGATCCAAGAGGGCCCATACACCTCAGGGATCAAATCTTGTCATCCATAAAATTCGAACAATAACACATATCAATACACCTATCACAATAGTAGGTATATCTATCAAGGTAACTATCACAAAAACATGAATCTCTAGCACAACATCTATCATAACATCATGAAATTAGTAATGCTCTCTAAATGGAATAGAAAGAATGCATGGAATGTGATTTATAACAAGTGACTATATGATGAATGAGATGGAATACCCTCATCTCATTGGGATTGAACAAAATAGAACCAGAATAATATCAATAATAACAGCCAAAATAAGTGCATCATCCAATGGTGAAATCGAATCAACCGTAACAACTCAAAATCCAAAAAATCACAAATCAATTCAAGGAAATTTAGATTTTACCTGTATGTGGGTTGGCTACTCTCAGGAACAATTTATTACCAAAATACATTTCCTTTCTATCCCTATATAATGTCATCAAATAGTAAGGTAAACTAGAAAAGAACTCCTATGATTCCACTTTGTAACATCCCAGAACTAGATGCCACTCAACTGGTGCCCCGTACCTAGTTGGTCACATGGCCTCAAGTGAATTTCCCTAAATTCTAGAAGCTACTGACTAGTAGCGAGGGACTAAGGTGTGATAGTGGGGAAAATATTCCCTCATTGTCATTGTATAACACAAAAAAATAATAATAATACAATAGAAGAAGCATTAAACAACATACATCTAAAATAAATAGCAGTAGATTGATAATAAAATTAATTAGATGTCATAACATACAATAACGATGCTACATGTTCATGTTCTAATAAATAAGAAAAATAGGTATACTATAATTATCCACAACATATGTCCCAAAATCTCAAATAAATAAGGAAACTAAGAATCATCACATGCCTCAGCTCGATCCCATGCTCTCCTACTCCTAAGTAACACATCAAGTACCTGTAGCAGGATGCTTTCCTTGATCAAAACCTATAATCATATAATCTATTTGGGCCCAAAAGCCTGAATAAAATAGGGTTTGAGACTAAATCCTAGTAGGAAATCTCCAAAGGTCTGTTCCAATCTGTTAGTGAGTATATGCAACAGGTAGTGTACAAAAAAGAAAAGCAGTAAACTAGGAAGTAATCAAAAGTAAACAATCCTACAAGTCCTCTTTTACATTTTGTTTCATTATGTTCAGTTTGACCATTCAATTACATTGGATTATATAAGTCTCAAGATATATCCTAAGCCCTTCAATCCCCCGTATAAAGGATGCTCAAATGATACCTCAAAAGGCTATCTAAACAAGTAAGGTGAAGACTGAATCCAAGCTTGTGTTTTGTCTTGGTAGATATGTCATAAGTCATTCCATTTCAATATTCAACTCAACATCTTTCCCGTAGGCTTAGAAAAACCCTACACACAGGCATAAACAATCCTCACCCATAGGCATAACAAGTCATCACCCACAGACATAAAAAATCCTCACTTGTAGGCATAACAAATCCTCGACCACAAGTATAGAAGTCAACAGGGTCAATACTGATATATCATCATTTCATCATAATAAACAACACATGAAAATTACACTATTACATGGTTAACATAATAAAAAATCACATGGGAATCATACATATTAAGTAATGAGTGAATTAAAATATCACAAGGCTTAAACTATAATAGTTTTAACATGGGGTAAATGGGAAATCACTAATCCTAAACCCTTAATCAAATCGATCACAATTTATCACAATTGAAATTCCATTATAAAAGTAATTCATACTTAACAACCCAATAAGGGAAAACAAGACATGCATCACAGGAAACATCATCCAAATGTCCATAATCGGTCATTCCAAAAAAACACACCGATGGGGTGGCCTTTAATCAAGGTAAACAACCATATTCATACTTTAAAATGCCTATTCGATTACCTAAACACCAATAGTCAACAATAAGGGTATATCATAAATCAAGAGATACCCCAAAAATGGGCGCATGACACTCCGACATATATAAGCATCATGACAATTTGTGAAAGGCACAATACCACCTACCTCGTAATCATTTGACTCTCCTCATCCAACATCGGAAATTGATTCAACCTAGAATGGAGTAGATCTACAAAATGAGAAAAAATTACCAACCTTTGATAACTCGATTTAGAAATGAAATAAGGAAGAAAGTCTTAAAATAAATCTAACACTCGCTGAGGTGATTTCAATGAATCCATTGGTGTTTGAATCGGGAATTGGATGATGAAATGGGAGGCAAAATCCAGTTCGGATTTTCCTGGGTGCGCTGCTCGTCAAAGGGGGTTTATTTTTTTTTCACTTGAAAAAATGATGCTACTACTCGACTTAATAATTGATAAAAAGCACACGACATGTACTTGAGACTACACACCCTATCCATACAATTCCTGGATATACCATTACATGATCGTGTACTGGGATTATGTGGCATGTATCCCTCTATACACGATGTGTACTTAAAAGTACACAACGTGTAGTCCCCAATCACATTGTTTAATAGTACTATAGCCAAACCTTTACCTCTTTTCCCTCATTTTATTAAGTAAAAAATGAAAAGGAAATATCTGTACCTTAGAGGAAGATTCAGGTTCTTATGGTATAAATTCGTACATGTCATACTAGGTAAAAAGAACATTTCTTTTGGATGGTAAAAAGGATAAAAAATCACCTCATTCGGAAAGTGACAAGAAGATTCCTTTGAAAAAGTTAGTAAAATACAAAAAAGATAAAAATGTATTTTAATGATCATAGGATATTTTTAGAATATTATTGGAAAACCTTTTTAGAAAACATTATTTTAAAGGATTTGAGATTTCTGACCGAAGATAGGTTAAAGTTGAGCTTTCTTAAAATCACCATCTTAACAATCTTATGTAACAAAGAGTAAAAAATGGTACCAATACATGAATATAGCTTGAATAACTAGAGGATAAGAAAATTCATGAATTTATTTAGATATGGACAATAATATTTCATAAAATAATCCTAATCGTTAACAATCTCGAAAAGCAATGAGATTGTTTCAATAAACTCTTAACAATTGGTTACATGGGTTCATACTTTTCATGTAAGAAAATGAAATTACATTTAAAGAATAAAATATAATTAAAAGAAAAACATTCATAAAATGTCAAAATTAATCATATAAATTTTTTTAAAGAACATGGTGGATAAAAAAATGTGTTTAAAAGAATGAAATTTTAGACAAAACTACTTTACCAATTTGGTAAGTTTTGAAGCATTAACCCCATGAAATAAGGATCATAGAATGGATTTGTAAATACCCATAAATTTAAGTATAATAATCATATAATACATCTTGGGGAATTATACACACCACTCAAAAGGAATGGGTGGTGAATAAATCATGTATCTCATAGAAATAAAAAGTGAGATGAAATACCCTTACCTTATGTCTTAACTCTCGTCGTACTTGTTCAAACCTCCTCTTAATCGGGTAACTCCTTTTGGATTGTTCCAAAAGGATTTTTGGACTTATTTCTGCCCAAATGAATGCTTTTAGGAAGAAGTTAGGATTTATGGGAAGTGTATTGATCAGGTCTTGTCCGAACCTAAGAGTTTTTATTAGTGTGAAGAAGAGGGAGAGGTGGCGGCCTTTTATAGGGAAGGAAAATGACTCACTTGGTATTTCAAAAAAAAGTTAGGGGTAAATATGTAATTACCTAAACAAATTCATAAAAAACAAACCTAAATCAATAATGGAAGGTTTATGTCTGAATCATGTCCATAAAATTATATTTTTCCAAGTGGATAGGTCATTTGGGCCCCTAAGATTAAGGTTTAGTCCCTAATTAAGCTTAGTCTGACCATAATCTATGTGATTAATTTTAATCACTTTTACTAATGTTTTTGGTCAAAAAGTAAGTTGATATAATTATAATTTAAATATTTTACTTCTTAAAATTATGTATTTTTGTTTTTTGAAAATCAATTCATAGAAATTGGAAAAGTAAGATTAATGTTAATCCCGCAGATGGGACAAAATAATGAGTTTTTAAAGTAGAAATTGTTCAAATGTTTGTTAAGGTTTTATATTCAATTTCAAAGTGAAATTGATTATAATGAACAAAATTGTATTAATAGATGTATAATTTATCTAATGTGACTTTAAAACAAATTTAAAATATAATTTAACATGAATAATTATTTTAACAAAAAGACAGTTTTTAACTAAAATGCAGTAGTTTTCACTATTCACCAAAAATGAGGTTTCTAAGAAAAATTTTAAAAATTCACCCTAGGAAAATTTTGAAATTTTGAATTAAAAAATGAACTTTATTTTATCAAGTTTAATTTCTAAATGTGTCTAAAATTAATTTATTAATTTTTCATAGAAGGACATCAAAAGCAGTTCATTCGAGGAAAAAGTATTTTTAAACATATAAGGACTTTACCAAAAATCATATATTTCATTATCAATATGTTTTATTTATATAAAAAAAATATAAAAAATATTTTAAAAGTTTTTATTACTATTCCTATAACTATGTTTAACGTCTAGGTTACAATTATCTAATTTAAATAATCATATACAAAAACATGTTTCATAGGAACCCAGTGTTGCTTGCATCGTACGCCAAGTCAGTGTTGCATGTAATGTATGCCAAGTTTGTTCCATGTGAAAGTAATGTTTGAATTAGTTAATTTCAAGAAATAAATGAAAAATTAATTTATTATTATAAAATCTCTTTGTAACCATAATAATATTTCCTTTTATATTTAATCAGTTTTCATATTCATTTATAATTAATTGGTAACCTATGAATTCATATTATATTGTGTAAACCATATATTTTCATAAATTAGTTAATACTATTCATAACCTCTAATTTAACATCAAGGTTTTATATTTTTATAATAATCATATTTTAGTAATATATTATTGTTCAGTAAACCTCAGTCTTGCGTATTACACATGTCATTGAGGAAAGTCATTATTGCATATAATCCAAGCTAACCTCAGTTTTCCATATAGATAAATCCAAAGTTTATGTTCCATGTAGTGGAAAATTAACTTGGTGTTGGGTATAATGCAAGACAAACATTGTTATTTAATATAAAATAAACTATCTTTAGTGTTGCATGAAATGAAAAATATCAAAAAGGAAAAAGTAATTCAAAAAAATCACAAAACCTCAGGGTGTTACATCGATAACCTGACTTTATTGAGCTTAGGGTATTCTATTATCTTCTATGTCAGGATCTTAGAGGCACCATAAAAATACATTTCACACATTTTGGGGCCATCTTGAATAAAATATATCTCTTTATCTAGAAATTTGATATTTAACGATGTTGTTTCTACATACAGGTATTCCATAAAAAGTATTCCAAGGCCTGACCTTTCACTACTTTTTAAGGCACAAAATTTATATCATCATGCTATAGGATAATCACCCACTATTCCAAAGGTCCCATCAACATAGGATGACTGAGGATATATTTGATTGGGTTATTGCAAGAGACCAAATAGACCCCGTGGTGCTGTAAGTAGTGCCTCATTTTCTAAATTATGAATATTAATGCCACATATCTCCTCTTGATATCCAAATAACGGGTCTTAGAATCAAGCATGATTATTCTGAGATAATAAAGGCTATTTTCATTCTCATCATCGTTCTTTTGTGGGAGAAAAGCACCCAATGATAGTTCTAAGATTTTCACATATAGAATGAGCGGTCTTCCATCAACAGGTGGCATCAATATAGGTGGGATCAAGATATATTTCTTGAGGTGGTCAAATTATTCTTGATAGTCACAAGTCCACTGATATGTGACCCCTTACTTCATTAGTTTGGTAAATGGAAAACACTTTCCTGAAAGGTTGGCTATAAATCTCTATATATAGGCCAAGTGTCCTTGAATTCCTATCAAATATTTAAGGTTACAAGGTGGTGACATGCTAAGGATTTTTATTCTCACGGTCGACTTCAATGTTATGATGGAATACAACAAAGTTGAGAAAATATCCCAAGGTTAACGTAAAAGCACATTTTAAGGGGTTAATATTTATGCTATGCTATCATAGCTTTTCGAAGACAATTTCAATATAATTCAAGTAGTAATAACACTATTGGGACTTAACCACTAGATATTCAACATAGAATTTGACAAATTTCCCCAATAAGGGTTTGAAGATATGATGCATGGCACGTTGGTATGTGGAACTGACATTCTTCAAGCTAAAGGGAATTACCTAATAGAAAAATGATCCCTAAGGGCCACTGAAGGTGGTGTATTTTTCATCTTATAGGGACATGTAAAATTTTTTGGACCATGAATAACCATCCATGATGGAGAGGTCTTGATAAACCGCCATTACAACAACCAACAACTCAGTGATTGGAACCGAGAAGTCGTCTTTTAGATAGTTCTGATTGAGATATCTGAAGTCGGTACAGTCCCTAATTTACCCATTTTTTTCTTTATGAGGATGATATTATCTAGTCATTTTGGATATCAAAATTCCCAAATGAAGTTATATTTTATAAGCTTATACACTTCTGCCTCAACTTTGGAGGCATGAGTCAGCTGTGACCTTCTAGATACCTATTTGTATCCCCAGTGGTGTTCTAGAAAACCCAAGTGATGAACGACTTCCATGGGATCAAGTCTTGGCATCTCTGTATTGTTCTAGGAGAACACATCCTGGTGTTACTTTAAGAATGAGGTGTATACCACTTGTTATTAAAAATTCATGGATTTACTGATTAAAGTGGTTCATGGATCTTCTTCTTTAAGAATATTTATTTCTCTATGTTCGTCAACCGTGGTAGAGACACCTTCCTCAAATGTTAGAGGGGAATCCCTAAGGCCTTACTCCTCTTTATCTTCCTCCTTCTCTTCTTTATTATGAGGAAAAAAGGTGGTGAATAAAATTTATCAGAGTTGTGGGAGGAGTCGAAAATTGGACATTATGAAGAATAAGCAACTAATTTCAAACCGATTGATGATGCATGGACTTTTTTAAGCTCCAAAGGAGAGATAAGGGACAAAGAATGAGCATCTTTATTTTCTCCCAGTGACATAGCAACCTATTTCTACCTAGTCGATGAGACTGGGATTTTTTGAAGCTCAGGGGATTGAATGAAGGAATTTTCATACAGGATTTGTAACACCCCAAGCTTCCACGGTACGATTCTCTTTCAATAATGCAATAGCTTGCATTGTACGCAAGTTCGAGGTTCTAACACACTGAGACCAATCAAAGTAGAAATATGAATAGTAATACCCACTTTTTGAAATTATATAAATTTTATATTTTAGAATTGTATTCATTTTTGGATTCGGAATATCGAAATTAGCCTATGTTGAATTTTTGGTATTTTTCCGAGAACTTCCAATTTTGGATGAATAGTGAAAAATACTTAAAAACAACATTTTTAATAAAAATAATTTATAGTGATAAATTATACTATTGAGTGGTTTTAAAGAATAATTAGAATATAATTTTACCATTTTATCCAATGGTGGTCATTAAAATTAATTTCACTTTGAAATTGGACATAAACAATTGTCAATCTTTAGATTGATATTGTTTCTTAAAAACAAGCTATTTGTTTTGAAAACCGGAATTAATTATAAAATTAATTAATGAAAATTATATGTTTGGAATTTTTTAAAATAGAAATAATTTTTTAATTTGGAATATCAATTATATCTTAGGGTGATTTTTTGGTATTTTTCTAAAAAACTTCAATTTTTGAAGAATAGTGAAACCACTAAGTGGTAGTTAAAAAACTGATTTTTTGTTTAAATGAAATTTTACCAATTTTGTGAATTTAATTTCAAAAATCCGACATACATGGTTGTAATTAAGAAGTAAATTTTTTTCAATGGGATGAAAATAATTTTTGGTGAATAGTAACTTTTAAGTTTTATTAATCACAATTAAAGGTAATTTGTGTAATTTAAGGTAAATATAGTGTTATAATAATATGAAATTAACTTTAATCTTGTACTACCCTTATTGGATGAGTCATGGCTGACCAAGACAATCCATGGGTTAACTTGCTGACCCCATGGAGCCACTTGGGTAAGAAAATGACATTAATAATTTTTTATTTAAAGTAAAAATAAAATTGTCACAAACATCTGTTGATTTACTAAAAAAATTATTACATGGGGTTATATAAGTTAACATTTCGAATATAAATATTCATTGGAAAGATAAAAATATTTCCTACATCATGGTAATTTTTTTATAATTTTTAGACATTAAATAATTTAAATTGTTTATGACACCATGATGATGCAGCGATTACCTCATTAATTAAATGATTTAAATAAAATGAAAATATAATGTAAAATATAAGACTTAAACTTGTGAAAAAACTATTTTATGAGTATAATTAGAACCCTTATCACCTTATCCTCGAAATATATAATTTTGGGACCTTTAAAATCTGAAACGCATTATATAATAAAGTAACATTTCTTGACTTTCCAAAGGTTCCCCTTCTCTCCTCTTATAAAAGGCCCCCACCTCTACCACCTTATTCACACCTTCAATCCATTTGGATAGGATTAACTCTACCCAAATACTTTTCCAACTTCCCTCTCTTACTCCTAGAATCCTCAATTTGGGCAGAAGTCTTCCCAAGGAAGCCTTTGGCTCAAATAAAAGAGTTACCCAATTTAAAGGTAATGTCTCACTTGTGTTCTTTTGTTTTATTTTCCTTATCCAACCCCATAAACTATTTTTATTCCTTTATTTTGTGACAAAAACAGTATATTCAATATAATAGGATGTTTTTATGAGATTAATTTTATTTACACTTACACACACCTTCGTCTAATGGTTAATGAACATACTGTTTCTGTGGGTGGGGAATTACTGCGTCACGAAACGATGATTGTTCAATATTATTTTAACACCTCTCATGGTGGCCATTAAGATGTCCCTATATTTATATATGATATATATTATGTTTATGTTTTCCTTATGCTTCTGTATTTTTCATTTATGGCATAACTTTATGATTTCCATTATGGGTAAACGCGATACTTTTATTTTAGGAAGTGTGGACTACTGCCCCCTCAAAGTTATTTGAATCGTTAATGCCATATGTGGGACGTATAAAGGATGGAGTAAATGATATTATATATGATATTATACTGTAATTATAATATACCTTTATATCATTATTATTTCACTCCATTAAATACGAAATAGAAATGAAAGTAGCGTTCATGCGTACGTACAGCTTACCGTCTCCATGAACGGTGCATTTCATTTCTTACCTCTAAATGTTATATAATATTATAAATTCATGAATCTAATTGATATATATGATATATATGATATCTATACCATGAATATTATTCTTGATATAATGGATATTCTACCACATAAACAACTTGTAATTATAAGAAGTTTATTGTTGACTCAAGTACCGAAGATCGACAAAACGACCGCTATTAACTTAAATGACTACATAATTTTTATAACATGGTAATAAGTGATATAAAATGTATAATAAACTTGAAAAAGGTTCTTAATCAAGTATATATTAACTCTAGTTTATTATTCAGGATATTAAAGAACGATTGAGTCAAGTTGGACACCAGGTAAGGGACTTCGTCTCAATCTCTTTTCATTGAGGCATAATTTGTTTTATACACAACTTTCTTTTATATGGTGTATAAACCCCTTTGAATTTTATGTTTATTCAAAAGGAATCTTTTTTTACTATGTGTTTCACTAAACGACAAAAAGGAATGTTTTTTTTGTTGTACGTATGTGGCGACAACGACTTCTCCGCCATCGTGACCATTATTTGAGTTTCGGCTTCCTCTACAAGCCATAAATTTTTTAAATGAAAAATAAATACCATGTTTTACTTTTATTTTATTTTGGTATTTAAAATGGTTTTGATAATGTTTTTATTATATCAATGTGTTGTATTGATATCTTGTGATTGAAATGTGGAAATGTTATGTTTCCTTTATGCATGTTTTATGTGATAAGATTATGTTATGGTTTATGATATGTTTAAACCTCTTCATATAAGGAATGCACTGGAATTAATAAGTGACGGGTGGAGACCTCTATATCTCCTCGATGCATCGGTAGGTCTTATGAGACAAACTAGTGTCTTGGAATGAGGCCTTGACAAAATCTTATTTTTAGTCTTGGCACGAGGCCTTGGCTACGTGGTTATGATAGTTTGGAATTATGCATTCCATCATTATGAAAGTGGTTATTGATATTGCATGTGATTATTCGACTAGTAGAATATCCATGTGAATAAGTAAATGGCATTATTTCATTTTACTTTTTCCATATTATGCTGAAGTTCAAGTTTAAAAGGCTTTTGTTTTAGTTATACATTTCCTTAAATGTTTATGTTTATTTATAAAAGTTTTCACTATATTGTTATCCTTACTGAGCATCTGAGCTCACCCCTTTCAATGTTTTAATTTTTCTAGGATGTAAAGAAGTATTTTATGAATGAACTGTAGGGATATTATTAGGGGATATGAAGACAAGATGTTGTTGTAGTTTTGTTTTAATTTATGATGTAATTAATGTAATACTTATGAATATATCTAGTGTTTCCAAGGCTACTAATCTAATCATCCTTTCGAGACTTGATCTTTTGTGATCATTCCAATGTTATGTAATAATGCACCAAATCTGGGTAACTGGGGTCGGGGCCTTACAGTTGGTCTCAGAGGCAGTTTAGTACTAACCTTGGAAGCTAGATTTAGAAAATCTCTGATTAGAGCACATAGCCCTAAGATAGACTTTGAGGATTAGTATAGAAGAACATCTGAGAATTTTGGTAACGTATAGATTTTGAGTATTTTCAAAGAAATACACCCCTGTCTGGATACGAGTAGGTAGAGGTAGCTCTGACATAGATGTACCTAGGGGTAAAACCCGAAAACACTACTTTGATCTAGACTCGAACGGGAACTGGTGCACGACAACGGGCCTTGATGCACTCTTGGTTACTACACTCCTGGGGGATATGTTTAGGATAATTCTCATTTACTTTACAAACCATTATGAAGGGTTTATGGGTGTATATTTCCTCAAAGAAAACATTTTTATGATTATGTATTATATCTATAAACTGTTCAATTTATGTTAAGTGTTTTATAGGTATGGAATTATGTATTTTGATTCATAAACTGATCTAGTTTATGCCATTTTTTAGAATTGGCACCTAGTGGAAGGAATGGAAACCATATCAATGCACACACTCCATATAGGGATTGCCCTCATGCTCAAGATAATTATAATAGAGATGGTGATACAACTGGCGCTGATCAGCTTATCACCATACTGGGACAACTCACTCCGGTTATGAATAATAACCTTACTCATATGGAGCACCCTGATCCGCAACATGGAGGATCAATGTTAGACCACTTCATGAGGCAACAACCACCAACATTCAATGGGAGTACAAAACGCTTAGTAGCTGAGCAATGGATAAAATACATAGAGAAAATATTCCATGCCTTGGGGAGTAGTGAAAGGGAAAAGGTTATCATGGCAGTTTACCGCCTCACTGGAGATGCTGATCAATGGTGGTCATTGATTCAAAATAAAAAGGAAGATGAAGAAATATCAAGTATGGAATGAAGAGAGTTAAAATATATTTTCTTAGACAAATAATTTCCTCGTGACCATCAAGAAGATATGGAAAGGCAATTTCTGAGTCTGAGACAAAAGGAGGATGAGAATGTCACAAAGTATGAGGCTAACTTTACAAGGTTAGCAAGGTATGCTACAAATTATATACGTAATCCACGAAGTAATATCGATCGTTTCTTTGATGGGTTAAAACCGTTTCTCCGTCGAGCATTAGTATCACAATCTTTCTCAACGTATGAAGATATAGTCTCGTGTGCTATAAAGACAAAAAAGGAATTCTCTAAATATTATGACAATAAAGTAAATAAAGAGAAGAAGGGAATGGTGGAACAAGAGATAGATAAAGGGAAAAAGGGAAAGAAGGATTTTCCATTATGCGATAATATTGGGAAGAATCACCCCGGTACTTGCCTAAAAAGAATGGGATTTTGATATAAATTTGGAGAAAAAGGTCACCAGGCTCGTGATTGTAAGGGAAAGAAAGAGGATCTCAATGTTGAATGCTATAATTGTAGGGAAATGGGGAATTATGAATATGAATGTCCTATGTGTCAGGGAAACTTACCATTGAAAAGTCCAAGGGATCAAGGCCAATCTTATGCTGTTACTACAGTTGAAGATGAATAATTATTGTATTGGTGCTTTTGGACTCAAGGATTATATTCTGGTTATAAGAATAATGTGATATATATAAGCATTGTAATGCAGTACTTGTTGTTTTCATTAAGGTTTTAATATGATGAATGTAATCATATTTTTAGTATGTGACAATAAGAGAAACTTTACTTTGATTGGGGAATATGATGAATTGATTTTGGAATTTAAAGACCTTTTAGAGAAAGTCTGGACATAGGTATTTTGGATTACTATAAAAGTTTGAATGGATTAAGTTGAACTTTGGATAGTATTGTTTAAGGTTAAAACATTTCTGAATATTGTTTTTGGAATATTATAATACTATAGTTTTAGGAAAAGGAAAACATGAAGGTTGGGGGATAACCTGTCACGTCGGACAAAGCTGTAGGAATCGAACCCACAACCATAGTGCGAAAGGCCTTTATTACCTACCACTAGACTACATGAAGTCCCTGGTTATTAAAAAATAGTTTTCCTAATCTAAATGGTATGTGTTAATATTTGGAACCTTATACAATTATGAAAATAGAATATTTTTGAGTTCTATTACCTTTTGGAGTGAAAGATGGGTTTGTGGTAAAAATTTATTAAAGAATGAAATTCTACATGACAAGTAAGTATATTTCCTTACGTTCTTAGTAAATCTCCTAAATAAATTCCTCAACTTTATGAAAGGTAACTTAAAACAAAAAATTTGTCGGTTAACTTTTCCAATTGGGGAATCAATGACCATTTAACCAATCACAAGTTTGTGATTTTCTTGTAGTTAACTTTCTCCAAATCCTTTTTTCTACAACTCTCCATCAGACCTTTATGGTTTGTTTCTCCTCCATATCCATGTGTTCATAGAATCCTAGTATGGGCTATCTCGGGTGACCTTTTTACTTCTCTTTCTTTCTTTTAAAGTTATATTTTTATTAACCCTATTTCCGATATGGGTTTTTCAGAAAGGTATTTTCTATTTTCAACCTTTTATTTTCAAAGAACATTTTTAAATTGTGAGGACGAAATTTATTGAAGGAGGGTAGAATGCAACACCCCAAGCTTCCACAATACAATTCTCTTTCAATAATGCAATAGCTTGCATTGTACGTAAGTTCGAGATTCTAACACACCGCGACCAATCAAAGTAGCCGTATGAATAGTAATACCAACTTTTTGAAATTATATAAATTTTATATTTCAGAATGGACTTCATTTTTAGATTCGGAATATCGAAATTGGCCTATGTTGAATTTTTTTTATTTTTCCAAGAACGTCGAATTTTCGATGAATAGTGAAAAATACTTAGAAACAAATTTTTTAATCAAAATAATTTATAGTGATAAATTATACTATTGAGTGGTTTTAAAGTATAATTAGAATATAATTTTACCATTTTACCCAATGGTGGTCATTAGAATTAATTTCACTTTAAAATTGGACATAAACAATTGTCAATATTTTGATTGATATTGTTTCTTAAAAACACGCTATTTGTTTTGACAATGAGAATTAATTATAAAATTAATTAATGAAACTTCTATGTTTAGAATTTTATAAAAAATACATAATTTTTGAATTCGGAATATCAATTATAGCTTAGGGTGAATTTTTGGTATTTTTCTGAAAAACTTAAATTTTTGATGAATAGTGAAACCACTAAGTGGTAGGTAAAAAACTGATTTTTCGTTTAAATGAAAATTTAACACTTCTGTGAATTTAATTTCAAAAATCCTATATACATGGTTGTAATTAGGAAGTAAAATTTGGTTCAATGCGATGAAAATAATTTTTGGTGAATAGTAACTTTTATTTTTTATTAATCGCGATTAAAGGTAATTAGTGTAATTTAAGGTAAACATAATGTTATAATAATATGAAATTACTTCTAAACTTTTACTAACCTTATTGGGTGAGTCATGGCCGACCAATACAATCCATGGGTCAACTTTGAGACCCCATGGAGCCACTTGGGTAAGAAAATGACATTAATAACTTTTTATTTAAAGTAAAAATAAAATTGTCACAAACATGTGTTGATTTACTAAAACAATTATTACATGGGGTTATATAAGTTAAAATTTAGACAAAAAATATTAATTGGAAAGCTAAAAATATTTCCTACATCATGGTATTTTTTTTATAATTTTTATACATTAAATAATTTAAATTTTTTATGACACCATGATGATGCAGCGATTACCTCATTAATTAACGATTTAAATAAAATGAAATGATAATGTAAAATATAAGACTTAAACTTGTAAAAAACCTATTGGATTAGTATATTTATAACCATTATCACCTTAGCCTCTAAATATATAATTGTGGGACCTTTAAAATCTGAAACTCATTATATAATAAAGTAACATTTCTTGACTTTCCAAAAGTGCCCCTCCTCTCCTCTTATAAAAGGCCCCCACCTCTACCACCTTATTCACACATTAAAGCCATTTGGATCGGCAAAAATCTCCCCAAATACTCTCCCAAACTCCCTCTCTTAATCCTAGAAGCCTCACTTTGGGAAGAAGTCTTCCCAAGGAAGCCTTTGGCTCAAATCAAAAAGAGTTACCCGATTTAAAGGTAATGTCACACTTGTGTTCTTTTGTTTTATTTTGCTTCTACAACCCCTTAAAATCTTTTTATTCCTTTATTTTGTAACAAAACCAGTATCTTAAATATACTAGGATGTTGTTATGAGAAGGATTTGATTTACAGTTACACACACATTCATCTAATGGTTAAAGAACGTACTGTTTCTGTGGTTGGTGAATTACTGCCTCACGAAACGATGATTGTTCAATCTTCTTTTAACACCTCTCATGGTGGCCATTAAGATGTCAATATATTTATATATGATATATATTATGTTTATGTTTCCCTTATGCTTCTGTATTTTTCATTTATGTAATACCTTTATGACTTCCATTATGGGTAAACGCGATAATTTCATTTTAGGAAGTGCGGACTACCGCCCCCTCAAAGTGATTTGAATCGTTTATGCCATATGAGGGACATATAAAGGATGGAGTAAATGATATTATATATGATATTATACTGGAATTATAATATACCTTTATATCATTATTATTTCACTCCATTAAATATGAAATATAAATGAAAGTAGCGTTCATGCGTACATACGACTTACCGTCTCCATGAACGGTGCATTTCAATTCTTACCTCTAAATGTTATGTAATATTATAAATGCATGTATCTAAAGGATATATATGATATATATGATATCTGAATCATGAATATAATTATAGAGATAATGGATATTCTACCACATAAACAACTTGTAATTATAATAAGTTTATTGTTGACTCAAGTACCAAAGATCGAAAAAATGACCGTTATTAACTTAAATGACTACATAATTTTCATAACAAGGTAATAAGTGATATGAAAGGGATAATGAACTTTAAAAAGGTTCTTAAGAAAGTAGAGAATAACTCTAGTTTATTATTCAGGATATTAAATAACGATCGAGTGAAGTTGGACACAAGGTAAGCGACTTCGTCTCAATCTCTTTTCAGTGAGTTATATTTTGTTTTATACACAACTTTCTTTTATATGGTGTATAAACCCATTTTACTTTTAAATTTATTCAAAAGGAATCTTTTTTTACGACGCCTTTCACTAAACGACAAAAAGGAATGTTAATTTGTCGTACGTATGCGGCGACAATGACTTCTCCGCCGCCGTGACCATTATTTGAGTTTCGGCTTCCTCTACAAGCCATAACTTTTTTTAAATGAAAAACAATTACCATGTTTTACTTTTCTTTTATTTTGGTATTGAAAATGGTTTTGATAATGTTTTTATTATATCAATGTGTTGTATTGATATCGTGTGATTGAAATGTGGAAATGTTATGTTTCCTTTATGCATGTTTTATATGATACGATTATGTTATGGTTTATGATATGTTTAAACCTTTTCATATAAGGAATTCATTGGACTTAATAAGTGAGGGCGGAGCCCGCTATAGCTCCTCGATGCATCGGTAGGTCTCATGAGACAAACTAGTGTCTTGGCATGAGGCCTTGACAAAATCTTATTTGTAGCCTTGGCATGAGGCCTTGGCTACGTGGTTATGATAGTCTGGAATTATGAATTCCATCATTATGAAAGTGGTTATTGATATTGAATGTGATTATTAGACTAGTAGAATATCCACGTGAATAAGTAAATGGCATTATTTCATTTTACTTTTTCCATATAATGCCGAAGTTCAAGTTTAAAAAGCTTTTGTTTTAGTTATACATTTCCTTAAATGTTTATGTTTATTTATGAAAGTTTCCGCTATATTGTTATCCTTACTAAGCATCTGAGCTCACCCCTTTCAATGTTTTAATTTTTCTCAGATGTGAATAAGTATTTTATGAATGAACTGCAGGGATAGTATGAGGGGATATAAAGACAAGATGTTTTTGTAGTTTTGTTTTACTTTATGATGTAATGCAAGACTTATGAATATATCTAGTGTTTCCAAGGCTACTAAACTAATCGGTCTTTAGAGACTTGATCTTTTGTGATCATGCCAATGTTATGTAATAATGCACAGACTCTAGGTAACTGGGGTCGGGGCGTTACAGTTGGTATCAGAGGCAGTTTAGTACTAACCTTGGAAGCTAGATTTAGAAAAACTCTGATTAGAGCACATAACCCTAAGATATATTTTGATGATTAGTATAGAAGAACATCCGAGAATTTTGGTAAAGTATAGATTTTGAGTATTTTCTAAGAAATACATCCCTGTATGGATACGAGCAGGTAGAGGCGTCTCTGGCACAGATGTACCTAGCAGTAAAACCCAATAACACCGCTTTGATCTAGACTCGAACGGGAATAGGTGCATGACAACGGGCCTTGCTGCACTCTTTGTTACGACACTCCCAGGGGATATGATTAGGATAATTATCATTTTCCTTACAAAACATTATGAAGGGTTTATGAGTATATACTTACTCAAAGAAAACATTTTTATGATTATGGATTATATCCATAAATTGTTCAATTTATGTTAATTGTTTTACAAGTATGGAATTATGTATTTTGATTCATAAACTGATCTAGTTTATGCCATTGTTCAAAAATGGCGCCTAGTGGAAGGAATGGAAACCGTATCAATACACGCACTCCATGTAGGGATTTCCCTCCTGCTCAAGATAATTATAATGGAGCTGGTGATACAATTGGTGCTGATCAGCTTATCACCATACTAGGAAAACTCACTCATGTTATGATTAATAACCTTACCCGTATCGAGCACCCTGATCCACAATGTGGAGGATCAATGTTAGACTGCTTCATGAGGCAACAACCACTAACATTCAATGGGAGTACAAAACCCTTAGTAGCTGAGCAATGGATAAATTCCTTAGAGAAAATATTTCATGCCTTGGAGAGTAGTGAAAGGGAAAAGGTTATCATGGTAGTTTACCGCCTCACTGGAGATGCTGATAAATGGTGGTCATTGATTCAAAATACAAAGGAAGATAAAGAATTATCAAGTATGGAATGGAGAGAGTGAAAATAGATTTTCTTAGAAAAATACTTTCCTCGTGACCATCGAGCAGATATGGAAAAGAAATTTCTTATTCTGCGACAAAAGGAGGATGAGAATGTCACAAAGTATGAGGCCAACTTTACAAGGTTAGCGAGGTATGCTGCAGATTATATATGTAACCCAATAAGTAAGATCGACCGTTTATTTGATGGGTTAAAACTATTTCTCCGTCGAGCATTATTATCACAATATTTCTCAAACCTGTGAAGATATAGTCTCGTGTGTAATCAAGATAGAAAAGGAATTCTCTAAATCTTATGACAATAAAGTAAAGCAAGAGAAGAAGAGAACGGTGGAACAAGAGATAGATAAAGGGAAAAAGGGAAAGAAGGATTTTCCATTATGCGATAATTGTGGGAAGAATCACCCTGGTAATTACCTAAAAGGAATGGTAGTTTGTTATAAATGTGGAGAAAAAGGTCACCAGGCTCGTTATTGTAAGGGAAAGAAAGAGGATATCAATGTTGAATGCTATAATTGTAGGGAAATGGGGCATTATGAAAATGAATGTACGATGCGTTAGGAAAACTTACCTCAGAAAAGTCCAAGGGATCAAGGCCAATCTTATGCTGTTACTACAATTGAAGAGGAATAATTAATGCATTGGTGCTTTTGGACACAAGGATTATATTCTGGTTATAAGAATAATGTGATATATATGAGTATTGTACTGCAGTACTTGTTGTTTTCATTAAGGTTTTGATATGATGAATGTAATCATATTTTTAGTATGTGACAATAAGAGAAATTTTACTTTGATTTGGGAATATGATGAATTGATTTTGGAATTTAGAGACCTTTTAGAGAAAGTCTGGACAGAGGTATTTTGGATAACTATAAAGGTTGGAATGGATTAATTTGAACTTTGGATAGTATTGTTTAAGGTTAAAAAATTTCTGAATATTATTTTTGGAATATTATAATACTATAGTTTTAGGAAAAGGACAACCTGCAGGTTGGGGGATAACCCATCGTGTCAGACAAAGCTGCAGGAATCGAACCCACAACCATAGTGCAAAAGGCCTTTATTACATACCACTAGCCTACAAGAAGTCACTGGTTATTACAAAATAGTTTTCCTAATCTAAATGGTATGTGTTAATATTTTTAACCTTATAAAATTATGATAAATAGAATATTTTTTAGTTCTATTACCTTTTGTAGTGAAAGATGGGTTTGTGGTAAAAATTTATTAATGAATGAAAGTCTACATGACAAGTAAGTATATTTCCTTACATTCTTAGTAAATCTCCTAAATAAATTCCTCAACTTTATTAAAGGTAACTTAAAACAAAAATGTTGTTGGTTAACTTTTCTAATTGGTGAATCAATGACCGTTTAACCAATCACAAGTTTGTGATTTTCTTGTAGTTAACTTTCTCCTAATACTGTTTTATACAAATCTCCATCAAACCTTGATGGTTTGTTTCTCCTCCATATCCATGTTTTCATATAATCCTAGTATGGGCTATCTCAGGTGACCTTTGTACTTCTATTTCTTTCTTTTAATGTTATATTTTTATTAACCCTATTTCCGATATGGGTTTTCCACAAAGGTATTTTCTATTTTCAACCTTTTATTTTCGAAGAACATTTTCAAATTGCGAGGATGAAATTTATTGAAGTAGGTGAGAATGTAACACCCCAAGCTTCCATGGTATAATTCTCTTTCAATAATGCAATAGCTTGCATTGTACGCAAGTTCGAGATTCTAACACACCGCGACCAATCAAAGTAGCCATATGAATAGTAATACACACTTTTTGAAATTATATAAATTTTATATTTCATAATGGACTTCATTTTTGGATTCTGAATATCGAAATTAGCCTATGTTGAATTTTTGGTATTTTTCCGAGAACTTCCAATTTTCGATGAATAGTGAAAAATACTTAAAAACAACATTTTTAATCAAAATAATTTATAGTGGTAAATTATAATATTGATTGGTTTTAAAGTATAATTATAATATAATTTTACAATTTTATCCAATGGTGATCATTAGAATTTATTTCACTTTGAAATTGGACATAAAAAATTGTCAATCTTTTGATTGATATTGTTTCTTAAAAACACGCTATTTGTTTTGACAACGAGAATTAATTATAAAATTAATTAATGAAAATTATATGTTTAGAATTTTGTAAAATAGACATAATTTTTGAATTTGGAATATCAATTATAGCTTAGGGTGAATTTTTGGTATTTTTCTGAAAAACTTCAATTTTTGATGAAAAGTGAAACCACAAAGTGGTAGTTAAAAAACTGATTTTTCGTTTAAATGAAATTTTACCACTTCTGTGAATTTAATTTCAAAAATCTGACATAAATTGTTGTAATTTGGAAGTAAAATTTGGTTCAATGAGATGAAAATAATTTCCTTTGAATAGTAACTTTTAAGTTTTATTAATCGCGATTAAAGGTAATTAGTGTAATTTAAGGTAAATATAATGTTATAATAATATGAAATTACCTTTAAACTTGTCCTAAACTTATTTTATGAGTCATGGCCGACCAATACAATCCATGGGTCAACTTGGGGACCCCATGGAGCCACTTGGGTAAGAAAATGACATTAATAACTTTTTATTTAAAGTAAAAATAAAATTTTCACAAACATGTGTTGATTTACTAAAACAATTATTACATGGGGTTATATAAGTTAAAATTTCGACTATAAATATTCATTGGAAATATTAAAATATTTCCTACATCATGGTAATTTTTTTATAATTTTTAGACATTATATAATTTAAATATTTTATGACACCATGATGATGCAACGATTACCTCATTAATTAACGATTTAAATAAAATGAAAAGATAATGTAAAATCTATAACATACACTTGTCAAAAACCTGTTGGATGAGTATATTTATAACCCTTATCACCTTATACTCGAAATATATAATTTTGGGACCTTTAAAATCCTAAAATCATTATATAATAAAGTAACATTTCTTGAGTTTCCAAAAGTGCACCTCCTATCCTCTTATAAAAGGCCCCCACCTATACCACCTCATTCACACCTTAAAGCCATTTGGCTCACCCAAAACCTGCCCAAATACTCTACCAACTTCCCTATATTACTCTTAGAAGCCTCACATTGGGCATAAGTCATCCCAAGGAATCCTTTGGCTCAAATCAAAAAGAGTTACCATATTTAAATGTAATGTCTCACTTATGTTCTTTTGTTTTATTTTGCTTCTCCAACCCCTTAAAATCTTTTTATTACTTTATTTTGTAACCAAACCAATATCTTCAATATACCATAATGTTGTTATGAGAATTATTTTATTTACACTTACACACACCTTCGTCTAATGGTTAAAGAACATACTGTTTCTGTGCGTGACGAATTACTGCCTCACGAAACGATGATTGTTCAATCTTCTTTTAACACCTCTCATGGTGGCCATTAAGATGTAAATATATTTATATATGATATATATTATGTTTATTCTTTCCATATGCTTCTGTATTTTTCATTTATGGCATAAATTTATGATTTCCATTATGGGTAAACGCGATAATTTCATTTTAGGAAGTGCGGACTACCGCCCCCTCAAAGTGATTTGAATCTTTAATGCCATATGTGGGATGTATAAACGATGGAGTAAATGATATTATATATGATATTATACTATAATTATAATATACCTTTATATAATTATTATTTCACTCCATTAAATATGAAATTGAAATGAATGTAGAGTTCATGCGTACGTACGGCTTACCATCTCCATGAACGGTGCATTTCATTTCTTACCTCTAAATGTTATGTAATATTATAAATGCATGTATATACTGGATATATTTGATATATATTATATATACATCATGAATATAATTTTGGAGATAATGGATATTCTACCACATAAACAACTGGTAATTATAAGATGTTTATTGTTGACTCAAGTACCAAAGATCGACAAAACGACCGTTATTAACTTAAATGACTACGTAATTTTCATAACATGGTAATAAGTGATATAAAAGGGATAATGAACTTGAAAAAGGTTCTTAAGAAAGTATAGATTAACTCTAGTTTATTATTCAGGAGATTAAAGAATGATCGAGTCAAGTTGGACACAAGGTAAGGGACTTCGTCTCAATATCTTTTCATTGAGGCATATTTTGTTTCATACACGACTTTATTTTATACGGTGTATAAACCCCTTTGACTTTTACATTTATTCAAAAGGAATATTTTTTTACAAAGAGTTTCACTAAATGAAAAAAAGGAATGTTTCTTTGTCGTACATATTCGGTGACAACGACTTCTCCGCCGCCATGACCATTATTTGAGTTTCGGCTTCCTCTACAAGCCATAACTTTTTTTAAATGAAAAATAAATACCATGTTTTAATTTTATTTTATTTTGGTATTGAAAATGGTTTTGATAATGTTTTTATTATATCAATGTGTTTTATTTTTATCTTATGATTGAAATGTGGAAATTTTATGTTTCCTTTATGCATGTTTTATGTGATACGATTATGTTATGGTTTATGATATGTTTAAACCTTTTCATTTAAGGAATGTAGTGGACTTAATAAGTGATGGGTGGAGGCCGCTATAGCTCCCCGATGCATCAGTAGATCTCATGAGACAAACTAGTGTCTTGGCACGAGGCCTTGACAAAATCTTATTTGTAGTCTTGGTACGAGGCCTTGGCTTCGTGGTTATGATAGTCTGACATTATGCATTCCATCATTATGAAAGTGGTTATTGATATTTAATGTGATTATTAGACTAGTAGAATATCCATGTGAATAATTAAATGGCATTATTTCATTTTACTTTTGCCATATTGTGGTGATGTTAAAGTTTAAAAGGCTTTTGTTTTAGTTATACATTGCCTTAAATGTTTATGTTTATTTTTGAAAGTTTCCACTATATTGTAATCCTTACTGAGCATATGAGATCACCCCTTTCAATGTTTTAATTTTTCTAGGATGTGAAGAAGTATTTTATGAATGAACTGCAGGGATAATATGAGGGGATATGAAGACAATATGTTGTTGTAGTTTTCTTTTACTTTATGTTGTAATGTAAGAATTATAAATATATCTAGTGTTTCCAAGGATAATAAACTAATCAGTCTTTCGAGACTTGATCTTTTGTGATCATGCCAATGTTACATAATAATGCACTGAATCTGGGTAACTAGGGTCAGGGAATTACATGATTTATCACTTCTTGGAGAATTGACAAATTATCTAGTAGTTCTAGGTTTAGTTTTCATGACTGACTTCCCAAAAGTTACTGAACGTGTTGTTCAATTTGACCCAACTCTTTGATTTGATTGATTGGAAACACATAATTTGTACTTTTCTACTTGAAATGATTATTTAGGATCATCTATAGAACATTTAGTGCATTAATTCAAGCAATATTGTCAATCATGGGATGTTTTCCTCCCCTTTGGTATAATCCTACATCAATATATTGTGATTCAAAGTATTTAAATGGGGATATGTCACTATGAAATGTTCAAATTTGACCATTGATACAATATTTGTGGCATCGGTGGTATGAAGAGGGAATAGTCGCATGATAATGTAACCAAGTCCTTCCCAACAGAATATAAAAGGTCATATCTTTCCGAACAACCATGAATTACGAGTCAAAAAAAATATCATTGAACTATGTCCTGAGATTGCTTTCACCAAGAGGTTTTTTCTAGTTCTTATCATAACCTTGTAGCATTAGAGAAGACTGGAAAAATGAGATTTGTTGAAACCCTACTGAGGAAGAATTAAAAATAGAATGAGGCTGAATCCAGAGCCATTTTTAATGAAGATTCATCAGATATCAATGTCGTTTATACTACCAGATACATACAAAGGTTTGACATGTTCCTATATGATGGAATCTTTGTCCAGCTCCATAAAAGATATGATCGTGTGGAATTATACAGGATCATTATCTACCTGATATAATTTTGGGTCAGAAACTTTGACCTAAAGTTATCAAGGATTTGACAAAGCCTATACGAGTGCTTCCTGGAGGTCTTTTGATAAACTCAAGGCATCCAGGATTGACAACTTGGCCAGTACCAAGGATAATTGTTTCAAGATTTTATAATTATGTTCTAAAGGCCCGTGATTCCCTGCATGGGGATTATCTTTTATCAGAGTTTTAGAAATTTAATTACTTTATGTGGATTGATCGACCCTTGGAGTAGGAGTTGAAGTTGCTTATACTTTTTGTGTATTAGGTTGAATGGGTCCACCTTCATGCCGAGTCTAATTAGGTGATGGAATCCCTTATAGTCAATATTACAAGATGATCATGTTAGGGAAAATCCTGGAATGTGTGGGGGAACTTTCTTACTCCTACTAATCTTGTTTGAGGGCTCTCTCATGAGTTTCATCTATGTAGACAGTTCAATAAGGGATACAGTTAGAGTAGAAACTCCTAGAATGACCACAACTTCCTATGTATCCTTGAATATAACAACCACTTCCCATAGTTACCAAATCAAATGTAAGGAATTCAGTTCCATAGTCACACTCATCATCTAATAGATGATCCATTAATTTAATAACATAAATATAACTGAATATCAACTCCTCGTGTGATGAATATTCTGTCTGGTGGGTCAAATCTTGTTGTACCATTTGGTGGGGTGGTTTCTGTGCTTCTGTGACTGTATGAACAAAGTCTAATAATTTCAAATCCAACTTTGGCCTTATAAAATGATCATATTCTTGTGTTTTATTCTTTATTTTTTTTCTATTTAATTTTTTGGAAGAATGGATTTTAGAGGTCTGAGTTGTCGATGAAGTCTACTGAGACACAATAGAAGTGGTTGAGGGAATAGTTAGGTATTACAACTGTTTTCATAGGATATCATGATTTCGTTTGATTATATTTATGATCATCCAGTCACTGAAATTCTATATACCCTTACTGTTAACCCCATAGAATTCATTCTTCTCCTATGGATCAGTAGAAAAAACACATGCTACTTACACAGGTGGCATGCCCAACTTCACTTTCCTAGAGTCCATCATCTTCTACAGGATGTCTTTGAAAATGAAAAATTACTAGATGTTGTACCCCAATGATCTTTAGAATGGAAAATATTTTAATAGATCTTCATAACCATCCTTACTGGGCTTCTTGGACTTTGGTAACTTGATCAATTTATTCTCCAATTCTGAGATGAAGTATCTGTGGACTTGGCCACTTCAAAAAGTATAAATTTCTTTCTTCATCTCCTCAAAATATTTTTATCACTTCTCCCTTTGATCATCCTGATAAAGCGGGCATTGTTACTGATTATCAGGAGGAGGAACCACACAATATGGTTTGGGATTTGGAGCAGGAGTGGGTGCAGGGGCCTTCTTAAGTGTAATAGTGACATCCTATGCTTTTCCTATTCTCTTTCCTTGAGCCGATGAAATTACTTGGGACTTATCCTCGGTCCATGCGATGGTGTCTTCCACTATTTGAGAAATAGCGGCAAGGTCTTGAAACCCTCCTATGTATTTCACAGGTATGAGTGGTGTGATAAACTCATCATAAAGATTCTCTATACAGATGGACAAAAAATCCTCTTGGGGAAACTGTAGATTTAGGGAGTATGTCAACCCCTCCCACTGAGTAATAAAGTCTGAGAGCCTCTCATTCTCCCTATTTTTTCAATTTTAGAGCTTGAGGACCATTTTATTCTTTAATATATAGTTGAATTGGATGATAAACTTATGATGAAGATCTTACCACCCTGTAATTGATCGATCCAGTAAACTAGTGCACTATACAAAAGCAAGTCCCTATAGTGATTGCATGAAGCACCTAAGTTTTACTACCTCTTGTTGTTCAGGGGTTCCCATTATGAGATCGCAGGGGGACACAAAATGTATCAAATTCTACTATGGATCTCCCTAACCATTGAAAATTGGAAATATAGGGTTCCCAAAGTTCGATGAGAGAAGATTCGAATCAACCCATTTAGGGTAAGGATTTGTCTACAACTATATTGGAACACACCGCTACTCTATAGATTCTAAAAAATCCATTAGTGACTCAATAATATTAATTATACCTTGAGGAATGTATGGTTGAGTAGGATATTGAATGGGGGAAAAAGAAGGCAGGGCCAACTATGGCATCCCTATGGGTATTTTTTGTGGGTAACCTATAGGGGTGGGTCTGTAAGGATGTACCTGGACCTGCTCTAGTTGTGTACCCAATGGAGGTAACTCCTGATCCACTATTGTGGGGTCCAAGTATATTGTTTTTTGGTACCCCACTTTGCACAGATGCTCCAGATCCACTAAGGTGGCTATGGAGAACCTTCTTTGTTGAGGCATGTTTATTGGGAGTATGAGTTGAGGATATACTTATAGAACTTATCTAGTAGGAAAACTTTCTCAAAGTAGCTTGTTAATACTTCTCAATTATTTCATTTCTTCCTCTTACCAAGAAAATATGTCCTTGAGTGTAAGGGTATTAACCTCTCTATAATATTGGTGAGGTATAATCTTACCCTTACCATTCTATTTGTTGAATTATATTTGATGAGGTAATGATGAAATGGTTAAGGGATCACCCAAATTCAGGGAAATCCTCTCGTTCTAAGTGGACACACCACCTTCAATTATTTTTTTGTGGATTGTATTATGAACCAAAAATCCCTCATCTAGCTCCCATGCATAGTTCTCATACTCTGCAAGGTCTGTAGGGGTAGTGTTAATGACATTCATTAAAACATAATGCATTAGAGTAATTTCATAAGTGTCTTTGAAAGAATTCATTTTTATTCCCTCCATGAGACCCTTTACTCTCCCTTGATGGTTCCATTAGATCTGTTTGGTGGATGGTAATCTGAAGGGAATCTATAAATAGTTTGGTTATGCACATTCCTAATGAGGATAACAAATCATAGGATGGGATGAACTAAGAGGATTCATTCTGTGACATTCCCCCTAATTGGGAGGAGATTGGATTGCACCGAAGAGGAGGTTGTTAAGGTAAAAAATCCCCTAGACCTGAGGTATGGGGATATTCCCATTACACTTTCAAAAATATTTTTTCTATGTTTGCTGACCTTAAAGGTTGTGTTAATAAATACCCCAACCCTATAGGATGGGGTTCCTCAGGGATTTCCATGGATTCCACTGTCATAGATTCCTTCCTGATTTTATGGAGTCATGTTTGAACATGGGTTGGGTGAATCATTTGGGTTGCACCTGAACCACTTGTTTGCAAATACGTTTGTGCTATTTGTGACATTTACACTATCTGTTGACTAACTTCCCTTAAGTGGGAGTCCTACTCAATATTTTCAATTTCTTGATGAAAAATTATTTCAATAGCTTTCTTTATTCTATCCCAACATTGATGAGAGCTGGTCAATGATTTTTTTAGAATATCATTTATTATGAATAAAGTCTATTTTTTGAATCCTTCCTGAATATATAGAATTTCATGATACCACATTGGGCAGGCTTTGCTAATTGGGGAGTGTGGTAAAAAGTAACACTCTATGTTCAACCCATCCTTTGATGTGTACATTGGATGAGGCATCTGCGATTAGTAAACACAAATATTTTAACTTTATATGGAATGAATTCTGAAGGAAACCTTATTGTTTCTCCAATTTTGGATGTCATGCATCCAAGAAATATGCCAATTCAATTTGGCATTTCATCCCTTATATTACCATGAAGTGGTAATGCCTTTTCTCTTACGTGATGAAGAGTGTTCCATATATTTAGGTGGATTTCATGTAACAATACTTACATTCCTTGTCTGTTAATTTTATGGATTTGAGAATTGGAGGTGTTTGGGGGAGGCTCAATGAGTTTTTGTGTAAACTGGAGGTGTAGTAGGGCTGCTATAAGAAATACACATCCTATAAACTTTAAATGATGTGAAAATTGGTTCCATGGATTATCTAGGGCTGGTTCACGATGTGTAGATTTTTTGGGGTTAAATAATGAAAAGGTGATGTACTTTTTAGTGAAACCAACCCCCAAGGATTACATGACGTGAAAGGGGATTACACGTCATGTATATCCCCAATGAAGTATAGTTTTAAAAGTTATTTTCTGGATGAATTTTCATTCATTTGGACATGCATTCTTCTTCCTCTCATTTTGGGTAAACCCTAGGTTCCCTAAGGAGTTCTTCAAGTACTCTTCCTCCCTATTTATTCATTGTTCTTGGTGTTTTTTTTCAATCCATGGGATGTCCTTCCTTATTCCGAGATGGTTTTCTCCGGTTCTTCTTTAGGGTTTTGCTATGGTGGTGTGGTTTGGTTTTGGTTGTACATTTGGGATGCATTTTTATGGTCTCTGGGTGCAGTTTAGGTTGATCCATGATTAATTTTTGAGCATTTTTGGTTGTAGGTGCATCTTCTTTTCCTAGTGATGCACAACGAGCGGACAAAGATTATTTGAGGCAGGGATTTCCTCATTTCTCATTATTGTGTATATGTGGGAGGGGTTTTCTTTTTTTTACCTGTGGTTTATGGTTGTGCTGGATTAATTAAAGATAAATAATTGGTTAAATTCAAATTAAATTGGGAAAAGGGGATTTGATTCACATGCTTTTACAAATTTTATATTATTTTTGATATTGTGGATTGTACGGGCTTGTAGCCTCGCTGAAAATTGTGGTTGTGGGGGGATTTGTTTAAGCTGGATGATATGTGTTGTGACTATTTAATCTATTGTAATTATTGTGATATAAACCTAAAATGTAAATCAATTAACCACTTATATTTTGATAATGAAATTTTCCCCAAGATTATGGCTTATGTGATAACACCCCTAAAATAAACTGAAATGTTCTAAAAATCCCTTTTCAAATATATAAAATGATATTGATGTGTTGTGATGTGTGGTTGTGATTTTGGGGCGGTGAGGTGGTTTATTTGGCCATGATTTTTTGGCAGTGAGGTGGTGGTTTCTTTGTGCTAGATGCCCAAGTAGTGATGGAATAAGAGATTAATACTGATTGAAATGACATGGGTTGGTTTGGTTAATGGGATTAAAATGGATAATGAATAATTACATGGTAGGTTTTGTGGTTAAATGTGGTTAATGCTAAATAATGAAAGGAATGATATGATTAAATGAAATTTAGTTGGAAAATTGAATGTGGATTATGGATTTTTGTATGGTGTTATACATTTAGAGGTGGCAATAAAAGTGACAGTGTTGTGAGTTGGTTAGATTTTGGCTGTGGACCCATAGGTTGGGCTGGAATGTTTGATATATATATATATATATATATATATATATATATA
The DNA here is from genome assembly GCA_963277665.1 of Viscum album. Taxonomy (NCBI): domain Eukaryota; kingdom Viridiplantae; phylum Streptophyta; class Magnoliopsida; order Santalales; family Viscaceae; genus Viscum; species Viscum album. Next base: position 1,102,420,061 of record OY728134.1, on the reverse strand, counting down.
TATATATATATATATTCTTGTGATTTCTATACACACCCCACACATGTTGATCACTGCATGATGACACCCGCATAGTCATGTGAGGGGTGTTTTTCCCGACATCCGGTGAGGAGGACGGATGACTGGGTACCCGATATTTCCTTGTGTCTTCCATGTGAGGTAGGTATTTCATAGGTTGTGATGGACAGAGGTTTGTTAGTACATTAGATAGTGGTTGTGATAACCTAGTTTTTTTTGTCGAGATATGGCTATGCTTGTGGAGAGGCTTACAATGGGGGTCATGCATGGTAGGAGGAGGGCATGAGGTTGATGTACTACATGTTGACAACACCCCACTACTTTGGTTTTTAAAGTGGTTATGTTGTGGCCTAGGTTTTTTTAGGAGAGATGTGATGTGGCCGTTCTTGAGGGGCGGTGAGCCCAGGTGTCTTCATGTGAGGTGAGGTGTGACCATTCTTGTGTGGTGGTGTGGTATATGGAAGAGATGAGAGTGCCAGGATGTAAAAAGTTGGGTGTGAGAGTGGAATACATGTGGTATAGTGGTGTGGGGTACCCTTATCGATATGATTCTTGTTATATTATATTACTTGGCCTTCATTGTATGGTGAGAGTACCTTGGTGAGGTTGGGTTTGGTTAGTATACCCATATAGGTGCTGTTTTGTTTTGATATTTTCTCACAGGTGCATTAGTGTGATTCTTTCAAATATGCATGGGAGACTTTCTTTTTTCTATTGAGTATACTTGTATGCTCACCCTATGTATATAAAATTGTTTTCAGGTTTCCATGAGGTTTACATGGACCATTCTGGACATTAATAGCTCAGACCTTTGGATATCTATTGTGTTGCGACTTTATCTTTACTTTTGGGTATTTACTTGGGAGACTTTTACTATATCTATTTCATTTATACATGCATTATGGGATGGTTTGGTTTTATTTTTATTTTACAACATGGAGTTTATTGTGGATGATTCATCATATCTCCCAATCCAATTTATATTATAGACAATAATTCCTATCATACATGATATTTTTATAGCCTTGGTGTTAGTCACCAACCCGGGTCCTACTGGAGGCATGACTCAGGGATCATGATCTCTCTCCCCTCATTTCTGTATCTTTTGGAGGGAGCATGTCATGATAGAGTGCTATAAAATGAGTGGTTGATATATAGGATAAATTTTGGAGTTATGCTTAGTGAGGATTTCATGGGTTAGTATGGAAATAATTCTTGTTGACTTTGGTGTGTGACATAGGCTAGGGAGACTGGTTAGGACATGGGATTTAGGGCCCCCATAATCCAGTGCACAAAATCTGAACTTATTGAACAACCAAGTGAGATGGACCTACTTTGCATGGTAGAGACCTAGAAAAGGTACATGTATCATGATGACTTGTGTTCTTATTTTAATTTTTTTTTATTTGGTAAGGTTAAAATAAATAAAATTAATTAAAACGAATCAAAAAAATCCATACTACTAGTATTAGAAAGTTATTTGTTTTCCTTACAGCTATGGATCTTGTTCATCGTCCACATGTGGCTCAAGTAGTCGAGGTTCAGAAGGATGATCTGGTTGATCACTAAAGGGTTGATCTGATAGAGGAGGATTAGGATTTGAATAAGGAATTTCCAAATCTCATACGATAGGATTTGGGGAAGTATGAGGGTAGTGCTTGAGATGTGGAGATACATAGTTAGCTTGAGGAGCTCGAGATCACTTTCAGTTTTATTCATGCCCTGATGGAGTAATGAGTTCCTTTGACAGTCAGTCAGATCTGGGGATCTGTGCATTAGTGGAGGACAATATATCTAGGAGAGAAGAAGGAGCCAAATGTTTTGTGGGTCAACTTACAGAAGGAGTTTCGGGTGGAGTTCTGTTCATCGACATTGAATGAAGTAAAGAGGTTAGTGTTTCTTTCTCCTCAGTCAGGGGGAATGTCCGTGAAAGATCTAGGAATAAGGTTCAAGGACCTTCTTCATTTTTTCCAGAATATTTTTTATGAAAAGTCTCATGTGAGACATCTTGAGGAGTCACTCTATCCTTCTATTTAGTATGTAGTTACTCCTTTTACATTGTCGACTTATCTGGAGGTTCAGAAGAAGGTGGAGTTGATCGAGTGGATGCACTTGCAAGGAGGTTTTCCATAGGAGGGGAACCAGAAGGGTTTCTTAAAGAAAATGGTTTTCAAAGGAAAGTCCCAGGCATCAAGACCTTTGAGGTTTTTGACCATCAGGGATTTAGTCTTAGTAGCTTCTTTTCCAGCCTTCTAGGGCTAGTGGTTTCCATGATTTTCTTGGGAGATTTTTTCCAGTGCGTTTTGGTTGCGGGGTTCATGTCCATCACCAGAACTATTTCCCAATAGTTCCCCAAGCTTAGGTTTGTGGAAGTGGATAGGTTCAATATCATTCTCAGCAATAGTTTCTAGTGAGGTCATTTCAGCATGAGGGGGAGTATGTTTTTGCTCCATCGAGGGGAGATAGAGTAGTTAGAGGCTGGACTCAAGATATTCCTTCTGTTTAGGGACTGTGAACCGAGTGTGACCATGGAGGTGGTTTTCAGTAGAGAGGTAGAGGATCTGGGCATGGTCAGTTGCACATAAGGAAAGTAGCAGTTCTATAGGGGCCAAAGATCAGCAGAGGTACGATCAGTTTTTTAGTACCCTTGTTTGTGCCTTCTTTGGTTAAATAGCTTTACAATCCTTTGTTTCACTCTCTATATCCCTTTATTTAGTACTATAAATAGAGAGGATTCCCATGCCACTGGTATTAATTATGCCAGTCGGAGGCCATACCAACTTGTTTGATGTGTTCTGGGGATGTAGACTGGTGATGGGGCCACATCAATCCCATGGGGATCTTTTCTTACTACAGATGTCACCATATGATGTCATTATTATCATCAACTTGTTTTATTACATACATTATTTTATCTAATTCTTATATAGGAGATTTGTTTTTTCATATGCGGATGGACAACATGTTTTTCTGATTGGTGAGTGGAGTTGTTAGGTGGGCAGTTAGCCTGTGGAGCTCCTTATTTCCTTATTAGTTGATTTGTTAGTGGAATCAGTGGATGATGGGGTGGTAGAGGTTCCCAGGGTTATTGGGAAGTTCTTGGATGTTTTTTCCAAGGTGGTTGTGATGATACCCCCTTTTCATGATTTTGAGTTCAAGATAAACTTTCAGCCTGGTGCTTATCAAATTTTTATGGGTCCTTATCGGTTTAATCCTTCTAAGTTTCTTGAGTTAAGGATCCATATAGATGATCTGATGTAGAAGGGTTTTATCCATATTAGTGTGTCGATGTGGGGTGCCCTAGTGTTGTTATTAAATGAGGATGGTAGTATGAGGCTATGCATAGACTACCAGAGTTTGAACTAGAAGAAAGTTAAGAACTCTTACCCTCTTCTGAGGATAGAAGATCTTTTCAACTAGATGGGAGGGGCAAGTTGGTTTTCTAAGATAGATTTATGGTCTAGCTATCACCAATTGAGGGTGAAGGAGGGATATATCTTGAATAATTCCTTTATATTTAATTATGGGAACTTCTAGTTTTTAGTCATGTCATTCGGTGTTACGAATGTTCCAGCTGTGCTCATGGGGATTATGAACTCTATGTTCTGTGAGTTCTTGGATCAGTTCTTCTTTGTATTTGTTGAGGATATCTTGATCTACTCGAAGTCATTAGAGGAGTATGAAAAGAATCTTATAACTGTCTTGTAGGTTCTTAAACATTATCAAGTCTATGAAAATTTGTCTAAGTGTAAGTTATAGACATGATAGGTTCATTTCCTCAGACATGTGGTGTCTCAGAAGGGTGTGTCAGTAGAACCGTTGAAGGTTGAAGAAGTTGTTTCTTGGGAAACAACCAAGAATGTGGCATAGGTTCACAATTTACTTGGTCTATCAAGATGTTATCATAGGTTTTTATTAGATTTATCTCAAGTCACAATCCCATTGACATATTTGACTAGGAAGGACCAATATTTTGTATGGACCAATTAATGCTAGAAAACTTTTGGTTACCTGAAGGGTAATTTGGTCGGTGCTCTAGTGCTTTAGTTTCCTGAGGAGGGGTTGATGTTTGAGGTGTTTTTTGATGCTTCCCATCCAGGTTTGGGATGCATGTTGATCCAATAGAGGGAAGTGATCTCTTATGTTTCTAGAAAGTTACATCCCCAAGAGTTTAACTACACCACCCATGATCTGGAGCTAGTAGTGGTTGTTCTTGCACCAATGTTGTTGCAGTATTACCTAATTTGGGAGAGCTTAGTGGTCTTTATAGATCACAAGAACTGGAGGTATATATTTTCTCATTTTGATTTGAACTTGTAGTATTATAGGTGGATGTAGTTTCTTCAGGATTATGATTTTAAAATCTCCTACACCTCAAAAAAAGGAAATGTTGTGGCCGATGTTTTGAGTAGGAAGTCATGAAGGGGTGTTGTTCATGAATCTGGGGATGCTTAGAGGGAAATGAAGGAGTTGGAATCCTTTAACTTATATGAAAAAGTGGATAATTGTATAGGGTATTTGTTTTTTATGATGATAAAGTATTCTCTGATATAGTAGGTGGAGGAGTCTCAGTGGGGAGACATAGAGGCAGAGGTGACACATGATAATTTTGGCCATGGTGATGCTCCAGAAGGATGGACAGAATTGGATTTTTGTGTGTCTGAGATTATTTGTTCTGGTAATGATGCGTGGGGGAGTCCTTCATGAGTTTCATAACTCACATTTTCAGTACACCCAGGAGCTTAAAAGATGTAACCTAGCTTGAGGATATATATTTTTTGGCCCATGATGAAACAGGTAGTGGCATAGTTTCTGGTAAAGTGCTTGGGTTTCTAGTAGGTCAAGGTTGAGAATTATGTTCTTGGTTGTTTTTTTGCATCTATTGTATGTTACTGAGTGTAAATAGGATTAACTTTTTATGGATTTAATCATAGGATTACCCAGATCTCAGGTAGGTTGTGATGCTATTTGGGTGGTCATGGATCAATTGTCAAAATCAGTCCACTTCTTGGCGATCAAGGAGTTGGGCATAGTAGATGCTTTTTCTAATAGGTACATGGATGAGGTGGTGTAGTTGCATGGAGTTATGAGGTTCATTGTCTCAAATCAGTACACACGTTTTTCCTCATGATTTAGGAGGGTATTACAACACGCTTTTGGAATTCAGTTATGCTTGAGCACTTCTTTCCACCCTTAGATAGATGGGAAGATGAAATAGACTATCCAGACATCATAGGATATGTTGCGGGTGTGAATCATAGAGATTTTTGGATCATGGGTATGGAACATGCCTTTAGTATAGTCTTATTATAATAATATCTGTCACTCTTCCATTTTCATTGCTATATTTGAAGATTTTTACAGAAGACTGTGTCATTATTTTTTGTGTTGGATGGAGATTCGGGAGACAACCATTATTGGTCTCGATGTGGTGAAGAGTAAGACAAAGAAACTTCATCTTATTCATGATAGGATGAAAGAGGAACAAGACTGATAAAATTCTTATGCTGATTATAGAAGGATCCACCTGGAATTTGAGGTTGGGAACTACGTGTTCTTCAACATTTACCCTCAATGTGGGTAGTGGAGGTTTGGTAGAGGGAGTAATCTTTCTCCTAGGTTTGTTTTCCCCTTTGAGGTGTTTGGGAAAGTTTGAGAGGTGGTATATCAGTTGGAATTTACACCATGATTGGATAGGATACACGAAATATTCAACATATCTTAGATTTTTTGGTATCACCAAGATGAATTCCATGTCATTGACTGGTGAGATTTGGATATCGAGGATGACACGACATTTGTGGAGCGATTAGTAGAGGTTCAAGATCATCATGAGAAGGTGTTGTGTGGATGAAACATTTCTTTAGTCCATGTGTTATGGATTCATGGTGAACTAGAGAAGAGTACTTGGGTGTGAGAGTCATAGATGTGTGCCTTGTACCCATAGTTTTTTTGAAATTTTATTTTCTATTTTTTGCTTTGTGATTTGATTTTTAGACCTTATTTTATGAGATGAGCTATTTTCCTTGGTTTGTGATGTGTACGGTGTGATAAAGTCATGACATATGAAAAAGGGAGGACATGATTCCTAATTGAGATTTATTAACTACGATGTGATTAAACCCATGAAGGTGGGTCAGTGACAGCCATATTGGATAGTATCTTGACATGGAGGATGTAATTTCATGATTCGTGTGTTTGGGACGATGTAGTTTGTTGGTTTGGGATGCGTGGAGGTTGAGATGTTTTTGCAGTGGGAGTGTGGTAGTGTGGTTTTGTGAACCAAGGCAGCATGTAGTTGTACATTGTTTTTGTGGTCGTTTGGGTTGTCGTGTTTGGAGGGTGGTAGCATTTGAGGTATGACGAGATCCTTGAGAGGTATATCGCAAGGTGGTTATTCAGACACATTTACTTATAGTTTTGGTTTTGGATTCTCTAGGGAGAGAATCATTTGATAGGTATCTAATGTAATGGTATGTGCCTTCTTGGTATATTACTTTTCTAGTTTTGAGTGTTTGTGGTGTTTGAGGGAGGTTCTAGGATTTTTCAATGGAATTTGGAGGTGCACCGGGGTTGCTGTAGTAAATAAACATTGTGTAAACTTTACACTTTGTGAATGTTGGTTTCAAGACTTTTCCAAAGCCGGTTCATGATGTGTATATTCTTAGGGTTAAATAATGAAAGGGTGATGCATTTTTTAATGAAACCTAACCTGAGGATTACACGATGTGAAGGGGGATTACACATTGTGTAAATCCCTGATTTAGTGCAGTTTTAAAAGTTATTTTCATGATGGATTTTCATTTATTAGGCCATGAATTATTCTTCCTCTCATTTTGGGAGAACCCTAGGCACCCCGAGGAGTTATTAAATCCCTCTTTCTCCCTCTTTGATCCATTGGTCCAGATGGTTGTTTGTTGGGAATCCGTGGTAATCTATTCCTTCTTCTTGGATGGTTTCCTCCAGTTCTTCTTTGAGGTTTTGCTACAGTGGTATGGTATGGTTTGGTTTGTGTGTTTGGGATGCGTTTTTAGGGTCTTTGAGTGCGGTGTAGGTTCATCCATGGTTCCTTGTGGTGAGGTTGTGGTTGCGGGTGCCTTTTCTTCACCCTGTGGTGCCCAATGAGTCAGTAATTTTTTTTGAGGTAAGGATTTCCTCATTTCTCTTTATTGTGTATCACGTAGGAGGGGTTTTATTTTGTTTACCTATGGGTTATGGTTGTGATGGATTAAGTAAAGATAAATAATTGGTTAAATTGAAATTGTTAGGGGTAAAGGGGGTTTAAATTTCATTCTCTTACAGCTTTGATATTATTTGTGATATTGCGGATTGTACGAGATTGTGACCCCACTGAAAATTATGGCTATTGGGGTTTTTTTGTGCTAGATGATATGTTTTGTGAATGTTTCACCTATTGTGATTGTTATTATATCACAATAAAATAGAAATTGATTAACCACTTATATTTTTCTAATGAAATGGTTGCCCCAGGATTATGTTTTGTGTGATAACACCCCTAAAATAAAGTAAAATGTTCTAAAATCCCCTTCGTAAATCTGTAAAATGATCTTGATGTGTTGTGATGTGTGGCATTGAATTTTGGGTGGTGAGGTGGTTTGTTTTTCGGTGCTTTTGGGGTGGCGAGGTGGTTTTTTGGCCATGATTTTAGGGTAGTTAGATGGTTTGTTTGTCAGTGCTTTTAGGGAAACGAGGTGGTTTGTTTGGATATGCTTTTTGGGTGGTGATGTAGTTTGTTTATCTGTACTTTTGGGGTGGTGAGGTGGTGGTTACTTTGTGCTAGATTCCTGAGTAGTGATAAAATAAATGATTAATAACTATTGAAATGACATGAGTTTTTTTGGTTAATGGGATGAAAATGGTTAATTAACAATTAAATGGTGGGTTATGTGGTTAAATTTGGTTAATGCTAAATAGTGAAAGGAATGAGATGTTTAAATTATTTTTTTTGTAAATGTGAATGTGTCTTGTGGATTATTGTGCGGTGTTATACATTTAGAGGTGGTAATAAAAGTGATGGTGTTGTGAGTTGGTTATATTTTTATTGTGAACCAATAGGTTTGGATTGAGTGTTTGATATTATATATATATATACTTATATATTCTTGTGATTTCTATATGCACCCACTCACATCAAGCACTACGTACCGACACCCACGTAGTCACACAGGGGTGTTTTCCTGAAATTTGGTGGGGAGAATAGATGGATGGGTACACACTATTTCCCACTATCTCTTCCAAGTGATGCAGGTATTTCAGAGGCTGTGATTGCTAGAGATCTGTTGGTGCATTAGATGGTGGTTATGATGGCCTAGGTGTTTTCAAGTGAGATATGACCATTATTTTGGGGTGTCTTCTGGTTGGTGTCATGTATGGTATGAGGATGGAACAAGGTTGACATCCAACATGTTCATGATACCCTATTACTCTGGTTTTGGTAGTGGTTAGGTCATGGACCGGGTTTTTTCTTATGAGATATGATCTGACTGTGCTTGTGGGGCGGTGAGCCATGGTGTTTTCAAGAATGGTGAGGTGTGATCGTGCTTCTGGGGTGGTGTGGTATCAAGAAGATATGGGAGCACCAAGACGTATGACGTTGGGTGAGAGAGAGACATACCGGCAGTAATGTGGTGTAGGGTAACCTTATCAATATGCTTTTTGTTATATTATATTAATTGTCTTGTGTTATTTGCTGAGTGTGCCTTAGTGAGGTTGGGTTTGTTTAGTATACCTATATAGGCATTGTTTGGTTCTTTTGTTTTCTCACAGGTGCATTAGTATGCTTCTTTCACATGTGCACAAGAGAATTTTATTTTTATACAGAGTATACCTATATGATCACCCTATGTATATGAAATTGTTTTTAAGTTTACAGGAGGTTTATGTGGACCGTGCTGGACATTACTAGCTCAGAACTTTGGATAGTTACCATGTCACTGCTTTAGCTTTACTTTTGGGTATTTACTTTAGAGACTTTTACTGTATCTGTTTCATTTATAAATTCATTATGGGATGGTTTGTGATTCTTTTTATATTATGACATGGAGTTTATTATGTATGATTCATCTTATCTCCTGATCCTATTTATATTGTAAATTATAATTCCTCCCATACATGATATTTGTATACCCTTAGTGCTAGTCACCAATATGGTGCCTACTGGAGGTAGGACTCAAGGGTCATTATCTCTCTCCTCTCATTGCAGTATCTTTAGAGGGAGCAAGTCGTGACATGTAATGAACACAATATTATAAAAACCACTCTATAATTTTGTATTGGGGAGTGGCTAACGGCCAAATCATGAAAGGTATATTATCTTTAGCCAGCTGCTTCCTCTTGTTCAATACGTCTTCTTTGTCTTTCTCTAGAATTTCCGTGACCTGGTCTAACCAAAGTGGACACTTCCCTACCACTTTATCATAAATTCCAAGATTGGTAGGGACTTACTCTGTCACATTGGAGGGAAGGAAATCCATTGGTGGTTTAGAGAATGATTATCACCTAGGATTGTATTTCAGCTGAGAAATAATTTCACTTGTTAATGAAAAGGGATCATGCATGAGTTGCCTCATTTTATAAATTCCCACATAGTAGGAAGGATTTCACATTATTAAATCTCCAAGGGGAGGACCTTTTTGATAAAGTGGAATAATAAAATAGAGAGAACATTCATAGCGAATATCATCATGGGGAGGACCACCATTATGGATTGATGTCTGACTATAAGGAGGATTCCTTCAGTATATACCCTAGGGAAGAACTTCAGGGTGGATGATAACAAGTGGAATACCTTTTTTCTGTTTAATGTTCTGGCCATGTGGAGGGTGGTCGTGACTCTAATCAGAATATGGACTCTCATGATTTATCAGATTATGGACATGAAGTAATCCTTTATGGTGAAGTGTCTGGGGAGGACCTTTAGAATTACTAATACTATTAGAATAATTTGGTAATGGGATAGTAGGATCTGGAGCTACCATGGATAAAGGTATGAGGGATTCAATAACTTCAAAATTAAGTAGGTTGGTATTGTAGACCGAATATTCATTTTCTTAGTTGTCTCTGGTGAGGCTTATTTTTAGATTCCTTCTTACAAGTGGATGGGGCCACTTACTAGGGAAAGTGGTTTTCTTGGGCATGGATTTGTTCCTACCTCGAAGTGGCAATTGGAATAGGATGATTACCTATAGTTGAAACTAGAGTATGGACTTGATCCAATTTTCTATATATCATGGGGGAGCATGCCCCACAACCATCTAGGATGGGATCAGAGGTGTATGTCTTCACTAGAGTGACATTCTGATGATTCACCCCAATTGCGGGGTAGAGTTGTCTGTACACCCCTCTTCCACTATAATAGTCACCGTTATAATATCCTGGTATATATTTAGGATGTGAGTAGGTGTTTTCATCTACCCTTTCACCATTTTTAGTATATTCATGGTGACTTCAGTGACTAGAATGGGGATATATGCATATTCTGTATTTGGATCAAGGTTATGTGTCTTCTCCTATCATCTATTTCCTACCATTCGATACTGAGAGTACTCAGGTGAGGGGGAATATATTTGGGTCTTCCCCTTTTTTATCACTGGGAATTTAAAACTGACTTCTCTGAATGTTTCTAGATGGGACTATGGGAAGGCTTGATAAATGTGGGTAGGTTTGTGTGTCTGTTCACGGTTTTCTACCAAACTTGACTGGTGGAATTCTTTGAACATAGTCAGATGAGGCTTCTATTAGGATTTGTTGATTTGGGCAGGTTTGTGTGCCTACTCATGGTTTTTCTTCAACTTTGAATGGTTGGATTTCTGGGTATAGATAAGTGTTTATGGATGCTCAATATTTCCCCCCATATTTTGTTGGTGAGATTCTTTGGATGCTTCTAGAAAATTCTATTTGAAGGCTTGATTAGCTTGTGTAGGTGTTTTATATTTCTCTTAATTTTCCGCCAAATTGAATTGGTGGGTTTATATGGAGGGGAACAAGTGTGGCCTTACTACGTGTTGAATAGTTGCTATCCCTAATGGTCCATCTTGCATTCTAGGGCTTGAATGGTTTGGGCTGGACTACTGAGGATAGAACCCTCATCATGCCGAGGGTTCACTGTTGCATGGTGTTGGTGGTGGTAATTACTAAAAGGATCCATTTAAAAGGATCCCATGTATTTTGGATGAGACTATCTATGGGCTCTTTATTAACCTCCCTAAGGTAAGGGAAAATATATTTTTTGTGTTTTGCAGAAAATCTCCCAAAACGGTTAAATATGGTGATTGATTCTATCTACTTTTGGACCACCGGTCTTCGCTAAGTGGAATACTAGTGGGGTTTATCAAGCTGGAGTTCCTATCAGGAAACCTACAGGTTCGAGATGGTACCTTTCTGGTGATACTCCTAGACTAGTGTATTCGATACCCAACATTGAAGATGTTGGGTCAGTGACAAAATCATTTGTTTGGATGAGGACCCAACATGAATGGTATCTGAGGCATACATCTATGAGAGTTGGTGTGATTCTATTTGGATTGAAGGGAGATATTTTTAAAAGTGGCTAAGATATTGGTGAAAAATAGAAACAAGAATACCCTGCTAAAGTAACATCTCATTAAACAAATTCATGAACAATTAATTGTCTTGTTTGGACCTCTTTCATTTGGAGAGAAAAAGGGGACTTACAGGTGAGTGACACCATCATCTTGGTTAAGGATTTACATTGGGTTCAACATTTTTGTTTTGTCCTCAAAATTATATGTAGGGTTGGAATAGAATTTTATGGTGTTGGTGGAACAACCTTTACATCAGACACATACACCCACATCCCTTTAGGGAGGTTTTTAATTGGGTTTATTCATGGAACTGGAAATACCCAATGGTTCTATATTCGGGATGACTCATAGACCTACTTTCCAAAGGCATGTGATCATTGGGACACTTGGACAATGATACTTAAGAATTCACATTGGTCAAGAGGATGGAAAGTTGGGACCATTATACCCTTTTGGGGGAATTGTTTCCTTTTATGGGACTATCTTATATATTTAAGATATGTTCATGAATAATTCATTAATTTCTAATTATGATGTGGGTGACCCTTGAATTAACAATCAATTAGGATCATGCATGGGATTTAGAATCATCTGTATGTATATAAGGTTATTCATCAATAGAGATATCTATATGTATCCAAGGTTCTCCATCAATGGTACCCTTTAATGTACTAATTAAAGATTCTTTTTTTATTTTGATGTTGGTTTTGAGCCACAAAATGGGTCCTTCTAGAGTGTATCATCATCAAGGGATATGTGAGTTTTTTTATATTGGTATTATACCCATAAGATGGTCTTCCTATGTACCCTTATGAAAGAAATCATAACCCATGTAGTTCAGTGCTACTTAATGAGACACATCATACTTTTTAAGGTCATGTGACAAGGAGAAAATCGTGAAGTTTAGAATCACGCAACAAGGACATCTAGGTGTAAGGTTCCTAGTCAAAGTTTGGCATGGGACTTATGTCAACGCATCCTAGGGAACTTGAAAGGGATATATAATCCTAGGTGGGAATATGAACCTACTAGGAATATGACCTAGAGAATATTAGGGACAATTTGGGGGTGTTGTGTTTGGACCTCAGGGAGGCTTCCTATATATCTCATTTGGATAGGAATCAAATCTCATGTATTCTGGTCACGAGGACCCATGTCTATGGAGGCCCTCTAAATGTTTGTCTTACAGGGGAGTGTAGTCCTTTGAGAGTATTGAGTTATGGATTACACCTAGGAGGAGTCCCACTGAAATGAGTATGGTTATGGTTGGGTATTACACCAAATATGAGGCCCTTATGAGGGTTTTATGGTGACATGGTGGGGGATTATACCAAGTAGTAAGCCCATAGTTTGGTTGGGGATTAAACTAGAATGATGCCCTAAGGTTGGGAATCATGCAGATTTCATGATCACTACTAACTTCTAAGCCAACGTGAGTCATGCTCAGTGTGAGAAATAAGACAAAATTATATATTTGGAAGACCACACAATATTATTTTTCTATTGGTGGATGAGGCCATGAACCAAAGGGAGAGGGAAATAGAATGAGATATGGCACTCGTTCCCTCCTATAAGTGTACCCTGGTGCCTAAGGAAGAGAGAAAGATATTTGAATTTCCCGTCTCCCCTATTATTTTTGTAATCAAGATAGTCACATTTGATGATATATCTGGCTACAACCCTTGGGTATGGAGAAGGAAGGAATGAAGTAGGAGAGGTCCTATAAGAAAGGCTAGGGACTTACTCTAGGTGGGATTCCCTAGAACTAGTTCCCGGGGAAGAGAGGAGGATAAAACATTATCCCTCGAAAGGAAAATAAAGCATGATCCTATCCCTCCACACTTGAACCAAAGGTCCCTCATCTTAGAGATGAGTGGGGAAGGACATTGTCCTCACCTTCACATCTAAGACCAAAAAATACTTGACACTTCCCCCAAGGTCAAGGTCTTCATGACCATAGGAATACATATCCCCATGAAACCTAAGGACCATACCCATCAGGAATGACAAATTTGGGACACCTCTGGCTGTAGTAATGCATATCTGAATGGGAGACATGCTGGTGTGACTTGTACCATGGTCCTTCATGTCCAGAGGCTTCGATGGAGGATTTTATTCCCCCCCCCCTCAGATGAGGGATCCCAATGAGGAGTAGACCTACCATAGGTGTCTTGAAAGAGGGATTAAAGGAGACTAATGCTGGTCCTGGCTTGATGAGAAAAGGTACTTCGCGCAATGCTTGGGAGGAACTGGAAGGGATTCATGCAGGGTAGGCTTGGGAAAGATGAAGATTCTTTACGTGTTGTAAAACCTGGGCAATAAAACTTAGGTGAGGACATTCTCTAGGAACCAAGGGTCACCTCAGGTGTACCTGAAATTATCTCACAAAGGTCCCAGGTTAGGGGAGGGGCCTTTGCACAAGTGGTTGTCCAATAGGGAGAGAAAAGGTTCCTCACATAGGTGTCTTGTGTTTCAAAACGTGGAGGGACTTTGATCCCACTAACCCCTTAATTCTTTCTCTTCTTGGGTTGTATAGGGCTACCTGATAGATTTTTGAGGACCTGAGAGATGGGGTTGTGAGACCAGATCTTGGGAGATTCTTTTTATTTTTTAGTTATGTAAATGAGGAGCCATGGGCTCTTATTTATAGCAAAATATGGGACACTATTTTAAGGAACTTCCCCATGAAGTTTCACGGTGTATATACTTGGTGCAGGTACTCAATGCACGTGTGGCCTGCCTTTTAGTGTCACATCGGGGGGGGGGGGGTGTGAGCCTTTTGTTGCACTAGGGTGGTGTTTGTAGGCCAATTTAGGTAAGTTCCTTTGATTCTTCTTGGGAATCTTCATCTTTCTAACATACTCGAGGTACTCTTAAAAATCTTTTCATCCCATGTGAAAAAATAGAGTGTCAATAATAACATTTACTCAAAATTATTTATTAGGTAAATTTAATCCGTTACATTTTTTTATCCTTCCAGACAAACAAACACATACCTCACTGGAATTATACCACTCATCACACAAATATGAATTTTAGAAAAGTTTTATTCATTAAAAATAATTGAAGGTTCACCATAGGATTTATGAGTTCGTAAATATCTACCCAATAAGTAAAGGTATTATATCAATCATGAGAAATTTTAATGGTTTGAATGAGGATTATAGTTGGAAAGTTAAATGATGTCAAAAATTATGTGGAAAAATTAAAAGGATTGGATATTTTTAGAACTAAAATGATTGATTCCAATTTTATACTCAAGTAAGACATACTACTTAATGCCTTAGAAACAATACCACTCCCATAACCTTTAAAAATTTTATAAAAAATTTATACCCTTAGCATTTTAGAAACACAAAATTTCTTCACTGAACTTTCTTTAACAAATTTATTCTTCTTTCTTATTCAAAATTTTTTCATAGAATTATGAATTTTGAAGTTGGAAAGGATTATTTGAACTTCAAAAAGTGGTGTGAACTTCCTAGACCAATTTTTTGATGATAAATATCTGTTATAACAACCCAAACTTTATTTTTATTTATTTTTAAATAACTACCCACACACCAACTTCTTGATATATTTTCAATTTTTCATAATTCTTCCCCAAAATAGCTTCAGTCAATACTGCTTTAAAACTGTTTCTTAGCCTTATTTTTTCCTTCTAAATTAGCCTAAAATGATTCAACAGTCTTCCAAATAGTCCCCCACACTTGATTTCAACTAAGATCATTAAATTTACTTCTGGAGTGGGTTAGATAGGGTTTTAGGTTTGTAAATTGGAAGCTAACCAAGTTTTTAATGGAAACTAAGAGCTCAAAATGTCAAATTTAAAGGGAATTATAAAATAATATGTTAATATATAATGTGGATATTATAATACTAAAATAGTTTTGTAACAAACTAGGTACTTATAAAATAATTTTTTTTCATTCTGAAATTAAATAATAAAATTCATTTTAAATGTATAATGAAATAAATGATATTTATAGAAATTAAGAAATATATACTAATAGAATAGTTACCTCACCTATGAAAGTGTACATAAAATTCAAGAATATTAAACGTTAAAATATGATATATTTATATCATATAAATTAGTAAATAAATGTTTTGAAAGTGATAAATTAAGTGTTGGTATTTTTGGGAAACATAAATGTTTATTTATAATTTTATAATTAATTTAATGATTTAAAATAAAATTTATTTGAAATTGACTAATAAATTAATATTTTTTTGTCTTATTATTATAAATTAATTTTATGATACCTTAAATAATTTTTCAAAATGTTATAAAATCAATTACAGTTTTAAAATTGGTATTTTTTGAATAAATAATGATTTTAATTAAAAATTAAATTTATAATATTTAGAAAATTATTTTTATAAAATGGATTTTATTTTTGAATTTTAAAAATAAAAAAATGGTTAGGTTTAATTTTTTGGGATTTTTCTAAAACAGTTTATTTTTTGGAGAATAGTGAAATACTGTAATTTACGGTATTTAATTAATAATCCAAATACATGAATTAAAAAAAAAATTATGATATAAGAACCATAATACTGAAAAAATCGTCATTATTTTCATATATTTAGTTATAATTCTCAAACTATTCATATTCATGAGACAAAATAATAAACTAATAAATAAAATAAGCAAAACACACTCCTCTCCTCCAATATAAATACCACCCCTGGCCACCTCTTATCCTCACACCTCAAAGCCTTGTAGATTTTTTAATTTCTAACTAATTTCCATACCAAGACTCTTACCCACTTATAAGACCTTTTTTTCTCACCAAAAGGCCCAAACCAAGATCCTTAAGGTGGTTCTCAAGGAGAAGAATTCAAGAGGTAAAATCCTCTTTCATTTTCTTTTATTTTCCTTTTATTTTCATTTTATTTTATTATTCTCTCTTCACCTGCCCATATCCAAGTGGAATGAAAACTACAGTATCTTATATATACTTTAATTTTATCATGTTTATGGAAACAATAATCATCAAAATCTTCCTCTACCTTTTATTCTGAAAATGAGAACATCATTCGTGATGTGTTGATTTACCACCATCGTGGACAGTACACTTTCATTTTCCATTACCACATTAAAGGATGGTCATAAAATCATTATTATGGTTAAATAAGATTTTATTATACATATTATAAGTTATATAATGTTATGTAACCAGTATATAAACATTATATTTAATAAAATGATATAAGTTCATGATGGTCGTAAAAACGACCAAAATAAATTAAATCATTTTCATTAATGTTTTATCTAATGAATCATCCCCATATCAGAAAAAATGATATATGGTATAATTTAAAATTTTTGTAATATATTAATACCATTTATTTCTACTTCTGGAGTTTTTCTTCCATTCGATAAGAAAATCCTTTACAAACCGATCACAGAAACCATGAAATGAACGCACCTAAAACAATGGAAATAACAAAATATTTTTAATAAATGGGTGGAAAGTTGTTATAATATGATCATATAAGGTAGTATAAACATGTTTATAGTTTTTTAATATATTAATAACACTATTTAAACAACTATATATGAGGTTTGAACTCATTTTAAGCAATATGGACATGAGGTAAGGTACTTTTCTTTAAAAAACATATTTCAAATTTCTATTTTTATAAAATTTAAAAGGAATGTTTTTATGATGCAAGTATTCATGTTTTAGGATTATGTTTTGGTTCTTGGTCATTGTTTATTATGATGTGCGGGACCTATATCTCCCTCTAATTCATTGGGTATGTTTATGTTGGAGGTCATCCGTATGGTTACTCAAAGTGTAACTACGATGGTTACACCATAAGGTAGCCATGAGGGTTACATTGTAAGGTAGCCATGAGGGTTACACTATAAGGTATCCGTGAGGGTTATAAATCATATGGTATCTATGAGGTATACAGTCTTAAGTAAGTAATTCCCCAAGTTACATAAATGTTTATTTATTTTTCTATGTTTTATGAAAATCTCATGTTTTCACAAAGTAAATATATGATACTAAATGGGTGAGAAGTTTTTATATGTGAAAATGATTTCATATGTTTAAAAGTATTCATGGAATAATGGTTCTATCCTTATTTTTATGTACCTTACTGATCTTTTTTATGTTCATACCAAGTTTTCAAATGTTTTTCATAGGTCATGTAATGTGTCACTTAATAATTTGTTCCTTGTAAGGGTTCCCCCTAAACCCATGAAAGGGGTATTATATAAAATTAATAAAAATTGAAGGCCTTTGTGCCATTCAGTAGAATGGTTTTCCATAGAGGAAACATGGAAGCTAAAGTAGGAAGGCACTAATTGAATGATATCTTTACAAATGTGTAACTCAGAATAGTGGGAATTGGAACTGAGCAGTTTGTGATAGTGAGGGATTAGTTGAAGTAGTCTAGCTATAAATGGAAGAGAAATTCATAAAATAGAACATCCAGAGTTACCAAAAAGGAACATGATGATAGTGGAACATTTTATGAGGAAACATGCTCCTGCTTTCTGTGGATATTCTGACCTAGAGGTGGATGAAGGGTGGATTAAATCCCTTGAAAAGATATTTGATGTCACGGAGTGTTTAGATAATCAAAAGGTTAGTCTTGTTATTTATCATTTTGAAGATGAATTAAACTAGTGGTGGTAAATGTTTATGAATATCATGGATAATTAAGGGATTGATGACTTGGAGTGGGATGAATTTAAGAATCTTTTCCTTGAAAAATATTTTCCTAAGGTGGTTCGACATAGGATGGAAAATAAGTTCCTTGATTAAAATAAAAGTAAGAAGATTCAATGGATGTGAATGAATAAAACTTCACCTAATTATTATGGTATGCTTCAAATCTTATTCAAGATCTTAATAGTAAAATCAATCATTTTTACTCAGGATTAAATCCAAGATAATGAAGGGCATTGGATTCCCATGAAATCAAAAGTTATGAAAAACTTGTTAGATGTGCTAAGAGGGTAGAAATGTAGTTTTCTGATGATCCCATGTACTTTGAAAACAAACAGAAGAAAAGATCCAGATGGAAATAAATGAGTAAGAATCAATCAAATAAATTTGAAGGTAAGAAAGTCTAGTTTCAGTTTGTAGGAAGTGTGGTAAAAAGCACCATTGGTAATTCTTTAACAAAAACGAGAAATGATTCCGATGTGGTATGTTTGGACATATGGCTCGAGATTGAAATGAAAAATATCTTAGAGATGGTATGTTTAATTATGATAAGAAAACTGTAAAGTGTTTCAAATGTGGTGAGATGGTTCATTATGAAAATACTTACCCAAAGAAAGATCTGAATGATGGGAAGGAACCATATTATAATCATAAATGTGTAATAAATTCCTTTATGGATACTTTAGTAGATTTTGGGCCATCCAATGAAGTGGTATCAGGTAATTTATTTGATTACTCAGAATTTTATAATGTTTTATTTGATATAGGTTCTACACATTTGTTTATTTCTAAATAATTTTCTGGTAAATTGGAAATTTGACCTCAAGAAATAAAATTAGAACTTATGGTAAAAACACAAGGGGGAAATATTAAGGATTAATGAAATTATAATAATCTTTATGTTGTTGTGTGTGGAAAGACATTACCTAAAACCTTATTTTTTTACCCCTAGTAGAGTTTGATGTTATTATGGGTATGGATTAGCTATTATTTTACAATGATAATAATGATTGTAGAGCCAAAGAAGTTGTTTTTCATAAATAGTTTTAGTTTGTATAAAAAAATAAACCCATACCATTGATAACATATCTGGAAGTGTAGAAATTGTTAAAAGATGTAAATTAATGTTATCTTTCAAATATTTTTGAAAACAAGGGAATTGTTTAGATTAATGATGTTATAGTGTTAAATGAATACTTGGATGTTTTTCTTGATGATTTGCCTAGTGTAATACCTAATCGAGAAGTTGAATTTACCATTGACTTAGTTCCTAATTCTTATCTAATTTTTAGACCCCATTACTATAGTTAGTGCATTTAAAAGAGCCAGAAAAAACTTTTAACAGTGCTAGAAAATCACTATTAATATTAGTAAAGATAAAGGGGGGTCCCCTTTAATAGTGATCAAAATAGCACTGATAAAGTAGGCCTTTATCATTGCTCTAAATTGCACTGATAAAGGGGGCCTTTATTAGTACTCAAAATAGCACTGATAAAGGCCTATCTTCCTGTGATGTGCTATTTATATAACATCACACCCACCAGAACCTGTACAGTAAACACATACACCACCTGCAAAACACACACAAGAACAAAGAAGCACACACAACAGTGTATACAAGAACAAAGCGGTGCACACAAGGGTTTGTAAAAACAATTATATATACAGTTAAAAAAATGTTTTATATAATTAAATTTAAAATTATCCAATAAATAGTTAAAACATTAATGTTTTATCCTTTGACATCCCTAATCCCCTCTCAAAAATGTCCTCCCATGGTATTAGTTTCCGAACAAATCATCCCAACTCAAGAAAAAGGTTTCAACTATATAAGAAAATAAATATTATGTTAGTAATACAATAAAGAAATAAATTAAACATTAATATAAAAGAATACATTAATAAAATGTCCATTTTTAATAAAAAAAGACACATTTGTATTTATAAAGGTCACATTGTGCATCGTATTGAGGTGTGGCTGATTTCTACACGTCAAAAATGAGTTATGTATTGTTGTCCTAAAATATCAAAACAATCCAAATGGGTTTTCTTGGTTTTGAGTATTTCCCTTGTTTTTTACTAAAATTAAAATCAAATTTAAATGACATATTTGGATTTATACCAGTTAGATCATTCATCAAATTGAGGTGTGTTTGATTCCTACATGTCACAAATGACTCATGGATCATTTCTCTAAAGTATCAATACAATCTGAATGAGTTTTCTTACTTGTTAATATGACAGTTTTCTTTTTTTACTAAAATATCATTTCAAACCAGAAACACCCATTTTAAGTCATACTAGTCACATTGTGTGTTCGATTGAGGTGATAATACTTAATACATGTTATAAAGGGCTTAAAAATCACTCCACTAAATTATGAAGACAATCGTAGGGCATTTTCTTGATTTTTAGTGAGTGAAAAGTTTTGAGCTAAAATGTCAATTTTAAATTGATAACAAAAAATTTTAGTCATACTGGTCACACTGTGCATTGGGTTGAGGTGAAATTGATTACTACACATCAAAAATGAATCGTGGATCATTTTATTAAAGTATCAAAACAATACCAATGCATTTGCTCAGTTTTTAGTATATCACTTGTTGTTTTTTACGTAATTAATATCAATTTTAAATTAAAACACATTTAGATATATACCGATCACATAATTCATTATATTGAGGTGTGGTTGATTCTTAACCATCATAAATGACTCATGAATCATTTTTTATGGTATAAAAACAATCCAAATGCATTTTCTAGGTTTTTAGTATATCAGTTGTGTTGTTTTACTAAAACTTCATTTGAAACTCGAAACACAATTTTCATGTCATACCAGTAACATTATGAGTCAGTTTTATATGAGACTACTTCATACACGTGAGAAAGGTCTTAAGAATTACTATACTAAACTATAAATACAATCAGAAATCATTTTCTTGGTTTTTAGTGAGTGACACGTTTTGAGCTAAAATTTAAATTTTAAACTGATAACAGACACTTTTAGTCATACCAGCCACACCGTGCATCAGATTGAAGTTTGGTTGATTCCTAAATGTCAAAAATGACTCATGGATTATTTTACTAAAGTATTAAATTAATAAAATTGCGGTTTATTAGTTTTGAATATGTCAATTTTTCTTTTTTACTTAAATTAATGTCAATCTTAAATAAAAAATCACATTTGGATTTATACCGGTCACATCATACGTTGTATTTAGGTGGGGCTGATTCTTAAATATCAAAAATGACATATAGAACATTTTCCTAAATTATCAAAACAATCCTAGAGCATTTTCTCAGTATTTAGTATGTCAGTTGTGTCTTTTTACTAAAATCAATGTCAATTTTAAATAAAAAGAGGCACTTTGAGTCATACTGATCGCACCGTGCATCATATTGAGGTGTGGTTGATTACTACACATAAAAAATGACTTATAAACCATTTTTCTAAAGTATAAAATCCAAATTAATTTTCTCAGTTTTTAGTATGTCAGTTGTGTTTTTTTACTAAAATATCATTTCAAACTGGAAACATGCATTTTGAGTCATACTGGTGGCATCATGCATCAATTTGATATGATATTTCTTCATACACATCACAAAGAACTTATGAATCATTGTCCAAAATTATTACGATAATCGGAGTAAGTTTTCTTGGTTTTCAGTGAGTGAAACATTTTGAGCTAAAATGTTAATTTTAAACTGATAACGTACACTTTTAGTCATATCAGTCAAACCATTTATTGAATTGTGGTGTGGTTGATTCCTAAACATCACAAATTAATGATGGATTGTTTTCCTAAAGTATCAAAACAATATGAATTCATTTTCTTGGTTTTTAGTATGTCACTTTTTTTTGCTAAATTTATTGTTAATTTAATATAAAAATAAAGACTTAAAGCCATAATGGTTACATAATGTGTTAGAGTTAGGTGGGGTTGATTCCTACATGCCAAAAATGGCTTATGGATCATTTTCCTAAAGTATCAAAACAATAATAATGCGTTTGCTCAGTTTTCAGTACAACACTTGTTATTTTTACTAAAAAAACTAACAATTTTAAATAAAAATAGACACTTCGAGTCATACCGGTAACATATTCATGATATTTGTGTACATTATTTCATCAGGTATACTGCCCATTCATTTCTAAACAAATATATATAATCTTGTGAATATGATTCTTTTTGAAAATCATGGTAGTACTAAAAAAATATAAATACCCAAAGGATTAATAAATATTTTTATTTAAATAGTAATTATTTTCAAAAATACCACTTTATGGATGCTGGTTTATTCATGGAATATGATATATTTCATAAATTTAAATACCTAAAACCCCAGTCTTTTCTGTTTATTTATTTCAGACACTGTAGAAACATTGAGAAAAATAAGTAATTTTTTTATATGTGTTTGAATAGTGAAATCTTATTATATATATCCTGATACTTATCCAATCGTAGTACTTGTGATGTTCCTTTTCCTTTTCCCCTGGCTTTACTCCATGATGCAGATGATATTCACACACCACCCTATAATGACATAATCCTCATTAAAAGATAATATAAATTATATAACTAGATGTTTAGTTCTAAAATTTTGGATGTAGTGTATTAAAAATTGAAAAAATCCATCATATGTAGCCGGTTTGTTGGATATCCATGCATTTAATCCAAGAAATAAATCTTTGGAGTATCCAATTTGACCATAATGAGCATCCAATGCTGCCTAAAAACAAAAAAGGAATATGTATTGAAATAGAATAAAATATATTTGATATGATTAAATTTTAGAGTTTTACCCCTGCATCATTGGCATTAATAAGAGTTTGTCATCCGTAGTTTTTTTGTTAAATGATTTGAACATGCCTACACTATTTCACCCTCTTTCTCATATTCATTTTTTGTTTGTTCTGTAGAGGTGATGTGAGGACTAATGAGTCCAATTTTTTTTCATGGGGAAATCCATTCAACTATTTTTCATATATACACCTGTGAAAAATATGAAATGTATTTATTCATAATTATCATAGTATATAAGATTTTGGAAAATTAAATCATGAAAACATACCTCATGTATACATTTACAATTGAGCTTCCTAGCCAATCATAAATTAGGATTTCATTTACATTGTCAACACTAATGAAATATGGATGTTCCCCACCATAAATATTTTCATCAAAAACAATTGTGTGAGTACCACTGTCTTTCAACTTCATATCCACATGATCATGTAATGATAATAAATTTGGATATAGAATGAGTGGGTTTAAGGTGCTTTCAGTAGATCATTTGGATCAGTTGGTTGATACTTGAGATGGTTTTGAGCTATTCTTTCTTTTCACGCCCTTTCATATGTCCGTCTATAGTAAAATTCATCGTTTCATAACTTTTTCATTAAATTTTAAAGGTCTATCTTGAAAAATAAATTGGAAATGAATACCTCCTTGTTGACATGTTTTATTACAACTTGTGATGGCCATGTGATGAATGTTTCAAGAGGTTGTTAGACCTTATGAATATCTTCATTATCAATTGGAATAGGTAGCTCAGTCCTTGTCTCATGGGATAAGATAATCTACAATTTTACATGACCTGTTGGAATTGGTCTGTTGTGTAGCAAGGCATTCTGGATATTGAACACTGTAGCCCTCCCTAAAAGGCGATGGGTGGATGTAGATAGATATAAATCACAGTCATTTTCACCCTATAAAATATTAGTATAGGAAATGTATCAATGTATATTTGATTCAAAATTCACAAAAAAACTTAGAACATTGATTACCTCAGCTAAGATAGGTTTTTGAGGGGAATGTGTTGCCTCAAAGCTAGTGGGGGTGGGGTGGGATCTTCACGCGCTGATTGTTCTTGAGTTGCTTATTCTCTTTACCCCACCCATCCATCAAGTTTGTCATGAACTCTCTCTGATATTTTATATGTTCTTGAAGGATAGATATTCTTTCTCTCATCATTTTTATTTCTACACTTTGTGATCCTCCTCTTGTTTTCTTTCTCAAAAAATGTTTGGGGTGTCACCCCAAAACCCAAACCTCTGATGTGGCCATACTTTTCTAGATGTTTTAAGGCCACTAAACCTATGTCTGCATCCAATTTAGATGTTTCACATTCCTACGACTATGTCATATAGAAAATATAGAAAAATAAGTAATCATTGTTTTTTTAATATCAATTTAAAGCAAAAAATATATTTATTATTTCATACTTACACATGTTTCCCACACTTTTTGTGTGTTTTCATCTATTAGTATCCCATATTTGTTTACACATGCCTCCTTCCTAGCATATGGTGTGTGATGAAATTGAATTTGTATTTGGATTCATCAATCTACATATAAATAGAGGAACATATTTATGGAGTTTTTTATGCCACATAAAAGTATTAAGGTATATTTAAAATACATACCAATTTTTCTTCAAGTGAAGTGTACCCAATTCTTGCTTTACAGTATGGGAATACTGGTTTTGCTGCTCATTCCTTATTTTTAGCACTCAATTGTTGTTTCATAAATAAAAAACTATCATTCATAGTGATGGATACACGTATTTCCAAAAAACTTATTACCAAACACAATGTACTGAAAAAGGATGCTCCACATGATGGCTAGTAAACACATCCCACACTCCTTGGTTTATGAAGTGTGCATAAAGAGGAGGTGGGTGGAGGTTTATTTTCCCTTCAATATCTTTAAGATAAAATCTCATTAAAATTGTGTGAAATCCTCTGTGAATCCTTCAATAAAGCCTTCATATATAGCCCTTGTACGAGTAATCCACTATAAATTCACTCTATAAAGGATGATTTAGGGTAAGTTAATGTTTCATTGTTTTATTTTTTAGTGAATGAAAGAAGGGATATTATAATTTTACCATGATATCTCCCCACATGAGTGTCTTAAGCCCAGTGACAACATGGTTCCATGACTGTACATTAATCGATACACATTTTTTAGTGACGATTCCAATATAACTACTGAACATGACCTTGTTGGGGTTAACATGTTGGCCCTGCTTATTCCACCCGACCTCATATTTCATGCCTTTTTCTTTTGCCTTAAATAATTTTTTCTAAAACTAACAAACTACGACATTCCTATTTTTTTGTGCCCCCAATGTTTCGTTTGATACCATTTCCTTAGTTTTAAAATCATATATATGTTCCTCCATGGTTCTAGCATTAGCATGTGAAGATGGTGATTGTACCTTTTCACTAGGAGAAACATCAAAAATAGGTTGAGAAACCTGTTGGTCCTCTACACTTCTTGTAGAATCAGGTTGAGAGACCTATTGTTCCTCTGCACTATGAGCAACAGCAGGTTGAGAGACCTATTGTGCCTCAAGATTGGGACCATCATCACGTAATGAAGTCATTATTTTCAGAATCGGATTAACATTTAATTTAGATTGCATAAAATCAGTATCGTACTAATAAAAACATAAGGTAACACAATGTATATTACAAAAAATATAACCTGATTACTGAACTCTTTTTTTAAAGGTTTAAGGGATTTGACCCCTATATCGACTATCCAAATCCCTTTATTTTGGTCTCCTATGAAATAAAAAATTCCATCTACATTAGGACCCCTGTGAAATGATTGTGACATCCCAATAAAAGGGTCATCCTCCATTGAATTTTCATCTGACCCTCCAGTGGTTTTGGTCAATAATAAAAAAATTGACCTCTTTTGATTTGTGGGATTTCTAACAAAAAATACTTGTACTAACTATGATTCCATTATAAATGGTTTGTCTTTGTACCCTTCCTTACCAAAATCAACATTCATAAAATCCAAATCATATATTTTAAAAACACTCCTATTATCAACCCACTTGCATTAAAAAATCATCACTTGGAAGTTTGTATAATCCAACTCCCATGTTTTCTTGATGATGCCAAAGTATGATATATTCACATAAATTGGATTTCTATCCTTAGAACTGTAAAATTAATCGCTTTAGACACAATTGTAACTCCAATATTTTTCATGGTACTGTATTCATCATGTTCATTAGTATATTATGTATAACCATTAATTATATAATCATTATAAGATAATAGATACACACTTGGTCCTCTGGCTAACCATCAAAGTCGTTATGAAATTGAGTATAGAATTTTCTCTGACTCTTTAAATATATGGTCTCAAAACCATCCTATAAACTATTGATTACATGTATTTGATACCTATTTATCATCCCTTTATGGCTTCAAATGCCTAAAAATTTCTTTGTGGGTTTTGACATATGGGTCAACCTCCAAACTGTTATAAAAAATGTAAAGGTTGGTCTGCTCCCGATCTATAATATTGATTGTGACAACCTCCCTTCCAGAAATTCCTTCACCCAAAAGCTGCCTAGTGTGACAATATTTTGATAGACCAATTATTTTCACACCGAACATGTATTTAGAATCGAATTCAACGACTTCATTAACAATATATCGCTCCAAAATATAACCCTATGGACGACTTCAATTTTTGACATACCCTTTTAAAATATTCATATAGAATTCAATGGGTACATCTATCTATAGAGTAAAAGACCACATAGTCGAATATCTCTCACCATGTGAACCATAAAATGAACCATCATATCAAAGAATGTCAGTGGGAAGAACATTTCCAATTTACATAATATGATGGTAATTTCTCTTTCCATACTCAGAAATTTCTCTAGGTTTATAATTTTTGGCATATAGCTTTAAGGAAGAAACAGAGCTTCGTTAATGTTTAACAATCATTCTTGGGAAAAATGAAACGTAAATCTATAGGAATTAGATCTTTCATCAAAATGTGACAGTCATGTGATTTCAAAACCTTTAACATTAAATCATTCATTGACACGATGTTCTTAACATTTAATGAATACCCCTTTGGAACCTTTATGTCATTAAACAAGTTGAAAAACTGATATCTCTCCTTCTTGGAAAGAGTGTAAGTAGATGGATGAATAAAATTTCATTTTTTACCCTTGACTGGTGCCAACTATTCTCGTATTCCCATGTCAACCATGTCCAATCTTGCCTTAATTCCATTCTTTGTTTTCCTAGGTACATTTATCTATGTGTCGATTACACTATCACATACATTTTTTTCAACATGAATAACATCATGAAAGTGTCTGACATATAGAAAATTCTAGTATGGTAATTCAAAAAAACTAATCTCTTCTTCTAATTGGTTTTCGTAAGGTTTTTCGAAAATGGTTTACCAAAAACAGTGTCCACATATTTTACTTTCTCAAATAGTTGATCACTTGTTAGTGGATACGGTACTTTACATTCTTCTGATCTTATATAGAATGATGTTGTCTAATATTGGTTCTTATTTCATCGAGGTATAAATATGTGATGTCCTTGAAACACATTTTTTGATGAATGTTTCAACCTAATTGACTATGTACCTTATTTGCAGATGGGACACCCATGACTTCCCTCAATGCTATTTCCTAAAAAATTTCCATAAGAAAGAAAGTCATTTATCATATTTTACTATATAGATCTCAATGTAAAATCTTCATTTCTATAATAATCATATAATGTAACACTTGAATCCCAGAATACATTCAAATCCTAGATCAATGGAGCCAAATAAACTTCAATATCATTACCCGGTTGTTTCGGTCTTGATATAAGCATAGATAACATGATGTGTTTATGTTTCATGCATAACCACAGTGGAAAGTTTTAATTTTCCAACATAACCGACCATGTACTGTGAGTTTACTTTAAAAAAAGGATTCACTCCATCTCAAGATAATGCAAGACAAAGGTTTCTCAGCTTGTTTCCAAAATCAGGATACTCATGATCAATTATCTTCCACTAAGGAGAGTCTTTTAGGTGAGGTAGTTTCCCACCTTTATTTCTTTTATCTATGTTCCACGTAAATTTACCTATGGTCTTCTCACTTCCATATAGGCTCCACCTAGAAATTATGGGAAAGTACCATAAAACTTTCATAGGGATTGATTCATCTTTCTTGTATCAAGAAGAACCACACTTTGGGAATTCTCTAAGTGATTTTTGGTCCTTGAAAAATCATATATTGTCATCCCGGAAGGCATGCATTAATTTAGAGATCAAACCTATTGAACATAGAATTCATTTGGAATCATATGTTTGGATCATGAGATCATTATCTTTTTAGAGCTTGTCATTAAAGAGAGCAAGTAATTCTGTAGAACGGGAATCACTCCATCTGTTGTCTTCTTTCAAATTATATAGCTTCAGTATGTCTGACAATGCTATATATTTAGTGCAACCACCATACAAAGGTGTCTTTTCCCAACTCTTTAACTTCTCGAACAATTTTGGGCTATCATGAAATTCATCATCAACTATCCTTGTCATTTCTTCAATACAATCTTCATCATCATTCACATCTGTAATCACATCCTCGATACCATCTTCTTCATTGTACAGACTTGTAATCATATCCGATGATCCATAAAATGCACCGTTATCCCAGCCACCAGCTACTTTCTCTTTTCCCCCAGGTTTATTCCAACATTTATAACTTCAATCTATTCTGTGACAGATCAAGTTTTCTTCCAACTCATCTGGACTAGCTTGTCTTGAATAGAAACAACGTAAACATGAACAAAGGATTTGAGAAGGTTCATATGCATGATCTTTTACAAACATGATGAACTCTTTCACTACATCTTCATACTCTCTTATCAAAATATTTACATCTATCCATTATTTATTCAAATCCATACTATTTGATTCGGTGATATTAGTATTTAACAAAATAAATACACCAAATATTGATATAATGTAATGGTTTTCCAAATTCTATAAAAATATAAACATAAAAGATTATGAAAATACTTCAGTTCAAATGTCCTTTGAAAACTATTTAAAAATAACACATGAAATCCCATTAAAAAAACAAACTATTTACACAATTACTATTTAAAATAACACACCCTTTTTAAAATAAATCAATTAGTTCCAAATAATCTTTCACAAAACCCCAATTCCTTTTTTTAATCCATTCAAGGAAACTTCATGACCCAAAAATCATAATCATTTAAAATGAGCGACATCCATCTAAGAAACATTTCAAAAGACTTGAATAATTTTAAAAGACCCACTTAGGAATTTTCATAAAGACATAGATCCCAATAGAGACACTTTATAAAATATACATAGAAAACACCTTGATTCATCCCAAATCAATCAGTGTTTTATGATTCCATCACATTATTCCAAAGGTTGGTGTAATAATAACAATTTCTAGAATAATTTGATATTGTGCTC
Source organism: Viscum album (assembly GCA_963277665.1). Lineage (NCBI taxonomy): Eukaryota > Viridiplantae > Streptophyta > Magnoliopsida > Santalales > Viscaceae > Viscum > Viscum album. The sequence continues at coordinate 1,102,390,499 of OY728134.1, read as the reverse complement.
CTCACCATTGGATATCCATTATACATGCTTCCATTGTCCAGTTATATCAATTATCCTTCACCACAACACCATAGTACCAACAAATATGTTTCATAGTCAGTGACCACACTCGCAAAAATGAAACACTCGTGTTCTAGTTTACTAAAAACACCTCATTATCCCAATGATCATTGGCTCACACCAAATCAATTGGTTTTCCACCCCAATAACAATATATATGTCTCTCACATGAAGTAATATTGTTTCCTTCCTTTATAAATACACCTAAGAAAAAATATAAGCACAAACCCAGTACATAATCAAAAATTTATCAAGTGTCATTCCTTTTACACATAGAATTTCCCTATACCATTCATCACTAGAAGAAATTATGTTTCCTTCCCGATGATTATAAGTATATCATGCCTCAAGTAAAAATTATAAAAGAAATATGGTTCTAAACTAATAGATGGTATGATTTTTCATATTATATTTTCTAAAATATTAAGAAAGACTTTATAAATGACATTACAAAAACTATTCATTCTAAAATTCTTAACAGAACTCATATCAGAAACCTCTAGAATCAAAGTGATGAGAGCATCATTATAAGTCTCAATAGAATTCTTACCTCTCTAGAAATAATCCATGAGGTTAATAACATCATGTCTACAAATATCCTAGAACCTTTTCCATAATATTTCATAAAGAAAATCAAGGTTTGGTACCTTTGATGGATTCAACCTAAATGCCACGACCAATTCATAACATTGAATATTAATAGTTAATAATTCATTCATAATTTTTTTAAAGTTGTAATAAAATAATAATTTATATATTTAGATATAAAATTATGCTAATAATAAAATATTATTTGATAATAACTTGAATTATATCATTTTTACCTTTGAGGGGATTCACCATAAAGTGCTTGCGAGTGGAAGGATTAATGACATGTGTTGTTATGGTTATTTGACTAGGGTGTCTAGAAAGTGTCTCATGTATATTTGTATAAGTAGGGATAAAAAAATTTATGTTTCTTTTATAAATAAATTTATCAATTAATAAAAATATTTATTTATTCCCCTATGAAGTGGATTGTCATCTAAACAACATAAATTTCATGTGGTTTAATTATTCCATTTATGTCATGCGTTTATCCTTTATTTTTCATTTTCCTCTAGGGAGGTATTTTCAAAACCATGAGGTTATTAGACCTAGAAGGTATAAATATAATGTAGTGAATTATCAATAGATTTATTTCTATGTTATGGTATATCAGATTTGGGGATTTGTTTCAATTCAGGTATGTTCTGGAATTTCATCCGTTATCTGCAAGTTTCAGGGGTTAAATTTATGTTTTGGGGATTTAACATTAGGATTTTTGATTTGTACCAAATACAAATAGTGGTATCATATCTTTTTATTATTCTAATATCAGTTACCAAAAATTGTTATTAAAGCTTGGTTACATAACATATGGTGATTATTTTATCAATACTCGATAGAAAGTCTTGGTTTCAATACTACTGGGTTTTCTAAAGTGAAGTGGTTTTCTAAGATTTAGAGGAATTGAAATAGTAATAAAGTGGTGGTTCTATTGAAATGGGTAAGGTTTGGATTGATATTAAATGGTGGAGGATTGGGACTTTGGGGGAAATGGACTTCCTACTCTTGGAGAGTTCAAAAGTAACATTGATTTTGAATTAGTTATAAGTAAGGTATTCAGTAGAATGGGAAACAATGAGATGAAAACATTACATTTTTTTAAAAAGGTGAATACAAGAGAATATGGATCCAAGAGGGAAGAACTACATGTCTCAACGATGTTGATAATTAATTGTGGATGTGTAGTAGAGGGAGGTATCAAGGAGTACGATTGCTCGAGGTTTTGGTGCAGCAGTGGTTCTTGGTGAGAATGTATCAATGCCTAGAAAGTGAATCATTTTGATCCATATCTAGGGAGATCATATTTATTCCTAGTAAGTGTGGGGATGTAATCCCATTCCAGGGAGAGTGGATCAATGTCTAGAAAGTACATGTCCTAGGTTTTTCCTAAGTAACTGGGGTTCTCATGATAAATGAAATGGATGAGATCAAAATAAATCATGAAGTCAATCACATAAAATATGAATGACATAAAAACTATTCATCTCACCTATAAACACCATTTACTGAAACAAATCCTTTTTACCCATGTATAACACATTCCAAAAGAAAATAGAACCACTTTATATAACCATAAAATCCAAATATAAATTAGAGAAAATGTTCCCAAATCAAAAACACTTTTTAAAAAGATCTAACCATGCCTTTGAGAATTAATTGATAACAAAAACATGAAATTATTTTTAAGAATATACCAAATGATCCTTAAATATTTCACCCAAGTTTAACACATAAAATCATTTTTTAGAGACCAAACATGATTCAAAACATAACAAACACATCCTTTAAATTATAAATGAATTAAATTCCAATATAAATATATCAAACATAACTAAATGGGTGTCCAAAAATAATATAAGATATCATTACATATTACCAAATCAAATTAATATATAAGATTCATAAAATTATAAAAAATAACACCAAAGTTAAATAACAATAAAACCCCCTTCAAAAAGAAAATTTTAATTATGAAATAAAGTAATATTCTTAATTTATTACTTATATAAAATGTTTCAAGTTCATTAAGTGTCTTGAACAACTGTTTAAAAAATATAAGTGCATGAAAAGGGCCTATAAGGAATTTACACAAACACTTAGAGTGAATTAGAATGTGGTTCTAAAAATATACAGATAAATGAACTTTGGGAAACCCATTCAAGTTAACTTGAAGGTCACCTTGATAAGGAATCATTATGTCGTCATCCAAACTAGATTAATTCAATATAATTTAGATGAATAAGGGGTTTAAAATACTCAAGAACCAAAGGCATGAAAATTAAAAATAGTTTCATACAAAAAACTACCTAAAAAAAGTTTAGATGATAAGAAACATTTGAGGAAGTGAAGATAGGGTTAGTATTATAGATATCTTCTGATAAACCCATCAAATGATTGGAAAAAATTTAAAAAGTTTTATAAATAGGTATAAGTGAAACCCATATGAGAACCCCATATACATGATCATTACAATACATTCATACTTGGCATAACCTTTACCATGTTCACAGACACACATTTAGGGTATACGATCATGTTTCACTAGAGGAACAACAATTTCTTTTAAAAACCAACCAACATGGAATTCATTTAGTGAAAAAACAAGGACTGCCAATGACCAAAATTTTTAACAGGGCATTTAGCCCATATAATTCACAACATCATTATCAAACAAGGTGAAAGAGGAGAAAACTCACCACAGAGGTGTCGTTCAGTGTGCCGCGAAGGTGCATTCATAGTGGAGGAGAGGCGCGCAGCGGAGGAATCCTCCAATGGAAGAGAGGAGCCCGAAAGAGGAGAGGTGTGTGGTAAAGGAGAGGGGAATGATGGAGGTGTGGCATGCGATAGAGGTGTGGGGCAATAGAGGTGTGGTGTGTGATAGGGGAGAGGTGCACGACGACCTGGTTCTCACACGGCAGAGGTGTGGCACACAATAGAGGAGAGGTGCACGATGGTCTGGTTCGATGCGGAGGAGTGGCGCATAGTGGCGGTGTGGTTCATGGAAGAGGAGAGGTGGTGGGAGAGGAGGAGGAGGAGGGGGAACAATGGAAACGATTGAATTTTGTGAGAGCTTGAGGGGTGTGAGGAAAGAGGAGAAAGTTAGAGTTTTTTTATAAAACTCGATGAACCTTTTATTAGTGCTAGCTAAAAAGCACTGATAAAGGTATGTCTTATCAACACTAAAATAGAAAGCGCTGATAAAACATGCCTTTATCAGCGGTGATAAAGATAGACCTTTATCAGCGCTAAAAAAGAACTGATAAAGATATAATGTTAACAATTTATTTATATTATTATAAAATTATATGAAATATACTTATTTTATTTATAATCTTAGAAATATTTATAATAAATATATTAATAATATATATTTATAAGATTATAGATGCATATAACTATATTTCTAATTTTATAATTATTTATATATATATATATATTTATAATTATAATTATAAATGAATATATATATATTTATTTAAATAATTATAAAATTAAAAAAAGCTAATATTTCTAATATTTATAATTTTATTAATAATTCTTTTTAATATATTTATTATAATTTTATAATTATTTAAATATATCTGTATTTATTTAAAAATATAAATATAAATATTTGTATTTATTTCTCAATATTTCTATATATTTATTTAATAATATATTACATTATATATGAGAATATTGAATATATATTTTATAAATTAATAATTATTTAAATAAATATATATTTATTTTTAATTAAAAATTATAATAAATAAATTATTTATAGTTGTAATTATAAATATATAATATAAAATTATAACAAATATATTTATAATTTTATAAATTTATATAATTAATATATTTATTGTAATTTTTAACTATTTAAATATATCTATATTTATTTAGAATTATATTTATAACTATTTGTATTTATTTATTGATATTTGTATATAAATATATATAATTAATATATTTATTATAATATTTTAAATATTTAAATATATCTTTATTTATTTAGGAATTATAATTATAAGTTCTTTTAATTATTTATAAATATTTGTATATGTTTATAAATATATTTATTTAATTATATATTTATAACTTTATAAGTAGTATAATAAATACATTTGTTATAATTTTATAGTTTTTTACATATATATATTTATTTATAGTTATAATTATTATTGTAAATAAATATATTTATAAATATTTGTATATATTTATAAATATATATATATATATAATTATAATATATGTATTTATTGTAATTTTATAATTATTTACACACATATATATATATAATTATAATTATAATTACAAATAAATATATTTAAAAAGTATTTATATATACTTAAAATTTAATAATTATAAATATAATAAATATATTTATTCTTTAAATATATTTAATGTAATTTTATAAGTATTTAGAACATAATATAGTATATATATGGGTAACATGAATTAATCATATACACCTATAATAAAATATACATAATAAAAAACAAGCCATTAATGGACAACATGAATAATAAGAAGAGTGTAATGTATAAATGAACATTCATGATGATACATAACATATATGCACGTGTGATCAATATATTAATTGACCAAATTCATTGGAAACACATATATATTTAATTATAATCTTATAATTTTTTAAAACATTATATATATATATATATGGACTATTAAAAATATATATTAATTATAAACATGTGTTTTTTATTTAATATATACAAATAAACATTATTTTTTAATATAAATTAAACAATTGTATATAAATTATTATTAAAAACTTTTATCAACGCTTTTAGCTAGCGCTGATAAAGCACCACCCTCTTTATCAATTCTTTCTGCTTAGCGATGATAAAACGAGGTGCTTTCCTTGCCCCGTTTTGTGGTAGTGATCCTTATCGAATGACTTTAGTAGAACTTCTTGAAATAAAAAAGCTATTCTAGGAGTTTCTTGATAAAGGTTTCATTCATCCTATAACTTCACCATGTGGTGATCTTGTTTTTTTCATTAAAAATAAATATTGTTCTATGATACTCTGCATTGATTATGGAGCTTTGAATAACATTACAATTAAGAATAAGTATCTATTTCCTCATATCGATGATTTTTTGATCATATTTAGGGATCTCTGTATTTTTCCAATATTTACTTGAGATTCAGGTACCATCAGCTAAATGTGAAGGAGGATTACATTCCAAAAATAGTGTTCCAAACTAGATATGGGCATTATGAGTTTTTTGTTATGCCCTTTGGTTTTAGAAATTCTCCTACTATATTTATGAATCTTATGAATAGAATATTATAGGAATATTTAGATAAGTTTGTTGTTATTTTTATTGATGATATTTTTGGGTTTTAAAAAATTTATGAAGATCATTAAAAACATATAAGGATTTTCCTACAAACTCTCAAAGAAAAGAAGTTATATAGAAAATTTAGAAAATGTTTTTTTGGTTACAATTTTTTTTCTTGGGAACATTATAAATAACTATGGCATAACAATTGATCCCAACAAAACAAAAGTGGTTGGTGAATGGACAAGACTTATAAATATTACTGAGATTTATAGTTTTCTTGGATCAACAGACTATTAGTGACGATTTGTTAAAAACTTTTCATGGTAATATAGCCTGCTAACTAAGTTAACATGAAAAAGGGTTAAATTTATTTGGATAGAAGACTGTGATGTTTGTTTTCAGGAATTGAAAAGACGATTGCTGAATGCTCCGGTCTTAGCTCCGCCTTCCGAAAATGGTGATTTTTTCATCTATAGTGATTCTTCATTGAAGGGACTTGGTTGCATTCAGATGTAGAATGATCAGGTAATTGATTAGGCTTCAAGAAAATTGAAACATCATGAATAAAATTATCCCAAACATGATTTGGAATTTGCAGTTGTGGTTTTTCACTTTAAAAATTTGGAGGCATCATTTATATGGATCCAAATGTGAAATATATACTGACCATAAATGTTTGAAGTATATATTTACTTATAAGGAATTGAATATGAATCAAAGAAGATGGATGGAACTGATAAAGTATTATTATTTCATGATTAATTACCATCCTAAAAAAGTAAACAAATTGGTAGATGCCCTGAGTCAAAAAATCATACTACATTAACCATGTTACATTTGGAACATGGACCCTTGGTTAATGATTTGATGAATTTTTTCTTGGAAGTTATTGGTGTAGGAAATTCCTCTATTTTTTTTAGGTTTCATTACAGTCGTCTCTCTCAAAAAGAATTAAGAAAGTGCAAAAGGAAGATCATGAGTTCCAAAAAAAGGTATAATTGGTTAAGAATGGTAAATTTCCTGAGTTTAATGTTGATAAATATTGTTTATTGAGATTTTTAAAGAGATTATGTGTGCCTTGAGATTCCCAGGTGAAGAAAGAATTGCTAATTGAAGCTCATAGTTCTCCATTTTCAGTTCATCCCAGCAGCACTAAGATGTACATAGTCCTTAGGGTGTCTTACTGGTGGGATGGAATGAAAAGAGATATTTCTAATTTTACCATGAAATTTTTTGGCATGTCAATAAGTTTAAGTAGATAAACAACTACCAAATGGGATGATTTATCCTTTTCCAGCACCAGAGTGTAAATGGGAAAAATATATCCATGGACTTCATAGTGGGACTACCAAATAATTCTCAAGGTAACAATGTGATTTGAGTTATTATTGACCAAATAACAAAATATGCTCATTTTTTTCTTATTTAAGATACTCTTTCTCTAGATCATCCTTCTCAACTCTACCTCAATGATTTTTTCAAGTAACATGGTGCTTCTCTCTCCATTGTATCTGACCATGATCCAAGGTTCACTTATAACTTTTGTAAAGGCATTCATAAGTCATGGGGAACTAAATGAAATTTTAGCATAGCCTTTAATACTCAATCATATAGATATTTTGAATGAACAATTCATACATTGTAGGATTAGATTCAAGATTTTTCAATGGATTACTAGGGAAGTTAGGATCAACATATTTCTTTAGTTGAGTTTTCTTTTTAATAACAGTTTTCATTCTAGTTTACAGATGACACCTTTTGAAGCATTATATCGAAAGCAGTTTCGAACTCAAACATTTTGGGATGAATTTGGATAAAGGAAGTTGATGGGACAAGAATTAGTGGAGTAGGTGCCCAAGAAAGTGAAGATTATCCAAAAACACATGAGGAAAACTCAGATCAAGAATAAATGTTATGTAGCTAACAGGAGGAAAGAAATTTCTTTTGAGGTAGGTGATCATATTTTCCTTAAAATATATCAATGGAAATGTGTTATCCGTTTTTGTAAGAAAGAAAATCTAAGTCAATGGTTCATTAGACCTTTTAAAATCCTTAATAAAGTTGGACCAGTGGCCTACCAAGTAGCTTTGACACTGAGTTTATGTCACACTAAAAGAAAATCACCACATAGCGGCAGATTTTTTAATATGGTGGTGGTTTAAACAGCCACCAAATGCATCTACAATGGATTCATAAAACCGCTGCTAAATTGGGTGTTGTCATCCAACACATGGAAGTTTCTTCAATTTAGAATCAATTTCTGAAAAGTGTTATATTAAACATATTTAGGGGAGGTTTCATGTAAAAAATTAATGTATTTAGCGGTGGTATTAACCACCACTAATTTTTTTCCATTTTTCACAAGGAAATCACCACTAAAACCACCAAAACTGCCGCTAAATAATAACACACATTTATTTAGTAGCGATTTTAACTGTCGTCGATAAGAAAATATCAACCTATAATGGTGTTTTAAACTGCTGCTAAATATGTTCCATAATGGCGATTTAAACCTCCTCTAAATGTAGATTTATAAATAAAAAATGCTGTAGATTCTATATCCCCAGTACCAGTACCCTGAAAAAAATCCATGTGCAGAGAACATATAATAGAATAATCTAAACCATCTAATAATGTTCATTAGTCAACAATCTAACAATATTTCATAAAAAAACCATGTATAGAGAACATATAAAAGAATAATCTAAACCATAGAATCTCAAACATCTAACAATGTTTCATAGATCTAAATCTAAGACATTAAATTGTATAGAACCAAAGTCTAAGCTGTAAGCCTTCAAACTACATAGCACAAACTTATGATCTATAGGACTTTAAACTACCTAGACTAACATCGACAATCTTGGGCCAGTATGTAATGAGCATGATATTCAAACCCTTTCCTAATAGGACTTTCTATTATAATAATGGTCATCTACCACACTGATTTTTAAAAATACATATGGATGGATTATAAGTCTCATGGGATACAAATAGATTCCAAAATCTGATATCTTAGTCCCATACCAAACAATGACCAACCTCAGTGCCATATCCTCGATAATGGGGTTGAATCTCTCTTATATAGGCTCACTCAATGTGCTCAAGCACATAGTGATGTAACTTCCAAAGCATAGAAATCTTCCCAAAAGTCACCTAATGTTCACCTCCACACTTTATGTCTCCCTCAATTTGGATCCCCATCATCCTCAAAGTATTATTCTACCCTATAGTGATGGTGCATGGCCAGAATAGCCTCACCAACCATCTAGAACACACACCTCAAAGGATCTCTTGTGAGGAGTGATCATTACCATGTTTTGAATGTGGTAAATGGTCAACCCAACATTTGTGGGCCCCATACTTGAATGACATGGTTGTGGGGATTGTGTCTCCAACATGAATAAAATGAATCAGATAAACAACATAATAGTTAGTCCAAAATACTAATATACACATCCTAACATAACTCAAATGAAAATATTAAATATCACCATCTTCCATATGGAATATAGATTACTTCATACTCCACCAACTTTATAATCCACCAATTTTAGACTCACCACCTTACTAAATCATCAAGCCATATCAAATTCCAATGCATTTATCAAAAATGGGAAATCATGAATATGTTAGGTCATGAAAATGTTAGGTGACTACTCTGTGCCACACATGATACATGAAAAAACCCTCTATTTCCATATTTATCCAGCATATCAATAAGACCACTAATCACTGTCTGATGATAAACATTGCTCGTCACCATCTCCACCTCCATCTTTACTTCCTGCTACCGGAACCTGTAAGACAAATATATTGAAAATTTAATAATGTTGTATAATTATATTTAAATTTAAAACCAATAAATGTTTGTAAACTAAATGATTTTGAAGTTGTGTGATTTACCTGCTCACCACCCTTCATCGATGTAATGTCACCAGATATAGATCTGTTCATCTTCTGATATAAATCAACCAATGCTTTCTGCAAAGCCGATATCTGAGCCCCTATTCTTGAATTTTGTTTTTCATAGAAACAAAATATCTATGAGAATATCAGGGTAGGGAGTGACTAAAACCAATAGTTGATGCAACTTTAATCCTCAATGTCCCGATAAATACCTCATATGGTAAGGGTCCCAAACCCATCCCGCACACTTGACTAGGATGCTCCTTCCTAAACAATTTACCAAGTGGGTCATCCAAGGAGACTAAGTAGTACTGTGTGGGATTAACATCCCATAGTTCTTTAATTTTTACCTATAAATCAAATATAAATCATATTAGAAGAAATATATATTAACATAGTGTCAATTTATAATAAGTTATTATATTGAAAAATTAATTCATACCCCAACTACTTTGGAAATCTCATTAACAAAACTCCCATCATATTTTTTATGAACATCCAACCACACTGTTGTTTGGGATACTTAGTGTCCTTAACTCTGTGACTTCATTAAACAAATATAAATAAAAAATTTAATATATTAAACCAACAATATTGTCTAATAAATATTTAAAATAATTAAAATATTACCAGAGTCGATCAGATTCTATAAAAAATCTTTGACCCTGCAGTGTGAGGGATTATTTGATTAACCCGGTTCGGTGAATTTTTCCTTAAAAGTTCCTAAAATAAATAAAATTTAATTCAATAGTAATGTATGCAATTTCATATCCTTTTCATATACATGTATAAATGTAAAATGATATTAATATAATAATATATATTTAAATACCATGTGCTTCTCATCACAATGTTTTTTAATAAAAACATTCCATTCCTCTCTAGGTACCCCATTGGGTACCTTTCCATACATCTATTGTGTGATCAATAAAGTAGCATTGAAATTTCTCTATAATATCTATTTAAAGACTTTCCATTTATTGCCCATATTTTTCAATGTCCACTTTCTTTCTAGCACATATGGAACCGTAAAGTGGAAAAACATCTGTATACATAAATTCATTTTGAAAATATTAGAATTTAATAACATAATGACATTCAATTATACCATAATGTATTAAAATTACATTTATTTGTGAATAAAAAACTTCATTTTTCAAAGATGAAGGCATATGCCTCTAATCACCATACGTAATTAGAAGGGAAACTAGCTCCGCAGCTAGATGTCCTAGAATCTAGACAAGTAATCTTATGGCATCAGCCATATGTACCCCATAAGAATCAAATCGGACAACTATCTTTAGTCTGTCATATTCCATACATCTGAACTTTTCATATTTTTCTACATAGTTACATTGTTTGCATCTTTTATTAACAAACAATTAGTAAAAAAAGTGAAATAAATTTATTCATATTAAAATTTATACCTATAACAGTCACCCTCCAATATCCCCATGAAGAACTAGAAGTGGAACTATGATCCCTCACTGCTGAGGCTATTGAATGGTAAGGCGTCGACTGAGCTACTGATAGGACACTCATGGAGGGTGTGAGGGATAGTTTAGGGGGAATGAATTTGGTGTCTTAGATGCTGTAGGGAGGCAGATAGATGGATCATCATCTGTCAGTGTGGTCAATGGAATAGTATAACGCTTCCTCCTTGAAATTTCTATCATTTAATCAAATAAAATTAAATTCAAAACATATAAGTCAAAAAAAATATGCAAAAAATAGAAATGATACCATATGTATAGTACTCAAAAACAAAATATACATAATAATGATAAATAATGAAGCATTTTAAATAAGGTTTTCTGTTTCCTTCTTACTAGAACCGGTTGTATAGACTTCTCTTGAAGATGCGATCCAAAATATTTGTTGTATTTATTAAATATCAAAAAATAACATAAAATGTTTTCTAGGTCTAAAATTAATCATAAAAGAAGGTTGTGTTCAACATGTTGATATATAGTTGAAAAAGACTAAAAAATGACATGACACCCATGGTAAATGATGAAATGGTTGATAGGTGGAGTATCATATAAAAATGTTCAAATCCAAAAGGACTATTCCCATGGTGTGAGGAACTTTGAAGGCCTAACAGTCAGATAGGATATATAGTGTATACGTAGTGAGAGGTGGTGTTATAGGTAACATAGGAATAGAACTGGGTTTCACCATGAGACAACAAGGAATACAATTTTTCATACTCCATATTTTTATGTGGTTTGAGTAATATGTGAAAAAAATAAATGAATTCCATATATAAGGGGATGTATTGAAACCATATTTTCCACATTTCATGATGGATGTAAAACTATATAGGATATTCCTGTGATCTTTAGTGGAAATATAAATTTAAAAATCCCTATATCATAATGAAAGTGTTATGTTTTAATAGGATGAACCAAGTTTTAGTGGTTTTAGAAAAGTATACATGTTTATGCCCAAGTAATATGATAAGATTTTTTATGAGTAAATATTTATTAGTCATACGGGTCATCATGACCAAGTGATAGAGTAATATTTTTTATGAGTAAATGTTTTCCCCCTTTTTAGTCCACTATCATTAGCACATTAATTCATAGGTTTATAAAGTCCTAATTTCAATGTATTTATGCCATAACCATATATTGTTGTGATTGGTGTAGGTCCTTCTAGGAAGACCATTTCTATTGGTTTTAAACCATCTAGTGTCATAAAAACCACTCTTGGGGGGATCAACTTAGGTCCAGGAATTATGACCATAATCTATTTATAGTACCATAGTCCATGGTCTATGACATTACACTAGGATTCTATTTTTAGCATTATGACCTTAGAATATATGCAACCCTGTGGTCTAAGTATTGTGACCCTAAAATATTTCCAACTTCTTAGTTCGACTATTATGACAATAAAATATAAAAGGAATGAGGAAAAAATGTATGTAAGGTTGAAAACCCATAATGGAAACCTGATCTAGAGTCAAAATCCCCATGTCTGAACACTCTCATTACTTGGAAAAGAATAAAAGTGATAGAAGAAAGAGGTACAAATCCAATAGGGACACACCAGGGGCCCCTATAAAATTAGTTCTATTTTATTACATAATTTTTATAAAACAAATATAATGAGGTAATCATAAATGAATAAATAAAAAATAAGAAAAACTATTCCCCATGTATAGAGTAAATGGAAAAGAAACCATGATCATATGTACACACATCCAAAAATGATATATAAGTAATATATGAGATGATTCATATGCATACATTGTTAAATATCTCAGATTAGGTTAATCCTATTTAGAAATAGGTTCCAAAAAATAGTAAATAAATTGATATCAAATCCATCAAAATAGTACTCAGTGTTAACTCTGATTTTTCTTTTCACACTCTTCTTCTAAAATCTCTTCGACATCCACCATTCACCATTTCGACCATTACTTTATATGAATCATGATATATAAATTTTACACAAACAAGTAAAGTTTAAATTTTGGGAGTGGGAATAAAATACTCAAATGATTTCCACTTATCTCTCTTGAACATATTTTGTCGTACAATAATATATGTATATGTAAGAATTGTGTAGTGTTTCATACCCTTCCTAATATGTAATTATAGAAAAAAAAATCAATTTCATACATGGTGATGCAAAAAATATGTTTAAAACCACTATAATGCATCAAAATTCTTACTAGGCACCATAATAATCATACTTACATATATCAAGTCAGTCCTAGGTTAATCGTATGGACCAAATAGAATTTTATAGGGTAATCTTTTCTCAAAGTACAATAAGGAGGGAAAATAAAAAAACCAATAAATTAAAGAAACATACTTTCATATTTAGGAAAGAAGAGTAATGTAAATATCATATAATACTAGGGTACCCTCCTTCCATAACTGTGTTATAAAGGTAAAGTACCTTATATTCTGAACAAGTGTAACCTGCTTTCAAAATCATTTCATAATGGTAAATTATTAACATGTAATTTTTTAGTTTAAATAGAGGTAAACATAGAATCATAAAACATAGAATCAAATCATGCCATATAAACACAAAATCATATAAATGTAACATTTATCTTTCATATCATGCCATAAAACGCAGAATAATATTGTAAATTCAAGCATAATAATGATGGGTGGTCATAGGTGACAAGGTGAGGGACGGTGAGGCGAGGCTTGGTGAGTGTTGGTGAATAATGGAGAGGCGAGGCGAGGTGTGGAGAGGGCCAGCGAGTGGCGATGATGGGCGACGATGGGTGGGGATGAGGCTAGGGCTTTGAGGGGTCGGGGTGGGGGGTCAGGGGTGTCGGGGGGGGGGGGGGGGGGTTAGGGTGTCATGGGATAGGGAAAGTATCATGTTGATAAAAAATAACTATTTAGCAGCAGTTTATAAAAAATCTCCAGGAAATTATTTTAAAAAAATAGCATAAATTTACTAAATCATTGTTAAATGCTCAGTTTGGTGTAGTGTTAGGCACACAATGTTTTTAATGTTTCAATCTTGAGAAAGTTTGTGCCAGATTCATCTCACATTTTAAAACCATAAGTATTTTATCTAGAAAATAACCTCTTTTATGAAGAGAAACTTGTTCAGATTCTTGATCGTAAAGAGAAAGTATTTCAGAATAAGGTAATTCACTAGGTTACGGTTTTCTAGAGAAACCACATGGTTGAAGAAGCAATATGGGAATCTGAAAATGCTATAAGGGAAAGGCATCCTCACTTGTTTAATAGGTGAATAAAAATTTGAAGGATGCAACTTCCAGAAGGTGGGGAGAATGTAACAACCCAGGTACATATAAAATAATTTTTTTCATTATGAAATTAAATAGTAAAACTCATTATAAATGTTTAATGAAATAAATGGTATTTATAGAAATTAAGGAATCTATACTAATATAATAGTAACCTATCCAACGAAATTACAAATAAAATTGTAGTATCTTAAAAGTGAAAACATGATATATTTATATCATCAAATAAGTAAATAAATGTTTTGAAAGTGATAAATTAAGTGTTAGTTTATTGTGAATCATAAATGATTATTTATAATTTTATAATTAATTTAATTATTTAAAAGAAAATTTATTTTCATAAAATATATTAATATATTAATATTTTATTTTCTTATGATTATAAGATAATTTTATGAGACCTTAATTAAAATTTCAAAGTGTTATAAAATCAGTTATAGTTTTAAAATTGGTATTTTTTTAATATGTTATGATTTTAATTAAAAATTAAATTTATCATATTTAGAAAATTATTTTCATAAAATAGAGTTTATATTTGAATTATACATGTCAAAAAATGGTTATGGTGATTTTTTGGGATTTTTCGAAAATAGTTGAATTTTTGGTGAATAGTGAAATACGATAATTTACGGTATTTAAATAATAATTCAAATACATGAATTAAAAACAATCATGCATTATATAAGAACCATAATCTCGAACAATAATTTATTATTTTAATATATTTAGTTATAATTATCAAACTATTCATAGTCTTGATCCAAAATAATAAACTAATGAATAAAATAATAAAAAAACACTCCTTGCCTCCACTACAAATACAACACCTCACTAACTCTTCTCCTCACACCTCAAAGCCTGTAGATTGCTTAATTTCTAACTAATTAAATTTCTAATACTCTTCCTGACATCCAATAACTTCTGGTATAACCAAAAGGAGAAAACCATTTGCCTTAAAGAGGTTCTCAAGGAGAAGAATTCAAGAGGTAAAATTTTCATTCATTTCCCTTTATTTTCCTTTTAATTTATTTTATTTTATTATTATATCTTCAACTCCCCTTATGTAAGTGCCATTAGAACTCCATTATATTATATATACTAGAATTTTATCATTTTTATGGAAAAATTCATCATCAAATTTTTTCTCCTCTCCCATTTATTCTAAAAATGAGAACATTGTATGTGATGTGTTGATTTACCACCATCGTGGATGATACAATTTCATTTTACAATACCACATTCAAGGATGGTTATAAAACCGTTATTATGGTTAAATAAGACTTTATTATACATATTATAAGTTATATAATATTCTGGAACCAATATATAGACATGATATTAAATAAAATGATATAAGTTCACGACGATCGTAAAAACTGCCAAAATAAATTAAATCATTTTCATTAATGTTTTATCCAATGAATCATACTCATATCAGAAAAAATGATATATGGTATCATTTAAAATTCTTGGAACATATTAATTAAATTTATTTAATCTTCTAGACTTTTTATTCCATTCTACATGAAAATCCATTATGAACCGATCTTGGAAATCATTGAAAGAAAGCACCCAAATCAATGGAAATAACAAAATATTATTAATAAATTGATGGAAATTTGTTATAATATGGTCATATAAGGTATTATAAACATTATTATAGTTCTATAATATATTAATTACACTCTTTAAACCATTATATAGGTGATTATAACTCATTTTATGAAAGACAAACCCAAGTTAAGGGAATTTTCTTTAAAAATCATATTTTAAATTTCTATTTTTAAAAAATGTAAAAGGAATGTTTTTTATAATGAAATTATTAATGTTTTGTCACTATTTTATCATTATTGGGAATTATTAATGCTTAAGGGTGGGACCAATATCTCTTTTCAATTCATTGGGTATGTTTATATTGGAGGTCAACTATATGGTTACTCCAAGCGTAACTGTGATGGTTAAACCATAAGGTAGCCATGAGGGTTACATTGTAAGGTAGATGTGGGGGTTACAATATAAGGTATCCATGAGGGTTACAAATTATATGGTATTAAAGAGGGTTACAATCTTAAGTAAGTAATTCCCCAAGTTACCTAAATATTTATTTATGTTTTCTATCTTTTATGGAAATCTCAGGTTTTCCAAAGTAACTATATGATACTTAATGGGTGAGAAGTATGTGTTTGTGAAAATTATTTCATATGTTTATAATAATTTATGGAGTAATAGTTTCTATACTTATCTTTATATCCATTACTGGTCATTTTTATCTCATCCCAAGTTTTAATTTTTTTTTCATAGGGTTTAAGGATGGGTAAGAGAAAAGAAGAATCAAAGTTGAATATTGTGAATAATTCATGTTATATTAAAAACTTGTGTCTTATGGAATAAATGGATACTGTTTTAGTAATATCCAATTTGTATGATTGTGTATTTTCATGTATGTTTTATGATCTAGTTATCTAAAACACTAAACTGAAAATATCTTTGGGAATATAATAAGTGTATTAACAAGAGTATGTAATGTGTAAGGCTGGGTCATTATAAATTATCTTAATAATATTCAAAAAATTATTTAAAAAAATATTTTTAGATATAAAGGCAATCAAATTTGGTTAAATAAAGAATTTTTTGGATTGAATATGGAGTAAGGATGTTATGAAGAAGATATAAAAGGGGTTTAAGGCCTCACAGGTATTTAGTTTCAAGATTATACAATGATTTATGAAATTGGATTAAAAAATAATGGTATTTTCCTAAATTTCTTAATACTTTTGATCTAAAAAAAATTCATTTCAACATTATTTAAAATTGATTTCTAAGGGTCAAATAAATTCATTAATTATAATGGGTTTCATAATTTCCAAATGGTAGTCAGTTTGTGCTTATAATATTCAAAAACACTCAAAAATGAAACAAAAACATTAAATCACAATGATAAAGAATTAAATTCAAGATCACAATCTAGTAAAGGGTGTTCCCACACACACACACTTATTTTATGCAATGTCTTAATTTTGAAATTGTTTATATGAGAAATACAAATCAAGAATTATATACATAAAAAAATAAGTGAAAAGGAAGGAAACAATTGGGCCAAAATTTTATTTAGTAGAATGAAGAAGAATATCCTCCCATAGAGTATCTTGAAATAATTCCATAAATAAATTTAATCAATTCCCATTGACCACAAATTCCGTTTATTTCCATTTTTCTTTTATCTTCACAACACGAAATGGAAAAATGAGTGAAAATAAAAAGAACAAATCATATAGATTAAAATTTACTAGGTAATAACTTGATTATAGATTCAAACAATAGTAATTTATCTTCATTTTGTAATTCATTATTGAGACTTAATTCATCATGGAAAGATTTATTTTTATCTTTATATAGTATATAAATTTTAATAGAATTATTTCTGATTTCTTCCAACTCCTAAAGAAAATTTTTATTTCTTTTAAAACTTCAATCATATTCATGTTATATCTCTTGATATCTTAAAAATATTTATTCTCTAACTCTATAAGAAAATGAAATTCCTTTTCATATGATAATAAAAAGGTAACATACCAATTTGAGTTTTGAAAACAATCCTATAAGTCAATATATAATCATCCAATCCTAAGAACCAATATTTTCTATATCGGTGGATAATTTACTCCAAAATATATTTAATATCTATGTTTTATAATTCATACACTCCATTTTTTTAGGATTTTATGGTAAAAAAATAGTATTCTGTGATCTATACTTCATCAAGTTAAATTATAAAGTTATTTTACAAAAATGGGTGCCCTGGTTAGTAATGATGAACATTGAAATCTTAATCCTTCAAAACAGGTTTTCTTTTACAAACATGCAAACCAATTTTTCATAATCAACTCTAGTGGTGATATATTCTACCCACTTGAACACATATTCAGTAGTAGGTATAATATAATGGTATCCAAAATAATTATCAAATGGTCTCAGGAATTTCATACCCCATATATAAAACACATCACAAAATAAAATTTGTTGTGTAATTTCATCTTTCATGGAAATATTACCTTGAAACTAACAAGTTTTGAATGATATAAGAAATTTAAAAGAAACCTTGAAAATAATGGGCTAAAATAAACCCAATTATAGTAATTTTATAACTATTACTTGGGGTAAAAAAAGATCTCCACAACTCAAAGTATGGAAAAAATTCATCACTAAATGAATTTTAGAGTCTGTGATTCAACTTTAGATTATTTAATCACTTCTAAATCTCTATAAATAATGATCATTCAAATTTTTTTTACTTACCTCACTCACTATCATGGAATATAATTTATTAGAAAACTAGTAAAGGGATTCATTTTAATCTAATAAATTCATAATATCATCAAACCAAATTCTAATTATTTTACATACATGCAACTCCTTATCAAGAAAGGCTTCCTTTATTAGTGGATCGATTGGATGATTCTTATTCAAAGTATTATGTAAAAAACTTAAATAGATAAGAACTAGATTCTCACTACCTTTATTATCTCTGATATTTTAATGAAATTATTATAACAAAAAAATCATAGAAACTAAGGTTTTGTATCATGTTTCTTTATTAAAAAACTAACTATTGAATGATTAGAGAAAATCGTTACTTCAGATCCAAACAAGTAGCATCTAAATGTGTCCAAATAAAAAACAATAGCTATTAAATCATTATTAGTGGCGATTTAGTAAAGTTGTGCCTGATTTATATTCTAATATTCATAAGATATGACATGATATTTCATATCCACTCTTTAACTCAAAATTTCCCTAAGAGAAAATTCATATTCACCAATTAACAAATTAAATAGAAAATTACATCTAGGTGATTAGATAATGGTTGGGGATACTAAATTATATTAAAAACCCCTAAATTATTATTTATAGATCTCATAAAAGGAATATTGATATTAATTTTTAAGAAATATGGACAAAGTAAAAGATATCTTATTGAAATATTTTATGAATATTCTATAAAAACCAGTATGTCTAAGAAAATATCTCATATCCATCATGATTTTTGGGTATGGAAGTGATGAAATGACATCAAACATGGATTTATAAACTTGGATTCCATATTTATAACTACATAGTTGATAAAAATTCATATTTATATAATAAAATAACATTTTTTAAATTGAGAATAGTCTTTTTCTAAATGTATTTTTTCAGGAAAATAACATGATTATTAAAACAAAATTCAAAATATGATCCATAGACTATTAAATCATCCACGAAAACTTCTAAAAATTATTCTAAAAATTCAACAAAGATACTCATAATACACCTTTTAAAAGTTTTTAGAGCATCATAGAAACCAAAAGGCATTATTATATAATAAAAAATGCTAAAAGGTCAAGTGAATGTGGTTTTATCTTTATATTTAAATGAGATGTGAATTTGAATGTTACCTAAAAACCATATATAAAATATTAATGGGATTTATTTATAACCCATTATAAAACTTGGTCAAGAAATTGGTAAATCGATCTTTCAAGTTCGGTCGGTTGAGTTCCTGGAAATCAATACCCACTTTCCATTTAATTTTAAGTCTAATATGAATTAATTCTCTAAATTCATTTTTGAAATGGGAAAACAGCACTCGTTAGGAAAAATTTATATACGAATCACCCATTTTATATCTAAAATTGGGAAAATGATTCCATCTATCAATAGGGTACTCACTTACTTCAAAATAAATTCTAAAAGTGTTGTAATCAAGCTCTTTTGAAATTTCCTAATAGGATTAGCATTTTTATTTAACAAGATTCTATTCATGTAAATTTAATGACTAATTCTAGTCCATTAATCAAAATTTAATCTTATATATTTCTTGTATTTTATAATGACTCTTAAAATATGATTTTATTGTTATATGGAATTCCATTTAGTAGAGATCACAAGAATTTTCTCATTCCCATCCAAGAAATAATATTTGTGTTTTTCAGGAAAAGATTTGCGTTCTAACTCAGGTTCATTGTTTTCACTTGGAAGGAAGGGTTTCATGAAATCAAATTTTTTTATTTATCGCCTAAAAATTCTCAAAACATGAATTTTTTCATAATTATATAGTAAAAAAGTTATTTCAATAGGTTATAAAAAAGTTTCATTTTTAGAAACAATCTTGGATTCAACAAATCATTCAATATTTTAATTACCAACTTCAATTTCACTAAATATAGACTACTCAATAGTAGATTGACATGAACATTTTTTAGATTTTTTATGAAAATATAAATAAGGTTCATCACAAATCATATTTTTGAATGTTTTAATGAAAGAATTAAATGAATCCGAAATTTTAGTAGCCTTACATACAATAGTTTCAAGATTCAAATTTTCTGTACATGAAACATGTTCATGCTTGGGTAAATAATTTTTTGTAGAAAAAATAGTTTTATTCTCATATTCATCAATTTGTAACTCATTACATGCAAAATCAGGAAATAACTTAGTAGAAATCAATTTAATTCACTTAGTAGGATGGATGATCCTTTATTGGGTATTTCATGGATTTAAAAACATTAAAGTAAATTATTTATCCTCTAAATTCAAGTGACAATGCTCCCTTGTGAATATTTATGATTTTATAATCAGTTTCTAGAAAAGTAATTCCAATAATTAAAGGTGAATGTATGCTAAATCTGTCATCCCCTATATCTAAAATATAAAATTCAATAAATTCATGTCTCTTACTTATACAAAAACATCATCAATTATTCCATCAGGTTTTTTTGTAGTTTGATTGGATAATTGAATAACAATCCCAATAGTTTTAAACTATATAAAATATATAGTATTTTAAATATAATGAGGAATGAAATTTATTAAATCCTTAAGATCTAACATGATATCTTTGATTTCACATTCACTTATGGTGCATGGAATGGTACAATTCCAAAGAAATTTTCATTTTTAATTTAAGGAATTTGGTATCATGGAGGAATAATTCTTCCCAAGTTTTAATTTTTTACCCCAATTTCCTCTTATGAGATTGAATTTCCTTTAAAAACATAGAATATATAGGAATTTGTTTCACAATATCAATAAAATTAACATTAACATAAAATTTCCTAAAAGTCTCTAAAATATAATTATCCAAGTCACTCTCAACACTCTTATTCATTGGTTTATTACCCCTAAGATTACGTAGTGATTGTTTAAAGATTTATTGATTGTCTTGAGAACTGTTTTGAGAACTATAAGGTCATATTATTCTTCTAAAATATTTCTTAGTTCTTCCAAGAAAACCTTTCTCTTTTGATAATGATTTTTCTTTTATAATAGATTCTAAAGTTTCAGTAGGCCCATCAGTAGTTTTCCATTATTCAACAGGGTCTAATTCAAGTGAACAATGATTATAAATATCTTTAACATGTTTGGAGTCAGGATTGAAAGATTAAGTTTTATTCAACTTATTTCCACTTATAAGTTATATATCACTCACATTTTCCATCCCTTTAGGATTCATTTTAAATTTTCAATGAATTATTCCACACATATGATTCCTTATACTTACAAAATCAATGGAAAATTGATATATTTGATTCATTAAAGTGTTTAAAATAATTTTTTTTGCAAATTTAAAATTTCTTAAAATTTATTTCTATATTTTTAGCCAGTTGTGTAGGATGGAAATTTATTGAGCATTAGATTTATTCTTGAAGTAACTAGGTTAGGAACTACTTGATTTTCCATGGAAAAAACTTCATTATTATTCACACTATATAAAAAAATCATTTGATTTATTATAATAGTTTTAAATTATATTTTAATTGGGTTTAAATTGTCTTGGTTTGTTCTATTGGAAAGGTCTTACTAAAAAAACATTACATGTGTAAAAACATTATATCATTTTTCATCATTGGTCACCAAAGTGTTAATTTTTTTCAAAAATTATACATTGAACTTGGATTTGATAGATTTTTTAGGTTTTGAGTTAGGTGGGTGAAGTCTTGGACAACATAATAGAACTCACCATTGTGGTTAGATCACTAAGTTTTCTTAAAATCATGTAATTTTCAAAACTAAAAGTTGGATATACTTGAGAAGATTTTACATAAAGCATTCCCTTAAATTTTTTTGATAATATTGAGCTATGTTTACTTAAGTGTCTTAGCAGCAGTTGAGGGTTTATCAACTAAATCTAATATGATGGAAGTATATTTCATGCTCTTATTAGTGTGAATAAATCCTTCATAAAAATATTGAATTAAATTTTTTTCACAAATCTAGTTGTGTTGGAAACTAAATTAAAAACTTTTAAATCTCTCTTAATACTCATGAAATGTTTCACCTTAATTTTCCCTAATCCCTTATTTTTCTTTTCTAATTACCAAATTTCAAGGTGGGATAAAATTTTCAATAATTTTTTTAAATTAATTCAAATTTATAATTAAAGTATAATAGGAATATAAAAACCAATACTTAGCCACTCGTTATATTTAAATAGGAAAATCTCTCAATTTTAGTTGATATTAATTCACTCTCAATGGTTTTATATTAACACAATGATAGCTAAATTATATAAAAAAAATTCAGATCCTCCCTCAAGCATCTATTAAATTTTGGAATTTGATAAATTAATCATGAAATTATTTAAAACCCATCAGGTTCCTCAAGAAATTTTACAGGGTTTAATTTATTTTCATCATAAGATAATGCCAATTATTTTGGAGTTATATTTTTAGCCATAGCGATTTCATGTTGAAAAGTTTCTCTTCTTGTTGTGTTGGTGAGTTCACAACATGAAGTAGTTAATGTTTCAATATGGTCTAATAGAGTTTCCTTACTCAATAGGTAAAATATTGTGTATTGTTAATCTACATTGATAACATAATCAGGACTAGAGTGATAATACCTATCTCTTAAGGATCTAAAAGTACTAAATTAGGGTTCAAACCCTTACAAATATAAAAATGTATTAACAAAATTTAGGAAATCTCCACAAAGACAGCTCCAAATTAATATGGGAGATTTTTTATGAATCTATAAAAAATAAATTACCCTAAAGGAATGTTGTAAAGTAGTCCTAAATGTTTTCACTCAAGAAACTTATAGGATAAGTTTTCAACTATAATTTTTTTATCTATTTTTGAAAAGAAGAATAAATTTTTGGATATTTTTTTAGCAGTATAAAATTTAAAGAAAACTAAAGAAAATTAATTAATTGAAAATGAGGGTGAATTATTTAAAAGAAAAGGTAGATTATATTAAGAATAATTTTGAAAATAAATTTAATGAAACATTTATGATTTTTTTTTTGAATTTTTTAGATACAATTATTAATTATTATAAAAGATCCCCATATTTTTTTAATATACACTTCAATACCTCAAAATATAAAACCGATTTTAATTAAAAATTATACCAGGATCTCAATATGATTGTTTTACCTCTTATATAAGGGATTAAACTACCCAAATTCTCTATGTAGTTAAAATTTCATTGAAACTATTATACTCATAAGAAATAACCCACTTGAAAATGTTAAATAATGAAATCAATTATTTTACTTCATAGATTGGAAACCAATAAAAATATACTTGGAATAAGAATTAATCTAAAAAACAACTAGATTTATTCAAGAATAAAAATTATAGAAAAATTATATAAGATACGAGAAATTAAGGTCAAGAATTATAAGATAGATTTTTATAGGTCTCTATTACTCACATTCACCAAGGAGTTTAGCTAGACATAGCTAAACAAGTTTCAATATCTATCCTCCATCACTTACCTAGTTCATTTCATGTGATGTTCCACCTTTTTTATTAATGGTGATGATATTTAATGATGATCACCCCTTTCTAGTTTTGTATCTATATCCATCAGAGTGGAGGGAAAATATTTTGAAATAGAAGAAACATCAATTTTCTAATCGATAATCTCTACACATACAATGATTCTTCAATGATGATTATCCCGGTGTTAACAACACTAACTTTTCATGTCTTCACATGTATGTGATAGAAAATATTAAATGGTATTCATGTGGGAAGTAAGATTCTTATCCTATTTTAATCATCCCATGACCTTCGACTCTTCATCTCCCTCATTTTGAATTTCTAGGACATCATCTACAATCATTCTCACTATCTTAAACTTTTTTAGTGTAGCTCATTCTTAATATTGTGAGAACATCCAATTTAGAAGTAATATTAAAATTAATCATAGATCCTTTTTTGAAAGAATCAATCTCAGCATGAATTGTTTTCCTCTTCTAGTTTTATTTATCCCATTATGGAAAAACTGCAAGTGTCACAACATGTTGCTTCTTATTCTTTTATTTCACAAAGTATAAAACTTCATGTGATTAATTTTGATAAAATTTCATAAATTATAAAATATTGTATGACTTAAACTAGGAAAACATACCCAAATTTAAGATATAAATCATCTTACATGATACATAAGATGGTTCTGTTGGGAGTTTGTTGTTCTTTGTTAATACTTTATGTTTTTGAATATTCCAAACCCTCCCATTATTTTATGTGAAAATCGATTTTTAACTAACCCTTTTCATTTTTGTTATATCTTGAGGTATATGATTGTATTTTTATAAATCCTATTTCATATGAAATATATAAAGTTTATCTAAATTTTATGTAACTCTGACTAAGTCTAATAGGAAGACTGATTTTTTTGTTTAAGTGCTAAAAAATAACCTAATGTCTATGAAACTTTTCTAGAATTCTGGAATTAATAGAATTATATTTCTTATGTATTTCATTCATAAATATCTCAATATACATAAGAATATAATTATATTTGTTTCATTGGTAATATAAGAAGTTTTTTCAATTTCATTTAACTACATGAATAGTAGATAAGACCTTTAAGATACATTAAAAATTGGTTGAATATCTGAAACTTTTTTTCATTTTTTATGGTTTTAATTTATATATGTCATTGTTTTTTTATGATATCTCATGTTATAGGTATTATATTGAAACTATCTTTGATCTTTTTGAAATATATAAAATTTATATTCGTTTAAACTATAAAAACATATAAATATAATGTTTATAGGGTCTAAAAATTCACCAAAGGTTATATTATAAAGCTGTTCTATGTTTTTCGACGAATCTACCTCAAGTTCATATCTACCAATCATGAGATCATATCAAACCTACTATGAATCACTTGAAATACCTACCATGACTCATTTCTATACATGTTGTGAGAATTTGTGATGTTACAACATCACCATGAATGAAAACACTAGTTTCTTTAAGCTCTCATGTGGCACCAGATTGAAAGACCATCATCAATGCCCAATATTCATCTTTTCTCTCTGTTCAAGCAGTGAAAACTTCATGAAAATATTTTTCATCTTACAGGCACTAGTGTTTTTCCATAGTGCACCCTTAAACACTATGGTTCTCGTAGTGTGACATTGGCACACCAGTGCAACAAATAATCCTATATGGATGGAAGTGTACTCCATGGTTGTTGTAGATTCTACTCTTCTTCAAGATAGATCATGTCAACTTCAACGGTATAAGTATGATGACTGTAATATCAATGGTAGTGTATCTACTACTCAACAATAGTAGTAGGACTCATCAATAAAGGTGGATTTGCAATTATAGATGAACCAATGGTAGATAAACCAATGATAGATAAACTAATGGTATATGCTCAACGGTAAATGAACAACAGTAGATCCTTTCTTCCTTCAAACAGTTGCATTGCTTGCTCAATGGAATCATCATAACCATAGTTTTCAACGATATTTCCCTTGTTTTTTATTTAATGGTAGCAAGGATTAATAGTATCAGTATCTGAGATTCGATAATAGTGATATAAAGCTCTTGCAACCACCAGGTATTAAATTATACTGATGTCAATTATATAAAATATTATTTCATTCCAACATAGAAAATTATTTTCTAGAAAATATTTTTCCAAGCTCTGTTTTTCATTTTTTTCTAATATCTTATTTGTTGAATGTTTATAATAAACAGTTTTATTATTTTCTTCATTCTACAATTAATTTTTAATCATGTTTAGTCTATAAAAATATTTTGAAAACATTTTAAAATTGTTTTAATATTTTTTTGGTATTCTTCATTATTTGTAGAAAAATACATCATATATTCAAAATATTTATTATTGCCTAAACTCTTGAACTTAAAAATTTATAAATTATTTAATAATATTTTGAAATATTTTCAAAGTGTTTTTAATGCATTAAATGCATGAAAAATATGTTTTTATATTTTATATATTTATAAAAATTGTATTCCAAAATTTTTATTGATAGTCAATATACTTGTGACATTTATGGAATTATTTTACTTAGTTTGAATGGTTTATTACAAATTATGTTTGTATTATTTCTAAGTATTTTTTTTAAATCTATTCAAAATATTCTGAATAACAATCTTGATAATTATTTTGGAACCAATTTTTCTCTCTCTCCTAAATAATCATTGTAATGATAAATTCAATCTCTCTCTTTCTTTGATATTCTAGTAACTACTACTATTATTATTATTGTTGAATTATTTTAATTGTGGAAGGTATTTTTTATTCATTTATTTTTTCTTTTTAAAGGGAGGTCAAGTATCCTTGAAAGAGATTGAATATTATCATTAATATCTTTGAAACTTTGTTTTTACTTGAGAATAAAGATATAAACTTTAAAAGTGATATAAAATATGTAAGTCCCTGTGCGATCTCAGTTTCATCATTTAGATGATCTCTCAAGTGTCAAATTATATCTTTTTTGACTTCTACTACCTTGAATAGATGAGTCATTCTTTTACTAAATAATCAATAATTGTGCTTCCTACATTTTATCTTCTCTGTTATTCTGGTCACTTGTTTTTGTAACACTATTTCTCATCTCTCACATGCACTCTCACTTTTTTTTATGATTTTACATACAAAATAATTTTCTATCTTTAGGTTGTGACTCTTGAATTCTAAAATCAAGACCATTCAGGTTGTGATGTTCGATATCTAATGTCAGAGTTATAACTGGGTTGTCACTCCCCATATAAAATTCATGTGTTTTTTTATTATTCCTCTAGAAAAAATATTTTTTAATCGGGTTATGGTTCCCCTTTAAAAATCAGGTAGTGCTCATTTTATCTCTCACTGAGTAGAGATGTATAAGAGTAGAATATGTCCAATTTGTCCCAAACTACTATAAAAAGAATACTTGTGTTAATTATTTTATTCTACTGCATATTAACTCGGCTAATAAACATTGTTAATTGATTTAGATAATCAATCTATTTCCTTAAAAATTTAATTTTGTCTATTCACCCCCCTTTACCTTTAGACTATCGGTCATATTTCTATCTGACCTAATAAATTTCCTTTGAAAAATACCATGTTAATTCCATATATAATATGAAAAATATCTTATGTGATGCATAATAAGTTTAAAATAGATACATTTCACTATTTTTCATCACATATAATATAAAAAACATCATATGTGATACATAAGATGTTGGAATTTACTAAAATTTTCACTTTAACTCATGCGTAAGATGTTTCTAATAAAAACATAATATGTTGAAATTTTACAAAATTTAGGATTGAAAATAATATGTAGGATTTCATGAAAAAAACATAATATAAATTCTTCAAATGTAATATTTTGGACTTTTCAAAAATCTAGTTTTCTAGTAATACATAATATGTTCTTTCCACAATATAAGATTCATTCTTAATTCAAAAGATGATGGGCTTTTCTATATTTTTAATTTAACACTTGCATAAGATGATAAACATATTATGCGATATTTAAGATATGGGACATAGATAGATTTTTAATTTTAGGGAACAACTTATTTTGTATCGTCCAGAATCATCGAAAACACATCATACATATCCGAACACTTAGCCCTTTTTCACCATGGTACACATTATTCATATGAAAAAACACTTATCTAAAATCTGATTTTCAATCCAAAATTAAACTTTAACCAAAAATTAATAACAACATAAATAAAAGTATGGATAGGAAAATTAATTCAAGAAATGAATAAAAACACTTAAAAATCAATAATTAATCTATTCTCATAATAAATACTAAAATATTCCAAAAAACTAAAAATGATGAAATTTCTCTGAAGAAAAAATATTAGTGGGTATTAAATCATTTAAATACAAATTAAAAGTGATTAAAATATGAGATCTATCTGAAATGTGATTTCTTAATCATAAATATATGTGTATCATGAAGAGGTTACAATGGTTATGTGTTGGGAAGTACCCAATAATTTTTTTGATATTCTGATTATTTTAGTGCTTTCTAGATATTATAAACATTTAATTTAGTAATTATTCAGTTTATGTATGATATGAATGTCTTTTAATAGAAAATTAGTGAAAATCCTATAAGTTGTGAGATGTGAGACTATTCTTTAGAGAAGAAGAGGAGGAGGATCATTAGACCCATTCATATCTTACTTGATCCAGGTAAGCACTATGAGTTTTATTGCAATTAATTTGGATTGGGTATAGGTTGTGTGCTAATGTATAAGTTTTAGGTTGTGGAATATGATTCTTAATATTTTTTTTCCAAATGATAATGATTATCCCATCGTTTTACTTGAGATGGGAGTTGTGGTTCATGCACTCAAGATTTATCAAGTATTATTTTTTAGGGATAAGTCAATTTTTTATGCCAATCATAAAATTATGATGTATATTTTATCATTTTTAAATTTGATCATTTGTTATATGAGAAGGTTGGAATATATCCAGTCATTTGACATTGAGATTATATATATTCCTAGAAAGGGTAATGTCATTACTGATTCTCTAAGTAGAAATTCTCATATTAATGAGATTCTCTTATCATATTAACACCTAAATGTATTTGAGGAGTAGTTTTTTATAGTTTTGGAACCATTTTATATCTCTTCATCAGTGATATATCTTTCAAAATGAGGTAAAGGGTCATAATATTAGTGTGAGGTATTTCATAAAAGAATATATTATGTTTTGTAACTTCCCAAATAGACTCTCAATACAGATTATCTTACATATATTTATATATACATTGATGTATTTTTCTTTATCTCTGATTGTGAGAGTAGTTGATGTGAGATTTTCCCATTTGATAATTGGAGGTTCAACCAAGTTTAGTAAAGTGTTCTATAATATTTGATGACAATTTTGGTTACTAGTAATGAGTAATTACATTACTATATTTATATTTAGGCATGTAACCTATTAGTAGGTAAAGGTGGATCATAAAATTATAAAGGGTATTCTTCAATCATTTCTGATTCCATGGTATAAATAGGATGGGGTTGTAATAGATTTTGCGACTAGTGTTTAGTGATCTCTAAATATTTGGGAAACAATTTTTGATGTTTTCAGTTGATTGACTAAATTTTCATATTTTTTAATAATAAAGTATATATAGTTTTGGGTAAGTTGGGAAAGGAAAATATCTAGGAGATTTCATGGAATTATAGGGTGGTTAATATCATTGTTAATGATCAATATGTTATATTTATTTCTCAATTTTTGTTGAGATTATAGAGGTCTTTGGGTACTCAGGTGAAGGTGAGTATGTATTAGCCTCAACAAACCAACTAGAAGTCTACAGAAAATATTAATTCAAAAGGATATGATCCATGTTTTTATTCTTAATTTTGGTAGTGTATTGGAGGATCATATATCCTTGGAAGAGTTTTTATACAAAAAATACTAAGATTCATTTAAAATAGATCCTTTTTATGCATTAAGTGGATTGATATATTGGTAAAATTTATTTTGGATATTGTCTAATAAAGAATCTTCATTTTGGATTGGAATGGTTGAAGAATATTTAGTTCATGACTAATCGATCTGGATGAGTTAAACTATTCCCCAGTGTAGATAGAACTATTATGGTTATTAAAGATAGTAACAACTTGTGTTTATTTTCATGATTTTTTTATTTCATATCTTATCTTAGTTGGAAATTCAATGTATGATTAAGAAATGGATGTGAATCCAATACATCATAGGTTAAATTGAGATTCTATATAAAAAAGGTGAAGTTTCTTTTTGTTTTCCATCGTAAAAATTGTAGTTGAATGTATTTTGTGTTTAATGTATCTCAGTTAAGGAAATATAAATTAGATATATCTCATGTGATCAAATATTATGACTTAGAATTAGATATAGGAGCATCCTTTACTGATAATATAGTATATACCAAGGATTATAGTGAGAATACTCAGTGGGGAGTAAATTTATCCACATGTGCATGTATTGTGGAAAAACTCTTGCATACAAGAGGAAACATAAAAATGAGAAGGTTATACAATGTATGAGTGGACTATGTTATTCTATAAAATGCAAAATGATTCTTTTCATGGATGAAAAACCTTATGGATTTAGTGTTTTCTCAATATTGGAATTCTCATGTATAAAGTTGTTTTTTTAGTTTTAAATTATTTAATTTGGAATTATTAGAATAAAGGGAGAGTTTATAAGGGGTTTTGAAGGTGGTAAAGTTGTAGTTATAAAATTTATAACTTAGAGTACACAATGGTGTTGTAATAGGTACCTAGTTTCTAAGACCGAGAAGTAGTTATAGATCTAGACCAATCATCCAGTACATAATAGACTAACACGAGGTTACTGGTGGTTATCCACTCAATAAATATTATTATTGGCCAAACTTATTTTAATGATAGGTATTTTTTTATGTTTATTATCTCAGGATGTTGGCATTAAATATTTTTTCCTTTTAATGTATGATTAATACTCATTATTTTCATTCTCTAAATACTCCCCCTTTTCTCTAAGCGTACCTCAAATATACCTCTCTCGTTTCTAGATGGATTTACAATTTTACTTTTATATTGTAATAATAATAGTATGAATTAAATTTTTCCTATGAATTTTTCAAACAATGAATTTTTAATTCATTATTTTTCACTTATTTTTATGAAATTATGGATTTATATGGATTTAAGAAGATACTATAATCCCTATTTAGTGTGAATTAATAATTAAATGAGAGTAATTTATTCTAAATTTTTAGTTTAATGTTTACTTAGTTATTCTTATAATAATCATGTGTGTGATGTGGATGATTTCAAATTGTGTAAAATAATGGGAAAGAGAATGAAATAAATTTTTTTAATGATTAATTAGATTTATTAAACATTATAAATTAATTTTTTATGTAAGGGAAACTTATTATGCATATGGTAAATTATTGAGTTATGGATTTTATTAATAGATTTGAGTGAATAAAAAAAAAGATGTTTTATATTTTCTATGATTGAGATAATATTTGATATTGTTTAAGTGTTACAATGGTGTTTTCAAAGTACTATTTTTTATGGTAATCTCATTATTTCAACCTTTAAATAATTCAAAATTATCTTAACAAAATGGAATTATAAAGGCATAATAATGAGTCCATATTTGAATTGTAAATTTTACCATTGATCAATAAATAAGAAAATAAAAAATCAAGCGTTCTTAGTTGGATTTTATAAATTTATAAATGACTTAAAATTGGAAAATAAAGATCTAAATTATTTTAGAAACATATAGAGGAACAATTAAATGTTATAAGGATAATGATATGAGTAGAAAATGATAATTAATAAAATGAATAAAATGAACAAATATGTACTTACTAGGAATGAGTTAGGGAGGATTATTTTTAGAATACAATATATTTAATATAGAGTTATTAAATGAGTGTTTTAAATTGTTTTATGACTTTTTTTCGAGTGAAAATATTAAATAATTTAGAATTAATGAATTGATTACAAATAGACGTACTAATAGATAAAAAAATATTTTGATTTAATATAATATATTGTGATTTCTTTTAATTAATGGTGAGTAAATATATAAATTCATATCATAGGAATTTTTTATTATATGGTGTAATTTATGTTTTTTAAGGTTCCTTAGCCAAAAATATTGTGTAATTTATGTAAAGTTGATTAAAAATGGAAAATAGATGAGTTATTATAAGTCAGTGATTGGAAATTCTAAAGTATGGAATGATATGATAATATATTATTTAATTCGGGTGTTAGTCATGATAAAAAATATACATAAAATTAAAGATAATGTATTTAGAAAATTAAATATTTCATCTAAAATGAAAAGTATATATAATTAAATTTGAGTAAATAATTAGCATTAGTTTATGTGATAAATATAAAAAAGTTTTATTGATAAATTAATATGATGTGGAAATAATTTTTATTTTAATTATTTGAAAAGATTCATATGAATTTAAAATAACACTGATTGAGAACTAAATGATGTGATAGAATTTGACAAAAGGAAGGTAACAAAATGGTGTTCTAATTTTAATGATTAATGAAAAAAAATTATTTGTTAGATATATAGTTTGAATAAACATTTGATGATTTGTTGGACTATTGATTTATTAAGGTATTGAATAATGTACTGAATTAAATGGTGAAATTTTTGATTGGAGAGAAGAATGGTATAATGAAATGTGAGATTATATTGTTATATTTTCCCCCATTAATTCCATGACCATGTTTTTTATGTCTGTCTAGACCATAATTACAATGGTCAGTGGTCACTAAGACATATGAGATACACATTGGATTTCATTTTGATATAAAATATAGGAAGTCATATCCACCCTTAAGGGGACTTATTACCATATTTGGGACACTCTTACATATTTAATAAATATTCATGAAATCCTACTAAGTAACAATACTAGTCACCTTGGTAGTGAGAGTGATCGACTATTACCATGCATCAATGTGAATATAAGACTATATCAAATGTTCTCCATATTTACCTTCAATAATATATTATACTATGGTTTAAATCCACATAAATGAGATCTCTAGAATTTATTACTATCCAGGGAGGTGCTAGGTATTGTGGAGTTGGGATTAAGTTGATGAGAGGGGCTCCCAATGTATTCTTATAAATGGAATCAGAATCGAGATAGTTTGATGTTGTATAAATGGAATCATTTTACCTTTTAATTTCATGTGACAAAGACTACTGGGGTTATTTTTAAGAACATGTGTCCATGACCAATAATGTTCATTTTAAGGTGATGTGTCCAATACCAATGATGTTCCTTTTAATTTTATACACCCATGACCAATGATATTCTCTTTAAAATCACGAATCCAAGACTATGATGTCTTGTAGATTATATTCATATTACTATGAACTATTTCAAGTAGTTTAATATCCCATGGAATGGATTTTATTCCATTTAGATTAAAATCATTTATCTAGGACCACAATGTGAAAGGTTCCCAAAAATATTTGTGGGGCACATATGAATGAGCAAGAAATTTTGGTTCAACCTAGAAGATAAACCAGGTGAAGGTAGGTTAAACAATTACATTGGTATGGAGGACCATATATTAATATGTATCCCTTGCCTATTGGTAACTAGATATAGAACTACGGATGGACCCAAGGGTGATATGATCCAAGGAGGAAGGGTTGGGACTTACATCAGATTTGAACCCATATATGAAAATCCATCTCTTATATGTTTATATTTTGGTAACTAGATAGGGAATGAATGTTTTAATCAAGGATTATATGACTCAATGAGGAATTTTTGGTACTTTCACTGGGTTATAGGCCCAAGTTAACCTCTGGCTCATTGATTTGAAATAAGTGAGGTTGATCGAGGGATTAGTTGGGCACCAGAAGGTTATGGAGATAGTCTAAAATGACCATGGGAGAAGAGATTGGAAATATTGATAAGGAGTGACACAACTCAATACCAATAATATAACACATTATGGTTTTAACACCATTATATTTTAAAATAACACTATGTTCAATAGAATTTACAACTCGACACACTAAGCATAAACGAACCATGGAATATTATTTTTAAATGTTATAGTTATAACTTAGCTGTTAAATTAAAGGTTATTAATAGGATTTAAAACATTATGATATATATGTATAAATTTCATAATCAATAAAATTCATTTATTAATTATTAGTAAATAAGAATTCAATTTTTAGTAAAGTCAATTTATTTTTCAAAAATAAATTTTGTTCTTCAAAAAACAATTTATTGATTTTTACGGGAAAATATTATAATTAATTTTTGAAACTCTTAAAAAAATTATTTGATAAAATTAACTTCATTTCAATCATCATAAAAAATTATCTTCGGGTAAAATTTTATAATTTTTTCTGAAAAGATTTATTTTTCAGTGAATTGTAAAAATATCATTTTTGTACATTTTGTAAAATAAACATTAATTTTCATTTAAATGTCCCATTATGCTTTAAAATTGATATTAAATTAAAATATTTTTTTTATTAATACATTATATAATTAATCACA
Source organism: Viscum album (assembly GCA_963277665.1). Classification (NCBI taxonomy): domain Eukaryota; kingdom Viridiplantae; phylum Streptophyta; class Magnoliopsida; order Santalales; family Viscaceae; genus Viscum; species Viscum album. The sequence goes on along the minus strand of OY728134.1, from coordinate 1,102,355,562 downwards.
TATTAATTATCAATATACTTCATTTTGGTATAAGTTCATTTTTGTACATAAAAATGCATTTTTTCTAAAAATCGTTTATCGATGAGTTTTATGCAATTATATTAAAAGTAATTTCTGTCACTTATATGAATTTAAATTTATAAAATTTTATTTATTTTTTGATTCATCAATTCAAATTTAATTTAGGATTTTTTTTGATATTTTTTTGAAGAAATTAAATTTTTTGGTGTGTGGTAAAAAAATAGAGTTTTTTTGAAATATGTTATTTTTACGATACTAACATGAAATAAACACGACATAAAGATTTATAAAACTTATTTAATGAATAATTAATAATGATATTAAAAATTTATCATAAAAAATAATTAAAATACATATAATTTATAATTTATTTCATGATAAACATGAAAATCATTTTTAGTACCGACATAGTGCTTGCACGACACTAGAAAAGACAATTTTAGGGTCCTAAAGAACTTTTCATGAAGTAATATGTACTTTATATACTTTATTAATAAATATACACTATTATGTGTTATTTTTATACATATATATTAATTTTGGATTTATATAACATGTGACTTATCCAAAATATTATACAATGCTAGCACGAGGCTGCAAAAGATAAAATTGTATATTAAATAAGTTTTCATGACATTGATGTGAGTAAATATGAAAATTGACTAAGTATAAATGTTTATATTTAGTTTAATTAATTAATTTTTATTATGGTAATTTATTTTTAATTTTTAGTGATGATATAATTTCCTTAAATTCTTATGCAATGGAAATATAGTATTTGTTCAAATAATAGAAAAATAAAATAAGTGATTTTAAAAATACTAAAAGTAATAAAATTTATATTAATTATTGAGATCCATGATTTTTTAGATAAATATGACATATGAGATATTTTTTATAGGATTATATTCTTATTCCATATTTTTCTTGCTGTCTTTAATGTCAAATTAAATAAATAGTATCAAAAATGAAAATAATGATATTTTATGAAAATAATATTTTATTAAATTATTTAAAAATAATAAAAATATTTAAATAGGTAAATAAAGATAGAATATGGTCTAAAATTCCACACATTTTCCATTTATGATCCTATTTTTACCATATAATTATAATTATAACCCTTTAAGATTGAATAAGTTTTTACTACATTTAAGGTTATAAATGGTTAATGATGGGGTTAATCAAAGTATTAAGGTTTAATATGACACAAAAAACTATCTAAATTTTATTTGATGATAATATTTTTCCCTATAATTTTTTTTATTTAAATTAATTTCCATTTTGAAGCATTTTTCTTGAGACTAACCTCATTATATTATAATCTTTTATGAATTTCTAAGAGTATCCTTCCCCAAACTTATAAAATGAAACCCCTTATCTATTTTTGTTACACCACATTGTGACTTATAGATTGACCAAAACCAAAAAAAAATTTATCCTCTAAACTTAATTATCTATGAGTTATAGGTATTTATCTTCTTAAAAGACCATTTAAGGGTCCTTAAGAAAGGATCTAAAGAAGGACAATTGAAAGAGAGGTATTCATCTTACCAAGTCTCTTTCAATTTATTTCTTATTTTTATTACTCTAAATCGATGGTATTCATAATAAAATAATAAATTACGTATCTAAATATACTTCAATTTTTTTATTATCATGAAACCACAATTATCCACCCTCTATTAAATCAAATGATAGGTTAATGTATCGATCATGTGTACGTGTGGACTACCACCTCCACGTAGAAAAACAATAATTTTCCATAACAATATTTCTTGGATGATTATTATGATTGGTTTAAAATTTTTATATTATATTTATGAAATAATTATTCTTATGTAATTATAATATTACATCTACCTTCTTTCCTTACAATCCATTGGAAGACGATAACATCACTTGTGCGTATGAGTAGACAACCACCTCTACGAAGCGATGTGATTTGTATTTATTTCCATTTTAAATGTATGGTGATGATGAAATATTTAATAAGTATACATGATATATATGATATAATAATGATTCTAGAAATTTGAATTATTATTTACCTTTCTTTTGTTCTATCTGTTGAAAAGTGAAAAATAGTGTTTATGTGTACGCATGACCTTCCGTCTCCATGAACTATGTGATTCATTTTTCTATATCTAAATTTTATGGATGATTATAAATATGTATATAATTAATATATATGATATTTATATCATGAATTTAATTTTTTAGATAATGTAACCATGATTAAAGTACAAGGACTAGGACCACTGAACTGAAACATGTATGGAAAAAACACCAGTTTTCACCCAAATGTCCATTTTAAGGAAGAATTATTAACAAAAAATAATTAGAAATAATAAAAGGGAACATATAGTGTAATTTATACATTAATATAGTTTTTTAATAAATTTAAAATAAACCTATATTTATTATACATGAGTATTTAATACATACAAAATTAGATAATACTTGAGGTAAGGGGTTTCTCATCTCACTTTTATTTTTGTGAGACGCGTGATATATTCACCAATTGTTTCAGTTTTTTGGATTATATACTAAAAATGAATTTATTTTTTCGGTGATTTTCAATAAAATTATGGGGATTTAAAAATCCATATAATATTCTCTATTTCATGAGGTTTTAATTTAGATATTGCCAAAGTGGTAAGGGTTCTTCATCTCAATATTGATTCTTTGAGACATGTTTGATGTTATAAACTTATTCATATTTATGAGGTATATATACTACCACTTTGATATATTATATCAGGATTCTAATTATATTCATGGTATTTAAAGTTTCATTTTATGTTATTCTTTCATGAGTATGATGATTTAAAAGTTACAAAATTAATAAGGTTTTTATGTTACAATATCATTGTTTATGAGGATTTTCTATGATTAAGTTTTTGATGATGAAATTTTATGATATAAAACTAAATAATTCCATGAATTTTATTTTACTACGTTTATTTCAATATATTTCATTTTTTTACTTTAATTTTCCTCTCTTTAAGAACTCAAGAGACCAAAAGTATTCTTTAACAAAAACAGACTTTATTTCACTCTTCGATTGAAAATAATAATTATTCCATATCAATATTTTATAAAAATTATTTCAATAATATTTTTAATATTATATTATGTTTTTTAAATTCATTTTTACCCATCATTTAATTTTTACAAAATGTTTTAAAAGAAATCTACTTTTCATTTTTTAAATGATTTACGTTCTAACTTTTTACTGAGAATGTGAAAGGATTTTTTTTAAACATACACGGTAAAAATAAAATTTCCCAACATCATGAATGTGAAATGATTTGAAGATTACTTTATAATTTTATAAGTTTCTTTAAAAATAAAAAAAAATTCTTAATTTTTTGGATTTTTTTTAGATTCTTAGAAATATGATTTCAAAGTGAAAATGGTATTTTCCAAAAGAAATATTCAAGTGATAGTTTAATTGAATTTTTCATCTATGATATAATTAATCAATGTTACTTATATTTTACTAGGGGTATGATTCAATGATACCATTCTTATTATTTCTATGAATTGTTTATGTTTATAATGAGAAGATGTTTACGAAGCCCGTTTCTTTTCTATGGATTATGTTATGATGAAATGTTTATGAAACCCATTTAATTTTTACAAGTTATGATATGATGATTTTTTATGAAATTGTGGCACACATATATATGATTTTTGTTATGTGATGAGTGGGCCCAGAATTATATATCCTTCTAATGAATTTAGTAAAGATTTATATCTCATGAGATAAATAGGACTCAAATGGGGAGTGAACCCAATTCATTAAGGGAATTTGTCCACTATAAAAATATTGAGAGTGAACCTTGAATAATATGGTGGAATTAAGAGTAAACAAAATCCATTATAATTGTCTTGGAAATGATCCTTGAATACTAATGAAATGATTTTCTATGCTTATCTGTATGGAACAAATCTATGTCTTATGCCAATGGAATTCTCTCTTGACTCATGTTCTTTGATTGTTTTATGATTCATGTCTTATGAACTGCCAAGATTTATTCCATGACTCAAAATTATGATCTATGATACACTGGGTATGGTTTTCAAATGTTAATATCATGTTCTCATACCATTATTCTCATGTTATGTTTACATGATAATTGATATATACCTTTGTTTCCCTTACTGAGCATCTCAACTCACCCTGTCTTATGTTTTCTTTCCCCAGGTTATGAAGAAAGTTTTTAAGTATGATATTTCTAAGAAACGTGATAGTTATGAATAACTTATAGGGAGATGTTGTATATTATTTTGAATAAGTTATTTATATATACAAGTTTTCAAAGATAATAGACCTATATGATTATAGAATGGATCGTAATGGTATGTATTGAATATTCATCAAAAAATATTTAATATTTATGTATGAAAAATATGGTTTTTATAGTTGGTATCAGATCAGGGTTTAGTTAATATTTGGAAACTAGGATGAGAAAAATTTAGTGAGAACCATATGGATTACTCTAAGTATAGGTTAACATCCTAAAGTTTTGATAAGGAAGAGATTGTGTTGTTATCCTGGAAATAAATCCTTATTTGGATACTAAAAGTGGGTGTGGTTTTTGGCATAGATGCATCTAGGGTTAATAACCCCTAAAATAGTTGGTTGAGTATATCTCATTAATCATTTTGGTGCTCAATGGGTGAGCCCTTTCTATGCACTTGGTTTGACACACTTGGGTGATATTCTTGGGTTAATTTATATTTTCATTATAAAAAATCATGAAGGATTTAAATAGATGATGATCGTGGATGACCTAGGTTAAAACTAAGGTATCATAGAGTGAAAAGAAGGTGTCATGATTTAGAAATAATATAAATGATTTTTCATGTTTATATGGTTTCCCAATATGATTATTTTTGTTCATACTATACTTTTTAGTTTTACTCAATGGCTAGAACCAAGAGAAATTGTGTTAAGGTTGAATGTGATAGACAATGGAATGATTATCCTCATGAGAAACTAAATGAAATGGGTGATGGAATGTGAAAACTTATGTCTATTCTTAATCATCCATATCATTATGTAATTATAAATCTCAACATGGGTGAGTTTCATAACACACCTAATAAGAGAAAAATGGGGTTTCATGAAGACCATAGAGGTAAGAAGATTCTATTATTGATATTTCAAGTATGTGGGAGGAATCACTAAGATAATTGTATCAGAGGAATGAGAAAATGTGTTATGTGTGGAAATTATGGAAATAGAGAAAGTTATTGTCAAAGAAAAATTATTATTTTTATGGAGGGATATGAAATTAATCTTAATGTTTCATTTATAGTTCAATGTATTGTATGTGGGGAACATAGGAATTATCTAAGTCAATTACCTAATCAAAGAGTTAACTTCTATACTAAGGAAGGGCATATGTTATTCCAATCATTAAAGATGAATGATTATAATATTTCTGTATTTTAATTATATAATTTTATTGTAGAAGTATTTTAATTAGTGGTATTATATTTATATGAAACATGAAACATCTAAGTATTACTCCAAAAAAAATTTTATTTAAGGATTTTAATGAATATATTGAATGGTACCGATAACCAAGAAAAGTGATTTAGTGGTAAGGTGATTTTTTGGAGAACACATGATTAAGGGAAATATAACCCTTAATATATTATCGATGTTGAGATAATATTTTTAATTGTGATAAAGAAATGATTTATTTTTTATAAAGTAATTGGGATAGTATTGATGTCCATAAAACTGAATAGTGATTTGATGTCAAATTGGTTTATGTTATATTTGATGGATTTTACAACATTTTTGGATTTATGGAATATATTTAATAATATGGGATTATATTTAAGGAAGTGGGAAAGTTTATTTTTGAAATAATTCATGTTTTCATTCATGTTTTATGGTAATTCAGGTTATTACCATATTTATGGATAATATATGGTCTAGATATTCACATAATTGGTATGTGTCATGAAGATATATTTTATATCATTTGGGGGATTAATGTTAAGTTGATTTTGGAAATTTAGTGACCTTATTTAAAATTTCTTGCATTTTGATTTTGGTCAGAAATATTTTGGATGGGTTTTAAAGGTTAACTTTTTAGGGAATTGATTAAGTTGAACTCTTGGTGTTATTGCTAAGGATTTAGAAATTACAGTATTATTTATCCATATTGGATATATTTTTATAACCATTTAGGATTTGGTAAAAATATAAAGATAGGAGGAATGAATTTTCATCATTTTATAGATTTTATGATAAATTAAAAGTAATGTTTAGTACTTTATGCATAAAAAATTCATCTTGAATATTCATTTCTTGGAGTACAAGATGAAGTGGAAATTGATCAATGAAAAACCAAATGATGAAATTGTGATTATGAAATAGAAATAAATCAGATAAGTATATTTTACCATGTTATCTATCAAGATAGTAAAAGAATACCTCAACTTTGGGAAAAGAATATTGAAATAAAAATGTTATACTTTTACCTTCATTTCTGATGAATCAATCATCTTTTAAACCCTCATATATTTATGGTTTTGTGGTCATTACTATTCTCATGATTGTGTTCTCTATCACTATATATTAGTACTTGGATTCTATTTTTCTCTTCCATGTATATATTTTAACATCGCACCAATGTTCTCATTATCTCGGAACCCGATTATGTGTTACTTTAAGTAACATTTATGTTTCCCACTTTCTTTTTTTAATGGAAGGTTTATTAACCCTTTGTATGATGTGGGTTAAAACATAGGTATTTTAAAATATTTAACCTTTTATGACCAATAAAAAATTTTAAGGGTGAAATCTATTAAGGGGGGGATGTAAAACCCAAAGATTCTAAAGGAACACTAAGTTCGATATCATATACAACATGCCACAGTAAGCTTCAAAAAACCATGAAATATTATTATTTAAATGTTATGGTTATATACTAGCCGTTACATTGAAGTGTATGAACAGGATTAACCAAATTATGAAATATATATAATGTATATACTCAATAAAAATTTATTTATTGATTTTTAAAAAATAAGTATCAAATTTTTAGTAAAGTCAATTTATTCTTCAAAAATACATTTTCTTCAAGAATAATTTTTATTTGCTGTTATGGGTAAATATTATAATTAATTTTGTGAAATTTTATAAAATTTATTTAATAAAATGAAATTTATTTTAAAAATAATCATATCAAAATTATATTAAGTCGAAATTTTGTGATTTTTTCTAAAAAGATTGATTTTTTAGTGAATAGTAAAAGTGTTGTTTTTGTACATTTTCTGTAAAATAGTCATTTATTTTCATTTAAATTCACCAATATTATTCGAATTTGATCTTAAATTAAATTTTTTATCATTTAGTTATAAAAAATATTATTAATTACATATTAATCATAATTATACTTTATTTTGGTATACGTTCATTTGTGGACTTAAAAATGCATTTTTTTTGTAAAAACCGTCTTTTAAGGTGTTTTATGAATTTATATTAAAACAATTTATACCACTTATAGGAATTTAATTTTATTAAATGGAATTTATTTTCTAATTCATAAATTAAAATTTATCTTATGATGATTTTTTGAAATTTTTTTAAAGAATTATATTTTTTTATTATATAGTAAAAAAATAGAGTTGTATGAAATATAGTATATTTGATTATATTACCATGAAATAAACATGATATAAAAATTTATTAAATTTATTTAAATACTAATTTATTATAATATAATACAAATATAATTCAAAAATAATTCAAAAACATATAAATTAGAATTAATTTCATGATAAATCTGAAAATCATTTTCAGTACCGACGTAGTGCTTACGTAGCATTAGAAAAGTTAGATTTGGTGTCCAAAAGATGATATTTGTAAAGTAATAAGCTCTTGATTTAATTTTTTAATAAATTTGAATTATTATTGATGATTTTTATAGATATATAAAAATTTAGGAGTTATATGACCGGTGAATTATCCAAATAATTGTGCACTGTTTGCACAAGGCCAGAAATGTCAAATAAAATATTAAACAAGTTTCCATGACATTTATGTGAGTAAATATACATATTAAATGAATATAAAATTTTATATTGAAATTAGTTAATTAATTTTTATTTTATTATTTAATTTTTAATTTTTAGTGATGATATAATTACCTTACATACTTATGCAACGCCAACATAGTATGTGTTCAAATTATATGAAAATAAAATAAATGATTTTAAAAATATTAAAATTAATACTATTTGGATTAATGATTGTGTTACATGAATTTTTTATATAAATATGACATATTAAAGATATGTTAAAGGATTTGATTCGAATTTCATCTTTGTCTTGGTGTCTTTGATGTCAAATTAAATGAATAGTGTCAAAAATGACATTAATGATATTTTAAGAAAATAATACTTTACGAAATTTTTCAAAATCATAAAAACATTTAAGTAAGACAAATTTGATGATATATAGTGTAAAAATTTATTATTTATCCATTTATGAGCCAATGTTTACCCCATAAGTAAAATTATAACCCTTTACGATTGAATTAGTTGTTACCGAAGTTAAGGTTAAAAATAGTTAAACATACTAATCCATGAATTAGTAGTATTGTTATTCTTAGAATATCATTCCAAGGGTCCTTAATAAAGAATCCAAAGGAGGTCAACTGAAAGAGAGATAATCATCTTACCCGACCTCTTTCATTTTCATTCTTCTTATATTTCCTCTAAATCGATTGTATTAATCATAAAATAACAAATTAAGTATCCTAAATATACTTAAATTTTATTTTGATCATAAAACCACTATTATCCACCCTCTATTCCATCAAATGAGAAGTGAATGTATCACTCATGTGTATGTATGGACTACCATCTCCACATAGAGATAAAATTTATTTTCCATCACCACCTTTCATGGATTGTTATTATTATAGCTTTAAAGATTATTTATGATATTTATTTCATAATTATGATTTTTAATTATAATATCAAATTTACCATATTACCTTCTAATCTTTATTAATATTATAATATTGCTCGTGCATACATGTGGACTACAACCTCCAAAAATCAATGTGTTTTTTCATCATTTCCACTTTTAATGGATGGTTATAAGTATAGATTAAATGAATATATATGATATAATAATGAATCTAGAAAAGTTAATTATTATTTACCTTTATTTATTTCTATCCGTAAAAATGTGAAAACGACATTCATGTGTATGTACAACCTACCGTCTCCATGAACGATGTGATTCATTTTCCTATATCTAACTTTTATGGATAATTATAAATATGTATATAATAAATATATAATATATTTTAATCATTAATAAAATTATAGAGATAATTTAACCATTTTAAAAGTATAAGGACTGGGACCATCAAACCAAAACATGTGTGAAAAAAGGATCAGTTTTCACTCGAATGTCCATTTTAAGGAAGAATTGTTAATAAAATGATAATTCTAGATTATAAAATGGATAGTACAAAGTAATTTATAAATGAATATGGTTCTATAATAGATTTATAACAAATATATATTTATTATATAAGAGGTTTTAACACATATGAAACAGGACAAGACTTGAGGTAAGGGGTTTCTCGTCCCACATTTATTTCTATGAGACTTATACCATATTCACCCCTTATTTATTATGTGTGCTGCATATATTATACATGAATGTATTTTATGAAGATTTTAATGAAAATTAAGGGGATTTAAAAAATCATATAATATTATTTTTTTCATGAGGTTTTGATCCAGATATTATCAAAGCGGTAAGGTTTTTTCACCACAATATTGATTCGTTGAGACATGTTTGATAATATGAACCTATTCATATTTATGAGGTGTATATACTACTAATTTGTCATGTTTTATAATTATTATCCATATTTTAATAGTATATAAAGTTTTATTTGATGTTATTATTTCATGGGGCTTATGATTCAAATGTTACAAAAGTGAAAAGTGTTTTATGTTATAATCTCATTGTTTATTAAGATTATTTATAATTAAGTTTTTGATGATGAAATTTCATAATCTACCTCTAAATAATTCCCTAAATTTTTTCTAAAATATAGATATTTTATTAGATTACAACTTTTCCTTTTATTTTAATTTCTTTAATTACTCAAGAGACTGAAAGGATGTTTTAAATGAAAAATGACTTTATTTATCTCTTCAGTAGAAAATCCGTTTTCTTCCATATCCATATTTTATACAAAAGTTTTCAAGAATGATTTTAACATCATTTTATTATTTTTTAAATTAATTTTTACCAATGATTGAATTTTTAAAAAATGGTTTAAAATAAATCTACTTGTCTTTTTCTGAACGATGCACTTTTTGACTTTTTACTAAAAATGATACAGGAATATTTGTTTTAACATACATGTATTGAACAAATATTCCCACCATCCTAATTGATTAATGCTTTTTTATCTTAATTTACAAGTTTCTAAGGTAATTTTCAAAGGAAAATTATTCTTTAATATTGGGGTAATTTTTTATATTTTTAAAAATATGATTTCAAAGTGAAAAGGGTATTTCCCTTAAGAAAGATTCCAGTGATACTTTAAAATAATTTTTCATATATGATAACATCCTTTTGTGTTACTTTTGTTTTACTGGGGATATTAGGCAAATATACCATCCTTATACTTTCTATAAATGGTTTTTTTATAATGTCAATAGTTTTATTAAAATTGTTTATTTTCTATAGGATATGCTATGATAAAATGTTTATGAAACCCATTATCTGTTCCATAGGTTATGCTATGATGAAATGTTTATGAAAACCATTTAATCTTCACTGGTTATAATATGATGAATTTTTTATGAACTTATAAAACACATATGTATAATTTTTATTACATGATATGTGGATCTAGAATTATATATCCCTCTAATGCATTGGGTAAAGATGGATATATCATGAGATAAAAAAGATTGGAATGGGGAGTGAACCGAGTTAGGTAAGGTAATTTGTTCACTATGATAGTATTTGGAGTGAGCCTTGAATAATATGATGGAATTAGGAGTTAACGCAATCCACTATGATAGTCTTGGAAGTGATCTCTGAATACTAAGGAAATTATTTTCTATGCATATTAGTATAACATAAATCTATGTTTTATGCCGTGTTATGCTCTCATAGATCATGTTTTTGTATTACTTTATGATTTATGTCTTATGAACTTCCATTCTATTTTCCATGTCACAAAATTTTGATATATGAAATTTTGGGTATTGTTTTTAAATGTTTAGCTCACATTACCATACCCTTATTTTCATGTCATGTTTATGTGATCATTAATATATCCCTTGTTTACCCTTACTGAGCATCTTATATCACCCTTACTTATGTTTTCTTTCCCTAGATTATGAATAAGGGTTTTAAGTATAATATGTCTAATAAGGGTGCTAGTTATGAAGAACTTAGTGTTATATAATATATATATCTTATGAAAAAGTTGTTTTTTATCTATGTTTACAAACATACTAGACTTATATGATTCTTTCTTAGATCATAATGATATGTATTGAATATTCATCTAAACATATGTAATATTATTGTATGAAAAGTATTGGTTATTATAATGGATAAATGAATGAAAAAAGTTTAAAAGAGACCATCATAGAGTGGTTAGGATGAGTGACCCAAGATAGGAAGAATAATAACAGTTTCCTAAGTATTATAACCCTTATTATTAAGGTAATAAATATGTGATTATATCCTAAGGATTCTATAAGATGGGGGTAAAGACTAGGAGGAATATATATATAGTAGGCCTAATCCCCGTTATTTAAGGAATACATGATTAAAAGTTGGAATGAATATATTCATAGAATATTGATCACATAAATATGGCTGATTTTAAAGAGACCTTGATATAATGGGATTTTAAAGGCTTTGACATTAAAGAACAAAGACTGGTGAGGTATTTTAGATTAAATCAACCCAAGAAGATGACTTGGTTAAATGAAGGGGAGTGGTGGAGGCCTGAGTATTCAATATAGGAATCCTTCATGAAGTAAATGTCCATATATCAAATCATTAATAGTGATGGACCGTTAAAAATAGGTCTAAACATGCTTTAGGAAGCCGAAACTTCTAATAATATTGTAATTTTATATAAGAGGAAAAGATTATCCAAATTGATGGTGTTGATAGGATACTAATCCTAAAGTAATTACACAAGTATCCCTAAATAGAGAAGCTATGTAGGAGTCCTTAAATTAATAACTTCATGTGCAGTACTTCACAAAGTTTTTATCCATGGAATTCATTACCTCAAAATTCCTATATAGTTACCTTAGCCCTACTTCTCATGGATATATACTCATATGTTAAACTAGGGAGTGTTCTAAATTATTTTTATGAATGAATATTTTATTTAACCCATTGGGTCATATGGCGTACTGGCCTCTCTAGCATATGGATTTGTTTATATTTTTTCCTTGTTTTGTTTTGAAAAATATTTTTTGTAGAAAAATTGTTTCCATCATGTGGAAAAATATTTGAAAAAATATTTTGGTATTGAACACTCTTATTATTACTTATTTGGATGTTATTCTATTAGTTCATTTTTATTTACTATGGAATGGTTATCTAATACATAGAGATATAATTTCAGGTTCCTGGTTGGGACCCATTTTTATTCCCAATTTTCATGAGGGTTAAACTATTCCCATGTTCACTTGTGATACCCAAGTACTATTCTCTATCCCTAGGTGATTAGGAATGAACCTCAGGATATATAGTGGAACATTTTGGGTGCCAATCTAGGTAGAAACCTAGGATGATTCGATACAAAATGGTATAATATCCATATTTTTATTTGTGAGTTCATGGTAGTTAGGACTTATGACCATCAATGATTGAGTGGTGAATGATAAAGAGTGGTTAGTCAGCTCTTCCTTATGTTAAAACTAGAGTTTCTATGGGTGGTCGAGAGTTTTCCGTTGAATTCAAGATTTACAGTTGTTTATTCTTGAGATATTTTGGCATGTTTTGCTTCTACTATGAGTTATAGGAGGACTCGAGATACATCATGGGAAATTATGAGTTTCAAAGTGAAATGAAGGAAATCCAGGGATGTTTGGGTAAGTTTTCTGATTAGTCAAACCATGCACATGCAATATAGAATCATTCTAGAAAACTTCTAGTGTAACTCACATGACTTACACATAATCAAAAAAAATATGTGACCAAACCATATGGAATATATAAAGTTTTTAATTTTTGTCATTTTCCATTCTTTGATTATTTTATCCACTCTTGTGTTTTATGAGGCTTTTTTAAAAACAAAGTGATTTTCTTTTAGGTTTTCAAAAATATTTGATTAATTTTTTTTAAAGAAAATTTGTTCTTTGGAATTTAATTTTTTTTTGAAAACCATGTTTTGGGTTCTTGAGTAACACTTATAAAAAAAATTGAACTCTTAAACAATTTATTTGAGTGGATAAAATGCCTTTTGGGTTGTAATGGTTTTTATGTAATTAATTACATGGGTTTTAGTCTTGGTGGAATTATCTAAATGGTTTTTGAACAAGTACAATTTTCAAATAATGAGTTGTATTATAAAAAAGTGATTATTTTTTATGTGTGGTTCAATGGGGAAATTAGTTTTCAATAAATTAGATCCTTTTTATTGTTGGGATTTATTTTTTTAAGGTTTTTTAAAAGGAAACTTGAGAGGGATTTTAATAAGCCCTTATGGTGTTTTAAAATGAAAATAATACCTTGTTAGGTGCTTTAGAAATGGATTTATATAGGGTTCTTTGTGATGTAGCTGTGTTTGAATTGTGTTTTTGTATATTTTATTTTGGAACTTGGGATGGTATTATTAAATGTTTTGTTTTGGTAATTTTTTATAATGTGAATCCTGAAAAGGAATCAAGTCATTCTAGTGACCATATATTGTCTTCATAGTATATGACTCCTTCCAGACTCTTAATGGAGTGAGAAGGACTTATTAGTCTCAGGTCATGGATCATAAGTGAGAGGTTCAACATTGGTATCCTCCAATGTTTTGTAGTGATCAAGGATCCCAAGAGGCGATGGATTGGTTGGATAAGGTTGAAGAGATTTTGGATTCTCTAGGAAATCTAGAATCTTCAAGGGTGAGGTAAACCACTCCTTTATTTGATGTATTGGGATTTGATTGGTGGAAACCCACTATCCACACTCAACTATTTTAGGCATTGTCTTCGATAGATTTTCATCCAGTGGTTTAAAACCAAAAAAGTAATAATTTCAAAGGCAATTGAATTCTTTAGTGTCCATCAAGGTGATCAGTTTTATGAAGGACTATGTGGAATGTTTCACTGGACATTCCCATTTATCTACTAATTTAGTTTGTTGATGATTCAAGTAAGTCTTGGTTATTTTATAGAGGTCTTTTTCTGGATCTCAATTTTGTGGTGTTTCAGTCTGTCCCAACTACCTTTGTGTAGGTGATATATAAGGTTGTCGTCACGGAGGATTTGTTAGCATGGAAACTGTAATATCTCATTATCAATATGACCGGTACATCTTTAAACTTATCATGGGTTTTTTCCTTTTCATTATTTGGATAGTATAGATATAGAATTCGGAGGATACCTGTGATGGTTAAGTCATATAATTTTTGGAGTGTTTCTACCTCAACTAGAGTTTTCTGCAGACAACCAGAGGTTTACACTCCATGTAATGGTTTCAGGATACAAGTTGTGAAAGGTTTCATGCTGTTAAGAGTACACGTCATAAAAATCCCTTTCATGTCATGATTTTTTTTCATATTGTTTTTTATCTTGGAGAATCAGAATTCAATTCTAGGAGACATGTTTTTTGGTGGTTATGAAAATTAGGTATTCCATGATGTGTATTGGGATTACACGTCATGTAATACCCCAACTATGGTTTTTTAAATAGGTAGTGAAGTAGGTATATTTCTTTTTTATCCTATCCAATTTCAAATCCCTTGACCTAAGGCCTTCCCCAAGTGATCTTGAAGCCCTCTAACCCTTCCAGGTCTATTTGTTTGGCATTCGATTGTTGTTATGCTTGCGGTGGGATTTTCGAGTAATTGTTCTCTCTCATTCTTCATCTTTCTCTCTTTCTCATCCATTGTTATTTCAATGGATCAGGATAAAATTGATGTATTCATTTAATGTGGTGTTGTATCTCATTTCTATATTGAGTTTTGATGTCCTATACACCTTCATTATCATTAACGAGTGTTGTTGTGAGTGTTGAGTTTCAGGAAAAGGTAGGTGGTTCTATCCTATATGGCTAATTTTTTTAACCTTAAATTGCTTGGTTGATTTCAATTGTTGAATTAAATTAAATTTATTTAACTTTCTTTAAATTTATTTGATAAAACCAATTCTAGTAAACTGAGATATTTGAAATGGTTTTGAAATGAAAAATTGGGGAAACCCCCAATTCCATTGAATTGGGGTGTGCTTATTGAAATTGGTTAATTTTAATTGCATATTTGATAGAAATGATTTCAATTAAAATTTTGAATTTAATTGTGGAAAAGAATTTTTAAAATGGATGGAATTTGTTTTCAATGGATTTCAAACTTGTAGAAATGGATTAAAAATGTTTTGATAGAAACCCACTTGTTTTATCTTGGAAAGAGGCATGTTTTTTTATTAAAAATTATTTTGTTTTTAAATGGTAAATATTCATTTTGAAATGGGAGAGTATAATTTAATTGTATTTTATGTAGTCTTAAAATAAATTTCCCATAATTGATTATTTAAGAGAACATGCAAGCCTTAGGTAGTTGGTGAGTTATTTGGACACAATCTACGCTATTAAAACATTCTAAAACATACATATAATGGGTAACATACCTAATGGGAGGGTGACGAGTCACCTCTATCCAGTGTCAGGGGGATGTGTGTATACACATATTTCTTAGATAACTTAGAGAGTGTGGGTTTTTATAGCTGGAAATAGTATTGTACCTTCTAGAAGATGACCATGTTGGTCGCTTATTATTTATATTTGAGATATAATTGTATTCCAATGTTGTAAAACTTATTTACATGCCTTATGTATTTATATAAACTATTTTATATAAAATGTTTTATTTAATCCATTGTGTTATAAATATCTCATAACTGATAAAGTAAATCCTATCCTTAAAGTATTTTCTACCATTTGAACTGTATAGCATGATATGTTTAAATATGCTTTAAAATAACAAACCTATTTACTTTTAAAATTGAATTCATTATATTGGTTAATATATATTTGTAAAAATTTATGGAATCCTTGGTGAGACCCTACTGGGGTTTTTATCTCACATCCTACTTGTGCCTTTTGGTGTTTGTAGATTATCTTCTTCTAGGTTTGAGCAAGGGGAAAGATCACTTGGAATTGGATCCAGCTATTGAACTTTAGACTTGGTGAGTTATATACTTAGGGACTTGGGGTTTTTTCCTCTATTTTGGTACTTGGGTTGTAGTACATTGGGATTTTATACCTTATCATATTTTGGTACTTTACTCCTGGTGGAGCTTCTTTTGATATGTATATTTTCTTGTTTCTTTTTTTACTTCTGCTATATTTTATGGAAAGTTTGTTCCAACTTTTATGTTTTATGATACTAGGTACTAGTATTCAACCCATTGGAATCAGGAACACCCTTTTCGGTTATGTCAGGGATAGCTCGGTTATCGGGTTACCAGGGTAACCAGGCCAGTTTTTGATAAAGTGGTATCAAAGGAGGTTGTTGAGATTTTGTCCTGAAGTCAGTATTCATTTTTAAAATCTTGTCGGGACATAGAAGGTAGTTTTGATTGAGTGCCTGGATAGATCTCACTACAATGAACCTTAACTCACCAGGGGGGTTAGGGAAGGAATTATTGTGGATTATTTATTGTCCTTTCCCTATTCTTATTTCAATAGAGTTAAATCCAAATCTTTTTTGTTCCATCTATTGGTAATAATTTCCCTTCTTTCTCAGGTTGAGTGTGAATCTAATGTATTAAATGTTGTCTACTGATGTTGTGTATCATCATGCCTATGAGAAGATGAAAAAATTGGATCCAGGGGGAAGCTACTTCTAAACCATGACAATTAAATCCTCTGGTGAACCCAAATCTAGTTGAAGTAATTGTGTACACTATCCATGCTCTGGGATAGGCAACACCTCTAGTCCCCGTTCAGGATCTAGTTTTGGATCCTTAGGGGAATGTTCTTTGAAATAATTTTCAAGAGTTCCTTCTCCACAAGCCACCGGGTTTTAAAGGATCCATTAATCCTCAACATGATGAGGAATGGTTGGGAAAGACATAACATTTAATTGAGTTCTTAGAGACACTGAATGAGATAAAGGTGAAGTGCGCCACCTTCATACTGGAAGGACTAAGCATGAGATGGTGTGACATGATGGTGATAGAAAAGAAACATGTAGGATTATCATGGAAAAACATCAAGGTTTTTTTCGATGATCAGTTATATCTAGATTCAATGGTGTTGGCCAAGGATGTGGTGTTTTTCAAGCTTGATTAGGCTGATAGAATCATGATTGAGTATTAAAATAACTTTGCTGAGCTGGTACAGTTTTCACTTAAGATTTTATCTAATGAGAGGATGAAGGATTGAAGGTTCGAGATGGTACTATGATCAGATATCTGTTCTCAGGTTTTATTACTGAAGTTTCCTACTTATGCTAATGTAATGGATTGGGAGATGATGGTTAAGATAAACTTGGCTGGAAAATAAGAGTTATCAAGAGTTTTGTTTTAACCGAGTAGAAGTATTAGTTTCGTCAAGGTAAAATGTAAGCATGATAATTCTCACGGTAGTTCTCGATGGTAGGGTCATTCCAGACCTCCTAAAATTCTAGGATTAAGTCCTTTGATTTTTTACTAGTTTGGAAAATTGGGACATTCCAAGAGGATTTTCACTCAGGCATCCAAGAACTGTATCTCTTGCAGAAATTTAGGGAACTTACCAAGAATTTTCCATAACTTTTCTACACTGGGTAGTGGGATAGGATCATCATATCATCTAAAAACTATGGGGTAATCAGAAGCTTCACATATAAAAGGGTTCCATCCATAGGAATCTGGAACTAGTCTTCTTCAAACAGTGGAAGAGTCTTTAGAGGAAGCAGATATGAGTCCAGAAACTATGAAAGGTACCATTACTTTGGCTTGATCATTAATGACTGCTCTATTTGATACTGGTTCATCTTAATAATTTATTTAAACCCATGTTTTTTATCTTCTAAATCATCTGATACAGCTTTTATCTTATGAAATGGATATTACTACACCCCTTGGTACTAAGAGAGAGAATGGTCTTTATAGTCCAACATGTGTCTTCTCTCTATCATATTTCGATATATCTTGGAGTTTTCTAGTCCTTGACATGAAATCTCTTGATTTTATATTTGGGATGGATTGGCTCATTACTAATAAATGTTAGATTGATTGTTATCTTCGATGGATCTACCTTACAACACTTAGTGGTGTGCCTCTTGTCTTTCAAAGTGAATGGGACCCAAGGTCGAGTTGAGTCGGACCCTCTTATACAGAGTTGGAGAAAGTAATACCAGTGTTTTATTTTTATCTGGAGTGGTAATATTTGAATGGTGATCTCCCTCTAGTATTCATCATGTTTCTTGATGTTTTTTATTCTAATTTATATAGTTTTCCGATGGTAAGGGAAGTTGATTTTTTCGTTTACTTAATGACTGGTACTCAACCAGTTTCAATTCCCTCATAATGAATGGATCTAGGTGAACTGGAAGGACTGAAATCCCAGTTGGATGATAGTATTGAGAAAGGCTTTATACACCCAATCATGTCACCTTGGGCGTCACTAGTTCTCTTCTCCAAGTATTTTGATGATTCCCTTCAATTATGTGTTGATTATCTAAAGCTCAATCGAGTTACAGTAAAGAAAAAATATACATTGCCATAGATTAATGATATGTTTGATCATTTGAAATGGGTGATATGGTTATCAAAGATTGACCTTAGATCAGGTTACCATCAGTTGAGTATAAAGGATTATGACATTTAGAAAATATCCTTTCAGAGCACATATGACCATTATGAGTACCTTGTTATGCCCTTTGGTATGAAAAATGATCCTTCAGTTTTCATGGATTTAATGAAAATGATTTTTAATGAGTATCTTGATACTTTTGTGGTAGTCTTTGTCGATGACATCCTCATTTTCTACAAATCTAAGGAGGATCATGTGCATCATCTAAGAACAATTATGAGTCTATTGAGAAATCACCAAATTTACGCTAGGATTTCGAAGTGGGATTTCTAGATTTAGGAAGTAAAATTATTGGGACGTGTGGTGTATTAACAGGGTATATCAATTGATATTGAGAAGGTGAAGGTTTTTATTACCTGGTAGATTCAGCATAATGTCTTTGAGATTCAAATCTTCTTAGGCTTATGTTGATATTACAGTAGGTTCATGAAGAATTTCTCAAAGTTGAATTCCCCAAGGACTACTCTGACTTAGAAGGGGTTGAATTTTTCTTGGAATGATAAATGTTAGAGTTCTTTTGTTGAGTTGAAATTTATTTTGAATATTGCATTGGTTTTGACTCTTCTAGAGGCTAGGAAGGGCTATGTGGTCTTTTTTGATGCATCGGGTTTAGGTTTTGGTTGTGTTCTTATGAAAGGTAGTTATGTTGTTTCCTATTTATCTTGTTATATTAGGCCACATGAGAAGAATTATCCTACCCATGACCTTAAACTTTCAGTTGTCATGCATGTTCTTAAGAGTTAGAGGCACTACCTTTTTGGAGAAAGGTTTACTGTGTATTCAAACCACACAATATTGAGTTATATCTTCCCATTAAAAGATTTGAATCTTTGTCAGAGGTGTTGGGTGGAGTACCTATAATACTTTGACTTTGATATCTCCTATAACACGGGGAAAGGTAATGTCATTTTAGATACATTAAGTAGGAAACTTCTAGCCCAGGTTGTGAAATAATATTCATAAGAGTGGAATTTGATGGCTCTTTTTTCACAATTACATATTGGAGTTCAGGATAAAGGGGATGAATTATCTTTATCCAAAATTCAGTTGAGATCTACTCTTATTGAGATGATTCATTAGGATAAATAGATTTATTATGAATTATATAGCATTAGAGACTCTCTTTATGGTGGGGAGACAATTTACCAGTGGTCATTCTCCAAAGAGGGTGTTATATTCTATAAGATTTTTTTCATTGTTCCTCTAGAAAAAAGGAAGTATCTAATGGGGGATTTCCATAATTCCCAGTGGGTTGTGAACCTTGGAACCATAAAATGTTTTATTATATGCGGTGGTAGTTATAGTGGCTATGTATGAGAGGGGTAATTTCTAAATCTTTTTCCCACTATTATACATGCTAGTAGGTTAAGGTTGAGCATTAGAAACCCTCGAGTTTACTTTAGCCACATTCAATTCCTGATTGGAAGTGTGATGAAATATATATGGACTTTGTGGTTGGGTTTCCTCAAAACCAAATAAATAATAATGCGATATGGGTTGTGATCGATAGGGTAACCATGTTGGATCACTTTATACTCATTTGAGATACAACCAAAGTTGAGGAGTTAGCGAGTCTCTATGTGAAAGAGATTGTTTGTTTGCATGGAGTTCCATATGTTATAGTCTCTGATAGGTATCCTTGGTTTTCTTCTCATTTTTGGAGAGACCTTCAAGAGGCACTGGGATCTCAGATTCATTTGAGCATGGCCCACCATCTGCAGTCAGATGGCTAGACATAGAGAGCTATACAAATTCGTGAGGATATGCTTTGCGCTTGTGTTCTTAACTTCAGTGGGGATTGGAATGATCATTTGGGGATGGTTGAGTTTTATTATAACAATAATTACTAGTTCGTAATCATAATGGAACCTTTTGAGTCCTTGTATGTTCGTCCTTTAAAATCTCCATTGGGTTGGCTAGAGATTAGTGAAAGTTCCTTAGTTGGACCAAGTCTAGTGCAATAGACGACAACATAGATTCAGTTACTTTTTCAGAGAATGTTGACTACACGAAGCCGATATAAGTATTATGTTGATCATCACCATAAACCATTGGAGTTCATAGTTTTTGACTATGTTTTCTTGAAAGTTTCACCTCGGTTGGGTCATCGATGGCTTCAGAGGCAAGGGAAACGTTCTCCTCGATTTGTGGGACCTTTTGAAGTTGTTGAATAGGTGGGGAAAGTTACTTACAATTTAGAACTTCCACCACAACTGACATCGTTACATAACGTATTCTATGAATTGAAGCTAAGAAAGTATCTCTCTGATCCATATCATGTTATCAGCTAGAGTGATCTTGATATTGAGCCTGATTTATCTTCGACTGAGCAGCCAGTCAGGATAGTTAATTATGGCACAAAGGTACTTATAGGAGGATGATACCTTTTGTTCATGTGCTATAGAATAATGGTTCTGATAGTCATGAGGCATGGGAACAATATTCAATGATGAGAGAGTAGTTGCCTCATCTCTTCGGCTTGGAAGCTTCTTCATAGGCTTTCTGGGGACAATTTGTTTTATGGTGGGTTGGTTGTAACATCCCATTACTGAACTGATAGGTACATCTTTAAACATGTCATGGGTTTTCCATTTCATTAAATGGATATGATAGAGAAGGAATTGGTAGGATACATATCATGGTGGAGTGATAGACTTTTTTGATTCTTTATACCTTAACCAGGTTTTTCTATAGACTGCTAGAGGATTACACACCATGTAACTTGGTTACATGTTGTGTAATGGTTTCAGGATATAAGTCATGAAAGGATTCATGCTATGAAGGGTAAACTTTGTGAAAATCCCTTTCACATCATGAATGTTTTTCATATCAGTTTTTAACTCAGAGTTTCAAAATTTAAGTCGAGGTGACATGTTTTTCAGTGGTTATGAAAATTAAGTATTTCACAATGTGTATTGGGATTACATGCCATGTAATACCCTGAATGTGGTTTTTTTTAAATAGGTAGTGTTTCTGGTCTTTTACTTTTGGCTCCACTCTATTTTAAACTCCCTTAACCTAAATCCTTCCCCATGCGATCTTGAAGCCTTACAACCCTTCTAGATCCATTCTTTCGGGATTTGATCGTCGTTGCTCTTGTAGTGGCATTCCTGGGTAAGCATTCTATCTCATTCTTCATCTTTCTCTCTTTCTCCACCTTTGAGATATCAATGGATCATCCTAAAATTTATGTATTAATGTAATATGTTATTATATCTCTTTTCAAGATTGATTTTCTTGGTCTTATACACCTTCGTTCTCATTGATGGGTGTTGTTGTGAGTGTTGAGTTTCGGGAAAAGGTAGGTGGTTCCATCCCATATGGAAAAATTTGTTAACATTGAATTTCTTAGTTTATTTCAATTTTTGAATTAAATTCAAGTGCTCGAACTTTCTTTCAATTGATTTGATAAAACCCAATTCCAGTGAATTGGGAGATTTGAAATGGTTTTGGCATGAAAAATTGGGGAAACCTTCAATTCCAATGAATTGGGGTGTGTTTATGGAAATTGGTTGATTAAAATTGTTTAATTTAAATTGTGGATTAAATGGAAATGATTTCAATTAAATTGTTGAATTTAATTGTGGAAAATAATTTTGAAAACAAATAAAATTGGTTTTTAATGGATAGAAAACCTGTGAAAATGGCTTTAAAATGTTCTGATAGAAACCCAATGGTTTTATCTTGTAAAGAGGCATGTTTTTTTTATTAAAAACCTTTTTTGTTTTTAAATGGTAAATTTGAATTTCAAACTAGGATAATGGGATTTAATTTTATTTTAAGCAGTCCTAAAATAAATTTCCCATGATTGATTATGTAAGAGAACATGAAAGACTTAGGTGGTTGGTGAATTATTTGGACACACTCTACACTATTACAACATTCTAAAACATACATGTAGTGGGTCACATCTATGATGGGAGGGTGATGAGTCTCCTTTGGCTAGTGTCAGGGGATGTGTGTATACACATATTACTGATATCACTTAGAGAGTGCATATTCCTATAGCCAAAAATTGTAATGACCTGTAAATTTCAAGGAATTTTTTTTCTTAATTTCTTTGGAATTTTATGAGTATGCGGTTTCGGACGGCACCTGATTCTGAGGCCCGGTGTGCCCAGAATCAATTTCCTAAGTTTGGCTCGGGTACATTCAGTGAACGAATGAGCGGGTTTTTCTATCTTTTTAACCGGTGCTCGGAATTGAAATTCGAGAGCACCGATGAAACCGCAGCGCCGGTAATTGCTTAAGGGGACCTTTGCTGTAGTTGCATTTTGAGCGGGTTGAGGTTTAATTTTTGGGGTTTAGTTGAATTAAATAAAAATTTTCGTGCACAAATTTTATTCATGGAAGGTGGTTGTTTTCAACAAAGGAGGAGTTAGATATGGGGCCCACACCCAACTAACCTCCCGTGGGAGAGTTTAGTGTGGTAGGGACCACACGAGACCCTAACTCCTCACCTCCACCATAACCCTCTTGACCTCCCCATAACTCACCCCCCTTGTTTAAATGCATGGCAACTCCACACATTTATTGTGGTGGATCCTCTCCACCTCCAATGATTAATGAGGTTGACTAGGATAATTAATAACCTTATTAATTTATTTGTCTCACCTCTTGACTCCTTTTGAATTGTTTGGAGATATTTTAAAAGTGGGAAGCTTTATGAGATTTTGGGGGTTGGATAATACTTTGGGAGGATTTGAGGAGAGTTCCCTTCATCCACGAAGAAATTACTTCCTCCCTCGACGAAGAATGACCATCAACTCTTCTCTTCCTCCGAATCAAGGGAGAAGTCGCCGACCGCGGTGATCATCTCCAACGACAACGTGCCTTCCTTCTTCATCTCCTTCGTTGAAGAACACTATGTCTCGGAAGAAGGACATCAACTTGGCAGTCCCGGAATTCTCCATCCACCTCCTCTTCCGCAACAAGGAAGGAGACGCCGACCATGGAGACCGACGCCAACAAAAACATTCTTATTCTTCTTCCGATGTGGACGGAATTGATACTATTCTTCCGTGACACCCGACTACCGCGACGTTTGACTTCCGCGACTCGACGACGTGTGA
Source organism: Viscum album (assembly GCA_963277665.1). Lineage (NCBI taxonomy): Eukaryota > Viridiplantae > Streptophyta > Magnoliopsida > Santalales > Viscaceae > Viscum > Viscum album. The sequence continues at coordinate 1,102,331,415 of OY728134.1, read as the reverse complement.
CGTCAATTTCTAGGTAGGGGTTTAAACTTGTGTTAATGTTTATTCTTTGTTGTCCAACGTCAATTCCTTTAGTCGCTTGGTATCGGATTAACGGGAGGGGGGCGGACCCCACGAACACGGCCGACTCTCCTCCCCCTTTTGTTGTTGATTTTGTTGCGGCTCGAACGAAGGTAGCGTGGTGCAACGACACCGCGCAGAAACAAGGAGGAACACAGCGAAGAAGCGCGGCACCGTCATGTTGCGTCGTTGAGGCCGAACAAAACCGCGCCCGGAGTTGGGGCCGCAGAGGTGACTCGAAGACTTCGCAGATTGTTTTATTGACGCGCGGATTGACGGAAGATGACGGAACGGGCCGCAGAGGCAATTTGAAGCCATATCAGTGAAGATCGGGTCCCGGGAGGACCGCTGGAGAAGATGGAAGGCGAAACGGACCACCAGAGTGCGTCCGGTGGTCTGCGGAAGGCGACATCGGCGCCGGCGACCGGCGGCGGTGGTGCGTCACCGGAATAGAACCGTCGTGGCAGTGGACCAAACCGGAACGTCTTATCCATTCTGGAGGCAGGGCAGCGTGACTTAATGTCGCGCCTGTTTCATTCTACCGGGGTGTTGTAACCCCCCGCACCCCGCTGGCCACGCGGGCGCCGCGCCAGCGCCAGGCCAACCGGCCACCCAAGCCGCGTCGTGCCGCACTGGCTGGGCCTGGTCACGCCGGTTGGGCCGGGCCGCACCCATCGGGCCGGGCCATTCTCTAATAGGCCGGACCCGGGTTGGGTCGACCCAGGGGGTATCGGGATGGGTCGGACCGGGCCCAAACCCCCTATTTTCAGATAGATCCGTTCAAACACCCATAACATGGACTACATACCTCAGATCGATGCACCACCAGTTGCGATGAAATCCTCTGATCGAGACAGTCATTTTGGTATATTACACTCAAGGTTTCGAAGAACTTTGGGTACGTTCGGGTTGGTTCAAACACGAAACCAACCGGGCCCTCGAAGCGGAAACACTTATAACTTGAGCTCTGGATGTCCGATTGACGTGCTGTCGACTTTTTTGGATTCCACTTGATGAGACAGAACTTTTTTCATACTTCAACTGAGGTTTGGATGCAGTTGGAGTAATTCTGGGATGGATTTTACCCAAAATCCAACCGGGCCCCTGGAACGGAAAAGTTGATAACTTTCAGACCAGACATCCATTTGACGAACCATCAACAGCGTTGGTGATCATGCTGAGAAACAGTCCCTATGAGTATACCCTATGAGAGTTCAGGGTACAGTTGATATGCGGCCGGGTTGGTTTGTACACGAAACCAACCGGGCCCCAGGGATGAAAAGGATAATAACTCACAGACCGGGTGTCCGATTGACGTACAGTCTATTGCGTTGAGACCTCTATGACGAGGCGGTCCTTTGAGATACTTCTTCTTGGGACTTTGTGATACTTGGAGTATCGACCTGTAGCTCATGGAGCGGACCCTCCCGGAGATGAGCGTACGGAGTACGGAGACCGTGTAGCTGGCTGAGACCTGATGACTGTTTGACCGACTCCACTTGGAGTGAGTCGACTAGCCCAGTGGACGGAGCACTACTATGTTTGGGTGCAGACCCATGGCAGATGGAGCACTACTGTGTTTGGGTTCAGACCCGTGGTACTCAACAGAAGGAGTAGCTCTGCAGGCTATTGGGGAGGTGCACTACTGTGTTTGGGTGGCAGACCCCAGCGGGAGCACTACTGTGTTTGGGTGGCTGACCCGCGGTACTCGACATGAGGAGTACCTCAGAAGTCTTAGGTTAGTGAGCAGTACCTCAGAGTCATGACATGATCACTGTACTCATCAGATACGGAGCTCTTCAGCAGTTACAGTTTCGATAGTGAAAATCCTGGTTTGAGTTGAGTCTATGACCTTTGTGTTTACCTCATGATTGAGATGGGTCACTTGATAACTTAGGTATATGTATGGGAATATACCTAGGTAGTGGTTATCTGTTGATTTCATAACCATTGTGTTTCTTCATGATTGAGATGGGTTACTTGATAACTTAGGTATAAGTATGGGCTTATACATAAGAAAGGGTTATCTGTTGAGATCCATCTTTGTGGTTATCCTTGTTGGATTTAGTGAGACATTGAGGGTCTCGAGGTCCCTAATAAGTATCTTATACTCACCCCTACACGGGTTATTCCGTCACCTCGTTGTGTTGGTTGCAGATGACGAGCAGCGCTGACAGAGGCCGAGTGTTCGAGGACTGGACGGTACCCGGAGGTAGACCTCACGATGAGTCAGTATCCGAAGGTGGACTTCACGATGAGACGATACTTAGAGGAGGTAGTCGGGCGAGAGCGCTGTGGAGGCTATCTGTACCTACCATTCAGGTAGGATCTGTGGTGAATGATCCAGGAGCTGTGCTATCTGTACCTACCCTTCAGGTAGGATCCGAGGTGGAAAAACCAAGAGCTACTTATATTCTTACAGCTGTTTGTCTTTTCTGTTGTACTTTTGTTTAGTTGTAGTTGTACTTTCAGTTGGGTTTGTATTCTGGCCCACTTACTTTTCAGCACTTTGTTTTGTACTTAGTGTATTACTTCCTCTTGTACTCTATGGTGTTTTGTTTACTTTTATAAAGGAAATTCCTTCCCAGTTATCGGGATTTATGCCTTTGGTGCTAGTCGCCAGCCCCTGGCCTATGGAAGGCGGGCTTGGGGTAGTCACAGCACAGGCCCCAAGGATGGGTCGTGACAAAAATAATATCGTACCTTTTGGAAGATGACCATGTTGCTCATTTGTTATTTATATTTGAGATATAAATATATGACAATGTTGTAAAATTTCTTTACATGACTTATGAATTTATATAAACTATTATATATAATTTTTTTTATTTAATCCATTGTTTTAGAAATATTCCATCACTTGTAAAGTAAATACTATGCTTAAAGTGTTTTCCATCATTTGAACTGTATAGCATGATTTGTTTAAATATTCTTTAAAATGACAAACCTATTTACTTTTAAAATTGAAAGCATCATTTTGGTTAATCTATATTTTGAAACTGTTATGGAATCCTTGGTGATACCCTACTATGATTTATATCTCACAACCTACTTGTGACTTCGAGTGTTTGTAGATTATCTTCTCCCAGGTTCGAGTAAAGGGAAGAATCACTTAGAGGTCGATCCAACTGTTGAACTTTGGACTTGGTGAGTTATTTCCTAAAGGACTTGGGGGTCTTTTACCTCTATTTTAGTACTTGAGTTTTAGTACATTGGGATTTTATGCCTTGTTGTATTCTGGTAATTTACTCCCAGTGGAGCTTCTTTTGATATTCATATAGTTTGGTTTCTTTTTTTCTTCCAATGTGTTTTGTGGAAAATTCATTCCCACTTGTATGTTGTATGATTCCAAGTGCTAGAAACCAACCTGGGGGGATTGGGAACACCCTTCAAGATATGTGTGGGCTGGCTCGGTTATTGGGTTACCAGGGTACCTAGGCTGGTTCGTGACAAGAACCTTTGATAAGTGATACTTTGACCTCATATGGTGTTAATATAAATGATCTTACTAGTGGAAAGTATAATTGAGTGGTGTGTTTATAGTGTGGGAAGTTCAAGCATGTTAGATCCTCTTGTATGATAGATCAAAGTTACAATCATTATTGTTTTCATCCTGGTCACATCAAGAGATTTTCTAAGATAAACAAACAACATAAGAATAAATATCAGACCTAACTTTGATCCGAGTGGTGGTTTTTAGTGTTTCTTCCATGGGAGAGTCATGTGTTGTTTGGTAGTTTTGGGATTTTTCTCCTTTTTTAACACATGTTTTGTTATAATTTATTCCATCTCTTTTTTACACACTATATCTTTTTTTCAAATGGACAATAGAGATTTTTTCTCCTATTTTTTCTTTTGATATGATTGTAATTCATTTAATTTAATACTTTTTATCGTTGTGAATGGTGTGGACTGTGGTTTGAGGTTTTCTTGAAGGATGAAATGGGAATTCCTTGGTTATGGTCTAGGGTAACATGGATAAGTTTTTGTTTATTGGGTATACCATGAGAAATATTGAGTTTAGGTTTTTTTTAAGATCACCAAGAGATGGTATTCCATGAGTTTGGCTTTGAATTACACTTTTTATAGTTTCATAACCTTAATTTAAAACCATATCTTTACTTGTTGTGGCAATTTGTTTTTATGGTGTTTATATAGTTTTGTGGAGTTATTTATATTAGTGACCATGTCAATTAACCTTTTTGGGTGTTTATTGAGGATGTGTATTCTTGTGGTGTTTTAAATTAGTGGTATATAGTTAGTGAGATCTTATTTATTCCTCTATTGAGTATCAGAGACATTTCCACTTTAGTAATGATCATTATTTTGGGTATTTTTATCTAGTGTTTCACCATTTAGATTAATTATAAATGGTTTGGATATATTTAGTTGGTCTCCATATGTTTCCCTTGTTCATTGGAGTTTTCTTACAGGTTGTTTTTTATTATGACCTACTATTACTTATAGTTTTTGAGACTTTAGACATTCTGGAGGTGTTGGTGTTTTTTATCCTTTGGCCTAGTTTAGGAATTGAAAGGAACTTGTTCATCCCAAAAATCAAGTAGACCATATGAGTGTTTATCTAAACGTTTTGTTTTTTGAGGAATCTATTTTTTAAATGTATAATGCTTTGATGGAGGGTAAATATTAAATAATTTTGAGTGGTGTTCCCTATGAGTGGATTTCTCATTCCCCATGTTCTTGGTTTCGAGTCCAAAAAGTTATCCTTGTAGACAAGTCTTTTATTTAAGTGAGTTATTCTTGACATTTTCCTTTGATCTAAGTTGTTTATGACTTTTTGGTGGTATAAAGTGGAATTTTGTGGAGAATTATGACACCAAAAAATTTAATTTTCTTACTTTTGTTTATATAGTTGATTTCTCCCTTGAGTTTGGTATTTCTTAGGGTGAAATGTATTTGGTATTCTGTAATAATTTGGGTTGTTGATGAATGATATTGGTATGTATCTTGCAGGAATGGATTTTTTTTGCAAATTCTATATAGTCCTGCATTATCAATGGACTAAAATGTCTAGGTCTCATAATTTTATGGAAGGGTTTGGATACGAACCTTCTATAAATACATGTAATTATAAAGAAAAAAGTCTATTTACCATTGATATACATATTATTTCTTATCTTGATGTAGTGGGAGAATCTCTTCCTAAAGGTACTTTACTATGGGATTCATCCAACCAATTGTGTAATCAGTTGGTGAGGGTAAAGTCCCACATTGATTAGTAATGGTAATGATTTAATTTATTTCATACATTTCATTGTTGATAAATAGAGAGAACTCCGTATGATGTTTGATGAAAATTATTATCTAGTCCTAATCAAGATTTTCTAAGGTTGTATCTACATTTTTCAATGCATCCACTTGGGTTTTTTTTGAATGCAGAATGTGAGATAGTATTGAATCTGAGGGGAATTCAAACATCCACTTTTGTACATAATGAAGATAGGGAATCCAAAATTCTTTCTGGATGGTATATTCTATAATGATTTGATTGATCACAAACACTGAATCTCCACTAATATTATATTGGGAAGCACATATTTTTAGTGCCAATTTTAAGGATACAATAAGGGATTGGTATTCTACCTCATTTTTGTTACATCCTTCTGATAAGAGTAATGAGTAAGATAGAATCACTTTTTCTAGAGATATGAATATGATCCCCAATCCAACTCTATCGAGCTTTGGGATTTACACCTTTTAAGATTCTAATGGAGCCATCAATATACATTTCCAATTCCATGTATATTTCATGGATGGATAAGATTTATTTATCGGGGAGTTTTGTATGCAAAATATACTTCCTGATGATAGGTTGCACCATAAGATAATATTCCAACACATTAAATTTGATCACCTTATGTGATACAAATTAGATATCAACTATTATAGAATGAACACACATTTTGATAGATTCTAGGTTACATTAGATGATACAGGATATATATTAGTGGGTTAATAAAAGAGACCAGGTGAACCTCATAATGATGTAAATAGTGTATCGACTTCTTCACTAGGAAAATCAATGAAAATTAGTTCTTCTTTTTATCAAAATATAAGGTCTCAACATTTAACATCATTCTTCCAAGATAATTTATCCTTCAAAACATAATTTTTTTATAAATGAGGGTGCCAATAAATTTCCCAAAGGCTTCCACATAGAGGATGAAAAGATTCCCCTCTATAAGTGGAATCATGTTTAGTGGATGAAGAAGGTACTATTTGACATTATCAAATAACATATGACAATATTTATCCCACTGGTAAGTGACCCCACTATCCATAAACCTCTTGAAGGGAAAAAACTTTCCAATGAGGTTGTCTATGATGCACCTAATATAAATCCCCCTTTATTCCTTAAGGTTTTAAGTAGGTGGAATGTCAAGTATCACCTTTATCTATTCAGGTCCATCCTCAAAGCTATGATGGAACCCTATAAACCTATGGAATTTCCCTAGCATCTCCCAAAAATTTAATTTTAGGGGGTTTATCTTCAAGTTGTGTTATCATAGTGTACTGAATAATTCTTCAATATTGGTAATATGATCACATCATTGTTGATATTTGACCAATAGATTATCCATGTAGCATTTTATGGTCTTCTTTGGAAAATAATTGAAAATATATTGCCTGGAACATTGGTAAGTAGTGACAAAATTCATCACGTAAAAGGAAATTAATTTTTAATAGTATATCCTCTTAGAGTTACCTAAAGTTAGTTTCCTTCTCAAATTTTAGGGATTTTTGGATATGGACATTAATATAATGACCATCCATAAAGAAGAGTTCCTAAAAACCCATCATTGGATTGATCAATAGTTCAGTGATCATGATTTGAAAATGATCCATTGAGAAGTGGTATTTATGATCTTAGAAATCAATGAATATCATAATTTTCTAATTCCTTTAATTAATGGAGATTGTTTTATAGATATACATCAAGTAATGAATCTCTCCGATGATGTTGTATTTGATCATCTTATCATATTCATATTTGACCATGGAAGTATGGGTTAGATGCATTCTCATTGCTTCTTATTTATAGCTATGATGGTCACCCAGTAAACCCAAATGATCATTATCTACTTGGGGATCCAAATCAGGTGATTATTTATAATTCCAAGCTATTAAATATTAGTTATTTTTAAGTAATGAGATATCTTTCTCCTACTCTCCATAAGTAATAGTGACATTGATCAATATAGGCCACATATCTTCCTATGTACCTAGATGCACTTTTCTGAGTTCTTTAATAGTAGTTGATACACCTTAATCAAATTTCAAAAGAGTTTACTTGGTTTCTTACTCCACCTCTTATTGTTGTTAGGATTTGAATAAGGGATAGAATGATGAGATCTAGGAGATGATGTGAGGACATTTTTTCTGACACCAAGACCACATCCTCCTTATGAATATCCAGTTTTTTTTTGGGGAAACTGATTACATAATAAAATGAGAGAATGTTCAAAAAACACAAGCTATTTTTCAAAGATTAATGTACATTAAATCAAAGATCATTGTTCATGTATTCATAATATTAATCAAAGTATACTTGATAAATTAAACTCAGGGGAAATATTGATCCTCTTAGGTTGTGTGTTGGTATTATCCTATGTTGGTGGTAGCTTCTTGATGGATATGTTAATCTGAATATTGTATGAGAGAAAATTGAGGGAATGGATCACATAATTGGTCACTATAACCTAATTGTTTCCTAGATCTAGAATTATTTTCTCAATCTAGTTGACAGGAAATGAAAAACATTCATCATTCTCACTATATATATTTATATAGAGATTTCAAGGTCATAAGGGGTTATAATTTATATGGTGTTATTTACTAATAGCTTCTTACCCTCCATTTTACAATATCTTATATCAATATATAGTGATTCATAGGGTTTAAATGGGTGTTATCACCATACAGTACCCAAAATTTCTTATTAATAGAGTATTTCAGGAATTGGTGATATGACAAGGGAACTACTATGTGCATATTGATCCATGTCCTTCCCATAAATAAATTGAAATTCATTTCTTGATGGAATAACATGAATTCAATTCATAAAAATGGTCTCTAAGTTAGTCTCTTAGTTTTATCCTCCCACGTGGTTTTTTCTTACTCCTATAATACCCCAAAATTGATAGGTTGGAGGGAGACAAGCTAGTTTCACAATGGACAAGATGTCAAAGGGACTGGATCGAGATGAGATTGATCCTAAAATCTTTATCAATAATGGATATATTAATTTTGATATTGTTAATGATTACATATTTATAAAAGGGATAGATATTACTTGTATAGTAATTTATTGGTATTCCTCTTTGAAATAAATGACCATGGGGAATTCCACTAAGCCAATATTTTCACAATATGTTTTAGTTACAAAAAAAAATTGTCTTTAACTCTTTATGGATTAAAAGACCCTTAATAGGGCCTTCCCTAAGTTCAATTTAACGATGAAGGTAATCCAAGATAGATAGATTGGTCAGGATAGCAGTGAGATGTTTCAAAATTTCAAACTTCTAGAATAAGGGCCTAGTCATCCTACTATGAGGTTTCTCCTTGGATTGAGGATTAGGGGATGAAGATGACTATGATAGAAACTCCTTTCCTTAACTAGATTCAGTGTACATTGTTACCATTAATAAGTTATGATAAACTGGCCTACCTATGTTATGATGTTGGACTAACAATTTTCCATATACTAATATTTATTTGAGAATAATTGGGTTTGAATAACCCCTATGGGGTTCAAGATCAAAATGATGTTCATATTTAGAACATTGGAGTGACTTTTTATGAGTTTCAACCACATATATAGATTTATCTAAAATGATACCTACCCATTTGGATCTACCAAGATTCTATCTTCCTTAACCTCTATGGCCTCTTCCCTGATTATTGACGGGGAACTCAAGTTCAAATGATTATTTATCATTTTATAAGGGGTATATCAATTGGATCACATTTATGGATCTATATTTTGAATTCTCATTATATGAAGGATATATTTTTTTAGATAGTTCTCATCTTCCCAACGATTGTTGGAAGAAATCCATAAGAGTCTCGACCAAATTAGTTACATGTAAGGGATCCTATTCTTATAACTTATTTTAATTGCGTGAGTTTGGATAAATCTAGAAAGGTAGTGATAATTAATATTTTACCTCTAGTATCATATAGGGAATTAATTTTATGATATATTTGATTTATTAATGCCCTGATTATTAGAATTTCATAGTTGACATAATTTTTAGCTATCCAGTCACCAAATTTCTTTACATATCTATTTGGGACTTATTTTAAATATCCTTCTCCTTCTAGTGAAGTATAATATAGAAAATTCACCTAATTTGGGGGGTTTATCCAATTTAACATGCCTTGTGTCAATTATCTTACGTATTTTATCCTTGAAGACAAATTTTTTTATATATTATACCATAAAATCCTATAAAATGTGTAGTAATTGAGGTGATCATTCATACCAACATCATTGGGTCTTCTGATATCTAGAAATTTAATCAATTTTTCTCTAGATTAGTGATAAAAAATCCAATAACCTTACCTTTTTAGAAATATTAATAAGTAATCATATGATCCACTAAGTTTGAGTAACTTTTCACTTTATTTACATCTTGAAAAGGGAATTGCTGTTACTGGTATGATTAAGGAGGAGGAACCATGTTATATTGAAAAATATTAGGGATTATAGCATATATTGGTGCTAGTTTGAGTGTGATGTCAAAGTATATTCCCTTCTATATTTATTTACTTAGGTTGATAGAACTAGCTGGGATTCAGCTTTAGAATCTTGAATAGTGCCTTCTAAGTGCTGTGTTATGGATACAAACTCCCAAAAACCAATATGACATTTCATTATAATCAGAATTTCTCGAAACTCATCATAGATATTTTCTCTACATATTAGAAACATTTTTTTCTTAGGGAATCATCATATTCAGTGTAAAGGTTAAAATGTTTTACCTAGTGATGAGGTTAAAAACTCTCTCATTTTCATGTTTTTTGCAATCTGAGAGGTCGATGAATATTGTTTTCCTCATTAGGGTGATGAAATGGTAAAATAACTACCATAAAATATCTTTAAAATTGTTTACATACCTAACTAGTAGGTTGTTATACTAGAATAATGTGGGTACTTCTAGGGATTACATGAAGAAACTAAGATTTGTTTCCTCCTACAACTCTGGTGATCCCATATTAGGGTTGCATCAAGATGTGAAGTGCATGAGATGCTACTATGGATCTCTTATACCATTGAAAATAAAAAATATAGAATTCCCGAATTTGTTTGAGTGAGGATTAAATTCCACCAACTCATGGTATGTTTTCCTCTCTGATTGCACTAGTCCATGTTATCCCTCTAGGGATTCAATTTGAGTACCAAGGAACTCAATTGAGTTAAGGAGGTTTTGAGGAATTATTTCTTAGACCAATGATTGATTAGATGTAGTGGGTGGAACCTAATATAGTCATATTTCTTATGCCTAAATTTAATAACTAAATTGAGTGTAACTAGGTTATCAAGCATGATATAGTCGAGTTTTCCCGAAGGAAGTGAATTACTTACAATCCGCCATAACTGTGGTTAAATAGACATGTTATCAGGTCCTTGAGTTGGCTGGATAGCTAGGATCTACCATTAATAGTTATGTAGTTCCTTTTTGTTAAAGGTTTACTCTAGAGAATTTTTATTATCCTCAAAAAGGTAATTTCACTATATATATATTTCCTTTAAGATATTTTGTGTTGATTTTTCTTATCTTCTCTAACTCAATTTCATATTGTGGAATATTTTACTCAATATAAATAGTATCAACTTATTTATATGGTGAGTGGGATATAGATGTAGCTACACATTTCCCTTTACCCCTACTTGAATCTCATGAGTAGAAAATATCTTGAGGGTTAGAGGATCTCATAAATCATGGGTCTACCTCCTTCTTTACATATTTTAGTGCAAACCACATTTCAAATAGTTGACTCCATATCAAGTTCTTCTATTTCAGTGTCATGTTCCATGTTATCAATAGGATTAATGTTAATAATATTCATTAATGAAAACCATGCAAAAAAATCCTCATATATATTGTAGTAGTAAGGGGATTAATCAAACTCTAAATATACTTTGAGATAAAAGTCATAATTAGCCTTGATGTCTATTTTTTATAGATAGTTTTTCATTAAAACCCTCATGATGTTTATTTATAGTTCTAGTTTCTCCCTTTTAGAATATTTTTGGAAGCGGATCCTGAATAATTCACCAACATCTTTCACTGAACATGCTCCTAATGAAAGAGATAAATCACAAAGTGAAAGAAACTATGGAGGAGCTTCTTATGAAACCACTCCTAGTATAGAAAAGAATTAATTCTACTAAGTATGGGGAGATAATAATATCCCTAGCCATATGGGATAGGGTGGATATTCCTATACTACTATCACAACATTTCCCTATTATAGAATCAATGGTTCTGGAGGTAGTGGTTATGGAAAAAAATTCTCCCATCCCTGTAAGTTGTGGCTACTCTGGTACTATTATTGGAAATTATTACTCTATATTTAAAGCCTTTAGGACCTTTATTTTGGAATGAGATTTACACAATGCCTTTTAATGGTGAGATCTTCATATTATTAGAGGTTTATCTATGATTTTAGGTTCTTTTCTATAAACAAGATGCACGTTTCGACTTCTTGTAAGCCTGTTATAGGGGTCTGTTAATAGATCACTCCCATCAGGTGTGCCTTTTGGGGGATTTAGTAATGGTGATATTACATTGGGTAGACCATCTTGAATACAAAAATATAGGACCTGATACTTATCTTTAATTAAAGACATTATATCATGATTTCTAGATGAACCTTGTTGGAATATGAGTGGAGTAAAATGAAAATATCTATATTTTATCTACCCTATGATATGCACATAAGGTGGGGTGTTGATTATTACCTAGTAGAGAACCATAATACTACAAACATATTTATTCTAGAGACACTCACATTATTTCCTTGACCTTAAATTTTAGGCCATTGAAAGGGAAGTCGAGTTGATATAGTGTCGAATCTCATTTATCATATTGAGATGATTAACATACTCCTTGTGAGATAGGTATATAGTATTTAGATGATAGAGAGTCTTCTATAAGTTATAATGAAAGTAAGTTATGCATTTCACTTTTACTATATCAATAATTCTATACTGAGGAATGGACATGGGAGAAAACATTACCGTTTTTTTTGTCATCTATCAACTCTTTCCATATGACCATGAAATTATCTTCATCCTCAGTGAGGGTTTCTTCCACATGATCTAACCATAAAATTAATTTGTATGTAACTTTTTTAAGAGTATTGGGATCATTAAAAACTTCCTCAGTCACTTCCATGGGTGCACCATCTGAGGGAGTCACAAATTATAATCATTTCCTTATATTACTCTTCAGCTGGTATGATACATTATCAACTGATGATGAGGAACCCAATTTAGTAAGCCTAAATTTCTAGAGTTCCTCTTGGTATGAGGGAAAAATTAGATTAACTTAAACATATGTAGGATATTTATAACAAAAAGATGCATCATTGATGGGAGATCCTTCACAATGAACACCATGGGGAGGACATACCTGGTTGATTATTGATTCAACATCATGGGGAGGACCTCCATTATTGTTCAATATTTTATCATAAAGAGGGACTCTATAACATGTTATACAGGTTTTTTTGTAAATTAATTTACTTGATTTCTATGGGGAGGGCCTTTTGGGTTACTGGTTTCAGATGAGTCGGTGAGGGGAGGACCTCCTTAACAGTGCATCTTTATGTTGTGGGGAGGTCCTCCATGATTGGTACATAAGATGGATATTTATGAATAATATCTATATTTATATGGGGAGGACCTATATAGTGAGTGCAGTAGAGAGGACTAAAAAATCTTCCTAGTATCATTTGAAAATAGGAAGGACCTACATGGGTGATGATCTTTTGTATGCTACTGTGATGAGAACCTTCATGGATGATATTTTTTAGTGTTATGGGGGGGGGGAATTATTCAATAAGTGATCTTAGAAAGACATCAATATTTATTGATCATGGTATTTTGGGGAGGATATTCTCTATGGATTTTATGGAAAGGAACTCCAGATTTTCTAATTATTACACTATGGTGAAGACCTTTATAGAAAATTCCCTAGGGATAACCTCCAGAGTTAATGATTATGGTGTTGTGTGAAGGACCTTCACAGAAGATGTTATGTGGATGTCCTATAGAGTTTCTAATTAGGGTGTTGTGGGGAGGTCCTTCTCAACAGATTATTTAGGGAGGACCTCTAGACTTTTCTATCACAGTTCCATGGGGAGGACCTCTGTATCAATAGTCATATTCTCATGTTAATGAAGATTTATTGAATCCTCATACAACTATTAGAATATGTATATGATTCTCTAGGATATCAGTTTTTACCATGGTCAAGACCTGACCATAAATCATATATTTACCCTAGTGAGACAACCTTCTAGATATTCTTGGTCAGGGGACTGGGGTAAAGGACTTGATCACAATTGGGGTCATACAATTTTAGTTGCAACCTTTATAAGTTGGATCCATTCAAGGAAGCTCCTCTATTTTCTCCAGGATATGCCAATGAGATTCATGTGTGTGAATAAGAATAGGGGTATGCGACTAGTCCTATGAATCAATATTTAGATATCCTCAGTGAGAGATCCTCCTAGGTGTCCTAGTTTAAACAACTAAATTTTATATTTCTAATGTGACCTCATTAAGATATTTTTTAAGGGATGGGGCCATACAATGATGGAAAAAATAGGGATTAGTGGGAGAACTCCTAGGAAACTCCCAAATAGTCATAGGGATGAAATCGATGTCCTACTCCACCACTCTATGGTATGGGAGACAAGTTGTTTTAGGATTCAAGGATAGAATCCCAATTGTACTTGGCCACAAAGTCCACTTTATACTCTATGGCCTATCATAGATATGATGACCTATAAGGATACATCTTATAGTGTATTTCACAAGTTACATCCAAAGATTTGATGGATCCATTGATATGGTATTATTATAGTAGGGTTTTCACCAACTGACACTAGTGGAATTTGGTCGGTGATATCATATTTCTAGGCCTAAGTCCATGACCTTCATTGTGACTGAGGCATGTTTTTGATTCATCAACTGATGGTGCACATAAGACTGAGGTGTCCTAAAGTTTACACCAACATTTCTAAGAATCTTTTCATGTGATAATTCATTTAGTGATTCCATTTGGATCCGTTAATAGATCTTGAAGGTGAAAAACCAAAAACAATAAATTCTTTAATGAAATATCAGAATAATAAGTGCTTGGATAATCAAAATCTTCTAAGGGTAGCGGATTTTGTATCATGTTCACTATTTGTATTCTCCCATGCATTTTTAACCTATGTATTTTGTGTCGATGTGGGTATTTTTAAAAGTAATGAGGTCACTAGGATATATCGGTGAAACTGATAATTGTTCATTAGTTGAGATTATGGGAGGTCAGATCATCCCTTAATGGGTCCCACCACCTATTTTGGGTCTTTATTAAAGATTTAAAACATATTCCTGAAATCCATTCTAGTAACAATATTAGTTATCGTGGTTGTGATAGTGATCAATTATGACCATGCATCGATGTGAACATTTGTATGTATCAAATTTTCTCTATATTTCTCTATAATAATTAATTATATTACAGTTTCAATCCACAAATCTAGGAACTCTAGAATTTATCACTATCTAAGGAGGTGGTAGGTGTTGTGGAGTTGGGATCATGCCCATGGTAAGGACTTCTTATGTATCCCTATGAAGAGAATAAGAACCCACATTATTCGATGTCACCTAATGAGACACATCATACCTTTAAAGTTTATATGACAAGGACCATTGTGGTTCCTTTTAAGGTCATGTAAAGATGACCAATTATGTTCCTTTTAAGATCATATGTCAAGGACCAATGATACACCTTTTAGGTTCATGCATCCAGAACTAATGATGTTTCTTTTACGTTCAATCATCTGAGACAATGATATATTATGGTTTAATGTCATATGACAAAGACCTATTAAGAAGAGTTTTACATCATGTATAATGAACTATATTTTATATATTTTAAAAAAAAATTAGTTAGGAATATTTGGTTAAAGGTTCCTAGAAATGGTTTTTTTGTAGACTGACACTGAGTTATTGTCCCATATATGAACATTTATCTCTTTTCTATTATTAACTAGATAAGGAAATAAGGATGGTATAATGGATGAGGTGACCCAATGATGAAGGTTTGGGAATTACATAGGAGAATAGAACTATATATTCACATACATATCTTGTATTATTTTCTATTGGTAACTAGACAGGGAAGGATTAATGGTCTCAAGGGTTATATGAACCAGTGATGAAGGGTTTGGACTTACATCAGGTTATAGGCCCAAGTGAACATCCGGGTCATTGGATAGACAAAATTGAGGTTGATCAAGGAATTATTTGGGAACCATATAGTCATATAGATGGTCCAAAATGATTAGGGGATAGGAGTTGGGAAAGCTAGCCTAGGGGTGGCACAACTCAATCCCAATAAGCTAACACATGATGGTTAACTAATTATATGGGGGGTTAAAGGATGTCAGCTCAGAGTGGTCAGGATGAGTTTCATAGGCCAGACAAAATTTCACATATTTACTAAGTATAAAACCCCTTGTTATCAAGGTAATACTTAATTTATTGTATCCTGAGGGTAATATCAGTTTGGGAGGAAAATGGAGAGGAATCTATTTCTCAAGGCTCCATCCCCATTATTAAAGGAATAAATGATTGAAATGTGGAAAAAAAATATGTAGAGAAACCCAGTCATGTGAATTTGGTGGTTTTTTATGAGTTCATGATGGAATAGGCTGTTAATGGATTCAAAATTCTTGAAAAGAGTCCAATGAGTAAATTCTAATTAATTAAACCTAGGTGGACAACCAAGGCAAAAAAGGGGTATGGAACATGCCTGAGTATTTTACATGTGGATATTTCATGAAGTAACTAACCATAGTTCAAATATTTTTGTGATGATAGACCATTGGAAAAATGTTAAATTTAATTTGGAAAGCCAAAATTTTATATAAAATTGGAATTTTATATGAGTTGGAAAAGTCCTCCAAATTCATAGTGTTTAAAGGCTGGTGATCAAAAAAGAATTGTGTGAGTGACCCTATGAAAAGTATCTATGTGAGATTTATTCATAAAGGAAATCATGTTGGAGGCTTCAAAATGATTTTATTTAGGTAATTTATTATCATAAAGGTATAACACAGTTCTCTTATCCAATATTTTCTCAGGCTTATACTTGAAAGATACATGAGGGGGTGCATCGAAGGATTTTCATGATGTAAGAGTTCAGAAATAGGGTGATTCATCTATTAAACTTCATATCATTGAATATCCTTCCTAGGAAGTGTGTGTCAAGGTATTTATAGGCTAGTCACACAACTATTTTCCCAAATATTTATAGATTTGGTGTTATAAAAGAAAAATAATTCAAAGGATCCCTGTTATGATTCCAGAAATGATTTCCATATATGTGTTGATACAATACCCCAGATGATGTTAAAGGTTCCCTTAGATAATACGTAAGGATATTTTATCTAGTTCAAAAGTGTATTTTTTGATATATTAAAGAATCCCATGGATGCTCTGATGCATAAGGGTTCTCCTTTTCTGTTGTTGGATCCGCGAAGCATTAATCGGTTCATTATTACATGGTCATGAAGGATATCTACTTTGTGTCCAAAAAGTGACTCCCAGACATAAAAATGTTATGTTTCAAGGAATTATTACTCCTATGATGTTGTGAATTACTTTATAATTTCAAATGACAACCCTTCTGCAAACGAATATACTTCGACCAATTAATATATTCCTTTGAGGCGAAAATTTATCTTTTATGCTAAAATGATACCCAAATTAATAAAAGAATAAATTTTGATCCAGGTATCCAATTTATCTCTTATAGAGATAAAATTAAAGAATATTAAAAAACTATGCCTATGGATACTAGTTTTACCCATATTTATTTATTTATGAGTCTAAAAAAATCTATAAGACTCTCAAAAATGGGTTTTTAATCTTCAACAACATTTTCATTAGAAAAGTATAAAATACATACCCTACTCTCAGTATTTGGTTTTCACCTCCATGTCACCAAAATATGAAATATGTTTATGAATCTATCTCCACTAATGAGTTAGAAATAATATAAAATAAGGAGATCACATTTCTTTCTTCTTCATGCATAGATATATGTTTATCCTAAATCTTGACCTTTCTCATCAAAGTGAGGACCACATCATGAATTATAAGAAAAAAATGTGTGGATAATTTTTTAAGGATATAATATTAATTGTAACACCGTAGGATTTTACTGTATTTAAATTCTTAAATAAATTCAATTTCTTTGATTGTATACATTGCAAGCAACACCAAGCTTAAACGAATTGTGATATACAATTAAATATTATTATTTTAACACTAACAATTAATTTGGTGGTTTAGAATATGATTAAATAAAATATGAAAATATAGTTTACACATGTTTATAAAAATAATTCTTTGATTAACAAATTATTGTAAATGAAAATAAAAACTAATTGAATATAAAGGATGTGTTTTTATTTAAAAAATTATTTTTATGCCTACTATGGAAGTTTATCTTAAAATATTAAATTAATAACTATTAGATGAATATATTAATGAAATTTAAATTTTATATTTCTAATAAAGTTATTTCAAATTTATCTAGTAAGTTTTATAGGCTTATGATAAGAATAAATCCAATTGTAAACATAAAAAAGATAAATTTTTCTAAAAGACAATTTTCCACCTTTTGATGGCGCACCAATTTGAAATATACATTTTGAAACTTTCATAAGTTTTATTTTAAAAAATAATGTTCCATTTTAAGAGGATTTTAAAAATTATTTTAGGGTTATTTTTTTTTGTATTTTTATGATAAGTTTCATGTTTTGATGAATAGTAAAAACACTGGATTTTAATTGAAATCAGATTTTTCATCTAAATAGTTTATAGTGTTAAATTATATTTTTGTTTGGTTTTAATGTATAATTATGTAAATTTTATATCATTTAAACCAATTTAGTTAATTATAATCAATTTCGCATTTAATATGGATTTAAAAACATTTCAAGCTTTTGAACATTTTCACTTTAACAATCTATTTTCTAACTTCATCATCATGATTAATTTTAAATTAGTTTTATCCTATTCTATGTTTTTAATTTTGAAAATTTTATTCCATATTTTCAATAAGAATGTCCAAATTTATTAAATATCTACTTTTTTTAATAATATAAATATTAAATTTAGTAATTTTTTAGTTACCACAATTATGGGTAAATTGGGTAATTCATAGTGAAAATAATAATATAAGGATTATAAAATTACACTAACACTTGTCCTATTTTTTATGTGTTATTGTCAATGAAAATAATCCTTTGGATGATTTTATGGTGTAATGGCCCGGACCTCTCTGGTCCATTACTTTGTGAAAATATGGTGTTTGAGGTGTTTTGGAAGGTCAAGGTGACTTATCCCCAGTATTTTTTTTCCAAATTTCCAATTCTGTGAACAGTTCCATCAGCGAATAGTTCTATTGGTAACCGCTATCGGTTACCTATAACGGTAGGTGGACATTGTTCTATTGGTGAGGTTCAGTGAACAATGTTCTATCAGTGAGGTTCAGTGAACAATGTTCTATCAGTAAGGCTCAGTGAACGGTGTTCTATTAGTGAGGATTCAGTGAACATTGTTCTATCAGTGAGGATTCAATGAACGGTGTTCTATCAGTGAGGTTCAGTGAACGGTGTTCTATCAGTGAGGTTCAGTGAACATTGTTCTATCAGTGAGGTTCAGCGAACAATGTTCTATCAGTGAGGTTCAGTGAACAACGTTCTATTAGTGAGGTTCAGTAAAGAGTGTTCTATCAGTGAGGTTCAATAAACAATGTTCGATTAGTGAGGTTCATTGAACAGTGTTCTATCAGTGAGGTTCACTGAACAGTGTTCCATCAGTGAGGTTCAGTGAACAATGTTCTATCAGTGAGGTTCAGCGAACAGTGTTCTATCAGTGAGGTTCAGTGAACAGTGTTCTATCAGTGAGGTTCAGGGAACAATGTTCTATCAGTAAGGTTTAGTGAACAGTGTTCTATCAGTGAGGTTCAATGAACAGTGTTCTATCAGTGAGATTCAGTGAACAATGTTCTATCAGTGACGTTCAGTGAACAGTGTTCTATCAGTGAGGTTTTGTGAATAGTTCTATCAGGGATATTCCATGAAAAGTGTTTCCAGAACGGTGAGGTCTATCGGTAACCTCTAATGGTAGGTTTACAGTAACGATAGGTGTACAGTAACGGTAGGTCTACAGTGTTTCCAGAACGGTGAGGTCTATCGGTAACCTCTAATGGTAGGTGTACAGTAACGGTAGGTGTAAAGTAACGATAGGGGTATAATGTTTCCAGCTTCCTACAGTTTCACCCCTTTGACGTTTCCTTTGACATAAAATACATTTAAATCCTTATTTTAAGGACTCTGATGGCCGATTCAAATACCATAAATCCAATATTAATTATTCCTATGGATCGGGATGTTTTTACTTGGTCAAACCGCGTGGGTTAATGTGATCCACGTTTAATGAGGAATTAAGCATATCTTAAACCGTCGCCCCATTAAATACTCAAAAGGGAAAATATATCATCCTCCCTTGTTCTTCCTCTTTGTAATTAGCTATGAGATGATAGAACCTTTTAATCCTTCCCATAGGAGTTTCGCAATCAAACTTTACTCCTCGGATTGGTTCTGCTCTATTTTTGATGCAACCGAGCTGTATCAGTCAATCTTTGATATAAGGTATGTTTTATCGTCGTTCCTTTGGGGATCATCTCCTCATATTTCTCCTTTCCATATTATATAATGTGATTTCCATGCATCTAATGGGGTTTTTCTTGAGTTTTGGTTGGTTTTGTCGTATCGTGGCATCCTCGGGTGGATGCAGTTGTCGCGAGAGGAGGACCGTGACCTGTTGTGTGGATAAAGAACGTGAGGAACTGTTTGAGGTAGGGGATTCATTGCTTCTCTTTCTTTTATGTGCAACTATATCTTTATCATGTTTTAATCCCACTGGATGACAATGGAATTGACATAATAAATATTTGACCTGAATAAATAAATTGATATCGATCATATGTTATTGCCTCTTGTTTTTGATAGATTGTGTGATATTTATGCTTGTTCTTGATGGAAATCGGTAAAGAACATAAACCAGGATTAATTGATAATTTTTTGGATAAAGATAAAGAGGCATGTAAACGAATCTAGTTCTTGTTGTAATTTGATGTTAATCAAATTGGTGCAGTAAGCATGTTCATTTATTTGTGATATCTTGCTGATTACGTTTCCCGAATTTGGAACCTACGAATAAAAAATCTGTTAATTCAAGATGGATTAAATAATTGATTGTTTGATAATTCCTTAAGGGGCTCTGAGTTACCCTCTTGATTGTTAATGGGCCAAGAGCCCAATTAATGTGGTGTTTGTTTTCCTGCTGCTTGTGCTGTGATGTGATCCTAGATGGCTATTGTGATATGTGGGGGAATGGAGGCTTTTGGTTGTGGCAGCAGATGACACCTAGAGAGGCGAGATACATCGATTTATGGATGTGGGTGTCAGGGAGGACACCAAGGATGATGGAATGGGATGGATGTGATTTTTGTATGCTTGCTGATTTTTGTTTGGTTGTTTATCAGCTTTACTTTTCCCCACTGCTCAATATAGCTGGTCTTACTTACCCTTTTTCTGAAAGAGGTGAAGACACATGGGGTATGCCATGTGCTTTCCGTGTTTAGCTTCTCAAGGAAGGATGGGTATATGCTCTTGCTATAAGCGGAAAAGAATCGATGGGTAGTACATCTACTCACTGTGTTGAGAACCCTTGTGTTTAGTAGCATAGAATGTTTTTCTAGAATGCCTGGGAATGTGGGAAAGTAATTCTATAAAGAATAATTGAATAAATGGTGTTAACCCATGGGGATGGATTTGCTGGAACATAATGATGAGGTTATAATTTTGAAGGAACAATTTGTAAAGACCCGTAAAATTCAAGGGAAATTTTTTCTTAATTTTCTTTGGAATTTTACAAGAGCGCGGTTTCTGACGACACCTGATTCCGAGGCCCGGAGTTCCCGGAATCAATTTCCGAAGTTTGGCTCGGGTACGTTCAGGGAACGAACGAGCGGGAATTCCTAACTTTTGATCCGATGCTCGGATTTGAAATCCGAGGACACCGATGAACTCGCAGCGCCGATATTCGCTTAAGAAGACCTTTTCCGAAGTTGCGTTTGCTTAGGAGGAGTTGTTTATTTTTCTGGATGAAATGAAGAGTAAAATAAACTTGTGATACAATATTTATTTTATATCTATAAAGTGGTTAAAATCTTTTGTTGGAAGTTGGGTGGTTTAACCACCTAAGAGAGGATTAAGGTGAGGAGGGCCCACCCGAGCCCCACCTTTTCAAATTCCCTAACTCCCCTCTCTCCCTCTTTAAAGCTTGATAACTTAACACTTAATTAATTACACAACTCATGTATAATTAATTAAGTGTTTTGTTTTGAAATTTAAGTTTTTCAAATGCTTGGGTTAGTAAATAAAATAAGGAGGGACCTTATTTTATTTGGATTGTTGGGTGAGGTGTGGAAGAGCTTTGGAGAGAAGCTGAAGAAATCCTCCACCTTCTTCATCTCCTTCGTGGAAGAACGCGAAGAACGTCCGCCGCCCACGAAGAACACCGACGATGACATCTTGACTCGTCTTCTCCGATTGATTCCTCCTCGACTTCTTCGTCTTCTAACCGACGTTAACGAAACGACGTACCTCTTCGGACGTACCTCTTCGTCATCGGATTTGACGAACGATTACCGCGACGCCCGACCTCCGCGACGTTGTCTTCCGCTGGCCGTAGACGATCTTCGAACTTGAAACCAAGGTAGGGGAATATTGTATATTTCTCATTTATGTGGTTTATACCCTCGAACTTGAGCATTTATTTATAGGATTTATCTTTGTGGATTCCTTACCCCGATTTTAATTTATCATGATGAACGCGAATTAAATAAATTAATTCGCGGATCAATAAACAATTGATTGAATTAATTTTCTTCTCGTTTATCTTGAGATTGAAAATCTTGAAGTGTGTTAAATAATTATTTTCCAATTACTTGTGTTCTTGATTCTCAAAGATGATGGCCAAACAAACATGGACATCAATTTGGACATTGTCCATGACTCTTTTATATTTCACTCTTCGCAAATTCCCTGAGCGTTCGTTCACGCCAAATAATTAAACGCGTCAAAACATCGATGTTTCTTTGAGCGCGACATACGGACGCGGAGATCTCGATCCGATGATCAAGAATCTGCGACCGTTATAAATTTTGGGGTTTGAACGAAGATGTGGCGGACTTGATGACATGACGGAGGCATTCCGACGGTGTGCATGCGGCAGGGCGCACGACGGTTGCCGGAAGGGACTTTACGGTGAGGCCAGCAAGAGGCGGCTAATAGGGGGTGTCCCATGCAGATGGTCGATGCAGGTTTATCATCAAACGTGAATGACGGATGGTGTTCCGTGGGTGCGGAGAAGCCCTGCCGTTATGTTTAGAAGAGGTGCAAATCGTGGAACAAGAATTGATTGGAGAGAGAGGAGTTATAAATAGTTTTAAATAATAATAAAAAAATAATAAAATCAATCAAGTGGGGCGTGAATGGCATTGAGTTAAGGCAAGGGAGGCGCTGACTTTTTTTTGGGGATGAGTGGCTTTTGGATTTGTGAGATTTAAGGAATTAAATCAAATTAAAAATAATAATAATATAATAATGTTATTGTTATTTTCGTTGGGAAAACTGTTTTTTGACGGTATCTTCCTCGTGCGACCTCGGTTTCACGAACCGTCAGCGGCAGTGTGACCCTGACTCCAAGGCAGATTTTATGATTCCAATATTGGATGTCTTTTTCGGGTTTTTGGATCGGGTACCCGAAGTGCTTCGAAAATAATAGATTTAATATTATTATTAAATCTTCAACCCGCCATAACTCATGCGTGCGACGTCCGATTGCCATGCTGTCAGTGGCGATGTAATCCTGACATTAATACGGTCGATTCAAGTCTAATTTTGGAAACTAAATTCCACTTCGTGGCTCGGGGCCATGAAACACCGAATAATAATAATATTATTATTATTATGGGATCTTGTATAGGTCATATCTCACTCATACGGTGTCGGAATGACGAACCGTCTGCGACGTTGCAACCCTGGAATTAAGACGGATGTTTCAAAACCAATTTTTGATATTTAAGTCGAGGTCGAGGCGCGGGGTCCATGAGGCCCGGTTCGCACGTGTTGCGGTGAAATACAACTTTTTCACCTGCTATCCGTTTTGGACCTTTGGTAGTCCATCTCATGTGTTTTTCCGTATGGATCACAATGGTGTGACCGGTTTGGTTAATCGGTATCATTTGAAGTACGACCGGGTTGGTTCGAACCCGAAACCAACCGGGCCTTCGGAGCAGAAACGCTCATATCTTGAGCTACGGACGTCCGATTGACGTGTCGTCAGCTTTGTTGTGTTCCTCTTAGTGAGACGGATCTTTTGGCATACTCCGCCCGAGGTTTGGACGCAGGTGGAGTACGGTCGGGTTGGTTTTGCCTTAAAAACCAACCGGGCCCCGGGGACGAAATTGCCAATAACTCTCAGACCGGGCGTCCGATCGACGCGTCGTCTGTTGCGTTGAGTTCCTGTTGACGATACGGAACTTTTGGATACATCAACTCTGGACTTTGTGACAGTTGATGTATCAGCCTCTCGGCTCGTGGAGAGGACCCTCCGAACGAGCTTGCTGTGTGCGGGAACCCTAGTGCTGGCTGCGACTGTGACTGCTACTACTACTGCTACTGTGACTGCGACGACGACAATTCAGAGATCCTGTGTGGATTCGACGACGATGACTATAGCACTCAGCGATCCTACGTGGATCAGTGCTACAAGTCCTGTGTGGGCCCGATCCTGTGTGGGTCCGATCCTGTGTGGGTCTTTGCGCTCAGCGGTCCTGTGTGAACCAGTGCCTACAGGTCCTACGTGGGCCCGATCCTGTGTGGGTCTTTTGCGGGGGTTAGTTACCTATCGATCCTTCGTGGGTCCGACGACTTAGTTGGATCAGAGATCATCTTTATCGTCTTTCGAAGAAGTATACCTGTGTGAGCTGAATCCTGTTGCTTTCCTGTGTGGATTGTGTTGTGCTATCCTGTGTGGATTAAGTTTGCTTTCCTGTGTGGAATACGTTTACTTTCCTGTGTGGACTGAGTTGTACTTGGGCTCGAAGGTTGGAGCGTATTTGAAATTGATGACTTAGGTATATGTATGGGCATATACCTAAGAAGTGTCGGTTGTTACTTCGTGATTGCTCCTTTCTTCGTGGTTTATCCTTTGTGGATTTGAGAGACCTTCAGGGGTCTCGGGGTCCCTACTGAGTATCTTATACTCACCCCTGCACGGGCTTTGCCCGCACTACGTTGTGTTGGTTGCAGACGACGGACAACGTTGACCTTAGCTGAGGCTTGCAGAGCAGGACGGTACCTGGAGGAGGATCACTGGGCGGGACGTGCTCGGAGCGGAAGGCGAGACCCGTGGAGCAGTGGAGCTATCTGTACCCACCCTTTAGGTGGGATTTCCAGTGGACAGGTCGGTGTAGCGGCTTTTACTTTACAGTTGTTGTTTTCCCTTTCGAGTTGTACTTTACTTTCAGTTTGGGTTTGTATACTGGCCCTTTTACTTTTCCGCACTTTCAGTTGTACTCTGCTTTTACTTAGTGTTTACTTTCCGCTTGCTTACTCTGTGGTGTTTGTTTACTTTACAAAGGCAATGCCTTCCCTTTTTACCGGGATTTACACCTTGGTGCTAGTCGCCAGCCCCTGGCCTATGGAAGGCGGGCTTGGGGTAGTCACGGCACGGACCCCGAGGGCGGGTCGTGACAAATTGGTATCATAAGAGTTCGGTTCTACCGCGAACTCTGATCTTTTCTATGTGAAGCAATAATGTTTAGCGTATTGAGTGTGGTTATCAGTCCAGGGAGTCCAGTGTTGGTGCGGCGGCCGACATATCCGTACACCAGGACCCTTACTTCTGATTTCCGACTTAATGCACGAAAACATTGATTGCGTGTGTGTTTCAAAGTTTTCTTTGTGATTTATTTGTGTCAGATCACCAGGTATACTGTTTGAACGTGGCGCACCTGTTTCCTATTCAGGATGGCCCCACGACAGCAGCCAGCTAGGGTTCCGAGAGTCGAGTGTGACGACAGCCCACCGAGCGACGAGGCTTCGGTGCAGGGCCCTTTGTCAGCAGTGGCACCGGCGGTAGTTCTACCCGCCGAGCCCCCGATGCTTCCAGCACCAGCCGCTGACGATGCACGTCACCACAGCGCACTGCATGAGTTTCAGCGCCAGCGACCGCCCAGGTTTCGCGGGGAGATGGATCCCTAGGCAGCCGAGGACTGGCTGGAGGCAGTGGTATGTGTGTTTAGGCTAGTGAGGACACCAGTAGACCTCATGGTGATCCTCGCTGCGAGCCTACTACACGCAGCAGCAGGACGATGGTGGAGCTTGATGCTCCAGGTGCACGATGAGGCATCTCTTCTATGGACGGACTTTGAGAGCCTTTTCCGCTTGGAGTTCGTCCCAGCCACCCTTCGTGCGGTGCGTATCCAGGAGCTTCTTCAGCTGCGGCATGGCAGCATGACGGTCGCTCAGTACTCGGCGAGATTTACCGATCTCTCGCGCTACTCGACCGACATGGTACGAGACCCATTCTTCCGGGCCCGGACCTTCGAGCAGGGTTTGAGACACGAGATCAGGGCATCGCTGATCTCCCTCAGCATACCGACTCAGACAGGAGTACTGGAGCGGGCCCTTCTGATTGAGAGCTTCCTTGCTGAGTCTACACCAGCACCGAGACCCACCGCAGGGCGGCACGTGGCAGAGTCATCTGCAGCAGGCAGTCGACGGATGACTCAGGGGTCCAGACAGACCAGACCTTCAGGCAGACGACCTCAGGACACTGGCTCAGCAATGCGGGGCACACAGCGCGGAGCCAGTCTTTCGAGTGGAAGACAGTGCTATGCATGCGGCGGGGAAGGCCACATGGCTCGTGACTGCCCGACCCGCCATGAAGAGGAGCAGAAGACGGTTGAGGAACCACCAAGGCAGAGGCAGAGGTTCGACCGTGGCGGTCCGCAAGGAGCAGTCTGCCATGACAGGGGAGCTGGCTGTGCAGCTGGAGGTGGACGACGCTTCGGGGTGTTGCCACCACCACCACCAGGAGGTCCACCCCGACCGTAGGGGACAAGAGGACATGGGAGAGCTCAGCTTCAGGCAGTTGAGTACTACGATCATGGGGCTCCGGGAGCAGATGAACAGGAGCGGGACTAGCTCCAGACCTGGAGACTTTTGTTCATGTTGCTTCTAGTTTTGTTGATGTATGTTTGTAGATGCTTTGTGTCTTTGTACTTGAGCTGCAGTAATAAAAGACACCTTTTCTTGTGGCATTTTCTTCCCTGTCCTCTCTTGTGTTGTTTCTAAGAGGTTCTGGATTATACCGTTGACTTGACCCTCACTTGAGAAGTACCTACTAGAGGAGACCCAGTTACCACACACTGATGCCGACAGTGTGACTAAACCCTTGGAGGCGAGAGTAACGGTTGGATCTCTTTGTAGTAGCGTCGAGGCCTTACGACGTCATCCTTGGTATGGGTTAGTATCATCCATGTCGGGATTGACAGTATTAGGCGAAGAACGTGGTTCATCTAGGGAATGAGACCAGATTTCTCTTATCGGCAAAGAAGAAATCATAGCAGCTCTTGTGGGACCAGAGGTGGTCTAGCCACGACAGAGAAGGTCCAGGTCATCCAGGAGCGGATGAGGACAGCTCAGAGCCGGCAAAAGTCATACACTGACAGGAGGCGGAGGCCACTTGAGTTCGAGGATGGCGACCACGTCTTCTTGCGGGTCTCACCTCGACGTGGTATACAGAGATTTGGCCGTGGCGGCAAGTTATCTCCGTGCTTCATCGGACCCTTCCAGGTCCTCAACAGGATTGGCGAGGTGACTTATCACTTGGCTCTACCACCTCAGTTTCATCGGGTGCACGACGTCTTCCATGTATCTCAGCTGAGGAGGTACGTGCACGACCCGACGCACATCATTGACCATGGGGAGCTTGACATCGACGATGGGGCGACTTTTACGGAGGTCCCAGTGGAGATAGAGGATCGACAGGAGTGGGTCCTACGTGGGCGATCGATTCCTCTTGTGCGCATCAGATGGCAGCACGGGAACCTCCAGGAGAGAACTTGGGAGCGGGAGGCTCAGATGCGTGCTCAGTACCCTCATTTGTTTCCCTAGTTTTTGATGTATCTTTACGGGGACGTAAATCCCTGAGGTGGGAGTAATGTAAAGACCCATAAAATTCAATGGAAATTTTTTCTTAATTTTCTTTGGAATTTTACAAGAGCGCGGTTTCTGACGACACCTGATTCCGAGGCCCGGAGTGCCCGGAATCAATTTCCAAAGTTTGGCTCGGGTACGTTCAGTGAACGAACGAGCGGGAATTCCTAACTTTTGATCCGGTGCTCGGATTTGAAATCCGAGGACACCGATGAACTCACAGTGCCGATATTCGCTTAAGAAGACCTTTTCCGAAGTTGCATTTTCCTAGGAGGAGTTGTTTATTTTTCTGGATGAAATGAAGAGTAAAATAAACTTGTGATACAATATTTATTTTATATCTATAAAGTGGTTAAAATCTTTTGTTGGAAGTTGGGTGGTTTAACCACCTAAGAGAGGATTAATGTGAGGAGGGGCCCACCCGAGCCCCACCTTTTCAAATTACCTAACTCCCCTCTCTCCCTCTTTAAAGCTTGATAACTTAACACTTAATTAATTACACAACTCATGTATAATTAATTAAGTGTTTTGTTTTGAAATTTAAGTTTTTGAAATGCTTGGATTAGTAAATAAAATAAGGAGGGACCTTATTTTATTTGGATTGTTGGGTGAGGTGTGGAAGAGCTTTGGAGAGAAGCTGAAGAAATCCTCCACGTTCTTCATCTCCTTCGTGGAAGAACGCGAAGAACGTCCGCCGCCCACGAAGAACACCGACGATGACATCTTGACTCGTCTTCTCCGATTGCTTCCTCCTCGACTTCTTCGTCTTCTAACCGACGTTAACGAAACGACGTACCTCTTCGGATGTACCTCTTTGTCATCAGATTTGACGAACGATTACCGCGACGCCCGACCTCTGCGACGTTGTCTTCCGCTGGTCGTTGACGATCTTCGAACTTGAAACCAAGGTAGGGGAATATTGTATATTTCTCATTTATGTGGTTTATACCCTCGAACTTGAGCGTTTATTTATAGGATTTATCTTTGTGGATTCCTTACCCCGATTTTAATTTATCATGATGAACGCGAATTAAATAAATTAATTCGCGGATCAATAAACAATTGATTGAATTAATTTTCCTCTCGTTTATCTTGAGATTGAAAATCTTGAAGTGTGTTAAATAATTATTTTCCAATTACTTGTGTTCTTGATTCTCAAGGATGATGGCCAAACAAACATGGCCATCAATTTGGACATTGTCCATGACTCTTTTATATTTCACTCTTCGCAAATTCCCTGAGCGTTCGTTCATGCCAAATAATTAAACGCGTCAAAACATCGATGTTTCTTTGAGCGCGACATACGGACGCGGAGATCTCGATCTGAGGATCAAGAATCTGCGACCGTTATAAATTTTGGGGTTTGAACGAAGATGTGGCGGACTTGATGACATGACGGAGGCATTCCGACGGTGTGCATGCGACAGGGCGCACGACGGTTGCCAGAAGGGACTTTCCGGCGAGGCCAGCAAGAGGCGACTAATAGGGGGTGTCCCGTGCAGATGGTCGATGCAAGTTTATCATCAAACGTGAATGGAGGATGGTGTTCCGCGGGTGCGGAGAAGCCCTGCCGTTATGTTTAGAAGAGGTGCAAATCGTGGAACAAGAATTGATTGGAGAGAGAGGAGTTATAAATAGTTTTAAATAATAATAAAAAAATAGTAAAATCAATCAAGTGGGGCGTGGATGGCATTGAGTTAAGGCAAGGGAGGCACTGATTTTTTTTGGGGATGCGTGGCTTTTGGATTTGTGAGATTTAAGGAATTAAATCAAATTAAAAATAATAATAATATAATAATGTTATTGTTATTTTCGTTGGGAAAACTGTTTTTTGACGGTATCTTCCTCGTGCGACCTCGGTTTCACGAACCGTCAGCGGCAGTGTGACCCTGACTCCGAGGCAGATTTTATGAGTCCAATATTGGATGTCTTTTTCGGGTTTTTGGATCGGGTACCCGAAGTGCTTCGAAAATAATAGATTTAATATTATTATTAAATCTTCAACCCGCCATAACTCATGCGTGCGACGTCCGATTGCTTTGCTGTCAGTGGCGATGTAATCCTGTCATTAATACGGTCGATTCAAGTCTAATTTTGGAAACTAAATTCCAGTTCGTGGCTCGGGGCCATGAAACACCGAATAATAATATTATTATTATTATTATGGGATCTTGTATAGGTCATATCTCACTCATTCGGTGTTGGAATGATGAACCGTCTGTGACGTTGCAACCCTGGAATTAAGACGGATGTTTCAAAACCAATTTTGGATATTTAAGTCGAGGTCGAGGCGCGGGGCCCATGAGGCCCGGTTCGCACGTGTTGCGGTGAAATACAACTTTTTCACCTGCTATCCGTTTTGGACCTTTGGTAGTCAATCTCATGTGTTTTTCCGTATGTATCACAATGGTGTGACCGGTTTGGTTAATCGGTATCATTTGAAGTACGACCGGGTTGGTTCGAACCCGAAACCAACCGGGCCTTCGGAGCGGAAACGCTCTTATCTTGAGCTACGGACGTCCGATTGACGTGCCGTCAGCTTTTTTGTGTTCCTCTTAGTGAGACGGATCTTTTGGCATACTCCGCCCGAGGTTTGGACGCAGGTGGAGTACGGTCGGGTTGGTTTTTCCTTAAAAACCAACCGGGCCCCGGGGATGAAAATGCCAATAACTCTCAGACCGGGTGTCCGATCGACGCGTCGTCTGTTGCGTTGAGTTCCTGTTGACGATACGGAACTTTTGGATACATCAACTCTGGACTTTGTGACAGTTGATGTATCAGCCTCTCGGCTCGTGGAGCGGACCCTCCGAACAAGCTTGCTATGTGCGGGAACCCTAGTGCTGGCTGCGACTGTGACTGCTACTGCTACTGCTACTATGACTGCGACGACGATAGTTCAGAGATCCTGTGTGGATTCGACGACGACGACTACAGCACTCAGCGATCCTACGTGGATCAGTGCTACAGGTCCTGTGTGGGCCCGATCCTGTGTGGGTCCGATCCTGTGTGGGTCTTTGCGCTCAACGGTCCTGTGTGAACCAGCGCCTACAGGTCCTACGTGGGCCCGATCCTGTGTGGGTCTTTTTCGGGGGTTAGTTACCTATTGATCCTTCGTGGGTCTGACGAATTAGATGGATCAGAGATCATCTTTATCATCTTTCGAAGAAGTATACCTGTGTGAGCTGAATCCTGTTGCTTTCCTGTGTGGATTGTGTTGTGCTATCCTGTGTGGATTACGTTTGCTTTCCTGTGTGGAATACGTTTACTTTCCTGTGTGGACTGAGTTGTACTTGGGCTCGGAGGTTGGAGCATATTTGAAATTGATGACTTAGGTATATGTATGGGCATATACCTAAGTAGTGTCGGTTGTTACTTCATGATTGCTCCTTTCTTCGTGGT
This sequence comes from Viscum album, assembly GCA_963277665.1. NCBI lineage: Eukaryota > Viridiplantae > Streptophyta > Magnoliopsida > Santalales > Viscaceae > Viscum > Viscum album. The sequence continues at coordinate 1,102,300,338 of OY728134.1, read as the reverse complement.
TTATCCTTTGTGGATTTGAGAGACCTTCAGGGGTCTCGGGGTCCCTACTGAGTAGCTTATACTCACCCCTGCACGGGCTTTGCCCGCACTACGTTGTGTTGGTTGCAGACGACGGACAACGTTGACCTTAGCTGAGGCTTGCAGAGCAGGACAGTACCTGGAGGAGGATCACTGGGCGGGACGTGCTCAGAGCGGACGGCGGGACCCGTGGAGCAGTGGAGCTATCTGTACCCACCCTTCAGGTGGGATTTCCAGTGGACAGCTCGGTGTAGCGGCTTTTACTTTACAGTTGCTGTTTTCCCTTTCGAGTTGTACTTTACTTTCAGTTTGGGTTTGTATACTGGCCCTTCTACTTTTCCGCACTTTTAGTTGTACTCTGCTTTTGCTTAGTGTTTACTTTCCGCTTGCTTACTCTGTGGTGTTTGTTTACTTTACAAAGGCAATGCCTTCCCTTTTTACCGGGATTTACGCCTTGGTTCTAGTTGCCAGCCCCTGGCCTATGGAAGGCGGGCTTGGGGTAGTCACGGCATGGACCCCGAGGGCGGGTCGTGACACAATTGACTATGGGTGCGATACTAATGAAACTTAATGTGTAATTTTTCAGGGTTAATTAATGTATAAAGAATTAATTAACATAAACTAGAACTGAAAAAGGGAATAAAGTAATCTAATAAAGCTCTTTAAATGGTTATGTGCATATAGGATACCTCGTCTTAGAAGCAGCAGCCTGGAGTCTGAGAGACGTTAGCTATAGTGTGTCTAAGACTAGGTTATTCCCATAGTGTGGTTGTGAGATATAGTATATTCTGTACTTTTTGTGTTTCTATACGCTAATCCACCATGTTATTAAGGGAAAATGACACCCTAGGGATTCTGAGACCTAGGGGGTGTTTTCCCCAGCATTCCGGTGGGAGGATGGATGGCTGACTACCCCCTTTGGCCCCGCTCTCTTCTCTTGGTAGTTTCTTGTGCTGGTAGGCACGTTGGTTAGTTTTCCCCATATATGTGTGTAGAGGGCTGTAATGGCTTGTGGTTATTCACACACACATATTCTGGATATAGTTTTCTATGGACTACTATAGGTGTAACGTGTATAGGATATGATGGCTTGAGGATCCTTACTCAGTGTATGAGATGTATTGGCATGAGGTATAATACTCGACGTATGATACACGTTATGTGAGCTGTGGTGGCTCCTAGAAAATACCTAGTTACTTTTTTGTGTGGATGTGGTGGTTTTGTTGCATGAGGTGCATATTGCGGTGCTTTGCCCAGGTGTCTGCGGGCAAGAATTTTTGGAGAGAGATGCTCAGGACGTGCGATGTTGGGGAAAAGTGGCAAACCAGTGGGGAAGTAGTAGAGGGGTACCTATGATATTCTTTATTATATGATATATTCTTGTATGCGTTACTTGGTGAGAGTAGCCATGGTGAGGTTGGGAACTTAGTATACCTGTTTAGGTGACGAGTTAGTTTCACTTGTTGTTCACTGTGTTTTAGCATGCTTTCTTTACTTTTGCACGAGAGGCTTCAGGGAGGATCCTACTGAGTATACTGTTATAATCACCCTATGTATATATAAACTGTTTTTTAGGTCACTTGGAGCATGATGGAGATCAGGATGGTGTTTACTAGCTTGTGGTTGTTGGAGCTGTTCGGGGTTGTGGTTGCTAATGTTTTTACTTTCTTTTGGGTACTTGCCGTTTTTTCCCTTTTAGTTGTAGTACTTCTACATGACATTTCATATGGGTACTTGGGTTTTTTTATATTTCAGTCTGAGTTGGAGTTGATTGTTTTCTATCTTATCTCTCTCTTCTTCATGTGTTCTCTTAGAGGGTAATGCCTCCCATTTTGTGTGTTACTGTACCCTCAGTGCTAGTCACCAACCCGGGGCCTACTGGAGGCGGGACTCGGGGGTCATTATCTCCCTTATCACATTGCCAGCCCAGGAGGAGTAAACTTTATGGAGAGGGGGTCGTGACATATGGCCTCTTTGAGCCATTTGGATGACTTTAATCCTTTTATAGAATTTTTTTCTAAGGAAAGTCAAATATGTTATACTATTGTTTTTAATAAGTATTACATTTTTAATATGTTGTCATTTAGTAAGTATCTTCAGCTATAAATATTAATTTTAAATATAGAATTTTTATATTCATTATGGTAATTTATTTTAAATTTTTAGGAAATAAATAACTACTATAAAGGCTTACACAATGATGATGTATTAATTGTTTAATTAATAGAAATATCCAATAAATGATAATAAATATATTAAAATAAATATAATTTGATATAATTAGTGTTATCCACGAATTTTGTTATATTTCTTTGACATATTAGTGACATGTTAAAATATTTTTTTTAAGATTTCCTATTGTTTTGATATTTTTGAAATGTGAAACAATGAATGGTGTCAAAATTGACATTAATGATATTTTAGAATAAATAATATTTTATTAAATGATATAAAATTCATAAATAAATATATTTTATCCAACATATTGGGATAAAGTTAATAATTTTATACATGACTTGCTTATGGTTCTTTTATAATTTTATAATAAATATATTAACCTTCAAATAGTAAAAACACATGTTGTCATAGTAAGTGTTAAAGAGTTTAAATAAGGGTTAAGACCAAAAGATAAGGGTAATAATGAGAACTAGACTTATCTAAAAAATATTTTATGATAGTATTTATACCCATTCCCATATTATATTCTAAGTTAATCAATTTTGAGAAATGTTTAATACAAAATTAATTTATATTAATTTTAATATTTTGAGAATTTCCAAACGTGCCCCTCACCTCAATTATAAAAGGGCACTTCCTACCTCACTTATTCATAATACTTTTAGCCTTATATATCAATTTGAACATGAATATTTATATTCAAACATACTTCTAAAAGTTTTGGAGGTCTTGGTAATCCAAAAATACCAACCATAGATCCTTTAAGAAGAGATCTAAAGGAAGTCTTTCGAAGAAGAGGTAATCATTTTTACCAACTCATCCAATTTCATTTCTTCTTATACTTCCTATTTGTATATTGTTTCTATGATAAAGTAATAAATCCAATATAATATATATTCTTATATTTTATTTTTATTATGGGACAATCATATTCCACTTTTTATCTATCCTAAAAAAAATAAAAGCACAACATGCACGTACGTACAACTTACTGTCTCTATGTCGTGGTGTAATCTGTTTTTCCTCACCACTTTACTTGTATGAGTATAATTATATAAATAATATATATGTATATATATATTTTTTATATTTAATACATTATATTTATTCTATAAAAATTAATATACAATCCACTTCCTTACCATTTTACAATTAATGGAATGATATCGTCACTCGTGCATACGTACAACCTATCATCTCCATGACATGATGCGATTCATTTTCCATGTTATACATTAAATAATGATTATTAAAATGTATATAATGAATATTTATGACATATATGAACTTAATATAATTTTTTATATGAAATAAATATATCCTATGCATAAGAAACCTGAAAAAAATGACAAAACATGCATAGGAAAATGATGCATTTAACACACGAAACAAGGGTAATAATGAAATAATATTAACAAAACGATATAAGAGGATCATATATTATATAATAAATATATATATATGTTTCTGGTATAAAATAATAACATGATTTAAACCATTATACAGGATGTTAATGTGCTTCCAACTAAAGTAAAGTGTAAGGTAAGCGTTTTCTCGTCTAAATTTTAGTTCTGTGAGATTTATGCCTTGTTCACAAATTATTCCTTATAAGTGGTGTATGTACTACCCTTTGATATATTATATAATTAATATAATTATTATAATGATATTATATGTTTAAATTAATTTTATTCTATCATGGATATTATTATTTAAATGTTTCAAAGTGCTATGGGACACTTTGGAGTGTTTAAATATTACTTTCCTGGAGAAATTTTCCATGGTATCCTTGAAAAGTATCTTCATGTATGTCAAAATACTCTATTTAATATTATAATTCTTTGATTTTTATCTCTTATGAAACCATATACCCTAATTTATTAAATTTTTATTGATTAGTTTGACAGGGGATATACTATTTTGATACCATTCACCATATTACTCTGGATGGTCTGTGATTATGTCTACTTAATAAAAGTTATTTACATTTTTTATTCAATTTTCAATAAAAATGTATATATTGATTATGAGGAATTTATTTGACTTAGCACGTGATGGGTGGGGCCTACTATATCCCTTTGATTCATCGGTAGGTCTCATGAGACAAACTAGTTTGGGTATTGGCCAAGGCCTTACCAATTTATGTATAGTGTCTTAGATGAAGATTTTATGGTATGTTTATGATGTCGGGAATTATTAACTCCCCCATTATGATATTATTTATTGATATTCCATGTGATTGTTTGAATAGTATAATATTCATGGTTAAGTTTCATTCTCATGTGATTATTTATATGGAATTATTTGATCATCTTTTATTCCTACCATATTATGCTCAAGTTATTGATTAAATGACATGTGTTTCAATTAATCGCCTTATCATAATCGTTTATGATTATTTATGATATATTAAACTATATGTATACCCTTAATTATCATCTGATCTCACCCCTATAATATGTTTCATTTTTCTCTAGGATTCAACGAATTATATTATGACTGATACGAAGGGTTACACAAAGGAGGGATAATGGCATACTCAATGAAATTATTTTGTATTTTATGTTTTAAAATGAAAAATGAATTTCAAGTATATATCTTGTTTACCAAAAATACTAAACAATTTGGTAATTTGGGATAAAATTCCTTATATATTATTTCAATGTAATATAGTAAGGCACTGGATCTAGGTTACTGGATTCTGGGTCACTACAGTTGGTATAAGAGAAAGTTTAGTGGAAACCTTGGGAACTAGATTTATGAAATCATAGATTATAAAACATAACCCTATGACTAAATTTGAGGATAAGTATAAGTATAGGATATCATCCTCTATATTTGGTAATACCATGTAAAACCTTGGTTAAACCTTTGGACTCATAGATTGAGAAAAAGATGTCATGATTTAGACATCCTATAAATGATTCTTCATGACTATATCACTGTGACTAGTGTCACTCACATTGTTCTTTGGGTTTTGGTCAATGGTTAGAATTGGAAAGACTATACAAGTAATGGTTATACTACTGATGATGAAGAGACTAAAAAAGACAAATGAAAGGAAGGGGGTATGAAGGAATAATATGATAAAGCATAGTTAATATTTTAAGAATAAAGTAGAATGACTAAAGTTCATGCGTTTTTTATTCAATAATTATTTCATCAATGGTGATCTGGTTATAAGAATCATGAGGTATATAAGGATTGTACTACAATACTTCTTTTTTAAGGATTTGAGAGCATTAAATGTTTCATTAATGTTTTTAAGGTGATAAAATACTTGTTATGTGACAATAATATTTACATTAAATTGTTTAGAGAATATAATGTTAATATTGATTTTGGAAATTTAGAGACCTTTTTATACTATGAATTTGGATAGATGTATTTTGGATGATACTTATGGTTGGAGTATATTAAGTTGAAAATTGGATATTATTGTTTGAGGTTAATGTATGATTCATTGGATAATATGTTCTATCCTTTTTTGTTTTAGTAAAAATTTAGAGGATGATGGAATTACTTGTGGACCTTATGATTTGTTAAAACTGATTTCGGTATAAAAATTAATCTTTAATATCCATCTTTAGGTGTACAAAATGAAGTGAAAATAGATCATATCACAACCAAAGCAAGAGATTATTACCATGACATGGAAAGTAATAATGTAAGTTTATTATTAAAAGTTCTTATTTGAATAGTAAATGATTCTCTCAAATATAGGCGAAATGATTTTGGAACAAAAAATGTTATCTTTTTTACTTTCCTTCTAAGAAATAAATGTTCATTTAACCGATCATGAATGTATGGTTTTGTGATGGTTAACTTTTTAATGACCATGTTCTCTATCACTACCTATCAGAACTTGATAGTTATATTTATCTTCCATGTCCAAGTTTTCACTTCACATTAATTTTATCCTATTTGAAAGCCTAATTTTGTGGTGACCTTCTCATTTCCCTTTCCCTCGTATTAAGGGGATGTTTTATTAACCATGTTTTTGATGTGGGTTTACCATAGAGGAATTTTAAAGTATCAGTATTTGTTTTTCAAAGTGTAATTTCAAATTATGAGGTCACAATTTATTGGATAGGAGAATTTAACACCCCATGATATTATGTTATGTTTATTCTTAAATAAATTCAATTTCTTAAATAGTATACATTTCACGTAACATTGAGATTAAACAAACCATGATATACTATTAAATATTATTATTTTAGAATAAGCCATTAATTTAGAGGTTGTTAATATGATTAAATAAATTATAAAAAACATATCTTTATAAAATTAATTCATTGATTACCAATTAATTGGAAATGAAAATAAAAACCAATTGAATATAAAGAATGTGGTTTTATTAAAAAACTATTTTTATGCCCACAATGACATTTTATATTAATAAATTAAATTAACCACTAATATTTAAATATATTAATGAAATTTAAATTTTATATAGTCAATAAAGTTATTTTAAATTCATCCAGTAAGTTTTATAGGATTAAGATAAGAATAAATCCAATTGTAAGCATAAAAAATAATATTTTTCTAAAAAGAAATTTTTCCGCCTTTTAATGGCACACCTGTTTTAAATCTAAATTTTGAAACATTTATAAGTTTTATTTGAAAAAAAAAATTTATTTTTTAAATCATAATGTAAAAATTAGTTTAGGGTGAATATATTTGTATTTTTATGATAAGTTTCATGTTTTGATGAATAGTGAAAAATTATGGATTTTAATTGAAAACATCTTTTTCATATAAATAATTAATAGTCTTAATTTATATTTTTAATTGATTTTAAAGTATAATTATATAAATATTATATAATTTAATCCAATTTAGTTAATTTGAATCAATTTCTCATTGAATATAGATATAAAATCATTTCAAATATTTGAACATTTTCACTTTAATAACATGTTTTCTTGTTCCGCCAACGAAATTAATTTTAAATTAATTTTAAACAATTATGTGTTTTGAATTTTGAAAAATTAATTCCATATTTGGAATCATAATTTCTATATTTAGTAAAATAGGTCCCTTTTATTTTTGGACAATATGAATAGTGACTTTAGTACTTTTTTTAATCACCACAATTAAGGGTACAAATAATATTATAAGTATTATAAAATTACCCTAATACTTGTTATATTTTTATTGATGAGTATGTTTCAAAAAAATAATCCTTGGGTCAATTTTATGTCCTCTTGAATCCACTTTGATGACTTTAAGTATTTTATAGTATTTTATACTAAGGAAAGTCAAATATGTTATACACATGTTTTTAATAAGTATTACATTTTTAATATGTGGCTATTCAGAAGATATATTAAACTATAAATTTTAATTTTAAATTTAAAATTTTTATCTTAATCAAGGTAATTTATATTATTTTTTATAAAATAATCAGTTACCTTAAAGGTTTACACAATGATGATGCAGTAATTGTTTAATTAATGGAAATATCGAATAAATGATATTAAAAATATTAAAATAAATATAATTTTATATAATTAGTATCATACAAGACTTTTATAGAATATTTTTACATATTGGGGATATTTTAAGATTTCTTTCAAATATATCTTGTTTTTATGATATTTTTAAAATTTCAAATAATGAATAGTGTCAAAATTGGCATTAATGATATTTTAGAATAAATAATATTTTATTAAATGATATAAAATTAATGAAAATATAAAATTATTCCAAATTATTTGGATAATGTTTAAAATTCCATCCATGACTCATTTATGTTTTTCTTTACATTTTATAGTAACTATATTAGCCTTTAAAGAGTAAAAATACATGTTGTCATGGTAAGAGTTAAAGGGTTTAAATAAGGGTTAAAACCAAAAGATAAGGGTAATAATGAGAACTAAAACCATATATAAATTATTTGATGAAAATAGTTTAAAAAATACTCATCTTATCTTTGAAATTAATCACTTTTTATACATTTTTAAATAAAAAATAATTTATATTAATTTAAAATTTTGAGAGTTTTCAAAAGTGTTTCTCACATCAATTATAAAAGGGTACCTAATCCCTCACATATTCACTGCAGTTTAAGAGTTATATCTCAACCAAAACATACTAATTTTTCTTAACAACATTATTATAAATTTTATGGATGTCCTGGTCTTCCAAAAATACTGAAGGAAGTCCGCCAAAGAAGAGGTAATCGTTTTAACCAACTCATCCATGTTCATTTATTCCTATACTTCCTATTCATGCGTTTTTTACATGATAAAATAACAAATAAATTATAATATATATTATTATATATTATTTTTATTATGGTACAACTATATTCTACATTTTATCCATCCTAAGAAAAATGAAAGCACCACACATGCTTACGTACGACTTACCGTCTTTACGCAGTGGTGTTATCTGTTTCTCATCACCAATTTACTTGGATGGGTATAATTATAGAAATAATATATATATTATAATTGATAAATTATATTTATTCTAGAAAAATTAATATAACATCCACTTCCTTACACTTTAATCATTAATGGAATGACATCGTCGCTCGTGCATATGTACAGCCTATCGTCTCTAAGATGCTATGTGATTCATTTTCAATGTTCAACATTAAATAATGATTATAAAAATATATATAATGAATAAATATGATATGTATGAACTTAATATTATTTTGGAGATGAAATAATTATATCATATATATAATAAATAGGACTTACATGACAAAACATGCATTGGAAAATGAAGCAGTTAACACCCAAAACAAGGGTAATAAAAAAATATTATTACCAAAATGATATAAGAGGATAATATGTGATATAATAAATATGGATATGGGTATGGTATAAATGAATAACATGAATTAATCCATTATAAAATATGTTAAAGCACATCCAAATAAAGGAAAGTGTAAAGTAAGGGTTTTCTCATCTCACTTTTTCTTTTGTGAGATATATGTTGTGTTCACCACTTATTCCTTATGTGTGGTGTATGTACTTACCTTTAATATATAACATCATGAATATAATTATTCAAATAATATTATAATTTTCATTTAATGTTATTCCTTCATTTAGATTATGATTTAAATGTTTCAAAGTGGTATGGGACACTTTAAAATGTTATATGATAATTTTACTCAAGAATTTTTCAACGGTCTCATTTAAAAGTATATTTATCTATGTCAAGATAGTTTTTTGAATCTTTTAATTAATTGAGGTTTATCTATTATGAGACTATATACCATATTTTATTAAATTATTATTGAATATTTTGACTGTGGATATAACATTTTGATACCATTCACCATATTACTCTGGATGGTTTGTGATTATGTCTACTTAGTGAAAGATATGTAGATTTTGTATTCCAGTTTCCATAAAAATGTATATATTGACTATGAAGAATTTATTAGACTTATTAAGTGATGGTTGGGGCCTGGTATCGCCCCTTGATTCATTTTAAGGTCTCATGAGACACACTGGTTTGGTTATTGGCTCAGGCCTTACCTGTTTATATATGGTGTCTTAGTCGAAGCCTTAATGGTATATTTAAGATTTCCAATGTTATGCATTACCTCATTATGATATTAGTTATTTATATTCCATGTGATTATTTAACTAGTATAATATCCATGGTTAAGTTTCATTCTCGTGTGATTATTTATATGGAATTATTTGACCATCTTTTATTCCTACCATATTATGCTCAAGTTATTGATTAAATAGAATTTGTTCCAGTTAATAACCTTTTCAATAATAGTTTATGATTATTTAAAATAGATACCAATACATGTATACACTTATTGAGCATCTGATCTCACCCCTTTTAAATGATTCATTTTTTCCAATATGTCAATACATACATTATGACTGATATGCAAGGTTACACAAAGGGGGGATAATGGCAAACACAATGAAATTCAAAGTGTATTTTATGTTTTAAAATTTAATGTGAATTTCAAGTATGTATCTAGTTTACTAAGACTTCTAAACTATTTGTTATTTTGGGAAGTGATTTCTTTTGTCTTATTCCATTATAATATAGTAAGGCACTATCTTCATGTTACTAGAGTATAGGTCGTTATAGTAATAGGCTGAGGAAAATACGTGATGTGTTTTTTCCATTAATAAGTTGAGGTAATGATGTATAATTTTAATAAGACATCATGGATCACATGTTTGGATATGATTCACTAAAATATATAATGACATTATATCATCATTGGAAAAATATGTATAATATTTATTAGGGTGGATTTATCATTACTTGATGCCCTGTGATGTGTGATTTTAATGATTGATATTATCTAAAATTAATTTTATAGAAAAATGTAATAAATATAATATCATGTATAACTCATGGGGATTCTTGGGTTAAAAAGGGTTTTATAGAGATATTTTCTCACTCTGTATATACACTTTTCTTGTGCATCCAATTTTTGTGTGTGGTAATGTGGGTAAGGGAAATAATCCTTTATAAGTGTAGGTTGAGAGAAATATGAGTCATGGGGATGTATTAATGTTGATAATGGGGTTATATTTATTATCTATTTGATTAATTTGTTTCAATATATATGTGCTATATTTTTCTTTTTTGTTTATTCTTGGGATATAACTATTGCTTTGTTGGCTTCACAATACCATTTTTGAAGACCCAATTCATCTATAACTCCAAATGGGTCATAAAAAAACAAGGTATGTCTGTAGATTCCCTATGTAAATAGTGTTGAGTGGATACCTTCCACGTTATTTATATTTTTATAATTACTAAAACTCTCTATTATTTTATTTATTATAAATTTTCAAGTTATTATTATTTATTAATTATTTACTCATAATATTTATTATTATTTCATCTTCCTAATTATTTAATATTTTATTTTATTCTTGGATTATTGTCAGGTTACTTTAACTTTTTATGTTGAGAAGTTGTCTATGTAAATATAGTAGATCAACCTTACATTCAAATGGAAATTAATTTTTTCACAAAGTGAGGAACCCTATGTGTAGGAGAATGTATCCTTTGTATACTCTGAATCATCCTTATATTCAAATCAAAATTGGAATTTTGAAAAAGGAATTGTTCCCTACATTGATCAAGAAAAACGCAAAATTAAATGTTAATACCTATGAATAAGAACCCTAAGTAGTGGAAATAAACCCTACATCAGAGGCAATGAACCATACGTTGAAGAGTACTAAACACTATATTAGAGAATATGAATTCTATGTAAAATATTAACCTTACAAAAAATGAGAAACCTTATTAAGGAATATATCTTCAGTTTATAAGAACTTATTGAAAACTCTAATAATACAAATTGAATGATGTTTTTTTATTTCAGTTGATGCATATAGATTTTTGAAAGTTCACCACATATCAAAGATGTTGCATGTTGTACAAGAGATGTTTTCTGTAAAACAAATCATTCACATATATAATATTAATGATAATAAAATTATTTTATAATATTATAAAATATGTATGATTTAGGGAAGATAAATGTTTTTTAAATTATTAGATACATTGTAACACCCAATATTTAATTATAGTAAATAATCTTTTCTTCTTAAAGAAATAATAACACAATGTGCATAACTTTATTCAAGAATATGATTAAAACCGAAATTCTCAATTTTTATAAATTTAATTTGATGAAATTAATTTAATTTTTTAATTAAAAATACCCAAATTATATTAGTATGAATTTTTTATATTTTTCATAAATAATAGACTTTTGGGTGAATAGTGAAAATACCGATTTAACAAAAACCGTCACTTTTAAGAAATTATAATGATATAAGAACAACTTTAAAGATTAAGAAAACATTTATATATACCAAATATATATTTAATAAGTAATATAATTTATATAAAAATATAATTTTGAACTTAGAAATATATTCTAAACATTTTTGGAAATCCATGTAATGTTTTTGTGTAAATAAAAGCTATTTAAAGATCTTCTAATTTAATCAAGTATTTATAAGGTTACATTAAATTTTGTATTTATTTTAAAAAATAATTCTGGTTTAATTTAAAATAATAAAATAAATTTAATTTTAATCAATATTATCCTTTATTTTTCTATAAAATAATTTTTATACTGGCATTTTCTGTAAAAAAAAATTTCAACGTGTTTTGAGGGGTTTTTTAAAATTAATTTCTACCACTTATAAAAATTAAATTTTATAAATTGAACTCCATATCTTTAATAATAATTTCAAAAAAAATTAATGAGGAACTTTTATATTTGGCCATTATGAATCGTTTTGTTGGTAAAAAAACTCATTTTCCAGGGTAAGAGTTAAAATAACTTAAAAGGGTTAAAAACTAAAATGATAAGGGTTAAAATGAACATAAAATTAAATAAATACTATTTTATGGTCATATTTAAACTCTATATCATATCCTATTTTAAAATGAGTAATTTTGGATTCATTTGGATTTAGTAAGACATGAATATATTTTAATATTTTGAAAATGTCCAGGTGTGTCCTCTCCTTCACTTATAAAAGGATCCCACATCTCCTCTATTCTCCAAACCTCAAGAGCCTCTTATTTTGGCCAATAATGACCCAAATAATTTCCTAAAATACCTACCCATTTCCTAGTGGTCATAGTTTTATCAAAATATCATCCTAATAAGGCTTTTGGTATAAACCTAAGGTAGTTGTCTGAAGAAGTGAAATAGTTCTTAACCGAGTGTTTTATTTTTATTTATTATTTAAAATCTTCCAAAACTATCCTAACCATTGTGATAAAATAACACAAGTTTATAAAATACACTTAAATTTTATTATGTTTATGTTATAACCATTTTTCATCTACTAATACATCTAATGGAAAATAAAAACATTGCTCGTGCGTACATACAACCACCATCTTCACATAGTGGTGTAATTCATTTTTCATCACCACTTAACTTGAATGGTTATAAATATGGAAATGATGAATATATATTATATTTATTTTATAGTTATGATTATTTAAATATAAATCATCATATAACTTCTTACCCTTCCTCTAATTAAATAAATGATAATGTGGCTCGTGCATACGTGTAGACTACCATCTCCAAGAAGCGATGTGATTCATTTTTCATATACATATTTAAAGACTAGTTCTAAATATGAATATAATGAATATATATATATATATATATATAATTTATATCATTATTAACATTATGGAGTTGATGTAACCATGATAAATATGAAAGGAATGAAACTATCGAATCAAAACTTGAATGAAAAATAAAATAGTTAACACTTGAAAACAATGATTTTAATAAATAATTATTATAAAAAGGAGTTAAAATGATATAAGTGGATCATATATGATATTATAATTATTTATATGGTTTTGGTATAGAAGTATAATAAATTTATATTTATTATATAAGAGAATAAAATCACTTGAGAGGAAAGTTGATATTGAGTTAAGGGATTTTTGTTACATTCTCATTTTATATTAGGATTATTTATATCTAGATTTCTTTTAGGAAAATTTTATGATCCTAATATTATAAAGCCCATTTATTTTATTCTACTCTAGTTATTTTGTATTTTACTAGTTTATTTTCCATTTCTTCTCTTATTGTATAAAGAATCAACAAGTAAGTAACAAGTATGGGAATTTCTTTTAAAAATATTATTTTGAAGTTTTCCTTCCAAATACTTTTCTTCCATGTATATATTTTATTTAAAATATTTTCAATAATGTTTTTACTATTCTACAAAGATTTATTGTATTTATTTATACCCATGTTTTAATTATTATAAAAAGGTTTAAAAGGAACCTTATTTTCATTTTTTGAATGACATACTTTTTATTATAGGTGATAACATGATATTTGTTTTAACATACACTGCAAAAAATTATTTTTCCTAACATCATGACTACTCTTTTGATTTAAGGTTCCTTTATAAGTTTCTATAGTAATTTTAAAATAAATTATTTTTCTCAATATTTTTGGAATTTTTATTTAAAATGATACCAAAAGAAAAATGTTTCATTTTCTTAAAGGAATTAAAATAATTTTGAAAAGTGATTTATAACTTCGTTCTTACAAAATTCTACAAGGAAGTTATTTTACATGTATTGATTCTCTTTTCTTTTTTAATGGATTTTTTTACTAAAAAATCTTCATTTTTTATTAATCGATGGTCTTCCATTATTGATAATCGATTGTACCTTATTTTGATATCATTCCATCTCTTATGATCATGTTCTCTATCACTCTCCATTATTCATTGGACATTATTTTTCTTTTTCATGTCCATATTTTTTATATCATGGATAAAATAAGAATCATTTCTATTACTTTGATGATGTGTAATCTATATAACATTTCTATATATAATATCAATTGAATAAGTAATTTCATTTATTGGGGAAATATTTATGTTTCGTATTCTTGATTCATTATGGATAATTTTTTACATATAAGGAATTTTAAGAATAAATTTTCTTAATTATTAAAAATATGAGGAATGCATAGGACATGAAAGTGATGTGTGGGGATCAGTAATAGATAGTATAAGGCCCCAGCATTAAACATTACATAATCTTGTATTAGGTTAATAATTCATATTGAGGATCTTTTCAGGTTTCTATTTTTAGAGGATTAGGCCATAACTATTACATTACATCTAAAATATTACAATGTAGACACTTATACTCAGTATAAATTTTTTCATAAAATAAAAACTCTTCAAAGAAAACAATAATTCTTTTCTTGATATAAATCTTCTTGAATTATTCCTTTCTATTACCCTTCCTTATACCATGTGAAGAACATTTCAAAAACATGGGATCAACATAAAAATATCATTAAGGGTTATAAGATAAAGAAAGAAAACATTATCCCATCATAAAAAACATAAGTTCATTAACATACGCCATGAAATTATAAGCTTTATGAATAACACATAGAAATCATAAATCATAAAGGTAACTTGTGGTATTCATATCATACTTACATTGTAGCTTTCACAGATACATATGGAGTTACATTGGAATATCCATAACAGTATATTACCTAAATCTCTTTGGAGAAACATTAACATTTACCTCCATCATGTTACCCAATGAATTGGAGATCTATCTTGGGCTCACCTACCCTAGGATTATCACGGAAGCACCCGTATACCTAAACAATGCCCAATAACCATAAAATATTCACAAACACATAAAACAAACATAATGAAAAGATAAAATTCCCACATTTCAATCAAAATATATCCTTTAAATATATTGACATAATAAATCCACTATAATACCATTTTCCATACCAAAATACGTAAAAGAGTATATGGTATTTATTTTCTTTTTAAAAACATTACGACTTGTTAAGGAAGACAAATATCAAATAATGCTCACGGTGGTAGAAAGGTCGTTGTCACCGTGTATGTTAAAAAGAAACATTCCCTTTTTCGGTTAGTAAAACACTACATAGAAAAAGATTCCCTTTTAATGAAATGAAAATTTTATGGGGTTTGTACACCATATAAAAGAATGTCATGTATAAATCCAAATATGCCTCAATGAAAGGAGATTGAGATGAAGTCCCTTACATTATGTCTGAGTTGACTCGTTCATTCTTTATTCTCTTAAATAATATGCTTAAGTTAATATCTACTTTATTAATAACCTTTTTCATGTTTTTTATTCCTTTTATATCACTTATTACCATTTTATAATCATTACCTAATCATTTGAGTTAATAATGGTTGTTTTGTTGATATTTGGTACTTGAGTCAAAAATGAACTTCTTATAATTACATGTTTTCCATGTTGTCAAAATTCTATTATCTCCAGAATTATATTCATGATTTATATATCATATATATACACTATATATATTTATTTATAATAGTACATAACATTTTGAGATAAGAAATGAAATGCACAGTTCATGGAGATGGTAAGCCATACGTACGTATGAACGCAGCTTTCATTTCTATTTAGTATTAAATGGATTGGAAACATAATGATAAATTGGTATATAATACTTCAAGTATTATATAATATATAATTTTATTAACTACATACTTTATACATTGCACGTATGGGATGAACGAGTCATATCACTTTGAGGGGGCGGTAGTCCGAACTTCCTCAAATAAAATTATCGTATTTACCAATTATAGAAACCATAAAGGTATGATATAAATTAAAAATAAAGAAGTAAAAAGACAATAAAAATACAATATATATCACATATAAATATAATTCCATCAAAATGTCTACCAGGAGAGGCATTGGGAGATATTTTAACAATCATCGTTTCGTGAGGCAGTAGTTTTCCATCCCTAGAAACAGTATGATCGTATCCATTAGATGGAGGTGTGTGCAAGTGTAGTTAGAATAATCCTCATAAAAACGTCATAGTATATTGAAGATATAGGGTTTGTTATAAAATAATGGAATAAAGAGAGTTTATGGGGGGGGGGGGGGGTGGAGAAGGAAAATTAAAGAAAAGAACTTGAGAGAAGACATTACCTTAAAATCGAGTAACTCCATTTGGATTGAACAAAAAGGCTTTTTTGAAGTGCCTTATTTCTAAGGTAAGGCTTATAGTAGTAATAGAGGGATGTTTGGGGCTTATTTGGCTAGAGTTTTGATGATAAAAGGGGCTTGATAGGTGTGAGTAATGAGTTAGAGGTGGTGTCCTTTTATAAGAGGGGGGAGGGGCTCTTTAGGAAAGTTTGAAAGTATTATTTTATTATAAAATGATTTTCTCTTTCAAAAGGACAAAAAATTATTTAATTCGAAGACGAGGTATATATAAGTAGAAATAAAATAATCCAATAATAATTTTACAGGTTTTGGATATTTTTTAATCCTTATCATTTTTTATTAAACCCTTTGTTAACTTATTTAACTTTTACCATGTCCTCTAATATATTCATACTACATGGTTAATATATTTACTATAAAATTAAAAGTGACCCAAAATGGATCATTAATGAAATTTGTAACATAATATATTTCATTTTTCCTAATATTATATTTTTAGGATTATTTTATAATTTAATAAAATATTATTTATTTTAAAAACTCATTTATGTCAATTTATAAACTATTCATATCAAGACTTTTAAAAAATAAATAAAAACTTAATTCTTTTGAGAAACCATCATTAATTCAAATATAACAAGTTATAGGCATCCATAAAATTCGTTTATGGCATAAAAAGTTTCAAATTAAATTTATTTTAATATTTATAATCTCATTTATTTAAAACATTAATTATTGAAGTAATCATTACGTCATCATTGTGTCATAAATAAATTTATTTATTTGATGTCTAAAAATTATAAATAAAATACCATGATGTAGGAAATATTTTTATATTTCTAATTACTATTTATAGTAAAAAATACCACTTAAATAACCCATTATAAAAAAATTACTATAAGATATATGTTTATGATAATTTTCCATAACATTAAATTAATTTTTATAAAATGTCATTTTCACTTACAAGTGGATCCATGGGGTCCCAAAATAGACTCAAGGATACCCATGGTTGTACATGCATAATCCATTAGGATGAGGACATGTGTTAGGGTAATTTAATATTTTTAAAATATTATTTTTTACCCTTATTTACCAGATTCACCCTTTAACCATGGTAAATAATTTTTTTACTGAAGTTACTATTCATAATATCTACAAATAAAAGTTACCTATTTACACATTTTGGACCTCCGGATTCCAAATATGGAATCCATTTATCTAAATTCAATACATAAAATTTTCATAAATTAATTTAAAATTAATTCCCATTGTCAAAACCATTAAACGTGTTTTTAAGAAACAATAACTATCAAAAGATTGACATTTGTTTTTGGCCAATTTCAAATTTAAATTACTTCCAATGAACAAAATTGGATTAAATGTTAAAAATATATTCTAATTATATTTTAAAACCGTTTATCAATATAATCTAACCATATAAATAAATTATATTAAAAGGCAGTTTTGAATGAAAATACAATATTTTTCACTATTCATACAAAATGAACATTATCTAGAAAAACAAAAAAAAAGCGAACAAAGTAAATTTTGATGTTTTTATTCTAAATAATAATTTTATATATTCAAATATAACATATAAAATTGAAAAAAACTATATTTTAAAAGGGTTCTCTATCAAAAGGCGGTAAATCGACCTTTTAAACAATATTAGAGTATTTATGATTAAAATTGGATTCATTCACATTTTAAACCTCTAAATTTTATTGGATTAATATAAAAACATTTGACAAACATGTGTAATTATATTGTAGTTAGTTCTATTCATTCCTGTCAATACAACGACTATGCATTAACTACCATTTAAAATAATAATATTATATTATTATTTTTTAGTATAACTAAACGTTGTGTGCAACATTAGATTTTAAAGAAACCCTTTGTTTCATATCTAGTACGCCATCAAACATAGAATACCCTTTAAAGTAAAATTAATATTTAATTCACAAATATTAATAAATATGAAAATGTCATATTCTTTATTTACTTGGTATGTTGCATCCTTCCCCCCTTTTGGAAAATGCGTCCTCACAATTTTATTCACTTATCAAATAAATGAGGCTATTTATCCCTTAAAGAATTTTTAGATTCCCACATTTCCTCTTTAACCATATGGTTTTTTCACAAAAACTTTTATTGATAAATTACATTATTCCACAACACTTTCTCTCTTCGATCAAGAATCTGGACTGGTTTTTCTTCATAAGAGAGATTTTCATCCAACTGAACTACCTCTAGACTCAAAACATGAGATGGATCCAGCATATACTTTCTAAACATTGAAACATGAAAAACATTTTATTCCTAGGATAAACATGGAGGAACAACCACTTTCTAGGAAATTGATCCAACTTTATCCAAGATTTCATAAGGTCCAATGAACCTCAGACTCAGCTTTCCCTTCTTACCAAAACACATCACACTTTTCCATGGAGAAAATTTGAGAAAGACATGATCACCTACCTCAAAAGAAAGATCCTTCCTTTGGTTATCCACATAAATTTTCTTCCTTCTTGGATTTGTTCTCATGTGCTTTTGAATCAATTAATATTTTCTACCATCTCTTCTACCAATTCTAGTCCCATCAACTTCCATTCACTCAATTCATCCCAAAAATATGAAATTCAACACCGCTTTTTATATAATGCCTCAAATGGAGCCATTTGTATATTGAAATGAAAACTGTTATTATAAGAAAATTCAACCAAAGAAAGAATTTTCTCCCAAATTACTTGGTAATCCATTGATCAAGAATGTAACATATCTTCCAAAGTTTGAATTTTTCATTCTGACTGTCCATCTAATTAAGGATAAAAATTTGTACAAAAATTTAATTCAGTACCCAACGACTTCTGAAGTCCTCTCCAAAAGTTACAAGTAAACCTGAGATCATGATCAAATATAGAGGATAGTGGAACTCCATGAAACCTGACTGTCTCTTTAACATACAACCAAGAAATTTTATCTAGAGATAGAGTATCTCAAATGGGAAAGAAATGAGAATATTTATTCAATCGATCAATAATAACCCAAATTGCAGTATTACCTCAAGATGTCTTTGGTAATACCACAGAAAATTACATGGATATATTTCTCCATTTCCACTCTGGCATCGGTAAATCCTGAAGAATCCATTTCGGTAACTGTAGATCTGCTTTAACCTGTTGATAAGTTAAGTACCTCCCATTAAATTTAGCAATATCTATTTTCATTCCATCCCACCAGTAATACTTCTAAAGATCTTTTTATATCTTAGTACTTCCAGAATGAACTGAAAATGGAGAACTATGAGCTTCACATATCAACTCTTTCTTTAACTATGAATCACAAGGCACATATAATCTCTTACAAAATCTCAAAATACAATCAATATCATGGTTAAACTCGAGTGACTTACCCTTCCAAACCAATTATACCTTTTTATGTAACTCACTGTCATCTTTCTGTGATTTCTTTACTTTGTCTACTAGGGGAAATTTTACTGAAACCTAAAACAAAACAGAATAATATCCAACACCAACAAATTTTATTCCAAATTTTATTAAGTCTTTAATCAAATGATCTTGTTCCAAATGTAACATGGTTAATATAGCAGTACTTTTTCGACTCAAATCCTTAACTACTATATTTGCCTTTCTTATATGGTAATGGATTGTGTAATCATAATATTTGATTAATTATTACCATCTCCCCTATCTCATGTTTAATTATTTCTGAGGGAATATATACTTAAATTTTTTTTGATCACTATATATTTCAAACATTACTCCATACAAAAGATTCCTCCAAATTTTTAAAGCAAAAACAGCAACAACTAATTCCAAATCATGTGTAGGGTAATTTTACTCATGAGTTTTCAAATGAAGTGAATCATAAGCAATTACCTAATAATTCTGCATTAGGACACAACAAATTCCTTTCAACAAAGCATCACTGTAGATAACAAACTCACCATTTATGGAATGTGGTTCCAAAACTGGAGCATTCACCAATCTTCTTTTAAATTCTTGGAAATAATCATCACACTCTTTTGTCCAAATGAACTTAACACGTTTTCGAGTTAACTTAGTTAGTGGGATAGATAACCATGCAAAATTTTCAACAAACCATTATTAATAACCTACAAAACCAAGAAAACTTTGAATCTCAGTTATATTTATAGGTCTTTGCCATTTTTTAACAACTATTATTTTAGTAGGATCAACTTTTTTTGAAACAATGTGACCAAGGAATGAAATTTGTTGTAATCAAAACTCACACTTTCTGAATTTCCCATACGTTTTTTTTCTTTTAAGGTTTCCAAGTCAACCCTTAAATGAATTTCATGTTCCTATTTACTTTTAGAATAAACCAAAATATCATCAATAAACACAACCACCATTTATCATCGGATTCAAATGATCCATCACTATAAAAAACTATTCAATTCTGAGTCCGACCATCTTAGGATGCTGATTTGGATGGCCATTCTCCTCTATATGCCTTCCTAGCACAATTCCCCTGTTTCCTCTATGAAAAACCATTCTGAACAAACATATCTTAGACGAAACAACATAGTAACCATTAAATGCTATATCATTTAAATATTACGATAAATTAATTTATGTATATTAATTTAACAATAACCTAATTCCTAAAGTTGTCTAAACCAACCTTTGATACCAACTATAAGGCCCCATCCTTAAACATTACATAATCTTGAATTAAGTTAATAATTAACATTGTGGAACTTTTCAAGTTTAGAGTTTTAGAGAATTAGGCCATAACTATTACATTACATCTCAAATATAACAAAGTAGACACTTATACTCAGTATCCATTTTTTTCATAAAATAAAAACTCTTAAAAGAAAATAAAAATTCTTTTCTTGATATAAAGCTTCTTGAATTCTTCTTTTCTCTTACACTTCCTTATACCCTATGAAAAACATTTCAAAAACTTGGGATGAGAATAAAAAGCTTAGTAAGGGTTATAAGATAAAGAAAGAAAACATTAGTCCATCATACAAAACATATGTTCTTTAACATACCTCATGAAATCATAAGGTTTATGAATAACACATAGAAATCATAAATCATAGAGGTAACTTGTGGCATCTATATCATACTTACATTGTAGCTTTCACAGCTACATAGGGAGTTACGTTGGAATACCCATCATAGTATGTTCCCTAAATCTCTTAGGAGAAAGATTAATGTTTACCTCTGTCACGTTTGGAGATCTATCTTGGGCTCACCTGCTCTAGGTTTATCATGGAACCACCCATATACGTAAAAAATTCCCAAGAACCAAAAAATATTCACAACACATAAAACAAATATAAAGGAAAGATAAAATTTCTACATTTCAATCACAATATAGCATTCAAATATATTTACATAATCAATCCACTATCAATCCATTTTCAATACCAAAATACGTAAAAGAGTATATGGTATTTATTTTCTTTTTAAATACATTATAGCTTTTTAATGAAGACAAATATCAAATAATGATTTTGGTGGTGGAACGGTTGTTATCACCACGTACATTAAAAAGAAACATTCCATTTGTAGTTTAGTAAAAGGTTATGTAGAAAAATATTCCATTTGAATTAAATTAAAAGTCAAAGGGGTTTATACATTGTATAAAATAAAGTCGTGTATAAATCAAAATATGCCTCAATGAAAGGAGATTGAGATGAAGTCCCTTACCTCGTGTCCAATTTGACTTGTTCGTTCTTTAATCTCCTAAATAATAAACTAAAGCTAATTTCTACTTGCTTCAGAACCTTTTTCAAGTTTATTATTCCTTTAATATCACTTAATACCACATTATAAACATTACATAATCATTTGAGTTAATAACGGTCGTTTTGTCGATATTTGGTACTTGAGTCAAAAATGAACTTCTTATAATTACAAGTTGTCCATGTGGTCAAAATTCCATTGTCTATAGAATTATATTAATTATATAGATATCATATATATCATATATATACAGTACATATATGTATTTATAGTAGTACATAACATTTGGAGATAAGAAATGAAATGCACTGTTCACAGAGACAGCAAGCCGTACGTACGCATGAACGCTAATTTCATTTCTATTTTGTAATTAATGGAATAAAAACTTAATGATACATTGGTATATATTAATTCCAGTATAATATAATATATTATTTCATTAACTCTATCCTTTATACATTCCATGTATGGTATGAATGAGTCATATCACTTTGAGGGGGCGGTAGTCCGCACTTCCTCAAATGATATTATCGTATTTACCCATTATGGAAACCATAAAGGTATGATATAAATGAAAAATTCAGAAGTATGGAGACAATATAAATATAATATATATCACATATAAATATAGTTCTAGCATAATGGACACCATGAGAGGTGATTGGAGATATTTGAATAATCATCATTTCGTGAGTTAGTAGGTCACCGTCCACAGAAACATTATGTTCATATCCATTAGATGGAGGTGTGTGGAACTGTAGTTAGAATAATCCTCATAAAACCATCCTAGTATATTTAATATATTGTTTTTGTTATAAAATAATCGAATAAATAGAGTTTGTTGAGGGTTGGAGAAGGAAATTAAATGAATAGAACTTGAGATAAGACGTTACCTTCAAATCGGGTAACTCCATTTGGTTTGAACCAAAAGGATTTCTTTAAGTGACTTCTGCCAAAGGGAAGGCTTCTAGGATGAAGATAGGGATTTTGGGAGCTTATTTGGGCAGAGGTTGGATGATCCAAGGGTCTTGATATGTGTGAGTAATGGGTTAGAGGTGGTGTCATTTTATAAGAGGGAGGAGGGGCTCTTTAGGAAAGTTTGAAAGTATTTTTTTATTATAAAATTATTTTCAGTCTCAAAGGGACCAAAACTTCTTTAATTCGAATATAAGGTATATATAAGTCAAAATAAAATCATCCAATAATAATTGGATAGGTTTTTCAAATTTTTTAATTCTTGGATTTTTTATTTAACCCTTTGTTAACTTATTTAACTTTTACCATGTCCTCTTATATAATCATACTATATGGTTAATATATTCACAATAAAATTACAAGAAACCAAAAATAGATCATTAATGATATTTGTAACATCGTATATGTAATTTTACTGAATATTATATTTTTAGTATTATTTTATCTTTTAATAAAATAGTATTCATTTTTAAAAACTCATTTATGTCAATTTATAAACTATTCATATCAAGACTTTTAAAAAATCAATAACAACTTTATTCTTTCAAAAAACCTGCATTAAATAAAATATAACAAGTTATGATCATCCATAAAATTATTTTATGACATAAAAAGTTTCAAAATAAATTTATTTTAATATTTATAATCTAATTTATTTAAAACATTCATTAATGAGGTAATCATTACGTCATCATTGTGTCATAAATAAATTTATTTATTTGATGTCTAAAAAATATAAATAAAATACTATATTGTAGAAATTTTTTGTGTATTTATAATTACTTTTTATAGTAAAAAATATCACTTATATAACTCATTATAAAAATTGTTTTACTAAAAGATATATGTTTATGATAATTTTCCTTAATATAAAATTAATTTTTATAAAATGTCATTTTCACTTACAAGTGGCTCCATAGGGTCCCAAAATAGACCCAAGGATGACCATGGTTAGACATGTATCATCCAACTTTATTAGGATATGTGTTAGGGTAATTTAATATTATTAAAATATTATTTTTTACCCTTATTTACCAGATTCACCCATTAACCGTGATAAATAAAATATTTACTGATGTTACTATTCAAAATGTCTAAAAATAAAAGTTACCTATTTACATATTTTGGACCTACTGATTCCAAATATGGAATCCATTTTTCTAAATTCAAAACACAAAAGTTCTAGAAATTAATTTAAAATTAATTTCTGTTGTCAAAACCAAAAAGCATGTTTTTAAGAAACAATTATTATCAAAAGATTGACATTTTTTTATGTCCAATTTCAAAGTGAAATTACTTCCAATGACCAAAATTTTATTACATGGTAAAAATATAATCTAATTATATTTTATAAAAAATTAAAAAGATAATCTAACTATATAAATATATTATATTAAAAGGAAATTTTGAATTAAAATGCAGTATTTTTCACTATTCATAAAAAATGAACATTATCATAAAAACACAACAATTTCATAAAAAGTTAATTTTGATGTTAGTATTCTAAATAATAATTTTATTTTGTCAAATAGAACATATAAAATTGAAAAAAAACTATATTTTAAAAGGGTTCTCCATCAAAAGGCGGTAAATATACCTTTTAAAGAATATTAGAGTATTTATGCTTAAAATTGGATTCATTCACATTTTAAGCCTCTAAATTTTATTGGATTAATGTAAAAACATTTAAAAAACATGTGTAATCATATTGTAGTTATTTATATTCATTCCAACCAATCATAAGTCTATGCGTTAACTACTATTTAAAATAATAGTATTATATTATTTTTTTTATAACTCAACGTTGTGTGCAACGTAAGATTTCAAGGAAACCCATTGTTGCGTATTAGGTATGCCATCAAAAATAGAATCCCATTTAAAGTAAAATTAACATTTAATTTAAAAATATTAATAAATATGAAAATTTCATATTCTTTATTTACCTTAGATGTTATAGATAACCCCTGATGCATTGACAGGTCTCATGATACAAAAAAGCATGCATGCCATATAAGATGGGTATCTTGTTTACACCTACCCATTTATTAAGAACAATGTCTTGGTTGAGAGGCCTTGATGGTAAGATTCATAATATACTGGTTGAGAGGCCTTGATAAAAAATTTCCAAAATTATGTGTTTGCTTTATTAAGAATTCAGTTTCCATTATCCATGTAATTGTGATGTTGATATTATCCAAGGATTTTCATTGAAATCATGTTGTTGATTATATGGCATGTGTTTTGATTATCCACTATTCTATTTTGATTATTCTTTATTAACTCATCATAGTTTCCTCTATACATAACCCTTACTTTGTACCTGAACTCACCCTTTATTGGTTTCCTTTCCCTATTATATGAATGAGGATACTATTAATGATTTTTAGGATGAAAGAATGTTTTTTATGCTATGTTCTTATATTTATAATGTAATATGAGGATCATGTATGTATCTAATTTTCCAATACTACTAAACCAATCAATCCTACATGGTGATATCTCTTGTATCTTATACCAATGTAATAAAGTTAATATTGGTTCTAGATTACTAAAGTCGAGTTGTTACTTTTTTTATCAGAGTAATTTTTGTAGAAACCTCGGGAACTAGGTTTTAAGTAAACATAACTAACATGAGAATTATGATAATACCTTAGGGTATTTGATAACTTCTAACATGATATGTATTATTATTTTATGGTTTAGTATTCATGATGATTATGAGATAACTCGACGGTGATATTGTTTAGAGATAATGCCTAGTGTAAGGAAGGGAATCAAGTCCCATATTCAATGTAGGTATTTCCTGATGGAGTAATCCAATATAAATAGTGTTGGAATTGAGAAAATCATATCTATATTAAGGAAGATGGCTCAATTTATGATGAACAACCTTAACCGTATGGAGCAACCTTTTTTTCCACAACATGATTCGCCTATATTGGGCCATTTTATGCAATATAAGCCTCTATATTTTAATGGAATTACTAATCCATTGGTAGTTAAACAAAGGATTAATTCCCTCAAAAAGATATTTCTATATTTTGTAAGTAATGAAATAGAAAGGGTTATTATGGTATTGTATTGTATGAAAGGAGATGTTGATCAATGTTGTTCATTAATCCAAAACACTAAAGTGGTTGATGATATATACTGTATTGAATTGAAATCTTTTAAAATTATATTAATCAAAAAAATAATTTCCTTGAGAATAACAAGATTAAATGGAGATGAATTTACTCACTTTAAAGTAAAAGGAATAATAAAGTATTGTATATTAAGAGGTTAATGTTACAAGATTATCAAGGTACGTTGCAGACTACTTATGTAATCCATAAATCAATATTGAACATTTCTTTGATGGTATTATGATGGGTATCTAAAGGGAAACCTTTTTAAAATATTTTTATCATATTATGATATTGTATTAAGTGACATCAACATAGAGAAATAATTTTCTAGGTCTTATAGCTTCAAGGTAAATCAAGAAAAGAAATGGTCGGTTAGTCATTAATAAAAAAGAAATTCATTAAAGAAGAATAAAGGGAGGATGGGATTTCAAACATCTAATAATTATGGAAAGAACCACCTAGTAACTTTCTTAATGGTAATAGAAATTTGTTTCAATTGTAGAAAAGGGGTCATAAGTATTTTGAATGTAGAAAAATGAAAGAAACCAATATTATCTTCTGATTCATCTATAAAGAAATGGAGCATTATTCAAACTAATTTCCCAATCATCAAAGGAAACTCCCATAGAAGAGGACACTAGGAGAAGGCCAAACTTGTGAGAAAACCACAAATAAGGTTGAATTTCCCAAATATGTGGTAGTTGGTAGTTTGATCATAACCCTGAATTTAGCTATTTATTTATTTGATTCTAGATCTTCATACTCTTTTATATCTTCCATGTTTTCTCAGAAAATTAGATATTTCCCTAACACTTTAATAAGGGATTTATCAACCAAGACTCATACTAGAAATATTATTTCAATAAGGTTGTGTCATTTAATACCCATTATGACACATAGAAATACCATATTTTCAAACTTTATTATTATTACTTTGGTTAAATTTGATATAATTCTCTATATGGATTGGATTTCAAATTATAATGCAAAATATTATATCCAAGAGAATTATATAATGATTCAGTATGAATATGTGTGATCCCTTATCTTCAGAGGAGATACTATATCATCTTAATCTTGTCTAGATCCCCCTATATTAGATATCATTAATGAAATTCTTGTATAAGAAGAACATAAACAACCAATGAAAAGGAAAGGTTTCCTTATAATAGAATATGTGTCGATAGTGAAAGAATATGTTGATGTGTTTTCTGAAGAACTACTTGGAAATCCACCTAATAATGAAGTTGAGTTTTCTATTAATATCATTCAAAATGAAAAACCTTTATCTAAGACACCTTACAAGATATCCATAGTACAATTAGTGTAAATTAATAAACAACTACAGGAGTTGTGTCATAATGGATTTATACACCCCTAGTGTTTCAGCATTGGGAGCCCATATTGTTTTTGTGAAGAAGAAATATGGTTCTATGAGGTTTTTCACTGATTATAGGTAAATAAATGAAATTAATATAAAGAAAAAGTATCATATTACCTATATTAATTACTTTATGGATCAACTACAAAGAACTGAATATTTTTCAATGATTTATATTCATTCTAATAGTAATCAAATGTGAGTAATAAAGGATTATATTACAAAAAAGGTATTTCAAATGAGGCATATCATTTATGATTTTTTTTAATGCCTTGACTAATACACCCTCTATTTTTAGGGATATGATGAATAGAGTATTCAAGGATTATCTGGATAATTTCATTGTGGTATTTATATATGATAGTTTGATATACTATAAAAGTTATTATGAGAATAAGAGTCAATTTTGAATCATTCTTGAGACTCTTAGAGAAAAGGAGTTATATGGAAAATTTAGAAAAATCTAATTTTGGATTCAAGAAAGATTCATTTCTTGGCCAAATCATATCTAAGGATAGAATACCATTTTATCCATTAAATGAAAAGGAAGTGTTGGAATGGAAAATTCCAATAAATATAATTTAGGTACATAGTTTACTAGTATTAGAAGGTTACTATAGAAGATTTGTGAAAACATTTATCAATTAGATAACCTATTAACTAAGCTGAATTGTAAAAGGGTTATGTTCATATGGTCAGAGAAATTTAAAGAAGGTTTTTGAATAATTTAAGAAGATATTATTCAATGCATTGATATTAACTTTACCATCCGGAAGGGATGGTAGTGATTCATAAAGTTAGGGACTTAGATGTGTCCTTATGTAGATAAATAGAGTTATTTCTTGTGCATCATGGTAGTTAAAGATCCTTGAATAGAACTATCCAACCCAAGATCTTGAGTTGATAGCCATAATTTTTTCCTTGAAGATATAGAGGCATTATCTATATGGTGAAAAAATGTGAGATATATATGGATCATAAGAGATTAAAATAAATCTTTTCATAGAAAGAGATCAATATGAGGCAAAGGTGGTGTCTATAATTACTCAAAGTTTATGATTTCTCAATACACTATCACCATAGAAAGGGTAATAAGGTAGCTAATGCATTGGGTAGTAAAGATTTTGTAATTTTGACTAAGATTATAATTTAAATGGATTCAATATTCAGGAACTTAGTAAATTTGGATATGGAAATTATTAGGTATTGGAAAAATCAAAACTTTTCCAAATGATTTCCAAACCATCCTTATTGGAAATTATAAAAATTTCCTAGATCAATGATAAGATTTTACAAGAAAATTAAAGTTGTTAATGATGGAAAACTGGTGGATTTTTTTTATAAATAGGGAGTGATGAAATTTGGAAATAGGATATGTGTCTCACCCATACTTAAGATAATGATAAAAGTATTATATGAAACTCATAACTCAAATTTCTCTATACACCTTGGTAGCACCAAAATGTATCAAGATCTGAGGAAACATTTTTTTGTGGGATAATATGAAATAGAAAAATTATAGACTATGTATCAATATTATTTGTTTGTAAATAGGTAAAGGATGAGAGAAAATATCTTAAAGGATTCATGCAACCTCTACCTATTGTTGTTTGAAAATGGGATGATATTACTGTGTAATTTTTGACTAAATTTATAAAGACTGTGAGAAATAATGATTCTATATATGTTATTTTTTATCACCTTATCTAGTTCAAACATCTTATCGTTATGATGAAAGATATACCTCTTGAGTTCCTCACACAAAACTATAATAATAAAGTATTTATACTTCATGGTAGACCTATTTTGATTATATCTAATTATGACACCTATTTTACATTAGATTTCTAGAAAATACTTCAGAAGGATCTCAATATAAAGATATATTTGATCCCTACCTACCATCCTCAGAAAAATGTATAGAATAAAAGGATTATCATACATTAGAAGACTTGTTGAGTTTATGCTCACTTTAAATTCAAGGTACATGGGATCAATATTTACCTTTGTAAGAGTTTACATAAAATAATTTCTTCCATTTGAGAATTTAAATTGAAGTATATAAATCACTGTAAGGGAAAAGATATCAAATACCAACTTATTTGAATGAATTTGGTGATAGAGAAGTTGTAGGCTCAGAATGTGTTGAGGATAGAATAGCGAGTAAGAAATATTCATAGTCATATTAAGGTGGATTAGAGTATAAAAAATAATTGTGCGGATAACTGATGGAAGGATTTATAATTTCAAGTGGTTGATCATGTTTTCTTAAATTTATCTCTATGTAAATGTTTTACAATTTTTGTGATGAATAGAAACTAAGTCCTAGGTATATTGGTGCTTTTTAAATTCTAGAAATAATTGACGTTGTGGGTCACCATTATGAAATGTCGCCAATCCTCTATAATGTTCATGATATATTCCATATTTTATTATTAAGGAAGTACATACTAGTCTCAATTCATTTTATCACCCCTAATTAAATATAATTGCAACCTAATTTATTTTTCTTTGATGATACTACATATATTATTGACACTAGGGAACAAGTGTTTCAGAATCATACAATAAAAATTGGTGAAGGGACTTTGGAGAAATCATAAAATAGAAGAGGAAATGTGGGAACCAAAATAAGTTATAATGAAGAAATACTCACATTTGTTCACAAGGATACATTTTGTAAATTTTTAGGATTACATTTATGAATGAGTTGATAATGTAAAACCTGAGATTCAGTTATAGAAATATTTTCTTTATAAAGAAACTATAGCATAATACACTGATATTTATTCAAGGATGTGATTAAAATATAAATTATCAATTTTTTTAAATGAATTTTTATGAAATGAATTTAATTTTTGAATTATTCATTACAAAATTATCATAGGGTTATTTTTTTAGATTTTTTAGAAATAGTTGATTTTTTGGTGAATATTAAAAAATAAGATATTACAAAAACTGTCACTTTTAAAACATTATACTCAGATAATAATAATTTTTAATATTATAAAAAATTATATATAAAAAATATATATTTAATAATTAATACAATTCATATAAAATATAATGTTTATCTTATAAATATATTCTTAACATTTTGGAAATATAAGTAATTCTTTTGTTAAAATAAAATTTGTTTATAGTTCTTCTCTTATAATAAAGTATTTATAATTTTCATTTAGGTTTTGGTTTAGTTTGAATGAAAAATAATCCTCATTTTATTTTATATAATCCAATTAATTCCATTATAATCAACATTTTACTTTATTTTTCTATAATATCATTTTTATACTTAAAAATGATTTTTTCTGGAAAGTTGTTTTCATCATGTTTTATGGGATTGTTTTTAAATTGATTTTTGCCACTTATAGAAATAAAATTTGATACAATGTAATTGTTAATTTTAATAATAAATTCCAAATTTAATAATGATTTCACATTCATTTTTTTGTTATAATGAATAATAACTTTGGTAAAAAAATGTCAGTTGCCACAGTAAGAGTTAAAACAAGTTAAAAGGATTAAAACTAAAATGATGAGGGTTAAAATTACATAAAAACCTATATAAATACTATTTTATAGTCATATTTATATCCTATATATAATAAAATGAGTCATTTTGGACCCATTTTCTTGATTAAGACTTTAATATATTTTAATATTTTGAAAAATTCCTAGTGTGTCATTTCCCTCACTTATACAAGGATACCACCTTCCATATACTCTCCATACCTAAAGAGATATCTAGATCAAAAAATACCAACCAAAATCCTTTCTTAACATACCTATCCATGTCTTAGAGGCCCCATTTTTATCAGAATACCATCCTATTGAAGTATTTAGGTATAAACCTAAAGATGTTATTTGAAGAAGATGTATAGTTATTTACTAAGTGTTTTCTTTTTTATTTATTCTTTTATATACTTAAAACCTCTCATAACCATTGTGATATAATAATATAATTATATACCATATTATTAAATTTTATTTTTTTATGTTATAACGCTTTTTATTTACTTATACATTTAATGGAAAATTAAAACATCGCTTGTGCGTACGTATGGACTACCGTATCAACGTAGTGATGTAATTTGTTTTTCATCACCACTTCATATGAATGGTTATGAATATGGAAATAAGTAATATATATGATATTTATGTAATATTAATGATTCTATAAATATAATATATCATTTAACTTCTTACCTTTCCACCTGTTAAAAAATGATAGCATCGCTCGTGCGTATGTGTGGACTACCACCTCCACAAAGCGATGTGATTCACTTTTTATGTCCTGTTTTCAAGAATTATTATATATATATAATGTATATATAAGATATTTATATCATTATTAACATTATAATTATGATTTGAATATAATAAATATGCAAGGACTGAAACTACCTAACTGAAACTTACATGATAAATGAAACAGTTAACACTAAAAAAAGATGATTTTAATAAATAATTATTATTAAACAGGTGTTGAAATGTTATAAGTGGTTCATATATGATATTACAAGTATTTTATGGTATTTTTATATAATTATAATAAATTTAATGTTATTATATAATAGGTTAAAATCACTTATGATGCAAGTTGAACTTAATGGATTTCTGTTAAAATCTCATTTTATTTCTAGATTCTTTATATTTATATTTCCTTTTGGAAAATTACATGATCCTAATTTTTAACCCCTACATATAATATTCTCATTTTTTATGTTGGGTTTTACATGTTTATTTTTCATTTATTCTCTTGTTGGATCAATAATCTACAAGTAAGTTTTATGTAAGGGACTTTTTAAAAAAAATATTGTTTTGAAGATTTCCTTCCAACCCTTTTTCCTCTATGTCCATATTTTTTGCAAAATATTTTTAATAATGATTTTAATATTATCCATAAATTTATTAAAGTAATTA
This sequence comes from Viscum album, assembly GCA_963277665.1. Lineage (NCBI taxonomy): Eukaryota > Viridiplantae > Streptophyta > Magnoliopsida > Santalales > Viscaceae > Viscum > Viscum album. Next base: position 1,102,267,462 of record OY728134.1, on the reverse strand, counting down.
TTAAACATGTTTAACTTTTTATAATTTTTTTTAAAAGAAATGCTTTTGTCATTTTCCAAATTGATGTACTCTTTATTAAAGGTGTGAATATAATATTTATTTTAACAAACACCACATGAATGAATTTTTCCATTGTCCTAGATAATATTTTCTTTGAATGTTCCTTTAGAAGTTTCCATAGTTATTTTAAAATAAAATATTTTTCTCAATATTTTAGGTATTTTTATTTATAATTATATCAAAAGATAAGTGTATTAGTTTCTTATGGGAATGGAAAGAATTTTGAAAAGTGAATTATAAATCTATTTTTACATGAAGTTACAAGAATGTTTCTTTTAATATATTGATTACATTTTCTCTTCTAAAGGTTTGGTTTTACTAAAAACTATTCATTTATAATGAATCGATTCTCTTCCATTACTAATAATAGATTAAACCTTATTTTGTGATCATTCACTTTCTTGTGATCATGTTCTCTATCACTCTCCATTATTCATTGGACATTATGTTTCTATTTCAAGTCCATATTTTTAATATCATGGATGAATTAAGTATCATTTATATTAATTTAATTACCTTTAAACTATATACCTTTTATATATGTGGTATTAGTTGAATAATTTATTTCATTTACTGGGGAAATATTGATGTTATTTATTCTTTATTAAATATGGATAGTTGTTAGATTATAAATAATTTTGAGAATGAATTGTATCGATCATTCAAAATATGATGAATGCATATGATAGGAAAGTTATGGGTAGGGATTGGTTATATATAGCCCCCTTGATGCATCGACGGGTCACATGAGACAAAACAATAGGCATACCATATTTGATAGGTATTTGGTTTACACTTGAAAATTTATTAGGAATGTTGTCTTGGTTTAGCGGTATTAGAAGTAGGATTCAAGATATATTTCTTTTATTTTCTATAATCCATGTGATTTCTATGTTGAAATTAGTCACAGATGTTCATTGAACTCAAGTTGTTGATTGAATGGAATTTGTTTTGATTATCCACTCCTCCATATTGACTATTTCTTATTTACTCATGATATATTCCATGGTATGTAACCCATACTGAGCATATGATATCACCCTTTATTTTTCCCTTTCTTAGGATATTATGAATGATTTTAAGGATAAAATAATTTTTTTATATTAGGTTTTTATATTTACAATGTAATATGGGAATAATGTGTGTGTATTGTTTTGCAAGACAATTAAACTGATTAATTCAGCATGGTGATATCCGTTGTATCTTGTACCAATGAAAAAAAGTAAACACTGGCTCTAGGTTACTAGAGTCAGAGCATTAAATATATTTTTATATTAATTTAGAATCTATTAGATACCAATATTCTTTGGGAGATATTAATTATGAAGATATTAGAATATCAGATAGATTGCGGATTTCGAACTCAAAACTAAGGGAAGTTAAATTTTGGGTATTTATTCAAGATAAATTTTTGAAAGGAATTATATTTAGAAACAATATTCAAAATTTAAATTTAAATAATTGAATTTTTAATACCATATAATCATCAGAATATTGATTAAAATGTCAAAGGAAATTAAGGATGTTTAATTATAGATTTATTGGAGGATAAAATATCAGGAAATATTATTTAAAATTCAAATATGAATTTGAATATTAATAGCCTCATAATTATGTATAATCATTAAAATATTTAATAGATGATTTTAAGAGATATTTTTTAGAAGATATAAAGAAAATAGAATTATGGAAAGCGTTTAAAATTCAAATTCTAAATATTTTAATTTTTGAAGGCTTCCAATTGTCAAGTGATTGATTCAGATTATTATGAATAATTAAGTGCATATTTGTAGACACCATGAAATTTATTCCATGAACTTTTCTGAAAAATTTACCCAACCGGGCTCAAAAAATATGCGGTGTAACTCTACATTTTTCATGGTGGTCAGTAATGGAAACGAACGCACTAGCCCGAAGGGCCGGGCCCACAACCCTGCACTGATCCCAAGTAGGGGTTGTGGGGGCGCAGACCCCACGGTATGGAGTAATTATTTTGGCTATGTCCTCAAAGAGGCACCCAAGGTACCGACACACAAATAAATGCATGCCACCATGATGGAGCTGAATGGAGTCACTATTTTGGATAAGTCCTCAAAGTAGTGCCCTAATCTACCCAAAACTCTATCAGCGCGCAAGGTACTTTCACACCATAATTCTGGTGCACATGTGACTTGAGCGCCCAATATCTTTTCACATAGGGTCCTATTTTTGCCTATAAATAGACCCTTGGGGCCTTCATTTGTACAGACAAATTTCCTTGAATCCTAATTGCTGCTCTGGTCTCCCTAGTGCTTCGCCCAAGTCTTCCAAAACTTTCAAGGTAGTTCTTTAACCCCTAGAGCATAAGATTTGAAGAAGGGTCATAAGACTTAAGTCCTTTTAGTGTTTGAAAACCATAACACTTGCGTACCTAAAGCACCAAATCTCCCTAAATCAGAAACACTTGTGCATCACGTATTATTTTCATAGGAACTTGAGCACCCCAATTCTATAAATACCTATGTATACTCTTGAAGGATTAAGTCAAGTCTCACCCAAGTATTAAAATATAGGTTGTTCATCTCTTAAGTGAACATCATGTTTCCCAAGCCTACTTGTGTGCCCATATTTGTGCTCTAATACATACTTGGGTACCCCTCTTTGATTCACCTACTCTCTTCAGTCTATAAGCTATCAAACCCTCCTCAAAGCCATTCATGGCATGGATTCTTCTTCATTGGATCCCTTGTCTAAGAGGGATTTTATTGAGACCTCCACCAAAACCTCCTGACATATCAACCCTTTGGGAAAGGCACGTCATCGTGTCTCTTATTTGGGCTTGTATATCTGTAGTCATAAGTTTCCCACATTTTTTCACAATAGGGTTAGGTTTCATGGAATGTCCGTGGGTTTGAATATCCATAGTCACATGGACCTTTCTCCCAGGAATAGTATTGCGAATTTCATGGTTTGGAGGAAGGTTTGGGTCCTGACCTCTCCCTTCTCAAAGACCCGGAACATCGAGTCTTTGGTAGGGAAGGTACGATTCACACCTACTTTTCCATTTGAACAAAGTAGAAGTCTCCCTATCCTACTAGGATCAATTTTAGGGCATCCATCCTGGTGTAATCACCTAACCTTTATCCCTTCCTCCTTTAATTGGACCCTTGTCCAATGTAAAGAGAACAGGGGGAAGGCTCATCGCCTCACCCTTATCCACCCTGGCCACCATAAGCTCACCCTCTTCCACCAGCAGAGGAGGGAAAGTTTGGGTGCCTTTGTTGAATCTTTTGCATACTCTTGTTTCTCACACTGATCATAAATCATGTGGTCTTAGATAGTTTTCATAATCATAACATTTGAACAGATTCTGAACTATTAGAACTCTGATTCCTATTCAAATCAGGATACGTAGGAGGCCTTCTTAGGGCCCGAGCTCACTAGATATCCTCTTCCAAAATCCAACTCTAATTCCCTGAATCTAGGCATCCTCCTTAGAAATAATCCCCAAATTATACCCCCAAATAATCAAGGAATCCTTTTTATAATGTAATCCCAAACCCATTTCTCTCAAAAGACTACACTCTCCTATGAGATTTATCGAACTACGTGGGCTTTGATTCTCATCCAAATGGGATACGTAGGAAGCCTCCTTGAGGTTCAAACCTGACACTTCAAATCAAACCTGTTCTCCTTGGTCCATATTCCCTAGAGGGTATAATCTTACTTGGAAACCCATATCCTTTCCAAGCTCCTTGGATTGCTTCAGCATAAGTCCCACACCAAACTTTGACTAATAACTTTTAACTTAGATGTCTTTACCACATGACATTAATCTGTATGGTTAGGTCCTTATCACATAACCTTAAAAGGTATGATGTGTCTCATTAAGTGGCAATGAACTATGAGGGTTGTGATTACTTTCACAAGGATACATAGGTATCCCATTTTATGGGTATAATTCCAATATCAAAACAAACCTTCATCTCCATGGATGACAAAAGATTATAGAGTGCCCCATTGAGTGGATTAAATACCAATATCATCATAATGACGATTAAAATAATCTCTAAATAGTATATGATAGGATCCCATTGATGGAGAACCTTAGATACATATGGATATCTCCATTGATAAAGAAACTTGAATACATAATGACGATTCTAAATTTTAAATATGTTAAAAAGTGATTGAAAATTCCAAGGGTAACTTCTGTTATACTTGGTAAATTAATAAGGATTATGAAAATATCTTAAATTTATAAAGAGAGTCCTATAGTGGACAATAATTCACTTCTAAAGGGTGTGATGAGTCTGAACTCCCATCCTCTCGCCCAATTCATGTTCCTAAGTATCGTAAAGTTCAAAATTAATAAATTTATGAATTTGGAAAGTAGGTCCCTTTTTGATAAAGAACTATTGGGTGTTTCTAGTTCAATGAATGAATCCAATGGAAATTTCCTGGAAGCAGCGATTCTTTAAACTAGAACACATGTTTCAAGGATCTATAAAACAAAAAAGGTGAACTCGACGTGAATACTTAACCAAGTAAATAATGTTACCCACCTATCAGGCCCATATCAATTGTTAAAGGAAGGTATACAAAGGAATCCATCATGCATTTGTCCACTTAAAAGGTGTCTCTTTAATGGAATTTATTGTTGTTTTTAACTTTTCTTTTCAAGAACACCCTTCATCTAAAATGGATTTCTTCAAGATGAAATGTGGAAACTTCCCAACCATTGCTCAAGCTGGATCTTCATCCACAGAAAGGAAGCCATCACCCACCCAACATCTTCAACATTAGGTCTCTAACATGATGGTAAGGTAGTACCATCAGAACAGTACAATCCCAACCTTGGAGGCTGCCCAACAGGCTCTGTAGGTCAATAACAATCCTCCATCACCCATCCAACAAAAACTGATGATCAAGAAGTAGACGGTGTCAACCATTGTCTTTAACCATTTTAGGTCTTTATCCTTAGAACGCAACAAACAATCCATTCCATACTACAGGGAGGTAGATCAAGAGGTCACTTAGGGTATTAATCAAAAGATACAGGGATCCTTCCTGAGGACTCCCACTAACAATCGCTACAAGAAAAATCGCGTGACACTGAACCCCCAACATGATGGGGGTGTTGTCTCTAGATGTTCGGCCCAGGTCCCTCAGACCTGGACACACAAGACGAACCACCAGGGACAACTTTCAGTTAATAGGGAGAAGGTTCTACCTTTTCCCCTCCGGAGAAGTCCATTAACCTAACATGATGGAAAACAACAAGCGAGCACACACAACCGTCTTTCCTAATTCTGATACCTAGCAGACTCGTTTAGCAGCCACCCACCAATCCTACCAGACAAATCTAGTGGAGTACTGTGAATAGGCACATACACTTGTTTACAAATTATCATCCAATCAGAAGGCTCGTCTGACAGCATTTAAATAAGCTCTCCATTCAAATGTGGTGGAAAGTGGTAAATAGGAACATACACCAACTTAAAATCCCCAATTATTCTAGTTGTCTCGTCTATCAGTATTGAAGGAAATTCATCAACCTTTCATGATGGAAAACAACCAAAAGGCACAAACACCTTCCAGCGTTCATTAATCCATCCAACTGTCTTGTTTGCCATCACCTGGAGAAGTTATTTAGAAATATCCAACAATAAATATAGGATATACCCAACTCTCTACCCATATACATGAGTACTGTCAATACCCATTGATAGGAAAAAAATGACCGGAGCAGGCACATACACCTACTCCCCATACGGAATGGACATATATTCCCATTTTGACCATTGAAATCACCAGACACATCTTATCAATGATGAAAGGGAATACAAAAACCCTTTCCCATATTCTGGAAGCATGCTAGAATATTATAAGCATTACTTTAGTAGCACTAGGGGAACATACACATAAATCTATCCCCACACCTGGGATGACACATCTACATGACATCTCGAAGTAGATACATACATCTATTCCAGTCCAGGAGGGTCATGGGGCATACTCCCCCATATCATACAGATAACCAGATCGGAAACATACACCCTTTCCAATTGGAGGTAATCGGTCAATTTTGGTGACCGCTCCAAGTCAGACACATACACATGCCCATGATAACCACTTCTCCCAAAAAGTGGCCCCAACTATGTGTAAGAGGTCATCCAAGAAGAAATATTACCAAACATAGTTGAAAACTCAAGAGTCAAGATGCAATTTGGATCCTCTTAATGATGGAATTCTTGAATCCCTCAAACATTTATCTGTTGTAGTTCAAGATCCTACACTCTCATTACCAAATTATTGGAGTAGTAGTAGTAATTATGATGATCTATGTCAGACACTTCATCATGAAACCCTCAGTGTGGCCATAATACCAATGATAAAGAAGATATATCTCTTGTTGTAATCCACCATGGTGGTCCTCCCCATGATGGCATTCATTATCAAAGTACTCTCTATAGTAGTTTTTTTCATTTTCAAAACAATTATATAATTGAAAATATAGTAATGTGAAAGCCCTCTTATCTCGAGGAATATTCCAATACAAGGATAGTCAGGTCTGATTCCTTTGAATTAAGAGGTGAAATAATTTCTCAACTAAAATATATCTTAAGGGAATGGTCATTCTCCGAACCTCCCTTGGGTCATTTTTCTTCTAATACAAAATAGGAAAACACGATTGATCCCATTGTTTTTAATAAAACAATCAAGAAGTGTCCACTTTGGTCAGACCAAGTGGAGAAACATCCAGTAAAAGATAATTAATATATGTTAAATATGAGAAAAAAATTGGCTAAAGGAGAAATACCAGTCATGTTCCGGCCTTTGGAAAATTCTTAATATAATATTCCAAAATTGATGGTAGATGATTGCATTCATGATGTCTGCCTCAACTTATAGAAGACTATTTATAATTTTAAAACTAAATTATTATCATATGATGAATATCAAAATCATGTAAAGGTAATAGAAGGGTTGCAACACCAAATTGACTTGACATCTCTCTCAGTTTCCCAACATCCAAAGGTTGAAAATATGTATAGAACACTTCAGTGTAAATGCCTCAATTATTTAAAGAGGTTATGCCAGTTAATTTATGACACCCCATATGGTTTTTGTGTTAGAGTATGGAGTGCACATAGTCCATTGCATTTTACTACACTCCAAAATCATAAAACCCTCAAAAATTGGTCTCATGCAATGTTATTTCTCATGGCCGGATACAATCAACAAATTTTGTATGTAATCAAATTTACTCTCAAGAACAAGCCTCAACTAGATCTCCTCAAATTCAGGCCTAAATAAAACAAGTTGTTGAGTTACATTTAAATCAAGCATATGAGAATCTTGAGAAGGCATCTCGCTTAGAGGATGTCAGTAATTAGATAACACAAATGTGTGAAATAACACAACGATCTTCTGAAACAGGTGATTTGAGTGGTTGTAAAATAATACACCCATCTAATGCCTGAACAAAAAATTGAAAAATCAGAAGAGAAGCAGCGTGAATATCAGCCATAGCAGTTCAAGAGCCCCCCAGCTTGCAGGGATTTGGGATTGTTTAATTCAACCTTCAAATTCAATAAAAAAAATTTTAAATTTTGGAGAAGAATAACAGGAACATCCCGAGCCTACAGGGCTTGAGGACTTTTTACTTTTGAAATCCCCATCTCAATGGAAGTCATTTTTCTCCCAATTAGGGAAGAATCCACAAAGAGATTGCATAACTGAACTATACAAGGATTCCCTTTGGGTTACTATCCATCAAACCGCTCCTAAGAAACAGTCATATAGAAGAGCAGAGTCTCATGGAAGATACAGAAGGAGACAATCTTACAAAGATACTGACAGAATGTCATTAATGCATTATGCGTCAGTGAATGCTATTAACACCAGTGTAGAAGATCGTCCAGAAAATGAGTCCAGCTCAGGGGAATCATAATATGAAGTTCTTATCCCTAACATGGTACACACCAAAGAAAATGAAGGTGGTGTGCATACCTGAAATCAAAGGCTTACCCAAAATCTTGGTATGCCCTCAAATAACCAACTCCCACCCCTCTGAAAGGCATTTAACAAGGGGAAAGGTAAAAGTTAGATTGCATCTCACATTTCCACTGGAGAAGGTCAATCTCTTTCACTTGAAGAAATATTTTCACAATAAGAGAAGGAGATGAAAGAGTTGAAAAGACTCAATATAGAGTTATTTGAAGAAGCATTTCTGCTAGACATACTCCCCAAGAAGATCCTCAACTTTCACATCCTATAAGAGCTCCTCAGAAAAGAGGACTTGTGATAACTACATACGCGGATAATGAATTTCCTCCATTGGGTGCACAACCAGAGTAGAATCAAACACATCCTTATTGGCATGTTCCTGTGGGTTATCCAAGAAAAATACCAGCACCACCACCAGTGGTTTTTCCAATCATTTCACTAGATCAAGCTCCAATTGCTATACCTATACATGTTACAACTCATCTCGATATTCCCAAAATTCTTATGAACACAATTGAAGCATTAACAACTCAATTGGAAGCTATGGAAGAACAACGTGCACCAGTTCAATTGGAAAAGAGATCTTTCCCTGAATGGGTGGATCCAATCTCTCCACCACCAAATCTTGTGAATACTACATTCCCCATCTTTAATTGTTCAAAAGATCAAGAGAAACACTTAATGCATTTCGTTTCTCATTGTATTCCCATGATGGGAAATCCTTAATAACAAGAAGAAGTAAATCTTAGGTGTTTTGTGAAGTCATTAAAAGGACCAGCTTTTGTTTGGTATACAAGTTTGTAATCTCGATCAATTAGTATATGGGAAGATCTTCGCTAGAAATTTATTCTTTAATTTAGCTCAAAACTACCGAAGATGAAATTTTTTGATCTCAAGAATTTTAAACAAAGGGAAAATGAAAGAGTCCCAGATTTCATTTCTCGATGAAAAGGATTAAAATATTCCTTAAGTCAGACACTCCCTCTAGAAGAGTTACTACCAATTTGTGTGGAAAATCTATGTGATGGGTTACATACACTATTTATCCCTGTGAAATACATAGGAGGGTTTTGAGATAATGATTCAATTTCCCAGCAGGTAGAGGATTCTATTATAGAAGCTAAAGCTAAATCTTGTATAATTCCATCAGCTATAGGAAGGAGAACAGGGAAAGTAGAGGTTGTTATAGTCACACTCAATAAAGAACATATTCCTACTTACACTTAAAAAACTTTCATCATATCGAAGGATTCATCTTGCCAAGCATCAACAACAATGACTGCCTCGTCAAGATGATCAATGAGATCAAAGAAGAAAATAGTTTGAGGCGTTAAAGAACAAAGTTTATTCTTTCCAGAATAAACAAGTTTAGGGTTACTTCATCTCAAATATGGAAAATAATTTGGTTCAGTTTCCAAGGATGAAGAAACCAAAAAAAGAAGAATCTGAAGATCTTATGAATTATTGTCCCTTTCACCATATTTTGGGGCATCCCATCTAGGAGTGTTTTTTCAAATACCTCCTGAAAAAAATGGTAGACTCTGGAAAAGTAAAATTGAAAAGTTCTTCATACCAAGTAGCATGTGTTACTGCTACAGATCCAAAGGAAGAAAGAAAATGGAAGGAAGTCAAAAGTAAAAATGTGTAGAAATATGTTGTTTGGATGATCTGGAAAATGATCAACTAAACTCATGCCATTCTAAGAACATAATTAAAATAACTGATTGTTCCTTCTGCCACTCCCGCCACAGAAAAACCACCTTCATCAAAAGGTCAATCCTCAAAGAAGTGATGTGATCAGAAGGATAAAGAGAAATCAAAAGAAGATGAGATCATGTCAAGACCAAAGTTGTCTTTGACTATGGTAGATTTCATTTCATCTCTTTCAAAAAAATGGGCACCTCCCTGCCAAACAACAAAACTAGAACTGACCTGTCAAGCAGAATCTTCTTTAGATGAGTAATTGATCTTTGGTTCCATAAAATTTATCCACTTAATGGATCCTTATACCAATTGTGATTCAAATTATAATGAGTCGGAGTTTCATGTACCTAATTGGGGAACTAGAGGAAGAGGTCAAGGTCAAGGATACAAGGTAAGACATAGGAATTCTAGAAGACACTATTTTAACTCTACCCCTGCTCGAACCGTATATGTGTCGGAAACTTCTGGAAGATCCCTTCAGCGGGCTCAACAAGAACATGGAGATTATTCCATGCATGATAGGTTCAGTCCTAACATGATTATTTCGGAGGAACGATTAGAGGCTACACCATATTCCTCCCATAAAATAGATAGACCTAGTTATTCTATTCTACCAAATCCATGAGTATTTCTAGTTTCTATTTTGACATAGGGTACATCCACACCTGGAGCGTCAAATTCCAATACACCTGCAAAACCATATCTCTATGTAGGGAAATTTAGACCTCTAGTCCAAAAGTAGGATTTCTTGAAATATCTTTCCCAATTACCGACCAAATTTTCAATTTTGGATGCCTTGAATTTTCCAAAAGAGCTTTGAGAATCACTTATTGAGGCTTTGTCAAGTCCTTAAGAGTTTGAAACTGAAGTTGTTTCTACTAAGGATTACTATATACAGAATGATCTTGAAAATTTTCATGTAGTTATATTTTTTACAGATGAAGATGATTTTGTATATGGACATATCAGGCCCTTGTATCTATCTGGAAGGGTCAATGACATAGACATATGAGGAGCCTTCATTGATAATGGCTAAGGAGTCAAATTCATTCTTATTTGTACACTTAGATGATTGGGCCTCACCTAATCTGAATTATCTCCTTCTACTTTAATGTTGCAAGGATATGATAAGAATGAGCAAGAACCTCTAGGCAAGATTACACTTAGAACTCATTTTGGGGGATCTTGTGTCTAATTCAGATTTCATTGTTATTCATCAGGACACAACCTTCAACATTCTACTTGGAAGGCCTTGGATACATCAACATGCGGTCATACCTTCTCTATACCACCAATGTCTCAATTACTATTTCAATGGTCAAATTGGGACATTGTATAGTGACATGGATCCATTCAAAACATGTGAATCTTAATAAATTGAGGTATAATTTTATCACATGAAGGGAACGAAGTCCATGGAAAAGGAGGTAACCATAATCAATGCTCTGAATGGCTTGGAAAAGATCCCGTCGAACCAATTCATACATTTGAGTACAGATTATGTGTTACCTATAAATCAGATTGAAATGATAAACCCAAATTTGAACACTCATCGAGTAACTTCCATAATGTCAATTGCGATAATTGAACCTTAAATCATAGGAGAAATTGTTGATTCACCAAGTAGTGATGGAAGTTTAAATGGAGATGTATTCATTTCCTCCATTGAACTTCATCAAGTATCTACTTCATTAATCATATTAGAAGAAGTTGTAGTAATACTAGAGGAAGACAATGATGTTGATTCCCAATCCATCATCTCCTCTTTATTACCCTAGAAAGACCCTCCATCATCAGTAGGGTCAAAAATGGTGGCCCCTTCTTTAGGATGTTCAAATACTAATTCTTCCCCTAACTCTAGAAGATTTTCTTCATCATCTACTGTGCATGAATAAATAGAAGCAATGAAACATAATTCAAAAGAAGATAAAGATCTCAAGGATTCTCCCCTAGTATTTGAGAAAGGTGACTCTACCACTGTGGATGTGCTCAGAGAAATAAATCTAGGTACAGAAGATGATCCACGCCCCACTCTATTTAGTGCGTCCATGACTCTTGAAGAGTAAGAAGAGTATACTTCATTTCTAAAGAAACATCGAGATATTTGTTTTGGAATTATACATAAATTCCAAGACTTAATCCCAATATAGCTACTCATCATTTAGGTTTTCCAGAAGAACATCGAGGATTCAAGAAAATAGTAAGAAGAACACACCCAACTCATGCCTCTAGAATTGAAGATGATTTTGATAAGATTATAAAAGATAACTTTTTTAGGGTGGTTCAATATCCTAAATGGATTTACCACATTGTCCCAGTGAAAAAGAAGAATGGGAAAATCAGAGTTTTCATTAATTTGAGAGATCTTAACTAGAATTTTCCTAAAGATGACTTTCCAGTCCCGATCATAGAGATTTTAATTGATGCAATATCTAGCTATGAAATTATTTTTTTATGGATGGTTACTCTGTGTACAATCAAATCTGCATGTCCCTAGAGGATGAAGAATATATATCCTTCAAATCCCCTCATGGTGTGTTTTACTATCGGGTAATGCCCTTATCTTAAATAATTCAGGTGTAACATATCAACGTGCCATGAACCTTATCTTCAAACCCTTCTTAGGAAAATTTTTCAAAAGTTATGTGGATGATTAGGTGTTTAAATCCAGAAAACATTCCAATCACTTGGATAATCTGGAGACCATATTCAATAAACTTTGGCAACATAGTTTGAAGATAAACCCCTTGAAATGTGCTTTCGAGATAACCTCAGGGATGTTCCTTGTCTTCGTTGTATTACATCATGGTATAGAAGTTGATCTTGATAAAAAAATCAATCATTGGAATTTTACCTCCTCAAAATTTAAAAAATTTAAGAGGACTCCAAGGACACTTGGCCTATATTCGGTTCTTTATCGCTAATTTGACAGGCTAGTGTTTTCCCTTCACCATATTAATGAAAAAGAGAATCACCTATCAATGTACTGAAGACTACCAAGAAGCATTTGATACCCTCAAGAAATATCCATTGAGTCCATTGATATTAATTCCACATGTTTAAGGAAGACCACTTATTATATATGTGACAACTTTAGAGCGATCACTAGGTGCCTTCCTTACCCAAAAGAACGATGTCGTGAATGAAAACAACCTTTACTATCTCAGTTGAACTATGCTTGATGCAGAAAATCAGTATTCAAGTATTGAAATGTGCTGCCTAGCATTGATATTTGCAGTTCAGAAATTGAGGCACTACCTGCAACATCATGAGGTCCAATTGGTATCTCGCAATAACCCGCTCAAATTTATCCTCAGTCATCCTATGCTTATAGGGCGATTGGTACGATGGGAAGTTATTTTACAACAATTTGATATCTAGTTTGTGCCTTATAAGGAAATAAAAGGCCAAGCTCTAGGCGACTTCCTTGCTGAACACCCATTTGTGGAAGATACATCATTAAATACTGAACTTCCTAATGAATAGGTCTTCTCTATTCAAGATAGTTCCCAAATATGGCAAATGTACTTTGATGGTGCCTCCATAAGTCCAATAGAAAAAAGAATAGAAAAACCTAAGATCAACAAAGTTGGGATAGGAATTATACTTATCTCCCCTTAAAAGGAAGTGTTGCCATATTCCTTCCTATTATTGGAATGTGGAACCAAAACTGAGGCAGAATATCAAGCTCTCATCGTAGGATTGGAATTGTAACTTCATGTGAATGTAAACCACTTTAAAGTGAAATGTGATTCAGAGTTGGTGATCAAACAAATCAATGAGGAATATTCTATCAGAAAAGAAGAATTAATCCCTTTGTGTGATTATGTCAGAGGGTTAATGGCTGAACTTCCCTTATAGCCGACATTGTCTTATGTCCTATGATCACAAAATTCCCAAGATGATGCACTGGATAATGCATCTATAACCTTGGCAGATCCAAATCGGCACGAGAAAGTCACCAGAATAGTCCATCGTCATGTGTTCTCACCTTTAGTTCAAACTAGAATGGAGGAAATTGATGAAATTATCCCTATTTCTGATCCATATGGTCATACCATAGGATGAAGAACACCCATAATGGAATACCTTCAAAATGGATTACTTCCACCAGTTAGGGATGAAAAAGAATAGATTTGACGACGAGTGGCCAATTTTACTCCTTATGATAGTCGAGATCACTAGAATATCCTTTATAAATGTGGATTTGATGGAATACTCTTTAGGTGTATAAATGGAGAAGAAACTGCAACTGTCATGAAATAAGTACATTCAGGAGCTTGTGGTGCTCACCAGTCTGGGCAGAGGATTTATGATCAAATCTGAAGGATTGGATACTTTTGGCCTTCAATGACGCGGGATTGCACAAATTTCACTAAGAAGTGTCATCCCTACCAAGTGAATTCCAACTTCATTCATTAACCCCCAGAGTTGTTAAATATAGATAAATACTCCCGGCCATTTTCCACATGGGGAATGGATGTAGTGGGGAATTATCCTCTAGCCACGTCTAAGCAATTCAAGTATATTCTTACTACTACTGATTTCTTCTCTAAATGGGCTAAGGAAATACCTCTCAAAGAAATCGAATCCAAATGCATTGTTAGTTTTGTCAAAACTAATATCATCATAAGATTTGGTGTCCCTCAAACTATGTTGATGGACAATGGAACCAATTTCTATTTTGTTGAGGTAAATAAGTTATATCAGGAGCACAATATCAAATCCAACCATTCATCTCACTATCATGTAGCGGCCAATGGACAAATAGAGGCCTTCAATAATACCCTATCAAATACACTCCATAAGATGGTGGATAAAGATAATAAATCTTGGCTTAATAAAATTTTGCTTGCTTTATGGGCTTATCCGACTACTACTCGTACTGCCACCCAGGAAACCCCTTATTCATTGTTGTATGGAACAGAATCAGTTTTGCTAATTGAAATTCAATTGCCTTCAATTATAATTGCAATATATGATAATTTTTCTATAGATGAGAAGTCTCAGAAATGGTTTGATGAGTTGGAATGATTAGATGAGAAAAGACTGTATACTTTGCATCATTTAGAAGTCTATCAGAACAGAATAGTGCAGGCCTTTAACAAGAAAGTTTACCTCCATTCATTTCTTCAAGGAGAATTTGTATTGGTCCTCAAGACTACAATGATACTAGGAAAGAAACCACCAAACCATGAGCCAATGTGTGAAGGACATTATTCCATACATAATTTCTACTCGAATGGATCTAATGCCTTAATCTCAATGTATAGAGATCTTATTACAACTCCAACCAACACGATATTCTTGAAGAAATACTTTTTTTAATTGCACATATCATCCTCACTACATGACTCTAAACTACATAGCACAAGGTCCTAGTCACAAGATGTTAAACTATATAACAACCATAAGCGTCCAAGTAGCACAACGATAAAATGCGCCACATATTTGTCCTTATCGCATGACATTAAACTGCATGACATCATTTGTCCTTGTTACATAACATTAAACTATACGGATAACATCTTCTTTACTTGATGTTAGGAGATTCCATATGTAAGCATCATTGATATCATTTCTGCTCCTTAGTGGCATATGAGTCCCTTTCTTCCCTATGTCTAAGTCAGATCTTCATAGGGACCTCATTTAAAGAACTACATATGGATTGATTCTCATCTATTTGAGATACATATAATTTCCTGGATCTCCAATCATGGGCCCAGCCACAACCAAAAAATATTTTATTTCCTTTTCTCCTCCTGTATATGAATCAGATTTATACAGAGTATTCCCTTAAGATACATGATTTTATCTTTATACCATTTTTCATCTTAAGATTAATCATTATTCTAGAATGTGTTAAAATCCCCTTTCTCCCACATCAAACTCGATTGGTGTAAGAAATTATTGTTCGATAACTAAGTTTGGCTTGATTCTCATCTATATGAGATACGTAGAGACACATGGATCTCCAATATTGGGCCCAACCATGATAAAAATCCACTATTTTTTGTTCCTTATATAAGAATCAAACCTACTTAGGGAATGTTTAAAGAACTACGTATGTATTGATTCTTTCCCTTAGCAAGATACGTAGTGACACTTGGGTTTCATCCCTTAGTCCATCTACAACAAGTCTTTCTTGTCACATCAGTTCATATTCCTCCTTACCGCATGACGTTAAACTGCACAAAAATCCAAGAACTATGTTTGGATGGATTCTTTCTCCAACAAGATACATAGTGAAACTGGGTCCTATACCCTATCTGAGCCATCAATTAATCATAATACCCTTATTCTTCATTTGTGTCATCTTTTTGTTACATAATAAACCTTTAATCCTCCTTGTTTCTCACACCGAGAATATCTCACGTGGGTTTAGGAATTGGGGGAAAGACTTCTCTATATAAATAAGGTGTCTCAATTCCTTTTGGGGTTATCAATGGTCCTGGTTGAAAGACCTTAAAAGGCACAATAAATGGTCATCATCATATGATAATAAGCTACATATTCCTTTTAATAAAACTATATGTGGATTGATTCTCATTCCATTGAGATACGTAGTGACAACTATATTTAAATCCTAGTCCCATCCATGGGAAATACCTCCCCTCTCTTATATACAGAAAAAAAATCCATGCAGGAATATTTTATCTTAGGTCATTTCCTCAGAGAACCCATCAAAGAAAAAAGAATTTCCCCATTTTATAAACGAATCAGATCTATGAAATGGACTCCAAATTCAGGTCAATATTAATTCAAATATTTCTCATATAAATTGATCATTACCCCCTTCTATATTTCACACTCTTAATCTTGAATATTTCCATATCTTCATAATCTTTCTTATGGTTTTTGGAGATAGAGTTTCAATTATCTGAGAGCTCTTTTGCTTGACTATGCAGTACGTGCCCTTAGGTGGACTTGCATAAGTTGCCTACAAACGGGCCTTTCAGTCAAAAGATGCCACTATTTTTCTATGTAGAATATTCCCTAGTTTTCCCTACATAATACATCCCCCATAACGGGTTATTCAAATGATTATAATTTAATTCTTGGTTATAGTGTCTTTTCACCCTTCAAAATTTGATGACAATATACAAGAATATGTATTTTAAAATAGTAATTCATGTATATTTTTCCCATTATCTTTCTCTCAATATGAAATTATTTAAGAGAATGGTTTACACATCTCTCCCTCTATGTCTTCAAAGCAATATGGAATAACCTTGGATCACATGACCACAAATCATATACTATTTCCATTTCTGGTCCTAGTCATATGACCTAATACTACAAACATCATACCTCCTACGTTTGGATTAGACTTTTATATAAATCCTATTATTTCGATTCTTTGGAAATCATGATGGGAAATACCCTCTCCATATTTAGGTACCTTTCTTCATAAACCAAACTCTATGCTTTGGAATATCTGAATCTCTATGAACTTTATTCGGCTTTTGGTAATAGAATGTTAAAATTCTGAGAGCTATTTTTCTTGACTATGTAGTGCGTTCCCTTAGGTGGCCTTGCATAAGTTTCCAACATAACAGGTCAGTTTGTCAAAATATGCCACTATTTGGCTATACAGCATATGCCCTAGTTGGCCTTGCATAATAAAGCCCCCATAAGGGGTTTGTCAAATAATGGTAACTTCGTTCTTGGAAAAGACTTCCTCTAACGCTTTTAGCCCTTTTCCCATATGATTACTCGGTTCCAAAAATTACAAAATCACAGTTTACAATTTTCCCTTCCATACCTAAATATGGTAATATGTTTCCAAACAAATTAACAAGAAATTGGGAGATTCTCGTACCTTTGGTCAAAGCTAAAGGCCTTAAATTAAATCCACACAATGTCCTCACTACATGACTTAAAACTACACAGTACAATGTCCACACTACATGACGTAAAACTACACAGTTTGATATAAAAAATTCCCCTTTCTAATAAATTTTAACCATTCCTCAAACACCAAATTTGTATAGAAATGGTTTTCCTATTCATGACATATGTCGGCATAAAATATCCCTTTATTCTTAAAATTAATTTACTTGCAAAAACCACCCACTATGGTCTTAAGTCACCAAAATCTTATTTTCCCTTGTCAATCAATAGTAAAATTCTAAATTCCTAAGAGCTCTTTTTTTTATTATGCAGTACATACCCTTAAGTGGCCTTGCATAAATTTTTTCTACATAATGGTCTTGTCAATCAACATATTTCACTCTTTGGCTATGCAGCATATGCCCTAGTTTTCCCTGCATATCACAACTCCCATAACATGTTTTTCAAATAATGGTAACTTCTCTCTTGGAGGAGACTCCCCTTATGTTGATACAAGTTTTAGATTTGGTGATCATAAAAATCATGGCTCAAGATTCCCCTAGGAAATATTTATGGAATATTGAAGCACTTCTTAGCCACTGAGTATTGTTTGGGATTTAATTTTAAAATTTATCGTAATAGCTATTCGACCTTTAACATTAAACCTTTATAGTCCAACATGCATGAATCTAAACTTCTAATAATAAGAGATATGATACTCACTAGATTGGAAACCTATAAAGGGAACTCCGGACAAAAGTTGGGTCCCAGCTCACAAAATGAGAATTTTGTATGATTTAGGTAATATTAAGCAATGAAAAGTAAAAAGATAAAAATTTTGTGGGTTTTTCTCTATAACCCTAATAAAAATAAAACTATACTCTCTATGCCCCATGGATTAGGGAAAAATTATAGCATCCTTCCAAACTTGACGTAGCTCCAAATCCAACCAAATGATGTTGGAATGCGTCAAATTTCCCTTCATTTACCTTAAAACAAGATTCTTTCTATTTAGAATGAATAAAATTCTATGGGGGTGGGGCTTTTGTAGACACCATGAAATGTGTTCCATGAAATTTTCTAGAAAATGTCCCCAAATAGGCTCAAAAAGTTTGCGATATGACTCTGCATTTTTCATGGGGGTTAGTGACGGTAGTAAAGGCACCGGCCTAGAGGGACGGGATAACAGCTTGGCATTGATCCCAAGCAGGGGTTGCGATGGTGAACCCCCCACGGTATGGAGCAATTATTTTGGCCAAGTCCCCAAAGAGGCCCCCAAGGTACCTGCACACGAATACCTATGTTGTAGAGACCCGTATCTTGACGTACATGAACATTACATTACTTTTGCGGAATACTTAGTACATAACAAAAACACACACACAAGGATCGTAATAGTTTAGTGTCTTTGGAAACTCAGAACGTAATCTTCTAAACGTGGTGAAAGATCTTCAACATCTCCCATAAAGATCTTTTTTTTACCTAAAACCTTTCTTTATATCCTGGGGAAAAGAAAACAGAAAAGGGTGAGCTCAAATGCTCAGTAAGGGTAACAAAGGAAATATCAATCACATAATTTTCATAAGAACATAACATTTTTGGAAATCTTAACCTGCAAAAGAGAGCATAATTTCATAACATGAGATAAATCATAGTAGTGAAATGAAATCATAACTTAAAACATTACTCATTGTGGCATACACACATAATCATAGAGAATCATTTCTTGTTAGTCAAGACTCATTGCCAAGACTATCTTAGTGGACAAAGTCCCTTTCTGAATCGAGTAATCCTCGTTTCAGTCCTGTTTCACTGAACCGGTATAACCTACCATTCCATCCATGTCTATCTCATGAGATATAAAATCTTTACCCAATGCATTGGAGGGAGATATAGGTCCCACCCATCTCTTAATGATACCATTCTTATGTGTGCCACAAAATCATAAATCATACATCATTTCATAACCCATGTAATAAAAATGGGATTCTTAAACAACATGACATCATAAAACCATTCATATAAGATAAAGGAATTCATAAACATAATTCCATCACAACATAGTCAAATCAATGTAAAAATATGGATAGAAACAGAACCCTTTATTATCTTAGATGGAAAATAATTTTGATAAAACACTTGAATTTAATTCTTGAGGAAAATATCCTTTCTTCTTCAAAATCAATTTCTTTTCACAAAACATCATGCAATTTTAAAAGAAAGAGATTTTATTGAAAATAGTCATGAAATCTTTTAGAGGAAGCTTCATGAAAATAAGGCTTTATAAAACAGTATAAATCCGTTCGTGCCGTATAAGTTAAAAAAAACATTCTTCGTACTTTTGTCGGAAAAGTCAAAAAGTACCTTGTACGAAAAACGACAAAAGATTCCTTTCATATTTTTTTTAAAAAAAACTTACCTAAGGGTAAAATTGGATATAAACTATTGTAGAAGGATGGAAATAATATTACATATTGAAGGAACATGGATGTGGATGATAAAATACACCCCAGTAATTACCAAAGTAAAAACAATCTCGGATAAAAGTGAGATTGTGATATTTCCCTTACCTTAGGTCCGATTTGCTTTGTAAGTGTCCGAACCTCCTCTTCTTTGAAGCGCCTTTTGGAGACCTCCTCTTAGGGAACTAAGATTGGTCTTTGAGTAAGACCAGAACCTCTAGGATGTTGCTAGGGAAGTGGAGAAGAGATTTTGGCAGGGGTTGGCCGAGCTTGAGTGCTCAAATTGGTGTGAGGAGGAGGGGGAGGAGGTGTCCTTTTATAAGGGAGGAGAGGGGCACCTTAGGAATATCTCAAAATATTATTTTATATTAAAGTCAAAATCGGTTTATAATGGTTCCAAAGGGTCTTATTTCGAATCTAAAGTGAGGATGGGTCGAAATCCTATCAACCAATAGGATTTAGACAAGTTTAGGTTCTTATTTTAACCTTATCAATTAGATTTAACTCTAAGTTAAATAATTTAACTTTTACCGTGTCTTTTTGTTTTCTTTCACTATATGGTTAATACACTTACTATAACATGCCAAACGAACCCCAAATTGTTTATTATTAATATATATATCCGTATCTAAGTCATTTGGCCGAACCATAGATTTTTAGGAATAAAATAACAATTAATAATATAATATTTGATTTAAAAACTATTTTGTGTCAATTTTGACACTATTTGATATATGATTTTTGTGAAAGTAATAACAGAATTATATGTTCGAACCAAGTTGATTAAATCAACATTAATATATCATAGTAACCTAGAAAAGTAGTGGAATTTATAAAAAGTCTCGAATTACATTTATTTTGGTGTTTATAACATCAATTATGTTAATATTTCATTAATAAGATAATTACTGCATCATCATTGTGTCATAAATAAATTAAATTATTTAATGTCTAAAAATTATAAATAAAATACCATCATGTAGGAAATCTTTTTAGATTTCTAATGAATATTTACAGTAGAATTTATCTTATGTATAACCCCATATTAAAAATGATTTACTTATTAAACTTTGATTTTAACTTTTTTAACCC
Source organism: Viscum album (assembly GCA_963277665.1). Classification (NCBI taxonomy): domain Eukaryota; kingdom Viridiplantae; phylum Streptophyta; class Magnoliopsida; order Santalales; family Viscaceae; genus Viscum; species Viscum album. Next base: position 1,102,246,319 of record OY728134.1, on the reverse strand, counting down.
TTCTTTAAATAAATTAATAATAAATGTCATAATCTAATCCAAGTGGGCCTAAATGGTCATATTTTATTCCTAAGTTTGTTTTTGGTCGAATTACACTTGTCCAATAGAATTAGGACATGTTCTAGGGTAATATTAATATCATATTTACCCTTAGTTACCCTATTTACTATTAACCGCGGTAAAAAAAAGTAAAAAGGTACTATTCACCAAAAATTATTTTCATCTCATTGAACCACATTTTAGTCCTTGATATTAACCGTGTCTCTCGGATTTTCGAAATTCCATTCACAGAAGCGGTAAAATTAAGTTTTATGCAAAATTTAGTTTTTAACCTACCACTTAGTAGTTTCACTATTCATCAAAAATTGATGTTTTTCAGAACAATGCCAAAATTTCATCCCAAGCTATATTTCATATTCCGAATTCAAAAATGAAGTCTATTTTACCAAATTCATAACATAAAAGTTGCATTAATTAATTTTATAATTAAATCCCGCTGTTAAAACAAATAGCGTGTTTTTAAGAAACAATATCTATCAAAAGACTGACACTTGTTTATGTCTAGTTTAAATGTGAAACTACATCCAATGACCAACATTGTATTAAATTGTAAAAATATATTCTAAATATACTTTAAAACCACTCAAATTAATGATTTATCACTATTAATTATTTCGATTAAAAAAAGTTGTTTTTAATTATAATTTAGTAATTTTCACTATTCATCAGAATATGAAAGTTATCCGAAAAGTACCAAAATTTCACATTAGGCTATATTCGATACTCCGAATCCAAAAATAAAGTTCATTTTGAAAAATAAGGTTTATTGGATTTCAAAAAGTGGTTATTACTATTCATAACGGCTAGTTTTAATAATATTTTTATAGCATATCGTTGTTTAGTGAAACTCGGTATTGCGTACTACACACGCTATCGAGGAAGGTCGCGATTGCGTGTAATGCAAGTCAAGTCAAGGATGTGTGTTGTGCAAGCTCCTTTTGGTGTAGCGTACAACACAAGACATTAATAAAATTAAAAAGAATATTTTTTTATAAAATCTTGGGCTGTTACATTCTACCCCCCTTAAAATGAATTTCGCCCTCGAAATTCGTCGGGGTTATAAATGGTTTACTATTTGAAAGTTTCTTTAATAGAAACCCACATCGTAAAAGGGAATACCAAAACTTGGCTTTAAAAACTAAAGTATGAAATGTAACAATTACCCAAATAAACTAATCACTGGGTTTCCACATAGGTGAAAATATGGATATGGAAGAGAAATCTAACCATCATGTTCTGATGGAGAGTGCTAGAGAACATGGCTATGGAAAATCCAGTAATCACAAATCCATAAATTTGTGACGATCTAAGGTACCATCTGATTCATCAGGTATAAGATCACTAGGACAACATTTTTGGTTTTCAAGATCATTTCCCTAAAGTTGAAAATTTGAATTAGAATAAATACTTACTTTATTTTGATACAATATCACTGTTGTTCGTGCCTTGAACAATTTCCACTTCATCTCTTAAATAAATGAAGTTGAATTTGTTATTCGTGAAGTGATAGCAGATCATGTGATAGAATGACGGGTCATTCCATCTGTCTCAAACAAAAGGTAAGCAAAAGTTATTAAATATACATAAGTCATTCTATAGTGAGATTAATCATATATAGTTCCTAAAATGGACTTATACTTCATATATCATACTGCTTAATATAATAAAACTAGTTTCTACTAAACAGGGACTTCCTGTAGGCCAGTGGTAGGCGATAAAGGCCAGTCGCACTTTGGTTGTGGGTTCGATTCCTACAGCCTTGTCCGAAGCGATGGGCTGTCGCCCGTCCTGCAGGTTGTCCCTTTTTCTAAAACTACGTTACTATAACATCCCATCAATAATATCGAAAATCTTCTATCCTTAAACAATACTAACTTATGTCCAACATAATCCAGTCTAATCTTTAGGCTTATAATACTGCAGTCCACTCTCATAATATAGTGACAACGATTACCAGAGATTTAATACTGTCGTTGATCCCCACATATCATAAGATATGTCTTGTTGGTCACATTCCAAACATTCAAAGTCCTTAATCGTGTATTCTCTTGAATACCTTAGTGAAAACATGAGTGCAGTTAAAAGTTAACACTTTCCACATACCAAAATCCTCAAAATTCTATATACTCAAACCATGATATCACTTAGTCCTTATATCAATCATGAGCTCATGAATACTATTAAACATTTCATTTTCTCGTCTTCATTATGCGCATATCATCTTATTTCCAAAAAATATCTCAATCACTTTGAATACCACATCAATAAATATTGCAATACTCAATGATACAACATTATTTTGGAATCCCATTACATAAACACTTAATCATTCCACCACATCGTTGTCATATTCAACATTGCCAATAGTGATCGCATGTGATTTCCCTTTGTCCTTTTCCTTCAGTGGTTGCTCATGTTGATCATCACTAACCCTTGGATTAGGGCAATTATTATCATAATGCCCCATTTCCTTGCACTTGAAGCATTGAAGTGTTGGCGGTGCGTTCTCTGCAGTGTTTGCTTTATTCACATCATTAGAAACCCTTTTTCCATTACTTCGACATTCAGCTGCTCGATGACCTTCTTTTCCACACTTAAAACATTTTCTAGTCCCTTTAAGACAATCTCCACCATGCTTCTTCCCACACTTTGTGCATAAGGAAACATTCATCTTCTTTTCATCATTATTCTGAGATTTCTCCTTGAACTCCATCTTTCGTTTCTTGTCAAAACCATGAGATGGATATGTAACACCAACTTCCATTTCTACCTTGATAGCACAACGCACAATTTCTTCATAGCTACTGAAGTCTCTTATAGCTAATGCCCTTCGAAGACTTGGTTTTAAGCCACTAAAAAATCGATCAACTTTACTTTCAGGTTGGATGATAATTCCAGAAGCATACCTTGCAAGTCTTGTAAAATTTGCTTCATAGGTACCAACAGATTCATCATCCCTTTGCTTCAGTTCAAGAAACTCTTTCTCCATCTTTGTTCGAAGAATACGAGGGAAGTACTTATTGAAAAATAAGTTCTTGAACTCGTCCCATTCCATGGACTCAATTTCATCTCTTGGCCTCGTATTCTTGATAAGATTCCACCATTGATCAGCTTCACCTTCCAAACGATATACTGCTAAGATGACTTTATCATGTTCAGAACATTGAAGAACTGAAAATATCTTTTCAGTAGTACTAATCCATTGTTCAGCAACTAATGGATCAGTAGACCCACTGAAAGAAGGTGGACGCTGCCTCATGAAGGATTCAACAGAATGTTGCTCCTTCCTTTGCTCATTTGGAAGTCCTGCATGATTCATAGCTTGAGAAAGTTGTGTGAGCATGGCTACAAGATTTTGCATTCCATCTCCTATATCGTTTGGTTGCTCAGGGGTACAATCATTGCATTGCCCATCACATTCCGCATTAACACGGTTCCTTCGGGTTCCAGCCATCGTCTAAAACCCCAAAAGAATTGTGTGAGAGGCAAAAATCATGCTAGGGAAAACAACATAATAAAGGGTTAGTACCCTCAATATCTAACATCTTAGGTTAAATTTGAAGATCGTTAGCGCAATTCTAGGACTATAACCTATACGTATACTTAACCTTAGAGACATCCCTAGACATACCTTAGAAATATCTCTAGGGATCTCACTAAAGTTCTCGCATCCTAGTTTCCAAAGGTTGACTAAACCTTTCCTCTGATACCAACTGTAGAGACCCGTATCTTGACGTACATGGACATTACATTACTTTTGCGGAATACTTAGTACATAACAAAAACACACACACAAGGATCGTAATAGTTTAGTGTCTTTGGAAACTCGGAACGTAATCTTCTAAACGTGGTGAAAGATCTTCAACATCTCCCATAAAGATCTTTTTTTTACCTAAAACCTTTCTTTATATCCTGGGGAAAAGAAAACATAAAAGGGTGAGCTCAAATTCTCAGTAAGGGTAACAAAGGAAATATCAATCACATAATTTTCATAAGAACATAACATTTTTGGAAATCTTAACCTGCAAAAGAGAGCATAATTTCATAACATGGGATAAATCATAGTAGTGAAATGAAATCATAACTTAAAACATTACTCATTGTGGCATACACACATAATCATAGAGAATCATTTCTTGTTAGTCAAGACTCATTTCCAAGACTATCTTAGTGGACAAAGTCCCTTTCTGAATTGAGTAATCCTCGTTTCAGTCCTGTTTCACTGAACCGGTATAACCTACCATTCCAGCCATGTCTATCTCATGAGATATAAAATCTTTACCCAATGCATTGGAGGGAGATATAGGTCCCACCCATCTCTTAATGATACCATTCTTATGTGTGCCACAAAATCATAAATCATACATCATTTCATAACCCATGTAATAAAAATGGGATTCTTAAACAACATGACATCATAAAACCATTCATATAAGATAAAGGAATTCATAAACATAATTCCATCACAACATAGTCAAATCAATGTAAAAATATGGATAGAAACAGAACCCTTTATTATCTTAGATGGAAAATAATTTTGATAAAACACTTGAATTGAATTCTTGAGGAAAATATCCTTTCTTCTTCAAAATCAATTTCTTTTCACAAAACATCATGCAATTTTAAAAGAAAGAGATTTTATTGAAAATAGTCATGAAATATTTTAGAGGAAGCTTCATGAAAATAAGGCTTTATAAAACAGTATAAATCTGTTCGTGCCGTATAAGTTAAAAAAAACATTCTTCGTACTTTTGTCGGAAAAGTCAAAAAGTACCTCGTACGAAAAACGACAAAAGATTCCTTTCATATTTTTTTTTAAAAAAAAACTTACCTAAGGGTAAAATTGGATATAAACTATTGTAGAAGGATGGAAATAATATTACATATTGAAGGAACATGGATGTGGATGATAAAATACACCCCAGTAATTACCAAAGTAAAAAAAATCTCGGATAAAAGTGAGATTGTGATATTTCCCTTACCTTAGGTCCGATTTGCTTTGTAAGTGTCCGAACCTCCTCTTCTTTGAAGCGCCTTTTGGAGACCTCCTCTTAGGGAACTAAAATTGGTCTTTGAGTAAGACCAGAACCTCTAGGATGTTGCTAGGGAAGTGGAGAAGAGATTTTGGCAGGGGTTGGCCGAGCTTGAGTGCTCAAATTGGTGTGAGGAGGAGGGGGAGGAGGTGTCCTTTTATAAGGGAGGAGAGGGGCACCTTAGGAATATCTCAAAATATTATTTTATATTAAAGTCAAAATCGGTTTATAATGGTTCCAAAGGGTCTTATTTCGAAGATAAAGTGAGGATGGGTCGAAATCCTATCAACCAATAGGATTTAGACAAGTTTAGGTTCTTATTTTAACCTTATCAATTAGATTTAACTCTAAGTTAAATAATTTAACTTTTACCGTGTCTTTTTGTTTTCTTTCACTATATGGTTAATACACTTACTATAACATGCCAAACGAACCCCAAATTGTTTATTATTAATATATATATCCTTATCTAAGTCATTTGGCCGAACCTTAGATTTTTAGGAATAAAATAACAATTAATAATATAATATTTGATTTAAAAACTATTTTGTGTCAATTTTGACACTATTTGATATATGATTTTTGTGAAAGTCATAACAGAATTATATGTTCGAACCAAGTTGATTAAATCAACATTAATATATCATAGTAACCTAGAAAATTAGTGGAATTTATAAAAAGTCTCGAATTACATTTATTTTGGTGTTTATAACATCAATTATGTTAATATTTCATTAATAAGATAATTACTGCATCATCATTGTGTCATAAATAAATTAAATTATTTAATGTCTAAAAATTATAAATAAAATACCATCATGTAGGAAATCTTTTTAGCTTTCTAATTAATATTTACAATAGAATTTATCTTATGTATAACCCCATATTAAAAATGATTTACTTATTAAACTTTGATTTTAACTTTTTTAACCCTTCTTTTAATAAATTAATAATAAATGTCATAATCTAATCCAAGTGGGCCTAAATGGTCATATTTTATTCCTAAGTTTGTTTGTGGTCGAATTACACTTGTCCAATAGAATTAGGACATGTGCTAGGGTAATATTAATATCATATTTACCCTTAGTTACCCTATTTACTATTAACCGCGATAAAAAAAAGTAAAAAGTTACTATTCACCAAAAATTATTTTCATCTCATTGAACCACATTTTAGTCCTTGATATTAACCGTGTCTCTCGGATTTTCGAAATTCCATTCACAGAAGCGGTAAAATTAAGTTTTATGCAAAATTCAGTTTTTAACCTACCACTTAGTAGTTTCACTATTCATCAAAAATTGATGTTTTTCAGAACAATGCCAAAATTTCATCCCAAGCTATATTTCATATTCCGAATTCAAAAATGAAGTCTATTTTACCAAATTCATAACATAAAAGTTGCATTAATTAATTTTATAATTAAATCCCGCTGTTAAAACAAATAGCGTGTTTTTAAGAAACAATATCTATCAAAAGATTGACACTTGTTTATGTCTAGTTTAAATGTGAAACTACATCCAATGACCAACATTGTATTAAATTGTAACAATATATTCTAAATATACTTTAAAACCACTCAAATTAATGATTTATCACTATTAATTATTTCGATTAAAAAAAGTTGTTTTTAATTATAATTTAGTAATTTTCACTATTCATCAGAATATGAAAGTTATCCGAAAAGTACCAAAATTTCACATTAGGCTAAATTCGATACTCCGAATCCAAAAATAAAGTTCATTTTGAAAAATAAGGTTTATTGGATTTCAAAAAGTGGTTATTACTATTCATAACGGCTAGTTTTAATAATATTTTTATAGCATATCGTTGTTTAGTGAAACTCGGTATTGCGTACTACACACGCTATCGAGGAAGGTCGCGATTGCGTGTAATGCAAGTCAAGTCAAGGATGTGTGTTGTGCAAGCTCCTTTTGGTGTAGCGTACAACACAAGACATTAATAAAATTAAAAAGAATATTTTTTTATAAAATCTTGGGCTGTTACATATGTGCCACTATGTTGGAGATGAATGAAGTCACTTTTTTTGATAAGTCCTTAAAGTGGAGCCCTAATCTATAAAAAACTCCATCGGTGCCCAAGGTACTTGCGCGCCACAATTATGGCGCACAAGTGACATGTGTTCACAATATCTTTTTTCATAGGGTCCTATTTTTTCCTATAAATAGACCCTTGGGGCCTTTATTTGTACGAAAAAATTTCCTTGAAGCCTAATTGATTCTCTGGTCTCCCTAGTGCTTTTCCCAAGTCTTCAAAAACATTCAAGGTAGTTCTTTAACACCTAGAGTAGAGGATTTGAAGGAGGATCATAGGAATTAATTCCTTTTAGTGTTTGAAAACTATAACACTTGCGCGCCTAAAGCGCCCAACCTCCCTAAATCAGAAACACTTGCACGCCACCTGTTACTTCCATAAAAGCTTGAGTACCCCACTTCTGTAAATACCTATGAATACTCCTGAAGGCTTGAGTCAAGTCTCTCTCTAGTATTAACATATAGGTTTTTCATCACTTAAGTGAACATCAAGACTCCAAATCCTACTTGTGCGCCCATACTTCCATTTTAGTACCAACTTGGGTGCCCCTCTTTGATTTACCTACTATCTTCAGTATTTAATCCATCAAGCCCTCATCAAATACATTCATAGAAAGGCTTCTTCTTCATTAGATCCCTTTTCATAGAGGTATTCTATTGATACCTCCACCAAAACCTCATGACTTATCAACCCTTTGGGAAAGGCACATTAGTGTGTCTTCTATTTGGGTTGTATATCTGAAGTCATTAGTTTCCCACATTAGTTTCACAATGGGGTTAGGATTCATGGAATGTCTGTGGGTTTGTATATCCACAGTCACAGGGACCTTTCTCCCAGGAACAGTGTTGGGAAGTTCCCAGTTTGGTGGAAGGTTTGGGTCCTGACCGCTCCCTTCTCAAAGACCCGGAACCTCTGGTCTTTGTTAGGGAAGGTACGGTTCACACATACTTTTCCTTTGGAACAAAGGATAAGTCTCCCTCCTCTACCAGGATCAATTTTGGAGAATCCATCCTAGTTTAAACCCCTAACCTTCATCCCTTTATCCTTTCATTGGACCCTTTTCCAATGTAAAGAGAATAAAGGGAAGGCTCGTTGCCTCACCCTCGTCCACCCTGGCCGCCGTAGGATCACCCTCTTCCACCAGTGGAGGAGGAAAAGTGTTGGTGCCTTTGTTGAATATTTGAAATCCTCTTGTTTCTCACACTGAGCATGGCTCACGTGGGCTTAGAGATTTGTCATGATCAACACATTTGCACAGATTCTAAACTACAAGAACTCTGATTCCTGTTCAAATTGGGATATTTAGGAATCCTTCTCAGGGCCCAAGCTCACTAGATATCCTCTTTAGGAATCCAACTCCAATTACCTTAATTTGGGCTTCCTCCTTAGAAATAATCCCCAAATTAAACTCCCAAATCATCAAGGAATCCTTTTTAGGAAGTATGTGCAAACCCATTTCTCTAAAAGGACTATACTCATATATGAGATTTATCGAACTACATAGGATTTGATTCCTATCTAAATTGGATACGTAGGAAGCCTCATTGAGATTCAAACCCAACACTTAAAATCAACCATGTTCTCCTTGGGCCATATTTCCAACAGGGTCTAATATTACATGGAAACCCATATCCTTTCCATGATCCATAGGATGCTTTAGCATATGTACGACACCAAACTTTGACTAAACACTTTTCGCTTAGATATCCTAACAACATGACATTAAAATATACAGTTAGGTCCTTATCACATGACCTTAAATGGTATGATGTGTCCCAAAAGGGTGTGATGAGTCCGAACTCCCATCCTCTCAACCAATGCACATTCCTAAGTATCCTAAAGTTCAAACATAACAAATGCCTGCCTTTGGAAAGCAAGTCCCTTTTTGTTAAAGAACTGCTAGGTGTTTTAGGTTCCATGAATGAATCCAATGGAAACCTCCTAGAAGCAGTGATTCTTAAAACTAGAACACACATTTCAAGGATCTATGAAACAATATTATTATGGAGATATTTCAAGAATTTTTTATTCAAATTAAATTTTTTAATTTTTAATAAAGATATTAATGTTTAGTCATTTTTTATGTTAGATTTATATAGAGATTATTATGATCACTATCACAGATATTATTATTATGAATATTATCAAGGAAGATACAAAAGATATTTGAATATTCAAATATGTGCTTCATTCGAGGAGAAATTTATAGAGAGTTATTGACTAGATTATTTTGAATTATTAAAGAATAAGAAGAGTAAGTTTTCAATGGCTATAAATATTATATTATAAATATAAGAGAATGTTTGTGGGGATGATATGTGTAGTGTGATAAGAAGAAAAATAAAAATTTGATGAAAATAATAATTGTATTATTATTTTCTTAATACTACACTCATTTAAGATCATTTATAATGGGGGTCACTTTAGAGTTGTAGCACCTTGAAGGATTATTTTTTGAATAAATGATATATCTACTATCATTTGTGGAGAAAAATATGTGCTAAATAAGTTCAACCATTTCTACATTCCATCTATTTCTTAAAAGTATTAACTTTTTGTACTCATTTTTGGGTATAGTTTTATCTCCTTGTACTCGGTTGTGGTTAAGTTTCAACTAACTATACTAGGTTGTCAAGATCCTAATAAAACCAAAATTCCTATTAGGAATACTTATATCATGTAATATATTCTTTCATTCAATTGAAGAGATCCTTGAAAAAGGATCTGAATAAAATCACCATGCTCACATAAAACATTGGTGGAGTGGAATAGGGGATGTTCTTAAAGACCTGAACAACTATATTAATGATTTTATACTTTATTTACATATAATTAAATATACTACACATTTAATTAATGAGAAAATGGAAAATTTAAATAAATTGAAGAAATAACTTTAAAATTGGTGAAATATTTTAAAGGACCACATTCTCCCATCACCCCTCTCGTATCTCTGTCTTCATCATCTCAAGACAAAAAATTGACCATAGATTAGTGACTTTTTTGAGGGTATAAATCACATAAATGGTAGAAATTTACCTCAAAAAAACATAAGTGAAAACTATAATAGAATATAGAAACCACCAAAATATAACGAATAAGGAATCCATGATCAGTTGATATCATAAAAAAATTATAATTTATGCATGTCTGAAAATATTACCCAATTTAAAGATAACTTTAACTATGGATAAATAAAAACTAAATTTCAATAATGAAATACTTCCCAAACCACTCAAATATCTCAATGGTGTATAAAATTATCCCCAACACCAAGATCCTACTATTGACCCCAGACATTGAGCAAAATCAGTCCAAAAACTCTATTAACAAATCATACACACCTATATATAAATATTGGGGGGGAGTATATCCATACACTCTATAAGAAATCCCTATATTGATAAAAAAAAATCAAGTAATATCATGCATTCATAATATTGAAAATTTTTAACTCACTAGTTCTCTTTTTCATCTCACCACTCTAAAATCCCAATACAATCATTAATAAAGTCATCTTATAAGTCTGTGTATAACCTTATAGATAACACACCTATAAAACTATTCCCCAACATAATAAAATCACACTCTCTATAAGAATAATAGTAATAGGCATGTAGAAACATAACACTCACAAAAACATAAGTCCCCCACCAATCAATTCCATAAATATAATCAATATAGTTTGAATGCCTCTCTTCATGAAGGTGATAAACATCATACATTAGTGGTACTTTTACAGGCATAATATCTGGTAATCTCATACCACATTATCACATGTAGTACTCCCACATCATGTGATAGTGGATAACATTTACTAGATTTCTATCACATTAGCTCCCCCAATCGATGTGTATTGGGTTACACCCAAGGAAGTTTCCCTTCAAGTGGTAGTTGAGTTCCAATGTGTACTCACATCACATGGAAAAATAATATGTAAAATTAATCACTTACATATCCTATATTATATGAAATATTCGATATTAGTTGTTCTCCGATTATCATTATGTATGGTACACTCACATCAAATAATATTGGAGAAACGGTATACTTAAGTTGGGATTAACTCTTTAGTGGTAGTTCCACTATTATAAAATGTAATGCTACTATATCACATAATAAATAGGAGGGTTTTACTCTAATATTATAGTCAAACTCTCGGTAGTACTCCCATCAACATCATGTGTTGTACTTCCTCGTTAGTGAATGATTACCCATCCCTAACACCCATGAATGAATTTATATCAATACTCACATCAATAAAGTCTTAAGAACTATCAAGTAATTATATTACCCTCTTCCAAGGAAAATTTTCTTGGGAGACTATATCCATCTAATATGTCCAAGGTGCATTTTTCATGAATAATAAACAATATAACCACCCTATATCATAGAATGGAGTTGAACATATCATAATTTGGCATACCACACACATCACAGTGATCATAATTACAATAGTTATTGTGATCAATATATTTATCTTCTTAATAAAAATAATCATAATATTAACAACAATATTAATTAATTTATCATCATATTCACCATCAAATTATTATCATATTCACTATTAAATTGAGACCCTCTGATTGTAAGATTCATCACATCATTCCCATAAGATCAACCTTTGAATGAGTAGAGGTCAACATGATTCATCCTCTTATTGATCATTACATTAGAATCATGTATCAATGCAAAGAATATATTTCATTCTCATTGTAATAATCTTTGATTCAAAATAACTTTCATCATCAAGTTGAGTCTTGAAATATAGAATACACCATGTCAATCTTCTAGGGCCAATCTTCAATCAACGATACATCAACACATGTTGTTCTCAATATGACTTATCCATATAGGTATAAATCAAGACATGGATTTTACTTTATACTTTTTATAAAATAGAATTTTATACTCATAACTTTTTATAGTACGAAGGGATAACTAATTCAATGTATCATAATCCAAAACATTAAAAAACTTATATAATGTTATATTAAGGATCCTCATGATCCTCATATTCTTTTCCACATTCTAGGGTCCCACTATAATATTATCAAACATTGTTTTCATTGAAATATTAATCATATCTTCTACATGGTAATCCATTTCCAAAAATCATAATTTAAAATTTTCATAAATATCCGGGATTTGAATCAATGACCATATCATGCCATAGTATTCTACTAATGAAAACAATCAAGGTATATACCTCAAAAAGTGGTTATGTTAGGTAATTTTCATCCCAGCACATGATATTTAAAAATGATCAAAATAACTCCTAAAAAATTTAAATTCACATGAATTTTCACCATCGCAATTTTTGTGTAAAATTAAGATATTTCTACTAATTATTTATAGGACATTGATAGCTATGTGAAACATCTAATTTTATCCACTTAAACACACACACAAATATATATATATATATATAATATTTATTATTATTATTATCAATTTCAAAAACAATACATCCTAATTTTTAGGAATACCTTTAGAATTCATAATTTTCATAATTTTTTTATTTCTTAAAAAATACATTTTCCATGTATATTGACCTATATACACCACCTATGTGCATGAATACACACACACAAACACAAAAACAGACACACAAAAACAATTATATAATTGTATAATATTAAAGATGTTGATATTATATAATAATATTAAAGTTTAGTTATTAGAGGGACTCATCCCTTCTTCTTACCATTTAGAAAATCTATTAGTTTTCTGATCAAATCCCATTTCTCTTGACCTCGGAGTTTCAATTTCAAAAAAACTATCGTCAACCAATTTATATTTTTAATGATTTTTTTTATATTACACAGTTGGGTTGAGGTTAAAATATTTTTTTAAAATGGAGTTCGAAGGTTTTAGGGCCCCTAATGCCTTTCTCCTTGGTAAAAGGGGTTAGGGGACCTAACTCCTTTACCCAAAATATTAACCAAAAGACATTAAAGGCCATAAAACCTTATTCCCAAGCCAATTTTTTTTATTTTAACATTTATTTGAATATTTAATTTTTTTATTTTTATTTTGTTTTTTATATATACAAACAATCATGGAGGGGGATTACAAAGAAACAAAGAATATATATATATATATATATTTCTTTGAGGGTTTTTTTTGTTTATATATATATATATATTAAAAGAATTTAACTATTTTTATATCCATTATTAACTCTACTAAAGTAATATTAAAATAACTAAAACTCTCAACCAGGGATCTCTTTTATAAGGGAGGGTTCCCTGTAAATCCTTATAGATTTTCAATATAGGATTCATTTTCTCCTTTTCTAGCACTGGATTAATAAGATATTATTATTATTATTATTATTAACACATTATTAATAAATAGTAATTAATTAATAACTACATAATGAATAATTAATTCCTAATTTATAACTTTTAGATATTAATTAATAATAATTAATTACATCAAAGCAGTGAATTCAACCTCTAAGAATAAGGATCCATTTTTCTTGGACATTGATGACCTCACTAATATTTGGTATAATCCAAAATCTTGGAAGATAGGTCAACAAACACATCAGAATGGACCACAAAACATGGGTAAAAGTTAATCTGGTTCTGTAGGTTACTCTATCTTGGATGATACTCAAAGAGTTTTCTCAATTTGGTTTATTTGTGATGTTGATCTGCTGTATTTGGGGGTATTTCATGTTATTTAATTTGACATTGAAACCCCTAGTAAAAAAATATTGAATAAAGGGACTATGATATTACTTATCCATTTTCATGGTTTGACCCATTCTTATTAATCATAGAAGGTCTTAATGGTTACAAGTAAAGGAAATAGTGAAAATGTCCCCAAGCCCGTAAGGACAGGACACACCCCCTCCAAGGGTTGAACCACCACATAGAAAGCCCATCACATTGATTATTCTGAAGGCCCAATAACCTGAAATCCATTACATGGGTCTGCACCTCTGTCTGTGTCACCGCCTGTATCATAAATCCCCCAAGGGGGCTACTAGGATTCAAACCCAAGTCTCTTGGATGTAGAGGCCAGTAGATCATTCTTATTAATAATTAGTAATTAATTAATAATTATTATTCTCATAATTTATTAGGGGAACAATACAAGGCAACACAAACACACAACCACATGCCAGGATAGATAGGTCTTATCCCCCCTGAGGATAACCCATCTACACAGCCCTCTCATTATACTGTTGAATAGCTTGAAGACCCACACAACTTGTTGGGTCGAAGGTTCTCTTCACCATGGCCCAAAGGCCCATAATAATCGGCCCAAAGGCCCTCCATGTTAATTGTAAATTTATTAATAATAATTAATAATTACTAATTGATTAATAATATTTAATAATTAGTAATTATTTAAAAATACGTAATTAATTATTAATTATTATTAATTTATAATTAATTAATTATTAATTAATAATTATTATATAATAATTATTGAATAATTACTAATTACATAAAAAATGTTTTAACTTAAACCCATTTGTTTATTTTTTTTAAAAACACATTAAAACCCTCAACTGGGTTTTTTTAATGGGTTTTATGAAGAAAAAACTTTCACAAATAGGATTAGGTTTAATTATTTTTTTTAAAAAAATGGGGTTAAAAGGAATTATATCCCCCAATGTCATTACCCAAAATATTTATTAGAATCTCTTAAGGGCCCTAACACCTTATGCTAATGCAAAAAAAATTGTTTCATTTTTTAACATTTATATTTGAATATATAAAAGTTGTTGTTTTTATTTTATTTTGTTTTTTTGGTGTGTGTGTGTGTAATATTTTTTTAGGAAAAAATAACTGGTATTATATCCAACATTACTTGTATTAAAGTAATATAAAAAATATAACTAGAACCCTCACTCAGACCTCTCTTTTATAAGAGTGCCTTGGAAATCCTTATGGATTTCCAATGTCGGACTCAGCGTGTCCTTTTTCAACACTAGATTAATAATATATTATTATTATTATTATTAAAACATTATTAATAATTAGTAATTAAGTAATAAATACTTAAATAATAATATATAATAATTCAAAAGCTTTAGCTATTAATTAACAATAACTAATAACAAATAATTTATCTTAATTAATGGTAATATGTGAGTGGTTAATCATAATTAATAATTAATTTTTAATTTATTAATAAATTTTAATTATTCGTAATTATTATTATTATTAAGTTAATAAATAATAATATTTGGCTTTTGGGCCTTTGGGCCTCCCATGTTCTTAGGCCTCTAGGCCTTCAGGCTATGTATTGTATTTAAATGGGTCCAGTGGGTGATTGTTATTCCTTATGGGGGGTAAGGCCTAGTCCACTAGGGTGTATGGGTGTGTGTGTTATTTGGTTTCTTGTAATCCCCTCTACCATAAATAATAATAATTAATAATTAGTAATTATTAAATAATTAATAATAATTAGTAATAAGTAATTATTTAATAATTAGTAATTAATTAAATAATAATTATTAATTATTAATTAATTAATTACTTATTACTTACTAATTATTAGTTATTAATTACTAATTATTTAAAAATTACTTCAGCATAAACCCATTTATGTATTTGTTTTCTTCAAAAAACCTACACAAATTTTATTTCCAATGCGTTTTTTGAATAAAACAAATTACACAACTAGGTTTAGGTTAAAAAAAATTAAAAAATTAGGTTTGAAGGCACTAGGGCCTCTAACATCATTACCCAAAATATTAAGAAGAAGGAATTAAGGGCCCCAACTCCTTCTTCCCAAAAAAAATATTTTTTAATTTTTTAACAGTTATATTTGAATAAGTAATTTTTTATTTAAAATTTGTTTTTCTTTGTTTATATATGTGTCTGTTGTGTGTTTTCTTTGTAGTTTTTTAAATCCTCCATCCCTCGACATTTTTAATTAATAATTCATAAGTTTATGTTATTAATTAATAATAATTTATGACAATTATTAAATAATCAATTATAATTAATGGTAATATGAGAGTGGGTAATAAATATTAGTAATTAATTTTGAATTAATTAATAAATAGAAAAATTAGTAATTAATTTACAATAATATTTATTAAAAGTAAATAAATAATAATATTTAATCATTAATAATTATTCCAAATGGATTAGTCATGGGTTGAAGCCCATGACCCCAAATTTATTAAGAAAATAAAGCACACAATAGAAAGAATGAAATGGTAAAAAGACACCAAATACCCACAATGAAAACAAGAGATCACATCATCCCTCTATTTATAATGTCTTCGGGGGTATCTACCTTTACCCTTTATATGCCAGCCTCTTCTCCATGTTTTATCCCTTTGAGGGGGTTCATATTCCTCAATCAATGATAAACCAAAGGATTCCTCCAAGGCAGAACAAATTTGGAATTTCCAAGATAACTCCTAAAAGATCATCTCATAGTTGGATCAAAAACTATCTTCAATATTAATTAACAATAGCTTATGTACAGAAGATAATCACAAAGATTCAACACATCTGGTTCTATTATGGAAAAAGTGACTTCGAGTTACGATAAAAACCATTCATCTTCCTCCTTAATGATACCTTCAATAGGTCTTTCACCCTCCTAGTCCTTAGGAAAACTAATACTGGAATTATTGCCCTGCGTAATGTCACATTCTTCAACTGATGTATTTCCAAAAAGGATATAGTCATTTTTCATAAGATCATATAAATTGGATGGGAAATTCCATTCCACATCTTATAGGTCATACACAATAATAATTGGATGTGACACTTGCAAAGGGATATGAGATGTATGCACCAATCAAAAGGAAGTTAAATATGCCTTGGATTTCTAAGGGGTGTCCAATTAGAAACCCTATTCATACAATGAAATTTTCTTACTTTTTGTTTCATTCTTATTCATCACATTCTTTTGTTCAGGGTGTCCATTCATTGGTTGTCCAGCCTCCTTCTCCAATGTCCTGTTAGTAGAGCCACCCCCCTAGGGTTTTGGATAGTATCCATAATAGATTCATTAGCAGCCTTCTTATACATTGAATACGAAGATCTACTGATAGAAGAGAAAATATTATTCACATTATCAGTAGTGGTTGTGTTACATACATTGGCAACAACACAACCCACATCATCAAGTCTAGCTAGCACATAGTTTCTTTACTTCAGTATCAGAACAGTGGAATCAATGACCTTATGTAGATCCTCCTCTAAAATACTAGCATGTTTTTTCTTCTGAGTGCCACTTAGAGAACACATGGGAGCCTCCTAATTAACTACACGTTTTCTCTTACGGGAATTATAGGCTATAAATTGTTCGTGGAACAACTTCTGATTAGCTACCTCTTGTTAAAAAAATTACTCAAATGATTTCAATTCGATCGTAATCCCTTATTCAACAACCTCATCCCATGTCTTGAGTGTGTGATGCCCATGGAAACTATCTGAATATACACCAGTATGGGCGGTTCTGCACCCATCTCCCAAATCAGTACATGCATTATCATATCCTATAGAAATAAAAGAATTTTCCTCTTGAGTTGGTATTACACTAGGAGTACAAGAATTTTCCCCAGAAATGCCATTCAAGGAGTCCAATTGTGTACCAATTTTACTGGTATCACATCCGAGGACCCTTCCCTCCAGGTTCACCTACAATTTCATTCCATGATCTCGAGCCTGATCATGAACATTTTTAGAACCAGAATGAGGGTCATATTTTAATCTCATATTCTTATTAAAAGACTTATTTCCCTTATTCCCACGGGCTAAAAAACAACAAATAAGAAAATATCATGCAATTGGATATTTCTTGACCAATAACTTTACAATCCAAGAAAAAATTAGGGTCATTATTATAAACAATTAGCTGACTGCATTCATCATCATCAGGTTCAATTTGTACTATGTCCACATGTGTTGAACACAAATCAACATTAACAAGGAACTGAGCATAGTGACGAAACCTTTCTATATTAGTTTCCCTGTCAATTTTAATTGGTATCCCAATTGATAATGAAATATTATAGAGGATTTGAGGCTTCTAGAAGATCTATTTAACCTTATAGAAATTAAACCAAAGTTATACATATGAGTTCCTAACCTCCATGGGATTAAAATTTCGGTCCCATTTATGGATGTGAAGAAAGCCCAGCTTGAGAGAAATCAAACCAAATCCCCAACCCCGTATCTTTATTTCCTCTGAAGGAAATATGATATGGAAGAATCCTCATCCTGATGAAATAAATTTCCATCCTATGAATCCCCAAATTCTCGACAGATATTCAATAAACTCCAAAATTTTCAATGGATTGGAACCCCTAGGAAAAATCAAGAGAGTAATGATAGAACATCAACCTATTTCCAGTCATTTGGAGATTGCATCCAGATTGGCCTTAAAAAATGAAATATTTCCATTTCATTGGAAACCTCCAATAACAGAGCCCCTATAGAGAGAGACACATCGTCACTCTGGGAAGTAATCTATCTGAGTAGAAATAGTGTCCTTGCTTCAAACAAATTTTTGATCCACTCCACAACTAACAGCTTTATTTAGGTTGAATCGCCCGTGGAAGAGGAAAGTCTCATCCATTGAATTAAGATTCAAATCCACTATAGAACAACATCCATGATCACCATCACTGGGTGGAGCGAGAGTCACACAAACCCTACCATCTTCACTCTCTAATCATTAATAATTAATAAAGTTAATAACAATAATTGTTAAATTTTTATAATAATTATTAATGAACTGTAAATAATTAATTATATTAAATAATTATTAGTAATTATTTAATAATTATTATAAATTATTTAAATTGTAATTAAAAAACAATTAATTTGTAATTTGTAATTTGTGATTAACTAATAATAATTAATAATTAGTAATTAATTAATAATAATTCATAATTATAAATTAATTAATAATAATTACTAATTACTAAGTAAGTAATTATAAATTATTAATAACTAATTGATAATTATTTAAAAATTGTTGATTATTTATTATTATTAATTAATTACTAATTATTAATTAGTTACTATTTACTAATTATTATAAATTAATTTAAAAATTATTAATTATTATTAATTAATTACTAATTAATAATAATTATTATTATTTAATTGATACTTATTAATTATTATTATTATTTATTGATTACTAATTACTAATTACTAATTAATTACTGATAAATAATTACTAATTCTAAATTAATTAGTAATTATTAATTAATTAGTAATCATTAATTTATTATTAATTATTATTTAATATTAATTAATTATTAATTATTAATTATTAATTATTAATTATTTATTATTATTAAACCTCAATATTAGCTCTTAGATGAATAATTTTCTTCTGGTTTTGGTGCAAACTGGTTTTTTCTAAATTTAGAAGATGAGGAATGTCATCTGTTTTGATGGTCATCCTCTTCACATTAGGGGGGTCTGTACACATATTTATAGGGATATTTGTATGGATTCCAAAATTCATATAGGTGTTATGAATAACTGCTTTAATGACCTTCTCATTACCATATTGCTTGATGTTTGCTCTATCCCTATAAAAATAATTCAATACAAATATGTTAAGTGGAAACTGCTAATATCAACTTATATTAAAAGTGAATGTGGATGGTGATGAGATGGGCTCTCCTATCCAAGATAGTTTTATAAGCATTTTTAGGAACCATAGAGGTTTTATTAAGGGTATATTATACTGCTTCATTAGATCTCACATTGCCTATGAGGATGAAATATGGTCCATTATCTATACAGGAAAACATGAACGGGAATTCAAATGGAGTGACCTTTGGATTGAGAGTGATTTTACCTTGGTTGTCAACTTGATCAAACACATATATTGTAGTATTGCATGGCAGCTTCACTCTGCTCAGAAGACTTTTTTAGATTAGATGTTATAGATGCATGTCATTGCCTCTCATATTTATAGGGAAGGTAATATGGTTGCAGATCCCCTTTTGAAGAAGGTGATGAAACATTGGATTTCCTTTTGGTCTTATCATTTTTGTGATGAGATTGTACACTTAAACATATCAAACATGGATGGGGATGTTTATACTCACATCTCATAACCCTCCTTTATCTTTGTACTCTCTTTTAATTTATCGAGAGGGGATGGGTATCTTGTCCATTCCTAGAGTGTTTCCGTTAATTATTATTAACTAACTATAAATTTGTAATCATTATCAATTAATTACTAAATTTTAATCATTATTAATTAAGTAAAAATTAAAAAATATTACTTATTATTTACTAATTTTTAATCATTACTAATTAAATATAAAATTTTAATTATTATTACTTAATTAATAATTATTAATGATTATTATGAGGGTTGTAATATCTTGCATATTTCTCTCCCATCCATTATTAAGGGTTTATATCATATTTTTTACAACTTTTATGGTTTTATGGACAAAGCTTAGGGTCACATATCTACAAGTTTTTCCCCAAAGTTAACTCGGTAAGAAGATTGGACAATGGAATTTGTCCTATGGGTAAGACTACAATTGATGAGATTATGAACGAGAGGCCTAGTGCTCATTCTTCTTAGGGTAACATGGATATCTCTAGATGTAAGGGTCATGGAACAACTAAGGATCCCAATTCTACATCTATTCAGGCAACGTAGAAGCTAATGTCTCTAATGACTCACTTAATCTCAATGAGGAAGATATGAATAAAGATTTGATCAAAGGGAAGCATATTCAGGTTACTCATGAGGATGAAAAGGAATCAATTGAATGGTCATCTAGCATGAATGAACTTGGATTCAAATATTTGTATGAAGACAACTACTTGAAATCCATGTACATCAAGGGAAAGAAATCTCTTATTATGATGGGGTTATCACTTGGTCAAACTAAAAGGGAAATGATGATCTTATTTAAGGGTTATGGGTTGGTCTCATCTTCTTTATAAAATTCTAAAAATATGTTTGATGCCTCATCTATATTTGGTCATACACAACATCATAATCTAGAAGTGACCTCATCTAGAGGCACTGTGACAGTTTTTAAGGCCCTAACTATTAGGAACAATTATTGATGGAGGGATAAACGTGAAGAAACAATTATATTTGATGTAAATACATTTAATGATTGTGTTCCTTTACAATTTAATGTATATAAGAATATAAATTATAGTATATTGATTAAGATAAAGAAAAACTAATGAAGTAGAAGGAGATGTAGAGGAGACGAGGTAAAAGAAAAATCCCCAAAAGACCACTTCTAGAGAAGCCAAGTCGAACCTCACAAGTTTGACTCCTTATAGCTTCCAAGTATAATTCCTAAAGAGAATCGTATCCCCTTCCCCTCTTCCTATTCTCCTATTTATGAGTCTCCCAAAAAACACTAACAACCACTATGCCAGCTTTAACCAGCCCCAAAAACTAACAAAAATAAATAAGATATTAATGTCGCTATTTATTTAATTCCCTTTCCCAAACACAAACAGCCCAAAAACCCACTCTCTTGACATTACTATTGGAATTGAAAAATAAAACCCACCGGTTGGTTTTTCCCATGTAGTTTCCTTCTTAACCATGTGGTGTATTCCCTATCAGCAACCCATGTGTTTTTTCCTCTCTTTCCAAGTGTCTGTTTATTTTACAAGCATGTTATTTAGTATTGAATTATTTTATTTTGTTCCAACTATTAAGGCTATGGTATTTTTTGGAGTATTTTCATTTATTTTGGAAGATCCTATATATAGGGGAAACTGTAATCCATTGCACAATATAGATGAAATATATTTCTTGAAATCTCCATGGGATTGTTGCCCATTTTTCTTCCTATTATATTTTTTGTTTCTCGGCTTGTATAGTCGACAAAATGGTATCAGAGGCCGGTACCAAATAATCCTTCAATTTTTGAAGATGGACACTGAAATCCAACTGTATGTTCCGAATCTATCCAAGTAAAACTACAAAAGGTGGTGCATCCAAATGAAGGTGTTGTTAGGGTCGTAAGGATTACAGGAGATCATCACTGATGGGTCTATCTTATGCACTATGGAGGAAGAATCCTCCTTTATAAATGAAGAAAAGATAGCCCTAAAAATATGTGTAAGAATGAAAAAAAGGCATTATTCCTCCTCTATCAAGGGTTGGATAAATCTATGTTTAAAAATATTTCCAAAGGAACATCAAACAAACAAGCTTGGGATACCCTTGCCACCAAATTCAAAGGTGTTGATCATGTGAAGTGGGTTCGTCTTAAAACACTAAGAGAAGAGTTCAAAGCATCACCTATAAAATATGGTGAGAGTATCTCTGAATACTTCTCAAGTATAATTGTTATTATTAACAATTTAAAAATAAATGGTGAAAAAGTTGATGAAATTCGAGTGATTGAAAAAGCACTTAGATCTCTCACAACCAAGTTCGAGCATGTGGTTGTTGCAATCAAAGAATCAAAAGATTTGGGAAAAGTTTCCATTGAAGAATTTATGGGGTTATTGAATGTACATGAGAAGTGAATGAATAAGAATGTGAGTTCAATAATAGAGCATGCCTTACATTCCAAGTTGACTATGTAAGAACAAAATAATGGTCAATAACAACGAGGTGGTTATCGTGCAAGAGGCAAAGGGAATGGATACAATCGAAGCCATCAAAAAAAGAAACAAAATTTCACTAGATTTCGTGGAAGAGGAAACGATGGATGCCAATTCATGCGTGGTCGTGGAAACACAAAGAATTTTCAACACAATAACTGCAAAAAATTGGGCCATTATGCCTCTGATTGTTTGAGAAGAGTGGATCATGATGAAATATCCAACTATGTTGAAGCATCTCATCATGAAGAAGAAGGTACCACACTCCTCTTGGCACAATAAAACGTATTTGAGTTCCCTAATGTATGGTATCTAGACACGGGTGAAAGAAACCACATGAGCGGTAACAGTGAGATGTTTTAGGAACTCTCTAAAGAAGTTCGCGACGATGTGAGTTTTGGCGACTCATTGAAGGTACTCGTGATTGGAAAAGGTAAAATCAAAATCTATCTAAAAAATGGCGAGTGGAATTACATTTCAAATGTTTATTACATACCAAGCATGAAAAAAAATCATTAGTCTTGGACAACTCTTGAGAAGGGGTATTTCATACACATGGAAAATTCATCTTTGTCTATAAGAGATGCTCACAGGAGACTTGTCTCTCAAGTCCAAATGGTGATGAATCACATGTTTCTGTATCATATCAACAAAATGGATGAGTAGTGTCTCTTTGGGTTCATGAAGAATGATTCATGGAGATGGAATCTGCGCTTTGGGAATCTCCATTTTAGCAGGCTTAAACTTCTATCCTCATCGAGAATGGTGCATGTCTTTCCGATGATTGAAGTTCCAAATCATGTGTGTAAGGAATGTACACTCAATAATCAGCAAAGGAACTCCTTTCAAGGTGGAGTGTCCAGAAGAGAAAAGGAACCACTTTAGCTGGTTCACAATTATATCTACGGACCACTAGAAACACCCTCAATTGGAGGTAATAGGTATTTTATTACCCTCATTGATGTTTTCAGCAAAAAGTTGTGGGTGTATTGCATCAAAGAAAAATATTCTGCTTTCATTGTCTTTAAAACTTTCAAAACTAGTGTTGAAACTGAAAGTGGCCACAAAATCAACGTAATAAGATCTGATAGAGGTGGATAATACATCTCAAATTCATTTCAATATTTCTGTAGGGAATATGGAATCAAAAAACAATACACTGCAGCCTACATTCCATAGCAGAATGGCATTGCATAAAGAAAGAACTCCACCATCCTTGACATGACGAGGACTATGCTGAAGGAGAAATGGCTGCCAAATAATTTTTGGGTAGAGGCAGTGGCATGTACTGCCTACTTTCTCAATTAGTGTCCAATGAAGAGAGTCCGAAACATGACACCTCAAGAGGCGTGGAGTAGCTAAAAATCGAGTGTGGCACACCTAATAATCTTTGGGCGTGTCACCTATGCTCATGTTCTTGAAGCAAGAAGAAGGAATCTTGTGGATAATGGTGAAAAGTGCATCTTCATCGGATATTGTGAAGCCTCCAAAGCCTATAATATCTACAATCCACTAACCAATAAATTAGCATGAGTAGAGATATGATGTTTAGTAAGGAAGAAGCATGGAAATGGAATGATGAAGAATCAAACAAATATGTTCTAGTTGAGACAGAGGTTCCTGAAGAAAGGCATGATCATCAGGAGAAAACACCCGCAACTCCATTCTTGGGCGCATCATAAATTGGAAGAAGTCCTGGAGTGTATTTCATCACTCCTAAAAGAACTCTAGTAAATCAAAATTTTCCCAGCTCATCCTCGCCTATGGCTCTTAGGAAGATGAAAATTTGGAGAGACGTTTATGAGCAGATTGAAGAGGTAAATCTTTTTTGCTTGTATGCAGATCATGATCCTTTGACGTTTTAGGAATCCATGAGGGAAGAAAGCTGGAGAATGGATATGGAAGAATAAATTCATTCCATAGAGAGAAATGACACATGGGAGATGACAACACTCCCAAAAATCTATAAGGGCATTAGCATCAAATGGGTGTACAAAATAAAGTGAAATGCTGATGGCAAGATCGATTGATACAAGGAAAGGCTCATAGAAAAGGGGTACAAACAGAAGTATGGGTGGACTATGAAGAAGTCTTCTACTATTACTCACCTTGACACTGTAAGGATGATTATCTCTCTTGTTGTCCATCATAGTTGGGTGATCTACCAACTAGATGTGAATTCTGTATTCCTGAATGGAATTTTGGAAGAAGAGATCTATGTTGACCAGCCTGAAGGCTTTGTTTTGAAAGGGGAGGAAGACAAAGTGTATCGACTGAAGAAATCTCTTTATGGGTTTAATCAGGCTCCTCATTCTTGTAATTCATAAATTGACAAATATTTTTGAAAGAATGTCTACTCCCAATGTCCATATGAGATTGAAGTTTACATCAAGAAAAATGATCATGGAAATATACTTATTGCATTCTTGTATGTTGATGATTTGATGTTTACAGGGAATAGTCGACTGATGTTTGATGATTTCAAGGAGGCCATGTTCAAGGAGTTCAAGATGACTGATGGGGGTCTCATGTCAATATTTCTAGGCATTGAAGTAAAGAAACAACATGTCCGTATCTATATATATCATAATAGATATGACAGAGAGTTGCTTGAAAAATTAAGGATGGAAAATTGAAATGTTGTAAACACACCCATGGAAATGAGCTTGAAACTAAAAAAAGATGGAGAAGGAATATATATTGACTCGAATCTATTAAAGAGTCTGATTGGAAGCCTGAGGTATCTCACAATCACAAGGCCAGATATTGTCTATAGTGTTGGGATTCTAAGCAGGTATAAAGAAGCTCCGAAAGAGTCACACTGGCTAGCAGAAAAACGTATCCTCAGAAACGTTAAAGTAATGGTGGATTTTGCTCCTTTTTATTCATAAAATGAAGAAGAAAAGCTGTATTGATACTCAGAAAGTGATTGGGGGTGACCAAGATGAAGGGAAAAGCATTATTGGGTATGTATTTTTTATTGGATAGACTGCTCTCACATGGAATTCAAGGAAGAAGAATGTGGTTTCCCTATCCAAATGTGAAGCAGAGTATGTGGCAGTATCCTCTATTACTTGTGAATTAATTTGGTTGATAAATTTGTTGAAGGATATGAATCATCCATAGGACAAATCCCCGGTGATATATGTGGATAACAAGTCGGCTATTGAACTATCTAAAAATCTGGTGCAACATGGGAGAAGAAAAAACATTGATACTCATTTTAATTTTCTCAGGGATCATATGAAACGAAAAACTATAAAATTGGAATATTGTCATACTACTAAATAGGTGGCAGATAATTTAACAAAGGTGTTATCGACAGATGCATTCAAAAGATTAAGAACGATGCTTGGGATGAAGCCAGTTTTGGTTTGAAGGTGAGTTTTGGAAGGGAAAACTAAAATCCACTGGTTGTTTTCTCCCATGCAGTGTGCCTCTTCCCAATGTGGTGTATTCCCCATGCAGTAACCCATGCATTTTTTCCTCTCTTCCCAAGTGTCTGTTTATTTCCCAAGCATGTCATTTGATATTTCCTTATTGTTTTTTATTCCAACTATTAATGTTACGAGATTTTTTAGAGTCTTTTAATTTATTTTGGAAGAGCCTATATATAGGGGAAATTGTAATTTGTTTCACAACATAGATGAAATATATTTCTTGAAATGTCTGTATGATTTTTTTCCATTTTTCTTCCTATTATATTTTCTATTTATCATCTTATATAGCCAATAATTACCACGTCCTTTAAAACCCAATTTTCTTCAATATGAAGCTTCGAATATTGGATCAGTAACTTGAACACTAGAACTAAATACCCTAGGTGGTGGCTTCATAGGTGTTCAAGACATCCACCCCTTAGCTGTTACTCCAGCAGCTGCTGTAGCAGAAAAAATAATCTACAATTCGGTAGAAAACAAATCCAATATACTCTCTAGTTTTTACATCCTATTCATGATTAATAATTGCTCTCATACCTTCTACAAGACTCTCATTCCATACCCACACTCAAGATTAAACCATTATTCAAACACAAAATGTAAGGCCAAGGTAGAAAGCTTAAGCACTTGGACCACAACACCCAATATCTTGCTTCAAGTGGCATTACAATTAGAAAATACAGTCTTTTCAATGTCAGAGTGAAGTGACCAAGATGATATAGTTTTTTGGCCCAATCTAGATAGTTTTTTGAGATCATCACCAAGCATACCTACCTCTCTGCATGCCCCAAATAGCTCCATGTATGTTTTCAATGCCCATTCTGAAGGCTTTAATACTATTGTGCTCCCAATAGTCAATACAAGAGCTCATACCCCAGTGACCTTCACTACCTTTATTTCAACTATATCCTAGTATCCTTGGCTCCCATTAAAAAAATTACCTCTGGGTCTCTAGTTCTTGTATGTCCAATCCTTTACCCAAACAACAACACAACCCCCTAAAAGAATAAGCATAAAATTGTCATTCCAAAAATGCCAACTCCTAACAAACTCACTTCCATCAGGCCATTGGAAAATTAAATCTACCCTCTCAAACCCATATTTATATAGATTTGATTATACAATCAAGAGGACTATCTCATTCAGTTTCAATAATTTTTCAATGTGTACAATAATGGTTTTTTTGTTCGAATAGTCAGTGCATCACCAAAATCCCAACAATATTTTTCAATAGGAAATATCATTATACCAATAGCCATAAATAATAATTCCTTCTTGAAATAATTTTTTGGAACATGGTATAGCTCCTTTTAGTGTGGAGGTTCTCGAACCACCCTACTCTTCTTAATATTTCCTTATTCTATAGGAATAATCACTAACAATTTATTCCCAAAACCCATGGATTTAGAAACAATATTAATTTTACCCATACACTAGTTTAATATATTAATGGTCTATAAAAACTCCCTAAGAATCAAGATAAATATGAGGGAAGTTGTTGTGATATACACAGAATGTTTACAATGACTGCGCATATTGAAAACTGAACCCACAAGTAGACCACACTACTTGGGTATACCGGGTGAAACATCTCCATTATTGTAGCCTTTCACCACCATCTCAACTTCCTCCTCGCTGCCTTCTCCTAGATCTATTAACATAGCGGTCAGAAACATGGAACATGGAATGGTGTCAAGCGGCTTCTCTTTGCAGTACCATACCTGCTTATCCATGATTAAACCTAAATCTAGAACCTCTTCATATGTATTAGAGCTGAAATTATTATGATCATATGGCTCATGTATATTACTCCCTTCCATCACAATGTATCCATCATCCTCTTTATTCCATTCAAAATGTTTTAAACCAGAATCATACCTATCTATGCCTTTCAAAATAGTCGGCCATACTTTCACAAGATTATGAGGACTCACTTTCCTGAGCTACATTCACATTGCCTTCTCACCTAACTCTAATACAGCTAGTTCAAGGTGCTCCCAACCATTCCCATACTTTTCCAAAAGTGCCAGCTTCAATTGTTCCCGATTTTCATAGGGATTTCCACTCATCCCTGGTACAAAGTAGAAAAAACCTTATTTTCCATACTAATATGTGGATAATGCACTTTTATCTCATCCTTCATTCAAAAATACTGGAAATATGCTTCCATATTAGTGGTCCAACCTAATGGATCCCCTCCTGAAAAATAATGAAGATTGAATTTCATTGTCAAACCTCTTAATCCTTCAGTTATAATCGGTTTGTTAGGTTTCATGATTCCTCTCACACTATCACTGTTCTCTATTTTTCCACTACCATGTGGAATGATAGGGGTTGTCTTACTATTTTTTTTCAAAATCCAATCCACATTCTTCCTGAAACTCATTCCCCATGAGTTTCTCTATCATCTGTCCAATATTTCCCTACCGACTTGGTAATCCAAATTAATCTTTTATTAGATACAACTCAAACTATACCTCACATAACATCCTATCAATCTCCGTCAGTCACCTAGAAAAATATTTAGAAAATGTTTCAATCTTCTACATCTTACCTTCTCAAAACTGTTTCCTCATTATTCTTAATGAATTCCCTTTCCTCCCAAGCTACTTCAAACATGTCTCTAGTAGCGAAATGTCAATATTTGATCCAGGAGAGAGGTTAATTGTTTCTAATAGTGGAGATCAACTCTCTTTTTGTGAATTCAATAGTGATCAGTATTATTTCCTATCTTCAATCATTTTTAGCTGAAAACTCCTATTTGTTCAAAAACTAGGATCATCCTCCAGTTCCTCACATGTGTATTCCTTGTGTCCACTGAGTTCAATTGTGTTCACCTCACCAACAACGTACACGGATTTCAAAATATGTTTGACCATCTCCTACGATGCATGAAATTTATTAGCAACTATGTCTCACCAAAGAATCAAAACTATGTCCACTCTCCCCATGTGAGCTTTCCCAGTGGTTGAATCCAACAAAAAATAGGTGGCAGAGAGAAAATATTGCAAGGAATTAATTTCATTCTTCTTCTTAATATTTTTTTTCAATGAAAAATTCCTACAAAAAATATTCGCACATACTAGTTGATCACGATCATGCCTAATGGAAACAAGTTGCAGTGATTAGTTCCTCAGTGAATGAATTGCCTCTTTAATAGTCTCTCCCACAAGTTTCATGAGAAGAGTCACCAATTGTTAAGAATAATTATTGAGGAAGGTAAAACGAGAAGAAACAACTGTATTTACTGTAAATAAATTACAAAATTGGGTACCATTGCAGTTTAACGTATATAATAATAGAAAATATATTACAGGGAGTAAGAGAAGGATAAATGGATATAGGAGAGGTATATGTAGAAGAGATAAGGTAGAAGAAAACTCCATTGAAGACCACTTCTGATGAAGTCAAGTCGAACCTCCCAATGTCAACTCCTTTCTACTTCCAAGAATAATGACTAAAGAGAATTGCATCCCCTCCCCAATTATTTCATACTTATTTATGAGTCTCCCAACTAACAATAACAACCCTCTTCTAGATTTAACCAGTCCCAAAAACTAATAAAAATCTAAGATATGTTACCACCCCTATGTTATATAATACCTCTTCCCATTCACAAAAAAACAAACAACCTACTCTCCTAATATTGACAATGTTTGTTATTGCGGTCCAGGAAGTGGATGATGCTAGGATTTCATTTACACCAAAACAATATAATTCCATGGATTATGGGGTTATCATCTCTGAAGGCTCATTTGATCCAAACTTGGAACAAATAATAATGTGACTAATGGACCTGCATGGTTTGAGCTTAAATAATAAGGGTATGGAGGCATTGATGTAGTGATATATGATGAAAACTCAAGAAGATCCTAGGAATATCCTACACTGGCATAGGATTATAACTATGAGGGTTGTGTTTATTTAAAGGAGTCCCTCATGCCACCTTTAGTGGATGGAGCTAATGTGATAAATATGGAAGTGGGTATTGATACCCTTGACATATATGATGATCTTGAACGCATTTCAGGACCGCTAAACATGGTGGAGTTGTGTAAATATCATGTAATTTAGTTGGATATTTGGAGGAGTGAGATAAGACCTCATATCCCCCACATTTTTCTAAACCATAGAAATCTTTTTCTCACAATTTTAGAAAATACATGAGTGAAGAATTTGCGGAGTCTAAGGTAAAAAATCCAATTGGAGATTTACTCTGGAGGAGCTTGAGAAATAAAGGTTACCTCAGGGACTTAGTGATGATATCGAAGACCGGTTTGACACACAAGTAGAGTTTTTATATGAAAAAATGGAACATGGAATATTTATATTTAAAAATTACCCTGAATTATTGGAGTTTAAATCCTTAAAAACTGGAGACAATATCTAATCAAAATCATACATATACCTTTAATACCTATCATGGAAATATAGCATACACCAATCTTAGGAAAAAATGGTGAGGCCACCAAGGTGGTGAAGGAAACCTCTAGGGAGGAGGATCTAGAATTTTTGGACTTAGATGATCTGACCAACCCTTGGCATAAACTTAGTCATTGGAAGAGAGGTTGGTATCTATGTAGGGTTGGACCAGGGAATATAGGTAAAAGGTAAACTAATTTTATTGGTTACCCAATATTGGATGACACATGGCGATTTTGTCACTATGGGTTTTTATACTTTTTTGGTTTGATATATTTAGCTAGTTTATAGTCCATGACATTTGAAATTGAAACCCTTTATATCATTTTTTACTTTATTAATAAACGGATCAAGGTTTTGGTTTTCTAGACCCATGGTTTTGACCATTTTTATTGTTTTTAAACTGACATGAAGTACTTTGATATTTTGTGTTTGGGAAAGTGTTCCATGTAACTCTCCTCCATTGTACTGTGTGTGTGTGTTTTTATTAAAATCATTCTAGGGTCGTGGGCTTGGTTTACCAAAACCATGGTTTATACCATCTATGATAAATTATTATTAATGAATAACTAAAACATATTAATTAGTAATTAATTATTCATTGATTAGTTATCAATTAACTACTAATTATTAATAATTCACTATTAATAATAATAATTCATTATTAATCCAGTGCTACAAAAGGAGAAGTTGAACCATGTATTATAAATCCATAAGGATTTCCAAGGACCCCCCCCCCCTTATTAAAGGGATCCCTCAGTGATGGTTTTAATTATATTTTCATATTACTTTAATATAAGTAATGTTGAATATAATATCAGATAATTTCTACAAAATGTTTCATTATATATAGATATAGAATTTGGGGTTTATCTTAGTGGTAAAAACCCCATAGTCCTGCATGAAATACCTGGGTTAAAATCTATGTGGGGAATTATTTTCATAGGTACTGTAGCAGTACCACATTAGTACTATAGAAGTGGTACTATTCACCTAATTTGGGCATTCAATCCATAGATTCAAGCCTTTGGGTCAAAATAACACTGAGCCATCAAATGAATTTGGGCCACATGGCCTCCAATTCATCATCAGTTGGTAGTATTTGTCATGGTGGGATCAGGATAAAGGTACGACACAACTAGAATGTGGTGTAGTGTGGAAATACACAGGAATTATCGAGTGGGTAGCCTTAAAATAGGAATCAACATGTTGGCAACAATCAACCAAGCTCCCATCCTCATGTAGGGTGTAGGGGTTCCCTGTTTCATGACTACCTACCTAGTGGATCCATTATGATGACGTGGAATAACATTTAAGTGATGAAGCATGGTGCCACAAATGAATCACCTGGTGGGAAGCTCGAAAGAGATATAAGTGTGGTGGAACCCATCATCCAACCCTCTTCCCACATGGATTTATGATACGGGGTGGAGGGGTTCCCTAAAAAGGCATGTTAGAGGGAAGTATGATGCAACGAATATTGGAGGGGGGTGAAAAAATTTTCAGAATTGTACATGATGTGATGATTACTGACAAGGGGGTAGCGTGGTGTAAGACTGGTGACACAGAATGATTCTAGTTTTTTATATATGTGATTTTTTTTGAGGTATTATTTTTTTTGTTTTTGGTCTTGCGTTTATCCTTGAGTTTTCCATTGGGTTTTTGGTGAAAAATAGAGTTTTTTAGACTCCTCATGTTTTAATAATGTTTTAATGATAAAAAATCCTATATATCCTATAAATCTTGTTAATCCTATTTAATATGTCTCAAATCATGTTTACAGATGGTTAGTTTCTTTATGCATTAAATAAACTTACTGAAGTTCTTAATTCATATAAATCATGTTTGATTATTTTAAACTATTTTTAATTTTATGTGGGATGAATTTCTTTTATGAATGATCAAGTCTAGTTCATTATATGAATATTACTTCTTAAGTTTGTATACAGATATTTGGCTAAGTCTAAGAAACCATGACTCTACCACCAGTTCTGGTTTTCTGGAAAAGGACCCAGACACCGTGACCCAGACACCGTGACCTAGACACGGTGTCCCAAACACGGTGACCCAGACACCATGACCCAGACACCGTTACCCATACACCATGACCAAACACCATAACTAGTTTCAGATCTCATGAAGTCTGTGACACCAATTCCTTTCTACCATCATAGAGACACTATTCAAAGTTTGGAAAAGGACCATACACTATAATTATTACACCGCATATGTGCTACCTGTTCCTGATCTCAATACAGCTATGCCATCATGAATATCTCACCACTCAAAGGCAAATAATAAGACATTGTTTCCTGGTGACACCATTTTTAAATGATACCATTTATAAACAGATCGTGACACCGTTATTTAATCTATTTTTTGGTTTTTTATTTAATTTCTAACAGTCATATTTGGGTCATTTAAAGGCACTGATATAATTACTTCTTATTTGTAGACATTTCACATGATATTATGAGGTACGAGGTATAGAATTCATGCATCCCATTGGCTCCAACGTGTGCACCTGCAATTAACAAGGAAGAAAAGTTGAGCTGAAAAAACACACATTAGTAGAACAATAGACGTGCGAGAATTTTTTTTGTTAAGAGAACCAATACATGAAACAAGATACATCTAAAGAACACATGAATCATTCTCAAATCAAAAGTTTGGAATACCATAGATTAGAGATAAGAACATCTTCACAATACCATCTTCACAAAGAACACAATCCAGATCTAATTGGAAACCAAAGTACTAGACTTTCGATACTCTGTTTCTTACAAGAGGACTCGATATTTGCATTTGCTTCATCCTAGATGTCCAAATCTACATAGAATAACACTTATAGCACTTCTAACCTTTTTCTCATCATCTTTGCTCAATTGTGTATTGTTTTAGATTTCGAGCAGTGTGTGTGTGTGTCTGTATTAAAAACACATATTTTCTCCTGAATTAAACTTAAGGATACAAGATATCCTTCCTCCGATATCTTTTTACATGTGTTTACTCCCAAGAATAATGTGGAATAGGTCCTTGTGTGACCTTGTAGTTTATAACCATGAAGAATTGTGGAAGAGGTCGTGTGACGGGACAGTCTTGTGCACTGTTTTCTACCCAAATTTGGGGTGTGGATAAATGTTTATTAATATAAACTTCTTGTTGGAAGGTGATCACCAAGTAAAATGGATTAGGTCTCGGCTTGATATTGTACCACTTGTTTTATCCACTGTGTTGTTTAATTAAGTTTTTCCTTGTTTTACTATATAATTCAGAAATCATTAGATTTTACTTTGATAGTTAATCTTGGATAAAAGTTATAATTGTTTTTTCTTATTATAATAGATTCAAAAGTAGTATCAATAAATCACATTGATATTATTGATAATTAGTCAATCTTATGAGAGGTTATTTGAATAGTCAAACTTTTATAACCATATTACCTTGATTGAATGGGATATATTTAATTTTTTTGCGGAACCTTTTAAGAAAAAATTTCAATAGAAATTTTTATAGAGAATCAATTCACCCCCCCCCCCTCTTGAGTACTCTAATCTGAACAACATTTGGTATCAAAGGATAATTGATTCTTATTAAGACTCTGTTTTTATAACTATTCAACTGTGATTTTAGTTTCACTTTAAAGATATGTAATTTTTTTGTTAATTATAAATTTCTATCTCTTTCAAAGTATTTTGGTTTTTATGGATAATAGACTGGAAGGGGCCGCAACTAATAGACCACCATTCATTAATGGAAATAATTATTGACAATGGAAAATTAAAATGAAAATGCATTTAGAAAGTATGGGATTTGAAATTTTGTCTTCAATTATAAATGAGTATAAGATTCCTGCTACTAATATAATTACTTGGGATGACCCAACTAAGACTGCCTATAATAATAATTGCAAATCCATGAATTCTTTATATTTCTTTTTAGGAGATGATGAATTTAACATAATATCTGCATGTAAAACCACCCATGAAATTTGGGATACATTGTCTGTTTCACATGAAGTAACCTCTAGTGTGAAAGAAATGAGACTCAATACATATATTATTAAATATTATAACTTTAAAATTATGCATGATGAGACTATTTCTGACATGTATCTCTGGTTCAACGAAATGGTTTACACAATGATTTCTCTTGGAAGAGAAGTTACTGCCAAAGAACAAATCATGAGGATTCAAAGATGCCTACCTAATAGATGGAGATGAACCTCTATCTATATTACAGAGTCATGTGACATCAGAAAATTACCTATCAAATAACTCATTGGGAAACTAATAATGTATGAAGATAAGCTGAAAGTCAATAAGGAAGAGGAGGATGAACCCAAAAGAAAATTTGTTGCATTCGAGACTACTACCTCTAAACACAAAGAAAAGGAGAAACAACACGTCTTTGTAGAGTTCTAGTAGTGAATAATCATCACCTGATGGTGATGAGGAGATGTCTCAATTAGCTAGAAGATTTAAGAAATTTTACAAGAAGAATAATTTTTTCAAAAATCCTAACCTCAAAGGAAGATATGACCAAAAGGGAAGCTGGAAGAAAGATTGGAAAAGAACTGACAAGTCTGATGATACAATATGCTATGAATGTAAGTGAAAGGGACATATAAAATATGACTTCCCTAAGCTCAAGTATAAAAATAAATATGAGGACAAAGGTAGAAAGTATAAAAAGGAAATAAAAGCGATGTGGAGTGCTTTTGAAGATAGTTCAAGTGACTCATAATCTTCACATGATGAATAGGCTAACAAATCCAATATGTGTGTTATGACAAACACATATGAGGTAACACTGGAATCTCCTATAAATAATTATTATTATTCTGGAGAAGAAATTGATTTTGAAAATATGTCAAATGAAGATATTTTTGAGTACTGTAATATGATTGAAGAGACATGTAATGAACTAAAATATAAATACAAGTCTTTAAAGAAACAAAATGCTCTTACCTCAATTGTTAAATATGAACTTACTATAGAAAGAGAAAAAAAATGTTCAATTACTCAAAGAAAATAATGAACTAAATCCATCTAATGAGAAATTGAAAAAGGTCCTTGAAAGGTTTACTAATGGTAAAGATACCTTGGTATAAATTCTAGGTAAAAATATTTCCCCTAAATACACTACTGGTATTGGATATTAACCTGGTAAAAGAAATATTAAAAGAACCAATTTTGTTTCTAAATCTAGGACATACAGGTTTACTTCTATTTCTTGAAAACATTCATCTAGTTCAAATTATGATACACTCTCTACTGTTTCAAAATTTTCTAGAACAAATAGTGTTTATTTCTCAAGAACTTTAAATAATTCTTATAGGAAACCTCTGAGGAAAATGTGGGTTCCTAAAGCACTAGTCACTAATATTACTAGACCTAAACAAATTCGAGTACCAAAGTCTGTTTTTATTTAACTATTTTGTAAGAAAATTGTTTAAAGAGCTCCTGTAAAATCTTATGGTACTTGGACAGTGGGTGCTAAAGACACATGACAGGGTACTATTCATGCTTCAAGAACTTAATAAATATTGATGGTGGACATGTCACCTTTGGTGACAATGCCAAAGGAAAAATCATTGGTCTTGTCCAAATCAGTAACTCTAACTCAGTATTAATTTCCAAAGTACTTTTTTTGATATACTAAAATATAATTTTCTTAGTATTTTACAACTATGTGATGATGGATTTCATGGTAAATTTGAAAATGATGCTTTCAATATTTTTAATTCTAAAAATTAATTAGTATTTTCTTCATTGAGAAATGAAAATGTATACTCTATTAAATTATATTTTTTTTCTCAAAATGCTTCATGTTTAAGTATATTTCACAAAGTGTCTTGGATTTGTAATAGGAGACTAGGACGCTACAATATTCACTCCCTAATAAAGCTAACTAGAAAAAGATTAGTCAAAGACCTACCCAAACTTGAGTTCCCAAATGATAAAGTGTGTAATCCTTGTCAAAAGGGAAAGCAACACAAAATTTCCTTCAAACCAAAGAAAGAAGTGTCAATTTATCAACTTCTTGAATTGGTTCACATTGATTTGTTTTGAACATATAGAGTTTCTAGTTTAAATGGTAAGAACTATGTTTATGTTCTTGTATATTAATTCTCTAGATATACTTGGACTTTCTTTTTGACTCTCGAAAGTGAAGCCTACTCTCATTTCATCAAATATGCTAAAACAGTAGAAAATTTTAGTAGACTTAGAATTAAATCCTTAATAAGTGATCATGGTCGTGAGTTTGAAAATCAAGATTTTGAATCCTTTTACTCACAAAATTGCTATAGTCATAACATCTTTTCCCCTAGAACACCTCTACAAAATGGAGTTATAGAAGGAAGATATAGAACCTTGTAATATATTTTTAGAACCATTCTTAGTGAATATTACTTACCTATTTATTTCTAAGATGAAGTTGTAAATACAACATGCTATATCATTAATAGAGTATTGATTAGACCCATTATTAAAAGAACTCCATATGAGTTATAGAACAATAGAAAACCCAATGTAAGCTACTTTAAAGTTTTTGGTTGCAAAGTTTATAACCTTAATAATAAGGAAAATCTAGACAAGTTTGCATCCAATAGTGATGGAGGAATTTTTTAAGGATATTAAATCTCTAGTAAATCCTATAGAGTGTTTAACAAAAGATCTAAATGTGTGGAAGAATCTATCAATGTCAAGTTTGATGAGACAGATCCACATGAGCCTAAAACAACTCTAGAGAACCTGGAGGATGATATATCAAATCTGGACATTAATGTTAAATTCTCTAACCATCTTGTAAAGGAATCTATGAAAACCTCCAGTTCTAGAAAATCTCTAGATTTAAGTCATAATGAACCCGAACCTATTGATGAACCTAAATTTACTAGTCCCTCTTTTTATAGAGTTGTTAGAACCCTTAAGAACCATCCTTTAGATTCTATTGTAGGAGATTTAGATAAAGGAATTCAAACTATATCTTCTCCTAGAAATCAAGTTGAACATCAAGTTTTCTTGTCACAACTTGAACCTAAAAACATTAATGATGCTATCAATAATGATTTTTGGGTGATATCTATGCAAGAAGAACTTAATCAGTTTGAATGGAACAAAGTTTGGAAAATTTTTGATAGACCAAAAGACAAATTTACCATAAGAACTAAGTGGATGGTTAGAAATAAGGTAGATGAAGTTGTTAATATAGTTAGAAACAAGGCTATATTGGTTGCACAAGGCTATAGTCAAGAATAAGGAATTGACTATGAGGAATCCTTTTCACTAGTATCTAGACTTGAAGCCATCATAACAATACTTTCTTATATTTCACATATGAATTTAAAACTAAATCAAATGGATGTTAAGAGTAGTGTATTCCTAAATGGGTATATAGCTAAGGATTTATTTGTTGAACAACCCCCTGGTTTCACAAATAATCACTTTTCAATTCATGTTTTCAAATTATCAAAAGCTTTGTATGGTTTAAAACAAGATCCAAGAGCTTCGTATGATAGATTAAGTACTTTTCTTATTTATAATGTTTTTACAAAAGTAATCGATGATCCTACCCTTTTTATAAAAAAAATTCCAATGCTATTTTAGTAGCTCAAATTTATGTAGATGATATTATTTTTGGATCTTCAAAAAATTATTTATGTATTGAATTTCCTAAAATGATGCAAAAAGAATTTGAAATGAGTCTAAGTGGACAACTAAAATTAATTCTTTGATTTCAAATCTTTCAAAATAATGATGGTATTATCTTAAACCAAATAAAATTACTAAAGATCTTCTAATTTTTTTTGGCTTGGATAGCACTAAAAGTAGTGATACTCTAATGAGTACTAATTGTAAGTTGGATCTTGATGAAGATGGAAAATCTATTGATCAAACCACTTATAAAGGAATGATTGAAGTCTTACTCTAATTAACTACTACCCGACCTAACATTATGTTTAGTGTATGTATGTGTGCTTGTTTTCAAGAAAACCCTAAGTAATCTCATTTAAATATTGTTAAAAGGATTTTTAAATACCTCAAATACACACCCAATATAGGAATATTCTATCTTAGAGGAAAATCATTTGAGTTAGTTAGTTATTTTAATGCTGACTTATATGGTTGTAAGTTAGAAAGAAATAGAACATCTGGAACATATCACTTTTAGGCAAGTTTCTAGTATCATAGTGTAGTAAGAAACAGAACTCTATTGCATTATCTACTGCTGAAGCTGAATATATAGATGCTGGTAGTTGTTGTGCATAAAACTTTTGGATGAAACACACATTACTAGATTATGGATATCAATTCAGGCATTTACCTATAAATTATGACAATACAAGTGTTATTAACATCTCAAAAAATCATATTTCACACTCTAGGAAAAAAAATATTGATCTAAGACATCACTTTTTGAGATACCATTATCAAAAAAGTGATATCACTTTGAGATTCATTAGAAATGAATATCATCTTGCTGATATATTAATCAAACCATTAAATTTTGATAGGATAGATTACATCATACATGAATTAGGAATGATAATTCATAAGTTGGAAGTGTACTGTTTCATAGCTTACTTTTTCATGTTTACGGTCTCATAGTTACTATACCTCGTTTGTTGTCTTGCACTTACTGTCTCAAATATTATGGTCGTACCATGAGGGGACACATCATAAAGGTGACACCGTGAAAACCTGTTCCAGTCTCACCGTGAAAACTTTTTCCTGTCTCACTGTAAAGACACTTTTTCGTTTTATTTGTATTTTATTACCCATATCACTGTGTTAAATATTTTATTATATTCATCCTACAATTTTAAATTTGAGACACTTGAAATCCTTAAATGATAAAAATAAAATGTCTTCACAATCTTCTTCACTCGACCTTTCTTCTCTCAAACCTGAAACCTTTCTCTCTCAAACCGTAATACCTCCTTCATATCTCTCTCTCCCTTGAACCTCTCATTGAATTCCCAGAATGAAGCACCCATATTCTTAAACTATTGAGAAGCATAGATCTAAGAAGAAAGTGAAAAGAGCACCGAAGGTAGTGCCCGAAGGACCACTGAACCCAAACTTTGTTGATAAAATAGTAGTACTAGAAAAGAAAATCTTCCCTAAATGATTACTTTCAAGTAAGTCTTTAGTGTTGAAAGTACTAAAAGAGTGGGTATGGATGTATTGGTTCCAAAAGGATACAATTCCAATTTATCTAAATCTTATTGCTCTGTTCTATTAGTTTTTCCAGTTCTCTTTTGATATAGAAGATGGTTTTTTTGTGAGAAGCTGGATTAATGGACAAAAATACACCTTTTCCTCAAGGTTATGGGATGATTTCCTAGGGATACCTCATGAGGGATTTTTTTAGGACTACCATAGAGGTAATCCTCCTTCTAATGATATCATTGTTTTAGAAGATGATTTGGGGAGCTTGAATGGAAACAGAATGATCAGACAAGATATTGCTACTGAGTTAGATGGTGAAACCAGATTACTGTTTAAGTTTATTCGGAATCTAATTAGTTCAAGGAAAGGAGATTTTTCTACCCTCAAGTATTAGGATGTATTTTTGATACATCTTATTAATAATTCACACAAGATTAATCTATTCAAGTAGGTTATACTTCATATGTGTGAGTTGATAAAGACAACCTCAAAGTAAACATCTTTGTTCTACTCAAGGTTAATCTCTACTATGTTGTATGATAAAGGAATGGTTGGATAAAATGGAGAAGACGTCAAGGATTTTAAATTATGTATCTCAAAGCTTACAGTAAAAATAATGAAAATTAGTTGGAATCCATGAAGAAAGGTTTGGGTGGAGGATAATGAAAAGGTATATGAAAAGTTTAATCTGGTTGAGCATCCTTCGAAACCTAAGAACATTTCTGATTATGTTTTAGAACCAAATGAAATTGCCGACTATCTTGTTGAAGAGGAAGAAGAAGAAGTTTTTTCACCTACAGAAGAAACTATCCAGGATAAGGAAGTTAGTGGAACTATTCCACAAGATAATGTCAGGAAGGAAAAACATGTTCTTAAATGAAGTATTGAATTGAAAGAAGAACATGCTTCTGGAAAAGAATTTATTGTTAATGTAAGATAAGAGGTTATTCCTGAAGAGCCTTTAGAAGAAGAATTTTCTCTTGAGAAATACGTTGATGTTGAATAACTTTTGTAAGAACAAGATAATTATGATGTTATCTTATCTACTTAGGATATAATGGAATAAGCCTTCCATCTAGATAGAAAGGAAATGGGTGAGAGTATTGGAGATGATCTTTTAGAACTGGATCAAGGAACTAAATTTCTTAGTTCTGTGAGAGATGTACTTGTTGAGGGAGAGAAACAACCTAGTCTAGAAAGTGTTGAAATTCCTAATCCATTTGATCAAAGCATTATTTATACCTGGTATAATTTCCCTAACAAATTTGATGTTAATGATTCCTAGGAAGCCTCGGTTAAAGGTATAGACATGTCTACTGTATTTCAATTGAAACTGATCTATGATCTTAAAATAATCTTTTCCAAGGAACTTTATCCTCTATTAGCTCCTATTCCTAAACCTTAAAAAGAACCTCCTGCTTTCATGAGTTAGAGTGATTTGAAAACCTTTGGAGCTACTTTATTGGCTAGAGTTGAAAATCTCATAAACCCACAACCTTATCCTATGACAAACCTAAGTGAATGAGATGTTTCCCTATAATTATATAAGATCATATGGAATATTCATCCAAAATTATTTCATGAAATTCAAGAGGTCATAATTGAGAACAGACAGATAAGTGATGAAGTGAAGTCTCTCGGAGCTATGGTTGAAGATATGAAAAAAGTATTAAAATCAGGACAAACTCCTATTGCTCATCCTGTTGAGGATGTTAGTGGTCCTATTCTACAGAAAGTTATCTCTCAGATTCAACTAAAGTTGACTTCATTAGCTGAAAAAGTGGCTGAAAGAAATAAGTATATAGTTCAAGAAATATGTGAGCTTGTTATTGGTCTCAACAAATTGACTGATGAGTATAAGGAATGTCTATAGAAAGTTATGAATCAACTAAAGACCCTCACATCAGCTATTACAACCTATAGTGCCTCTGTAAATTCATCTCAACCCTCCTTTGATAGTGATCTGATCAGAACT
The DNA here is from genome assembly GCA_963277665.1 of Viscum album. NCBI lineage: Eukaryota > Viridiplantae > Streptophyta > Magnoliopsida > Santalales > Viscaceae > Viscum > Viscum album. The sequence continues at coordinate 1,102,204,598 of OY728134.1, read as the reverse complement.
ACTGTTAAAGAGGAACTTCAATTAGTGTTAAGTGGATTTGACAAAGAGAATCTATCTATATTTTTCAAGAATAGTGACATGGTACTTGATTTTTTGAGGATTCACTCATAGATTGAAAATTATTCTCGGGAAAAAATTACAAAGAATGTGAATTTATACTTTAATAGGATTTTATCTAATCATGATTTGACCAATAATTTCAACTATATTGTAGTGAATTTGAAAATCCCTCCTGTCACTCAAGCCTTTAAGACTCAAGTTTAAAAGATAAAATATTTCACTCCATTGTTGGACATGTTCATGGAGAACAAAGATGATTTTGTGAAAGCAATGTAGTATGGTGGTGAGATTATTGCTGACTTAATTCAGTTGTTGAAGCCTTTTCTTCATGTGCATAACACATATATTGTGGATCCTACAACTGAACCCTTACGGCCTGGTCAACCTCTTTTCTTATACACTACCTTTGCATCTATCTCAATGTCTATATCTCAGACTCTGAGCTAGATCAGACATGTTATCCTTGACCAAAACCTGCCTCAGTCTTCCACCAAACCTAATTTGGCACCTTCTGTTTTTTAAGGACTCCCTCTCCCTTCTCTATCAGTTGGATCACTCCCTTCTTTAACTTCTACTTATGCTCCTATGGCTCTTTCTGATGCTGCTTCCAAGGGAAAATAAAAGACAACTCTTACATAAGAATAGTGGAAATTGTATTTTGATAGAGATATTTTGTATTTCTTTCTTACTACTTGTACTTCCACATATTTTTCATCTAATACAATGTGAACCGTAGAACTATATTCTATTATTTATGTTCATTCTATTTTTATGGTTTTTTATAATCCCAAAAGAGGGAGAGCAGAACACTAAGAACATACATGATTTATGAGCATCAAAAAGGGGGATATCATTGTACTCCTCCTGTTTTAATCATGTTTTAATGATCCCAAATACTATGCATCCATTACATCTTGTTAATGATATTTAATCTGTCTCAAATCATGTGTAGAGATGGTTGGTTTATTTATTATTTAAATAAACTTACCCAAGATCTTAATTCATATAAATCTTTTTTGATTATTGTAAACTATTTTTAATTTTTTGTGAAGTGAATTTATTTTATGAATGATCAAGTCTAATTAATTATTTGAATATTACTTCTTTAGTCTATATACATATATTTGGATAAGTCTGAGAAACTGTGAGACTACCACCGTTTATGGTTTTCTAGAAAAGGACCCAGACATCGTGACCCAGACACCATGACCCATACACCATGACCCAAACACCGTGACCCAGACACCATGACCAAACACCATAACCAATTTCAGATCTCATAAAGTCTATAAAACTGGTTCCTTGCTACTATCACTAAGACATTGTTCGATGTTTTGTAAAGGACTAGACATTGTGATTCTAAAACCGCATTTGTTCTACCAGTTTCTGATCTCAATACAACTATTACATCATGACTATCTCACTGCTCAAAGGAAAATAACAAGACACCATTTCCAAGTGATACTATTTCTAAATAGACCGTGACACCGTTCTTTAATCTGCTTTTTCATTTTCAATTTAATTTCTAACAGTCATATTTGAGTTATTTAAAGTCACCGACATAATTAATGCTTCTTTGTAGACATGTCACTTAATAGTACGATGTACGAGGTGTAGAATACATGCATCCTGTCATCTCCAATATGTGCACCCATAATTAATAAGGAATAAAAGACAAGATGTAAAGACACATGGTAGTATAATAGCAGATGTGCTGGCACTTTTTTTAAGAGAACAGATACATTCAACAAGATACATCTTAAGAACACACAAATCATTATCAAATCAAAAGGATAGAATACCATAGATCAGAGCCAATAACATCTTCAAAATACCAAATCCATGAAGAATATGAGCTAGATCTAACTGGAAACCAGAGCACCATACTTGTGATACTCTGTTTCTTGCAGGAGGACTCGATACTTGTATATGATTCATCCAAGAAGTCCAGAGCTACATAAAATAATGCTCAAAGCACTTCTAACCTTTTTCTTATCATCTTTTCTATATTATGTATTGTTTTATCTTTCGATCAGTGTGTGTGTGTCTGTATTAAAAACACACACTATCTCCTATAGAAAACTGAAGGATACAAGATATCCTTCCTCCCATATCTTTTTGAATTTGTTTACTCCCATGGATAAGTGTAGAAGAGGTCCTTGTGTGACCAAGTAATTTATACCCATGAAGAACTATGGAAGAGGTCACGTGACCTGGATAGTCCTGTGCACTATTGTTTACCCTGATCTAGGGTGTGAATCAAAGTTTATTAATATAAATTTCTTGGTGGAAGGTGATCACTAAGTGGATTGGATTAGGTCTTGGATTGAGACTGAACAACTTTTTTTATCTGATGTGTTGTTTAATTTAGTTTTTCTCTATTTTACTATATAATTCGGAATTCACTAGATTTTACTTTGACAGTTAATCTTGGATAGAATTTATAATTGTTTTTCCTTATTAGAATATCTTAAAAATAGTATAAATTACTCACAATGATATTACAAGGAAATAATAAATCTTCTAAGAAGTTATTTGAACATTCAAACTTTTATAATTGTATTACCTTGATTGACTGGGCTGTATTCAATTTTATTTGGGAAACTTTTAAGAAAATATTTCTATAGAAATTTTTATAAATACTCAATTCACCACCCTCTTGAGTACTCTACTCCAACCAAGAGATATATTTTTCTTGATAGCAGGTGGCACATGGTTGGTGCAGGGTTTGGGGAAACTATTCACCCTCACCCAAGAAAACCATGCGGAAAATGTTCATTTTGGAGAGTGGTGACCACACGGTTTTTGCATGGTTTGGAAATATGTGTAGGGTAACTGTGTGACGTGTTACTATTAGATAGTGAAGGTTACACGGTTGCCGCACGATTTGGAAAACCATGTGAGAAAACCATGTGACCGGTCCAGGTCATTAAAAAGTGGAAATTTACCCTTATACCTTCTTTTATTTTAACCCTAAATCACCTCTCATCTTCTCCATATGGGATTTTCATCCATGGAATCTTTCTTTAAGCCTTATTTGAGCCTTTGAGCATCATATTTCAGTATTTTTATCCCTAGATCCTCAAGAAATCATCAAGTAAGTCATTTATCCTTTTGTTTCTACCTTTTTCTAGGGTTCTTCCTCCCTCATTGGGTTTTTATTTTTCCAGTTGGTGGTTGACCTAATGAGGGGTCTATCTTGTGTTATTAGGAGATATCTTGATGGTTGTTTCTTGATCTTTCCTTTATAGGGTCTTTTGAAAGTGTTTTTGTGGTTTTGCACCGATTTCGGGAAGTTTCCAAGTGTTAAGTAGGTGGTTCCATGATTTTACATTATTAGATGAGTTTGAATTTATTGGTTGACTGTTTAAATGTGTTCTATGGATTAATTTTATGGTGTAAAATATATTTTAGAAAGGTTTTGTGATTCACATATGATGAAAATGATTTTTCTAAAGGTAAGTGGTTTTGTTTCATGTGTGATTCATTTTGGTGTTTATTAAATATGTTTTATGCCTTTTATGAAAGGTGTGAAATGTGTTTTCAAAGATATTTAATGGTGTTAATATGTTGAAAGTGGATTTTCCAAGAGAATTTGGTTTTTATTGCATGTTGGCTTCTTCGTTGTGTGCCTTAAATTTGTATTTGAATTGATAAAGTGATGTGAATCATGTTATAAAATGGATTTTATGTGAATATGAATTTGAAATGGGTTTTCCCATAGAAATGGTTGGATTCTATATGTGTTCTTATCATGTTTCCAAATGGGTTTTATGAATTGTTCAAGTGGTGTGAAATATATTTCCAAATGGTTTTGGTGTGTGTGTGTGTGAAATGGAATGTGTTTTTTGTTTGGAAAAGGGTGGTTTCCCTGTGAGTTTTGAATTATTGGATCAATGTGAAAATGTGAAAGTTGTGATTTCCTTATTTTCTTATGATGCATGGAATGTGTATGTGAAATTGGAGATTTATGTAACATGTTAAATGAAATTTGAGCACAAATGGAATCCTGGGTATCTAGGTGAGAATACTATAGATAGTATGCTAGTTGATCCGGAAGAGGTTGAGGCCTAGATTCTTCTATCATGGTTAATGATACAACACTAACTAAACATGTTATGTGATCAGATACCACTAGAACTTTGGATTCATTCCTCTCAATTATCTTGTGCACGTGAATACTGTTTGTTTTGTATTGTGATATGAAGGCCACTAGAAATTTGGATTTATTCTTCTCTAGTGGCTTGTTCACAGGAATGCTTTTAGTTTTTGATTATGATATGGAGACCACTAGAACTTTGGATTGATTCCTCTCTAGTGTCTCATGCATGGGAAGTATGGTGGTAGTTTAGTTGGAGGACCTTGATCACTGAGGTAAGAGATTCATAGGGTCCCACTTGTGCTAGTTACTTATAAGGATTTACCATGGTTCTCTCTTGTAACATGATTCTTATGTGATGTGGTGCTATTTGTTGGTATATAGTATATCTTGTGTGTAATTTAATTTCAAGAAATCTTATTTGTGAAATATGGATTTCTTAAAAAGTGTTTCTTGAGAATGTTTTCCATAAAATATTTTCTTGGAAATGGTTCATATATTCTTATTGAAGTGTGCATGTTGATTTTTCTTATAATTTTATAGCATAAAATATTTATTTTGGGTGTAATTCTATAAGGATTTGGGTCACACCCAAGATACTTCTTTAGGTGTATGTTGACTTTGTTCTGTATAACCCATGTAAAGAAAATATGTATCGTGGTGGTGATGGTGGATCTGATTGATGGTTTTCTACTTCATATAGGCTTTGTTAGTGGTGTCTTGAGGGTGGTTCCCCTCTTATTTCATGGAGGTTTTTGGCATAATTTTGTTGTTCTCATTTTTTTGCAGTACTTTTGGACATAGATAATGTTGTAAACTTCGAATATGAAAAATTATTGTACGTCATTTGGTTATGATTATAAGTTATGAGGTGTTTATTATTATTGGTTTTTACAGTTATATAAATAGGTGAAATCATTCCCAAAGTTCATTTTCGATATCCAAGAACCATTTTCCAGATCAGGGGGATTGGGAACGCTCCTCGGGCCTTATCTCAGGTCGGGTCGGGTGTGGGGTTGGATGGAACCTTAGCTTAGTTCATGAAAAAATGGTATCAGAGGAAGGTTTTGCTATTTTTGGGTCATGTTATTTGGGATGAGTCTAGATATAACGAAGTTAGGATTTTTGGGGATTGAGATATTGGTTACGAGTGAGGCTCTTAGCCAGCACACCTCGTGATAAGAATCAGGTTTCCATGGGATTTTGGGAAATTTTATTTGACTTATCCTCTAGGTGAGATGTATAGGATGAAGACTATATCTGGATAGTGAGTGGGGGTGGAGTTTTTTGTTTGGTCTTGTTATTGTGATGGATTTTCTTATCTTTTGGTTTGTGGAAATGTTTGGGATTTTTTGTTTCTATTGATAATTTTCAGAATGTGGGTTTATGGTTGTGTTTATGGTTTTCCTAGTATTTTTATCTTATCTAGTAAGATTCCTACTCAGAGAATTCATATGAAATCAAGGGAATGGGATAAAGAGAGATCTGCCAAACCAATTAATTAGAGGTTAGTGGAAGTAGTGGTTCAAGATATCTATGCTTTGGGTCAAGGAGCGAGATCTAGTCCAGCTCAAGTTTGAGAATCCAAAAAAGGTGTTGGAAAGGAAAAAAAATCAGGTGTTCCTCAAGAAAAATCCTTCTTCTTTTAGAGGTATCATGGAACCTTAAGAGTCAAATGAGTGGTTTGATAAGATAGAGAGGATGTTTTAGTTCCTTGATACTTCAAAATTAGTTAGAGTGAAATGTACTTTGTTCATGTTGGAAGGTCCCAATCGGAAGTGGTGGGAATCAATAGTGAAAGCTGGGAATCACGAGTAGATGGGTTGGAAGGATTTCATGGACATATTAAATGAGTAGTATTGCTCTGATATTTTGGAATTCACTATATCCCTAGAGTGTTTGGAGCTTATCTAGGGAGACTAGACTGTGATGTAGAATACCAACTACATGGAAAGGTTAGTTCAGTTCTCACCTGATATCATTTCGAATGAGCAGCTAAAGGCTTAAAAGTTTGAGATGGGGTTATGGGAAGATATTTGATCTTAGGTATTCATGTTCAAGTTGCTACTTATGATGAGGTGTTTGATCATGACTTGATGGTAGAAATTGATCGTAAATACAATTATGGTTTCTCTATAGCAGTTTCAGCAGTGGGCAGTGGTAGTTCATTTAAGAAGAAGAGGAAGCAGGATGAGTAGGGGAAGAAGGGAAGTGATAGTTCAGACCATCCTTCTCATCCATCTTCATCTTTCGCTTTTGATGTAGGTTCAGTTGTGTTCCATCAATGTGGAAATGTAGGGAACATTTGGTTTGCATTTTCATCTCAACCTGGGCCTTTTCAATGGTGTGTAACTATGGGACACTTACAGTGGGTTTTCAAGATTTCACACCTATATTAGGGTGGTGTAGGGTCTATAGTTTCCAAGGGGATGTTAGAATGGTGGTAATCATCTAGGAAAATGGGATAACAGTTCAAAGTTAGTGACAGTAGGGCTAGATCTTATTCTAGGTAGAGTTAGTTCAAGAAAGAGCTATAGGTCAGTGGTCTCTCTCAGGTTCAAGTTGAGACAAAGAAACTTCATGTTGTGGAACAAGTGGAGTTGGATATAGGGCCTACAAAAGTTCGAGGTACCATTATTATTACATCGTCTTTAGCTGTTGTTATATTTGATACAAGTTCCTCTGTTTCTTTTATTTCTGTATTGTGGATGTGTTATAATTACCAACTTATATTATGGTTTATGCGATGGAGTTGGTAACGCCACTTGGTAAGAAGTGAGAGAAAGGTTTCTGGTGTCTATCTTGTGCACTCATTGTGTCTGTGTCAAGTTGGTGTGAGATTTACTAGTTTTAGAGATATAAATCATTGATTTTTTTCTCGATATGGATTGGATGGTGATTTTTCAGGTTCACATTGATTGTTATCATCTATGAGTAAGTTTTGTGGCACCTGATGGAAGTACCCAAGTTTTTCAAGTTGAATGGGATGCTCAATTAGGATGTACTAGACCTCCACTTCCGGATTTGGGAAATCATGTTTATTGGATCTCTTCACTCATGTGGGAGGAAGATAATAGGGGCTCTAAGAGTGGATTACCTCCTTTGGCAGATGATTTCCAAAAGGTATTTTCAAAATATTTTAGGGTTTTCTTCTAGATCGGGATATGGAGTTCTCTATTGATTTGGAATCAGGAACACAAATGATACTTCTTCCCTTATATCATATGGCCCCCAATGATTTGAGGGAATTAAAGGTTTAACTGGAAAATTTGGTATCCAAAGGATTCATTTGCCCTAAAATCTCACTTTGGGCCACCCCTGTTCTATTTATGAAAAAGTTTGATGGATATCACTGATTGTGCATTGATTACCAAAATTTGAAAAAGGTAACGATTAAGAATAAGTACACTTTTACCAAAATTGATGGCCTTTTTGATCAGCTTAAGGGGGAAAGGTGGTTCTCAAAATTCAACTTGCATTCAAGGTATTACCAAGTAAGAGTTAGAGAGGTGGATATTCTAAAAACATCCTTCCAAATTAGGTGCAACCATGTTGAGTATTTCATTATGCATTTCATGTTGACAAATGATTTAGTGGTCTTTATGGAACTTATGAAAAGGTTGTTCCATAAATATCTTGATTCCTTTGTTTTGGTATTCATGGATGACATCCTAGTCTCTTTCGAGATCGAGGAGGAGCATGAGCAGTATTTGATGATTGTTTTGGGAACCCTTCGGTGTCATTGTCTCTATGAAATGTTTTCGAAGTGCACCTTATGAATCATGGAGGTGATGTTTCTGGGCCATGTGATCTTGGAACACGGGTTTTTAGTGGACCCCAAGAATATTATTGCAGTGATGTGATGGTAGAAGTAGAATTTTTTTTTGAAATCAATATATTTTTGGGCCTAGTTGGGTATTACAGATGGTTTTTTTAGGTTTTCTCTTGGTTGTATTCATCCATGAAATCTCTCACCCAAAGGGGATGAAGTTTTAATAGATCCTAGAGAGTCAATCACATTGAGGAGATTAAGTGATGGTTGACCACCACCACTATTTTTCTCTTTATGGAGTCTAAAAAGGGTTATGTGGTCTATTTTGGGGCATATGGTATGGGTTTTGGGTGATTTCTAATACAGGATGACCATGTGGTGGTGTATGGTTCACGCCAACTTCAACCACATGAAATGAATTACGCAACCCATGACCTGGAGTTCGAAGTTGTCATGTATGCCTTAAAGATGCGGTGCCATTATCCTTTTGGGGAGAAATTTATGGTTTATTATGATAATAAGAGTTTGGATTACTTTTTTTATTAGAAATATAAGAATTTGAGGCAACATTATAGGGTTGAGTACCGTCAAGGGTTCGATTTTGATATATTTTATACCCCAGGTAAGAGAAATGTGGTGGCAGATGATTTGAGAAGGAAAGTTTCAGTGAATGCTTTGAAATATTCCAGTGATGAGTGGAAGTTGATGGGTATCTTCACTTAGATTCATCTTGAGAAAAAGGAACACAGTGGATGTGTGTTCTTGGCTAGTGTTCTGCTGACACCTTCCTTTATGGAATTGATTTGGAAAGATTAGTTGAGTGATGAGTTGTGATATCATTCTATGTAGTTTTTAAATGGTGGGGATATTCCTTGAATGTGGTCATTGTCTAATAAAGGAGTTTTGTGCTTCAAGGGTTGCTTATTGGTGTCCTTTTTATCGAGGAATGTGGTGAAGTTGAAAAACCACCAGTCTTAGTGGGCCATTCATCTTAGTGCCACCAAGATGTTATAAAATGTGAATCAGCTGTTATGGTGGCCATGTATGCGGTGAGACCTAGCTAACATCATATCGAGGTGTTATACATGTCATAAGGTTAATGCAGAGCACCAAAGGCCTTATAGATTTCTTTATACACTACCTATTATGACTTAAAAGTTGGTTGAGATATCTATGGATTTAATTGTCGTCTTACCTCATACCTCCCGGGGGAGGAATCTAATTGGGTAGTGATTGAATGGCTAACCAAATCAGCCCATTTCCTTCTGATCATGGATTTAGGCAAGGTGGATGAGTTGGGTTGGTTTTATGATCAATAGATAGCGAGGATTCATGGTGTGTCATTGATAATTTTTTCAGACAAGGACCCCCATTTTACCACATGGTATTGGGAAGGGATTTAGATGGAAATGGGGATGCATGTCAAGTTGATTACATCATATCATAATCAAATATATGGTCATATGGAGCGGGTGAATCAGATTTTGGACGTCATGCTCTGGGCATGTGTTTTTGATTTTGGAGGTTCATGGGATATCCATTTGGGACTGGTTTAGTTCACATATAATAATAGTTTTTAATCATTTATTTTAATGGATCATTTTGAGGTGCTTTATGTTCGGGCATGTCGGTCCCCTTTATGTTGGGATGAGGTAGGTGAGACCTTGTTATTGGGACAGATCCTTGTGCAAGAAACATCTAAAAAAGTCAAGTTGACCAGGAATCCTTTTTTGATGGCACGAAGTCATCATAAGTCTTATGCAGCTAATAGGCATTGATATTTGGAGTTTTCTATGGGTGATCGTGTGTTTATGAAAGTGGTCTCTTTCTTGGGTCATAATTATTTGGGTAAATAAGGGAAACTAATGTCGAGGTATGTCAGACCTTTTGATATTACTGAGAGGATTGGTAAGGTGGTATATGAGTCATCTTTTCCATCTCATTTGAAGTTAATTATTGATGTGTTCCATTTATGTCATTTGAAAAAGTATAACCCATATTTTCCACATGTGCTGAATTGGGAATAATTAGAGTTAGAGCCTGATTTTTTAGTGTTTGAGCAACTAGTGCATATTGTGGATTCTCAGGAGAAAGTTCTTCCTGGGAAGTCTATTCTATTGGTCTGAGTTCTTTAGTAGAAAATTAATGATGTGCATGAGACATGGTAGAATAATTATTGGGTTGTGGAGGATTATCTATTTCTATTCTCTGATTAGGCTTTGAGTTGAATTTATAAGGGAAGAAAGTTTTCATGGTGGGGAGAATTGTCACATCCGTGATTTTTTTGAGGTATCCATTTGTTTATTTTTCTTATTTCACTTATCCCTAAGTCCCCCCTTGAGTTTTTATTGAAAAATATAGATTTTGTTCTTGATGGTAGGTGGCGTACAGTTTGGGGAAACTGTGGGCACTCAACCAGACAACCATGCGGGAAATGTTCATTTTGGACAATAGAGACCGCACGGTTGTCGGATGGTTTAGAAAACGATACATGGTAACTGTGTGGCTTATTTCTCTTAGACAGTTAGGGATGCACTGTTCCTGCACATTTTGGAAAATCATGTGGGGAAACAGTGCGATATGTCCAGTTCATTAAAAAGTGGAAATTTATCCTTATTCCCTCTTATATTTTAACCCTAAATCACCTACCATCCACCCCATATTGTATTTTCATCCATGGGAGATTCCCCCAAGAATTCTTGGAGCCTTTGAGCATCAATATTTGGTTGGTTTTGTCTATGATTCCTCAATAAATCATCAAGTAAGTCATTTCTCCTTCAGTTTCTCCCTTTTTCTAGGGTTCTTCCTCCCTCCTTCTTGGGTTTTCCTTTTTATAGTGGGTTATTGACCTAATGAGAGGTTGATTATGTGTTTTTAGGATAGATCTTGATGGTTTTTGCTTGATCTTTTCTTTTATAGGGTCTTTTGGAGGTGCAGTTGTGGTTTTGCACCGATTTCTAGAATATTCCATGTGCGAGGTAGGTGGTTCCCTGATTTTACATTGTTATATGAGTTTTTCTTTCCTTATTGATTATTTAAATGTGTTATATAGATTATTTTGGTTGTGATAACTATGTTTTGGAAAGGTTTTGAGATTCACATGTGATGTAAATGTGTTTTCTGAAGGAAAGTGGCCATGTTTCATGAGTTCTTCATTGCAGGAGTTTCTTAAATATGTTTTATACCTTGTGTGAAAGATGATAAATGTGTTTTCGAAGATATTTAATGGATTGAATGTGTTGAAAGTGGATTTTACCAGAGAAATGGGTTTTTCTTCATGATGGATTCTTCATTGTGCACCTTAAATGTGTCTTTGAATTTTGAAAGTGATGTGAAGCATGATATAAAATGTATTTGATGTGAGTATGCAAATGTAAGGGGTTTTTCCCATGTATATGTTTAGATTCCATATGTGTTCTTCATGTTGTGTTTCTAAATGGGTTTCATGAATTGTGAAAGTGGTGCGAAATGTGTTTCAAAATGGTTTTGGTGTGTGTGTGAAATGTAATGTGGTTTCGTTTATGGAAAAGGGTTGTTTCCATGTGAGTTTTGAATCCTTGGAACAATGTGAAAATGTGAAAGTGTTTATTTCCATGTATGTTTGTGATGATTTTCATGTTTATGTGAAATTGGTGATTTATGTGACATGTGAAATGGAATTTGATCACAAAGGGAATCTCAGGTATCTAGGTTGGAAGACTAAAACCAATACACGAGTTGATTCAGAAGAGGTTGAGGCTCAGATTCTTCTAATGATATTGATTCTAGAACACCAACTAAACAAGTGGTGTGATTGGAGACCACTAGAACATTGGATTGATCCTTATTTAGTGGATCATTCACAAGAACATTGTTGACTTTTTCTTATGATATGGAGACCAATAGAACTTTGGATTGATTTCTCTCTAGTGTATTGTTCATGGAAATGATTTTGGTTTTGGATTATGATATGGATACCACTAGAACTTTTGATTGATTCCTCTCTAGTGGATCTGGCATGAGAATGTTGTTGGTAATTTAGTTTTAGGGTCTTGATCACTGAGGTATGAGGTTTATAGGGTCACACTTATGTTAGTTACCTACAGAGATTTCCCATGGCGGTATCTTGTAACATGATTCTTATTTGATGTGGTGATATCCTTCAGTATATGGTTGACCTTGTGTATACTTTAATTTCAAGAAAGTTTATTTGTTAAAAAGGGTTTTCTTACAAAGTGTTTCTTGAGAAATTTTTCCACAAAATGTTTTCTTGGAAATGTTTCAAATATTCTTATGTAAATGTGCATGTTCATTTTTCTTCTAATGTTATAGCTTGGAATATTTATTTTGGGTGGAAATTTATTGGGCTTTGGATCACACCCTATATACATACTTCTTAGGGTGTATGTAGAAATTATTATGTATGACCTAGGTAAAGAATAGATGTATCATGGCGGTGATGATGGATATATTTGCAAGTGTTCCAATTCTTACAGGTGTTGATGGTGGTGGCTTGAGGGTTATGCCCCTCTTATTTCATGGAGTTTTTTGGGATATTTTTGAAGTTCCCATTCTATTGTAGTACTTTTGGTCTTGGTTAAAGTTATAAATTTTGATTCTGAAAAATTATTGTACCACGTTTGGTCATGATTATCAATTATGTGATGTTTATTTTTTTTGGTTTTTTTTGTTGTTCTATACATGGGTGAAATTGTTTCCAAATTGAATATTTGATACCCAGGCAGTAGTTTCCAGCCTGTGGGGATGTAGAACACTCTTCAGGCCTTTTCTTGGGCTAGTTCAGGTGTTGGGTTGGATGGCACCTTGACTTGGTTCATGATAAGGTTTTCCTTTAGGGACTTTGGGTCATCTCCTTCAGGGGCCTTTAGGACCACATTCCACTATGTCTTTGGGTCAAAGTAATGTTTTAGGCCCTTGAGTCATATAAGTGTTCCATCTCAACAAATTATATATATATATATATAATAAACAAAAAAAAATAAAAAAATTAAATATTAAAATATAAATGTTAATTTTTTTTGTTTTTCTTTAATAGGAGGAGTTATGACCCTTAACACCTTCTTCTCGATATTTTGGGAAAATTAATTAGGGATATTAATGACTTATTGAGGTGTATGGTGTTAAGGGACCTAATGCCTTTCAGCCCCATTTTTTAAAAAATAATAATCTCAACTGATTTGTGTACTTTTTCAAAACAAATTTAAAAAACCATCAACCTATTTTTATCCTTTGATCTACTCCAGGTCATTTCATGAAGGACTGCCAAAGCTACATCATTAGGCTATCTAATTTTATCTCCTCTTTCTTCCCTTTCATTGGCATCACCAAAAATACTAGATGGATCCCCTACAATTTTCATGTCCTTCATCCAAAATACTTTTCACCACTACCTCACTAAATGGTCACTATCCACCCTTTCATAAAGATCCTATGTAATCTAATGAATTGTAAATCACCACCCCTAGGTAGCTCTCCATTTATCTACCACACTCAGATGGTGTGTTGAGTCCCATTTGTGGCCACCAATTGATTTCCTGGCCAGTGGTGCATTTCATTCAAACGATGAAATATTTATATTACGATTATTAAATAAATTGATTAATTTACTATGAATAAAACAAACATGTTCCAATTCTATAAAATTTCCCATGTCATAGAAATGAAGCACTAAATCATCAACTGGAATAAGAATTTAGTGAAAATCTAACTCAGGGCTGGGGGATGCTTTCATGTTTTCCAAAATCCTATGATCTTCCCTGATTTAATTTTATTCAAAAATGAGGTTGAAGGGAGACAAAACGCTATTTATTGTCAATAACTCAAAAATTGTCTCTAGTTGGGTATGAAGCTTGATTACAACCATGACTACCGTAAAATAAAATATTTCACCTTGATTAAGCAGCTGATAAAAGTCCACTATGAGGTTTGAGAGAATTAAATATAAAAATGTTACAAAATAAATAAATAAATAAATAAATAATAATTTGAGAAAATTGTTATGTTTTTAATCACACCAAACTTCCATGCTACACATAGTATTTTTGGATCAATGGTATGCTTTCAAAAAAATTCATGGAAACATCACACATCATAATTAATCCATTTTCACAAAAAAAACTAAAACATTTTCATATACATTAAAATAACTAATTATTTCAATTATTGAAAGAGGCACAATATGAAACTCTTCTAATAAGTTCCAAATTACTACCTAAGAGTAAACACAAAATTATTAGATTAATTGAATCAAAAAATAATTTTCTAGGGATCATTTAATATGTAATGTTACAATTTATACCCCTATATATGAAATTATGAAAATACTATCTGAATTTTATAAACCCCAAAACTAAAATTTCAAGACATTTCCAATATTGGGAAATGATGAGGTATATTTTAGAGATTATTTTTTGATATTAATTACTTTATTTCATTGTGTATTATTATTCAAATTGTCAATTTATTATATATCTTGAGCTAATCCATTTGAGGGTAAATCACACCCCAAGTAATAGATTCATATAATTTTTGATAGTTATTAGTATCAAGTAACCGGGGATCACACTTGAGGTTTCGTAGTGATTCACCTCAACATCATGGTTGTATTGGGGTGAGAACTTACATCAATGATAATTTTTTTGGGAGATGTTGTCCTTAATTTTCTACTCCAAGAAATGATATGCCTTATTCTTTATCAATGATGGAATATAATTTATGCCCTAAAATGAAAAATTTTTAAGGATTAATTCTTCCCTGATAATAAATACATTCAAGTGAAATGTTTCATTTGAGATTATACTTTTATCTTGGATTGATATATCCACTCCAAATAATAAACACATTGTGAATGGAATAATTTTCATTCCATTTCAAAGACTTCAACAATTTATTTGTGTTTGTATATTTTTAATTTCAACTAGTGGGTGTAAACATAGATATAGAGGCATATATTAATATTTAAATAAAAAATAATATATATAATTATTAACATATAAGAATATATGTATATATATAGTAATTAAAAAAAATATATGTTCACATGTATTTATAATTACAATGCATATATAAATTTATATTTATGTTAATATTTATAAAAATAAAAATATAATATTTAATTATAATTTGAATAAATAAACATAAGAAATATTTATAAATATCTATTCATAGACATTTACACACACACAAACACATAAACATCGACACACACATACACACACATATACACATGAATATATATATATATATATATATTCATAGATCTAATTTCTAAAGATATATATATTTATAAAAATATATAAACAAAAATAAAATTATAGAAATATATATTTATATATTTTTACACGCACACATATATACATGCATGCATGTATGAAAATGTGTGTGTTTTTCTATGTAATAATGATTATATAAATAAAAATGCAATCTTCAAGTTTGATTACAAATAAATAATTTTTTTTTAATATTTATATACATTAAAATAAATGATTATTCATATATAAATATATTGATGTTTATTAAAATATATAATTTATATATATACATATATATTTTTATGTTTTCATATATTCATTTTAAAATAAAATTTATATATAATCATAAAATTTGATTATAAATAAATTTATTATATATATATATATATATAATTGTATAGGATGGGATTTATCATTATTTCTTTGGGAAAAATCCAAAATAATATTTTTAATTATTATACACTCACACATGGCCCATAGTATGTGTGCATGAGGTATTTTGGTTTAATTATTCCTATATTGCTCCTTGATCCTAGGTTCAAATCCATTGAGCCACATGTTTTCCCATTTTTGAGTAATATAGTGTGTAAAAACTGGAGTGATAAAAGGTTAATGAGAAACAGGTGTAGTGTACCAACCTCGATTTTAAGTAATTACCCTTTTATTTTTTTATTTTATGTATGTAAAGTGTTAGGGTGAAATTGGACAGAGTTTGTAAGACTTTTGTAATGTTTTTGGGGATTTTCTAGAGGTTCATGGATTGAGAACAATTAGTACAAACCATGAAACTCCTATAGAGTACCGTGAAAAATGAGGAAAAAACTGTGTGGCCACCTAGGAGTAACCATGATTTTAAAGTCAAAGGAATATGCATGGTTATCACACGGTTTACCTAACTATGCATCCTAACCATGCATGAAAAAAATAGATCGAAATTTTTTTGATCTAGTTTATATTTTCCTCTAAACCTTTTTTTTCTTAAGTTGACCCTAAATAATTTTT
Organism: Viscum album; assembly: GCA_963277665.1. Lineage (NCBI taxonomy): Eukaryota > Viridiplantae > Streptophyta > Magnoliopsida > Santalales > Viscaceae > Viscum > Viscum album. The sequence continues at coordinate 1,102,188,415 of OY728134.1, read as the reverse complement.
CTCTCATCCCAAATGCTGTAGAGACCCTTCCTCTTGATCTGAATGCAATCTGTTGGTGTTTTTTGGTGTGTTGAAGCCCGAATTCCTTGGTAAGTCTACGTTCTTCATTGTTTTTACTTAGATTCTCCTTAGTTATTCTATTGGAATGATAGATACAATCTGTTTGGGACGGTTATAAGTTTTCAGATTCCCATATTGATGATACATGGTAGTGTTGATGTTATGAAACAAGATCTAACACAGGTTTTTGTAGATTCAACCCAGTTTTGTTAAATAATTCATTTCGTTTTTTTTCTCCATAGTTTTCATGGTAGGTGGATTCAATCTAGACTCATATTCTTAGAACATGAAGGATTAGTTTCAAATTATTTTATTTGTGTGAAATTGATGTGAAAATCATGGTAGAAACCCTCTTTAGTGATGGTATTTGTATTTTTGAAATTTGGATATTGTGAAAGGTGATTTGTTTATGGATTTTAAAAAGATGATTTTAAAATGTGAATTTGTTTTCATTCATAGAAATGGTTTGATTGTGATTTTTTCAATAAAAGAAATTTTTTATTTAAATAGTGGATTTGGCATTTGTTTTTGGCATGATGGTTGGTGTGTGTTCATTTTCATTTGTGACGGATAAGGGTATGAAGTTTCCCCTTTCAAAAGTGGGATGGATAAGGGTATGAAATTTCCCCCATCAAAATGGTTCACTAAGTGACATCTTGGTGAAAGGATGACTCACCACTCATTAGTATAGGGAGTTCCATGGTTTCATGCATGGTTGGATGTGTGGATATGTGGAATGGATTATGCCAAAATTGGATTTTTGAAATGGTTTTAAAGAGTTGTTTGGTTTCTTTCCTTGAAAACTATTTTTCTTGGAAAACTATTTTGGTGTGAAACCGCTTCTCTTTGATATAATTTTTTAAATTTTCTTATATTTTTTATATAATTATTTATATAAATGTGCTAGCATGTTCTATCTTAGTGGTGTGAGTAGGGAAGTAATCTAGGGAAAACCTATTGAGTTTCATTACTCACCCCATGCTTGGTCACTTTAGTGCATTTGTAGATTTGTTTATCTAGAAATAGGTAAAGTAAAGGGATATCATTTATTTAGTCATACATTGTGATACTTTGGTATGTATTGTGAAGTTGGAGCTTGGAGAATTTTGGGATCTATGAAGTTGGTGTCATTGGATTCTTTGAGTTTTTTTGGTTTTGTGTTCTTATTTATACTCTGATATTGGTTTTGGTTTTTTCATTGTACTATGGTATGGAATAGTTTTTGTTTGGTTACTTTTGAGTTATATACATTATGTTTGTGCATCATTTAGTGGTTTTTTGGTTATTGTATACCTGTTTTGGTTGTTTTATTTTCAAAGGGAAAATCATCCCCCATCTATTTATGAAGCCCTTGGCATTTATTTTCAGCCTTTGGTGTCTTGGGGATATCACCTAAGGCCAAGTGACAATTATTACTTGGATTAAGCCATTGAGGAGGGGTGATATGATACAAATGGTATATTTTTTTTAAATCCTTGGGTATCAGTTGTGTTGGCCTTGGAGTTGAAAATTCATTCTAGTTAGTTCTCGAGTTTGGATAGTAGCAAGAAGTATGATTACTGAGACTTGAAATGTAGAGCATAAAAAAGGTATACCTAACCTATTTATGTTGAACTTAAAGTTACCAGGTAGTGGGGTACTTAAGTACATTGGAGACACTTATATGATTTATAATCTCATTGTCATGGTTTTATCCAATGAGAAGACCATGACTTGTATTGATAGAAATTACTTCCCATTAGGGGTGCATATTTCATTTTGAGTAAAGATTTATGATGTGGTCTAAAAATGATGATTTTGGAAAAGTGTTGATTTTTTTTTCAAATGTGAAATTTTGAAAAGGCGTGATATTGGTATTTTGAAAATGTTTTTATTTTTAAAATCATATAACAATTTTCAAAATTTGGTTGAAAGTGGAAAATGTTTATTTTTGAGAAATCCTTTTTTTTATAGTTATGATGTGGTAAATTTGAAATTGCTAAGCCTTCAGTTTCTATAGATTGATATTAAAAGGAATTTTCTTATAGTTATAGAAAATGGAACAAGTTAGGCATATAAGAAACCAAATATAAGATGTTGCTAAGAATGTGGTTTCACCTGATCCACAGGTGAACCAACAGTTGGTTCAATGTATTGTCCCGGATTTTAACTAGGTATTCATGTTTGGTGGAAGCATGTTTATTTATATTGGAATATGTGATAACTCTAATTCGTTGAATAAGTGGAAAAGAGAAACGTATTCCTAGAGTGACATGATACCATACAATCAGACCATAAACTCACTAAATCTTCCTCCTCAACACAAAGGTAAGTGATCATGTTTCTAATGTGGTTCCTTAGAGTAGATCAAATGAGATTGTATGACACAACCTAGACCATGTCACAATTGTAACCATATGGGATATCTTCAATGCTACTGTCACAGTGCTCCAAGGTCAGTTGTTTGGGAAAACTCTCATGTTTTTCAGACATCGTATTCTTTAATGAGATGAGGTCGTATAATAGTTCTCATCAGCAGAACTGGTCAAGCCGTGGTGATTCTAGGAATACCATGACTTCTCAACTAGTTCAATCTCAATAGGCAAAAAAGACCAATGTGCGGTGAGTAGAAAATTATATGAATATGAGAAAGTGATTGTGGGTGATCAATCTAGACCATTGAAGGTGAGTGGTACGATTCTTTTGAATTCTACCCTTATGCAAGTGTTTTTTGATATGGGTGAATCCCATTCATTTATTTCTTCTCGTGTTGTTGAATTTCTAGGTTTTCATGCTGAGATAATGCCTTCTATTTTGGAACTTCAAACTTCTCTTAGTCAAGGAGAATTACGATTATTTATGTGTATAGAATATTCTATAAATATTAATGGATTTGAGTTGATATGATATTTCTCTAATCTTTTGATGGATGTTTATAACATAATCCTAGGTATGGATTAGTTGATAATTTTTAAGGCTCACATTGATTATTATACCCGAACAGTTAGTTTTATGATTAATGATGGAGTCAAGCATCTCTTTAGAGGAGACCAAAATTTAAAGGCAGGTTCAACACGATTTTTGGAACAAATTTTTTTAATGATCTCATACCAATTGAAAGATTTTACCTTGGCATCAGTGGAAGAGATTGAGAATATCAGTTTTCTAGTGGTTGTTGGTCAATCTCTTGGCGTTTTTCTTGAAAATTTCTTATGTCTTACACCCACAATAGAAGTGGAGTTTATTATTTATCTCATACCAGTGCCCAGTCCTATTTTACTTTCATCTTATTGGATAGAACCAATATAATTAAGGTAATTAAAAGTGTAGTTAGAAGAGTTGGAAAGAAAAGGGTTCATTTGGGATAACACGTCTTCATGGGAAGCATCGTTCTTGTTTTTCAAAAAGGAGGATAAAAATCTTTGATTGTTTGTGGATTATCATAAGATTAACCAACTTATGATAAAGAATTGTAATCCACTTCCATTCATTGATGATTTATTTCATTAATTAAGGGGAGCCCAGTGGTTCTCTAAAATTTACTTGTGATCAGGATATCACCAATTGGGGGTTCGAAAGGAGGATATTCCAAAGACATATTTCATAAGTAGATATGGCCATTATGAGTATTTGGTTATGCCTTTTTGTCTTATGAATTCACCAATAGTATTTACAAAATTGATGAATCAGGTATTTCAAAGGTATTTGGATTATTTTGTGGTGGTGCTTTTGGATGATATATTTGTGTATTCAAGGACAAGGGCTGAACGTGAGCAACACTTGGCGATAGTGTTGGAAATTTTGATGGATCGCCATTTGTATGACAATTTATCAAAGTGTGATTTTTGGATATAATAATTACGTTTCCTTGTCCATGTTATCTTTGAAAGAGGTGTTTTTGTAGATCCATAAAAGGTAGAAGTTGTTATCTCCTGGAAACCACCAAACAATATCTTGTGATACATAGTTTTCTTGGATGGGATGGTTATTTTCGATGCTTTGTTCATGAATTTTCACAAATAACTTCACTAATTACACCTTTGACTCAGAAAATGTTCCATTATAATAGATCAAGGAATGCCATAATAATATTCATGAGATTAAGGTTCGTCTTACATTAGAAACAATCATGATTTTTTTTTGAAATTAGGATAGGGTTACATGGTGTATTGTGATGCATCAGGATATGGTTTGGGATGTGTTCTCTTGTAGGGAGATCATTTTATTACATATGGATCATGAAAATTATGGTTTCATGAGAATAACTACCCAACACATGATTGGAATTTATCTATCATAGTCCATTATTTTAAGACTTGGGGTCATTACTTATTTGGTGAGAAATTTATAGTACTTACGGATCATAAGAGTTTGAAACATATTTTTTCACAAATAGATTTGAATATAAGACAATGATGATGGATGAAGTATCTCTAAATGTTTGAATTTGATTTTATGTATACATAGGGTAAGGGAAATTTTCATTAAGTAGAAATTAATATACTTATTTAGTAAAAGAGGCTTCAGATCAGTGGCGGTTAATGTAGATGATAGATGACATTCACTTGAAATGTGAAGACCGAGGTAATGTTTCAGTTTTACTTCCATATTATTTTGTTTATAATTTGGTTAAAATAGTTAAAGAGGCATAGACATCTAATTATGAATGTCTTTCTATGAGGTCAAAACTCAATGATGGGGAGACCATTAGGGGATGGAGGATGGATGTGAGTTCGGTTTTGTAGTTTAAAAATCAGATGGTTGTACCTCTGGCTTGTATGGAAAAAATTCTTCATGCTCAGAAATATTAGATATGGGTTGTTCATCTTGGAATACAAAAGATGTATAAGGCATTGAAATCACAACTTTGGTGGGTTGATATGAAAAGGAAGGTGGGTGAGTTTGTTTCAAGATACCTCACCTGTCAGTAGGTTAAGGCAGAGAACCAGTGGCTGGAAAGTATATTATAGTATTTACCTATTTATTTTTGGAAATGGGAGTATATGGCCATAGATTTTGTGACAGGTCTCCCAATAATAGTTTAGAAACATGATTCCATATGGGTGATAGTGGATTGGCTTAGAAATTTGGCCCATTTCATCCATATTATTAAATCTCATAAAATCTATATATGAGAAGTGGTAAAGAGGCTTCGTGTACCAGTTTAGATAATATCATATATAAACTTGTGTTTTACTTCTCATTTATAGAAATCCTTACAGAAAACCCTCAGGACTCAGTTGATTATGAGTACGGTGTATCATCCTCTAACAGATGGGAAATTTGAAAGGATGATACAAATGTTGGAAGATGTTCTTGGGGATGGTGTAATGGATTTTGGTGGCTCATGGTAGGAACATGTACCATTAGTTTAGTTCTTGTATAAAAATAGTTATCATTACTCAATACATATGGATTATATTGAAGCATTATATGGGCTTCCTTGTCATTCTCGACTATGTAGGGTGGAAATAAGTGAGACTTAACTGGTTGGGACATGACTTTTCCAATAGAAAACAGTGAAGATTCAGTTGATCAAGAAGAGAATAGAGATGTGTCAAAGATGTTAGAAATCATATGTGGATCATTGTCGACAACCGTTGTCATTAGAGGTTAGTGATCATGTGTTCTTAAGAATCCATCAAGGATTGGGTATCATCGCTTTGAGAAGTAGGGAAAGTTATCGCCTAGATACATATAACCTTTTGAGATACATGATCAAGTTGGTGAGGTGGAATATTGGTTATATTTTCCATCATAGTTTAGTGTAGTGCATAATGTGTTTCATGTATCTCAGTTGAAAAAGTATCAACCTGATCCTGACCAGGTTATTCAATGGGATCATGTGGACCTAGAGTTGGATGCTTCGTTGGTTAATATGCCAGTATGAATTGTAGATAGGCAAGAGAAAGTATTTCATTGTAAAATAATCTTTATAGTGCAGGTTTTTTGGAAACATGGTCAGATTCAGAAAGATAATTGGGAATGAGAGAAAGAAATGGCCTGAAATCTTTCAGGGAAATTGAGGTTTTCTACTTTCCAGAGATGGAAAGGCCAATGGTGGGAAAAATGTAGAACCCCCTATTTCAAGAAATTACTTGTTTATTTATGTATTATATGTATGTAAAGTGTTTGGGTTATGTTTTAGCGAGTTTGGTGTACTTTTAGAATGTTTTTAGTCTTTCTTGGAGGTGCATGGTTTGAGCACGGTTAGTACAAAGCATAAAATCCTATATATAACCATTAAAAGTGTAGAAGTGGGCTCTAGGTAGGTGCATGGTTAGATGCATAGTTTTTCCAAACTGTATGACCACCCAAGAGTAACCGTGCTTTTAGGGATAGAGGCATATGAATGGTTAGCCCATAGTTTTCCTAACCATGTATGATAAGAAATTAGATCAAACTTTTTGGATCTAATTAAAATTTGTCTCTAAACCTCTATTTTCCCCATAAGTTGACCCTAACTCATTTTTATCTGCTCCCAAAGGCTTTGGAGAACCTTCCCCTTGATCTAGAAGTAATCTTTTGGTGTTTCTCGGTGTGTTGAAGCCCAAATTTCATGGAGATTATCCGTTATTCTTTTTTTCTTTAGATTATTCTTCTTCCCTCTCTTAGAATTACAGATCCAAACCATTGGTTATGGATATAGGTTGTGAGATTCTAGTATTTATGATATATGGTTGTGTGCATATTAGGGAACAATATCCAAGGCATTTTTTTGTATATTTAACTAGTTTTTTTTGAATAATTTGTGTTGTTCTTCATTTTCTCCATAGTTTTTGAGGTAGGCAGCTTCACTCTTAACTCCTATTCTTTGAACTTGAAGACTTAGTTTCAAATTATTTAATTATGTAAAATTTATTATAAAATTGACATGAAAAGTATGGTAGAAACCCTATTTAGTTATGGTTTTTGAATTTGTGAAAATTGGTTATTGTGAAAAGTGATTTGTTTGTGGATTTTAAAATGGTGATTTTAAAATATGATTATTTTTTATTAATGGAAATGTTTTGATGAAGATATTTTCAATAAAAGAAATGTTTCATTAAAATGGATTTAAATGGTTAATTTGGAATTCATTTTTCGAATAATGGTTGGTGTGTGTTCATGTGCATTCGGGGTGGAAAAGTGTAAGCAGTTTCCTCCATCAAAAGTGAGATGAATAAGGGTATGAACTTTCCCACATCAAAAGGGTTCACTGAGTGATGGATTTGTGAAATTATGACCCACCAATCATAAGTATAGGGTGTTCCATGGTTTCATTCATGGTTGGAGGTGTGGATATGTGGAATGGATTATGCCAAAATGGGATTTGAGATTTGGTTTTAAAGAGTTGTTTGGTTACTTTCCTTGACAACTATTTTGGTTGGAAAACTGTTTTGGTGTGAAACTTTTTTTCTTTTATATAAACTATTAAAATGTTTTAAATTGTTTTATATAAATTGTTTTATATAAATGTGATAACAGGTTTTATCCAAGTAGAGTGAGTTGGAAATTCATTTGGGGAAAACCTACTAAGTTTCATTACTCGCCCCATGTTTGGTTACTTTGGTGCATTTGAATATTTTTTCTATCAAGACATGGGTAAAGGAAAAGTATCTCATTTCTTTAGTGATGAATCATGATACTTTGGGTTGTATTTTGGAGTCAGATCTTGGAACATATTGGGAGATCTATAGTTGGTGTCTTTGGAGTCTTTCAGTTTTGTTGGTTATGTGTTTCACTTTATACTCTGATATTGGTTTTGGTTTCTACATTGTACTCTGGTATGGTATGTTTTTGGTTTGGTTACATTTTAGTTATATAAATTATTTTCATTCATCATTTGGTGGTTATTTGGTTATTGCATACCTAGTTTTGTTATTCTAGTATCAAATGGAAAATTGTCCCCCCAGCTATTTATGAATCCCTTGACATTTATTACTAGACTTTGGTGTCTTAGGGATATCACCTAAGGCCAAGTAGCAATTCTTCCTCACCTCACGCCAATGAGAAGGGGTAGGATGTTACATGTATGGATTTTTTAGATTAAAAACATAAGATAAAAAAACTCAATGGAGCGGTCGAAGAATAAATAAATCCATCATAAATTATGATTTATCTTGCTCAGATAATTTTTTCTAGAAAATAAATATTGTAACATGAATCATATGTCCATAAAAAAGATTTTAAACCTAAATAAAACATGTGATATTCATCAATATATATTTTTCAAAAAATAAATAATATTCTAATCAATTTTTTGTATTAGATTTAATTTTATGTAATAATTAATTAATTAAAATAATATATATACATACACATAGAGAGATATTCATATACATATACATATACATACATACATATATAAATATTTATTTATTTATTTATACATATATATATATATATAATTCTGACTATTATACCTTAATTTTATTTAATATGTTTATTTGTGGGTTTACTAATATGTTAATATATATATATATATAATTTAATTCTAGGACATTTATTTTTTATTTCTATGATATTATTGTTATTTAGAAAATATTGTTGTCAATTTAATTCAAAAAACAATCATAATTATTTAAATGGTATTATATTTTTTTTAATGTTATATTTTATTTGATATCATATATATATTGACCAATAGAGTATGTATATTATCATCATTAAATGTTATTTTTTCTTATATATTGGCTAGTAGGATGTGAATATTTATTATCATTAATTATTATTCAACTAATATTATATATTATTTAAATATTATATATATTATTTTTATGATATTATTATTTAGAAAATATTATGGCTATTTTAATTTAAAAAAACACAAATTATTATTTTTCAGATATTATATCAATTTTGAAATTTATTATATATATTTTAAATGTTATATGTATTATTATTTTGAAATTATTTTTTATGATATTGATATTTAAAGAATATTGTGGTTAATTTAATTTTAAAAAAATAAGAATAATTATTTTTCTGATATTAAGTAATTATTGTACCGAAATATACATTAGATTGAATGACTAAAATGTTTATTTAAGAATTAATTGATATGTTGTAATGTTAGATTATTTTTTGATATGAGATATTACACAGTTTGACTTTGAGCTATATTATGCATTAGTTATATCTTTTTATTGAGGTAATGGAATCTTGAATGATACTATTGGGGTAACCATCAACTATGTTATGCCTTGGACTCAATAATATATTGAGGTAATGGTATGATGTGTGTGTTTTAGTCATAATTTAAGGATATGATACATAATTTGACTAAGACATCTTGGGAAACATGTTTGGATATAATAATCTAACAAATATATTAAGACTATAACGACATTGATGAAAGTTGGCAGTATCCATCATGGAGGCTTGGTTAGCACTTGTTGCCTTATCATGTGCATTGTTAATGATTGATTTTATGTTAAATTCATTTCACTATGATTCATCATACACATGTGGAAATGTTAAAAATTATGGGATGATTGTGGTAACAATTGTTTCTACTAATAAATTTTCTCACACTATAAACATACACATCCCATGTGCATAATGACTTTATGATTGGTGGAACACATAAGGGGAAGATTCAATTATAGGTGGGGGTGATTAGAATATTATTCACATAGATATTTGATTATTGATCATGGGGTTGCGTTGATGTTCTATTTTAGTCTTCTGTTTTAAGTGATTTCTAGTATGTTTCTCTTACTTATTAGGAATGATGCAGACCATGGATTAAAACCCATGGCCCCAAGAAATTTACTATAAAAAAGTAAAGTACACAAGCCAGGGGGTTATAAGGAAAAAAGTGGCAAGATAATGCCACTAAAACATAGTATCATTCTATGATCACATTCTCTTATGATTTCCACCAATTCCTCAGATCCACCCTGACCTCTCAGGTGTCTTCCCCTCTTCTAAAATTTAGGAGTCTATTAATTATCATCCTGATCATCTATGCCTAATGAATCATCCTCTTCATTATGAGGTTCAATATCTCAACCTCTAATGGAATCATTTTTTGATATCAAATAAAATCCTCCTTGATTTAGGTTATGAACCATAAACATGACCTCATTAGGATAAGTCCTATATCCAGATGTGTCTTAAGTGATTATATCAGCCCTAGGTGGGGACTGTCTATAATGCGAAGCATCCACCTGAAGGTCCTCCTTGGTAGCCTTTATGGTAAAAACATTAGGTAAAGATGCATTAGAAACATAATTAATCATGATTCTAATACCTTTACTATCACGACTTTCACTATAGAGAGCATCAAAATCTTATTTATTAATAGATTCTGGCATTGTAATGAAGTAGGGTGGAGACACACCTTTCCTCCCACTACTGCCAACTTTAACAATCTGTGGGATCTATCGAGAAACAATGTTACCTATGGAAGGGACCTAAACATCAAGTATAAAATCATACACTCCATCCACTACCACTTCTAGAGAAATAGCTACAATGAAATCAAATTCATGAACGAGATTTAGATCACCTACATTAGCAGTGGTAGAATCTATTTCATGATGATCTGGAATAAATGCAGGCTCTAAAACCTGGGTGTTCCCATTTTTTAACTCAATATGATACACATCCACATCATGTCTTATCTACCCTATTTTTTCACCTCTATTCTCAATGTGTAGACTCTTTTAGGTTGAAATGTTCCAAAAACCAATTTTCCTTTCAAGAGAACTTGTTCCCCCATTATAAAAAATGAATCCCCTTAAAAATCACAGTTAAATTCCAATTTTTTAGGAAATTCATCCATGTCCCACCATTTTGATGGGGAATCCTCTTGATGAACCATTATTTTATCATGTGACACAACCCGATTCTTAAAAACATGGGTGCCAAGAAATGATGAGGATGAAATGTGTTAACCACCATCCACATCTGCAAACGAGAGTGATTTTTGGATTTCCCCAATGGTCTCTAACTATAAAATCTTTTCCATTCCTTCTTAATCCATAGGAAATTTAAATTTTCAATTTTCTGCATGATGGATGATATTTTTAAAATTATAAAAAAATTAATTCCCATGAAATTGGTCATTTGAGTGTCCAGTGCAAGAACATTTTCTATAGAAAGTTGGTTTCCTCTCATGATTAATCGAGAACTCTATCCTGAAATCACCAGTAATAAAGAAGATGGTCTCAATCTGGGGTTCACATAAGAACACTTCAATAAATACCCTTTAAAAGTGTCCATTTCCATAATTCTCTATCTCAATATCAATTTTAATAGTTATACCCCCCATTGATGCAATACTCCAAAGGATTTGGGAGTGCCAAAAGAACCAACTAAGGCCCCTGATCTGAATCCAAACTTGTGTAATGTACAAAATAATATAAATTAAATCATTTGGATAGAGTCTTACATAAATCAAGTTATGTTAGTCTATATGTTGAGGTGTTGCAGAATCCTACGTTGTGTGTGAAAATAACTAATTTGTAAGCCAACACTTCCAGGAGAACCAAGGCATATAAATACCCCGTCACCTCACCACTTATAGGGATTTTTTTTTCTTTTCTAGATGTTGATATGACTCAGATCTCACAACCTAGAATTTCTATGCCTCATGCATGTAATTTCATGTATCATAATCAACCAATAATTAAATTATTTTTAATTATGGTTTCACTTTACTACACATAATATACATTTTTTCACAAAAATAGGGCCTTAAGTTTATGCTCATATTTAATTCAAGACACTTTATCATCATTTAAGATGAGTCACTGTAGAAAATATATTAACCTTTCTATAATTTCTACTCACCCTTAGATCCGGTGAAAAACATTTAAAAATTTGAGAAGAGCACAAAAAAGATCTATAAGGGATATTAAAATAAATAAAACCTTTTATTATAGTAAAAACATGAAAACACATGATTTTTTTTCCTTTCCACAATAAATCTTTATGTGCATGAATAAAACATATCCACATGTGAAAATAAAACATTTATAAAACAAGACTATTGAAACCCATTATTAGGCATAGGAAAACCATGAAGGCATCATTAAAAACGTGATAACTCATTAAAACTCATCAAAACATTTTCTTATCTAATGAAATAAAAATATTTCCATAAAAACACTTATTAGGCTTAAAATAGGTATCGTGTAGCATCATATTCATAACTTTTGTTCACTCATATTTAATATATAATGAAATAAATGATGATTAGTTAATTCCATTAGAGTAATCTAAAAGGATTCAAACGAGTCTAATAATGATTATCAAATGAAGAAGTGATTTAAACCCTTTGTTGATGATCTACCAATCAAGAAATATGAAACTACATATAAAAATGAAATAAAGAATTTTTTTAAAGTTTACCATACACTGAAGATAATTTTAAACATCTTCAAACACCATCACATGGGTTTGATAAACATCACAAAATTATATCCAAAAGACATCCCTTCCCCATGGTGTATCCATGGGTTAAATGGAATCATTCTACATTCAGATGGGATCGATCCTTCCTCCATTACATGTTATTGAATCATGTGAAAAGTAGAAGAATAAATAGAGATATGGGTTCTATGGATCTTCGATCAAGTATCAAGAAAGAACCACACACACAACCATCCTATGGGTGTATTATTTATAAGCCTTAAGAATACTCCTTAGGCTATTGCATTTACTCATGTGTGTAAACCACAAGAGTAAATTTAAATTTTTCCATCTCATGTATCTCATGCATGAATAATAAACTCTCGATCCATTATATCTTATGTAATTGATTAATAAATGATATCTTTAAGTGACTTTGACCCATTCAAATATTAACACACTTAATATTCAGTTTCTCATTTGATTAAATTCAGGGGCATGCATGAAATCATATTTCATGCAAGAATCTTGATATATCTATCAAAATATATAACTCAAATATGTATTATGGTAGTGAGAATAACATGCATATAGATTTAGGGAATATATCTCCTTCAATCTCCCACTATCACAAAATCCTAATAGACTTTGTTCCATTTCACCTTATATTGTATCATATAAAATAACATATGATATAGTATCCAAAAATCATTTTTGATATTTTCCAAAACAATTTTGGAAAGATATCATTTACTTATTGTATAAAATCATATGTAATGCCTTATGATGACCCGTCAAAAAAATGTTTAGATTAATCTCTAAAACACTTTTTAGAGAATATATCTGATTTAAACTCAATCCCCATTTAATCAACCAAAAAATGTGACACCGTAGGCCTTTATTGTGTCAAAAAAATATGAATCTCCATATTCATATAGGTAAGCAAAGAGAATCCCCTAGAAAGAATTAATTACCCTCAATCTATAAAGGGATCTAGCATGGTCTTCATCAAACACATGTATCTATATACCTATTTCCATTAGTATGCATCATATGAAAACATGAATTCTCATATTTTACCTTTTTCTAAGGCATCGAGTGACCATGGGGCCTAGAACAAGTCAATACCATATAGTCAACTCATCTATTATTGATTCTTTGAGTATAGACAAATATGATCAATGAATACATAACATGTTATTCATCCTTATGGATAATTACATCACATGTACCTTAAATGAATAGATATACAATATCTTGGAATATATGAACACCCCCACAGTCGATATCAATTGAGGGCCCAGATGTCATACTCATAATATGAGAGGAATAATCCCATCTTGGTAAAGCTCTTACCAACAAAAAAATCATCAACACACACAACAACCCCGTATTATCTAAGTCAATATGTAGACTTGTGTAAGTAGGGTATCAAAGTATAAAATTTCTCATGATTAGTTACCTCAACAACCTCAGGTAATAGTGACTCAAATATGATCCATGCACCCCTAGTATACTAAATATATATGTATCTTACTCAATGTGGTATACTTAGTAAGTCATCCAGGACACACAAATAATCATATTCTTTATTTTTTGCCTCATGAGAATATTATGTATCTCTATATAAGAATCTTACTCATACTAACCTTAACATTTCTTCATAACCTTTAATACTCCATGAAAAAAATCAGTTAAGGATAAACTCAAAGTCATACTTTGAGAGGTCAATTATCATTATAGCTCATGGAATGTATATATATATATATATGAAACCAATATGAAATAATTATAAATTAGGGATTATCCTTTAATAGATACATTCCATACTCTTAAACCCTTTTAAGAACATTTAACAAACCCTAAATAAGAATCGGTTTAACATATCATCTATGTAAAACTACCAGATCAACCTTAGGTTTATTGCACTTTATGGGTTTTGTTAACTCATTAAATCATATATAATTCCTTTCAAAAATCTATGTGACCATTTAATAAAACCCTCACAATAAACTATTTAGTTAGAAACATCTATGAAAAAATCAAGTTTGAATAATAGTGAGATTTATGAATCACAATCCTAATAGTTTAACTCTTGAACAAATTTAAACATATAAATATCAAAAAATCAAATATTATGATTTCAAATTATATTATTTATTTAGAACTCTTTCTAAGTTTATCATCACCATTCTTGGAAAATTATTTCAACAAAAGTTTTCCTTGAATTTATGTAACTACTTAAATTGTTGTTTACTAATATATCCTAAACTATTTTAGGATATTAAGTAAAATTCTCTTTAAACTTAGGTAGATGTAATATTTTAACTTTGAAATTCTATTAAGTCCAAACATACTCCCACTATTCTCTTAGACACTATATTTATTTCATAATATCTTATTTACTAGAGTGGATCCTTGAACCACTTTATTTATTTTTGTTTTGATAATTAAAAATATTATTATTATTATTATAAAAATATTGTTTTTTAATTGTTCTTTAATTGTTATTTATTTATTTATTATTATTCTTATCATTATTTTTAATTATTTTTGGTTATTTTTTGTGAAAAAATAATTTTCTAAAGTTTTTTCATTACCCTCATATAACATGTATTAAATTTTATTTACCCTTATACTTGTTTTTAAAACTTTTTGTTACCTTTAAATGGGTTATTTTTTACCCTTATATGAGCTGAAGATGTTTATCTTTACCATTACGTAACAATATTTTACCCTTACACATGACTACATGTACCTTTACACTACTTATATACTTTCTATTTTACCCTTACGTAACTCATGTAAACTTATATTTACCTTTAGGTAGTGCATAGTTTTTCTTGTATACTTTTACATATATCATTATATTCATGATTTACCCTTATAAAACATACTAACTTACCTTTACGTAATCTATACAATTTACTTTTTACCTTTACTCAACCTTTAAAAAATAAAGGTTACCTTTATGTATTGTTTTAAAATTGATTTTTACACTTACACATTCATGTAAGCTTTCCTTTATATAGGTATGAAAATATAAAATTTTCATATGGTTATTTAAATATATATAAATCATATACAATACTACAAAATAGGCCTTTAATAGTGCTAGAAAAGCACTGACTATCGGAGCATGATTAAAATACCCGGGCTTTTATCAGTGCTTGAAAAGTGCTAATAAAGTGTTCTTTTATCATCGTTTTTAGAAACTATGATAAAGAGAGCTTTTATCAGCACTTGTAAAAGTGAAGATAAAGGGGAACACTATAGTTTCCAGTGATAGCACACTGTATTACCAGTGAAATGTGCTTTAACAACACACTGCAACTCTAGAAACAACACCAAAAAGAAAAATAATCAAGCACAAATATAGAATTTAAATGAAATAAAACTTACAACAGAAATACCAGAAAAAACTATACTATTAGAATTTAAAACATTTTTTATACAATTACATGAATACATACAAATTATTACATACATTCATAAACATCAATGTTCCTTTGTATTTTTTCCCTAATCCCAACTCATGCTATTGCTAAAAAACCATTCTTACTTGAGAAAAAGAACAGACATGTATAAGAAAATAATTATTTTGTTAGTAATAATATAAATAAATTAATTAAACAGAAAGTGTAAATTTTAAACTAAACATTGAGTAATACAAGGAAAATTGTGTATCATATTGAGTTTTAGTGGATTCTTGCATGTCATACCATTTATTTTTCATCTTCAAGAATTATATTTGTGAAAATTAACTACATAAGTATAAGATAAAAATGATAAGGAAATTAATTAATTAATAGCACATATAATTATGAGAAAACAATCAAAGCTTGTTTTCTCGGGTTTGGCGATGTGATGCATGTTTTAAACTAAAATGACACTTATATATTGAGAATATGCACTTGGAGTCATACCGACCAGACCATGCATTAGATTGATTTTAGGATGATTCCTATACATCCCAAATGAATTATGGATCATTGACCTAAATTATCAAAATAATTCAAATGTGTTTTCTCTGTTTTGAGTACATCACTTGTCTTTTTCACTAAAATGATATTTTAAACTGGAAATATGAACTTTGAGTCATACCATTCACATCATGTGTCATTTTTACATGATACTAATTACCAAACATCAAAAATGACTTGTGAATTTTTGTCCTAAATTATTAATATAATATGAGTACATTTTCTCAGTTTTCAATGAGTGACACTTTTTGAACTAAAATTTCAATTTTAAACTGATAACAGACACTTTGAGTCATACCAGGAACATCATGTATCGGATTTTGGTGTGTCTAATAATTACACATCAAAAATTACTTATGGATAATTTTAATAAATTATCATAACAATATGAATTCTTTTTATCAATTTTGAGTATGTAAGTTGTCTTTTTTTACTAAAATTAATGTCAATTTTAAATAAAAAGATGCACTTAGAGTCATAGTTGTCACACCATGTGTCATATTATGGTGATGTTGATTCATAAAATTCCCAAATGACTTATGGATAATTTTCCTAAAGTATCAAAATAATATGAATGTGTTTTCTTGGTTTTGAGTATGCCACTTTCTTTTTTACTAAAATGTCATTTTAAACTAGAAACACACACTTTGAGTTATAACTGTCACATCATGTGTTGGTATGATGTGATACTAATTAATACACATTATAAATGAATTTTGAATATTTATAATAAATTATCAAGATAATACAAGCATTTTCTTCTCTGTTTTCATTGAGTTTCACTTTTTGTACTAAAATGTTAATTTTAATATAATAACAAACACTTTCAGTCATGTCGGTCACATCGTGTATTAGATTGAGGTTAGGATGATTTATAAGCATCAAAAATTACATATGGATCATTTTCCTAAAGTATAAAAATAATCTAAATGTGTTTTATCAATTTTGAGTATGTCAGTTGTCTTTTTTACTAAAATTAATGTCAATTTTAAATAAAAAGATGCACTTTGAGTCATAATGGTCATACTGTGCATCATATTGAAGTATGGATGATTTCTACACATCCAAAATGACTTATATATAATTTTAATAAATTATTAAAATAATAAAAAAGTGTTTTATTGGTTTTGAGTATGTCCCTTGTCTTTTTTACTAAAATGTCATTTTAAACTCGAAACATGCACTTTGAGTCATACCGGTAACATAATGTGTTGGTTTCATGTGAGACCGATTCCTACATATCAAAAATGTCTTTTGAATAATTTTATTAAATTATAAATACAATATAATCATATTTTCCCATTTTTCAGTGAGTGACACTTTTAAAACTAAAATGTCAATTTTTAACTAATAATGGACACTTTGAGTCATATCAGGCACATTGTATATTATATTTAGGTGAGACTGATTCCTAAAAATTAGAAATTAATTATATTTCATTTTAATAAATTATAAAAACAATTCAAATTTGTTGTCACAATTTTGAGCATGTCAGTTTTCTTTTTTACTAAAATTAATGTCAATTTTAACTAAAAAGACACACTTGGAGTCCTATTGGTCACACCATACATAGGATTTAGGCTCATCTGATTCCTACACATATAAAATGACGTATTTATCATTTCTATAAAGTATCCAAATAATATGAATGCTTTTTCTTGATTTTTAGTATGTCACTTGTCTTTTTTACTAAAATGTTATTTTAAACTGGAAACACGCACTTTGAATCATAATGGTCATATCTTGTATTGGTTTTTTTTGTGAGAATTATTTCTATATGTCACAAATAAATAATGAATCATTTTACTAAATTATAACGATATCCTGACCATGTTTGATTGGTTTTTAGTGACTGACACTTTTTGAACTAAAATGTCACTTTTAAACTGGTTACGAACACTTTGAGTCATACCAGGAACATAGTATATCATATTGAGGTGCAGCTAATTACTACACATTAAAAATGACTTATGGATAATTTTACTAAATTATAGAAAAAATCCAAATGTTTTTTATTAGTTTTGAGTATGTCACTTGTCTTTTTTACTAAAATTAATGTGAATTTTAAATAAAAAGATGCACTAGGAGTCATACCAGTCATACCATACATAGGATTAAGGTGAGAACAATTCATAAATATCTCAAATGAATTATGGATAATTTTAATAAATTATCAGAATAATAAAAATGAATTTTCTTGGATTTTAGTATATAAATTGTCTTTTTACTAAATTGTCATTTTAAACTAGAGACACACACTTTGAGTCATATCAGTCATATTGTGTGTCAGTTTGATGTGAGAATAATTCCTACACATTAAAAATGACCTATGAATATTTTTTATAAATTATATAGACAATATGAGTGTGTTTTATTGGTTTTCAGTGAGTGAAACCTTTTGTACAAAAATTTCAATTTTAAATTGATAACGAATACTTTGAGTCATATTGGGCACATCATGTATTGGATTGAGGTGAGGATGATTCATAAACATCACAAATGATTTATGTATCATTTTAATAAATAATAAAAATAATAAAAATTCATTTTCTTGGTTTTGAGTATGTCAGTTTTCCTTTTTACTTAAATTAATGTCAATTTTAAATAAAAAGATTCAATTGGAGTCATACCGGTCACACCATGTGTTGGATTGTGGTGTGGATGATTACTTCACATCTAAAATAAATTATGGATTTTTTTATGATGTATTAAAAGAATAAAATTTTTTGTATTAGTTTTGAGTACGTCACTTATCTTTTTTACTAAAAAAGTCATTTTAAATATGAAACACGCACTTTGAGTCATATTGGTCACATAAAGTGTCAGTTTAATGTTAGACTGATTCCTAAACATAAAAAATGAATTATTATTAATTTTAATAAATTATAAATACAATCAAAATGTTTTTTCTTGGTTTTTATTGAGTGACACATTTTGAACTAAAATGTCAATTTTAAATTGATAACGGACACTTTGAGTCGTACTGGGTACATCATGTATCATATTGAGGTTAAGATAATTTAAACATGTAAAAATGGATTATAGATCATTTTCCTAATGTATAGAAACAATCCAAATGTTTTTATTGGTTTTGAGTATGTCAGTTGTCTTTTTTACTAAAATTAATGTAAATTTTAAACAAAAAAGACACACTTGGAGTCATACCAGTCGCACTGAGCGTCAGATTGAGGTGAGTATAATTATTAAATGTATTAAATAACATATAGATCATTTTACTAAACTATAAAAATAGTATTAATTCATTTTATTGGTTTTGAGTACATCAATTGTATTTTTTGATAAAATGTCATTTTAAAATGGAAACACGCACTTTGAGTCAAACCGATCACATCATGTGTCAGTGTGATGTGATAATGATTCCTAAACATCAAAAATGACTTATGAATAGTTTTAATAAATTATAAAGACAATAAAAATTTGTTTTATGAGTTTTAATGAGTGAAATGTTTTGAACTAAAATATCAATTTAAAATTGATAACAGACACTTTGAGTCATATCAGGAATATCATGTATATAATTGAGGTGAGGATGATTACTATACATAACAAAGGAATTATGGATAATTTTACTAAATTATTAAAACAATCCAAATGTGTTTTACCAATTTTGAGTATGTCAGTTATCATTTTTACTAAAATCAATGCCAATTTTAAATAAAAAGGTGCCCTTGGAGTCATATCGGTCACATTGTACGTCAGATTGAGGTTAGGATGGTTATCACATGTACCAAATGACTTAATAGTCATTTTACTAAATTATAAAAAAATTCCTAATGTGTTTTCTTAGTTTTGAATATGTCACTTGTCTTTTTTACTAAGGTGACATTTTAAACTAGAAACACGCACTTTGAGTCATTATGATTACATCGTGTGTCAGTTTTATGTGATACTAATTCCTACCCATCACAAATGACGTATGAATAATTATAATAAATAATGAATACAATTAGAGTGTGTTTTCTTGGTTTTCAATGAGTGACACTTTTTGAACTAAAATTTCAATTATAAACTGATAGTGGAGACCTTGAGTCATATCGGGAACATCAGATTTAATATTGATATAAAACAAATTCCTATACATAAAAAATGACTTATGGATCATTTTACTCATGTATCAAAATAATCCAAATCTGTTTGCTCAATTTTGAGAATGGCAATTGTCTTTTTTACTAAAATTAATGTCACTTTTAAATAAAAAGACACACTTAGAGTCACACCGGTCATACTGTGCATTTGATTGAGGTTTTGATGATTTCTAACTATCCTAAATGACTTATGGATCATTTTTCTATAGTATAAAAACAATCTGAATGTGTTTGATCGGTTTTGAGAACGTCACTTGTCTTTTTTACTAAAATAACATTTTAAACTAAAAACACTCACTTTGAGTCATATCGATCACATCGTGTTTTGGTTTGATGTGAGACTGATTTATACACATAAAAATTTAATTATAAATCATTTTCATAAATTATCATGACAATATGATCACTTTTTCTTAGTTTTGAATGAGTGACACTTTTTGAACAAAAATGTCAAATTTAAACGGATAACAAGAACTTTGAGTCATACAAAGAACATCATGTATCTGGTTGAGGTCTGGATGATTCCTTCATGTCAAAAATGACTAATAGATCATTTTTCTAAAGTATAAAAACAATATGAATGTTTTTTCTTGGTTTTGATTATTTCATTTGTCTTTTTTACTAAAATTAATGTCAATTTTAAATAAAAAGACACACTCATATTGGTCACACTGTGCATTATATTGAGTTGTGTCTGATTCCTTCATGTTCCAAATGACTTAATTATCTTTTTCATAATGTATCAAAACAATTCTAACACATTTGATCAGTTTTGAGTATACCACTTTTCTTTTTTACAAAAATTTAATTTCAAACTGGAAATGCACACTTTGAGTGATACCAGTCTCATCATGTGTTGGTTTAATGTTAGATTTATTCCTACATGTCAAAAATGACTTATGAATCACTTACCTAAATTATCAAGACAATTTAGCATATTTTATTAGTTTTTAGTATGTTATTTGTCTTTTTTAATAAAATTAATGTCAATTTAAAATTAAAAGACACAGTTGGAGTCATACCAGGAACACTGTGCATCAGATTGAGGTATAGATGATTCCTACACATTAAAAAAGACTTATGGATTGATTTACTAAATTATTAAAACAATATTAAGTTGTTTTCTTAGTTTTAAGTATGTGACACGTGTTTTGAACTAAAATGTAAATTGTAAACTAAAAAAATACAGTCTGAGCCATACCGAGCACACTGTGTATCAGATTGAGTATGCGATATGTGTTTTTATTTCAACAGTATGTCATAAAACCAGAAAATAGACAACATGTTCCATTATGATGGAAGAGAAACCCCATGCCCCCTGAAACACTTCATGTTTCATGCAGCATGGGGTTTCCTCTTCTATCATAAAGGGACATGATATCTCTTTTTTGGATTTTTACAGATAGTTTAAATAAAAATATGACCTCCTAAAATATCTACGAAAAACTAAATAAGTATTAGATCAAATGACAATGAAATTAACTTACAAATAATAGATAAAATGATGAAAAAATTAATTAAATAATTAATAAGAATTCAACTTTTCATGATGGTTGTATACATTCTTGACCCATTTTCTTATTTTTTTTATTATCTTACATTCTGCCTTGAAGACCAATCTCTTATGAGCATGAGCAGCTTCAAATGAACCACCCCAACTCAAACAAAATAATCCACCTATATAAGAAAACAATTCTTATGTGAGTAATAATAAAAAGAAATAAATTAAACATAAATATGAAATAATATATTATTTCTATGGAAAATGATTTTACTATAAAAACATCAAGATTACCTATGTGATTGATCAAAATTAGCACCATTTCTCTTCCTATAATGGTAACAAAGGTAAATTGAAGGAAAGTGATAAAGTCCAACACTAATGGGGTGAAAAGGTTTTGGGGGAAACGAATTCTATGGAAGTTCGGTGTAGAAAGGCATGAAAGATGGATAAAAATATTCTAAAATAAACAAAATCTACATGGAATAATAAAAATTAAGTCAATGTTTAATTATATAATTTTTTGGTAAAGTAGGGGAATTATATCATAACATTACCTTTAAATCTTCCTAAAGGATTTAATTCATTAGAGTCTATTCTTTTAGAGTATTGGTAACATAACCATGTGTATAATACATTGTCTAAATGTGTAGTTAAACATTTAATTTATATTATGTTAATTTGTAAGAGAACATATTATATAATGAGTAAAAATATAGTATATTAAAAGAAACTTTTACCTTCTAATTAAACTCTCATTATTTTTTTAAATGTTTTAGGGATTTTGACCCTCTATTGAGCATCCAAATACCCTCATTGTGATCCTCTATAATGTATAAGACATTGTATAAATTGTGACCAGCATGAAATGATTGTGATCTCCTAATGAAAGGTTTATCCTCAATTGAATTTTCATCTGACCCTATAGTTTTTTTAGTCTCCAGCAGTATTATCGATCTATTCTTGTTTTCTAGATCTGAGACATAAAATACTTGTAGTACCTGTGATTCCATTATGAATGGATCATCTTTTCCCCCCTTAGACACTGAAATTCACCTTCACGAAGCCTATTTCATCAACTTTTATTGCACTCCTATTGTGAACCCATTTGTGATAAAAAAATTAGCACTTGAAATGTTGTATAATACAACTTGTATATCTATTCAATAATTCCAAAATATGACATATTTTCATAAATTGGATTTCTATCCTTGGAACTATACATGTGCATCTCTTTATCTACAATCATAACTCCACTATTTTTCATTATATTATAGCCATCATATTCTTTTGTATATAACCTATAACCATTGATAAAAAAACCAATGTATGATATAACATTTGAATTTGGTCCCCTGGATAACCATTGAAGTCGTTCAAAATTAAATTCATATTTTCAGATAAATCCATATAAATTTTTTCTCAAAACCATCCTATAAGCATTTGATTATGTGTGTTTGATATCCATCCTTTATCCCTTAATATATTCAAATATCTAATAATTTCTTTATGGGATTCAACATATGGATCAACATCTTCACTATTATGTAAAATGTAATGGTGTTCTTAATCCCTCTTTTTTATGGTAATTGTAACAAAATCTCTTCCAAAAATTCATTTTCCCATAAGGAATTCACTATGATGAGACTTTGGTAGACTAATGTTATCAACATCTGATAGGAAATCGCTATATAATTCAATATATTCTTTAAAAAACATGTCGTTCTGCAAGACAACCAAATGGTTAACTTTGATTCTTGACATACCCTTTCAAAATATTAATATACCATTCAATGGGTTGCATCCATTTGTAATTTATATGACCACTTAATTGAACCTATCTAACCATGTGAACTATCAAGTAGACCATTATATCAAATAATGATGATGGGAAGAACATCTCTGAATCACCTAATATGATTGCAACATCCTTATTCATGATTGGAAACTTCATCGGTTCTATAACTTTGCTACATATGGTTTTGAAAAAAAACAGTCTGTTTAATGTATATCGTATATTTTTAGGTAGAATGAAATAGAAATAAATAGGTATCAAATATTGAATTAAAACCTAAGAGTCTTGTGATTTTAGACCCCGTAACTTCAAATTAGTCAATGAAATGAAATTATTGATATTTGATGAATACCCCAATAAAACTTTTACGCCATTAAGGAAAAGTAAAAATTGAAAAATTTCTATCTGGATAGAGTGTAAGCTTCTGGAGGAAGAAAATTCTTCCCTTTACCCTTCATCAGTGCCAACTCATCCTTTATCCCCTTGTAAATCATTTCCAACCTATCCTTGATGTCATCTTTCATTTTTTTAAGAAATCTTAGTAACATGTTAATAACACTATAAAATACATTTTCTTCTATATGCATGGTATCATTAAAATGTATGATATATAAAAAATTCTAATATGGTAATTTAAAGAAAATTTATCTCTTCTTCCAACATAATTTTGTAAGGTTTTTCCGAAATGGTTTACTAAAAACAGTTTCAATATCTTTTACTTTATCGAACAGTTGATCACCTATTAGTGAAGATGGTGTTGTACCTTATTTTGTATTCCCATAAAATGTTATCATCCATAATTAGTATTTATGTCATCGAGGTAAAACACTCGATGTCCAAAAACACGGTCTTCAAGTAATGTTTTAACCGAACTGAGTGTGTGCATTATTCACAAATGGGACACCCTAAAATTCTTTAATGCTATAGCCTGAAGAATTTCTATAAGTAGTAAAGTAATTTATCATCTCATACAACATGGCTCTCAAAATGAATTATTCACTTTTATGGGAATCAAACATTCTAACACCAGTATCCCATTTTAATTATAGATCTTCAATCAATGGGGCCAAATAGACATCAATATCATTACTAGGTTGCTTTGGTCTAGATATAAGTAGATATAAGAAAATGTATTTGTGATTCATACATAACCATGGAGGCAAGTTATAATTTAAAAACATGATGGGACAAGTACTATAATTAATACTCATTCCACAAAAAGTATTTATTCTATATTTAGATAATGCATGAGGAAAGTTTATCATCTCATTTCCAAATATAGGATACTCGTAATCAATTTTATTTCAATGAGGAGAATCAGCTGGATGATGTGGGTTCCCATCTTTAATTCTTTTATTTTCCTGCCATGTCAATTATCTCATAGTTTCCTAACATCTATAAATTCTTTTAAACCATGCAATTATAGGATAGTATGATACATATTTTTAAGTAATTGATTCATTTTTCTTATATAAATTTGCACCACACTTAGGTCATTTTATGAGTGATTTGCGGTCCTTACAAAACAATATGTAATGATTTTGACAAGCATGTATTTTTTAGATATCATTCCTATCATTATTGAATCATTATATGTTTGACATGGAAGTTTATTTTCTTTTGGTGACATGTCATTTAGGAGACCAGGTTTCTTTGAAAAGCTGGTTTCACTCTATCCACTACTAGATTTAAATTATATAACTTCAATATAGCTGAAAATGTTTTCTGTTGAGTAAAAATGGTATACAATTCTATCTTATCAAAACTATTTAAATTCTCAATAAACTTTTTAAAATCAATAGGTTCGTATTCAATTTCTATTTTCATTTATTCCATGCAATCTCAATAATCATTTACAGTGGTATCCATATCAAATGATCCCTAAACTGCAGTATCATCCCAATCGGTGTGCACATTCAGATTCTCCCCATGTTTAGTCCCACATTTATAGCTCTGATCAATTCCATGACAACTCAAATGTTCTTAAAACTCTTAAATACTAATTTTTCCTTAATAATAACAACATAAACATGGAAAAATAATTTGAGAAGGGTTTTATGCATGCTCTATTGCAAACTTGATGAACTCTTTAACTCCATCTTCATACTTGTTTGTCAAACAATTAGAGTGAATCCACTTTTGATTCATATCCATCCGATTAGGTTAATAAAATATTATTTGTTACAAAAAATAAATAAATACATATAAGATATTCATTATCAAAGGTGAAATTTATAGATCATTATCATCCTTATCAGTTTCATATCCCGAATAGATATTATTTCATTTTTTTTCTTGATACTCATCCCCCATATCTTCTGTGCATGCACCTATATTGTTTAAACAACTATAAGCAGCATTCATCCCATATTGTGTACCAGTTATCATTTTAGATTTATACTTTTTAGAGAAGTTCAAGAAACATTGAAGATATGGGGGATGAACCTAAAGAAACAAAGTGAAATAATTGTTTGGGAGATGAAGTTAATAAGGATGATAGGTTTTCTCCTTAAACCTTTTTAAATTACCACATATTAATTTAAAATTTCAAATATCATCTCAAAACCACTTTCAAAATTCAAAATTCTACTTTTTAATTTTTTAAACCATGCTTGAAATCTATCTTTTTAATTCCCCCTGAAAATCGACAATTTTTTTCAGAACACTTTTAAATCACTTCATGATTTTTGAAACATTGAATCCATTTTAGTTTATTTTAAGGGAAAACCTCGTTTTTTAATTTCAAATCCCATTTTAACATTTTAAACCAAGTTTCCTTTTTCAAAAATAATATTTAAAATAGGAACGACCATAAAAATGCTACGTAGGCCACCACCCAGTCTAAATCAAAGCATAATTATTAAACATTTCATAAACATTTTATAAAGATAACATGAATAAAACATATTTAATAATATATTAGTAAATTAAAAATTTAACTCCTAACATGATTTTTCTATACTACCTTCCTAAATATTGTGGTTCCCATGGTCTTATTCCAAAATTCAATCACGTGACTATTCATTTATCAAAAACTAGTTTCATCAAATATCACAAAAGAATACACAAATCCAAGATTTCACATGCCATAAAATATATTCAATAATCAACATCAAGAAGGTTTTAAAAATATTCAAGAAATTGAAAAATATTTTACAAAAAGATAATAATCTATTAGATGGTGTCTGTGTGTGATATTAGTCTTAGTTTTGATTTGAATTTATCTGAGTGTGATTCAAATTAGAGGTGATCTATTACCTGGGGTGAGAGAATGATAGAGGATTTGGTTTTTTTGGAAAAAAACCAACCATGAAGTTACACAAATTTTTGAGTTTGTGAATTTTTTGGGTGTTTAGAAGATCCTTCGGTGATTTTGGTTGTTTAAGAATCATTACAGAGCAATGAGATAGCACGTCAATGGGTGAAACTGAGCAATTTTAGTGAACATTCAGCCATAGAAAGACCAAATAAATTTTTTACATGCAATTGGGTGTGGTGATATGGAAACAACATCACGTGTGTTGTTCACATGATATAGTTATGATTGGTTTATTGTGTAAGGTTTTTTAAAACATATTTACTTGTTTAAAAATTATTTATTCAATGAAATTAAAGTTTAGACTTTTTTTATTTAATTATCTACATTTTTTCATTTATATAAGCTCATGATTATAAAATCTAAAACCTATAAATAATTTTAAGATACATAAAAGAATGTAGCTATCATATGTTTGGGTTATGTTACCTCACTTTATTTTGATAAAGTAACCTGAATATTCACATGTCATAGACCTTTGTTCAATAAAGGAAATTACTATTCGGTATATATTTATGTTCTAATATAATGAGTGCTTTTATTAAACCAAAATTTAGTTTTAAATGATGAGTTTAAATGGTATGAATATACTTAGTTCATTAAAATCTTTTATACCTTCAGATCAAAACCTCATATGGGTGAAAGCCTTATTAAAAAACCATCCTTATTATAAACTAAGGATACAATTTATCAATTACTAAGAAATATAGTTTGAAATACATATGGATAATATGTTTTTATTCTTTTATGAAAATACAACCACGATCTTTTCCTGAAATCAGTCTTTAAAAATGGATAATATTTTAAACAATCAGTTATAAACCTTTATTAAACTATTTACTTTTTTTCTTTCAAATGAAAATAATCAATTGAAAATCATTTTCCTTGGCCTAGTCCTTATTTATTAAAAACACAAATTTAAAAATCCCTTTTATATTTTAAAAAAAATGGAACTAAGAATGAAAACCCAATATAATTAAATATAACAAAAATTAAATATATAAATAACCATAAGTCATTCAAATAACAAATCATCATAATTCAATCACGAGAGGCATGTCAAGAAGGTGGTATGGTCAGTAGTTTTGATTGATTGTGGAAATCGATTGATGTGCCATGCGAAACAGGGGGGAGGAGGGGTGTTTATTGCCTTGAGAAAAAGAGATTTAATAATGTATTTTAATAAGGTTTGTGTTGGATGGTTAAAATAGGTATAAGAAAAAAAAATCTGGCACAATGGCATGCGCAACGCCACACTGCACCATGGAGCATCATATCGCATGTCATGGCGTGCAATACCAATTTGGTTATTGTTCAGGTGTTGTATGGTGAAATAGTCATTGGAACTATCTGAAGCATGATCAAACACTTTGTGTGCATTATATCCATGGAAGGAAGTTGAAAACATTTAAACGTAATGAAAACTATTTTGATGTTACTGAAAACTTAAGAAATACACATATAAATCCATAATCCCATCATGGATAATTATAATATAATTTACTTCAGATAAAAACATGGATTTTAAAGATGAAAGAATTCAAGGTTCCGAATTTAAAGGAATGTGAATGTATCCACATACCATAATGAATGAAATTGGTGTGTGGAAATCATAATATACTAAAAATAATAAAGAAAATCCCTTAAAGGGTCAATTCAAACCCAAAATCCTAGAAACCTTCAATTAGAAATTCATTCTATAAGGGAAAGAAGTGATAAATAAATAATAGAAAGATATAATGAATAGATAAAACACTAAAATATACCAACAAACAAACAGTCAATGAGTAAGGAGGAGGATAAAATTACATACCTTGGATTAAATATTTGACTTATCCAAGAGAAAGTAGTGATGTCACTAAATATTGGATTCATTCGAGACTTGATTCATTCGATCCTTGGATTAGAGCCTTAGATTTGTTCAAGTTTTGATTTGAGCCTTGATTCAAGCTTAGATTTGATATTGAGGAGCATCGAAACTAGGTGACCTCTGTGAAAAGCTTCAAATATCATGACTAGTTCGAAACTGGTTGGGGTTATCTAAATAGATCGGTGACATTTTTATCAGAACTTCCAAAAAATCACTGATAAAGATATATTTTATTTGCAATAAAGTTTTTGCACTGATAAATATTCCTTTTATAATTGGTTTCGTAGCACTGATAAAGATCTATCTTTATCAGTACTAAAAAGAACTATGCAACGATCCTCACTGGGCTCCACATCATCAGGCTTACATGTGGTGGGGAAACGCCTCTCCACTATACAGCCACATGGTGGGAACTGTCCACTGCCATCTGAGGTTTTATTTCACCTCCCCCATAACTCGAACTTGGGACCTAGGGAATAAGAGTCCAGCAAAGAGCATTATGAGACCACTGAGTTGTTGGACCAGTGCTACTCATAATGTTCCTTGGCAGAATCTTATGTCATAGGTCCTGAGTTCGAGTTATGGAGGAGCTGGAAAAAACCCCAGATGGTAGGGGACAGTTCCTTCCATGTGGATGTATAGTGGAGAGGCATTTATATATATTTTAAATATCTTTTTTCTATGTTATCGTTGCCCCCAGGGGCATAGCCTAGTGGTTACTCCTTTGAGGGGTCTCGCGGGAGGTCTCGAGTTTGTGTCTCCCCGAGTACTTGTAGGTTTCATAGATTTTTTTGTTTCTTGGTGTCCCCTCCCCCGACCTATTGTAAAATATGTTATCATTATTTTGAAACCATTATGGTTAATTTAATTTAAAAAAATCATAATTATTTGTGTGATATTATTTAAATTTTAAACATTTCATTTTATTTGAGAAAATTTATTATCATCAATTATTACTTTTTCACTCACCAACAAGAATCATTATATATTAAAATATGTGGAGGTTCGTTGAGTTGGAATTAATTATTTTAACAATCAAATTTAGTTTGGGAAGCATAATTATTTGTCTGAAAATTTATAAATAGAGACTTGCTTGAATTAAAATCTTTTATAAATTCAAAAATTTATATTAGCCGACAGCAAAAACAAAAGGGAAGTGCCAGATTACTTCTTCTTGTATTGGACACCAGTGGATTTTTTAGTGGTAGGGTGTTTTTTTAATTAAACAAGTGTAGAGGATTGATATTTAATTATATGGGGTATTCAAGTACCAATTCAACTAGATTTTTTAGGGAGAAAATCGCAAAGAGCCTTTTGAATTGGAACTTTGGACTTTCGAAGCGCAAAGTTCTACTTGAAGTGGTGATTTGTGGGAATATTCCCAAAACATCACTTCAAGTAGCGGTGATGGCCAAATTTTTCATTTAATATCACCACTTCAAGTGGCACTAATGATTTCCCACCCTATAAAAGGGAAAGAGAAACCCCCATCCCCCTCATTCCAACCTACTCCTTGTTTGAAAATCTCTACGGTGGCGGCACCTCCTCCACTTTGAAGCTCTGCGACAATGATCCTCCACTTCTAAGCCCCTCCTTGTTCTCATTTAGATGTTGAAGCAGTTCTATTTATTTTTCAGGTTTTTAATTTTTTTTATATTTTAAATTATATATTTAATTGTTTAGTAATTATTTGATAATTATAAAATAGTTAATATATTGTAATTAGAGACAAATAATTATATAATTGTAATTAGTAGTTAATTTGGATTTAATAAATTGTAATTAAGAATTAGTTAATAGTAGATAGTAAATAATTATATGTAATTAGTAATTAATTAATTGTAATTAGTACTTAGACAATTGTAATTAATAATTAAGTAATTAAGTAATTAATTGTAATTAGAACTTAGTTAATTATAATTAGTAATTAATTAATTAAGGAGTTAATTTTAATTAGTAATTAATTAACTGCAATACGTAATAACATAATTGTAATTAGAAATTAAGTTATTATTACATAATTGTAATTAGGGATTAGTAAATTGTAATTAGTAAATAAATTAATGTAATTAGAAATTAATTAATTATAATTAGTACTAAGTTAATTGTAATTAATAATTAATTAATTGATTGATTAATATTAATTAGTAATTACATAATTTTAATTTGTAATTAATTTATTATCAATTAATTGTAATTAGGGATTAGTTAATAGTAATTAATGAATAAATTAATGTAATTATTAGTTAATTAATTATAATTACTACTTAGTTAATTATAATTAGTGATTAATTAATTAAGTAATTGATTATAATTAGTAATTAGTAAAATGAAATTATTAATTACATAACTGTAATTAGTAATTAATTTATTATTATGTTATTGTAATAAGTAATTTTTGAATTATAATTAGTGATTAATTAATTAATTAATTTTATTTAGTAATTAATAAACTGTAATTAGTAATTACATAATTGAAATTTGTAATTAATTTATTATTACTAAATTGTAATTAGGCATTGGTTAAATTAATGTAATTAATAATTAATAAATTGTAATTAGTACTTAGTTAATTGTAATTTGTGATTAATGAATGAATGAATTAATATTAATTAGTAATTAATAAACTATAATTAGCAATTAGATAATTGTAATTAATAAATAATTTATTATTATTTAATTATAATTATGGATTATTTAATAGTAATTAGTAAATAAATTAATGTAATTAGAAATTAATTAATTGTAATTACTACTAAGTTAAAAATAATTAGTGATTAATTAATTAAGTAACTAACTATAATTGGTAATTAATTAATTATAATTAGTAACTGCATAACTATAATTAGTAATTAATTTATTATTAAGTAATTGTAATTAGTACTTATTGAATTATAAATAGTGATTAATTAATTAATTAATTAATTTTAATTAGTAATTAATAAAGTATAATTAGTAATTACATAGTTATAATTAGAAATTAATTTATTATTAATTAATGATAATTAGGGATTAGTTAAGAGTAATTAGTGTATAAATTAATGTAATTAGAAATTAATTAATTATAATTACTACTTAGAGAGCAGTAATTAGTGATTAATTAATTAATTAATTAATTAATAATAATTATTAATTACATAATTATAATTAGTAATTAATTTATTATTAAGAAATTGTACCAAAATGGATCAACTATGGATTTGGGAACCTAAATTCATGGCTCCAAAATTTATTTAATAGAAGGAAATGATAAAGAGGGAAATTGAGGAAATGTTAAAGTGTGTCACCACCACACCAAAGCAAAAAAAGATAAGGAATACATCCACATGCAATAGAGATCAACTCTTCTTGTACCGACCCTGACTTCGAGACCCCCCCCCCCCCCGAGACAAGTGTGGTGTCTCATCCATAGTGATCTCTTCCATTATAGGCAGGGCACCCTCCTCTTGAATTGGTTGGTCCTATGTCATAAGAACATCTTTCACAGCCTCATTGCAAGCATCGTCATGGGAAGCCTCCTCCTTGGTAGGACTATCTTGCATGGCCTTAAGGTAAGAAACCACTTAGGAAGCATCCTCTTGAACTGGGTCATGTATAACAGGACTATCTTGTATGGCCTCATTGAATGAGTCATCATCCACACCCTTGACCTTTAGGGCCATCCCCTCTCTAGCTTTAGCGCTAGTCGGCAGGGGTAGTTTTTTCACATACTACATCCTTCATTCTCAAGGCCTTCAAGGTTAATAAAGTCAAATTTAGGTGTGTTAATAGAGTCTAAAATAGATAAGAAGTTTATTTTAGATTTATAATTCCCCAAAAAAAGTTCTTGGTAGGGGTATCCATTATAATAGCATCATCCCTAGGACATTCTCCTTGATCCTCAACCAAAGTGGTGGTCTGTTTGAAGCCCCAGACATCACATGTTCCTGCCTTAGGAGAGAGAGGATCAACCCCATCCAGATTCCCCACTAGAGAGGTGAAAATATGAATAGTAGGGTGAATAGACCCGTCATCAGTCTTCACCATTGGCTGCTCAACACAGACATCTACCTTGGTCACATGCACACATTCATTCTGATCTGCAAGCACAATAGAGAGGGTTCTCAAGTTTTTAAGCATTACCACCTAAAATCCATTAGCATCGATCAAATTTACCTTACCCTTACTGTGGTAAGAATCCATTACAGCATGGCTCATCTCTAAGTTTACCTCTTATTAAATAGATACCTCGCAATCTAAATGATTCTCTTAATCATTATCACCCATATCAGCCCATGTTTTCCTTAGACCAGTTGAACCCCCAACAACAACATCCTTGGAGAGTAATAAACTGCCATCAGTGAAAAAAGGTACATTGGATGCGTGTTGAGATTGAGTCAAAGGATCTTGAAAAGGATCTCCATTAACAATCATAGAATTTTTCATAGTTCCTTTTTTTAGAACCTCAGCAAAGGAGGAACTTCCAAAAGCATTTCCATCCTTTATCCTGAAAACTGTTTTACACCCTACAGGTCCATGTTGACGCTCCTTTTTCGTCACATTGTCTAAAAAATGGAATGGGAAATGACTTAGCACAAATTGATTCATCCTTTGAAGAAAACCTCAAAAATCGACAAAGGCATGAACAAGGCTTCAAATGCATAAGGGTCGCACAAGTTCCCTCATTATCGTGCAAGTATACTTGCGCACCGCCTAATGGTCACACAAGTGACTTGCGCGCCCTAAGTGATAAATGCTCGGGGTCTTCTCCAGTATATAAATAGACCCTGTGGGCCCCCCATTAGAAGGATGAATTTTTCCAGAATTTAGATATAGAGCTCTGAACGCCCAAGTCTCTTCTTCAGGTCTTCAGAACACTTCTAAGGTAATTATTTACTTAGAATAGAAGGTCTAAACAAGAGGAGTACGGTCTAAGTGTTAAAATTCACAAACACTTGCATGCCTAAGGTGTTTTACCATTAAGGGAAATGAACATACTTGCGCGCCACCCTACTTCTTCACCAAAACTTGCGCGCCTCTCTTCTGGAAGTACCTCAGGATAATTCTAAAGGCTTTGGTCAACGATCGCCCAAGTGTTACCCTACTGGTTAACATATGCACAAGTACCCATGTGTCGCGTAGGTATACCTATGCAACCAGGACATGCGCGCCCATGCAGTACCTACGCGCCTGCCAGGACTTGAATTCCCCTGCCTTTTTTGGGTGCCCTTCTTTCCCATTTAAACCTTATTATTCCATTCCACCTCTCCTATTCAAGATTCAGTCTTCAAGACACTCTTCAAAACCATTTATGGAATGATTTCTTGATTTGACTTCCTTGTCTGAAAGGAACTTCATGGAGTATCTCTCAAAACCTAGTGATTTACACAACTTTATGTCACTAAAGATTGAGATTTCATTCATTCAACCTCGTCCTTTAAGATGAGAGAACCCCTTAACCTGGGCCTCCTTTTCAAGAGTAATCCCCAGTCCAAATTCTCATTAATCTGGGCCTCCTTTTTAAGAGTAAGCCCCAATCTTAAAATTCCCAAATATGGGAATCCTCCTTAGGAGTAAGCCTCAACCATAATTCTCTTAAACTGGGACTCCTTTTTAAGAGTATGTCCCAAGTCCTCATTAACCTAGGCCTCCTTTTCAGGAATAAGCCCCAGTCTCAAATATGGGCATCCTCCTTAGGAGTAAGCCCCAAGTCCCTTAATTTTCTCTCAACCAGTCCTAATTTACTTTTTATTTGGGCTTCCTTCTCAGGAGTAAAACCCAATCATAAGTCCCCTCCTAATTTGGGCCTCCTTTTTAGGAGTAAGCCCCAAGTTAGAGTATCCAAATATCCATAAATACATATACCTTTATGGACCCTGTTCCTGGATTTCTTCCCTGAAGTAAATCTTAATATTTATCTGTTTGGGCACTCATACATATATAATCCCCACATCATTTCTTATGATTTCATCTTTCATGGCACAATTGTCTGGTTTTTACCAATACCTCTTGTTTCTCACACCGAGCATGCCTCACGTGATCTTAGAGTGTAAAAGTAATTATGACATCTTTCTTTGATCCATCAATCATAAACATCATACTCCCTTACTCGAACTAAATGGGTTCTGATTCCTTCTCCGAACAAGGATACATAGGTAGACTATAGCATCCCGCCTTTTTATCACATAAAATTTCATTACATTTTACAAAACCGAGGATCTTTAAGGTTTAGTGTCTTGGAAACTAGGAACATAAAACATGAAAAGATAAAACATTCTTCTTAAACACTTGAAAGGATTCTCCTCATGTTCATCCTAGGTTCATTACTACATCTCATAACCTGGGGACATACATCAAAATAAAGGGTGAGCAGAAGGCCCAGTAAGGGAAACACGAGAAACATTTTACATGTGAACTTGAGATACTTCAATAAGGTAATGAAAATAACTTTAAGGCATGAGAAATAAATCATGAGATATATCATAATAAAAATAAAATTTTTCGTAACTTGAATATGTGGCTACAACATTTAATATTGACAATCATTTCGTTTCACCAAGGTCCATCCCCATGGTGTCATTAAAAATTACCCAGGTTATTCACCAAGGTATCAGTCTAAAAGGTCATCTCTAGAGATTAAGTCTTTACCCAATGCATTGGAGCGCTATCTGGGTGCACCCTTGAAATGTCTTTATTTTCATGTGAGCCACATATATCAACATCAATCATTTCATAAAAAACCCATATAGCATAAAATAAATGGGTTTTATTTCATAATCATAACATTTTAAAAACTACTTTAATGACATGATCTTTATGTTACTTTAAACCCACAGAAAGGGAGAGCGGGTTTCATGTATGTAAATCCCCAAATTGAAAATAGAAAATTTTGATATATATGTGAATAACCCTGTAGAAATATGATCTTTGAGTATTCACTTAATAACATAAAATAATTTTGAGAAAAAGAGAGAGGCATTTTGAAACTAAAATTCTGCAGCATAACGACTATGTTACAAGGTTTTTGAAAACATTGAAAAGAGAGGGGACATGGGTCACCCACCCATAAATGATCCATAAAATAGTAGGGGTACAAAATATAAGGGATTTAAGATCATGGTAATGAAATTTTAAAGATATACCATATGAAATGAAGAACATAAAAGAAAGAAAAAAAATAAGATTTCTCTTATGAAAATTCGGCAGCCTAACGACGTCACTTAAACTTCAACAAAAATGAATTCACAAGATCAAATAGGGTCTCTCATAATATGAACATAAAAGATCAGTATGACAGATATAGAGATCATACCCCAACATAATAAATAAGAACTTTAAAGACTTGATATGAAAGTAGAACTTTGAAAAATGAGAAAGGTGAATGAATCCCTTAAAATTTCGGCAGCCTAACAGCGCCACTTAAACTTCAACAAAAATGAATTGACGAGATCAAATAGGGTCTCTCATCATATGAACATAAAATATAAGTATGATTGATTTAGAGATCATACCCCAATATAATAAAAAGGAACATGAAAGACTTTACATGAAAATAGATCTTGAAAATGAGAAGGGTGAAAGAATCCCTTAATAATTTGGCAGCCTAACAGTGCCACTTAAAACATCAAAATACTGAATTGAAGAGATCAAATAGGGTCTCTCATAATATGAAAATAAAATATCGGTATGATATATTTAGAGATAATACCCCAACATAATAAAAAGTAACATGAAAGACTTGACAAGAAAATAGATCTTGAAAACGAGAAGGGTGAAAGAATCCCTTAAAAACTCGGCAGCCTAACAGCGCCACTTAAAACATCAAAATACTGAATTGAAGAGATCAAATAGGGTCTCTCATCATATGAACATAAAAAATCAGTATGATAAATTAAGAGATCATACCCCAACATAATAAAAAGTAACTTTCAAGACTTGAAATGGAATTAGAACATTGAAAAAGGAGAAAGGTGAAAGAACCACTTAAAAATTCGGCAACCTAACGATGCCACTTAAAACTTCAAAATACTGAATTGAAGAGATCAATGGGGTATCTAATCATATGATTATAAAAGATCAATATGATAAATTTAGAGATCATACCCCAACATAATAAAAAGGAACTTGAAATATATTACATGAAAATAGATCTTGAAAAATGAGAAGGGAGAAAGAATCTGTTACAAAAATTTCGGCAGCCTAACGGTGCCACTTAAAACTTCATAAAATGAAATAATGAGAATAAGATGGGATCTATCATTATATAAACATGAAAAGGTAATTAAGAGTAGTATAAAAGAACATCATTTAACATAATAACATGGAGAATAAAAGAATGGCATGAAAGAGATTACTTGAAAAGAAAGAGAGAGGTCGGATCCCTTACCTTAAAACATAACTCTTAAAACTCAAAGGTTGGGACCTTGAGGGATTGGGGGCACCTTGGGAGGACTCTTTGGGAGGTAATGAGACCATAAATTCGTTGGGGGAGAGTGGGGAGTCGAAATGGATGAGAGTATGGCTTGGTATTTATAGGGTAAGTGAGGGGACAAGGTATTAATGGCCTAGGGACACCTCACAAGTGGTTTTCTCAAAAGCATGGGCCCTCCCATGGTATTTCCAATAGAGTTAGGCCACATGGGGCCCCGCATACAATAATTAATCACCTTTGGTCGACCATCCCTTAAAATATCTCATGGAATCATCATGATACAGTTATGATGTCATTAAACATACTGAAACCCTAAAACTGTATTTTTACTATTCACTGAAAATTCAAATTTCTCAGAAAACTCCCAAAATTTCACATTAACCAAATATCAATGCTCTGATTTCAAAAATGAACTCCATTTTATAAAAATATTTTTATAAATATTTTTAATTTAATTTTTAAATAAATACACTATTCACCAAAAATTCATTTTTTCAGAAAAAACCCCCAAAATTACCTTAACATAATATCGATGCTTTGAGTTTAAAAAAGAAATCCATTTTATAAAAATAATTTTTTAAATATTTTTTATTTAATTTTTAATTAAAAACACTATTCACCTGAAAAAACTAATACTTGAATAATAATTTATGAAACTGTTATTTAACCATTTTATTGAATCACATTACTTAATCAAGGTGCCTAGATTATATTAATACGTTCTTTAAGTTTGATTACTAATCCATTTGGTCACATTACTAATCCTAAGAATAAAATCACTATTAATAATTTACTATTCATCAAAAATCAAGTTCATCTTATTACTCTAAATTTCATACTGAACATAATTGTAGAAGACCCTTTTTTTAATATCATTACACATATTTAATTATTTAAGGTTTACATAAACATTATTAAAATATCATTTTTTTAAAATTCATCAAAAATATGCATACTATATTTATCCGGCCATTTGAAAATTCATAAACTTCATCATAAGAAGAAATCCCAATTTTTATTTAAAACAAAGGACTACACAAGGCAGTTACGGTCTCCTTACATAGCCCTTTATCACACCAGCAAAGGACCTAAGTGTAAGGTGTGCTAAGGTGAGAGAATCTGAGGGAGGCTCGGCTAACATTGCACGAGTAGTAATTTCTATAAGTTTGAACTTCTCGCAAAGGCGATTCCGTTCTAGCTTCACATGATGAAGTTCGGCTTGGGTTTGGTCTAGAGCAAATCCTAGTGGTGCTACCTCCTTCCCAAGTTCTGTTAGATGGGCTTCGATCGGTCCAAGACTACTGGGTGAGGCCATCGAATCTTCTTTCTATAATAATTAACCATGATTACTTGTATTTAGAGACAATAATCAAAACGTTTAGTTTCCAGTGGTCATATTGACCAACGGTCATATAACAGTCAAAACCCAACGGTCTCATTTTAATTATACTCATGTTATCAAATGAAAAAAAAAATTTGATTATAAAAATAAAATAAAATAACACATAAAATTAAGAAACAATATTTATTCAAAATTTCAGGTTGTTAAAATCTTTCCCCCCTAAGAAATTGCGTCCTCTCAATTTTTAAAATTGGGTTTTGAAATTTCATTGGAAGTCCCACATCGGAAAAGTAGTTAGTAAAACTATTACTTTAAAATAAAGAAAGGGAAGTACAAAGGTCACCCGACTTAGCACACACTAGGATTCCATGTAGGAAAACATAGACATGGAGGAGAAAACAAAGGGTCAAGTTCTGAGGGAGAGTGA
The DNA here is from genome assembly GCA_963277665.1 of Viscum album. Lineage (NCBI taxonomy): Eukaryota > Viridiplantae > Streptophyta > Magnoliopsida > Santalales > Viscaceae > Viscum > Viscum album. The sequence goes on along the minus strand of OY728134.1, from coordinate 1,102,149,284 downwards.
TAGAAAACATTATTAGGAGAAAGTTAACCATAAGAAAATCCCAAACTTATGATGTGTATAAACGGTATTTGATTAACTATTAGGAAACGTAAACCAACAACGTTTTTGTTTTACATTCCTTTTCATAATTTTGAGGAATTAATTTACTACATAGAACAAAAACATAAGAAAATATACCTACATTCATGCAGAGTTTCATCCTTTAATAAGTTTCTACCAAAACTAATCTTTTCTCTAAATTATGAGCATTCAAAACTACTTGTTCTTATCAAAACACAAGAATCATCTTCTAGAGAATCACATAATCCACAAAAGATTAACTATCTATTTCTTCTATCTTTAAACATTATCACAAAAACAGAAAGGGCAAGGTAAAACAACTCTTAAAAAAGAAATAATCCCATAGGAATGGAAACTAATTTTAAATCTTCAAAGTTCCATGGTACTACCCAAAGTTCATCATAGACCATTCCATAAATAACGGCCCTTAAAATTCCTCAAAATAAACCAAACTAAGATTGAAACCCAAATACAAGAAGGATTTGATAACATAGTCTTCCAAAATAAACTTCATTGTTCATCTTCAAACAACATCAACCACTCCTGACATCTTATAAAAAAAGTAGCTAACCTAAACATATTTTACCCAAGAAAGGTCAATCATTCCCATAAGTAACCTAAATTACTATAATTCCACCTTAAATTCATTCATTCTTCAAAAAATAAGTCAACCTTACTCCTCAAAGAAAATAACGTAGTAATCTATTTACGTCGATCATATAGAGTCCCTAAAATAGTGAACTTCATCCAAAATAATAATAATCTTTTAATCCCCTAATCATCTCTATCATATTAATATGGAAATCGTCGCATTTTCTATCACATTGGTTGTTGGGACATGTTCTTCCATTTCCCGCCATTAACTAAGAAAAGAAACTATAATTAGGGGCTTAAATACTTAGCCAATAATCATGAAAAGGAAACTTTAAGCATAAAAGGATAAACTTGTAGAATAAAAGTATATCCTAACTTGTGATCCCCTAGGTTCTAATCTAGGTTATCTATGATTATATATTCTTATGTGAATCTTTATTTTATTTTATCTTTGTTCCATTAATAATGGTTCATACTAAGCTTATGAATTTACCAAAGCATATCCCCCGGGAGTGTCGTAACCAAGAGTGCAGTAAGGCCCGTTGTCGTGTACCAGTTCCCGTTCGAGTCTAGCTCAAAGCGGTGTTTTCGGGTTTTACCCCTATGTACATCTATGCTAGAGACACCTCTACCTGCTCGTATCCAGACAGGGATGTATTTGCTTTGAAACCCCTTACTCAATACTCACTAAAATACCAGGATTAATTCCTATATTTAAACTTTTCTATAGGTTTATTCCTAATTTTTTCATATCCTAATTTCCACAAATAACTAAACCATCCTTTGATACCAACTATAGCATCCCGCCTTTTATCACATAAATATTCATTACATTTTACAAAACCGAGGAACTTTAAGGTTTAGTGTCTTGGAAACCAGGAACTTAAAACATGAAAACATAAAACATTATTCTTAAACACTTGAAAGGCTTCTCCTCATGTTCATCCTAGGTTCATTACTGCATCTCATAACCTGGGGACATACATCAAAAGAAAGGGTGAGCAGAAGGCCCAGTAAGGGAAACAAGAGATACATTTTACATGTGAACTTGAGATACTTCAATAAGGTCATGAAAAGAACTTTAAGGCATGAGAAATAAATCATGAGATATATCATAATAAAAATAAAATTTTTAATAACTTAAAGATGTGGCTACAAAATTTAATATTGACAATAATTTTGTTTCACTGAGGTCCATCCCCAAGGTGTCATTAAAAATTACCAAGGTTATTCACCAAGGTATCAGTCTAAAAGGTCATCTCTAGAGATTAAGTCTTTACTCAATGCATTGGAGCGCTATCTGGGCACACCCTTGACATGTCTTTATTATCATGTGATCCACATATATCATCATCAATCATTTCATAAACAACCCATATAGAATAAAATAAATGGGTTTCATTTCATAATCATAACGTTTTAAAAACTACTTTAATGACATGATCTTTATGTCACTTTAAACCCACGGAAAGGGAGAGCGGGTTTCATGTATGTAAATCCCAGAATTTAAAATAGAAAATTTTTATATATATGTGAATACCCCTGTCGAAATAAGAGCTTTGAGTATTCACTTAATAACATAAAATAATTTTGAGAAAAAGATAGAGGCATTTTGAGACGAAAATTCTGCAGCATAACGACTATGTTACAAGGTTTTAGAAAACATTGAAAAGAGAGGGGACATGGGCCACCCACCCATAAATGATCCATAAAATAGTAGGGGGACAGAATATAAGGGATTTAAGAACATGGTAATGAAATTTTAAAGATATACCATATGAAATGAAGAACATGAAAGTAAGACAAAATAAGATTTCTCTTATGAAAATTCGGTAGCCTAACGGCGTCACTTAAACTTCAAAAAAATGAATTGACAAGATCAAATAGGGTCTCTCATCATATGAACATAAAATTTCAGTATGATAGATATAGATATCATACCCCAACATAATAAAGAGGAACTTGAAAGACTTGATATGAAAGTAGAACTTTGAAAAATGAGAAAGGTGAAAGAATCCCTTAAAATTTCGGCTGCCTAACAACACCACTTAAACATCAACAAAAATGAATCAACGAGATCAAATAGGGTCTCTAATCATATGAACATAAAATATCAGTATGATTGATTTAGATATCATACCCCAACATAATAAAAAGGAACATTAAAGACTTGACATGAAAATAGATCTTGAAAACGAGAAGGGTGAAAGAATCCCTTAAAAATTCGGCAGCCTAACGGCGCCACTTAAAACTTCAAAATACTGAATTGAAGACATAAAATAGGGTCTCTAATCATATGAACATAAAATATCAGTATGATATATTTAGAGATCATACAAAAACATAATAAAAAGTAACATGAAAGACTTGATAAGAAAGTAGATCTTGAAAACGAGAAGGGTGAAAGAATCCCTTAAAAATTCGGCAGCCCAACGGCGCCACTTAAAACTTCAAAATACTAAATTAAAGAGATAAAATAGGGTCTCTAATAATATGAACATAAAATATCAGTATGATAGATTTAGAGATCATACCCCAACATAATAAAAAGGAACTTGAAAGACTTGACATGGAATTAGAACTTTTAAAAAGGAGAAAGGTGAAAGAACCACTTAAAAATTTGGCAGCCTAACGGCGCCACTTAAAACTTCAAAATACTGAATTAAAGATATCAATGGGGTCTCTAATCATATGATCATAAAATATAAATATGATAAATTTAGAGATCATACCCCAACATAATAAAAATTAACTTGAAATACTTTACATGAAAATAGATCTTGAAAAATGAGAAGGGAGAAAGAATCTGTTACAAAACTTTCGGCAGCCTAACGACGCCACTTAAAACTTCATAAAACGAAATAATGAGAGTAAGATGGGATCTCTCATTATATGAACATGAAAAGGGAATTAATAGGAGTATAAAATAACTTCCTTTAACATAAGAACATGGATAATAAAAGAATGACATGAAAGATATTACTTGAAAAGAAAGAGAGAGGTCGGATCCCTTACCTTAAAACGTAGCTCTTAAAACTCAAAGGTTGGGACCTTGATGGCTTGAGGGAACCTTGGGAGGACTCCTTGGGAGGTAATGATACCAAAAATTCGTTTGGGGAGAGTGTAGAGTCGAAATGGATGAGAGGATGGCTTGGTATTTATAGGGAATGTGAGGGGACAAGGCATTAATGGCCAAGGGACACCTCACAAGTGGTTTTCTCAAAAGCATGGGCCCTCCCATGGTATTTCCCATAGAGTTAGGCCACATGGGGCCACCATAAAATAATTCATCACCTTTGGTCGACCATCCTTTAAAATATCTCCTGTCATCATCATGACACAGTTATGATGTCATTAAACATACAGAAACCCTAAAACTGTATTTTTACTATTCACTGAAAATTCAACTTTCTCAGAAAAATCCCAAAATTTCACAATAACCAAATATCAATGCTCTGATTTCAAAAAGGAACTCCATTTTATACAAATAATTTTCTAAATATTTTTAATTTAATTTTTAAATAAATACACTATTCACTTAAAATTCATTTTTTCAGAAAAAAACCCAAAAATTACATTAACATAATATCGATGCTCTGAGTTCAAAAATGAAATCCATTTTATAAAAATAATTTTCTAAATATTTTTAATTTAATTTTTAATTAAAAAACACTATTCACCTGAAAAAAATAATACTTGAATAATAATTTATGAAACCGTTATTTAACCATTTTATTGAATCACATTACTTAATCAAGGTGCCTAGATTATATTAATACTTTCTTTAAGTGTGATTACTAATCCATTTAGTCACATTACTAATCCTAAGCATAAAATCACTATTCATAATTTATTATTCATCAAAAATCATGTTGATCTTATTAGACTCTAAATTTCATAATGAACATAATTGTAGAAGAACATTTTTTGAATATCATTACACATTTTTAATTATTTAAGGTTTACATAAACATTTTTAAAATATCCTTTTTCTAAAATTCATCAAAAATATGCATAATATATTTATCCGGTCATTTGAAAATTCATAAACTTCATCATAAGAAGAAATCCCAATTTTTATTTAAAACAAAGGATTACAAAAGGCAGTTACGGTCACTTTACATAGCCCCTTATCACACCAGCATACGACCTAAGTGTAAGGTGTGCTAAGGTGAGAGAATCTAAGGGAGGCTCGACTAACATCGCACGAGTAGTAATTTCTATCAGTTTGAACTTCTCACAAAGGCGATTCAATTCTAGCTTCACACGATGAAGTTCGTCTTGGGTTTGGTCCAGAGCAAAGCCTAGTGGTGCTACCTCCTTCCCAAGTTCTGTTAGATGGGCTTCGATCGGTCCAAGACTACTGGTTGAGGCCATCGAATCTTCTTTCTATAATAATTAACCATGATTACTTGTATTTAGAGACAATAATCAAAACATTTAGTTTCCAGCGGTCATATTGACCAATGGTCATATAACAGTCAAAACCCAACGGTCTCATTTTAATTATACTCATGTTATCAAATGAAACATTTTTGTTGAGTATAAAAATAAAATAAAATAACACATAAAATTAGGAAACAAGATTTATTCAAAATTTCGGGTCGTTACATAGCCCATCTGCGGGTACGATCCCAACTCTGAAGTAATCAATGTACTTCTGAATGACAATAAACTTCAAGTGCCCCACTGAGTGTCTTTAAAACCAGTATGGTCATCATAATGACCAAGAGACTTTTGTGTATTAAAGGATACCATTGACTAAGAATCTCTAACAAATACAGATGATTCTCTATCAATGAAGAACCTCGAATACATATAAAAGATTCTCTAAATTTCCAACATATCAATCATTGATTTTCAGATCTAAAGGAAAACTCATTTTATACTTGGTAATGTAATAAGGATTCACAAATATAACTTAAATCTATAAAGAGAGTCCTGGAGTGGACAACAATTCCCCTCAAAAAGGTGTGATGTGTCCAACCTCCCATCCTCTTGACCAATGCAAATTCCTAAGCCTCATTAGTCCACAGCTAATGAGCTCCTACCTTTGGAAAGTAGGTCCAAATGGATATGAAATCATTGGATGTTTCCGGTTCTACGAACAAACCCGTTAGAAACCGATTGGAATGTTTGAACCGTCAATCAACAACGTCATTCGCAATTCCAGAGGAAAACAAAAAATTGTGAACCCGACGTGAATCCTTAACCACGTTAAAATGATGTTTTACTTATTTGTTAGGCCCCTATTTAAAACTCAATGAGAGGGCCAAAAAAACAATCATTGACGTATGTGATCATCCAAAAGATGTAGTGGCTGAATTTATCTTGATTATGTCTGTTATATCAAACATGCATTCCTTTCCAAGATCTTCTGCATTTCTAGAATGGATTCTCTTAAGTTCACATCCGTGAATATGTTTGCTGTGAAAACTTCTGCTGAAAATGCCACTGCTGCAACTCCAACTGGATCATCATCCACTCTGAGGACGATATCACATACTCAGTGTCTTCAACGCTGGGTATCAAATGCGCTGGTTGAGGAGTACCGTCAACACAGTACCATTCCAACTCTGAAGGCTACCCGACAAGCCCTCCAAGTGAACAACTCACACTAGTCGTCTGGAAAATGACGACCAATGATCAAGAAGCAGGCGGTGCTAACCACCGTCTCCAACCGTTTCGGGTCATTATCCCCAGAATGCAATCACCATTCACTCCCTTATTCTGGGGAGGTGAATGAGAAGGTTCCTCAGGGCCTTAATTCAATTAGACAGGAGTCCTTCCTAAGGGATCCCACCAACAATCGCCGCCAGACTCATGCGGCAGTGCACCCTCAACATGATGGGGGTACCGACTACAGGTGTTCGGCTTAGGTTCCTCGAACCCGAGCAGGAAAGACGAATCGCCAGAGGCGAAATCCGGTTAACAGTGAGCAGGTTCTCATCTCTGCCATCTCCGGAGAAGTCCACCAACCTAACTTGGTGGCAAGAAACGATCAGGCACAGACACCTTACTGTTTTAATTCTGCTATCCAGCAGACTCATCTTACAGCTTCACGCCAATCCCACCAGGAAATTTCGGTGGAGTATTATAGACAGGAACATACACTTGTTTATACGTCATTATCTAGTCAGCAGGATCGTCTGACTACATATGATGGATCTCGTCAACCACGTTCGGCGAAGTGCAATTAGCAGGCACATACACCTGCTAGTATTAATCAAGCCTACCAACAATCTTGCTTGGTAGCACACGGAGAAGTCATTCGGAAAGATCCGGTGACAAACAAGAGGCATACTCAATTCTCTACCCCCACACTTGAGTACTGTCAGGATTCACTGAAAGGAAAAGAAGGACAGGAGCAGACAGATACACCTACTCCAAGCACGGAATGGACGTATATCCCCGTTCCGGCAGCTGAAGTCACCAAACATATTCTATTAATGGTGAAAGAGCAGAAGCAAATCCCTGGTCATATTCTAGATTCTTGCCAAGATATTATAACAGCTTCATGAACATCTCAGGGAAAGACACATAAATCTATCCCTACCAGTGGAGTGACACATCAACAATTCACTCCGAAACAAACACACACATCTGTTCCAGTCCAAGAGGGTTGTGGGGCGTACTCCCCCATATCATACGGACAACCAAGTTAGGAACATACACCTGATTTGAGTGGGGATCATCATCCTAACCTAGACATCTCTCCTGATCAGGCACATACACTTGCTCAGAGCAGCCACTTTCATCAACAAGTGGTTTCCAAGGCGAGTAATAAGGCATCTAAGAAGAAGTCCCGCCCAACACAGTCAAGAGATCAAGATCCAATCTGTAACAAGGCCTTGCTCGATGCTGGAGTTCTTGAATCCCTCAGACAGTTATCTGTTGGAATGAAAGATTCTACTCCCTCATTTCCCAATAGTGGGAACATTAATTCTTAAGGTCTTCAACACACACTTTCTCATGAAGTCTTGCTTCATGACAATTCGGTCGATCTTGAAGTTTAATCTTCAGATGAGAGCCACAGGAACCCTCTGTGTGGTCAGAAGACCAAGGATCAAGAGATATCATCATTTACTGTAACCCACCATGGTGGTCCTCCCCATGATGATGAATTTCACTGTGAAAGTCCTCTCTGCAGTAGTGATGCACATTGCCCGGAAAATGCTCCAGTGGAAAATGTAGTGCCGAGAAAGCCCTCCTATCTTGAGGCACTTGAAAATGTGAAACCAGTCATGTCTAATGCTTAATAACTAGCAGGTGAAATACTTTCTCAATCAGAAGATAGCCCAGGGTGTAGGTCATTCTCTGAACCACCCCTAAGTCATGCATCTTCTAGTTTGATCAGTGATTTCTCTACCAATCTGTTTGAATCCGATGAAGCAACAAAGAAGCACCAGATATGGTCAAAACAGGTAGAAGAATCTTCATTGAATGATAAAGAAGAAATTATGAACATGAGAAAACAACTGGAGAAAGGTGAAGTGCCAGTTATGTTTTGGCCTCTAGCTGACTCTCAGTATGACATTCCAGAGATGTTGACGGAAGATGGAATTAATGATATTCGTCTCAACATATGGAAAACTCTTTGTCAGTTGAAAAAGAAAGTATTATCTTATGATGAATATGAAAATCATGTTAAGATAATATAAGGGTTACAACACCAAATTGACTTGACATCTCTATCAGTCTCTCGATATCCGAAGGCTGAAAAGTAGTAAAGATCCCTTCAGCGTTCATGCCTTGGCTCACTAAGAAGGTTTCGCCAGTTAATTGCCTATGCCCCATTTGGTATTCATGTCAGGGGATGGGGTGTTCATGGATCACTACATTTCAATGTGCTCTCCAGTCAGAAAAGCCCATCGAAAATGGTCTCAATCAATGTTATTGCCCGTGGTCGGCCACAGTTAATGGGTTTTGTTTGTAATCAAAAGATTGACCAAGAATAGGCTTCAACTAGTTCATCTCAAAATCAAGAATATAGAGAACAAGTTGTTGAATTACTCCTACATCAAGAAAATGAGAATATTGAATAGGCCTATCGTATGGATCAAGCACATAATCAAGTGACAAAAGTGTCGAAAATCATCCAACGGTCTTTTGAACCGGGTGATAAAAGTAGATGCAGGTTGATGCATCCAGCTAATTTCAGGACTAAGGTCCATAAGATCAGGAGATCTTTTAAGAAAGTCTCATACATAGTATGTCCAGAGCAACCCGAGCTTGCCAGACTGGGGACTCTTTTAAACCAACCCTCAGAATCAACAAATGGGATTCGAGGAGTTGAGCAAAGACAGCAGGAACATCCCCAGTCCACCGGACTGGGGACTTTTTCAAATCATCAATCCACTCCTTAGTGAAAGTCGGTCTTCTATCGATTGGGGAAGAAGACATAGGAGGAATGAAGAGCCAAATTATCTGGATATTAACTCCAAATTACGGTTCGTCAAGAAGTTCTTGAGGGATCAAATCAACAAAAGACAATGTCTCATCAAAGACATAGAAGAAGACAATATCACAGAAATGCTGATAGAAGGGATGTGATATGTTATGCATCAATCAATGTCATCAATGCTATTGTTGCTGATCCACCAGACAAGGCTCACTCAGGGGATTCAGATGAAGAGGTTCCTGCTCAAGAAGATGTACGCACAGACACAAATGAAGAAGGTGTCCATACATGAAATCAAAGGATTACTCAGAACCTAGGTAATCCTTCAAGTAACCCACTTCCCCCTCTCTGAAGGGGATCAAAAAATAGGAATTGATAGAATTAGGTTACATATCCTTCCTCCAGAGAAGGCCAATCACTCTCACTAGAGCAAAGGTTTGAACAATAGGAGTAAGAGATGAAGGAATTGAGGAGGTTGAATGCAGAACTACATCAGGGAAGTCTTCTTCCTAAACGTGCTAGAGTCAGTTATCCAAGGGAATTTGTTGCATCTACTGAGATGGATCAAGAATATCCTCCTCTATTAGTACACCCTCACAGTTCTAATCCTACGGGTCAAGTGCAACAACAATTGGCAGTTCTGCCATCAGTTGCAGCACCAGCTGCCATACCTATCCAAACTCCAGTCATTGCACCAGCCCAAGTCCAAGTTCAACCAGATGTTTCTCAAAAGTTAATAAATACCATTGAGTCATTAATAGCTCAGTTAGAGACTATGGAAGGGAAGCGTGCGTAGGTTTAACCATAAAAGAAATCTTACCCTGAATGGGTAGATTCGGTCTCTCCCCCATCAAGTGTTGGGAACCCTATATTCCCTATTTTCAATGGATCAGGCGATCCTGAATAGCATTTGACGTATTACGTGTCTTGTTGTGATCCTATGATTGGAAATCCAGAGCAGCAAGAAGTAGTGAAACTCAGATGCTTCGTGCGAACCTTTCAAGGACCAGCCTTTGTCTGGTACACAAGCTTGCAATCCCGTTCAATTAGGAGATGGGAAGATCTCCTTTAATGATTTCTTCTTCAATTCAGCTCAACTTTTCCAAAGACAACAATTTTCGATCTTACAAAATTTAAGCAAAGGGAGAATGAAAGGGTCTCAGATTTCATTGCTCGCTGGAAGGGATTAACATATTCCATAAACTTAGCACTCCCTCAAGAGGAACTATTTCCAATATGTGTGGCAAATATGCGTGATGAATTACGCACACCACTGATCCCTGTGAAATACACAGGAGGATTTCAAGACCTTACTTCAATCGCTCAACATATTGAAGATTCTCTTATACAAACTAAGGCTAAATCTCATGTAATTCCATCACCTCTAGGAAAAAGAATGGGTAAAGTAGAGAATACTACAGTTATGCTTAAACAAGCACTTGTACCTGCTTCTACCTCAAAACCTTTATCTTCTCGAAGGGATCCACCTCCTGATCACCAAAAACAAAGGACGTTTCATCAAGATGGTCAAAGAGATCAAAGACGCAAACTGTTTGATGAGTTGAAGAGAAAATTTTACTCTTTCTGAAATGAACAAGTTCATGGCTACTTCATTTCGGCTCTGGAAAATAATGTGGTTCAATTTCCATGGCCCAAGATGCCAAACAAGGAAGGAGATAAAGACCGTCCCAATTATTTCCTATTTTATCAAATGTTGGGGCATCCCATCCAGGAGTGTTTTGTCTTCAAGGACCTCCTGAAAAAGATGGTTGACTCGGGACAAGTCAAACTGAAAGGTTCTTCAGCTCAGGTAGCATGTGTTATTGCTATAGTTCCAGAGGAGGAAGGTGAGTGGAAAGAAGTCAAAAGAAAAAATGCACAAAAATATGATGATTGGATGGTCAGAAAGACGATCAACCGAACTCATGCTATTTTGAGAACACAATTGAAGAAACCAATTGTGCCTTCTTCCATGAATGCCACAGCAAAAACCTCTTCATCAGAGGGAAAATCCTCAAAGAAACGACAGAATTCCAAGAAAGAGGATCAATAAGAAGAAGATGAGTATGTGTCAAAGCATAAGTTGTCTTTGACTCTGGAAGATTTCATGCCATCTACTTCGAAGAAACGGGCATCGCCCCATCAAACGGCACAACCTAAACTGGATAGTCATGCAGAGTCTTCATTGGATGAAGAGTTGATTTTCAGTTTTGTTAATATGATTCAATTAACAAATCCATATGCTAGTTGCAGTTTCGATTATGATGAGCTTGAATTCCCTATATCAAATAGAGGAATCAGATGAAGTTCCAGAGGCTCAGGATACAGAGGAAGACGTGGATCTTTCAGAAGCCACTATTCCAATTCTACCCCTTCTAGAACTGTGTATGCAACAGAAACTCATGGTAGAGCCCTTCAGCGACCTCAGCAAGAACAAGAAATTTCTTCTATCGATAGAAAATTCAGTCCTGGCATAGTTATTCTAGAAGACCAGTTGAAGGTTCCATATTCTTCCTCTCAGAAAGTAAATGGATCTAATCGGTCTAATCTTCCAAAACCAGGAATATTTCCAATTCCTATCCCGATACAAGATGCATCAACTTCCAAAGCAACTGATTCCAAGTCACTTGCTAAACCACATGTTTTTGTTGGGAAACACAGACCTATGGATCAAAAGTATGATGTATTGAAACACCTGGACCAAGTACCGGACATGTTATCAATTATGGATGCTTTGAATTTATAAAAGGATCTTCGGGAATCACTCATTGAGGCTTTGTCAAGTCCTCAAGAGTTTGAAACTGAAATTGATGTAGCTGAAGTCTATCACGTAGAGAATAATCCTACAAAATGCCATGCGGTAATATCTTTTACTGATGAAGATGAAGATGATGTTGTGCATCGACATATCAAACCTTTGTACTTATCTTTCAAGGTCAATGGCGTAGACGTCCGAAGTGCTTTCATTGATAATGGTTCAGGAGTCAACCCCATGCCCATTCGTACACTTCGCCGATTGGGCCTCACCGAATATGATTTATCTCCTTCTACCATGATTTTACAAGGATATGATAAAAATGAACAAGAACCACTGGGTGAAGTTACACTCAGAACTCAGTTTAGAGATCTTGTATCCAGTTCAGATTTCATGGTTGTTGATCAAGACTCAGCCTTCAATATCTTGCTTGGATGACCCTGGCTACATCAACATGAAGGTATCCCTTCATCATACCATCAATGTCTCAAATATTGTTTTGATGGTCATGTTGGGACATTGTATGGTGATAAGGCCCTGTTCAAGACATGTGAGTCTCAATACATTGAGGCGTAATTCTATCACATGAAGGGAAAGGATAAATCCACAATAAGGGAGCTTACCAAAGTTAATGCTCCATATGATTTGGAAAAGATTCCAGTAAATCCATTTGCGCATGTGAGTAAAGATTATTTGTTGCCTATCAGTCAAATTGATATGGTAGAACCAAATAAAAATACTCTTATGGAAAGATCTATAATGTTAATAATGGCAGTCGAGCCAGGAAACATGGGAGAAACTGGTAACCCACCAGACAATGATAAAATCTCAAATGGAGATGTCTTCATTTCATCTGCTGAAATCAAGAAAGTCTATACTTCTCCAACCAGGCCAGAAGAAGTGATAGCAGCATCAGAAGTAAATAATGATGTCGATTCTCAATGCATCATCTCCTCTTTATTACCCAAGGAAGACCCTTCATCATCAATTGGGTTGGAAATGGAAGAATCTTCTTCAAGATGTTCAAATTTTAACATCTCTCTTAATCATGGAAATTTTTCTTCATCATCTACTATGAATGTAAAAACGAAAAAAATAACTCATGTTGAAGAAGAAGAGGAAGATCTCATAGATTCTCCTCCAACATTTGAAGAGGGTATCTCTACCACCGTGGATGAACTCATAGAAATAAATCTGGGTACAAAAGAAGATCCAAGCCCCACTTTAATCAGTGTGGCCATGACTCTTGAATAAAAAGAGATGTATATTTCCTTTTTAAATAAAAATCAAGACATATTTGCTTGGAATTATACAGAGATGCCCGGGCTTGATCCTGATGTTTCTACTCATCATTTGAGTTTACCAGAATAACATCGAGGATTTAAGCAAGCCGCGAGAAGAACACACCCAACTTATGATTCCAAAATTGAAGCTGAAGTAGATAAGCTTATCAAAGCTAACTTATTCAGAGAAGTTCAATATCCCAAGTGGTTGGATAATATTTTCCATGTAAATAAGAAGAACGGACAAATTAGAGTTTGCATCGATTTCAGAGATCTTAATCGGCATTGTCCTAAGGATGATTTCCCAGTTCCGATTACAGAACTTTTAATTGATGCAACAGCTGGCTATGAAGCACTTTCCTTCATGGATGGATATTCCGAATATAATCGAATCTGAATGTCTTCAGAAGATGAGGAATCCATAGCCTTCAGAGGCCCTCATGGTGTGTTTTTCTATCGGGTAATGCCCTTTGGCTTAAAGAATGCAGGTGCAACATATCATCATGCCATGCATCGTATCTTCAAACCCTTTTCAGGGAAGTTTATTGAATGATATGTGGACTATTTGGTGGTCAAATCCAAACAACATTCTAATCACTTGGATAATTTGGAAGTTATATTACGCAAGCTTCGACAACATAATTTGAAGATGAACCCCTTAAAATGTGATTTTGGGGTAAGCTTAGGAAAATTTCTCAGCTTTGTTGTACGCCATCATGGTATTGAAGTCGATCCTGAGAAAACAAAGTCAATACTTGGTATGTCACCTCTTCAAAATTTGAAATAATTAAGAGGACTTCAAGGACACTTAGCCTATATTCAGCGTTTCATCGCCAATTTGGCAGGAAAAAGTTTACCCTTAACCAAATTGATGAAGAAGGGAGTCACTTACTAGTGGACAAAACAATGTCAAGAAGCATTCGATATTCTCAAGAAATACCTCTTGATCCCACCGGTACTTACGCCACCTGTTGAAGGAAGGCCACTTATCCTTTATGTGACACCCTTAGAGCGATCATTGGGTGCCTTTCTTGCTTAGAAGAATGATGCTGGGAATGAAAACAGCCTCTACTACCTCAGTCGGACTATGCTTGAAGCAGAAACCCAATATTCAAGTATTGAGAAGTGCTTCTTGGGATTAATATTTGCAGTTCAGAAGTTGAGCCATTACCTTCAACATCACGAGGTCCAATTGGTATCTCGCAATAACACTCTCAAATTCATCCTTAGTCATCCAATGCTTAAAGGACGTCTGGCAAGGTGGGTAGTTATTTTGCAGCAATTCGACATTCAGTATGTGTCTCAAAAGGAAATTAAGGGCCAAGATCTGGCTGATTTCCTTGCTGAACACCCTTCAGTGGAAGACACATCTTCAGATATTGAACTCCTAGATGAGGAAATCTTCTCTATTCATGAAATTCTTTAGGCATGGGAAATGTATTTTGATGGTGCTTCTAGAAGTCCAATAGGGAGGAAAGTGGAAAATCATAAATTCAACAATGTTGGCTTAGGAATTGTGCTCATTTCTCCAGAAAAGGAAGTGTTACCTTATTCCTTCATATTGTGGGAAGGTGGTACCAATAATGAAGCAGAATACCAAGCTCTCATCGTAGGCTTAGAATTGGCGCTTCAAGCACAAGTGAATCATTTAAATTTGAAAGGTGATTTAGACCTGGTAATCAAACAAGTCAATGGGGATTATGCCATCAGAAAAGAAGAATTAATCCCTTTATATGATTACGTCAGAGAGTTAATGGTGGAATTTCCTTCGGAACTGACATTTTCTTATGTCCCAAGATCAAAAAATGCTCAAGCTAATGAACTGGCTAATATAGCCACAACTCCGGCAGATCCAAATAGGGATGAGACAGTCATCAGTATTGGCCACCGTCGTGCAATTTCACCTTATGTTCAAATCAGAACAGTGGAAATTAATGAAATTAGTCCCATTCCCGAACCGTATGGTCATACTATAGGATGGATGTCACCTATCAAGGAATACCTTCAAAATGGAACACTTTAACCTGATAGAGCTGAGAAAGAA
Organism: Viscum album; assembly: GCA_963277665.1. NCBI lineage: Eukaryota > Viridiplantae > Streptophyta > Magnoliopsida > Santalales > Viscaceae > Viscum > Viscum album. The sequence goes on along the minus strand of OY728134.1, from coordinate 1,102,134,147 downwards.
CAAATTCAGCGACGTGTAGTAAATTTTACTCTTTATGATGGCCCAGATCACTTAGAGAAAATTCTCTAAAAATGTTCTTTTGATGGAGTTATCTTCAGATGCATTGATGGTGAAGAGACAATGGCTGTCATGAAAGAAGTGCATGCAGGAGTCTGTTGTGCCAACCAGTCTGGACATAGACTATCTGATCATATTCGAAGGCTTGGATACTTTTGGCCTTCAATGATACAAGATTGTGTTGATTTCACGAAGAAGTGTCATTCATGCCAAATACATGCCAACTTCATTCATCAACCTCCAGAGTTTCTTCATACAACTAAATACTCATGGCCATTTCCCACATGGGGAATGGATGTGGTGGGACCTTACCCTTCAGCTAGGACCAAGCAATTTAAGTATATTCTTACTGATACTGATTTCTTTTCCAAATGGGAAGAGGGAGTACCTCTCAAGGAATTCAGTTCTAAATGCATTGTTAGCTTCATCAAGTCTAACATCATTACCATATTTTTTGTCCCTCATACCATATTGACGGACAATGGCACCAACTTCTGTTCATTCGAGGTGAAGAAGTTGTATCAAGAATACAACATCAAATTCAATCATTCATCTCTGTATCATGTAGCGGCCAATGGCCAAATAGAATCCTTCAACAAGACTCTTTCCAATATACTACAAAAGATGGTGGATAAAGATAAGAAGTCATGGCCTGATAAACTCTTTCATGCTTTATGGGCTTATTGGACTACCACCCGCACTGCAACGCGGTCAACTCAATATTCACTGGTATATGGAACAGAATCAGTCTTTCCTATTGAAGTTCAACTACCCTCACTCAGAGTAGCCATTTGTGATCAGTCATCTACATATGAACAATCTCAAAAGTGATTGAATGAATTGGAATAGTTAGATGAGAAAATATTGTGCACTTTTCACCACTTGGAAGTCTATCAGAATCGAATAGCACGATCTTTTAACAAACAAGTTCCTCTTCATTCATTCACTCAGGGAGAATTGGTATTAGTTCTCAGAACTCCAATGATACTAGGAAATAAACCTCCCAAGCTTGAGCTAAAATGGGAAGGACCTTACACAATACATAGGGTCTACTCCAATGGAGCTTATTCATTAATCTCGATGGATGGAGAACTCATCACTACTCAAACCAATGCCAGATTTTTGAAGAAGTATTTTGTATAAACACAAAATATATCATCAATGGTCCAGTATGACCTTAAACTGCACCTTGGTATAGTATGACCTTAAACTGCACCTTGGTCTGGTATGACCTTAAACTGCACCTTGGTCTGGTATGACCTTAAACTGCACCACCATCCTGCATGACATTAAAACTGCTCATCATGTTCGTCCAACATGACGTTAAAATGTGTCCCCCTTGATCGTCCTTGCTATATGATGTTAAACGATATAGAAGTCCCTTACATCCAGCAAGATGTTAAACTGCATAACCAATGGTCCATGCATACGACCTTAAACTATTGGCACTTATGTCCAACATGTCGATAAACTGTATCATCCCTTTTTCGTCCAATATGACGTTAAACTGTGAAAAAGTCCCTAATACGTCCAACACGATGTTAAATGGTGTACTATTTTTTCCTCACTGCATGACATTAAACTGCATAGTCGTCTTTTTGTCCAACATGACATTAAACTGTATTGTCCCCATCGTCCTAACTACATGACGCTAAACTGTACATAAAGTCCTTTAATACATCCAACATGACGTTAAACTGTATTTTGTCCCTACTACATGACACTAAACTGTGCAGCACCAACAGTCCTAACTGCAAGACTTTAAACTTCATCATCCCTTCATATGTCCTACATGACATTAAACTGTGCATCGTTAAGGTTGTTGCTACCTCTTGTTTCTCACACCAAGTATGACTCACGTGAGCTTAGAGAAAACTTCAACCATAACACTCTCTCTGGGCTACTAACCATGTGTAAGACCCAACACTATTCTTTTAGATTGTTGTCCCCAAGAACAACTTGATCACTAATTAATTCTTTAATTGAACTACGAGGACTTTGATCCTTGCCTTCTAGGCTGGGTACATAGGCAACCTCCCAAGGTTCAATCCCAAAACCAATCTCTTCACATCGGTTCACCTCCATCTCATACGATGTCGATTTGTGAAACCACCCCTAGAATCAATATCTTTACATTGGTTCACTTTCGTCCTTGCTATAAGATGTTAAACTATACAACACTTATGTCTAGTATGACAATAAACTACAATATTCTTTGATACCCTCACCTGAGAGGGAATCATTACTTACATTGGTTTTCAATCATGTTTCATCTCAAAGACTATGTGCATACATGGTAATACCTGAACCTTTTATCTTGGGTTAAACCATCATTGTACTAAAGTCCCCTTTCACCCTTCACATGTATGAACCAAATTTGTACAAAGGGTAGTTCTAGAACTATGTGGTCTTGATTCCAATCCTTATGGGATACGTAGGAACGTTCGAGTGTCCTTTGAATCCAGCCCCATGTCTTTTGGGCCTAACCCCAAATTCCACTTTCAATCCCTTGGATGAAAAGTCCCCATGAAAGCACACACTGTGTATTTCTTATAATGGTACAATCTCTATGAACCTAAACTAAGATCTCCAATCCTTTTGTCCCACACGACGTTAAACTGTAGTTCAAGAACTATGTATGGCTTGATTCCCATCCTTATGGGATACGTAGTGAAGTCTAACATTTTAATTCAGGACCCATCCACAACATGATTATGGTTAGCATTGATCTGTGTATCTCTGCATACATTGGACAATACCCATCTTTATGTGTCATAATCCTAACCTTAAATATTTTCAGATATTCATAACCCTTTTCTTGGATTCTAGTCACAAAAATGTCAAATTTCTGAGAGTTCTTTTGCCTGACTATGCAGTACGTACCCTTATGCGGCCTTGCATAAAAAGTCTCCATAACAGATTTGTCAGCCAAAAGATACTATTATTTGACTATGCAGCCAATGCCCTTAGGTGGCCCTGTATAATTCAACCCCCTAACGGGTTTGTCGGATACTAGAAACTTCATTCTTGGGAAGAAAGCATCTTTTGTCCTTATTTGTCTTAAATGAAAATATGTAGGGATCCACAAAAATAGCCATCCTTAACATATTTGTCCCATATCATTTTTCATGATCTGAAAGTATTCAATTCTATGGTTTATATTCTCCTTCCCTACGTTTGGTTCAGACCTTCGTAGGAGTGATATCCATCTGGTTCTTCGATAATCTTGTTTGGAAATATCTTCTCCATATTCATGTACCTCTTTCCTTACAGAAAACTCTATACTTTGGAAAATTTGAATCTCCATAAACTTTCACTAGCTTTTAGCACTAGAAATGTAAATTTCTGAGAGTTATTTTTCCTGACTATGCAGCACGTGCCCTTAGGTGGCCCTGCATAAGTATTCTACATAATGGACCTATCAGCCAAAAGATGTTATTTATTTGACTATGCAGCCAATGACCTTAGGTGGCCCTGCATAATTCAACCCCCTAACAGGTTTGTTAAATAATGGTAACTTCATTCTTGGGAACTACTTCTTCTAATGCCTTTTTAGCTCTTTTTCATATCATTCCTCAGATTCAAATATTCTTAAGTCATAGTTTACATATTTTCCCTCATACTTGAGTGTAGTAATGTGTTTTCAGATGAATTGTCAAGGAATTGAGTCAATTCTAATTCATTTGGTCAAAGCTATTTCGACCTTAAACATTAGATTTTTTATGTCTGAAATGCATGAATTTAAACTGCCAATAACCACAAAGTGCCATAATTTCCTTTTGATTCTTGATTTCCTCAGAGTCAAATCCTCATTTGCTTTCGGATCCAACTCTAAGGGGGGACTTTTGTTGACGCTCCTTTTTCATCACATTGTCTAAAAAATGGAAAGCGAAATGACTTAGCACAAATTGATTCATCCTTTGAAGAAAAACTCAAAAATCGACAAAGGCATGAACAAGGATTAAAATGCACAAGGGTCACACAAGTATACTTGCGCGCCGCCTAATGGTCGCGCAAGTGACTTTCATGCCCTAAGTGATAACTACCCGGGGTCTTCTCCAGCCTATAAATAGACCCCGTGGGCCCCCCATTAGAAGGAGGACTTTTTCCAGAATTTAGATATAGAGATCTGAATGCCCAAGTCTCTTCTTCAGGTCTTCCGAACACTTATAAGGTAATTATTTACCTATAATGGAAGGTCTAAACAATATGAGTAAGGTCTAAGTGTTATAATTCACTAACAATTGCGCGCCTAAGGTGTTTTACCCTTAAGGGAAATGAACATACTTGCGTGCCGCCCTAATTCTTCACCAAAACTTGCGCGCCTCTCTTCTGGAAGCACCTCGGGATAATTCTAAAGGCTTTGGTCAACGATCGCCCAAGTGTTACCCTACTGGTAAATAATTGCGCAAGAACCCATGTGTCGCGCAGGTATACCTGCATGACCAGGACTTGTGTGCCCATGCAGTACCTGTGCGCCTACTAGGACTTGCATGCCCCTGCCTTTTTGGGTGCCCTTCTTGCCCATTTAACACTTCTTATGCCATTCCACCTCTCCTATTCAATATTCAGTCTTCAAGACACTCTTCAAAACCATTTATGGCATGATTTCTTGATTTGACTTCCTTATCTAAAAGGAACTCCGTGGAATATCTCTCAAAACCTAGTTATCGACACATCTTTACGTCACTAAAGATTGAGATTTAATTCATTCAACCTCATCCTTTAAGATGAGAGAACCCCTTAACTTGGGCCTCCTTTTTAGGAGTAAGCCCTAGTCCAAATTCCCATTAATCTGGGCCTCCTTTTCAAGAGTAAGCCCCAATCTTAAAATTCCCAAATATGGGAATCCTCCTTATGAGTAAGCCCCAACCATAATTCTCTTAACCTGGGCCTCCTTTTTAGGATTAAGTCCCAAGTCCTCATTAACCTGGGCCTCCTTTTCAGGAATAATCCCCAGTCTCAAATATGGGCATCCTCCTTTAGAGTTAGCCCCAAGTCCCTTAATTTTCTCTTAACCAGTCCTAATTTACTTTTGATTTGGGTTCCTTCTCAAGAGTAAAACCCAATCATAAGTCCCCTCTTAATTTGGGCCTCCTTTTCAGGTGTAAGCCCCAAGTTAGAGTATCCAAATCTCCATAAAGTACATATACCTTTATGGACCATATTCCTGGATTTCTTCCCTGAAGTAAATATTAATCTTCATCTGTTTGGGTAGTCATATATACATAAGCCCCACATCATTTCTTATGATTGCATCTTTCATGGCACAATTTTCAGGTTTTTACCAATACCTCTTGTTTCTCACACCAAGAATTCCTCATGTGATCTTAGAGTGTAAAAGTAATTATGAAATCTTTCTTTGATCCATCAATCATAAACATCATACTCCCTTACTCGAACTACGTGGGTTCTGATTCCTTATCCAAACAAGGATATGTAGGTAGCCCATCTGCAGGTACGATCCTAACTCTGAAATAATCAATGTCCTTTTGAATGAAAATAAACATAAAATTCCCCACTAAGTGGATTTAAAACTAGTATGGTAATCATAATGACCAAGATACTTTTATGTATTAAAGGATACCACTGACTAAGAATCTCTAACAAATACAGATTATTCTCTATCAATGAAGAACCTCAAATACATATAAAATATTCTCTAAATTTCCTACATATCAATCATTGATTGTCAGATCTAAAGGATAACTCATTTTATACTTGGTAATGTAATAAGGATTCACGAATATAACTTAAATCTATAAAGAGAGTCCCAGAGTAAACAATAATTCCCCTAAAAAAGGTGTGATGAGTCCGACCTCCCATCCTCTCGACTAATGAAAATTCCTAAGCCTCATCAGTCCACAACTAATGAGTGCCTACATTTTGAAATTAGGTCCAAATGGATATGGAATCATTGGATGTTTCCAGTTCTACGAACAAACCTGTTAGAAACTGATTGGAATGTTTGAACCTTCAATCAATGAGGTCATCCCCAATTCTAGAGGGAAACAATCCATTACCAGGTCGTTTCCTCTTATAATTATCAGAGTAATGTCCAAAATATTTATAGTGAGACTATTGAATTTTCCTTCGTCATTATTGAAAATAGTTTCCAATGAAAAGGAAAGAATCAAAAAAAAAACTAGGAAACCACTTATATTGAATAGATAATTCAAGCTTAAATTCACTGAAAACTAAAAATAGTAATTTCAATTAGTTCATAAAAAATATCAACCTCTACTATCAAATGGGAAAAATGGAAATACCTAGATCTATTTGTTTCTTTATAGACCCTGATCAGAGCCCCTACAGAAGAAGAAACTTCCCAGAGAATCTTTGGATGACAAAGACACCAACTGACACAACTAATTCTAATCCATGTTTTCATGGAGGAACTCTTAATTGTGAAGGGTCTTGATAGAGGATCCCATTTTTGAAGAACAATAAACCCATGTTTCAAAGAAATTGGTCCAAAACCCAAGGAAATTTTTTGATATTCCTTTTTATGGAAAGACAATGTGATTAATACCTTTCCCAATAGAGATCAAGCATTAGTCGCTAAATCCCCAACAGTGAAACAATTGGTCTCTCTAATCATTAAGATCTAAAGGAGTATTCCTCTGAGAATCCATGATCTGAGCAAGAAGAGAGAATCGACATTATTCAAGATAGTCTTCAAGAATTTTAGGACTCGCTTCCACAAATGTAATAGACCAATTTTTGGTGATCCACTTATGAAAGGGATCCGAGTCATGCTGAATATTTGAGAAAAACCTACTCTATAATGAAAGAAATTTTGATCGATTGATTTTCATCCTAGGGTTCTACTCATCGCTCTTTTCCACAATGAGATCTGATGAAACCCCAAAAACCATATCCACCTTCGAGTGATGGATGAAAACACCACTAGGATAAAAATAGAAATCCAAAAAAAATTCAATTAATTAATTCTATTTTAAAATTATTTATCTGTGATTTGTGATTAATTAATTAACTAATTAATTTTAATTAGTAATTAATTAATTTTAGTTAGTAATTTCATAATTGTCATTAGTATTTCATCTATTATTAATTAATTGTAATTAGTAATTAGTTAATTTAATTTAGTAAATAAATTAATGTAGTTAGCAATTGTTTAATTGTAATTAGTAATTAGTTAAATATAATTAATTTTTTTATTCATATTTATAAATTTTTTATATTATGAATGATTGTATGTCAGAGGAAATTTGATAAATTACTTCTAGAATAGATCCTTGCATTACATTCTATGTGTGATAATGAATTTAGTTTTCCATCTACCTTGAACTCAGTTTGTAATTGAAGTTATGAACTTGAATTTATTTGTATATTCTTTGCATATTAAGTGTTATAGTTTTCATGAATTTACTTCTCTATTGAGTAAAGTATCCCCAGGTATAGGGTATTTGGGTCAGACCACCTACTTTCCTAGAGGTCTTCCTTAGATAGGAAAGTTAATGGGGTTGGCTATCTGTCGCTCCAGGATTAACCATGTGGAGTTTGTCAATCTCATATAACTTTAGGGTTTCACATGATTCATTTGTGTACCTCATGCATATGATGCATGTTGATATGTATGAATATGTTTGTCTTATATTTTTGGGTAAGTAACACGAACTCATGGGTTGTGTAAAGAGTTATACATCAATATGGTTTGAACATATTGATTTGGTGGAGGGAATAATATTCCAACCTAAATTATTATAATCATGCATACATAAATTGTTTCTATGATCAAATTTAATTAATAAAGATTGTTTATTTTAGATAAAAAAGATGGATACCTGTATTTATTTCAATGGTCAAATAATTGAGACTTAACAAGGATGTAGTTATAGTATATGACCAGAAGGAGTTATGATGCTTGGAGGGTGTACAACTTTGGGATCTATTCAAAGAAGAATTCATTGAAAGTTAAAATTAACAGAGAATCAAGTGATAGAGTTCATCACACACAGACATCTACAATTTATAGATAGGTTGTGGAATGTGTCCTCTCTAGTAACTAATGATGAATAATGGGAACACATACTTTCATTGGTTAAGTATCAACCTGAGAATAAAATTATGGAGTTGTATTTCACTATAGGTGAAATGTAGGTTTCATCAACATCAGAAGTTAGACCATCACAAAATCATGATACAATGTCATATCCTCATGATATAACACCTCAATAAGTTCCATTTGTATTTGTAGTTATTCTATCATGTCCTCTCACCACAGTTTCTATGGATAATCCTACAAGTAATTTAGATGTGTTGGTCAATAATTTTGAGGATTATGAAAATTTAAAACAAAAAGATAAATATGAAGTTGAAGAATAATTGCATATCAAAGAACAGTTTGTGCCCAATTTTATGAGGCTCAAACAACAATTAAACCATCCTCCACTATTGGATTCATGGTTGAATGAAGTCATGAATGTTTTCCCACAATTTTATTGGTTAGTTATTAATCCTAGTACAAGTTTCTAGAAATTATCGGTGGCATAAATCGAGTGTCGGATAAAGGTTTTCTATATATTGGAAGAGTGTTTGAGGGAAAAGAAGCAATGGAAATGTGATAGAACAATATCACATTGAAATAAATTATATTTATGTTGTAGAAGAGTCAAATGGGTCTTATTATGTGATATGGTGTTACAAATATGATTCAAACTATCAGATGTGTCTGCAATATATAATTGATAAATCTTTTCACAGTTATAGAATCACTAGATTTACTCCACACACATATGTGAACCCATGCTTTTCATAGTGACACTCGTAATTAGATGTTGAGTTTGTTTTAACGGTTATTTTTGAAATGATAAGATAATTTCAAGATGTTCCTATCATTCTATTAGTGGAGAGAATCAAACAACTTTTTGGGAATTAAATATCTTACATGAAGGCATGGTCGACATGAAATAAGGATTTTTTAAAAGTGTACATTGACTGGGATGAATGTTAGAAATTTTTAACACAACTTATGAAGTTGTTATGACATAAAAATCAAGTGATATATTAGTTACATACTACTGAATATATAAACCAACACAACCAAGTTGATCAGTAGATGATTGTGTTTGATAGATTATTTTAAAAAATTTTACCATGTGGGGTAGCTTTTAAACATTGGAAGATGTTTATACAAATCAATGGAACATTTCTAAATGAAAATTATACCGAATATTTATCGATTTCTACCACGTAAGATGGTAATATATCCCCTCTACCTTTGGAATTTGCAATTATGGAGAAGGATAACTTCTCACCATGGAGCTAGTTTCTAGCCTGCCTTCGAGATTTTGTTACCAGCATGGAAGGGATTTTTATTATTTCATATCGTTATCGAGCAATCAAGGAGGTAGTATAGTCTGATGTTATGTTCTAGAGACCACCCTATGCCCATCATCGATACTGTATTCGACACATTTCCAGAAATTTGTGAAATAATTTCATGGATGATTCCATGAATAAATAAATCATAAAAATGATATGAATATCCTTTTTCATTTTTAAAATCATTAACATAGTTATTGTCATAAGTGTTCAGATTAGTTCTTGTTTATTAGCATACGAGCCTCAATAAAAAATGATAGAGGAGCATCTTCAAGGTATTCACAGTGCTAATATAGAAGTTTATGATTACATGATGCAAATTCGAAAGAATAAATTGTCATTGGAATATTCTGATGGGAGGAGATATGGACATATGATGACCAACATCATAGAATGTATAAATAAAGTTTTCAACGAAGTTCAGAAATTACCCATCATAGGTAATTAATAATATTTGATTTTATGTTAATAATAAGAGATACAAGTATAATATAATATTAGTATAATGTTTTAAATGTAAATTGTAGGTTTGGTACAAGAGACTGTTTATCACATTGTAAAGTATTTTATAGAATGTGGAAAGAATATTGAAGAGGGTCTAAATAGTGGGATGTCCTATAAACACCATTTCCATTGTGAGATAGATAGAGTTCTTCAGGAGGTTTCAATATTTTTCTAGATTCATTTGATTGTGCAGAGATATGATTTGAGGTCACTGATTTTGGTGATATTATGGCTTGTAGTAGTGGTCGTGTGTGAGTTATTCTACTAGAGAATCATTATTCTGAATGTGGAAACTTTCAAGCATTACAATATCCTTGCATCCATGTGATCTTAGCATGTGCTTATGTACACATATCATGGGAGTTGTTCATTGATCTATTTTATAGACTAGAGAGTATAAAAAATTACAATAGTTCACCATGGATGCCAATCAGGGAATATCAGAATTTTGGTTTGTCTGATGGCACACCCACACTTCTACCAAACAAGACTATGCTTCAACCAAAAGGGAGGCCAAAATCGACTCATATTCAGAATGATATGGATTGGACCAACGAACGGGCACCAAAATGGAGTTGAAGCATATACCACCAGGAAGGTCACACAAGGACACATTTCCATACACACAATCAAGAAATCATCTAATAGTTAAAATGATTCATGTGCTTAATTAGTTAATGTAAAATTTTGTACATGTAATCATTTTTTTCATTATCACAAATTTTAATAAATTTTGTCTTATTTATATATACTATAACTTTAACAAATATACTTAAATATTATAATACTTATATATTATAATACATACATATATGTAGTATAAAAAAAATAGATATCAAAACTATTTTTTATATTATATTGTTAAATATAAATTTTATATGTATTTGGTAAAAACATAATGAAAATATAAGAACTATTCTTTCCAAAAATATATATTTCAATTCTCAAATAATATATGTTTTTTGTTAAATTTACATCATTTTCAATCATAATAAACATTTTATGAAAGAGTTTTGTGTGCGTCAAAACTAAAATATCAAACACTTAACATATATAGTCACTTGAATGAAAATGATTCATCTTTATAAAAAAACAAAACAAAACTTAAAAAATCATTTATACCAAATCATAAAAGCATTTATGAGTTAAATATATATTGAAAGTAATGTTCTACTATTAGTACATTCAGATGGAGAAACCTTTTTTATCTTCCCAGCTTTCGCACGAGTCATGCGATGTGTTGGTGCAGAGACCGATTAGACTTCTTTCTATTTAGAGAGCATGCCATTTTCATCTCAATGCACTGCCAACATTCATTTTTTCATACCTCATACATGATGACTTTTATGGAGTTTCCAAGTGTGAATTCAAGACCATTTATCACCACTTTATTGTTGTATTTGTTGAGAGATGGTGGCCAGAGACACACATTTTTAATCTCCCTAAGGGGGAGATGGCCATTACTTTAGAGTACATCACTTATATGCTCGGTCTACCCATCTATGGATATGTAGTTATGGGTTCCGCTAGTGGACACTGGCATGCAGCCATATATAGTCTACTAGGCATTGACATTGTTAGCATACCATGTGTCCTCCAAGGTTCCCGCTTGCGCATGGGGTGGCTTAATGAGCATTTCACCATCATTCCTGATGATGAAGATGATGAGACACTTATTCATAACACACGTGCATATATTTTTGACTAATCGGAGGCATGTTGTGTGTAAACTACTCCACAACCTTGGTACACATGATGTACCTACCATTACTTGAGGATTTTTACCAAACGACTACATACAGTTGGGGGTCCACTGTATTATCGCATCTATACATATGTCTCTATACCAGTTTTCAGGATGATGTGCATCAGATTTCAAGTTGTTTGGATTTGGTACATACATGGTTCTGGGAGTGTTTTCCATGTATCTCTCATATAGTTGTCTTACCACTTCCACAATAGCTATTTCGGGACAATCCTCGGGAATTCTTGTATGTTTACATACATACGTTGAGTTATTTGGTACTTTTATTAATGTATTTTATAAAATTACTATATATTAATTCTTTTTAACCATGTTGAGTCGGGATCAACATTATGCACATAGTCTGAGACATATTTTTCATAGCTTTTGATAGATATTTGACACCATACAGCCAGATGATGTAAGTTAAATATTAAAAAAATATAGAAAAAATAATTTTAATATTAATTTTTAAGTTATTTAAATGTTATATTAGTAAAATTATTGTTCTAATTTATCAATTATTTTTTGGGTTTATATTTCAGGTTTTATAGACCCCAAATATAGGTTTTGTCTACGCATCACTTCCAACATACTACACAGTTATTATTAGAGATCGTGGTGCAGTGGTGCCACTCATCCACTACTATTTCATTGAGTGGAACCATCCATATTGGTTCATGAACCAATTTGGCTATATAAAAAAATATCCCACATGGAACCACGACAACCTGAGGGGTTATATTCTATTATGCTTACTGGTAAACAAATTACAGAGTAGTGGCAGTTTCATGGATGTTATTTTGAGTTTTTGGATACGTGTTCCCAATACAGTGTCTTTCAGTATGGATATATCATAGCACACTATTAGTTAGATGATCAGGGGGATTATGAAGATTGGTACTGATGACACGCCATCATGTACCTTATGCATCGGGGGATTAGCATTCAGGAGTTGGTACGTTTACTAAGATTTATTATATTTTTTAAGCTCATGTTTCATATTAATTTGAATTTTATTTAATGTGTAGTCAGATAACATTACTCGTATTCTATATATCACATATCATCATGAGGAGGAATTTATTCGGCGGGATGTAGTTCACCAAGATTTGCTGGCTCTCAATGATCCTCTCCAGTTCATATATGAGAGTGTCTATGATGAAGACACATAGTAATATCCAAATCCATAAGATCTGGATGAGACTTGTGGGGTAGATGATATCCCTATTGTTCCTAGTGAGGATGATTCACCTCCATCACCTCCACCAGTCAGAGGACATAGATAAGGACCTTAGCGAGGGTAGAGGTGACAACATAGATGTCTGAGAGAGGCTCCTGCAGATGTTGTTGCACCGTAGAGAGATGATCCTACACAACTGAATAAGGATCTTGCATAGCTAAAATATGCTTATGTTCCACATATATAATCTTTGATGACTGTGATAGACTACGATATGGGTGTGGTAACACCGCTTTTGGTGGCCCCGCTCTTACTGGTGGTGACTTTTTCGATATCGCACTTCCTCCATTTTTAGGAGCTCTGGGGACATGTGGCTCCACATATGATTTTGGTCCATCATCCACACATAATGTTGGATAGTCCTCTACATAGGACCATGAGGAGGCACCTGCTACACCGCAAGAGGATCAACCCACACATATAGCTAGGAAATCGGGATAACAGAGACATCAGATGCGAAGTGGTCATGAGGTTCATACATCGAGTTGTGGTACTATGGGGAATCGACGTTGATGTATTTGGATATCACATTATATATATTAAAAAAATTTATTTATTGAGATAGTTAACTATTTTTTTAGATAAATAAAAATAAATTCAAAAATATATTAAAGAAAACTAATTTTCATGAACTATTAATAAATAACAAAAAACTCCAAACAGTTTAAAGTTTCACGTAGATTGTACTTATAGTTTATATCTTATAATATTCCTCGTAATGTAAAATTTGTAATTATATATTACTATGACATTCGCTTCACTATTGGAAATGGGATCTATACCTTCAATGTTGATTTATTTTGTTTCTATATATCTCATTTCAAGTAAAATAAATTTTTAAAAAATTATATAAAACTGTTATGTTTTTTAAAGAATGATATTTTTTTCCATTAAAGTTTTTTTCATTAAATTTATTTGAAAACTTCATTTCATTTTTCAATAACTTATTGTATGTTTAGTGAGTATGAAAATTTTCATTTAAATTGTATTTATACTTTATAATTTATATATTTTCAAAGTTACATACTTGTAACAGTATTATGTTTCATGCATGTGACTTCAAAAGCATATAAATTATAAATATAAATAAAATATAAATGAGATTTATCACATTGACTAAACATATAATAAATTATTGAAAAATGAAAATAAAATCAAATATATAGTAAACAAAAAATATTTTATATGACACAAACTTAAATGTTTAAAAACATTAGATTTATAGTTTACATAATTTATAGGCATATTTATTATTAAATATTATATAATAAATTAAATTATTATGAATATTATTAATTATTTTATTATTATTTAATCTTATTATTATATATATATATATAATTATATATTTATAATTATATATTTATAATTATACATAAATATACATAATTTTTTTTAAAATTATTTATATGATTATAAATAGAAATATATAAATTTACATCATTATAAACTATAATAAATATATTTATTATATATATAATTATATATTTATAATTATGTAAATAAGTTTTTATTTATAATTATATAAAATTATATTTATTATAATTAAATTTATAAATACATATTTTCAAATTTGTAAATATAGTTATAATTATATAAATATTGATTTATAATTATATAAATTTGTATTTATATATAATTATATACATTTATTTATTTATTTTTAATATTTATTTATAGTAATTGTTTTTTAAATACTCATTATATTATTAATTATTAATTATATTAATTATATGATTTAAAATACAATTGTGTATATATATATATAATTTATTTGTTAATATATTTTAAAATTTATAATTATAAATATATTGATAATTATATAATCATAAATATATCTTTATAAATAAATATATATCATTATAATAATATAAATATATTTATAATTATATAATTTAATATACATTTAAACACCGAATAATTTTAAATTTAATTTTGATATATATATATATATATATATATATATATCAAAAAAATCTATATATATAAATTTAAAATATAAAATTTTTTATAATTCTATTTATAATAAATAGTTATAAATCTATATTTATTTATAAATTTAAATTCATTTATATAAATATTTATTTACAATTATAAATATAAATATATATATAATTATTAATATATATAATTTAAAATATGAAATGGGTACGGGAGGGGTGGGTGAAAAATGCCACTTCTAAAGGTGGATTGTGGCATTGGCTAACACAAATTCACACAGAATCAGATTCAGATCACTGGAGGTGATTGTAGCAACACAAACACAGTGGAAAAAACTGGTTTTATTTCTTCTTTTTTAATGATACTACAACACACAAATAATACAGTATTTATAGGGATACAACTACACGACAAAATAAAACAAAGGAAACCATGAAAATAAAAGTCCAAAGTTTGACTGCAGTAAGTGTCTCCCAATCCTTCTAATCCAAACACATCAAATAGTCATGATTGAAGTCATCAAACCTCCATTACTGCAGTAGAATGTTGGCATCGTCTAAGGAAATATGAATTTATTATCCAACCCCCCTAAACTCGTTTTCCTTGCAACCCATGAATTTTCATTATATCCGAGTGGTTGACCAAAAGGTACAATGACTTCATCATAGTCAAATCCTTCCTTTTTGTTATAGCCTTTGGTGGTGTCAAAGGAATGGATTTCCTTATCTATCACTTCCTTCCACATTTTATTGGTTTTAGCTTACTTAAAGCTAAATGGGTTGGAGTCGTTGAGTGATAAGACAAATTTACATACTCCATTGCTTCTATTCTCTCATATATATCCACAAAGCTTCAAATGTTTTGGGGATGTATATGAGAAATTTATCATAAGATGTTTTCATATGTAGGAGAATTTGGTGACAATGTCAATGGTTCTTCAATTCATCATTCCAACAATGGTACTTCTTCAATTGTTTCTTCATATTCTATAGTGATTCTCACCTCTCTTGAATCATCATCTTGATTTCGTTTCCATGTCTCCTTTTCATCAAAGATAACATCTCTTCTGAATATAATATTCTTGGTGATGGGATTATATAAGAGATATCCCATTGCTCATTCTCCAAATCCCATAAAGACACACTTCAATCTCATGTCTTCGAGCTTTGTTCATTTTTCCTTAGAGATCCTAGCATAGGCAATAAAACCAAAAACTCTAAGATGGATTACAATTGGTTTGGGAGTATTTTTTGCTTCGTACAACCTCTTTGCTTCAAATTTTTTTGTTGAGAATCTATTGAATAGATACACTTCACACAAACCTGCTTCATCCCAGAAAGTCATGGGCACTCCTTTGTCTTTCAACATGCTTCTCACCATGTTGAGAATAGTTTGATTTTTTACTTTCAGCTACTTTATTGAGTTGGGGTGTGTAAGATAACACTCATATGGTGTTGAATTCAATTCCACTTGAGGTACTCTTAAAAAAATTAGAGGTTTACTCATGTAACACCCTGCCCATCCACGTTGGCTTGAGAAGGAAGAAAGATGTTGCTTGGCCTTAAGTGACATCCCCAAGATGTCAAAGGATAACAATAAATGCTGAAGGGATTCAATACATATGAGGGATGGTTTCCCCTTTAAAAAAAACAACTAACCAAACATGCAATAACCCAAAAAACTACTACATGATACATGATAAAAATTAAAGACAACTCAACATTTAATTTATATCAAAAACAACTAATAAGAGTACCACAATAGAAGACTAAAAAACAACCAAGTACATAGAAGAAGACTACAAAACCAAATAATCTCAAATAATCCAAGGACATTGCTCCAAACTCCTACTCCAACTCCATGATCTAGAATCAAAAAGTACCACTAGATAAGTACAATCATTTACCTTTACCTATGTCCTAATAACTAACATATGTAAAAGAACCAAAGTGAAAAAGTAGGGGTGAGTACTAAAACTCAGTTGGTTTTTCCCAAATGACTTCCCAAACTCACACCACTAGGATATAACATGTTAGAACATTTATATAAAATAGTTTATATAAAATAATTTCTAAATAGTTTATATCAAATTATAAACAAGTTTCCTAACAAAGAAGTTTTTACAAAACAAGATCAAGTTCCAAGGAAAGAAACCCAAC
This sequence comes from Viscum album, assembly GCA_963277665.1. Lineage (NCBI taxonomy): Eukaryota > Viridiplantae > Streptophyta > Magnoliopsida > Santalales > Viscaceae > Viscum > Viscum album. The sequence goes on along the minus strand of OY728134.1, from coordinate 1,102,117,151 downwards.
AATGTTCTAAAACCATTTCATGATTTCCATTTTAGCATAATCCATTCCATTCCACATATCCACACAAGTAACCATGCATGAAACCTAGACCTCCCTATATTTGAGAGTTGAAATTAATCCTTTCACTAATTCATCACTTGATGAACCATTTGATGGGGGAGAGACCTGACCCTTATCCATACCACTAATGTTTGGGGGGACTCCTTACTCTTATCTGTCTTGAATCCATATGAAGACACACAACCATTATTCCAAAAACCAATTCCAAAGAAACCCATTCAATAAAACTGTTCTTTTATTGAAAACCCTTTCAAACACACATTTCAATAAAACCAATCCCTTTATTGAAAACATTTCAATGAAACCATTTACCACAATTTCAGCATATCCACATTTTAAAATCAACATTTTAAAATCAAGAAACCGAATCACTTACACAACCAATTTTCACAAAACCACTAAATACACAAACCATCACTAAAGAGGGGTTTCAACCATGCTTTAAAAAAATTTAACAACCAAAATTTAGTAATTTAAATAATTTGTAACAAATCCTTAAAGATTGAAATAGATGAGTCGAAAGTGATTCCACCTACCTTGGTATTATTGGAGAAACAAATAACGGCACTCAAACACAAATGAAACTAGGTTGAATCCCCAAAAACCGACCTAAGATCTCTTAACCTAGTATCAACAATGACAAAACTAATCATATTTGGAATCAAATATCTTTGATATATCCAAAGTGGATGTAGATCTAAGAAACTAAGAGAGATAGAGAAGTAGATCGAAGGAATCCCACCATGAGCAACCAAGAACGATGACTTACCACAAGAATACGGATTCAAAACACCAATAGAAGCCTTCATATTACTTCTGGGTTGATGGTAGAAGCCTCATTAGCCTTTCAGGGGAGAGAATATTGATTTAGGGCTTTATAAGAGGAAAAAATTGTATTGGAGGTTAAAACAAGTAAGATCCACAATTTTAGGATCTCACTTTTGACTCGTGCATGGTTATTTGCATTATTAGGAAAATTGTGTGCTAGATTATGTCCCGATTAGGAACCTCACATGGTTGGAACATATGTTTTCCAAACATTGAACCAACAATTCCAAAGCCCACTATTTCAAGTGGCATGTTTCTCCTAGGCTGTCACTCAGTTTAGACAAATATTGCACCTCCAATGTGACTTCCCTTTATCCCATGTTTCATTATTCATGGTTTCCTACAGGTGTTGCATGGTTTTCCCAAACTGTGCACCGATCATTTACCTTTATAAAATCCCTAAAAACCTCTCAAAAGTCCTCTAAAATCTCCCAAACTTCACCCATAAACATTACATACATAAAAATCATAAATAAATGGTTACTTACTTGAAACTAGGGTGCTACATTCTCCCCACTATTGGTCTTTCCAACATTGGATAGTAGAAAACCCTCATTTTGCTGAAAGAGTTATGGCCATTGACCCTTCATCTCTTTCTCCTATTACCAATTCTCTTCTTGAACTTGACCATGTTTCCACAAGACCCACACTATACCAATTTATTTTTCCACACAATTCTTTCTCTTGCCTATCCACGATCTACATTGGCATGTGCACCAGTGAAGCATATGGCTCTAAGTCAATGTGATCCCATTGAATCACATGGCCAGGATCAAGCTGATACATTTTCAACTGAGATACATGAAACATATTATGTACAAAATTGAACTGTGGGGGAAATTCCAATCGATATTCCACCTCACCAACCCATTCAAGTATCTCAAAAGGGCCTATATATCGAAGAGATAACTTTCCCTACATCCCAAAACAATGATGTCCAAGACTTGGAGTGATTATTAAGAACGCATGATCACTCACTGCGAATGACAAAGGTCATTGACGATGATCCGTATATGATTTTTGATGACTTTGAGCTGTCTCCATCTGTTTTCTGACCAAATTAATCTTCTTCACAGTATCTTAGATATGTATCATCCCAACTAGTGAAGTCTTAACTATTTCCATCCAACAATGTGGAGAATGTCAAGGATTCCCATAAAAAGATTCAAACAGAGTGATATATATCGAGGTGATAACTCCACTAACAACACATTATCTTCCCATGAGCCACCAAAATCTATTACACAAGCCCACAACATTTCTTCCAATGTTTGTATCATGCTTTTAGATTTCCCATAAGTCTAAGAAAGATACGTTGTACTCATAGTCAACTGAGTTATAAGGTCTTTCTGTAAGGATTTCAAAAAACAAGACATAAACTTGGGATCTCTATATAAAACTATCGAAACCAGCATGACATGCCTCTTTACCACTTCTCGGTTATATATTTTTGACAAGTCATCTATCATATGAGATTCATGAATAAGGATAAAATTAACTGACTTGGTAAGTCGATCCACTATCACCCATATAGAATCATGTTTTCAAACCATGCTTGGGAGACCTGTTACGAAATTCATAGGTATCTGCTCCCATTTTCCAAACAAGAATAGGTAAATACTACAACATACCTTCTGGCCGCTGATGCTTTACCTTAACATGCTGACAAGATAAGAATCTCGAAAAAAAATCAACCACCTTCCTTTTCATACTGACCCACCAAAATTGGGCTTTTAACACCTTATACATCTTATGTATTATAGGATGAAAAACCCATCTAGAATAGTAGTAAGAATGAAGAAGATGTTCATGAAAATCCATAGGTATGAGAATCCGATTTCTGAACCATAAAACTTAACTCCCAACCATCTTCTATCTCTTAATGGTCTCCCCACCATTGAGTTTTTACCTCATAGCGATGAATTATACATAAAATGTCTATGCCTCTTTAACCATATCTACCAAATTATGAATGAATGAGGATGGAATGAAGGTCACAACTTCACATATGTCTTCACATTCCAAGTGCATGTCAGCTAGGACCAACATCAACTGCCACTCATCTAAAGATTCTTTCTTCAACTGAGTGTATGAATTTATGTTTAATGTATCAACCACTGAATTTCACTTACCCAATGTATAAATAAATTCAATTTCAAACATTTTGAGATACTTCATCCATTTTTTGTCTTAGATTCAAATCCCTTTGTGAAAAAATATTTTTCAATCACTTATGATCCGTAAACATATTAAATTTATCCCCAAAATATAATGATTCCAAGTCTTCAAAGCATGGAATACATAATCTAACTCCAAATCATGTGTTGGGTAATTCTTTTCATGCACCTCCAACTACCTTGAGTCATAAAAAACAACATGATCTCCTTGAATGAGAACACACCCCAATCCAGATCTCGAAGCATCATATTACACCACATACCCTTTTCCTGATTTCAAAAAAAATCAAGATTAGTGTGGATGCAAGGTGAACATTATGTACATTAAAAGACTTCTGTCATTCCTCGTCCCATAGGAATGGACAATTATTCTTTTTCAAAGTTATAATAGGTGAATATTGTCATAAAAAATCATGAACAAAGCCTGAAAAATAAATAGAGAGACAAAGGAAACTTGATATCAAGAAGACTTTCTTTGGAGGTTGTTTATAGATAACAACCTTGTTTTTTTCTAGATCCACAAAACACCACTTTCAGAAATTACATGGACAAGGAAACACACCTATTGTATCCAAAAATAACACTTGGATAATTTGGTAATGATGATATAGTGAAGGAGTTTCAAATTGATCTAGTCAGGTTCTCTATGGATGAGAATAAGGCCTTTGGGAATGAGTCCAGTGATGAGAATTATAGCCAATTAGCAGGAGATTTAGAGGAAGATGGTTAGGGAAACATGTTTCCAAGCCTGATAAGAAGTAAGATTTATAAAGGTATTCACAAATATAGAAAGGATTAATCATATTTGTCACTTCCTATGGATACTAGATCCATGAAGAAGCTAAAATCTAAGTTGGTGGACAACGAACCCCCCGAGGCTGTCTTCCAGTAGGCGGAATTTATTACAGTGCATGAGAAATCTTTGGAATTGCTTATGTACTCGGTAGAAGAGATGATGGAATCTTTTTTTGACGATTAAAGCTACTGATGAAGAACCCAATAATATAATGAGTAGGTTATTATAGGTATCACCTAATGAGGAGTAGTTCTCTTGGACCAACAAGCAGGATCTTATAATGATAAGGGGTTAAATGATGGGAAGATCAAGGTTGAGGAGTTGTTCTAGTCCTTTGACAAGTTTGCATTCATGTATGAATATCTTTTAATGGATGAACCAGATACATAGGTAAACACTATCCCTTGAATGTTATTTAGGGAGTCAAAATCTGGTAGAATTAATATGTCTTTTAATGGATCTGTTATTTCATTTTGTGGTTGAACCTTGGTTTCCCAATTTTTACAAAAAATTGTTTGATAATAAAAAATTTAATTTTCAGTCTTTCACTAAGTGTTTCTCATTCTTAGTCATTTTCCTTGAATACACCAATATTTCAACCAAAAACACCACCACAAAAGAATCCAGATATCTATGAAATATTTGATTCTCCAATTCCATAAAGAATGTTGGTGCATTCGTAAGACCAAAAGGAATAACCACATACTCATAATGGGCATATCTACTTCTAAAATCTATCTTTGGAATATCCTCCTTCCAAACTCACAATTGTTAATACCCTAATTACAAGTCAATTTTGATTCTCAGCTATACTCCCACCTTTGATATAGGTGTCCCTCTTCCGCTTTCTTCGAGAAGTAGAGTTCCTACCATTTCCCATAGGTATCAAAATACTACCTCCTCCCATAGCTCATGGGATATCCCTTTCAACTACCATTTCTCTATTAAAAATCTCTATATAATCTATAATACAGAGCACAATAATCTTTGAGTGAATCTCATGTCTCAGACCTGATTCAAAAATGTGTGCCTTCAAGGATTCACTAGTAGTAACCTCGGGTGAAAAGCACTCTAAATTCATGAATTTAGCCACATACACCAAGACAGAAATATTTTCCTACTTCAATCTGAAGAATTCCTTCATACTTTGAATTCTGAACGTGTGAGGATATAATTATTTTTTGAAAATTCCTCAAAATCATCCCATGAATGTTCCTGGTCTAATTTATAATGAACAGCTAAATCCCACCACTAGCATGAAAGATCATCTAGCCTGTAAGTTTCTAATTTGATTTTCATCTCTACTAATTTTCTGATGAAATCGAAGATGTGATTCATCCTATTCAGCCACACCTCCACCTTCTCTGGTTCTAAATAACTCTGAAAAATGGGTGAATTCTATTTCTAAAATTATATGGAATTATCCACTTGCCTTGGATCATCCCTCTTGTTCCTACTTTCCATAGCTTGAAAATCTTGGACTATACTATGAACCAACTATTGGTTCACCTATGGTTCAGGTATAACCACATTCTCAATGTCTTCCTCCAGTTGGTTCCTACGACACCTATAGGTTTCCATTTTCTCTAACTAAAACAAACACTATAAGTCTCACTCTTTATCAGATGAAGGCTTAATTTTTCAAATTTTACCACATCATGCTATAATAATAATTCTTTCTAAAAAATAATTTTCCATATTCAACCATTTTTGAAAAATATAAAATTTCAACTTGATTTTTAAAATCAAACCATTTTCAAAATAATAGAACCATTCTCTTTTTAAAGTCTCTTATTTGAAAACAATTTCAACATTTTTCAAAAATAAAAACTTTTTCACAGAATCGTAAAACATTACTCATAGTTAAATATGAACTCATAGTGGGAAGTCATGTTTCTAATTCATGTCATGTTGTATCTTTGGCTAACTCCATGACAATGAGATTTCAAATCCTATAAGTTTATCTAAAAAAATTATGTACCGAACTCTCTGGTAACTTGAAGTTTAGGATAAAAATGCTAGCTATGTCTTTTTATGCTCTACATTTCATGTTTTGAAAGTCCTACTCCTTTATACCATCTCAACTCAGGGAATAAACCATAATTAATTTCAAATCCAAGAATGACCAACTAATGACCACTTATTAATCATGGACCGAACAAGCTGATACCACTTGAAATACCTCACCTCTCCACATTTTATTGAGAAGGCAGAAGGGTGTTTCTCAGCATTAAGAGATATCCCCAAGGTGCCAAAGGCAGGAAATAAATGTTTAAAGGCTTCAATACATGTTGGGGATGATTTTAACATTGAAAATAAAACAACTAACAAGACATGACATAAACTAATAAAATACTACATGATTCATGATAAAAATGAAAGAAAACTAAACATTTTATTTATATAAAAACATATAACAAAGTACCACGTCAGAAAACTAAAAAAAAACAAGTACACAATGGAAGACTAAAAAACCAAAAAAGATCAAAGACTCTAAGGACATAGATATAAACTCCAACTCCATGCTCTAGAAACATGAAGTACCACTAGATAAGTGCAATACTTTACCTCTACATATGTACAAGTTAATAACATCTGCAATAGAACCAAAGTACCAAAGTAGGGGTGAGTACTAAAACTTAGTAGGTTTTCCCCAAATGGCTTCACTACTTACTCCACTAGGACATAACATGTTATCACATTTATATAAAATAGTTTATATAAAACTATTCCTCAAAAATATATATCAAAATATAAACAAGTGCCATAACCAAGAATTTTTTACAAAACAAGATCAAGTTCCTAGAAAAGAAACCAAAAAATGTTCTAAAACCATTTCATAGGTTCTGTTTCAGTATAATCCATTCCATTCCACATATCGACACAACCAACCATGCATGCAACCTAGACCTCCCTATACTCGTGAGCGGTGAGTCATCCTTTCACTAAGCCATCACTTAATGAACCATTTGACAGAGGATAACCCTGAACCTTATCCATCCCTCTAATTATGGGGGAGACTCCTTACCCTTATCCATCCCGAATTCATATAAACACACACAACCATTATGCCAAAAACCAATACCAAAGAAAGTATTTCAACCAATTCAATAAAACCATTATTTTATTAAAAAACCTTTCAAAAGACCATATCAATAAAACCAATCCTTTTATTTAAAACATATCAATGAAACCATTTACTATAATTCTAGAAAATCCACATTTTAAAATCAGGAAACCATAGCACTTACACAACCATATCCACAAAACCGCCAAATAAAAAATCCATCACTAAAGAGGGTTTAAACCATGATTTAAACACAAATTTGACATCCAAAATTTAGCAATTTAACCAATTTGAAACCATGCCTTCAATTTCTAAATTGAGGAGTTGAGTGTGAATCCACCTGCCTCGGGATTTATGGCTAAACGAAGAACAACACTCGAATTCCAATGAAACTTGGTTGAATATCCAAAAACCCTCCTTAGATATCTCCCCATATCATCAAAAAGCCAAAAACTAATAATATTTACCATCCAATATCTTATATCTATCCACAGTGGATGTAGATCTAAGAAACTGGGAGATATGGAGAAGTAAATCTATGGAAAACCACCAAGTACAACCAAGAATGATGACTTTCTGCAAGAATCCGGCTTAAAAACACTAAGAGAAGCTTTTGGATTGCCTCTTGATTAATGGGAGAATACACCTTAGCCTTTGGGAAGAGATAATATCAATTTAGATCCACATATGAAGAAAACATAGGGCCTTAGAGGTCAAAACAATTGAGATCCACAATTTTAGGATCTCACTTTTGACCCATGCATGATTAGTTACACAGTTAGGTAAACTGTGTGCTAACTATGCACTTGCTTCTATCCCAAGAAAGAACCTCACATGGTTGTATTGTAAAACTTCCAAATAGTGAACTAGTCATGAAAAATACCACTATCTCAAGTGTCATGGTTTCTTCTATTTTTTCCAATAGTTTACACTAACTATGTACCGCATGTGCGCCTTCCCTTTAAACCTTGTTTCATTGTGCACGGTTTCCTATAGGTGTTGCATGGTTTTCCCAAATTGTGAACCATTTGTGAACTACTATAAAATCCCTGAAACCACTCAAAATTTCTCCAAACTCTCCCAAACTTCACTCATAAACATTACATAGTTAAAAAACCATAAAGAAATGGTTACTTACTTGAAAGAAGGTGTGCTACACCACCTTGATTAGATCGCAAAGTTTTTATGCGATTGTTACTTCGATTTTCCACCAGCGCTTTGAATTATTTGAAGATTCCAAACACTTCTGAATTCTTCTTGAGAAAATATATCCATATTTTCCTTCTATAATAGTCAATAAATTTCATAAAATACCTTATTTTTCTATTTGATTTTTGATTCAATGGAACACACACATTGGTGTTAACTAGCTCTAGTGGCACTGTATATTTTTAGTTTCCCTTCATCACAAATATGTTTCTATGTTGTTTTCTTAGAATATGACTTTCACAAATTTGATTCAGGTGTCAAATGATAGGAAGCTCATTCAGCATATTATTTCTTCCTAATAATCTTAAACATTCCAAGTTTAAATTCCCAAACCAGATTTTCTATAACCAGTCATTATAATCACTTACCATCGTCAAACATAGTGGTATGTCGGGTTGGATCATAAAGCAGAAACATGTGATTCTTCACCATCAGTACTTACAATGGTGCATCCTTCAGTGTAAACATAAGCTTCAAATAAAAACTAAAACCACAACTAAAACATACAATGCCAGACAACGGAGTGCCCAAAAATCCTAATCTCTTCAAGCGGTGGTTGATTGAATAGCCTCCTGGATGTTTTCACATAGCTATTCCTCACCTCACAAATAAGAGGATGTCTTGAAACACATCTTCATCACAAAACAGAGCCATGAAGTGAAACATTCAGTGTCAACAGAACCTCGTCACGTCAGATATAGTTTGTCGCAATCCTCCCGGATCTGAAATGGTATAAACATGGGGAAGATCTATGCTAAGGAGGTGATGAAACTGAGGATCTGATCTCTTCTTAGTCTAACGTACCACACTGAGGGGATCCAAGAAGCCATCAAAGGATTGATGATGTCTCGGGAAGCAATGGGGGCGGGGCGATGAAACCCCCTATATGTCGCTGCTCCCTATAACCACACCCCCAATCCGTGGGTTCATAGAGCTAGGCATGAAAATAAATACCCCAACAGACCAGCGGCTCAAAAAAACAAGGCTTCCATGTGGACAACCAGATCTCCACAGTCCAAGACAAAGTAGGCAGTATAACACAGATAGCCAACACAGAAAATTTAGTAAAGCCAACAGATAAAGGCAGTTGGCCTCTCAAAGGAGAGCCCCAAGAGGAATAAGGGTTAATATTCAAACAGGCCCAATACAACATATATCCAGCAAAATTAAAATAATTAGAAAGGGGTAAATTTAAAAGAAGGGAAGAAAAAATATTAAACTAAACATAATATGAAAAACTGAATTAAGTAAACTTAATTCACAAATCTCAACTATTTTAAATAGACTTTTTTGATGTTATTACACATAACCTATCAATTGAATCAGGAAATCAGTTTAAACAACCAAAACAAAACAAAAACAACAATAAACAGTGTTAGTCAACCTATACACCATTTATGTCCAAAATGTGTATCAATGTGACACACATTTTCCCTTATCAATTTCATCTAAGTTACTACTAAAACATGCATAGAATTAAAACTTCTAAACATAAATGCATAAACCAAACTTACCTTCACATACCTGAGTTTCCCATTTCACATACCTCAACTCCCAGTTGGTCTCGTTCCTAACAAAGGTTCTCGGGACATCTTTAGTTCCTGTAGAACATTAATAAACCGAGCAGTACCCATCCTCAAAGCATAAAATTAATACAAGGTATGAACATTAACTCAAAGTGAAACAATTCATATGCATATAATAACAACAAACAAAATAGCACATGCAAAATAAAGAAAAGAATAAAACAAATAACAAGACTCAGAGTAAGAGAATCATTTACTCCACCTGAATCTAAGACAGACCCAAAAAACTCTCAACCTAAGGAGAAGACACTACCCAAAACCGTGCAATAGGGTAAACTATATCCTAACCTAGATTGATTTATAAATCATATAGCCTCGATCCTAAATGCGAACTCAAAACCATAAGGAAAAAAACCCAAAAGGAAATGGTAGCCCACTACTGACTTAAGAAAATCCCCCTTAAATCTAGCCCAATGACATAAAGCACCTAATTCCAAGGTATCCATCCAATATCATCAAAGAGATACCTGCAGCACCGTCATTAATTCTAGTGATCATCCAGACATTTACCCATAAACCTGCTTCTCTAACCACTTCCCAAGACCTTACTATCCTCACACCTAGTTATCCCCTGATATGACCAACCCTCCTAGGACGTGAAGAAGGAAACAAACCCCAGAGTTGAACCCACAACTCTACCCCCCACCCTGCAGCACACTAGACATACTACAAGACAACAACATCATCGAAACCAGGCTCCACAACATTGGATAGATCCCCATTACCCCATGAAGCATTTATTTTAGGGAAATCCCTCTTAAAGTGATCTGGTTTACCACACTGATAGAACTTCAGTATCCCAAACTGACATGCACCTTTCCTTTTACCCTTATCATTGTTCTTCCCTTGACCCCTATCATTTTCTCTACCCAAAACACTGGTCCCCTCTCCCTCTGATCTTAACTCATTCTTAGTCTGTAATTCTTTTTAAAGAAGATCCAACTTAACCTCCTGTAGGGTTAGCGAGTCCCTACCACATATCATAGTCTCGACAAGTGTGCTATTGGTATGGTCAAGAGAGACTAAGATGATCATCGCCTGATCCTCATCATCTATACGAATATTGATATTAAATAAATCCAACATGACTTTATTAAATTCATCTAGATGGGTTTTTATAGATGTATTAGGCTTCATTCTAAAAATTAACATATGACGCTTCATGTAAATTATTCATACTAGGGAAGAATTCATGTGTAATTTCTCAAGTTTAATCCATATTCCTATGGTGGTAGAATCATAATCCACTTCTCTAAGAACCATATGACCTAAGAAAAGTAAGAGGGAACTATGGGCCTTAACAAACACATCATAGGGAATTGGTTGGTATTCTATAATGGTTTGGCTAGTTTCATTAATAGTTGTGATGGGTTTTATATGTCCAAATAGGCCATCAATTAGACCTTGTTGAATAAGAAATTCCATCATTTTAATTCTCTATAAATTGAAGCCTTTTTCTCCATCGAATTTATGAATTTTGTATCACATTGTAGGCATGTTTATATAGATGAGTGGATATCGAGTGGTTGTGGACAACGTTAAGCATACTCCCCTAAGAACCGACCAATCTCACTGGGTAAACATGTACAGTGAGATACAAAATGTGAAGAATGACTGATGAATACAATTATTTCAACAATAGAAATCAATTAACATGAATAATTAAACAAAGAAATATAAATGCCAAAAATAAAAGCAAGAAAACACGGATGAAATGAAATAGTATACCGAGTTCAATAATACTGTAAACAAGATATAATAAACAAAGTCAGCGAAACTTTATGATGTGCACTAAAAAACTAGATTTATAGAAGTTATTAAACAGAATGCTATGAACCAATTTTTTTAAAAAAAATAAGAAGAACACAACAAACCAGTTTTAATGAAACTATAAATAAGGAAAACGTGGCTGTAAACAGGGGAAACAGACAAGAAACAACACAATGCAAGGATAAAAATAATAGAGGAGTTAATCATAACTGTTAAGAAGAACAAATTCGGTAAGCAGGGATCAAATTAATATAACTATTAGGCAAAAAACTTAAGCAAATATCAAAAATAGAAGCTCAAAGTAGCCAAGGAGGCTCTAATACAAATTATTGTGGTAGATGTGCAGTGAAAAAGGAACCATAACCCCAAATATAATGAATAAAACTAGAAATGTGTATTCGATATTGCAAGAACCAAACGGAATCTAAAACTACAAGAAATGTAAAGTAACATGAGGATTTAACCTGCTTCAGACCCTCAGGGGTCCTACTACATGGCAATAACACCACACACTCAAAAACACAATTTATTAATTTCAAAAGTAAAACCCAAAATAGTACAAAGAAATCAAATCTATAAGAATAAACGAACCAAGAAATAATAAAGATTTACATGCTTCAAAGTAAAAAACTGAAACCAAAACTAAAACACTACTATAGATAGAGCTTTTATCAGCGCTAGAAAATGATTTTGATAGTTCTAAAAAGGGTTGTTAATAACAATGAATAAAAGGGTGGGTCCCCTTTAACAGCACTAAAAAATCACTGATAAATGGTGTCCTTTATCCACACTAAAAAAATCACTAATAAAGGCCCCCCTTTATCAGCTCTATTTTAGTACAGATAGATGAAATTTTTATCAACACTATTTTTAGCACTGATAAACGACCACTTTATTAGCACTTTAATTTGCACTGATAAAGTCCTAACTGCCTGTGATGTGCTATTTATATAACAACACACCCACTAGAAACACCTGCACATATAAACAACACACCCACCAGCAGAACCTGCATAGAACACAAACACCACCCACACAAAACAACACCTGCACAACTCACACAAGAACAAAGAAGAAAACACAAGGGTTTAACAAAAAATTCTATATACATTTCAGAAAATGTTTTATATAATTAAATTTACAATTATCCAATAAAGAGTTAAAAACATTAAAGTTTCATCTTTTGAAATCTTTGATCCCCTCTTAAAAATGTTCTTCCATGGTATTAGTTGATGAACAAATCATCCCAACTCAAGAAAAAGGTTCCACCTATATAATAAAACAAATATTATGTTAGTAATACGATAAAGAAATAAATTAAACATTAATATAAAATAATACATTAATAAAACGAATCTTTTTAATAAAAAAGACACATTTGGTGTTATACTGGTCACACTGTGCGTCGTATTGAGGTGAGGTTGATTCCTACACATCAACAATGAGTGATGGATCATTTTCTTAAAATATAAAAACAATCCAAATGGGTTTTCTTGGTTTTGAGTACGTCCCTTGTTTTTTTTACTAAAATTAATATCACGTTTAAATGATATATTTTGATTTATACCAGTCACATTGTTCATCGGATTGAGGTTTTATTGATTCCTACATGTCAAAAACGACTCATGGATCATTTTTCTAAAGTATCAGAACAATCTGAATGGGTTTACTCGGTTTTCAGTATGACAGTTGTGTTTTTTACTAAAATATCATCTCAAACCAAAAAACCCATTTTGAGTCATACATGTCGCATCGTGCATCAGTTTGAGGTGATACTACTTCATAAATGTCACAAAGGACATATGAATCACTCTCCTAAATTATGAAGACAATAGGATGGTTTTTCTTGGTTTTTAGTGAGTGAAAAATTTCGTGCTAAAATGTCAATTTTAAACTCATAACGGACACTCTAAGTCATAATGGTCACACCGTGTGTCGAATTGAGGTGTGTTTGATTCCTACACATAAAAAATGACTCATAGATCATTGTCTTAAAGTATCAAAACATTATGAATGCATTTTTTCAATTTCTAGTATGTCACTTGTTCTTTTTTACTTAAATTAATTCTAATTTTAAATAAAAACACATTTGGATTTATAGCAGACACATCATTCATCAAATTGAGGTGTGGTTGATTACTACACATCATAGATGACTCATGTATCATTGTTATAATGTATCAAAATAATAAAAATCATTTGTTTGGTTTTCAATATGTTAGTTGTGTTTTTTTACTAAAATATCATTTCAAACTGAAAATAAACTTTTTGGGTCATACCAATCACATCGTGTGTCTATTTTATGTGAGACTACTTCATACATGTCATAAAGGACATTAACATCACTGTACCAAATTATGAATACAATCAGAAATAATTTTCTTTGTTTTTAGTGAGTGACACGTTTTGAGCAAAAATGTAAATTTTAAACTCATAACATACACTTTTAGTCATACCGGTCACACCGTGCATTAATTTGAAATTTGGTTTATTCCTACATGTCCCAAATGACTCATGTATACTTTTCCTAAAGTATCAAAATAATCCTAATGAGTTTGCTCAGTTTTTAGTATGTCAGCTGTTCTTTTTACGTAAATTAATGTTGATTTTAAATAAATAGATACATTTGGATTTATACTGGTCACATCATGCATTGTATTGAAATGGGGTTGATTCCTAAACTTCCAAAATTACTCATGGATTATTTTCCTAAATTATCAAAAAAATAAAAACATGTTTTCTCCATTTTCAGTATGCTAGTTGTGTTTTTTTACTAAAATAAATGACAATTTTAAATAAAAAGAGACAATTTGAGTTATAATGGTTACACCGTGCGTCAGATTGAGGTGAGATTGATTCCTACAAGTTATAAATGACTTATATCTCATTTTACTAATGTATAAAAACAATTTGAATTTGTTTTCTAAGTTTTTAGTATTTCTATTGTGTTTTTTTACTAAAATATCTTTTCAATCAGGAAACACGCATTTTGAGTCATACTGGTCGCATCGTATGTCAGTTTTACATGATACTACTTTATACATGTCAAAAAGAACTTATGAATCATTTTACTAAATTATTAACAGAATCAGATCGAGTTTTATTGGTTTTTAGTGAGTGACACATTTTGAGCTAAAATGTCAATTTTAAATTGATAACGGACACTTTTAGTCATATAAGTTACACCATTTGTTAGATTGAGGTGTGGTTGATTCCTACATGTCACAAATGACTAATGGATGGTTTTACTAACGTATAAAAATATTCCAAATGCGTTTTCTTGGTTTTTAGTATCTTAGTTGTTCTTTTTGATAAATTTATTGTTAATTTATTATAAAAATACATACTTAAATTCATAACAATTACACCATGCATCATATTTAAGTGTGATTGATTCCTACACATCAAAAATAACTTATGAATCATTTTAATATAGTACCAAAACAATGCTAACGCATTTTCTCAGTTTTTAGTATGACACTTGTTCTTTTTACTAAAAATACTAGCAATTTTAAATAAAAATAGACACTTCGAGTCATACTAGTCACATATTCATGCTATTTATGTACATTATTCCATTAGGTATGTTGGAAATTCATTTATAAACAAATATATTTCATATTGTGAATATGAGTCTTTTAGATAATCATGGTAGTACTAAAAAAATACACAAAGGATTAATAAATATTTTGAATGAAATAATAATTATCTTTGAAAATACCTCTTCATGGATGCTAGTTTGTTCATGGAATATGATCTATTTCATAAATTTTCAAATATAATAACCAAAGTCTTTATCGATTGTTTGTTTCAGACACTCCAGAAAAATTGAGAAAAATAAGTAATATTTTTATATGTGTTTGGATAGTGAAATCATATTATATATACCTTGATTTGTATCTAGTTGTAGTACTTTTGATATTTCTTGTCCTTTTCCTCTGTCCTCATTCCATGATGTAGATGAAATTTACACACCACCCTATAATAAAAGAAACCTCATTAAAATATAATATAGAATATATAACTAGATGTTTAGTTTTTAAATGTTGTATGTAGTGTATTAAAAATTGACAAATTCCATCATGTCTGGTCGGCTTGTTAGATATACATGCATTGAATCTAAGAAATAAATCTTTGAAGTATCCAAATTGACTGCAATGAGCATCCAATGCTGCCTAAAAACAAAAAAAGGAATAAGTAATGAAAGAAATTAAAATATATTTGATATGATTAAATTTTAGAGTTTTACACCTAAAGAATTGGTTTTAAGAAGATTCAACCATCCATATTTTTATTGTTAAACAATTTGAGCAGGCCTACCACTATTTCACCATATTTCTTGGATTTTATTTCTTTTTGTTCTGTAGAGGTGACGTGATGACCGACGAGTCCAAATTTTTTTTCACAGGGAAATCCCTTTAATTTATTTCATATAAATTCCTTTGAAAAATATAAAATGTATTTATTCAAAATTATCATAGTATATCAGCTTTTGGAAAATAAAATCCTGAAAACATACCTCATGTATACATTTACAACTGAGCTGCCTAGCCAATCATACTCCAGGATTTCACTTACATTGTCAACACTAATGAAATATGGATCTTCCCCTTTGTACATATTTTCATCAAGAATGATTGTGTGAACCCCACAATCTTTCAACTTTGTATTCACATGATCCTATAATGATAATAAATGTAGATATATAACCGATGAGTTTAAGGTGCTTTCGTTCGATCCTTTCTATTGGTTGGTTAATCCTTGAGATGGTTTTGAGATGTTCTTTATTTTCACCCCTTCACTGTGTCCATTTGTAATAACATTCATCACTTCAGACCCTTTTCCATTAAATGATAAAGGTTTATCTTGAAAAAAAATTGGAAAGGAATACCTCCTTGTCGGTATGTTTTATACAAGTTGTGATGGCCATGCGATGAATTCTTCAAGAGCTTATTCGACCTTATTAATATCTTTGTCATCAATTGGAATTGTTAACTCAGGATCAGCTCATGGGATACATTAATCAACACTTTGACATGACCTGTTTGAAGTGATCTATTGTGTAACATGGCATTCTGGATATTGAACACCATATCCCTTGATACAAGGTGATTGGTAGGTGTTGATAGATATAAATTAAAGTTAGTTTCACCCTTTATAATATCAGTACAGGAAAGGTATCAATATCTATATGATTCACAATTCACAAAAATAATTATTAGAAAATGGATTACCACAACTAAAACAGGTTTTTGAGGGGAATATCTTTCCTCAAAGCTAGTGGGGGTGGGACGGGATCTTCACGCGCTGGTTGTTCTTGAGTTGTTTCTTCTCTTTTCCCCTCTGCCATCAAATTTACCATGAAATATATCTACAATTTCATATGTTCTTCAAGGATAGCTATTCTTTCTTGCATCATTTTTATTTTTTCACTTTGATCCTCATCTTTTTTTTTCTCAAAAAATGTTTGAGGTGTCTCCCCAAAACCCACACCTCTGACGCACGACCATACTTTTATGGCTACTTCAAGTCCACCGAAAGTATGTTTGCATCTGGTTTGGGTGTTGCTGATTCCTATGACTATGTCAAATAGAAAATATAGGATAATAAGTAATCATTGTTATGTAGTATCAATTTAAATCAAAACAAATATTTATTATGTCATACTTACACATGTTTCCCACACTTTTTATGTGTTTTCATCTATTAGTATCCCATATTTATTTACACGCTCCTCCTTCTATAGCACATGGTGTGAGATGGAAGTGACTATGGATTTGGATTCATCAATCTGCATATAAATATAGGAACATAGTTATGGTGTTGTTTTGGCCGATAACAGAACAATTGACCACTTTCAGTTTGTGGGATATCTAATATAAAATACTTGTACTGCCAATGATTCCATTATAAATAGACCATCTTTGTACCCTTCCTTACTGAAATCAACTTTCATGAATCCCAACTCATCTATTTTAACAACACTCCTGTTATAAACCCACTTTCATTGCAAAATCGGGACATGGATGTTTTTATAATCCAACTCCCATATTTGTTTGATGATGAAAAAGTATGACATATTCGCGTAAATTGGATTTATGTCCTTAGCACCATAAACATGCATCACTTCAGCCACAAGTGTGACTCCACTATCATGTAAGGCAATGTCTTCATCATGTTCATTAGTATAGAATTTATAACCGTTAATTACAAAAGCATTATAAGATAATACATTCACACTTGGTCTTCTGGCTATCCATAGAAGTCGTTCCGAAATTGAGACCAGATTTTCATCTGACTCCTTAAATATGTGGTTTTAAAACCATCCTAAAAACTATCAATTATGTGTATTTTACATCTAGTTTTTTATCCCTTGATGGGTTCAAATGCCTAAGAATTTCTTTGTGGGTTTTTACATATGGGTCAAACTCCAACTGTTATGAAAAATCTAATGGTGGGTACACTCCCAATCTATAATATTGATTGTGACAACCTCTCTTCTATAAATTCTGTCACCCACAATCCACCTAGTGTGATGAGATTTCAGTAGAGCAATTCTTTCCACACTAGATAGGTATTCAGTATAGAATTCAATGACTTCCTCAACAATATATCGCTTCGCAATACTACCCTATAGTTGACTTCAATTTTTGACATACCCTTTCAAAATATTCATATACCATTTAATGGGGTACATCTATCTATAGTGTATAGGACCACATAGTCGAAGCTATCTCACCAAGTGAACCTTAAAATGAACCATCATATCAAATAATATTAGTGGGAAGTACATTTTCAATTCACATAATATGATGACAATTTCTATTTCCATACTCGGAAATTTTTTCGGGTCTATAAATTTGTTGCATATAGATTTGAAGAAGAAACATAGAATAATTAATGTATAATAGAAATTCTTAAAAAATTCAATGTAAAGCTATAGAAATTATATTTCTAATCAAAACATGAATGTCATGTGATTTTAGACCCTTTAACTTTAAATCCGTCATTGACACGATGTTCTTGATATTTGATGAATACCCCTATATAACCTTTACATCATTCAAGAAGTTAAAAAACTGATATATCTCTTTCCTGGAAAGAGTGTAAGCAGGTGGCAGAAGAAAAGTTTGTTTTTTCACCCTTCACCGGTGCCAACTCTTCCCGTATTCCCATGTCAACCATGTCTAGCCTAGCCTTAATTACATCCTTTGTTTTGTCTGGTGTATTTAGAAACATGTTGATGTCACGATCACATAATTTTTTTTTCAACATGTATAACATCTAGAAATTTTCTGACGTACAGAAAATTCCAATATTATAATTCAAAAAAAAACTCATCTCCTCTTCCAACTAGTTTTCAGAAGGTTTTTTGAAAATGGTTTACCAAAAGTAGTGTCCACATCTTTTACTTTCTCAAATAGTTGATCATCTGTTAGTAAAGACAATGTTGTATGTTTTTTTGAACTTCCATCAAATGATTTTATCCAAGATCGGTACTTATGTCATCAGGGTAGAAATATATAGTGTCCTAGAAACATGGTTTTTGATGAATGTTTCAACCTAATTGATGGTGTACCCTGTTCGTAGATGGGACACCCATGACTTCCATTAATTCCATAACTTAAAAATTTTACATAAGTAGGGAAGTCATTTATCATCCCATACAACATGGATCTCAACGTGAAATCTTCATTTCTATAAGCATCATACAACTTAACATCTTAATCCCACAATAATTTCAAATTCTCGATCAATGGATCCAAATAAACATCAATATCATTACTCGGTTATTTCAGTCTTGATATAAGAATAGATAACATGATTTGTTTTCATTTCAGGCATAAAATCGGTGGAAAGTTATAATTTACCAAAATAACTGGTCATGTGCTGTGAGTGATACTTTGAAAACCAAAAGTATTCACTCTATCTATAGATAACGCAAGACGAAGGTTTCTCGGCTCATTTCCTAAATCAGGATACTCATGACTGATTCAATTCCACTAAGGAGAGTCTGTCGAGTGATGTACTTTCCCATATTTATTTCATTTTTCTATGTGCCATGTCAATTTTCATGCGGTTTCATCACTTTCATATATGAACCTTTACATTGGAATGATTATAAAGTACCGTACAACTTTTGTATGACCAGATTTTTCTTTCTTGTATCGAGAAGCAATACACTTTGGGAATTATCTAAGTGATTTTGGGTCCTTACAAAATATTATACAGTTATTTGGGTAGGCCTGTATTCGTTCAGAGATCATACCCATCGAACATAGCATTCTTTTGGCGTCGTATGTTTGGATCGGGAGCTCATTATCTTATGGAAGCATGTAATTCAAGAGATCAAGTAATTCTATAAAAATAGCATCACTACATTTTTTTCTTGCTTTCAAATTATACAGCTTGAGTATGGATAATAATGCTGTATATTTAGTGCAACCACCATACAAAGGTGTATTTACAAAACTCTTTAACTGCTCAAACAATTTTGGGAAATCATGAAGTTCATCTTCAACTGTCCTTGTCATTTCCTCAATACGATCTTCATTATCATTCACATCTATAATCATGTCCTCGATAAGATCTTCTTCATTGTCCACACTTGTAATCATATCATATGATCCATAAAATTAATTGTTATCCCATCCGCTAGTTACATTTCCTTTTTTCCTCTTGTTTATTATAATATTTATAACTTCAATATATTCTGCGACATATCAAGTGTTCTTTCAACTCCTCTAGACTAACTTGTCTTGAATAACAACATCGTAAACACAAACAAAGGATTTGAGAAGGGTCATATGCATGATCTTTTTCAAACTTGATGAACTATTTCACTCTATCTTCATACTCTCATGTTAAAAAATTGGAATCTATCCATTCTTTATTCATATCCATCCTATTTGATTTGATGATATTAGTATTTAACAAAATAAATACACAAAATATTGATATAATGTAATGGTTTTTCCTAATTATATAAAAATAAAAACTTAAAATATTATGAAAAAAATACAGTTCAAATGTTATTTGAAAACTATTTAAAAAGTCACACTTGAAATCCCATTAAAAAACCAACCATTTACACAAAGTACTCATTAAAATAACGCACCCTTTTTAAATTAAATCAATCAGTTCCAAACAATCTTTCACAAAACCAAAATTATTTTTTTTAACATTTAAGGCAGCTTCATGAACCAATAATCTTAATCATTTAAAATGAGTAACATCCCTCTATGAAACATTTCAAAATACTTGAATCATTTTAAAATCCCCAATTAGGCATTTTCACAAAGACATAGATCCCAATAGAGACACTTTATAAAAGATACATATAAAACACCTCGATTCATCCCAAATCAATCAGTGTTTTATGATTCCATCACATTATTCCAAAGTTATGTGTAATAATAATAATTTCCATAAACATTTGATATTTTTCTCCCCACCATTGGATATCCCTTATCCATTCTTCTATTGTATAGTTATATCAATTATCCTTCACCACAACACCAGAGTCCCAATGGATATGTTCCATAGTCAGTGACCAAATTCGCAACCATGAAACACTCATGTTCCATATTACTACAAACACTGCATTATCCCAATAATCCATGGCTCACACCAAATAAATTGATTGAACACCCCTAAGGACTATGTATATATCTCTCACGTGAATTACTATTGGTTCCTTTATAAATACACCTAAGAAAATCTATAAGCATGAACCCATTACATAATCATAAATTTCTCAAGTTTCATTCTTTTCACACAAATAATTTCCCTATATTACTCATCACTAGAAGAAACTATGTTGCTTTCCTGATCCTTTTAGGAACATAATATCTAAAGTCAAAATAAGAAAATAACTATGGTACTAAACTAATATATGGTATGATTTTCCATAGTCAATTTTCTAAAATCATCAAAAAGACTTTATGAATGACATTACAAAGACTAGTCATTTAAAATTTCTTAAATGAAATCATATTAGTGACCTATATATTCAAAGTGATGAGAGTATCATTATAAGTATCAAGAGAATTATTACCTCTCCAAAACTCATTTATGAGGTTAAGAACATCAATTCCCAAAATATTCTAGAACTTTTTAAAGAAAATTTCAGAAAGGAAATCTAGGTTTGGTACCTTTAATGGATGCATCAACCTAAATGTCACAACCACTTCATAACATTGAATATCAATAGTTAATAATTCATTAATATATTTTTTTAAAAGTTTTAATAAGATAATAAATTATATATTTAGATATAAAATTATTCTAAGAACAAATTGTGATCTGATAATCACTTGAATTATATCAGTTTCACCTTTGAGGGGATTCACCATAAAGTTCTTACAGGTGGAAGGATTCAATACACGTGTTGTTATGGTTATTTGATTAGGGTTTCTAGAAAGTGTCTCATGTATCTTTAGATAGGTAGGACTAGCAAAATATATGTTTCCCTTATAAATCAATTTATCCCTTAATAAAAATATCAATGTATTCCCCTATGAAGTAGGATTTTCATCCAAACAACATAAATTTCATGCGGTGTACTTATTCTATTTATGTCATGTGTTTATCCTTTATTGCTCATTTTTCTTCTAGGGGAGGTATTTTCAGAACCATGAGGTTACTAGAACTAGATGGTAGATATATGATGTAGTGACTTAGCTGTAGCTTTACTTCTATGTTATCGTATATCGGGTTTGGGGATTTGTTTCAATTTAGGTATATTCTTGAATTTCTTTCTCTATTTACAAGATTTGGGGGTTTAATTTATGTTTTGGGGGTTTAACATTAGGATTGTTGATTTGTACCAAATCCAACTAGTGGTATAAGATCCTTTTCTTATTCTACTATCAGTTTTTGAAAAGTGGTATTAAATATTGGTTACATAACATATGGGGATTAATTTAACAAGACTCGATAGAAAGTCTTGGTTTCAAGACTATTAGGTTCCTCTAATGAAGTGGTTTTCTAAGATTTAGTAGAATTATACAAATAACAAAGTGGTGGTTCCATTGAAATGGGTAAGGTTTGGATTCATATTCACCTGTAGAGGATTCATACTTAAAGGGAAAATGGTCTTCCTACTCTTGGAGAGTTCAAAAGCTACATTGATTTTGAATTAGTCAAAAGCAAGGTGTTCAGTAGAATGGGAAACCATGAGATGAAAGCATTAGATTTTATTAAAAGGTACGTCTAAGAAAATATAGATCCAAGAGGGAATAAGGACATGCCTCAATGGTGTTGAGTATTAAAGGTGGATGTGTAGTAGATCGAGGGATCAAGGAGTATGATTGGTCAAAGTTTTGGTGCAATAGTGGTTCTCGGTGAAAATGTATCAATGCCTAGAATGTAAAGAGTTTTGATCGATATCTTGGGAGAGAATATTGATTCCCAGTAAGTGTGGGGACAAAATCTCATACTAGGGAGAGAAGATCAATGTCTATCAAGTATATGTCGTAGTTCCCACCTGAGGAATTGGGGTTCTCATGATAAATGAATTGGAGGATATCCAAATCAATCATGAAGTCAATCACATAAAATCCAAATGACATAAAAAAACTATTCATCCAACCTCTAAACACCCTTCACTAAAACAACCCCTTTTTACTCATGTATAACACATTCCGAAAGAAAATCAACCCACTTTATATAACCATCAAAATTCAAATATAATATAGAGAAAATGTTCCCAAATAAAAAATGCTTTTTATAAAGTTCAAACCAAGCCTTTGAGGATTCATTGATAAGCAAAACATAAAATTATTTTTATGAATTTTCCAAAGGACCCTTAAATATTTCACCCATGTTGAACACATAAAATCCTTTTTTGGAGACCAATCACGATTAGAAACATAATAAATAACTCCTTTAAATAATAAATGAATTAAATTCAAACATATATAACGGGGTCTCCAAAAATCATATAAGATACCATTATATATTAATAAATCAAATTAATATATAAGATTCATAAAATGATAACATAAGAACACCAAAGTTCAATGACAATCAAATCCCCTTCAAAAACCAACCAACATGCAATTCATTTAGTGTGCAAACAAGGACCACTATATTCTTTTCAAAAACTGAACAACATGAAATTCATTTAGTGCGCAAACAAGGATCACCAACGTCCATGATTTTTAGTGGGGTGTTTAGCTCGTATAATTCAAAACATCACCATCAAACAAAGATAAAGAGGAGAAAACTCACCCTGTAGATGTTGTTCAACGCCTGGTAGAGGTGCGTTCGCAGCGGAGGAGAGGCATGTAGTAACGGAGTCCTTCCACAGAGGAGAGGCGCTCGACAGAGGAGAGGTGCATGGTGGAGAAGAGGCGCACAACGAATGTGTAGCACGCGGTGAAGGAGAGGCGCACGAAGGTCTGGTTCACGCATGGTGGAGGTGTGGCACACGATAGAGGAGAGTCACACAACAGAGGAGAGGTGGTAGGAGAGGAGGAGGAAGCGGAGGAGGATGAGAAGGCATGGCGGTAGCAATCGACTTACGTGAGAGCTTGAGGGGTACGAGGAAGGAGGAGAAAGTTAGGTTTTTTTTATAAAAACTCAGTGAACCTTTTATGAGCACAAGCTAAAAATCACTGATAAAGGGATGTTTTATCAGTGGGTTTTTAGCACTGATAAAGATAAGCCTTTATGAGTAGTTTTTAGTGATGATAAATATAGGCCTTTATCAGCGCTAAAAAACGTTGATAAAGATATAATGTTAATAATTTATTTATATTATTATATATATTTATAATTTTATATACATGATAAATATATATTTCTATTTATAAAATTATAATTTAAATAATTATAAAATTATAAGAAATATACTTATTATATTTATAATCATAGAAATATATATAATAAATATATTAATTATATATATTTATAAGATTATAGATATATATAAATATATTTCTTATAATTTTATAATTATTTATATGAATATATATATATTTATAATTATAATTATAAATAAATATATATATATTTATTTAAATAATTATGAAATTTTGAAAAATTAATATTTCTAATATTTATAATTTTAATAATATTTATATTTAATATATTTATTATAAAATTTATAATTATTTTAATATATTTGTATTTATTTATAACTATAAATATAAATATTTCTATTTTTTATCAATATTTCTATATATTTATTTAATTATATATAACATTATATATGAAAACAGTAAATATAGTTTTTTATGAAATAATAATTTTTTATATAAATATATATTTATTTATATTTATAACTAATAAATAAATATATATTTATTTGTAATTAAAAATTATAATAAATAAATTTTTTATAGTTGTAATTATAAATATATGTATAATTATAACAAATATATTTATAATTTTATAAATATATAAAATTAATATATTTATTATAAAATTTTAATTATTTAAATCTATCTACATTTATTTAGAATTATAATTATAACTATTTTTATTTATTTATAGATATTTATATATAAATATATATAATTAATATATTTATTATAATTTTTTAATTATTTAATTATATCTACATTTATTTAAGAATTATAATTATAAATATTTGTATTTATTTATAAATATTTATATATATTTCTTTATTTAATTATATATTTATAAATTTATAAGTTGTATAATAAATATATTTATTATAATATTATAATTATATATATATATATTTATTTATAGTTATAATTATAACTATAAATAAATATATTTATAAATTTTTGTGTTTGTATATATATATATTTATAAAATTATAATATATGTATTTATTGTGATTTTATAATTATTTAAATATATATAATTATAATTATAATTACAAATAAATATATTTAAAAGGTATTTATATATACTTGAAATTTAATAATTATAAATATGATAAATATATTTAATCTTTAAATATATTTCATGTAATTTTATAAGTATTGAGAACATAATATAGTATATGGGTGACATGAATTAATTATATACAACTAGTAAAATATACATAATAAAAAATGAGTCATCAGTGGACAACATAAATAATAAGAAGAGTGTAATGTATAAATGAACATTCATGATGATACATAACATATATGCACGCATGATCAACATATTAATTGACCAAATTCAATGGAAACACATATATATTTAATTATAATCTTATATTTTTTTTAAACATTATATATATATTTGAATTATTAAAAAATATATATTAATTTTAAACATGCGTTTTTATTTAATATATACAAATAAACATTATTTTTGATTATAAATATAATAATTATATATAAATTATTATTAAAAACATTTATCAGCACTTTTATCTAGAACTGATCAAGACCCACTTTATCAGTGCTTTCTGCTTAGCAATGATAAAACGACACGCTTCCCTTGGCCATTTTGTGGTTGTGTAAAACATACAATGCCGGAAAACGGAGTGCCCGTCAGTTATAACTCTTCAAGCAGTGGTTGATTGTGTAGCCTCCTGAAAGTTTTTGCGCAGCTAGTCCTCATCTCACTAGGAGGTTGATATCCCACAACACATCTTCATCGAAAAACAGAACCCCGATGCGCAGCCATCAGTGTCAATAGAACCTCATCACTTCAGATCTAGTTCATTGCAACCCTCCTGGACCTGAAATGGTACAAACCGATAAAAGATCTATGTGAAGGAGAGGATGAAACCAAGGATCTTATGTCTTCTTAGTCTAGTGTACCATGCCAAAGGGAGCTGAAAAGTTATCGGTGGATTGATGATGTCTCGGGAAGCAACAGGTGTAGGGGTGATGAAACCCCCTTCATGCGGTTGCTGCTGATAACCGCACCCCCAATCCAAGGGTGCCACGGAGCCAGGTGTGATACTAAATACCCCAACAGACTAGCATCTCAAAAAACCAAGGATCCCAAGTGGATGACCATATCTCCAAAGGTGATGCAAGGACCAACGATCCAAAACAAATTAGACAGTATAAAACAGATATCCAACATGGAAAATGTGGTAAAGCCAATGGAGAAAACCTCTAAAAGGAGTGGCCCAGGAGGAACAAGACCCAACATTCCAATAGACCCAATGCAGCATATATCCATCAAAATTAAAATAAACAGCATGGGGTAAATTGAAAAGAATGGAAACAAGAATATGAAACTGAATTTAATATTAAAGACCGAATTAAGTAAACTTAATTCACTAACGGAACTCTCACACACAAGAAGTAACACCTTGAAAGACCTCTCATGCCATTTAAGGTGGATTGTGGTGGCAACTAACACAACCACACACAGAATCCGATACAGATCACTAGAGATGATTGTAGCAACACAAAAATACTGAAAACAAACTAGTTTTATTTATTATTTTGGAATGATCTTACAATGCACAAAGCATAACCTATTTATAGGGATAAAAAAACACAACCAAATCAAAAAAAAGGAAGCATAGAAAATAAATGTCTTAATTTTGGTTGTATTAAGTGACGTTGAATCCACTAGATCAACACACGTCAAGAAACCAAACTTGAAGTTTTCAAGCCTTCATTGCCACAGTAAAAGTTTGGGCACGTCCAAGAAAATATGAAATAAAAAAGTGTATTTTCAACTGGGGATTCACTACCCCATTTCCCCAAATAATAAAAACCCTTAACCCCTTTAATTAAAAAAACACAAACACACACAACCATCCTCAATTTTGGCTGACACCACCAAACCTTATCTTACGGACAACAAATTCCATCTCATCCCACTTCCTCTTACCTTGGTTGTTGGTACTGAGCTTTCTCTTGGAAAACTTCAACGCACGCTTTCCAAGGCTGACCTTAAGAAGTTCAACGACGCATTTTTCAAATGGAGAAAATCTAGTAACCTCTCTGATGAGGGACCTGATGAAACATGCTCTTTGTTTTCCCATTGGTTAATAGGGGGAAATGGGGATAGAGTGGATCCTAGGATGGTTAAATATGAAGATGATGGATAACCCAATGCTGGACTACATCCCAATATATTGGAGGATGTGTTGGAGTCTAGTTCGAATAATTCATTATCAATAATGGGAAATTAGAGGAGTTTTTTATACTCTTTCTGAAGAAATTCGTTTTTTAAAACGTCCTAGGTTATTTTTTTTAAATACCGATTAAAGGTGGTATCTACGGTGACACATTTTCTCAAAAATATAATTCTTTTCTATTTTAATTATGTTTTTTATATATTTAAAATTTTAATGTTTTATTATTATGTTCGTATGGTTATATATATATAAATAAAACTTAATGTTTCAAAATTTATTTATCTTTTATTTAAATACGTGACTTTTCTAAATTATAAAATATAAACTATTAGACGGATATGAATGAAATTTTAAACATTTATTAAACATATTAACTAGTAGTCCTAAATAAAAAAAATTCTTAAAAAATGTTGGGGAAAAATTATTTATAAGCTTTGTAATCCACCTATTTGAAACATAAAAATGTTTCAAGTATGTGACTTTGGTAGCCTATATAATATTAACTGTAAGATATATATGAATGAAATTTTAAACATTGATTAAACATATAAGAAGTACTCCAAAATAAAAATAAATTCTTAAAAAATTTGAAACATAAAAATGTTTCAAGTACGTGACTTTTTTAGCCAATATAATATTAACTATAAGACTGATATGAATGAAATTTTAAACATTTCTTAAACATATAACTAGTAGTCCAAAATAAATATAATTTCTTAAAAAATATAGGTGAAAAATTATTTATAATCTTCCTAATCCACCTACTTGAAACTTAAAAATATTTCAATTACAAGACTTTGTTAGGCTATATAATATTAACTATAAAACTGATAAGAATGAAATTTTAAACATTCCATAAACATATAACTAGTAGTCCAAAATAAAAATAATTTCATAAAAATGTTGGTGAAAAATTATTTATAATCTTTCTAATCCACCTACTCGAAACTTAAAAATGTTTCAAGTACGTGATTTTACTAGCCTATATAATATTAACTATAAGACCGATATGAATGAAATTTTAAACATTGATTAAACATATATCTAGTAGTTCAATTTTTAAGGTTTATTTATCTGGGTCTTATTTTATATTTTATAGGATTTCAAAGTCAAGTAGATGGCTTAGGATCCTCCTCGACATTCATTCTTTTCGCACTCACTTATGATTTACATTTCTTACATTCCTTTCAATATAATTTATTTATTTTATTTATGAAACTCTTTATTTTCAACAACTTTTTAGATGATTAGTTTATCTTTTAAATTTTATTTACATTTTTTAAACTGTATATTTTTTAATCTTTTGAAGTTATTTACTTGAA
The DNA here is from genome assembly GCA_963277665.1 of Viscum album. Lineage (NCBI taxonomy): Eukaryota > Viridiplantae > Streptophyta > Magnoliopsida > Santalales > Viscaceae > Viscum > Viscum album. The sequence goes on along the minus strand of OY728134.1, from coordinate 1,102,088,318 downwards.
ATTTACTAATTATTTCTATGTTTCAAGTAGTAGAATTTGAAATATTTAAAATATAAATAATGCCTAAAATATAAATGAAAACTGAAATACTGGATAAACATATAAGAAGAGCTAATATTAATAATAGTATTTTTATTTTAGTATATCTAGAACATGTAAACAAAGATGTACAATCAATGTCTATGTCAGTGGTGGGGAGATTCTGTCCCACATGGTGGTATTTGAATATGACGTCCGCATTGAGTGCATAGTGGGGTATGATGTCCTAAAGATGGCTGATCCTCAGGAAATGGAACATAGACTGGTGCATTTTCCATCTGTGTGTCAGTGGGAGGAGCTGTCAACTGCATCTTGTACTGCCCTCTAGATCCTTCTCCCACTAGGGTGGTAGAAGGACCTGCCTCCATCACCGTGGGGAACCAAGCCTATGATGAAGCTATACCCCAAGAAGACGATGGATCTAGAACACAAGGCTGTGATGTATCCCAAGGTTTTGATGGATATGAAACCCAAGATGGAGATAACTGCAGATATCCTTTTAGGAAAGACGGATCCCATGCCACATAAGGAACATCCTGAATCGGATGATCCTGGACTACAAGAGGGCCAACCTTTGCCTGTGGAATAGGTGAGGCCTCACGTGCAGCATGACACTGTTTAAATTTCCATGGCCATGGCTCCTCAACACCAATAGAAGCTACAGGATGTTCCATTGGCTCAGTACCTTCTCTCTCTAGGCCGGATGCGTGAAGATGCTCCCAGAAAGCACTCAAAAAGATGCCATCGCCTCCAACGTTGTAGCATAGATGACTGCTAGGCTAAATACCCCCTCCTCCTCTTCATCACTCATGTGAACAAGATGGTTTGTGTGACTACCCTGTAGAGAGATTCAAATTGAATTTGAAAATAGTTGAATAAACAAACTAATGGAAATTTATTGACTTACCATCCTCTACATCTCTATACCGGGTTTAGTAAGATACAATATAGACTTCAGTCTATACAATGGTGCATACTGAACCTGCTCCGAAAGAGAGAATCAATTCGTAGAAAAACCCTGAATATGAAACTCTGCACATATATGCTAGTAGTCGATAAATATGGCATGTACTCGGGGCCAGTCATTATCCTACCTCCCTATCAGCTTCATCCCATGAAGCTCATCTGTCTATCTTGATGGAAATTGAATCGGCTGAGTACGGAAAAATTGTGGCATGACTCGGTAAGTCTACTTCCACTCAATAATATGGAAGTGAATAAGGGTCACTACAACCATAGCATCCTCAAGCCCATCAGTGTAGTATGCTGGCAACTGGTTCGTAATACTCCAGTATGGAAGCCATGAAATTTGAAATGAAAAGTGATTTTGTCAAAAAAGAACCTAACTAAAAACCAAAATTGATGCTATTATTAAATATGTTAGATAGTGATAGATTGTATACACACACCAAATCAGGTAAGAGACAATCCAACAATAGCTGATATACACCCAAATGCTATCTTGGAACTGCGTCAAAATTGTGTCGTTGACACCACATGTAAAATACATCATCGATAGTGACAAATAAATACAAATTATAGTCAATAACTCATAGTAGCATCATAAACCAATAGAAATGAATGATCATACCAGTGTCCACGCGGAGCTTCATGCAGCACCTCCATCTCAACTGGTAGACCTGCAAGCTCAGGGTGGAATATTGGGATGCGCTCTAAGGCCCACATCTGAATAAGGATAACGCATCCACTGAGACCTGTGTGGTCCATATGAGATAGCCTGCATAATTCTCTATACGTGTATTCTAAGAAGGCTGATCCCCAGCTGTATGTCCCAGCCTGATCAAAGTCCTCTAGTCGGGGTAGATACATCATGTGCACGTGTATCCCTGAGTGATCAGTACACATGGTCCCATCAATGAGCCGTAATATATATGTATGGGTGTAACACATGATAGTCTGCTCATCATCATTATCATGTAAATGTGGAATTTTTGACTCCAACCAAGGCATAGATATAGACACTCCATCTATAGCCCCACAGTTGGACAAAATATCAACCCTTAACAAGCATTGAGCAAGGTCTGGCTAAGCTGTATGAGTGAGTCCAATAATGGGTCTCCCCTAGATACAAAGACCGAGAAGCACTGACACATCCTCAAGGGTTATGGTCATATCTCCCCCAAGCAGGTGGAATGTGTATCTCTCTGGTATCCACCTCTCAACGAGGGCAACAAGTAGGTAATGGTCTACAAATGTGAAATCTGATATGGCAATGCCATAGAAGCCAACACGACACAAGTATGGTCTAATGGCATGTGGAGGCTTCCTATGATGAAAATGGTGCGCTCGACACACCCTGATCAATGGATCTGCATGGCCCTCTAACATGGCCTGCGAAATATGGGTAGGCTACAGAGTGAGTAGTATGGTATCATCCATCTACATATAAACAAATAAAATGAGTTGTAAGTGTAAAATGTAAATATAATGTTATGGTTAGCATAATGTTATGACTTGTATAATAGAAGACATGAAATGATTACTCACATTTGTTTATGAAGTTATTTTTACCAAAAGAAATATAATTCTTCATTTCTTTTGGTTCTGAATGAAATAAAGATAACTCACAATCCTTATAGTGAAAAAGAAAAGGAAGAACAAGGAAAAGGGGTCCCAAACTCATAACAAGTCTAAATCCCCCAACCACTATCCTTCCAGGATGAAGAAGATCCAGAGGGAGGGCAAGGAAAAGGAAGAAATATGTCTTCCATGTGGAAAGAAAGGGGAAGCTAAAGGTATGGGATTCTTTTTCAACTCACTCCACCTTACACACCACAATGGAATGGAGTTAGTGAAATAAATAATTGTACATTGTTAAACATGGTAAGGTCAATGATGAGTCATTTAGATATTCCATTATCCTTTTTTGGGGATATGAATTACAAACTATGAAATATGAATTAAACCAAGTATCAAATAATGTGAAAAATGGAATTCCCTTTGAGTTATGGATTGTACAGAAACTTTTTTTGATGAAAACATGTGTATGGGGTTTCAAGGAATTTTTTAAGGCCTTCTTAGACAACAAACTGGACCCCTAGGGTAAAAAGTGTGTATTTATAGGGTGTCCTAAAGAAATAAAGGGATATTACCTATACAACCCCTCAAACAATAATGTGATTGTCACTAGACATTCCATATTTCTTGGGGTTTAGGTTTGAGGGTTTAGGGTTTCAGATTTTGATATTAAGGTTTAAGAAAGATGTTTCTAGGTTAACTGTTCTGCTTCACAGAGGAACATCAAAAAATGGCGTGTGTGCATGAAAACCATATGGCCTGAAAGTTTCTAAATTTACATTTCCTTGTTTACAGTAATACCACCATTTCTCACTGATGTGATTTGGAATGGGGTCTGAATGCTCTTGAACTACAAATCAGGAGTCTTCTCATCAAAAAAGGAAGACATGATAACCAGAAGCTTCTTCAATATTCTTTTCAATCTCTCCTTGAAAGTGTCTTCCCTATATTATCCCCTACTGTATTCCATCTGATGATAGTTTTTATTTATCAACAAAGTACTTCATGCATCGATATAATGTCTCCTATACTATGTTGGTTATTAGTAGCTTGCGAAGCCCTTTTAATACACCATTGATGCACTCTACAATGTTTTTTGTCATGTGTCTGTACCTCTTCCCCCCCTCTATATGCCAATTCTCATTTCTCTTTTGGAATCTACATCATATAATCACAAACTTTTGAATTAGCCTACTGGATTTGTTCAAAACGTTCTTCAAACTGCCATTGGTATGACTCATATGCTATACATAATAGATGATATTTCACACAATTGGATTTTATCTTTATGTTTAAATAGTAAAAAATAAAAAAATACAATGTGTACCAAGCCTTGTGATTTACTTCTTCAACGGTTCGTTGTGGAATTTTTTATGCACATTGCTAGAAATGTGTCTAATGCAGAACTAACTATATGAATTTGGGTATATATATGTATCAAGATCCACATTTATTTCCTCATTAATTGCCTGATGGTGATTATATATCAAACAAAAACATAAATGTTGGTGAAATGGTTGTTGATACATGCCAGAAACCAACTCCATGATTCATAGTTTTCTTTCTCTATAACGGAAAAGGAAAGCAGGAGAGGTGAACAATTTTCATCTTGGGTTTCCACAATAAACAATATTCCCTTTTATCTTTTGTATATAAATGTTTCATTAATTTGAATAAACTATTTGCTGAAACAAAATACGGATATACAGGGAAGGAATGCCCAGAACAACTGATGAAATTGAATACAAGATAGATCAAGTCAGTTATCATGAGACACATGTTCATTTGAATCCATATGGATGAAAAATTGGTTATGATGCCTCAGTCTGGCTAGAAATTGTGGAAAAACCCGATATGAGTCATCCCAATCACCATAGACCTTCACAATTGCCTTCTTTTTTTCCATCCATGCCTTATTTTGGACAATCTTATAATCAAATGTCTGTTTAATCCTCTCTTTCAGAAGGGATGTTGGAACATCTTGACATATCCTAATCATCTCAACAATAACAGATGACACAAATTCTTCATCCAATGAGGTATGATCTTTCGTGAGGCTTGGATGAACACAAGTATGAGCTTCCTCAATCCTCCAGATTCTCCAACCTACAAATGTAATGTCCTAAATCACCCTCAATAGAAATATATAATCATCCCCATACTTCTCACACCGTATGACATATTTACTATGGCATGATTTTTGAACTATATAACTACAATGCCTCTCAATATGAAATCTATTTAGTGTGATTTTTAAAGCTTCTTTACTTGGAAAATTCCTTCCAATATATAATGTTTTGTCCAAATCACTAAACCTATCTGGTACAACTCCTGGAAACTCAGTTGCCGGTGTGATAACATTATTGTCAAATTCAGGCACATGTTTCATTACTTCTGACCAAGATGAAAGGAGTAGTGGATGATTTATTTTAGGTCGATGTTGATGTAAAACTAATTCATTTCTTGAATCCTCCTTTCTAACTTCTACTGAACCCTAATCATCAACATTGTTGTCACCATATGATCCTTCATTAAGAAACTCCTCATCCGAATTCATATTGAAATATATATATCCGAGAGATCATCTAGATTGTCCTCTTTTGCTGCATTGTTTGGAATAGACTCAATTTCATGGGGTGTACTATCTTTAACCACTCTTGTAATTATAAATCTTCGTACAACTAGATGTTATTGTAGTGCAGCATTAATATCAGCGTATAACTCCACAATGGTACCATCTGACCTTTGAGAAAATAAATTAATTTCTTGGACCCACTGTGCATCAGCAACCAATGGACAAGCTAGATGCCATAGTGTTGCCAGGAATTGAAAATGTTTATAGATCAAAGATTTGATCTCTTGATCGGGTCCCAGATCTAAGGAACCATTAATTATCTCTTGAAGGTCTCTTATGGTTACACAATCAGCTATACTAACCACCATTATTGGTTGTGTAGTATAAGAAGCTCTTTGCCCAATTTGAATAACCTCCCCATAGTAGTACACACAGGCAAACATGAATCTCTACGTCAAAAATGATTCTTTCATCAAAATTATGATACTATAACAAATATTAATAGTTAATTAAAATTAACTAATCATATGTATTCATTTTTATTCCTAAGTTATCATTAATTAATCTACAATTAATCATTACTAATAATAAGTATTATTTATACACTATATATAACTAACTAAACTACTTAATACATAACATCTTTAATTATTAACAATAACTTTTTTAACAAATCACTCATTCTTTAATCACTAGTTAATCAATATTAAGTTATTCATTAGTCGTTAATTATATTATATTATATTAATTAGTTATTTATAATTAAATAATCATATGTATTCATTTTTAATCCTAAGTTATCATTAATTAGTCTATTATTAGTCATTACTAATAATAAGTATTATTTCTAAATTATATATAACTAATCAAACTACTTAAATAGATTTAATTACTAATAATAACTTTCAGTCGTTAATGATTTTGTCCTTATTTCATTCTATAACATCATAATTATCATTTTATCATTGATAAATATACTAATTTGATTTTTTTAGATATTTTATTAGTTTATAAAGGAAATATGAATCATCTTAAGCATATTCCCTGGGAGTGTCAAAACATGAATGTAGCAAGGCCCGTTGTCATGTACCAGGATACCCCGGGTCAAGCTCGAAACTCCTTGTTGGAGTTTTCACTCCTAGGTACATCTGTACCAGAGCCACATCCACTTGTTTGTATGCAGACAGGGATTTTATTGCTTAGATAACCACATAGTATTTATGCTACCAAAATTTCACAATACTTAATCCTATGTTAATCCTAAGTTAATCTATAGTTAATCTTTACATAATCTATACCACTAACAATAATTATTTCAAACTATATATAACTAATTACTCAACCTAATAAAAAAAATATTAAGAAAAACCAAATATACTTAAAAAATGAAATATTTAAAACTAAAAAGAATTTAATTAAATAAAAAAAAAATATTGAATTAAATAAATAAAAATACCTCTATATGATTCTTTGAAAAAACCTGCATAGAAAATGAATTTTTTAGATAGAGAGGTAGAAGATTTAGGAGAGATGAAGGCAAGAATTGAGTGAGGAGAAGGGGGGCTGCCCTTTTATAGGGAGCTGAGGCAAAGGCGGCATCGCCGATTCCGCCATTCTCATTTGAGTAAGGCCAAAGGTGGCATCCCCCCCCCCCTCCGCCTTTACCATGTCATCGATCTGATCCAAAGGCAATGCGGGGGAGCAAAGTCAGCATCACTGATGCGGCCTTTGCCCATCAACACAAAGGCATCATTGGCGATGCCGACTTTGTAGTGTATTTTTTTAGAAAAAAATCAACCTATGCTGTTTTTTTCAGAAAAAGTATTAAAAAACTCAAATTAGAGGGAGATTTTGTGTGGCCCCTTTATTTAATTAGTTATAATTCATTTTGTTTTTATATAAATTACTATTATTTATTTTATATTCATATGTCTAGCCAATAAAATATCACCAAACATATTTTCATCTATCAAGAACCTTCCTTCCTTTCTCTTATCATTAATCTATGTTCACTAGAAAATTATTTACTTTATGTGACAAATATATTGATTTTTTCCTTTTCTTTCTCAGTATTTCTAAACCGTATGCAACTTTCAAGCGAAAAAGGATTTAAAATTGCATTATATAGAAATAATATTTATAAATTGACAAAATAATATTTCTTTTTAAATTTATAAGTAGTTTTAAATTGATAAAATAATACCACCTAATATTTTATTTCCACACAGTATTGATTTATAGATGTCACCATAAAATCAATTATTTTACTTATATATTTTTAGAGAAAAAAATATTGATCATTCATTGACCATTAATTTCAAATGTGTTATACGTTCAATTTTAAAAGGAAATGAAAGGGTGTATTTTTCATATAAGTAATTAATATTCAGTTACACTTTACAGCTGCCATTATTTTTTTTAAAAGTTAACGAAATGATGAACCTATTTTTCATCTATCAAATTTTTTCCATTACATTATGTTCACTATAATATTAATTATTTTATGTTGGAAATAGATCTAATTTCTAATGATTTTTTTCTTGGTATTTATAAACCATATGCGACATTTGAGGGAAAAAGGTTCTCACCTCGTATTAAATCGAAATAATATATTTGAATTGATAAAATAATGTTTTTTGATAATATTTTTATGAACCACGGTAAATGGGTTTTCAATTGCTGTGTCAAGTCGGTAGATAATTAATATCAATTTGATAGCTTGTAATAAGAAAATGATGGGTTGATCGATGCACATTTTCTGCCATCAAAGGATTTTTTCTGATCATTTATTTCATGAATAATGATGACCCCATAAAAGGGTATATTTGACTACAAATAATTTAGATTCAATTTATTGTTAGTGGTGTTATTATTTATTTTATATTCATTTTTCATATCAAGAAAAAAATTTCAATCTATTAAGAAACAACTCCTTCCAAAATGTTTATTTTCCTTCATTTTTCAAAAATAAAAATTTATATTTTTTGTATTTTGAACCACATAATTATTTCAAAGAAGCTCACATCATAAAAAGATCTAGTTTCCATGATTTATTTTCTCAGTATTTTTGAACCATAATCAAAAGAGGCATGGATGACTCATTCTTATGTTAAAAATTGATTTCATAATGGTCTTGACATCTAGTGTTACATATATTCCTCACCAAATCCAAAATACTTATGTTTGTAAATTTTGGTGCTCCAAATATTCAAACACTACATTGACCTTCACTAGTCCCAATCTAAAAATACACAGTGTGATCATCTTATAATATTTTTTATAAAACAAATAATGCACACTTTATGCTTCTCAAGCCCTAGATATATCCACCAAACCAATATAATGCTCATAAAAATTTCAGTGGTGTCTATTATTAACACTAGATAAAATCATTGATAAATGGATGCCTTTACCAGCACTAAAAAAAGCACTGCTAAATGCCCCTATTTTACCACAACGTTTTTGTAGCATTGATAAATCTCACACCTGTCATCGTTTTTTATCACTAATAAATGGTACTTTTATCAGTGCAAATAAAAGTGTTGAAAATGTATATTTTATAAAAAAATATCATAAAATATCATGTATTAATATATAAATATAATATATTTTATTAAATATGATTTATATAAAACTAACTATAAATTTACTGTTAATGTATAAAATATTTAGTGAAAAATGACTTATATAATAATTATAAACAATTATATATTATAAAAAAATATTTAATATATATATATATATATATGTTTAATTTTCTTAAATACGATTCATATAATACTAAATATGTATTTATAAATCATATTTAATATAGAAATTTATTTATATTAATATGTGGTATATTTAGTGAAAAATGATTTATAAGTTAATTAAAAATTAATATTAACTAAAAAAATTGACTAATTAATATTAATAAACATTTAATAACATCTTGTTTTATCAACGCTATTTTTTTCAATTTGACATATATATCAAATAATAAATATGTAATTATTAATTAAAAAATGACTAAATACGTTACACTGTATATGCCATATAATAATTTCACATGTATATATACAAAATTAATTCAATTTTATAGAGAAAATCATACACAAATAATAAATTTTTAATATTATTGTTTTATATTTTTATTCATTAATATTTAATATTTAATATATATATATTTTAATTATTAAATTTTATTCATTTTTCATATTTTTATTTAATATATACTATTTATTACTTTTTAATATATATATATATATATATATTAAATTTATTATTTATTGTTATTTATTTCATTAATAGATTTTTTTAATATTTTTGTAAGTTATTATTTTTTAATTTTTATTTGTTTAATATTTTTTTCAATTTTATTCATTTTTAATATTTATTTATATATATTGATTAACATTTTATATTTTTAATATAGTTTTAATTTATTTAATTAACACATGCATTCATTTTCATTTTAACATATATTCATTTATTTTTTATAAATTATATAATTAATAAATCTTATTTTTTTAATATTCATTCAATCTATTCATCTTTTAATTAAATTTCACTAATTTTTAAACAACCATTCATTTAATATTATTTATTTTTTAATAATGATAAGTGTTTTTACATTTTTTATAATGTATTCATTTTTAATATTTATTCAATTAATATTCTTATAATTTAGTTATTTTTAATGTTTTATAGATAATTATTAATTAATATATTTAATAATTTTAATATAGAAAAACTTTCATATTGATATATATATATATATATATCAATATATATAATATTTTCTTATATGATTTATATAATATAAAATATGTAATTACATTTAATAAGTCATATATTTAGTGAATATGTTTTATAATTAAAAATTAATATTAATTAAAAACATTGACCAATTAGTATTGAGTAATGGACGTTTAATAAAATGTCATTTGTTTTTTCAATTTAACATGTATCAAACTTGTGCTACATTAATTTCATACAAACATATACATAATTAATGAGATTTAATATAGAAACACACACACACACATAATATTTATGTAATTTATTCAATTTTTAATGTTCGTTTTTGAATTTTATTTATTAATATAATATATTTAAAATTTATTAGTTTTTTAATCGATAAATTTTATTTATTTTTTATATTTTAATTCAATACCTGGTATTTATTGCTTTTTAATATATTTTTTCTAATTTATATCATTTTTAATATTATTTATTTATTAATAATATTAAATTTTTTCTTAATATTTTTGTAATTTATTCATTTTCAGTTTTCATATGTTTAATATTTTTGTAATTTTATCCATTTTAATATTTATTTATACATGTTTATTTGTTAACTTTTAATGTTTTTAATATGGTTGTAATCTATATAATCAATATGTATTTATATTCATTCTAACATATATTCTTTTTAAATTTACTTAATAGTCTATATAATTAATAACACTAATTCATTTTTAATATTTCTGCAATACATTGATTTTTTAACGATTAAATTTTACTCTTTTTTAATATTCAATCATTTAATATTATTTAGTATCATTTATTCACTAATAATGTTAAATAATTTTACATTTTTATTACCTATTCATTTAATAATTTTATAATTTATTTATTTTTTATATTTATTTATAAAAATCTATTCATTAATATTTATTGTTTTTAATATGGTTGTAATGTATATATTTACTATGAATTTATATTCATTTTAATATATATTGATTTTTAATTTTTAAATAATTTATATAATTAATAAAACTTATTCATTTTTTTAATATTTTTGAAGTCTATTCAATATTAGTTATTGAATTTTAGTCATTTATAACATTCATGCATTCAAGATTACTTATTATTAATAATATTAATTTTTTTTACTTTTTTTTATAATTTATTCATTTTTAATATATATTCATTTAATATTTCTATAATCTATTTTAAATAGTTTTTACCGATAAAAATCATTGATAAATATAGTTTTTTTAGCGCTAAAATAAAAAAGCGCTGATAAAACCTATATTTATCAATGTTTTTCAGAAAGTGCTGATAAAACAATTTCAATCTTTTAAATATAACCCTAATAGAGAACTCTACTCACTCACGCTGTTCAAGTTCTCATGGAACTCAACATTTGTCTCCACTCCCCCTCAAACTTCTCAGATGAATCGACCCTTTCAAAATTTAAAGTATGTGATTATTTCTACTCCTTTTTAGTCTATCTTGTATTGTTTCACAATTTTTAGTTCTTCTTTTCCCATGTGTCCTGCGACCCCCCTTTCCACTGGGCCTATGGGTGCCATAGTGGCTTGCCCCTATACCATACAACCACTATTTTCAATTTTCAAAGGGTTTGGATACTCAATGCTTGAGCGTTTTTATTTTTTCATGATTGATAGTGGATCTTAACATACTATTGGTAGAAATTTATGTGATTGTTTATAGTTACCCATGGACAAATTTATATGAAAATGACAATGAATTATGAAGTTAATTTTTTTGTTAAAAATTTACAAGAAAAACTTTCGATAATGAAATCACATATATGTACGGTATTTTTATTTTTATTTAATTTTTTGATATTATATGCATTCATAAAATATTAAGGGGCTCACACATTCACATATGAAATATAAATTTTTTATACATGAATATATATATATATATATATCTTTATATATGCATACAGAAACATATATCTATATACTTATATATATTTAGTGTATATGTGGCTATGGGTTTGGAGTGGTTGAGTATTTTGGGCTTGCTCTAATTCGTTATGATTTTGGGTTTATGTAGAGTCCATAAGGATCGATAAAGGTCAGTTGTATTCTTATAATTAAGTGTGCATGGAAATAAATTAGCCGATTCTCCATCTGATTTTTTCTCATATGTGTATTACACTTTCCATTAATTTTGATTTCATCATATGTTATTAGAGTGTGAAAAGACTGTATTATTAACATGTTACCCTATAGATACACACACATATATCTACATACATATTATTATCATATTATTTCATCACATGACTTTTTCACAATTATTAATATGATTTCCAAAGGGTTTGGATACTCAAAATATTTTTTACTTAATAATGCAATATATTTGTCTTATGTTGTTTCTCAAGGAGGTTTGCAACATCCCATTATCCATTTTCAAGTAATTCCTTTCTCTTTAAATATTTTTCTCTTTAATTGCGTGTGTCTTGGGAATCTCAAGGGTGGAGAGCATTTGTTGGGTAAAATGACCTAAAGTTTGGGGGTGTATAATTGTTTGAATTAATGATGTCTGAGTATAAATGTGGTAATGGTTTTACATAGTTCTCTCCAAGTTTGGAGGACACCCAAGGTGTTGTGGGTTTTCGTGTGAGAATCTGTAGTTTTTGCAGTCTATAGGAGAAGTACACGCTGTGTAATGGGAGTAAAAGATGTGTATGTTCTGTAGGGTAGTTATCATGAACCTGGTACACAACGTGAATAGATTACATGCTTTGTAACGATTACACAACATGTAATGTTAAAAGATCAATTTTTTATAAAAAATAGAAATGAATTTCAGCATATATGAGACCTAAGGATTACATGATGTGTAAAGGTATTAAATATCTTGTAAATGTCATGGTGGTGGATTTTATATTGTTTTTCAGATGAAATTTTATTTCATTCATCCATAGCTCTTCTGGATCTTGACCTAGAGCCCTTCTCTGATGATTTTGAGAGTCTCCATTCGGTCTGGATTGATTTGTTCGGCAATTGATCACTGTTGCGGTTGGTTTCCATCTCTCTAGGTGAGTGATCCTTTCTGCTTCTCTGTTTCTTTGGTCACATTAGCATATTTTTGTTGTGTTATCAGATCTATTGACTCGTGGTGATGTTTCTTATTCTTTCCTTCTAGATTCATTGCACGGTCTTGTTCTAGGGGGCATTCCTTTGTTGGTTGTGGTGTTGAGGGTGTGGGTTCTTGAGGTATGTGTTTATTCCCCCTCTTCACTGATCTTTTTTATAAATTGAATTAATTATAAGATGTATATATTTTTTCTAGTTCTTCCCTTATAATTGTGGAATCCTTTATTCTGGTGGGTTCTATTATGGTCTTGTGCAACCCAAGTTTTGAGGTAGGTGGTTCCATCTATATCTTGTGTTTGTGAACTATATTGCTATTTTTTTGATAAATTGTTTTTTTAAATTTAATCGAATGATATTATTGATTCGTTTTGTGTGTGTGGAACTGGGTTTTTATAAAATACAGGTTTCCCCTAGATTCGGTAAATGGAAAACGGTTATCAAATAATTAGGAAATGGTTTTCAAATCATGGTTTGATGGAAATTGTTTGATGAACTAGTTTGAAAAATAGAGCACATGGGAAACCTTGGGTACTTATGTGGAAGTTTTAGTAATAGGTTTCATCCACTATCGGGGGGGGGGGGTGCTCTTGGGGCATTCCTATGCTCCCTAGGTCTGTTGTTCTAAGGACTTATTAGACCGGTTGGGAGGTTCACTTGTTGGGGTATTCCTCTTCTCTCTAGACTCGATTCATATGTCAAGTGGCTTGATGCGCATGAGATTTTCTATGTTTGGTACGAGTGTCCTAGCTATCCTGGCCTAGTGTGACCCCCATTATGATGTTATATATGCTTCTGATTTTATTTTGTATTGTTTTGTTGTATTTCCATAGACTTGTTATGAGAAATGATACATTCTTTTCTTTGTTTTGACATGATATACCTATTGTGATATATGGATATGAAATGTTTTGAAATTTATTTACCATCATTATTTGGCACTGTAAAAAAAGGGGAAATTAAATTGTTTTTCCATGCTTTTGATATAAAAACTACTAAACTATTATCATGACTTATTTTCTTTAATGTTGATCATTCATGGATTATTGTTCAAATACTTGATATGGAACACCTAGGTGAGACTCTAATGATCCTGTTATCTCATAACCTTCATACCCCTTTAGTGGTGCATAGAAATGGTTACATCTTTCAATGTAGGTAAATGAAAGGTGTCATAGTGATGCGGTAAGGTTTTTTGTCAGCTGAGTTGAGTAGGTGGTGGTGAGATGGTGGGAGTCTACCCACGCTATCACATAGAGTAGCTGTTTTTCCTGTTTTGGTAGTCCTTTGTGGTTGGACTTATACTTGTAGATTTTTTTACTCTCAAGTTATTGGTTTATGCTATTTGGTTTTAGTTGTGGCATATATTTGTCTTTCTACTATTGTCTCTTGTATATATATGTGCCATGTTGTTGGTCCAGGGTGGGGGAAATCATTCCCTTTGGTTGTTGTTCGATGCCTGAGTGCTAGTTTCTAGCCCGTGTGGATCGGGAATGCCCTTCGAGTATGTGGAAAATTTTGGTTGGGTACCATTTTAATAGGTTATTCAAGTAGGGTTTGTCATAGTTTGATATCTGAGGTGGTATGTACTCAAGAGCCCCTATATTGGGATGTTCAGTAGACTAAAGATAAGATTTTTGGGGCTTGAGAGATATATTGCAGCGAGTTCCTGGCCATATCTTGCTATGATGAGACTCAAGTTACCATGTAATTTTGGGATGTGTGTCTCCTATATTGAGTTCTTGTTGTTAATCTCAATTTTTTCTTATGAATTGTCTAGTTTGAACTGATATTTCTCTATTATATGACCATTTATTTTCTTTTATTGTGCGATAGTATGCCTCTGAGACATGTTCTACGAGTTCCTCAAGAGGGTTAAACTAATGCTACTCAAGGGAATCCTCTGATGGATCATAACTTCATCGAGGCTATCATGCGAACAGTCCATGCTATTGAGAATAATGTTCCACAAGATCAGAACACAGTTGTTGTAGTACAACCAGGAGCTGTAGGAGAAATATATTGATCACAATATTTATTGCATGAGAATCCAATATCCTATAAGGTATGAATGAACCTTAATAGGTGGAGGACTGGATTGGAATGATTGATCAGATCTTTTACTTCTACTGCACACCTTAGAGTATCAAGGTGAAGTGTGTAGCGTTCATAATTGAGGTTCCCTGCAAACATTGGTGGGATTTTGTGGTTCAGGTAGATAGGAACATGGTCTTAGACTAGAAGGGTTTCAAGACTCTATTTTTCCAATTGTTTTTTCCAGGGTCTCTGATGATGGTGATGTCTCTATAGTTCCTCTCTTTGTAGTAGGTAGAACATTTCTTGTCATCTTACACCGATTGGTTTGCTGAATTGGTTTGTTTCACACCAAATATTGTAAAAAATGAATGGTTGAAGGCTCAAAATTACCTGTAGTGTTTGCGATTGTATATTATATCATAGGTATTTATGCTAAAACTTTCAACTTATACAAAGACAGTGGACGAGGATATGATGGTAGAAAAGAATACGGTAGAGAATGTTGGATATTACGACCATCCTCTTCTACCTAGTGGTAGATTCAATGGTGTGCATGGGGAAAAAAGTGGTAGGATCATTACATGAGTGGTGAAGGTGGTTCTTGATAGAAGGAATCTACAAAAACTCTAGGTGTAGCTAGTGGTGTGCCTATGAATTTCTATTAATGTAGAAAATTTGGTCACACACGGTGTTCTTGTCCCTCAGCTACAAATATGTGTAATAGTTGTGGACATTATGGTCATCTTCAATGTTTCTTTTAGCCCATGTCTACTCCTAGATATGGTTAGGGATCATCAGCTGAAAAGGCTACTGTAGTGTAGTCAGATTCTTCAATGACTATAGGGCATTAGCCACAAGCCTCATGAGTGAAGTACCTTCATGCAGTATATGAAGTTTCGGTGGAGGTTGATGTAGGTCCAATGATATTGAGAAGTACTTTTTTTACTGCATCCTTTACAGTGATTGATTTATTTAATACCAATGCTTCCCACTCATTTATATCTTTACATTTTTTTATATGATTAACCTTCTGATGGAACTCAAGTTTTTTTAATAGAGTTATCAACACCTATTGGGAATAAGAAAGAGTATGGGTTTTAGTGTTCTTCTTAATCACTATAGATAGATGATGTGGAGTTAATATGTGTTATCATAATTATGTTAAATACCCTGGGGGGGGGGGGTGTATTAGGGTATGAAATATTAAAACAACTGCCTCTTCAGATCTTGTTTCATTGTAAAAAACACCCTTCTCTCTTCTTCTCATAGTAATATATGAATAGAAATGAAATTACGCACGAGACACAACATTTTTTTCCTGGTTCACCTTCACTGGGATACATCCAAGGATCATACAATGAAAATGTGTCAATTATACCAAATTAACTAAGGATCACTGCCAATAATGATGTTTGGGATATACCACTTTTATGTCCATAATCACTACCTTTACAATATTTAGGGCCATCTCAATGCATTCCCAAGGGTCATTCCCTATGCCTCTTTCTATGGCTCACTGCCGGTTGAAAGGATCACAATCTTGCTCTTCATTTTATCACTACTCCAGAAAGGATCCAAAGATAGTTTATGGACATGAAGGTCTATTTATTAATGCTAATTAATGAATCCTCAACTGTAGGTTGATTCACTGTTGATGCTCTTTTCGAGTTTCTCCTTCACTCTTGTGAAAACACCTGGATGTAACACTTCCACTTTCCAGAAATATGCAATAGACTTCTATTTACTGTAGACACAACAATTACCTCCATTTTGTAAATATCTTCATGTGATGGCAAGTATTCCTTTCCCTACATTGAATTTTGCAGTGAATAACCTGCTTCTGCAAGTATTTTCAGATAGTGCAGATTCTTTATATTCTTCTTCTCCTTCAGAATTTAGATATGACAATGATATTATTCATAAGTCAATGTAAGATCATATATACATGAAACATATTATAGTGTGATACCATTGTGTGATAACTTGGTGCATAAATCCTTATGTGATATCCTGGTTTGAACCTCTGATGCCTTGCACGAGTCTCACCTTGCACAAGTCCCTTGGTGCGAACCATCGCGAACCCCTGATGCGAACCTGCTTCATTGTGAACCCTGGGTGCAAACCCTTGTTGGTCATGAACCCTTAGTGTGAACCATTGTTTTCCGTGAACCCATAGTGTGAACCCTTATTCATCCGGAGCCCCTGGTGTGAACCCCTGATGAGCACTTTGCATGAGTCCCACTCTGCGCAAGTCTCTTCTGCCAATCTGCTTTTGCAAGTCCTCTTTCTCTCTTTGTGCAAGTCCCTCTTCAGATCATTCATGACACCTTGTAGAGAGTTCCCTTTGTGGGAGACCTTGTTCTGATCATGCAAAACACTTACACGATGCCAATTGTGTATACCCCTTATCCACGAACCTCTATCGTGAGATCTCACTGGGAGTCTCCTCTCTGGATGAGCTTCAAATTTATCTTTTAAGAAAAACTTCATCGATGTTTAAGGATCTGTCTTTCGATATATATAGGTGAGTTTCCACCACCTTATTTCCAAAAATCAAGAACAACCATTCACCTCATTTGGATCATGTGCTCCGCAAGATCTGGGTATGTCCAGATAACACCATTTCACTTTAGAGATAAACATATTATTTTTCACAACATTCTTGCACACTCTCTATATAGACCATATTAGTCATGTGAGACATCATCCAAAAATCAAATAAAAATCCAATATTTCACTCGTACAAACTCGCATGATCCCTGGCCTTTGTAGAACAACACAATGGGGACAAAAATGGAGGCGAGAGGTGTTCATGGTCACTATAAGACATGCGATGCGAGCCCCTGGTGACCCGCAATGCACTGTGAGTCCTTGGTGACATGTCCTCCATATCATGCGAAGTCTCTTTGTCTTGTCATCATTCACACTCCATGAACTCTCATTTATCATTTATTCCCAAGTGCAAGTTCTTGGCGTGAGTCATTGTTTGTGCTTTTCACGAGTCTCAAAAATAATCATGCGCTTCGTGAGTTATGAGCACGAGTCTTATTTTTTATATGCATAAGATCTGGGCATGAGCTCCAAAGACAATCATGAGTGCTGTGCAAGACCCCCTCAGTGAGATCCAGAGACAGTCATGAGTGCTACGCAAGACCTCTCTGCAATCTCCAATGACAATCATATGCATTATGTGAGATCTCACCAAGAGACTCAAATTCAATCACTCAAAATCTTGTGATTTTCGAAGTTATTATTTTCCAATAGATTTAATGAACCATCACATGTTCCAAAGACAACTATGAGTGTCACACTTGATCACATTGCAATATCAGTTTATCACTCATGCTAACTTTTCATGCCTTCTTTGATAACTAACCTTTGTCAACAACCTCAAACCGTGTCTACAAACACAATCAACCCAAAATCACCATCATGAGTGATTTTGGGATAACAATATCCCCTTTTGGGTATGTTTACAACTCTAAACATTTTTATACCACATAAAATTTTCATCCAATATCTTCCAAAAATTATCTTCTTGTGATTATGACAGTGATCAGAGATTTCCTCAGCATCCACTCAAAGCCCATATGAGCCATGCTTGGCATGAGAAACAAGATTATAATGTAAATTTCATCAACGAAACACTTTATTTATTTCCAAAACCACTATTATGATTTCATCACGAACCTTAGCTATCATGATATACAATCTTTGATCGATTAAATGTATCATCATCAGATTTAAAGCTCCCCCGAATTCGTTGCTCCCCCTATCAGCTTCTACCCCTTTCTTGATTAAGACATTACATTTTATTCCTGTTATATCACAATTTATCCCCCATTTTCAACGAACCTAAAGGTTACTTCATTTTGGTCTACAATAAGGTAAAGAACGCAAATCAACAAATTAGGAAAAACATATCATACATCAGGGATAGGGGGCCCACATCCATGCTTTTTCAAGAGAGGGGGAGTCGAATGGACTCCAAGAGCTAGTCGATTCCATTAAAACTCTTCTTTGGGTAAATCCTTTGTTAGAATGTCTATAACCTATATTTTTGTAGCCACATAATACAATTTCACAAGCCCTTGATCCACCATCTTCTTGATAAAATGATACTCGATTCCAATGTGCTTTATTACCGAGTGATGCACTTGATTTTTTCCCAGATTTATATCACTTTAATTATCAAAAAGGATTCTGATTGGGGACATCACTTTAACTCCCATGTCATCAAGCTGCTTCTTCATCCACAGTAACTATGTGCACGCTTGAGTGTCCATAATGTACTCAGCTTCTATGGTTCTCAATGAAATGAAATATTGTTTCTTGATTAGCCAAGAAATACACCACCTTACAAGATAGAATTCAACACATGAAGTTGATCTCTATCATTTTCTGATCTGGCCAAATCTGCATCTGTATAGCACAATAATTCTTGATGAGATTATTCATTATACAGAAAACCAAAATCCACTGTGCCTTTTATATACCGAAGTATTCTTTTCACTAAAATCATGTGAGTTTCCTTGGGATTACTTTGATACCTTACTGATTGACATGTGAAAAAAACAATATTCAGTCATGTCCCTATTAAGTACAATAGGATTTCATTGATCTGCCTTTATTCTGTGACATTTACCACTTTGCATTCATCATCTCATGATAGATTCATCCAGGTATCCACCAGAGTCGTCATATCCTTTTATTTATCCTTTACAAACCTTATCAATAATTACTAGGAATATTTAGGTTGAGAAATGAATGTGGAATTATTTCCTTGTGTCACCCATAAACCCAGGAAAAATTTCAGTTCACTAATCATTGACATTTCAAACTCACTTTTCATGAATTCTGTGAACTGATTTTAGTGAGATTCATCTGATCCACCAAATATTATTTCATAGACATATAACGGCACCGTAATACTTTTATTACTATCATTGTTGACGTATAGATTGTAATCATATCCACCACACTGAAAACCAATATTTTTCAAAAACAAATCTAGTATTGAATATCATGATCTTGGTGCTTTCCTTAACCCGCATAGCACCTTCTTCAGTCGGAAAACCCTATTTTTATATTCATGAATAAGAAAACCATCCATCTTCTCAGTATAAAATTAATCCTTCAGAACCCCATTCAGAAATGTAGACTTGAAATCCATCTGGAAAACTTTAAACTTTATTTTCACTACTATGACCAAGAATAATCTGATTATTTCTAGCCTTACAATAGGTTCAAATGTGTCATCAACATCGGTTCCTTCTATCTGGGAGTTCCCTTTGCACACCAATCATGATTTTTTTCAAATTAATATTCCATATTCAATCATCTTGTTTTAAAAGACCCATTTGGTACTTATGACATTATTATTTTTTGGCCTTAAAACAATCTCCCATGTTTGATTCTTCTCAATTTGGTCAAGATATTCATCTATATCCTAGACCCAGTTTTTATCTCCATATGCTTCCATAAAACCTTTAGGCTCTAACTATGATAATAATGATGCTTTATGTAGAGTCTTCATCCTCCTTGCCTGCATGGGCACTATCTGATCACCGATTATGTTTTGTTTATCAATTTTGGATCTTATCTTTGATCTTTTTCCAACAACTAGTTTGTGATCATCCTTTTAATTATCTAAATCCTCTTCCAAGTCAACCTCTTGAACTGTTATATCCCCTAATCTTCTTATCACTTCATCATTTTCCTCCTGAGACTGATATTTTAGTTGTTGAATATTCTTTTCATTCTCTACTATAGTTACATCATGGATTTCAAATACATTTCCCAGCCACCTATTGAAGCATTTATATGATTTTCTTTTCTTTGAGTATCCAAAAAATATCCCCTCATCTCCCTAAGATTCAAACTTCATATTTTCCTCCTTATTGAGAATGAAACACTTACTTTAGATGATTTCAAAGTACTTCAAAGTCAGATTCTTTCCACACCATAGCTTATATGGATATTTCTATTCTTTTGGACATAATAATGCACTATTTTATTTGTAGACTAATGTCATTGCTGCTTCTTTCCAAAAGTTCTTCGGAAAGGTCTTTCTCAATGAGCGTTTTTCTATTCAATTTGTTGATAATTCGATTTATTCTCCCAATAACTACATTTTATTATGGAGTTCTTATTATTGAACCATGATGTCTTATCTAATGTTTCTAAAGATAATCCTCTACTTGTCTATTTATGAACTCTATTCCATAATCCATTCAGATCTTCTAGATTTTTTTGACCTAGCATCTTTTCAACTTCCATTCGATATGTTCTTATGAATCTAAACAACTAATATAAGGGGGGATGATTGAAACCCATTCCATTCTGCCGAAATCATCAATTAAAATAATATAATATCTCCTCCCATCAATATCTCTTGGTTAAATGGGTCCGTACACATAAATTTGCACCAACTCAATCACTTTTTTTATCATTTCTATTTTACCTTATATATCTTTAGAATGATCTTCCCTTATTGAAAAACAACACATATATGAGTATGATCACATGATGGCCTAGGTAGGTTTCGATAAGTATCATATTTTGACAGATCTTCCAAGGATGTTTATATTAAGTAACTAAGATTTTTATTCCATAACTCATTTCCCTCTTCCTCGGATAGAAAAACATATCTTATTCTCCACTCACAATATAGATATTCCCTTTCATACACTTTCCATGAAAAACCACTACACTGTCCTTTCCCTTGATGACACATAATTTTTGGGAAAATCTGATGGAATTTCCTAAGTCGCATAGTTGACTAAAACTATGAAAGTTGTGAATCAAACCTTAAAAAATTATGGCATCGACACGTCTCATGTCTCATCCCTCAAACTTGGTTTTTTCTTGAGCCAATAATCTTAAAACCTTAATCATTACAAAATCTTACAAAAACATCCTTATCATACTTTATTAAATTCACTATATCCTTATTTACTAACATATTAGAGGTGAACCCACTATCAATTATCCATATTTCAGTGTGATTTGATGCTTTAAAATCAATCTCCGCCACTACTTATGATTCATCTTTCTTCTTTTTGATCCATGTTTTTGACTTCATACCAAGTACAAATTGATAATCTTGATCTTCTTCATTGTATAATGGATCATCTTCATCTTTTAGGTCTACAAATTGATTTTTCATTTTTAGCTTATTTTGTGATACATTTAGCTATTTTTTATGATCAAATTCATCTTACTTCTTCACATTCCATTCCAAGGTTGATGAGAAATATCTTTACATGTGTTTGAATCCTCCACACCAAAAATAATGACCATAAAATAATGACATAGAATATTTATATTTGTATGGATTCCTCTATTTATTTTTTCCATTCAGTACCTCTTGTTAATAGTGCATACATTTTATGAGTGTCCCATTTTTAACAACAATAAAATCTTATACGAGGATCATTCCTGTGTGAAATATTGTACTGATAGTTCTCCCTTTGGATTTCTGAATCATCTGATTCTAATTCATACACAAATCAATTTTTAATATAGGATTGAGATATTATTGTCTAACTTAAACCATTACTTATTTCTATTTGCAATCAAGCCCCATACCATTTGTATCATTTTGATCAATCATTTTACTTTCCTGACACCCCTTTTCCCACTTCACTAGAACTATGAATTCTACTTTTACCTTCTCTTTCTCATTCATATCTTTATTTTATGGAATCAAGAGCTTCAACTAATATTTCAATTTAATTAGCATGCATAAAAATTAATATTCAAGTTATTTGATGTGCTTGATTTTATCTTTTTCAGTTTTGGTCAAAACATCAATTTATATTTTCTATTCTTCACTTTTGATTCTATACTCATATATATTTTTCGATTTCTCTATTATTGAAGACTTTAGTTTTTTAATTTCTCCATTCAGATCATACTTCTCTTCTTCCTACTACTATATATAATGTTTGGTTTCATGAACCACCTTCTTGTACTTCTTTGAATTTTCTCCCCAAATATCTATTTCCTTAAGTTCAACTTCTAATTCATCCTAAAGGTCAACTCTTACTTTAACTTCTTCTTAATAATTGTCTCTTTCTTCCTTTTTTTATGAGATACCAACAACTACCACCATAAAATATACTTCATGATCCTTTTAGTCCTCCAAATCATTAGCCTCAGATTCTTCTGAACTTTTATCTTATTTTGAAAATAGATTATTCTTTTTGAATAATTTTTTCATGAAAATCTTGTTTCCTTTCACATAGGTTAAATATTTCTTCCTAGTAATTTACATTTCATCATCATAATTTTCTTGAAACTTTTTAGGGAACCTTGCACCAAGATGTCAAACCTTTCAACATTGAAAGCATGCAAGTGGGAGTTTCCCTTTGAAATTTCCTTTTCCTCTTCAAAAAATTGATAAAAGGAATGGCATGACTTCATCTGTGTATTATTCTTACTTCCTATGTTCAATATTGAGCTTCTTCATGGCCTTGAATGCCACTTATTTAGACTTCCCTTTTTCCAAAAACTTGTTATCATCATTTCTCATCTCGTATTCCATAAGAGTACTATGCAAGATATTTAATGTCAGATCCTTTATATCTTTATCTTTTAATACAAAAACATTCTGATTGATCAGAGGTGGGAGTCTTCTCAAGATGCGCTTGACAATCTTTACATCTTCAATAATTTATCTAAGACCATGCATGTATTCCACCACAATACTCACCTAGTTAAATAATTCATCAATAGACTCATTTGGGTGAGTTTTAAGATCCTCATAATTATTCCTTAAAACTTTTAGCATTGCTTATCTTACTTTTGAGTCACCCTCATCAATATTTAAAAACTTTTCCCACAAATCATGTGATTTTTTCATGAAATAAAATCCATATATATTTCATTGGATAGGACCCCTCTAAATCATTGATTTATTTGTCATCAATATCCAATTCCATTCATTCGTTCTGTAATAGAGAACCACTATCGATACTAGCTGAAATTCCATGCATCGCTGTTATAAATACATCCATTACTAAGGATCAGAAGTAGTGTTGCATATGATTCTTACATAATTGATTTCTTTTCATAGAATATTATAATCCATTTATGATTGGCAACCGCTATTTGTTCCTTTGAGAGAGAACCACTAAATTTCAACCTTTAGCTATGATACAAATTATTAGCCTAATTATGTTAAATACCCTAAGCGGGGGGGGGGGGGATGAATCTGGGTATGAAAGATTAAAAACATTTCCCATTAAAATCTTGTTTCATCATTAAACAAAACAATTTTATGTCTTCTTTAAATATTAATATATGAACAGAAATGAAATCATGCATGAAACACAACGATTTTTACTTGGTCCACCCTCACTAGGCTACAACCAAGGAGCATACAACAACAATTTTCCAATTGTACCAAATTCACTAAGGATCACTTCCAATAATGATGTTCGAGGTAGAACAATTCTATACCCAGGATCATTGATTTATAATGTTTAGTGTCAACTCACTACTTTCCCAAGGGCCACTCCCTATGTCTCTTTCTCTGGCTTACTACCGATGGAAATGATCACCGTCTTCCTCTTCCTTTTTCTCGCTACTCCAGAAAGTATCCACGCATAGTTTATGGACATGTATCTCCATTTAATATTTCTAATTAATGCATCCTCAACTATAGGTATATGATCTGTTGATGCTATTTCTGGGTTTCCCCTTAACTCTTGTGAAAACACCTAGATGCAACACATCCACTTTCCAGATAACTGGAAGATACTTCTCTTTACTGTAGAGAAAACAAATACCTCCACTTTTGAAATATCTTCAAGTGATTCTTTGTATTAATTTCACCACATTGAATGTTTTATTAAATATCCTCCTTATGAAATTATTTTTAGATAGTACACATCCTCTATCTTCTTCTTCTTATTCAGAATTCAGATGTTACAATGATACTATTCATAGGGAAATGTAAGAATGTTTCTCCATGTGTAATAGTATAGTGTGATACCCCTCTGTGAGACCTTGGTGTATAACTCCTTGTGAGAGATCCTGACATGAACCCTAGTTCCTTGCTCTAGTCTTACCTTGCGCATTTCCCTTGGTGAGAACCTTTGTGAACCCCTGATGCAAACCTCCTTCATCACGAAGCCCTAGAAAAAACCCTTGTTCATCATGAACCCATGGTGAGAACCCTTGTTCACCATAAACTCCTAGTGAAAACCCTTGTTCGTCATGATACCCTGGTGAGAACCCCTGATGCACACTTTGCATGAGTCTCACTCTACCCAAGTCTCTTCTACAAGTCTACTTTCGCAAGTCATATTTCTCTCTTTGTGCAAGTATCTGTTCAAATCATGCACAACAGCTTGGAGTGAGTTCCCTTTGTGTGAGTCCTTGTTCTGATCATGCACAACACTTACCCAATGCCAATTGTGTATTCCCTTTCCCTGTGAACCTCTGTCATGAGATCTCACCATGAGTCTCCTCTCTGAATGAGCTTCAGATTTGTCTATTGAGAAAAAAATTCATTGATGTTTAAGGACAGGTCTTGGTGTATATATATGAGGGTACAATACCTTATTTTGACAAATTGTGGACAATTGTCCACCTCAATTAGATCACATGCTATGTAAGATCTTGGTGTGAGATCTTCTCGTGCTTTGTATGAGATCCAGGTGTGAGTCCTCAGTAACATGTTCACCTTACCTCACAAAAGACCTTCGGCTTTTCAGTCTCACCGCACGAAATCACTTGTGTATGTCCAGAAATATCCATGGAACTTTAGGGACAAAAATGTATATTTTTTCAGAACATTATTTCACAATCTTCATATGACCCATATTTTTCATTAAATACATCATTGAAAAATTAAATAAAAAACCTATATATCATTCGTACAAAATTGAATTTTCAATGGCCTTTGCAGAACAACACAATGAGGAGAAAAATGAAGGGGGTGAGAGGTGTTCATGGTCATTGTAAGACATGCGATGTGAGCCCCTAGAGACCCGC
Organism: Viscum album; assembly: GCA_963277665.1. Lineage (NCBI taxonomy): Eukaryota > Viridiplantae > Streptophyta > Magnoliopsida > Santalales > Viscaceae > Viscum > Viscum album. Next base: position 1,102,062,284 of record OY728134.1, on the reverse strand, counting down.
AATGCACCATGAGTCCTTGGTGACATGTCTTCCATATCATACGAAGTCCCTTTTTATTTTCAATATTCTCACTCTGTAAACTCTCATTCAATATTCACACTCAAGTGTGAGTCCCTGGTGTGAGTCCTCATTTTCATTTTTCATGAGTCTCAAAGACAATAATGTGTTTCATGAGTTCTGAGTGCAAGTACTATTTTCTATTTATGTAAGATTTGGGTTTGAGCTCCAAATATAATCATGAGTTCTATGAAACCCCTCTACGAGATCCAAAGATAGTCATCAGTGTTATGCAAGACCTCTCCATGAGATCCAAATACAATCATGTAAATTGCATCAGATCTCACCATGAGACTAAAATTCAATCAAATGAAATCATGTTATTTTCAATGTTATTTTCTTCCCGTACATTTCATGAACTATCATGTGTTCCAATGAAAACCCTGAGTGTCATACATAATCACATTGCAATATTAGCTTAGCAGTCACATTAACTCATCATGCCTTTTTTGACAGCTAGCCTTTCTCAACAAACTTGAACCTTGTCAATTAACACAATCATCCCAAAAGAACCATCGTGAAGGATTTTTTGGTAAATAGTATGAGATTTTCTTGATCTTTATTTGGATTTGCTCGACATCATCATCGAGATAGATTGACTTGTTGCTCATCATTATGAGGGTGATTGTTATCATGAGCATGTCTCATTTCTTATGGAAAATGTGAGCTCATAGGTGTTTCAGGGAGTGTGGGATATAAGGTATGACCATATATAAAATTCCCACTTTGAGATCATTATTTTTTTATATTGTTGTAGTTGAGACCAATAATGTTTCTTTTTTTGTTGATCTTCCCACCATTATTCAATATTTTCCAGAAATTTTTTCAGATGATTTATCTGAGCTTCCTCTAGTGAGGGAGGCAGAGTTTACAATTTTCCTAGTTCTTAGGATGCAACCGATATCAATACCTTATTATTGTATGACACCAGAAGAGTTGAAATAAATCAAGATTCAGTTAGTCAACTTGGTGAAAAAGGGACTTGTTTCCCCTAGTGTTTCACCTTGGGCAACCCTAGTTCTCTTTTCAAATAAGGCACATGATTCACTCTAATTGTGTGTGAACTATTAGAATTTTAACTAGGTAATAGTTAATAACAAGTATCGTTTTTCTCATGTGGATGATTTTTTTGATCAGTTAAAGGGGGAAAAGTTTTTTTTGAAGAATTATCTTCAGTCGGTTTATAATCAGCTCACAGTTTGGGAGTGTGATATAATAAATACAACTTTCAGGAGAAGTTATGAACATTACGAATATATTTTGATGCTATTTATTCTGAATAAAAATCCTCTAGTTTTCATTGATTTTATTAATTAGATATTTCATAAGTATCTTGAAACTTTTTTGATAGTTTTTGTAGATGAAATTTTGGTTTATTCAATGTCCAAGAACGGGCATGAGCACCATCTGAGTTTGGTTTTGGAAATCCCAAGGAATCTCCATTTTTAAAGAAATATTTTGAAATGAAACTTTTGGATTCAAAATGTGAAATTATTGGGGCATGTGATTTCTAAGAATGGATTATTAGTTTATCCTAAGAAGTTAAAGGTTGATTTTTCATGCAAGATCCATGAAATTTATTTGAGATTCAGATATTCCTTGGTCTTGCTGGATACTATCTATAGTTCATTAAGGATTTCTCAAAATAGGAGAAACCTTTAAAGACTCTTACTAAGAAAGGGGTAAAATTCAAATAAAATGAAAACAATCGGTAATCTTTCTACGATCTAAAAATTATTCTGGCATTGTATCCCATTTTGATCTTAGATGATCCCAGTAAGGTGTATGTGTCTTTCTATTAGGATTTTGGTGATGGTTTGGGTTGCATGATCATACAGAATGATCATGTAGTGGATTATGGATCTATTCATATTTGAACACATGAGAAGAGTTACCCCAATCACGATTTAGAGTTTCTTATATTAATGCATATGCTTAAGTGTTAGAGGCATTATCTTTTTGGGGGAAAGGTTCATAGTTTTTTTGACCATAAGAGTTTGAGTTATATATTTTCCAAGAAAGACATGAATCTTAGATAGAGTTAGTGGGTGGAATACCAATATACATTTGACTTAAATATCAACTATACCCCAGGGAAGGGGAATGTCATTATAGGACCTCTTATTATGAATGTGCCATTGCAATTTGTTCCACAATCGAAGGAATAATGGAAACTTATGGTGATTTTTGTTCAGTTGCATCTAGATTCTAAGGAGGATGTTTTAGGAATGGTTTTGACCAATGTTCATTTATAATCATCTCTTATCGAGTCTATTATGAATGTTCAAAAATAAGATGATGAGTTCATAGGAATTCAAGAAACCCTATATGGTGGAGAGATTATTTCAGGTTAGTCTCTCTCTTCATATGGTATTCTTAGTTCTGGGAATCTGATTATCATCCAGTATCTACGAGGAGATGGTTTTTATTATTATCATAGTTCATCGTGGGCCATTAATTCGGGCACTATAAATATGTATTATTTCATTAGAAGATGATTTTTGTGGTCGGGTATGAAGTGTGTCATTGCTAATTTTGTGTCCTCTTATTACACCAGCCAACAGATCAAAGAAGAGAAATAGAAACCTCATGGTTTATTTTTCCGCTTATAGTTCTAGTTTGGAAATGGGATGTGGTATCAATGGATTTTGTTTTTTGGATTACCACAGACCCCCTAAGGGAGAAATACTATCTGGGTGGTGATTGATCAGTTTAAAAAATATGATCATTTTATTCTGATCAAAGGCACTATAAAATTTGAAGATCTAGGAATACTGTATGTATAGAAAATTTTGAGGTTACATGGGGTTTCTTTTACCATTGATTCAGAGAGGGATCCGAGGTTTACTTCTAGGTTTTGGAGTAGTCTCCAAGTGGCAGTGGGGAATCATGTTAGATTGAGTATAACTTATCATCCATAGATAGATGGTCAGACAGAGCGTGCTATTCAGATTTTGGAGCATATGCTTCTTTCCAGTGTCTAGGATTTTTGTGGATCTTAGAATATCCATTTGGTACTGGTTGATTTTGTTTATAAGAAACATTATCATTATTTAATCAAAATATCTTATTTTGAGGCTTTGTATGGTCACCGATGAAGATCTTCTCTCTGTTGGGTAGACAAGGATAAAGTTTCTTGAGTTGGACTAAGTTTGGTTCAAGATATACATTAGTGTCTAGATATAGCATAGATTCAAAATAAGTATTATGTGGATAAATGGCCTCTTTCTTTAGAGATTTACATAGGTGACTAGATTTTCTATAAATATTCTCTTTGGTTGGATCATCATTGGCTTGGGAAATAGGTAAAGTTGGTTATAAGATATGTTGAACCATTTGAGGTCATTGAGTAGCTTGGGGAGGTCTCTTATCAGTTGACATTTTTGGCTCATTTGACAGGCATTCATGATATATTCCACGTATTTTAAATTTTGAAATATAATCCTAAACCCTCTCATGTTTTGAGTTTGGAAGAGATTGAGTTAGGACATGGTGTTTCTATTGTTGAGCATCCAGTTGAGATAGTTGACTCTCAAGTTAACGTATTTCAGGGAAGTCAATTTCCTTTTTTTAGAGTACTATGGTGACACAAAGCAGATTCTTATGAGACTTAGGAGAATGAGTCGTTGATGAGGGAGTAGTGGAATCACCTCATTACCATACTTCATTCTTCCACATAACTTCATGGGGATGGAAAGTATTATGGTGGGGAGTTTATAACATACAGTTTGGATGTATGTTTGTTTTAATTAATGGAGTATAGGTATAAATTTATTAATGTATTTTTGGTGTTCTCCCAACGTTTTGAGGACCCACGAGGTGTTTTGGGTTTTCATGTGAGAATCTGCCGTTTTTGCAGTCTGTAGGAGAAGTACACAATGTGTAACGGGAGTACATGATGTGTAAGTTCTATAGGGAATACACTGTTAAAATGGTACATAGCGTGAATGGATTACACTCTATGTAATGATTACACATTGTGTAATGTTAAAAGTTTTTTCATAAAAGGTGACATGTTATTTGGTGTATCTGTTCCCTAAGGATTACACGACATGTAATGGGATTACACACTGTGTAAATTACACAGTGTTGGCTTTTAGGGTGCCTTCTGGCTGAAATTTTATTTCTTTCATCCACAAATCCTTTAGATATTGACCTAGATCACTTCCCTAGTGATTTAGGAGTCTCTGTTTGGTCTAGAGTGATTTATTTGGTGATTGATCACCATTATGATTGGTTTTATATCTCCAGGTGAGTGAGCCTTTATGTTTCTTTTTTTCTTTGGTGATGGTGGAACACTTATGTTGAGTTATCAGACCTTTTTACCCAAGGTGAGGTTTGTTATTGTTTCCTTCTAGATCTGTTGTGTGGTCTTATTCTGAGGCCATTCCTTTATTGGTTGTGGTGCAGAAGATGTGAGTTCTTGAGGTATGTGTTGATTCATCTTCTCCACTAATCTTCTTCACAAATTTAATTGATTATAAGATTTTTATATTTGTTCTAGGGCCTTCGTTTTCATTTTTTAATCTTTTATTGTGGTAGGTTCAATTGCGGGCATGTGCGAACATAGTTTTGAGGTAGGTGGTTCCATATCTAGCCTGTGTTGGTGAATTGCATTACAAATTTTTTGATAAATTATTTTATAAAATGAAATGGAATGATATGATTGATTTTTTTCATGTGTGTGTAAGTGGGTTTTTATAAAACATGGTTTCCCACTAGTTTTGGTAAATGGAAATGGGATTTCAAAGCATTGTGAAATGGTTTTCAAATAATGGTTTGATGAACTAGTTTGTAAAATAAATTACATGTGTAGCCTTGGGTACTTAGGCGGAAGATATAATAATAGTTATCATCCACTACCAGGGGGTTTTCTCTTGGGAATTTCTTCTTCTCCCTAGTCCCATTATTCTAAGGACTTGTTAGACATGTTTAAAGGTTCACTTATTGTGGTGTTCCTCTGATCTCTAGACTCTATGCATATGCCTAGTGGATTTATGTGTATGAAATTTTCTATGTTATATATGAGTGTCCTAGCTATCATTAACTAGTGTGATCCTTGACGTGATGTTACATATTCTTCTGATTTTGGTTTATACTATTTTGTTGTACTACTATAGACTAGATATGAAAAATGATACATGATTTGCTTTGTTTTTACTTGATATATCTACTATGATATATGGATATGAAATTATTAGAAATTAATTTATCCGCACTATTTGGAAATGTGGAAAAATTAGAAATTAAACTATTTTCCACACTTTTGATATAAAAAATATTATTCAATTATCATTCCTTGTTTTCTTTAAATTTGAGCATGTTTGTATTATTGTTTAGAGGCTTGATATGGAACACCTGGGTGAGACCCTACTAAGCCTGTTAGATCACACCCTGCACACCCCTTCAGTGGTGTGTAGACATGGTTATGTATTTCAATGAAAATAAATTAAAGGTACTTTAGTGAGGTGAAAAGGATTTCTATTAGTGGAGTTGAGTAGCTGGTGGTGATATGGTGAGAGTCTTTACGTGCTATCACATAGAGTAGTTGTTTTTATTATTTTGGTAGTCCTTTGTGGTTAGAATTATACTTTTTGATTTAACATACTCTTGATTTGTTGGTTTCAAATATTTGGTTTTAGTTATGTCATATTTTTATCTTTATGATATTTTCTCTTCTATATATATCTGCAACATTGTTGGTTCAAGTTGGAAAAATTGTTCCCTTTGGTGTTTTATGCCCGTGTACTAGTTTCCATTCCATGGGGATTGGGAACAAGCTTTGGCTATGTGGAAAATTCAGGTCTAGTACTAGTTTGAGATGGTATTTAGGTTGGGTTCATCACAAGGTTTCTAATTGAGTATTTTTTCAATTAAAATATTAATTGATTCAAAATTAATATAATTGGATTTACTAAAAACAGATTTACGATGCAATTCAAAATAGTGATTTTTTTGGGAAATGAGTGTAGAAATAATAGGTTTTGAAGTATGAAAAATTAATTGTGAGAGTGATAGAGGGTTGAAAATAGAATAATTCATCTTTTGAGGAAAGTAAGAACTATATTTAGAGTATTGACCTTAAACATGTTCACGCTATGCAAACATTCCCAAAATAGAGCATGTATACACTCAAATTTTGATTCTTTGTTTACATATCAATGCATATATATATATATAATTTATACCTTATGTTTATTTATTTATTTTTTGTACAAAATTAATATTATTAAACCTTATAGGATGAATATGAATAGAAAATGGATAAATTCTAATCATATAACAAATGAGTATGAAGATGGAGTTAAAGAGTTCATCAAGTTCGAAATAGACCATGAATATGACCATTCTCAAATCATTTTTATTTGTTTACATTATTCTTATTATAAAAAAATTCATCCATAATATTTGGTAGGAAATTTGATTTTTCATGAAATAAATCAAAGATTTAAATGTTGGAGTAAACATGGGAAAAAAATGAATTTACATACCATCTAGGATGATACAACAATTTATGGATCATTTGATTTGAATAATAGTGAAAAATATGTTGTATATTTTATAGAATAAATGGAAATTACAATTTAAGATTACCTTTATGATTTTCCAAATTGTTTTGAGAAGTTAGATAATTTTTCAAAGGGACTGTTGTATACTGATTGTACTAAATATGCAACATTACCAGATATATTTATGTTTTATAATTTGAAATCTAGAAGAGAATGTAATAAATCTTTTGGGGGTACAAAGTATTACTTACAATATTTATCCATTCATATTGGAAAATTATAATGTTTCATCGTGGTTATGCATGAAGCACAAATTCATTATGTTGTATCTTCTTATATCTAGACTAAAACAACCTGATAATGATATTGATTTCTATTTAGATCAATTTACCAAAGATCTAATATTTATATGAGATATATGTGTTACATTTTATGATGATCATAGAATTGAATAGTTTACATTGATACCCATGTTGTAAGGGATTATAAATGAATTTCCTTCTTATGAAAAGTTGTGAGGCTATAAAATTATAGTAATTTTGGGGTGTCCAATTTTTGAAGAAGGTACACACTCGGTTTGGTTGAAACATTCCTCGAAGATTTTTTTAGGACATTAAATTTTTTTACCCTAAAGGCATAAATACCGACCCTTGATGACATAAATCGATAGAAATACAGAATAATTTACAACATTGTCTCCGCTAAAGGATGATTAACTATTCGAGAAAGTAAAATATATTGACACTGATTTCGATAAACCTTTTTTTGGGAAAAAACATATGAAATATAGTTTAAAAAATAGATAAATTTTCTTTGAATTACCATACTAGAATTTCTTGTATGTTAGGAATTTTCTTGATGTCATGCATATAGAAAAAATGTATGTGATAATGTTATTGGTACATTACTAAATGTACTAGAGAAAACTAAATGTGGAATTAAGGCTAGGTTAGACATTATTGACATGGGGATAAGGGAAGGGTTGGTTCCATTGAAGGGTGAAAGATTAAATTTTCTTCCTTCAGTAGCTTACACTCTATCTATACAAGAAAATTTTCATTCTTGTAACTTACTTAAATGGTATAATAGTTCTAGAAAGATATTCATCAAACATCAAGAATACCGATTCAATGACTAGTTTGAAATTACAAGTTCTAAAATTTAATGTCCATCATTTTTATGTAATATTTAATTCCAGTAGCTTTACATTTAATTCTTCCTAAAATTCATGACATTCATTAACCAAAATTTTCTTATTTTTCAAATCTAGATGAAATAATGTTATAGATCCAATAAAGTTTCCAATCCTAAATAAGGAAATTAAAGTCATATTATGTGAACCACATATGTTTTTTCCACCAAAATTATTTGATATAGTATTCTACTAAATGGTTCACAAGGTTAGAGAAATTCAACTACGTAGTCCTATACATTATAGATGGATGTACCCCATTGAATGTTATATAAATATTTTAAAATGGAACATCAAGAATCAAAGTAATATAGAAGGTTTTATTATAGATCAATATGTTTTTGAAAAAGCTATTGAATTCTATACTGATTACCTATTAGATATTGATAGCATTGGTCTCCCAAAATCTCATCATAATGAATGCCTTTTGGGTGAACATATTTTTGGAAGATATTTTGTTACAATTACCATTATAGAGTGGGATAAATCTTACCTTTAAATTTTACATAATAGTATAGAGTTTTACCTATACATTGAAGAACACAAATTAATTCTCATACACTTGAATCCATCAAGGGGTGAAATATGGATATAAAATTCCCCTAATAAATAGTTTATAAGACAATTTCAAGATCATATTTATAAGGAGTTATCTTTAAATACAAATTCAATTGATGAAAAACCTCGATGGATATCCATTGGAACAAATGAAAATGTTATATCTTACACTGGTTTTGTAATTATTGGTTATACATTATATATGAAGGAACTAGATGAACATAGTACGATGAAAAATATTGAAGTTAATCTTATGGTGGAAGTGAATCATGAATCTAGTTCCAAGGATATAAATCCAATTTATTTGAATATTTCATATTTCAATATCATCGAAAAAATATATGAGTTGGATTATACAACATTTCAAGTGTTGATTTTCCATTTCATGCGAGTTGAAAACTAGAGTTTAGTTAAAGTTGATGAATTGGGCTTCATGAATGTGAATATTAGTTTGGAAGTGTATAAGGATGAACCATTCTAAATGAAATCATAAGCCATGCAAGTATTTTACATCCCAGATCCAGGAAACATGCATTGATCAATTTTTATATTAGAAACTAAAACAACTATAAGATTAGATGAAAATTCAATCAAGGATGAATCTTTTATTGGGAGATCATAATCATTTCATGATAGTCCCAATGGAAACATTGTCTTGTATCCTACATGGGACCACAAGGAAGGGTTTTAGATACTTGATAGTGGAACGAAATCCCTTCAACATTTAAAGAAAAAATGGAGTTCAATGAATAATTTAAAGATTTTTTTAATATACTATGATTTTACCCATAATATTTTGTGTTCACTATTAAATTTACATAATATAAATTAAATTTTTGACTACTCATGGAAATAATGACTTATCCACACATTGATGTTACCATTCCTGAGGAAGAATACACCGACAATGCTAAAACTTTGGAATTATTAGGGGATCAATAATATATCAATGAAAAAAAAAATAACGGTGAAAAATAACCATGTTAACTAAATATATCAAGGAAATAATAAAAGGTATAAAATTTTAGTTTGGCTGTAATCAACGTGGCCAACCTATTGATCCCAAAAATTCAATTTTCAATAGTTACACTTCGGTCACGATGAGAATACATGTGCCAATTGATGTAGATACGTGGAAAAATGTCATAACTTCATTAAAGTCAAACATTTGTGAAGATATTAAGGTAATGTTATGACATAATTTCTCCATTTTATCAAAAAATTATACATTAAAATGTTGATTTACGTTTTATTATCCCTTTTAGAGTTAATTTATTTTAGATGATTACCATAATAAATTTGTATCAATAGTCACATAAAAAGCTCATAAATCCTTGAAAACACTTCTAAAATAGAAATATCTTAGGGATACTGAGGGGAAAATAAACCCCCACCCACCAGCTATATATAAAAAAATTTTAAACTAAGAAATAAAGAAATATTTCATTAATTTTTGTGATGAGGAATCATTTCATGTGTATTGTAATTGATAATATTTTATTTTATATTATTTATTTTATCCAATTTGATTAAAAATTGTTAATTTTTGAAATAAAAAAGGAGTAGTTAAAATAAGAAATGTGCATCAAAACCAATATACCCCCACCATAAAGAAAGGATAGGGTATGATTCACTTGAAAAGAAAATGGTATGTATTTTAAAACCATAGTAAAAGTTTTATGTGATATTAAATAACATATGATTCATTGTTTATATGCAGGTTGATGAATTAGAATCCAAATCCACTTCCATCCCAAATCATTTGCTATGGAAGGAGTATAGTATAAATAATGATGTGAAAACTAGTATAATAAAACACATAGTTAATCATGTGTAAGTATGAAATAATAATAATTTTCTATTATTTATTATAGTATTATATAAATGTACCTATTTATTTTATTATGTTTTTTATATGGGTTAGACATAGAAATAAACATTAACTGTGCCTAAGGAATAAATACATTCAATAGCTTTGAAGTGTTCAGAACAATATGGTCACGTTAGGGTGTGGATTTTGGAGTGTCACCTCAAATATATTTTGAGAAGAAAAAACCACAAGGAGATAAATATGAGATGTTTAAAGTCCTGCAAACAGAAATATATGATTTAAAATATATTATTGTCTAGTTTTGTTTAGTGTACCAGTATATGTGAAAGGAACAAAGATAAGAAATAGTAGAACAAAGATCAGTACATGAAGAGCCATATGGCCCCACTAGCATTGTGGTTATAAAATCCCCTCGACCGCTTTCCTTACCCAAGGTAATCAATTTTTTCATAACTCTTTCTCTTAAATGAGAATAAAACAACTTATGATAACTTTATATTGAAAATATTTTGAAGGGTAAAATTGTATGTGATTTATATCTATCAACACTGGCACATTTCCTTGTTTCAAGTTTTATAATGTACAATATACCAAGAGAAATTATACAAAATAAAAATCTCCCAAAAGATCATGTAAGAGTAAGGATTGAAGTAGCTCAAGATCTAAGCATCAAGTTTCCCATCCGTCTTGATGATCTGGATGTTACAATGGTCAATTAAGCTATTTTAACTTTCACAGCATAGCCATTTAATCTTATAAAGATACATGAGGTATGTCCTTAACAATTTTTTTTCAAACGAAAAACCATTAATATTTGATGAAAAAAGTTCTGAAATGAGTTATGGTATTACTAATGGAAAAAAATGAAGGTGCAATGGAAGGTTGAATCAATAAAATTTGGTGGATCAACCAAGAAATCAATGGGACCTTCTCAGAGTACTTTCACCCACCAATTACACTGCTTCATATATTAACATTACAAGTTCATGCATACACTAAATTAAAAGATGAAAATATATCCTATATTGAATATGAAGAATAAATATTTCGAGATTCCATTACATAAATAGTTAGTATCGAGAGTATAAATGAAATCATTATGTTTGAATGAATGGGAGTATCAATTGTGAATACATACATGAGGTACATTTTCATAATCTATTTTTACAAAAATGTTCTACTTTGTTCATTACAGTTAATAAATTTTCATATTTTATAGAAGCATATATATTAATAATATATAATCATAAAACTTCCAAAAAAGAAAGATTTAGACTCATTAATCCTACCATTATTGCAATTGATAAAAATCATTTGGAAATAGAAGAAACTAAAAATAAAAAATATGAACTAAGAATGGTGTTTGAAAAAAAAAGACAACAAACTCCACTTGATTCCTATAATGTAGGGGAAAATCTCAATAATCTAATCATATAAAATATTTTTTATTACTTTTTTTTTGTTTTTTAAGAAGTACTGGATGCTTATCACACTCAATTTGGGTACCTAGAATATAGATTTTTAGATCCAAAGCATGGATTTCTAACAAATTGACCACACATGATATATGATGTGAATCTGTAATGCACAACAATCAAAATTTTATAAATAAAATTAAAATTATATATTTTAGTTTGTGTTTTAACAATAATTGTTTTATGATAGGGTGATTTATAAAAATAATCTATTTTTTGGTATGAGGTCGGTGATTGAAGATAAGAAACCCAAGGATTTATTCAAATAGAGATATATTGAGGTATATATAATAATATTTAACTATCAAAACATATTTGAAATAATTTACTTATTTTGGTCAATGTATATACATTATCTGAAATAATACAATGACAATGATTCTGGATGTTATGTTTGAAAATTTATAAAAGATATCATATACCATCAACAAACCAGTATCCTTGAGTAGGTAAATTTCGAAGGTAATTATAATTTAATTTAAAATATTTTTTTAATCATTTAGTTGTATATTTTTTTAATACTACCAGTATTTTCAACTGTCTATGTGCTCAAAAGAAGAAGTAAATTTGTTAAGAGATTAGTGGGAAGAGTACATCATGTAGAAATTTTTATTGAGATCAAGTTGAGGTTATTATGTGTTATGTTTGTGATCTAGTATATACAATGACCTTAGAGATACATTTGGGATGTGACGAATTAGTATTTTAATTATTAGGTATTATTTTCCAAAAATAAAATTCACGTAGTGTTTGAAATCTATTGGTTATATTTTTATTCTAATCCTATATTTTCAATTTGCATCCAATTTTTTCCCATATTTGATCCTTCTATCACTTTAAATTAATTAGAACCCCATTATTAATTTTATTCCCCTTTTGAGTGAGGATATAGAGTTGATAATCCTCCACCACTCGTGGTTCCTCTACTGGATGAAAATGATATAAATGTAATGATTGTGGGTGCTGCATCTAAGAGAAGATACAAAATCATCTCTATAACAAGCCACAACTTTATGGGAAATCATTTCAGATACATTCCAATATACCTGATTCTTCTACGAATATAGTTTAACCTTTGAGATACATTTAATAAACCCACATATCATGTGATTAATTCAATATTCTTTATGTTACTATAATTTTTAAATGCTTCAAAAGAGTATCTTCTCATTACCTAATTGACTATGAATTTCTTTTCAACTATTCACTAATTTCATTATTCTAGGGGTTATGATGATTTTCTATAAATTGTAATTTTTTTGGTGATGAACCTGTAAAGAAATAAATAATTTAGCTACTTCTCAATGATAAGTATCATGGAGTGTTAAATTCTACAAATGCTATAATAGCTAGTAACATATTCAAAACTTCTTGTGCTCATGAGATATTAGACTTGGGGCTATAGTTTATATAATTGTGAGAGGAAAATAGGTCATGGATCTTTCTACCAATAAATTCGAAGACATATTACCAACCAATGGGGAGTATTTCCAACCTTATGGTGTAGCGGTGTGTCCCTTATGTTTGTTTTTCATCATTTTAATCAAGGAATATTCATATTTTTTTATTGTTTTTAGTACTATATTCAAGATATAATTCCCCTATGCCCAAGCATTGTAGGTTAGAAATGATGAAGATTTGGAAACAAAGAAACCTTACCCAAAATGAGAGAGGTTTCAATGGTAACCTTCTCATATTTTATGAAAGAACATTAATATTAGTGACCCTTATATGGGAATGATACTTCTATGCTCTTAGACTCATCATTTTCATTTTGTGTTTTGATGTCATTTGTTGAGTTTGTACAAATGGTCTGGGCCCTGTTACAATAAATTCTACATCCATTATGGATTCCTTTAATTTCACATTTAATTCAACCAAATACATGATAAAGAAAGATATTGTAAATACTAATAGATATTCCTCACCCTTATCCTGACCCAATTGTCAAAGTAATAATGATGAATTAACTATGAAAGATATTTAATTGGGGTTTTAAGTTAAATTTTTTGAGATTTAGGTTGATATCTACATGTCATTTTAGTATAAAACCCACATCATATCACCAAAACTGAGAAAACAAGAAAACATTGTCTTAAAACATTAAGAAAATGACCCATAATTCATGTGTTATGTGTAGGAAATTACCGCACATCAATCTAACACATGATGTGCTTGGTTTGATTCAAAGTGATTGTTTTCAATATAAAAGTTTCATTTTAGTTTAAAACATGTGTCATGTTTTCAAAAATAAGAAAATGGGATCGTATTATTTTAAAAATCTAGTAAAACTATCCATAATTTATTTATGATGTGTATGAATCGACCAAACATCAATCCAACACATGATGTGGTTGATAAGACTCTAAGTATATATTTTCAATATAAAAGTTTCATTTTAGTTTAAAACATGCATAACATTGTCAAAACCCGACAAATAAGCTCAAATTATATTTAAAATTTAATACAATGATCCATAATTCATTTAAAATGTGTAGGAATTGAGCACACATAAATCTGACACAGTAGGTTTCCGGTATGAATCATAGTGTGTGTTTTTAGTATAAAAGTGTCATTTTATTCTAAAACACACATTGAATTTCTAAAACCATGTAAAAAGATCATATTGTAGTGAAAATTAAAAAAATCCATAATTCATGTGTGACGTATAGAAATTTACCACACGTCAATCTGACACCAGATGTGACCTGTATGACTCAAAATACGTGTTTTTATAATAAAAGTGTCATTTTTATTCAAAAGACAAATCAAATATCTAAAAAATAATAAAACGATATTAGATTGTCTTAATAATTTAGGGAAATGGTCAATAATTCATTTTTTATGTATAAGAAATTTTCCACACATAAATCTGATAGATGATGTGGCTGGTATGACTCAAAGTATGTATTTTCACATTAAAAGAGTCACTTTAGACTAAAAAATGCGTAACATATCCAAACCAATAAAAAGACCTCATATTTTATTGAAACTTATAACAATAATCCATAATTCACGTGTAATATATAAGAATTGATTGTACATCAATCCAAAACATGATGTGGCTGGTATGACTCAAATTTCATGTTTTCAATATAAAAGTGTCATTTTAGTTTAAAAAACAAATCACTTATATAATATCAAGAAAATGATCTTGGATTGTCTTGATACTTTAGGAAAATTATTGATAACCAATTTATTATTTGTATTAATTAATCATACATAAATCTGATATACTATGTGGCTGGTATGACTCAAAGTGTATGTTTTTACATTAAAAGGTTAGTTTTAATCAAAAAAACATGCCACATAGTCAAATCAAGAAAATGACCTTGGATTATCTTTAAAATTTAGAACATCAATCCGTAATTCATGTGTAATTTTTAGGAATCAACCAGACATCAATCTGACACACAATGTGGCATATATTACCCCAAGTTCACGTTTTCAATATAAAAGTGTCATTTTAGTTTCAAACACATTCCACATAGAAAAAATTGGGAAAAAATATCTTATTATATTGATAATTTAGTAAAATAATCTATAATTCATTTATGATGTATAGTAATTGACCGCAAATCAATCAGACAGATGATGTGGATGGTATGACTCAAAGTTCCTCATTTCACCTTAAAAGTATAATTTTAGTCTAAAACAAGTTTCACATAGCTGAACCAATAAAATGAACTCATATTATATTGAAACATTATAAAAATGATCCATAATTCATGTGTGATGTGTAGGAATCAACTGCATGTCAATCCAACACACGATATGGCTGACATGACTCAAGGTGTGTGTTTTCAACATTAAATCATTATTCTAGTTTACAATACATGTTACGTAACCCAAACTAAGAAAATTATATTGGATTACCTTAATACTTTAGGAAAATGATCTGAAATTCATTTTTAATGTGTATGAATTGACCACATATCAATCTATCACACGTTGTGGCCGGTATGACCTAGTGCATATTTTCCCACTAAAAGTGAAACTTTATTCTAAAACACACGTCACATGGTAAAAAATGAAAAATCAATATTGGATCATCTTGAAAATTTGTAAAAATGATCCTTAATTATTGTGTGATGAGTAGGATTTGACTACACATCAATTTGACACATGATGTGGCTGTTATGCATAATAGTGCATGTCTTAAATATAAAAGTGTCATTTTAGTTTAAAACAATTTTCACATAGCTAAAAACAATTAAAAAATATCATATTATCTTTATACTTTAAGTATATGACCCATAATTCATTTTTGACATGTAATTATTGACCACACGTCAATCCGACACATGATGTGGTGTGAATGACTCAAAGTGTGAATTTTCACATTAAAAGAGTCATTTTACTATAAAACAAATATCACATATACAAAACCAAGGAAAAAATATCTTATAGTCTATAAAATTTAGGAAATTGATCCATCATTCATTTTTGACATGTAGGAATCAGCCGCACGTCAATCAGACACACGATGTGCCCAATATGACTCAACGTGTGTGTTTTCAATATATAAGTGTCATTTTAGTCTAAAAATGCATTACATAGCAAAAAATGAGAAATAAAATCATGTATTATCTTGATACTTTTGTAAATAGATCCATAATTCACATGTGATGTGTAAGAATTGACCTCATGTCAACCCGACACATGATGTGTCTAGTATGACTCTAAGTGCGCATTGTCACATTAAAAGTGTCATTTTAGTTTAAAACATGTGTCACATAGCCAATATCAAGAAAATTATATCAAATTGTCTCGATACTTTAATAAAATCATCCACAATTCATTTTTATATGTATGTATCGACTGCATGTCAATTCAACACACGTTGAGTTTGGTATGACTCAAAGTGTGTGTCTTCATATTTAAATATCAATTTAGTTTAATGATATAATTTTTAAAAACTATTTAAGTGATTAAGATAATTAATAATAGATAATATCATTAATATATATAGTAATTAACAATATAATTTATTTATATTATTAATTGATAATGAAATTAACAATTCAGAATATTATTATTAAGTAATAGTTAAATTAATAATTAATAATTAATATATAATTAACAATATAATAATTAATAATATAATTAATAGTATAACTGATAATATCATTAATATGTCCTGTAATTAACAATATAATTTATCATATGTGGATTATATAACATTAATTTTTATTTTTTATTTTTTATGTACTGTTACTAAAATAAACATTCGTTTTATTGTAGGGGAAAAATTTTGTACAGAGGCTGATCTTCAAAAAAATATAGCTATAAGAGTTTTGATTTTTTATATTAGGTTGTATTTTTTTGATTAACTATAAATATCACATCAATATAAATATTTTATATGTAAATTTCAATATGAAATGATGATATAATTTAATATTTGTATTCCAATATAGTTTTCTGTAATATTTGTATTCCAATATTGTTATTTTTTTTCCAATATGCTTTTCTAATATGCTTTTATGTTATAGGGATATTGTAAGGATAAAAATTTGTATCAACTATTATAGCCTTTTATCAGTTATAGAAAAAGCACAAATTAAGGCCACCTTTACTAGCGCTAACATAAGTGCTGGTAAACTGCATCTTTATTAGTGCTAAAATAAAATGTTGATAATGGCCTCCTTTATAAGTGATAAAATAAAGCACTGATAAAATATTACTTTATTCGTGATTTATTTTAGCATTTATAAAGGGGGAATTTATCAGTTCTTTTTTATCACTGATAAAGGACAAGTTATTTTAAGAGAACTCAATATGCTAACACTTTTTTTTGCACTGACAAAGCCCATTTCTAGTGGTGATATAGGTTGGTTATGTAGTGGTGTATACTATTTATTACCACTTTCAAGGCTTATAAGTTTCATTATTTTTTTAATTATAAAATTTAAAATGAAATATAATTCAAATAAAATTCCCTAATTAAATACAATAATACATTAAACATATAATAATGTCACTTTTTAAATATCAATAGATAGTGTAATTATTTACCAAAATCAAACTAAAATAAAAAATACACAAATTTTTATTACAGACATACAACAAACATGTTAATGCTAAAACATAAAAACCAAAGGAATTTTTTATTATGAAAAACCAATTAATAAAATATATTTGGACTCAACAATACTCATATCACATTGAATCATATATGAAATGCACATTGGAATGTTAACATCAATTACATGGTATATTTATGCATTGGATTAAAATGTCTTTATGAAATGTTTCTGAAATTTACATATCAAAAAATGAACCCAAAAAATATGTAATAAATAATATAACTATAATCAATTAAAATAAGTTTAAAATATCACAATTTATCCTCATTTTAGTCACAACTTAATTTTATAAGATATATAAAAACATTACAAAAAGTTGAACTATTCATTTTTGTTTATGAAAAAATAGTTATACCCCCAAATAAAAGATGAATACAAAAGCAAACTTCAATGTACTATAATAATGGTGAAGAGGATGAGTAATCAATTACGACAAATAATTCATGTGAAATTTAAATAATCTAAAAAATTATTCAACATGATTTAATTCAGCTGTAACATATAAAAATTATTCAATTCAAATATCCATCTGAAACAACTCGATTTTTCTGAACCTTTGTGTTTTTCTAGAATTAGAGGAATTGAGAGGATGTTTGAAGGTGGTTTAGAGGGATAGGGTTGAGTTTTGGCTCTATGGGGTCCAAAATTCATGTCTTGGAAGCTGTGGTGGTGAAAATATTTGGGTTGATGATGTGGAGAACTGATTCTTTTTTATGAAGGGTGAACTTAGGGTTTGAAACACTTTTTTGATGGAGTTTTTCCATTTTTGGTGAGTCATGTTTTGGAATTCCCATTTTAGGTTGGTAGGGACATTGGAAGGGATTGGTTCCATGTACCTCGATTCGAAACACTCTCACATGGACAAATCAGGTTGGTTATGGGGCCTCAAAATAACTTCCCCATACACTAGAGGTTGCCAGGGTGTGATGATATTGTTGGGAGACTATACCCACAGGTATGGAGTTACATAGAAGGGAAAATAAACATTATAAATAAACATAATCAAAGTAATAGACATAGAGGAATCAATATATCATACAACTGGAAAAAGAAAGGAAAGACCAATGAATCAATAATAAAGTATAATTTAGTGATAGATTGATATGTATCTAATGTCGAACTGAAAAAAATTAAATAAAATAATTATCTGACACAATATAACCCAAAAAAAACCCCGGTCTTGAACCCCATGTTAGTTCCATCTCCAAACTATATCCCAACTAGTAAGAAATAAATTAACAAAAAGGTCCCTTTCCCTTTTCCAAACTAGTATCCATGAAATCTTCTTGGGTACCAAATGGTGGGCTGAATAGGGTCTGATTAAAACTCATTAGGTTGACACCACCATGTCTAAACAAAACTAGTCCAATAACAAGTTTATACAACAAGAAATAAATTGGTGTACAAATTTATCAATTAATAAAATTTAACAATCAACCTACTTTAGCACCATGTCATAATATCTACGATCATGTAACAAAACCATTCTAACCAACATCTATATATCCTGGGAAATTCACACAAATCTGGTCCGAGATGTTATATAAGCATTTCAACTTGGGACTAGGAAGATCCACCTCTATATAATCATTATAACATGGGACTAGGAAAATCCCACTCAATATAAGCATTACAAAATGGGACTAGGAAAATCCTACTCAACATAATCATTACAACAAGGGAATGGGAAAAACCTGCTCAATATAAGCATTATAACACGTGATTGGGAAAATCCCGCTCAATACAAGCATTTCAGCATGGGACTGGGCAAAGCCTGGTCAATATAAGAATTACAACATGGGACTGGGAAAATCCCACTCAATATAAGAACTACATTATGAGATTGGGAAAATCCATCTCAATATAAGCATTACAACATTTAATCAACAAGTCACAACAACAAGGATATCACAATATCACATCATATGGCTCAATGGTTAATTATGAAAATTACAATTTATCTTTCAAATACACCTTTGTTTATCTATCAATTTATTAATATCCATATCAATAACCCAAAATATATTACCAGAGTGATTCTATATAAATCAATCACTTAAGTCTTATGTCATGATAAACACAGATTAATCCATTATCCAATTTCTCATTAATCAAAGGGGTCTCTCACCCAATGGGTAGCCATAATCTCGATCATAATCAACAATTGAATCCAGTAGGATCCAACCAATATTAAATTCCATGATTTATCATAAAAAATTTATTAATTTAATTAGAGTGAATTTTATGTCTACATAATCACAATATTACATATAATTCATAATTAAACAGACCATAGGTTTTGGTTCAGAGTCCCAACCTTTAATCCGGTGATTAAGAGGCATTAAAAACAGGAAACTCCAATGTAAATGAAGGTGATGGAGATCAAAAAAGGAAACCAAGGTCAAAAAACATCCATGTTAAACCAAACCCAACTATGATATAAGGATTTACATTGCAATGATGGAGAACGATGAATGATTGGGGAAAACCTAGGAAGAACAACTTACTAGGGATGATATGCAGAAATGAAACATCTAAAATAGAGGGAAGGGACCCAAAATCAAATGGAAATCCTTAGGGTTCGAGTGTTCGGAGATATGAATTGAAATAATGAGGAATATCATATGCATTTCCCACATAAAATCAATGGATTCAAGGATTACATGACAAGTAATCCTTTCATGTTGTGTATTTCCTCACCTAGGAAAATCCATCACCTCAGGTTAATATTTAACCACAATTGAATTTTACATGATGTGAATGGGTTACATGACGTGTAGCTACTTCACACCATACATTAGTTCATGACATGCATCTAGCGTCAGTTACACACCGTGTAACCTATACGTGATGTGTAATTGTCCAATGACAAGTTCTCATCTCATATTTGGTGAAAGTTACCAAACCACCTCTCAATCCTTCAAAACTCACTAAAAACCCTTTTAGTATTGTTTAAGACATTTATATAGAGACTCCATTAACAGAAATAAAAATACATCCATGAACATTAGGCCATTTTCCCCAATAAAGTATCCTTATCTCCAAACAATACTCATCCACCAAGGTTCAATGAAGAACTCAAAGACGAGCGTACTTAAAAAAAGATGGGATTTTACGACCTATCCACCATATAAAAGCTTGTCCTTGAGCTTCTCTTAGCATCATTGTGGGGTTTCAATGAAATAGTCTAGCAACTATTCCCACATATCATACTCCCTCTCCCATTTCCCCTTTGAAACACACCCATGCCTCCACTACACTTGAACCAGAGGAATAGTCATACCTTTGAGATACTTCTCACTACAGTCCAAAATCCGTATTGGGTGTTCCTCCAAGGATGCATAAAAACTAAGATCAATTTCCTCTCCAAAGATACAACATGTGAAACACATATTTCATGGAACTATAGCACTATTAAAGGGATAATCAGTACACCACTAGACCTAACCTATCCATTATCTCAAACAGAACAAAAAAATTAGGTTCTAGATTTCCTTATTTCCTGATACGGTGTTTCACCAACCTTGGTGACACCCAAATGTGAATATGATGACCAACATCAAACACTTATGGTCATATATGATGGTTATAATACGATTTCTACCTTCTCTACATGGTCAATAACCACCTTCTGATCAACTGAACCTACTCAAACGTCTCCTACATAAGACTAGGCTGAAAAGGCACTAACTCAACTCCCTCTAACCAACAAAGAGGTGAATGGCACAAAATTCCATACATATCCTCAAAAGGTTCCATCTAGATCTACGATTGAAAGTTTTTATTATATGTAAACTCCATGAGTTCCATATTTTTCTCCCATAAACCACCAAAATCCAAAACATAGTCTAGAAACATATCTTTCAGAACCTAAATAGTCCGCTCAGATTGACCGTCAGTATGAGGATGATAGATTTTTCTCAAAAGAACCATTAATCATAGATCCTTCAAAAGAAACTTCTATAACCACAATGTAAAACAAATATCTATATCTAAAATTAAACTCCTTAGAATACCATGAAACCTAACTATCTTACACATGTAAAGACTAACCAGATCATTGATAATGAAGGCATCCCTAATAGGTAAGAAGTGGACTAACTTCATCAATCGAACCGCGATAAACCCTACTGTACCGTTATTATGGGTTATACTAGATAATTAGTTCAAAAAATCTACAGTTAAATCATCCCATTTCCACTCAGGAATGGGAAAAGGCTATAACATCCTCTATAGCCTCCGATGCTCAGCTTTCACTTATTGATAGGTGAAATATCTTTCCACAAATTCCACTACCTCCTTATTCATTCTTAACCACCAGGAAAATTTATAGAGACCAAAATAAATCTTTTTCAATCTAGGATGTAACTCCCGTATTTAATATTGAAAATCACTCACCATATCCTTGTAAAAGCCCTTAGGAACCACTAATTATCCATGAAAAGGAAGAGAATTGTCACTTCCAAGAGACGATCCTGATGGTGTCTCCCCACTAAATAAGCTGTCTCTCGGAACTAAGCCCTCTAGATCATATAACTACTATAGATTCATGTATGTAAAGAGTATAACATATTTCAAATTTAGAGATACTCATCCCTAAGATACATGTTTAATTCAGAGATAACCATACCTAAGACTTGTGAATATCTAGATGCATGTCTACAAAGAGTGCCATCATCTTACACTCATCGCAAGATTCTCACACTACCATTGTCTATGTCTTCTGGCTCAAAGAATCAACAACAAAGTTTCCCTTGCTCGGTGTATAAGCCAAATCGAAGTTGAAAGAATGAACATAATCAAGACACCTCATCTTCCAAATTTCAGGTCCTGATGAGAAAAGATACACTTGAGGCTCTTGTAGTCTATGTACATCACAAACCTCTTTCCCAAAAGATAGTGTCTCAAACACCTTAGGTCATTTACCACAACATCTTAATCCAGATTGTGAGTAGGATAATTCCTATCATGTGGTCTCAGCTATCTGGTGACATAAGCAACCACTCACTACTCCTATATCAAAACAACTCCAAGTCTAACTCTGGATGCATCATTGTATAAGGTATAATATTTACCCAACATAGGTAAATTGATGATAGGTTATAAGGTCATCATTCCTTTCAGCTTTTGAAAATATCCCTCACAAGCATCTGTCTAAATAAACACCACCCCTTTCTTGGTTAGCCTAGAAATTAATACCGCTAGATTAGAGAAGTCCTGGATAAAACAAAAATAATAACCTATTAAAATCAGAAAGATCTGAATCTCTAAGACATTCTTGGGTCACTCCCAAGATACCATGGATACAAATTTCTTTATTTCCACTAACACACCCACCTCTGATGAGACATAGACCAATAAGTAAAATTTATCAATCTAAAAAATACATTTGGTTTTCTTGATATAAATCCAATGATCTCTCAATGTTTTCAAGAAAATGTCAAGATATTTGGAATGATCATTTAATAAATGGAAGAACATAATGATGTCATAAAAAACACCAAAAACTGATCCAAAAAAGGTTGAAAGATCTGATTCATCAAATCCAAGAATACCATCGGTGCGTTGGTAAAAACAAATGGAATAACTATTAAATCATACAAGCCATACCCTCTCCTAAAAGAAGACTAAGGTATGTCTGAAGGTCTTACCTTCAACTGGTGGTAACCTAATCTCAAATAGATATTAGTGAATATCTTATCACCTATCACCAAATCGAAGAGATTTTCGATATGCGTAAGATGATACCAATTCTTGACTATCATCTAGTTCAATCTCTGATAATCCACACATAACTTCAAAGTACCATCAACCTTTTTGGAGAAAAAAATTCAAGAAACCCATGGATATGTACTATTCTATATGAAACCTTTAGCTTTAAAATCTTCCAACCGAAATTTAAACTCCCAAATCTCTGTTGGTTCCATTCTATAAGGCATGATAGAAACTGGCTTTTCTCCCGGCACCGACTCGATCGTGAACATGATCTCATATTTGGGAGATAAGTCATAGAACTCTTCAAAAATGAAATCTTGAAAATAGTCTACCATTAAGGGAATTGTATCTTACTACATTCCACCATCATTTAGAGTAAGGCTAGCTGTCTGAGCCACAATACAATCCAATATGCACTGAATTGGTCCTGCACAACTAGCTTGAAGATCCCACTCACCCTAGTGATAATAACAACCTAATTCTAGATAAATAAAGGCAACTATACTCCATTAATAGTAATTATGAGCCTGGTATAGGAATAACCTATCCATACTAAGAATAAAATTGAAACATGTCATTTCTAGTAAGAATAGTTCCCACAAGAATCAGTAACCACCAATCTCTAGAGAACATTCCTTGCAATGTTTGATATTATTTGACCTCACTCCTAATAGTGTGTCGATGGTGAAATAAACATCCAATATTTCCACATCTAATATCAAACCATTTTCAAAAATATCAGATAAAAAGTAATGAAATGCTCCTATATCAAACAAAATACAAAAAAAAAGGTAGAGGATACAAGAAATGTACCTCTAATGATAGATGGTACTACATCCACAATATAAGAAGTATTATGAATAACATGAAACTGACTATACCCTCTTCCTCGGGCTCTGTACTGACTCCCTTGAGGTATCCCCTTGCTTGGTACTGCCATTCCTTTACTAGGGTACCACACCCCTTACCAAAACCTAAACATCTCATGGAACTCCAACTACATGTCTACTCAGTAGTGGTTGAGTCATTTCTAGACTCTGGTACCTATCTTGATCACAATATACCACTCTTCTACTGTATTCCGCTACAAAACCTCTATAGGTGTCCCATCCTATGAAAATCATGACACTCCAAAGTAGGTTACACACACTGAGGCCGCCTGTAACCCAACTTGCCACACTGAAATCACCGCAATTAAACATAGTCCTGAGATGGATTCCCACTGTCATGACCACTCTGTCCATTTCTGCCTTAGAAATAAATTTCATGGCGGTGCTTCTTTACACATGAATAATATATCCCAGTATTACCTACTAAAATATATGGGCTTCTACTCAAGGCCTCTCTCATATTTTCTTTCATGATGAGTGTCTGATTCATCACATCCTCAAAATTACTCAGGTAGAAGACATTAACCCCTGAATTAATCTCATAGAGAATCCCATACTAGAAACTTCTCACCCTAGAGATCTCATTTGTATCCAAAAATGCTACAAATTACTGTAGGTTGGGGAAATGTTCAGTGTAGTCCATCAAAGACATGCCCTCCTATGTTAGATGCATGAACTTGTGAGCCTTATCATCCCTTGACATCTTGGGATATAAGTGGATCAATAAATTCACCTGAAATTCCTTACAAGATAACTCATATTACTACCAATCTTTCTCTAGAATGTCCCATCAACACATGGAATCTCCATGAAGCATGTATGTATTAAGCTTCAACCTCCTATATACGAGTGTCTAAATGTGCTTGAAGATCAATTAGACTAACTCAATCTAGAACTTTGTTGCTTGGGAACCTACATCCCTCGTGAATGTAGGTGGATATTGTAGCTGGAACTCTCTCTTTATCTTAGACATCAAAGGGATAATGTGAATAGTTTCCCTTTCCATAGATTACATGACCCTTTGGAATCTATCATGAAGACGAACATCCATACGATCCTAAGTATATATAGGAAGCTCCTATTTAATTATTTTAGGACTATACTGATTACCACTCTCCTAACACTCACCTCAAAGATGATGAGGAGTCATTTTATCTACAATAAAATCACACTCCTAAGAAATCTACCTATAATAAAAGGTGTCAACCTCAATAGGTGAAAAAATATATAACCACTACTCCTAGTATATCTAAACATGGATTAAAAGTATTTATCATGATATATCAGTTATTTCATTTCATTAATCAGATATAAAAAGTATCTCATATCACAGTTCATACAGGCAAGTATATATCACATGCAATAAATATTTACCTATTATGGACACTGCATGTCAATATATATCCCTATGTGTCTATCATGCTGCATGCATACTCACATCATTCCATATCAGGCCATGAATGTAAATATCAAGAAATAATAACATCACACAATATGTGAATCAACTAAGGTGAAATAAAATAATCTATAAAAAAATATCATGAATAATAATCCCATATATGGACACTCTTATTTTCCCTCATACATGGATTAACTACTACCATGCATAATATCATTAACAAGTCCCATCATATACTTGTCTCCTTTCAAAATCTCCCAAATAGTAAAGTAATTGAAAATAAAAACCCGCCCCTCTGATACCACTTTGTAACATCCCCCGATCAAGAACTCTCTCACGTGGCTAAATTAGGTTGGTTATGGGACCTCAAGTGTGCCTACCTGATGTTATTAATTTATTCATAACTTTTTTTACTCCCTTTACTTATTTTTTATGAAAATTTCATAATTGGTGTGAAATATTCATGTTTTATTGTTAAATATAATTTTAGTATTATTAGAATTAATCTAGATTCAAGTCAGTTTAATGTTTTCATCATAAATCTCATCCTATTGATCCAAATTGTGTTATTATTATTTTTTAGGTTTAATTATTCAATTTAAAACATATCATTATAAGGAAAAGTTTTTCAATTAGACCATTTCAATGGTTATATGATCCACAAAAGAAGGTGCAATGAATATGTGAAAAACTGGACCATCCATGATACATGAATTTATGGGATCAATAGAGAAACCCAAATTTTATAAGACTCCTAAATATGTTCTTTATTATCCAAAGGAACCATGGATAAAAATTTCAAGACCCAACTTCAAAAAAGAGTCCCAAATGATGCTTTGAAGTCCATCCGACCATTCTGTCAGGGAATTAAAACCAGAACACGTTTATTGAGTTTTCTCTTGATATAGATATCCATTCCAGATGATATTTTGCAGTGTTAAATAGAAGATATATGTGTCCTAATTTTTAAAAGAAATATATTGGATTTGAGGGAATATTATTATTTAAAAACCCATTCACATTTCGGCCTTCTAAAAATTCTATATTGAAATGGGTAGATTAAAACTGTTAAATCAAACTACTATAACTTTGGGTTTTTAAGTCAGATGGACACCATATTTTGAGGTTAGACTATAAAAATTCATATATACAACTTTTAGGAAGAATATTTCTCCAAATAATGCTATATGGAGTATTAAATTGGCATGCCAGGTGGAGAGGAATATTTGGAAAGCAAACAGTCCACCATATTGGGCTATAAATACATCCCCCCTCTCCTTACAAAGGGTTGGAATTTTATAATAGATGAGGATACATTGGAATGACCAAATCATTTAAAAAATCCTAGAATTACCTGAAAAACACAATTTTCCACTTGATATACCGTTCCTCCTCTTGTTATTTTCATGTTCTTTTGTGTTATTATTCGTAATCGTGTAAGTTTGTTTTAATTGCAATAGAATTTTAATGCATGTTTCTTCTTCTTAATATATTATTTTCATCCAACATATATTTCATAATGTTCAAGGTCTTAAAATAGTTTAATTAATGTATAAAAAACCTTTCCTTTTCTCACTCCGCCATTCAATCAAGAGTCCTTATTTAATTCTCTTCACAGTTTGTGTGTGTGTTCAGCGCAATACTCTTATCTCGTCCCTTTATTTTTCTTATCAATTTAACACATCACCATAAAAAACATAAACCCGATTAATAACATCTAAATGGTTGAGTATATATACCATTGGGGTGAGCCATAATTTGGGGATATTAAGTGATTGAGATTTTTTTCTCAATGAATATTTTTTAGGTTAACATTGTGTATGTAGAACATAAAATATCACGGATTAATGGCATGTTTTGTTTAACATGTGTATTCCATGGATTATTGAAACAAAAAATACACTACATTAATAAGTACTGATTATGATTAGACCCCTAGTTAAGTTAATTCTTGGATTAATGCCTTAATACTTGGGAATTAAGATCATAGTTATCTTGTGAAGTGAGTGTTAATTTAATGCAATATAATGAAAAGCTCAAGGATATCATAAGATTAAATCTCAAATAATGAACTCACCCCAATCATTATAAAATTGTTAAATCAATATAAAAAAATCAATAATTTAATTTTAGATCTGGAAAAAACCCCCCATTCAAAATACAAATTTATCAAAATTAATCGACTATAAAAAAGTATCATCATCGAGGATTCAACTCGAGTACCACTATACACATTAACAGAGCAGATGAACCTCGAATGACCGATAGAAAAAAAAATCAGCTGCACTTCACTCCCCATATTCTAGAGGGTTCCAACTAGAAGCGAGGGTGTGATGATATAGCGAGTAGACTATACCCCCAGGTATGGAGTTACATAGTAGCAGAAATAAACATTATAACTAAACATAATCGGAGTAATAGATTTTGAGGAAATAGTTTATCATTCAACCAATAAAAGAAAGGAAAGGCTAATAAATAAATAATTAATAATAATGTAATGATATACTAATATGTATATAATGTCAAACTGAAAATAGTACAATAAAATAACCATCTAACATAATATAATACCAAAAGTCCCTGATCCAGAACCCCATGTTGGTCCCATCTCCAAACTCCAGCCTAACCAGTAATTAATAAATCTGAAAAAATGTCCCTTTCCCTTGTACAACATCACATCTATGAAATCTACTTTGGTACCCAATGGAAAGCCGAATAGGGTGTGAGTAAAAATCAGCAGGCCGACACCACTGTGTCAAAAGAAAACTAGTCTGATAACAAGTGTATGAAATAAGTTATAACTAGGTGTATTAATTAACAACTTAATATAATATAACAATCAACATACTTCTTTAACATACAAAAATATCTCTAATCATGTAAAAAATCCTTTCAAACCAATATTCATATATCCATGGAAAATCACACAAATCTGGGTCGATCCCACTATATAAGCATTTCAGCATGGGACTGGGCAGAGCCTGCTTAATATAATCATTACAACATGAGACTAGGAAAATAGAACTCAATATATTCATTATAACATGAGACTGAGAAAATCATTCTCAATATAAGATTCAAAACATGGGATCGGGAAAACCCCCTCAATATAAGCATTACAACATGAGACTGGGAAAAACCATCTCAATGTAAGCATTACAACTTGGGAATGGAAAAATATTTTCAATATAAGCATTAAAACATGAGACTAAGAGAATATCACTCAATATAATCATTATATAATGGGACTGGTAAAATCCTACTCAATATAAGCATTACAACATTTAATCACCAAGTCACAATAGTAAACATATCACAATATCACATCATATGGCTCAATGGTTATTAGGAATATTACTATTTATCTTTCAAGTAAACATTAATTTATAAATCAATTTATCAATATCCATATCAAAATAATATAATCTATTACTAATGTGATTCTATATAAAGTAATCACTGAAGTCTCATGTCATACTAAACACACTTTAATCCATTATCCAATTTCTCATTAATCAAAGGGGTCACTCAGCCAATGGGTAGCCATAGTCCAAGTCACAATCAATAATTGAATCCAAATGGATCCAACTAATATTCCAATCCATTATTTACCATAAATAAACAAATAATTTAATTATAGCACATATTAAATTAGCGCAATCACAATATTTCATATACATCACAATTAAAAAGACCATTGGGTTAGGTTCAGACTTTCTATATTTAATCCAATGATTAAGAAGCACCAGAAATGGGTAATTATAATGTAATTGAAGGAGATAGAGATTAAAAAAGGAAATATAGATTACAAAACAACCAGGTTTAACAAAACCCAATTGTGATACAAGGATTTCCACCACAATGATAGAGAATGATGGAAGAGATGGGAAAACCTAATTACAACAAATTATTAGGGATTATACACAGAAACAAATGTTCATAATAGAGGGAAGGAACCCAAAATTTACTATAAATATTTAGGGTTTTTGAGGAGGGAGTGCTTTACTAAAATAATGAGGAATATCATATGCACTTCCCACTTATAACCATTGGGTTTGAGGATTACACATCATGTAATCCTTTCACATCTTGCATTTCCTAACTTTCAAGATAAATAAAAAACCCATCACCTCAAGTTAATATTTAACCCTTATTCACTTACAAAACATGAATATTTTACCTGATGTGTAACTGCTTCATGCCCTAAACTAGTTCATGTCATGTTTCTAGCGACAATTACACATCATGTAACCTATAAACGGTGTGTAATTGTCCAAAAAATATTTCTCATCCCATATTTTGTGAAAGTTCATGAACCACCTCTCAAGTCTTCTAAACTCCCAAAAAACCCACATAAGCATGTTTAACATGTTTATACCTATAATCCATTAATCAAAATAAACACACAATGCTAAACATTAGGTCATATTCACCAATAATAGTTCATTGCCTTCGAACCAGATTCATCCACCAAGGTTCAATAAAAAACTCATAGAGGGATGTACCTTGAAAAATATGATATCTTAAAAGTAGTGTATGAGGAGTATTTTTCCAAGTCCCTATGTGAAACATGGAGAGGTATAACATATTTTCAAGTGGGGGTGGAGGAACATCGCCATGTTGAGTTGGGTTGTGAGGAGTTTTTGATTCATCTTGCATAGATTATAATTTAATCATACATGGTTTAATATTATTTGTATTTTGATTTAATTCATTGTGAAAATTGACTATTTGGATTTAATACTATGTGAAGGAGATTACCGTGCCACGATTATAACCATTTTTTAGAGCATGACATTTGGAGAGTTTCATAGATATAGGTCTGGTTTGAGGTTCTCTTAAAAATAGTATGATAATTTATGAAATGTAAGTCCACCACATTCTTTTTTTTAAAATATTTGGATCACCATATATCATAGAGTAACCCTCATGTATCAACATGACCCATACATAAAGGTCACATAGCCACACCATACTACAAAGTAAACCTTGCATATTAGGGTGTCCTATATGTAAATCTCATCATGGAGTAACCTTTACATATAAATGAAAAATAAATGTAAAGGTTACATCACTAGAACCCAAGAGACTTTCCTTTACTATAAAGATCAGAATATTTATATGTAAGAGCCTACTTGTGGATCAAATTGATATGTAAGAGTAATCTATTTTCTAATATTCATTTGGGAAATTATGAGAAAAATACACCTTATAGGTTCTTTAAAGGGATATGAGGTTGAGTTCATTATGTTCATTTGGGGTATTGCTACACCATGGATGAGGTCAATCCATTTTACATGGACAAAATGATTTATAAGATGGAAGATTGGTATAAGTATCTTTGAAGACCTAGAGTTTCAAATCTATCTTTGACTGAGGCCATGGAAACCATATTGTAATCTATCATACCATGTTGGAGTTAAGTCGATTTTTTTCTATAAATAGGGTTCAAACTTCCTCCTCATTTAGACTTTATTTATCCATATCAAACCTTTTCCAATCCCAGGACCCTTTCTAGAGTGTTTTTATCCTTTTATGGATCATAATATCTAGATTCATGTTATTGATTCTTCTTTAATATGTGGTAATTTTTCTTCCCTTTCCCCCATTCTTTCATATGATTATTTTAAGGAATATGGTAATGGAAGTAATATTTAGTTTTAGTGAAATATTCTATGTGTATTATCATGAAATTGGTTGGTATAATTTTTTCATAGATTTTTTGGTGTTTGAATTCTTTCTTCTCAATGTGGAATTTCTTATCTTCATTGAGGTAGTGGATTTTTTATCTTTTCTTCTATCCTATAGATTGATATTTTTCTTTACATGTTGTTTACTATTATAAGTTACCCTTGTTGATCCTTAATACCATGAATTGTTATCACCTTAAAATTTAATGATCAAAACCCATTTTAATTCTCCCATTAAACTTTTTTTACAACATTCCCTTTGATTGGAACTATTCCCTTGGATCCATTAATCCATGAATCTTATTTTTCACCACACCAAACATTGATGACCTAGAAAATTGCCTAATTTCTAAAATGATTCTCCAACATGGTAAGTCTTTATTATCACAATTATTTTATTGCTTCATTTAATTTTCACTCTAGAATAGTATTATTATATTCCATGGATTTCTTTTAAAGTTGAATATGACTATAAAGTAGTTATAAAAATGGAAAAATAAATGGATGAAGAAAATTTATCATGTGTAATAGCTCCCTATTTATTCCATATTGAAATATTGATTTTGGTGATTTATATTTATAAATTATACTCCATTGATGTTACTGACATTGTGCTAGAATATGCGTGGAAGTTGGAAATGAGGATGAACATGAAAATTTGAAAACAGAAACAAATAGAAACATGTAATCAAAATGGTTAATCATGGTAAAATATTAAATTAGTGTTCATTTTGTGTTTAAGGTGTCGAAATGTTTCTGTAATTATAAGGTTTTTCACGAGTTAGTGTCAATAGATGGATTGGGGGGTATTATTAGAAGTAAAAATAATTATATTCTATTTTGGTAGGTTAACTATGGTGGGATATAATCGTTTGGAGGGATATAGAGTATTATTTTTAGTATTTATGTGTGTGATAGATATTGTGTAAGTCTCTTCCCATCCTTAGTATGATTACTTGAGTTTTCGGTTGATTATTGAGAATTTATAATTCCTCAGAGGAGGAGGTATAGTGTTCCTTAATAGTGAGATGATACTTGTTATATTTAATGGATTGGTTATGTGAGAAACCCGATGAGAAGGAATAAGTGTAGGGGTATTTTTAGGAGAGTTGGATAAGTTTAGGTGCTGAAGTGGGAGGTTTTTGAAGTAAGGATTAGTAGGTTAGATTCTAGGTAATCGATAGGTTATGTGGGATTATAGAGTTCCAAAGCAGAAGTTATGGGATGGAATTTTCTTCAAGATAGAATGATGAGTTATGAGAGGTATGTTTTAGTTGACCAATGATGTAGGTTGATATTTAAAATTAATTAGATGAATATATAAGTGGAATAATTAAATGAAATGACTATTTAATATAATATTGTGGATAATTAAATGGATGATGTGGATAATCAAATGTGGATATCATTATGAAATTGTAATGAATAAATGAAGTAATTTGTAAAATTAAAGGAAAATTTATCATCTGGTGTATAATTAACGATGTAATTTCAAGTAATTTTTTGGTATGTCAGATCTATTCTTTGTGTAAATTCATTTGATATTTACCTCTTATAGTGATTGATAAATTTTAAAATTTGATGCATAATAAAACTATTCATAATATTTTAATAACTTCATATTATAAAAGAAATGTGATATTCTCTAGAATATACATTAGTACCCATCTATGTCTGATCTTTGTGTGATTTTAACTTTGTAAGAATTGATCGAAGTTGTGTTGATTGTTTATTAAATTGTGTGGCTATTGGTAAAATAATTTTTATACCTCATTTTATTTAATATTTGAAACATTTCTATGATTTAAATATAAACATGGTGTGGTTGGTGGATCTAGAAGGGTTTGGGTTGTTCATAATGTTGTGGGGTACATAATTGATGGAATTGATGATTGGTATGTTGTTGATAATGAGGAGATAGTGATATGGTTGTGGCTATGATGGTGTGGTTTTGTGTTGATGACATGATAATTGGATGGAGATTTTGATTTTTGGTATGGTATAATTGTTATTTCATTCTCAGCTTCTAGGTCAATTAATGAGGGGTTGTCTTCCCATCTCTTTACCAAATTGAGTTGTAAAAACGTCTTATTTGAAAGGTGAGAGTGGTGGTAAATTTTCCTAGAACTTTTCTTATTATATAATATTAATATTTACCATGATGATTGATTTAATTAATAGTGGTGATATGTTTCTTTAAATCAAATTTTAGGAATTTGAAAATATTAAATCACTATCATTTGTTTCCCCTGTTGAATTATTGATGTGATGTGGTTGTTGTAGGTGTATCTATTGAAATCAGTGATTATTTTTACTCCCAGATATAATGGGCTTCCTAGACTTACATTTGATAACTTCTTTACCCAATATTTAGTTGATCTCACTCTTGTATACCAGAAAAAATTTATTTCACATAGATGTTGAATTGATTAGAAATATAATCCTATTGATCACTCCAAAGTTCTCACAACTCGATAATTTTCTTATGTTGTTCTATAGGATATTTTTATGGGAGACCGTGGATACTGCTATTTGGGTTATTGGAGTGGAGTTCTAAGAGGATAATATTTTAATATACTTGATTTTATTATGTACATTGAGATGTGGAGATAGTTTAGGTTCAAATTTTTTATCTTTTCAGTTATATATATAATGTTGATCTTTTTCATATTACTTTCCTAGGAATTTTCAGGTAAATTCCTCCCATAAATGTGATAGATACACTTAGTGCTAGTTTCCAACCCATGAATTATTGTATTCATTCTTTGGGGTTCATACTCATCCTTACTACAAAATTCAGAAGAGTTTATTTGGGGGTGGGTGTAAAAAACTAGCCTAATTTAACCTACCATGTCACCCAACCCGACTCAAAAAAATCCTTGAAGTGCATTACCGATCACCATGAGATGTAATAAAGATCTAGAGTATCTAAAGAATAATACTAGGAATGATTTCACCAACGAAATAAAAATAATCATCAGATGGATTCCTCCCAAAATTTCAACATGGCCCTTTTATAGATTGGACTCCCTTTAAAATAAATAAATGTTTTTTAAAATATAATAGAAAACAAACAGATCATAACACCATAATAGTCATCAAAAAACACTCATAAACATCACACCAAAAAATTAAAAACAATAATAAGAAGTATCCATGACTAACATGAACTAAAATAAAACAGATAACAAAAATGTTGGTACGAAACACCCCAAAATGTCCTCGAGGATCCAAAAATGCTCTACATATGATCTAAACTTCTCCTAACCCACAGTCACCACTACCACTATACCAAGGAGATATAAAGAGAATTAAAAAGAAAACAAAAATACATTAATCCATTTCCTTTACCTATATCCAAAAAAACCAAGACAACATTTACCCCAAGGTTATATACTAGTTGTGATGTAAATCCTAGTAAGATACCACCATGGCTCTATATAATGTCTTTCATAATGAAAACTGTTATGTTTTTCCTATTTTTTTTAAAAAAACCATTTATTTGATTTTTTTGTGAATCCTCTAGTTTTGATAAAAAATTCAATGTTATATATATAAATAAGAAAATCATAAAATAAAAATGAGTGAATCAAGGAATAAGTAACATCAAAATTCCAAATAATGGGATGGTAAATAGTAAGTAACACATCATAATAAATTAAAATATGCACACCACGATCATAAAACTATGGGTATAAAATATATAGGACCTTTACTAGGAAAACGAATTAATATAAATGAACCTAGAAATTTTTTGAGCTCACTTAGTTTCACCAGGGTCAATATCCATAATGTTATCTCTCTGAGTCTAACTACCCACTAACCATAGCTAGTGCACAATCTATATTAGGGGTCTCATCCATATGGTTTACCAAAACTCCCAGATTCTCCCATGTGTAATCAATTAACAAGAACATAAACAATATAAACACAATCACCAGATCAAGAGTTCCCACAATCCTAGAAGCATCATCCTCAACTAAATTTTCATTAAAAACTATTTTTAAATCGATTTGAAAAAAAAATTATTTTTGAGGAATTTAATCAAAAATTGAACACACACAAAACTAATTTTTCAAGGGAAAAATTTTGAAAACACCATTTAACCCAACACAAATCAATAATACTAATAAAGATACACCAACCAACATTTATTAAACAACCACAAGCACATCACATAAATAAAAATAATATAAATATTAAGAACCAAGGATGTTCTAGGGAAAGATCAATTAGGTAGAGACACCTACCTTGAAATAATATAAAATATTCACTCTCACTTAAATCTATTAGATATATAAATAAGGGAACCTCACAACCCTAAAAAACAATAAATTCCATTAAAACCCCATCCCTATCCCTTGGTTTTACCTCCAATGGTAAATAGAGGTTTCCATAACCAAAATAAATAAAGGAGATGGTTATATATGGAAAGTGGAGGAAGAATCAAATAGAAACCAGGGAATACATCAAATATATCCTCTTGAATAAAAGGATATTCACCCAGGGGTTGAATAATAGGAAACCCATGACTTAAAATCCCTACATCACAAAAACAGGGAGAAAATAGGAGAGGAGGGTATAAGAATTCGATTGCGGAAAATGGGTTATTTAACATTATTTATAAAAAACTAGGTTCTATACTCTATATTGTGGTCATGGTGACCTGGTGTATTCCCCATTCATTAGGACTCTGAATTCATGGTTTATGGACTGTGACACAAGGGGTCCCAAAATGGCAGAGAGGTCGACTCCCCCATAAATCCCCTCCATAGTGTAAATATTGGGGTCACGACAAAGAATTTATCAAAAGGGAAGATCTTGGGGTTTTGGATCCCAAGTGTCCATATAATATCATACCGTTTAAACCTTCACCATGTCATGGTGGTATCTGGACACAATGCGGTGCCTTGAAAAAATGGATATTCTCTATCCCAAACATCAAAATAACTGAATAATAACATCGAAAATAATCATAATAGGAAAGAAAGACAAGAATTTAATAAATATGAATTGAAAACATAAAAATGAAATGGGGGTATCACAATTCTTCCCACCATGAAACTTTCTCCCCCCATAATTACCTTAAGGTTCTAGATATATGAAAAGGTGATGCCACTACTCCGTCACTAATGCATCATGCTGCTAAGTCTCATGGTTGTCTAAACCACATTGATATAAAACACAAACCAAAGGAATTGATTTACCATGAAACACCTTGGTCTGATAACCAACAATATAAATGGGTTTCTCAATAACATAGGTGTTGGGATTCACCAAGAAATCCCCCCTCTAAATCACATGATATTTGTTTGGATAGTACTTCTTCATTTGGGATACATAGAATACATCATGAATGGAAATCATATTGGATAGTAAGACCATCCAATATTCCATTTTTAAGTATACTATGATCTCATATGGTTCAAAATAATGAAATTTCAACTTACCTTTCCTTCCCAACCATCAATGTCCCAATCGAGGAGAAACCCTAAAGAACACCTGATCACTAACATCAAATTCTAACATACATTGAAGATTAATAACATATTGTTTTTGGAAACTATGAGCTCTCTCCAATATCTTTTAGATAATCTACAATATCTCTATCATCTCTTTGAGGATACTTGACCATAATTAGGAGTGCTCGCCTAAATCCAACTAACAAATAGGTTATCAAAATGGTCACTCAAACAAGGATTCAATGAGAGACATCTTGATCGAAGATTGATAATTGTTATTATATTAAACTTCAACCAACTATAGATGATTCTAATAAGAACTACCAAAATCCAGAACATATACTTGAATAATTTTTTCAATAATCTGAATGGATCACTTAGTTTGATTATCCTTCTAAGGATGATACATCATGCTTAACTTTAGCAGATATCCCGTAACCTATTGAATGTCTCACCATAATCAAGAAGTGAACCATGGGCCTCGATTGGATATGTTATCTAAAGGCAAAACATGAATAAAACCTTCTATATATACATGTTTTTGAGCTCTTCCAATTTATTAGATTCCTTTATATGAATAAAACATGATGATTTTATCAATAAATCAATAACAATCCATATTGTATTCTTCATACTAGGATTCTGATGAAATATGATCATGAAATCCATGAAAATATCATCCAATTTTCATACTGTAATAGGAAGATATTGTAATAACCTATTGGGTCTTTGGTTCTCAACATTGATTCTATGAAAGGTGAGAAACCGAGATATAGAACTCTTAATCGGCCTCCATATATTAGGCCACCAATAATGACCTTTCAAGTAATAGAAAATCTTGGAAGATATATTGTTAAATATCCAAATAGAATAGTTCCATCCCTCCATAATCTTTTACCTCAATATTGAGGGGATAATATGCCTCCTTCTGAAATAGAGATAACTATCATGAGTTTTATTCCAATGTCTCGAGCTATCCCAATGATTTGAAAATTTACTAATATGTTGAAAATAAGGATTCTTGGTCTACCCAATCCAAATCCAATAATTTAAATAAGATGTGTATTTCACACAATCTAAAAACAACTAATCACCTTCCACTTCAATATCCATGTTTATTTAAACAAAAATACCCATAGAGCATTATCCATCCTATGATTCTCTCTTTTAATAGGAGGGTAATTTCCCATTCAAGAAATTAGGCACCACATTTCCATTTTCATAGGTGTATGCTATATCAAAAATAAAAATTCTGGTGATACTTCACCCAATGTATATTCCAAAGATTCTTTACCCTTTGAGTGAAAATATAATTTAGACTTTTATGATCTAAGTACACTGTAAAATGATCCTTAAGGAGATAGTGGTACCACATTTTCAAGGCATGTATCATGTCTACTAACTACTGGTCATGAGTGGGGGTAATTATTCCCATGAGGCATTAATTGGATAGATCTATAATCCATTACATGGTCACCTTTTATTATCACACACCCTAATCCTTCTCCTTATACATCATAATAATCAATAGAACCCATGCCTAACTCTGGAAGTACTATAACCGAAGTTTAATTTACCCGCACTTTAAACTCCTGAAAAGACATATGAAACTTTCCATTCCAATCAAACTTCTCCCCCTCAGGCTTAAAGGCATCAAGGTTTAATCCAACCTAGATAATTCTTGATTGAATTGACTTTGATACCTAGATAAACCCAGGAATATCCTGACCATAAACACATTCTTGGTATTCTCCCAAGACATCCCCACTTGGATTTTGTCTTTATCCACTAATATGCCTCTCTCAGATACCACATGGACCAAAAATATAAATTCTTATATCCAAAAATAATATTTATATAGTTTCGATTAAAGGTTATATTCCTTCAAGGTTCCCAAAACAATGTCGAGATGATCTTGAAAATCCTCCTTAATCGTGGAGTATACTAGGATATCATCCACAAACACCACTATGAAGGATTCAAGAAAATGGTGGAAAATATAGTTCATCAAGGCCATTAAAATTTTTGGAGTGTTGGTGAGTCTGAATGGCATAACTAAATACTCATGGTGTCTATAACCACTCTTGAAAGTGGTGTTGGGAATATACACTTCTCGAACACTTAATTATTGGTATCTCAATCTCAAATCAATTTTTAAAAACCACAAAGATCCCCTAAGATTGTAAAAGAAATCATGAATCTATGGTAAGAAAGTGTTTATTCTTGATAGTCACTTGGTTGAGCTTATGATAATCAATGGAAATTTAGATTCCACTTTCAGCCTTTTTTGAAAAGAGAACTGGTGATGTCCATAGTGACATACTTTTCTAAATAATTTCATTATCTTCATAATTATCTAATGGGACTTTTGATTCCTTCATCTCAGTAGGTACTAGTTGGTAAAATGTAAAGGGGATAAGACTCATCTTGGGAATAAGTTAGATAGATAACTCTACCTCCTACTAGGGTGGAGACCTAGAGAAATCATATGGAAATAACTTGAGATACCTATATAGAACCACTAGAAGCTAATCAAGAAATCCCTTCTTAACTATATCGAAGGTCAAACTAGATAAATGGCATGAATACACAAAATATCTAGAATAAAAACCCCTATAATCTCAGAACTAGGATCCCACTCACCCTATAATTTAAGAGTTTTCCAACCAAGAGATAAAAAATGAACTCTAAGGTGATTGGAGTCAATCTAGGATTTAAAACTAATCATCCAATCCATGCCAATAATGAGTTAAAAACATAAATGTCAAGGTACAAGATATCCCACCCCTAAAAATCAATAATCATGACTTGAAACTCAAGACAGCAAAATTTCTGATCTTTATTCACTCCCAATGGAGTGGAAAGATCCATTATAAATGGAACCATATCCAATAAAGATCCCAAAGAATCAATAAAATTTCTAGAAATAAAGTAATATAATGTTTTCATGTGGGACAATGCCAAGACTATAAAGGAAGAAATAAATAAAGTACATGTCATTATATATGGGCCAAAAACAAAATATTTTGGAACATTATTAGAGATATATAGACATCCAGACTCTATCCCGTCCTATGTATTCTTATCTAGGTGAGAATCCCCCTTTAATATGAGAATTAGACCCCACGCCCTTAGATGCATTTGACCAAACCTAAGAGACTCAGGTAAATAAATACCCTACTATGCTAACTCATATAGGAATTATTTAAAAACATCAGTGATGTTATTTTTATGCCTTAGGTTCTACTTGGAAATCTGGCTTAGTGTGTCCTAATTTCCAACACTAAAAAAAATCACCTGTTTACACCCAGAGGATTTTGCTG
Organism: Viscum album; assembly: GCA_963277665.1. NCBI lineage: Eukaryota > Viridiplantae > Streptophyta > Magnoliopsida > Santalales > Viscaceae > Viscum > Viscum album. The sequence continues at coordinate 1,102,022,094 of OY728134.1, read as the reverse complement.
ACATAAAGTTTTATGAACGTTGAGTGCCTCTACGACCAATATGATAAAAATCCTCTTAATTACTCTTCTAGAGGAACGAAAATATTTGAATACCCAACTACCAAATGGGAACCACTGAGTCTTTTTAATCTATCTATATCACTCTCTTCCATCACAGCTTTGTCCACTACATTCGTATATGTTAATAAGAAAAGGAGAATGAGTCTCAACCTAATTTCAGGCTTCAATCCCCTCTTGAATATTTTTTCATTATGATAATTATTCATGATTTTCCTAAGAGAAATATTATTTGGTTTAACAAACCAAATGATATAATATATTATAGAATAACACCCTTGATTCTGGCTCACAAACTCTTGAGATTTCACCACTCTCAACATTTATTTCGAGAATTTCTATTTAAAAAACATTCTAAACATGGACTAAGTGATATCATTGTGAAACCTAGATAACAAAATATATTCTACTACTAATTACTATGAAATTTTAATATATAAGTGAAAAATTGAAATTTATAAGTCTCAAGGGTCTTGAAAAAGTGGATGATATGCTGAATCTTTTTACCCAGTCCTTGGGTTCTGAAAGCCCTTTGTCACCATGAAAGGCCAAAAAAATTTATTAAGTAAACTCTTTAGCATGGTACACCATTATTTCTTGATCTATTCCACCCTCTTGATCCAAATATTGAAAAGTCCATATTAATAATTCAATGAAATTAGGGTCTATCAGAGGGTTGTCTTGTTGAAACTTCTATATAAATAACTCTCTTTAGTTTAGAGGGGATATTATTGAAGGTATGATCTATAAAAAATAAATCATAAAAGTCAATCAATAAAAAATTTTAATTCTAAAAGAAATAATTAACAATAAAAAACATTAAATATCATAAATTTGGTCCAAAAATACAAATCAAATCCAAGAAACTATTCAAAGAAACCCATGGTAACTTGACATTTAGGATGAAGAAGATATAGTTGGTCACTTCCCTATACCCACCTCTCGAGATTCTGTAGTCATATATATATATTTTACTTTTTCTCCCCTAATAAAGCTAGTGATCTAAAAAAATCTTTTAATGAATCAATCTGAGTCAACATACGATATCACCCAACTCGACTCGCTATAAGGACTGAAGCATGTACCCGATTTCCACAGGATGGAGGCAAGAACCATGGTATCAAAAGAAAAATATTGGTAAAAATGTCATCCTAAAAATAAAAATAAACATCACATATATTCCTCTTAGACTACTAGAATGACCCATCCATTGGTTAGATTCCCATATATACAAATAAATAGTTTCCAAAATATAATATCAAAAAAATAGAGCATAACATCAAAATATTCATAAAAAACAAATAAAAATTGTACAAAAAATATAAATATAGTAATATACAACATCCATTATTGAAATGAACAAAAATATGATCAAGGCCAAAAATGTCAATATAAAACACCCTAAAATGTCACTAAGGATAAAAAATGCTCTATAAGAGTTCCAAACTCCTCAGGACCCATGATCACTAACACCACTATACTAAGGAGATATGAAGAGAATTAGTAAGAGATTACAAACTATATGACACCATTTCATTTACCTATATCTTAAAAAACCAATTCTTTATATACCCCATGGATATATATATAGGGTGTGAAGAAATTTCCATTAGGTTATTTATAATGCCCCATAACATAATCAACCCATAATTACATGATTTATAATAAGGGTTTCAATTTATTGCAATTCCAAGACCTTTTGAGATTAAATTTTTAGAGAATCAAGAAAACCATTACATAAAAAATAGACATTTCCATACAGTGTACATTTATTCCACAAAAATAATCTCTAAAATTTACACCCCTATTTCATTGAAGACAATTTTTTTTAAAGACATTTTTTTTAAGGCAAATCATGATAATGGAAACATTTACCTTTATATAGTTAACACTAAAACATAGTTCCTGTGATTTTTCAAAAAAATGTGATGAGTAAAACAAAGTTTAGTAAGGGATATAAAAATTAAGAAATTCTGTTAGTCGAGTTAAAAATATAAAACCCATGAAAATACATTCCTTTTTCGCAATAAAAATATGATTACATAAATAAAATATATTCACATGATAAAATTAATTTTTTTTTAAAATAAAACCTTTAAAACCTATTAAAATCATAGAAAATCTTGAAGTAAATATGAGGTATGTGATAAATTAAGAAAACATTCTTGAAAAATAAACCATCCACCTTTAAAATTTAATTAAATTTTCTTTCATCATGAAATTAAAATATTTCCCTAAAACCCCTTCGAAAGCATAAAATAAGAGTCCTGAAGTAACATATTAATTACCCATGTTCACTTATTTTTAACCCATGTCAGAATAACTAAATCCTTCTTGATTACATAAGAGTAATATATTGAGTTAACTCCCTCACTTTCTCCTTGAAAGACTAATCATTACCCATTTAATTGGAGATCTATATCTGGCTCACCCATTATTATGAGCTATATTAGGTTCTACAATCATTATCTATCATTATAGATTACCATATCGTGAACAAAAAAATTATAATTTTTCACATTTTCATTATAAATACCTTGAAAAACAAATTTGAGCCCATTAGTAAAACAATTTTCCTTTTGGCATAAACATAAAGAGAAATATCCATTTTCCTTAAAAAACACATTAAAATAAAAAATTACAAGAAGAGAGGGAATAAGATATTCTTTTAAAAACTATAAAAACTTATTATGGAAGATTTATATTGAATAAAAACTATAATGGTTCGAAAAGGAATTCCAGATGTATGTATTTGAATTAATATTTTTTTTTACTTTGGTAAAAAATTCAAAATGTCTCATATGGAAAATGTTTGAAATATTACTTTTTTAATTTTTTAAAGAAGTTAAAAGGAATTTGAAAATGGAATTTAATAATACATTATGCATAAATAATAATATTTTTGGAAGATTTGGGAGAACATGGATATGAAGGAGAAATATTTGAAAGGAATACATTAATATGAGGCTTAAATAAAACCCCTTACCTTAAGTCTCATCTAGATTTATACATTCTAGAACTTTTGAATAATAAAATAAAATTTTTTATTTAATTTATTATGAATTTTTTTCATGTTAATTCATTATAATTAATCATTTTATTTCATTTTTACCAAATTTTATTTGTCTAATAACTCTGTTATGGTCAAATTAGATGTCTTTAGATCATTTGGTTCATAAACTCAAAATAACATCATTGAATTAATTATTACCAAAGTGGTTATTTTTTCATCATATCCATAATCACAATTTTTTAGTAATAATTATTATACATTTATAACTCTCCATGTAATGTGGTCATGAAAAATAATTCACATCTTTTCATGGAGATGATAGTTCGTAAATATGCATGAACAATGTTTTCATTTTCATACTTGGTGGAAATGAAAAAAAAATAGATAATATTTTAAATTTATAGAATCATAAATATATTATTAATTCCATATTTATTCATTATTTCCAATATAATGACCAACTTTGTGAGGTGGAAATGAAAAATTAATCATATCGCTTAATGGAGGTTGTAATCCACACATATGCATTAGCGAAATTTTCAATTTATAATAGATGGAAGGGCACAAAATTATGTAATATACTATCTTTAAATAATCATAATTATGATATAAATATCATATATATATATATATTAATTTTATCCATTATTTAAATCATCTATTATTACTAGTGATGAAAAATGAAACACATCACTTCGTGGAGGTGGTAGTCCACACATATGCACAAGAAAAGTTTTCATTTTACATAGGATGGAAAATAATATGAAAAATGGATTTTATATCAATATAATAACATTTTATTATATTAAAGATATTTATTTTTTATATTAACATGGTTAAATATTATTTTTAGGAGGTGTAAGAAGAAATAAACATGAAAAATACTTGGTTAAGATTTATATGACTTATTTGGGAATCCTTCTTTAGATTACAACCTAAGCCTTATATAATTGATCCTTTGGTGAGAACAGGCCACTAGGATGTGGGGTCAAATATTAATAAGGTATTTGGGTAGGTATTTTTCAATCTAGATGACTCAAAGTATGTTAATAAGATAAGATAGAAGGTTCCCTTTTATAAGTGAGGGGTGTAATGTCTCAAGTTTTTGGAGTAGGTCAAATTCCTCATACATTTTGAATTTTCAAAGTTTTGTGGGTATAAAAATATTTTCTCATTTATTGGAACATAATTCTGAGAGTTTATTTGACTAAAGGTATTTCTTTTAGATGAGTCGTAATGCTTGGAAAATGACTCAACATTTCGATTGGGTTTTAGGTGCATCATAGGAAAAAATCCTAAGTTTCTAGGGTGAAAAGGCTACAGTACATGGTTTGATAAAACCATGTATACTCCTAGATGAAACTGTGTGGCCTTACATGTGATTTATGTATGGTTTTCCAAACCATTCAAGAGGGGACACATAGTTGTGAGGAACCTCTATATTTTTTTGTAGAGGTGATTCGCACAGTTTCCACATGGTTTGGAAAACCATGAGGGACAACCATACGAGGTATGACTTTGGATAGTGGGTGTCTCACAGTTAACCAAACCATGGGAGACAACCATGAGCCTCATTTAAAGAGGAAAAATTACCATTTTTTACATCTCTCACATTTTTCTCTTCTTCTCCTTTTTTATTCTCCTCTATAGGAACAATAAGATATCTTCTCCCATTTTCATCCTCCCATATATTTTGAGATCCTCTCCTCATCCAGACTTTTTTCTTAAGAATTTGGGTGTTTTGGAACCATGTAGGTAAGATCTTAAGTCCTATTTCCTCTCTTTCCTTTCTCTCTCACCATATGGTGTGGTAAATCCATGCGATATGATTTACCCTATTTTCAGGGAATTCATCTAGAACTTTTATTTCGTCCAAATCATCTTGAGTTAGAGGTTTATATCAGGCAAGAATCTACCAACATCAGGTGGGTGGTTCTTATCTTTCTCCATGTTTTTATGGTTATTTCGGGGGTACACTCTATAGGTTCAGTGTGGGTTAACTGGGTGAGACCCTAATAAATTGAATGATTGTTGTTAAATTAATGGTATGATATCATGTATTTACATTGGGAATTACCTAGCCTTGTTTATCCGTGTAAGGCTAGATTAGAGGCCATAGACTACTTGGGAAGGTTAGATCGGGTTGATTAATTTTATTTAATTGAATTTTAGTATGATGATGTTATGAATTAAGGAGTTACATGGGATGCACAAGAGCCTCATCCCAGTTAGTGAGGACTCGGTAAGTGCATCCAAGAGACCCGAGTTCAAATCTGGGTGGAGACATATTTCCAGGTCACTGTAGAAATACTGTAGTGGGTACTAAGTAGGTATTGTTTGGTATTATAGTAGTAGGAACTATTTATCTTTTTGGGATTTCGGGCCACTAGTTTGGTCATTGGGTCCTTCAAGGCCTTGTTTCATTAAGTATTTAGGGCCACCTCAAGGCCTTTGGGACTCCTCAAGGCCTTCGGGAAACCTCAAGGCTTTCAGGCCACCTGAAATTGTACTTAATGGACCAGGTAGACTCTACAAGAAGCAGACTCCAGATGTGGATTCAGAGATAGTGTATTCACAAGAGAATAAGCTAACATATGTGGAAGAAAGAGAGGGCATGGCGTTGCCATTGGGACTAGCATATGCATGCACAAGAAGCCTAATCAAAAAAAATATTCAAAGGTGGAGATCTAATATCACAATATAGAAGTTGGGTAGGAGTATTTCCATGTTATTATAGTCTAGATATTTCCTTTAAGACCTATGGTTCATGTAATCACTAAGTCTATAGACCTTCTAAGGGTTACCCCTTCCATTGAAAGGGCGTTATCAAAATCAATAAAAAAGAAGGTCTTCAGGCTATTCAGGTATAATGAGTTCCATGGGAACATGATGGACCTGACCTAAAGATTTATATGGACTTGTCCATCAGGTACGAGGTGATGTATGTGTAAGGTTGGGAGAGGCTCAGATTCAATGAGTGATAATGATCATAGGTTGGGAGACAAGGCCATAAAATTGAGGTGATGAGGTCGTCAAGTTATGAGCATGGACTAGGTGATATTGGATAATGTTGACCATCAGATTGAGTGACATGGTCGTAGGTTAATGAGGTGTCATATAATGTGACTTAGGGACTTATTTGGTGATTTACAATGACCAGTTTTGGACAATGTTCCATTTGGATTTGTGTGCACACAGAAATGACTTAAATAATGAGGTGGTATTGGATTCGTGTGTGGGTAGAGGCCTCTATTAGATGTGGTTTAAGCCGATGTTTGGAGGAGATTACCATAGAAATAAATATGGATGGTGAGGATCCATTGGTTTATAGTGTTTAGACTATCAGTTGGGGGATGATCCTTTCTGTATTGTTTGATGCCACTGGTCCAAAATTACTTCGGAGGAAAGATATCATTGCACCTTAGACATCGGGCATTGATCCAATGAGTATTCCTCAGAGCTAAGGTCCATGGGACCAGGTACATGATTGGGAAATTTCTTTAGGATGTCATCTAGTGGTTGGACATGAGGTTCCGGTTGGCATGAGGTGTGAGTCGATTCTATTAGAGGTGGGACCTAAGGGTTTAACTGGATTGATTCTCATCAGGGGATTACTTGGGATTAGGATCAAGATCCTTTAAACTAAAATTATACTAGAAATGAAAAAAATATGTGATTTCTTCCTTGTGTCTATTGAAAACAAGGGAAGAATGTTTACTTATATTATGTTCATGTGTTGCTTTATTTATTTTATTACACACTTGTTTTATCACAGATGTAAGATAAGAACAAGTTAGTAGTGGCCTACAGAGATTCTTTCTCACACAGTACATAGGCCCTTCAAGAAGCATGTCACAACAGTTGTCATTAAATAAATTATTTTATAAATTTTCAAGGAATTGGGTAGTTCGAGTTGAAGCTGACTTAAAAATTTTGGGTTATTATTTAATGAAATACTCGTTTCAGCTTTGGCACGCGACCTCACCCAACTCCTCAGGGCTTGAAAACGTGCGATGCATGTGAGAAATATAATTGCGAAGCCTAGTGACTTATCCAGGGCCGCTGTGTGACCCACCCGATGTTCAATTTTTCATTTTGCAGATAAAGGAATATTTTGGGCTTGGCGGCGTCCGATGCACGGGCAGGGGACGGTCGAAGCCACGCAACTTTGCTCGGGTCATCACGTGACCTCGGTCGGTTCCCCGCTCACCTGCCGATGTGAAACTACTTAAATGAAATGAATTAACAATGAAGAAATAAAATTAAATGAGTCATAAAATAAAATTAATATAAAATAATAGGAGTGGGATACAAATTAAAATTAATTGTTTTGATGGTAATAATATTATTATTATTTTAGATTATTATTATTATTATTGTTTTGTTAATTTTATTATTATTACTATTAATTTATTTTCTTTATTTTCTTTTTCTTTTTGTTGTTTTTGTTTGCCTTTTGGAGATAGGGTTGCATTGTTTTTTTCTTTCCTCTATTTCCCATCGTGGCAAGCCCTTCCCTTCCCCGACCTGTCGCACGACCGCCCCCCAGGTGCTCACCCCTTCGGCGCACCCTCCTGATTCCATTTCAGAATCCCGCCAAAATCCCCCCTGCACTCTCGTCCGGTCATCAGTCGCCGCACCCTCTGATCCTCCGCCACCCTCTTTCCCTTCCTGGCCCGCACCGCTGTCACGCGCCTCGCTCGTCGGACCGGCCGCAGTCCTCCTCCCATCCAGCTCGCGCCGCACCCCATGGAAACCAGCTACTCGAGCCGCGCCGCCTCTTCCTTCTATCTAGTATTTCAACATGAAACACCTCCGTTGGCCTCTTTTATGCCTCATACAGCCCTTGGATATGCATCGCCTGACCTCCCGAACCATTTCAGCGTCCTTCCGCCCCCTTCACCTCATGTGCGGACCACCCGGGTAATTCCCTCCTTCTTCTTTCTAGGTTTTAGGTCATGCTCGGTTGTGGTTTTGGTGTTTCCGGATTTTAGGGTGTTGGTCTTAGCTTTCATTTTTGATTTTATTTGTTTTAAATTCATCATTTAGGGTTTAATTAATGATTTATGTGGTGCGAATTGCATGCGATTGGAGTTCCGCACCAAGGTTTGGAAGTCTTCGACACCCGAGGTAGGTGGTTCCATGCCTTTGCATCGTTTAGATAATTTAATTTGTTTGTTTAGTTAAATTTAATATGTTCTGTGATTTTGTTGCATGGTGAGATCTATGTTTATAACGTTTTGGCTTCCTCGTTTGATGAAAATTGGGTTTTCGAAATAGCATGCTTTTTTTGTTCATATGTTTGTGTTGTATGAATGATTGGTCGTGTTTAATAAGTTGTGCGAAATGCATTTTAATTTTTTTTTGACATTCGTGCGCGATGAAAATTGCACTCTCTTTAGAAATGGTTGTGTTCTTTTTCATTTCGATCCTATTATGGTAAATTTTAGAAGTGTTTAATAATTGTTTATGGAGTGCCAATGAGGTTTTAGAAGGTTTAATTTGTGAAATTGATTTTGTAATGGTTTCTTTTTCATGCAATATGTTTTATAAATTTAAGAATTGTTTATTTAAGTGGTGTTTTGAGTGTGAAACAAGGTTGAAAGGTTTTTGAGGGTTGTTTGGTAGGTACGAAAGGTGTTTTCAGGTCACTTTAGGTGTTTGCGTATTTAAATAGAAATTTTCAAAGTAAAATGAATCACTTTTGGTGTGTTCTCCTTGTTGTGTACTTTTGAAATTGAAAATAAAAAATTGTTTGAACAATGGAAAACAAGTTTTGATATGGTTACCTCGTGTATCATGTTTTAAAGTGACACCTCTATATAGAATCAACTGGTTTTTGGTGTAAAGTCTTCTTGGTTTTTCTTGAAACATTTTCATTAATAGATCAAATGATTCTTTGGTGCATTTATATGACACAAAAATGGTATTTTTAAGGAGTTAAATACGCGTTCATTTTTAAAGTGGTCTATTTTTATAAAATTAGACATTTCCTTAGTGTGCGTGTGTCTTTGAAATAGTGCTTTGGTATGCAAGTGGGGACTTTTTTGTGTAATGTCATGTTTGGTTTGTAAAATGTGAAAGTGATGTGTTATGTGAATGTGGAACATGTTTGAGAACAAAGGAAAACCCCGGGTATCTAGGTGGGCGGACTAGAACCAGTGCACAAGTGAGCCGGATGGGTATCATCCCTATTTCACTTAGCTGGATTGACGATTGAAACACTAACTAAACATATGATGACTAAGGGTCGTGGCCTTCTAAGACACATTTTCTGATGGTCGTGGTCTTCTAAGCCACGTTTCTGAGGGTCGTGGTTTCTAAGCCACGTTTCACCGAGACACGAGGTTCTAGGGTCCCACTCAAGCTAAATGATCCTTAGGGAATTTACCCATAGTGCTATACTGTCCATGTCGTGGTTCCTTCCATCAACATATGGATGACCACTTGTATGTGTGTGTGTGTGTGAGTATGTGTGTGTGTGTGTGTGATTATGTGTATGTATTCCCTTGATGAATTTTTCTCTTTCCCTTTCAAATCGTGTTTGTGAAATGGGTTCTATTAGTGTTTTCTTTTAGTTTTTATCTTGTAAATGTTTTTTTAAAACATTTTGAAAGTATAATTTTTAATAAGCACAATAAATTATCTTTTGGATGATGTGGAATGGAACCTTTTTATTGGGTGACGTCCTACTGGGCCTTTCGCTTACACCCTGCATACACCTTCAGGTGTATGTAGACATTGCTTCTTATGTATTCCAGGTTGTGCGTCATGCTTAGCGATGGTGGTTTTGTTCGTTGATGGTCTTCTCGTGCAGGTTGGTGTTGTGGAATGCAGATGATACACCACTCTTGTAGCTTGGAGGTTTGAGTTAGAGTTTTAGTCTCTTTTGTTGTCGTTTATTTTTGGACATTGGTTCTAGTTGTAAATATTTAAATTTGATTTCAGTTTAATGGTTTGTTTGGTTTTCGATTCCTAGTTTCATTTTTATTATCTTTTTAGTGTTTGTGTATACTATTTTGGGTAAACCGTTCCCATAGGTTACTCTTGATACCCGGGCACTTGTGCCATCCTGTGGGGATCGGGAACACCCTTCAGGCTATGTCGCGGACCGGGTTCGGTGTCAGATCGGATGGAGACCCGGCCTGGTTCGTGACAATGCATGTAAATTATATGTCTTTTTTATCAAGTAAAGGTTAAGGCTCAAGATATGGATCTTATTGATTGATTTAGAATGGTATAGAAGTCAAGGGACCATGGGTTCATACCTCAGATGAAGATTCCTTTTTTGTTTTTTTCTATATCACGATTTTATTATATGTGCATAATAACGTCAGACATTATTGAGCCTCCTTTACTTATTTTCTTGTGTGAAATTTATTGGAAGTATGTTTCAATAAATGGTATTTTGTGATGTTAAAATTTTGAAATGGTAGGAATGAGCTTATTATCATTATTACTGCTTTTTTTGATCTCCCACCATGGGTGGGTTATTGGTCAAGTGTCTATTCGGTCTTTCTTTTTCACTGATTTATATATACATTAGACCATTATTATATCATAACAAGTGGGTATAGTCTCCTCACTATCACCTGTTTACATCATCACTACTAGTCAGAAACCTTTAGCATATGAGGATGCATGTTTATGACCCAATGGTACACCAGCCCAGAGCACTGTTTGGGTGGAAATACATTCCATGGTGCTAAAAATGGTATAAAAAGAGTTTATTTTACCTCTTATTAGGTCTAACTATTTAGGATATGATAGAGCGAAGATTAGGATATTGTTGGAATTGGGTTTATAGCTTGTGTTTGGGTGCCTGTAGCCCCATGAACGAGGGGAAAACCATATTTATAGGGGTGGTAATTTCTATTCTTATTTTCTATTTTTATAGTTTATTTGATTTACACCTTGTGGAGTACACTTGGGTGTTATTTTTATATGTTATTCTATGAGACCCCTGACTTGGTAAGGTAAGGGATGATCTTTGGACCCTTGGCCTGATATATTAAGGTAGGTTTTGTTATGCTTTCTGGTTAGGCACATAGGATGTTTTATATATATATATGCATGTGCCATGATAAAATTCTTGTGATTCTCATTAGGGATATTGATTGTGATAATAGGGGTTGGGTTGTTTAAAGTGTCAACAAACGAAGCTAAGCAATTTTTCCAACGAAACCTCTCTTTGGTGGCATTTTACTCAACCAACCCATGATAGTGGACCCAATGAAATCTATATGTGATATGTGATTTATATATATGGTCTTGAGATATTATAGGAGGAGGTAGGGATAATGATATTGGGTGATGTTGTCACTAGGTTGGGTGATAAGGTCATTGGTTTGAGATGACATAGTTCGTCAGGACAAGCATGGCCCGAGGCATATGAGGGTGAGCTTCTTAAAATGTCAATAAAGGAAGATAATTGGTGTTTTCCTACAATGATTCTCTTTGGTGGAAATTTACTCAGCTAACTCATACTAAAACTTGATGCCTGACTCTAATATGTGTGGTTAAGGGGCCAAGAGGCCAGATGTTGGGAGATATGGTTGTAATGGAGAGGGTAAGGGTACTAATTTGTGCTTCTTGTTACTTATTTCTCTATCCAGATTATATATATATATATATTATGCCTATCTGACCATTATATTGGTATTTAATGGGATTCCACCTAGACTGGCTCTAATAGAGCATCAGGCGAGCAATGATTTGGTACCGCTTGATCTTGAATATGTTGAGACACCTAAGGGTCGATATAAGTCCCCAAAGTGTATAGAAGATCATGATACATAGGTACATGCTTAGGTACATGCTCCAGTGCAGGTGGGCTAGTGTCCAGATTTGACATCTTGTATGCCATGGCTTGACGAGCAGCTTAGAGAGAGCAAGATACATGTCATGTAGGGGATTAATAAGGGAGCTTAGGGGGCAGAGCCTTCGATGGCGTATTTGAATCGAGAGTTCGAATTGCAACACCGACCAATATTATAGGGTAAGGACATCCTAAAGGTGTCTAAGAACTAGATAGATTCAATTGAGATGATCTTAGAGAAGCTTAATACACCCCCAGGTTAGAGGGTGATGTTGGATACATATATTCTTAGGGGACCAGAAAAGTGCGGGTGGGATGTGCAGGTTCAGGCAGACAAATATGAGGGACTGATTTGGAATTATTTTAAGATCAAGTTCTTTGAGTACATATTTCTAGAGACACTGAGGGTAGAGAGATATCAAGAGTTATTAATCCTACATTAGGGACACATGTCCATTACGGACTATGTAGCTACTTTAACTGAGTTCTATCATTTTGCACCTGGTATATTGGGTGATGATACCTAGAGGGTGAGGAATTTTAGGTTTCAAGGATGGTTTACAACAAAATATTTTGGTACAGTTAATCATCTTTAATTTGACCTTATTCTTAGTGGTAGTGAATTAGGCGCTCATAGCCGATTGAAATTTGATGGACCCATCTTAATCAAGATATATCAAAACATTAGGCGATGTTAGTGGTGATGTTTTAGATAATATGAAGTAAGGATTTGAGGAGTCTCATTAGAGGGAGTTTAGGCCAGACACTCAAGTAGACCACCTCAGGGAAGGTCATCAAAGATGTGCTTTTAGTGCGGGTATCCAAGTCATGTACGAACTTAGTGTGACCAGGCATCGAAGGAGTGATGAGACTACCGATAGGTCATGTATATTGAGAGGTTCTACAAGAATCTTTCTAATACAATCAATAGCTAGGGACTACGAAAAACTCAGGGTTCTAAGATTAGAATGATAGTGGTACCTAGTGCTGGTAGTCAAGACTCAGCTGCACACAAAGGTCATGGTAGAGACAACGAGACCTAACAGTCGGGTTAGTGGCTAGTTTCTAGAGTAGCACCATAGGGAGATTAGGATTTAGGCATTTGGGATTCAGGATAGATATGCGTTGTTGAGCTACTAAGGTCAGAGTAGGCCTGTGATCCAATGATGGTTAGAGGTATGTTGTGCACGTGACTAAGTTTTTTGAAATTTGGAATAGCCTTTTTTAGGCATGTCTATTTTGGGCACATGAGGTGCACAATAGGTATCTATGAACTGACTATTCACTAGTTAGTAGGTTGGCACAAGTTTAAATGTAATATATATATATATATACATGTTTGAGGTATGTGTATCTGGAATCTTTTATAAGCATTGTTGGGTGTGTATATTTTGAGGGGTGTTGGCATTGGGGAATCATTACAATGCAGGACTTGTTTGATGTGTGAGGCACAAGGGATAATTTTGAGCATATGATGAGATGAGGGGCCTCATAGGTGTCATGCATGAAATGGATTCGAGGTGGGAATCTTATGAGATATGGGGGATGGTGGGTGTCAGGTATGATACATGAGAACCTAATGAGGTGAAGGAGAGATTATGTGTCACAAGAGGAATTTTGAGTTAAGGGATGGTTGATAGACCATCAGTTTATTTGAGTTTTGGGTTAGGTCATGATCGGGGTATGTAACTCTTAAGGTGGGGAGCGCCTTGAGAGAGTTTACCTATGAATTTGGGACTAGGGTGACCCAGGGTGATGTGAGGGGGATGGGTATGATCAATACCATATAAAATTCATGATTTATATCTTGGGGATGAGCTATGTTAAGGTGTTGAGATCGTAACGCCCTGGGTTTTTGGATCGGGTCGAATTCCTCGCCAGTTTTGAATTTCTAGATTTTGATGGGAAGAATAACTATTTTATAATTTATTAAAACTTAATTATGTGAGTTTCTTTGACCCAATACATTTATTTTAGATTAGTTTTAATTATCAAAAAATTAATTGGCACTTTGTTTGGGTTTTAGGTGCATTAGAGGACAAAAAACCATGTTTCCTGGGTGTATTGACTGAAGTGCAAGGTTTTATTAAATTGTGTAGCCATCTGGGTGAAACTGTGTGGCCCTCTAAGTGCAATTTTTCTAGTTTTAAAAACCATACAGGAGGGGGAACATGGCCATGTGGAAACTCTATATCTTTTAGTAGAGGTTATTCACATGGTTTCCACATGGTTTGGTAAACCATGCAGGAAAACAATGTGAGGTACCCCTTTGGACAGTGGGTGTCACAAGGTTGGGACACAGTTAGCCAAACCATGCGGGCAAACCATGTTCCTCAATTAAAGATGAAAATTACCATTTCCCTTCCTCTTATTTATCTCTTTTTCTCATTTTTTCTTCTCCTTCGCATGCACAAGAAAAGATCCCCTTCCATTTTCTTCCTCCCCAAGCATTTTAGCTCCTTTCCTAATCCAAAATCCAATATTCAAGATTTCGGGTTCATTAGAACCACGTTGGTCAGATCTTGAGTCCTTTTTCTTCTCTTTCCTTTTTCTTTTACCATATGGTGTGGTAAATCTATGTAAGATGATTTACCCAATTTTTAGGGTGTTCGTCTAAAATTCCAATTTCTTCCAAATTAGCTTGAGTTATAGGTTAATATCAGATGAGTGAGTGTCTACCAATACGAGGTAGGTGGTAATTATCTTTCTCTATGTTTTTTTAGTTGTTTCAACGGTGTGATCAAGAGGCTACATGTGGGTTGATCGAGCAAGACCTTAATATATTGAATTATTTTTTTAAATTAATTGTATGATATCGTGGGATAAAATTGGGAATTACATAGCCAAGCTTATCTGTGAGAGGATGGTTTATAGGCCATAGACCACTTGGGAATGTTAATACAGGTGAATTAATTTTATTAAATTGAATTGTATTATTCTATTGCTATGAATTACTACGTTTCATGGGAATGTGATGGGATAAACCTGAGGATTGATATGGAATTTTCTATCTGTTATGAGGTGATTTATTTGTTAGTTTGGGTGAGTCCGAGATTATATGAGTTATCATGATCATAGGTTGGGAAACATGGTTGTCAGATTGAGGTGACAAGGTCGTCTTGTTGGGGTCATGGACCTAATGATATTGGATGGTGATCACCATCAGATTGAGAGACAATGTCACAGTAGAAATAGGTTGTGGATGATGTTGATGATGAACTTATTTGGTGATTTCTGATCACTCATGTTAGCCTTTTACCCATTTAGAGTCATTTTCTAATAGAAATGACTCAGATGGTGAGGTGGTATTAAATGCTTGTATGGGTATTGGCCTCTGTTTTATGCGACTTAGGGTGATATTTGGAGGTAATTGTCATAGAAATCCATATTGATGGTGAGGAGCCATCAGTTGATGGTGTTGAGACTGTCGGTTTGGGGCTGAGACTCACCATATTGTTTGATGCCATTGTGACAAGATTAATTGGGAGGATAGATATCGTTGTGCCTAAGACTTTGGGCTTCGAGATGATGAGGATTCTTCAGAGCTAAGGTTTTTGGGACCATGTACATGATTGAGGAATGCCTTGGAGATGTAAAATAGTGGTAAGAAATGAGGTGTTGGTTGGCATGAGGTTCCTGTGTATTCTATTAGAGGTTAGACCTAAGGGTTCACTTCGATTAATTTTCATCAGGGGATGCCTTAGGGGAATAAGCTTAGAATCCTTTCCACTATAATTATACTGGATTTTCTGAAGCAGGTGATTGCTTCCTTGTGGTTGTTGAGTAAAAGGGAAGAAATTTTACTTATATGATGTGTGCATGCTACTTTATTTATTTTAGTACACACTAGCACTATCACAGATATAAGATAGGCATATGTTGGTGGCGGCATATTGAGATTCTTTCTCACACCCTACGCAGTCCCTTCATGACACATGTCGATTTTTTGGATTTGTAATCAGGTAAAGGTTCAGGCTCATGATCTAGATCGTATTGATTGAGTTAGCATGGGACGGAAGGCATGGGACCAAGGGTTCTTGCCTCAATTGGAGATTCCTTTTTTGTTTTCTTTTTGTATCATCATGCTATTATATGTGCATAGTGAGGTCAGCCAAAAATAACCCTATTATACTTATTGTCTTGTATGACATGACTTGGAAGAATATTTCTATAAATGTTATTTTTTGATGCTATATTATTCAAATGGCATGTATGATCTTATTATCATTATATATAATTTTGTTTGAGCTTCCTCCAAGGGAGAGTTAATAATCTAGTGTTTATTTGGTATTTATCTTCCACTGCTCTATATATACATTAGATAATTATTATATCATCACTATAGGGTATATTCTCCCCAATATAACCTATTTACACCCTTTATACTAGTTGGAAAAATTTGGAATATGGGGAGGCATTCTTAAGTCCCAATGGCACACTGGCCCAAAGCATTGTTTAAGTGGCATCTGGGTCAAGGAACTACAAGGGGAGAGATACTCTTGTTATTATTCAAAGTTTTAAAATAATATAGTATTATTGAAAGGAAATTGGTTCTAAAACTCTATAATTTCTAATATAAGGTGATAATATTCAAAATAAAATCATCAAATAATAATTAAGATAATATGTTTAGATATAACGCTTAGTTTTTACCTTAATTAACATGTTTTTCCCTTTATTACGGTAACTAATTTTTATTGTGGTAACTATTCATTATGACCAAAAAGGAAATTAAACTCAATACTAAATTTGAACCTCATGATTCAAAATACTAAATCCATTTTTCATGATTCAATATGTATAAGTGGTAGAAATTAATATTTATAAAAGAATACTAAACACAATGAAAAACAGTTTTCCCCAAAAAATGTGTTTTATGACTAAAAAAGTGTTAATAGAAAAATCAAGTATAATGTTGATTCTTATAAAATTAATTTTATCGTATTTATTAAAAATGGAGTAATTTTATTTTAAAACCAATTTAAAGTTGAATGTGAATTTTTAAATACTTGAAAAGTCCAACATCCTGGTCTAGATCACTTTGAACAATAACTAGACTTACGATGCCATGTGACCTCAGGCACTCCTTTATAAATACCAGATGCCTCCAACTAACAATGGATGTTGAAGAAGGTATCATTGAAAGCTATACTACCTATATTATAGCATTAAATCATATTTATATTACTAAATAACATCCACATCATCACATCTATAATGAACATTGGAGTACATTGGAAATAAAAAAACATACCATCTAATAATAATAATGGTGTAGAATATACATTCACATAAAAACAGTTTCCCACTGGGATAAACAAACAAATAGAATGAAATATAGTAGATGAAAAAAATTCTCAATGCATCTTTGAGCCATATCTCACACAGTTTCCTTCTACAATATGATCTATCATGTTCGATCATGAAAAATCGATCTTGAGCCTCCGCCCTACCTATGCCTGTAACAACCAAGTGAGAGGTAGGGTACACAAATGTAATTTAATCCCAAGAAGGGTATGAGTACAAAAAAATAGTAGGGAACAACCAATATGGTCCCATACATAACCAGTATATTTAGTGTATGTGTGTGTTCTATGATCAAAATAAATAAATAAGGATGAAATATAAATAAATAAACCACTTACAATACCTAATTTAGTCAGTTCCATAACGTCTCTAAGAAAGTAACATAGATTGTGCTTACCCATGAACCATGTGAAATACTACTTTCAATCCTTAAATACATGACCCCAATTCACTATATTTATTTCATCTAGGATAGGGTGTCTCTAATCATGATGTGATGACCATGCCAACCCATATAACAAACATGAGTCTCCTTGGTATATAGATTGTAATACATACATGGGGAATAATCCTAGAAATCTCCATCATAGTATACTGGATCAACCATAGGCTCTATATTCATTGAATCACTACCCATAGTATCATATACCTTCCCTATAATAGTTTTCTCAACCAATTCATAAGCTTGTAAGTAACATAGAACTCCTATATTAGAGTTTTCTCATCTAGGTATAATAGAAAAAATCACCTCCCCCTGTGAATTTTCCATATCATATAAAATACCACCCAAAGGGAATTTTCTAATCAACCCAAATGAGAATAAACAAATAAATAATAATTCTTAATCACCCAAGGGAAATCCCCCTGATCTTCTAGAAGAACACCGATACCCTTGCACTACTATCTGAACATCATTGGGGAATTATAACATCTTGTTACTATTTTTTGGTAGTCCTAAACCCCTATTTTGATCATTCCTTGATTGGGTCTCATTTAGGGTTTCTTCAGGTAAGATTTTGTAAAATGCTAAGGGTTCTTGGGTTGTGCATAGTTGGTGCATGATTTTCCAAAATCGTGCTCCTTACTAGTGCAAAACGAGAAAACCCAAGCAATGGGGGTTTGCATGGTTAGTGCATAGTTTATGAAACCATGCTCCCACCGAGGAGAAATTTTGTTTCCCCACCAGCAGGGGGGCATGACTAGGGTGTATAGTTTGGAAAACTGTGTAGCCCCCCAACTAAGTATGTGCGCAAGTTTTTTTTAATCCAAAAATTCTTCAAAATTTTCAAAATCCCTCTTTTGACCCCTGATCATCTCTGACTCCCTATATCACGATTCACTAGGTTGATAAGGCTCTTGAGAACCCTTTTTTCCCTTAAAAACCTCATTTTAGTTGGATCTAAGCATGAATAATCATGTTTGATCTCCTCTGAGTATGTGAATCTTCTCCTCTTGGTCTCTTCTGATCTCTCCCTCTCTCCTCCTTAGGGTTTGTTAGATCTCCATGTGGTTGGAGGATCTAACAGGTATTATTGTAGATCTTGAATCCATGTTTGATTCTTGGATCCCCATTTTCAATGTTCTTCATCGATGGATCCCATTGTAGAAGTTGTGATATGTGGTCCCATAATCTACGGTAGGTGGTTCTGTTTAAGATTTTTCAATTGATTTAATCCTAAAATTTCTTTATTTAATTTAAATTTCATTTAATCAATTTATGGAAAACCAATTCATTTTGAATTTTGGTTTGAATTTTTTTTGGAAGGAGATTTTTGGAAAAACCCCCAATTCCAATGAATTGGGGTGTGATTTAAATTTGCAGTAAATCGTGGGATTTAATTTTGTGAAATTTAGTTGTGGAATTAAATTGTGATTTTTTTCAAATTTTTATTTGGTGAAAATGGATTAAACTATTTTGATAATAAACCATTGGGTTTATCAAAATGGAAAATGGGTTAATTATATTTTAATAGTTTTGAAATAAATTATCCATTATTGATTATTGTTTCAGAACATGCATGCCTAGGTAGATAGTGTGTTATTAGAGACAAACATGCTAGGATGGGAATTCCTTAGAAAATTATTTATGCTTTACAACTCTAACATAAACTCATTAGAAGATCTTATATACAATGGGATGTTGTTATTCTTCTTTGGCCTGTGTTAGAGAGAAGTGTGTGCACATTGCCATTATCATTTTATAAGTGTGTGAGGATCCCATAACCTGGAACTATCGTACCTCTTGGAAGATGGCCATGATTCTATTTTGTGATTATTTGATATATATTCCATTGTTTGTAAACTATTTTATAAATTCCTTATGAATAATTATAATTTTTTATATAAAATTTTTATTTAATCCATTGTTTTAAATATTTCTATCATTTGAAATGTAATGCATGATTTGTTTTAAATATGCTTTTGAAATTTCGTGATTGTTTATTTTAAATCGAAAGATTTATTTTGTTAATTAATATAGAATCCTTGGTGAGATCCTACTGGGATTTTATCTCACACCGTACCTGTTCCTTTGTGTATTTTTAGATTTCATCCTACTAGATTTGAGAAAGGGGATAACACCAATTAGATGTGGTAGTTTCCATTGATATTTGGGGCTTTGAGAGCTTTGTTTGTTGGGAATTGGGTTGTTTGTCTTCCTATTTTCTGGTACTTTGATGATTTTATTTGGGTTGTTTATAACTGTATTAATTTTGGTACATTTCTCCCTGTAGAGTTTTCTTTTGAGTATACTAACTTTTGTTTGTTTCATCCACTATTTGTGTGGTAAAATTATTCCCACCTTTAACTTATATAATTCCAGGAGCTAGTCAAAAACCTGTGGGGATTGGGAATTCCCTTTAGGCCATGTTAGCGTCGGCTCATTTATTAGGGTTCCAGGGTATCCAGGATGGTTCATGACAAAGTGGTATCAATGGTGTATGTTAAGCATCTTTCCTTGATTTTATTATGAAATTAAGTAATCTTATTAGGACATAGGAGATAGTTGTGATTGTGTGCCTAGCCAAATCTCACTACAATGATCCTAAAGTCACTAGGGGTAGTTTGGGAAACACATCTTAATTATTATTCTTGGTCTTTTCCCTACTTTTTATTTGGATAGGATGAAATCCAAATTCGGGGTTCCTTTTTGATGGGATCAATTTCCCCTGTTTCTCTTTTTGAGTGTTAATATGATGTCTTCAATGTTTTTTACTAATGTTGTGTAACATCAGGCCTCCAAGAAGACATGTGAATCAGATCCAAGGGGAAGCTGCTGAGGAACCACATCGAGGAAATTATCTTGTGAACCAGAACACACTTAAGGTTATCATGCATGTTTTCCAAGATATGTGACATGCACCTACAATATTTCCCATACAGGCTCCAACTAGGGAAACATAAAGGTATGATTTATAGAACTGTAATCAAGAGTAACTTCACTAGAAGCCTCCAGCATTCAAAGGATCAAATAATCCTCAACTGGATGAGGATTGGTTAAGAGATATCAGGATTATATTGGTGTTCATGGAAACACCTAATGAAATCAAGGTGAAATGTGACACCTTCAATCTAGAGGGACCTAATATGAGATTGTGGGACATAATGCTGATGTAGAAGAAGAATGAGGGATTATAGTGTAATTAAATCATATTTATTTTCACTAACTAGTTCAATATAGATTCTATGGTGTTGTCTAAGGATATGGAGTTCTTTAAACTGGAGCAGGATTACCAGACCATGATAGAATATGAAAATTGTTTTTCTGGTCTTGTGTAGTTTTTACATGATATTGTGTCAAATTATATGATGAATATTCAATGGGTTTTGATGATAATTCAAATTTTTATTCATTCTCATGTTTTATTTATAGATCTACCTTCATATAATGATGTACTGGATACGTCATTAATGGTAGAGATGGACTTGACTGGTAAGTAAGGGTTGGTGGGAGTTCCGTTTTGTCCTAGTGGAAGTTCTATGAGTTCCCATAAAGGGAAGAAGAAGTTTGATGATTCTTATGGTGGATCTTGATAGTGGGGTTTTCCCATACCTCTTGCAATTCCTGGAATAGTCCATTTTATTTGATATCGGGGTGGAAAACCTAAGAACTCAAAATGGGTTTGTACCGAGGCAACCAAAGTATGTAGTTCCTATAGATGCTCAGGTCACCTGTAGAAGTTTTTCCATGCATATTATACTCCACATAGTGGAACATGAGCATAAATTCTTATTAAAATGATGGTGCAATCATACTCTTCACGAACAAAGGGGTTATAACCATAGGTGTCCGGAACAAAGTTTCTTCACACAGTAGAAGAGACTATAGAGGAAAAAGATACGAGTCCAGAGATTGTGAGAGGTACCATCACTATAGGTTATT
This sequence comes from Viscum album, assembly GCA_963277665.1. Lineage (NCBI taxonomy): Eukaryota > Viridiplantae > Streptophyta > Magnoliopsida > Santalales > Viscaceae > Viscum > Viscum album. The sequence goes on along the minus strand of OY728134.1, from coordinate 1,102,000,518 downwards.
CATTATTTACTATTTTATTTGATACTGGTTCATCTCATTCATTTATTTCAACTAGTATTTTCAATCCACTTAATCTCCCTATAATGTTTTTTTATTTAGTGGATATTACTACCCCTCGAGAAAAAGAGAGAGAAAGGTTTTCAGTAGCCTACTTGTGTGTTCTATTTATTAGACATTGATCTTACCTGATATTTTATTTCTCTTGATATAAAATTTCTTGATGTCATATTCAGGATGGAATTAATCATATCCAATAAAACCTAGATTTATTGTTATCTTAGACGAGTCTCCTTTAGTACCTTTGATGTCATGTGATGTATCTTTCATGGATAATGAGACCTGAGGTCGAGTAGATACAAAAATTATTATCCATAGTTTGGGAATGTATTATATGTTTTCACTTTTGATCTAGAGTGGGTATATTTGAATGACGATCTCCCTCAAGTTTTCATCGAGTTTTCCAATTTTTTCCCTTCTAAATTATCTACTTTTCCTCTAGTAAGGGAGGTACAATTTTCTATCGACTTTGTGTTGGGTACTCAGTTGGTATCTATTCCTTATTATTTAATGGTACTAGCTGAAATAAAAGAGTTAAAAATTGAGTTGGATGATCTTTTAGAGAAAGGGTTTATATTCTCGAGTGTGTCACTTTGGGTGGTGCTAGTTCTCTTTTCTATGAAAGCTGATGGGTCACTTTTCCTTTGTGTTGATTACCAGAAACTAAATAGAATTATGGTAAATAATAAATACCAATTTCTATGGAGTGATGATCTTTTTGACTAGTTGAAATGGGAGAATTGGTTCTTGAATATTGATCTTTGATCTAGTTACCATTAGTTGAGAATAAAATAATCTGACATTTATAAAGCCACCTTTTGGAGTAGGTATAACCATTATGAGTACCTTTTCATGCCATTTGTTTTAAACAATGATCCTTTAGTCTTTATTTATTTAATGAACAATATTTTCCATGAGTATCTTGATACTTCCATTATAGTATTTCTTGATGAAATCCTTGTTTACTCGATGTTTGAGGTGGATCATGTGTGTCATTTGAGAGCCATTCTAGAACTGTTTATAAATCAATCAGTTTATTCCAATATATTGAAATGTGATTTCTAGACTCAGGAAGTGAAGTTCTTGGGGCACATGGTGATAGAAAAAGGTATTTCAGTTGATCTAGAAAAGATGAAAGCTGTTATGACATAGGAGAAATGATGAAATGTTTTAGAGATTCAGAGCTTCTTAGGTTTAGCTAAATATTATCATTGGTTTGTAAAAGACTTATAAAAGTTTTCTTCACATATTGATTCTCTAAATTATAAGGTATTAAAGATTTCTTGGGATGAGAAATGATAGAAATATTTTGTTGAGATGAAATTTCTTTTGACTATTGTGCCAGTGTTGACTCTTCCAGAGGCCGGGTAGGGCTATGTGGTCTTCTATGACACATCAGGTTCTGTTTTGGACTATATTCTTATGTAGGGTGATCATGTTGTTTCCTATGTCTCCCAAAATATTATGCCACATGAGAAGAATTATTTATCCCATGTATTTAAACTTAAATATGTGATGCATGCACTTAAGATTTTTTCACATTAAATTTTTAGAGAAAGGTTAACCATGTATTCCAACCACTAGAGCTTGTGTTATATCTTCTCTCAAAAATATTTGAACCTCCTTCAGAGGCGTTGGGTGGAGTACCTACAATATTTTGACTTTGACTTTGTTTATACCCTGAGGAAAGGGAATGTCATCTCAGATGCTTTGAGCAGGAATCTTCCAACCCGTACCGTGAAGGAATCATCATAAGAGTGGAACTTGATAGATCTTCTTTCAAAGTTGCATAATAGATTTTGAGAAATAGGGTCTGAGGTCATTTTTTCCAACATTTAGTTGACCTCCACCCATCTTGAGTTGATTATTTAGGAAAAAAAACTTGATGATGACATCTATATCATTAGAGACTCTCTTTATTCCAGGAAGACCATGAATGACTTTTCATTCTCCCTAGAGGGAATTATATGTTATTAAAACCATTTTGTTGTGTTGTTAGTGGTAATAAAATATTTTATGGGTTATTTACCTAATTCCTAGTGGGTAGTGAACCTAGGAACAATGAATGTGTTCTATGACATGTGGCGTAGGTTCTGCTGGCCAGGTATGAGATGTGGCATTTTTTATTTTTTCTCGCACCACAATACTTACTAATTGGCCAAGGCCAAGCACCATATGACTTAAGGTTTACTTTTTCCTCTTCCATTTCCAATTTGGATGTGAGATGATATCTCTATGGATTTTTTTGTTAGGTTTCCACATATAAAGATAAAAAAAATGTGATATGGGTTGTGATTAATCAGATAACTAAATTGGATCACTTTATACCCATTCCTGATAAATCCAAAGTTCAAGAGTTTTTAAATCTCTATGTGAAATAGATTGTTCATTTTCATGGAGTACTATATGCTATAGTATTTGATAGAGATCCATGGTTTACTTATCCCTTTTGTAGAGGTCTTTATGAGGCACTGGGATCTCAAGTTCATTTGAGTACGAAATACAATCTACAATCATATGGACAAACAGAAAGAGCTATACAAATTATTTAGGATATGATCCATGCCCATGTTCTTAAATTTAGTGGAGCTTGGGATGACCAGTTAGGGTTGCTTGAGTTTTCTTATAACAATAGTTACCTGTTCACAATTAGAATGTCTCCTTTTTAAGGCCTTGTATGGATGGCCTTATAAATCTTAGTTGTGTTGGTTAGATATTGGTGAAAGTTCCTTAGTTGGAATAATCTTGGTTCAATAGATAACAAAAAATATTTTTTTTTCATCATATTATATTGATGGAACAAATCCAGTATAAGTATTATTATTATCTTAATCACAATAAATTGGATTTTTGACATGGTGACCATGTATTATTGAAAGTTTCACCCCGTTTGGGTCATCAATGGTTTGAGAGGTAAGGGAAAATTTCACATCATTTTGTGGGACCTTTTGAAGTTGTTGAGTAGGTGCTGAAAATGTCTTACCTATTAGAACTTCCACTGTATCTGACTTTAATACATAATGTGTTCTATGCATCGTAACTCTGAAATTTTCTTTCTGATCCATCTCATGTTTTGATATGGAGTGATCTTTATGTTTAGCCTGATTTACCCATGAATGAGAATCCAATTAGGATATTTGATTCTTAAACCTAGGCACTTCATGGTATGGCGATACCTTTGGTTCAAGTGATATGGAATCATGGTTTTGATACTCAAGAGACATGGCAAACGGAGGCACTGGTGAGATAGTAGTGGCCCCATCTTTTTTTCATTGAAGCTTCTTAACATGCTTTATAAGGAAAATTTTTTTATATGATGTGGATTTTGTAAAATTATATTGCTATTTTGAAATACACCTTATCCATTTTTTTGATCATGCTTTAGTGGGGTCTCATTTAGGGGTGCTTTGGGTAAAATTTTGTAAATTTTGAAGGAATCATGGGCTATAAATGATTGGAGCATGATTTTCCTAAACCGTGCACCCAGCTAGTGTAAGCCATGAAAACCTAGGTAGTGGGGGTTTGCATGGTTGACACACAGTTATCAAACTATTCCCCCACCAAGGAGAAACCATGAAACCCCACTAGAAGGGGTGCACGGCTAGGGTGCATGGTTTGGAAAACCGTACAGGCCTTCCCAAATACCCATGTTCATGAAATTTTATTATTATAAAAATTATTTAAAAATTCCCAAACCCCTCTTTTTGACCCCCAGTTAGCCTTGACTTCTCGTATCACGATTTAATAGGTTTTCAGGTATTAAGGACCCTATATGGACCTTCCAAACCATATTCTAAGAATATTTAAGCATTAAGAGTTACTTTCAATATCCTCTTGGTATGCAAATCTTATCCTCTCAGTATCTTCTAATATCTTTTTATCTCCTCCTTAGAGTTTGTTAGATCTCTATGTGGTTAGAGGATATAATCCTTATTGTTTTATATCTTTAATATATGTTTTATTTTTGGATCTCTATTGTTGATGTTATTCGTTGATGAATCCCATTGCAGATGTTGGGTTACATGATCTTGTGATCTATGGTAGGTGGATATATTTAATATTTTCCAATTGATTTAACCCTAAAATTGATTGATTAAATCTAAATTACTTTCAATAATTTTTTTTAAAATCAATTAATTGTGAATTTTTGTTTGAAATTACAATGGAATTATATTTGTGGAAAACCCCCCAATTCTAGTGAATTGGGGTTTGATTTGAATTTTATAGAAATTGTGGGATTTAATTTGTGAAATTTTGTTGTAGAATTTAATTTTGAAATTGATTTTAAATTTTTATTTGAACAAAATTTATTAAACTATTTTGATAATAATTTATTGGTTTTTTCATAAAAAAGGCATGATTTGATTAAAAACCTATTTTGGAGTTTAAATGGAAATTGGAATATCAAAATGGAAACTGGGTTAACTGTATTTTAAAAAAGTATTGAAATCGATTTCCCATTATTGATTTTTTTTAGAACATGAAATCCAATTTAGTTAGTGAGTTATTAGGGAAAAACACGATGGGATGAGAATTCCCTAGTATTAGATTGAAACTTTATAACTCTAACATAAACTTGTTGGAAGATTTTCTCCCCAATGGGATATTGGTTAGTATTCTTTGGACAGTGTCAGAGTGATGTGTGTTCACATTTCCATTATCATTTTATATGTGTGTGAGTATCCCATAACCTAGAACTATCATACCTCTTGGCAGATGACCATGTTGCTCATTTTTTATTATTTTATTTATATTCCTTTATATGTAAATAATTTTACACATACCTTGTGAATTTATATAAATAATTTTATATAAAAATGTTTATTTAATACATTATTTTAAATATTTCCATCATTGGAAATTTAAATCATGATTTGTTTTAAATATGATTTAGAAATTCCATGTTTATTTTTTTTAAATTAAAATCTTTATTTGGTTGATTAAGGTTTCATATTCATATGGAATCCTTTTTGATACACTTTAGGTCTTTTATCTCACACCCTACCCACACCTTTGGGATTTTGTATATTTCCTCCTACTATGTTTGAGCAAGGGGAAAGCACCACTTAGAGGTGGTAGTTTCTGTTAATATTTGGGGCATGGATGAATTTTTCCATTGGGAATTGGGTTTTTTTTATTCCTATGCTATAGAATTTTTATGTTAATCATTGTTTTTATTATACCTATTGACTTTTGGTATAGTCATCCATATAGAATTTTCTTTTGAGTATAGTGATTTCTTTCAATTTATTCTACTATTTGTGTGGTAAAACCATTCTCACCTTTATCATTTATGATTATAGGTTCTAGTTAGCAACCCATGGGGATCGATAATTCCTTTTGGGTTATGTCAGTTCTATCTCAGTTATTAGGGTACTAGGGTATCTGGTCTAGATGGTGATGGCACCCATCAGGTTCACCATGGTCACATCAAGGCCTCCTAGGTAATTCATTCAAGGTAAATGGCCTTAAGCCCACCCACATTCCTAGAAATACTAGTCGGTATGAACACCTGACTTGCCTAATAGTCTTAATAGTGTCCTACATTCCAAGTAACTATATCATAATGGCATAAGAACACTCAAATCACATTTATATCAAGATCTGGATAGCTCTAGGGTATCCCCCATGGTTATCCCCTAGGACATGAATCCCAATTCATAACTCCTCTCTACCTTGGGGTCACTTGGTCACTTATAATTGGTGCCACTGCACCCTACCAATTCTAATTTAATTAATTCAAACCCATTGTGGGGATCCTATATCCCAAGTAACATGGTTAAATCAATATCATTGGTCAGCAATGACTGATATTTCTAGTAGGAATACAAGGGTTCATCGAGCCCTTGAAACCTAGTGAAAATCATATGTATGCTCTAATTTTTTACTTAAAAGACTCAAAAAATTTAAAGGGGCCCGCTACCTAAAGTGGAGGGGTCGTGAATACCACAGGCATATAAATAAATTCACAACACAAAAGGGTAGATTCATGAGGACCACATACATTATTATGAATAAAATATGTAGTGACCCAAGCTAAACATGACTTTATTTTACTTTAAATTATTTAAAACATTATATTTCATAAATAATTATATCTCAGGGACCGATATGTTCTGTGTCTTTTGAGACTAGAAATATAAAAATTTATTTTACAAAACTCACAATTATTTCTCCTTAAAGTCACTATACTAGAAAATATTCTAGACATCTCATTATTAAGACTCATCCTCATAACTCGAGGAATGAAAACATAAGGAAGGGGTGAGCTCAAATGCTCATTAAAGGGTGGATAAACATTTTATCATGGATGAGTTCATAAGGAGAAGTAAAAAAATAATCATGTTAGAAATATCATAATATCACAAGTGAAAACCATAACAAATAATTTATCCTCAAATTACATGGAATAAGAATGTAAAGACACAAAATATAAACAAAGAAACATAACAACTATATCATGGATTATAAATCTTTATCACAAACCATGAATCTTGAGAGGATAATGTCATAATGAATTACATACTCTAACTATGGAAAAACCATTAACATTGGGAAACATTAATTCTATGATCTACACCATGAGAGAATAAGATAAGAATATATAAAATCTTTCAAATATGGTACATACATTAGTATAGGGAATGTTAATTTCATGAGCTATACCATTAGTGCCCATATTTATAAGCAACTAAAATTTAATCCTGAATACTTTTCTCATGACACATTAACTTCTAAACAATGCCTTGGAGGGAGATATAGAATCCTACCCATCATATATATATATATATATAAGTTCTATTTTGAAATCATTCTCTTATTATATCATTAATAACCCATGAAAATAAAATGGGTTTTATAAAACTTATAAATGAAAATCATTCACTTTTCATAATGAACCCATGGAAATAAAAATGGGTTTCTTAAAACATCCAAATGGTATAAAATAACTTCATGAAATAAATTTTTTGACACATAAAACTTGATCAGCTAAAATAATCATATAATAAATTAAAATATAAGGTGAAACATGAAATATAACTCTTTTAGTGATAGATCATTTTAAGATAATTAAATCCAAATCATAAAGTGATACTTTTGAAAAAAAATTGTATTCATCACTATAAAAGTCATAGTTACGAGTCACTTTTCCAAAAAATCCTTTAAAAAATGAAAATAAAACTCTATGTTGAAATTAATTTGGATGCAAATCTCTTTTCCAGAAAAATAAAAGTGAAAAAATCATTCAAAATGGAAATAATTGAAAAAAGAAATTTCAGTAAGAAATTGTATAACTCAAAGAAATGATTTTGAGTTACCAAGTCCCTTACCTTTACCCTTGATTTCCAAGGAGATAATTTAACCTCACATTTCATAAAGATAAACATATTAATTGCCTATTTTAGATCCTTATTTACATAAATATATATTTATACTCTTAATTAATAATAATTATATTCATTTATTAGATTATTATAATCTTTTTTTTCAAAATTTGGTGTTAATAATATTCACTATTTTAAACTAGGTTTATAAAAGTGGTGTGAATGATCCTTTTTTTATAAATAGATCATCATTTAAAAACCATTAAAGGAACTGTAATTGGTGTTTCCGAAATACCTATAATGTTATAATTTTATCACAGGGTAGTTTTAGTCATGTGTTGTGAAAATGAAATCATTGTTGAACTAGTTTCAGGTTATTTACTGATATTGATGGATTACGCAATAAAGACCATTAATTTTTTTGAATCCATAAATAACCATATTAATGATATATATTACTTACATATATATCATATATACACATCAAATAAAAACTAAAACCATCCATTGCAGCGGTAGTGAAATATGAAATATGTTTATTCGTGGAGGTGGTAGTTTGCACACATACACAATTAATATTTTCATTTTCCTTAATGAAAAAGTGAAAGATGGTTAAATATTACATCATCATTATAATAAAATAATATTATAATATTTATACTGATGTTATCATTTTAATATAGTTATTTTTTTTAAAAATAATAAATACATATAATGAAAAATAAGAGGAAGAAATGGTTAGAAATATATATCTCACCACATTGATTATCTTCTTTTTATAGGGGTTAAATCCTTCAGGGATGGTAATTTAAGAATAAAAAAACTTCTTTAAGGTTTCTAAGAGTGTAGAGGAGAGTGTTGGGTAGATTTTGGTCCAAAGTTAGGGGTTTTGGTGTGAGGGTAAGTGAGAATACCAGTGGCACTTCTATAAGTAAAAAGTAGTGACATTATTGTAAATAACCAAAACATTTCAAAAATGGAAAGTCACTCTCAAATAAAATAGATCCAAAATGAGAAATAATATAGATTAGAATAGATATGTTATATCCAGAATTAAAAAAATTCAATTAAAAAATGTTTTTAACATGTTTTTGCCTTTAAATCTTAGGTTACTCATTTTTTTAATTTTGGTTTTAGCCATATTACATGAATGTATTTCAATGGTGGGTTAAATTACGATCAACCACTACCCACAGATGGTGTTGATGGAATGGCTGTTCCATAGCCTCCCCTCCTTAGTCCTTTCTGGATGGGGGGGGGGGCGGGGGGGGGGTTCTCTCTCACCTCCTTCATTCCCTCGCTCTACTCATTTTACTTTGTTCATCAAACCTTTCCTTATCCTCTATTTTAACGTGATCAAAGTTTTCCCTAAATTTTAGTCTGGCATGGATATAGTTCTATTAGTCTTGATTTCTACCCTGGAGTTCACAGGAGCTTCTGTGATGTTAGATCATTCACAGGTATCATGATTCAGCAAGAGATTCCCCTATGTGGATGAATTTTATAGATTTATCTTTGCTTCTTGGACATTGAAATATCTGTTGCTAGTAGGGCCTTTGAATTTGAGGCACTTCTTGATGCAATTATTTACTAAAGAAGACGTTATGTCTACTTTGGAGAGTGCTTCGTGAGTTATTTCATGTTCTTGATTTTCTTTATTTCTCCATTCTTTTGATTTTCATTTGAAGCATGATCCCCACATTATAGAGACATGGATTTCCCTCCTCGATCATACCCTACCTTTCCATAACCTATTAGTCCTTCATGTTATTGGAAACATGGTGGGCCATGTTAAATTCTCTGATTAGTTGACCCACACTGTATTCAACCTAATTTCTCTAAGGATTTTTGTGGAACTCGATATATCCATGCCCCGATGCAGTTTATATACATTGAGGTTGAAGGGGAGATATGTTGGAGGAAAAATGTATGCTATGAATAATGGGTTCTTTTCTATTCATACTATAGACACAAAGGTCATGCTTCTCACAGACGCCAACATGCATCATATGGTAATTCTCAAGGGGATCCCCCAGTTTTGGATCATCCCATGTAGGCCATAGGGATGGCCGAGTTGATCATACAAGATGGTATTATTGAATGAAAAGATTTTATAGAGGAAGTGATGGGTATTGAAGAGACATGATATTCTTTAGCTACCCTATAAGAGGAGAGGATAAAGGACACCATTCCAATAATTGTGGACCCCAATGACCATTTGAGGCCTGATTTGGGAACCTACCTCTCTTCAATATAGGTTCAAGCTGATGAAGGGGGATTTGAGGGGGTGATGGTAGTCCCAAATTACAATAAAATTATTCCTTCTTCCTATGATGACGCTGTGGGACCAGGGATTTCTACTATCACTCAGAAATAGTAAACAATCATGAATTCAAAGATAATGTTATAAGTTGTTTTTGATCATTTGAGGCATGATTTGGGTATCAGTTCTCCATCAAGGTAGGTTCAAGGATATTTGGGGGAGCATGTGGGGGTGAGTGTAGTCCTGAGAAGTAGTATTAACAGTAATGGTATAGGAAAACGAGAACCCTCAATACCTATTCATACTTTCCATGGAAAATAGAAGGATACCTATATAAAATTTGATTATTAGAACCATTTTGTGGTATTGGGTGAGGTTCATCCAACCCCATTCGATGAAAGGAGTGAGGAAGATGAAGGACATGAAGAGAATCTTCTGTTATGAGTAAATCCAGATGTGAAAATAGTGTATAATGATTCTGCATTTGAAATGTGGTCCTCTGATTCCAAGAAAGTGGAACTTGAATAATATTACCTTCAGTTATCTTCAAATAAAGGAAAAAATACCCTTGTGGATTCAGATGGGTTTATTCAGCACATGCAGAGGCCACGTAGACAGAAGGGCTACTCTAATTTATCATTTCCTCCTATTACAAGTTCATCTAGAAAATATAAAATCCCTCAAAAGAGATTGAATAATTATATGGATATTCCAAATAGAAAGTATAAGGGTCCTATTATGAATGTGGATCCGACAACTGATGAGGTGATTGGAAGATAGGTAGTGTAACCAACCTCCATTGATCCAGTGAATGCAGCTAAATAGAACATTGAACCAGAGATCACCCAGGATCTACTCATGAATTCTAATGAATAAATGTTAAAGGATACCTTCCTAATCAAGGTATCGAAGGAGGATGCACATAGAATGTTCAAAATACCATTATGAGTTGATTTTAATGAAGAAAAAACTGGTTGGATTGATAAACAGAAAAGGATTCTGATTCGTGGCTTTAGCGAAGGGAAAAAAGTTTGGAGGAACATGTGTAGACTTGGGACAAGATTTAATTTCACTTTGAGGATCTCATTAAGGAAAATCCATAAATGAATGTTCCCTCCATGGAATGAAAATTATTTAAGGTAATGAATTATAACCATTTTAAACTATTCTATAATGGTCTGATTATTTCTTACAAGTTTTGAATTTATCAGCAATCTTAATGTTGTTGGTTTCCCACTTTTTCCATGAAATTTCTCCTAAAATAAAAAAATTATTTGAAGTGGTTTTCACCATGGTAACTAATTTTTACGTAGGAAATTTATCCTTTATTCTGAAATATAAAATGGTCCTTATTATATAATTTGGACCTAATTATTAAAAATTTAAAACTAATTTTGTTTGATTATATTTTTAAAAGTAATATTTTTTTAAATCACTAAATGTATTATGTATCTAAGATTTTTTTTTGAAAAATAATACTTAAATAATAAAATCTCAAATATGAGTTTATAAATAAAAACCAACCATTTAAAATTATAATGTCACTTATAAAATAAATATTTGGTTTTATAAATAATTTTCATAAATTTTCAATTCATACTTATATACTAATAATTTCATAAAATTCATGTTATTTGTAAAAATGATTTTTTGAATTATTCACCGAAAAATCAATATTTTTAGAAAAATACCAAAAATTTATCTTAGGATAATATTTCCATGATAAATCAAAAATTAATATTAATTTTTTAAAATTCACATTAAAAAATTTAAAAATAATTTTTAATTAAAAACATAAAATATTACAAAAAGTTGTTTTTTATAGGAAAATGACTTTTGGTATATTAATTATTCTTTTTTCCATAAATTACTAATTAATATTGTGTTAATAATCTTTTCACATAAAAATATATTATACATGGAAAGAATTAAATTTTAGAAAAATATTTTATGATTTGATTAAATGTATGAATTGATTTGATATTTAAAGTGAATTTTATTTTGTTTTGTTTTCCATAAATATATTTATATGTATTTTATAATTCCATTACAACTATTTATTCCTACCAATTATAAATATACATTTCTATGGTCAATATTTTTTGGTTTTTGAGTTGCCTATGGGGAATGATATCAAACATATTTTTTATTTAATGAGGAAAAACTTGGGTCATTACATTCTACCCCCTTTAAAATTATTTCATCATCAAAATTTTATTACATGGAAGAAAAAAGTGAGGGTGATTTTTTATAATTACATCCTTAGTTTTCCATGTAGATTCTTCAAAATTATGATTTCTATATAGAAATTTGACTATATGGTTGGTCTTGTTTGTTAGAAACTTTTCTCTTTTTTAAGAAGAAACTTATTTGTGGTGGAGTAGAAACCATATATAAAAAATAAATAAAATAGGACAGAAAAAAAGTATACCATCCAATGATGTGGAAACCAAAAAAAACACGAACAAAATGAACCTGCACAACCTCAGATTCCTTGCACTACAAAGAAAAGTATTGAACACTAGCCCGAGGATGACCGTAGGTATTTCCATGCCAGATCATGTGTAATAAGATATTTCATAAATGGATCTGATAAGTTTGGGGGGAGGGATAGGAGGCTTAGATCCGGGCCCTTAGGGGTCCCCTAATTCTGTTTATTATCCTACACCATCACCTCAAAAGAATCCATTTGGAGGGTAGATAGTTCTTGTATTTTGTTATTTGTATCTTAAGTCTTTGAACCCAATTGCACAAGAAAAGGGGAAGGAATAAGGTAATATTGCCTCTTGGGAAATTTTGAATTCAAATAAACCATAGGCTCCCACTTCTGATTAAAATATGATATCATGCCGGCTGAGATCCCACAACCGCTTCACCGAGGGAGAAGCTTGCTTCTCTTTTAGAGTAGAATGATCTTTTTCAATTCCACATTTCACAAATATCTTCATGTCATCAAGATATTTATTTTTCATGAGAGATACTTTAATAGAAGATATTGTAACAGGTGGTTTGGGTAAATTAGTTTAGTATTTTTAGGGACGTGACATCCTCACATGTTTAGTGAAGCCCTATAAGTCTATAATGGTCTTCTTACCCTTCCTAGAAGAGGAACTATTATAAACATCCTCTTTTTCCACTTACATACTCTTAGTAGATCATGTAATAGTGTTAGAATCCATCTCAGCTTCAAGTCCATCCTTGTTCCCTCTCTAAGAGATAACCCCTTCTTGTCCTACATCCTCACAATTCCCTCCTTAAAATGGAATTAGCTCTCCATCACCCAAATCTCATAACCCGCTTCCATGGAGATATTCAACAAAACAAATTTTTATTAACATCGAACTCTAGATCTCTTAAATGATCATCTTCATAAATATTATATATACTTTATTACAATTTAATATTCCATTTAATAGTTTGAACCATATACATAATTTCTTAGACTAGGTTATGACCTATCAGCTTCCTCTCCCCAACTTCATCCCAACATGTTGGATTCCTACATCTATTCCCATATGGAGCCTCATATGGTTACATATGAATGATATAATGGAATCTAATGTTATACAAGAACTCTACCAGGGGAATGTGTTGATCCTAATATCCTTGGAAATCCATAGAACAATATATCATCATATCCTTTAGAGTTTGAATGTCCCTCTCAGACTAACCATCTGTCTAAGGATGATAAGAAGTACCGAAACTCATCTCTATCTCCAAATATTTCTGAATACATATCTAGAATCTTGAGTTAAACAACATATCTTGATCATACACAATAAATAGTGGTACTCTATACAACCTTACCACTTCCTTTATATATATATTGGTGAGTTGGTCAAGGGATAAATCTTCTTTGATAGAAAAAAATGTGCTTACTTTTTTAGTAGATTAACTATAAAACAAATATAATTATGGCCTTTAGAAGTTTTTGGGAGTTCTATGATGAATTCCATGATGATTTCCCTTATTTCTATGTTGTTATGGGTAATGGTTACAACACACCCTAGGATTTTTTTCAACCTTAACATGCTAGAATACCAAGCATCAGGATATGTATTATAACGACCCGAATCTGGAGCCACCCAACTGGTTCCCCATACTAGGTTCACCACATGACCTCAAGTTCATTTCCCCAAATTCCAGAGGCTGCCGACTAGCAGCGAGGGCCTTGTTGAGTCATTGGGGAAACTATGCCCTCATTTTCTAAGGTATACAAGGGATATGAAATAATAGTCAATAGCGGAAGTAGTAAACTACATACAATAACTGAAACTAAACATCAGAAATAGTGAATGTATAGTAATGATGATAATGATGCAGTGGGTACAATTATCTAAGGAGAGAATCAAACATAACAACGTGCTGAAATACAACTAAGAAAAAAAGTATGAAAAGTAAAAAGAAACTCCAGTAGCATCGCAAGCCTAAGCACAGTCCTATGCTCTCCAGCTCCAACCAGAAATCATGTACCTGAAGTAGAAGTGTCACAGTCCCTATCCACACCTGCAACCATATAAACTTTTTGGGCCAAAAATCAGGACCCAAACAGGGTGTGAGACTAATCCTAGTATGCAACCACCACAAGATCTGTGCCCTACTGTCAGTGAGTGATATAGCAGAAGTAATGGAAGTAAATGTAGAAATGAACTAGGAGTACACAAATAAAAAATCCTACCAATTACCATTCAAATTCATCTAACAATTAATTCATTCATTTAATTAAACAACCAAGGAATCAAGAAAGGATCTATATTCCAAGGTAAATAGGTAACACAACAGGCATCAAAAGACTACCTAAACAAACAAGCAGGCCAATAGATCCAAGATTGTGGTTTGTCTTGGTGGACTCATCTATACCAATCAAACAAAACCTCATTCACGCTGACTCTATGGGTGGCACAAACTAGCAGACCCTTATATTCAAGTAAACATACAAAGGTAAAGACACTCTGGGAAGCACTCACATCAATTCCGCTGTGGTCTTGCAACGATAGCTACAATCTCTCTGAGGAAGCTCTTACATCTAATTCCTCCTATGGTCTCGATACGTGTGTAAAATAAGGAAACTCTTAGGAAGAACAAAGTCTAATTCTTGTAGGTCCTGAATTTGAAACTAATTCCAACAGACCCCCTAGGGAAGCACTAAACCGTCTATCCCCTCTTTGGTCTCCCGCACCTGGTTCTCACAGCCCTGAGCAGTACAATCATGCATAATCGACTGTCAGCAGCCCGAATTAAGTTTATCAAATACTTGGATAAAATCTAAAATGCATCAAAAGCATTAAAATAGCAGTAAACACATGCAATCAGTTATAACAAGCAAACTAGAAATTGCAATAGGGTTTGCCTTGCAGGAAAACTGAGCCAAACTGTGATAAATACCCAAATCGGGATAAAACCCATGGGGTGATCCTAAAACATGAAAAAAAATCATATATTAGTATTAATTATGCTTAAGCTAACATGAAATATAAGGAAATTAAACAATAGGACTAAAATCCCTAACCCGAGATACCTGAATCATGGGCATCTGACACTTTTGCACAAAAACTCAAAGACATTCAACGTAAGGCAACAAACCACCTACCTAGATCCTAGGAGATCGATATACTTGAACCTCGGCCCGTGAATCAGCCTAGAATGGAGTATATCTACAGAAAATTCTAAAATGTTCAGCCTATGATAACTCCCATAAAAGAAGGAATTAGGAAACGTGGCCAAAAAGGAACCAAGAACTCACTACTGCGATTCTATTGCAACCAACTGTGTTTGATTCGGATAACCGGTGATGGATCGGTGGATTAGAGAAGGTTCGGCCTCCTCGGATGCTCTGGAAGGAAAAAGGTGAAGAAGAAGATGGAAATAAGGATTAGACGTGATCCCGGTTCGTTTAACAAAAAAAAAGAAAGTACACGGCGTGTACTTGCCTTTTCCGCACTCTGCTTTAGGTAGCTTCCAATTCAACCTTACACGGTCATGTGTGTGGCCATGACACAGCCAACACATGGCTTCTAGTGGCATCTAAGTACACAACATGTAATCATAAAGTATACAACGTGTACTCCGAAAATTTCTAGATTTTCCTCTTTTTTTCAAAATCTACCAGAAAAGGAAAAACATACCTGAAAAGAAGATCTGGGTTCTTACAAACTTCCCCCTTAAAGAAATTCATCCCAACATTTCCCTAAAAAGGTGGAGAAGAAGAAACCTCAAACAACTATGGCCACTATGATCGCATATCGGCCTCCCTATCCCATGTCTCATCCTGTACACGATAGTGCTTCCATAGCACCCGTACTAGAGGAACAGACCTGCCACCGAGTACCTTTGTACTACGATCAAAAATCCTGATAGGATTCTCCTAGAATGATGAATTCTGCTCCAGCTCAACCTCCTCGGGTTGAAAAACATGAGATGGGTATGATAAATTGCGTCAAGGATGAGAAACATGGCAAACGTTGTGCATAGCCTGGTACCTCTGAGGTAATTGCAATCTATAAGCAACCAGCCCGACTCTCTCTAGAACCTGAAATGGTATGACGTATCTCAGTGAAAGCTTGCCCTGTTTTCTGACCCTCTTGTGTCCCAACCTCGAGGTAACATATAGGAAAACTTGATCTCCGATCTTGAACTCCAAAGGTCATCTCCTCTGATCAACATAAGATTTATTCCAAGACTGTGCAGTAGCCATCCTTTTCTGAATCAAATAGACATGTTCCATGGTCTCCTGAACAAGACGAGGTCCTAGCATAACTGACTCTCCTGCCTCCAGCCAACACAAGTGTGATTGGCACGGTCAACCGTACAAATCCTCGTAAGGTGCCATCTGAATAAGTTCATGAAAACTATTATTGTAGGAAAACTCCACTAGAGTTATATGTCTCTTCCAAGAACCTCCAAAATCAAGGACGCATTCTTGTAGCATGTCCTCTAGCACATGAATTGTGCGCTCTAATAGGCCATCTGTCTAGGGATGGTAAGATTTACTCAGGAGTACCTGTATACCCAAAGCCTTCTATAGCCCTTTCCAAAAATGAGACGTAAAGAGGGAGTCCCTATCTGAAATGATAGTACTCAGAACCCCATGCAAGCGTACAATATCACGGCTGTACAACCGTACAATATCATCAACACCTAAATTCTCCTTAATTGGAAAGAAGTGATCAAACTTCATGAGCCTGTCAATGACCACCCATATCGCGTCATTTCCTCGAGGCGATCTCGGTAACCCTATCACGAAGTCCATCGTGATATCATTCCACTTCCACTCGGGAATGGGTAGCTGCTATAAAATCCTTGCTGGTCACTGGTGCTCTGCCTTCACCTGCTGACAGGTGGAACACCTCAGGACAAAACCCACAACATCTATAGTGACTGAGATTTTTACATAAAACATTTCAGTATTTTAATCATAATTAATTATCAGAGTACAATCCAAGGATCGTTAAGTCTAGGGTCTTGGAAGACTAGGTACATATACCATAAAACATGGGGCTAAAACAAATATTTATTTAATCTCCATAAAGAGCTTCTAACTTCCTTTGAGCTCTTATATCTGTATAGGGTACCCTAGGGAACACATGAATAAAGGGATGAGCTAAAAAGCCCAGTAAAGTAATGAACATAAGGATACATCTCAAGCACATGAGTTAGGAGGCATGACATAATGATATACAAAGCATGAAACTTATAAAATCGTTTAATATAAGCATGGGATCATATAAACATGGAATCATATAAATGTGGTAGAATCATAAATCATATCTTTAGTATAGGTCAAGGCTAACTGCCAATCTCGTTTCCCATTTCAGTACGGGTCAAGGCTAACCGCCAATCCCGTTTCACATCGCATCTCATGAGACTTATCCTTACCCAATGCATTGGAGAGATATCTGGGTGCACCCATATCAACATATTCATGAATATTCTTGCCATATAAATAATCTTTCCACATAAATAATCATACATAATCAACCATACATAAACATAAGGGTACCCATGGAAAGAATTGGGTACCACAATCATGACATAAAACATATCCAATGGGCGTATCACAAAAGTGTCCATGAAAGGAAGGGATTATAACATACATGGACATTCATAGGGTGAAATAGGAATATAACATGGTAAGTGGTGTCAAATATAAGTGACAACATATAAAAATGTATTCTAGAAACATTAGCATTAAAACATTTTTTTGCGGTTTTAAGGAAAACACTCTAGAGATTTTCAAATAGAAAAGATGAAATTATTTTATATAAATCCAGAATTGAACAAAGAAGGTTTTAATAATAAAAATACTGATTTTATAAATACAATTGTGTTTTAAAACATAGTATAGAGTTCACCTAAAATTTGGGTAAAAATTTGGGAAGTCCCCTTAAAAAAGGTTTGCTTATCAGAAAGTTCTAAAGAGGGAATCTTTCAAAATCATGTATATCCCCAAAAGAATGTGATGGAAGGGTCTTGATATAATAATCCTGTCCAAATAGCCATAATTCATATTATTCTCGTAGATAGATAAGATAACACCATTTTTAAAGAAAGATAAGGCAACCCGAAAGAACAAAGAAGGTTCAGGTACAATTCATTTGGATTTTATCGGCATGGTGTTGAGTAGGACCAAGATGGATTGATGGGAGGGAAATGGGGTTTCTCATCACTTATAAATCCATAAGGAAGTATGGGGGAGGTTCTTAATCAAACCACATCATTTTCTAGTACAGATATAAAGTCATAATATAGGGGACAATCTTGATTAAGAGAGAAAAGGAGAGGATCCCTTACCTTTAATCTGGCGGGGTTCTCCACTTGTTATTAATGAACTGAATAAAAATATTAGGATTATTAATTCATAATTCCAGAACCTCTTATATATGTAATTTATTTATTATGACCCTTTTTATTTCATTCAAATAATTTTTTATTAGTTATAAGGTTCAATTTCATTATTCGGGATCGTTTGTTTACTTGGCTTTAAAAGATCGGTTCACTTATATTCAAGTTTGGATTATATGCAAGATAAAAGTGGATGTCCATAATTGAAGTTATATTCTTCAGTTAATATCCAGGAGATTACATGGTTTTAATTTT
The DNA here is from genome assembly GCA_963277665.1 of Viscum album. Taxonomy (NCBI): domain Eukaryota; kingdom Viridiplantae; phylum Streptophyta; class Magnoliopsida; order Santalales; family Viscaceae; genus Viscum; species Viscum album. The sequence continues at coordinate 1,101,981,777 of OY728134.1, read as the reverse complement.
AATTTGGCTACTTAGAGTGAATTCTAATTATTATATATATAACCTTAGTGATAACTGTTTTTGTTAATCGGTGGATTTGATTACAAAGAATGTGTTTTGATTTATAACCTAATTCCATTTGAACCAAAGGACTACAGAACCAAAAATAGGATATATTACATATATAATAATCTGGTTCAACAATAACAAAAATGGTTTCATGACCCTAATTAAATACAATAATAGAAATTGATAAACAGTTGTCCTTGAATGTGCTAAATTAGAACATCTCTAACGGTACTTTTATTTCTTTAAAATAAAAGGGTGGTGAAAGAAGAGAAGATAATGAAATATACCAATAGAATGAACACATTACATTAAATGTATGTTACTAGATTTATTATACTATTATGTTGAATTTAGGTGAGGAAAGAAATAAAAAAGAAAAGAACATAAAAGAAAATAAGAAATTTGGGAAGAGGAATTTACCTCTTGAGACTTCCTCCTTTGAGAACCTCTTAAGGGGAGAGGTTTTGGTATTTTGAGGAGGATTAGTGTAGAGACCCGAAGCTTGACGTACATTGACATTACATTACATTTGCGGAATACTTAGTACATAACAAAAACACACACACAAGGATCGTAATAGTTTAGTGTCTTTGGAAACTTGGAACGTAATCTTCTAATCGTGGTGAAAGATCTTCAATATCTCCCATAAAGATATTGACTTTTTTTACCTAAAACCTTTCTTTATATCCTGAGGAAAAGAAAACATAAAAGGGTGATCTCAAATGCTCAGTAAGGGTAAACAAAAGAAAAATCAATCACATCATATTCATAAGAACATAACTTTTGGAAATCTTAACCTGCAAAAGAGAGCATAATTTCATAACATGGGATAAATTATAGTAGTGAAATGAAATCCCAATAAGCATAACTTATAACATGAAACATTGTGGCATACACACATAATCATATAGAATCATTTTTTGTTAGTCAAGACTCATTGCCAAGACTATCTTAGTGGACAAAGTCCCTTTCTGAACCGAGTCACCCTCGTTCTAGTCCGGTTTCACTGAACCGGTATAACCTACCGTTCCAGCCATGTCTATCTCATGAGATATAAAATCTTTACCCAATGCATTAGAGGGATATATAGGTCTCACCCATCTCATAATGATACCATTCTTATGTGTGCCACAAAATCATAAATCATACATAATTTCATAACCCATGTAATAAAAATGGGAATCTTAAACATCATGACATCATAAAACAACTCATATAAGATAAAGGAATTTATAAAAATAATTCCATCACAACATTATCAAATCAATGTAATAATAGAGATAAAAACAGAACCCTTTATTATCTTAGATGGAAAATAATTTTGATAAAACACTTGAACTCCATTCTTGAGGAAAATATCCTTTCTTCTTCAAAAACATTTTTCATTTCATAACATGTCATACAACATTAAACTTAAAGAAGTTGACTAAAAATAAACTTTAAAACTTGTAAATGATTCTTCTTTGAAATAATGTTTTAAAAATCCATTCATTCCGTATAAGTTAAAAAAACATTCTTCCCGTACTTTTGTCGGAAAAGTAAAAAAAAGTACCTCGTACGAAAAACGACAAAAGATTCCTTTCATATCTTTTACTAAAAACTCACCGAAGGCTAAAATAGGATTTAAAAAATTGTAGGTGAATGGAAATAATATTTCATATTGAGGAAACATGGATGTGGATGATAACATACACCCCAGTAAATGCCAAAGTATAAACAATCTCAGATAAAAATGAGATTGTGATATTTCCCTTACCTTAGGTCCGACTTGCTTTGTAAGTGTCCAAACCTCCTGTATAATGATTTAAATCATGTTATTGACTTATTACAGAATCATATTCATTGTTATTATATCATATATGGTCCACTTATGACTTTATATTACCCGTTCTTTTGTAAATTCATGTTAAAGTAACGTTTTGTGTAAAATCGTCTCATTTGTCGTTCGTGTTTTTAACTTGCAATTATTAATATGATTACTTAGATCATGATTACTTAATTACAGAATATAAAACATGATTTAGATGTATATATTCAGAATATACATATATATAATAAATCAGTAAATGGAAAGAAATACACCGTTCATGGAGACGGTAGTCCGTACGTACGCATGAACGCTGTTTTCGTTTCCTTATTGAATTGAATGGAATTAAGTAGATGACATACATATAAATATAAATAAATCCAGTATCATTATTAGGTCATATATTTAATTATTACTTATTATATATACTTTATAATCATTCATGAATGGTTAATCATTGAGAATGAATCTCATCGCGTCGTGGAGACGGTAGTCCGTACGTACGCACGAGCGATGATATCCTTTCCATGGTCGTGGAATTGTGTTGAAGTGTATGTATAATATTTCAGTATCAATATAAATTTATAATAATCATATATAGTTACTCAATACACCATTATACCCATCCAATTAAGGTGGTGGCGGAAAATAGATTACACCACGGCGTGGAGACGGTATTCCGTACGTACGCACGCGCGGTGATATCCTTTTTCCGTAGGATGGATAGAAGGTTAATTATAGTTGATTAATATTTATAATAACATATGTGTATATAAGAAATACTGATTTTATTACTTTATCATGAAACAACTAAAGAAGAAGAAGTTGAAGAAGAAAGAAATTGAAAAAGATCGGTAATGGATATTACCTCTTTTTGACGCGCCTTCACTTAACCTCCACTTAAAGAACTAAGGATGGTCTTTGAAGAAGACCAGGACCTCTAGGATGATACTAGAGAAGTGGAGAAGATATTTTTTCAGGGTTTGGCCGAGCTTGAATGCTCAAATTGGTGTGAGGAGGAGAGGGAGGAGGTGCCCTTTTATAAGGGAGGAGAGGGGAATCTTAGGAAAATCTCAAAATATTATTTTATATTAAGGTCAAATTCGGTTTATAATGGTTCCAAATGGTCTTATTTCTTAGATAAAGTGGTTATGGGTCGAAATCCTCTTATCCAATAGGATTTAGACAAGTTTAGGTTATTATTTTAACCTTATCAATTAGATTTAACTCTAAGTTAAATAATTTAACTTTTACTGTGTCTTTTTGTTTTCTTACACTATATGGTTAATAAACTTACGATATCAAGCCAAACGAACCCCAAGTTGTTTATTATTAATATATATATCCTTATATAAGTCATTTGGCCGAACCTTAGATTTTTAGGAATTAAATAACAATTAATAATATAATATTTGTTTTAAAAACTAATTTATGTCAATTTTGACACTATTTGGTACATGATTTTTATGAAATTTCTAACAGAATTATAAGTTCAAACCAAGTTACTTAAATCAAAAATAACATGTCATATTAACCTATAAAATTATTTTAAGTCATAAAAAGTCTCAAATTACATTTATTTGGGAATTTATAACATCAATTATGTTAATATTTTCTTAAAAAGGTAATTACTGCATCATCGTTGTGTCATAAATAAATTAAATTATTTAAAGTATAAAAATTACAAATAAAATACCATTATGTAGGAAATATCGTTATCTTTCTAATGAATATTTATAGTCGAAATTATATTATGTATAACCCTATATTAAAAATGTTTTAGTAAGTAAACTTTGATTTTAACTCTTTTAACTCTTCTTTGAATTAAATAATAATAAATGTCCTAATCTAATCCAAGTGGGCCTAAATGATAATATTTTACACTTAAGGTTGTGTTTGGTCTAGATACACTTGTCCAATAGGATTAAAACATGTGTTAGGGTAATATTAATAACATTTTTACCCTTAATTACCTTATTTACTTTTAACCGTGGTAAATAAAATTAAAAAGTTACTATTCACCAAAAATTATTTTCATCTCATTGAACCACATTTTACTTACTGACATCAACCGTGTCTCTCGGATTTTTGAAATTCTATTCACTGAAGCATTAAAATTAAGATTTATGAAAAAATTAATTTTTTTAACTACCACTTAGTAGTTTCACTATTCATCAAAAATTGATGTTTTTCAGAAAAATGCCAAAATTTCACCCTAAGCTATAATTGATATTCCGAATTCAAAAATTATTTCTATTTTACAAAATTCCCAACATATAAGTTTTATTAATTAATTTTATAATTAATTTTTGCTGTCACAACAAATAGCATGTTTTTAAGAGATAATAACTATCAAAAGGTTAACACTTGTTTATGTCTGGTGTAAATGTGAAATTACATCCAATGACCAACATTGTATTGAATTATAAAAATATATATTTTTTAAATATACTTTAAAACCACTCAAATTAACAATTTATCACTATTAATAATTTCGATTAAAAAAGTTGTTTTTAATTAAAATTTAGTAATTTTCACTATTCATCAGAAAATGAAAGTTATCCAAAAAGTACCAAAATTTCACCCTAAGCTAATTTCGATATTACGAATCCAAAAATAAATTCCATTTTGAAAAATAAAATTTAAAAAATTTCAAAAAGTGGTTATTACTAATCATAACGGCTAGTTTTAATAATATTTTAATAGCATATTGCTGTTTAGTGAAACTCGTTATTGCGTACTACACACGCTATCGAGGAAGGTCACGATTGCGTGTAATGGAAGGCAAGTCAAGGATGCGTGTTGTGAAAGCTTCTTTTGGTGTAGCGTACAACACAAGACATTAAAAAAATAATATTTTTCATAAAATTTCGGGGTGTTACATTCTACCCCCCTTAAAATGAATTTCACACTCAAAATTCGTCGGGGTTATAAATGGTTTACTATTAGAAAGTTTCTTTAATAGAAACCACATCATAAAAAGTAATATCAAAACCAATCTTTAAAAACAAATGTATGAAACATAACGGTTACCCAAATAAACTAATCACTGGGTTTCCACATAGGTGAAAATATGGATATGGATGAAAAATCTAACCATCATGTTCTGATGAAGAGTGGTAGAGAACATGGCTTTGGAAAAGCCAACAATCACAAATCCATAAATTTGTGATGATCTAAGGTACCACCTGATTAATCAGATATAAGAGCACTAGGACAACATTTTTGGTTTTCAAGATTGTTTCTCTAAAGTTGAAGAATTTGAATTAGAATAAATACTTACTTTATTTTGGTACAATCTCACTGTTGTTCGTGCCTTGAACAATTTCCACTTCATCTATTAAATAAATGAAGTTGAATTTGTTATTCGTGAAGTGTTAGCAGATCATGTGATAGAATGACGGGTCATTCCATCTGTCTCAAACAAAAGGTTAGCAAAAGTTATTAAATATACATAAGTCGATCTATAGTGAGATTAATCATATATGGTTCCTAAAATGGACTTATACTTCATATATCATACTTCTTAATATAATAAAACTAGTTTCTACTAAATAGGGACTTCCTGTAGGCCAGTGGTAGGCGATAAAGGCCAGTCGCACTTCGATTGTGGGTTCGATTCCCAAATCCTTGTCCGACGTGATGGGCTGTCGCCCGTCCTGTAGGTTGTCCTTTTTCTAAAACTATATTACTATAACATCCCATCAATAATATCGAAAAAAATTCTATCCTTAAAAAATACTAACTTATGTCCAACATAATCCATTCCAATCTTTAGGCTTATCCATAATACTGCAGTCCACTCTCATAACATAGTGAAAACGATTACCAAAGATTTAATACCATCGTTGATCCCCATATATCATAAGATATGTTTTGTTGGTCACATTCCAATCATTCAAAGTCCTTAATCATGTATTCTCTTGAATACCTTAGTGAAAACATGAATGCAGTTAAAAGTTAACACTTTCCACATACCAAAATCCTCAAAATTCTATATAATAAAACCATAATATCACTTAGTCCTTATATCAATCATGAGCTCATGAATACTGTTAAATATTTCATTTTCTCATTTTCCCTTCATTATGAGCATATCATCTTATTTCCAAAAATATCTCAATCACTTTGAATACCACATTAGACCAATATATAAGTATTTCAATATTCCATGATACTATATACAACACTATTTTGGAATCCCATTATATAAACACTTAATCATTCCACCACATCGTTATCATATTCAACATTGCCAATGGTGATCGCATGTGACTTCCCTTGGTCCTTTGCCTTAAGTGGTTGCTCATGTCGATCATCACTAACCCTTGGATTAGGGAATTTATTAGCATAATGCCCCATTTCCTTGCACTTGAAGCATTGAAGTGTTGGTGGTGCGTTCTCTGCAGTGTTTTCTTTATTCACATCATTAGAAACCCTTTTTCCATTACTTCGACACTCAGCTTATTGATGACCTTCTTTTCCACACTTAAAACATTTTCTAGTCCCTTTAAGACAATCTCCACCATGCTTCTTTCCACACTTTGAGAATAAGGAAACATTCATCTTCTTTTCACCATTATTCTGAGATTTCTCCTTAAACTCCATCTTTCGTTTCTTGTCAAAACTATGAGATGGATAAGTAACACCAACTTCCATTTCTACCTTGATAGCACAATGCACAATTTCTTCATAGCTACTGAAGTCTCTTATAGCTAATGCCCTTCGAAGACTTGATTTTAAGCCACTGAAAAATCGATCAACTTTACTTTCAGGTTAGATGATAATGCCAGATGCATACCTTGAAAGTCTTGTAAAATTTGCTTCGTATATACCAACAGATTCATCATCCTTTTGCTTTAGTTCAAGAAACTCCTTCTCCATCTTTGTTCGAAGAATACGAGGGAAGTACTTATTGAAAAATAAGTTCTTGAACTCGTCCCATTCCATGGACTCAATTTCATCTCTTTGCCTCGTATTCTTGATAAGATTCCACCATTGATCAGCTTCACCTTCCAAATGATATACTGCTAAGATGACTTTATCATGTTCAGAACATTGAAGAACTAAAAATATCTTTTCAGTAGTACTGATCCATTGTTCAGCAACAAGTGGATCAGAAGACCCACTGAAAGAAGGTGGGCGTTGCCTCATGAAGGACTCAATAGAATATTGTTCCCTTCTCTGCACATTTGGAAGTCCATAATGATTCATAGCTTGTGTAAGTATAGCAATAATATTTTTCACTCCATCTCCCATAACATTTGTTTGTTCAGGAGTACAATCATTGTATTGTCCATTGCGTTGATCAACACGGTTCCTTCGGGTTCTAGCCATCGTCTAAAACCCAAAAAGAATAGTGTGAGAGGCAAAAATCATGCTAGGGAAAACAACATAATAAAGGGGGAGTACCTTAAATATCTAACATCTTAGGTTTAATTCTATGATCGTTAGCATAATTATAGTACTATAACCTATACGTATACTTAACCTTAGGGACATCCCTAGACATACCTTAGAAATATCTCTTGGGATCTCACTAACGTTTTCACATCCTAGTTTCCAAAGGTTGACTAAACCTTTCCTCTGATACCAACTGTAGAGACCCGAAGCTTGACGTACATTGACATTACATTACATTTGCGGAATACTTCGTACATAACAAAAACACACACACAAGGATCGTAATAGTTTAGTGTCTTTGGAAACTCAGAACATAATATTCTAATCGTGGTGAAAGATCTTCAATATCTCCCATAAAGATCTTCCCTTTTTTTACCTAAAACCTTTATTTATATCCTGATGAAAAGAAAACATAAAAGGGTGAGCTCAAATGCTCATTAAGGGTAAACAAAAGGAAAATCAATCACATCATATTCATAAGAACATAACTTTTGGAAATCTTAACCTGCAAAAGAGAGCATAATTTCATAACATGGGATAAATTTTAGTAGTGAAATGAAATCCCAATAAGCATAACTTAAAAAATGAAACTTTGTGGCATACACACATAATCATAGAGAATCATTTCTTGTTAGTCAAGACTCATTGACAAGACTATCTTAGTGGACAAAGTCCCTTTCTGAACCGAGTCACCCTCGTTCCAGTCCTGTTTCACTGAACCGGTAAAACCTACCATTCCAGCCATGTCTATCTCATGAGATATAAAATCTTTACCCAATGCATTGGAGGGAGATATAGGTCCCACCCATATCATAATGATACCATTCTTATGTGTGCCACAAAATCATAAATCATACATAATTTCATAACCCATGTAACAAAAATGGGAATCTTAAACATCATGACATCATAAAACAACTCATATAAGATAAAGGACTTTATAAAAATAATTCCATCACAACATTATCAAATCAATTTAATAATAGAGATAAAAACAGAACCCTTTATTATCTTAGATGGAAAATAATTTTGATAAAACACTTGAACTCCATTCTTGAGGAAAATATCCTTTCTTCTTCAAAAACATTTTTCCTTTCTTAACATGTCATATAACTTTAAACATAAAGAATTTGATTAAAAATAAACTTGAAAACTTATAAAGTATGCTTCTTGGAAATAATTTTTTAAAAATCCATTCATGCCGTATAAGTTAAAAAAAACATTCTTCCCGTACTTTTGTCGGAAAAGTAAAAAAAAGTACCTCGTACGAAAAACGACAAAAGATTCCTTTCATATCTTTTAATAAAAACTCACCGAAGGGTAAAATAGGATTTAAACAATTGTAGGTGAATGGAAATAATATTGCATATTGAGGAAACATGGATGTGTATGATAACATACATCCCAGTAAATTCCAAAGTATAAATAATCTCGGATAAAAATGAGATTGTGATATTTCCCTTACCTTAGGTCCGACTTGCTTTGTAAGTGTCCAAACCTCCTGTATAATGATTTAAATCATGTTATTGACTTATTCCAAAATCATATTAATTGTTATTATATAATATATGGTCCACCTATGACATTATATTACCAGTTCTTTTGTAAATTCATGTTAAAGTAGCGTTTTGGGTAAAATCGTCTCATTTGTCGTTCGTGTTTTTAACTTGAAATTATTTATATGATTACTTAGATCATGATTACTTAATTACAGAATATAAAACATGATTTATATGTATATATTCAGAATATACATATATATAATAAATCAGTAAATGGAAAGAAATACACCGTTCTTGGAGACGGTAGTCCGTACGTACGCATGAACGCTGTTTTCGTTTCCTTATTGAATTGAATGGAATTAAGTAGATGACATACATATAAATATAAATAAATCCAGTATCATTATTAGGTCATATATTTAATTATTACTTATTATATATACTTTATAATCATTCATGAATGGTTAATCATTGAGAATGAATCTCATCCCGTCATGGAGATGGTAGTCCGTACGTACGCACGAGCGACGATATCGTTCCCATGGTCGTGGAATTGTGTTGAAGTGTATGTATACTATTTCAGTATCCATATCACTTTATAATAATCATATATATTTACTCATTACACCATTATACCCATCCAATTAAGGTGGTGGCGGAAAATAGATTACACCACGGCGTGGAGACGGTATTCCGTACGTACGCACGCGCGGTGATTTCCTTTTTCCATAGGATGGATAGAAGGTTAATTAGAGTTGATTCATATTTATAATAACATATAAGTATATAAGAAATACTGATGTTATTACTTTATCATGAAACAACTAAAGAAGAAGAAGTTGAAGAAGAATGAAATTGAAAAAGATCGGTAATGGATATTACCTCTTTTTGACGCGCCTTCACTTAACCTATACTTAAAGAACTAAGGATGGTCTTTGAAGAAGACCAGGACCTCTAGGAGGATACTAGGGAAGTGGAGAAGATATTTTGGCAGGGTTTTTCCGAGCTTGAATGCTCAAATTGGTGTGAGGAGGAGAGGGAGGAGGTACCCTTTTATAAGGGAGGAGAGGGGCATCTTAGGAAAATCTCAAAATTTAATTTTATATTAAGGTAAAATTCGGTTTATAATGGTTCCAAATAGTCATATTTATAAGCTAAAGTGGGGATGGGTAGAAAGCCTCTTATCCAATAGGATTTATAGAAGTTTAGGTTATTATTTTAACCTTATCAATTAGATTTAACTCTAAGATAAATAATTTAACTTTTACCGTGTCTTTTTGTTTTCTTACACTATATGGTTAATAAACTTACTATATCAAGCCAAACGAACCCCAAGTTGTTTATTATTAATATATCTATCATTATATAAGTCATTTGGAAGATCCTTATATTTTTAGGAATTAAATAACAATTAATAATATAATATTTGTTTTAAAAACTAATTTATGTCAATTTTTACACTATTTGGTACATGATTTTTATGAAATTTCTAACAGAATGATAAGTTCGAACCAAGTTACGTAAATCACCAATAACATGTCATATTAACCTAGAAAATTATTTTAAGTCATAAAAAGTCTCAAATTACATTTATTTGGGCATTTATAACATCAATTATGTTAATATTTTCTTAAAAAGGTAATTACTGCATCATCGTTGTGTCATAAATAAATTAAATTATTTAAAGTATAAAAATTACAAATAAAAAACCATTATGTAGGAAATCTCTTTATCTTTCTAATGAATATTTATAGTTGAAATTATATTATGTATAACCCTATATTAAAAATGTTTTAGTAAATAAACTTTGATTTTAACTCTTTTAACTCTTCTTTGAATTAAATAATAATAAATGTCCTAATCTAATCTAAGTGGGCCTAAATGACAATATTTTACACTTAAGGTTGTTTCTGGTCGAGATAAACTTGTCCAATAGGATTAAAACATGTGTTAGGGTAATATTAATATCATTTTTACCATTAATTACCCTATTTACTTTTAACCGTGGTAAATAAAAGTAAAAAAGTTACTATTCACCGAAAATTATTTTCATCTCATTGAACCACATTTTACTTACTGACATCAACCGTGTCTCTAGGATTTTTAAATTCCATTCATAGAAGCGGTAAAATTAATATTTATGAAAAAATTAATTTTTTTAACTACCACTTAGTAGTTTCACTATTCATCAAAAATTGAAGTTTTTCAGAAAAATGCCAAAATTTCACCCTAAGCTATAATTGATATTCCAAATTCAAAAATGATTTCTATTTTACGAAATTCCCAAAATATAAGTTGAATTAATTAATTTTATAATTAATTTCCGCTGTCACAACAAATAGCGTGTTTTTAAGAGATAATAACTATTAAAAGATTAACACTTGTTTATGTCTGGTGTAAATGTGAAATTACATCCAATGATCAACATTGTATTGAATTGTAAAAATATATTATAAATATACTTTAAAACCACTCAAATTAATAATTTATCAATATTAATTATTTCGATTAAAAAATTTGTTTTTAATTAAAATTTAGTAATTTTCACTATTCATCAGAAAATGAAAGTTATTCGAAAAGTACCAAAATTTCACCCTAAGCTAATTTCGATATTACGAATCCAAAAATAAAGTCCATTTTGAAAAATAAAATTTAAAAAATTTTAAAAAGTGGTTATTACTATTCATAACGGCTAGTTTTAATAATATTTTAATAGCATATTGCTGTTTAGTGAAACTCGTTATTGCGTACTACACACGCTATCGAGGAAGGTCGCGATTACGTGTAATGGAAGGAAAGTCAAGGATGCGTGTTGTGAAAGCTTCTTTTGGTGTAGAGTACAACACAAGACATTAAAAAAAGAATATTTTTCATAAAATTTCGGGGTGTTATAATGAGAGCTTTTGGACGTGGGGGAGGACCTTGGGGACAGATTTGGGCAGAAATTATAGAAGGAATGGAGCTTGAGAGGAGTGGAGAGAAGAGGGAGTGAAGTGGGGTTTTTATAGTGGAGGAGAGGAGGGATTTCATGATGTTATAATCCTTAATTTATTATTTATTCACAAGACAAAGAATAGTAATTATTCCATGACAAGAATAGTAAATGGGTTATGTGAATTAGAACCAAGTGGGCTTACATCAGAAGAACATCATCGATGGCTCAATTAATCCATTATTTAGCATTTATTGTGAATTATCGGATTCTACTATTCATAAAAAAGTCATGTATTTCAGAAAAATCCCAAAAATTCACCCTAACCATCTCTCGACATGTAGAATACAAAAATGAAGTCCATTTTTCAAAAAAAAATTCTAAATATTATTATTTTAATATTTAATTAAAATCATAATTTATTATCAAAAACCAGATTTAAAACATGCATTAACTCATTCTAAAACATGGGTATATTGTACTTCCAACATGAATATTATTTTTATACTATCATATGTGAGGTTACAATTCATTAGGGTATATCACTATTCCTAAGGGTATGTTACTATTCATTAGGGTAGGTTACTATTCACCAAAAAATTATTTTTGTTTTATTAGACTCCAAAAAAAATCTTGAACACAGCCGTGTATGCCGAATTTTCAAAATTCCAAACACATAAGTGAAAAACTAATGTTAAAGGTCACTTATCACTTAGTAGTTCATTATTTTGTGCTTTCATGTGATTTTATGACATAAATATAAGAACGTAATTTCCATTGAAAAACTTTGGGTCGTTACATTCTTCCCCCCTTATGAAATTTCTCCCTCGTAATTTCGTTTTACATACTAAGACAAAAACAGGTGTAGTTACTTTTCCTTCATTGCTTCCTCCAATTACCATGTTGCTTCCTCAAACTTATGGTTCCTCCACAACACTTTGAAAAGATGGGTTGTCTTCTTGAGTAGAACCTTATCTCTCCGATCCAGAATCTTTACTGGCTGCTTCTCATAGGAAATATCATCTTCCAACTGCACCACCTCTGAGTTTAGTACATATGAGGGATCAGGTATGTGCTTCCTCAAGAGTGATACGTGAAAAAAATCATGAAATTGATCCGTATTCGGTGGAAGTGCAAGCCAATAGTCTACGGCTCTTATACAGTCAAGGATCTCAAAGGGGCCAATATACCTTGGGCTTAGCTTCCCTTTCTTCCTGAATCACATGACTCTCTTCTATGGAGATATTCGAAGGAAGAATTTATCTCTCACATCGAACTCCAGGCCCCTTAGATGGTTTTCAACATATATCTTTTTCCAACTTTGAGCAGCATTGATGTGTTTTTGGATGACTTGAACCTGCTCTGTCATCTCTTGAAAAAGATCAGGTCCAAGTTGCTTTCTTTCTCCAACTTCATCCCAACATGTTGGAGTTCTACATCAATTTCCATACAGATCTTCGTATGGAGCCATCTGAATACTCGATTGGAAGCTATTGTTGTATGAGAACTCAACCAATGGGAGATACTGATCCCATCCACCTTTTAATTCTAGATAACAGGCTATAAGCATATCTTCAAGCATCTGAATAGTCCTTTCAGAATGGCCATCAGTTTGGGGGTGATAGGATGTGCTGAAATTTAATTCCATACTCAATGAATGTTGAAGACTCCTCCAAAATTTATATGTGAAACTTGGATCATGGTCAGAGACAATTGAGAGTGGAACACCGTGCAGTCTCACCACTTCCTTCACATATAACTTTGCAAGTTGTTCAAGTGAGAGATCTTCCCGAATAGCGAAGAAATGGGATGTCTTGGTGAGTCGGTCAACCAAAACCCATATCGCATTATTTTTCTTCAATTTATTCAAGAGACCCATGACAAAGTCCACAGTAACATTTTCCCATTTCCATATGGGTATAGGCAATGGCTGCATCATACCTTTGGACTTTTGTCACTCATCTTTAACTTGCTGACATACCAAGCACCTTGATATATATTCCGCAATCTCCTTCATCATGTTATCCCACCAGAAGTGTTCTCGGAGATCAGGGTACTTTTTGGTACTCCCATGATGGATATAGAAGGTTGAGCTATGTGCATCATTCAATAGATCCTTCTTAATGTCTGGATCAGATGGTACACATAATCATGTCCCAAATCTTACAACTTCTTCCTCATCAATTTTGAAATCGTAAGATTTACCATTTTTAAAAGATTCCACCATTTTTTGAATTTCCACATCCTTTCGTTGAGCAACCTTTATTTTCTCCAGGAGGGATGGTTGAGAAATCATTTGAGAAAGGATTTATGATGTTCCTCCCTTAATGATTCTCATGTCTATCCTTTTCAAATACAAGAAGATCAGATCCTTTTCAATTCTCATCATTGATAAAGATGAAGGATCCTTTCTACTTAGAGCATCCGCCACCTTGTTTTCCTTACCGGGATGGTAGTGGATTGGGGAGTCATAATCCTTGATGAGCTCTATCCATCTTTGCTGGTGCATATTAAGCTCTTTCTGTGTGAATATATATTTTCGACTCTTGTGGTCAGTATATATCTCACATTTTCCCCCATAGAGATAATGCCGCTAGATTTTCAATGCAAAGATCACAGCCGCTAACTCCAGATCATGCATGGGATAGTTTTGCTCATGGATTTTCAGCTGCCTTGAGGCATAGGATATAAATTTATCATTTTGAATTATCATATACCCTAAGACTTTCTTAGAAGCATCACTATACACCACAAAGAGTTCCCCACTTGAAGGGAGTGTGAGTTCCAACGCAGTGATAAGCCTCTTTTTAAACTCCTTGAAATAGTCTTCACATTCCTGCGTCTAGAAGAACTTTACTCCGTTCCGTGTCAGCTTGGTCATTGGGTTTTAAAATTGTGAAAATTTCTTCACGAATCATCGATAATACCTAGCTAGACCTAAAAATCTGTGAATCTCCATTACAGAAGTTGGCATCAGCCACTCTTCAATTGCCTTCATCTTGGAAGGGTCCACAGATATCCCTTTCCTGGTGATAACATGCCCCATGAATGATACTTCCTCCATCCAGAACTCACATTTACTGTACTTTTCATACAACTTCTCTCTTCTCAAAGTCTTTAACATAGTTTCCAAATGATCCTCATGTTCCTCCTTGCTCTTGGAGTATATCAGAATATCATCAATAAAGACCACCACAAATTTGTCAAGGTAATCTCTAAATAATGTATTCATTAAATACATGAAAATTGCGGGAGCATTAGTGAGTCCGAAGGGAATCACTATGAAATCATAGTGTCTATACTTTGTTTTAAAGGCAGTCTTGGGAATATCTTCCTTCCTCACCTTTAGTTGGTGATATCCCAACCGAAAGTCCACCTTAGAGAAATAACTGGCCCCATGAAGCTGATCAAACAAGTCATCTATCCGTGGAAGGGGATACTTGTTCTTTATAGTGATTTTATTGAGCTCACGATAATCAATGCAGAGGTGCATTTATCCATCATTATTCTTGATGAAGAGGACCAGAGCACCCCACGGTGAAGCACTAGGGCATATAAAACCCTTCTCCATATTCTCTTGTAACTGCCTCTTCGGCTCTTCCAGCTCTATAGTGGCCATTCTGTAAGGTGTCTTTGAGATTGGCAGAGATCTAGGGATAAGTTCAATTGAGAACTCAACCTCTTGGTTGGGAGGAAGACCAGACAACTCTTCGGGGAATACATTAGTGAAATCCCTCACGATGGGAATATCTTCAAGAATGATTCTCTCCTTTGTCTCAATCATTTGAGCTAGATATGCATGCTCATAAGGAAGAAATATCCACACTTGAGATGATTCTTCTAAAAGAGACTTATCTTCCTCCATGTACTTGTAAAGAATCGGAGGATGCTTTGGGATGTGAAGAGTAATCTCCCTTTCCCGGCAGTTGATGTTGGCCTTGTACAAAGATAGCCAATCCATACCTAAGATAGCGTCAAACTCCACTAAAAGAATAATGACAAGATTTGATGGGAGGTTCAGTCCACAAACATTAACCGGGGAGGAGTTATAAACCATGGATGAAATAATTTCCCCACCTTTTGTTCTCACAGATAACTTTTCCTCCAAATTTTGAGGTGGTGTTTAAATAGTTCTACTAAACCTGCAAGATATAAAAGAATTCATAGATCCAGAATCAAATAGTATGTTCACTATTCTTGAATTAATAACAATCGTACCTGTCACCACATCATTTTCCGGCTCCACCTTAGTAGTATTGATAGCATAATCCCTTCCTTGTTGCCTTAGAGGTTTTTATTGATTTCCTCCGACAACCCTCATCGTAGGGAAATTGTTCACATAATTCCCAATATCCTTGCAATTAAAAGACTGCACTGCGGGCTGAGTGTTGATCTGAACCTTCCATTCTTCTTCAACATTAGTGGGATTTTTCATATCCCTTCGGAAGTTCTTGGACAGATGACTAAACATTCCGCATTTGAAGCAATTCTTGGTTCCCTTGAGGCGATCACCAAGATGCTTCTTCCCACAATTCTTGTAAAGGGGAAAGTGAGGATTCTTTCCATCATGGGAGTTGTTTGAAGAACCACCCATGTTTTTCTCCATTTTCCTCTTTTTATCACTAGGCCGATGAGACCACTAAGAGTCTTCCATCTCCATTTAAACCTTGAGGGCACAACGGACAATCTACTCATAGCTTTTGAATTTTTGAATTGCCAACACTTTTTGTAGACTCATCTTTAGTCCGCTAAAGAAGTGATCCACCTTGCTTTCGATGTTCATGAAAAATCCACAGGCATACCTTGGAAGCCTTGTAACGTTAGCTTCATACACCCTGATGGACTCATATTCCTTCTTCTTGAGTCCAAGGAACTCTCTTTCCATCTTGAGATGGAGGGTTCAAGGAAAATATTTGTTTAAAAACATCCTCTTGAATTCCTCCCAATCTATGGAATCAATTTCCTCTTGGGAATTTGTATTCATGATCAGTGTCCACCACTGATCAACTTCCCCATCAAAATGATAGACTGCCAATAAAACTTTCTCTTTTTCCGAGCACTGGAGGACAAAGAAAATCATTTCAATGGAGTTAATCCATTGTTCTGCGAGGAGGGGATCAGAAGACCCGCTAAACATGGGAGGCCTTTTCCACATAAAGGATTCTATGACAACTTGCTCTTTCCATGGAGGAGGGGGATGTTCCACCTGATTCAAGTTATTATTCATAACTCGAGCCAACTGAGCAAGTACTTCCATGAAGTTTTGAGCACCCTCTTTCGTCACATCAGGCATGTCATTATGGAAATCATCACATTTCCTATCACATTGGTTGTTATAACGTGTTCTTCTATTTCTCGCCATTAATAATAAAAAGAACGTATAATTAGAGTTCTTGAATACTTAGATATTGAGTATAAAAAGGAAATATTGAACATTATAGGATAAACTTATAAAGAAGAAGTACATCTTAACTTTTGATTCCTTAGGTTTATATCTAGGTTATCCTTGATCTATTTCTTAACTTATATGCTTATGACCTTTTTTGTCCCTTAACAATGGTTTTTCCTAAGCTCGCGAATCTACCAAAGCATATCCCCTAGTAGTGTCGTAACCAAGAGTGCAACAAGGCCCATTATCATGCACCAGTTCCTGTTCAAGTCTAGATCAAAGACGTGTTTTTAGGTTTTACCCCTAGAAACATCTGTTCCAGAGCCACCTCTACCTACTCGTATCCAAATAGGGATGTATTTTCTTGATAAAAAACTTACTCTATACTCTCCAAAATTTAGGACTTTTTTCTTATACTTAGCCTCATCCTTAAGGTCCTCACTAAGGTTACATATTAATAATCTCAAAAAATAACTAGACCATCCTATGATACCAACTATAGCAATCCGAGCCTTTTACATAAAACATTTCATTATTTTAAGCATAAATAATCATCAGAGTACAAGACAAGGATCGTTAAGTCTAGTGACTTGGAAGACTAGGTAAATATAATATTAAACATAGGGCTAAAAAAACTTCTTTATTTAATCTCCATAAAGAGCTTCTGACTTCCTTTGAGCTCTTACATCTGTATAGGGTACCCTGGGGAACACATGAACAAAGGGATAAGCTAAAAATCCCAATAAAGGAATGAACATAAGGATACATCTCAAGCACATGAGTTATGAGGAATGAGATAATGATATCCAAAGCATGAAACTTATAAAATAATTTAATATAAGCATGGTATCATATAAACATGGAATCATATAAATGTGGAAGAATCATAAATCTTATCTTTAGTATGGGTCAAGGGTAACCGCCAATCCTGTTTACCATTTCAGTACGGGTCAAGGATAACCGCCAATCCCGTTTCACATCACATCTCATGAGACTTATCCTTACCCAATGCATTGGAGTGATATCTAGGCACACACATATCAACATATTCATGAATATTCTTTCCACATAAATAATCTTTCCACATAAATAATCATACATAATCAACCATACATAAACATAAGGGTACCCATGGAAATAATTGGGTACCACAGTCATGACATAAAACATATCCAATGGGCGTATCATGAAAGTTTCCATGAAAGGAAGGGATTAGAACATAAAAGGAAATCCATAGGGTAAAATAGCCATATAAAATGGTAAGTGGTGTCATATATAAGTGACAACATATAAAAAATGTATTTTAGAAACATTTTCATTAAAACATTTTTGTGCGGTTTTAAGGAAAACACTCTAGAGCATTTCTAATAGAAAAGAGGACATTATTTTATATAAAAAAATAATTAGAACAAGAAGTTTTTCATAATAAAAATACTTATTTTATAAATACAATGGTGTTTTAAAAAATAGGATAGAGTGCACCTGAAATTTGGGTAAAAATTTGGGAAGTCCCCTTAAAACAGGTTTGGTTATTGGAAACTTCTAAGGAGGGAATATTTCAAAATCATGTATATCCCCGAAAGAATGTGATGGAAGGGTCTTGATATAAGAATATTTTACAACTAACCATAATTCATAAGACTCACATACATAGATAAGATAACACCATTTTGAAAGAAAGATAGGTCAACCCGAAAGAACAAAGAAGGTTCGGGTAGAATTCGTTAAGATTTTATTGGCATGGTGTCGGGTGTGACCAAGAGGGATTTATGAGTGGGAAATGGGGTTTATAATCAATTATAAATCTACAAGGAAGTATGGGGGAGGTTATTAAGCACACCCCATCAATTTCTAGTACACATATAAAGGCATACTATAGAGGACAATCTTGATTAAGAGAGAAAAGGAGAGGATCCCTTACCTTAAATCTGATGGTGTTCTCCACTTGTTATTAATGACCTGAATAAACAAATTAGTATTATTAATTCATAATTCCATAACCTCTTATATATGTAATTTATTTATTATGACCCTTTTTAGTTCATTAAAAGCCTTTTTGATTAGTTATAAGGTTCAATTTCATTGTTTGGACTCGTTTGTTTACTTGGCTTTAAAAGATCGGTTCACTTATATTCATGTTTGGATTATATGAAAGATGAAATTGGTTGTACATAATTGAAGTTATATTATTTAGTTAATACCCAGTATATCACATGGTTTTAATTTTAATTAGGTTACTTAGAGTAAAGTCTAATTATTATATATACAACCTTAGTGATAACCGTTTTTGTTAATCCGTGGATTTGATTTCAAAGAATGTGTTTTGCATTATAAATGAATTCCATTTGAACCAAAGGATTACAGAACCAAAAATAGGATATATTACATATATAATAATCTGGTTCAACCATAAAAAAAATGGTTTCATGACCAGAATTAAAGACAATAATAGAAATTGATAAACCGTTGTCCTTGAATGTGCTAAATTAGCACATCTCAAATAGTGCTTTGATTTCTTTCAAATAAAAGGGTGGGGAAAGGAGAAAAGATAATGAAATATACCACTAGAAAGAAGAAATTCCAGTACATTTATGTTACTATATTTATCATACTATTATGGTGATGGGAGGTGAGGAAAGAGATAAAAAGAAAAGGACTTAAAAGAAAAGAAGAAATTTGGGAAGATGAATTTACCTCTTGAGACTTCCTCCTTTGAGAACCTCTTAAGGAGAGAGGTTTTGGTATTTTGAGGAGGTTGAGAGATTTTAGACGCGGGGGAGGAACTTAGGGAGATATTTGGGCAGAAATTAGGGAATTCTTGGAGCTTGAGAGGAGTTGAGAGAAGAGTGAGTGAAGTGGGGTTTTTATAGTGGAGGAGAGGAGGGATTTCATGATATTATAATCCTTAATTTATTATTTCGTCACAAGAAAAAGAACATTAAGTATTCCATGACCAATAATAGTAAATGGGTCATGTGAATTCGAACCAAGTGGGATTACATCAGCATAACATCATCGACGGCTCAATTAATCCATTATTTAGCATTTATTGTGAATTACCGGATTCTACTATTAATCAACAAATTCAAGTATTTCAGAAAAATCCCAAAAATTCACCCTAAACATTTGTAGACATGTATAATACAAAAATGAAGTCCATTTTCCAAAAATAATTTTCTAAATATGATTGTTTTAATATTTAATTAAAATCATAATTTATTATCAAAAACCAGATTTAAAACATGCATTAACTCATTCGAAAACATAGGTATATTGTACTTCCAAATTGAATATTTTTTTATACTATCATAGGTGAGGTTACTATTCATTAGGGTATATCACTATTCGTAAGGGTATGTTACTATTCATTAGGGTAGGTTACTATTCACCAAAAAATTGTTTTTATTTTATTAGACTCAAAAAAACATCTTGAACACAACCGTGTATGCCAGAATTTTGAAATTCCAAACACATAAGTGACAAACTTATGTTAAAGGTAACTTATCACTTATTAGTTCATTATGTTGTGTTTTAATGTGATTTTATGACATAAATATAAGAAGGGAATTTCCATTGAAAAACTTTGGGTCGTTACAACATCTCTCTTCATACCTGGCCACCAATACTGGCGGTGTAGATCACGATACATCTTGGTGATGCCGGGACAAACTGCTCAAATTTAGGAATGAAAGTCTTGCATTAGATTCTCGCGTATATCTACTGGAACCCATACACATCCCTAGAAACACAAGATCTCACCCTCGCCTACGGTCCATCCGGGAAGAGGGTCCTCTCCTGACACGCCTTCCCGTATGACTAGGAATTCAGAATCTGATAGCTGCCTCATTCGAACTCGGTCAAGAAAGGTAGAGGTAATAGATATGAAAGAAAGAAAACTCTTCCCCTGTCAGTCGTGGACCTCCAAATGCATCTCAGAGAAGAGAGCCATAGGCTGCCACTCAATGCTGGCCTCCTGAACTGCCTGTATCTGAGTCCTCCTACTCAGCACATCAGCCACTGCGTTACGTTTCCCAAGTGTATAGGCAATCTCAATGTCAAAGGACTGAAGATACTCAACCCACCTATACTGTCTCAGATTCAGATCATTCTGAGTGAAGATGTACTTGAGACATTTGTGGTCAGTGAAAACCACAAAATGCTCTCCTAGAAGATAATGTCTCCAACAGCATATGGCATAAACAACTGCCACCAGCTCCGGGTCGTACGTAGGATAGTTCCTATCATGTGGCCTCAATTGTCAAGATCTATATGCAACGAAATGATCTTCCTATATAAGAACTACTCCAAGCCCGATGCCAGATGCATCACAGAAAACTGTATAACTCTTGCCTGGCTCCGGCAAAACTTGAATCGGTGCTGAAGTCAATCTCTCCTTCACATCCTGAAAGGCTGAATTTCAGGTTTCTGACCAAACATACTTCACCCCCTTCTTAGTAAAGTCTATCAATGGTGCTTCTAAGCATGAGAAGTTATTTATAAACCGCCTGTAGTTACCAGCCTGCCCTAAGAAACTTCATACCATGAAGACATTCTTCGGCTACTCCCAGGTAACTTCTGCTCTCACCTTCTCTGGGTCTACTGATACTCTTGCCTCTGAGATGACATGAACCAGGAATTGAATCTTTTCCATCCAAAAGTGGCACTTTGAGATCTTAGAATATAAATTATGCTCCCTCAGTGTACTCAAAATGATCTCAATATGGGTAGCATGGTCATGTCGAGTGTGAGAGTACACCAAGATATCGTCCATGAAAATCACCACGAAATAATCCAAGTAAGGATGAAAAAATCTGTTCATCAGCGCCATGAAAATTGTTGGCGTTTTCGTGAGACCGAACGACATAACCAAATACTCATATAGACCATACCTACTTCAGAAAGCTATAAGAGGTATATCAGATGGTCTGGCACACAACTGATGATATCCATATCTCCAGTTGATCATCGAGAACACTATGGCTCCTAGAAGTTGATCAAAAAGATCATATATCTGTGGAAATGGATATTGGTTCCTGGCCGTGAACTGGTTTAGCTTCCGATAATCCACACAAAGTTGTAAAGTACCATCCGCCTTCTTTGCAAACAGAATGGGCGAACCCCAAGGAGAAGTACTGGTTTAGATAAAACCCCTTGCCTGCAACTCCTACAACTGATTCTTGAGATCCTGTAACTCAGGTGTATCCATCCTATAAGGAGGTATGGATATTAGTGCTGCTCCTAGAACAAGCTCAATAGATAAGGCTACCTCTCGCTCTGGAGGAAAACCTGAAAAGTCTTCTGGAAAGACATATGGAAATCGATCAACCACTGGAGGAAAATATATCTGAGAAGTCCTATAGTCATCCAGATATATGCTAGCAATCTGGGCCCTAACACCACCCAAACCATGATTCTCTGTTCCATCTCTGCTCGCCTGGACATCGCATTCACCCTTGTGAAGAAAAGACCCATCCTCCAGTGATGTGAAACTCACCCTATGACAATAACAATCGACAAATTCCTGGATTGGAAATAACTAGTCCATCCTGAGAATGACATCGTAGCCTATCATTTCCAAAACATAGAGATTCCATGAGACACTACACCCACCAACCTCAAGGGGGAAGTCTAAGAACTAACACATGCTAGCAGTTCTAATTCCCAAGGGAGTGTCTAGCGTCATCATATCCTCAGAAGTATAAATAGTAAGTCTAAGGATTTCCATAGTATACACAGACATAAAGCTATGCGTAGCACTAGTATTGAAGAGAGCAGAAGATAAAATTGAAGATACTAAAATTGTACCTCGAACTGTAGAAGGTCTAGAACCCTTCTCCTGATGGATCTTCTCTACCGAAAAGGTCTGGCCTGCACCGTAGCCCTGTGTAGTAGCCTGAGATCCTTGTGCTGACCCTCCTGGAGCCTGACCACTGTGTCCATGGCCTCTACCCAGGCCTGAATGACCTGAAGAACTCAAACCCCCAGTCTACTACAGAACTGGTAACCCTGCTTCTGTATGCAGAGTCGAAACTGATCCTCATTCACTAAATGCTGGTAGGCGAACCTGGAAGAAATGCTGCAGATGACCCATCTTGCTGCAAGATCGACACTCCACTGGGTCTCTCGGGCACTGAGGCTTTTTATTAACACTTTTTCCCCACTGATAGCACACAATTTGGTTTCCAAATTAAAGATCCCGTCTACCAGAATGAATACCTATCTTCCTCGAGTTGCCTCATGTACACTCTCGGTGGCACTTCCTGCTGTCCATCTAAAATGAATCATCCCTAGATGTTGAACCACCCTGGTCCACAGCTCTAGTCTCCCTCAGATTTCTCTCCATGATAAGTTCCTAGTTGACTATCAGAGTAATATAAGTCAACTAAAAGACGTTCACCTGTGATCTGATGTCCGATCTAAGGTCTTCCTCAAACTTCCTCACCAAAAACAGCTCATCATTCTTCAGAACGAGAGAGAAATGATATAACTCTATGAAGAAAGAGGAATACTCTATAACTGTGAGAGTACCCTGTGGCAGGTTTATAAACTCTCTGGCTCTGTTAGCCCTCAACTTCGCCAGGTAGAAGTAGTTGTAGAACGTACACTGAAACTCATCCCAATCCATAGCCGGTTGGCGCCCTGCCTGCAAACCACATCCCACTATCTTTTGGTGGAATCTCGCAGCATATAAGTAACGAGATTCACTATCCTCTCTAGGGGCGTCTCCAGGTGCTCGAAGATGTATAACTTGGTTTCTAGCCACAACTCCACAACATGTGGTCCTCCATCCCCTGTGAAAGTGGGAAGAATGCTGAGCTCCCTAGACGTTCTACATGAATTTTAGGAAACCCTCTCTGAACTAAGCATCAGCACCAGTGTCTGGAATCACTACATGTGCCATGTCCGGAATGATAGGCGGAACTACTGGTAGACCCTGATCTGCCGTATCAGGCGTACGGTCGCTGACTAGTTCCTGTCAAACAACGGGAGGACATCTCGGTGCCATAGCTCTGGAAGGTCAAAATCACACCTCATATTCAGGATTAACAAAGATAGAAAAACTAAAGGCACAAGAAGGAACAGGGAAATGAAGGCATTCATGTTATAAAAAACATGACTACACGACATGTTCTTTCCCTACACGGCGTGTTCCCTTAAGTCATTTACATGGGCGTGTACTCCTACCTAAACTGGTCGTGTAACACCACAAATAAAAGACGTGTTGGCCCAACACAAGGCGTGTACCTGAATTCCCTTCCCTGCCCGAGTCCTTCCACACGATTAAGCCACACGACTCTCCTAAGACAAAACTACATGGTGTGTTCATGGTATACACGGCGTGCACTTAACAAGCTTCACCTGGCCCATGTTGTTAGTGGCATGGCTTGTGTACCCAGGTCACACTACATGGCGTGTTCCAGATGGAAACGTCGTGTACTAAGAAGTCCTAACAGACCGTGTGGTTAGCTACACGGCCGGCTACACAGCTAACACTACACGACGTGTTTCAGAAGGACACAGAGTGTACTAAGAAGTCCTAACAGACCGTGTGGTTAGCTACACAGTCGGCTACACGGCTGACACTACATGGCGTGTTTCAGGAGGACACGACATGTAAGTAAAAGGATAACACCGACCCATGTAGTTTGTGACATGGTCGGGCTACCTATCTCAAACTACACGGTGTGCTAAACTAGCACATGGTGTGTTCCAACAAGATTTTTCACAACCCCGTGTCCTTGCTCGCATGGTCAGGGACATGGCTATTGACTACACGACATGTATTCATAAATTACACGCAATGTATTCTGGGTTTTTCTGGACAATAGCCTCAGAACTGAACCGGATCTCAGAAAACATAGAAAAAAAAACAAGCATTAAGGTACCAAATTCCAATCCGTGAAGGTCCATACTCCTCGCGAATCAATGTTTTGCATCTTTAACAATGCATATAACAAGTAAAAAGTATAAAAAACTCAAGATCCACCAAATTCTGATCCTCGAGGGCCCATAACACCTCTAAGACCAAATTTTGGCATCCATGATAATGAAGCTCTAAACAAATGATATCCTATCAACATAGCAGGTATTATATCATAGAAGCTATCAAAACAACAAGCATAGTCTATCAAAAATTCTATCACAACAACATGCAACTTCTAATGAAATTTAGATGGCATGGAAAAATGAATGACATGTGATTTTATGACAAGTTCCTATATGATACATGAGATGGAATACCCTCAACTAATCGGGTTGCAACAAAATAGAACCAAAATCATATAAACAGTAACATCACAACACAAGTGCACCAACCGACAGTGAAGTCAATTAAACTGTAACATTTGCAAAACTCGAAAATTGAAATATTCAAGGTATCCTGAATTTTTCTCTATACACGGGTTCTAGAACTCCCGGGCATAGCTATTTACCATTTACCTATTCCGTCATATCCCTGTCTAATGTCGCTAAATAGTAAGTCAATAGAAAAGAAAAGTACCTCCCTCTGATACCACTATGTAATGACCCGAAACCAGAGCCACCCAACTGGTGCCCCATACCCGGTTCGCCACATGACCTCAGGCGCATTTCCCCAAATGCCAGAGGCTATTGACTAGCAGTGGGGGCCTCAGTGAGTCATTGGGGAAACTATTCCTTCATTTGGTAAGGTATACAAGGGATAGAAAATAACAGTCAACAACAGAAGTTGTAAACATCATACAATAACTGAAAATAAACATCAGAAATAGTGAATATATAGTAATGGTGATAATGATGTAGTAAGTACAATTATCTAAGGAAACCAGCAAACACAATAATGTTATGAAATACAACTGAGAAACAAAGTATGAAAAGTAAATAGCAATTCCAGTAGCATTGCAAGCCTAAGCACAGTCCTATGCTCTCCAGCTCCAACAAACAACCACGTAGCTGAAGTAGAAGGGCCACAGACCCTCTCCACACGTGCAACCATATAACTTGTTTGGGCTGAAAAGCAGGACCCAAACAGGGTGTGTGACTAATCCAAGTAGGCAACCACCACAAGATTTGTTCCCTACTGTCAGTGAGTGATATATCAGAAGTAATAGAAGTAAATGTAGAAATGAAGTAGGAGTACACAAATAAAAAATACTACCAATTACCATTCACATTCATTTAACAATTAATTTATTCATTTAATTAAACAACCACGGAATCTGGCAAGGCTATCTATTCCAGAGGAACCAGGTAACACAACAAGCATCAAAAGACTACCTAAACAAACAAGCAGGCCAATAGATCCAAGCTTGTGATTTGTCTTGGTGGACTCATCTATACCAACCAAACAAAACCTCATTCACACTAACTCTCTGGGTGGAACAAACTAGTAGAACCTTATATTCAAGTAAACATACAAAGGCACAGACTCTCCGGGAAGCACTCACGTCAATTCCCCTGTGGTTTTGCAATGATAGCTATAGACTCTATGAGGAAGCTCTTACGTCTAATTCCTCATATAGTCTCGATACATGGGTAAAATAAGGAAACTCTTAGGAATCACAAATTCCAATTCTTGTAGGTCCTGTGTACGAAACCAATTCCAACAGACCCCCTAGGGAAGCACTAAACCATTTACTCCCTCTTTGGTCCCCTGCACCAGGTTCTCACAGCCCTGAGAGGTCCAGTCGTGCGTAATCGACTGTCAGCATCACTAAGTAAGTTTAGAAACTACTTGGATAAAATCTACAATGCATCAAAAGCATTAAAATAGAAGGAAACACATGAAATCAGTTATAACAAGCAAACTAGCAATTGAAATAGGGTTTGCCTTATAGGCAAACCCAGCCAAACGACGATAAAGAGCCAAACCGGGATAACAACCATGGGGTGATCCTAAAAAATGAAAAGAAGAATATATTACTATCAATTAACCTTAAGCTAACAAGAAATCTAATGAAATTAAACAATAGTACCAAAATCCCTACCCCAAGATACCCGAAACATGGGCATCCGACACTTTTTCACAAAAACTCAAAGACATTCAACGTAAGGCAAAAAACCACCTACCTAGATCCTAGGAGATCGATATACTTGAACCTCGGCCCGTGAATCGGCCTAGAATGGAGTAGATCTGCAAAAAAATCTAAAACGTTCAACCTATGATAACTTTCATAAGAGAAGGAATCAGGAAAGGTGGCCAAAGAAGAACCAAGAACTCACCGCTGCAATTATATTGCAACCGATGGTGTTTGATTCAGATAACCGGTGACAGATCGGTGTCTTGAAGAATATTTGGCCTCCTCGGACACTTTGGATGGAAAAAAGCAAAGAAGAATATGAAAACAAGGATTATACATCAGCCTGTTCCATTTAAGAAAAAAATAAAGTACAAAGCATTTACTTCTGGAGTACACGACGTGTACATGCCTTTTCCGTACTCCGCTTTAGGTGGCCTCCAAGTCACCCTTACATGGCTGTGTGTGTGGACATCACATGTCCATCACATGAATTCCAGTGGCATTGAAGTACATGGCGTGTACTCATAAAGTACATGGAATGTACTACAAAAATTTATAGAATTTCCTCTTTTTCTAAAAATCTACCAGAAAAGAAAAAACATACCTAAAACGAAGATCTAGGTTCTTACATGTATTTTGAAATTTATCACTTTATGTTATCCCACTAAAGGTTTTGATTTAGATATCTATACATATTCATACTTACTGGATGAATAGAGAAGGATGAGATATGATAATTATCCAAAAGTATCCTCTTTAGTTTTGGTTTTTATGGGACACGTATTTGGGTTCCAAACTTTTTAACTCAATCATTATCAAAGTTGAAATCTAGAATATTTGATGCATTTTTCTATATATCTACATCATCTTTTTGGGATTCTTTAAACTTAATGTGAATGGAATTTTGATAAGTCACTTGGGAAAGATAAGATTTCCCACCTCCCCTTATGACTTTAAGATTCAACCTTTACAAATCCATGGATATTGGGGCTCTTTTAACTATAATCATAGAAAATGTAGCATGATCTTTCCCGCTTAAAGAATAAAAAAATTGTTTTCATTCCATGGGTGGTAATGTATTGAGGAAGCATAGTATTTGATTACTTCTAACAATATCCTTTGGTTCATATTTAACTCCTTCTATGTGAATATATATTTCAAGATCTTATGGTTGGTATAGATATCAGACTTCTCATTGTAGAGTTAATTTTTCCAAATTTTTAATGAAAATATCATCACAAATAACATCAAATAATGCATTAGGTAATTTTTATCATGAGTTTTAAATTATTATGAGGCATAAGAAATTATATATTTTTTATTTTTCCTGAAGACATATCTCAAGGCCTTATTTAAGGAATCATTATATATTACAAACCCTTCCCCACTATTGGGTAATGTGAGTACAGGTTTTGTGACCAATATCTTCTTAATTTCCTTAAAACATTCTTCATTACCCTATCTAAATAAACTTCACTACCTTTCATGTTAATTAGGTTAGTGGAATCAATATTCTTGAGAACTTTCTCACAAAGCGTCAATAGTTTCCCACTAACCTGAGAAAATTATGGATATAAATTACTATGGTTGGTCTAGGATATTGTTTAATAACTTCTATTTTAAAGGATCTATAGATATACCCTTGATGGTGAATACATGACCCAAGAATGAAACCTTTTTATACATAATTAAAATTTTATAAATTTTTCATACAACGTCTCATTTCATAAATTCATCAATGCATTCCAAAAACAATCTTCATGCTCTTCCTTACTCTTTGAGTATATAAAAATATCATTTATAAAGACATCTAGAAACTAATCCCAGTAGTCTTTAAATAATCTGTTAATTAGATCCTTGAATATGGGAGGGGAATTAGTAAGTCTAAATGGTATCAGTATAAATTCATAGCGTGCATACATTTTTTGAAATCATGTCTTTGAAATATCGTCCCTTTTTATCCTTAACCGATGGTATCTAGATCAAATATTAATCTTTGACAATTAATAAACTCCTTTGATTTGATTCAAAAGGTCATCTATATGAGGTAAAAAGATATTTATTGTTAATTGTGATCTTATTAAGCTCATGATAGTTAATGAAAATTTTCATTAATCCATATTTCTTATTAACAAAGAGGACTATTTCTACCCATGGTGATGCACTAGGGTGGATAAAACTATTTTACAAATTATCCTTTATATGCTTATTTAATTCCTCCAATTCAATGAGAGACACCTATATGTACTCCTTGATATTGGTATATATTTAATTATTAGTTATATTGAGAACTCAACCTCAAACACTAGGGTAATACCATGCAGTTCATCTGGGAATACATCAGTACATTCCCATACTATAGGCATGTCATGAATGTTGAATTCCTCCCCTATTATTTGAGTCAAAATTCTCTCATCATTGGGTATCAGAACACATATTATATAATTTTATTTGAAGGGGAGATCATCCTTATGTTTCTACTTGGGAATAGGTTGATTTGGAATAAGAAATAACATATACTTCTCTCAAAATTGATATGGGATCTTTATAAGGAAAAACAATCCATGCCCAAAATCACAATAAATTAAACCAATGGTAGAATAATTAGATATGCAAGAAGTATCCACCCAAAAATTTCAATCGAAGAAGAATTATATATCATAGATTTGATCATTTTTCCACAAAATGTTTTCATAGATAGTACGATATCCATTTCCTGAGGTGGTGATTAAACATTCTTAGAAAACTTTCTTGATATGATATAATGTGATGATTCAGAACCAAACAAGGTAATTAAATATCTAGAATAAAGAGCAAGGGTTCCTTTAATCACTTAATTATCATGATCTACCTCAGTAGAAGTGATCATGGATTCCATTACTTGTTCCCTCTATTTCGGAGGCTAATGGGTCCTATTTTCTTCGTTAGATCAAGGTTTAGGGACTTTATTTTCAAATTATCCAAACTCCATGCACTTGAAAAATTTTAGTGTATGTAGGTCATTAGTTGTGACCTTTTTATCATTTTTTGTGTTAATTAGCCTCTTTACCTTACTTCAACAGTTATAGTCTTGGTGGACTACTTTACCAAACTTAAAATACTTCCCATACTTTAAGGTAATTACTCGGGTGATTTCTACTATATTGTTTTATAAAGTAGGGGGTTCGAATTTCTCCCACATGTGACTTGGCATCGAGTTCCCCTAGTATTCCTCATTCCTTTTTCCCTTTTTGGAGTATGAGAGACCCAAGATTCCATCTCTAACATTAGCATACATTGAAAATTTTGATTAAAGATTCAAAATTCTGTTATAGGCAAATCCTTTCAAATACATGATTTTAATCCACGTAAGAAATGATAAATTGTATTCTTAATAATATTCCACCATTGGTCGACCTCACCTTCTGAATTATAAAAAGTAAAAAAAACCTTCTTTTGTTTTGATCACTCGATAATAGAAAATATCTTTTCCATCTCATTGATCCCTTTATTAAAGATAAGTTGATTTGAAGGGCCACTGAAAGAGGATAGACATTGATGCATAAAAGACTCAATAAAATGTTTTCCCTCCTAATAATTTTCAATATCTCAAAATAGTTTTCATTACTATTTATATATTGTGATAGTTGAGTGAGAATTGTTATGAGGTCCTATACTCCAAATCCCATTACATTGAGTTGTTTGTTGGGGAATCCATCACATTATACCTTGGACATATTTTTAACCTATTTCCTTATGGTTCTGACCATTACTAAAACAAAAAAGAAGTTACTACGAGTGATGTACAATTAACTTCATAAGGGAAAAATAACATAAAAGTAACTCAACCATAAAACATATTATTATTTAACACTATCATGCTAGTTTATAATTACTTTAGTTCATCCTATATCATTCTTGGTTAAACTTTAGGTTGATTTTTCTCTTAATTAATAACATAATCACCCAAATTAACTAGGAAGTAAACCTTTAAAATGGTTTGTATAGAGTATGAGATCTACCGAAGAATTTTCATCTGGAGTGTCTAGCCATGTGTTTAGTTAGGACTCTTTATCATGAATTAGGTCATAGTTGTGTTAATACCCAATATACCCTCTTCAGGGTTATCATCCCTAGGTATAATTGTAGGAGAGGTTTATACAAAGTTTTTGTTGAAATTATGAGGTTTTGGAGTGAGGGGAAGTGATGAAAGGAGTTCCCTTTTATAAGTGAAATAGAGTGGAATTTTTATAAATACCCAAAAAATTTCAACCATGAAGAGTCACTCTCAATGAAAATGGAACTGAAATTGATATATAATAGATTGTATAAAAGACAAGGTTAATAAAAACAATAAAAATGCAATTAAAACATGGTTTCAACATGTTTGGACCTTTACCAACCATGTTACTCATTTTTACCATTTTGGTTTTCACCACTGTAAATAATTTTTACCTAGGTAATTTATAATTTATTTCCAAAAATAAAATGATTCTTATTATATAATTTAGACATAATGATTCTAAAATTTAAATCCAATTTTTGATTAAATTTTTAAAAGTGATAAATTTTAGTTTCAAAATAAAAATATATAATGTATTTGAAACATTTTTTAGACAGTATAACTTAAATTATAAATTTCCAAATATGGGTTTAAAAATTAAAACAAACATTTTTAAAATTATAAATTCATGAATAAATATATATTTGGTCTTAGAAAGAGATTTTATAAATTTCCAATTCATATCAATATACTAATAATGTCAAAAAAATTTGTTATTTGTAAAAATGGTATTTTGTACTATTCACCAAAAAATAAATCTTTTTAAAAAAATTAAAAAAATTAATCTTAAGATATTATTTCCATGATAAATAAGAAAGTAAAGTTAATTTTTTCAAATTGAATTTCTAAAAATTCTAAATAGGTTTTCAATTAAAAAAATAAAATACTGAGAAAATTGTTTTTATAGGAAAATGGTTTTTAGTATATTAACTAATATTTTTTGCTATAAATTAGTAATTAATGTATTGTTAATACTCTATTTACATTAAAATATGTTATACTTGGAAAGGATTAAATTTTAGAAAAATATTTAGTTATTTTCTTAGTTATACTAATTGATTTAATATTTTAAGTAAATTTAATTTGTTTTGTGTATCTTTATATATATATATATATATTTCATAATTCCATTACCATTGTTTATACCTACCAATTATATGGATAGATTAAAATGGTCTATATTTTTTGGTTTTGGTATTACATGTGAAGATAATTATTGAACAAATTTTTTATTCAAATAGAAAAAACATGGGTCATTACAGAATCCCCTTTTCAAAACAGCTTTATGTAACCACCCAATGTTTTTCAATGGAAATTCCCTTCTCATAAGTATGTCATAAAATCAAATGAAAACACAACATAATGAACTACTAAGAGCTAAGTGGCCTTTAAACATAAGTTTGTCACATCTGTGTTTGGAATTTCGAAAATCCGGCATACGTGGTTGTAATAAGTAAGTTATTTGGAGTTTTATAAGGAAAACCAAATTTTTGGTGAATAGTAACCTACCCTAATGAATAGTAGCATACCCTTATGAATATTAATATCCCCTAAAGAATAGTAACCTAACCTATGGTGGTATAAAAATAATATTCATGTTGGAAGTATGATATAACTATATTTTAGAATAAGTTAATGAATGATTTAAAACTGGTTTTGATAATAAATTAATATTTTAATTAAATATTAAAATAATAATATTTAGAAAAATATTTTTAAAAAAAGGAATTCATTTTTTTATTCTACATGTCCAGAAATGGTTAGGGTGATTTTTTGGGAATTTTCTGAAATACTTTAATTTTTGATGAATAGTAAAATACGATAATTTACAGTAAATGCTAAATAAGGGATTTATTGAGTCATTGATGATTTTATACTGATGTAATCCCACTTGGTTTGGGATCACATGATAAAATTATTATTCTTGGTCAGGGAATACTTACTATTCCCTGTCTTGTGAAGAATTAATAAATTAATGATTATAATATTATGAAATCCCTCCTATCCTCCACTATAAACCCACCCCTCCCCCCTCACTGCCTCTTCTCTTCACTCCTCTCAAGCCTTGTTCCTTTCCATTATTATACCCAAATCTCTCCCCAAAGTCCTCCCCAATTTCCAAAAGCTTTCAGCCTCTTCAAAATACCAAAACCTCTCCCCTTTAGAGGTTCTCAAAGGAGGAAGTCTCAAGAGGACAATTCCTCTTTCCAATTCCTTCATTTCTTATATGTTCTCTTTCTTTTTGTTTCTTTCCTCACCTCCCTTCACCATAATAGTATGATGAATCTATTAACATACATGTAATATAATTTTTTCATGCTAATGGTATATTTCTTTATCTTCTGTCTTTTCCCCACCCTTTTATTTGAATGAAATGGAAGCACCGTTTGAGATGTGCTAATTTAGCACATTCAAGGACAACGATTTATAAATTTCTATTATTATCTTTAATTATGGTCCTAAAACCATTTTTGTTATGGTTAAAACACATTATTATATATGTAATATATCCTATTTTTGGTTCTTTAAGAATTTTTCACAAATGGTATTAAGTTATAAAAAAACACGTTCTTTGTAATCAAACCCACCGATTAACAAAAAACGGTTGTCACTATGGTTTTAAATAATAATTCAACTTCACTCTAAGTAACCTAATTAAAATTTAAAACCATATAATCTATAGAAATTTCACTAAATAATATAACTCCAATTCTGAAAAAACACTTTCATCTTACATATAATACAAACTTGAATATAAGTGAACCGATCTTTTAAAGCCAAGGAAACAAACGAGCTCGAACAATAAAATTGAACCTTACAACTAATCAAAAAGCATATTAATGAACTAAAAAGAATTATAATAAATAAATTACATATAGAAGAGGTTCTGGAATTATGAATTAAAAATCCTAATTTTTTTTATTCAGGTCATTAATAACAAGTAGAGAACACCACCGGATTTAAGGTAAGGGATTCTCTCCATTTCACTCTTAATCAAGATTGTCTTCTTTGATATTCCTTTTTATGGGTAATCCTAAATGGTGTGGTATATTTTTGAACCTCCACCATACTACCCTCATGATTTATAAGTGATGATAAAACCCTTCTCTCTCTCATCAAACCCTCTTGGGTACACTTGACACCATGCCGATAAAACTGTAACGAATTCTACCTGAACCTTCTTTGTTTTTTCGAGTTGCCTTATCTTTCTTTAAAAATGGTTTTATATTATCTATTTATGTGAATATTCTGAATTCTGGTTATTTCTACATGATTCTTATAACAATACCCCTTTCATCACTTTCTTTCGGGGATATACATGTTTTTAAATGATTCCCTCCTTAGAACTTTTCAATAAGAAAACCTATTTTAGGTGAAATTTCCGAATGGTTACCCAATTTCAAGAGCAATATATCCTTTGCTTCAAGACATTATTGTATTTATAAAATCAGTATTTTATTATGAAAACCGTCTTGGTTAAATTCTGGTTGTCCTCTTTCCTATTTGAAAATCTCTATAGTATTTTCCTTAAAACCGCACAAAAATGTTTCAATGTTAATGTTTCTGGAATACATTTCTCATCTGTTGTCACTTATATTTGACACCACTTACCATGTTATATGACTATTTTACCCAATTAAAGTCCATGTATTTTCTAATTCTTCCCTTACATGGACACTTTCATGATGCACCCATTAGTTATGATTTATGTCATGATTGTGGTACCCAACTCTTTCCATGGGTACCCTTATGTTTATGTATGGTTGATTATGTATGATTGTATATGTGGAAAAAATATTTATGTGGAATTAATATTGATGAAAATGTTGAGATGGGTGCACCTAGATAGCTCTCCAATGAATTGGGTTAGGTTATGTCTCATGAGATGCGATGTCAAACAGGATGGACAGTTATCCTTGACCTGTACTGAAATGGGAAATAGGATTGGCAATTAGCCTTGAACTGTACTAAAGAAATGTTTTATGATTCTTTCACATTTATATGATTCCATGTATATATGATCCCATGATTATATGATATTATTTCATATGTTCCATGTTTTGTATATCAATATGTCATGCCTCCTAACTCATGTTATTAAGATGTTTCCTTTTGTTCTTTCCCTTACTGGGCTTTTCAGCTCATCCCTTTGTTCATGTTTTCCCTAGGGTACCCTATGCGGATGTAAGGGATCAAAGGATGTTAGGAGCTCATTATGGAGATTGAATAAAGAAGTGTTTTTTTATCCCCATGTTTTATGTTTTATATACCTAGTCTTCCAAAACACTAGACATAACAATCCTTGGATTGTACTCTGATGATTAATTATGCTTAAAATCATGAAATGTTATTCGTAAAAGGATTATGTCTCTATAGTTGGTATCAAAGGATGGTATAGTTATTTTTTGAGATATGGAATAGAGCACCTTAGTGATAACCTTAAGTATTAGACTAAGTATAAGAAAACAATCCTAAATTTTAGAGAGTATAGAGTAAGTGGTTTATTATGCAAATACATCCCTATCTAGATACGAGCAGGTAGAGGTGGATCTGGCACATATGTATCTAGGGGTAAAACCCGAAAACACCACTTTGATCTAGACTCGAACAGGAACTAGTGCATGACAACGGGCCTTGTTTCACCCTTGGTTATGACACTCCCAAGGGATATGCTTTGGTAGATTCACGATCTTAGTACAAACTGTTATTATGGGACAAAAAGAATCCCATAAGAATATAAATTAAGAAATCGATCGAGGATAACCTAGATATAAAACTAAGGAATCACAAGTCAGGAAATACTTATTCTTTATAAGTTTATACTTTTCTACTCAAAGTTTCTTTTTATGCTCAATAGTTAAGTATTCAAGACCTCTAATTATACTTTTTTTTTCTTAGTTAATGGCGGGAAATAGAAGAACACGTTCCAACAACCAATGTGATAGGCAATGTGATGGTTTCCTTGATGATATGCCTGATACGACGAGAGCGGGTGCTCAAATATTTATGGAAATACATGCTTAGTTGACTCGAGTTATGAATAATAACTTGAATCAGGTGGAACGTCCTCCTCCTCCAAGGAAAGATAAAGTTGCTGTAGAATCCTTCATACGGAAAAGGCCTCCCATGTTTAGTGGGTCTTCTGATCCCCTCCTTGCGGAACAGTGGATTAAATCCATTGAAAAGATTTTCTCCATCCTCCAGTGCTCGGTAGAAGAGAAAGTTGTACTGGAGGTCTATCATTTTGATGGGGAAGCTGATCAGTAGTGGACAATGATCAAGAATAAAAAGTCCCAAGAGGAAATTGATTCCATAGATTGGGAGGAATTCAAGAGGATGTTTTTCAAAAAATATTTTCCTCAAACCCTGTATCTCAAGATGGAAAGAGAGTTCATCGGACTCAAGTAGAAGGAAGATGAGTCCATCGGGGCATCTGAAGCGAACATTAAAAGGATTTCAATGTACGCCTCTAGCTTTGTCATGAACAGTGAAAGCAAGGTGGATCGCTTCTTTAACAGACTAAAGCTGAGTCTACAAAAAGTGTTAGAGATTAGAGACTTTGAAAGTTATGAGGAGGTTTTCCGTTGTTCCCTCAAGGTTAAAATAGATATTGTATAATCTCAGTGTTCTCATGGGCCTAGTGATAGGAAGCGGAAAATGGAGAACATCATGGGTGGTTCATGAAACAAATCTGATGATGGAAAGAAGCCTCACATTCCCTTTTTCAAAAATTATGGGAAGAAGAATCTTGTTGAAAATCTCAAGGGAACCAAGAATTTCTTCATATGTGTAATGTTTGGTCATCTGGCCAAGAACTGCCAAAGGGATATGAAAAATCCCGCTAATGTTGAAAAAGAAAGGAAGGTTTAGATCAACACTCAGCCTGTAGTGTAGTGTTACAACTGCAAGGATCTTGGGCATTATGCGAACAATTTCCCTAAGCCGAGGGTTTTCAGAGGCTATCAGCAACAACCTCCAAGGAAACAAGGAAGGGCTTATGCTATCACTACTACTGAGGAGGATCTGGAAAACAATGTGGTGAAAGGTACATTTTTTATTCATTCAAGAATAGAGAACATACTATTTGATTCTAGTTCTACGCATTCTTTATATCTTGCAAGTTTAGTAGAACTATTCAAAAACCACCTCAAAATTTGGAGGAAAAGTTATCCGTGAGAACAACGAATGGGGAAATTATTTCATCCATGGTTTCTAACACCTCCCCGATTAATGTTTGTGGATGGAACCTCCCAGCAATTCTCATCATACTTCCTTTAGTGGAGTTAGATGCTATCTTGGGAATGGATTGGCTATTTTTGTACAAGGCCAACATCAATTTTTAGGAAAGGGAGATCAATTTTCAC
Organism: Viscum album; assembly: GCA_963277665.1. Classification (NCBI taxonomy): domain Eukaryota; kingdom Viridiplantae; phylum Streptophyta; class Magnoliopsida; order Santalales; family Viscaceae; genus Viscum; species Viscum album. The sequence continues at coordinate 1,101,944,291 of OY728134.1, read as the reverse complement.
ATCTCGAAGCATCCTACGATTCGTTAAAAGTGTAAGGAGGAAGAAGAGACTCCTTTAGAATCTTCGTCTAATGTTTGAATATTAATTCCTTGTGAGGAATCATATCTTGCTCAAATTATTGAAACAAAGGATAGAATCATTCTTAAAGACATTCCCATAATGAGGGATTACACTGATGTATTCCCGGAAGAGTTTTCTGGTCTTCCTCCTAACTGAGAGGTTGAGGTCTCAATTGAACTTATCCCTGGATCTCTGCCAATCTCAAAGACACCTTATAAAATGGCCATTATAGAGCCAGAAGAGCTGAAGAAGAATTTACAGGAGAATATGGAGAATGATTTTATACACCTGAGTGCTTCACTATGGGGTGCTCTAGTCCTCTTTTTCAAGAATAAATATGGATCAATGAACCTCTACATTTATTATTGTGAGCTCAATAAAATGATGATAAAGAACAAGTATCCCCTTCCACAGATAGATGACTTGTTTGATCAGCTTTGTGGGGCCAGTTATTTCTCTAAGGTAGACCTTCGGTCGGGATATCACCAACTAAAGGTGAGGAAGGAATATATTTCCAAGACTGCCTTTCGAACGAGGTATGGACACAATGGGTTCATAGTGATGCCCTTCAGACTCACTAATGCTCCAGAAATTTCCATGGATTTAATGAATAGAGTCTTTAGAAATTTCCTCAATAAATTTGCGGTGGTCTTTATTGATGATATTATGATATACTCCAAGAAAAAGGTTGAACATGAGGAGAATTTGGAAACTGTGTTAAAGAAATTGTGAAGGGAGATGTTTTATGCAAAGTACAGTAAATATGCATTCTGGATGGAGGAAGTATCATTATTGGGGCATGTTATCACCAGGAATGGGATATCTGTGGACCCTTCCAAGATAAATGCAATTGAAGAGTGGTCGAGGCCAACTTTTCTAACAGAGATCCACAGGTTTTTAGGTCTAGCTAGGTATTATCGAAGATTCATGACAAACATTTCACGATTGTCAAACCCAATGACCAAGCTGGCACAAAAGGGAGTAAAGTTTGTCTGGACACAGAAATGTGAAGACTGTTTCAAGGAGTTGAAAAGGAGGCTTATCACTACGCCATTACTCACACTCCTTTAAAGTGGAGAACTCTTTGTGGTGTATAGGGATGCTTCTAAGAAAGGATTAGGCTGTGTGCTAATTAAAAATGATAAAGTGATAGACTATGCCTCAAGGAATCTTAAAATCAATGAGCAAAACTATCCTACTCATGATCTGGAGTTGGCAGCTATGATCTTTGTGTTGAAAATCTGTCGACATTATCTCTATGGGAAAAAATGTGAGATATATACTAACCACAAAAGTCTAAAATATATATTCACATAGAAATAGATTAATATGCACCAGAGAAGGTGGATAGAGCTCATCAAGGATTTTGACTGCTCAATCCACTACTATCTCGGTAGGGCAAACAAGGTGGCAGATGCTATAAGTAGAAAGGATCCTGCATCTTTATCAATGATGAGAATTGAAAAGGATCTGATCTTATTATATTTGTAAAGGATGGACATGGGAATCATTAAGGGAGGAACATCATCAATCCTTTCTAAAATGATTACTCAACCATACCTCTTGGACAAAATAAAGGACGCTCAAAGAAAGGATGTAGAAATCCAGAAAAGGGTGGATGCTGTTAAAAATGGGAAATCCTCCGATTTCAAAATTGATGAGGAAGGAGTTGTAAGATTTGGGACACGATTATGTGTACCATCTAATCCAGATATAAAGAAGGATCTATTTAAGGATGCACATAGCTCGACCATCTCTATCCACCAAGGGATCACAAAGATGTATCGAGATCTCCGAGAAAACTTTTTGCAGGACAATATGAAAAGGAGATTTCCGAATATTAATCAAAGTGCATCATATGTCCGCAAGTGTAGGCCGAGTGACAAAAGTCTAAGGGGATGATGAAACCACTATCCATACCAGAATGGAAGTGGGAGAACGTTACCATGGATTTTGTCACTGGACTTCCAAATACATCTAGAGAAAACAATGTTATATGGCTCATTGTGGATCTTCTTACAAAGACAGCTCACTTTATCACGGTTCTAGAGGACTTATCATTAGATAAACTTGCATGGATTAACATCAAAGAAGTGATAAGGCTGCATGGATTACCATTATCTATTGTATCTGATCGTGATATGATATTCAACTCGAAGTTCTGGAAAAGTCTCCAGCATGCTCTAAGCACTGAACTGAACTTCAGTACGGCCTATCATCCTCAAACCGATGGCAAATCAGAGTGAAGTATTCATACATTAGAAGATATGTTGAGAGAATGTTCAATGGAATTCAAAGGAGGATGGGAGAAAAAACTTCCACTAGTTGAATTATCCTACAACAATAGTTTCCACTCGAGAATCCAAATGTCACCATATGAAGCCCTTTATAGGAAAAGGCATAGAACACAAGCATGTTGGGATGAAGTCGGTGAGCATAAGCTGCTAAGACCTGAAATGGCCAAGGAAATGGTGGAGAAGGTGAAAACCATTTAGCAGCATATCAAGGCAGCCCAAAGTGGAAAGTAGAGTTTTGTAGATAACCGTCGATGAGAACTTCTGTTCAAATTTGGAGACATGGTATTTGTACGCATATCCCCATGGAATAAGGTCATGAGGTTTGGGAAGAAAGGGAAGTTAAGTCCCAGGTACATCAGCCCCTTTGAGATCCTCGATCGAGTCAGAGTTGTGGCCTATCGACTGGAACTTCCACCTACCATGTCAAAAGTACATGATGTCTTTCATGTATCCCTCTAAAGGAAGTATATACCAGACCCTTCACATGTACTCTCTTCAGAGGTAGTACAATAGGAGGATGATCTCTCTTACGAGGAGTAGCCAGTGAAGATCTTGGATCGTAGAGACAAAGTTCTACGCAACAAGACTACACATCTGGTAAATGTACTATGGAAAAACCATAAGTACGATAAGGAAACATGGGAACTGGAGGAATAAATTAAGTACAAGTACCCATAGTTTATTTGGCTTAGAATGTAAAATGAAATTTCGAGGGCGAAACTTCATAAGGGGTGAAGAATGTAACGACCCAATGTTTTTCAATGGAAATTCACTTATCATAAGTATGTCATAAAATCACATGAAAACACATCATAATGAACTAATAAGTGCTAAGTGACCTTTAAACATAAGTTTTTCACTTCTGTGTTTGGAATTTCAAAAATCTGGCATACACGATTGTAATCCATAAGTTATTTGGAGTCTAATAAGGAAAACAAAATTTTTGGTGAATAGAAACCTACCCTAACGAATATTAACATACCCTTTTGAATATTGATATACCCTAAATAATAGTAACCTCACCTATGGTGGTATAAAAATAATATTCAAGTTGGAAGTACGATATACCTATATTTTAGAATAAGTTAATGAATGTTTTAAAACTGGTTTGGATAATAAATTATTATTTTAATTAAATATTAATATAATCATAATTATAAAATTATTTTTAAAAAATGGAACTCATTTTTGGATTCTGCATGTTGAAAAATGGTTAGGGTGAATTTTTGGGAATTTTCTGAAATACTTGAATTTGTGATGAATAGTAAAATACGATAATTTACAATAAATGCTAAATAAGGGATTTATTGAGTCATTGATGATGTTATGCTTATGTAATCCCACTTGGATCAGGATCAAATGATAAAATTACTATTATTGTTCATGGAATACTTACTATTCCTTGTCTTGTGAAGAATTAATAAATTAATGATTATAATATGATGAAATCCCTCCTCTCCTCCACTATAAACACCCCCTTTCAATCCCTCTTCTCTTCACTCCTCTCAAGCATTGTGCCTTGCCATTATTCTGCCCATATATCTCCACAAGGTCCTCCTCCATGTACAAAATATCTAATCCTTCTCAAAATACCAAAACCTCTCCCCTTAAGAGGTTCTCAAAGGAGGAAGTCTCAAGAGGTAAATTCCTCTTTCCAATTACTTCATTTCTTTTAAGTTCTTTTTCTTTTTGTTTATTTCTTCACCTCCCTTCACCATAATAGTATGATAAATCCAATAACATATATTTACTGGAATGTTTTCATTCTAATTTTATATTTCTTTATCTTCTCTCCTTTCCCCACCCTTTTATTTGAAAGAAATGAAATTATTGTTTGAGATGTGCTATTTTAGCACATTCAAGGACAATAGTTTATCAATTTCTATTACTATCTTTAATTCTGGTCCTGAAACCATTTGTGTTATGGTTGAACCAGATTATTATATATTTAATATATCCTATTTTTGGTTCTTTAATCCTTTTTCACAAATGGTATTAAGTTACAAGAACAAAACATGTTCTTTGTAATCAAATCCACTGATTAACAAAAACGGTTGTCACTATGGTTTTAAATAATAATTCAACTTCAATCTAAGTAAACTAATTAAAATTAAAAACCATGTAATCTCTAGGATTTTCACTAAAGAATATAACTTCAATTATGGACAACCAATTTCATCTTATATATAATCCAAACTTGAATATAAGGTAACCGATCTTATAAAGCCAAGTAAACAAACGAGGTCGAACAATGAAATTAAATCTTATAACTAATCAAAAACGATTTGAATGAACTAAAAATGTTTATAATAAATAAATTAAATATATAAGGGGTTATTTAATTATGAATTAATAATCCTAATTTGTTTATTAAATTCATTAATAACATGTGGAGAACACAATGGGATTTAAGGCAAGAGATTCTCTCCATTTCACTCTTAATCAAGATTGTCCTCTATGCTATGCCTTTTTATGGGTAATACTAAATGGTGTGGTATATTTTTTCACCTCCACCATACTTCCCTCATGATGTATAAGTGATGAGAACCCCCTTACCTCTCTAATCAAGCCATCTTGGGTACACCCGACACCATGCCGATAAAAATGTAACGAATTCTACCCGAACCTTCTTTGTTCTTTCGGGTTGCCTTATCTTTCTTTCAAAATGGTTTTATCTTATCTATTTATGTGAATATTTTTAATTATAGTTATTTCTACATGATTCTTATACCAATACCCCATTCATCACTTTCTTTCAGGGATATACATGTTTTTAAATGATTCCCTCCTTAGAACATTTCGATAAGCAATCCTATTTTAGGGGAACTTCATGAATGATTACCCAATTTCAAGATCACTATATCCTCTGTTGAAATACATCATTGCATTTATAAAATCATTATTTTATTATGAAACCTTCTTGGTTAAATTCTGGTTTTCATCTTTCCTATTTTAAAAGCTCTATAGTATTTTCCTTAAAACTGTACAAAAATATTTCAATGCTAATGTTTCTAGAATACATTTCTCATATGTTGTCACTTCTGTTTGACACCACTTACCATGTTATATGCCTATTTTACACTACTAATTTCCATGTTTTTTCTAATTCTTCCCTTACATAGACACTTTCATGATATGTCGATTGCATATGATTTATGTCATGATTGCGGTACCCAACTCTTTCCATGGGTACCCCTATGTTTATGTATGGTTGATTTTGTATGATTGTATATGTGGTAATAATAATTATGTGGAAATAATATTCATGGAAATTTTGAGATGGGTGTACCCATATAGCACTCCAATGCATTGGGTAAGGTTAAGTCTCATGAGATGCGATGTGAAATGGGATTAGCGGTTAGCCTTGACCTGTACTGAAATGGGAAACAAGATTGGTAGTTAGCCTTGACCCGTACAAAGGAAATTTTTAATGATTCTGCCACATTTATATGATTCCATGTATATATGATCCCATAATTATATGATATTATTTCATATGTTCCATGTTTTTGATATCAATATGTCATGCCTCCTAACTCATGTGCTTAAGATGTTTCCTATGTTCTTTCCCTTACTAGCCTTTTCAACTCATCCCTTTGTTCATGTGTTACCCAGGGTATCCTATGCAGATGTAAGGGATGAATGGAAGTTAGGAGCTCATTATAGAGATCGAATAAAGAAGTGTTTTTTAGCCCCAAGTTTTATGTTTTATGTACCTAGTCTACCAAGACACTAGATGTAACGATCCTTGGCATGTACTCTGATGATTAATTATACTTAAAATCTTGAAATGTTATACGTAAAAGGCTCAAGTCGCTATACTCTACATATCATGCTGAGGTTCACCATGTCTAATCGGTCCAATCAACCAATTTCCAAAGAACCTGATCCATATCTCATATCCAAACCGTTAAATTAATTAATTATAATCAAATTATAATTAGTTAATTAACTAAAAATAATTTCAAAGAAAAAACATGTTAATTTAAAAACTCATAAATGCCTTGAAGCTCACTAATCAATCTCATCACACTGGAACCATGACTAAAAGTTCACCAATAACCCACAACGTACTTCTAAATACTTTTTGAGCCAAATCCCTAACCAACGGTTCCAAGAAAAATACCAATTAATTTTAATTTTAAGAAAAACCTTTATAAAATTTGCGTCATAATATACCTCCACTGAATCACAAAGAAATGGTGCACCAACACAACCCCTGGATATCCCCTACACAAGAATAGAAAAATCATAATTGGAAATGATGTTTCAATCATCAATTGAACTCAATTTAAACTAAAAAACTAATAAAAACCAATGCATGGACTTATGTCCACATAAATGACCTAATCCGCTGGGTAGAAATCTCTATGGGGTCTCCTATGCACAAGACAAACATAATCCCCATGAAGAATGACTAATTCCACTATGCTCTGGTGTAAAAGAAATCAAATCCCAAACCGGGATAAACCTAAATTAGAAAAAAAAGGAAGGTGGATATTGATAGGGGTTAGAGGAGGAGGAAATGTACCTAAAATTACCAAGAAAGAACCATAAAGGGAACCCTAAAATAAGGGGTAAAAGGGAAGAATAGGGGGAACTAGCCACTAGTCATGCGAACAAAAGGATAAAAAGAGTGGGTTACCCCCACTCAAGTATGAGGGGGGAGAATTTTCATTATACCCAATTAAATTCCAATGAGATGGATAATGGATAATGGTAGTAAAAACTTCTACATTTAGACCCCACCGATGTGTTGGTGGCTTCGTTTTAGTGGCCACTCAACATATCCCGAAGCTCCTCTTTGCCCCCAAGATGTTTCCCAAGCCTCCATCCATATCTAAAACACATCTCTGAATGCATTTAAACTTATAGAATCTAATTTTTATTCCTAGTACTCAAAAAACTGATCATTAATTTTAAAATAAAAATTCCCATTGAATTTGAAAACTCATCCATACTTCTAGTAATTATAAAAAGAAAGGCCAGTTTTTATAAAAATCGGTACTTTTTCAATATTCACCAAAAAATCAATCTTTTTAGAAAAATAAAAAAATTCATCCTGTTATAAATTTGATATGATGATATAGAAAATAAATTCAATTGTATCAAATTCAATTTATAATTTTTATAACATTAACTTCTAAATAAAACCAGATAATTCATGAAAAATAATTTAATTAGAAAAATCTATTTCTTTTTTGATGGAAAAATTGCTTGAAATTAGTATAGTAAATATGAATTTATTAAATCTAATCATGAATATTTCTAATAGAGGAAATTTATTTATTATTATAATTATTAAATTTGTCACATTATTCCAAACATTAATAAATTTCATACTTACAATTTTATTCTTTACTTAAATAGATGAGGGTATTTTTCCTTCATATATTTTTACAATTCCCATGTTGCTTCTTCAATCACATGTTTTTTCCTTAAACATTTAACCTGATGTGTCACCTTATTTTACAAAACCTCCTCTCTAAGATCTATATTTTGAACTATATTTACCTCATAATAAATATTCTCTTATTACTTAACTACATTAGGGATCAAGACATGATATTCATTAGTTAAATATTTCCTTAATAATGAAACATAAGTGACATAATATACCTAAGATAAACTCATAGGTAAGTCTACTCAGTATGGAAATGATCACAATTTTTACAAAAACAATTTATAGACCATTATACCATTGACATTTTCCCTTTTCTTTTAAAATGAATAACACTTTTACTTGGTTATAATTTAAGAGAGACATGATCTATTGCCTCAAACAAGAGATATTTCCTATGGTTATCTGCATAACCTTTCTCCCTATTTTGAGCTTCCTTCATATGGTGTTGAATCATATTTATCTTTTCAACCATATCTTTTATAATTTTTTTTACCACAACTTCATTTCACCGAATTCATCCCAACATTATCAAGTTCAACACCAGATTCCATATAATCCCACAAAGGTATCTTCTATATACGGGAATAAAAACATTTATTATAAGAAAATTCCTCTATAGATATATGTTGATACCAACTTCCTTGATAATCCAATGATAAATCCAAAAACATATCTTCCAAATTCTAAAATTTTCACTATGATTTTCCATTAGATTGACTATGTAAAGCTATTGTGAAATTTAATTCAGTACGCATTGAGTTTTGAAGTCCTTTCAAAAAATTAGAGGTAAATTCAAGATCATGATCACATACAATACAGAGAGGGACTCCATGTAATAAGACTATCTATTTTTATGATAAAGTAGAGTAAGATGATCCAAATACATATTATCTCAAATAGGAATAAAATTTATAAATTTAGTTAAATTTACATGAGATGTATTTAGTAACCCCACAATGAAATCCATAGATATATTCTCCCATTTCCATTCAGGCACCTATAAAGGCTAAAGAATCTCTTTTGATGATAGTTTTCCTTTATCTTTATCATGTTTCCAAGTCAAATATTTCATATTATAATTTTCAATATATTTCTTTAGTCTACCCCACCAATAATACCCCCGAAGGTCTCTATACATTTATTGCTACTAGGATGAACAAAAAATAAAGAGTTATGATATTCAGTTAACAATTCATTCTTCAATTGGGAATTACTAGACACACACAACATTTTCCCAAATATTATAACACATTCATTATCAATGATAAATTTAGGAAGATTATCCATCTTGAATAATTATACCATTTCTTATAATTGTCAATCTTTTAATTTAGCATGCTTAATTATATACAACTAAGAAGAATAAACTAACAGTTGAACCAAAAGAGAAGGAGTTCATGCATGAATAATTTCTAGTCCAAAATTCATTAAATCCCTAACCTAAGGATTAATTTACAATCATATCATGGTTAATGATATATTATATTTTTGACTCGAGAAATCGACTACTTGGTTTTATTTAAATGAAATCCTAACCCTTTATCATTTCTAAACATATTCTATACCTTATGTTTACCTATTTTTGATTGAATATATATTTTAAACCATTGTGTTTAGTATATATTTCACATTTTACCGCATATAAAATATGCCTCCAAATTTTTAAAGAAAAAACCACAGTTTTAGGCTCAAAATTATGTGTTACACAATATTACTAATGGAGTTTCAATTTACATCAATCATATAAAATTAACCAATCATCTTATTGGAAGGAAAAATCATGCCCCTTCATATAACAATAACTATAAATAAAAAATTCACCATTTATTATTGGAAATGTTGAAAATGGAGTATTAACCAATATTATATTCAATTTTTAAAAATCTTCTTCAAATTCCTTTATTTAGATGAATTTAACTCACTTTTAAGTTAACTTAGTTAGTGGGAAAGATAATCAAGAAATGTTATCAAAAAACCATCTATAGTTACCAGAATTTACTATTACAAAAATTCACATTTTCTAAATTTTTTATAGAACTTATTTTATTTTAATTTTTGAAAAATAATTGTCACACCCCGAGATTTTATGAAAAATATTCTTTTTAATTTCAGTAATGTCTTGTGTTGTACGCTACATTAAAAGGATCTTGCACAACATGCATCTTTTAATTGCCTTGCATTACACGCAATCACGACCTTCCTCGATAGCGTGTGTGGTACGTAATACCGAGTTTCACTAAACAACGATATGCTATTAAAATATTATTAAAACTAGCCGTTATGAATAGTAATAACCACCTTTTAAAATTTTAGAAATTTTATCACTCAAAATAGACTTCATTTTTGGATTCGGAATATCAAAATTAGCTCAGGGTGAAATTTTGGTACTTTTCGGATAACTTCCATATTCTGATGAATAGTGAAAATTACTAAATTTTAATTAAAAACAACTTTTTTAATAAAAATAATTAATAGTGATAAATTATTAATTTGAGTGGTTTTAAAGTATATTTATAATATATTTTTACAATTTAATACAATTTTGGTCATTGGATGTAATTTCACATTTAAACCAGACATAAACAAGTGTCAATCTTTTGATAGTTATTATCTCTTAAAAACACGCTATTTGTTTTGACGACGGGAATTAATTTTTAAATTAATTAATTTAACTGATATGTTTTTAATTTGGTAAAATAGATATAATTTTTTAATTCATAATATCAAATATAGCTTAGGCCTAATTTTTTGTATTTTTCTTGAAACTTTCATTTTTTTGATGAATAGTGAAACCACTAAGTGGTAGTTAAAAAAAACTGAATTTTTCATAAAACTAAATCTTACCGCTTCTGTGAGTGGAATTTCAAAAATCCGAGAGACATGGTTAATATCAAGGACTAAAATGTGGTTCAATCAGATGAAAATAATTTTTGGTGAATAGTAACTTTTTACTTTTTTTACCACGGTTAAAAGTAAATAGGGTAATTAAGGGTAAAAATGATATTATTATTACCCTAACACATGTCCTAATTCTATTTGATAAGTGTAATTCGACCAAAAACAACCTTAGGAATAAAATATGACCATTTAAGCACACTTGTATTAGATTAGGACATTTATTATTAATTTATTTAAAGAAGGGTTAAAATAGTTAAAATCAAAGTTTAATAAGTAAATAATTTTTAATATAGGGTTATACATAAGATAAATTAGACTATAAATATTCATTAGAAATCTAAAAAGCTTACCTACATAATGATATTTTATTTGTAATTTTTAGACATTAAATAATTTAATTTATTTATGACACAACGATGATGCAGTAATTATCTTATTAATGAAATATTGACATAATTAATGTTATAAATACCCAAATAAATGTAATTTGAGACTTTTTATGAATTAAACTAATTTTCTAGATTAATATTACATGTTAGTATTAATATTATTAACTTTTTTTGAACTAATCATTCTGTTAATATTTTTACAAAAATCAATTACCAAATAGTGTCAAAATTGACATAAAATAGTTTTTAAAACAAATATTATCTTATTAATTGTTATTATATTCATAAAAATCTAAGGTTCGTCCAAATGACTTAGATAAGGTTATATATACTAATAATAAACAACTTGGGGTTCGTTTGGCTTGTTATGGTAAGTTTATTAACCTTATAGTGAAAAAACACAAAAAGACACGGTAAAATTAAAATTATCTAACTTAAAGTTAAAACTAAATGATAAGGTTAAAATAATAAACTAATCTTGTACAAATTCTATTGGATGATAGTATTTCGACCCATCCCCACCTTATCTTTGAAATAACTCAATTTGGAGCTATTAAAAACCGAATGTGACTTTATAATAAAATAATATTTTTAGTTATTCCAAAGGTGCCCCTCTCCTCCCTTATAAAAGGGCACTTCCTCCCTCTCTTCCTCACACCACATTGAGCCTTAAAGCTAGTCCAACCCCTACCAATTTCTATTCTACACTTCCCTAGAGACATCATAGAGGTCCTGGTATTCTTCAAAGACCAATTTTAGTGCCCTAAGAGGAGGTATCAAAGAGGCGCTTCAAAGAAGAGGTAATGTCCGTTATCGATTCTTTCACCTTTATTTCTTCTTCCACTTCTTCTTCTTAGGTTGTTTCATTATGAAGTAATAAAATAATTATCACTAATATACTGATATGTTATTATAAATATTAAACTACCCAATTTCACCATCTATCCATCCTACGGAAAACGAAATCACCGCGCGTTCGTACGTACAAAATACCGTCTCCACGCCGTGGTGTAATCTATTTTCCACCACCACCTTACTTGGATGGGTATAATGGTGTAAATAACGACTATATATGATTATTGTAAAGTAATATTGATTCTTAAATAGTATATATATAATCCAGTACAATTCCACAATCATGGGAATGATAACATCGCTCGTGCGTACGTACGGAATACTGTCTTCACGATGTGATGCGACTCGTTCTACATGATCTTCATTGCATAATGATTATATAAATGAATTTAATGAATTAATATGAAATATATTACCCTAATACCATTCTGGAAATGAGGTATCTATAAACTAAAAAGTAAAATAAGAATTTATTCGACAAAACACGCATAAGAACAAAAAGTAATAAACACCCGAATAATAAGTAATAATGAAATATTACCAATAAGAAGCTAAGAATATGGCCATATATGATATCATAAGAATAAGTATGATTCTGGAATAAGTCAATAACATTATTTAAATCATTATACAGGAGGTTCGTACACTTACGAAGCAAATCGGACCTAAGGTAAGTGAAATATCACAATCTCATTTTTATCCGAGATTGTTTATACTTTGGTATTTACTAGGGTGTATTTTATCATCCACGTCAATATGTAATATTGTTTACATCAACCTAAAATTGTTGAAATCCAATTTTACCCTGAGGTGAGTTTTTAGTAAAGGATATGAAAGGAATCTTTTGTCATTTTCCGTACGAGGTACTTTTTGACTTTTTTGACAAAAGTACGAGAAAAATGTTTTTTTAACTTATACGGCATGAATGGATTTTTAAAACATTATTTCCATGAAGATTCCTTTACAAGTTTTCAAGTTTATTTCTAATCAACTTATTTTAGTTTAAAATTGTAAGACATGTTAATAAAGGAAAATTTTTTTGAAGTAGAAAGGATATTTTCCTCAAAAATGGAGTTCAAGTGTTTTATCAAAATTATTTTCCATCTAAGATAATATAGGGTTCTATTTATATCCCTATTCTTACATTGATTTGATTATGTTGTGATGGAATTATTTTTATGAATTCCTTTATCTTATATGAATTTTTTATGATGTCATGATGTTTAAGAATCCCATTTTTATTACATGGGTTATGCAATGATGTATGATTTATGATTTTGTGGCGCACATAAGAATGGTATCATTATGAGATGGGTGGGACCTATATCTCCCTCCAATGCATTGTGTAAAGATTTTATATCTCATGAGATAGACATGGCTGGAACGGTAGGTTATACCGGTTCTGTGAAACAGGACTGAAACGAGGAGTGAACTCGGTTCAGAAAGGGACTTTGTCCACTAAGATAGTCTTGGAAATGAGTCTTGACTAATAAGAAATGATTCTCTATGATTATGTGTGTATGACACAAATTTACATGTTTTATGTTATGATTATTGGGATTACATTTCACTACTATGATTTGTCCCATGTTATAAAATTATGATCTCTTTTGCAGGTTAAGATTTTCAAAAGATATGTTCTTATGAATATGATGTGATTGACATTTCTTTTGTTTACCCTTACTGAGCATTTGAGCTCACCCTTTTATGTTTTATTTTCCCGAGGATATAAAGAAAGGTTTTAGGTAAGAAAAATAAGGGAAGATATTTATGTGATATGTTGAAGATCTTTCACCATGATTAGAAGATTACGTTCTAAGTTTCCAAAGACACTAAACTATTACGGTCCTTGTGTGTGTGTTTTTGTTATGTACTATGTATTCTGCAAAAGTAATGTGATATCTATGTACGTCAAGCTTTGGGTCTCTATAGTTGGTATCAGAGGAAAGGTTTAGTCAACCTTTGGAAACTAGGATGCGAGAACTTTAGTGAGATCCCTTGAGATATTTCTAAGGTATGTCTAGGGATGTCCCTAAGGTTAAGTATAAGTATAGGTTATAATACTAGAATTACGGTAACCCGAGATGTTAGATATTGAAGGTACTCTCCCTTTATTATGTTGTTTTCCCTAGCATGATTTTTGCCTCTCACACTATTCTTTTTGGGTTTTAGAAAATGGCTGGAAAATAGATGAATCACGATAATGGAGGATATGATGGACAATGGAATGATATTATTCATGAGCAACCAAATGAAATTGGATTTGGAAGTCCAAACATCATTATTATGCCGAATCAGCAATCTCATAATATGATCAATAAACTCAAATTTGGTAAGTTTCCTAACTCGGCTAATAAGAGAAAGATGGAGTTTCATGATGACCATAGAGGAAAGAAAGTTCAATTTCCCCTATGTAAATAATGTGGTAAGAGGCATCAAGGAGAATGTTTCAAAGGAACTGGAATATGCTTTGGGTGTGGAAAAGAAGGACACAAAGCCAGTAAGTGCAAAGGAAAAGGTTCAGTTAACACCAGGTATGAGGATAATGGTATTTCCATGACATCAACAATGGTTAAATGTTTTAAATGTGGAATGTACGGGAATTATGAAAACCAATGCCCTAAGAGAAAGTCTCATGAAGAGAATAAGTATGGTCGTATGTGTAGTATTTATGTTGATGATGATGAAGAGACTACAAATGATATGTGAGTTGAAATAATTGTTGAAGCTCGATCAATGGTTTAAGAAGGCAGTGTAATGATTACATGTTTATCAAGTGAAATTTTGTATAAGTAATCCCATGGTACTATGGAATAAAGAGACATCAAAGGATTGTTACACGGTTGTCTTTCCTTGAGTTTTAAAAGTGTATGATTAATGGTACCAGTATCCATGAAAGGTTATTCAGATATTTTTGGAATGTAGATGATATGCTCATAATGAAGGGATAAGAAGAAAATTAAATGTTTGATAGTATTCATGAGCTCATTAATGATATAAGGATAAGGTTATATCTTGGTTTGAGTATAAAGAATTTTGAGGGTTTTGGTGTATGGAAAGTGTTAACTTTTAACTGTATTAATGTTTTCACTAAGGTTCAATGGGTATTCATTTTTCAAGACAATACATGATTAAGGCCTTCGAATGTTTGGAATGTGACCAACAAGAAATATCTCATGATATACGGGGATCAACGATGATATTAACATGCTTGTTATATGAACTCTTTGGTAATCGTTTTCACTATAATATGAGATTGGACATCAGTATTTTGGATAAGCCTAAAGATTGGAAATGATTATATTAGAAATAAGTTAATATTGTTTAAGGATAGAACTTTTTTTCGATATTATTTATGGGATGTTATAGTAATGTAGTTTTAGAAAAAGGACAACCTTCGGGATGGGCGACAACCCATCGCGTTGGACAGGGCTGTGGGAATCGAACCCACAACTGAAGTGCGACTGGCCTTTATCACCTACAACTAGCCTACATGAAGTCCTTGTTTCGTAGAAACTAGTTTTATTATATTAAGCAGTATGATATATGAAGTTTAAGTCCATTTTAGGAACCATATATGATTAATCTCACTATAGATGGAATATTGTATTTTTTGATAACTTTTCAAACATTTTGAGACAGATGGAATGACCCATCATTCTATCACATGATCTACTAACACATCACGAATGAAAAATTAAACTTCATTTATTTAAGGGATGAAGTGGAAATTGTCCAAAGAATGGCCAACAGTGAGACTATACCAAAATAACGAAAGTATTTCTTCTAATTCCAATTTCATCATCTTTAGGGAAATGATCTTGAAAACCAAAAATGTTGTCCTAGTGCTCTTATATCTGATGAATTAGATGGTACCTTAGATCATCACAAATTTATGGCTTTGTGATTGCTAGCTTTTCAATAGCCATGTTCTCTACCACTCTCCATCAGAACATGATGGTTAGATTTCTCTTCCATATCCATATTTTCACCTATGTGGAAACCCAGTGATTAGTTTATTTGGGTAACCATTACGTTTCATAATTTTGTTTTTAAAGAATGGTTTTGGTATTCTTTTTTACGATGTGGAGTTCTATTAAAGAAACTTTCAAGTAGTAATCAATTTATAACCCCGACGAATTTCGAGGGCGAAATTCATTTTAAGGGGGGGTAGAATGTAACACCATGAGATTTTATGAAAAATATTCTTTTTAATTTCATTAATGTCTTGTGTTGTACGCTACACCAAAAGGAGCTTGCACAAAATGCATCTTTGACTTGCCTTGCATTACACGCAATCACGACCTTCCTCGATAGCGTGTGTAGTACGCAATACCGAGTTTCACTAAACAACGATATGCTATTAAAATATTATTAAAACTAGCCGTTATGACTAGTAATAACCACCTTTTAAAATTTTAGAAATTTTATCACTCAAAATGGACTTCATTTTTGGATTTGGAATATCGAAATTAGCTTAGGGTGAAATTTTGGTACATTTCGGAAAACTTTCATATTCTGATGAATAGTGAAAATTACTAAATTTTAATTAAAAACAACTTTTTTAATCAAAATAATTAATAGTGATAAATTATTAATTTTAGTGTTTTTAAAGTATATTTAGAATAGATTTTTACAATTTAATACAATGTTGGTCATTGGATGTAATTTCACATTTAAACCAGACATAAACAAGTGTCAATCTTTTGATAGTTATTATCTCTTAAAAACACGCTATTTGTTTTGACGACGGGAATTAATTTTTAAATTAATTAATGTAACTGATATGTTTTGAATTTGGTAAAATAGACATCATTTTTGAATTCATAATATCAAATATATCTTAGGCCTATTTTTTTGTATTTTTCTGGAAACTTTCATTTTTTGATGAATAGTGAAACCACTAAGTGGTAGTTAAAAAACTGAATTTTTCATAAAACTTAATTTTACCGCTTCTGTGAGTGGAATTTCAAAAATCCGAGAGACACAGTTAATATCTAGGACTAAAATGTGGTTCAATGAGATGAAAATAATTTTTGGTGACTAGTAACTTTTTAATTTTTTTTACCACGGTTAAAAGTAAATAGGGTAATTAAGGGTAAAAATGATATTATTATTACCATAACACATGTCCTAATTCTATTGGATAAGTGTAATTCGACCAAAAACAACCTTAGTAATGAAATATGACCATTTAAGCCCACTTGGATTAGATTAGGACATTTATTATTAATTTATTTAAAGAAGGGTTAAAATAGTTAAAATCAAAGTTTAATAAGTAAATAATTTTTAATATAGGGTTATACATAAGATAAATTAGACTATAAATATTCATTAGAAATCTAAAAAGATTTCCTACATAATGATAGTTTATTTGTAATTTTTAGATATTAAATAATTTAATTTATTTATGACACAACGATGATGCAGTAACTATCTTATTAATGAAATATTGACATAATTAATGTTATAAATACCCAAATAAATGTAATTTGAGACTTTTTATGAATTAAAAAAAAAAATATAGGTTAATATGACATGTTAGTATTGATGTTATTAACTTTTGTCAAACTAATCATTCTGTTAAAAGTTTTAAAAAATTCAATTACCAAATAGTTTCAAAATTGACATAAAATAGTTTTTAAAACAAATATTATGTTATTAATTGTTATTATATTCCTAAAAATATACTTTTCGGCCAAATGACTTAGATAGGGTTATATATATTAATAATAAACAACTTGGGGTTCGTTTTACTTGTTATAGTAAGTTTATTAACCTTATAGTGTAAGAACACAAAAAGACACGGTAAAAGTAAAATTATCTAACTTAAAGTTAAAACTAAATGATAAGGTTAAAATAGTAAACTAAACTTGTCCAAATTCTATTGGATGATAGGATTTCGACCCATCCCCACCTTAGCTTCGAAATAACTCAATTTGGAACTATTAATAACCGAATGTGACTTTATAATAAAATAATATTTTTAGTTATTCCAAAGGTGCCCCTCTCCTCCCTTATAAAAGGGCACTTCCTCCCTCTCTTCCTCACACCAAATTGAGCCTTCAAGCTCGTCCAACCCCTAACAATTTCTTCTCTCCACTTCTCTAGAGACATCCTAGAGGTCCTGGTCTTCTTCAAAGACCAATTTAGTGCCCTAAGAGGAGGTATCAAAGAGGCGCTTCAAAGAAGAGGTAATGTCCGTTACTGATTCTTTCACCTTTATTTCTTCTTCCACTTATTCTTCTTAGGTTGTTTAATTATGAAGTAATAACATCAGTATCACTCATATACAGATATTTTATTATAAGTATGAAACAACCCTATTTCACCATCTATCCATCCTATGGAAAACGAATTCACCGCGCGTGCGTACGTACGGAATACCATCTCCACGCCATGGTGTAATCTATTTTCCACCACCACCATACTTGGATGGGTATAATGGTGTAAATAATGACTATATATGATTATTTTAAAGTGATATTTATTCTTAAATAGTATATATATACTCTAATACAATTCCAAAATCAAGGGAATGATATCATTGCTCGTGCGTACGTACGGAATACCGTCTCCACGATGTGATGCGACTCGTTCTACATGATCTTCATTGCATAATGATTATATAAATTAATTTAATTAATTAATATGATATATATTACCCTAATACCATTCTGTAAATGAGTTATCTATAACATAAAAAGAAAAATAAGAATTTATTCAACAAAACACGCATAAGAACAAAAAGTAATAAACACCCGAATAACAAGTAATAATGAAATATTACCAATAAGAAGCTAAGAATATGACCATATATGATATCATAAAAATAATTATGATTATGGAATAAGTAAATAACAATATTTAAATCATTATACAAGAGGTTCGGGCACTTACGAAGCAAATCGGACCTAAGGTAAGGAAAATATCACAATCTCATTTTTATCCGAGATTGTTTATACTTTGGTATTTAGTGGGGTGTATTTTATCATCCACGTCCATATGTAATATTGTTTACATCCACCTACAATTTTTTAAATCCAATTTTACCCTTCAGTGAGTTTTTATTAAAGGATATGAAAGGAATCTTTTTTCGTTTTTCGTACGAGGTACTTTTTGACTTTTCCGACAAAAGTACGAGAAAAATGTTTTTTAACTTATATGGCATGAATGGATTTTTAAAACATTATTTCCAAGAATCCTCATTTACAAGTTTTCAAGTTTATTTTTAATCAACTTCTTTTAGTTTAAAATTGTAAGACATGTTATGAAAGGAAAATGTTTTTGAAGTATAAAGGATATTTTCCTCAAAAATGGAGTTCAAGTGTTTTATCAAAATTATTTTCCATCTAAGATAATATAGGTTTCTGTTTCTATCCCTATTCTTACAATGATTTGATTATGTTGTGATGGAATTATTTTTATGAATTCCTTTATCTTATATGAATTTTTTTATGATGTCATGATGTTTAAGAATCCCATTTTTATTACATGGGTTATGCAATGATGTATGATTTATGATTTTGTGACACACATAAGAATGGTATCATTATGAGATGGGTGGGACCTATATCTCCCCCCAACGCATTGGGCAATGATTTTATATCTCATGAGATAGACATGGCTGGAATGGTAGGTTATACCGGTTCAGTGAAACAGGACTGAAATGAGGAGTGAACTCGGTTCAGAAAGGGACTTTGTCCACTAAGATAGTATTGGCAATGAGTCCTTACTAATAAGAAATGATTCTCTATGATTATGTGTGTATGCCACAAAGTTTAATCTTTTACGTTATGATTATTGGGATTACATTTCACTACTATGATTTTTCCCATGTTATGAAATTATGATCTCTTTTGCAGGTTAAGATTTCCAAAAGATATGTTCTTATGAATATGATGCGATTGATATTTCTTTTGTTTACCCTTACTGAGCATTTGAGCTCACCCTTTTATGTTTTCTTTTCCCCAGGATATAAATAATGATTTTAGGTAAGAAAAAAGGGAAGATATTTATGGGATATGTTGAAGATCTTTCACAATGATTAGAAGATTACGTTCCGAGTTTCCAAAGACACTAAACTATTACGGTCCTTGTGTGTGTGTTTTTGTTATGTACTAAGTATTCCTCAAATGTAATGTGATATATATGTACGTCAAGCTTCGGGTATCTACAATAATCCTTATATGTTTTACATGTTATAATTAACATTTATAATAATCCATATTTTCATCAATGAAAACCACAAAAAATTTATCCAAATACTCATGTAAAAATCAATTTTTAAGATCCATAAATATAGTGGGTGCATTCATCAATCCAAAAGGCATAACTAGAAACTTATAATGGAAATACCTAGTGTAAAATTTAATCCTGATAATTTATTCCTCATTTTCTTTCAACGGGTGATATTCAAACCTGAGATCAGTCCTTGAAAAATACTGAGCAATCTAGAGCTGATTAAAAAAGTTATCAATATGAGGCAATAAATAATTTTTCTTAATAATGATGTTTTTGAGTGCTCTTTAATAAATGTAAAGTATCTTGGATATGTCCATATTTTTAATAAAAAAATAAAATCAACCCAAGGTAAAGTGATAAGGTGGATAAAACACTTATTAAGAAACTCTTATAACTACCTTTTTAATTCCAAAAGTTCTATCAGAGCCATTTGATATGGGGGTTTTAAAATTGGTTTAGCATTGGGGACTAAGTCAAAAGTGTGTTGAACCTCACAATTAATAATAACACCAAGAAATTCTTTTGGAAATAAATCTATATATTCATTTAATACTGACACATCAATAATTTGAACCATTCCCTTAATTTAAACAATCCGTTTAAGATAATGTTCACTCCTACATTTTATCTTCTTCTCAGCTTCTTAATATGTTATCAAAGGTATGAATTAATTTTTATATACAAAATAAAAATCATTATGAAAATTGAATATTAATTTTTAACACTATAATATATCTTATAATTATTAAATAAAATCCAATACATACCCAAAAGAACATCAAACTATATAATTGGAATGGAAAAAGGTTTGTAGGAAAAACCATTCCACAGATGATAGCACGCATATTTATATAAATTAATATTGACTTAATACCACCCCCTTGAGTTTTTACCAAAAGTTACGACTTCATTTATTGAGATGGTATTTTCATTATACATTAAGAATTACAATAAATAAAACAAGCATGGATCCAAAATAAAATAATACATTTTCAAAATTTGAAAAAACAAGTAATATACTTGAAACCACTTCATTTGGGGGTAAAACATCTATCATAGTAATAGAAAAATACTTTACCAAAACATTATTCTTTCAGTCTTGATGAATCCCACCTTGAGAGACTAACTTCATACATGTGTTTTAATGATGACCCAACTCATTACAATTGAAACATCTCACTATTCGATGGCTATATATTTTCCCATTACTTGTTTGATCAGAACTCTTTTTCTTACAGTCATGAGTTAAATGACCAAGATTATCACATCAATAGCAGTTTCTCTATCCAATCAAACATTCATTAAAATTTATTTTACCAAATTTAGAGAATTTGGGGTGGAATGCCTTTAAATTTATTCATTGATTACATATCCACTTCTTGACACCTTGATTTTTAATTATTCATATTTTCATGGAGTAGATAAGTGTTAGAAAAATCCTTCTAAACATTCTCAACACATATAACAAATTACTCAAAACATTTATGTAAAAAAGATGCCCAATATTTTTTTAAACATAATTTTAGACATATGTAAAATATATATATTTTACTCTCATGGTCCTAAATGAAAATAGGTACATACCTGGCTAGTCTGGTAAACATTTGTTCATAATTGTCCCATGGGTATTCTTACTTTTTCTTAAACTATAGAAATTTACTTTCCATTATAAGTATAATAAATTTATGAAAATTATTATCATGAAAATTAGTTTTAGAGACCATCCTCTCCATGGTATAAATTACATCATTTTACTCAATATTCTTAATTAGAGACCACTATCAATCCTCTTCAAATTCAAAATGATAAATAGAAAGAGTTACCTTTTGATGTTCTATATATTTTAAAACTTAAAATACCTTATCAATGAATTTATCAATCCTTCACCTTTCACCGGGTCTAAAGAACCAATGAAAGATGAAGGGTAATGCTTCATGAAATAGTCCACTATAGACATGTTATTATTTGGAGAATTGAGTTACTTTCTTTTATGGGTGACACTGTTAATAACCTACATTAACTGATTTAATACTGTTAAAAACTAATTGTTTCTAACCATTATAGTTTTCTAATTCATAAGGTTATTATCCCTTTGATTCTTTCCTACTTCAGATGACCTATTTCCTCAGAAAAAATTTATTTTGAATAAACACAGAATAAATGATGAAACACAGAAATATTTAAAAGATATATCATGATAATAAAACTATAAATTATAATCTATTTTAAGTGACTTTTAATATCATTATATCCTCTAAAGTTATCTAAACCTTTTCATTGATACCAACTATAATGACTCATAACAAAATCAACCCATAATTATATGTTTATAATAAGTATTTCACTTTCATAAATTTCCAAGATCTTTTATTTTTGTAGTTTTATAGAGTCAAGAAAACCATTACATACTAATGGGTATATTTCCACACAGTTTAAATTTTTTCCACAAAAAATATTCTTAAATTCATACGCATTATTCAACCAAGATACTTATTTTTTCTTTTAATATGAGTCGAATTAGTGGAAATATTAACATTTATATTGTTCCTACTCATCCTTATATCTTGTGAAAAACATTTTAAAACATGGGATGATCAAAACAAATCTCAGTAAGGAATATAAAAATAAAGTAATCCTGTTATTCTAGTGAAAAACATTAAAACTAATGAATATGTTTACCGTTTTCCCAATAAAACATTTGAGCACATAAAAAAATATATCCCAATGAGAAAAGAAACTTTTTCTCAAATATTTTTTTGAAACCATTAACAATATAGAAATTCCTAAAGGTAATATGAGTCATATTAGAATTCATGAAACCATTACTTTAAAAAGAAACAATTCACCTTTAAAAGTACAGAAACTTTTATTTCTTTATGAAATCAAAACATTTACGTAAAAAAATATCAAGAATGAAATAAGTACTTTGAGGAATAATATTCATAACTTTTGTTCACTCATGTTTATTCTTTATCATTATAACTGAATCCTAATTAATTTTATAGGATTTAACTACCGTTTTTTCTCTGTCAATTTTCACCTTCAATGACAAACCATTACCCAATGCATTGTAGAGCTATATTAGGATCACCCATCATCATGAGTTATATCATGATCACCCATCATCATCAATCATGAAAAAGTTCCAAATCATGGAATTGTTTTATAATCTTTCACTTTTTCATTATAAAACCCTTGAAAACCCCAATTGAACCCATAAAAAAATACTTTCCATTTTTGCATAAACATTAATAGTAATATCCTTTTATTTGAAAATATTAAAAATAAAAAATTCCCAAAATAGTTGGAATATGATATTCTTTGCAAAAAATATAAAATATCACTGAATAATATTTATAATTAATAACCAATATGAAGGTTGAAAAAGTTGTTCAATATGTATACGTTAAAAACATTCTTTTGTACTTTAGAAAAAAGTCAAAAAGGACAATATGGTATGTTCTTAAAAGATTCATAATAATTTTTTTAAAGAAATTAAAATATATTTGAAAATTAACTTTATCAATATATTATTTATAAATAATGAAATTATTGCAACATTTTTAAGAACATGGATATAGAGTAGAAATATTTTAAAGCAATGTTTAAATACAAGCTTTTAAAAAACAATCCATTAATTTAAGCCATGTATATATTTGTATGTTATCTGACTCATTAATAACAAAATTATTTTAGTAATTTTATTTATTAGTAACATTTTTCATTTACATTCTATTATTATTATTCAATTTATCTTATTTAGTTACTAAATCAGTTAAGTTTACGTCAGATGTTTTTTGTTCGTTTGGATAAAATTTTAAAATAACATCAGTGCATTAACCATGAAAAAATGGGTCATTATACTATCATATAAAGAACTTTAAACATGTTTTAATAATAATTTTTTATATATTTAATATACTTTTATAACTATCCATGTAATGTTTTCCTAAAAAATGATGCAAATCATTTCATGGAGATAGTAGTCCATGCGTATGCATGAATAATGTTTTCATTTTTATAGTGCGTAGAATAGAAAGAAAGAATATTGTATTTTAATTTTAAATAATCATAAATAGTTTATACATGTGATATTTATTCATTATTTCCATCCTTATGATCAACTATATGAGATGATAATGAAGAACAAATCACATCGCTTCATGGCGGTGGTTGTCCACAAGTATGAACGAACGATGTTTTCATTTTATAAATGATTGAAGGATAAGAAGGTAAGTAAAAAATTATTTTAAAATAATCATAATTATGTCATAAATATCATATATATTCATTTTATACATAATTTCTACAATCTATATGAGTCAGTGATGGAAAATAAAACACATCGCTTCGTGGAGGTGATAGTCCACACGTACGCATGAGCTACATTTTCATTTACCATAAGATGGAAAATGATACGAAAATTTGTTATGAAATAAAAATAATAATATTAAATAATATTAAATATAATAATTTTATTATATCATCATGGTTAAATAATATCTAAAGGTGGTAAAGAATAAATACACATGAAAACACTTGGTTAAGAGTTATACCACTTCTTCAAGAAACCTCCTTTGGATTACGCCCTATGCCTTCTAGTATTCATCATTTAGTGAGAAAACAACCTCCCATATTTGGTGAGATATACTATTAAGGTAATTTTTATGTTTTAATTAATATAAATATTTCAAATTATGTGAATAATAGAGGTTAAGAGGTACCCTTTTTTAATGTGATGTGAGTGACACTCATGTAATAATTCAAAGTTTTAAAATAATATATTCTTATTCATGGGAAAGTGGATGTAAAACTATAAAATTTCACATATAATGTGATAATGGTATAAATAAAATCATCCAATAATAATTAATATAAGATTTTGTGACTTTTTAACTTAAATTTTATCGTACTTATCCCATTTTAACCTTTATTGTGGCAACTGGTTTTTACCATGGTAACTATTCATTATAAAAAATTATGAGATTAAAATAATTAATAAATATGAAACTTACGATTCCAAATATTAAATAATTTTTTCATGATTTAATCCATAAATGTGGAATAAATTAATTTTAATAAAATATGGCCAAATGCAATGAAAGCAGTTTTTTTTTGAAAAATGATTTTGAAACCTAAAAATGAATTTATGAAAAACAAAGTATAATACAGATTCATACGACATTAATGAGAATATATTTATTAAAGCGTACTAATTTTACTTTAAAATAAATTAAAAATATAATGATACATTTTAAATACTTGAAAAAACTCAAGTTTTTATAAAAATAATTATTTTTTATTTTTAATAAAAAAGTCAATCTTTTTAGAAAGATATCAAAAATTTACCCTAGGATAAATTTGATATGATGATAGAAAATATGAAGACTATTTTATCAAATTAAATTCTAATTTTTTTTAAATTTTACTTTTATATAAAACTATATAATTCATGAAAAACAATTTAGTTAGAAAAACCTATATATTTTTTGACTGAAAAATTGTTTAAAATCAATACAATGAATATGAATCAATAAAATATAACCATGAATTTTACTAAGTCATAAAATTTATTTATTATTAAAATTACCTAGATTTTCACAATACCACCATGAATCTACACAATTCCTTTCATAATTCAAATCTTTATCCCTATCTTGAAATAATATTTTGAAAAAATCATTCATTGAAAACATTTAAAAAATCCTTTAGTTTTGATAAAAAAATAAAAGTTCCATAAATAAAATTTAAAAGGAAATCAAAAAATACAACTCTGGGTAATAAGGTATAAGGAATGTAAAATAACAAAAAATTAAATGAGAAATAAATAGTGATACAACTCAATCAATTACATTACACACATCATGGGATTAAACAAATGGGTCTAAAGAAATTACGAATCTTTTTAGGAACCATAGACAATATACATGAACATAAAAATTCCTGATGTTGAATCTCTCTCACAATGTTCAATATCTATCCAATCAGTTCTTTCTGTATAATTATGCCACTAACTCTAGCCATCACACAATCTAATCTAGGGGTTTCATCAGTTTGGGTTACCGAGGTCTGCTATGTGTAATAAATTTACAATAACATAAAAAATATAAACAAAAATCATGATAAAATGTTACCACAATCATATTATCATCATCCTCAACTAAATTTTCATTGAAAATATATTTTAAAATATATTTGAAATTAAAATTCTCTTTGAAACTTTTAATCAAACAATTAGTGTGGACAATTTTATTTTTTAAGGATACCTTTTAAAAATTCCATTTATTAAAACACACATCAATCATCATAATAAATTAGTACTAAAAATAAATTATAATACCATCACATAAATATAACATAAATAAAACCAAATGATATCTCAAGAACTAATGGTGAGCCAAGGGAAATACCGATTAGGAAGAGACACCTACCTCAAAATGGAGCAAACTCATAAGCTTCATTTAAAACAACTATATATTAAAATAATGGATCCTAAACAGCCTAAAAATCTAATAAATTTCACTAAAATACTATACCTAATCCTATCTTTAACCCCCATGTAGAATTGGGGTTTCCATAAATAAAATACATAGAAGGATATTATTATACAAGGAAAGAGAAGGAATAATATAATATAAATTGGGTCTTACCCCACAGTTTTTCACTTGAATATATGGAGAATCACCGAGTGGTTTAAGAGGAGGAAGAACCCATGGATAGAGTTCCCCATATTTTTGAAATAGGGATAAAACAGTGGAGGGGGGTATAAAAATTCCATAGATAATAAACGATCATTTCAATATATATTAAAAAAATATAGGCGGTATGCTCCATGGTGTGGTCATGGTGACTATGGAATATAGTAAACTTTTCCATGATTCTTATGGATTGGTCTATAGATCTTGGTGTAAGGGGTACCAAAATAGAGGAGGGGGTGAATCCCCTACATATTCCCTCTATGGTGTAACCTTTTGGGATGTGGTGTGGTTCCCCTTCCCACACACTCCTACAGCGTGGCCTTCTAGGGTATGATGTAGAGGTGGCTGGAACAAAATATACATGATTTTTAGACTTGGAGTCTCCATGTTTTATCCTAAAATCTACACCCTGACCATGATGTAGTGTTCTATGGATATATTTTGGTGCCTTGTAAAAACAAATATTCTTTATCCCAAATACAAAAATACCTTAAAAATCCAAATAAACACATTCTATTAGAAAATTAAGGTTTTGAGTTTATTAAATAATAATTTCATAAATAAAAATGAGATGGGGGTGTCATAGTGGTCCATGGAAGAATGGTATCATAGATTCAAATGATATATATGATAGAGTTTAAAGCTAGGCATAAGTGAGGATCACTTGGGTCTAGTTGGGAAATATTTTAATTTAAACCAAACATATGACAAAGGCATGGGATACTAACTAGAACACATATATGTAGAGCCCCCGTGTAATCTGGTTCAAGGACCTTGATAGTCTACTGGACATTATTTATTTAATTTTCATTGATTGGAGGTCATAAAATTTGGTAGGATACATCCATACCCATTTTAGGTTGTATTTACATTATGTTTAGATTATTTCTAGGATGATTTGATTATTTATGATGATGTATGTTGATGTGGTAGTTTTATTAAATCAGGTATATTTTTTCTTCTTTCATTTTTATTATATGTAATATTTATTTTAATATTTATTTAAGTTAATTAATTAAACAAAAAGTTTAAAGATCATGTAAAATTTTAAAAATTATTGTTCTATTTTTATATGCTTCCATGATTTTGTGTTAATGGTAACACATGTTTTGGAGTATTTTTATTATTATGTACATGGATAAAATTTTCTATAAGCCTATTTAGTTACAAATTCCCTTAGAAATTTTTTATTTATAATGTATTGTCATCATGTTTTTTAATTTCAATGTTTCTTAATATGGAATAGTAAGCCATGTGTTTAACTAAACAAATACTGTAGAACGTTTATTAAATTAAATGCATTATGTAAATAATAGTTCATTTGATTTAAGAGTATTATAAGATTATGAATTCTCATAACATAACATGTATATTCTATTGAAGTAATGCAACCTATGTTTTTTATATGACATAAAATGATTCAATGATGCATGTTAAATAATGTGGCATATATAAATATGTTGTTGACAACAACTTTTATAAATTAACCAGAAGTTATTCTAGCATACTCAGATATAAAACTTGTTAATTATTGTTTATGCAATGTTAAGTTATTATTTAGATTTGATTATGTAAACTAATAAGAATTGCATGTTTTATTTAAATATAAATCATGAAAATGAATAATCTTATAATTTCATGGTAGTTTAAAGAGGTATGTTATGATGCTATTAGTAAATTAATATGATACAAGTATTATGATTCTTCTAAGGAAAGGGAAACTAAATATGATTATGTTCTGAATACCACATGAAATTCAATAAGTAATTTTGGTTTAATATCACATGTTGGATTGATAATCATTGTCTTGATTATTTATGTGTTGACAATATGGTTTTATTAATGATTCTTGATTGGATTGAAGGATCCAAGGTACAAAAAAAGCATCCAAGCTGGATCCCCACAATGATTTTTAATCAGTTTCAATGAATTATATCCTAATAACATGATGAAGGTCCCCCATAATCTTATATATAATATATTTCATATTTATTTTATAATTAATTTGAAACTATAATTTCCTCGGTGTGATAATTCTTCTTGTTTTTTGATCAATTAGATTTCCACTCTTACGACCCCGTCATTGTAGTGGAGAATCCAAACTAGGATCCCTCAAGTTTTATTCATAGGTGCTCTATAAATCTCTAAATATATCTCTTTTTATTATAGGTATTTTAACAAAGGAACCAAGTATCATGCATCATTCACTGTTGATCACAATAATAAATCTATCATTTTCTCTCTTGTTATTGAGAGGGAAGGGGGATGATTTCTCTCTCAGTCTTGATAGAATTATAAAGTCTAGCCATTGTGTACAATAAATATCCCCTCAAGAAAATGTTATAAAATAGAATATTTAATTAGGGTTAAATATCTAATAATTATGACAAGTCCCTTCATCAAATATTCTCTCAAATATATTCGTCATATCTATTATTATTATTATTATTTTATCTGTTGACATCCACTTATTTAAATATCATTTTTAATTAAATTGAATAATATTTATGGAAATGATATTAAAAATATATATAAATTATATCAGTCCCTTAAATACAACCCGTTAATTCTCATTAGAATTTATCAAACTTTGAATAATAAATATTTACGTAAATAAATAAATATTATTTTTTCAATAAATAAATAAATAAATATTACATTCACTAAACTAGCTAATGAATATTTATTCAACTAATAATATATTCACTAAAATAAAAAAAATATTTATTTTAATATCCACGTAACTAAATCAATATTTATATTATTCAATATAATGAATTGGTGAATACATAAATATTTATTTATTTCCATATGAATCATAAAAAAGACATAAAATTTTACTCACATAATATAAATTCAAATATTTGGTGACTAAATTTATATAATCAAAGATACTTTAATAATTATTATTCCATAAGTTGAGAATAATATTTATTCATAATATTAAATTCCATATAGAATTTAATGATATTATGAATACACATAATGTGTGAACATTTAGGCCTATTTTTTAAGGGAATTATGTGAACTTACAAAAATTAAAAGATTAGTGTCTTACATCACATTAATGAACCCATAGAGAAAGAGTTAATTTCTCAATGAACCCCCCCCACAAATTCTTATTGATTAATATAATTTCTGTGTCACAATATCTCATCTAGAATGTTTCATACATGTTTCATCAAACTATATTCACGATTTATCTTTATTTAACTCTTTGAAATTAACTTATCGATGAACTATCACGACCATGGATTTAATTAGATAGTTCCATTTCAATTAGAGGTCTATTGATATATTCTTTCTTTAACTCCGAAAGGAAAAGTCATTTCTTGACTTATTCAATTAATTTCATATCACTTATAATGCACCCCACATATTCTACCTCACCATGAGGATATGTCACCATATATTTCATCCATACATTAAGTTACATGATTCTTAATATACATTAATAATAATATCAAGTATAAGGACCGATACAAATATCTTCCGATAAGAATATCCAATTACACATATAATATATGGAATTTTTATTATAAATATTTTCCTCATAAAATTCTCTCTTAATGATTACCAAGTATAGAATTTATGAGAAGAAACACCAATATTGCATGAGACCCCAATAGTTGATAAGAAAACATCATTTATGTCCCATTAGATAGATGTTATCTGGACCATAAATTTTTTTAAAGAATATTAACTTAACATTTATTGGTTCTAATTATAGTGGGTAATTTTTATAACCTTCTGATTAAATAAATATTTTCATGTACATTATCACATTAATGTTACCTAGAAGAAAAACGATCATTTGATAAGTTATTTATTATTATTTTGGTAATCAAAATAAAGAGTTAGTTAGTTACCGAACAACAACTCCAATAGGCTCCCACTTACACTAGATCCAACTGCTAAAAACATTTAGTTCACTAGCTATCAAATATTATTAGTGCTTCTGCTGAGATATGGATTTATTCAATGGGTCCAACACATTTTCTTTTATGGATAATCTATTTACTGTGACCACACCCCTTTGAGAAAAATTACTCAAAAGGTGATACTTATGAAGTATATTATTTTTCTATTGATGTAACCATGCGTCCTTTTCTAGAACCACTGTTGCAATATTATCACAATATAAAATGATAAAAACATTACTAATTAGTAAAATATCAATATCCTTGAAGAAGTTTTATATTCACATTGCATCTAACTATATCAAAAGTTATAATATAATTCGAATTTTCTGTAAAATCAATGACCTTTGGTTACTTTAAACTCTTCTAGTCCAAAAATCCTTTATTAATGAAAAAAACATATCCTAACTATGATTTCTAATCATTTTGATCTATCTATAAAATGATTTTATATATCTCCTCAAAACTAATTCCTCATTTACTCTATAAAAAATGAACATATCCTTTATATATCTTATATACTTTAGGATAGTCTTTTCTACCAACTAATGTGGATATCCAAGGTCAAAATGGTATCTACCTAACATGATCAAGGCATAAACAACATAAAGCTTTGTACATAGCATGAAATACATGATATATCTTATCAAAAAAGTGAAAGTTATACTACTAATTCCATTTATCTATCTGGTTGTATTTTTGGACACATCTTCTTGGATATATATACCATTTTTCATTAGAAATAATCTCCCCGTGGATTGTTCTATATTGTATCTCTTCAATACCTTTTCAATATATGTACCTTGATATAGTCTGAGCATCCTATTAGATATATCATAATTGATCTTGATCACTATAATATAAGCTACTTAACCTAAGTATTTCATGTATAATAATTAATTTAATCATGTATTAACTGACCATAAGTTAGGTATCTCATTTCCCTTCAGTAATATATAATCAAAATAAACTACTAATAAAACTACAAAACTCCCACTAAACTTCTTGTAGAGGTATGAATCAAATTTATTCTTTATGAAACAAAATTTTCTTATGGATTGAAAAAAAATTAATATACCATGATCCTGATTCTTGATTCATCCCATAAATTGATCTCTGCAACTTGTTCACCTAATTGGTGTCATTCAGAGTCAGGATCCCTTCTGTTTGTATCATATATATATCTTCTATAAGGATTAAATTATGGAAATATATCTTAACATACATTTTAAAAATCTCATAATAATGGTAAGTTATTAAAAAAATTATAATTCTAATGGATTTTAGCATAGTGATTGGTGAAAAGGTTTTTTCATAGTCTATACCTTTACAGTGATTAAAGCCTTTATCAACTAGATATTCTTTATAGGTACAAAATTTACCATCTATGTCCATTTTATTCTTGAATACCCATTTTTACCCAACATGATTTGCATAAACTAGAGAATCTACCAATAACTAGACTTATATCTGGTATATAGAATCCATTTTAGAATTATGGGATTCTTTCCACTATGTATATTTTGAGCTGGTTACCACTTATTTATAGGAGATAGGTTCATTATCTTCAACGAATAATGTGTCACCATCCTTGGTGACTAGAGAACCACATATACCTAGTTCTGCAACCTCTCGCATGCTTATATATAGTACTTGTGTATCTAGAAAAACTTCTTCCATTGGTATTTTTGGATCTTTTTCATATGAAAACTCTTGTACATTCCGAGCTTTAACTTCATTGATGTCTACCTTTATCCCACTATCTCCTTTAGATATGTGTTCCCTTTCAAGAAAGGTTTATTTTCTATAAAAAATTACCATTTTATCTAAGGGATTGTATATATAATATTTTTTAGTTTATTTAGGAAATCCTATAAAGATAATATTTGTTCCTCATGATAATATTTTGATTTAAGTACTGGCCTTAAAAAACATATTTCATCCCCATACATGAATATGTGACAAAAGGGTTTGATACCATACTAAAGCACATATAAAATATAGTTTAGTGGTTTATATTGCACTCATTTTAGCATATATTCTATGGTTTTTAATGTGTATCCCTGAAAGGATATTGAAATACTTCCCTGACATATCATTGATCTTACCATTTTCAACAAGGTGTGATTCCTCTTTTCACTAATTCCATTCCACTATGGTTTATAAGAAGCAGTGATTAAGATACTATCCTACAATCCTTCAAATACGCAATGAAATATTGATTAAGATACTCCTTGAATCATTCTGAGTAGAGTTTATTTATCTTCTTACTAATATGATTCTCTACTTCGCTGTTGTATTCCTCAAATTTTCTCATTGGAATCAAACTTATACCTCATTAAGTAAACATATCCATATCCACTATATTCATTGGTAAAATTTATAATGCAAGAGTTTCCACCTATAGATTCTACCAAGAAAGTGTATCACCCTGAAAATTTAGATTAAAATAATATTATTCATGATATCCTGCTTAATACACAACACTTAGATTTAATAAAACTAAGATATAATATAAAAATTTTATTATTTAAATGTTACCATTATAACCTAGCAGTTAAATTGGTGGTATGGATAGAAATAAAAACACTATGAAAATATGTGTAAAGGTTTTATACAATGAAAATATATTTATTAATGCATAATAAATATGTACTCAATTTTCATTAAATTCATTTTATGCTTCAAAATTATGTTTTCTTTAATAAGGTTTTTTTTTCATTTTGTGTATGAACATTATAATTAATTTCTACCATTTTTAGAAATTTTATTTAATGGAATTAATAAAAAAATTATATAATTATGTCAATATTATATTAAGATGAACTTTTCTGTTTTTTTAAATTTTTTTATTTTTTAGTTAATAGAGAAAAATATTGATTTTTGTAAAACTATCATGTATTTTGTTTAAATAAATTAATTTAAAATTTCTATTATTTTTATGATTTGTTTTTAAAGTAAAATAAGATC
The DNA here is from genome assembly GCA_963277665.1 of Viscum album. Lineage (NCBI taxonomy): Eukaryota > Viridiplantae > Streptophyta > Magnoliopsida > Santalales > Viscaceae > Viscum > Viscum album. The sequence continues at coordinate 1,101,910,556 of OY728134.1, read as the reverse complement.
CATTTTAATAAAAATTATATAAATAATTCTATAGGATTTATCATCATATTTTATTTTGTTATAAATTCATTTTTATGATTAAAAGAATAATTTTCCAAAAACTATATTTCATTGTGTTTTACATAATTATATTAAAATAAATTTCAACCACTTATAGAAATTTAATCCTGAAAAATGAATTCCATATTTGGATACAAGAGTTTTAAATCTATTAAATATGTTCCTTTTGTTTTTATTTATTTTTAATAGAAATCTTGGTAAATATTTGCCACCATGGTAAAAGTAAAATGAGGTTAAAATTATGAGATAAGGGCTAAAAAACTCCCTAAAACTTTCCTTTATACTATTGGATGAGTTTTTTTGAAAAAATACATCCTATACATGAAAATATGGAATCCATGAATATTGGTTCTCTTTCAACCCTCATCATAGATAATATAGCATGATATTTACTGCTTAAAGCATCAACCACCTTGTTTGCCTTCCTGTGGAGGTAATGTATTGAGAAAGCATAGTATTTGATTAGTTCCAACCATCTTCTTTGGTGAATATTTATCTCATTCTATATGAATATATATTTCAAACTCTTATGGTTGGTATAGATATCACACTTCACACCATAGAGATAATTTCACTTAATTTTTAATTAAACGATCATCGCTGCTAACTTCAAATCACGCATTAGGTAATTTTTCTCATGATGTTTATGTTTTCATGAGGCATAAGTAATTATATTTTAATTTTTCAAGAGGAAATATCCAACGAAATTCTTTTAGGTATCAATATATATTAAAAACCCTTACCCACTATTGGGTAATGTAAGTATAGGTGTTGCGACCAATCTCTTCTTCTGTTCCAAAAAACATTCTTCAATACTCCATCCAAAATAACTTCACTCCCTTTCATGTTAACATGGTTAGTGTAATAGATAGTCATATGAAATTTCTCACAAAGAAATAATAGTATCATGCTAACTTGAGAAAACTATGGATTTCATTTACTAAGTTGGTCTAGGCCATTGTTTAGTATCTTCTATTATTAATGGATCTACCGATTTGCCACTACTAGAAAAAGGCCTTTAACAGTGATAGAAAAGTCCTTTATTAGTTCTAAAAAAGTACTGATAGTCAAAGTGTAATTAAAAACCCGAAACTTTTATCACCGCTAAAAAATTGATGTTAAAGGAACCCTTTAACAATGCTTTTTTAGCACTATTAAATGGCTCTTTTAATAGTTCCTTTTTAGCACTGTTAAAGGGTGCCATTAATAGTTCTTTTTTAGTGCTGATAAATGCATTTATATTAAAGGGGGTAACAAAAATTTCATACACCATGTGCACTAGACCCCTTTTATCAGTACTTATATGACCCCTTTATCAGTGCTCCACACCCCTTTTATCAGTGATTTTCACCCACTACCCATTTTATCAGCACTTTGCGAATTTTTAGCCTCAAGCGTGCCTGCCTGGATTCAAACCCCACACCTCTACATCAAGTAAAGAACACCTTTACCACTATAAAATTTTATTTTTCTGTCTATTTAATGATATTTCTATTTATTGATATATATATATATGTATGTATTTATATATATATATATTTACATATATTAATATAATTATTTTTAAATACATTTACACAACATATGTGTGTGAGATATATATATATACTCTATATTTATTTAAATATATTATATATTATATTTATTTACATATATTAGATTATAATATATATATCTATTTATTAATAGACACACATATGTATATATAAACATTATAAATACACTTTTATAATGTAAAAAATGGTTAGATATTGTTTTAAATAAATTTTTAGAATATGTATTAATTTGGATACATTAGAATATAAATTTTTACATAAATATGTTGATATATGTATTAATAAGCGTGATTTATTATAAGTAAATACAAGAAAACATGCCCATATTTAATTACAAACAAAATTACATTGTGAATAATGATAAAATTTAAAAACAATAATATCATTATGAATGTAATACTAGGGAATAAATCCAGTCCCTACTACTAAAGGGAAAAAATACCCTCTTAAATGAGGCTGAAAATCTATCAAATGTTTAACATGTAGCGTACCCCGACTAAAAACACAGTTTTAGAAGCCTTCTGAGCCTTTTTTGGCCTCAAAAAATGTGACAAAGGTTTTCCTCTATCATTAAGGGCATAGAGCTCATTGTAGGCATAGATTTTATAAGTGTTAGAGATAAAACAAATACTGAGATCAAAAGTTATGGTAGTTTGAAGTTTTAGTTATGTTTTCAACTTATTTTATATCTTTTATTAATTTTTTCATTTTTTATGTCTTCAAATTGTTATTAAATGAGTATTACTCCATAATAATTAGAAAATTATTAATTAATAATTTTTTTTAAAAATATTTTATAAGTCATTTTCACTAAATATCTTATATATTAAGTGTAAATATCTATTTATACTTATCTAAAAAATATTTAAAAAATATTTAAAAAATAATAAAAATATTTATATCATTATAAATATATTTCTATATTAATATATTATTTTTAATGACATATTTTTTTAAAATATAATTTTATCTGTGCTCATAAAAAAGTGATAATAAAGGGGGGGGGGGTCTTTATCAGTGCTTCTTAAAGAGCACTGATAACCCCCCATGAGTTCTTTTTTACATGCGTTGATAAAAGACCCCATTTATCAGTGCTTGTAAAAAATCACCGATAAAGACCGCCATTTAGAAACATTTTTTTAGAACCATTAAAATCCCCCTTCAAAGGCGCTAAAAAAGTGATGTTAAAGACCCATTTTAAAGAACTTTTTTTACACATACAAAGGGGGTCTTTAACAACTTTTTTCGCTAGAACTATTAAAAACCTAACACTTGATAAAACCATTTTTAGTAGTGTTCCCTTGATGATGATTATATGACTCAAGAATGAAACATTTTGTAGCCCTAGGTCACATTTGATAAATTTTACATACAAATTTTTCTTTCCTAAAGTCATTAACACAATCCAAAAATGATATTCATTCTCTTTTTCACACTTTGAGTATATAAGAATATCATCTATAAAGACAACTATAAACTATTCTAGGTAGTATCTAAAGAATCTCTTCATTATATCCATGAAGATGGCAGGGTAATTAGTCAATCTAAATATAATCACTATAAACTCATAGTGTCCATACCTTGTTCAGAAAGATGTCTTTGAAATATCCTCTCTTTTAATGCTTATTTGATGGTATCCAAATCAAAGGTTAATCATCAAGAAGTACTGAGCTCCTCTAAGTTGATTTAAAAGGTATTGAATACAATGTAAAAGATATTTTTTCTTAATTGTGATCTTGTTAATCTCAAGACAGTTAATGGAAATTTGCATTGATCCATATTTCTTCTCAACAAATAGGACTATTTCTCCCCAAAGTGAAGCACTAGGGTGGATAAAAACTTTTTACAAATTATCCTTTAGCTTTTTCTTTAATTCCTCCAATTCAATGGGATCCATCTTATATGTACTCTTTGAGATAGGCATATATTTAGGTATATGTTATATTGATAACTCAACCTCACACTCTAGGGGAAGACCATGCAGTTCATTTGGGAATACATTAGTACATTACCATACTATAATCATGTCATAAATTTTTAATTCCTCCTTGTTTATTTGATTAAAAAGTCCCTCATAATTGGGTATCCATATTATAGAATTTTCATTGAAGGGGAGATCATCCTTATATTGATAATTGAGAATTTGATGATTCAGAATAATAAATAAGATCGCCTTCTCTAGAAAATTGATATGGTATCTATTTAAGGATAACTAATCAATGAACAAAATAACATCAAATTAAACCAAGAGGAGAAGAATTAGATCTTTTAGAATTATCCACCCACAAATTTCAATCAAAGAAGATTTAAATATCCTAGATGTGATAACTCCACCAATTGGTATTTTGATAGATTATTTTATATCCATAACTTGAGGTGGTGATTCAACATTCTTAGAAAAAATTGTTTGATATGAAATAATTTGACAAGAGGAAATCAAATAAGTTACGTGAAGATCTAGAATAAATAGTAAGTTTACCTTTACTCACTGCATTATTATGATTTACCTTAGTGGTAGTGATCAAAAATTACCTTCCTTATCCTTCTTTTTGGGAGGCCACTGGGGCCTATTTTCTTTATTGTCTTAAGGGTTAGAGAATTGATTTTCATAGTGTCCAAACTCCTTGCACTTGAAGAATTATAGTGTAGTTAGGTCATCAGTTGGGACCTTCTTATACTTTGTCGTGTTAATCATCCTCTTTACCTTAATTGAATAGTTGTAGTCTTGGTGTCCTACTTTACAAAACTTAAAATGCTTCTCATCTTCTAAGGTAATTACCTGAGTGATTTCTCACATATTTTTTTAGTGAGTAGGGGGTAGGAATTTATCCCCCTGAATGACTTAACATCTATTTTCCCCTGGTATTCCTCCTTTACTTTACATGTTTGAGTATTTAGAGAACCCATATTCCATCTCCACTTTTACCACACATCAATTTTTTTTTCATAGATTCAAAATTCTCTTGTGACCAAATACTTTCGCAGACTAGGATTTAATCCACTTAAGAAATGATCAATTTTACTTATTGAACAAAGATAAAACCAAAGTTTCATCCTGGACACCTTGTAATGTCTTCTACATATGTCCTAATAGATTCATCCACCTTTTGTTTCAACGACAAGAATTCCCTCTCCATCTTCATGTGAAGAGTTCTAGAAAAATACTTGGTAAATAAAACTTTCTTAAACTCTTCCTATTACATTGATTCTACTTCTTATTTTTTTTATTATATTCTTAATAAAATTTCATCATTGACTGACCTCACCTTATGAATTATAAATCGCCAAAAAAATCATCCCATGTTTTTAGCACTAGAGAATAGAAAATATCTTTTCCATCTCATTGATCCCTTTCGTGGAGATTAGTTTATTTGAAGAGCCATTGAAAGGGCGTAGAAATTGACACATAAAAGTCTGAACAACATGTTTTTCCATCCTTAGTGTGTTGAATATCTCAATGGAGTTTTCCTTATTATTTGAATATTGATATATTTGAGTGAGCATTGTTATGAGGTCTTGTACATGAGCACCCATTCAATTGGGTTTTTTTTGGGAAACCATCACATTATCCCTCAAACCTATTGTTAAATTGATTCCTTCTTGTTCTAGGAATTTTTAAAACCAAAAAGGATTTACCATAATTGATGAACAATTTTCATAATAAGGGAAAAACATGAAAGGAACTAAAACGTAAAGTATATTATTCTTTGACACTATAATTTTAGTTTATAATTATTTTATTTCTACATATATCATTCTTGGTTAAACTTTAGGTTGAGTTTTCTATTACATTTAACATAATACCTCAAGGTAACTAGGAAATAAATCCTTTAAAATGGTTTTTAGAGAGTATGAGATCAACCAAATAATATTAATCATGAGTGCATAGCCATGTGTGATATTGATACTCTTTGTAATACATTAGTTCATCATTGTGTTAATACCCAACATACCCTCTTCTGGGTTATTACCCATAGGTACAACTATTCTAGATCATGCATCCACTTTCTAGCACCTATATAGGGATTTATTTTCTATGAAACAACCTACTAAAAATTTTAAAAATATTTTAGGACATCATCATATACTTATACTCATCTATAGGGTTTTCCACTAAGGTTCTCTAACCTTAATTCTCAAAATATCATCTACAATCTCTAAAAATAACTAAACCTTTACTCTGATACCAAATATAGAAACCTAGGCTAAACATTCTTTTATATTACACCATTTACATAATTTAAAGCATCATATTTCAGAAATAATAGTATATTAAGGACTGATATGTTTAGTTTCTTTGGTGACTATCTACATGATAAGATTATTATACAAAAATCTTGATTATTTATCATTAAAGGAATCATACTAGACCATATTATAGATATATCACTAGTAAGACTCATCTTCATAACATGGGGGATACAAAAAATAAAGGTGTGAGATAAAATTCATAGTAAGGGGTGAAAAAACATTTCATTAATGATGAGTTAAAAATAATAACAAAAAACATGAGCATGATAAAATTATCATAACATCATGAGTGATAATGAAAAAACACAAGTGAGTCTTAAAGTACATGGCATATGAAATTAAATCTACAATAAATCAACATGGAAACATAATATATATATCATGTATTAGAAGAATTTAACATAAACCTTGAATCATAAGAGAATAAGATCATAATGAATAACATCATTTAACAATGGAACAAAAATTAGTTTAGGGAGAAATTACATTCATGAGCCACACCATGAGAGCATAAGATACGAATACATAACATATTTTAAATATTTAACATACAGTATTATAGGTAACATTACTTTCATGAGACACAACACTAGTAACCATGATTATGAGCAACTAAAATATTCCCACAAATACTTTTCTCATTAGATATCAAATTTTAACCAATGCATTGGATGGAGATATAGGACCCCAACCATACTCATCCATACTTATGAGTTACAATTTAAAACCATTAACTTATCACATCATAAAGAAACCATAAAAATAAAATATTTTTCACAAAACTTTCAAATTAAAATCATCCACCTTTCATAATGAACCCATTTAAATAAAAAGGGGTTTCATAAAACTTCCAAATGGTATAAAATAACATCATGAACTAAATAATTTGACATAAAAAACATGATCTCCCAAAATAATCATATAATAAAAGAAAAATTAAGGTGAAACAAGAAACATAAATCTATTGATGATGGATAATTTGAAGATAATGAAAACCAAATAATAAAACGATACTTTTGAAAACATATTGTATTTATTTTTATGAAAGACATAGTTTTGATTCTATTTTCATAATAACTCATTTTTATAAAAAAAATTAATATAAAAAATTTAATTAAAATTTATTTGGATCAAAAAAACATTTTCCATATAAATAAAATTGATAATATCATTTGAAATGGAAAGTCTTGGAAAAATTAATTTCAATAAAAAATTGTGTAAATCAAAGAAAGGAGTTTGAGTTACCAAACCCCTTATCTTTAAAATTTATTTGAAAAAAGTGTTTTAAACTCCTTTATCATAAAGATAAAAAAATTATTTCCTATTATAGAATCTTATTCATATAAATTTACATTTATACTCTTAATTAATAATAATTTGCTTCATGTATTAGATTGTTATAATGATTTTTTAAACATTGGGTGTTAATAATCATGACCATTTTGAACTAGGTTTGTAAAAGTGGTATCCAACATCATTTTTCATCAAAATAGAATCATTTAAAAACTATTAAATGTAATATAATTGATGTTTTATAAATACCTATAATGTTATTTTTTCATCATATGAGAGTTTTAGTTAGATTTCATGAAGACAAAATCGGTGTTGAACTTGTTTCGAGTTACTTACCCAATATCGATGGGTTACCTTATACTGCTAATTAATTTTTTTTGTTATCCAAAAAGTAAAATATTAATGATATTATATATATATATATATATCATATATACTCATAAAATATAAACTAATACTATCCATGATGCTGATAGGGAAAAACAAAACACGTTTATTTGTGGACATGGTAGTCTTGCAGATATGCACAATTCATGTTTTTTTCTTGATGGAAATGGGAAAGGCAGTTAACGTTTGTAATTTATTCATAATAACATACCAGTATAATTATGATACTGATGTTATAATTTTAATATGATAAAAAGAAATTTTGAATGAATAAATGCATATAAGGAAAAATAAGAGGAAGAAACCATTACAAATCAATACCTCACTACTTGGGTTATCTCCTTTAAGAAGGGGATTACACATTTAAGGGATGGGATTTTGAGAATACTAGAACCTATTTAAGGTTTATATACTTGTTTAGGATAGGTTTGACCATATTTTAGGCTGAAATTATGTTGTTTGTGTGTGAGGGGAAGCAAGGAAAGGAGTACTCTTTTATAATTGAAAAAGGAGTGACATTTTTATAAATACCCAAATATTTTCATTAATGGAGAGTAATTATCAAGGAAAAATGGAACCAAAATTGATAAATAATAGAGTTTATAATAGATAAGGTCAATAAACACCTCATAAATTCAATTAAAACATGTTTTAACAAGTTTCTACCATTACTTATTAGGTTATTCATTTTTACCATTTTGGTTTTCACCATGGTAACTAATTTTTACATATGTAATATATCCTTTATGAACAAAAATAAAATGACCCTCATTATATAATTTGGACCAAATGATTAAAAATTGAAAATCCATTTTTTAAATTAAATTTTTAAAAATAATAAAAATTAATTTGAAAATACTAAATACACAATATATTAATTTTTTTATATGAACAATATAAATTAAATTCTAAAATTAAAAATATGGTTTTATATATTATAATTTTTTAAAAAAATTATAAATTCACTAATAAAATATATATTTGGTCTTATAAAAAGTTTTCATAAATTTCAAATTCATATTTATATACTAATAAGGTCATAAAAGATATGTTATTTGTAAAAATGTTATTTTTAAAAATCCACTAAAAATTTAATCATTTTTAAAAAATACTAGAAATTTATCTTAGGATATTATTTACATGATAAATAAAAAATGTAATTAATTTTTAAAAATTAAAATTCTAAAAATTCTAAAAATTTATATTAATTTAAAACATAAAATAAAGTGAAAAGATGTTTTATAGGAAAAATGATTTTGGTATATTAACTATAATTTTTTCCTATAAATTAAAAATTAATATAGTTTTAATCCTATATTCACATAAAAATATATTATACTTGGAAAGTATTAAATATTAAAAAAAATATTTTATTTGTTCCTTACATGTACTAATTCAGTTTATATTTAAAGTGAATTTTATTTTATTTTGTTTTGTTTTATTTTATATAAATATATATTTCATAATTCCATTACAATTTTTTATACCTAAAAATTGTATTGATGAATTACAGTGGTCTATATTTTTTGGTTTCAGTGTTGCATGTGGAGATACCTATTGAACATAGTTTTTTAATAGGAAAAACTTGGGTCGTTATAGAAACCCCTTTTCAAAATAATTTGACATCTCCCACTATGGTTCACCATGTCCAATCAGACATTTTCCAAAACACCAAAGGCCTTATCTCACAACCGAACCCCAAAATTAATTAATTATAATCAAATTATAATTAGTTAATTAACTATAAGAAAATTCTAACAAAAAAATTAATTTTAAAAGTCATAATGCCTAAAAGCTCACTGATTGACCTCATTGCACCAGAACCGTGAACAAACAGTTACCAACAATTCAAAACATACTTATGACCACATTCTAGGAGAAATCCATAACGAATGGTGCAGTGGAAAAAAAATTTTAATTTTAAGTAAAAAATTTAACATATTTTCCTCAGAATATACCTACATCGAATCACTAAGAAATGGTATGCCGACATCACCCATTGGCATCCAATACACAAGAATAGAAAATATAAAATGGGATATGGTTTTCAATCATCAATTCAATTTAATTTAAAAATAATAATAAAAACCAATGTAGCGACTTACGTACACTAAAATGATGTGTGAAGGTAGGTAGACATATCCATCATATCTCCTCTACACAAGACACATAGAATACCCAATAAGAGTGACCAATTCCACTATTCTATGGTGGAATCAACATCAAATCCCTAACTGATATAAACCTAAATTAGAGTGAAAGGATAGAGGAGATAAATAGGGGTTAACGGAGGAGTAAATGTAACTCAAATCACCAATAAAAACCCATAAATGGAACCCTAATTCAATGGGTATAAGGGAATAAGAGGGGGGAATTGGCCCCTAGCCATGTGATCCAAAGGGGGAAAAGAGGGGGTTGACCCCTCTAATGTTTGAGGGGGAATAATTTTCATTATACCCCATTAATTTCCCATGGGGTTGATGATAGATATTGGTGGTAGAAACTTCTACTGATAGACAAAACTATTGAATTGTTGGCTCTATTTTAGAGGCTACTCGACCTCTCCTGATGATCTTCTAATCCCCTGAGATATCTCCTGAGCCTCCAACCATATCTAAAACACATCTTCAATGGCGTTTAAAATCACAAAATCCAGTTTTGAATCGTGGTTCTCAAATCAAACTGATCGCTTAGTTGAGAATTAAAATTTCCATTTAATGTAAAAACTCACCCATACTCTTTAGAATTATAAAAATAAATTCCAACTTTTACAAAAAATGGTATTTTTCACTATTCACCCAAAAACCAATATTTTCAGAAAAATACAGAAAATTCAACCTAATATAAATTTGATATGAAGATATACAAAATTAATTCCATTTTATAAAATAAAAATTTCTAAAGTTTAGAAAGTTAAATTCTAAATAAAACCATATAATTAATAAAAAAAATTGGTTAGAAAAAGCTATTTCTTTTATGAATAAAAAATTTATTAAAACCAGTATAGAAAATATGGCTTAATAAAATTTAATCAGGAAAATTACAAGGTATGAAAATGATTTATTATTAATATTATTCATATTTTCACATTCTCCCACCTTCAATAAATTGCATCCTAAAAATTTTATTGTTTAACTGAATAGGTGAGGGTATTTTTCCTTCATATATTTTTACAATTCCTATATTTCTTCTTCAATCAGATAATTTTTCTATAAAACTTTAACTAGATGTGTGACCTTATTTCACAAAATATTCTCTTTATGATATATAATATGAACTGGATATCTCTCATTAGAAATATTATCTTGTGACTGTACAACTTTAGAGATCAAGACATGAGATTCATTAGGTGTATATTTCATTAACAATGAAACATAAAGCACATAATATACCTAATATAAACTCAGAGGTAAGTCCAATTGATATGTAACTGATCCCATTTTTTATAGAATTTTATATGGACCAATATACTATGGACTTAATTTTCTTTTCCTTCCAAAATGGATTACACTTTTCTAAGGTGATGATTTAAGAAAAACAAGATCTCTTACCTCAAATGAGAGATATTTCCTCTGGTTATCTGCACAACTTTTATCCATTCTCTTAGATAAAATCATATGGTTTATAATTATATTTACCTTTTCAACCATATATTATACTAATTTTGTTACAAAAAAATTCCTTTCACCGACTTCATCAAAAAATGACGGAGTTCGACACAACTTTCCACATAATTCTTCAAAAGGAACCATCGTTATACTGGAATAAAAAACTTTGTCATAAGAAAATTTCACTATGAAATATGTTGATCCCAACTTCATTGATAATATAATGATAAATCCCAAATCATATCTTCCAAAGTTTGATTTTTTTCATTGATTTTCCATAATATTGAATATGAAAAGTTGTTCTAGAAATAAATTTAGTACTAAATGAATTTTAAATTCCTTTCTTAAAAGTAGTGGTAAATTCCAGATCATGATTAGTTATAATACAAAGAGGGACTCTATCTAAGCTGAGTGTCTCTTTAATATTGATTCTATTATGACGATCAAAATAAAAAGGATCTCAAATAGGAATAAAATGCATTTATTTATTCAAATTTCTTTGATATGTATTTATAATCCCATCATGAAGTCCATAGATATTTTTTCCCATTTCCATTCAAGAACATATAATGGCTGAAGCATCTACTTTGATAGTTATCATTATGCTTTAACCTATTTACAATTAAAACATTTCATGGTGATATTGTCAACATATTTCTTCATTACTCCCCACTAATAATACTCCTGAAAATCTCTACACATTTTAGTGCTATTGGGATGAAAAAAATAGAGTTTTATGATCTTCAATTAAAATTTCATTCTTAAAATGGGAATCACTTGATGCACACAACCTCTTCTAAAATCTTATAACACATCTTTTTCAATGTTAAATTTTGGAAAATTACCCATATTCACTAATTATACCATTTCTTGTAAATCTCAATATTTGTTTTTGAGAATTCCTAATTCTATCTAACAAAAAAGACTGAACTAAACCTTGAAACAAAAGAGAAGGAGTTCACGGATGCACAATTTCTAGGACAACATTCATTAAATCATTAACCTAATTTTCATTTTCTAATTGTATCATAGTTAATGATACATTATCATTTTGACTCAAGGAAACAAATACCATGTTTTCTTTAAATGGATGATAGTGAAGTGTGAAATAATAATCATTTATCAATTCCAAACATCTTCTCAACCTCATGTTTAACTGTTTTTTAGTGAATATATTATTTATCTTTTTTTACATTATATATTTCACATTTTAAAACATATAAATGATGACTCCAAATTTTTAAAGAAAAAAAGAACTGATGGTAGATTAAAATCCGGTTTAGGGTAATTCTACTCATGAAATTTAAATTTATATGTATTATATTAAATTTCTAAATCATATTAAATCAACTCAAAACCAAGTCCCTTTAGATAAACATCACTTTAAATAAAAAAAAATCACATTTTCTTGTTAGAAAGGATGAAACTGGATTAATAACTAATCTTATCTTAAATTCCTATTAACATTCATAACATTATTTTATTTAGATTAATTTGTCTCCTTTTCATGTTAACTTGGTTAGTGGGCTAGATAACCGAGTGAAGTTCTAAAACAACCATCAAGAGCAACCAAAATTTATTTTAACACAAATTCATATTTTAAAAATTTTATATACAATTTATATTATTTTAAATTTTGAAAAACAATCCCTAGAATTTTCTCATGTTATAAATGAATTTTAGAATAAAATAGAGTTTCATCAATGAAAACCACAAAATATTTAACCAAACACTCATAGAAAACTCAATTTATATGATCCAAAAATGCAATGGGTGCATTCATCAATCCAAAAGGAATATCATAAAGATTTTAATGAAAATACCTAGTATGAAGTGTCATAGTTAAAATTTATTCCTACATTAATTTCAAATGGTTATACTCGGACCTAAGATCAATCCTCCAAAAATAACTAGCAATCTGGAGTTGATTAAATAAGTCATTGGTATCTGGAAATAGATACTTGTTATTATCAGTGATGTTATTGAGTGATCTATAATCAATAAAAAGCCACATCGATATGTCCTTATTTTTAACAAAAAATTGGATCACCCCATGGTAAATTTCTAGGGTGGATAAAAACATTATCATGAAACTATTGCCATATATATTTTAATTAAAAAAGTTATACTAGAGCCATTTGATAAGGGGTTTTGAAATTGTCTTAGTATCAGAGAAAAATTCAGTAGTAAATGAAACATCACGATCAAGAATAACACCAGGGAAATAAATAGGAAAAAAATATAGATATTCATTTAATACTGATACATAAATAATCTGAGCCATTTTAATTTCAAAAAATATCTGTAAGATAACATTCACTCCCATCTTTTATCATATTATCAGCTTATTAATATATTGTCAACGTTATGAAATAATTCTTATATACAAAATGAAACTCATTTTAAAAATTCAATATTACTTTTTAGCACTATAATAAATTTTATCTTGATAAAATAAAATACAATACATACCAAAAATAATATCAAAATATATAATGGGAATTGTTTTTAGAAAAACCATTCAAAAGATGATAACATGAATATTTCTATAAATTATTATTTCCTTAATACTATACCCATGAACTTTTACCAATAGTTATAAATTTTTTTCTTGAGATGTAAATTCCATTATACTTGTAAACCTCCAAGAAGTAAAAAAATTCATGGATCCCAAATCCTATAATGTATTGAAATAATCTGAATAAACAAGTAATATTCCTGAAAACACTTCATTTTATGGTATAATATATACCATAGTAGTAACAAAATACTTTACCACAGTTTTCTTCTTTTGGACTTGATGATTCCAACCTTGAGTAACTATATTCATACATCATCATAACCATCATGTAATTTTTTATTGAATGAAGGTAAGATTACAAAGGGAAAAGTAGAAAAAAGAAAAACAAGAAAGACACAGGGGGAGACATGTTTTTTCATAATGACCCAACTCATTACAATTGAAACATCTCACTGGTGGATGACTATATATTTTCCCATTACTTGTATGATAAGAACTTCTTTTTTTACATTCATGATCCAATTGACTAAGATAATCACATTGGTAACACTTTCTTGATCATATCAAACATTCTGTAAAATGTATTTTACCACATTTGGAGTGTTGGAGGGGGGATACAACCTAAAAATTTATTTATTTATTATGTATCCACTTCTTGAAAAACTTAATTATTCTTATTCTTATCTTCATGAAGTATATATGTGTTAGATAACTCCTTATCAACTTTCTTAGTACATTTAACAACTTTCTCATAACATTTAAACACACAAGAGGCCAAATATATTTGTAAACATGTTTTTATACATATGTAAAATCTATATATTTTACTCTCATGGTATAAAAAAATTTGGAACATACTTTTATAGTCTAGTAAATTTTTCTATAATTGTCCACTAAGTTTTATTAGTTTTTATTAAGCTCAAAAAATTTCCTTTCCTTTCTATGTCTATGAACTCTATGAAAATAATTATTAAGAAAAATAATTGTAGAGACCATCCACTCCATGGAATCAATGTCATATTTTTTCCATAGTATTCTTAATCAGAGACATCCTTTGATCCTATTCCACTTCAAAATTATATATAAAAAGAGTTACCTTTTTATCTTCGATACATTTTAAATCTTCAAATATCTTCTCCATGCATTTATCCATTATTCAACTTTCTCTGGGTCTAAATAACTAACAAAATATGAAGGGTAATGTTTCCTGAAATGATCCACTATAAACATGTTCATATTTGGATAATTAAGTTACTCTCTTTCATGGTTGAAATTATTATAAGCCTATATTAACTAAGTTAACACTACCAAAAACTCCTCAATTACAACTATTCTGGGTTTCTAATTTAGAAGGTTATTATCCCCTTGATGCCTTCATACTTAAGATTCCCTATATCCTCAAAAAATCATTGAAAATTAATATGGATTATATTAAGAAATATGGAAAGATTCAAAATATATATAATGATAATAAAACTATAAATTATAATATATTTAATGTGTTTTTTCATCATCCAATCTTCTAGTGTTATCTAAAACTTTTCTCCAATACTAACTATAATAGATCATAATATAATAAACATGTAATTACAGGTTTATAACAAGGGTTTCAAATTATTAAATTTCTAATATCATTTAATTTTAGTGTTTTATAGATTCAGGAAAATAATTATATAATAAAGAGTTAATTTCCACACAGTGTAAATTTTTTCCACAAAAATATTTTCTTAAATTTACTCCGCAGTTTTAATCAAGATACTTTTTTTTCTTTTAAGACGAGTCAAATTAGTGGAAATATTGGCATATATATAGTTCATACTCATCCTTATCTCCTGTAATTTGTTTTGAAAATGTGGGAGGAGAAAAAAAATATCAGTAACGGATAAAAAAAATAATGGAATCTAATTATTCTAGTGAAAAACATGAAAACTCATGAAAATGTTTAACTTTTTCTCAATAAAAATTTGAGCACATAAAAAAACATATCCAAATGATAAAATCATACTTTAATAAAATAAAAATTTATAAACCCATTAAATTTTTTGAAATTAATAAAGGTTAGATGAGTTATATGATAACTCATGAAACCATTCATTAAAAAACAAAACATTCACCTTTGAAAGCACATAAAATTTTCTTTCCTCATGAAATAGAAATATTTCCATAAAAAATATTCAAACACGAAATAACTATTTTAAAGAATCATATTCATAACTCGTGTTCAATAATTTTTATTCTATATCCTTATAAATGATCTCAATTAATTCCTTAAGAGTAACCTACTAGTTTATATCAGACATTTTCACCTTCAAAGACTAATCATTACCCAATGCATTGGGGGGCTATTTCAGGCTCACCTATTGTTATGAGTTAAATCATGCTCACCCATCATCATGTATCAAACACATATATCAGATGATGAATAGAAAATTTGTAATATTTCACTTTTACACCATAAAACCATTGAAATGTTCATTTGAACCCATAAGTAAAACACTTTCCATTTGTTATTAACTTGAATTGAAATATCCTTTTTCTTTGAAAAATATTTAAAATGAAAAATTCCCAATAGAGCGATAAAATTAAATTATTAAAAAACCTATAAAAACTTATGGAGTAATATTTATAATGAATAACGACTATGAAAGAGGGAAAAGGTGGTCAATATGTATATATTATAAAACATTATTTTGTACTTTGGTATAAAAAGTCAAAATGACCTATATGGTAATTTTTTATAAGACTCATTTTTAAACCTTTTTAAATAAATTAAAAATTAATTGATAATGAACATTAAAAATATTTTTTGTTTAAATAAGAAAATTTTTGTAACCTTTTGAAGAAACTTTATATGGAGTAGAATGATTTGAAATGAATACATTAATACAAGGTTTTAAATAAAAATCTATTACCGTAATTCACGTCAAGATTTGTATATTATTGAAATCATGAATAATAGAATTATTCTAGTTATTTAATGTCGGAACCAAGGCCTTTAATAGATGGAAGTGGACTTTGTTTTGTGTGTTTTTTTCAATCCAAACTAGTTTGATTAGGGAGTTTACAAGGGAAGTTATCTTACAATTCAAGGTGACTATAGTGTTGAAGGAGGTGTCATTTCCCAGTGTTTGAAACTTTTTTGGACATACAATCAGGAGGATGGAGAAATCTTTATAAAAGATTGTTTTTTGGATTTAAATATTCTCAAATATGTTATAGGGAAGGGTTTTTGGAAGACTGGGTTTCACAAAAGGATGATATTCCTAATGATGTGGAGCATCGTGAACAAGCATTGTGAATGGAATGGTAGGTTGATGATAATATCCACTACTATGAGAAGTGGATAATTGTGAATGCATGAAGGGTTTATGGTAATCTATGTGGCTATGAGAATCTCTTTGAGTGATTTAAATTTCACTGGAGCTTTACGAATGAAGGAGCTTTATAAACATGAATTCAGAGGTTCATATAGAATCCACTATAGTTGTGGGATCATCATGAAAGGATAAGTATATAAATACGAGGCTAACCCCAAATCATTATACATGAAAAGAATTATATAAAAGGATAAATCTATCCAAATTCCAAGATTCTAAGAGATTCATGAATCATGTATTAATTTTGAGCCTCAGAATCATGAAAAGACTTTCTTAGTCTTCACCAATGATTATGAATCATAGAAAAAGGAGTTTCATGATGACTGGGTATTCCCTGATGATTTATCGATATTTACAAATCTTGTTTGTTATGTAAAATTAGATTTAATTGTGAAGGTTGTGAGCTTAGTGAAGGAAATTTTTGAAAGATCTTGTGAATAACAGTGTTTGAACATTTAGTTTAAGAGAATAGTTCTTTCGAGTGCATCAACTCAGGACCACAGTGCAAGAAAATTCTCATGCTAGTTAGGGCTAAAGTCTTAAATGCCAATATACTAAATCTACCTTCAAGTAATTAAATTGAGTAAGAATTCTCCCAAAATAGCGATCTATGGGGATTCAATGGAAGTATTCCAAAGGAGGGAATTTTCTATCTGTAAAATATAATAGAGGTGGTGTGCCTGGCACATAGTGGCGATGTCCGGACTTTTTTATTCCACAACTAGTAAAGATTAGTGGATTTTAGTATGACAAAAACACTATTTGTGTATGATAATTGGACTAGACCTTAGTGGTGAAACAAGTAAAATCACAGTTTTATCACTTTTTATGTGAATGTTTGTTTACTGTACTATTCCATTGGACATGTTTAACAAGTTCCTACCAATGTGGGAACAAGATCTGTCACTTTAATGGAAAAGGTTAACACCCTGGTTCACTTATCCCATATCAGGGTGTTCTAATGACTTACATTTACTTTATTAAAAACCATTTTATTTACATTCCATTTTTATTATTCCTTTTATTCTATTAAGTTACTAAATCAATTAATTTTTCATCATATGTTTTTAGGTTGTTTAGTTCATAAGCTTAGAATAAATTCAATGCTTTAACTATGGACAAATAGTTTATTATAACATCATATCTATAATTTTAAACATGTTTTAATAACATTTTTATCCATTTATTATACATTTATAACCATCCATGTAATGATTTAATGAAAAACAAAGGACATCATTTCTTGGAGACGGTAGTCTGTACGTATGCATGAATGATGTTTTCATTTTTCTAGTATATGGAAAAGAAATAAACTAGATTATATTTTAATTTTATAGAATAATAAAAAATTTATACATGTTATATTTATTCATTAGTTATATACTTATGACCAATCATGTGATATGGTAAAGAAAAATGAATCACATCGTTTCATGGCGGGGTCGTCTACAGGTATGCATGAACGACATT
Source organism: Viscum album (assembly GCA_963277665.1). Lineage (NCBI taxonomy): Eukaryota > Viridiplantae > Streptophyta > Magnoliopsida > Santalales > Viscaceae > Viscum > Viscum album. The sequence goes on along the minus strand of OY728134.1, from coordinate 1,101,892,033 downwards.
ATCATTTTTCAATGAATGGAAGGGTAAGAATGGAATTAAAAATATTAACTTTAAATTATCATAATTATGTAATAAATATCATATATATTCATTTTATATATCATTTTATCCATCCATATGATCCAGTGATGGAAAACGAAACACATCACTTTATGGAGGTGATAATCAACAAGTACACATGAGCGAAGTTTTCATTTCCCATAGGATAGAAAAGTAATGAAAAAGGAAAATGAAATCAACATAATAAAATTTAATTATATTTAATATAATTATTTTATTTTATCATCATGTATAAATAAGATTTTAAGGCATTAGAAGAAGAAATAAACATGAATACAATTGGTTAAGAATTATACATCTTCTTTGGGAAACCTCTCTTGGATTACACCCTAATCCTCATAGGATTGGTCCTTTTGTGAGACCTAAACCTAAAGGATACTATGGGGGATGATGGTAAGGAATTTTATTAGGTATTAATTAAAACAAATAACTCAATTTATGTGAATAATAGTGGAGAATCGGTTCCCTTTTATAAGTGATTGGAGTGGAACTCGTGTAATTATTCACAGTTTTAAAAAATATAAAGTCTTATTCTTGGGAAAGTAGATATAAAACTATAAAATTTATAGCATAATGTGATAATGTTATAAATACATCCATCTAATAATAATTAAGATAAATTTTTTACCTTATCACTAAACTTTTACTGTACTTAACCCATTTCACCCTTTACCGTTTTAACAAATTTATACCACAGTAACAATTCATTATGAAAAAAATGAAATTATAATCTTTAATAAATTTTAAACTCTTAATTAAAAATTTGAAATAAATTTTTAAATATTCAATTCATAAAGGTGGTAGGAAATAATTTTAATAAAATAATGAAAAATGCAATAAAAGAAGCTTTTCTGAAAAATGCATTGTCAGCCTAAAAATGAATTTATACCAAAATAAAGTATATTAATGATTCACACAACATTAATTAGAATATTTTTATTCAATGAGGAGTAATTTTAATTTAAAACTAATTAAAAATAGAGTGATACAATTTAAATATTTGAAAAAAAATCCAATTTTAATAAATATCATTATTTTATAACTATTAATCCATAAATCAATCTTTTTTCAGAAAAATCCCAAGAATTTACCCTAAGATAAATTTTATATGATGATATAAAAAATAAAGACTATTTTATCAAATTAAATTCAGAAAATTCCGAATTTAACTTTTAAATAAAACCATATAATTCATGAAAAACAATTTGGTTAGAAAATGAAATTTTTTACTAAAAAATTAATTAAAATAAGTATTGTGAATATAAATCCATAAAATATAATCATGAATATTACTAAGACATAAAAGTGATTTATTATTATTAAAATTAAATAAATTTTAAAAATACCACCATGAATCTATATAATTCCTTTCACAATTCTAACCGTTAAAACTGTCTTGAAATAATATTTTGAAAAACTCTTTATTTGAAATAATTTCACAAATACATTTGTTTTGATAAAAACAATAAAAGTACTACATATAAAATGGAAAAGGAAATTAAAAAAAATGAGGGTAATGAGGCATGAATAACATCAAATTCCAAATAATGAAATGGGAAATAAAAATTTATACAACTCAATCAATTACACTACACATATCATGGGCTTGAACCAATGGGTTTAAGGAAACTAGGAATCACTCTAGGAACCCTATCTAACATACATGAAAATAGAAAGTCCATGAGCTGAATTAGTCTCATTAGGTTTAATATCCATCCTGTTATATCTCAGAGTCTAATTGGTCCACTAACCCTAGTCATCACACAATTTATACCAGGGATTTCATTCATTTAAGTTACTAATAGAACCAAGGAATACTATGTTTAATCAATTTACAATAACATAATAAATATTGACATAAACACATGATCATAAGTTCCCACAATCATAGAAGCATCATCTTCAACTAATTTTTTATTTAAAATATCTTTTAAAATATATTTTAAACAAAAATCCTCTTTGAAACAATTAGTCAAATAGTTAGCGTGCACAAATTTAATTTTTTAATGGAAACCTTTTGAAAAGGCCATTTTAGATAACACACATCAATAAGATAGGGTGGAATTCTAGGTTATAATACATTGGTGACTAGAATAAATGATCCATAGTTTTTAGACTTGAAGTCTCCATGGTGTTGCCTATTCCTAACACCCTCACCATGATGTGGTGATCCCTAGACATAGTTTGGTACCTTAAAAAAAACTTTCTTTATCCCAAACATCAAAATACCCTAAAAAGTCCTGATAAAATCATCCTAATAAAAAATGAAGGACATGAATTTAATAAATAATAATTTCATATCTAAAAATGACATGGGAGTTTCTTAATGGGTCATGACATAATTATATCAAATATTTGGTTGAGATATATAATGGATTTTGAAGATAGGAATAAGTGAGTATCACATGGTTATAGTAGGGAAATAATTGAATTTAAACATAACATGTGACATAGAAAATGAATAAATACTAGAACACATGTATATAGGGACTCCTATGATCTAGTTCAAGGACCCTGAAAGAATAATAAACATATTTGGGTGAATTTTCATTGATTTTAGTGTATATATATAGGGTGGATACAACCATCCCCATTTTAGGTTGTATTTAAACTAATTTTATATTATTTTGATTTTGATTTGATTATTTATGATGACGTATATTAACATGGTAGTTTTATTAAATTGTGTATATTTTCTCAAATTTAGTTTTAATATTATGTAATATTTATTTTAAGATCGATGCAAGTTAATTAATTAACCAAAAATTTTAAAGTGCATGAAAAAACATTTACGTCTTTTTGTATGTTTATATGTTTCTATGATGTTGTATTGATTGTAACACATGATTAGGAGATTTTTATTAGTATGTACATGGATAAAATTTTCTATAAGACTCTTTAGTTACACATCCTCTTAGTAAATTATTATTTTTAATGACTTGGCATCCAGTTTTATAATTTTAATGTTTCTTAATATGGAATAATATGCCATTTTTTAACTAAACTAACACAATAAAATATTTATTAAATTAAATGCATGATGTAAATTATAGATTATTTGATTTAAGAGTATTGTAGGATTATGAATTCTTATCACATAACATGTATGATCTATTGAATTATTGTAACCTATGTTTTTTATATGAAATAAAATGATTTTATGATACATGTTAAATAATGTGGCATATATAAATGTGTTGTTGAGAACTAGTTTTATAAATTATCCAAAAGTTATACAAGCATGATACGATATATTACATGTTAATTTTGGTTTATTACATGTTAAATTCTTTTTTATATTTTATTATCTAAACTAAAAAGTATTCCATATTTTATTTTAGTATAAATCATGCAAACGAATCATGTTATAATTTCATGGCAGTTTAAATAATAATGTTATTATATTATTAGAAAATTAAAATGATACAAGTATTATGATTCTTATAAGGTAAGATAAAATGAATATGATTATGTTATGTTAACCCCATATAATTCTACAAGATATTATGGGTGAATATCATATGTTGGGTTGATAATCAATGTCTTGATTAGTTATGTGTTGATAATGTGGGTTTATTAATGATGCATGCTGGGATTGAAGGTTCCAAAGCACAATAGAATTGGCTGAGGTGGTTCCCAACAATGAGTTTTAATCAGTTTCAATGAATTATATCCTAATAAATTGATGAAGAACCACCGCAATATTATATAGAAGATCTTTTATATTTAATTAATAATTAATTTAAAAATAGAATTACCTCGGTGTGATATTTATTCTTGTTTTTGATCAGTCTGATTGCGACACTTATGGCCCCATTGTTTTAGTGGAGAATCCAAAATAGGATCCCTCTAGTTTTATCCATATGTGATCTATGAATATATAAACATTTCTCTTGGTATTCCAGGTACTGGAATAGAGGAATAAATTATATATCACCATTCATTATTGATCATAATAATAAATCTCTAATTTTATCTCTTGTTCTTGAGAGGGAGGGAGGAGGATTTTTCTCTAGAGTTTGAGAGAATTATAAAGTCTAGCCATTGTGTATATTAATACCTCTTTAAGAAAATTATATAAAATAGAATATATAATTAGGGTTAAACATCTGATAATTATGTTAATTCGCTTCATCAAATATTATCTCTAATATATTACCCGTATCTAATAATAATAATAAAATTATTAATATATCACTTAACAAGAACATATTTATATATAATTTGTAAAATAAATAAAACAATATGTTTTTAAATTATATTAAACAAATTTATAATTTCTATTAGGCCCTTAAATTGAACCTGTGAATCCTCCTCAGTATTTATCAAACCTTGAATAATAAATATTTAATTAAATAAAAAAATTATTTGATCAATAAATAAATAAATATTATATTCACTAAACTCATGAATAAATATTTTCCCAATGAATATTATATTCACTAAACTCACAAATAAATTTTTTAATATCCATGTAAATAAATAAATATTTATATTATTCCATTCACTGAAATGTTGAATATATAAATATTTATTTATTGCTTTATAAATAATAAAAAAGAGATAAAATTTAACTCACATATACTAAATTAAAAAATCCATTGATTAAATTTATATAACTTAATATACTTGAATAATTATTATAACACATTCCAAGAGAAATATTTATTCATAATACTAAATTTCACATATAATTTAATGAGATTATTAATACACTTAGCGTGTGACCATTTATGCCTCTTGATTAAGGGAATTAGGTGAATATACAAAAATCCCAAGATTAATGTCTTGCATCACGTTAATGCACCCATAGAGAAAGATTTTATTTTCTCAATGAAAACCTCCCACAAATACTTATTTTGTAATATAATTATTTTTCTCGATATCTCATCTAGAATGTTGCATAAATGTGTCTTCAACCTAAATGCTGGATTTATCGTTCTTTGAATCTCTGAAATTTACAAATAGATGAACAATTATGGCCATGGATTTAATTAGATAGTTCCAATTCAATTAAATTTCTAGATATATCTTCTTCCTTTAACTTACAAGGGATAAATCCTTTCTTAACATATTCAATTAATGTCACATCACTTATAATTCACCACACATATGCTACCTCACCATAAGAATATTTCACCACATATTTCATCCATACATCAAGGTACATGATTCATAATATATAATAATACTAATATCAAGTATAGGGATCAATACACACATATATAGATAGTAATATCCAAGGACACATATAATATGTGGAATATTTATTCGGGGACTTATCCTCATAACATACTTTCTTAATGATTACCAAATACAAACATTATGAGAAGAAACCTCAATATCATATGACCCCCCAACACTTGAAAATAAAACATAATCTATGTACCATTATAAAGATGTTATATAGAACATATGGAAAATGTTTAAGAATATTGTCATAACATTTCTTGGTTCTCATTGTATTGGGGAATTGTTATAACCTTTAGCCCGAATGGCCTGAAGGCCTTATATATTTATTAATTTTTGGATAATATACCTTTTAAGTGTTGAAGTTGAACCCTTACATGGATTTTAAGATTATATAAACATTACATGACCCAAAGGTCTGAGAGGCACAAGTCCAGAATCAAACCAGACACGACTTGGAAGTTCTCCTCCCAAGCGTCTTTATCATTATGTCAAGCTCTCCACCATTTCATAGATGGTGAGAAATATATCCTATGTATGGATTCATAGGACTAGTACTAATGGAAATTGATATACCCTCTTGTTCTTTCAAATCTAGTTAGCCATACTCTAGTGAATTCTACCTACTCTGAATCCTCACCTAGAGCCTGCTCCTTGTAGATTCTATAGCTATACAACATGTGGCCGAAAGGACATGAGGTGTACCAAAGGCCTTGAGGTGGCTCGAAGGCCTTGAGGTGGTCCGAATGGCTTGATGGCTTGAAGGCCTTATAGAAACCAAGGATCAAATTGGTGTCCTGGAGGACAAATCATATGAATAAATCTAGCTGATATAGTACCGAATAGTACCTCCTACAATACTGATACAATATCCCTAAAAGTTTCCTCCACTTGGATTTGATCCTGGATCTTGTGGATGAAATTGAAGAGTCCTAAAAATCTAAGATGAGGCTCATGTGCAAATTGTTATGACATTTTTACAAAAACAAATAATCTAAGTATATTATCACATTAATGTTATATAAAAGAAAAATAATCATGTAATAAGATATTGGTTATTTTTTTGGTAATAAAAAGTACCAAGTTAGTCAGTTCTAGGGCACCAAATCCAATCGACTCTCTCTTACACTATATCCAACCTCTAAAAACTTCTATTTCACTACCTATCACATCATATTCATACTTCTACTGAGATAAGGCTTTAGTCAAAGGGTCCACCCCATTTTATTCTATGGATATTCCATTTACTGTGACCAAATCCCTTTGATAAAAATTCCTCAAAAGGTGATACGTATGAACTATATGCTTTATCTATTTATGTGAATAGGCCTCAGTGTGTAGAAGCACTATTTCAATATTATCATAATATACAATGATAAAAACATTAATTCTTGATAAAAAATTATGATCCTGGATGAATTTTTATATTCAAATTACTTCTAACAATATCAAAAGTCATAATATACATATAAGTTTCTATAAAATCAATGACCACTAGCTACTTTAAACTCTTGTTTCTCAAAACTGCTTTATTGAGTAAAAACACATACCTTGACTCTGATTTCAAATCATTTTTATCTACTTGGAAATGATCATCTATATATCTCCTCATAACTACTTCCTTATCTCCTTTATAAACCACGAACATATCCTTTATATGTCTTAGATACTGTAGGATAGTATTTTCTACCAACCAGTGTGGCTCTCCTAGGCCTACTTGATATACACCTTCCATTCTCAAGGCATAGACAACATCATTATAGGTAAAAATCATATAATATGACATATATATTATCACATAAGTGAAATATATCACACAAATTATATGTGTTTATATATATCTCACCACTTCTATTTGAGGACACATTTTTTTGGAGATATGTATATCATGTAGAACTAGAAACAATATCCTCTTATATTATTCTATACTATACCTCTTCAATACATTTTAAAATTATGTACACTGACATAGTACGAGTATCTTATTAGATATATCATGATTGATCTTGATCCCTAGAATATAGGATACTTCACTATGTCTTTCATGGAGAAGAATTCATTTAAGCATATGTTAACCGACTATAACAATGGAATCTCATTTCCCATCAGTAATATATCATCAATATAAAATACTAATAAAACTAATGTAGTCCCACTAAATCTATTGTATATAAATGAATCACATTTATTCTTTATTAAATAAAATTCTCTTATGGATTCATAAAAATGAATGTACCATGATCCTAATTCTTGCTCCATCTAATAAATTGTTCTCTGCAACTTCAGTAACTTATTGGTTTCCTTTTGAGCTATGATATCTTCTAGTTGTGCCATATATACATATTCTATAATTATTCTATTATGTAAAGATATCTTAACATCCATTTTCAAAATCTCATAAAAATGTTAAGTTATTATGGAAATTATAATTCTAATGGATTTCTACAACATGATTGGTGAAATAGTTTTTTCATATTCTATACCTTTATATTAATTAAATCCTTTATCATCCACCAACGAATTATAGGTATCAACTTTACCATCCATGTCCATTTTCTTCTTGAATACCCATTTTCACCCAATAGGATTGACATCAGTTTGGGGATCTAGGAAAAACTAGACTTGGTTCTGGTATATGGAACCCATTATAGAATTAATGGATTCTTTCTACTATGTAAATTCTGATCTCCTTACCACTTCTTTATAGAAGATGTTCATTATCTTCTACTAATAATGTGTCAACTTCCTTGGTGACTATACAAAAACATTTATGTAGTTTTAAAACCTCTCTGATTCTCTATATTTTAATTCTGTATCTAGAATAATTTCTTCCATTAGGATTTGTGGATATTGTTCTAATTCCAAATCATGTACATCTTGAGCTTCAACTTCATCAATGTCTACCTTTCTCCCACTATCTGCTATAGGGATATGTTCCATTTTAATACATGTGGATTTTATTTCGAAAAGTAATTTTTTATATAAGGTATTTTGTAGATAATACTATTTATTTTCTTTAGGATATCCTTTAATGATACACTTCATGCCTCGTGATGATAATTTGATTCTTGGATTAGTCTTAACAAATATATTTCATCTACATACACGAATATGTAAAAACAATCATTTGATACCATACCAAAGTTCATATGGAATATTTTTTGGTGATTTATATAGAACTCAGTTTAGTATATATTATATAGTTTGTAATATGTATCCCCAAAAGGATATTGAAATACATTCATGACTTATCATTGATCTCACCATGTCTAATAAGGTGTGGTTCTTCCTTTCACTAATTCCATTCCACAATAGTGTATAAGGAGGAGTTAGTTATGATAGTATCCCAAAATTTATTAGAAAATAAATTAACTCTTGTTTAAGATACTTTATACCTCATTCAGAGTTGAGTTTCATTATCTTCTTTCTAAGATTATTCTCTATATCATTGTTGTATTTCTCAAATTTCTTAATGGAATCAAACTTATACCTCATTAAGTAGACATATGCATATCCACTAAAGTCATTGGTAAAAACTATGATGTAAGAGTATCAAAATATATATTCTACTACAGAAGTTATATCACCTTGAAAATTTAGTTTAAAAGAATATTATTCCCGATAGCATTTTTAACACACAACACTTAGATTTAAAAAAAGTACAATATACTAAAAAATATTATTATTTAAATTTGACCATTATAACCTTGAAGTCAAATTATAGGTATGAATAGGAATAAAAAAACTATTAAAATATGAATAAAGGTTTTGTATAATAAAAATATATTTATCAATTCATATTAAATAGATTCAATTTTCAGTAAATTCATTTTCTGCTTCAAAAATATGTTTTCTTCAAAAATGGGTTTTATAACATTTTTTTGTTTGAAAATTATAATTAATTTATACCATTTTTAGAAATTTTATTTGAGGAAAATAATATAATTTTTTATATCATCGTGTCAATATTATATTAGGGTGAATTTTTAGGATTTTTTAAAAAGATTTATTTTCAGTGAATAGTGAAAATATCAATTTTTATAAAACATTCATTTATTTTATTAAAATAAAGTAATTTGAAAAGCCCATTATGTATTTGATTAGGTGATAAAGTAAAATAATATCGATTTCAATAAAAAAATATAAATAAATTTTTATGAATCAACATTATATTTTATTTTGTAATAAATTCATTTTTATGCTTAAAAGAGTAAGTTTATAAAAACTATTTTACACTGTGTTTTACACATTTATATTAAAATAAATTTCAATAACTTCTATAAATTGAATCCTGAAAAATGGATTCCATATTTGGAATCTAGAGGAGAAAATCAGGAAAATATGTGATTTTTTTTAGTCAATTTTAATAGTAACCGTGGTAAATATTTTCCACCTCGATATAGGTAAAATAAGGATAAAAATTTAAGATAATGCCTAAAAATCTCCCTAAAAATTTTCTTTATCATATTTTATGAGCGTGTTTTAAAAAAATACATCCTATCTATGAAAATATGGAATTTATTTCATATTTCTTTTGATTATATCATTTATATTATTTTAAGGAAATGATCAAAAAATGCCACTTTCTTGATTTTAATACCTCTTATATGATGTCATAGGGATAAAAAGAAGTTATAAACGAATATAAAAGAATATTTTTAACATAAATATAGTATTTTTTTGATATATTTTTTAAATTTTTTATTGATGATATAGTTATCTTAAACACTTATGTAATGTCGATACAGTGCATGTGCATGCAGTAGAAAAATCCTGGTAAAAGATTTTAAAATCAATAAAATTAATAGTTTTTTAGATGAATTGTGTTATTAATTTAATTTAATAGTTAATTATAAATATAAATCATGTTAAATGTGATTATATTCTAATTAAATTATTATATTTATGTCTTTGAAGTCAAATTAAATGAGTTGTCCCCAAAATGACTTTAATGATATTTGATGATAAACAATATTTTATTAAATGATTTAAAAATAAAAAAAGTAATTTAAAGATAAAAATTTGGATAAATAATGGAAAAAAATTCATCCATGAACCATTTTTGAGCCATATTTTACCTTAGAATTAAATTTATTACCCTTAAAGTCAAAAAAATGTTTTACCATGTTTATGGTTAAAAACGGTTAGTGAAGGGATTAAACTAAAAGATGAAGTTTAAAATGTAACTTAAATATGTATAAATTATATTTTATATATTAATTTAAGACATATAATGTTAAAAATTTTAAATTATGGATATATGGTTCCACTTGATATGATTATGATATATATTATATTTAAATATTTTAAGTAATTCTAAGTGTGTCCTTTATCTCTTTTATAAAAAGGAACCTCCTCTTCTCCATTATCCACAAAGTTTGAGAAAAATATCACAGAAAATCCATGAACTAATAACTTTCTATATTGTTTATATTTATCCCATATATTATGTTCTTCCCCAAATATCATCCTAAGATGGCTTAAGGTGTAAGCCAATGGAGATCTCTCAAAAAAGTGGTAATTATCTTACCAGAGTCTTTCAATGTTCATTTCTTCTTATAATTACTATAAATAAATTTTATCCATAGTAAAATTATTAATAAATTATAAATAAATATATTTATTATTATTATTATGGGAAAATAGTTTTTTTCCTCCATTAGTTTAAATGATAAATGAAAGTATTTCCCGTGCGTACATGTGGACTACCACTTCCATGTAGCGATATGATTTATTTTCCAAACCTTATTTAATGTTCAGTAATTATGATGGATTTAATGTTTATATATAATATTTATGACATAATTATGCATATGAAATTATAATATCTTATCTAACTTCTTACCTTTCCACCCGTTGTAAAATGATATCATTTCTCGTGCGTATGTGTAAACTACCACCTCCACGAAGCGATGTGATTTTTTTCATTTCTACTTTACAAGGATGGTAATAAGGATACATTTAATGAATATATGTGATATTTATTATATAATAATTTTTATATAATAGTTAATTATCATTTAACTTTCTTTTGATCCATATATCAAGAAGTGGAAACATCACTCGTGTGTACGTGCATATTACCCTCTTAACAAAGTGATACAATTCATTTTTCATCACCAATTTATATCAATAGATATTAAAGTGTATATAATGATTACATATTATACTTATGAAATTGTTTATATTTTTTATATGATGGAACCATGGTCAATATACACGGATTGGAACTACTGAATTGAAAAATGAATGAAAAAAACAGTTATCACCTGAAACAACGATGTTAATAAAGAATTATTAAAAAATAGGTGATAAAATGTTATAAGTTAATAATATATGGTATGATATGTATGAATATAACTATTGAATATATTTATAATAAATATATACTCATTATATCGGATTATTAAACCCATTCTAAACATGACAAGACTTGAGGTAAGAGATTCTTATCTCACTTTTATTTCTATGAGATATCTTCCAAATTCACCACTTATTTATTTTATTTAGTATATATACTGAACATTAATATATATTTTTATTCATATCATGAAAATTATAGGTATTTAAAAATCCAACTAAGTTTATTTATTTTATGACTATTTTATTTGGATATTACCAAGGTTGTATGGATTTATGTTACAATCTCATTTATTTTCAAGATTATCAATGCTAAATTTCCATTAAGGGAAATTATATAGATATTATAATTATAACCCAATATGTTTTACTATCCTCTGGTTTTTCCAATATATTTTATATATTTTTCCCATTTTCCTCTCTTTTGTACTAAAAATTATAAATAAAATGTTTAAAAAAACTTACCTTTTTTCTCTTTGGTCGATAACTTTTTTTTATGCTTATGCTATTAAAAATTGTATTATGATTGTTTTTAACTATAATTGATTTTTTTTAAAGGTTATTTTAATTAAAATATAATTTATTAACAATGATTTTAATGCAATATTTTTAATTAATTTTATTTAAAGAAATCATTTTTGACTTATTATAAATGTTTGAAAAGAATGTTCTCTTTTAACATATACAATATAAAAATATTTTACCACCACCATGTATTTTATTTGATTTTAATCTTCCTTTATATGTTTCCATGGTTCTTTTCAAATAAATGTTTTACCTTAATATTTTCTAAATTTTTATATTTTAAATAAGTGATTTGAAAATGAAATGAGAATTTTCATTATGAAATATTTCAGTGATCTTATAAAGGAATTTTTCATCCGTGATAATATCATTTGATGTCACTTAAGATTTACTAGGTATATGATCCAATTATAATATATTTATTTTTTCCATAGATGGTTTATTATTACGATGATGAGATGTTTATGAAACCTGTTTATTTTCCATGGGTTATGTTATGATGATATGATGATTGTTTTGTGATCTTATGGCGCAGATAGGTATGGTTTTCATTATATAATGAGTGGTTAAGTTATAAACCAATAATGGGGGGTTATATTATAAACCAATGATGGTTGGTTCTATTAGAAACCATGTATGAGTGTTTACGTTATATACCAGAGATGGGTGGATCTATTATAGACCTCTGATGCATTAGGAAAAGAATGATATCTTATAAGATAACAAGGACTAGAATGGGGAGTAAACCTAATTAAGTAAGGAAATATGTCTACTATTATAGTCTTGGATGTGATACTTTACTAAGTAAATTATTTTATATTCTTATTTGTATTCCATAAACATATTTATTATTCTTTATATATATTCTCATGGATCATGATTGATTTTTGATGATTCCATACTCTTATGTATTATGAATTTTATGAAAAAACCTTATGATATGATTCATGATTAGAGATATTTAATTTATTAGGTAATATTTTCCCACGTTATGATCATGTTATCATACACTTATGTGTATACTAATTTAGTATCATTGATTGATCTCTCCTATGATTACCCTTACTAAAAATCTGAGCTCACCCTTTATTATAGTTTCCTTTCCCCAATATATTAATAAGGGATCTATAAATGATTCCATGGATATTCTAGAATAAATAATAAATTTTATACTCCATTTTCAAGTTTTATTTCATTTATACATATATAATATGTGAATAATTTATATATCTAGTCCCCAAAGTCTAATAAATTGTCTGATCCTTTGGGATACGATCTCTTGTAACTTGTGCTAATGTTGCAAGATAACCATGGGCTGTGGGTCACTAGAGTAGGGGTGTTACAGAAAATCTATACACATCATTATAAAATAATCATAGAAGCTCTAAAAATAATTTATATTTTCCATAAATGGTGGATTTGATGATTTTTCCTTGAAATATATGTGTTATATATCCATATATTTTAGTTCAGAAGAATCTAAATACCCATCTTGATATAATTTTTATAAAAGTTTCTCATTTACATGGAGAAGTTAGGGATTCCATAACTAAGAATAATATGAATCACATGAACATTATTCATTATCTATTAATAAGACTGTATTTAAATATTCTATATGTAAATAAAATCATTCAAATGTGACATTCCATAACATATGATATATTTATAAAAGTAGACACTCTTATTTTTAAAGTTGAAAATAAATACATCCATATCCATAATGGACGTAGATAAAATGTTTTTAGTTACAATAATAACATAATAAGAATTCATCAAAACTATAATTAAACCAAATAGTAATGTGATATTGTAGTCTATTATAACCAACATAGCTAGTCTTTCTCCATTAGAAACTAAAAGGTCCACCTCACCTCTGGTAATCTTTTGAAATCTACTCAATTCATATACTTTCATAAAACTTTTGGAACCGAATGATGTATCTAATTACAAATTTATATAAATAGAGAGATTACACTTGATAAATAACATACCTAGATCTTCCCACTGCTTCTTTTCTAAAGACAAATCCTTCTTCTAGTGTTATTTATTTCCGTAATAAAAACGTACTACATTCTAATTCTTAGCCTCTCCCTTGATATTTCTCCTTTTAGAAGGGTAGTGTGAAGGTTAATTTGACTTGGAGTTATCCATAGGAATTTTTCCATATATTTAATATTATCAACCATAAATATATAAGGTTTTTCATTATTTATATCAATATCCACTTGGAGAATCAGAGTTAGGAGATCCAATAGTATCATATCTATATTATTCACATTAAAATTCATAATAAAACTTGAGAATATTGGAGGAAGTGAGGTGATTATGATGTTTGTGAAAAATTACTTGGGTAGCTTGAAACCTATAATTTTATAATTCTTAATGTATCCAATCATCTCAAATACATGAGGTTTAGCCAATCAAACTTCCCCAAGCTTTCACATAAATCATTACTTGGAGATATTGTACCTTTATTCTCTTTATTTCTTCAAATAAATATCACTAATATGGGAAAAATTGTTGTATGCATCCATGTATTAATGAATATTCTATAGCTCAAAAGTCAAGTTTGATAACATAATGCATTGGACATCCAATGCATCATCCATGTGTTTCTAGAAAATAAATTTCACCGCTTCACATGTATTCTTAGAGGGATCCGTATAAAATGGGAACTCCATCATATAAAACTTTTTCTCTTGGAATTGTAGATGTGTAAGTAATTATACCACTCCCAGAAGTTAGTTATATTTAGAATATTTCCTTTATCCAAGAGGGATCTCATGGATAGTATCATGGTTTAAGGAATTACCATTTTCTATAATAAATACTTTTTTATGTACACTATCTTTATTACCAAGTGTCACATAAAAAATTAATTTTATTAGTATCCCACTATTTTATCAAATTCAAAACACCCGTGACATTGGATTTAGAATATCACATTTCTTGGATATTTTATTAGAAAGGATCCATATTACCCATCTCATAACCTAGACTATGGACATGAAAATTAGTTGAATGTATTTAGGTATATAGTTATTTCCAACTATATTCCCTCAAAGTTTCACTATATGAAAATTTGTAATTAGTAGTGTGTATTATTGAGTTTCTCAGTGGCTTATACTACTGTGAAAATATTTTATCATAGTTAATATAAGCCACCATATAATAAGGTATTAAAAAATATTTTTCAATGATTTTTGTAATTTCATGGAAATTTAAATAATTTTTTGTAAAATAAATAATTATAAATGGCTTTTACACATCCCATGATAGTTCTAGTTTTCATTTTTTATGATCCATAATATGGTGGTTTTAATCACCACTATATATTTCCACTCTATAGCATCAGTTTAAACCATTGCTAAATTATAGGCTTATATAGCAGAGGATTAAACCACCATTAAAATCTAAATTGGAGAAAATTGAATGTAACTAAAATAAACCTAACTGAAATTAAATTAAATTAATTATTTCAACTAGAATATAAAATAATTGAATTTAATTTACTAGAGTATACTTGGAAAATATAGAAACAAATATTATTTAATTAAACTGAATGGATTTGAAATGAACCAAACCAAAATGACCCAAACTAATTAAAACATAATTAAATCTAAAATATCTTACTAGACATGATCCAACCTGATCTAATTTGAATCAAGTATAATTGATCAAACTAAATTAAATCAAACCAAATGAAAAAAAAAACCCGCCTGACCTGGTCAAACATATATTGATCCATACTAAAACACACTAAACCAAATCATAATGAACTTAACACAATAAAATTAAATAGTACCTAACCAATTAATTTTAATCGAATTGTCTTGAACTGAACCAATATATACTAAACTAAATCATACCAAATTAAACCTAATTGAACTGAACTAGTCTTCTCTATACTAGTCGTAATTATATCAAAATGAATAGAACCCAACCAAACTGTACTGGATTAGAAAAAATAAAATAAAATATAAAATAATTGAATGACACTAAATCCAACTAAAGATAACTAAAGTGAAAGAAATCAAATTAAACTAGGATGACTAGATTTAAACTTAAAAAACCAAACCAAAAGAGTTGACCTTACTCGAATTTAAATGAGTTAAAAAAAAGAGAGAAAAGCAAAACTAAATTAACAATAGATGATCTGAATTAAAATTAATTTAATTATCATGATCTAAATTTAATTAAACTATATGAAATTGACCCTACAAAACTAGACCCAACCAGTTCCACACTAAACAAAAATTAATCAAACTATCCTAAATTAATGAAACTAATAGAACTCGAAAATAATAAAAAACCATAAAACAAGTAAAAATAAGTATCAAATTTTTGAACATATATTTTAAAACATTTTTTAGATCATATATTAAAATAAATACACAATAAAACAAGTCATAAATTTAAACACTTAACACAAAATAGGTAAAAACAATTTCAAAACAAGTAAAAATAACAACTTCCACAACTTAATCACCTGTATTTAAAAAATTACCGTAATAAGTAAAAAAATCAACTAAAAACTAATTTTTGACCAAGTAAAAAAAACTATTAGAATAATAATTTTAGAATACATACAAAATCACTTGAACAAGTAAAAACGATCTCTTGAGCAATCAAATCAACCAAAAAATAAAAAAACAAACTGAACCAAATAAAATTAAAATCAAAAATAAATTTTAGTTAACCTAAACTAACATGAAATGAATTCAAAAAATAATAATTTACAATAAAATAATTTACAAAAAAATAATTTATAACAAAATAATTGATAAGATTATAATTTATAACAACATAAAAACCCAAATAAGTAGTCAAATAATAGAATAATTTATAACAATATCACCAATAATTTATAATTAATCAATTTACTTATTCAACATCACCAGTGTAGATATTAAAATCAATCATAATTATAAATACCACTTGATGAGCGATGGTTATCTCAATCTCTACTCCTTTCTTTCAGAATCTTCATTAGAATTTATTTGAAATTTAAACAAATACACACACATATATATATATATAATTAAATTAATAAAAATTAGTATTATATATGATTTTGAAAATTTGAAATTTACCTCTTGACTCTTTCCAACCATTAAGGTAATCCTATCTGAGAAATTTCTAGTCATACTTAGATATAGTTCTACCAATGTGTTTTATGGAGTGATAACCTTGGATCCAGAATTTTCATATGACTCCTATAATCATGGATCACATTCCCCTAATCATGAATTGTGACTTTAATATTAATTATCACCCTTTTAACTTATGGAGGGATATGAGAACTAAAACCTAGAAAAGATATGAATTTAGCGGATGAAACTGATTACTTGCCAAAGATATGAGATGGGGATGGTATAAAACCCTTCCTCTGTACATGACCAGGATGCTCCTTCCTAAGGACCTAACCAAAATTATCATCCTGGGAGATATAATATTAGTGTTCAGGGTTGGAATCCCGTAATTCAATTATTTTTACCTTCTAATCAAATATCATTTACATTAAAAGTAAAATAAAAATTAATAAAAAATATAAAGTTAAAATTTTGTACCATAATGTCTTTGGTAGGCTCATTCACATAACTACCAATCAACCCATTACCCTAACTCCTTTTCCTACATGAAAAAGATAAAATTAACCATTTTATTCTAAAACACATAAAATTTAATATATAAATATTAGAATTCATGAAAAAATTACAATGGTAAATCTTTTTCTGGAAAACCTCTTCAATCCAGATGCATGAGGGATGATTTTTTTCTCTCTACTTGATACCTATTTCTTGGAAAAATACTACAATAAACAACAAGTAATTTAAAAATAGTTTTATAATTATTTATAAAGTTATATTTATAAAATAATATATTATTAAGTAACTTATGCCTCTCATATAGATGACCATCAATAAAAATATTCCACTACTTTCGAGGTATACCTCCATGTACCTTATTATACATATGTGAAAAGTCTGTGATGTGACATTAAACCCATTCCACAGTATTAAGTTAAAATAATTCCATTTATTAACAATTTTTTTTATATCCATTGATGGGAGATAGCATCAAAAATAGTAAAATATAAAAACATATGTGAAAAATAATTTATCCCAATATTAGAATTCTATTATGTAATTAAATTAAATTTAATCAATGATGATTTATGTATTTATACTACCTTAATATTTGAATAAAATAACTCATTATTACAAGATAAACGAATATGTCACTAATATAAAAAACTAATGGGGATGGTAACTAGATTATAAGAAAACTAGTAAAATATCTAACCAACTATTTCCCCAACATCCTTTGTAAAAACCCCAAAACTCTCAAAGGGTACCATAATCTTCATTCCATTTAGATTCCTCACTTCTAGAATATTAACTTTTACCTCTCTAAAATATTTTTTGTAAAAAATATGATATATGTATAAAAAACCCAAAATGGTTTTTTTAAAATTAAAATTGGAACCTATAATAATAACCCTTCAATATCCTTATGAGGTAATAGAATTAACCACTTTCTATCTTGAAGAATTAACATAACCAATAAAAAATAATTCCCTACCATCACACTATGATGGGTTAAATGAATTGGGGGGAAGTGTACCATATATTTTTAGGAGGGAGGAATAGGGTGTTCCATATGCTGTTGAGAGAGATATAGAGGTGAAATGGATATAGTATGTGAGGTATCTCCTCAAAAAGCAAAGGATTTATGGATAGTGGGTGAACCATTTGTCATTAAGAGAACAATATCACTGAAAAACTTTTTCCGTCAACATTTATATCATTAAAACATGTAAAAAATATCTCAAAATATATATTTTAAAACAAGTACAATATTTAATTTTTCAAAAGTAAAAAATTAATAAAAAAATTGAAATACAATAATAGACACACAATAATAAAAATAAATATTATAATATATATTTATTTAATAAGGGAACCTTTCCCTCAAATAATGGGTGGTGGTTGAAAATAAAATTATGATCATACATAAACAATTAAATAATATAAATATTTAATGCAAACATGTATATAATGTCACATATCTCCAATCATATCATACCTTTCCACGTTCTCTTCAATTTTCTGATCATTTTGAATAACTAGAATTTTTAGCCCTATAAATAATCAAATCGCCCTTGGGATCACTGGAAATTATTCATAACATATTAAATAAAGGAAAAACATTGAGCATAAATATCTAATAATTATACTAAAATATACTAAAAAAGTGTATTTTATGTGTTTTAAATTTATCAATAATTCAAATATCATAAAAATAATTAAGAAATTAAAAATTAAAACCAATTTTCATTCCTTAAATCCCTTATTATCAATTTAATTTATAAATTGTGTGGTCTCAAAAAACATAATTGATAATAATGCTAATACATTCCATTAATGAAAATAGGAATTTGAGAGTGTTCATTAAATAAAATACTGCATAGGTCTTAAAATTGTATATTATATAAACAGGTGATCAATTTTTTTTCTATGATTTGTGATATAGAAAAATGGAAGGTAATGATATAATATGAAACATTAGAACTATTTTAATAAGTATGTTATCATGATCTATTTTCAAGATATTATTAAATATTGAAGTATTGTTTAGGAAATCCAATAATAATAAAATTATAAAAATTAAAATAGATATTACCATGGATCCGTGTAATAAAACATAGTAAAATTGAAATTATGTAAGGAGGTAAAGGGAAAGGCAAGGATTTGGAAGGTAAGTAAGGTCTTAGAAAGGTCAGGCGGGTCTTGGGAAGAAAAGAAGGGGCATAGGGAGGGACCAAAAGGCTTAGGGGATTGGGGGAGGGGGATGGGATAGTGGGACTCTGAGCATGGCAGTTGTAACATCTCGAGATTTTAGTATTTATTATTGTTTATAATACACACAACACCAAAGTAATGTAAATAATTATTTAATACAATATATAATAAAATAAATTCTAATATATTTAAATGATAAATAATTGAAAAAATACATGATTTTGTAAAATTTAAAGGGTTCTATTTCATTTTGGAAAATACCATTAATTCTAGAGAAATTATTTAGATATATTTTTTATTTTTTGATATATTTAAAACTTTTGAGTAAATGATATAAATAACATGTATTGATAAAATTATATTTATGATCAGTAAAATTAATTAATAATATATATATATATATATAATCATTTACTAATGATAAGGAATACTAATCTAATAATTCATTTTTAAACATAATTTTTTTTTTATTTTCAATTTTTTTTATTCAAAAGCAAAATTTATCTTAACTAGAGTGTTAAATTTGTTGAATTTTTTTTATACATGTAATAAAATGAAAAATAATTGATATATTATTTATCATTTGGTTAGAAATAAATAAAAAATCATTTTAAGGTAAAAATAGATATTTTCTAGATAACCATTTATTTATGTGTGTAATTTATTTTAAATTTTTTAGAACCCTTGTTTTAATGATAAAAAATCATGTTTACTAGGATATTAATTAGTTTTATGTTCTATGGTAGCATTTTACATTATAAGTAAGATTGGAGAAATTTGGCTAAGTATAATTCAACATTGGGTTTGAGTCACCGCAAGCAATGACTCTCTATTGAGGAAAAATCACTATCATTTTGTAAATTTTTCTAAATAATGGAAAAACCAACCATAAACAATGAATAGCCACTAGAATGAATTTTTGGTAAAGTAGGGGAAAGGCTCACCACCAGAGGATGGCTCATTATTGAACTAGAAAAGTGACTACGTGTTGGAAAACCCTAAAATCATAGATGAGTCACTACCATAATGAAAAATTGCATAAGTTTCGAGATGACCTACCATCATAGAAGAGTCACCATTTAGGATAAACTTCCATCAGAATGGAAATTTGGTAAATTTTTGGGATGAATCACCACCAACCTAATTTACCACCAACTCAAGTCACCACCAGAGATTATATCACCATTCAAGAAGTATAATTGCCACTATTTTTTCTATTTTGAACTAAATATTTCTAATAGATATATAATCAAATTTAATGCCAAAAATTATTTTAGTGATTGTTATTAATTGTTTTACATGGATGCATTAAAGTCTATGTTAGTTACCAGTATGAGGTGTAGAATATCTAGATGATTCTTCATATATGCTTCTATTAAAAGAAGTTTCATACTTTGTAAGAACTTGGTTCTTATTTAGAGGTTTGGGTTTCCTTTTACTTTGATTTGTTTTTGAGAAAACATGGGAAAACAAGACAAATACTAGAATCATACTGTCACACGACCCGACATAGGGTTACACACAGTGTAATTCTAAGTACAATTTGTGTATTTTTTGCCATATATTATGGGAATACTTAGTGTGTGAGCATGTCGGCAAGGAAGAGAGTAAAAAACCAACTACACACTGTGTACTTCCTAGTAAACACCATGTAGCCTTGTTGGAAGGTCTGGGAAAGTATGTCGATGAAATTAAGCTAAATGAGAAGTTAAATGACATACACACTGTGTATATGGACGTACACACCGTGTATTTTGTGTTTTTCACTTAAACTGGGTAGTATCCTTATTTTTCTATCATTTGGACTAAGGGGTCACCGGGTGGATAAACAACTAGTTTCGTGATTCTTTCCTTCTCTCATTTCATCATCAAGAAACCGATTCGAACACCGTCAGATCCATTGGAATCCTCTCTGTGAGTGATCAATTTATCTTGAGTCGTTCTCGATGATTTTTTTCTCTCAACTGAGTTTTTTAAGGTTGAGATAAGACTCTTGTTTCATAGATCTACACCATTATAGATATAATTGGATGTCATGGCTAGATGAGAAGAGTCATACTCTAATGAGGTAGATGGTCTTGTGCCTCTTCTTAGTTTTTGAGATCTTTGTACATGCATTTATGCTATGCTCCCATGTTTAGGGTGTCTCCTTTAATGGAAATTGATCCTTATTATTACCTAATGTTGTTATGGAAATTAATTCAAAAAATTAAATCATGTTTGGATTTTTTTTATTAAGGGACACCCAATGGGTGTGTTTCACTCAGATAATTATTGTTTATCCATTTTGACCTAGGATGTCTATGGGCATGCCATCTTTTCCCTTATAGGGTTGTTTAAAATGAACTTGGTTATTATATGGGATTGAAATTGTGATAAAATTGTAAGTGTTATGATTATGGATTTGTGATTGTGTTTCCCCTTTTCTCATGGAATGGTTTTTCTTGTCTTAAGTAGGTTGGAAAGTTTTATTGAATCTTAATGATTAAATGTTAACTAGCATTGGGTGATACCTAGGTTCATCTTAGAACACTGTGAATGGAATCACATGACTATTGTACCTTACACCTTGAGTGACACATGGGTTCAACATAGAATTCCATGGACGGACTCGATAGTCATTTGAGTTATATGTCATTAGTGACACTTGGGCTCCCAAGTAGGACAATTGTGGATGGACTAAATTGGCATGATCTTATACTACACATAGAGTAAAACTTTGGGGCTCCCTTGTTGGACCATTGAGGATGGACTAGAATGAAATTATACCAATTTCTATAGTGGAACTTAGGGATCCCTTGTAGGAAAACTGAGAAAGGACTCACAGGATGTTGGTAGAATTGCACTTAAAGTCATACTTGAATACCAACATCAGAATCTCAAGAATGGATTTAGGTTATAATTAAATAATGGAATGGAATGAAATGTGACACGTATTCCAAGACAAATCATAGTCTTGGATTTAGTCTTCACTACTTGTTTAGAAGGTATTCTGAGACTTCTTTTGTTCTTATTTTTCTACAGGGAATGTCGGGCTTAGGCTGAATTCTGATACTTAAATATATCAGTTAATTGAACTGCTAATAAACATAATTAACTTTAAAAATTAATTCTAGTACTTATAGGATTTTTTACTTTGAGTGCCTCATAGTTTACTGCGTTTCACTATTGTAAAATAATGTTGCATATACTCACTGGCATATTGGAACATACCTTAGGTGGTTGCCTACTAGGATTTATTTCTCACACCAAATTTGGGTCATGTTTTTTGGCCCAAATAGACTATATTGATGCAGGTGTCGATAAGGGAAAGGGCCCTTTTTCAGGTACTTGATTGCTGCTTAAGAGCAGGAGATCATGGGACCAAGCCCAGGCTAATGATGCTACTAAGTTTAATTTTGTGTAACCATACTTTGGTATTGTATTGTACTTGATTGTAGTTTATCATATTTTCATTTCCTTCTTTGAACATGTGACATGCTGCATCATTTTGATAGGATATGACATATGGTTATATTTATCTTTCAGTATTCCATTTTTTACATTAGTTGCATGTTGTTTACTACTTTCTCTATTGTTATTATTTGTTCTAATGTGTTACACTCTACCAATGAGGGCATAGTTTCCCCACTATCACACCCTAGGCCCTCGCTACTAGTCGGAAGCCTTTGGCATTTGGAGAAATATTCTTGAGGCCATGTGGCCAATCAGGTATGGGACACCTTTAGTGGAATCCGGACTCGGGAATTTACAAACACCCTCACACAGAACTCACTACAATAAAACCTGTCTAGAAATAGTGAGAGATATATACACATATGAAGAGAGATAGAGATGAACACTAAAATATTAGAAGAAGACTATTGTGATGTGTGACTTATAAAAACCATCTCGTCCAGTGATCAACTATAGGATAAGTGATTCATATTGAACATATAGACTACTTCCTATAAACACATAAGTAAGAGTGTACGCCACTCTATTCTACTGAAAATATCAGAAACTAGAC
This sequence comes from Viscum album, assembly GCA_963277665.1. NCBI lineage: Eukaryota > Viridiplantae > Streptophyta > Magnoliopsida > Santalales > Viscaceae > Viscum > Viscum album. The sequence continues at coordinate 1,101,868,081 of OY728134.1, read as the reverse complement.
TTGAGATACTACTCAAGATGCACTCAAAGAGTCATGAGCTTTAGAGATTATCATACCAAGAAACATACCATCTTTATATATTTTATTTGAATAACCTATTTATTTTATTTATGTTATGAGCAGTGTGTGTTTACTATGTATTTAACACACACACACACACACACTATCTATTAAGCTTTAACTGGAAGATACTTTATATCTTATCAAATAATCATTACATCTATTTTCCCACGTCTAGTTGAAGAGGCCTTATTTTTTCTATAGTTGTTTTATTCCCATGGGTATTGTGGAAGAGGTCCTATGTGGCCAATAATTGTTTTATTCCCATGGGTATTGTGGAATAGGTCCTTGTGTGGCCTAGAAATCTTTTTTATTATACACCATTTCCAGGTTGTTGATCAAAGAATATTTTTATATAATCTTCGTAGAAGCAGGTGATTATCAAGTGGAGAGGATTATGTCTTAGATTGAGATTGAACCTCTTGTATTTGATTCCGCTGTGTGTTTTTTATGTTTGATTTTTTTTATAATTTCATTTGAATCTATTTTAAACTAAAAAAGAATAAATTTTTTGATAGTTAATATTAATTTGTGTTTATATAAGGTTTTGATTGATAAAACTGGTTTCAAAAGTTAATGTGGTTTCCATAATTGTTTTAACTGAGACTCAATCAATGTTTGAGAAATATTTTAAATCATCATAACATACATCAATCACCTATTTTGGTTAACTAGGATGTTTTATTTAATTGGTGGATTTATTTAAACCTAGTTTAGATTAAAAAAAATTATTGGGTCCTCAATTTACCCCCTCTTGAGATACTCTCTATGACCAACATTTGGTATGAAAGGATTTTCAAATATTTTCAACTATGATTTTATTTGTTTTAAATGTCAAAAATTTCTATTATTTAGAATTTTAATTATTTAAATCGATAATAGGAAATAAGGTTCTACTACTAGAAGGAGTCCTTTATTTAATGGAAATAACTATGCCTAGTGGAAAATAAAAATAAAAATTCAAATATAAATCATGGTTTTTTAAATTTGGTATATTAAAAAGGATAAGTATAAGATACCTAAGACTATTATAAAATATTGGGATGATGCTACTAAGATTTCTTATAAAAATAATTAAAAATATATGAATTCTCTTTATTATGCATTAGAAAATGGATAATTCAATAGGATATGTTCTAGTAAAACTAGTTTTAAAATTTTGGATACATTGGATGTTTTACATGATGTAACTATTAATTTTAAAGAGATGATATTGAATAATTATACAATTTAATATGATTCACTAAAAATGAAACTTGATGAGATAATTTATTATATGTATCTCAGGTTCAAGGGAATAATCAATATGATGAGATACCTAGGAAATCCTATGTTAGATAAAGACCATATCATACAACTACTAAGATGCCTTCCAGAGAGATAGAGAGGAACATCTGTTTCAATAAATGAATCCTGTGACATAAGTAAAATACCTATCCAGTAATTTATTGGGAATTTAACGATGTATGAAAAAATTAAATTCAATTGTGAAGAGGATGATGATCCTAAAATAAAGTCAGTTTCTTTCAAGTATACCACATCCAAAAAAAGGAAAAAGGAAAGGTAAAAGATGAAAGTTATAGTGAAAATGAATCACCAATAGATAGTGATGAAGAAATTTCCCTTATAGACAGAAGGTTTAATACATTTTATAAGTAGAAGAAATTCTTCAGGAAACCAAGATATCAAGGAAAGTAAGATAGTAAGGGAACTTAGAAAAATGAATTGAAAAGAGATAAAAAATTAAATGAAACTAACTTCTATGAGTGAAAAGAAGACATATTAAGGTAGAATATCCTAGGTTTAAATAGAAGAAGAAATTTGGGGAAAAAGACAGAAATTATAATAAATCCATGAAATCCATATTGAGTTCTTATAGGGATAGCTCCAATGAATCTAACTCAACTCGTGAAGGGAAACTTGGATGAGCCAACGTGTGCTTCATGAAAAATGATTTTGAGGTACATCTTGTATCTCTATTAGTTAATTATAATCAATCTAAAAATGAAAATGATGATGAAATATCAAAATAAGAAATGTTTGAATCATTTAATATACTTGAGGTCACTTTCAATGAACTCAAAAACACATATAACAAAATGAAGAAATATCATGTTCTATCTGCCATTCCTAAAACTAATCTTACTATAGAAAAAGAAAAGAACGCTCAATTGTTAAAAGAGAATAATGAACTAAAAATTTCAAATAAGAAACTCTAAAAGGAATTAGAAATATTTAAAAATGGAAGAGAAAATCTAAATCAAATTTTAGAAAAACAAATTTCTGCTAAGTACATTACTGGTCTAGGATATCAAACTGGACCGAGAAAAGTAGTTAAGAGCACATTTGTTCCTAGGTATAAATATGGAAATTCTACTACTACAAATTTTTTAAATGGTCCTAATAAAGTTTTTTATTTCAAATTTTTTATAATTTGATTATAGGAAACCCATTAAGAAAATGTTTGTTTATTAAGGATGTAATCACTAATATTTCTAATCATAAGAAAATATGGGTACCAAAATCATTCTTGGTATATACGTTTTTGTAGGAAATCTACATGAAGAGATACTATAGAAATATATGGTACTTGAAGAGATCCTTTGGTGATAATGCTAAAAGAAAGATCATTGGCCATAACAAAATTGGTAACACCAACTCAGTTTTAATTTATAAGTTACTTTTTTGATTGTTTAAAATATAACATGATTAGAATCTCACAATTCTGTTATTATGTTTTTCATGTGAAATTTGAAAATAATTTTTGTAATATTTTTAATTATAAAAATTATTTAGTGTTACTTATTTGAGATACGAGAATATTTATGTTGTTAATCTCTATCATTTTATTTCTCAAAATGATTCTTTCTTAAGTAAATTTTCATGGAGAATCATGTATTTGGAATTAGATATTAAGACACTATAACATTCACTCACTTAGAAAGCTTACTAAGAAATGGTTAGTTAGGGATCTACCTAAACATGAATTCTTAAATGATAAAGTATGTAACCCTTTTCAAAAAGGGAAACAACATAAGATTTATTCTAAATTAAATAAATAAGTTTCAAATTCCAAACCCTTTGAGTTGGTTCACATGGATTTATTTAGACCATCCAAAGTATCTAGTTTAAATAGGAATCACTATGTCTATATCCTTTTATATTAATTTTATAGCTATATTTCATTATTAATTTTAGCTCACAAGAGTGAAGCTTGTTCTTATTTTACCAAGTATTCTAAATCTATAAAAAAATTATGTGGACATAGAATTAAGACCTTAAGAAGTGGCCATGGATGTGATTTTGAAATTCATGACTTTAAATGATTTTTCTCACAAAATGGATATAGTCATAACTTCTCTGCTCCTAGGACCCATAAGCATAATGGAGGTGTAGAAAGGATAAATAGAGCACTTCAAGAGATATCCCATACTATTCTTATTTAATATGACTTACCTATCTACTTTTTTGAAGAGGCAATGAATATATCCTGTTTTATAATTAACAGAGTTTTAATTAGACCTATTATAAACAAAACCCCTTATGAACTTTGGAAGAGTAGAAATCCTAAGGTTAGTTACTTTAGAGTTTTTGGTGTAAAATCTTTATTCTTAATACTGAGTATAATATTGACAAGTTTTCATCCAAATGCGATTAAATAATTTTCTGGGGTTATTCAACCTCTAGTAAATATTATAGAGTTTTTTAAAAAAACCAGGACTATGGAAGAGTCTTTTCATATAAAATTTTATGAGATAGATCCACATAAGCTAAAAACCTAGAAAACCTTGGGGATGATTTATCCACTATGAAATCAAATTCCAAAACTTTTGATTTTTCGGTAAAAAATGTAGAAAAATCACCCATTTATGTAAAACATCCAGAACATGAACCTAAACCTATAGAGGATCCTAAGGTGACCAACCCATATTTTTTTAAAACTATGAGGACTCTTTAATACCATCCTTTATATATTATTTTTGGAGAAGTAGATAAAGGTACATAAAGTATATATTGTCTAAGAAAATAGGTTAAACATCAAGATTTCATGTCACATTTTAAACTTAATAGCATCAATGATTAAATTAATGATGAATTCTAGGTAATGGATATTGAAGAATAACATAATCTGTTTGAAATAAATAAAGTATGGGAAATTTTTGACAGAACAAAAGACACCTTGACTATAGGCCCTAAATGGGTGTTTATAATCAAGTTTAATGAATTTGGAACAATAATAAGGAACAAGGATATACAAGTTGCACAAGTATATAGTTAGGAATAGGGAATAAATATGAATGGAACTTGGCACCTATAACTAGACTTGAATCCACTAGAATACGAATAGCCTATGCATCACATATATATTTTATATAATATTAAATGGTTGTAAAAAGTAAATTCTAAAATGGGTATATAGTTAAGGACTTTTTTAAAAAAACCAATGGATTTCAAAACCCTCATTTTACCTATAATGTTTTCAAGCTAACAAAAGATTTGTATGGTTTAAAATAAGATCCTAGAGCTTGGTATGATATGACCATATCTTTTCTTATTTCAAAAGGGTTTTCAAAAGGTTTTGATAATCCTACACTATTTATAAAAATAATTTCAAAAGATGTTTTAGTTGTTCAAATTTATGTATATGATATTATTTTTAGATATTCAAAAAATTATTTATGTACTAATTTTTCTAAAATGATGAAAAATAAATTTGAAATGAGTTTAATGGGTGAAATGGTATTCTTTCTTGGTTTTAATATTTTTCAAAATAAGTAAGGAATTATTTTAAATTAAATTAAATATACTAAAGATATTTTAAATTTTTTTAATTTGGGTAGCACTAAGAGTAGTGATAATCCTATGAGTACCACCTATAAATTGGATCTTGATGGAGTTGGGAAACTAGTGGATCAAACCAGTTACAAATGTATGATTAGAAGTCTTCTCTACTCAATAGCTATCCAACTTGAAATTATGTTAAGTGTGTGTATGTGTGATTATTTTCATTAAAATAAAAAATATTCACATTTAGTTATTGTAAAAAGCATTATTAAATACCTCATGTATACTACTAATTTATGTCTATTTTATCCAAGAGGACAATCATTTGACTTAGTTAGTTATTCAGATGCTGATTTTGGTGACTACAAGTTAGATAGAAAAATAACCACTAGAACATGTCATCTTTAACGTCCTGAACTTTAATAGCCACCTGAATAGTGTTAAATTGACCTGGCGTTACTATCTTAGGCATACCTTCCTAGATTCCAAAGGCTGACGACTAGCATTGATGGTCTAAATAGGTATAGTGGGGAGGATATACCCTCTCAATGGATAATAATGGCACTGGTCCGAGTAAAAATATATAACATTCAGTGGAAATTAACAACATAGAAAAATCAAACTTGACCCACAGAGGAGAAGAAAAATCAATAGTAGATAAACAACAAAAGCAAAGTAGAAACAACAATAGTGGAATGTAAACCAAATAGCCTATCGGCAATCAATTTCAAATACTACTAAACAACAAGAATGCATCCATAGAAGGTCATACATGTCAATCTATATAAATAGTTCCAATGGCTAAAAAATAGCTGCTACATATTAAAGTAAGCATTATGATACACGAAAAAATGTAAAAACAAAATAAACTCCAGTTAGGCATGAACACGAGGTCCATACCATCTCCATGTCAAAAAACACTATGATCTATTTCATGAGGCTGATATATTTCCTACATGTAAATCCATAAAGTATACATGCATCCCAAAGGGACCATTCATGGTGTGTGATGAATCTCAGTAGGATACCACCCAATGGTGAATACCTATTATAAGTGTTTAATAAAGCATGCATTTATAAGGAAATTAGTAAAAATTTTGATACAAAAAAACATCAACTCCACTGGTACTCAGCAGCCAGCAAAAAGTTTCACCTTCTTCGGCCAATGCAAGAATCTATGTCACGTAACCGAACACCATGTGCCCCCTAACACCTCTTGTATCAAGTACTGACATCCGTAAAGCACGCCCAAACAGTAGTAACCCTAATCGAAAGCCCACGCCTTCCCATGGTACAACAACTAGAGGGGCAACGATGCCTATCCTCAAATAGGAACCAGAGGGACAATGATGTCTACCCTCAAATCAATAACTTGAGGGAAAATGATGTTTTCCCTCAAACTAGTAACTGGAGGGATAATGATGTCTTCCCTCAAATCACAGCGAACCTCTTCTCCCCAACCCGATAGCCTCAACGCTATCCCCTAAAGTCTCCTCACCTTCGTTGTGGCTTCCTATGGAATGAACCCCCAAACCAACTATACCTAACTGCATCTATCTGGGGCCTCTAACCAACAAGTGGTCAAAACCACCTCATCATGGATTCTAACTATGTGCACACTACTCAAAGTTCCTGGTGGGTGGTAATCACCCAAATAAGTTCCCAAGACAATACATCTTTGAAACCTCATGCCCCTGTGACCATGTTGCTCAAGTCCGATGGCCTCGCCATATATGTAACTTAGGCCATGCCCAACCTGACAGTCACACTACCTCAAGCCGATGTCCCTAACGCCCAATCCCATGTTTAGAACCACCCAATGTAATCTGAGCCAAGCCCAACCTGTGTTCAGCATCACTCAACAATACCCAGGCCATGACCAACACAACTTGAAGGTTCATGTATATTCAATATCACACATCAGATATATATAATCGAAATAAATACTTCAAACAAAGAAAAAAACTAAACAGTTGAATTACACTAGCCATGTTCTCCCTTAATCTTTCTTAACAATTCAAACTCAGAAGTTTAATTCATAGCAATTTAATTATAACCATTTTGGAACTTCCAACCAAAATGCACCAAATGAGCAGTGGATTCTAACTCAGTCTTTCTCAAGAATAATAGGATAAGGGAATACCCAACGACATACCACAATAAATATAGTCATTTCTATATAATTAAACATGGGTTTCACTTAATACGCAGCATCATGCTAAAAATACACAACCACCAAATGAATAAAAAACATGAAAGAAGGTATGAAACACCTACTTGAGACTCATTGAAATAGGAACATATGATATCGAGCTCCAATTAAAATTGGATATTTTTAGATCTACATTTTCATCATATCCCGACAGTTCTGCTCGGATGGAAACTATGGTGTGTGAGGAAAATAAATTAAAATGAAAGAGGGTGTGCGGGTTTAGCTTTCCTGATGTGATCTGAAGGCACCGACACATTGAATAATGTGCATAAGATAAAGAATCTAGGGTAAGGTATGTTCTTTGGGATTTTTGAATGGAGCTATTTTGAATTTGGCGAAGAAGAAGACATTTTCGGAAATTTGACACGACGCCCTCCTGTATAGATGAAAAAAATAAAAGTACATGGCGTGTATGAAGGACTAAATGTCGTGTAGTATCCTTGTCTGTATTTTGAGTTAAGAAGAGGTATCCCCACGGCTTATATGCATCACATGGGTTAACACACGACTAAGATTCATCCAGTTAGTGGAAGGAAGATACATGACATGTCAAGTAACAATATAAGCAGTGTAGTAGAAAATTCTTACATGGTCACCACACGACATGTACATGGTTAGAAAATAGATAGTACATGCCTAACCCACCCATAGCATGTACTTGGAAGTACAAGGTGTGTAATCTGAAAATTTCAAGAACATCCCAGATTTCTCAGTTTTCTCAGAAATAAGAAAAAAAAATCAAACCGGGTCGGAATTTTGATCCATTCCAAAAACCTAGGTTCTTACAATATCCCCACCTTAACATAGATTGTCCTTGTGCTATAAAAAAAACCCGGAGAGGGAACTGAAAATACCCATCATGTTCGAAGCAACCTGGACTACCCTGATCTCAAAGGATCTAGCTAAATTCCTCAAGGGCCTCCCCACATTAGGAATTGTCTAACTTGGTCTCAACCCTACAAAACTCACACCATGAAAATTTCCAACGACCTATTTCCTGGACCCATGGTCCTCCCATGTCACCTCGCCACCCATGTACCTCTTCAGGTTCTCTTGTGTCATTTCTGAAACCAAAACATATCTCGCACCGTTTTGGAGTCCTCCTCTACAAGTTCCTGTATCCCATGGATTCCCAAAACAAAACCCAGTGCCATGAACCTCATGTAACCCACATCCTTGATTCCCTGATTCCCATAGATCCTCAATTAACTCGCATCCTCAATGCCCCGATTCCCATGACACCTCAGGTAACCATCATCGTCAATGCATCTGATGCCATGCATCTCATACATATAAATAAATATATAAAACACACAGGAAAATTGTGTCAATACCACTAACTAGCATCTAGTTAGTCCACATATATCATGTGAACCTCATGTACTCAAAATGGACATGCCTCAAATGGTCATTCCAAAAAGAAAACAAGGAAGTCATGACCACCCTGGTGGTGTACCAATAACTTTCATTGGCTCACTAGCCTGCTTAGCCCCTAGAAGCCCCACAGCGTGAACCCTACCTGACACACGACTGCCTGAAGTCTATCCCCACTATAGTGCTTCCCCAGTCACTAGCCACTAAACCCTTAGTTGGGTCCCATTTTTCTATTTTGTATCCTCCACGTGCAGTTGAAACTCACACACCCTCTCCTAGTACCAAACTTGAACCAACTCTAGTTGCCACAGTCTATAATGGTCCCTAACAACCTACCATCTGAGAATGTTTCCTGCAAAACCTCTCGAAATTACCAGCCTGTCCACATGCCCAACACTCCTTTAGAGGACTATTACACTAAGTCCAGACTTGTCCTGGCTACCCACACAGAAATCAAACCACTGATGAACTACTACGAGGTGGTCTAGCTGAGTCCTTGGCCTGACTACCCTACTGGAACTCATCCTGTCCTCACTTCCTGCTATCTGAGCCATCACCTGAAGCCACTGTGAGACCTACATGATACCTTGATTTCTCATTTCCCTTTTATATGTGTTCCTGATTCACCGCCTTTGAGAATGAACCCATCCTAAAGATATTTACCTGGATCTGAATGGCCTTTCGTAAGCCATCCTTGAAGCACAACACCCTTACTGAGTCATCGCTTACCATACCAGGTGAAAAATGAGATAGCTCCGTGAAATTAGCTGCAGAGTCCATGATAGACATGTCTCCCTATTGATGGATCAAGAACTCCCAAGATCACTCATCCCATAATGTATCTGGGAAAAAGAGCTCAAAGAACATGTCGTTGAATTCTTTCCTTTCTAGTCCCTTATGTTTGTGAGCCCAAACATACACATCCCACCAATGCTTCGTCATTCCTCTCAGCATGTAGGTTGGTAGCTTGACCCTCCACCCAAGAGGAGTCTCGAGCTACTCGAAGATCATATTCATGCTCTCTATCTGTTTCTCAATCACCTATGTACCACCATCACCCTAAAAAAGAAGTAGGTGCAGCAATTGGAACTCCTGTGTTAGATATGCCATAAATGGCTCTATACCCTACGCGCCTCTATCGATTCCCTTCAAGACACATAACAGGCTAGTTCGGAGCTGCTCGTCGATCCACGACCAGAATACTGCCAAACCCAGCTATTGTCCTTCATGCACTGGATCCTAAACATGATCTTGTTTCTGAGCCTGTACCTGCGGCTCATGCTCTGCCTGCCCGTCAAGGTTTTGAACCCGATCGTGCTCCTGCAACATTGTACCCTCTCCCATATAACGTTCGAACGAGCCTTCTAATAGGAACCTGCTAAATACCATTAATGATCAGAAAACCCACATATATAAATATATATATATATATATAATGATGATAAGGAAAGCTGTAAAGAGGCAGTGCATAACAACAAACCTTACTCTCCATCACTGAAATCATGACCCATGACATCCTGGCCCCACGACCTCCTTACCTACCCTCTACAGAGCCAAGTATCAAAAATAACTTGGGCCATGCCCATCCAGACGACCCTCATTACCTTAAACTGATGACCGAGTTGCCCAATCCTGATAGTCAAACCACCTCAAACCAACATCCATGATTCCCAATCCTGGTGATTGACATCACGTTAGTAATAGTACCTACCTGCTCGTATACGATCCAAGACCAATCTCATTCCACATGCAATTTTATATAATTTAAATCATGACATATCTATTTCAATAAGCAAGAAATTCTATCGGGAATTTCACCTTTCACATTTCAAAAGCATATATAGCATGGCAGTTGATATTATTCACATGGTATTATCACATCACAAAGAAGATGTGTAGTTATGAAATAGAAATACCTTAAAAACATGCTTATCAAAATTGAAGTAACCAAACCTTGCCATACCAGGAAAAGGTCCAACTCTCCCTTACCAGACTAGGTCAAGGGTCACATATCACAATCAATAACATCACAAAAAAAGTGATCCAACAAGGTGGAAATCATATAAATTATAATCTAAGAAAAAGAAAAATAGTAATTCCAACCCAAGTTAACTTGGTCCATCCCTCATACCCGGGGCTGCAGGCACCCAAGCACAAGCTAGAAACTCAGTTCAAATAACAACCTATCTCCATTCTACTATATCCCAAATAGTAAAAATTGTATTAATAAAAACACTCTCGATATCATTAGTAGTCAGTCAAAAGCTACTACTAAATCTCTATCAAGAACAAAATCCTCTTATATGACTTTGTAACGTCCCGAACCCAAAAAACCACCTAAATTGTGCTAAACAGGCCCGATGATACAACCTTTGGTGTACCTCCCCAAATGCAAAAGGATGATGATTAGTAGTGAGGGTCTAAATAGATAAAGTTAGGAGGCTATACCCTTTGGGAGGATAATAATAGTACTAGTTCAAGTAATAATATATATCAGGCAATGGAAATTAATGACTCAACAGACTCAAACCAGACCCGCAGAGCGGAAGCACAATCAATAGCTGATAAAAAACAGAAGAAAAGTAGAAACAAAAACAACAAAATGTAAACAAAACATCATGACAATAATAAATTGAAACAACTACTAAACAACAATCATATATCCATAGCAGGTCATACATGTCAATCTATATAAATGGAACCAATGGCTAACCAATAGTTGCTACATATTAAGGTAAGAATTCCAATACAGGAAAAAAGTAAAAAAAAACTCTAGCATGGAATGACCACAAGGTCCATACCATCTCCATGTCAAACTACACTAAGATCCCTCTCTTGAGGCTGATCCCTTTCCTGTAAACAAATCCATAAAGTCTACATGTGTCCTGAAGGGCCCATATAGGGTTTGATATGAATCTCAGTAGGATACCAACCAATGGTGCATACCTAGTATATGTGTTTAAGTAGTCATGAATTTATAAAGAAATAAGTAAATAGTATGATGCACAAATAAACATAAACTCCATTGGCACTCAGTAACCACCATGAAGAGTCACCTACTTCGGAAAACGCCAGAATCTCTGTCATGTAACCCGACACCATGTTCCCCTAACACCTCATATATCAAGTACTGAAATCCTGAAGGCACACCCAAATAGTAGTAACCCTACTCGAAAGACCACACCTACCCATGGAACAACAACAGGAGGATGAGCAATGCCTGTCCTCAAATAGGAACCATAGGGAGAAAGATGTCTACCCTCAAATCACGGTGAGCCTCTGCCCCCAACCTGATAGCCCCAATGTTATCCCCTGATGGTTCCTCACCTTCCATGTGGATTTATATGGAAGGAAACCTCAAAGAAAGTGTACCTACCTGCATATATTAGGGGCCTCTACCAAATGAGTGGTCAAAACTATCTCATCATGGATTCTAGCTGTGTGCACACTACTCAAAGGTTTGGGTGAGCGATAATCACCAAAATATGCTCCCAGGCCACAACATCTCTGGAACCTCATGTCCATATGACCATGTTGCTCAAGTCCGATGGCCTCACCATCCATGAAACCCGAGCCATGCCCAACCTGAAAGTCACACTGCCTCAAGTCGACGTCCTTGATGCCCAATCCCGTGGTCAAAACCACCCAATGTAATCCAGTCCAAGCCCAACCTGTGATCAGCATCACTCAACAATACCCAGGCCATGCCCAACACAAACTGAAGGTTCCATCATATGAAATATCACACATCACATTTATATAATCAAAATAAATATTTCAAATAGTCCAAAAAAACTAAATAGTTGAATTTCACTAGCCATGTTCTCCTGTAATCATGCTTAACAATTCAAACTCAGAAGTTTAATTGAGAACAATTAAATTATAACCATTTTGGCACCCCAACAAAAATTCCACAAATGAGCAGCATCCACTAACCCAACCTCACTCAAGCATGACAAGATAAGCTAATATCCAATGACATCCAATAATTCATAAAATCATTTCAATATAATTAAACAAGGGTTTTTCTCAATACCTGATGTCGCGCTAAAAAGCTGCAACCCCAAAATGACCACAAAAACATGAAAGAAGGTATTAACCACCTAATTGAGACTCTTTGATATATGAATGCCTGATATTGAGCTCTAATTTGAAGCCAATCTTTGTAGATCTATGTTTTCATCAAATCCTGGAAGTTCTTCTCGGATGGAAACTATGGTGTGTGAGGCAGAGAAACTAGAACAAAAGAGGGTGTGCGGGTTTAGCCTTCCCTTTGCAATTTTATAGCCACCTACGGATTAAAGAACATATGTCAAATGAATAATTTAGTGTAAGTTATTTTATTCTGGATTTCAGAATGGAGTTATTCCAAAATTGGTGAAGAAGAAGACATTTTCTAAAATTATACGCGATTCCTTCCCATATACCCGAATAAAAATAAAAGTACACAATTTGTATAAAGGAATAAATGCACTGTAGTGGACTTGTACATACTCAGACTTAATCATAGGTATCCATAGGGCATGGATGCACAACACAGGTCAAAAAATAGCTAAGATTCAGCCGTTATGTGAAGGAAGATACACGGTGTGTCAAGTAACACTACACGCTATGTAGTAGGAAATTCTTACATGGTCACCACACAACATGTACTTAGTTAGGACATGGATAGTACACCCCTAACCCAAAAAAGAAATGTACTTGGAATTACATGGTATGTAATTTGGTAAATTTCTAGAATTTCCCAGATTTCCCAGTTTTCTCAGAAGCGAGTCAAAAAAAATTTAAATTGGGTTGGGATTTTGACCTGTTCCAAAATCCTGGGTTCTTACATCATCTTTTGGGAAAGTCAATTGTTTCTTGGTATAGTAAGAAATAAAATTATATTGCACTGTCTACTAATGAAGCTAAATACATAGCTGTAGGTAGTTTTTGTGCTCAGATTTTGTCAATGAAACATGCATTTATAGACTATGGATAACAATTCCGGCATGTATCTATAAATTTGGATAATAAAAGTGATATAAATATTTCGAATAATCTTTTTTCTTAATCAAGAAAAAAACATATTGATATAAGACATCACTTTTTGAGGGACCATTTTCAATAGGGTGATATAAATCTTGAATATTTTGGTACATAACATGATCTTGATGATATATTTACTAATCCTTTGAATTCTAAGAGAATAAACTACATCAAATATGAATTAGTAATGATTAACTTTGGTTAATTTTAAATTTCTAGGATCCATCGTTGAGTTTTACCAACCGTTGAGTTTTACCCACCACTGAGTTTTTCCCACCATTGAGTTTCACTCAACAATTTAATTACTCATCATTGTGTTTTTACACACCATTGATTTTACTCACCATTATAAATCTCGCACCTTTTTTAAATTTTCACTATTTATGTTTAAGTTACAATTACTATTTTAGTTTTATTAATTATTTATAGTTTAATTTTTATTCATTTTAAATTCTATTCATATTTTTTATTTTCAATTAATAAATCTCTAAATGATATAAAATTAGAACCCATTTAATTTCAACATTGAACTTTTCTTACACCTTTCTCTCAAAATTTTCCTCGACACATTCTCCCAACCTTCGACATTACTTTTCCTATTTCTGAACCTTCTTAGTTGAAAATTTAGGGTAATAGTGAAAAGATATTTATAGTCTTCATTGTATGAGTCGCGTCCTTTTAAAAAATAGAATGGTAAATTGAGATACTCAGTTATTTTGAACCTGTAAATCCTTATCTTTCAAAGAGTTTTGTTGTTCCCCAAAAATAAGTTCAGGGTAAGTGGTTTCTTTAATGTAGTCAATGGTACTTAGAGTTCTACACAACCAAGTATGGGTGGAATAATTCTCTAGTAACAAGAGACCCTTCTATCTTAGGTTAATACAAAGTTTTACTTGTTTGTAGAGTTCAGTTTGGAAGAAAATGATGGCTGGATAAGAAATAGAATCAATGACCATAAGGTTGAATTTTATTCAAGGTAGTGGGAAAAATGGTTAAGAGTTCCTCATGAAGGATTTTAAAATGACTATTAAGAAACCATTCCAAATGACAGTTACACTTTTTTCTATAAATATACTTTGGTAGAGTTAATAGGAGATGAAATTATGAGAAGGCCAGTTGCTTTAGATCATGATGGGTAATTCAAGTTTCTCTTCATGTTCGTTTATCATATTCTTTGTCTGAGAAAAGAATATTTTTCGATAATGAGGTATCATGATTTTTATTTTATATTTATTTTGAAAAATGGAGATAAGATAAATTTGTGTAGATATATAATGCTTCAAATGATGGAAATGTTCAATCCTTATTCAAGAGAAAATTCCCTTATAAGCCCAATGTTTATTCCAGTTATTCTAGAATCCAAATGTCTAGTTAGTGAAAGTGATTAATTGGTAGTGTAATATGGAGGTTTATACATCACAATTATTATTTTTAAAAGGATAAAAATTAGTTGGAATCCTTATAAGAATCAATGAGTAGATGATAGTGAAGGACATTATAATTATTTTAATTTGATTGACCATACATTGAGACCAAAAGATATTATGGACCCTGGATTGGATTCAGATGAGGTTGTTGGATATCATGATGAGGAAGAAGAGGTTTATTCTTATAGTGATAAAGTTAATAAGCTTTCTATAGATGAGGGTAGTGACCCGGATTTACCTCAAAGCTCCCCAGATATTACCTAGGGTGATCCTATCCCTCCTAGACACTCATTATCAGAAAATATATTTTAGAATATGGTAGTGTTGAGGAAGAGATAGAAGTTTTAGGTGAAGATCAATTTAAGAGTACATACAAATCCTATGAAGAGAATACAAATGATGAAAATGATTATGAGGTTGAAGAAGTTGAAGAAGGAGATGGTAATGAAAATAGAAATGGAAGTGACATTAATGGCTATTATGATGGTCTTGATGGATTCATTAGATCTAACGATGAGAAAATACCACAAGAAGTTGTCCCTCCTCTAGGTGTATCAATCTCTAGATCAGAAAACAGACCCAACCTTGTAGCAGATGTGGACTTGGCTGCTAGAGAAGAGAAGGAAGATGCAATTTAGGGGGAGGAATACCCAAGTCTATAAAGTCATAAAGTTAACACTAATATTAGAGGAGACCTTAATGAGAATTTTGATATGGTTAGGTGGGGGTTGAGAAGACAGTAGATTAATAGTTAGTGGTTGAATAGTCAGTGGTTGAGGATGTTATTGCTAAAAAATGGATGTTGGGCCTGTTATTATTGAGAATACAATGGTTGAGAAGAGATAAAATACATAGATGGGTGTTTTACCTACTGTGGTTGTGTATACAACTACAAATCCTACAGGTTTTGAGACTCTTGGTAAGTCTTATGTTAGTTGGATGAACTCAATGTTTTAAGAATGGAAAAAGTTTATTGGAAGTCCACTAAATCATGGTGGACCCACTATTCAAGAAGTAAGGGATCCTAAGGGATCATTGGTTGATTAGATTCATACAGCCGGTTAGTTGTGTAGGTTTGATTCTGGGAGAGTTTTTCCCCTACTTCTTTAGTATCAGTTGATGTTATCACTAGAGGTGACTTGGATTATTTTAGAGAAAATATTTTATCTGAATTTGGGTTGTTTCTATGAAATCAACCCACTTTGGTTACCAATCTTGTGATAAGGATTCCATTCATTTTCTGTTTCTTTTGATTCATCATATTCATCCCATGATGATTCTTTATATCATAGAAGTGTATGTCGAAAATATAATGTTGTAAAATGAGATAGAAGATTTGAAATCAACATTGGATGAGATGAGGTACTCCTTTGATAATTCCATGTTAGTGTTTTCAGAGAGGGTGGAGAATATTTCTACTATAGATTCTCGTTCCATTACTCTAGCTCCTTATTTTGATATTATGATTATTAGGAAAATTGTAAGAGAAGATATTAGAGCTGATTTATGTGGTGAACCTTCCATACCTCAGGAGATTTTGAGAAAGTTTGAGTATTACAGTGATCATGACCATATGATGATTTGATAATACATGAAAGAAATGAAGGCCGATATGGAAACCATCAGTGAGTCCATAAATTATTATATTCATAGAATATATTATAAGTATGAGTTAAATGATCATTTAATGTTTCTAGATTAAAATATAAGAATTCCCCCAGTGACTCAACCATTAAAAGAGCAAGTAAATCAGTTAAATGCAACGACTCCTTTGTTAAAATTGTTTATTGAGGAGGAGAATGATTTCTTCAGTTTGATAAAGTGTAGTGGAAATATCATTATGGATTTCATAAATATCATAAAGCCATTTTTTCATATGTTTGGAATTTCTGTGGGGGATCATGATTCTAT
Organism: Viscum album; assembly: GCA_963277665.1. Taxonomy (NCBI): domain Eukaryota; kingdom Viridiplantae; phylum Streptophyta; class Magnoliopsida; order Santalales; family Viscaceae; genus Viscum; species Viscum album. Next base: position 1,101,851,284 of record OY728134.1, on the reverse strand, counting down.
ACCACTTGAAGCTCATCTAACCCCTCAAGTTTTAGATACTGAATACATCAGGCCTAGTGTCACAAGAGATCCCAATGTACCTTCACTAGATCATTTCCATCCTTTTAGCTTATATCCCTGATAACCAGTTCAAAACCTTAGGCCAATCATCATCAGAGAGACTCTTTCTCTTATTTATGTTCCTACAACTATTCCTAGAGGTCCCTCAGCATCACCTAATGATACTTTTACTTCAGAGAATGGGAAGGGAAATTATTCTTTTGATACCTCTTCCTATACCAAAATGCGTTGATGATTATCCATTTAGTCTTTGATAGAAATTATTTTGTATACCATTTTCCTATATTTTTTTTGAGTCAACATATTGGAAATCATGTTGTTCTTAATATTATGTTACATTTCATTTCTTGTTCAATTTTTTATTTATAATTTTTGATAATCCTAGAATGGGGAGAATGATTTTTGGAATTTATTGCATTTATTTATTTTATATAGTCATATTCCTTTAATATCACCCCTTCAATCCTTTACTACCACTCTGATATTCCTTGTGATAACTCTTTTCTTTCTATTTCCTAAATACTCTCCTTTGATAAATTAAATTTGATACCCTGTTTATATTATTTATCTTTGATACAATACTATTTTCTCTGATACTACCTTTTATAATTAACTCTGATACTCTACTTACCATTGTTATAAAGATCACAAAATCATGTTTATTATGGTATTAATGAGTTTTATATTCTATGGTAGCATTTTATAATCTAAGGGAGATTGAAAAAAATAGGAATAAGTATAACTCACCATTGAGTTTGAGTCACCAACAACAATGACTCGCCATTAGGGAAAACTCATAATAAGTGTGGAAATTTGGATAAGTACTAGAAAAAAACCTACCATAAATTATGAATCACTGTTAGAATGGATTTTTTGTAAAGTATAGAAAAGTTTCACCACCAGAGGATGACTTTCTATTGAACTAGAAATTTGAAAAAGTGTTGTAAACACCTATCGTGAGAGATGAGTCACTACCACAATGAAAAGTTTTCTAAGTGTTGACATGTCCTACCATTAGAGAAGAGTCACAATTGAATATGACCTTATATAAGAAAGGAAATTTGGTAAAGTATTGGTATAAATCATGGAAATCCTTTGTAACTTCCAGTGATTGTATCACCATTCAAGAAGACTCACTACCATTATTCTGTCTATTTTAAATTAAATATTCCTAATTTATGTATTATTTAATTTAATTCCAAAACTTATTTTAATAATTTTTTTTAATTTTTTTTACAGATATGAATTAAACACTATGTCATTCTCTTGTACGAGGTGAAGAAGATCCAAATTATTCTTCCTACATGCTACTATTAAAATAAGTAGCATAATCCCTCATACATAAATCACAGTAATAAAAATTGTGAAGATATATCAAGAGATACACTAACATACGAATACAACTAGAGCTAAACATTGCAAGATCAGAATAAGATTGTTTTGTTGTGTGACTTGTACAAAGAATCACTACTAGTGATCAACTATAGAATAATTGAAGCATATTTAACATTTAGAATACTCCCTATAGACTCACAAGAAGGATTTTAAGATACTTTGTTTGACTAAAAATATCTTAAACTTGACTCAAGATACCAGTCAAGGTACATTCAAAGAGTCACGAGCTTTAGAGATTATTAGACCATGAAACATACCTTCATTAGATCTTCTATTTTCCCAGTCAATTTATTTTATTTACATTATGAGATGTGTGTGTTTACTATGTGTTTAACACACACATTTTCTCCTAATAATTAATAATAAGATACTTGATATCCTCTCAAACACTCTTTACATCTATTTTCCCACATGTAGTGGAAGACTTGATGTGTGAATTATAGTTGTTTTATTCTCATAGGTATTGTGGAAGTGCACTTGTGTGGCCAGCTGTTATTTTATTCCCATTGTTATTTTTGAATAATTACTTGTTTGGATTCTAAATACTTGTTGTTTTATACTCGATATAGATTGGGGATCATAGATTTTTTTATATAATCTTCTTAGCAGCAAGTGATTTCCAAGTATAAGGAATTAAGTCTCATATTGATACTGAACCTCTTGTATTTTAATCTACTATGTGTTTTGTTAATGTTTCCTTTGTTTTTTATAATTTAAACTAAATCTATTTTAAACTACAAACAAAACCACAACTTTTATAGTTAATCTTAATTAGTGTTTATATAAACTTTTGATGGAGTAAACTGGTTTCAAAAATTAATGCGGTTTTCCTAATTATTTTAACTAAGACTAAATAAATATTTGAGAAATATCTTAAAAGATCAAAACTTATATTGATATATTATACTTAAAATTGTTTGTTTCAATTAATTTGGGGATATTATTTAAACCTATTTTAAATAAAATTAATTTATTTTGTACTCAATACACCTCTCTTGGGATACTCACTTCGACAAAAAATTGATAAATTAAATTAATAACTACTGATGAATGATTTTAATGAAATTTATCAATAATATTTTTAATAAAATAAATTAACAATATTTTAATGGTTTTTACTAGTTAATAAATGATAATAAATTCAATTTTTTAGGTTAAAAAATATTTTTTTTCTAAAAATGGTTTTATTACGTTATGTTATCTAAGATTAAATTTTTTTACCACATTTATAAATTGAATATTTCAAAATGGATTCATATATAGAATCATATTATTTAATTTTTTTAGTTAGTATAATTTCAATTTTATTCAATAATAATAATTACCATGGTAAATGTTTTTCACCACGATGAATAGTAAAGGGGTTAAAAGGGGGTTAAACTAAGGGATATGGAACAAATTTCACTAAAACATGTATAAATTTGTTTTTTGGAGTAATTTACTAACCCAACTATTTTTATATTATATATTTTTGAAGTTAGTACAACTTTAATTTGATAATTTAATTTAATTTAATACGAAGGTTTAAGTATTTACAAGAGTTTCACCTCTGAATTATAAAAGGATCCCTTAACCACCTCACTTATCACCACACCTTCATCATAGTAGTTAAATCAATAAATAATAAAATCCATACCCAAATATACATACCATTTCCTAGATGGTTTTTGTCCCAAAATATCAATCTAAGAAGGCTTAATGTGGTCCATAAAGGAGGATATCTGAGGAAGAGGAAGTTGTTTTAACTAAGTACTTTCATGTTTATTTCTTTTTCCAACTCCAAAATATATATTATAACCATACCAATATAATTAAATAAGTATAATTAGTATAAAAAATATTATTATTTTTATGTTATAACCATTATCTAACTCCCTTCATCCATTGGAAAATGAAAACACCATTGTGTTACTCGAGGACTACCACCTCTATAAACGCCATGTTTTATTTTTCATTACCGAATTTCCTAAATGGTTCTAAAATGTATTTAATGTATAAATATGATAATTTACACATTATTAAGGTTCTATAAAGTTATATTTTATATTATATTAATAATATTAACAATAAATGGCCATCGGGACATTTAACGGCCTAAAATAAGCATACTAAGACACTTTGAAAGAAATAACTTCTTACCATTCTATTTCATTTATCTTCTTCATATACATATTATTAAAAAATTCTTTATCAATTTAATAAATTATTTTTAAAAATCAATAATATTCTATGAAATTGATAAAATTATTATGAAATAACATGTTTGTACTCATTTAGTCGTTATAACATGCTCTTGTTTAGGTCAATTTTACCACCTATATGAATGATGTTATAATGCTTATTTCATGAATGATTAGGTAATGTTAAATAATAATAATTCCATATAATAATTTTTAATTTAGTATGGTTTCATAATTTTGGATTGTTAAAATTCAAAATTATATTTACCTTAAATTCAACTATTTTGTTAATTCAATAATCACCAAAAGTGAATTTTTATGCGTTCTATGTAAGCCGTTAACTAAAGTTACAAAAGTGGATATAAATATAAATAAATATATCAAAATCATAATTAAAATATTCATAAACATTATGTAGGCTATGAAACCATGACCAAGGTTCAAGGACTAGAACCTCTAAACCAAAATATGTTTGGAAAACATAGTTGTTTACATCTGAACATTAATTTTAATAATGAATTATTGATAAATGGGTAAAACTAAATTATAAATGAATGGTATCAATAAATATATATATATATAGATAAAATTATTAAATATATTAATAATAAATATACATTTATTATACAATATGTTATAATGTATTTTTCATATTAGGAATCCATGGTAAGAAGAATCATAACTCAATTTTCTTTCACTGAGTTGTATTATTTATTAATTGAATATTCTATTCTAATATTATGTGAATCATAACCTCAAACTATTTTTTATATATATACTTTTTTTATTCATATTTTCATTTCTTCCATGTATGAAATTATCCTTAGTAATGGTTTAGACACCTGAGGGGGGAGGGGGTGAATCAGGTGGTGTCTATTTTTACAAAATTCCGTGGCAATATTTTAATCCCTTTGGAATTAAAACTATATTTATAGTTAGTGTAGTAATATTTATTTATATTTAAAAAATCAATCATCAACAACATATTTAAAAGTAAATTAGATAAAAAGAGATTTTGGTGTTTACAAGGTTCATCCAGAAAGACCTACGACTTGCCTTTATTTCCTATTCACACTGATTAAGGATTCTCAACTATAAATAGTGTCAGATTATAATGGGTTCAGTGCACCCTGTGAGAACCATCTAGTCACTAATACATTTGTTTTGAGTTTTTATTTATATTGTTTTTTTATTTTTTTATTTTTTGAGTTCCTGGGTTTATACTTTTGGTTTTTTTTGAGAAAACAGACCCTGGGGAATGGTTGGCATATGGTTTTTCTAACCATGCGACTAATCATGCGAGGTTTAGTTTTTGGGGACAATGTAATTTTACACAATTTGAGAATGTTTTTTCAAGCCATGTGAGGCTTAGTATTAATCATTTGACTTTCGTTTTTGTGAGGTAGTCTCATCCAAATATTTGGTGTATTATTTATCTAAATGTTCTACCAAACCATGGAAGTTTTCTTAATATTTAAAATATTGAAAAAGTTCTATTTTCCCTTAAATTAATTTTAGTGTTTCCCCCCAATTTCTATCCCATTTGATACAAATATTCTTCCCCAAACTTTTCAGGGTATCCTACTTTATTTTGGTTGGATTCACCTTGAATCCTTGTTTTTTTCGCTTGATAAACACCCATTTCTTCAAGTTTTATTCATCTTCCCTACATTTATATCCTTGTTCTTCCATTTACATGGAAGGTGAAAACCTAGAATGTAGTTTTGGATGAAATTGTGGTTAATAATTGGTGTTTTGGATTTATTTCTTATGGTTTAGGTGTGTGAGGTCATGTCCTTACTAAATCAGGTGGTTTTTGTTGATGGTGATGAGTTTAGAAACATTTTAGAGGTGATTATATCTATTTAAGGTAATTTTCCATGGATAGCCACTGAATTATTTATTTAATTTTGTTTTTGTTTATTAAATTTCCATCTAATTGATTCATGGATGATGTTTAATCCATGTTTTTTGAGATGCATGGTTTATTGTGGGATATTTTATGTTAAAGTGGGTTTTTAAAGGGGGTTGGTTTTAATGAAACCCATGTATTTGATAAAATAAATCAAAGAGATTTTATGGTTGGAAATGGATTTATAATAATTTTTAAGAAATGGTTTTACCTTGAGGAAGGTGATTTATTGAAATGGGAATGTATATTTTTTAAAATGGACATAGAATGGATTTTATTTATGGAACTTGAGATGTTTATATCTTTGGAAATGAGTAGCACAAGGGATACCTTGGGTGTATCAATGTGTTTTCCAAGAGGCCAAGATATTCTTTAGGATGAAGACTAAGAGAGATTCTACTTTATTGACAAAGATACCAAAAGTGATTTTTGTGATTTGGGCCTGAGGATGACCATGAGATCTCCCAATATTCTTTTTATATTGCTTATATATAAAATTTTTGTTTGGCCCAAATCACATTAGATCCTTATGGTTATAATCCATGGTGCACATCACTTATTATTGGTTGATTCATAAACATTAATATATTGTGTTAGTGCCTTATTTTATTATGATATCATGAGTTACAACTATTTCATCTTATTTGATTATATAATTATGTTTATAATTATGCCTTTGTTATTCCTTGTTTGAGTAGGTTAAGAATTTTTAAGATGAATGGCTTCTATTCCTTTACTTGAGCCCTGTTGATTGAAATTTTGGAAAACAAGTTTTGTTTAAATAAAAAACAAAGGGATTTCAAAGGAATGATTTCAAATGAAATTTTTTCAAAGTGGATTAGTTTTAGGAAAATAATTTTCAAAGTAATTTAGTTATTTTTAGGATTTAAATAGATTCATGGTGGTATTATATTGGTTTCTTACATCACACCTTATATATACCGTTGGGTGTGTGTATACTTTGTTTTTAAGGACACATGTAACATAATGGGAACTATGTTATTAGGTGGATCTTCATGATTACTGCTATATGAGGTCCTTTCATAGAGGATTCATGGTCTCATAATGTTAACTCATGAGGTTATTTTTTGAGTCTTTGTATCATTGGGATTTATATTTTGGATGGTTAGGTCTTTGATCCTGATTTTGGGTTATTGATATTTTGACTTGAGATACCTTGTATATGTATCATTTATGACATGTTATGTTTGATGTAATAATATTATTTATAGAATTTTATTTTAGTAAGTATTTTTTTACTCTGGTTGTATGTTTATTATTGTTGAATCTGATTATATCTGTGTTTCTATAGAGTCTTATGGATGGTTCATACTAGTTTACCATGGTTAAAACCATTCCCAAGTGGTTATTCATTTTCCGCCGGTGATTTTTGATAGCAATTTACAATGCACTTTTGGCCTTATGGAATTTCAGGTTAGGTGACGGGTCAGGTTGAAACTAGTTGGTTTTCAAAAAAATTATATAGGAGTAATTATTTTATTTGGTGTTAGCGGTAGACCAAATATGGAACTATTTTTTCTTTAGAGGTAGGAGAATAGGATTTTCTGGACATCTATTATTTGTGTTGAACATAAGTTTCTATGGGTGGTTTGAGGCTTTGTTTTTGTTTTAAGTGTGGTTATGGATTGTTTTATCGATATCTTGATGCAATTACCTATTTATTATATGTTATGGGTTAAACCCATGTGTTGTTTTGTGTTTCTGGGTGAAATAGAGAATCTTGTAGGAGGTGTATGGTTTAGGAACACTGTTAATAGTAACCGTGTGACATTTCCTATCTTTTTCTAGTGTCACTTTCAGGATTGGAACACAATTTTCTTAACTATGCGACCAAATAGGGTATTATGGTAAGGAGTTTAAAATTTTGAAAATTTCATCCATTATTCATTTTAAAGTGTTACTTATACTAGTTTCTTTAGACCAATTATAAGGGTTGTTTTTGTTTAATTGTTGATTTTTGATATTTGATTATGTATTTAATGAGATTATATTTTCTATTTTATAGACAATTCATCCCAAAAGGACCTCATCTAGGTGTTGAGAGGGTATTATAGAGCTTGTCCCAGAATAGGGACCCCTAGTTTATCTATCTTTAGTAGAGTTAGTGAATCATAAAATCCAATCCTTTAGATATTAGGGTAGCTACGAGAAGACTTGGATAGTTAACCACACCTAGGAGTTTTTTATGAAAAAACCATTGATTTTATATGGTGAAAAGGGATCCAAAGCTCCTGAGTAGTTGTTGTAATAGATCAAGTGAATATTTTAGTTTATAAAGACCACCGATACCTCATAGGTAGTATTCCTTACATGTATATTGGAAGGAATGGGTATAAAATGGTTGGAATCCATGGTGAAAGTGGTGTGACATGAGGATATCCCATATAATACTTTTAGAGTGGCCTTAATTAGTAGTTATACCTAGATACCTTGAGGAAATTGAAGGTCCATAATTTTGTTATATTGGAGAAAGGGTATTGTTCTGTGCTAGATTACACTACTCATTTTACCAATTTGTTTCATGTATCTCTTAATCTCCACACAAATGACTTTCTCAAGGCTTGACATTTTCACATGGGCTTGAAGGATGAGAATAATTCCATGATCCTTCTTCTTTTCATACTATCCTATATTGAGGTGGTTGATAAGAAATACAAGGAAAAGGTAGACATAGCTAGTAATAAACATCATAGTGGTTTTTATTTAGTGTATGGTAGCCATATATTTTCATCTATTTAGAAGCAGAAGTGGGATGTAACCCATCTGGGTAGTTGTAAGAGTGATAAATAGTCAATGGATACAATTATAGTGGGTTATTCAAGGTTTTAGTTTAGGGTTTGTTATTACTATAGGAAGGATAGTTGTACCAATCCTATTTTACTATATAATCCAAGTAAATTTCACCAATGTGGGCTTCCTGACCATGTTTATTGATTTTTTTGAGGTTTCTACATTGGGCAGTGGCCTTGTTTCTATGTTCTATAAGGGTTATTAGGTACTATATGATTATTACAAGTTTATAGGATCTCTCCCTCAATGTAAATTGGATTCTCAATAAGTGAAAAGTGCTCAAGTTAGGCTTCAGTAAGGTTTTCATCATGCAGTAGATGTGGTACCATATGACATCGAATGCAGACTGACCAAAATGAGTGGTATAATGTTTATTGCCTCTTCTATGGAATTTTTTTATTTGATATTGGATACTCCCATTGATTTATATTGATAAAGTTTCTTGTTGGTGTTGTTATTCTAGTATATCTGATGCATTTTGTTATGATATTAGTTACTCCACTAGGTAGGAAAAATGAAAAAGGTTTCAAGTTCACAAAGTGTCATGTTTTAATTACTAATGTGGAAATCATGTGGAATTTCCTCATATTGGACCTGGAAATGTTTTATCTCATACTTGATATGGATTGGTTGATTACTTTTAAAGTTAATTTTAATTACGATCACTATATGGTCTAATTTTTGTCTCTTTATGGGAGCACTCATGTCTCCTAGGGTGAGTGGGATCCGTGATCTAATAGGATAGGGATCATTTAACTAGAGATAGATTTTATTTCATGCCACTTTTCAAGGTTATTATTTAATTTTTTATAGGATAGTTTACATTGTTTTCTTTCCATGGTCACAGGAAGGTACCCAAATTCATTTCTAAAAGATTTTTTGGGTTTCCTCTCTAAGGAGAGATCAAGTTTTCTATTGATCTACTCCTTGGAAGGAGCCCCATTACCTTTCTCTCTTACTATATGGCTCCATATGATCAGAAAGAGATGAAATATCAGATAGTGGACCTCGAGATTAAGGGTTTTATTCATCCAATCATTTAACTATGGGAATTTATAGTTCTATTTGAAAATAAGTTAGATGCAAGTCTATTAATTTTCATACATTATAAGAACCTTAATCAGGTGACCATAAATATTTTTCTTAGTTTTTCATAGACTAAATACATATTTCTTAGAATTGATGATCTTTTCGATCATCTCAGAAGAGATTTTCTATTTTTGAAGATCGAATTGAGATTAGGGTACCACCAATTGATGGTCTGAGAAGAGAATGTACTTAAGACATTATTTTAAAGTTTATATTGATTGTTTGAGTATTTTCATCGTTGGATCTTACCAATTCTCATGTATTATTTATTTCTATAAGGAACCAAATATTACATCGTATTTTTGGACTCATCTATCATCATGTTTGTGGATGATATATTGTAGTATTACAAGATAGAGGAGGATCACACTGACCATATAGAGGTTGTTTTAAGAATCTCGAGGGGGAATCATCTATACACCAAGCCATCTAAATGTCAGTTTTTGATTTAGAAAGTAAAGTTATTGGGATACATGATTTATGATAGGGGTGTTTCAATGGATCCTGAGAAGCATCAAATAGTCATGTTTTAGGAGGTACCTAAGAATGTTTTTTAGAATAAGATATTTTATGGCTGATATGTTATTTTAAATACTTTTTGGGACTTATCTATGATAGATTCTCCCTTGATGGATTTGAATAGGAAAGGGGTTAAGTTTAAGTGTATTGATAAGTGTTAATGTTCTTTTAAAACTTCATAGTCTTGTTTGAAATCCACACCAGTTATTATTTTTTCTAAACTAAGAAAATATTATATAGTGGATTGTGATCCCTTTAGTTTGGGGTTTGGATGTGTGCTGATGCAGGATTATCATAGGGTGGCCTATGGATCATGGTAGAAATGTCCACATGATAAAAATTATCCCACTCATAAACTGTAGTTGGAACCTAATATGCATGCATTGAATATGTGGCTTTATTACCTAGTTATGGATAATTTTACAATCTATTTAGATTATCGAGTCGAGAGTTATATTTTTACACATAGGGACATGAAACTCTAGAAGATGGATTGGATATAGTGTCTCCAAAATTTTGATTTTGATATTTCTTATACACCCAGAAAGGGGAACATTATCACTGATTTCTTTTGTATAATGTTTTTAATATAGGCTAATATAGAGTTAGTGGATAAATTGGTATTAATCTATTTTTTTTGAAAATCTGAGTCTTTAAGTGCATGATGATGGATAAAAAGTGTTCTCGACAAGTGTATGGGTCACAACCTATCTTATTGATCGGGTTAGGAGTGAGTAGATATTTTACACATAGTTATAGTAGATTAGTATTGTTCTAAATGGTGGGGATACCATGAGTGATTAGTCATAGTCTTTTGAAGGTTATCTCTTTTCATGAAGTGACAGGTGGTTTCTTTGGTCTAGAGGTATGAGGTGATACATGAGGCACATCATTCTAGTAGTCTATAGTGCGTGTGGATACCAAGATGTACTATAACCCAAGGAGTAGGTATTGTTGGTCTGGGATGAGGTGATCTATGTTAAATATTGTTTCTTGATGCTTAAACGTCTATATAATCAAATATGAGCACCAAATACTTGTCGGGTTGTTTCAGACTCTTCATATTCCAATGTGAAAGTGGGGAAAGATCTCAAATGATTTGATTATTGGTTTCCATCATAATTCAAGTGGGAAATATGGTATATGATCCATTATCATCCATTTAATGAAATAAACCCATTTTTCCATCATAGAGTCAATGAAGGTTTAGGAGATCAAGAACTTATATGTTCAATAGGTTTTTAGGATTTATGCAGTTCCCTCAGTGATAGTTTCTATTAAGGATTCCCATTTCACTTATAAATTTTGGAACGAAATATAGGAATCCATGGGGACCAAACTAAGGTAGAGTCCCATGTATCAACCATAAAATAATATCTAGTCTGAGTGGACCATTCAAACCCTTGTGGATATGCTACAATAATGTGTTATTGACTTTGGCGGTTCATGGGATAGTCACCTATTGTTGGATGAGTTATCTTATAATAAAAATTATCATGCCTAAATCAGGGTGACCTCATTTGAGGTATTATATGGGCGACTGTTCCAGTCTCTTTTTTGATGGGTTGAGGCGAGTGATTGTTCCATGTTTTGAACGAGTCTCATATATGATAATATAGAGAGATTGTTACTAATTATTAAAGTTATAAACAAATTATCATTTCTAGAAATTTTATACTAATTGACATCATCGTCCATTATAGTTTGAGTCTAGTAAACAAGTGTATCTTTAGTTACCAGTTTGGATAGGACCCCATCTCTTAGGAAAAAGGGGGTGACATGTTATATCATGAGTTTTTGATTTGTGTAACATATTTGGAAGGTATCCTATTAGTTGGAGTTTCCACCATGTATGAAATAGATTCATTACATCTTTCATGTATCTCAACTAAAGAGATACCATTCAGATCCATCTCATGTGATAGAGTGGAAAGACTTAGAGGTGGAGCCTCATGTCACCATTGTGGAGAATCATATTCATATTGTGGATTATCAGAGGAAGGTGATACATGGTAAGTGTATCCCACCAATTAGTGAGATTCAGAAATGTGGTGGCAACATTCATGAGAAATGGGAGCAGAAATCTTTAGAGATAGAGTAGTGGCCTCACTTACATTCTTCTAAGGATGCTTGAGGACTTTATGGGGGCATAAAGTGACATGTTGGTGAGGTTTTTGGACACCTCTGGGTCACTGGTACATCTCTTTTTAGTTTTTATTTATCTTGTTTTTACTTTTTAGAGATTCAAAGTTTCATGGATTGGAATTTTTGTTTTTTTTTAGAAATAAGACCCCATCGTATGGTCGGAGCATGGTTTTTTTAACCTTTCTTCTAACCATGTGAGGGTGACTTTTGGGGTCAATACAATTTTATTTTGCTTGAACATAGTTTTTCAAACCATACGAGGCTCATATGTAACTATGAATCTTTGGTTTTGCAAAGGCAGAAACACCCACATGATTGGCATAATTTTTTTCTAACCATGCCTCCATACAATGATATTTTTCCATATCATTAAAATTTTAAGGAAATTTTTTTTTCTTTAATGGGACTAAAAGTCTTTCTACTTCATTTCTCTCACATTGAGTGTAGTTTCTTCCCTAATGTTGGTAATATATCCTTATTCATTTAAGGTGGATTCTCCTTGAATCCTTAGGGTTTTTTATAGAGGCAAGCCTCTTACAACATGTTTTTTTCATTGTTCACCCTTTGTTTCCCTTATAATTTCATTTCCATGGAAGGTGAAAATCATAGATAGTGTGTTGGATAATCCTAGTGATAATAATGGGGGTTTTGGTTTAATTCCTTATGGTTTACTTGTGTGAGGACCTATACTTCCTAAATCATGTGGTTTTCATCAAAGGTGATTAGTTTGGACCCATTTTAAAGTATGTGTCTTAATTTAAGGGTTTTTTCTAGGGATAACCATTGAATTATTTATCGCCTTTGGTTTTTATTTTTTAAATTTCCATTCAATTGATTTATTGTTGATTTTTAATCCATGTTTGTTTAGTTTTACGGTTTGTATAGGAACTTTTATGTTTAAAATGGTTTTTCCAATGAGGGTTGGTTTTAACGAACTCTATATATTTGATAAAATTTTGTAAATAGGTTTTTTTAAATGGATTACGAATGTTTTCTGAAATGGTTTTACCTTAAGGAAGGTACTTTATCAAAATGAGCATGTTTATTTATTGAAATTCATTTGGGTTTTTATTGTTTATATAACATGAGATCTTGATATGTTTGGAAATTAATACGAAGATATGATACCTAGGGTGTGAATATGAATTTTACAAGAGACCGAGAGCTCCTTCGTGAGGAAGTATGAGAGGGATTCCACTTTGTCGACTAAGAGACCGAGGGAGATCTTGGGAGTTAGGTATGGGGAAGATCATGATAGATTCCACTCTTGTTTATATTGATTAGCTATTTTGAAAAACATGGTTTGGAATAACTCACATTATACCCTAATGGTTAGATTTCATGAAGTGTTTTACTTATGCCCGATTGATTTATATGATTTTATAAATTATGTTAGTTCCTTATTTTATTGTGATATCATGAGTTACACCTATTTAATATTATTTGAGTATATGATTATGTTTATTATTATGCCTTTGTTATTCCATGTTTGGGTAGGTTGATAATGTTTAATATGAGTTTATTTTATTTCATTACTTGAACAATGTTGATTGATTTTTTGGAAAACATGTTTTTTAAAGAAAAACTAAAGGGATTTTAGAGGAATGATTTCAATTTATTTTTTTCAAAGTGGATTAGTTTTGGAAAATTATTTATTGAACTAGTTTATTATTTTTCATGATTTAAAATATTTAAATAGATTTACTGTGGTATCAACATGGAATTTATGCCTCAGAACCTATATATTATTTTGGGAATTTGTATACTTTTTCAAGAAATTGGTAAAACCAAGGTCACTATGTACTTATGTTAATCTTATTTATTGTTACTGTTCAAGGTCCTTTGATACTAGAATATATCTCTTTCAACCTCAACACATTATCTTTGAATTCCTAATGTTCATATAGTCATGAAATGAAACTTGGTTCCATCTTACAACCCACCTTTAAATTCTTCTATAGAATCTTTCCATCTATCCATATCACTTAATCTCTAAGATCCTATGATATTCTATATCATGGGGCGTCTCATTTACTGAATGGTTTGACACAACGGATATGAATAATAATATAGTTAGTCTCTTACGAAACATAACCTTCCTCCTCCTTCTTATTATCAACTTTATATCATTGATATGATCATTTAATGATAGTTGGATCCTTCTACAACTTTTAGCGTCGATTCCTAGATATGATCTTAAACTTTATCTCATTATAAAATCTTAGTTCTTTACTTTCATGGGTGCTCTTTAATATTTCATGTTGAAAAATTTCTATCGGGTTCCATAACCTCCATTCTCACTCTTTAATTTTCCTTTTTATATATAGATCACATGGAATATATATTTTTTCAATATTAAAAATATGGAAAAAAAATTAAATAGTTTTGCACCCTTGACCCTCATATTCCCAAAGGATTGTATATGGGTTGTCTCCCATGATCTCATTTCCTTATATAAAATAACACATAGATGTGTCTCCACATTTTTTAGTATTATTTTTTGTTATATGTGCACTAAAATGGTTTTTACTATTCCAAAATGATGCATATGATTCCATGTTATAAAGACAACATCTCTATTTTTCATGCCTGTGTATTTCTACAAACATACTATATGATATATCAGTTATAAATTAAAGAATTTTATTCATTTATGGAATGTAAATTATTCAATTAAGTGATTAATAAATGAACCCTAATATAATAAATTGTTTGGGTTCCATGATCTAGCATCCAGCGTGTTATAATTTTACCAATGATATATATTTAATGAAGAGAATTGATAAAGGATATTTAATGGGATGTGATCTTTCAAATTGAGTGGTTCACATGATATATAGCTACTCCATAACTGATACTCTCTTTTTCCTAAAACTCTATTTTTATACATAAAAGTCATAATCATCACTTTAGTATTTGGGATCCCTCACAAAACATTCATGCATCTATTAGCTAGTGTAATAAGATAAGAGACATGAGTATTTTTTCTAATTATTTTAGTAAGGATCATGAACATAAACATCATCCAAGATAGATGTTTTAATAAATATTTTGGAATTTGATGTATGTGATTTTATATTCAATTTTTTGAATATATTTTCACATTTGATTCCTTATAGATAGATCCTTATATGTTTGGTTTTTATTCTTCTTAAAATGGTCATATGATATTTAAATAAAATCTATAGAATTTTCTTCATGGATTAAATATGTTTAATACATATTTTTTAGAAAATTACCATCACCATAACACAGAACAACCTATGATAGTTCTTCGCTAGGATTCTCCCAGCACCGTAACTATATCCTTGGTGTAAGATTCCTCATGGTTTTTCAAAATTCCCATATCATGGGTACCAGGCCACAGTGAAATGTGTGGTGAAATTTCAAATTTATATTGTGTCAATGTTAGATCAATTACATTTACATGATATGCCACTTGATGATGTCTTATACCACAGGTAGTGAACCAAATTGTATATCCATTTTAACAAGCTATTTCACCCTACACCATGATGGATTACCTTTATCCAACGAGTCTATATACATAATTCATTGGATACCTTTACATGAAGGTATGAAAAATGACCACCTTTTAAGGATCGTGATGCAGTGCAATCCATGGTCACCCTTAAATGGATTTAAAAATTAATTTTGATAAATTTAAATTGTGGTTTATAAATTATAATTTATATGATTTTTAAAATGGGATTATTGAGCCTTAATTAAACATGAAGATGTTAATTTTTGTTTAAATTCTTTAATAAATAAATATATTATTTATTTATTAAAAAAATAATGTATTGAATTAGGATATTTATAAATTATTTATCAGTAATAGGAAAATAATACATATAAAAGTTGTTTATATAGAATATTCCTTATGATTAAATAAATTATACAATGTTTATAATAATCCTTATTTATGAAATGGATTATAAATTGTTATCCTATTTAAATATTTAAATTGTTCAATTATTTAAAGTCTATCCTTGCTCTAAAATTCATGTTAATAATTTTTTTATAGAATTTTAATAAGGTTTATGCATAATTTATATGAAAAAATTATTCTAAGAGATAGAGACTTACATTACATGTTAGACACAACTCCATAAAATTTAGTATTTTATTTACCTTGAACTCAATTTTTAATTATATTTCTTAGCTTGAATTTAGTTGTTGGGTATATTTTTTTCATATTATTTCATTGAGATATAATGGATTGAATTCTATCTGGATTAAATCCTCTTTGGGTAGAGGGACTTTGGGTCAGACTACCTACCGATCTTGAGGCTCCTCCCATGTCTATAAAGGTTAATGGGGTTTTCTATCTATCACTATGGGCTTACTCAAGTATAAATTATCAATCTCATATAACTATATTCCATTACATTAAAATTTGATGTACTTTATGCATGGGATGCATTCAGGTATGTCTAAATATATGTTGGATTATCTTTTTGGATGAGTGCCACATATGATGGGTTGTATAAATATTTAGACATTAATTTTGTGTGGAAACATTAATTTAGTGGTTGTGATAGCGATTCTAAAACTAAATTGATAGAATAATACATACACAAAAGGAATAAAACATGAGAATACAATTAATACATAAGTTATAATTATGAATTTAATATGCATATAATGTATATTAAATTAGTGAGATTTTAAAAAGAACACCCCTCTAATAGTAACTATGAGATTCCTTCTTTATAGGAAATTTTCAATACCTTGATCATAAAATCGGTTAGGTCATTATAAAGTTGAGAACCCATGGATTATCTCATGCATGGAAAACAAGTAATAAGAGACTTTGTATTTTCCTGCTAGGTCCACCATGCTAAATCCAGGTCACCTTTATTGTCCTTTGTTAGATTTTTTTTTAATTTTATTTGGGATACACTATCCAAGATACCCTAATAGGAATAGGTTACCAAAATAATAGAGTTGGCTGAATCTATATGTTAGATTTGGATAAAGAGTTATCTTCTTATCTATCCAAGAGTTATAACTATTATATTTAGTATGATTATGTACCTAAAGAGCTAAGTTATATGAGAAATGATAAATTGACCCATAACATAGTAAAATATTGATCTTAGACCACAAAATCAAATTATTTATGATGTCATCAATTTTTTTTGGGAGTACTATCATTAAAATTCCTTAAATAAAAGTTATAAAAACATGACACAAACCCAATGATATCTCCTTACTATATAATATTAAATTATTTATAGAAATAATATTGAGATTATTAATTAGTATGGCCTATAAAATAGTAAGAGATTTGTATCTAGGGTTGATAAGAGTTCTCAAGTAGAAACATTCTATGTATCTAAATATGAATGTTATAGAGATTAATTCCAACAGCTCTGACTCATGGGTATAGGATACTAGGTGTGTATCCCAAATTTTTACTAACAAACACAGACTCATAGAGATGCGTAAATTGATGAAGGGTGATATATATCCTCATATTTTTAATGGATCAAATGTTTCTACATTATAAGTTAACACTTATGATCTAAGCCTTCCAAGTGGATCAGTTCTAAAATTTATGAATGATAATTATATTTCTTCCATACCAAAGAATTTGATTTGTTTATATTATTTGGAAAAATGGTATTTAGATTCATTATTAAGAATAATATGTGTTATATATATAATTATGAAATTTTTTAGGGTATTGGTAATATAATTAATGGTTTATATATTTTTTATATGGATGATCTTGTTTATAAAATTTAGAATAAGATGGTTAGAGTTGATTTTAAACCCACCAACATTTTAAATTTTTTACTCAAAAATATAAATGAGAAATGTGTTCAAAGATTATATATAGATATATTTTTGGACTCATTATATTATGAATCATTTAAAACATGGTAACATTGTTTATTAAAAAAATGTCAAATTTATATTTTTGGAGAAAAGGGGAAAGGACTAGAGGATTATTGGATCTCATACATAGTGATGTATGTGGAAAATTTATCACATCAGTAAATTTTAGTTTTAGGTACTTCATTAACATTATAGATGAAATTAGTTATTAGGGTTATGTGGTTTTTATGAAACCAAATTATGAAACTTTTGAATAGTTAAAATATTTTCAAAACAAAGTATAAAATAAAATATGAAAATGTAATATGATTCTCCAATTAGATTGGGGTAGTGAATACTTGAGACAAGAATTCTATAATCATTTGAGGAATTATGGATTTTTTCAGCTCACTACTTCTAGAACTCCACAATATAATGGTGTTTCCAATAGAATGAATAGTCTCTTGTGAGACACGGTTGGATCGATGATGAGTTTGTGTGACCATTCTATTTCATTCTGGGGTGTTTTTATAGAGACTATTATATTCTTACAAAATTTTATTCCATATAAAGTATTCAAGAATATGCCTTATAATATATGGAACATTAAAAATCATAAAATTTCTTTCATGAATATTTGGGAATGTGAAAAAAATTGATAATGATTTTATTCTAATAAGCTTGAACCCAAATCAGATAAGTGCTTATTTGTTGGTTATCCCAAAGGATCTATGTGATATTTTTTTATAAACCTACTGAACACAAAGTATTTTTCTTTTGAACTGAAATTTTCCTAGAGAATCCATATAAAAGTCAAGGAATTAGTGTTATGAAAGTAGAAATTGGATAATATTAAGACCAACAAGAAGGAAGTATTCTTAATATTGATGTTGAGATAATTCTATAAAGAGTTGTGGAATAAGAATCAACTCAATTTATACATGAATCGAAAAGGTATGATAGTATTTTCAGGAACTAAGAGATATGGATTTCCCATGGAAAATAATGATGAAGTAATATTCATAAGAGATAAAATTACTGCCTAATATGAAGAAATTTAGTGTTATTATTTTGATAAATGGTTAAAAGAAATAGGATTTAAAATGGATTTCATGTTCACTGACCAAGTTTAGAACATGATAGATTCACCTGAAGGGGAAAGACCCCTTGAGTGTAAGTAATTTTTTTGAAAGAAAATTGACATGAATGGTATGTTTTCTTCCTATATGGAATTCTTGGTGGCTAATGATTATAAAAAAATTCATGTTATTCACTATAAATAAACCTTTTCACCAATAGAAATGATAAAATTTATTCAGATCCTACTAGAAATAATAACATATTTTGATTATAAGATATATCAAATGGATGTCAAAATTGATTTCCTTAATGGGAATTTATTTGAGTAAGTGTATATGATATGCAAAAAAGTTTTTTAAATTCCATAAAATTCTTATAAGGTCTTAAAGTTATAATGGTCTATTTATAGAATGAAAGAAATGGTTCTTAGAATTAAAATATTCAGTTTGATGATGAAATAAAAGTGTTTGGTTTCATAAAAAATATAGATGATTCCTTTATATACAATAGGATTTTTGGTATTATAGTAGTGTTTCTAATACTATATTTGGGTGAAATAATACTTATCAAATATAAAATCCTAATACTTAATTATTTTAAGATGTGGTTGGGTAAATGTTTCTCAATAAAAGATATGGGTGAATTTGCCTACATACTAGGTATAAAGATCTATAGAGATAGTTCTAAGAGGTTTATTGTATTGTGTTACAACACATATATTGTTCAAGTGAGAAAGTGGTTTTACATTGAGAACTCCATAAAGGAATATTTACAATTGTTTTTTAGAACAAATATTAAGAATATTCATGTTCCTTCTAAATATTTAGAAAGGATTGGTAGAATTGTTTATACATCCGCTATAGGATCTATCGGGTATCCCATATTGTGTGATCAAACTGATGTATCTTATTCATTATGAATAACTAGTAAATTCAAATACAATCCCAATGAGGGTGATAGGGTTTCTTTAAATAGAAATCTTAAGTAATTCATAAGTAATAAAGATATTTTTTGGTCTTTGGAAGAGAAGATGAGATCTATGAAAAATGTTATATAGATGTGAGTTTTCAATCCAAAAAATATGATATGAAATCTCAATGTAGATTCATGTTTTTTCTAAATGATGGAGCTATTAGTTGGAAGAGTTATAGAAAATCTAGAATATCATAATCAATAATAGAGTTAGAGTAAATCTCTATTTTTGATGTTGTGGAGGAAGCAGTTTGGATAACAAGTTAATTACCAAACATGGAGTGGTTCCTAGAATTGAGGGATAAATTGAGTAATATTGTGACAAAAAAGGGTTTATTTCTTAGGCTAAAGAACCCCTATGTCAATAAAAGAATATTAACATCCTTCATAAATACCATGTCATATATGAGATCATTAAGATGGGTGATGTAAATATTATTTAGTGGGATACACAAGAGAATGTTACATATCCATTAACAAAGCCATTATCAAATAAATAATAGGAGGATCATGTAGAATCTTTGGGTGTTAAACACATGAGAAATTGGTTGTAATGGTTATAAATATATAATTTTATTCGAATAAATGAAGTATCCATTTATCATTAATTGATGTGCACTATAATTTATATTATATAAATGGTCGAATGATAATATCCCCTAAAAGTACAACATTGATTTATCCATAAATGATGATGATTATAGATTTTTATAGATTTTTATGATATTTTAAGGTTATATTGAATAGATTATTATACTCATTAAAAATATTTTTATTTGAGATGCAAAGAATAGATTCATGAGGTAATAAGTAGAGACTTATTATTTTGACAGATCACTAAATTATATCCCATGGAATGGCATACAAAACATTAATATACTTTGGGGTATATGATTATTATAAATATTTCTCACTCAAGGTTTGATAGATAAATTGAATGAGAACCTTCATACTTTTATACCCTACTTATGAAAATCAAAATATAAACAAAGCTAACTAGGGGGTGGTTGGGTATATTTCTGATAATATATTTGGTTGTAGAACAACCAAGATGAGATTTTTCTAATTGTTTGATAAGTAAATAAATCTATACCTTAATTGAATAAGATTTAGTAAAGGAAATAATACAATTATTTAAAGAGTATATGATGTTCTCAACTACTTGGAAGAGAGGAATGTGATTTAATCCTCTATTAGATGAATGGTATGTGATATATTCATTGAAATGGACAATATTTTTTAGACAGTCAAGAAAAGATAAGAGGTCTATATTAGATTGAAATTTTTTGTGTCTAGTGGTAACTCGATGTCATGAAAAAAGGATTATATAGGTATAAATATGATGTATATGATACATCATGTGGTGTATATTTTCGTATATATATATGATTATATTTCATTATGATCGCACCAAACCCCTTAGTAGCTTGAGTAGCACTGATGCTTTTCTAGAGGACTCTCTATGATTATTTCTATTAAATTAGGATTTTATATTTGTTATCGATGCCACTAATTATCATAGATTCATACAGTTAGGTCCTTGGATAAGGATACAGTTTTAGAAAAATTGGTTTGTTGTAAAATTTAGAGAGTTTGATGAAACAATATCCAGAAGTAGTTCTGGATGGATTGAAAATGATCTGTGAAGTTTTGAATTTATTCCTTTAAGAATTTAGTGAAAGAGGGGGATTTTTGGATATGCATTAAAATTAGAAGAAATATTCCATAATGATGAATATTATTACATGGTCTACATCTGAAATACCCATTTTCATGCATGTAATGAATATGGATTTCCACATCCCTCCCACATGGTTTCTCAGTTTTGAATTAGAGTATTATATTTATATATTGAATTCAAATTATTCATTTATGTGTTCGATGAATGACCACCAATAGACTATAAAATTCTAGATACATGATATGGAACTCGATGCATTACAACATGGACAACACTCTTCATTTAATTAAGTGCAATGAGGAAGGCTATATAATGTGATGTAATCAAACATGTTGAGGGGTTCATGTGAGATATAATTGATCCAAATTTGTTACTATATTTTTATTGAAAATTTATTTTTTATACAGTAAATGTGATAACATCAATTTAGTGTTTGGGATTCCTCATTAAACATTAAAGGAATCATTGTCCAGTGTAATCCCCTTAGAGGTAGGAGGTTTTTGTCAACTGCTTTTGGTGTTCTTCATCAAGAAAAGCCCATCCAAGATGGAAGCAACAACTGCTATTCATGAATTTGTGGTGCACTATTTTATGATCCGTTTTTTTGAATATATTTTCACATATGATTCTATAGATATATATCCTTATATAATGATCTAATATTTTATAAATGAAATTTCCTTTTAAATGAATGAATACCTTATTAAGAATGTATTATAGAAAACACATGCACTACTTCAGTTATTTTTGACTCTTATAAAATATAGCATGTTAGTTTTAAATGACCATTAAGAACCATAATCATTGATAATATGGATCTTGTATGGTGAATATTAAGATTAATATATATTAAGTGTTGTGATAAAGTGTAATTGACATATAAGGAAGACGTGATGGCCTAAACCGATAGTATCATACCCTATGAATCCCATTTATTAGATCATTTGAGGGATTTGGAATCACTAGGATTTACCCTTGACCAATCCCAATATGAAATTCAACAACAAAATGAAAATGAAACAATTTATGGGAGAAGTTCAAGATTATCAAGATCACAACCCAAACCATGTTTTTCGATCCAACTTAAGAACGTACCACCATACCCTTAGGGTGTACGCTGGTGTCATAAGGGGTTTTGTATCTAGAACATAGTAGTATGAATTTTCATATTTTATTATTAATAAAATAATCATTGTATTTATACATTTTCATTATTACTTTATATATACAATTATATATGAGTTGATGGAAATTTTATTTTGATACGAAGAAACCAAAATTGTATTTTAGGAAAATATATGGTTTTAATTAAAATAAACTTTTTTATAAATTCATGGATTTTTATATAAATGTTAGTTTCATATAATTTTATTATTAAATAATATTTTTTATATACAAATGTTAGTATAATTTAATAAAGTCCAATTTAATCTTTATAAGGGTTATAAAATTGATATTGTTATAAAAATCATTATTTTTCTATAAATAAGGATTTTTATTTAATGGAGGAAATTAAAATATTTAGAAAATTATTTTTGGAAAAATAATTGTTATTTTTGAAATCAGTATTTCAAAATTAGAAAATTTAAATTTTTTATATCATTTTGAGACAATCAATTTTTTTAGGTGAAAATTTAATACGATATAAATATACACTATGTATTATAATATCATAATAGACCATAAGTGATGTAGTAAATACTTTAAAATGGATCCACAACCAAATATATATTTATCATTTAAAATAATGTGATTTCGAAGTTATTTGACTACCTATAATGGATCCTCCAAAACCTATATTATATTTTATGGTTTTAAAACCAATTCATTATGAATATGACTCACTTCCACATTACCAATGTTATTTTTTTAATATGTTCAGTTATAATAATTATAAAATATTAAAAAAAAATCCTCTTTGGTTGAAATCATGGGAAAAATCATTACAAGTCTTGTGGTTTTGATTATTTTATTATATAGAGTCCAAAACCTATGTTTAGAAATTAGTAAATAATTCCCCTCTCTTTGGCTACAAATACCCCACAACCCCTACTCATCTTCACTAAAAACCCAATGATAATTAATTTAATCTTCTAATCCCTATCCAAATCCCTCCCAATGTGTTCTCAATCTCTTAATAAGATCATCTAAATCTTTTATAAGTACCTTCTCAAGGTGATGAATTCTCTCCATCACCCTCTTTATTCAAGAAGTTTCTTTGTATTAATCATTTTGATTTCCAATTTTATATGTTTTAATGTGTTTTTACACATACCTTTATTATCCTCATCTTTCAAATGTAATGAGAGGCCACCTTTCTCTCTCATTAAACCCTTCCATAAACCTTTATGTACACCCATTATGCTATTGAAATTACCCCATGATTTTCTATACCAAACTTTTGTATTGCGAATACCCATACCAATTTCCACTCAACGGTTTTCACTTATTTGTAACTATATGTCATTGATTTGGGATAGATATATTTTCAACCCCATTCCTTAATCTTGGGATTAATAGCAGTGAATGATGTTCTTATGTCGTATGATCTATATAGCACACAAATGCTTGTACATGATATAAATGTGACATGTGGGCCTAGAATAATATATCCCTCCAATGCATCAGATAATGTTTTCAGCTCATGAGATACCATGTATGAATAATGAGAGATAATCCTAAGAAGAATATGTTATGATTTAATTGAGTTTATCCTTGAATTATGCTTATGATTTCATGTTTTATGTTGTTTCCACGTTCTTAATTTTCTTGACGTTATTATCTTATATCATGCTTCGATGTTTATATTTATGATTCTCACCATTTTATTTCACCTTGGTAGGCCTATTCAATCACATGTATTACATTCACCATGTTATTATTTTATTATTCCCTTACCAAGCTTTATAACTCACCCCTTTCTTATATATGTCCCTAGGTTATCCCGTGTAGTATTAAAAAGATAAATGGATTTTAAGGGCATGTTATGGAGTTTTAAGCAATGTGTTTGTATCCATATTCCAAGTTAATGTTATATGTATTTAATTTCCCAAATACACTCTGCATATCAATATTTTAGGATTGTATTATGTGTATCTTCATATAATAAGTCATTAAATAAAGTGTATAAAAATATGGGATTTCATAGTTGGTATGAGAGTAAGGTATAGTTATTTTTGGGGATTAGGACTAGACAAAATCAGTGAATTCATTAAAGATAAGTCCAAACATAGGAAATAAAACCTAAATTTTTGTGAAGTATATATTAAGTGGTTTCAAAGAAATAAAATCCATGTTTGGATACTATAACTGGATGTGGATCTAGCACAGTTGTACCTAGGTGAAATAACCCAAAAAGGGTGAATTGGGAATTAAATCAATCATCACATGGTGGATGATAAAAAGGCCTTAATACACACCAATTTTGAAACTCTTGAGGTATATTCTTTGGTAAATTCATAATCCCTTTATGAACCATTATGAAGAGAACAAAAATTTCCATATAATTTTTTGTTTGGAAACAAAGCATAGAAAGCGTAGATTGAAACCTAGAAATTCATAGGTTAAGGAACATATGTAATTTACGATCTATTCCTTCAATGTTCATAGTTTCTCCTTTATGTGTGTAATAATTTGAGAGTTATCATCTATAATTTTATCCCCACTATTTTAGTCAATGGATGGAAATTGGAGTAACTGAGTAAACAACCAATCTTATGAGCAACGTTGTGACTGCCCAAATGAGACTGCTAACCTGATGGGAGTAAGAGTTGAGAAATTAATGAAAGTAATTAGTCAATTAACACAAATTTTGATCAAAAACTTGAATTTTGGGGAAAAATCTATTGAAACTAATAAAGATTAAGTTGTATTTGTGACATTTATGTGAAAAATGTCTACCAATTTTAGTGGATCTTCCTATAGTTTAGTTGTAGAACAATAAATAAAATTTGTTGAAATGATTTTCTCCATACTTAAATTATTTGAGCAAGAAATTTAATGTTGGTTGTTTATCATATGGAGGGAGAATCTGATCAATTGTAGAAATTGATAAAAAAAATATGAATCCTGAGGAGGATATCAATATGATAAAGTGGAAATAATTTCAGAAAATGTTTTTTGATAAATATTTTCCTCACACTCTTCTGTTTAAAATGGATATGGATTTACTTGGACTCAAATTAAATGATGAAGAATCCATTGGGGTGTTTGAGGATAAATTCACAAGACTTTCACCATATGCTTCGGGCTTTATCATTGACACTAAAAGTAAATTTTACCACTTATTTAGTGGGATAAATCTAAATCTATGGAAATATGTGGTGATTCGAGACTTTGATAGGTATGAGTAAATTTTAAATTATTTTCTAAAAGTTGAAATTATGATTGGTTAATCTCAATGGTCTCATGGGTCAAAAAATAGGAAGTCAGGAATCAATTTTAATTCTGATAGAGTGATGAAGAAATATCATAGTGGCAAAAAAGTCCAACATTCCACTTATCAAAAGTGTGGGAAGAAGCCTCATGAAAATTTCATAAAGGGGAAAATGAAATGATTTAAATGTTGGAACTAAGGGAACCTAACTAAAAAATACTGATAAGAGAAACCTACAAATGTGATGGAAGATAGGAATTCGCTAGCCAACCCTCATCCTATTGTCTAATGTTTCAACTGTAAGGAATTAGGAAACTATGAAAATCAATGCACTAATCATAGGGTTTTTGATGATAACTGATGTAGAATTTATTCATTAAATTTTTCCATATCTATTTTAGGGACTTTATTGTATATTTTAATATAAAATATATGTTTTATTTATCAATTATATAGTTATTATTTAGATATTTAATTTATTCATTTCATGTTTAAATGAGTAATTTTATTTATAAATTACTAATTATTTAATTCTTTGAATAATTTATTTATAAATTTATTTTTTATATTGAAAATATATTTCAATTGTTAATTTTATGTTTTTTAATTAATTATATATTATTAATAATTTAATATTTTTTCTTTTATGATCCTATCATTTTTTAATTAGTGTTATTATAATTTAAATTTTTAATTAATGTTTATTTAATTTTTCTTTTGATTCTTTAATTTAATTTATTTATTTTGAAATTTATATTTAAATTTTATTTTATATTTATCATATTTTATTTTATTTTAATTTTATATAATATTAATTTTGATAAATTATTTTAATATATTTTGCAATAAAAATTATTGTTTTTTAATTAGAAATTACTTGATTATATTTTTTATTATAGGGAATCATAATAGCTAATTTCACTATCAGGGTGACGTAGCAGAATTATTGATCACTTATGTAGCCATTGTTTCAATTGGTAGCCACATATCCAATTTTTAAAGTGAATTCTTGTAATGGAATGGAATAATACAACTACCAATCCATAAAGATAAATTTAAAATGGAATCGACATTGCAGTTTCTTGGTTAATTAGCATAACTGATATATCCTAGCTACAAGAATAGATTCTGATTCTATTCAAGACATAGATGGAAAATGGAGATCCAAGATTCTCCTAACAATGTAAGTCTTTGGATTAGGATAAATGAACCTAAAATGAGGAGATAATAAGGATATGTCATTGATCTATTGAATATATATTAGGAACTGATTGAACCTGGATGAGATTGATTTTGAAAAGAAGATATGAGAAAATATGAAGCTTTTTGAAACTTTATTTCCCAAATCATAATTGATTAAGTTATTGATGACACTGATTGGTCTGTTCTATTGAAGCATGGATTTGTTTTGTTGTAGAATATGTGCTGATTGTATCTAGAGATCTTCTAGGTTATCTTTGAACCTATAAAAGTTGGTCTTGGTGAATACGGCACACTATTGTTTCAAATAGCACAAGTCTACGATGTGAGATACTAAATTTGAGGTTGAGTTTGAGGAGATCCAAGATCAGCTGATTATCCATCTATTTTTAATGAGTGGTGCCTGAGATATTTGAATCAATCTGGATATTTTTTTGTGGGTCAATGTTAAAGTTAAACCCAAATCCAAGACCTATTGTTGGAAATTTCAATAGTGATCCCTAAGTTCGATGTCCCGAGGACTGAATATGATGCTTCCTGATTTTTTGATCCCCAAGGCCATCGAAACTGAAGGTAGAAGATGAACCAAAGTTTCTAAGATAAGATTAATGAAAACCTGGACTGGGATTTCTTCCAATAATTAATGTTAGATATTGAAATTGGATTTATCAATGATCAAATGGAACTTAGAGAAATTTTCATGTTTGATGTTATAGATTTTATACCTTCGTGTTCTAATTTGATGATGAAATGACCACAAATAACTGAAACATGATCAATGAATCATTGATGTTTTTGGATTTTTTATTGTCGTAGGTTCAAATTGATGAATAAAAATAATGGGGATTCATACCTTCTAATCCTATGTCTGAGACTTCATTTATGACTTCATGTATAGTGATCTATTTAAGGACTAGGATTAGTTTTTATTTTTGATTAAAGGAGGACTCGAGTGTTTTTTAATCCAAGTCAGTCAATTCCCTAATTATGGTCGAGTTCAAACTAATCTAAAGGGTAGTTCTAACCCTTTTGGGGAATAATTTGACCAAATTCTGGTCGGTAGTAGTTTTTAGGACACAACTTGTTCATGGAAGATTTATGAGTTGTTCTAAATATTATGTTTCATTAATCTGAGGTGATCTCCAAGAAGTAAGCTAACCAAGATTCTACCATATGAAGAAGATTAAAATATATCTAGAGTTGGTTATTTGAGATTATCTATACAGGATCATAATAATTTGAATTGAATGAGGAATGTCTAATCATAAGGTCTTGCATATATTAATGATGAAAGTAGTATTTAATTACACATGGAAGTGGAAAATATAGTTAAATGAGTTTTTTTAAACACAATAATGGTGTCCGATGGTAAAATTTAATTATCCTTATTATGTGAATACATTACTAGATGTAGGGATGACCAACATTTCATTTTACCAAATTAAGTTGCTGGATAAATTATAGAAATTAAAATGAAAAGTGAAACACTAGAAAAGGGAGGGAGATAATTATAGAGAGAGTGAAGGAAAAATAGAACAAGAGAAAAACAATGATGAATTGGTGGAAGATCATAATAGATAGGAAATTTACTTTAAAAGATAATAATTATCTCTCTATTTTCTTTCTTCCTCTATTCTCCCATCACTGAAAATGTACTTCCATAATTTTATTGTTTTTATCCAATAATGTGTAACTAAATGTTTTTTGTGGGTATTAGAATGGATTGAGTTGAATCGTTTTCCATGATTCATTATTAGTTTATTTCTTATATGTTTTTATTCTTACTTCTTTAATTTAGTTTCAATTTATTCCTTATATAGTGATGTATTGATAGATGAAGTTAGAGTTGAATATTTTTAGGAAGGTTTAAATCTGTTTCTACTTCTCTTTAAATTGATATATTACAAAACGTTTTTTAGAAGTTCACAACATGTAATTTTTTCCATTGTACATCCTTGTTTTAATTGTTATTGGCCATAATTTATGCCCTACTTCATATACTAATTGGTGGAGAGTGTGAAATTTCAATGAATTGTTTACTTCAACTTAGGTACTTAAATTCTAATATTTTTGGGTTCTTTTTACTCCAAGAAGAGTTTATATTTTTTCTCAAGTTCTAGAAAGACATATCAGTCCTTGAGAAAGTTCATTGGACAATACATCCTTAAAATGGAATATGGCACCTCTAATCTTATTCTTATCATGAGTAGTGATATTTTACCAATTCAAACTATCCAATT
This sequence comes from Viscum album, assembly GCA_963277665.1. NCBI lineage: Eukaryota > Viridiplantae > Streptophyta > Magnoliopsida > Santalales > Viscaceae > Viscum > Viscum album. Next base: position 1,101,821,799 of record OY728134.1, on the reverse strand, counting down.
TCCCCTGAAATAATCATGTCGAATGTAGTACCCCAATCATTTTATGTTATGTTCCTCTATTCAACACTGAGTTATATTCTATTCATCACTATGTTCCTTTCAAACAATAATAGGTTATTTATGAGATAGTTTAAACCTATCCATTAAACATAAATTTCTCACTTCTATGTTTTGAATTTCAAAAAATGGTCATCTAGAGTTGTGTTTAGTAAGTTATTTGGAGTCTGATAGAACAAACTTGATTTTTTGGTGAATAGTAACATACCCAAATGAATATAATATTAATCGTAACATACCCTTAGTAATATTAAATAATATTATTATTTTATTTTCTTACGGCAATAATATAATGAGATCTTAATTATTTTTTCAATGATAAATAAAACTAGTTGCACTTTAAGATTGTTATTTTTCAAATTAACTATGACCTTATATAAAAATAAAATTAATAATATTTAGAAAAATATTTTTGAAAAATAGATTTCACTTTTGAAATCTTCACACTGATAAATGGTTAGGGTGAATTTTGTGAATTTTTCTGAAACAATTGATTTTTTAGTGAATAGTAAAAAATGTAGTTTTTAATTTCGATGTGTTAATTACATCATTAATGATGTAATAATGATGTCATAAATCTGGTCGACTTGTTTATAGTTAAATAAGATGTTAGGCTTCCCATGTGGATTTAACCATGGGAAAATACCATGGGAAAGCTCGTGGTTTTGCAAATACCACCAATGAGGTGTCCCTTGGAAATTATTAAAATAATCCTTCATTTTTCCTATAAATACAAACTCTTCCCTTCATTGAATTCATTCCCAATTCTCACTCAACAATGTTCGGGCCTCATTACCTCCATATTAGTCCTCCCAAGGTCTCCTCAATCCCCCAAGGTCCCAACCTTCATGTTCTAAGGGTAATTCTACAAGGTAAGAAAATTCTCAATTTCTTTCTTTTTTCCTTTCAAGTTCTCTTTTATGAGGTATATCTTTCAAGTTTCCATACCTTGTTATTATTTTTATTCTTATTCATGATCTAATCTATATTATTATTCATTTCTGTATAGGTTACCCTTGTCCCCTCTCTTTTTAATATTTTCTAAAACCATGTTGCGTAGCCGTTAGGCTGCCGAATTTTTGTAAGCAATTTCAAAATTATTCTTTGATTTGAGTTATTTATTTATCCTTTATTCATATATTCTTACCCAAGAGGAATTAAATCCCCATAATCTTGTATATTATGGATTTTCTCATCTTCATGATAAATTCTTCATCAATCTTTTTCATTTACCCCACATGTTCAAGGAATTAAAAACATTGTCCGTGATGTATTGAATTACCGACATCGTAGATGATGTAATCACAATTTCCATTAATTCTTTCAAGTATGGTCATGAAACCATTTATATGGTTGAACCAATTTATAATATATGTTTTATGACTCACCCATGTTTCTGGAATTCTTTTGTACTCATGGTTCTAATTTATAAGACAAAATGAGGTTGTTATTATCAAATAACCATTAGAACGATCTAAACAAACATCATTAATGTTTTAACTAACTAATCATCATCATGGTATATAACCCAAAATCATTATAAGATCATTTATATCTCAATAATTTTATTAATAAGATGTATTAAAAATTTTAGATGTTTAACCATGTTTCAAATTAACTTCCATTCATGGAAACAAGTAAACGAACGATGAAAACCAAGGAAGAAAATGCTTCCAAAACATGAAAATTGAACCAATTAAACCCATAGAAAAGTCCATGAATGAACCTAATAAGGTTATAATAAATCAATCACATGTATAAGAGGTTCTTTACATATTAATTAATGAAGATAAATTTGATTATTCAGGTCATTAAAACAAATGAAGAACACACTCGAGCATAAGGTAAGGGGTTTCTCATCTCACTTTCATTTCCGTGAGATTTTCATTGTTCGCCACTTATTTATTGTATGTGGAATAATTGTACTGAAATTTGATATATTATAACATGATTCTATTTATATTAATTTTATTCAATGATTAATTTGAGGGTTATATGTTCTAGTCATATGATTCGACCGATTACATTGTAGTAAGGGCCTTTGTCTCAACAACCATTGTGTTGTGACTAACTTTGTATTGTGCACCTAATAAATCATTGTGTGGTGTACCTACTGCCCATTTGATATCACTTTTAATTTGAAATTATACTGATAATCAATATCTGTAATCTCATATCATGTATATGTTGTTTTCTAAACCGTATACCTTTTTACATACGGTGTTTATTTTGGAAAGTTATTTTAATTATGGAAATATTGATGAATTCATATACTCTACTATATACGGATATTGAAAGGGCATATTGATATTTTATTTAATAAATGTATAAATAATTATTGGACATGAAGTGATAGGTGAGGCTTGCTATAGCCCCTCAATGTATCGGTAGGTCTCATGAGACAAAACTGTTTGGCGACAAACCCTTCAAGTTAGTTTCCAAAAATAAGACGGGTTTCTACCCACAGAACTAAGCCGTTTTTACAGTATTATGGTTTTATGTGCCAGATATATGATGTCCAGTTAATAATGATTCTATTTATTCATTATTAGTTATTATTATCATCCATGAGATTTTCACTATGATAATATCTATGGATGCAGTTTCATTTTCAGTTTATTAATGGAATTAGTTATTCATTTATTCACTATGACATTTTGACTATGTCAGATTGTTTGTGAATCACTTATTATTTTACTCATGATTCCACTATTTTTAACCCTTATTGAGCATTTGAACTCACCCCTTTCATTGTCTACCTTCAGCAGGAGATGAAGAGAAGATCTTTTATTGAGTTCCTAGGGATGTTGTTTTTAGTTTTTGTTATGTATTATATTTTGTAAACTTATCCAATGTAATTTGAGTATCATCTATGTATATAGTTACTTCATGAATAATAAACTGATCATTACTTTGGGATTTCCATTCCTTCTAACCATGCCAATATCACAAGTAATGCACCATCTCCATCCTAGAGGGGTTGGGGTGTTACAGTTGCTATCAGAGGAAGTTTAGTAGAAAACATGGAAACTAGAGTAGGAAATGTATAGCAGGGAACAAATCCCTAAGGTAGTATCTGAGGATTAACATACAATAACTTCATGTTATTTTGGTAAGGAATAGATTATGTGGATATTTTAAGCAATACGTCATTGTCTGGATATGAGCAGGTAGAGGTGGCTCTGGCACATATGTATCTAGGGGTAAAACCCAAAAACACCACTTTGAGCTAGACTCGAACGAGAACTAGTGCACAACAACGGGCCTTGCTGCACTTTTGGTTACAAAACTTTTGAGGTATTTTCTTAGGATAATTCATGTTTCATTTACAAGCCATTATGAAGGATTTAATATAAATTTTTCCTTAGAGGAACCATGTTTATAAGATTAGCTATGCATAGAATTTCAATCTATGTCGAGTGATTTTCAATTAGAGATTCATAAACTAATCTAGTGCATCCCATTATTTAGAAATTATGTCTAATGGAAGAAGGGGAATCAATACTCATGGGAAACGTAGGGATATCCCTACTGAGCAAGTCAACACAGTCAAGGTTGGAGCAGATCAGATCATGAACATATTGGGAAAACTTACTCATGTAGTAATAAATAACCATTCAACACCTGTGTTGGATCATTTCATATGGAAGAAGCCCCCATATTTTAGTGAGACTACTGATCCAGTGTCTGTTGAGAAATGTATCAAGTACCTTGAAAAGATATTCATGGAGTTAAGATGCAATGAAAATGAAAAGGTAGTACTGGTAGTATATTGTCTCAAGGAATACACTGATCAATGGTGGTCCTTGATTCAAAATACCACAGAGGAAGAAGAGATAGAGGATATGGAATGGAGGACTTTTAAGGAAATATTCTATGAAAAATATTTCCCTCGTGAGCAACGAACTGAATTGAAGAGGAAATTTCTTGGCTTAAAACAAAAAGAAGAAGACGGTGTTACAGAGTATGAGGCTACCTTCACAAGGCTAGCTTGGTTTTTCGTGGATTACATTCATGACTCAGTGAATAAGATTGATCATTTCTTTGAAGGACATAAGTGAAGTATTCGAAGGGCACTGTCTTCTCAATCATTTTCATCATATGATGAAATTGTATCAAGTTCCATCAAAACAGAGAAGGAATTTTCTAGATCAAATTTTTTCAAAGGAAACCAAGATAAGAAGTGGAATTCTGATAACAAAGGAAAAGGAGAAGCACCAAAGAAGAGCAAGGGAATGAATAGTTTCCCATTATGAGAGAACTGTGGAAAGAATCGTCCAGAGAAATGATTGAATGGAAAGGGATTCTGCTATAACTACAGATAAAAGGGTGATAGATCTGATGAATGCAAGGGGAAGAAACAATTAAATGATGTTCAATGCTTCAATTTCAGAGAGATGTAACACTATTCAAATGAGTGTCGTAAGCGCCAAGGAAACATGCCTCAGAAAAATCCAAGATATCAAGGGATAGAATATGCTATTACAACTGCGGAGGGTGAAGTTCCTAGTGATGTAGTGGTTGGTACTTTAATTATTCCTCAAACATATCAAACACTTTAGTTGATTCTGGATCATTGCATTTATTTATATCCTCTCAGTTTTCCAAGAAAATTAGATATTTTCAATTTGATTTAAGAAAGGAGTTTTCAGTCAAAACTCCCATGGGATATATTATTGCAACAATGGCATGTCGACTAGTCCCCCCCAAACACCAAAACGTGCTTTAGTTTCTAGCCTTATCACCTAGCCATGACTGAATTTGATATAATTCTTGGTATGGATTGGCTATCAAATTTTGATGCGAGGATTTATTGTAAGAAAAAGGAAGTTTCAATTTTTGGAAATGGTGTAGAATCCCTTGTATTTAGGGTAGAAACTTCGCCACCTGATTCTTATATAAAACCACCCCCAGTAGCTCTATTGAATGCAATAATTTGAGATGAAGATAAACCAATATCTATAGGAGAGGAAAGAAATATTAAAATTGAAGATGTGCACATAGTGAAAGAGTACATTGATGTATTTCCAGAGGATTTACCTGGACATCCTCCAGAGCGGGAAGTTGAGTTCTCTGTTAATTTAATTCCTGATGCAAGACCTATATCAAAGAATCCCTATAGAATATACACTATGGAATTAGTAGAGCTAAAGAAACAACTAGAGGATTTGAGTGAAAGGGGTTTTATTTAACCCAGTGTTTCTCCATGGAGATCCCTGTTCTCTTTGTCAAGAAGAAAGATAGATCCATGAGGCTTTGCATTGATTATAGGGAAATCAGTTCTATTACAATAAAGAATAAGTATCCTCTGACCCATATTGATGATTTATTTGACCAAATTTATGAAGCTCAATACTTTTCAAAGATTGACATTTGATTCAGATATCATCAACTGCGTGTGAGGAAGAAAGATATTCTGAAGACAACATTTCGAACTAGGTATGGGCATTATGAGTTTACAGTGATACCTTTTGGGCTGACAAATGCACCCTCTATTTTGATGGATTTAATGAATAGAGATTTTAAGGAATATCTTGACAACTTTTTTGTGGTATTCATCAATGATATCCTGGTATACTCAAAAATATATGAATATCATGAGGATCATTTGCGAACTATTCTGAAAACTCTTATAAGAAATCAATTATATGGGAAGTTTAGCAAGTGAGACTTCTGGATTCATTCGATTTCTTTTCTAGGCCATATTTTCTCTACGGATGGAATCCTAGTAGATCATGGAAAGAAAAAGGAAATCCAGGAATGGACCACGCCAACAAACATAACTGTGGTACACAGTTTTATTGGCTTTTCATGTTATTATCAGCGTTTCGTGCAGAATTTTGCTTGACTGGCTAACCCGCTAATGAAGCTCACACGTAAAGGGGTTAAATTTGTTTGGAAAAAAGATTGTGAAGAATGTTTCTAAGAACTGGATAGAAGATTATTCAATGATCCAATATTGATTATACCATCGGGGAATGATAGTCTTGTTATTTATAGTGATGCTTCAAAGAAAGGACTTGGTTGAGTCCTTATGAAAAACGATAGGGTTATTGATTATGCATCACGACAGCTAAAAGTTCATGACAAAAATTGTCCTACTCATGATCTTGAGTTAGCTGCTGTAATCTATGTTTTGAAGATATGGATACATTATCCTTATGCTGAAAAATGTGAGATTTATACTTATCACAAGAGTTTTAAGTATATTTTTTCATAGAAATAACTCAACATGAGCAAAAGGAGATGGCTTGAATTACTCAAGGATTATGATTTCATGATACACTACCACCAGAGGAAGGTAAATAAGGTGGCAGATGCTTTGAGCAGAAAGGATCATGGAGTTTTGAACTAGATGAGATTTTAAAGGGATCCTATTTTCATGTATCTAGTAAATATGGATATGGGAATAACCATGGAATTTGAAACATCAATGCTTTTTCAAATGGTTTCCAAACCATCTTTACTAGAAAGGATAAAAAGTTATGAAGCTGATGATGAGGAGTTTCAATAGATGATTAAAGCTGTGAATGATGGGAGATTGAGTGACTTCGTATATGAAGATGGAATTTTGAGATTTGGTAAGAGACTTTGTGTTCCCAATATACCTGATATAAAAAGGGAATTGTTGGATGATTCTCATAATTCCAATTTCTCTACACACCCTGGTAGCACTAATATGTATAGAGATTTGAAGGAACATTTTTGGTCGGACAACATGAAGAGAGAGATTGCTGATTTTGTGTCAAGATGTATGGTTTTTCAAGAAGTGAAAGATGGAAGGCAACAGCCTGGAGGATTATTACAACCTCTTCTCATACCTGAGTGGAAATGGGATAATATCACGATGGACTTTGTCATGGTACTACCAAATACTCCTTGAAGGAATGATGCAATATGGGTCATTAATGATCGTCTTACCAAGTCTGCAAATTTTCTTGCTATAACAGAAGATCTACCACTTGAACGTCTAGCAAGACTATATATTAATGAAGTTGTGAGACTTCATGGAGTACCACTATCAATTTTTTCTGATCATGATCCATGTTTTACATCAAGATTCTAGAAAATTCTTTAGAAGGCCCTAGATACTGATCTTCATTTGAGCACTGCCTGCCACCCACAAACTGATGGACAATCAGAACGGACTATTCAAACATTGGAAGACATGTTGAGGTCTTGTTCACTTGATTTTCAAGGCATGTGGGATCATTATTTACCTCTCGTGGAATTATACTACAAAAATAGCTTCCATTCAAGTATTCAGATGGCACCCTAAGAAGCATTATATGGGAGGAGATGTTGTACACCAACTTGCTGGGATGAAGTTGGTGAAAGAAAACTCGTGGGCCCAGAACATGTTGAAGATACAACTGAATAGGTAAGGATTATCCAGAACCATATCAAAATAGCACAAAGTAGGCAGAAGAGCTATGCAGAGAACCGATGGAAGGATTTTGAGTTTCAAGAAGGTGATCACGTTTTCTTAAAGGTATCTCCATGGAAGGGTATTATATGATTTGGTAAGAAGGGAAAGTTAAGTCCCAGGTACATCATACCTTTTGAAATTCTGGACTGAATTGGAGCCGTATCTTACCATTTGGAAATGCCGCCAAGTCTCTCTAAGGTTCACAATGTGTTCCACCTGTCAATGTTAAGAAAGTACATGCTATACCCAACGCATGTACTCACTTATGAATAAGTAGAACTTGAGCCAGATCCATATTATTGTGAAGAGCCTATCGAGATTCTTGATACTAGAGAACAAGTATTGAGAAATTGGATGACTCGTCTGCTAAAGGTTCTATGGAGGAACCATAAGATTGAGGAAGCAACATGGGATCCTGAGGAGCTTATGTTAAAGATATACCCAGATCTTTTTAGGTAATATTTTGTAAATTTCAAGGACGAAGTTTTCCGAAGGAGGGAATAATGTAGTACCCCAAACATTTTATGTTATGTTTCTCTATTCATCACTAAGTTACATTCTATTCATCCCTGTGTTCTTTTGAAACAAAACTAGGTTATTTAGGAGATAGTTAAAACATGTCCATTAAACATAAATTTCTCACTTCTATGTTTTGAATTTTGAAAAATAGTCATCTAGAGTTGGTTCAATAAGTCATTTAGAGTCTGATAGAACAAACTTGATTTTTTTAGTGAATAGTAACATACCCATATTAATAGTAATATGAACAGTAACATATCCTTATGAATAGTAAATAATAATATTATTTTATTTTCTTAAGGCAATAAGATAATGAGATCTTAATTAGTTTTTCAATGATAAATAAAACTACTTGCACTTTAAGATTGTTATTTTTCGAATTAACTATAACCTTATTTAAAAATTAAATTAATAATATTTAGAAAATTATTTTTGAAAAATGGATTTCACTTTTGAAATCTAAATGTCGATAAATGGTTATGGTGAATTTTGGGAATTTTTCTGTAACATTTGATTTTTCAGTGAATAGTAAAAAATACAGTTTTTAGTTTCAGTGTGTTAATGACATCATTAATGATGTAATAACGATGTCATAAATCTGCTCGACATTTGTATAGTTAAATAATATGTGAGGTGTCCCAAGTGGCTTTAACCATGGAAAAATACCATGGGCAAGCCCATGGTTTTTCAAATACCACCAATGAGGTGTCCCTTGAAAATTATTAAAATAATCCTTCACTTTTCCTATAAATACCAACTCTTCCCTTCATTGAATTCATTCCCAATTCTCACTCAATGAAGTTCTGGACTCCGTACCTCCATTTTAGTCCTCCCATGTTCTCCTCAATCCCCAAAGGTCCCAACCTTCATGTTCTAAGTGTTATTCTACATGGTAAGAAAATTCTCAATTTCAATCTTTTTTCCTTTCAAGTTCACTTTTATGTGGTATATCTTTCAAGTTTCCAAACAATGTTCTTATTTTTAATCTTATTCTTGATATAATCTATATTATTATTCATTTTTGAATAGGTGACCATTTTCCCCTCTCTTTTTAATATTTTCCTAAACCATGTTGCGTAGCCGTTAGGCTACCGAATTTTTGTAAGCGATTTCAAATTTATTCTTTTATTTTGAGTTCTTTATTTATTATTTCTTCATATATTATTACCCAAGAGGAACGAAATCTCCATAAACTTTTATATTCTGGATGTTCTCATGTTCATGAGAAATTCACCATCAATCTTCTTCTTTTCCCCCACATGTTCAACGAATTAAAAACATTGTCCATGATGTATCGAATTACCGACATCGTAGATGATGTAATCTCAATTTCCATTAATTATTTCAAGTCTCGTCATGAAACCACTTATATGGTTGAAACAGGTTATAATATATGTGTTATGAATCACCCATGGTTCTGGAATTCTTTTTTACTCATGGTTCTAATTTATAAGACAAAATGAGGTTGTTATTATCAAAGAACCATTAGAACGATCTAAACAAACATCATTAATGGTTTAACTAACAAATCATCATCATGGTATATAACCCAAAATAATTATAAGATCCTTTATATATCCATAATTTCATTAGTAGTATTTATTAAAATTCTGGATGTTTAACCATGTTTCAAATGAACTTTCATTCATGGAAACAAGTAAACGAACCATGAAAACCAAGGAAGAAAATGCTTCAAAAACAAGACAATTAAACCAATTGAACCCATATAAAGGGACATGAATGAACCTAATAAGGTTATAATAAATAAATTACATGTATAAGAGGTTCTGTAAATATTAATTAATGAAGCTAAATTTGATTATTCAGGTCATTAACACAAACAAAGAACACACCCGAGCATAAGGTAAGTGGTTTCTCATCTCACTTTCATTTCCGTGAGATTTTCATTGATCACCACTTATTTTTTGTATGTGGTATATGTTTACAGAAATTTGATATATAATAACATGATTCTATTTATATTCATGTTATCAAATGATTCGTTTGAGGGTTATATGTTCTGCTCATATGATTCGACTGATTACATTGTGGTAAGGGCCTTTGTCTCAACCACCATTGTGTTGTGACTAACTTTGTATTGTGCACCTAATAAATCCTTATGTGGTGTACCTACTTCCCATTTGAGATAAATTATAATTTGAAATTATATTGATAATATGTATCCATAATATCATATCATGGATATGGTGTTGTCTAAACCGTATACCATTTTACATATAGTGTTTATTTTGGAATGTTATTTTAATTATGGAAATATTGATGAATCTGTATACTCTACTATATACAGCTATTGAAAGGGAATATTGGTCTTGTATTGAATCAATGTATAAAGAATTATTGGACATGCAATGGTGGGTGGGGCTCGCTATATCCCCTCGATGCATCGGTAAGTCTCATGAGACAAAACAATTTGGCGACAAACCCTTCGAGTTTGTTTCCAAAAATAAGATGGGTTTCTACCAACAGAACTAAACCATTTTATGGTATTATGGTTTCATCTGATAGATACATGACTTCCAGTTAATAAGAATTATCTTTATTCATTTTTGGTTATTACTATCATCCATGAGATTTTAACTATGACAAAATCTACGGATGCCGTTTCATTTTTAGTTTATTAATGGCATTAGTTATTCATTTATTAACTATGCCTTTTGACTATGTCAGATTGTTTGGTAATCAATTATTATTGTACTCATGCTTCCACTATTTGTAACCCTTTCTGAGAATTTTATATCACCTCTTTCATTGTCTACCTTCAATAGGTGATGAAGAGAAGTTCTTTTTTTGAGTTCCTGGGGATGCCGTTTTTAGTTTTTGTTATGTATTGTATTTTGAAAACATATCCAATGTCATTTGAGTATCATCTATGTATCTAGCTTATTCAATACTACTAAACTGATCATTCCTTCGGGATTTTCATTCCTTCTAACAATTCCAATATCACAAGTAATGCACCGGCTCTAGCCGAGAGGGGTCGGGGTGTTACATCGGACCTATTTCTAGTTATATTTTCCTCATCTCACTTCTATACACATCATTTTCAATCTTCCATATTTTTAACTTCTTTTCTCTTTTTTTTATTTCTTTTTTGTTTTCCTTTGTTTATTTTGGTTTCACATTTCTACTTTTTTCTCGGTGGATACGTTACTCTTACTTCTAGATTTTCTTGTTGTATATAGGTTTAATTTTTTTTTACTTGTACATTACTGACTGTGTGGGCATAAAATTTTATCACCATTTCTAGGGAAGGCACATGTGATCAATAAAAAACATTTTAATCTATTTCTTAAAAAATAAAAAAAAATTCTACTAAAAATGGATTGTTTCTTTCACCATTGTGTGTTGTTTTTTACCAGTGTGAATTTAAAATCTTATGAAAAAAGAGTAAATTATAAATCTGAACATCAAAAACTAAAACTAAAAATAATCAAACATTTTTATAACCTTAATAATAATAATAAAGTTGAAATGGAAAATAAAAATCTATAAATTCATAGAGTTGTAGAGGAAATTGAAAATCTGGAAATACCTCAACCTAGTAATGATAAAACTAAGGGGAACATTCTTAAATACTTCCATCATCCAACTATTCCATGCAATCCATTATCATATATTTATCCCCAGGTCTAGAAACAATGAAATAAATAAATCATACTTATGGATGTTACCCTCTTTTAGTGGTTACCCCAACAAGGATTATCTTGAAATAATTAGTTTTTTTATAGAATAGTTCAACAGATACCTTTTCATGGGATTCGTGAGGAGGATATTAGGTTAATAAAATTTCAATTTTTTATAGAATAAAGTGAGGAGCGAGTTTTAGAATTTTTATGAGGAAGTTTTTTACACATTAGACAAAAATTTCAACTATTTTGTTACCAAGTTTTATCCTTGAAGCACGAACAATGAAGTGAGACATAAAATAATCTATTTCATTCAAGATTTATAGGATATTATCTATGAGACTTGGGATAGGTTTAGATAAATTATTAGATAATTATTGTATCTCCAATTTTCCCCTCATCTATTGATGGATACATTCTATAATCGTCTCACTGATTAAAATCAAAATCATGTTGATCAATATTATGGTTGTGATTTCTCAGACATGATAGCCAATTAGATCAAACAATACATTAAAAAATTCTTAAAAAAATTATCAATATAAAATTATAATGAATAGATTTATTTATAAGGTTGAAACTAACTCCTAGGATGTTATAATTAATGAAAATTAACTTAGGGTGTATTATTCTCATTATGGGATGTATGGTCATTCTTAATATTACTATCCCAACATTAAATTACCTATCTAGCCTATGCATAGTTCCTAGTTTTTTGATTATAGAGATATGAATAATGATTTTAGTGATCCATTCATAAATTAGTATAATTATAAATATAAAAATCAACCTAATTTTTCTTGAAGAGAACAAGGTGTATTGGAATAATCTGATAGTACTGGTCACCCACAATAGTCTCAATATTTATTTTAGAACCAGTTTAATACTGAATTCTCAAATTATCAAGAGAATGTTAGGTTCATTTTTCAATATTTAATAGTAATATTTTATTCTCAAAAGGTTTTTTCATATTCTCAAAAATATATCCTTAATTCTGATTGTGATAAAAAATCCTAGAATTCATAATCTTGAGTTAAAAATTGGTTAACTTACTCAAGACTTAGGATATACTTATAGATTGGAATTATCTAGAACAATAGCATTTAATCCCATGGAAACTTTCATGTATATAACTAACATATCAAGTATGAAATCTCAATAAAATGTTTTTGAACAACCTAAGACCTGATGTTTTAGTAAAACCTAGATATGAAAATTTGAAAAAACACTAAATCTATAAATATAGATAGTAGTGTTTAGAATCAATAAAATTTTGAATCTTTAAGTGAAAAATACAAATAAAAAAATGATGTGGTAACTTATTAAATAATAAAGAAAATGGTGAGGTTCAAGAATAATGAGTGTAATCAACCAATCCTAAAGAATTATACCCCTCCCATCCCTTTTCCATAAAGGCTCAAAAAGAACAATGAACTAGATTTTTTGAAATTAATTCAAATGTTTATAATCATTAATGTTAATATGAACATTGTAGAGGCTTTGAATAAAGATCCATATTTGTTGAAATTCCTTAAAATATTTTTGGCAAATAAGAGGGATTGTGATGAGTCTTAAATAATAAATCATAACTAAGAGTGTTGTGAATTTGTTTTGAAAAGTATTTCTCTCAAACTAAAAGTTCCTAGTTAATTTTCAATCTCTGGTAGAGTTTTTAATAGTTATAAAATTAGGTTCCATTGCAACTTTTGTGTGATAATAAACCTTATTCCCTACTTCGACTCAAAAAGTTAGGTCTTAGGGAAGTTAAAAAACATTTGTTTCTCTATAGATTTTTGATAGGTCACCTACATATCCTTACGGGAGCGTGGATAACTTATTAGTATATACAGGGAAAAAAATTCCCATTTTATTTCTTATTCTTGAATTGGAATGTGATAAAAAGGTTCTGATCATTTTGGGTAGGCAAATATTAACTACAATTGGGGTTGTTTTTGATGTGTCGAAGGGAAAAGTGACCCTCCAAGCTAGTGTGAATCTAGAGGAGTTCCATGTTTTTGAATAATTACCTCTTTTGGTTAGTTTAAATTTGATTAATGTGGATAAAAAAGTATTTAGAGATGATTTTGGAAGAAAAAATCATCATCATTTGGATTATTTGATCTATGATACCATTAATGATCATTTTCAAGAAATGTTTGTGAAATATTAGTAGACACATGAGATGAAAAGGCTAGGGAAACAAGAGAGTTAGATTTTAGAATTCATTACATAATACTATGAAGTGGCATATCCACACCTAAAATATCAAGATGAAATGGTTTCTCATACCAATGTTCAAAGTTCACAACCCACTATTGATTCTAGGTTGGGAAATGCTTCATGACCCCCATCATCATGAGAATTGTGAGTTTTTTCCATTGTTTAATTTAATGATAGTGAGTGTTAAAATACCAAGGAAACGTTTTGGGTGAGTTTTTCCATTTGGAAACTTAAAATGAATCATCTCATTCAGTTGAGAGTCTAGAAAGTGAGAATCTGGGTTACTATAAAAATTTGGATAGAAACTATGATCCTTAAAATATAATATGTTTTGATGATGGTTTTTATGACCTTAAAATTATAAAATTATTAATAAATATTGATGAGGTTTACCATGTAACAAAAAAGGGTTTTGAATCTGGAAATGCTTATGGTAGTGGGAAATTTAATAAATCAGTTGATTCATTTTTTGACCCTTCCTAATTCCAAAACTTAAATGATGATTTTTTATAAAAATGAGAAGTTAGTAGATTATCTTGAAGAATATTTCTCTACTTAACCAAAGAAAATTGTTTCTAATCAATATTGTGTGGTTAATAGTGAGCTAGTTGAAACAACTGTTGAGCCTAATTCTCAAATATTAAATCTCTCATGTCTGGGGGAGATTTGCGAAGTGATGTTATTATTTATACTGAAAATTATAGGCTACTTATTTCTATCATACATTCACAAATTTAAGTACATAACCCTAAATATATTGGTGGTAGGTGTCTAAAGAATTGAACCCTAATCTATTTGGGAAGAGTGTTATGGGAAGTCTGAGTGCTCAAATCCCTAAGGGAACAAGATGATTTTTTTGCAATAATAAATGAATTGAAAATCAAAAATAATGATACCCTTTTAATGATCACATAAAGAACACTTTATGGGAGATATTATGGATGAAGAATTTTAATTTAGCATTGTAGGGGAGAAAACCAAATATTTTATTAGTTATATCTTCTTTTATTGGATTAAATAAAATTTATCCTCTCTCAGTTGTTTTCTGCTCTTCATTTCCACACCAAACTCCCAATTTTTACTTGGCATCATTTTTATGACTTTTCTAAAATGAATTTATGGATCTTACTTTATTTTATTTTTTTCTTTTCTCTAAAAGACTTTGGGTGTGTAATAATGATTAAAAAGTTGTTTTTTATTTTTTATAGAACTTATTTAACTCTTCTCTATGGTTTAATTTGGATTAAACTTTAAATTTTTGAAATTAATGTGTATATTTTTCATATTGTAGGAGATTACTATTGGGATAAAATTGGGATTTTCTCAAGTATAGAAAGTGGAGGTGTCTTAAGCTAAAATTCAAGTGTTAAATCTCTATTCTAGGGGAGTAAAAATTCAAGTTATTCATTTATTTTAATTATTTTTATACTTCAACTGTTTCTTGCTACTTAGGTTTAATAAATAATTGTATAATTCATATTTAAGTGCTTTTATATACTTAATTTTTTTGTAAAACTTGTTGGTTTTTTTATTATGTTTTAAATACATTGAATACTGAATTTGTGCCTTGAATGATCATTTTGGTGCCCTAATGACTACCTTTTTAAAATTCAAATTGTATTATGAAACATCTCTAAAAATACAAGTTATCATTATTGGTTTGTTAAGTAGTAATCAATGGATATTTTGGTGAAATTTATTAATATTTTTGGTTGTTGGATTTTTGTGTAAAAATAATTTTTTAAGATGACTTTTGGGCCACAAACAAGAATAATTCACTACTGAATAAAAAATATTTTTGAATCTTTATTAGGAAAATTATTTCTCCCCCACTTAGAATATAATAATGGTTAAATGATTGGGTTTTAAGCGTGGGAGATCCTTAATTATGCTTAGCTGTATTCTAATGTGAGCCCATAAAAAACAACTTAAATTTTTCAAAATTGCGTGTTTTGATACATCATTTTGTAATTTTTCACTTTGTGGGAATTTTTTATCAAATTTGAGGGTTGCAATGCTAATTTGAGGAGTTTAATATTTAACCCCTATTGGATTTAGTTGGGTAAGTCATTTTTATTTCCCTCGGAAAAAATTTATTTCAGTAAACTCTTGAAAAAAATTTATACAATAATCATTGACTTTGAACTTTTTAAATTTGAATTTAACTCATAAGATTTGTATCAAAATGGATTATGAAATAAAAATCCTTTTCAGTGAAAAATCCATATTGTTTTATTATTTTAAATACTTATTTGTAAACCATTGGATGGGTTATTTATTCTAGTAATAAATTTTAACTTCACCCCATCCAATGGAATGTATATTTTTTATGGACTCTTAAATTATATGATTTTGTTCTCCCATGAGTAAAGAGATGTTTTGAATTTCAGTAAGATGAAAATTGAATTCTGTTAAATTGTATTTAAAATTTTAAATTTTAAATCATTCTTTAAAAATAGAACTTGATTTTTTACCATATCAATTTAATTTGAGAGGGAATTCATATTTTACTACTTGAGATAATCCACGAGGGAAAATCATTCTCAAAATAAATTGTTAACGTCATTTCATATTTTTAATTTTGAAATTTATTTTCAACCATTGAATATGATTAAATGTTACTTGAGGAAAACAAATATTTATGTGTGGGAAATTTTATGTAGAATTTATTCATTATATTTTTTCACATCAATTTTCATGAATTTATTAAGTATTTTAATAAAAAAATATATATATTATTAATTAATAATATATTCTCTGTCAATTTATTATTTAAATATTGAATTTATTAATTTCTTATTTAAATTAGTAATTTTATGCGTAAGTTATTAATTATTGAATTATTTAAATATTTTATTTCAAAATTTCTTTTTTATAATGAAATTACATTTCAATTGTTAATTTTATGTTTTTTAATTAATGTTACATTCTTATTAATTTAATATTTTTTCTTTTATGTTCATGTCATTTTTTAATTAGTGTTGTTATAAATTATTTTTCTTTTTAAAAAAATAGGGTTTCATTAATTTTATTTTTTATTCTCTCAGTTTAATTTAATTTCATTTTTAAATTTATATTTAGTTGTTTTTTTTAAATTTTTCATATTTTATTTTTTTTAATTTTATTTCATATTAATTATGTTTAATGTTTTTATATATTTTGGAATTAAATTTATTGTGTTTATTATTTTCCAATTAATTAATTATATTTTTTTTACTGTAGGTCATCAACATATATGATTTCTCTATCAGGTTAACGTATCTAAATTTTTGATCACTCACATAGACAATTTTCTAATTGGTGGCCACATATCCAATTCTTAAAGTGAATTCATGTAAGGGAATTGAATAATAAATCTATCTATCCATATAGATAAATTCAAAATGACTGTGAGATAGCCATTTCTAGTTCAATTTATATGCCCAATTTACCCCTACTACCTGAAGAGATCCTGATGACATTCAAGTTGGGATTGGAATATCGAGATCCAAGCTCCACCTGACCAAGGCTGGATTCAGCTTTGGTTTTCTCAACCCAAAATCAATATCTAATGAATATCCATCAATGATTTGTTTAATAAGACCATTCAATAGCTGATCAAAATAGGATGAGAATGATTTTGAAAAGAAGATCCAAGAAACTTTGAAGCTCTTTACAACTTGGTTTCCCGAATCAGATTTTATGAAGTTCTTGAAGAACCAAATGGGGTTGTTCAATTGAAGCATGGATTTGTTCCATTGATGAAAATGAGTTGAATGGATCTAGAGATCTTCCATGTCATCGTTGTGCTTTCCAAAGTTAGTCTTGATGAGGACGACACACCACTCTTTCAAATCAAACAAGTTTATGATGTGAGATACCATATTAAAGGTTTAGTTTAAGGATATCCAAGATTGATTGATTCTCCATCGGTATTGATGAGTGGTGGATGAGATGTTTGAATTAGTTTAGATATTTTTCTGGGTCTATAAAGAATTTGAACCTAAATTCAAGCACTATTACTAGAGATGTCAATAGAACTCCCAAAGTTTGATGTTTTGATGACCGAAGATAGTGATTCATGAGTTTTTGATCTCTTATTCCATCAAATATGAAGGTAAAAGATGAACCAAATCTTTTGAGATAAGTTTTATGACCACAGGAACCATGATTGTTTCTCATCGTATGAAGGGATATATTGAAACAAGAGTTTTAAATGAGAAACAAACTCTCTATACATGTGTCATAGTTAATATGTAAAAAAATTATTAGATGTATCATTGAAGTACATGTCAATTTACCCAATTAAGTTGGTGGAGAAATTCTAGACATTAAAAAGACATGTGGCATAAAAAAAGAGGGATAAAATTTTAGAGAGATTAGAGGTAGATGAGAACAAGAGAACATAAACAATGAATTAGTGGAAGCTTAGAATGGAGAGGAAATTGACTCAACAAAGAATATTTATCTCTCTATTTTATTAATTCCTCTATTCTTCCATATATTAAATTTATTTAATTAATTTTATTGTTGTTTTTTCACCGTCATGTGTAACTAAACCTTTTTAGTGTAATTTTAATGGATTGAGTTGAATATTTTTCCACAATTCAATCTTAGTTTATTTATTAGAGGTATGAATTCTTCCTTATTTAATATTTTTTAAATATCTTCCTTCTCTAGAAATGTATTTATGTATGATTTTATATTTGAATATTTTTTGGCTACTGAAAATTAGTTTTCATTTCCCTCTAAATAGAGAGATTTGAGAGAGTTTTTTCAGAAGTTCACAGTGTGTAATTTTCTTTCAATGAACCTTTGAATTGATTATCATGAGATCAAAAATATCATCATAATGAAAAACAATCCTCTACCAAATATTGATGACTTATTTGATCAACTACTTGGAGATAAATACTCCTATAAGGTAGATCTTCATTTGGGATATTATCAAGTAAAGGTAAAGAAAGAGGGTATCCCCACAACTTCTTTTCATACAAAGTATAGGCACTACGAGTTCATAGTGATTTCATTTGGAATCACTAATGGTCCAACTATCTTCACGGACTTAATGAATATAATATTCATGGATTACCTTGGATTTTTTCAGTAGTTTTTATAGATGATATTCTGATATACTCTAAAAGAGTGGAGCATGAAGATCATTTAAATAATGTACTAAAGACCTTGATAAAGTAAAAGTTATATGTAAAGTACAGTAAATAAAAGTTTTGGATGGAGTAACATTCCAAGGGAATGTTATCCCCTACCAAGTAATTTATGTAGATCCTTTAGAAAGTGAGGAAATTGAAGGATGACCGAGAACAACATTTGTAATTGAAATCTATAGTTTCATTATATTAACTAGGTACTACCATCGATTTATGAGAAACTTCCAATAACTATCAAGCCCACTAACCAAGCTAACTCAAAAGGGAGTAATGTTGTTCTGGAATGATGAATGTGAAGAGTGATATAAAGAGTTAAAGAAGAGGTTAATCATTACACCTTCACTCACATTACCCCCAGAGAGGAAGGATTTGTGATCTATGTATCCAATTTTTTTTGGGTTCTTTACTCATGAAATGTGGAAAAGTGATAGCCTATTCCACCTAATAATTTAAGATCCATGAGAAAAAACTATCCAACACATGATCTATAATTGGTTGTAGTGATCTTCACATTGATGATTTGGTGACATTATCTCTATGGGTAGAAGTGTGACATATATATGAATCAAAAAAGCCTCAAGTATATATTCACACAAAAGGATTTCAATATGCACCAATGAAGGTAGTTAGATATGATCAAGGATTGTGATTGATTAATCCATACTACAAAATATTTTAATTTTTCCAATAGGGGCATATCTACTAGTAAAGGTATATTTTCTATTATTAATGTGTTTTACCAAAAGATATGTCCCTCTAAATTTTTTTTGGTAAAATCGCTTTCCCTAAATGTAATCATGAGAGATAAAATAGTTCTATTATACTTAAAATAATACCAATAGATAATATATTTGTTGGTGAAAATGTTTTGTAATAGATCATTATGAAAAATTATCTGTTAATAATATTATTTCCAACATTTATCTTTATATCATTAATATTATTAATAAAATTATTTTAACTATTTTTATAACTAATACCAATAATTAATATCTTTTTTAAATTGTTTTTTAAATAAAACATTATGCCTGGAATTCCAATATTTGTTGCTAAAATATTACAATATATTTATAATGTTGTTTTATATAATATATTTGTTATATTTATTATATAATAATTATGAAATTTTTTTAAAAAAATATATTAAAAACTAAGTATTTATTAGAAAATTAATGCTCAAAAACATATTTATACATAGTTTAAAAACACGTTCAAACTCTAAAAAACATGATGCTCTAAAAAAAATTTACAAAAAAAATCAAACTCCAAGAAACTACATGAAAATCCATCATTATTTATCTACAATATGTTTCCATCACATATGGACTACTATTTTCATGGTTAAAACTAGGGGAAGAGTCTACACATGCAATTCAGACACTCAGTCATGATTTGGTCACATTGGAAATGATAACCTATTATAGGCTCATGTTGGCAGTTAGAAGTAGGTTATCCCCAATTTCGGACATAGGTAGTAATCACACTAGCAGCTGAAAGAAGGTGATCATCCATATTTATGTAATGAATCCCCTTTCTTACATTTTTGGAGGTATGTAGTTCATCCCAAATCTCACACTAGTAGTAATAATATGCTTATAAAATAAAATACCCGCATAGTAGATGAACCAATGGAAATAAAATGAGATAAAAAACTAAACCCGTTGATTGGTGAAATATAATACTAGAATCTAATTTCTTATCAAAATACACTGTAAACAAAAATATAAACAAGAACAATAGTTTGTAGACTATACCTTACAAAAAAACATAATCCCCAACATCCAAAATTACATCCTTATCTAATTAAACACTAAAATAATACATTGCCTCATCCAGCAAATACACATGTCCTTTCACCTTCCACCATTGGGAAAAAAATAGGACTGTTGTCCTTTTTTGTTGTACCCTAATAGAAGTCAATGAAATAAATACTTAGTTTCCCAACACTACTATATTTGATTTTAGTTCATGCATTTTATATTTGGATACATAAATAATTGAAGAAATTTTAGGTTTTAATAACTCTACAATTTTTAATTGTTTTTTCTAAGTATGAGAGTTACCAACTAGGGTACCATGATTTATAATTCCTGTTAATCATATAAAATCATAGAAGTAGTTGGAAAAGAATAGTTCTTGCACAAACTCACATTTTCATGCCTTATATTTTTTATCCACAACTGTTCATGGATACATCATTCTTTTCTCCCCTTATAAAACTAAAATCCTTGCATCCCTATAAATACCTAAAAATATTCAATCAGTTAATTATGGAGTTCCAATAAATTTTAATCTAATGATGTAAAATGGGTCCAATGGCCTAAGGATGATTTGATGGGTTGGTATGGAAAATATGTAACATGTTTGGTCTAGCCTAACCAATTACCTGTTTGGGCCAGAATAGTATGAGGGTGTAAAATGGGTCCAACACATAAAGGCTTGGCCAAAATGAAATCCAACACATTTGGATGTCTTCAATACTACAAATACCCCTTTTATCAGCGCTAAAAATGGACTTTAACAGCGCTAGAAAAGTGTTATTAAAGCCAGCGAAGATAAGGGGGTCCCCATTATTAGTACTCCAAAAAGCGCTAGTGCTGATAAAATTGGGTCTTTATCAGCGCTAAAAAGAAGAGCTGATAAAAGGTCCCTTTATCAGCGCTTTCTTTTTAGAGATGATAAAAGACCCCTTTTATCAGCGCTTTTTTTAACGCTGATAAAAGTAAAAAAAATTAAAAAAATTAAAAAAAAATAAAAAAATTAAAAAAATCCTGCCAATCGGGGGGCTTTTATAGTGCTTGAGCCCCCTTTTAACAGGGCTTTCTAGCCCCTCCAGTGCCTGCACACACACCATCCACCCTTTATCAGTGTTGTCCCCACAAATCCACCCCCATGCGCACGCCCCTTCCTCCACCAGGTTTTGAACACGAGACCTCCCCCCTGCGCACCTATGCCCTTACCACTCCTCTATTTTGATTTGTTTTCCATTTCATGATATATATATTTATTTATTTATATTAATATATATATATAGTTATATTAATATATATATTTATAGTGATATTAATATATATATTTATAGTTATATGAATATATATATGTAGTTATATTAATATATATATATAGTTAGATTAATATATAGGTATATAAATATTCATATATTTTTATTTTAAATAAAATGGATATTAGTTATTATTTAGATAAAGGTAATATATTTTATATGAAAATATATTTTATTATTTATATTTGTAATTAAATTTTTATGTGTGAATATATAAAAAATATGTATATATTATTATATATATGATTATAAATAGTAGTGCATTATAAAAAACAGTAAAATTTCAAAAGAATAATATTAATATGAATGTAATACATTGGAATAAATTTATTCCCCACCAAAAAAACCAATAATACCCCCATTAAATGAGGCTGAAAATCCACAAAATGTTAAAAAATCAGGATATCCCGACTAAAAACTCAGTTTTGGAGGCCTTATGGGTCTTTTTTGGCCTTGAATAGTGTGATAAAGGCTTTTCCTAGATCACTAGCACATACATCTTGTCGCAGTCTTCGATTTGATATGCTGTAGAGCTCAAATGGACACTCGGATCAAAAGTTATGGTCGTTTGAAGTTCAAGTTTTGTTTTCGACATATTTTGTATCTTTTTTAATTTTTTTTAGTCTTCAAATTGTTTTTAAATGACTATTACTCCATAATAATTAGAAAATTATTTATTAAAAATATTTTTTTAATTTTTTATAAGCCATTTTCACTAAATATCTTATATATTAAGTGTAACTCTATATTTATACTTATCTACAATGTATTTAAATTTATATTTAAAAAATATATACAATATTTATATCAATATAACTATTTCTATATATTTAAATATTAGTTTATATTTTTTAATGATTTTTTTTGGAATTCGACCCTTTATGAGTGCTTTTAAAAAAAGCACTGATAAAGACCCCCCTTTATTAGTGCTACTAAAAAGGCGCTGATAAAGGGGGTACCTTTATCAGTGCTGATAAAGGGGTACTTTTATCAACACTTTTTTAGCACTGATAAAAGTACCCCCTTTATCAGTAATTTTTCGTTAGCGCTGATAAAGGCTAGCGCTGGCCTTGCCCTGTTTTGTGGTAGTGGATCATGTAAATATATCAGTCTATATATAGAAAGAAAATTGAAAAAAATATATACAACTATAATAATAATAATATTAGGTTAAAATAATCATACAAGTATTAGATTATGGCTATATGTTATCCTCCACTTGTTAAATTTAAATGAGTAGGAGGACCAAATATCCAATTATAAATGAAATGAAATTTAAGGAAAAATAGACTCATATAAATGAAATAAAATGTAAGTTAAAATATTGAAACAATGTAAGTGCATTTTAATTTTGGTATAGAAGTTAATACATACACCAATTTACCACATGAGTGTTGGATCACCATTTAAAGAGTGTGATGATTTATTGGTAGCATCTAGCTGTGACCCTGCTGCTCATATAGAAAAAATTTTCAAACATCTCTTTCCACTTATGAGCATCATCTACTTTGGCATGAGAATATGTGGAGGCCAACCAATCTTCCTCCTTCTCTTACTCATTGTTTTCAGATTTTATAAAGTAGGGATAAAACCCCATCGCTTCCTATCCTTACTACACAATATCATCCCGCAACTTGGTTATCAAAATAAATAATCAAAATTAGGATATATTTCTTGACTAGGAATAGCCTAGAAACCAGAATCCCAAGCACCATTGTATCCCACATAACATGAAATGGTATAATTGAAATCAATCGAGCTATCAATTTTAAATAAATGTTCATTATCATAGTCTTGTAAAAAAATTATACATTAAGGAATAAATTATTAATACATAAGACATAATTTATGTATATTTTTTACAATAAATATGTAAATTCAATGAAATTGATAACATTTTTAATTCAGTGTAATTGAAATTGAATTTTACCACAACGTAATTAAATATGGAATAAACAGCATATGTAATTGAAGACGCATACATAAATAGGATTAGTCTTACACCATCATAATGAAATTTCATTTAAATACATAAAATAAGTTTGTATGAATTCATAAAGTTAAATTGAATATATATTTATATATAAAACTGAATGAAATATTTTTATCTAGTGACAGAAAATAAAATATTCATATAAAAAACTTTATATCTTTTCTAATATTTCATGTAGATTCAGTTAAACATCATATAATAAGAACAAACATTATAAATAAATTTAATATATATTAACAGAATGTAATTGAGTACATATATAATATAATTTTAATTTTTCCATGAATGATAATTAAAATTCAGTGATAAAATATTTCATGTTGAAATCATAATCAATCCTCTTATTAACCATTACATTAACTGTTAACTAATTTTTAATATTGTAATCAATAAGGTTTATAATATGTATATTTAATATAAAATGTCGATTATTTTTTGTACTACTTGTTAAGTGTTATGAAAAATGTTTAGTCATTTTTATTGAGATTTAGTTTACCATTTAATATTTCATGTTAAAGCATAATTATCCTATTTTTTAATATTCAGTAAATTGTTAAATTATTTTTTAATGCATTTAAATTATTTTTCATATTCAATATTATGTATGATAGTAATTTTATATTACATTTTGTGACATATTTTTTATGCATTATATAAATTTAATCTGATAATTAATAATAAAAAATTTATGTTATTTCATGACTCATATTCATTACCAAGATTCCATTATTCATATTTATGCATATAAATAAGATTATATAGAAGGGATTTAAGATCCATAGGGTAGTAAAAAATTTCCACATATGAGGTACTAAAGAAGTGGTAAGAGTATCTAAAATAATATTTCATATTAGAATATATATATGTATCATAGTAAACATATTACTAAAAAAATTCAAAGTAAATAAATTAAGATTGAAGTAAATTTTAGTACAACAGTGGTTATGGTTAAGGTGGGTGATATTTTGAATTAAAAAACTAACATATTATTTCTTAATATCAAGATAAAAGAATGATCATGGTATGAAATAAACATTGAATTAAAATATAGTCTCATTATCTTTCTTGAAATATCACTTACTTCTAAATGTGAGTAATATTAGAATATAGGGGTTGAACTGTAATTTTGTAGCCTTAAGGATGGAACTAACTACAATATAATCTGCATCAATTTTTGGAAGATAAGGTTAGATTAGATGAATTTACAAATTTTTTAATGAATTAGTTGAAAATAATTAAAAATAAAATTTACCACTCAGTCATTTTTCCCTAAAAAGTTGCATCAGCAAAAAAAATTATTTTTCTATCATCTCCTAAAAAATGAAGTTAATTTTTTCAAAATAATCCCACAAAGTGAAGTTAAATATCATTACCTAAAAAGAAATTAATAATGAAAACACATATGTCATGTAAATCAAGGGTAATGGGAATTTAAAATAAACACAAACCATGTGTGATATAACCTTTAATCCTGTAATATAACTTTCATATTGTTGTTAAAATTATCCCATGTTTTTGTGGATTAATAATTATGTATATTTCAAACAAAATCTATCAAATACGTGGAACAAATTATAGAATGTATGCATCAAGATATTTAATTTTTCAGTATATGTTGTAGGAAATATGCGCATTCACATTACAGAAAGGGAAAATGAATAAAAAATATAGAGTCATTAATGAAAATACAAATATAAATTGCACTTTTATTAAAATGGATATATTAATATTTCACACAAATTAGTTTATTGAAAAAAATAATACATGAATACTTAATCAAGAATCAAAATAACAAGAAGAAAATATTATAATATTTTCAAATTGATTAAAAATTTGAAAATATTATCAAAAAATGATAGTCTAGTATGAATATAATCGACATAATTGTCACAATTAGTTTATATATGATAACAATTCATGAAAAATATTTATAATACATAATAATTACTTCTATATAATATAACTTATTTAACAGAGGATGTTTTATAAATGAGTTGTTCACATGTACCTAGTTTATGCATGCCCTAAAGAGAAGTCTGACATTATTTCGAAATCTAATGCACAACTTCCAATAAGTACACCATTAATATTTTGATGAATATTCAATACCATAACATTTATTATAAATTAATAAAAAGTAATGTGATAAATTTAATTAACATGTGATCTAAAACTAATAGTTAACAATTAAGAAGGAAAATATTAATCATGTATTAGCAAAGAAAAAGACTTATAAATAACAAAAAAAATATGAATTTTAAATAAAAAATAATCTATGATTCATTAATATGAAATACTAATAATTTATAATCACATAAAAATATCATTGTGATGTTAAAAATATAAATTAAATTCAATATAGACATTAAAAGTTATCCATAGTTCATCTAATTAAATATTTACCTATAAGGAATGCATCGTAAAAACTCTTATAAGTATATAATCTCAATATCAAATTCAATGGTACACTTGTTTATTAATGTAATAAAATGGATTTAAGGAATTAAGACACTACATAGAATAAGAATCTTACATTAATCAATAAAAAATAACATTGAGGAATTCCACACACCAAATCAAAAATTACATTTTAACCAAACACAAAATTACTAATAATTATTCAGAAAAGTAATAATTAATCCCCTCTTAATTTAATGATTTTTGGTAAATTCATATGTAAAACATTCAATTTTTACTTATTTAAGGAGTAAAATTTTTATTTGGATTTTATATTTTACTGAAATATATAGCATAAAATCATTTTAGTTCAGTTAAAATGAATCTTATAACTATAATGCGACTTATAAGGGAGTTTGGTCAATATATATTTAAAAAATATTCCCACTTATCATCATGAGGCCATTTCCCTTGTTCAAAATCAAATATAGAGTGTAGAAAGTAATTTTCAAGTGTAAAGAGCTCTGTTCTTTTGAATGTTACCAATGTATTAGAAATAAATATAATAAATTAACTCATTGATAACTTATATTTAGAAGAGATTCATCAATTTTATTGTGGATTACATGGTTGTTTAATATATTAAATATAAAATGTATAGTAGAGTCATTCAATAAACATTCATAACAAAAAATTGGGAAATAGTGATTGATATATCACATTGCTTCCAATAAGTTCTTTATAACCTTATAAATATGAATTATTCCTGAAATTAAAAATTTCCCTTATTTCATCAATATTTTGAGTAAAGTGGAAGAAAATTATTGTATAAATAAATATTCCTTACCAATTGTAATGAATTTTGAGGAGATGTTGGATGATGGAATGACGTCGGTGAACCAAAGGGGTGGCTGATGAAGGGAAATGTACCTAGTGATGAATTGTGTGGCATTGAACATATGGTGATATAATGATGGGTGAAAACCCAAAGGGTGATAAACTGATGACTTGAAAAATAAAAGGATATACATTTGGGGGTGTACGGTTAGTTTAGGAAGATTTTTGAATAGTTAAACCCGGTGAATTTGGGTATGCGGGGTTCATTAAAAAAATTATGGGCATAGTCATATTTTAGTTAATTTGATGTTTTTGTCATATAATGTTATTTAGTATTCATTTAATTAAAATTTTCTTTTAATTTAATTAATTAAAATATAATATTATGAAAAATAAAAAATTTAAAAATATTAATTTTAAAACTTAAATCATATAAAACATATTCAACATGTGCATATTGCAATGTTATTTTTCTAATATTGAATCATTTTTTAATAATAATAATTAATAAAAAAATTACTTATGGGTAAAAAAATATTATTACTAGTATGATAAAGTAATAGAACCAAATTTATGTAAAAGATTTGTTCGTATTCAATAATTAATATCAACAGATATATTTTTTTAGTAAAAAAAGAGATGGTACTTAATAATAGTATTAGTAAAACATTATATCTTTTGGAATTACTTATTTTTACCAACCTATATTTTTTCTTTCACTAATTTTATGTTTGTATAGGTCATTTTATTTTTACTTCCATTACCATCCTAGGAAAGCAAACGAAGTGGAAAATGCTCTTAGTAGAAAGTATCCTATAACCCAATCCAAAATAAGGATCGAAAGGGATCCAATATTATTGGACATTCAAAGGATAAATATGGTAATAATAAAAGTATGTTCATCCAACCTAGTGAAAATAACTACTCAACCATCCATTCCTGAGATGATCAAAGAGGTCCAAAAAGACGATGAGGATATATAGAGAAAGGTAGTGAACATTGTAGAGTTTAACATTTCATACTAATAGAGTTATAAGGATTTGAACACAGATAAAAATCCCATAAAAACATGTTTTAAGAGGGAAATTATAGATGATACACGTAGAATATCTTTCTTTACTCATCTAGGAAGCTATAAGATGTATTGATATGTGAAGAAACACTTATGGTGGGATACCATGAAGAGCATGATTGTAGAATTTTTATCTCGATGCTTATTTTACAAAAAATTCAAGGATTGATGAAATAGTTCTAATGGTATAGTGAAAACATTTCCCATAACAGTATGGAAATGGTAAAACATAGCCCTAGATTTCATCATAGGGCTCTCCAGGACATCTATATCCAATAACACCATATGGGTGGTATTCGATTTCCTTACAAAGTTAGTGAATTTAATTACAATAAAGTAAGATTTCTATCTTGACCAACTCAATAAGTTATACATAAGTGGAGTGGTAAGACTATATGGAGTAAAACTCTCCATTGTATTTGATTCATAAATGAGGATTACCTTGAGGTTCTAGAGAATCTTCTTTTAAGAACAAGATACAGAGTCGAGTTTCAATACAGTTTATCACCATCACATGTATGGTTAGTCTGAATAAACTATTCAAAATATATAGGATATATTGATACCATGTTCAATGGATTTTTAGGATGTTGGGATCAACACCTTTTCCTAGTAGAATTCTCATATAACAAGATTTTCCATTCTAGCATTCAAATTGATCCTTATGAGGATCTATACATGAAAATTTTCCAAAATCAAACAAGAATAGATAACGTTGGTGAGTGGAAGATTATGAGACCTGATCTTATCCAATAGAATATAGATAAGGTTCAATGAAATCAAATTAATATGAAATATAAAAAAATTAGATAGAAAATATATTCACACAATTTTCAATAAGACATGATGTTTGAGGTTGGAGATAATGAGTTCCTTTGTATAACATTATAGAAGAAAGTCCTGCGTTTTATAAGTAAGGGAAATCTTTGTCCGAAATACATCATCCACTTTGAGATTATTGATAACATTAGATATGTGGCCTAAATACTAGAACTCCAACCTAACCTATCTAAAGTACCTTATGTGTTCCATGTTTCCCCCTTGAGGAGGTACATACTATAACACACATATTTTCTAAATCCAGAGTTGTATCCTTGGAGAATGATCATTAATATAAGGGGCATCCAATAGAGATCTTTGATCATCGAGATAAATTTTTATGAAACCAGACAACTGACTTGGTCAAAGTGTTGTGGAAGAAACAAAGGTTTGTAGAGGCAACATGGGAATTAGAAGAGGTTATGAAATAGAATTACCCTCCTCTGTTCTAGTGTACAGAATAAAATTTCAAGGGTTAAATTTATAAAGGGGGGTGAATGTAATGATCAAAAAAAATTTAAATGAAATTAAAATTTTAATGAATTAATGCCATATTAATTAATGTATTTATAGAAAACACATGTACTACATTAGTTATTTTAGACCATTATAAAATATAGCATGTCAGATTTAAATGAATGTTAAGCATCATAACAATTGATAAAATGAAAACCCATATTTTAATACACCTTATTTCATGGTTTGTTACATAATGATACACATAATATAATCTCAGAAGATCATGAGTCCTACTGTATTTGGGAAATTGGGTACATATCATAATAACAAAAAACATGGGTATACAAACATTATTTAATAACATCCCAACATGCCCTTAAAATTATTTTTCACTTCTAAAACTATATAGGATAACTTGGGGACATATATAAGAAAGTGGTGAGATATAAATCCCCATAAGGGAATAATAAAATCATAGAATAAGGTAAAGAAAGTAATGTGACTCAAGAGACATATTAAGGTAATATTAGTGGGGTTATAATCATAAATTTGAACATCAAACTGTGATATAAGATGATAACATAAAGGCAACATGAGAATATAGAGACATCATAAAACATGTCATTGTAAACATAAGTCAAGGATACCCACCTAGAAATAAAAAAAATAGTGTGATTAGTATAACCTCAGGTGCACTATACATGGTATCTCATGAGGTAAAAAAATTACCCAATGGATTGGAGGGATATATAATTATGGTCCCACCCACCACACTCATATCATGTACATGAATTTTTGTGCTACATAGATAATACAACATAAGAATGAATTTCATCACTTTTAACCCCATGATTAAGTAGTAAGGGTTACATAAATTGATTTACCCAATCAATGAAGGATAGGTAAAACTAGTTGCATACACTTGAGTGTAAATGGGAACTAAAATTCACCGCATAAATGTTTGGCATGGAAAATCAAAGGATAATTTTGGTATCATAATGAGAATACATAAAGGTTTATGTAATGGGTGAATGAGAGTGAAAAGTGATCTCTTATTACATGTTAATAATAAGGACAGTAAATTTATGTGTAAAACAATTAAATAATGGATAATTGAAAATCAAAATGGATTATTATAAAGAAATTACATGTAATAAAAAAGAGACGAGACATACCATTTCCTTGATAGGGAACTTCTAAAAGATTAAGTGGAGCTTCTAAAGATATTGGTAACACCTTGGGAGTCATCTAGAGAGGTATAGGCATAGTAAATTAATTTTAAAATTGTTTTGAGTGAATATTAATGAGATTTTGTGTAGAATTTTTTGAAAAAGGGAAGGGAACTCATTAATTTATAAACTTAGGTTTTAGAACCTATGATAAAATTATAAAAACCAAAAAACTTCTCATGGGTTTTCCCATGAATTCTACCAAATATAAGTGGTTTTAAATATTTTATAAGTACAATAATAGAATTAATTAAAATAAAACCTTTTGTGATGTGGAAGAGTATCATGTTCATAAATAAATAATTTTACAAACTTAAAATATAATATAGGTTTTGGAGGATTCATTAAGGGTTTATAAAATTAATTAAAAAACATTAAAAACATTATATTTTAAATGGAAAACTTAAATTTTGTCAGTAATAATATTTATAGTATTTATTACATCACTTTTGGGCTTTGATGATATCATAATACAAACTGTATATTTAAACCGTCTTTAATTTTTTCCCAAAATTTTGACTCTCTAATTTTTTAAAAAAAATTAATCTTTGGTCAATTTCAATGTGATGATTTCAAAAATAATATTTATTTTATAAATAATAATTCTCAAAATATGAAAACTTACACTTTTAAATAAAAATATCTACTTTTTGTAAAATATGGGTTTTTATAATCAAAATAATTTCTGACCCTTAAAAAATTTTATTTGACTTCTTAAAATTATATTATCATTTATATTAAAATAAATATTATTTTATAAGAATATCTTAATAAAATAAAATTTATTTGAAAATTATTGAATCCATTAAAAGAGTATCATGAATGAAACTATATATTTCTGAAAAACAAAATTTGAGTTTCATTGAGTCAAAATATATTTTTTATCAAATTATTTATTTAATCATTTATTAAGTTATAATATAAAAGGATAAATATAATTACTATTTTCATAAAAATAAAAATATAAAAAAAACAAAATGTTAGGGACTAGATATATAACCCCTTATTACAAAATTGTATTCCTTAAGGGTAAGGTGTGTGATGGTGACACTTTCTTAGGGTGGTTCGGCAAACATGATTTTGGCCATGATCTTGATAAGCTTGAACTTATTCCATAAACAGTTTTTCTTGTGCTTTAGTTGTTGAATCTATGCTTTGGATTGGTCAAGGGAAAATCTTAGTGATTCCATTACCCTTATAATCTATGGTTAATGGGCTTCATAGGGTACAATCATACTGGTCGAGGCCATCACTTCTTTTGTTTGTGTTAGTTGGATTTATCATAACCCTTAATATATACTAATCTTAATGATCACTATACAAAATCTATATTATCAATGGTAATGATTCTTAATTTAATTTTAAATCTTATAAGATACAAATTATAATAATCCAAAATAACCAATGTAGTGCATGTGTTTTCTATGACATCAATACTTAATAAGGAATGTATTCATTTAAAAATAGAATTTCATTCATTAAAATTTAGGTTGTTAAATTCTTCCCCTTCCTAAATCTCACAATAAAAATTTTATTTTATAAACTAAAATAGATAAGGATACTTTTGCTTCATCACCTTACACAGTTCCCATGTTGCTTTTTTAAACTTGTTGTTTCACCACAACACTTTGACCAGGTGAGTTGTGTTGTTTCATGTAACTTTGTCCCTATGATAAAATGTCTTCATCGACTTCTCCTCATATGAAAGACTATTCTCCAAGGGAACCACATTTGGATTTAGTATATATAAGGGGTTTCTTACATAATTTATCAAGAGGGATACATATAACACATCATATAATTGGGAAAGGTTTGGTGAGAGTGCTAGTCGATAGGCCACAATCATGATGAGGTCAAGGATCTCAAAGGTTTAGATGTATCATGATCTAAGATTTCCCTTCTTCCCAAACCTCATGACATTCTTACATGGATATATATAAAGGAATACCTTATCTTCGGCCTTAAAATCCTTGTATCATCGACGATTGTATCTATAAAGTTTATTTTGACTTTGTATGGATTTAATATGATGTTAAATGGTTTGATCATTCTCTATCATCTCTTAGATAAGATTAAGTCTCAGTAGATTTTGTTCTCTAACTCCATCCCAACATATTGGATTTGAACACCACTTCCCATAAAAATCCTCATAGGGTTCCATATGAAATCTAGAATGGAATATTTTTTTATATGATAACTCCACTAGGGGAAGGTTTTGATCCCAACATCATTAGAAATCCATTGAACATGATATCAGAATATCCTCTAGGTGTTGAATAGTTCTCTTACACCGACTGTCTATCAGTGGATGATTAGTAATACTAAAAATCATCTCTGTATCCAACTCTTGCTGAAGGATTCTCTAAAACCTCTAATTAAACCTCATATCTCAATCAAATACAATACAGAGTGTCAATCCATACAATCATACCACTTCCCTTACATATATCATGGCGATCTGTTCAAGAGATAAATCTTCATTGATAGAAATGAAATGCATCGACTTTGTAAAGAAATAGACTACCACCCAGATGGCATTATTGCCTTTAGATATCCCGCAGATTCTAATGAAGAAATCCATGGTTATATTTTCCTATTTTTTTCCTAGTATGGTAAATGGTTACATCATACCCATAGACTTCATTCATTCATCCTTGAATTACTGGAATGCCAAAAATTGTTATACAAATTCTAAAATCTCCTAATTCATGTTATCCAAACTTATGTTTTTATTCAAATATCTATATATCTTAGTGCTTTGTAGATTAATAGAGAAAGATGAGTCATAAAAATCATCCAGAAGTTACCTATTTAATTATGGATTTTACAGAACACATATCTAGGTTATAATCCTTAATACTCCATCTTTATCAAATTTGAACTCTGGAATATTGGATACATTTTTCTATAGCACCTCATCAACTTTTTAGGTCTCCTTGATCTTCTCAAGAATAGATGGTTGAGAACTTATTTTTTCATGGTAAGATAAAGATCCTATTATTATTCACATGTCCATCCTTAACATGTCCATGAATATTGAATCCCTTAAAATCGTCATCTTGGATAGGGTTGTAGGATCCTTTCTACTCAGAGAGTCTTCCACTTTATTCACAATCCCAAGATGGTAATGGATTAAAAAATTATAATAATTGATAAGCTATAAGAACCTTTTTCACCTATTGAGATATTTTTGTGTGAATATATACTTGAAGAATTTATGATCCATACATATGTCACACTTCCCCCCATAGAGAAAATATTAGCAAATTTTCAGTGCAAAGATCACTGAAGCCAATTCCAGATCATACATTGGGGTAGTTCTTCTCATGGATATTTTATTCGTGGGAGGAAAAGGCTATCAATTTTTCATCTTTAGGATTAAACTACCGAATACTGTTTTTAGACACATTGTTTTAGATTATAAATACTTCCCCATTAGAAGGTAAAACAAGAAAAAATGTCATAATTAGCCTCTTCTTTAACTCTTTAAATCCCTATTCACATTCATAAGTAAAAAACCTAACTCCCTTCTATGTTATCATAGTTAGTGGGATTGAAAATAATTATATTTTTCTCACAAATTGATGATAGTACCTACCCAATTTAAAGAAACTATAGACTTCTATCACAAATGTTGGTTTGGGCTATCCTTTAGTTTCCTTGATTTTTATAAGAACCATTGATACCCCTTTTATAGTGATAAGGTTCCGCAAGAATTTTACTTTATCCATATATAACATTCATTTACTATTATTCACATACAAATTTTTCTTTCATAAGGACTTTATTACAACATTAAAATGATTCTCATGTTTCTCCGTGATTTTGGAGAAGATAAGAATATCATCTATAGATACTACCATAAAATTTTAAAGATAATCGCTAAACACGCTACTTATAAAATAAATTAAGATATCTAGAGCATTAATGAGTATAAATGGATTTAAATTGAACTCATAATTCCCCTACCTTATACAAAAACCAGTCATGGGGATATCATCATCCTTCAACCATAAATGATAATGTCCTAACCAAAGATCCACCTTGAATAAGTATTGGGATCCAAATATATAATTTAATAAGTTATCAATCCATGGTAGATAATAATTTTTCTTTATTGTGATATTTTTAAGTTAACAATAATCAATGTACAGTCACAATGACCCATCCTTCTTGTTAATAAAAAGGACTAGTGCACCCCATGATAAAGCACTTGGTCATATAAACCCTTTATATATATTATCTTGTACTTTATTCATCATCTCTAAAAGTTAAATTTTGGACCTTATATATATATTATTAGAAATTGGAAAAGATTTAGGTATAAGTTTTATTGAGAACTCACCCTCTTGTCTAGAAGGAAGACCAGATAATTCTTCAGGAAACACATTATTAAATTCCCTTATAATGGTCATATCATCAAGGATGATTTTTTATTGGTCTCAATAATTTGAGATAGATACTCTTTATAATAAGGTAATAATATCCATTATTTAGATGATGAAACCAAAGGATATCCATCCTCCTCCATACATGTGTATAGAATCATAGAGAATTTTGTGATACAGAGGGTGATTTCCATCCCTTGGAATTTTATGTTGGATCTATACAAGGAAAGCCGAGCCATACCTATAATTGTATGAAATTATACTAAAGGGAGTATCAAAAAGTTCCAAGGGATGTTTATCCATAAAATATAGACCGAGGAGAAGTTATATACTTGGGATGCAATAATTTCTCCATTTTCTATTATCATATATATCTCCACGTCCATGTTTTGAGGTGGTGTTTGAATAGTTATATTGTACTTCAATCTTAAGAAAGAATTAATATAACCAGAATGAAATAATATGTTCTATATTTTTGAATGAATAACCACCATATCCTTTACCACATTGTTTTCAAGATCCACTTCAGTTGTTGTGATGGAATAAGCTCACCCTTTCTCTCAAGGAATTGGAGGTTGTTTTAATCAGTTATCATCAAAAACCCTTTGATTAGTGCATTTTTTCATATTGTGTACTTGTTTCTTATAGTATAAACATTGGATAGTAGGATGCTGGTGAATAGAGAATTACTTTTTTCCATAAAATTGGTGGGTTTTCCCCTTCAATGTTCTCAAGATGGGTTCTATTCATTCCCATACCTGAAGAATTTCCTTATCCCCTTGGAAATTTTGAGAATGATTCTTCCCAAAATCTTTACATGTGGAAGGGTGGAATTTATTTCCCCATGATATTTCTCCATCGCACTACCATAATTAAAATACATTCTTAGATTCCTATTTATAGAACTATGTATCTTTTAAGATTAATTGATCTCTATTTTGACTTTGAGTTCACATTGTAAAAATTCCTCATAGATATCAAATTATCAATTAGCCAAATCTTTTCATAGACCCATCTTCATCCCACCAAATAAGTGGTCAAAATTAATTTTGATGGAGTTGAAAAATATAGTGGCATATCGTGCATGTATTGAAAAGTTCACTTCATATTCCCTAATGGATTCATTATCTATTTTATTAACTCTAATTAAATCCCCCTCCATTAAAAGTCATAGATTTCAAAAAAATATTTATTGAAAACCATTTTTTGGAATTCCTTCCGATCCATCACTTTTATCTCTTCTTTGGGATATGTATTTTTGATCAACATCCAGTATTTATCACTTTATCCTTCCATATGATAAACAACCATCATCACATTCTCATTATTAGAACATTTAAGGATAAAGAATATCTTATCAATATAGTTGATCAATTATTTCACGATTAAGGCATTGGATAATCCATTGAAAGTCAGATACATTTGTCACATAAAGGCCTTAATTGCAACGTTCCTTTTATCAGGGGGATGCAGGATTTCCGCCTAATTCAAGTTTCTATTTAGAACATGGGTTAATTAGGAAATTATCATCATGAAGTTATTAATTCCCACTCTCAATGATTTGATAATCTCATTTTGGCAGTCAATACATTTCCCCTCACATTGGTTATCGACACAGTTTCTCATATTTCTAGTCATGGACTAAAAATAAATGGAAAATTAGAGATGATAATTTTTAAACTATTAAACGCATAAAATGGAAACCATGAACATTAGAGGGATAAATAATAAATGATATATATTCATTGACCTATTTTTTCAATCTATGTTATACATGATCTATTTCCTAAAATAAAATATTATAGGAATTTTTTCCCATAATAATGGTTCATAAGGATCTTATTAATTTAACAAAGAATATCCCCTGGGAGTGTCAGAAAAATTTATGCAACAGATCCACATTTCCTTGCACCTGTTGATCATAGATTCAATCCTAATGTTCCCTTTTCATGGTTATTAACCCTAGGTATAACTAGGCCAGAGCCACATCTACTATTAGTATCTTGATTAGGATATATATTTTTTGGAAACCACTTACTCTTTAATTTAACAAAATTTATGGATGTTTTCCTATGTTTAGTCTTATCCCTAAGAATTTCACTAGTGTTTTCTAATCCTAATCCCACAAATAACTAGACTTTCATCTAATACCACCTAAAAAACCCATATTTTAATACACCTTATTTCATTTTTTATTACAAAATATAAAAATAATATAATCCCATAAGATTTTCATGAATATTATCTTTCATAAATGATGTAAATTGAAAAAAACATGATAAATGGATACACCAATATTTTTTAAAAATTCCACAACATTCCCTTCAAATTTTATTGCCCTTCTAAAATAGAATGGAATAACCTTGGGATGTAAATAATAAAGAGGTGAGTTCTAAATCTCAGTAAGGGAATAATCAAATAATATCACAAGTTAAAGAAGTAAATGTGACTCAAAAAGAATATAAAGGTAACATAAGAAGGTTTATAATCATAAAATTTAATATCGAGTCATGATATAGGATGATAATATAAAGGAAATATGGGAATATGGTAAAAACATAAAACATGACACCATACACATAATTCGGGGCTAAACACCTAGAAATTATAACATAGTGTGATTAGGATAACCTCCCATGCACCTTGAATGGTATATTATGAGATAAAGACATTACCCAATGCATTGGAGGAATATATAATTCTGGGCCAACACATCACATTCATATCATGTACATGTATTTGGACACCACATAGATATTACAACATTAGAATGATTTTAATCACTTTTAAACCCATGATTAAGGAGTGAGGTTTATATAAATAGAATTACCCAATCAATTAAAGATATATAAAACTAGGTAAATACCCTTGAGTGGATATGTGGGTCGGTATTTACTACAAAAATGTTTGTTATGGAAAATCATAGGTTAATTTCAGCAACATAAAAAATGTACATAAAGGTTTATGTAAGGGGTGAATGAGAGTGAAAGGTTTACTTTAATTACATGTGAATAATATGTATAGTAAATGTATTTTTAATAAAAAAATACATCATGGAAAATTAGAATTAAAAATGTATTAGTAAAAATAATGTACTTGAAATAAAATGAGGAAGAGAGAGTCCCTTATCTTGAGAGGACACTTCAAAAAACTTGGGAGGAGCTTCTTAATATATTGTGAACACATTGTGAGGGATATAGAGTGGGAAATGAATATTAAATTAACATTTAAATAGGTTTTTGTGTATAATAATGGGAGTTTGGGTTGTTTTTTATATAAAAACTGAGGGGAATTATTTATTAATTTCTAAATATAGGTTTTGGACAGTATATGATAGAATAATAAAAACCACAAACCTTCCAATGGTTTTTCCCATGTTTTATACCAAAAAGGAGTGTTTTTTAATATTTTGTAAGTATAATGACTAAATTCATTGAAATAATACCCTTAGTGATGTGGAAGTGAGTAACATTCATAAATAATTAATTTTAAAACAATAAAATATAATATAGGTTTTAAAGGATTCTTTAAGGGTTTATAAAATTAATTAAATAAATTAAAAAATATATAATTTTATAGGTGAAAAAAAAATTTGGTCAGGGATACTATTTATATTATTTATTATTTATCACCCTAACACTTTATAATATTTTTTATTTAGAATAAATTTAATTTTGTTGATAGCTTGCAATGCACGCGACACCGGGTTACAAAAAACTATTTAATCGTGTTCTGAAAAGTTAATTAAATTTTAACACTTTTTAGAGAAATTATATCGAAATTTAGATTTTATATATCCAATAATTTTTTTTTTAAATTCATTAAATATATTTTTATAGGTTTAAGATAAGAACAAACTCAATATTACACATAAAAAGCTATATTTTTATAATGTATGTTTTGCAGCCTTTTAACGACACAACTATTTTTAAAATAAATTTTTGAAATTTTATAAATTTTATATGAAAATATAAAATTAATTTTTGAAATATTAATGTAAAAATTATATTAGGTTTAATTTTTGGTATTTTCTAAGAAGTTTCATTTTTTGATGAATAGTTGAAAATACTGAATTTTTATTGAAAACTACTTTTTCTTTAAAATAATTTTGAAGGTTAAGTTATATTTTTAATTGGTTTTAAATTAAAATTAGATTAATTATATATATATTAATTCAATATAGGTCATTTTAATCAATTTCACATTAAAATTGGATATTAAAACATTTCAAACTATTGAACATTTTCACTTTAAAAAATAGGTTTGTCGTTTCATTAGTGGGATTAAATTTTAAATATTTTATAACACTTTTGTGATTGAAATTTAAAAAAATATATATATTCCATATTTGAAATATTAATAATATATAATTTATTATAAGGTCAAATTTGTTTTTTACCAAAAATATTAGGGAAATAAATAAAAAAAATCCCACGATTAAGAGAAAAAACATGCTTAACAAGGGACTAAACCTTAAACTTATGGCAAAAAATGACCTATATACATGTAAAAAACATATTGGTTGGAATTATTTCAAAAATATATTTCCTTTTATCTAATTGGTTTTATTATTATATCCAATTTAGAAGGAAAAAAGGTGGGTGGAACTCACTCTTTAAAAAGTTTATAAGAATGTCACTCCTCCACTATAAAAAGGCACTTACCACTTCCACTTATTCACACCTCTCAGGACATTTTAATTATCCAAAACCTGAAAAGTTAATCTCTGAAAAAACCTACCCTCATCCTGAAACCCTCAGTTTTGGTATAAATAAAACCAAGGAAGTCTTTTGGTATAAACCAAAAGTATTTACTCGAATAAGAGGTAACATTCTTCAATGATGACATATGTTTCATTTATTTATCCTCACCTTAAATTATTATTATATATTTACTATATAATAAAATAATTATCCTAAATATAATTTAATGTTGTTTTCTCAAGGTTATGAACTACACTCACACACACTTACATCAAATGGGATACACAATCATCGTTCATGTGTACTGTGGACTACCGCCTCGCGAACCAATGCCATCCATTCTTCCATTATCACCATTCAAGGTTAGAAATAATTCATTATTTATAGTTTATATATGATATATAATATTTATAATTTATTTATAATTCTTTAGTTATTATATAATACATACCTTCATTCTTTCCATTTTATTAGAAGGCGATAACATCGTTTGTGGATGTGTAGACTCCCGCCCCCTCAAAGCGATGTGATTTGTTTACGTTGTACAAGGAATGTATTAAGGATGGTTTTAATAAAAACATGTGATATATATGACATAAATATGAAAATTTAATTATTATATACAAATATATCATTTACTTATCATTCTTTTAATACAACATGAAATGGAAACAACGTTCATGCGTATGTTTGGCCTACCGTCTCCATGAATGATGTTATTTATTTTCTTAACTCTAAACATTATGGATTACTATGAATAAATATAAAATAAATATATATAATATATAAATCATGGTTTACATTCTTGATATGATAAAATTATGATCTAAATAATAGGAACAAAAATTAAAAGTCAAAACATACTAAAAAACAAGGTAATTAACACTCAAAATGATGAAAATGGTGAAATATTATTAATGAAAGGATTATAATATGTTATAAAATGAACATATATGATATAATATATATTAATATAATTTTATTATAATTTAATAATAGTATTAAAACCATTATACATGAGGTTAAATAGAATTAAACAAAAAACAAGCGTAAGGTAAGAGGTTTTCATCTCACTTTTTACATTTATGAGATACATGTCATATTCAACACTCACTTCTTTTTTGTGGTTAATATACTGATCATTTTTAATTTAATATCATTATTCACTCATAATTAATTGTATTTTACGTTTTAATTTGAATTATCTCATCCAATGGTTTTGACTTGAAAATTACCAAGTGGTAAAAGTTATCTTTGCAATCTCACTTTCTTTTGTGACTGTTAACATTCGCTTGAAAGAATCACTTAATTGTTCCCATTTTCAATTAGAAACTAAATTCATTTTAAATATATATTATATTATTTGATGGGTATAATTATTTTTTAAACTATATACCATTTTAACATACGTGGTCCACTTTGAATGTTTTTGATTAATTGGGGAAATATTTTAAAAAAATCATCCTTCACTCAATATGAAAATTTAATATGGAACATTGTTTATGAATTAAATCAAATATTAAATATATAAGGAATTATTTAGAATGGTATTAAATTAGTTGGAGACCATTTAAATCAATCACCTTGATGCATCATTTGTCTCATGAGATGAATCGGTTTTCCAAATCGGATGGGTTTCTACCCAACATGCTAAACCATCTTGTGAATGGTCTCAAAGGTAAAAGTACCACGTACTTAGGATACATAGTGTATAATAATTAAGAATTTCAGTTAATGAGAATTCATTTATAATTATTATTGTCTATGATATTTTTTCTATGACATTATCTATGGTTTAATTTAAATCTAAATTTATTGATTAAATGGAATGTGTTTCATTTATTTACCTTTCCATATTGATCATGCCTTATCCAAATATTTATTTGGAATATTTGTTCAGTTATTTACCTTTACTTGATTATTATACTCATTGATTCATTATTTCTTCCATTGTATTTACCCTTACTAAGAATTTGATCATTCCCATATTTTTGTTTCATTTCAATATGTTACAAAGAGGAATCCTTTAAATGAGTTTCAAGGTATATAAAATTTTATTTTCATTGTACTTTATTTAATTTTCCCAATGTAATATGGGTATAATTTATGTAATTTGGTTTTCAAAAAATACTAAACTATTCATTCCTTTGGGATTTGAAGCTTTTATTTATTCTAATATAATAAAGTAAGGAACTAAACCCAGGATTCTGGGGTTGGGGTGTTATAGATGGTATTAAAGGATTTTTAGTAGAAACCTTGGACTGCTGGTGAGGAGGTTCTGCTTAACTCCGAAGGTGTTGGGAGGATTGAGGGAGATGTTGCAGGATTGTTTGGTGGTGAGAATTTATAGGAGAGTGTACAGGTTTATGGCATGGGGATGGAACCTCATTCCATGATTTTGGATAAAGCTGCTTCTGGGGATAGGTGTTCCCATTTGATGGAGAGAAACTTTCCTGACCAGAGACCAGGTTTAAACTCTGGGTGTACTAAATCTATTTTGAGGGATCAAACCGGTTTAGGAAGGGAGAGTCCTAGGGGAGGGAAGGAAAATGTGAGTGGCCCAGCTAGCCGTTCATTCTGTGATGTGGTTCAAAGTGGGAGGCACATGATGGCTACAGTTGAAGGCCCACTATCTTC
Source organism: Viscum album (assembly GCA_963277665.1). Lineage (NCBI taxonomy): Eukaryota > Viridiplantae > Streptophyta > Magnoliopsida > Santalales > Viscaceae > Viscum > Viscum album. The sequence continues at coordinate 1,101,779,185 of OY728134.1, read as the reverse complement.
CCCACCAAGAAGAAGATCAAGGAAGTACTACTAATATCTTCTGTGGCTGATGCAGACTAGATCGTCCTAGAAGCTGATTAAAGAAGTGAATTTGGCTTTTAAAAATGGAATCATGTCCATGGAGTCATCCCCAAACCATTCTATCCTTGACCAGCTTAGGATTCGGGTTAAGAGTGGAAGTTTCTGGAGACATCCAGATTGGGAATCGACTACTGGAAAAGATGACTCCTGCATGGGGTGTGGAGATGAGTCTAGTTATTATTATGTGTAAATTTGTGCTGGTTTGAGTTTTTTGATGTTTGTGCTTCACTTGTTTGTGTTTGTGGCTATAATTTGGGGTACCAGAACCCTTAAACCAGCCTTTTAAAATGGGAAAAAATGATTTGCAGTCAGGTAGTAGAAACCTTGGAAACTAGATTTAGAAAATAAAGATTAAGGAACATATCCCTATGATTTATTTTGAGGATAAGTATAGAAGAACATCCTATAATATTGGTAAGGTAGATATTATCCGGTTTTCCTAGAAGTATATCCTTATCCAGATACAACAAGTGGATGTGGTTCTGAAAAAAAATATACCTAGGGGTAATCAATATAAAAATGGAATATCGGTCGTGACTCGAGAAAAACCTGGTACATGATAATGAGCCTTATTACTCACCTAGTTTGACACTCTTGGGGGATATGGATAGGATAATTCATTATGATGGACTTGAAAGTTAAGATATCTCCACAGAAACCAAAGTTTTTGATTCTCATATTAACCATGCATAAATTTTTAATTTATGTTTAGCGTTTTACAATATTTGTAATTATACATTTTCATTTAAAATTCATAATTTTATAAGCTAATATCGTTTATTACATTGTTTAGAAATGGTTCCTAGAATGATGAATGGTATCAATACTCATGGAAAATGTAGGGATTTCCCTCCTGAGGAAACCAATATTGGTGATATTAGAACTGGGAAAATTATGGCTATATAACAATATTTTAATTAGGTTATGAAAAATAACCTTTTTTTAATGGATAAACTAGTTTCATAGTGAGAATATCTTATGTTGGATCACATTATGCGATAGAAGCCCCAATAATTTAGTTGGAATACAAATCCATTTGTATCTAAGCAATGGATTAAGTATTTGGAGAAGATATTTATGGCCTTGGGATGTCCAAAAAAGGAAATGGATACACTTGCGGTGTATTGAATCAAAGGTTATTCTGGTAAATAGTGGTCTTTGATCTAGAATTCTATGGAGGAAGAAGAAATCAAACTCATGGAATGGGAAAATTTTAACGAGACATTCTTTGATAAATACTTCCCTCATGAGAAAAATATTGAGACAAAGCTAAAGTTCCTTATCTTAAAGAAAAAGGAAGAATAAAGTGTCGTGGATTATGAATCCACCTTTACAAGGTTATCTAGGTATGCAACAGATTTTATATTCATAACAGAGTGCAAGATTGATCACTTTTTTATGGGATTAATCCAAGTATCCAAAGGGAAATTGTCTCCCAAATTTTTTCATTATATGATGAAATAGTTTTATGTGACATAAAAATGAAGAAGGAATTTTATAGAATAAATATATTCAAAGGGAATCAAGAGAATAAAATGTTATTTGAATAATAAGAAAAATGGAATGCATCAAAGAACAAGATGAAGAAATTTCCATCATGTGTGAAATGTGGAAAGATTCCCTTAGGGAAATGCCTAAAAGACACAATATTTTGTTATAAGTGTGGAGAGATGGGTCATCATATGAAGGAATTCAAAGGTAATAAGGAAAACACTATTATTTAGAGTTATAGCTTCAAGGATATGGGGCATTATGTAAATGAATTTCCCAATAATCAAGGGAATATACCACAAAAGAGACAAAAGGGAGATGGAAAAGCTTATTCAATCACTAATACGAATGTATAAGTACCCAATAATGTGGTATCAAGTATATTAATCCTATATTAAAATTTATCTGGTTATTAATTTGATTCTGGATTAGTGAACTCTTTTATATCTACCCATTTTGAAAAGAAAATTAGACATTTTACATTTGATTTAATAAGGGATTTTTCAGTCAAAACTCCTAAGAGATGTTTTATTGAAATAAATACATGTCAAGAAGTCACCAGTATGACACATAAACATGTTTAAATTGATATAATTATTATCATACCTATGGTTTAATTTGAAATAATTCCCAGTATGGATTATATTTTAAAACAGGATGCAAAATATTATTTCAAGAATAAGGAAATTATGATTTATGAAGAAGATATAGAATTCCTTATCTTTAGTAAAGAAAAATCATCATTCTATTCTCATCTAAATCCACCTAGGTATCTATAGTTAATGCAATTATTGGGGAACAAGGGAAAGAAACATATAGTGATGAATAATGTAATCTTTAAATTGAGAATGTACTTATTTTACAATAATAAATTGATGCATTTCCATAGGAATTACCTAGACATCCCCCAGAGCATGAAGTTGAATTTTATCTTGATTTAATCCCCAATGAATGGCTAGTATTGAAGACTACCTATATAATGGACACTTTGGAATTAGTGGATTTGAATAAACAACTAGATGAATTGTTTAATAAGGTATTTATTTACCCTAGTGTTTCACCATGGGGATCCCATATTCTCGTTGTTAAGAAGAAATATTGATCCAGTAGGTTGTGTATTTATTATAGGTAAATCGATGCTATTACAATTTTCCTCTACCCCACATTGATGACTTATTTGATCAACTTCATAGAGACAAATATTTTTTCAAATATTGATCTCCATTTTAGGTATCACTAATTTTCAGTAAAGAAATAAGATATTATGAAGATATCTTTTGGGATTAGTTATAGACATTATGGGTGTACAGTAATGTCATTTGGATTGACTAGTTAACCCTATATTTTTATAGACCCAATTAAAAGAGTATTCAATGAATATCTTGATGATTTATTTGTGGTATTCATTGATGATATTCTTCTGTATTCTAAAAGCTATGATGACCATGAGAATCACTTCAAAATTATTCTTAAGACTCCTAGAAGAGATGGTTTATATGGATAATTTAGTATGTTTGATTTATGGATTTAATAAGTTTCTTTTATTGGCTATATTTTCTCTAAGGATAGAATATGAGTTGATCCTGTGAAGAAAATAGTAGTTAGAGAATGTCTTACACCAACAAACATAACCGAGCTATGTAGTTTCATTGGTCTGGCAGTTTACTATTAGTGGTTCATTCATAAATTTTTCTAATTCTATAAATCGTTATCCAAGATTATATGTAACAGGGTTATGTTTTTTTGGACAAGGGAATGTGAAGAATGTTTTGATGAGATAAAGAGGAGACTGACCAATTATTTGATTTTGACTCTACCATCTAGAACTGATGGGTTTTTTATATATAGTGATTCATCGAAGAAGGGACATGGTTGTGTCCAAATGAAAAATGATAATGTTATTGCATATTCAACATGGAAATTGAAAATTTGTGAATAGAACTACCCAATCCATGTTCTTGAGTTAGTAGTTTTAATATTTACTTTGAAAATGTGGAGACATTATCTATATGGTGAAAGATGTGAGATATACATAGATCATAAAAGTATGAAATAAAACTTTTCATAGAAAGTGCTCAGTATGATACAAAGGTGATGGATCGATCTACTGATTGATTATGATTTCTCAATACATTATCACTTAGGGAAAGAAAATAAGGTAGTAGATGCATTGAGTAGGAAGGATCATAGAGTTCTACCCAAATGAGGATTGATAAAGATCTAATGCTCATGGATCTGGTAAATAAGGACATGTGAATTTATAAGGGGAGACATCAATAATTTTTAAAATGATTGTAAACCCATCATTATTAGAGAGGATAATGAATTCTCAATCAGATGATGAGAACTTTTGGAAATAAAATTAAATCCACGAATGATGTGAAATTTTTATGTTTTATTTATAAAGATGGAATCCAAATATTTATAAATAAATTATGTGTTTCATCTATACTTGAGCTAAAAATGGTATTGTTGGATGATTATCATAGATCAAATTTCTCTATACACCCTAGTAGAACAAAGATGTATATGGATTTAAAGGAAATTTTTTTTGGGATAACATGAAGTGGGAAATTGTTGATTATGTGTACAAATGTTTGGTTTATCAAAAATTTGAAGCTTTGAGCCAGTATCCTAGAGGAGTCAAGAAACCACTTCATATTATTATGCGGAAATGGGATGACTTTACTATAGAATTTTTTATGATTCTACCAAAAACTGCTAGAAAGAATGATGCAATATGGGTTATTGTTGATCGCCTAACCAAATCTACACATTTTCTTATTATAAGATAATATTTTCCTCTAAAGATACTTGAAAGGATATATATTGATGACTTTTTTATGGATTTATGGACAAACTCTATCAATTGTTTCTGATTGATATATCGACTCTACATCAAAATTCTGAATGAGTCTTCTAAAAGAACTTGATATACAGCTTCATTTTAGCACTTCCTACCATCCTCAAAATGACGGATAGTATGAAAGAATAATTCAAAAATGGAATACTTTTTTTGATCATGTTCACTCGACATTCTAGGTATGTGGGATTAGTACTTACCATTGGTAGAGGTTTTATACAACAATAGTTTCGATTCATGTATTCAAATAGAGATGTATGAAGCATTATATAGAAAGATATTTCATAATCTAACTTTTTGGGATTAATTTGGTGAAAAGGAAACTCATAGTTTTATAACTTATAGAAGAGACGATGACAAAGCTAAAGTCTATTTAGGCTCATATTAAAGAAGCTCAAAGTATGTAAAAGATTTATACCAATAATTAAAGGAAATATTTGGAGTTCCAAGCGAAAGATCATGTTTTCTTGAAAGTATCTCCATGAATGGTGTTATTAGGTTTGGTAATCTCTTGGTAGATAGGAAACTTTGATATTATTTAAAGATTTGGTGTTGTTTCTTATCATTTGGTAATGCTTCCAAATCTCTCAAAAGTATATGATGTGTTCCATATATCTATACTAAGAAAGTAAATTCATGAACCAACATATGGGATCACCTATAATGAAATAGATTAGTAACCTTACCTTTCGTACCATGAAGATCCCATCCAAATTCTTGATATAAGAGACCGTGTTTTGAGGAATAACATGACTCATCTGGGAAAGGTACTCTAGAGAAATCCCAAAATTAAAGAAGAAACATGTGAACCATAAGATGATATGAAAGATAATTGTTCAAGTCATTTTAGAAGGTAATAAACATGAAATTTAGAGGAAGAAATTTTTGTACGAGGGAACAATGTAGCACCCCAACACTTTACATAATTTTCCTTTTAGAATAAATTTACTTTTTTTATAGCTTTCAATGCCTGCAACATTGTGTTTAAACAGAACACTCTTTAGTCATGTTTTTCATAGTTATTTAAATTTTAACAATTTTAGAGATTTTTTGGGAAACTTTATATTTTATATATATAATAAAATCTTTTTAAATTCATCTAATGTATTATATATATATATAATATAAGAACAAACTCAATATTACACATAAACATCTATTTTTTGTGAAGAAAGATTTGTCGCCTTTTAATGGTGCACCTATTTAAAAATTAAACTTTCGAAATTTTATAAATTTTATATGAAAAAAACTTAATTTTTGAAATCATTGTTTCAAAATTGTCTTAGGATGAATTTTTTGTATTTTTTTGAGATGTTTCATTTTTTTATGAATAGTGGAAAATATTAAATTTTAATTGAAAACTGATTTTTCATTTAAATAATAAAGAAGGTTAAATTATATTTTTAATTGGTTTTAATGTAAAATTAGATCAATTATATATAAATTAATAAAATTTAGTTAATTGGAATCATTTTCACATTAAAATTGGATATAAAAACATTTCAATCTTTTGAACATTTTCACTATAAAAACTCTTTATGTCATCCCCTTGAGGGATTAATTTTAAATTAATTTATACCACTTATGTGATTTAAATTTGAAAAAAAGGATCCCATATTTGGAATTATCTTAATTTATAATTTATAATAATTTAAAATTAGTTTTTGACCAAAAATATTTGTAAAAGCAATTAAAGTTAATTACAACGATTAAGAGAAAAAATTGGCTTAATAAGGGTCTAAACCTCCAATTTAAGGGCCAAAATGACCTAGAAAAATGTCCAAACCTATTTTATATAAATATTTCTACAATATAATATATTTTACCTATTTTTTCATTATTGTAGCCACTTGACATTGAAAGAACGTGGGTGGAATTTTCTCTTTAAAAATTTACAAAAATACCACTCCTCCACTAAAAAAAGACACTCACCCCACCCACTTATTCACACATATCAAGACATTTATATCACAAAATACCTACCCAAATAATATATCAAAATTAAAACCCTTATACAGGAAGCCTCACTTTTGGATGAAATCAAACCAATGAAGGCTTTTGGTATAAACCAAGGAGTTACCTGAATAAGAGGTAATGTTCTTCAATAATCACTTTTGTTTTATTTATTTTTCCACCCCATGATTTATTCTAATATATTTACTATATAATAAAATTAGTATAATCAATATAGTTTAATTTTTTATGTAAATTTTATGACGTAAACACACTCACACTTCCATCAAATGAGATACTTAATCAATATTCGTTTGTACGGCAGACTACCGTCTCACGGCCTGATGTCATTCATTCTCCCGTTACCACCTTTCATGGTTGGAAATAATGACCAGTTTATAGTTTATATGTGATATATAATATTTATAATTCATTTTTTAAATTATTATATAACACATACCCTCATTATCTCCATTTTGTGTGAATATGATAATATTGTTTGGGGATGTGTGGACTAACGCCCCCTCAAAGTGATATGATTTGTTCACGCTATACATGGAATGTATTAAGGATGGATTTATTAAAAATATGTGACATATTTTACCTAAAAAGGATACTTAAAATATAATATATATATATATATATATCATTTACTTTTCATTATTTTAATATTTCAAGAAAATGGAAGAAACGTTTGCACATACGTACGACCTACCATATCCATGAATGATGTATTTAATTTTACTATATAAAAAAAAATTATAGATTAATATAAATACATATAAACTGAATATATATAATATTTAAATAATTTTTTATATTCTATATATGATTAAATCATGATCTAATTAATAGGATAAAAAACAATTCAAAACACACTAAAAAAACTAGGTGATTAACACTCAAAATAATGAAATTGATGAATGATTATTAATGAAAGGGTTATAATATATTATAAAAGTAATATATATGATATAATACATACTAATATGGTTCTATTTTTAGTTAATATCATGATTAAAATAGTTATACATGAGGTTAAAGTGTGTTCAACCAAAAGTAATCATAATGTAAGGTATTTTCATCTTACATTTTATATCTATGAGATAAATGTCATATTAAAAACATAATTATTTTTTGTGATGTATATACTTCAAATTTTTCATTTAACAAAAAAATTCACTCAATAGTCATGGTATTTTAATTTTTACTTTGAAATATCTTATCCATGGGGTTTGAATTGAAAATTACCAAGTTGTAAAAGTAATCATTGCAATCTCACTTTCTTTTGTGATTTTTAACATTATATTAACACAATAACCTCCTTATGAAACTTTTCCATTGTAAATTAAATTTATTTTAAATATAAATTCTCTTATGTTATGGGTATAATTATTTTATAAACCATATACCATTTTTACATAAAATTTATACTTTTAATGTTATTTGATTAACTTGGGAAAAATTGATAAATCTGTACCCTTTACGCAATATGAATATTTCCTAAGGCCCAATGTTTATGAATTAAATCTACTATTAAATATATATATATATATATATAATTATTTTTACTAGTGATTCATGGGTTGGGTACCATTTAAATTAATCTCCTTGAAGCATCTGTAGTCTCATGAGACAAATCAGTTGGCCAAATCAGTTTGGAATCTACCTGATATACTAAACTGTCTTCTGAAAGGTCTTGATGGTAAAGGTACCATGTACCTAAGAAACATGTCATCCAATAATTAATAATTTCCTTTATTTATAATTCTTTTTTTATTATTATTATCCATGATATTTTTTTCTTTGACATTATCTGTGTATGAATTTTATTCTCCTTTTATTGATTAAATAACAAGTGTTTCAATTGTTTACCTTTCTATATTAATTATGCCTTCTCTAGATATTTATAAATATTGTGTTATTAGTTATTTATATTTTCATCATTATTATGCTAATTGATTCACTATTGATTTCAGTATACTCACCCTTAGTATGAATTTGATATCACTATTATTTTTTCCTTTCCCCAATTTAATGAAGAGTAATCCTTTGAATGACTTTTAAGGATGCATAGATTTTATTTTCTGTATGATTTATTTTCTTTTGTGAATGTAATATGTGTTTCATGTATGTAATTTTGTTTTCTAAAACTACTAAACTATTCGGTCCTTTTGGATTTTAATCTTGTATCTATGATACTTTAATAAAGTAAGGCACTATATCAAGACATCAATGAGTCAGGGAACTATATATTACATCACTTTTGGGCTTTTATGATGATCTATTACACACTGTATATTTATATCATACTTAATTTTTACCCAAAAATTTTAATATCTAGAAAAATAAATAAAAATCACTCAATGGATAATTTAGATGTACTAAATTCAAAAAGTTTATTTATTTTATAAAACAAATTCTCAAAATATGAAAATTTACACTTTTAATCAAGATTTCCCATTTATAGAAAAATATGGGTTTTTACTATGATAATAATTTTCAAACCATATAAAAATTACATTTTACTTCAAATTTTTTTATTATCATATATATTTTAATTAATATTATTTATTAAGAATATTTTATGAAAATAAAATTTATTTAATTTTTTTTAACTCATCAGAAAGAGTGTTCGGATTAAAACTGCATATTTTCCAAAAATAAAATTTGAGTTTCATAGTATCAAAATATAAATTTAAACAAACTAATTATTTAATCATTTATAAATAAATTAAAAAAAAGGATAAATATATTCATTATTTTAAAAAATATATATATATAAATTCAAACTATTAGTTTCTAGATACATAACCCCTTTTTACACCAGTGTATTACCTAAGGGTTAAGTGTGTGATGATGACACTTTTTGGGGTGGTTCAATGAATATAGTTTGTGCCATTATCACGATATGCTTGGAATTATCATATAAATAGTTTCTATCATGCTTTAGTTATTGAATCTCTGTTTGGGCTAGGTTAAGGTAAAATCCTAGTGATCTCATCTCCCTCAGAAGCTCTGATAAATGAGATTCATTGGGCATGATCCTACTAGTCGATGCCATAAATTCTTTTGTCGGTGTCAATTGGATTTATCATAACCCTTATTATATACCAACGATAACGATCACTGTACAAAAACTAAATTATCAAAGGTTTTGATTCTTAACGGTCTTTTAAATCTGATAGGATATAACTTATAATGGTCCAAAATAATCAAAGTAGTGTATATGTTTTCTATAACATCATTAATTAATGAGGAATGTAATCATTTGGAAAGGGAATTTCATTTATTAAACTTTGGGTCATTACTAATAATATAGATTTGTATAGTGACCAAAAAAATTAGAATATATTAAGGGATACGATAATGACTAATTGATAGAGAAGGAAGAATAAATGACCTCTACTAGTATGACCATAACCTATAAATCCCATTTATAATAGTTTTTGAGTGATATCGAATCAATGAGATTTTCTATTGAACAAGACGAATATAAAATTTGACAAATTAAACATGAAAAAAACTATTTATAGAATATGTTCAAGCTTATCAAGATGACATCCCAAACCATGATTGTTGAACCACCCTAAGAAAGTACCACCATCACACACCTTACCCTTAGGGAATATGTAGGTGTAATTAGGGGTTATGTATCAAGGCCTTAGTAGTATGAATTTTTTTGTTTTCTTTGAAATAAAATAATTATTTTATTTATCCCTTTTCATTATTAATTTTTATAAACATTTATATACGAGTTGAGGAAAATTAGATTTTTGATTCAAAGAAACCAAAATTATATTTTTCAAAAATATAGAGTTTTAATTAAGACACAATTTTTGATAAATTATGGAATTTTGAAATAAATTTTATTTTAATAAAATATTCTTATTAATTTATATTTATTTATATACAAATGATAATATAATTTAATGAAGTCAAATTTAATTCATATAAGTGTCAAAAATTTATTATTGTTGTAAAAAATAATATTTTTTAATAAATTAGTTTTTTTATTTAAAGGAGGAAATTATAATATTTGTAAAATTATGTTAGAAAAATAAATATATTCTTGGAATTATATTGTTGAATTTATCCAATGGTTATTTGTTCATAATTTTCCAAGGCAATTGATTTTTTTGGATTAAAATTAAATATGGAAGGAATATACTAACTGTATTATGAAATAATAAAATCAAAAGTGATGTAATAAATGCTATAAAAGAAATACATAACCAAATATAAGTGTTAAATTTAACCATGTGAAGTTTTTTGGTTTTTATTATTTTATTATATATATCCCAAAACCTATGTTTAGAAATTAATAAAGGAGTCCCATAACTTTTGTTATAACTACGCACCGAAACTCCCATTAATCTTCACTCAAAACCCAATGACCGTGATTTTAATCCCCTATATCTCTATAAATCCTACCCAATGTGTTCCCAATCTATTGATAAGCTCCTCCCAATCATTTAAATGTTCCCTCTCAAGGTAAGGGATTCTCTTCCTCCTCAACTTTATTCTTGTACATTCTTTGTATCAAGACTTTTTATTACCTATTTTCTATGTTGTAATGTGTTTTCACACACCCCTTTATTTTTATTATGATAACTAAGAAATGTAAGGCCTTATTTCACTCTTATTCTCCCCTTTTATAAACCTTTATGTACACTCGTTATACTGCCAAAATTATCCCATGAATTTCCTTGACAAACTGTAGTGTTGTGAATACCCATCCCAATTTCCACATAGGGGTATTCATATAGATTTAAATATAGTCCATTTATTAGGGGTTTACACGTATTTAAATGAAATTTCATAATATTGGGATTAAAAGTGATGAATGAAATTCTTATTTCATATAATTTATAGAACAAAATTGAAGTACATGATATGAATGTGACAGGAGGGACCATAATTATATAGCCCTCTAATGCATTGGGTAATGTTTTCATCTCATTAGATACCATGTATGGTTCATGAGATGTTATCCTAATAACACTATGTTATGATGGCTAAATTTTTATAATTCTCTTATTCTTATAATGTCACAAATTTTTTTTTGTTTCCATGTTCTTATATTTATTTGATATTATCATTTTATATAATACTTTGATATTCATGGTTATGATTATAACCCTTTTATGTTACCTTAATATTCCTATTGACTCACATATATTACTTTTATCATATTATGATTTGAATATTCCCTTACTAGGATTTATATCCCACACCTTTCTTATCTACGTTCCTAGGTTATCCCAGGAAGTATTAAGTTGATCAATGTATTTTAAGGGAATATTATGGAGTCTTAAATAATGTATTTGTATCCCTACTTCATGTTTTATGTATCAAATTTATCAAATACACTAGGACTATCAATATTATGGGATTTTATTATATGTATATATAGGTAATAAATCCTTAAATAAAGTGTATAAAAATATGAATTGGCATACTGTTGTGTTTGATTTCACTTCTGTTACCAATGTTTATATGATGATCAAACAAAACCCATCACTTTTTCATAAAAATAGTTATCTTCTATAGAATACCAGGATAACATTCTATTTTTAATATTTTATTATTTCCCATTTCTGTTATCCAACAAAATATCTTCTCGATACTTATATTAGACTCAGTATATCCCTTTGTTTCCCAACATCTTCTTAAGATACCCATATCATCTTTATCACTGAAATAAGTCACCACTTTCAATCTGCACACATAGTTCAGTAGCTCATGACATGTTCTATTACATAGATCACACCATATTGAACCTCTAAAATATCAAATGGTTACCCAAAAACTAATATAGTGTGATCCATTCCATTTTTATCACCATAATTCATCCAAAAAACACCACGATTTTCTCTATGGAATGGTATGAATATCTATTTCTCATGGGGGGATTAATTTTATAAACCACCTAGAAAAGTAACTATAGATAAATCACTATAGTGTGGTCATTTTCATTTCATATCTCTAGTGGAGTGGTCGTTATTTCTTTGGTATAGAGCATCTCAATATCTAAACACTTCTTGTATAACATGAAATTCTCATATTATCTTAGCATCACCATCAGTTTGATACTGTGAAATCCACTTGAATCACAATCATTCCCATTAATTTTGATTTTTTATTGCACTAAAGATCAATTCCAAACATCATCTAAATTGATAATTATTCAAAATAAACATTTTCAAAATATCTTATTCTAAAAAATAATGACCTTTGCATAGATATAAATCATTTAATGTGACCTTTATATAGGAATTTATTTACCTGTACATAGCTTATTGTATATTTTGGTTACCTATAAACATATCACTAATATACTTAGTTGTCATTATGTATCTCATATGAAACTTATGAAATCCTAGAATAACACTTAAATAAATAAAAAAATACACCTATATAGAGATCAATCACACTTACATATCTATAAAAACACCTATACAAAACCATTTTACATTTATATAGGTTGTGTGATTTTCATATTACCTTTACACAGTATATAAACTACCTATACCTAGGTAGTAAAATATCCCGAGGACCGTTACATTGATCCCATAATTTTAGGTTGTTCTTTACACATGTTAAAAATGGCCTACATGAAACCATTTATATTCACTAATTATGTTATCCCTTTTAATTATAATCTTAACTTTACGTAGATCGGGTTTTACCTTTATATAGATGTCAAACATAGAAAGATTTTAATTGTAAATTCCAAGACTTCTTTAAATCATATCTGAACATTCTCAAACATTCATAAACATATACAATCATCTATAGGAATTTATCAATAATTCTTAAAATACTCAACTCAATTACTAAGAATACATTAAATGTAATTACTCCTCTTTCAGTTCTTAAATGTGGATAACTACACTTCAAAACTGTATCCTCATTTTACCCTTTATTAAGGTCCATCGAAGTGTTTTTAACACTGATTTCAATAGTCAATACAAGTATCACACTAGAATGTATTCTCCAATATATATGCTTTTCAATCCATGTGGGACTATTATAGGCAGATCTTTCATAGACATTAACACAAGTATTTAACATGAGTTCTGTAACACCCCAAGGTTTTGGAAATAAATATAGAATTCAATTTTATAATCTATCCATTAAAAACAACTTTTCCTCTTCTATGTTTTGAATTTCGAAAAATGGTCATCTAGAGTTGTGTTTAGTAAGCCATTTGGAGTCTGATAGAACAAACTTGATTTTTGGTGAATAGTAACATACCCTTGTTAATAGTAATATATAGTAACATGAATAGTAATATGACCCTTATGAATAGTAAAAAATATTATTATTTTATTTTCTTAAGGAAATAAGATAATGACATCTTAATTAGTTTTTCAATGAGAAATAAAACTAATTGCACTTTAAGATTGTTAATTTTTGAATTAACTATGAATTTATTTAAAAATTAAACTAATAATATTTAGAAAATTGTTTTTGAAAAAATTATTTCACTTTTGAATTCTACACGTCGAAAAATGGTAGGGGTGAATTTGTGGGATTTTTCTAAAATACATGAATTTTTCATGAATAGTAAAAATACAGTTTTGAGTTTTTGGTAGTTTAATGACATCATAATGATGTAAGAAATAAATATAAAAGTATGGTCTACTTGGTCATAGTATCTTATGAGATGAGGTTTCCCAAGTGGCTTAAACCATGGCAAAATACCATGGGCAAGCCCATGGTTTGGTAAAAACCACTAATGATGTTTCCCTTTGAAATTATTAAAAAATTGCCTCCCTTTTCTATAAATACCCACTCATCCATTCATTTTATTTCATTAAAAATCCCTCATCCTAGAATCTATGGTGGTTTTACCTCTCTAGTATTCCTACAAAGGTGTCCCTATGCCCCCAAGGTCCCATCCTTCAAGATATACGAGTCATTCTACAAGGTAAGGGAATCCTTCATTCTCTTCTTTAAGTCGACACTTATTTTATGTTAGCTATTTGAAAATCATTTATAATATGATGGGGCTTGATTTTATTTATTATTCTTACTGTCCTTTTGATTTCAATATGATGAGATACCCTTTTTTTCTCATCATTTGATTTTATGAAATTTTAAGTGACGTCGTTAGGCTGTCGAATTTTCATATGGGATCTCTTAACTTTTCTTTTATTTTCAAGTTCATCTATTTTATTTTTCTCTACTCACCTCCTCTGTCCAAATGATCATGGTAACTCTAGTAACATCTATATACCGGATTTATATCATGTGAATGGAATAACCATCATAAATATTCTTACTCCCTCCCTTTTATTTTATAAACGAAATCGACATCCATAAGGTTCCGATTTATAACCATCGTGGACGAAAAAGTTTCATTCTAAAATTTCTTCTTCATTACTGGTCATGAAATCATATTCATGGTTGAAACAGACTATAATATATGTTTTATAACCTAATTAATATTCAAGAACCAGAATATGTACATATAATTAAGTTATATCGCAAAACTAGTTCATAATAATCCAAATACCGCCGAATAATCAAAGTGGTTGTCATCTAATGATTCTTCATCATTCCATGTAACAAAATGATATAAATGACCATTAACAATTCATTATGTTCATAAATAATATATAATTCCAATCCTGGATATTTGTAACCTTTTTACATGAACTCCACTACTTAAAAACAAGTGAATCGATTATAAAAATAATGAAAATGAACACCCCAGAACAATGAAATTCAATATAATAACTTAGAAATAAGGGTATAAATGAACTAATTTTTTTTTTATAAACTAAATAAATGTCTAAAATGTTCTCAAATAATTTATTAATAATTATACTTTCATATTACAGGAGCATAAGTTCAAGAGAAGAACACGTTCGGAGTTAAGGTAAGGGTTTTTCCACCCAAACTTCGATTTTCATTCGGGATACTTTCTTTGTCTAAATACCTCAATGAAATTTTTTGTATTGTTATGTACTCCTCATATATCCTGTTTTAGTATCATATATATGTTTACAAACCATAATCCTTCCTTATTTTATGGATAGTTACATGTTTTAAAAGTAGCTTTCAAATTGTTTCAAAAATACAAGCCCAATTCAAGGAAATTTCTCAAATTCTTACCTATTTACAAGGGCAATCTATAATATGTTTTTTGAAACCATTTTCTTCATAAAACCACTCATTTAATTATGAAAATACTATCTTACTTAACTTATGGTTTTATACAAAGATTTTCCAAAATAACTCTTCTTTTCAAAATAAAAGAGTATTTATCTTCAGAATTTCTTAATGATTTTATAAGAGTGTTTTCATCTAATTAGACACTCTTGTTGATTCCATGGTATTATTGGGTATAATTATTTATGAATTCATCTACCATATTTTATATAATTATTTATTACTAAATCTATTGTGGAGAATATATCCAAAAACCATTCGCCATATTATTCTGAATGGTTAGTGTTTTATGTTTAATGATTGGGGAAAGATTGTTATATTTCATATGATAGTTTCAATATGAATGTATATGTTGTTTATGTTAATCCCCGCTCATATGAGGAATGCATTGGACTTATTATGTGACGGGTGGGGCCCGCTATAGCCCCTTGATGCATTGGTAGGTCTCATGAGACAACTAGACATGGAATTGGCCGAGGCCTTTCCCAATGTGATATGGATTTTGGATGAAGCCTTAATCACTAGATGTCTTGCCTGAGGCCATGAAAAAATGATTCAGAATGTCTGGAATATGTACTTCCCTCATTATGAAGCTAGTTATTGAAG
This sequence comes from Viscum album, assembly GCA_963277665.1. NCBI lineage: Eukaryota > Viridiplantae > Streptophyta > Magnoliopsida > Santalales > Viscaceae > Viscum > Viscum album. Next base: position 1,101,763,008 of record OY728134.1, on the reverse strand, counting down.
TTCATGTGGTTATTCAACTAGTATAATATCCATGATTATGTTTTATTATGGAATTATTTACTCAACTCATTTTCCTGCCATAATGTGTTAATATTTATTATTAAAGGCATGTGTTTTTAATTATTCACCATGTATAATGTTTATATTATCTTCCGCTGTATTACTTACTCCTACTGAGTGTTTGAGTTCAACCTTTCTTATGTTTCATTTTTCTCAGGATGTGAAGAAGTAAATTATTAATGACATATAAGCATAATCTAGGATACATGATGTTGCTAGTGGAATAATTTAGTGTTGTTTTTCTTTTCCATATGTAAATTTGAACTTATGTATGTAACTTGTTTCCAATAATACTAAACTACTCGGTCCTTTAGTATTCGTATTCCTTTTATGTATTCCAACGTAATCAAATAAGACACGAACTCTGGGCAGCTAGGGTCGGGTCCTTACAGTTGGTATCAGAGGAAGTTTAGTAGAATACTGGGAAAGTAGATTTAGAAAGTGTAGAATTAGGAAAGAGTCCCTAATTTAGTCTTTGAGGATATATATACAATACCGTCCTGGTATTTTGGTAAGGAATATATTATGTGGATCTTTTAAGAAATACATCCCTATCTGGATATGAGCAGGTTGAGGCAGCTCTGGCACTGATGTATCTAGGGGTAAAACCCAAAAACACCGCTTTGAGCTAGACTCGAATGAGAACTGGTGCATGACAACAGGCCTTGCTGCACTCTTGGTTACGCCACTCCCGAGGGATATGCTTAGGATAATTCACATTTTCTTTACAAGCCATTATGAAGGAGTTTAATGTAAATATTCATCAAAGAAAACATTTTTGTGAATATTAGATTAGCCATGCATATGATCTCAATTTTTCTAAGTATTTTTAAGTTAAGATTATACATTATGATTCATAACCTAATATAGTGTATACCATTATCAAGATATGGTGCCTAGTGGACGGAACTGAAATTACATGAATGCATGTGTCCCCTGTAGGGATTTTCCTTCAACGCAGGACAATGATGTTGGCTCTGGTGCTATGCCTAGTGCTGAGAAAATCATAACTATACTGGGAAAACTTACTCAGGTTAAGAATAATAACCTTACCCGTATGGAGCATCTGGATCCACCATGTGGAGGAACCATGCTAGATCGCTTTATGCGACAATAGCCTCCATCATTCAGCGGGACTACAAACACGTTTGTAGCAGAGCAGTGGATATGTTCCCTTGAGAAGATATTTCTCGCTTTGGGATATAATGAAAGAAAGAAGGTTGTTATGGAAGTATATCGTCTATCGAGAGATGCAGATCGGTGGTAGTCATTAAAACAAAACACAAAGGAGGAGGAAGAGATAGAAGAGATGGAATAGAGGGATTTGAAGGAAATATTCTTAGAAAAATATTTCCATTGTGAGCGGCGAGCAGATATGGAGAGACAATTCATGAATCTGAGGCAGAAGGAAGATGAGAATATTGGAAGGTCTGAAGCTAACTTCACAAGATTAGCAATACATGTTGTATACTACATATGAAATCCAAGGAGAAAAATTGATTGATTCTATGATGGCCTAAAGCCATTCCTCCGGCGGGCACTGGTCTCCCAAATTTTTTCATCATATGAAGATATAGTTTCATGTGACATCAAGACAAAAAAAGAATTTTCTAAGTCTTATGACTTTAAGGGAAATCAAGAAAATAAGAGGTCTTCTGAAAACCCAGGGAAAGGAAATAAGGAAATGGGGAAGAAGAGAAGAGTCGAATTTCCACCATGTTACAATTGTGGAAGGAAACACCCTGGTGCATGCTTAAAGGGAAAAAGAGTATGCTACAAATGTGGTCATAAAGGCCATATTTCTGGTGATTGCAAAGGGAAGAAGGAATCCAATGATGTTCAATTCTATAATTGTCGAGAGATGGGACACTATGCTAATGATTATCCAAAACATCAAGGAAATATGCAACAGAAAAGGCCAAGGGATCAGAGAAAAGTTTATGAAATCACAACTGCAGAGGTTGAAGTTCCTAATTAAGTGGTGGTAGGTACTTTAATTGTTTCCTCAAGTTTAGCAAATGATTTATTTGAGTCTGGATCATCGCATTGTTTCATATCTTCCCAGTTTTCTACGAAATTTAGATATTTCCAATTTTATTTAACAAGGGAGTTGTCAATAAAAACTCTTAAGGGAAGTATCATTGCTACAAAGTTCTGTCAATCAGTTCTCATTAGGACATATAAATGTTCTTTATCTGCTGATCTCATCATCATACCCATGATTAAATTTGATATAATCCTTGGTATGGATTGGATTTTGGACCATGATGCAAATATTTATTGTAAGAAGAAGGGGGTTACAATATTTTATGATGATGGTAAAGAACACGTTATCATTATAGCAGAATCATCACCACCCAATTCTTATCAAGATCCACCCCTAGTAGCTCAACTAAATTCAATTATTGTGGAGGAAGAGAATGGAATAATTTTGGGTGAGGAAAGTAATGTTCAAATAGAGGATGTAACTATTGTGAGAGAATATGTGGATGTGTTTCCAGAATATTTACCGAGACATCCTCCAGAATGTGAAATTGAGTTTTCCATTGATTTAATTCCTAGTTAAAAGCCCATATCGAAGACCCCATATAGAATGGTCACTGTGGAATTAGTGGAACTAAAGAAACAACTAAAGGAATTGAGTAATAAGGGATTTATCTGCCCCAGTGTTTCTCCATGGGGATCCCCTATCCTTTTTGTTAAGAATAAAGATGGATCTATGAGGTTATGTATCGACTATAGGGAGATCAATGCTATAACAATAAAGAACAAGTATCCCCTACCTCACATTCATGATTTATTTGACCAAATTCATGGATCTCAATACTTTTTAAATATTGATCTTCGATCTGGATATCATCAGTTGAGTGTGAAGAAGAAAGACATTTTGAAAACAGCATTTCAAACCAGGTACGGGCATTACGAGTTTACAGTAATGCCTTTTGGAATGACTAATACACCCTTTGTCTTCATGGATCTAATGAATAGAGTTTTCAAGGAATATCTCGATGAATTTTTAGTGGTATTTAATGATTATATCTTGGTATACTCCAAAATCTAAGAAGATCATGAAAATCACTTGCGCATTATCCTCAATACTCTTAGAAGACATGTATTGTATGGGAAGTTTAGCAAGTGTGAATTATGGCTTCATGAGATTTCTTTTCTTAGCCATATTTTCTCTAAGGATAGAATCCTAGTTGATCATGTAAAGACAGAGGCAATCCAACATTAGCCCACACCAACAAACATAACTGAGGTATGCAGTTTTATTGGCTTAGTAGGTTATTATCGACGTTTCGTGCAGAATTTTGCCTGACTGGCTAACCCGCTAACGAAGCTTAGATGTAAAGGTGTTAAATTTGTTTGGACAAAACACTGTGAATAATTTTTTGAATAACTGAAGAGAAGATCAGTCAACACTCCTATATTGACTATACCATCGAGGAATAAAGGGTTTGTTATTTATAGTGATGCATAAAAGAAAGGAATTTGTTGTGTACTTATGAAAAATGATAGGGTTATTGATTATGCATCATGATAGCTAAAAATTCATGAGCAAAACTATCCTACTCATGATCTTGAGTTAGCTGTTATAATCTTTGCTTTGAAGATATGAAGACATTATATCTATGGTGAAAAATGTGAGATTTATACTGATCACATGAGTTTGAAGTATATTTTCTCACATAAAGAACTCAATATGAGGAAAAGGAGATGGTTTGAACTACTCAAGGATTATGATTGCATGATATAATACCACCCAGGAAGGCAAATAAGGTGGCAGATGCTTTGAGAAGAAAGGATGATGGAGTTTTGAACAAGATGAGAGTTCAAAGGGATCCTATTTTCATGGATCTAGTAAAGATGGATATGGGAATAACCGTGGAAGGTGAAACATCAATGCTTTTTCAAATGGTTTCCAAACCATCATTACTAGAAAAGATAAAAAGATCTCAGGATGATAATGATGATTTTCAAAAGAAGATTAAAGCTGTGAATGATGGGATATTGAGTGACTTCGTATACGAAGTTGGAATTTTGAAATTTGGGAAAAGACTATGTGTTCCCGATATACCTGATCTAAAAAAGTAATTGTTAGATGATTCTCATAGTTTCAATTTATCTATACACACTGGTATCACTAATATGTATAGATATTTGAAGGAACATTTCTGTTGGGAAAACGTGAAGAGGGAGATTGCTGATTTTGTGTTAAGATGTATGGTTTGTCAACAAGTGAAAGCTGGAAGGCAACAGTCTAGAGGATTATTGCAACCGCTTACCATACCTAAGTTGAAATGGGATAATATCAGGATGGACTTTTTCATAAGACTACCAAAGACTCCTAGAATGAACGATGCAATATGGGTCATTGTTGAACGTCTTACCAAGTCAACACATTTTCTTTTTATAAGAGAAGATCTACTACTTGTACGTCGATAAAGACTATATATTAATGAAGTTGTGAGACATCATGGAGTACCCCTATCGATTGTTTCTGATCGTGATCCACATTTTACATCAAGATTCTAGAAAAGTATTCAGAATGCCCTAGATACTGATCTTCGTTAGAGCACTGCCTACCACCCACAAACTGATGGACAATCAGAACGGACTATTCAAACATTGGAAGACATGTTGTGGTCTTTTTCACTTGATTTTCAAGGCATGTGGGATTAGTATTTACCTCTTAGAATTTTCCTACAACAATAACTTCCATTCAAGTATACAGATGGCACCCAATGAAGAATTATATAGGAGGCGATGTCGTACACCAACTTGCTGGGATGATGTTGGTGAAAGAAAGCTTGTGGGCCCAAAACTTTTTGAAAAAACAATGGAAAAGGTGAAGATTATCCAGAACCATATCAAAATTTCTCAAAGTAGGCAAAAGAGCTATACAGACAACCGAAGGAAGGATTTGGAGTTTCAGGAATGTGATCATGTTTTCGTAAAGGTATCTCCATGGAAGGGTATTATACGATTCCTGAATTGGAGCAGTTGCTTACCGTTTGGAAATGTCGGCAAGTCTCTCAAAGGTTCACAATGTGTTCCATGTGTCAATGTTAAGAAAGTACATGCCAGACCCAACACATGTACTCACTTATGAAGAAGTTGAACTTGAGCACAATATAACTTACCGTGAAGAGCCTATCAAGATTCTTGATACTAGAGAACAAGTATTGAGAAATCCGATGACTCGTCTGGTGAAGGTTCTATGGAGGAAGCAACATAGGAGCCTGAGGAGCTTATGTTAAAGACACACCTAAATATTTTTAGGCAATATTCTGTGAATTTAGAGGACTAAATTTTTTTAAGGAGGGGAGAATGTAACACCCCAAGGTTTTGGAAATAAATATAGAATTCAATTTTTTAATCTATCCATTAAACACAACTTTGCCTTTTCTATGTTTTGAATTTCAAAAAATGGTCATCTAGAGTTGTGTTCAGTAAGTCAATTGGAGTCTGATAGAACAAACTTGATTTTTGGTGAATAGTAACACACCCTTATGAATAGAAATATATAGTAACATGAATATTAATATTACCTTTATTAATAGTAAATAATATTATTATTTTATTTTCTTAAGGCAATAAGATAATGACATCTTAATTAATTTTTCAATGAGAAATAAAACTAATTGCACTTTAAGATTGTTATTTTTTGAATTAACTATGAATTTATTTTATAAATTAAATTAATAATATTTTTAAAATTATTTTTGAAAAAATGATTTCACTTTTGAATTCTACACGTCGAAAAATGGTAGGGGTGAATTTATGGGATTTTTCTAAAATACATGAATTTTTCATGAATAGTAAAAATACAGTGTTGAGTTTTCGGTAGTTTAATGACATCATAATTATGTAATAAATAAATATAAAAGTATGGTCTACTTAGGTAAAGTAAATTATGACATGAGGTGTACCAAGTTGCTTAAACCATGGGAAAATACCATGGGAAAACCCATGGTTTGGAAAAAACCACTAATGAGATGTCCCTTTGAAATTATTAAAAAATTACCTCTCTTTTTCTATAAATACCAACTCATACATTTGTTTTATTTCATTAAAAATCCCTCATCCTCAAATATCTGTTGGTTTTACCTCTCTAGGAGTCCTCCCAAGGTTTCCCTAAGCCACCAAGGTTTCATCCTTCAAGATCTAGGAGTTATTCTACAAGGTAAGGGAATCCATCATTCTCTTCTTTATGTCGACACTTATTTTATGTTAGCTATTTGAAATTCCTTTAAAATATGTTGGGGTTTGATTTTATTTATTATTAATACTATCCTTTTGATTTAAATATGATTAGATACCCTTTTCTTCTCATAATTTGATTTTATGAAATTTTAAGTGACGTCGTTAGGCTGCCGAATTATCATAAGAGATCTCTTAACTTTTCTTTTCTTTTCAAGTTCATCTCTTTTTTTATCTCCTCACCTCATCTATCCAAATGATCATGGTAACTCCAGTAACATATATAAACTGGATTAATATCATGTGAATGGAATAACCAGCATAAATATTCTTACTCCCTACCTTTTATTTTATAAACGAAACCGACATCCATAAGGTTCCGATTTATAACCTGTGTGGACGACAAAGTTTCGTTCTTCAATTCATTATTCATTACTGGTCATTAAATCATATTCATGGTTGAACCAGTCTATAAGAATTGTTTTATAATATAATTAATATTCAGTAACCATAATACGTACAGATAATTAAGTTATATGGCAAAACTAGTTCATAATAATCTAAATACTGCCGAATAATTAAAGTGGTTGTCATCTAATGATTCTTCCTCATTTCATGTAACCAAATGATATAAATGACCATTAATAGTTATTTATGTTCATAAATAATATATAATTTCAATCTGGGAGATTTATAACCTTTTTACATGAACACCACTACTTAAAAACAAGTGAACCGAATATAAAAATAATGAAAACGAACACCCTGGAACAATGAAATTCAATATAATAACTTTGAAATAAGGGTATAAATGAACTAAACAGAATTATGATAAACTAAATACATGTCTAATAGGTTCTTAAATAATTAATTAATAATTATACTTTCATATTCCAGGATATTAAGTTCATGATAGGAACACGTTCGGAGTTAAGGTAAGGGTTTTTTCACCCGAACTTCGATTTTCATTCGGGATACTTTCATTATCTAAATACCAAAATGAAATTATTATGTATTGTTATTTACTCCTCATATATACTGTGTGAGTATCATATATTTGTTTACAAACCAGATTCCTTCCTTATTTTAGGGATAGTTACACATTTTAAGAAGAACTTTTAAAATTGTTTCAAAAATACATGCCCAATTCAAGGGAATTTCTCAAATTCATACCTATTTACAAGGGAAATCTATAATATTTTTTTGGAAACAATTTTCATTATAAAATCACTCATTTTGTTATGAAAATACTATCTTAATTCACTTCTGGTTTTATACAAATATTTTCCAAAATAACGCTTCTTTTCAAAATAAAAGAGTATTTATCTCCAGAATTGCATAATGATTTTATAAGAGTGTTTTCATCTAATTCAACAATCTTGTGTATTCTACTGTATTATTGGGTATAATAATTTATGAAGTCATATACCATATTTGATTTAGCATTTTATAACTTACTCTATTGTGGATAATCTATCCTAAAACCATCCACCATATTATTCTGAATGGTTAGTGTTTTATGTTTAATGATTGGGGAAAGATAGTTACATTTCATATGATAGTTTCAATATGAATGTATATGTTGTTTATGTTTATCCCCGCTCATATGAGGAATTCATTGGAATTATTATGTGATGGGTGGGGCCTGCTATAGTCCCTCGATGCATCGGTAGGTCTCATGAGACAACTAGACGGGGAATTGGCCGAGGCCTTTCCCAATGTGATATGGATTTTGGTCGAAGCCCTAATCACTATATGTCTTGGCCGAGGCCATGAAAAAATGATTCAGAATGTCTGAAATATGCACTTCCCTCATTATAAATCTTGTTATTGAAAGTTCATGTGGTTATTCGACTAGTATAATACCCATGATTATGTTTTATTATGAGATTATTTACTTATCTCATTTTCCTGCCATAATGTGTTCATATTTATCATTAAAGGCATGTGTTTTCAATTATTCACCATGTCTAATGTTTATATTATCTTCCATTGTATTTCTTACTCTTACTAAGAGTTTGAGATCACCCTTTATTATGTTTCATTTTTCTCAGGATTTGAAGAAGTAAATTATGAATGACATTCAAGCATAATCTACGATACGTGACGTTGCTAGTGGAAAAATTGAGTGTTGTTTTTTCATTTCTATATGTAAATTTGAACTTATGTATGTAAATTGTTTCCAATAATACTAAACTACTCGGTCCTTCAGGATTCGTATTCCTAGTATGTATGCCAACATAATCAAATAAGGCACCGACTCTGGGTAACTAGGGTCAGGTCCTTACAAGGTAAAATTCAATAATAATCTGATTTAATGTTATAGTCACCATGAAACCTTACCTTTACACTTTCCTTTCCAACATGTAAAGTTACTTTGTATTTCCATGGTATCCTTTTGTCTTTCTCCTTACCTAAACCTTATGGAAAACAAATTCAATATACATTTATGGTGTGGATACTCAATCCACCACCCATATTATATTCTCATACTATCATGAACCAACTCGGGTCGACCCTGAACCGATCACCCAAGCCGGTCTACGGCATGGCCCGAGAGGCGTTCCCGATCCTCTCGGGCTGGCGACAAGCACCAGGGCATCAAAAGAGATCAAGAGGGAATGATTTCGCCCAGTAAAATAAATAAAACAGTGAAAAGAAAATAGAACAACACAATGTAAATAAACAACATGAAAAGAAAGAACGACCAACAACAACAACTAACCTGACCATGACGAAAATTCCTCGTGACTCTGAGAGTCACTCACTAGTCCACAACCAAAACTCGCCCACAATGAGAGAGCTCAAGTCAACCTGCAACAGAAACTAAAAACACGAAAATGATATAGGCGTGAGTATTAAAACTCAGTATGTAGGCCAGACTAATTCTATTCCTAATGCACATACCATTAAATAAAGAAATTATCAATTCTAGGTTTGAACTAAATTATATAAAATATAATTTTCCACAGACACTTTCATTTTAAAACAAGTAACATTCCATTTCCCTTTTTAATTTATAACATGTTTAATGTTGAAAGAAACAAGTGCATTGAATTTTAAAACATTTTTAGAACAATTTAGAAATCTAAACATTAGTTGTTAGTCAAAAGGAAAATCACACACAACACACAACACACACAAAGGGAAATAGAAAAAGTGGCACACAGGGGTCAGAAACCGAACTCAGCCTCTCATTTATCCACCACATACAAACAAACACTAAAAGAAACATGGGTCGAACCTAGGAGATCGTGAACAATCCAGAACATACTATACATGTGACTCATCTTGAAGGCATGCCCTAACTCGATGACATCATAATGCCCATACTACTACCCGGCATAGCCCTGCATGGCCTAACCGAGGGGCCCAATCCCCATAGCAGTAATAACTCAGTATTCCCCTACTATGGGGCCACTAGCCAGTGCGTGGTCTAAACTAGTGCAACAATCATTCTCAGAAAGTTCACTCAGTATGCCAGGTTCCCATGTCAACACAAACAATAAAAAGGGGGTGCGTCTACAATATAAATCCATCAGTCACAATGCTCAAACATCACATACAGCTCACGCAATCAATTCACACAAAAGATCACCCCCGAGTGGGTTTTCCAAAATAATCTATTTTATTTAAGAGCCAAACGGGCCTTCGCTAATTTTAAAGTAAAACCTCATTTTTCAAAAAGATCAAAACACTTGTTCAGAAGAAATTATTTATCTTTAAAACTAGAAGCACATTTGAAGTTCCTTGAATTATATTTAAAGGCCAAATAGGCATTCTTTCAATACTGGGTGTCCGCTCATCAAGAAAATGTTTCAAGTGTTCGATATAAAATAAACTGCTCTTTTCACACCAAAAAATCATTTAAAAATTTAATATCTTATATTATTTCTAATTCATTAAAAATTAATAAAACAACAAGCAATTAATAAATTCTAAATCTAAAGGTAAGTGTGATGGGGGACCTACCTCAGCTTGCTGTCCAAAAAAAAGGTGCAACATGCCTCACGCAGGCGTACAAGCAAGCGCAAGCTGATGAAAGCAATATCGCAGGGTTACCTTCCAAACGCTCTGCAACAAATGCATAATACCTAAAATCACACAAAGACAGACTTAAAACAATCCAAACGAGAAAACAACGTGAAGGAAACACCTCGAAACGTTTTCAAAACACAACTCAGACAAGGCTCATCTACCATAAAATTTGTCAAATCAATTAAACGGGTGAAACAATTTATAAAAACAATGTAAAACCAATGATTTATACATGATATAATTAATTTAACAACAAACACACATGACCAACAACTTAAGATGTGAGAACATCAAGTGATCAAAGTAAACTTAATTTAAAGATGCATGAGCAATGAGATCCAACCTCACGAACAATGAAACTTTCGGATTTCCAGTGTGAAACTTCAAACACACAACATTCGCACCCCAATGATTTCAAGATCAACACTAAAAAATATTATTAAAATGAAACTTAGGATTCACCCCTATTCATTGAAACCATATCAATAGAATAACATAAAAGGGGAGGGAGATAAAATAATTACTGAAAGGGGGATTTGCCGCCAAAAGAGAAGTCGGCAGGAGGAGAGGGTCCTTGGCAGGGCGAGGCCTGCCGTAGGGCTGGTCAGAAGAGGCTGTCCCAAAAGCTGGTCACTAGTGGGAAGAGTGGTGTGGCCTAGCAGGGGGGTCACCGGACTTGGGGGTGCGTCCGAAAGGTGGTACGGTGGTCGGACAACGTGCGGACAGTGGGTGCACGGTGGCTGAAGGGAGTGGAGCCGCCTGACGGTGTAGGGTGGTTGGTGCGCAGCCGGTTGGAGGGTGTGTGCCGAAGAAATGGGATGTCCTGTAGGGTTGCAGAGACAAGGAGGGGAGATAACAACAAACCAGGTAGGGGGGAAGGAAAACCAGATAGTGGGGGGTTTGAGTAGGAGGATCCGAAGAAGGGGGAAAAGATTGATGGCTGGGAACAAGGTGTGGGGAAGCTACCCGGAGGTCGGTAGTGGCCTGGATTGGCGCGGCTGGTCAGATAAGGGGAGTCCACCGGGAGAGTAGCACGTCAGAGAAGGGTAGGTGCAGGAGAGGTCTGATCGAAGGGCAGGGGGGTTGCACGAAGGAGTTGCACGCAGCAAAGGGAAGAAGCCCTCTGTGTGTTTGTTCAAACGAAATGGAGTAGCCGGACAGGATGTCTTGGTAGTGCACACAGAACATGGGCGTCAGGGGGTTGCAGGTTGGCCGAAAAAGATGAGTGCCAGCGAGAGGGCGGTCTGGTCGAGTAGTCGGTGCAGCGTAGGGAAAGGGGCGCGTAAAGTGGACAGGGAGGCGTGCAGCTGGCCTAATCGAAGGGAAAGGGAGGTTTACGGGAGGAGGACAATGGAGGGGACAAAGGAGTGTGGGCTGCTGCGGTGTTATGGCTGATGTAGGGCAGCCTGAGGTGCAGCGCTGTAGGACGAGGAGTGGTCAGACGGGAGGACGAGTCGGCCAAGCATGAGGCTGCTCCGGCTGGTGTGTGGGAAAGCAAACCATGGGTTCAAGGTAGGAGGAGCGGAGGGCTACCACTGCGCAAGAGGAGAGTCCAGGGAAGTGAGAGGTCCTATGGGGAAAATACGCAGGGAGAGGGCAGCAAAGGAGCTGGGGTCACGGGGCGGATGCAGGAGGGTCGGGCGTCGGCCACGGTGACGGGCAGAGCGGCAAGGAGGGCAGGTCACGTGGAAATTTGCCGAGGAAGAAGAGATGAGGGAGAAGAGGGCAGACAGAGGGGTGGCGGCGCAGCAAGGAGGTGAAGGGAAGGAAAAAAAAGAGGCGTAGGATTAGGGTTAGCAGAAAATAAAATAAAAACAAACAAAAAATAAAACCAAAACTAATAATTGAAATAAACATTTATCTATAATAATAACTCATAAAAATAATAAGAATGACTCTAATAAAATATAATAACGATAAAATAATTCTTTTAATAATAAAAATTCATTAATAAATATAATAATAATTGTGACAATAATAACAATAATAAAAATAATAAAATATTTACCATTTCATATTTAATAATAATTATAAAATTATTACCAACAATAATAAAAAATTGTTAAACAACACAATAAATCACAAACATCACTCATTTTAAAATTTCTGAAGGCAGGCGGATCATGCCAATGTCTAAGCGGTGCCACGTGGGGTATCCAAAATGCGCTCTGCCTGGGCACTCAGCAATGTCAACTCAAAACGTGCCCTTCCCGGGTGCTCAGCGACATCAGCTGAAAAACACGCACTTTTTAACATGATTCAAAAAAAAAATCATCATCATCATCAACCGGGACTCAACCCGAACCCCAAAAAAAATTTAAAAAGTCAAATAAAATTATAAAATAAAATAAAAGATGATGTAGGGTTTGACAATTCTCCCCACCATAATGCTTTACGCCCTCGGAAAGCCAAAACAACATCAAGACCCAAAGATAAAACTCTTTATGTGTCACTCACCCCCAAAAGTTTAAGCGCCTCTAGTTGATCGATCAATACATACACTGAAAACCCATGACACTCAACTCATCCATAAAACAAGATCACCTTAATCGTCACCAAGCTAAACTCAAACCATCTGTTTCAACCAAGGAACGAACGAATTTCACTACCTCCGACATTTATTCCCATAATCTTAGTCTAACAAAACTGTTGGGTGTACTCCAATCTCAACTTTTACTCGAGAGGATGAACCCAAGATGAGGTGGTTCTGAACGAGACCACTTACCACCAAAATATACATGAAAAGAAGCTCTGATACTGAAACGAGGAGTCTCTAACGGACTCACCACCATAAGGATTGGGCTAACTCTAAATTAATTTCGGTGTAACTCTACGAGACCCACTGTGGGTCTCCCCACCATAAGAACTGATGATATTAAATGAACTTAATAACTTTCCACATGAACCAGAAACCCCCACCATGAGGGGTGAAGATGGGGAGGTCCCGACTGATAGAGCATCAAAACTATTGCCGTCTCCCCATCAACTGTGTCGTACCCTCAGAAACACACATACCATGCCACACTAAGGATGAAGATTAACCCAAGGCCCTTCTTCACCACTGGGGTCCTCTTGACTACGTGCTAGCTTTACTCAGAGGCCTATGGCTGGAGCACCGATGATTGAAGCATCCCCAGCCTCACAGTCAGGCTTCAGAAATTCCCGAACATAACACACGAATCAGAATTTTACCAAGAACACTTCCTTTCAAAACAAAGGTTTCAAAGAGTTTCAACAGCAACCATTCTTACCACTAAAAGAAAAGAAACACCACAAAATGCCAGAAGATACAACCACTACATCCAAGATACACTACAACGAGAAAACATCAAACTATTCCCCAAGCATCGCCTACTCCTACTGGCGGGCTGTGGTGACCTTCGACGAGCCACGTCTAGCTTCAACACGCTTCTTGGAAACATCATGGAAGAATCGTTGTAAGTGACCCCAATGTCAACAGGTGTGGCAGTGTTTCAGAGCATTCGAGAACATCAGCATCTTGTGCCTCTGCTTACCGCACTGGTGACAGATCAAGGCATTGCGTTGTGAGGAAGATGACTGAAGGTCTGAATGTATCTTGATTCCTCTACCAGCACCAGTATCATTAGGTCGCTTCTCATTCTTCTTACCACCATCCTCTGCACTGCTTCCCAAAGTTGGAGGATTTGCCACCTTAGGTCCTCATGCTAACCCAACTTCAACCAAAAAGGCTTTCCCCACAACATCCGAGAAGGTGGTTAGGTTGAGCTCTTCCACTTTCGATCACAGCTCGGGTCGGAGTCCAGACTGAAATTTTCGAGCCTTCCATGGATCGTTCGCAACAAACCACTGATCATATGGAACTAGGTCTATGAGACGTTGATAAAATTATAGTACCGATTCAACGCCCTGCTGAAGACAACACAACTCTGTCCTCTTCCTCAGCTTCGTCAACTCAGAGAAGTGTTGTTGGATGAACGATGACTTGAAAAACTCCCATGTTAGATATTCCCAGGGATTATTCCGAGACACGGACTTCTACCATTTCCATGATGGGCCTTCAAGCAAAAAGGTATCCAACTTCACCTTTAATAACTCAGGCAACCCAATGAAACTGACTTCCTCTCAATCATCTGCAACCACTCCTCCACCTCAAGAGGATCTGCTTGACCATAAAAGAGAGGAGGGTTCAACTTTCGAAACTCGAGGACGTAGTCTTTAGGATGATCAATTGGAGGATTTTATAAGGATGCATCACCCGAAGTACACCTTGGGCATCCATCGAACCTTCGTGGGGGAAAACACCATGGAACAAGAAAACAAAAAGATGGGTCAAACATGGTTATTGTCTTTCCAAATACCAAAATAACACTTTTCACAACGATTTTTTTTCAGAAATAAGGAAAACCCAAACAATTCACTATAGGGAAACTAGTGATGATGGATGACTCGACCATATGGTTGGCGGCCATACGCCAGTCACACCACCATCAATTAGAGCATTCTAGGGTAAAGTCTCCTGCTCCACATGGCTTGCCAGACCATACGAGCTCACAGAGGTCACTTGCCCAACTCTCATTTCATTTCCGAATACCAAACAAACCATAAAAATTAAAAGACATCGACAACCCAAAAATCTGATGGTAACCCGAGGTTCGGAACAAGCAAGGGTTCATGACGTCCTTCTCGTTTGTATGCCTCGAGTCTCGATAACCATGCACCTTCTACCGTGAAAACCCTAGATAGAAATGGACGCTCTGAAAAATAAGGTCCGTTCAGGAGCCGGCCTCCTTAGATACCATTTTGTCACGAACCAACTCGGGTCGACCCTGAACCGATCACCCAAGCCGGTCCGCGGCATGGACCGAGAGGTGTTCCCGATCCTCTCGGGCTGGCGACAAGCACCAGGGCATCAAAAGAGAGCAAGAGGGAACGATTTCGCTCGATAAAATAAATAAAACAGCAGAAAGAAAATATAACAACACAAAGTAAATAAACAACACGAAAAGAAAGAACAACTAACAACAACAACTAACCTGACCATGACCGAAATTCCTCGCGACTCTAAGAGTCGCTCACTAGTCCACAACCAAAACTCGCCCACCATGAGAGAGCTCAAGTCAACCTGCAACAGAAACTAAAAACATGAAAATGCTATAGGTGTGAGTATTAAAACTCAATAGGTAGGCCAGACTAATTCTATTCCCAATGCACATACCATTAAATAAAGAAATTATTAATTCCAGGTTTGAAATAAATTATATAAAATATTAGTTTCCACAGACACTTTCATTTTTAAAACAAGTAACATTCCATTTCCCTTTTTAATTTATAACAAGTTTAATGTTGAAAGAAACAGGTGCATTGAATTTTAAATCATTTTTAGAACAATTTAGAAATCTAAACATTAGTTGTTAGTCAAAAGGAAAATCACACACAACACACACTAAGGGCAATAGAAAAAGTGGCACACAGGGGTCAGCAACCGAACTCGGCATCTCATTCATCCGCCACATACAAACAAACACTAAAATAAACATGGGTCGAACCTAGGAGATCGTGAACAAGCCAGAACGTACTATACATGTGACCCATCCTGAAGGCATGCCCTAACTCGATGATGTCATAACGCCCATACTACTACTCGGCATAGCCCTGCATGGCCTAACCGAGGGTCCCAATCCCCAATGTAGTAATAACTCAGTATTCCCCCGCTATGGGGCCACTAGCCAGTGCGTGGTCTAAACTAGTGCAGCAATCATTCTCAGAAAGTTCACTCAATATGCCAGGTTCCCATGTCAACACAAACAATAAAAAGGGGTTGTGTTTACAATATAAATCAATCAGTCACGATGCTCAAACATCACATACAGCTCACGCAATCAACGCACACAAAAGATCACCTCCGAGTGGGTTTTCCAAAATAATCTATTTTATTTAAGTTCCAAACGGTCCTTCGCTATTTTTAATGTAAAACCTCATTTCTCAAAAATCTCAAAACACTTGTTCAAAAGAAATTATTTATCTTTAAAACTAGAATCACATTTGAAGTTCTGTGAATTATGATTAAAGGCCAAACATGCATTCTTTTAATACTGGGTGTCCGATCGTCAAGAAAATGTTTCAAGTGTTCGGTATAAAATAAACGGCTCTTTTCACACCAAAAAATCATTTAAAAATTTAATATCTTATATTATTTCTAATTCATTAAAAATTAATAAAACAACAACCAATTAATAAATTATAAATCTAAAGGTAAGTGCGATGGGGGACCTACCTCGGATCGTTGTCCAAAAAAAAGGCGCAACATGCCTCGCGCAGGCGTACAAGAAAGCGCAAGCTGATGACATCAATATCACAGGGTTACCTTCCAAACGCGCTGCAACAAACGCACAATAACTAAAATCACACAAAGACAAAATTAAAACAATCCAAACGAGAAAACAACATGAAGTAACCACCTCGACATGTTTTCAAAACACAACTCGCACAAGGCTCATCTACTATAAAACTTGTCAAATCAATTAAACGGGTGAAATAATTTATCAAAACAACGTAAAACCAATGATTTATACATGATATAATTAATTTAACAACAACAAAACATGAACAACAACTTAAGATGTGAAAACATCAAGTGATCAATGTAAACTTAATTTAAAGAGGCATGAGCAATGAGATCCAACCTCACGAACAATGAATGTTTCGGATTTCCAGCGTGAAACTTCAAACACACAACGTTCTCACACCAATGATGTCAAGATCAACCCTAAAAAATATTATTAAAATGAAACTTAGGATTCACCCCTATTCATTGAAACCATATCAACAGAATAACATAAAAGGGGAGGGAGATAAAATAATTACTGAAAGGGGGATTTGCCGCTAAAAGAGATGTGGCAGGAGGAGAGGGCCGTCGGTAGGGCGAGGCTTTCCATAGCACTGGTCAGAGGAGGCTGTCCCAAAATCTAGTCACTAGTGGGAAGAGTGGTGTGGCCTAGCAGGGGGGTCACCAGACTTAGGGGTGCATCCGAAAGGTGGTACGGTGGTTGGACAACGTGCGGACAGCGGGTGCGCGGTGGCTGAAGGGTGTGGAGCCACCTGACGGTGTAGGGTGGTTGGTGCGCAGACGGTTGGAGGGTGTGCGCTGAAGAAATGGGATGTCCTGTAGGGTTGTAGAGACAAGGAGGTGAGATAACAAAAAACCAGGTAGGGGGGAAGGAAAACCAGATAGTGGGGGGTTTGAGTAGGAGGATCCGAAGAAGGGGGAAAAGATTGATGGCTGGGCACGCAGTGTGGGGAAGCTACCCGGAGGTCGGCAGTGGCCTGGATGGGCGCGGCTGGTAAGACAAGGGGAGTCCTCCGGGAGAATAGCACGTCAGAGAAGGGTAGGTGCAGGAGAGGTCTGATCGAAGGGTAGGGGGGTTGCACGAAGGAGTTGCATGCAGTAAAGGGAGGGAGCTCTCTGTGGGTTTGTTCAAAGGAAATGGAGTAGCCGGACAGGATGTCTGGGTAGTGCACACAGAACAGGGGAGTCAGGGGGTTGCAGGTCGGCCGAACAAGATGAGTGTCGGCAAGAGGGCGGTCTGGTCGAGTAGTCAGTGCAGCGTAGGGAAAGGGGCGCGTAAAGTGGACAGGGAGGCGTGTAGCTGGCCTACTCGAAGGGAAAGGTAGGTTGATAGGAGGAGGACAATGGAGGGGACAGAGGAGTGTGGGCTGGTGCGGTGTTACGGCTGATGTAGGGCAGCCTGAGGTGCAGCGCTGTAGGACGAGGAGTGGTCGGACGGGAGGCCGAGTCGGCCAAGCATGAGGTTGCTCCAGCTGGTGTGGGGGAAAACAAACCATGGGTTCAAGGTAGGAGGAGCGGAGGGCTACCACTGCGCAGGAGGAGAGTCCAGGGAAGTGAGAGGTCCTACGGGGAAAAGACGTAGGGAGAGGGCAGCAAAGGAGCTGGGGTCACGGGGCGGATGCAGGAGGGTCCGGAGTCGGCCACAGTGACGGGCAGAGCAGCAAGGAGGGCAAGTCGCGTGGAAATTTTCCGAGGAAGAAGAGGTGAGGGAGAAGAGGGCAGACAGAGGGGTGGCGGCGCAGCAAGGAGGTGAAGGGAAGGAAAAAAAGAGGCGTAGGATTAGGGTTAGCATAAAATAAAATAAAAACAAACAAAAAATAAAACCAAAACTAATAATTTAAATAAACATTTATCTATAATAATAACTCATAAAAATAATAAGAATGACTCTAATAAAATATAATAATTATAAAACAATTCTTTTAATAATAAAAATTCATTAATAAATATAATAATAATTGTGACAATAATAACAATAATAAAAATCATAAAATATTTACCATTTCATATTTAATAATAATTATAAAATTATTACCAACAATAATAAAAAACTTGTTAAACAACACAATAAATCACAAACATCACTCATTTTAAAATTTCTGAAGGCAGGCGGATCATGCCAATGTCTAAGCGGCGCCACGCAGGGTATCCAAAATAAGCTTTGCCTGGGCACTCATTAATGTCAACTCAAAACGCACCCTTCCCGGGTGCTCAGCGACGTCAGTTGAAAAACACGCACTTTTTAACATGACTCAAAAATAATAATAATAATAATCATCATCATCCGGGACTCAACCCGAACCCCAAAAAAATTTAAAAAACTCAAAGAAAATTATAAAATAAAATAAAAGATGATGTAGGGTGTGACACATACATTTACATTATTCATTGAAAATAATTACCATTGACAAAAAATATAATCACTCACACTAAAGGGCACTTCAATCCCCCCCCTTTGAATTTTTTTCAATACATTGAACTTAAAATACATATAAGTGAATGTTAAAACTGAACCCTAAGTTCAATTTTATTCTACTCCTTAATGAAAATAAATACTACTCCTTAATGAAAATAAATACAAAGTGAGAAAAAACTTCCCCCTATTCATATCATAGATTCATGATAATGACTTCCAAGGGAAACGTTTTTCTACCATTACTCTTCTAAATTAAAGACCCATTCCCCCCCCCCCTCCAATGAATTTTCATTTACTTTAGAGAAGGGAGGTATTATATAAATTCATATAATAGAGCCTTAGTTATGTCAACCCTAAGTCCATGTGGGCTAACCTGATGTTGAAAACAACAGTTATTTTACTAGATTATCGAAGCTATCTATTCATATTTCTCAATGTTGAACCGACTCTGAATTCCATTTCTCAAAGAATATATAAATTTTATTAAAAAATATCATTAAAAAATAATTATCTTGAAAAAAACAAAATAAAATTCAAGTGAAAGTTATTTTACTTCCCCATTTTGTTAGACAATCATTGAATCACAATGATTAAAAAATAATAAATCATAACAATGTTTGAGAGGGAGTATTATACCTAAAACATCACCTTATATAGGGTCTTTCTAGATTCCATATCTGATTAGAAATTGAAACCATCTAGTAGCTTTATCTCCTTAGGTATATAACTATAAAAGAATTATCTCCATACAACATCACCTTTAATTCCCTTCTTCAAGATATATATCCAACAGGTGTGGGAATAAGGTGGATATACCATAAAACTTTATTTATAGAAATGGTTATAAGGATTATTCCTTAACCAAGTATAAATTTTCTTTACAATTCTTAAATTTGTAATATTCTTCATGATTAACTCCTTTTTTACTTTCTATATTTTAACTTCATTATGAAGCATATACTTATCCTTGTTTTCATATTTCTTATTAGATAAAAATGTCTTCTACACTTAAGTAACTAGATAACTTTCATATTGTTAAAATTATTCTAATTTATTTTCCTCTCCCAACTGATATGGACTTATGATCAATAAATCTATAGGAATATGCTCTTCCTACCCACTTTGTCTGGATTTATCCTTTTAATAATTAGATTTTTTACTTGAAATCAATGGTGTTTTTCCTTTATGTTTTGATATATCCTTTTGAACATGTAGCCATTTCATAGACTTATCTACAATATGACCTATGCTATTTACCCTTCCACATAAAACTTTATCATCTATTGGGTTACCCTATTTGGGAAACCCCTTAATCTCTTCATATGGAGTGTTAGCAACCATGCCAATTCTCCTATCCCTTTATTAAATTGACTATCTTTTCTCATATTTCACCTTCCAACTTTTATTTCGTTGTTTTTTTATAATATTCCATGATGTCTCCCAAATTACTAGACTAGAAGAATATTATTCTATCTGGTGTGACACTATAATTTCATGAACTTTTATAAATAATATTTCCATTGTGATTAAATTAAATTCCCTATTATGTAATATTGTTATAGAAAATACATGCACTTATTTTAGTTTTATTACATCCTTTCATATTTAAAATAAAATTAATCATTATAAGTGTTGATAATATAGTCAATGAATAGTGATAATATTGTTAGTATAAATATAGGGTTTTGATAAATCTCATTGACACAGAAAAAGGAAGTGATGACCACATCCAGTAGGATCATACCCTATAAAGCCCATTTATCAGAGATTCTGAGGGATATAGCATCACTAGGGTTTACCCTTCAACAATACCAATCTGAGATCAAATAACTAAATCATGATAGAAAAGTTTTATGGGATAATTTCATGCTTATCGATATCAGGGCCCCAACCATGTACGCCGAACCACCCCCAGGAAAATATTACCATAGATTACCTTACCCTTAGGGTATTTTTTGGTGTAATAAAGAGATATGGATAAGGACCATGATTACATGAACATGAATATGTATATTTTATTTTCAATTTAATACTTTTTATATTTACTTCTTATTTTTTTAATATATAAATGTTTTTTTATTTTAATACGATAAAACACAAATTGTATTTTTGGGTAATATCCAATTTCAATTAGACATTAATTTTAATGAATTAATTTATTTTTTTAATAAATTATATTTTAATGAAATAGTATTATAAAATAATTTTATTAAATATAAATGATAATATAATTTTTATGAAGTCAAATGTAATTTTTATAAGGGTTCGGAAACTGTTATTTTCAAAAAACCCAATATTTTTAATAAATGTAGAATCTTATTTTAAAAGTGAAAAATAAAATATTTAGAAAATTATTTAGATAAAATAAATATTACATGTGGAATCAAAATTTCAAAATTATCCAATGGTTATTTTTTCATAATTTTTTGAGACAATCAAATTTTTAAGTAAAAATTAAATACATTATAAATATATAATGTGTATTATGACATAATAATGACCAAAAAGTGATATAATAAATTATATTATTGGTATAAATGAATAAATATAATTTTATACTTTATAAGAATTTTATTTTTAGGTTATTTTATTAATTTTAAAAATCTATTATGAATCCTCCAAGCTTATATTATATTTTGTTGTTTTAAAATCATTTCTTTATGAACATGACTCCCTTCCACATCACCAAGGGTAATATTTTAATAATTTTTGACCTTGCACTTATAAAATAATGAAAAACTACTATTTGGTAGAAAACATGGGAAAAATGATGGTAAGTCTTATGGTTTTGATTAGTTTATTAAATAGAGTACAAAACCTATATCTCCTGCTCTCTTTTTCTATATAA
Source organism: Viscum album (assembly GCA_963277665.1). Taxonomy (NCBI): domain Eukaryota; kingdom Viridiplantae; phylum Streptophyta; class Magnoliopsida; order Santalales; family Viscaceae; genus Viscum; species Viscum album. Next base: position 1,101,741,114 of record OY728134.1, on the reverse strand, counting down.
ACCCACCCAAGATCCCATTACTATTCACTAAAAAATATTTTATAATGTCCATAATCTTCTACCACCTCTATATAGTTCTCCTAAGGTGACCCTAATCTCTCAAGAAACTCCTCCTAAGATTTTGGGATCACCCTATCAATGTAAGGGATCCTTTCCTTCTCCTCTTTATTCAAGCATCTTCTTCATTTTATGCCTTTTATTTCACATTCTTAATTTTTGGATATGTGTTTATACATCCCTATTACTTTAAATTTATTTAAAAATAATTATATACCCTTTTATCTCTTATTAAACCATTTTATAAATATTTAAGTACTTCCATTATATAGTAGAAATTTCACTGCGATTTTCTGATTCCAAACTTTTGTATTGTGAATACCATCACAATTTACACTCAAGGGTATTAAACAGGACATATCTATAATTATTTTATTGGAAATAAAATTTATTTATTACATGTCATGTAATTATATTTTATGAAATATGATCCTATTTTTAATGATCTATGTGGCACACTTATGAATGTACATGATATGAAAGTGACAGGTGAGCCCATAATTATATATCACTCCAATGAATTGGGTAATGTTTTAGTCTAATGATACATCATGAAAGGGATTAGGTAGTTAAAATAATCCAAAATGGTACTTTTTCCACCATGTTATTATTTCTTGGTGGTTATCCTTTACCTATTTTTATGATTTCATGTTTAAAGTGGTTGTCATTTTCCCATGTTTCCTTTATTTTTTTCATGGTATATCATGCCTCTTTGTTCATGGTTATGATTCTCACACTTTTTCTGTCCCATTAGAATTTATATTTTCTAACATATAATAATTTATTCATGTATCATTTTTTTATTACCTTAATAAATTTTATAGCTCACCCATTTATTATGCATTTCCCTAGCTTATCCCATGCAGTTTTAAGTACAATTTAATATTATGAGCATGTTATGGAAGTTTTCAAAAATGATGATATACCCCTATTTTAAGTTGTTATGTAATGTACCTAATTAGTTAATTAAACTAGTAATATTTATCTTTTGGGTTGTATTATATATACCATTATGCAATAAATTCTGAATTAATGGGTAATAAAGACAAGATTTTTCATAGTTTGTATCAAAGGAAAGTTTAGATGTTTTTGGGATTAGGATTAAAAAACTTCAGTGAAAGGATTATGGATAATAGTAAACATAAGAATACATCCCTAAAGTTTTTAAAATAATATATTAAGTGTTTTCCAATAAAATACATCCATTTTTGGATGATACAAGTATATGTGGCTCTGGCATAGATGTACCAAGGTATGACACCTGAAAACAGCTCATTGAGCTAGAATCAATCAAGAACTGGTGCAAGAAAACATGACTTAATACCAACCTGGTTTGACACTCCCTGGGGGTATGGTTTGGTGAATTCATAATCTCATTAAAAGCCATTATCATGGGAACAAATGTGACTATACGAGTTTATGTTGGGAAATATATCATGGATAACATAGACAAAATCCAAGAAATTTATAATTTTAGTAAATACATGTCATTTATAAATTATCCCTTTAATGTTATTGTATTTTTGTTTATGATTTTAATAGTTTAAAAGTAATCATTCCTAAAGGGTTCATACGTTAAAGTGATTTACCATGGGGTACACCAGTCATCTTTATCAAGAATAAGGATGATTCAATGCACATTTTCCTTGATTATCATTATCTCGAAAAGATCATGATAATGAACAAGTATCATCTACCATATATTGATGAATTTTTTTATCAGCTAAATGAATCCCAATACTTCTCCAAGGTGGATATTTGGTTGTGGTATTATCAAGTAAGGGTGAAGAAGGAGGAAGTCTCCAAAAAATAATTTTTGTATAAGGTATGTGCATTATGAGTTTATAGTAATGCAATTAGGACTCACTAATACTCCAAAAAATATTCTTGCAGTTAGTGAATAGAGTCTTTATAGATTACCCTAACAAATTTGTGGTAATATTTATAGATTATAATCTAATATACTCCAAAATCAAGGAGGGGAATTATAAGCATCTGAGAACTATGCTAAAGACCTTAAGAAATGATAATCTTTTTGAAAAGTACATAAATGAGAGTTATGGTTAAAGGAAGTCTCATTCTTGGTGAACACTATCACAAGAAATGGGATATCTTTAGATCCTTTAAATATATAATCAATTAAAGGATTAATGAGGCCAACATATATTATTAAAATTCATATATTCATTGGATTAGTTGCGTATTATCGTCGATTTTTAGTAAATTTAATTGATTTTGAAACTCTCTAACCAATATAAATTGGATGGGAGTTATGTTTTTTGGAATAATGAATGTAAATTGAGCTTAAAAAAGATGAAAAAGAGTCTTATCATTGTACCTATACTTACAATACCCTCAACTAGGGATCTTTTCATGGAATACAATAATGGTTCAAAGAAGTGATTGGGTTGTCTAATAATATAGAATGAAAAATTGACTGACTAACCCTCAAAGAAACTGAAAGCTCATGAATAGAACTGACCAATGCATGATCTAGAGTTGGCTACAGTGAGAATCACATTTAAAATCTAGAAGAATTATCTCTTTGGGAAGAAGTGTGAAATAAATATGGATCAAAAAAGACTGAATTATATATTCACATATAAATAGATGTAAATGTGCCAATAGATATGGTTAGACATAATTAAGGATTATGACTTCCCAATCCACTACAATCATAAGAAATCAAATAAAGTGGTACACTCTCTAAGTTGAAAGGATATGATAATTTTATCATTGATTAGAATTGATAATAATCTGATATTCTTATATTTGAAAAGGATGGACATGTGAATCATAAAGGAAGGAACATCATAAATCATTTCACAAATTATTAATCAAACGCCACTTCTATATAAGATGATGGTTGCTCAAAGAGATAATGTAGAAATTCAGAAGAAGGTGGAAGATATATGAAAATATAAACCATTAGATTTCAAAATTAATGAAGAATGAGCTGTATGATTTGGGTCCCAACTTTGTGTACCATAAAATCTGGAGTTAAAGAAGGATTTGTTGGATGATGGACATATCTTGACCTTATCCATACATCTTGGGAGTACAAAGTTATTTTGAGATCTATAAGAGCACTATTGGTGGGACAATATAAATAAGGAGATCATGGAACATACATCAAGGTGTCTTATATGTTATAAATTGAGAACATAAAGGAAAACATATAGGGGGATAATGCAACCATTACCCATACCTACATGGAAATGGGAAAACATAACCATGGAATTTGTTACTGGTCCTCCAAATACATCAAGATGAAATAATTTTATATGGGTTGTGGTGGATCATCTTACAAAGACTACTCACTTCATTGCAATTTTAGAGGACTTATCACTCGACAAAATTACAAGGTTATACAATAGATAAATGGTAGGTATTCATGGAACACCACAATAGGTTATATCTGATTGAGATCAATGAATTAAATCTAATTTCTAGAAGAGTCCCCAACATTCTCAAAATACCGATTTACAATTCAGCGCATCTTATCACACTCAAACAGATGACCAATCTAAGAATATTATCTAGACACTCGAGGACTTGTTGAGATCATGCCTGGTGGACTTCAAGGGAGGATGGGGTTAACATATTCCTCTTGTTGAATTATCATACAACAATAGTTTCCACTAGATAATCCAAATAGATCCCTATGAAGAACGTTTTGGGAATTGGTGTAGTACCCCAACATAATGGGATGAAATTGGTTAACATAAACTTTTGGGTCGTAAAATGGTCTAGGAAATAGTGTAAAAGGTCAAGACGATTTAGCAGCACATTAGGGATACATGGAATCGATAGAAGAACTATACTAAAAATCTTTTATGAGACTTGTTTTTTGAGGATGGAGATAAAGTATTCATCCACATATCTCCATGGAAGAATGTCATGAGATTTGGGAAGAAGGGAAATTTTAGTCCAAGATACTTCATTTCCTATGAGATTCTTGATCACATCAAAGTTGTGGACTATTGACTAGTAGTCCCACCTAACATATCTCAAGAAAATGGTGTGCTCCATGTATCCCTATTGAGTAAGTACATACCAAATTCCTTACATGTGATGAATCTATAAGTGGTACCATTGGATAATTATATTTCATATGAGGAAGAGCTAGTGAAGATCTTAAATTATAAGGATAAAGTTCTACGAAATAATATAATGTACTTGGTCAAAGTTCTATGCAGAAACCACAAGTTTGAAGAGTTTATATGGGAATCAAAGGAGGTTTTCAAACAAAATTAACCACATCTTCTTTAGTGTGGGAAATGAAAAATTAAGTGTGGAATTTCTCAAGGGGGGAAGATTGTAATGACCCATTGTTTTATAAATAAAATTCTTATCAGTATTGAATTAAATTCCATATTATGTATTATGGTTATAGAAAACACATTCACTTATTTGGTTTTATTATATCTTATCAAATTTAATGTACTTTTAAGCATCATAACCATTGATAATATAACTATTGAACATTAGTCATATTATTAGTATAAATATTGGGTTTTGATAAATCTATTTGAAATAGAAAAAGGAAGTGATGGTCTCATCCAACAGGATCATACCTTATGAATCCAATTTATTCGAGATTTATAGGGAGATAGAATCACTAGTATTTATCCTTGAACAATCCTAAGATGAGATCTAATAACAATATCACAAGTAAAACTGTTTATAAGATAATTCGAAGCTCATTGGTATCATGGCCCAAACCATTTCTGTTGAACCACCCTAAAAAATCATACCATTGTGCACCTTACCCTTAGGGATTTTTCATGTGTAATAAAGGGATATGTATCAAGACCATGATAATATAAATATTTATTTTTTATTTTCAATAGAATAATGGCTATATTTACTTCTTATTGTTGTTACTTTATAAATGATTTTGATTTTGATATGATAAAACACAAATTGTATTTTTGGGTAATATAAAATTTTAATTAACACATTCCTTTTTATGAATTAATTGATTATTGAAATAAATTATTTTTTAATGAAATAATATTATTAATTAATTTTTATTAAATATGAATTATAATATAATTTTTCTGAAGTCAAATGTAATTTTTATAATGGTTTGAAAACTGTTTTTGTCAAAAAAAACACAACATTTCTCAATAAATGTCTAATATTGTTTTAAAAGAAAAATATAAAATATTTAGGAAATTATTTGGATAAAATAAATATCATTTTTTGAATTAGAACTTAAAATTATCCAAATTTGAATTTTTTATAATTTTCTAAGATAATCAAATTTTCGGGTAAAAATTAAATACAATATAAATATATGGTTCTTATTATGGCATCATAATGACCTAAAACTGATGTAATAACTATTTTCAAGGTTATAAAAGATAAAATAAATGTTTCACATTTAAAATAATGTTTTTTAGGTTATTTTATTACTTTTATAAATCCTTTATGAATCCTCCAAAAAATATATTATATTTTAAGGTTTTAAAATCATTTCGTTATAAACATGACTCACTTACACATTACTAAGGGTAATATTTTAATGATTTCATACATTTTATATATAAAATAATGAAAATAACTCCAATTTTTCAGAAAACATGGAAAAAAATATGGTGAGCATTGTGGTTTTGATTAATTTATCATATAGAGTCCAAAACCTATGTTTGGGAAAAATAAAGAACTCCCCCCTCGTTTCCTATATAAAACCACCAAATATCCCATTTATATTCACTAAAAAACCTTATTGGACGTCCTAATTCTATCATATTCTCCCAATATTCCTCCCAAGGTTCACCCAAACTCTCGAGAAGCTGTTATAAATATTTTGGAATCACCCTCTCAGGGTAAGGGATCTTTTTCTTCTCATCATTATTCAAGCATATTATTCATTTTCTACCATTTATTTCAATTCCTAATGTTGGGATATGATTTTACACATACCTTTTAATTTCCATTTTATGTCAAAATGATGAGATACCACATTCTCTCTAATTAAACCATTTTATGAATCCTTAAGCACTATTGTTATGCTGCTGAAATTTCAGTGCAATTTTTCCATGCCAAATATTTTTATTGTGAAAACCATTGCTATTTTCACTCTGGGATATTCAACTAGACATAAATATAATTATTTACTTGTAGAATTACTTGTATGTATTCCACATCATGGAATTAAATGTGATGAAATATGATCCTATGTATAATGATCTATGTGGAACACTTATTCAGGTACATGATATTAAATTGATGGATGCACCCATAATTATATAGTTCTCCAATGTATTGGGTAATTGTTTTGGTCATGAGACATCATGAAAGATATTAGGCAGTGAACATAATCCATCATGGGACTTTTTAAACCATGTTATGATGTTTTGGTGGTTATCCTTTACTTATGTTTATGATGTCATGTTTAATGTTGTTGTCACTATCCCATGTTGCCTTTATGTTATCATGATATATCATGCCTCTTTGTTTATGTTTATGATTATCACCCTTTTTATGTCCCATTCAAATGTGTATTTTTAATATGTAATACTTTAATCAAGCATTTATTTTTTTATTCCCTTAATGGGATTTATATCTCACCCCTTCCTTATGTATGTCCACAGGTTATCCCATACAGTTTTAAACATGATGGAACATTATGAGCATGTTAAGGAAGTTTTCAATAATAGAGATTTACCCCTATTTTAAGTTGTTATATAATGTACCTAATTACCCAAATACACAAGTATTATCAATATTGTAGGTTATATTATGTGTGCCATTATGTAATAAATCGTGAATTAACGTGTAATAAAGATAAGGGATGTCATATCCACCATTTTTATTAGCTCTATTCAATGTCTTCTTAGATGTGGTTTCTTTAACTTTATTCACTTGTTCACTCCACATGGTAGACTTACTTTGATTTATATAATTAGTATTCATCTACTAACCAGTATATAGTGGTTCTATTTTCTATTTAGCATATAAATGATGTTAGAAGGATTATACAAAAATTTATCTTATGAATGACCACGAATTCTTCACATATCATAGAAAGTTTCACGACACCCATATCAGTTATTAGAAGATAGATTCCGGTTCTTATGTGCTTTATACCATAGATAAGTTGGTTTTATTCTTACATCAAATTTACCCCCCAAGCTTTTATCCTTCTTGAAGTTTTATGTACTTATATATTAGTATAGAAATCAATTTATTTTTTCCCAAACTTCTAACAAAACAAATAGTTTTTTAAAAATCTTCTTCTTTTACTAATTGAAATAATCTTTCTAGTTTTCATCACATGATGATTTTGTGTTGGTACACCCATATCTTAGGCTCATACTATTAAATATTTATTCAAAAGTTTTAAAACTTATAACCTAGATTATTTAGTAGGATTCTACAAATTTTTAACCCCCCACATATATACAATTTTTTTCTTTTGTCCATACTTATTTTATATAAAATATGTAGTAAATTTAACTATTTTAGGACTATGGGTGATCATAATATTATGCTTGAGAATATGATTTCCTAAAACTTATTAGGTTATCTTTATTACTATCATGGGTTCCTTTTTAGGGAAAAACATCTATGAAAATTGAGTGGTATCATTATTCTTTTTAGAATCATGAGAGACTGTAGGTTTAACAATTTTTAGTTTTCTCAACATTCCTTTAGGCTCTAAGAATTTCATGTTAAGTGAATATTTTTATACCTCAATAGAGTTAATCCTATTATCCTATTAAATTTTAATTTTTTTTATCCTATTCATAATGTATCTTTCTTAACTCTTGAATTTAATTTTCAAGATCTTTTACTCTTTTATCTATCACATTCAATTGTGCATCTCTGTAAGTCAAAATTATATTGTGTAGCTTCTATAATGAATGAAATAAATCAATAATAATATCCTTAAACACTTATTTTGAAAAAATTATTTTATTTAATTTTATATTAATCAAATACATGTTTTCATTGTATAGGGAGGTTGTTTCACCCTTTTCCTTTACCAGATTTAAGAGGTTGTTTCATATTCTAACTATTTTGGCCAATGCAATCTCTATGGCATAGACCTCTTTCTATAATAGTGATTTCTCATAATGTAGTCCTTTAATATTTTTAAGTTTATATGTAGTCACTTTAATGGGGACTATTTCAAAATAACCCTTCACTTGAGAGTAAAAATATTGAAGTTATTTTTCATGCATGTATTCTTTTTGTTCACCAGAGATTGAACTTGTTTCTTATGAGAGGTCATAAATAGATTTATTATCACTAACTAACCTAGTTAACCCAATAAAATTGAACCCAAATCCTTTTTTACATTACCTAAAGGGTGTTCTCAATCCCAATGAGTAGGAGACTAGCTCATGGGCATCAAGAACAAAGGAGACCGAATGATTTTTACACAACATATAACTCAATAAGACAAAATAAATTTAAAGAAACCATAAACAGTTGGTATGTTGAAACAATAATCAAGTGTAAAACTCCACAAGGTATACAATTACATAATCTAATACGATATAACAAAAATATATCCTCATAAAAAGTGGGTCAGATACCCCACTTATCACTATAAACTCCCAAGGTTTTGTTATAATTAGAAACCAACACCTCTAAGAAACGTTTTTCCTTTTCTTGGAACTTGAATATGAAAGTATACAAATGAAAAAAGTCAAAATTATGGTGTGAGAAACAATATACCAATAGGATAACACAAATAATTTTATAAGAAATATATATTAAATAAACCAAATATGATTAATTTTAAATAAAACATGGCATGGTAATATTTTCACAATTCATATCTAAACATGATTTTCAAATCATTTCAATGGAAATTATTATATTGGTAAAAAAATCCAGTTCCCTAAAATACATTCATGAATGATATTTTTTATAAAATAAGGCATGAAGTATCATTTCACAATCACCAGTATACATAAATAATTTTCAATCATATCACCATAGTTATAATCCCCAAGGTTAGTTAGATCTAGTCACAAGGTTATGTACAATCTTGGTGAAATATTACTCATAGTGTTCACATGTCCCTAAATCCAAATACTAGGGGGAATTTATATCCATCCCACAGAATGAACCCCCTACACTCATCAAGGTTTAGTTGGAATTTTCATTAACAATACTTTACTAGGTATATCATAACATTCCTAGAATACATATCCTTACACATAACTACCTAATCTCTAATGTACCTCAATGGAATCAAACATAAAAGGGGCTCTAATTCATTTCAATCCATCTCAAATCATTTCAATCAGCCCCAATTTTATGTTTCAAAACATTCCATTTTATTTCAAAAACTAACACCAAAAGGTTTTTATTAAAAATTACTCCTTTTAAAAAAATTCAACTCATTTAAAATTAATAAAACATTTAATTTCCTGTCTTCTCAGAATCCATCATTAAAATCATTCTTCAAAACATTTATTTCAATTTAAGACCATTTTCTAGAAATCAGTGCTTTATTTTAAAATCCATTACAAAGTGATTCAACACACACCATTATATATTTTTTAAATATCAAGTATCTCAAATCATTATTTAGAAATAATTTCGAAATACAATTCAAAATAAATAAGAATCAAAGGTTCAATTGGTAGTAATTGACTTATGAAAGTACCTACATCAAACAGAATATCACCAAACACCCAATGAGGGATTCACAACTGGTGATAAAGAGTAACCCAACAATAGTAAGAATATGTCCACAATGATTCTAATAAAATGAACAAGGAAAACCAATACCTAATTCCCTTTCACGAATCTCCCAACAAGGAGGTGCAAGAATCAGTACAAAAGAACCAAATCTCCTTCTACAGTAGCTGGAACATCTAAAAATACCGTCAAGAACACACCCAATATGAAATTATAGTGAAAGGATAAAGAAAAAACAATTTAAATGAAGAAAAAAAGTCAAGAGACTCATTAAAACATAACATTAAGTTTACACATAGATGAATTAATAGCCCCAAGAGATCAAACAACCATTCATGTGTTTCAAAATTAAAATCCTTTTCACCACACCCTTATGCTATAGTCCAGGAAATTTTGGCATAGACATGGTATCAACCACACACTAATAAAGCCTTGTTGGCCATGGTTGATTAGGATATACCCCGTACGACAAAACATATAAAATCCATAGTTCTAGATGTTTTGGCCTAAGTGTTTCACATATGGAATATCCAAGTATAAAACAACTTGGACAAGGTCACAATACATGTTTTTTTTTCACTATAAAATGACTAAAACACTATTTTAAAACTCTAAACTCCTCCAAATCTTTAAAAACTAAAATGAAAAATACAAGACTCAAAACAAAAAAATATCTGAAAGAAAATGTTGGGATGTTACATTTATCAATTCTCTTACCATTGTGAGTACCTTCACATAGTAGTTGATCATATATATTCATTGAGAAATTTCTGAGATTCTTGGACTCTTTATGCATATTATTTTACATTTATTGGAAGATAATTCCACATGAGTAAAAATAATAATTTATTATGATATCTCTATAAGAGGAACTTTAAATTACTCTTCAAATATAATCTTCATAAAAAAATATGACAAAAATACTAGTGAAAATAAATTAGAACCAACAAGAGGGAACCTTTCTCTAATACCACTTGAAATTCCCCTAGGGATTAGTGTATATACCTAGGGGTGAATAAAGTTTTACCTATTTTTACCAAATTATAAATTCTCTTGGAATATTTTAACCCCTTGGGAATTTAACCTATATGGCAGGTTAGTGAATTGGGAACTATTTAAGTTTAACCCTGAAATCAGAAACCACATACATGAAAGTAAAGTAGATAAAAAGAGAAAATGATATTTAAAAGGTTCTAATAGAAAAGAAAACTCCTTTCATTGATTTCTCATTTACCCCAATCATGGATTATCTACTATAATCATTCACATGTTAAAATTGGTTTAGTGCATCTCACACATATAATTTCTAGTATTCCAATATACTTCTCTTTCTAGCTTCCCAATGGGATTTTTATTATGGTTTCACATTACAGTCACAGTGTTGCACTATGATCTCCCTACATACCCTGAGTCACCCAAGTATTATGGAATCCCACCATGTATATGCAAGTAGTTCCTTGTTGATCCTCCTTAGAAGTTGATCACTAGTTATACATAGGATGAATCTGTATCAACTAGAATAGATTTAGTTCAACTAAAAAATAATATTTTAATTCATTTTGTTCTTCAAGATTGAAAATGAAACTTAGTTCTTGATTATATATCTTCTTTCCAGGCTTCTATAGAATCTTATCATTTGGTTGTCTCAATCAATATTTGAAATACTTTTATATTCCATATCCAATAACATCTTATTTATTTAAAGGATAGACACAAAGGATATGAACAACAATACAATCAATCTATCAGTTAGATTATAATTCCTTCATCTTCCTTCATAGTCTTATTATCAACTTAATCTTACTAATATGATCACTAATTTATGTAAAAATTCGTATAAAACCTTTAAATTTGGTACCCATATAAGATATTAAACTTTATATTCGTATCAGATCTAAGTTCTTTACCTTTGAGAGTTCTCTCTAATATTCCTCACAACACAACTGTTATGAGATTCCAAACCACCATTCTCTCTCTTTAATTTTCTTTTTATATATACATCACATGAAATATATTTTTCTATATTAGAAATATAAAATATCTAATTAAATATTTCTATCCCTTTGATCCTCATATTCTCAACAACATATATGATAGTTGTGTCCTATGATCTCATTTCCTTACTCATATAAAAAACCACATAGTTGCTTCCATATTTTCTCTGGTTCTTTTTTACTTCAACAACCATATCCTATAGAATACTAAGAATGCTCTTACTTTTTATTATTTTCTGATTTTTTATTTCTTTCATCTAGAAGGACCTCTACTAGATCCTTCCAGTTGCCTTAATATCTTCATTTCTTTCTCAACGTCTTCTTAATATACCCATATCATTATTCTCTCTAAAATAACCCACCATTTTCGATCTACCCACAAAACTCAATAGCTCATGATATGTATTAAATCATATAGAACACATTTGTGAGCCACCAATTTGTTATAACAATTACATAGAAATGACTATAATGCGGTCTATGTTGTTTATATCTCTAGACTTTGACTCACAACACCACAAATATCTACATGATGTATTCTGAGTGGCTCTTTCTCATAGGTGTATTACATTTATGAAACTCCTAGAAAAATAGACCAAGAAAACTCAATACCATGTGGACATTTTCATTTCATAGGTCTTACAATATAGTCTATATTTCTTTTGTGTGGAGTATCTCATTATCTAACTTCTTCCAGCATTACCTGAAATGCTCATATTATTTTAGTATTACCGTTATTTTGATGTTGTGAACTTAGATTGAATCATATTCATTATTATTTATTGTGATATTTATTTTCACTACATATCTTTCCCAAACATCATCTAAATTCATAATTATTTAGAGGAAACATTTTGGAAATATCATATTATAAAAATTATTGACATTTATAAGCTCTTGATTCCTTAATGTGACCTTTACATGGGTCTTAAATTACCTTTATGCAACCTATTGTGTGTTGAGGTTACGATTAGAAAGGTCACTGATATTCTGAGTTGCCTTTATAAGGATCATATGAAACTTACACAAACTTCAAATCACGCTTATGGGGATAGAGAAAGAAACCTACATAGAGCTCAATCACACTTACACAACCTTAAACATGCCTATGAAAAACTGGATGACCATTACGTTGGTCATGTGGATTGAAGACTATATTTACACAATTCATGAAATTCTTTTACATGAGTCAAGAATGGGCTATACACAGCCAATTCTATTGACATATTACCCTTATGTATCCCTTATAATTATTGTATTACCATTATGAAGATCCTATTTTACCTTTATACAGATTCCAGACTTAATAATATTTCAATTATAAACTTCAAGACTCCTCTAAATCATCTCTATCTATTCTCAAACACTCATGAATACTTCAAATCACCTTTGGGAATTTATCAAGAACTCTTCAACTCCTTATCTCTATTCCAAAGAACACATTCATCATAATTACTCTTATTTGAGATCTTCATTGAGGATCACCACAAATTATGACTTTATCCTCATTTAATCCTTTATAAAACTGAATCCAATATATTCTTAACATTGATTACGGTAGTTAACACAAGTAGCACACTAGGATTTATTCTTCAACAAATCTACACTTCACTTCTTGTGGTAATTTTGTACACAGATTTTTCACAAACCATAACACATATCTTTAACATGAATCTTAGTTTAAAAATCATCTAATTTATTGGGATTTTCACCAAGAATCCTTACCTTCACACATTCCATTCCAACATGTAAATCTTAACTATACTTTCATGTCAACCTTGTATCTTTCTCCTTACCCAAACCATACACCCAAAAACTTCAATCTCCATGCTAATGGGTTGAAACTCAATCCAACACCCATATTATATGATCATATAATGACATAATTTATAAAATTAAACTGAAAATAAATACAGCCACACACATGAAAGGGAACATTAACATAATATATACTTTGATATATTCATACTTCAAATTTCATGATCTTTATAAGTGTTTATTGGATTCAATTTCAATGCCTTGAAAAATGTTTCATATTATGAATCACATTATATTTTATATATTTTACATACTTATTCATGAATGTATTTTGATATATTATATCATGTAATTCATTATTTTTATAGAATAAAATCATATTCTTTCATTCAATGGATTTTTTTATTCAAGAATTTCAAAAAATTTAGTGGTTTCTTTTCTCAAATTTCCTTCTTCCAGACATGTTTTGAATTATGCACCTATTTTCATTTATATGTTGTTTATACTTCCCCTTTGACATACTATATAATGAATCTATTTATAATCATGTTATTTTAAGTTCCTTATCATCCTCTTTCATTAAAATGAGATTTTTTATTTTAAAAGTTGTAAAAGGTTTTATTTTAATACATTATTTTAAAAGTTTTTATGTCTTTTAACCAACTCTTTTTCTTCCATGTCTGCATTATTTATCTTGTTAAAATAATATTCTTTTCTAAACATAAATTATTTCTTAACATTACTTTCCAAATTATTTACCTTTCTTTAATAAGGTTTTAAAATGAATTTTCTTATCATTTTCCACATAGGTCACTTTTTTTATTTGTATGTATGTATGAAATAAATGTGTTTTAATATTTACCACTCACTACAGGAATTCCAACTATTTATGATGGGTCAATTGTGACAGGTATAGGGCCTGTCGCTAATAGTTTGTCGAAAATGACTATTTGTGATGAGAATTTTGGCATGCCGCAAATAGTCCATAAAAAAGAGGCATTTTCGATGGTCTGTCACAAGTTCCATTCACACGTCATGCATGCGTTAGCAATGGAAGGGTATTTGCAACGAAGACTAAACCCCCATTGCAAATACCCTTCCTAGGATTCTGTTATTTGCGACGAGGGAGGATCCTCATTGTAAATAATATGTCGGTAGTATATTATTTGCTACAGGCCGTCACAAATAATTTTTCTCCAAGATAGTATTTGCGATGAGACATGTTGCAAATACTATCTTTTATCACCGACTCAATTAATTACCATTTAACTATTTGTGATGGGCCTCGTTGCTAAAAATATTATTTGCGATGGCTTGTCGCAAATAATTTGCTGACATGATGGTAGTTTCCACAGGGACCATCGAAAAAACTATTATTTACCACCACTTCAATTAATAAATGTCTGGATATTTGCGATGGGTCTCATCGCAAATGATCTAACCTATATATATCCCAAATTCCATTTTTTAATTCAAATATTTTCTAAACTCTTCTCACCCTCTCTACTTGGATATTTTTTTGTTTAAATTTTTAAAGTTTGAAACGTTATAAGGGGTCAACATTGAAGTTTAATATCCACCAACAGATTCAGTTTCAAGGAATTTAATTATTTTTTTTATTTTTTTTATTTTTTTAATATTAATAATAATAATTATTGATTAGAAGTAAATAGATTTAATTAAAATTAATTAGTTTTTTTCATTAATTTTTTTAAAATTATTTAGTTATAATTTGAATTAATGCTTTTAATTAAAATTAGATAGTTTTAATTTGAAATAATTTGTTCTAATTATCTTAATTAGTAGTTATTGGTAATAAATTATTATACGTTTATAGAAATTAATTTTAATTAGTGACAGTTAATGATTGTTAGTACTAATTAGTAATAATTAATAATAATTAGTGATTAAAATTATTCATAATTAGTGGTAATTTATAAAAATTCGTGGTAATTAGTAAAAAAATAGTGGAAACTTGTAATAATTAGTTGAAATTAGTAATAATTAGATGTATTTAGTAATGATTAGTAAAAAATTATATAAATTATTAATAGATTGTTAAAAAAAATAAAAAAAATAAAAATATATTGTTAATTAGTAATAATTAGTAACAATTAGTGTAAGTAATAATTAGTTAAAAGAAAAAATAATTACAAAAAATAGTAATAATTACAAAAAAATTGTTAATAATTACAAAAAAAATAGTAACAATTACAAAAATTAGTAATAATTACATCAAATTAGTAATAATTATAAACAATCAGTAATAATTAGGAGCAATTAGCAGTAATTAGCAGTAATTAGCTAATAATTACAAAAAATAGCAATAATTACAAAAAATAGTAATAATTAAAAAAAATTAGTAATAATTACAAAATATAAGTAATAATTGCAAAAAATTGGTAATAATTAGCATAAATTGGTAAAAATTAGCAATAATTAGAAAAATCTAGCAAAACAAATAGCTATTAATTACCAAAAATTAGCAATAATTAATAAAAATTAGGAAAAATTCAGAATAATTAGCAATAATTATGAATAATTGCTAATAATTACAAATAATTACCAATAATTAGTAGTATTTAATAATAATTACCAATAATTTGAAATAATTAGCAGTAATTACCAATAATTAGCAATAATTAGAAATAATTACTAATAATTAAAAACGATTACCAATAATTACCAATAATTTCCAATAATTAGCAATAATTAGCAATAATTAGAAATAATTAGAAATAATTAGTAATAATTACCAGAAATTAGCAAACATTAGCAATAATTACGAATAATTTCTAATGATTACTAATAATTAGGAATAATTAGGAATAATTAGTAATAATTACCCATAATTAGAAATAATTACCAATAATTACCAACAATTAGCAATAATTAGCCATAATTACAAATAAGTACCAATAATTAGCAATAATTAGCAAAAATGAGGAATAATTAGCTATAATAACCGGTAATTAGAAATAATTACAAATAATTAGAAATAATTACCAATAATTACAAATAAAAACCAATAATTTTTAATAATTTGGAATAATTATGAATAATTTAAAATAATTAGAAATAATTACCAATAATTACCAATAATTACAAATAATTACCAATAAATATGAATAATTAGTAACAATTACCATTAATTAGAAATAATTACCAATGATTAGCAATAATTAATAAAAATTAGCAATAGTTTACAATAATTAGAACTAATTAGCAATAATTACCAATAATTATGAATAATTATGAATAATTAGAAATAATTTCCAATAATTAGGAAGGATTAGAAATAATTAGAAACAATTAGTAATAATTTATAATAATTATTAATGATTAATAATAACTAAAAATAATTACTTATAATTACTAATAATTAATCATGCTTAGAAATTATTAATAACAATTAAGAATAATTAGAAATAATTAATAATTTTTTTCCTTTTTTGGATCGTAATTTTATTATTACAAATAACTCATAAAAATTAATTATTTAATATTTTTATGAAAAAATAAAAAAGAAGGAAGCTGAAAATATTCATTATTAGATGACCACACTTAGATAAATCAGCACAAGAATCTAAACAGTTCTTGTATAAATCCTGTATATATTAAGGGTGTTAAAAATTTCTTATCATTTACATCATCAAAACCAAATAAAAATTAGAAGGGATAATAAAGTGTACATATAAGAAATGTGGTCTGAGGAAGTTTGACACATTCAAAAATGGTAGGGATTACCTATTTCATTTTGGCTTTCAAACAGATTATGTTTTTTGGTATCAACATGGTGAATGCAGTTCCAGAGAAGATGCTAATAATTTGTTTTCAAATCAATCATGGTTTCAAAATTTTATACATGATGTGGTAGGTCTATCGTTTAAAAAAAACTCAAGATTATATTGACTTAACTCCTGATTTGAAACCATCACAATTGTATGTGTTGATGAGGTTTGTTGAGGATGTCTTATATCTTGGTTGCAAGATAATAAAATTTGAAGTAGTTGAAAAAATTATGGCTATTAAATGTGATAATGTAATGTCAAATAGATTTTTTGATTAAATATTCTCTTTTTTTAAAACTCAATTACCAAAATAAATTTGTTTCCTACAAATCTATATGATAACAAGAGGCTAGATGATAATCTGGATCTAGGTTATTAGAAGATTCATGAATGTTCAAATGATTGCATATTATATTATGGTAAAAATGAGTCATTGGAATGTTTTACTATATGTGGATAATAGAGGTATAATGAGGCTTAACTAGGGAAGTATAGATTGATTCCTATAAAACAGTTTAGGCATTTTTCACTTATACCCATACTGTATTGTTTATTTATGTCTCAGAACACATCATCATTGATCCCATGGAATAAAACCATTATTTTAATTGATAAAATCTTAAATCATCCCTCTAATGGTGATTCATGTAATCATTTATACCAAATGCATCCATAGTTTTCTTCAGAAGCCCAAAACATGTGATTGGGTCTTTCAAATGATGGTGTCTATCCATTTGGTTCTTACAGTAGTCAATATTCTTATTGGACTATATTTTTAAATTAGTACAATTTACCTCCTTGGATGTTGATGAAGGATACATATATATTTTTGAACTTATTAATTCCAGGACATCTGAGAAAAATATTGATGTTTATTTTAAAACATTGATTGATGAGTTAAATTTATTATGGAGTAATGGTTTTAGTACATATCATTTTACGGCGATACAAAATTTCCTACTAAAATCAGCATTGATATGGAAAATTAGTGACTTCCTAGTATATTTCATGTTATCTAGATGGAGTATAAATGTTCCAACATCATTTCTATACAATATGAGAGACAAAAAAGTGTTCGTGCACTTCAATGAAAGAAAACTTTTTTTGAACTTTCATCACATATTTCTTCCAACATATCATTCTTTTCAGAAGAACAAATATCATTTCTGAAAAGGAACAATTGAAATATATTAACCTCCAATAAATATCTCAGGTATAGAGTTAAAAATCACTTGTCTCTTCATTACCTCCCATTACATTTTGACCAACTATAAACCTATATAAAATTGATGGCTTTGGGAAAGAACATAATTGGATAAAATGGAGTATTCTTTTCAATGACCCATTTTGTTCTGATTTTTTGGTTAATCACATGTTGGATGTCATTTATATTTAGAAGAAATAATTTGATAATATATTTTACAAATTTTTGGATAAACCAGGTAATACCAAAGATAATGTAAAGACATTATTAGATCCTGCCCAAATTTGTAGGCAATAAGAACTTGAACTGTTTGAAAATGTTATATTATAGAAGATAATGCTGACAAAAGAAGCATATATAATTTCCAAACAAAATTGATTATTATTTTGTTAGGGGATTACAAATTTGAGTCTTCCAAATGGTTATGTTTTGAATTTGACTAGATGTGTTATAAATGGTCATATTACCGGATTAAAAAGTCACAAATTTCATGTTATAATGGAAATAATTATACCTATTGGATTAAGAGTTTTTTTGAATTTTATGATTTGGGATACACTAATAGACATATCATATTTTTCTGAGACATTTTTATGGAAAAAACTATGATTCACTAAGTAGACTGCAAGAAGTTGTTGATTTAATTTTATGTAAACTGGATGAAATCTTCCCACCAACTTTCTTTGACTCAATATAACATCTAATATTACATTTTACGTATAAAGTAAAATGTAGAGGACTATTAAAGTAATGTTAGATGTACCCATTCTATATATGCATTAATAAATTAAAGAAAAAAGTACATAATAATGCATTGGTTGAAGGATCATTAACGAAGCTTGTTAATAAAAGGAATTTTTTTTCTCTCATTATTTTCAATCTGAAAATACCTAAACACATAACTACATAGTACATAATGAGGGAAATGTTAATGATGAAATGAAAAATAAATTAACTGTTTTTAATCACCCCAAAATTGGCTTTGGCGGAGTTCATAAATGATGAATTTCAGATGATGAACATCACAGAGCTCATACATATGTTCTACTCAACTGTGAATGAATGTCACTATTTGTATTGTGAGTGCTTCTATTACTTATTCAATAATCTTTATTAAATTAAATTAATATTATTTAATTTGTAGGTTATATGATAATCATATCTAGAAACGGTTTCTATAAATTGCAGCAGCTGCTCTTGAAGAACGTCGACACAATAATGTTTCCTATTGGTTTCAAAAAATGGTAAAATAAATTATTTATAGTTTAAAAAATAAAATCAATTTATTAATTTTTACATTGATAATTATTATACAAATTTTCATAAATATCAACATGCTTATAAAATTCATAATAAATTGTGTGTATTGAGTAACCCACCATCCAAAATGGTAAAATATTACAATTCTTATGTGGTGAATGGGTTTCAGTTTCATACACATGAATACAGGGAATAAAATAAAACAACAAATAGTGGTTTTTTCTTGAGAGGATATCATCATAGAGAAATTGAAGTCAAAATTTTATGACATTCTGGAAGAAATAATTATACTATGTCATCTTGGAAAGAATTATATAACGATGTTTAAATGTTAGAGTTTGGATACTGAGAGAGGCTTGTCTGTCCATCCGAGCCATGGAATCATTGATATTAAATATAAAATCCTTCTTTGTAGTAAATTAACCATTTTTATTGGATCATTAGACACATCAAGTTTATTATGAGAATTATTTTTCTACTTCAAGAGAGTTAAGTGATAGTTGGTACATAAAAATGAAATCACAGGAAAACGAGTTTATTCACAGTGAATGTGGTTCTGCTGAAGTGCAAGGAATTGAAATTTTTCAAGTTATTGCTCCAAATACATATTTCCCATGAAGAGACATGAATATCAATGATGAAACCCCATAGGTAAGGGTTGATAGTGATGATGATATTATTTATATAACAAATGAATTTGAAATGGAAAGAAATAATGAAACTGAAACTCCAATAGAAATTGATAATACTGACGAGGAATATGAAGATATTGACACCGTCGTATATGAACATAAGGATGGAGATGAATATCAACACAATTAATTGCAGATTATAATCATATAAAATATATATCAATATATAATAGTGGTTTTCAACTATTTGATAACAACAATAATTTATTGTTTTAGATGGACACAGATCTATTTCAAGAAGAGTCTGATCTACCTAGTGATGAGCATAATGTTGGATCATCTGACCCTTAGGTTGTTGGTGGTTCAGTGATGACTCGAAGGGGTCATGGTCTTGCGAGATTGATGATTCCTGATCCTATCGATGAGTGATGTACACATATTGGATTCAATACATCTATGTAGAGGTATGTTTACTTTTGTATTTTAGTTAATTTTCGTTAATTATAAATAATTTATTTATATACTATTTATTTGATTTTTTTTCATAGCTTTTCACATATAGCTGTTGGAAAGGGGAGTGCTCTATTTTATAATTATTTTTCTAGAGAATGAGTTACATGGGATCAAATTCTAATTGATTTTTAGCACCACATATTTAATCATTGGCTAATATATAAATAAATTATATTTATTTTGAAATTTATTTAATTAATAACTTGATATAATTAATTATCTGTAGGGGTTACAGTATCACATTGATGGGATCATACATGACTCTAGCAGGAGGCATCAAAGGGATGTATGCATGAGTGTTACCATTAGTTTTTACACAATTTGAGGAGGAAAACAATTTGGAAAGTATGATTCGTAGAGTTTGATTGGTCTTACTATGCCTACCAACATGATTACATTTCATCTCAAGTCCGGGATAGATTTTTTTCACACTGAATGGGTGGTCATTTTTAGAGGAGATCATCAGTAGGTTGAAACAACTATGGGATATAGGAGGTGACACATCGTACTGGTATTTGTTCTTTTAGTACACATAGGTAACATATAGTATGTTCCTTTTTTAAATAATTTATATAACATTAAATGTAAATTTTTTATTTTATATTCATATAGGTAGTCGAACATCCCCCCATTGTGGAGTTCAATGTTTATATGAGGATGTATAATGATCATTTCAATGGAGAGATTAGAGGTGATCACCAGAATCAAATTGGGGTTCGTATAATTTCTTTTTGAGTTTTAAAATTAACTTCATAGAATATTTTGACTATTTTAATTTTAAATTGAAATTGAAGGAGTCATATGAGGTTGTGATGTCTCAGATGCTGACTGAGAGTTATTCTAAGACTGAGGATAAGACTAGTGCAACAGGATTTGATAAGGAAGTATGGATGCAGGAAACCCAGTATGCCTTTGAGAAAGGCCGAGTTATTGGTATCAGCTCGCGATTGACACTTGTGAGTTATTATGGTACCGTTATGATGTTGGTGTGTAGCTCAAGAAGAGATTATAGATAGTCATCATCATTTTCTGCACAATTTGAGGAGAAACTATCAGCTCAGGGTGAGATTATATAGAGTATGTGTAAGGAGTAGGAGGAGCTCCATCAACAACAGTAGCAAGAAGAGATGTGTCGATGGCAGTATCAGCCACACAAGCAGATGATGGAGTACATGTGACGTCTAAGTCATGGTTTAGAGATGGACTTTCCTCCTACAGGTCCTCTATCTCCTCCAGATGACCCTCCCTCTCAGCAACTTATTTACTTTATATGATAAACATTAGAATGTAATTTTTTTGTAATTTTTTCATTATTCTATATATTTATATTTCTATATATTGGGTTTTTATATTGTTGTGAATATTCTGTTTTTTAATATATATTTTTATTATTATATCATTTATTTATTATTTTTATTTTTATATTATATTATATAATTTGTTATTTTATTATTATTATTATTATATTTTTATGAATATTGTATTTTTGATAATTTGAAAATTTTAATTATATTTTTACGAATTTTTTTAGTTATTATTATTTTTATTATTATTATTCCATATATTATTATTATTATTATATTAAATTTTAATATTATTATTTTAATTTATATTTTTATTTATTTGTGATAGACCCATTGAAAATTGTTTTTAAAAAAACCCAGATAAAATATTTACGATGGGACAAATTCCAATCACAAAAAAAATTGTATTTGCGATGTTGTATTCAGTGATGTGGAATTTGAAACAGAACCCCATCATAAATGAACTTTTGAGATGGTATCCCAACACAATTTCCTTGTCATAAATGGTTCAATTTGTAGTTTTGGATTGATCTCCTTTTCCTAAAACTGTTTCTTTTATTTATAATTAATCATACTTTTTGTGTTTCTATGGATTTTTCAAATAAAATCGTTTTCCCATTTTATATATGAATTATTCATTTTTAAATGTTACAAAAATAAAATGATATTTCTTCTTGTTTTTACATGAATATTTCTAATTATTTAATAAAATTATTTTTCATGGATTATGATTATTGAATAATTATTTCACACTCCTACTCATGTATTATGCCAATATTCATACTATGAATCATGATTTATAATCCATAATTTATTATGTTTGACTACCTATGATATGTTAAAGTACCTTGATTGTGTTCTCATACCCACTTTATCATTTTATACTAACTTATGATCTTCTATTGTTAATGCTTATGTTTACCCTTACTGAGAATTTGAGATTACCCTTCTTATATTTATGTTTCCCCAGGTTATGAAGAAAAGTGTTATGTATGATATTTATATAAGGTTAACATATTTAGGTAAATTTGTGGGAGATTTTCAAGAGTTTATATAGAATAATAAATTTTTGGCATAATTGAAAAAATGATGATTTCCTGATAAAGTCTTGGGTTTAGTTTCATAAAGTATATTTCCTAATTCGTTAAAATTATAAACATAAAAGATATTGTGTATATAGGTGAATCAATATTAGTTATTGATATTGTAATTATGTATTGTTAAATATGGGTTTCATTGGTTGGTATCAAAGCTAGTATCAAAGGAATATATTTTTAGCCCTAGATCTAGGAGTTGGAGTTTGAGTCATTAGAGATGATTTTATAAAAGGGTTTAGTTAAATTTAATAGTTAGGATGCTATTAGATGAGGATATTTTAAGATTTTTGGATACTATCACGTGTTAATAAATTTATTTTAAATAATAACTTTAAAGAATATATACCCTTTTAAGACTTTATGTGATGGGATTTTATGGTGATTAATTATTTTTAAAGATTTGTATTAGGTTGCAATAGATGATTGAGGTATATGTAACCCTTAGGTTTAATTTGTGACTCATTGTGAAGGTAATTTGGGAAGAATTGTATTATATTTTTTAGAACATATGTTTTATAGTATAAATTACCATGGGATTGAACTTTTATTGGGTGAATTAGTTGGTTAAAGATATTTTAGAATAATTTAACTATATTTTGGGATTTATTCTAATGGTTTAGACTTTCCCGATCTTTCCTTCATATTTTTGTGAGGCTCGATGGTGTCAAAAAGGATTTTAGAGGTATTTAAAAGGATATAGAGGTGTTTTGGATTTTAAAAGTGTTACCATGCCTCGATGGTGGGAATGGTGGATGGTTTTTTAGGTTGTTCGTGAGGTGTTTGGTGCACCACAGCTAGAAAAATGGCTTTTCAATAAGTGTTGGAGGCTATTTTTTCCCTTGTGTTCCTCTATAAAAAAATCCCATCGTAGAAGTAACCAAAGAGGGTGTAGTTCTAGTTGTCAAACCATGGGAGATATCCTATACAAAACAGGTAAAAGCAAACACCACACCCATGGTCTTAGAGATGGTGAGGGAAAAATTCCTTGTGTGTGATAAACATGTATTGTATGAAACCATTTGGGTTGACACACTGAAGAATTACACAAACATGGACAAGCCATCGTGGAAGCCACGAAAGTGGTCAGGCTTGGTTTAAATGTGATCGTAATTCATTCTTTAACCCTATTAATTAATCATTTCCCCTTCCTTTGATTGTTACTTCATTTTCTAGATAATTCGAAAAACCAAGGTAAAGGTTCATCAATCTCCCACATTGATGATTTGTTGGTGGATTTTGTTTTTTGGTAATTTTTGTTCTACTCTCCCTTGATACCCAATGACAAAATCCATTATGTTCTAACCATTGGTTTTTATAGGTTTGAATTTTTTTGGTTTAGGCTACCGCTTTTCATCATATTATTTATCCTTTATTTCTTCTTTTACTCCATGTGTTTGTTGTAGTAATTACTATGGCCATGGGGCTGACATATGAGCCTGGTTGTTAGTGGATTCCTAATTTTAGTTTCTAGATAACCTTCCATCATCTTAGTGGCATTTCTTCCAATAGTGGTTGATCCTTGATCATCTGTTATTATGAAAAGAATTTTGACCTTCTAAATAAAGGTTGGGGATTCATTGCTTCTCCTATTTTCTGTGAAATCATAAAGTTACAATGCTTTATCACTTTAGGTAAACATGGAATAAACCTTAATTAAGATAAAACCAGATTAAAAAATTGTTTTTGGTTTCTTTTGTAGTAATAACATGTTTTTACACCTTATTAACAGTTTTCCTATTGATTTTATAGATAGTGTGTTATCTATGTTTATGATTTGGATTAACATGTTTGTTTATGTAATGGATTAAAATGTTTGATAAGATGAAATTAGTTAAAGAACATAAAAATTTGAATGTTTGTTGGATAAATAATAAAGATACATTTATAACTTGAAACCGTAATTCATTATAATATGACATTTCAGAGAAAATTATCTAGTGTTTTGAGTCGTCCATTTAAGAGGATCAAAATAGGAAACTCCTTGATATCCTCAATGAAAAATAGGTACATTGTGTACACTTTTCTCTGAATGCTGATAGTGGTGTAGGTCCGGATGGCTTCACCAATATGTTCTTCATGTCTTACTAGGACATTGTTCTAATTGATATTATAAATGTTATGAGGTGTTTTTTTAAATTAGCATACATGCCTTTGTGATGAACTCCAACTTTGTTGATTTAATCCCTAATAAGGGAAATTCCCTTGACATTAAGGACTTTAGGCACATTGCTAATGGGAACACCATACAAAATGTAATTAGTAAAATCATGACTCAACGACTGGGTGAGTCTGACAAGGGGCTCATATCAAGTAACCTATTTAGATTTGTCTCAGGACGGAATATACAAAACTGCCTTTTCATTGCCTCTGAATGTGTGAATCTAATGAAGAGAAAGGTGAAAGATGGAAATATGGCCTTGAAAATTGACATTTCTAAAGCTTTTGACACAATTAGATTGAGTTTTCTTTTCACCATTCTTAAAATACATGGATTCTCACTGAAAATCATTGATCATGTTGAGTCCATTCTCACCAGTTCTAGGCTCTCCATACTTATCAATGGATCCCCTATAGGGTTTTTTCAATGTTCAAGAGGGGTCAGATAGGGGGACCCTTTCTCTGGTATACTATTAGTAATTGTGGAAGACTATCTTATTTGGTGTCTGAATGATATGGTAAACTTTGGTTGGTATCAAAAGATGAGAATTTTAATGTATTTGTGTACTCTGTCGCATTTATATTTTGCTGATGACATCTTTCTCTTTGGAAGAGTGGACGAGGGTACTATATCCTGCATAAATTGGATTCTCCCACATTATAAAGAGGTTGTAGGGAAATTCATCAGTTGGGGAAAATCATCTATCTTATTTTGTGAATGGATGGCAATATCTAGGAAAAACAAAATTTCCAGGAGGCTTGGAGTTCGAAGAGGGTCTCTCCCATTCAATTACCTTGGTGTACCTATTTTCTGGGGTAGAGTCAAAAGGTGTCATCTGGAAAGCATTGCTTTAAAAATCACTAATAAGTTGGAAGAATGGAAAGGGAAAAATATGTCCCAGGAAAGGAGAATATGTCTTGTCAATTCATTCATCACTTTAATGTTTGATTACTCCTTTTCTTTGTACAGATGGCCCAAAAATTTTCGTAAGGAGTTAAGTTTCCAGATCAGAAATTTTGTTTGGACTGGTTCTATTCATGAACAAAAGTAGGTTACGGTTTCTTGGAAGAACTATATTAAACAAGTCCACATGGGTGGGTTGGGTATTAAAGATATCAATTTATTCAATGATACTTTGATCAAAAAATTCACATGGAACCTTATATCAATCCCAGACTCATCCATGGACTTCCGAGAGAATAGATTTGTTGATAAATTGTAGAACAGATACAACAGTTACCTCAGATCCTCTGTTTGGCCTACTCTAAAGTAGGATATCTCTGATCTCATGATCTGTTCAAAATGGGTGGTGTCTAAATAGACAAATTTAAACTATTGGACCACCCCATGGCTCTCTCAACCAATCTATGATGACATTATCATTCCATCTTCTATAAATCTTACAACAATTACAAAATTTTATAAAAATATAGGGCTTCCTGAAATTCTTCCCAGCCACCTGCACTTTGAGGCCTTTCAATATTTCTTTAACGATCATGATTTGTTAGTTTGGATTCCTAATGTTAATTGTCATTTCACCACAAATGAATGCTACATACACCTTTTTTCTGGTAATTCTTTGCACCCCCCTAGATGGGTTAAATACTTTAGCAAACCTTTCATACCTCCATATCAATCGATGTTGGTCTAGAGGATCTGGAAAGGTAGACTTCCCTTGTAGTACATGATGCAGTGTTGTGGGTTTTAGCTGGTTGTGACATGCAATTTCTGTTTGGCAGAGGATGAAACCATCTTGCATATTTTTATCTCTTATACCCTTGCTAGTAGGTTGTGGGCATACATGGAGGTAATTTTCCACTTCCATCTTTCCCTCCGGTCTATGGAGGATCTACTACAATATATTTGTAGTACAGAATGCAACGAGAAAGTCCATGATATTTTGTTGACAGTGGTGGCCGCAGATCTGGATTTTATCTAGAAGGCAAGGAATGCCTTGATATTCGGTAGCACAAACCCCACATTCTAAGAGGGTGTTCATTCTATTCATCATACCATCTGAATTTCCTCTAACGTTCAAACTGCTTCCATGAGAAATTATGTCTCTGAACTTATTCTGTGGAGGCCACTTGGTATTAATCGAAGGTTGAAGAAGCCTATGATGTCGAAGTATGTTGGATTGATACTGCCACTCCCATGCTGGATCAAATTCAATGATGATGGAGCTGTGTTGGGTTCTCCTGGTCCCTCTGGTTGTGGTGGTGTATTCCGTACCTAGAGGGGATTCATGAAGGGGTGCTCTCTTCTCTTCATTGGTAATGGATTTTCCATTGAAGAAAAGATCCAGGCTATGATAAATGCGATAAGGTATACTGTCCATTTTGGTTGGAATACCATAAGGATAGAATCAGACTCTTATGTTGCAGTCCAAATTCTCAAAGACCGCTCAACAAATATGTCATGGAAGATGTTACTAGTCTGGACTGAATTTCTTCGATTTACTGGTTCTCTCTCCCTTGAAGTCACGCATAATTATCGTGAAGCCAATCAAGTTGTGGATTCTCTCTCGAAGGGTGAAATCTCTGAGGTCTGTTCTAATTAGTCCAATGTCTTACATGAGTATAGTGAAAGTCTTTTTCATGTTGATTATAGTGTTGAGGTGTACTCTCATCTTTGTAGAGAAACTCTGTAATGTTTTGTAGCACACTTTTTTCATTTTAATTTATTTCTCTCAGAGCAGGTTTGCCTGCCTCCAGATCTTCTTGGTAGTTCAAGATAGTATTAAAATGGTTGTTTGGTAAATATATTTATTTGGGGCTGAGAGTGACCATTTTATTGAAGGATAGATAATTTGGTTTTTTGACCTAAATTACTTATTGAATCTATTGTTTTCTTGATTTATTGTGTATTTTTCTTGTATGTGAGCCTTCTGATGCCGCATGATGTGATCCAGGGATGGATGTTGGTTTGAAGAGAATGGATGGGGAGTCATGAGTTGGTAGGAGTAATGGAAACTTGTGGTAATGGGATATAAAATTATATGCATTAAGATATGCATAGTTGTGTTGGGTATGGAACTAGGAATGATGGAGTGGGTCAAAGATGATATTTCCCATTATCATTGTCCTAAAAACGGAGATGCTTTCTTGATAATAAATCCTTTTTAATGGCCATATGGATGGGTTTCTTATTTTAAAATTCCTTTCCCCACTGATTAAAGCATTTGGTCGTGCATGGTTTATGCATCTCTTTTTTTTGGTAGCATAGGATGACTATTAGAGTTCCTCAAAGTATGGAATGAATATAAATAATAAATTTTTAACCCTTAGGATTGGTGGTTTGTTGGAATGTTAAAAGATGATAACTGTTGAAATACCGTGGGATCATTTGGATATACCTTGAGGGAATGGAATTTGATTTATAATTAATGTAAAGTGAGAATTATATAACAAAAACTAATAAAAAAATTATTTAATTAAACTCTTAGTTGTTTAATAAAAATAATTAAATTAAATTCTTATTTGATATGCTTATATGCTTTTTGGATATCTAGTCGTTATTAGTGGAAGATGAGTGTCTAATAGATAATAGTTTCATTCGATACTAAGACTATATTGATATACATAATTTGGTTATGGGATATATATATATATATATATATATATATTTTATTTTATGAAATTTCATATGGTTACCCACCCCATTCAGTCGGGTGACTAACACCAAGTGGGCTATAGGAGGGTGTTTTCCCCAATATCCATGTTAGTGAGGAATGAGTGGATGATTATCCCATATTTCCCATATATCTTCTTCTGGTAGTTTTATGTGATGGTATGCATAGTGGTTACCTTTATCATATATGTGTTTAGTGGGATGTAATAGATTTTAGTTATTTCACACACATATATTTCCATATATATTATCCTAAGGGTTATTATAGGTGTTTCATGTGTGTGATGTGATTGTATTGAGGTATAATACTTAGCATATGGGATATGGTGGGTCTTGGAACATACTAAACATACCGAGCTACTCAGTCACTATCTGTATATGTGGATGATGTGATGCATAGAGTGTGTGGTCTGTGATGATGAGACGATGATATGCACATGGTACATATTATGACACTGTTTCCAATGTGTCTCAGACATTCTTACTTTTAGAGAGAGATATCACAATACATGCGATGTTGGGGAATAATGAAAAACAAGTGGTGAAATGGTAGTGGTGTACCATATTTTGATATTATTTTGGATATTATATGATCACTTGAATGTGATAATTACTAAGAGAACCATGTTGAGTCTGAGGACTAAGCTTACCTATTTAAGTGAAAATTTAGATTCACTTATTCACTAGGCTTTAGTATTCTTTGTTTATCTTTTTCATGAGAGGCTCTGGGGGTGATCATGCTAAGTATACATGTTATCGTCACCCAGTTTGTCCATAAAATATTTTTTAATTCCATAGGAGCTGGTTGGACATTGGGTTGGAAATTAATATATTGTAGTGTTTTTCGGGAGAATTTTTGGATTCAAGGTCACTATCAATAATTCTTTTGGTACTTATAGTTTTTTTATAGTACTCCAGTTTTATGATATTACATGATTGTATTTGGGATATTTTATTCTATATTTAGTGCAATTTTTTAGTGGTATATCCTTATCTCTCATTCCTCATGTTCTCTTAGAGGGCAATGCCTCCCATTTCTATGTATGATATACCCTCAATGTTTTTCTCCAACCCATACTCTATGAGAGGCGGGATTCATGTGTTATTATCACAATTCTTTCATTTACAACCCAAGAGGTGTACCTCTGGGGGGATGGGTCATTAAAGAGTGGTATCAAAGGTTCATGTTGAGAGATAGTAAATAATTTGGTGGTAGGCACTAGTGAGGATTATGTGGGTTGATAGGTAAATGGTGTCAGATGAACATAGTAATCATGAAAAATAAGGGAGACTAACTAGGACATGGTATTTATCCCCCCCCCCCCCCGCCCATGATATAATTCAAAATCCATTAATTTTACGGGTCCTACTAAGCGATGTGATATTGGCTATGGGGTAAAGACCTAGGAAAGGATCAGGAATCATTCTTCTTTATTCTTGAGTTTGAATTAGGCAGACCTTGAGATTATGTTAAAACATAAATAAATAAATAATGAATCTTAAGTATTTTTCACTTTATGTTTAGGATTTCCTGAACATTTTTGCTTTTAAAAGTATAGATCTAGGTAATATTCCTCACAAGGTTCACACCAAATATATTCAATAGGATGTTCCAGTAGATCACTATAGAGTTTATTTTAATGATGACGAAACTTGGAGGTAGAAACATTGAGAGTTTCAATGCCAAATTCTACAGAAGTATGAAAGACCCATTTTAGACTCATTGTCAGAAGACTGATTAGAGGAGGTGGAGAAATTCTTAAATTTTATCTATTCTTGGAAAGAGAATTAGGTTACATTGGTGGTGATGATTCTATATAGGCAAGCCAGGTAGTGGTGGTTCTTATTCCTTGGTGATTGTAAAGAGTCATATGTCTTGTGGTAGAAGTTCTAATACTAGTTTCAAGTTAAGTTTCTTTCTTAGACTACAAAGGTGACCAGTTTCCTGTAGATTCTTTCCCTTTTACTATGGATTTTCAGTGTGAGGGAGTTTGGGATCCATTTCAAGATGCTTATATAATATTTTTTTGGCCTATTTCTAAATGAGGAGGTTGTGGAATGTCATTTTGAGTAGGCTTTATGTCCATATATCAAGCTCCAGGTCACCTCATTTATGTTTTTGACATATCTTGGCATGCTATAATTGGAATAGGACATAGAGAATATTCTCTCTAGGATCATATCTTCATGATATGGGACTCATAAATATTATATTCACGGTATATCTATGGTTTGGGGTTCCCAGTTTCCAATAAAAAAGTGTTTTTCGATAGCCATGGGTAGGTCTCAACCCTCATCATCACATTTTCTAGCTGTGGAGACTCTAAATCGCTTTCTAATGGATCAAAATCTTGTTTTCATTGTGGTATTCATGATCGTTATTGGAGATATTGAATGCCAATTCTAAACAGAAAGAGCATAGTAAGTGTTCTGCTTTATGTTAAGTAATTGTTGCAGTTTCAGCTAAGGTAGCAGCAATAGAGTTCTCTAACTATAGATTAATATAGGGGATATGGGGAAGGAATATGAAAATTTTGTGATTACCCTCATCCATATAGAAAAAATCATGACCATTGAGTTGATCATCATTAAGGACAAAGAGGTTGTGCAGTAGTTCATATTTAGTTGCATGGTTTGGAGTTTCCATCACCAGGTGAGAAAAACATGGTTTGAGGTACCATATACATTTTTTATACTTAATTGAATGCATTGTTTGATTTAGGATCCATACCCTCATTAATATCACCAATTATATTTCATGATTTAATAGTAGAGGTATAGAGGCTTCCAGTGACCTTGGTATTGACTATTCTTTTTGGACACCAAGCTTTTCTATATGAAGTTTATAGAGACATTGATATTGTGCTAGGGAATCACCACACTTGAGGGATTTCCTATGTTTATGGATACATAAAAAGAACATCATACTCATCATATATTGGTTGTATTCAGTGTAGGATATCATTGATAGCTTCTGAAGGTAGGTTGTGTTCTATTTTGTTGATAGAGAGTCTATCATGTTTATTGGTGACCGAGAACCTTAGATGGGTCAGAGGAATATTCCATCCCTAACTTCCTTGATATCCAAGATAATATTGAGTTCATTAAATGTTCAGTTGATGGTGTTTCCTAGTTTTGTGTAATAGTTCCCTAATTTCATTGTTGATGAGTTTTTAGTGTTACCTCCTTGATGGGAGATTGAGTTTCCGATAAATATACAATCAGGTGCTTCTTTGATATTTTGTTCTTTGTACAGGATAATTTAGTCTTATTTAGTGGAGGTATGGGTTTATACTGATGATCTTTTATAGTGTGGGTTTGTTTAGATTTGTCTTCCACCTTAGGGTTCTATAATTTTTTTATGAAGAAGACCAATGGAAGTCTCTGTCTATGTATTGATTATCATCGCTTAAACTAGGTGGAAGTAAAAAATCTCTAATATATTCCATGAATTTATTATTTATTTGATCATATAAATGTTTCTAATTGGTTCTCAAAGATCAATCTATGATTGAGATATCAACATATGTCAATAAAAGATGATAATATTTCAAAGACTATTATCTGGTGTCTTTATAGACGTTATGAGTTCATTGTGATGTCATTAAGTGTGACTAAAACTCCAATAATTTTCATGGGGTTTATGAATGTAGTGTTTAAAGAGTCCTTGGATTATTTCATGGGGGTTTTATATAATAAATCCTTATATACTCGACATTTGAGTAAGAGAAAACAGAGATTCTATAGAAACTTTTCGGAGTTATGTGTCATCTTCAGCAATTCATGAAGTTGTCTAAGTGTGAGTTCTGGGCTCATGAAGTTAATTTTTGGGGTATGTCATCTTCTAGTGTAGAGTTTCTATGTATCATTCAATGAACAAGTAATTAATTTCTTTGGTATCCCCCAACACTTTTGCAGAGGTGTTTATTTTTCTCCGTATTACATGTTATTATAGGAGGTTCATTTACTTCTATTGGATTACATATCCTATAACAACCTTGAATATAATAGATCATCCCTTATTTTTGACTGACCATTGACCGGAATGTTTTTATTATCTGAAGGAGAAGTTGGTCAACACTCTAGTCCCTTATTTGCCATAGGAAAGAGTTCAGTTTAGGGTTTTATGTGATGCTTTACATCTTGAGTTGGATAGTATCATGATATATTGGAGAAAAATTTTCACCTATGGTCCTAATAAGTTATGTACCCATGAACATAAATATTCCACCAATGATCTTTAGTTACTGGAAGTTGTGTTTGTCTTGAAGTTTTGGATACAATACCTCATTGAAAAACATTTTTTGGCTTTCACCTATCAGAAGAGCTTGTGGTATGTTTTCTTTAAATGTGACTTTAACTTGCGATAGTTATAGTGGGTGGAATTATTATAAGATTATGATTTCAATATTTCCTATACCCTGAAAAAGGGTAATGTTGTTGATGATGTGCTAAGCTAGATGTGACGCAGTGATTCCATGTGGAAATATGGAGATTCTGGGAAATCGATGGAAGAAATCTCCATGATGCATCTTGATATGGGATATATTGGTGGTAGAGGATTCCTTTTTGAAGTGAAAATGTAGTAATATTTGGTGAAATAGGTAGAGGAGTCCCAACTATGGGATTCCAAGGTGGAGGTTTGGCAATATCAAGTTGTCTATAATGATTCCCCTAATGGTTGTTATATGGATGGTTAACAACATATGTATTTCTAGGGGAGGATTTTCATTCCTCCATTGATTTATGAAGTGATTCTTTGTGTGTTACATAGTACACCATTATTAGTACATCCTTCAAATGAAAGAATGTATAGTTCTCTGATAGGTTAGTTTTGGTGGCTTGTGTTGAATATTTCTATTGCAAAGTTCATTTCTACATATTTAGTCTTGTAGAGGGTAAAGGTTGAACACTGAATTCCCAATGGTTTTATTTAGCTGCTAGATATTACTTAGTGGAATTGTGAGGAAATTTGTATGATCTTAATAAATGGTTTCCCTTGATATTATGGAGTCCATGATTCTATATTTTTGGTGGTGGATTGTTTAACAATGTCAACTCACTTCTTAGAGATCAAGGATTCCTGTTAAGTGGAGGTTTTGTTGATGTAGTATGTGGAGAAGGTGGTGGGGCTCCACAAAATATTTTGGGAAATAATTTCCTACCATGATACTCATTTTACCTCTAGGGTATGGAGAGGTATTCAACATGATTTTTCTCTATGTTTTTTCATATCACTACTTTTCATCCATAGATGGATGGATGGATGGATGTACAATATGGATGATCCAAACTCCTGAAGTCATGTTGTGCGCTTAGGTCCTAGATTTTGGAGGTTTGTGGATAAAGCACCTACCTTTGGTCAAGTATTCTTACAATAATAGTTTCCAATATACCATTGGTATGAACCATTTAAATCTTTATATCACAAACCTTTCTGTTATCCATAATGCTGGATTCTAGTCAAAGAGTCATAAATTCAAAATCCATAACTAGTGTAAAGAAAATAGTGATGGTTTATTTTATTCATGATAAGATGAATACTACATAGGTTCATCAAAAGTGATATATAGACCAAATTATTATACATATGGGGTTTGACAAGGGAGATTATGTGTTACTGAGGGTGAGTCCCCATTATGTGCATTGATAGTTTGTTCATTGGAATAATATTTCTCTCTAATTGTTTGATCTATTAAAGGTGTTGGATCATGTTGGAATACTCATGTTTCATACCACACTTCTCCAATATAGGGGTCCAATAAATTATGTATTCCATGTATCACAACTTAACTATTATCTTCCTCTTGATTCACATATCATTTATTGGGGTGATATCAATGTTGATGATGATTCACCCTTCGAGGAGAGGCTTGTGGAGATCCCAGACCACCAGGATAAGGTGTTTCCTGGGCATTTTATTCCCTTGGTTTGTGTCCTACGGTGAAATTATAGAATAAATGAGATAACAAAGGAACATGAGTCACATATATTCTCTCAGTATCCTGAGTCTTTTTATGCTTCATTCTTAATTTGTAAATGTGTTTTGATAAAGTTAAACATTATCTGGAATATTAGATGGTTTTATCTTTTTATATTCATTATTTTTTCCCCTTGATATTATTTAAGAGGTATCTCCCCCAAGAGAGTTTTTGGGATCTTTTTTTGTTATTTTGTGGTTTTCGCCGTCTAAGTGTGGTGTTTGGGCTCATATGATGGTGAGATTCTTGAGAGGTATCTTTCATGGTGGGTTTTCAGATGACCCCTTATATCTTATTCTCTCTAGTCTTGGTTATATTTTTTTAGGATGAGAATTTTTTAAGAGGAATCTAATTTAATGGTCCGATATTTCTTCTCCTTTTATTTGTTTTTTCCTAAGGTTCAATGGTGCTGAAAGGGAGCTTAGAGGTGCTTTAGAGGCCTGAGAGGTGGTTTATATTTTCAATGGGTCACGATTCCCTAGTGGTAGGAATGGTTGTCGATCTTTTGGTATTTACATGTGTTTTTTGGTGCACCATGTCTAGTAAGATGACTTATCAAGACATTTTGGTGGTTGTTTTGGCCCTAGTGTTCCTATGCCTAAAATGCCCAGCTTGGAAACACCAAGAGATGGTGTGGCACCAGGAATAGGACCTTGTGTGATCTAATATTCAAAATAGAGAAGAGGCAACACCAAACCCATGTTATTGGGTGTGGTGAGGGAAAAACACCCTAGGTTTCAGAAACACGCCCTAGCATAAGCCGTTTGAGCTTATGCATTTAAGAACACCATGTCCTTGCCATGGAGCGAGCCATAGTTATAATCATGATTATTTCAAAATGGAAAAAATCATTATCATTATTCATGGATATTTAAGGATTTTAATGGGGAAATATTTGAAATTTTATAGGGTATTTAAATGTAAACTTAATTAGTTCTTTAACACTAATTTATCATCTACCCTTCATTTGAGTATTCCTTCATTTTTCAGATGCTTCAAAAAACCTAGGGAGTGGTTGGTCGATCTCTTTAATTAAGGATCTGTTGGTAGGTTTTGTTGTGGGGTAATGTTTTTTCTACCATAAATTGATACATTGTGATCAAATCCTTGAGTTTCAAACCCCTGGTTCATGGAGATTCAAATGTTATTGGTTCATAGAACCTCTTTTTCCCTCCTCCTCTATCACCCTTCATTCTTCTTTATCACAAGGTGTTCATTGTGGTAATTATTTTGTCTTTGAAGCTAAAATATGAGCATGGATTTTGGTGTCCTGTAGATTTTAGGTTTCATCTAACCATCCTTTTTTGTACTGTTTCTTGTATTTGTGGTTGTTCCTCAGTCGTCCATTCTTGTTAAATCAATGTCGTACTTCTAAATAGAGGCATAATATTCCTTTATTCACCTATTTTATGTCAAATAATGAAGTTACCATGCTTTATATTTTTTTCAATGATGGAATTTACCTTAATTATGATAATACTATATTAAATAAATTTTTTTGGTTTCATTTGTAGTGATCACATGTGTTTCCACCATGTTGATAGTTTTCCTCTTTATTTTCTAGATAGTGTGTTACTATGATTATGCTTTAGATTAATGTGATTGTATAAGCTATGTTTTATCATGTTTTTTTACATTGAATTGATTAAATAATTTGAAAATAGTTCTTCATATTGGATATATAATAAATAAGAATGTTTAACATGAAACTATTCTTCTTTATAATTTGATGGAAATCAATGTGATGCTTGATGTGTGTTTAAATGATATTATCATTCTTTAAAGTTTGATAAAACTAGAATTTATTATGTAAAGCATGCTATCATACCATATGGACATTGATAAATAATTCTCTAAGATAATTATGATTGTATCTTGAGATAAATTAATTGGTTAATTAAATATGGTAATGTATTAGTCTTTTTAATAAAGATAATTATTTGGGGATGAAAAATCCCATTTTCTTGAAGGCTAAATGCCCTAGGTTTTAGGCATAGATTCCATGTTGATTATATTATTTTATTATTTTCTTGTGTGATTATCCTAGATGTGAGTATTATGATGTAATGTGATGTGATATTGGGATGGTTGATGGTTTGTCGATAATAGTTAGGGTGGGGGTATATTTTTTGCTTCATTTGTTGCCTATGACGGAGGGATGGATGATGATATCTATGGTGTTATGCATAGTGGTGTCGAGGATGGTAACAAGAATGATGGACTGGGTTGAATATGGGATTCCCCATTGTTTTTGTGCTAAAATATGTGATGCTTTCTTGACAATGAATCTAATTTAAAGGAAAGATGGTTGGGTTTATTGTTTCTACATTTCTACCACTATTGCATGAAGCAATTGGTTGTGCATGGTTTATGAATCTATTTTTATGGTAGATAAGGATGATCCCCATATGACCTACAACTATAGAATAAAAATTAATATTATTTATTTTAACCAATGTATTAGTGGCTTGTTGGAATGTTGTATGATGACAACTCTTGAGAGATTGTGGAATACATTGGATATACCTAGAGGGAATGGACTTCAATTGATAATTAATGTAAATTGGTAATGGTATAACGTTAATTAATGGATTACTACCCC
The DNA here is from genome assembly GCA_963277665.1 of Viscum album. NCBI lineage: Eukaryota > Viridiplantae > Streptophyta > Magnoliopsida > Santalales > Viscaceae > Viscum > Viscum album. The sequence continues at coordinate 1,101,703,464 of OY728134.1, read as the reverse complement.
CTCTTTCCCCACTCTCTTCTTCTGGTAGTATAATGTTCTGGTATGTACTATGGCTACCTTTCACATATATATGTGTAGAGGGTTGTAATGGATTTTGGTTATTTCAAACACATTAATATCCAAATATAGTATATTTAGGATTATTATAGGTATGTTGCATATGGTATGTGCTGAATTGAGGTATAATACTTGACATAAATGATGTGGTGACTCCTATAACTACTTGGTTACTATATGGAGATGTGGATGATGATGATGAGATGATGTGATGTGTAGAGTGCATGGTATGTGATGATGGGATAATGAGAAGCATGGGGTTCATGTTATGATATAGTTTCCTAGGTGTCTTCTAGCAGGATTACTTTTGGAGAGAAGGGTATTCTGACTTGATATGTTGTGTAATATTGGAAAACCAGTGGGGAAGTGGTAGTGGGGAACCTTATTTTTACATTATGTGGGATATTATATTATTACATTCATGTGATACTTGGTGAGAGAGATGCAGTGAAGTTGGGGATTTATCATACCTATTTTGAGTTAGCATAATTTGTTGTTCACTGAGATTTAGTATGCTTTATTTATCTTTTTAATGATAGGAATTAGGGAGGATCATGTTGAGTATATTGGTTATGACCAACATATATATTTGGGATCTTTTATTTCATCCTAAGAAGGATTTTCTTGGTGGTTTCATCTTATCTCTCATTCCTTATGTTTTATTAGTGGGTAATACCTCCCATTTTTTGTATGATATAGGCTCACTTCTTTTTTCCAACCTATGGCCTATTTTTGGTAGGCTTCAAGCATCATTATCTCCCTTCTCTCATTACTGGCCCATGGGGGTATCTTTGTGGGGATAGGTTTTGACAATTATATGACTAAGGTAATAAAAAATATTATTGGATAATATGATATTTTATGTTAAAGTGGTTGATGTCAATTTAGGAATAAAGATTAGATTAATTTTTGGAAGTATATATGAATTTTGTAGTATTATTCCATGGTGATCTAGGTTATTTTGGGAAAGTATTAGCATATTTTGAATAATATATGGTTAGGTTATATAAATTTTTAGCATTTTATATTTTGAGTAATTAAGGATATTTAGAGATAAATATTAAGTTGATTTTAGAAGAATATGTGGTAAAAGAATTTTTATTTTTTATGGTTTGAACATGACCAGTCCAATTTTGAAGAGTTTTAGGAATGATTTAATTTGAACTTTAGGTGTTGTTGTTGAGGTGTTAGGGATTAAGGTGTTATTTGTTCACATTATGGTTTAATGGGTATTATATTAATTAGTACTAACCATTTTCGTTCTGATAAATGGATTGAAATAGGAGGAATAAATTATCATCCTTTTATGGATCTCATGATCCATCGAGAGTTGATTTTCACACTTCATGCATGAAAAAACCTTCTTATAATGTGAGATGAAATAGAGATGGAAATTGATCAAAATACACTACCAAAGGATGAAATTAATCATATATAATGAAACGAAATCAATTAAGTATATTTTATTATATTCTCTATCTCGATGGTAAAATAAGTTGTAAAAAAGTAAGATGACCCTATCGAGTTTTATTATTTAGCTTCGAAGTTATTTTTTTGTAAACTCATTCAAAATTACAATTGTTTTAATAGAACATTATTGGTTTTATAAATATTTAATTAAGAAATACTAATTTTCATTATAGAAAATTAAACATTTCTTATCCTGATAAAATCTACATCTTAGATTATACCCATGTCACGATACATTCATTTTGGTGAGGAAAACATAAAATTGTGAGGATATAATTTATTTAATAGGGACATAATGTACCATCCAAATATTTTAGTGTTGAAGATAGATTGTTATAAATGCAAAAAAAACTAATGTGAATAATGATTTATTAGAATAAAAAATGAAAGACATTAAAAGATGGTTTGTAGAAACAAAATTGACAATATAAATGATTTTGTAAAATTAAAAGTCTTCTATTTTACTTAAGAAAATACCATTAATTCTAGAGAAAATATTTTGATGAATTATGTATTTTTAATAAATTTAATACTTTTAAAGAAATGATATAAATATAATTTATTGATAAAATTATATTATTTATTAGTAAAATAAATTAATAATATCCATATAATGATTATTTAATGATAATTAATAATAATCTAACAATTATTTACTTAACAGAAATGTTCTATTTAAAAACATTAGTTTTATGTTTTTATTTAAAAGTTAAATATATATTAATTAGATGGTAAAATTTATTAATACATATTTTTTAAATATGTAAAAAAATGAAAAATCATTCTTACATTATTTATCAATTGGTTATAAATGAAGAATAAATACTTTGAATGTAAAAAAGGGATATTTTTCAGAAAACTCATTCTTATGTGTGCAATGTATTTTTATATTAATAAATTAAATTAATCACTATTTATGAATTATTTTAAGGAAATATAATTATAATATATTAAATTAAATAAAATAACAATTATCAAATGTTTGTTAATGAAAAATCAATGTGAATAAATCCTTTTTTATGCTTAAAGATACATTTTTCCTAAAAATGGTTTTCATGTGGTATATGCACTAAGATTAAAATTAAATTCTCCCAAATTTAGAAATAGAATCATGTAAAATGGTTTTCATATTTTGAATCATAAAATTAAAAATTTAATCATCATCATTTCATTTTTAATCATAAGTAACTGGTAACATGGTAAAAGTTTGTCACCACAGTGAAGGGTAAAATGGTAAAAAAGGGGGTTAAACTAATGCATAAGGATGCAATTAACAATAAAAAATGTCTCAATTTTATTTAATGAGTTTATTTAAACCCCATATCATATTATATTAGTAATTTTTAAACTTATTTCCACTTTACTTGGAGAATGAAAATTATTTTATTTTAAATTTATTAGTGTTTTCAAGAGTACCACCTCTCTCACTTATAAAAGAAACCTTCCACAACATCACTTATCTACAAACCATGAGAAAAATATATCAATAAATAATTAAAAAAAATACCTCCCCATATCCCCTTTCCTTTTAAAATTGGTTATGTTCTCCCCAAATTACCAATCTAAAAAGAATTAAGGTGGACCCCAAAAGAGGATATCCAAGGAAGAAGTAACTGTTTTAACTGAGTTATTTCAACTTTCATTATTCCTCCACATCCTAAAAATATATCATACCCATACTAATGATATTAAATCAGAATAATTATTATACTAAAATGTTATTATATTTATGTTATAATTGTTATATACTTACCTTTTATCCATTGGAAAATGAAAACATCACCGTGTAAGTGCGGATTACCACCTCCATGAATGACATATTTCATTTTTCATAACTTCATTACATGGATGGTTATAAAAATGGATTTAAGTAATTAATATGATACTTATAATATGATTCAGTTTCTTTGAAGTTAATTTTTACATTTTATTGATAATGTTAATAATAAATGGTCATCAGGAAATTTAATTTCCTAAAATTAGAATACCAAGATGTTTTGAAAGTAAAAATTTCTTACCATTCTAGATAATTTTTCTTATTCTTTCACCTCTTATTAAAAACTATTTATCGCTTAAATATAATGTTTTTTTAATCATTAAGATTCTGTGAAAGTGATATTATCATGATGAAATAGAATGTTCTTACTCATTCAGTTGTTATAACACGCTCTTATTTAGTTCAGTTTTACCACCTACATGAATGATGTTATAATGTCAATGTGAAGAATGATTAAGGAATGTTAAATAATTATAATATCATGTAATAATGATAAATTTAATACTATTTCATAATTCTGGAATGGTAATATTAAAAATTATATTTACCTATAAATTCAATTCTTTTGTTATTTCAATAATCACCAAAAAAGAAACTTTTTATGTGTTCCATAAGAACCATTAACAAAAGTTACATAAAGTGGGAATGTAACTCTAGAAATATATATAAATCAAGATTTAAATATTCATTAATATTATGTTGGTGATGAAACCATGACCAAGCTGCGAGGACTATAACCATCAAATCAAAACATGCGGGGAAAATAGAACTTCTAACACCTATATATTGATTTTAATATTGAATTATTAATAAATTGGTAAAAAAGTTCATAAATTAATGGGACTAAGTAATATAAATAAAAATATTATTATTAAATATTCTAATAAAATTATTAATTTTTTATACATGAGGTTAGAGTGAAACTAAACTAAAGGGAATGCAAGGTAAGTGGAGTCGTAACTCAATTTTCTTTAATTGAGTTATATTTATTCTCTATTGACATTGTTATTCTAAGATTATTTTAATCATAAAATTTTATTATTTTATATCATATTTCATCTTTTTTAGTTTTATTTAAATTTCTTTCACATAATATCCATCTTGATAAATTTGTACTTCAAATTTCATGATCTTAGTAAGGGTTTCTTGGTGTCAATTTCGATTCCTTGAGAAATGTTTCATATTATGCACCATTTTTATCTTTAATGTTTTATAAATACTTCCCAATGAATATATTTTGACATATTATATCATTAAATTCATTTTTTTATAGAATCATATCTTATAATTTCATTTTAATGAATTTTTATTCAATCATTACCAAATTTGTAAGAGTTTCTCGTCTCAAATTTCATTTTTTCTAACATGTTTTGAATTATTCCCCTATTTTAATTTTTATTCTTAATATACTTACCATTTGATATAATATATCATGAATATCTTTATACTCATGGTTTTTAAGTTCCTTCTCATGTTATTTCTTTCAAAGGGGTTTTTTGATTTAAAAATTCATAACTGGTGTTATTTAAAACCATTGTTTTAAAAGTTATAGAGTCTCTTTCATAAATATTTTTATTCCATGTCCAAAGTATTTAACTCGATTAAATAATATTATTTTTTAAACATAAATTATTTCTTAAATTTATTTTACATAGTCTTTTACTTTCTTTATTAAAGTTTTAAAAGTAATTCTATTATCATTTTCCTCTCAAGTCACTTTTGACTCTCATTACAAAACTATGAAATGATTTTTTTAACATTTACTGCTTGATAACATTTCCTAAAAAATATTTAATTTCTTTACCATTAATATTACAGTCCAATATTCCATTTTTTTAAATAAAAACATTTTCCTAATATTTTGTTATTTTTTTCAAAAGCTTCCAAAAGAAATGTATATTTCTTCTTGTTTTTTAAATCATATTTATAATGCTTTTGTAATAGTATTTTTCATCTATATGAATATAATTTAATTTTAAATATTCTATAATAATACCATTTACCTTATTTATATGGATAGACTATAATGAAATCTTAATGAAATTATCATTAAACCTATTTTATGTCAATGGTTTAATAAAGTTATGAATCCATGATGGATGTTTTTTTTTGAGTTTTATGATTAATGTTAAAATACCTATGGGTTTTCTTTTTGTAATTATTCTCAGAAATAACATATAATTTTTAATGGGTCATATATATCCCTCTAATTAATTGTTTAATGATGATTTAATTAACTAGATATAAGTTACTCCTATAAAGATGTTGGAATTTTCTAGTTAGATAACTCCATTAAGATATGAAATTGGAATAAACTGGTTATGTTATTCCATAATGAGTTTATGATGTTGGAATTAGTTGGGTAAGTTATTACATTGAAAATATGATATGAATATTGGGTTATAAGTGATCATCATGATTATTCTATTTCATTTATTCTTTATTAAGTGATTTTTTATCGAATTATTTCACTAAGAAGTTTAAAAGTATCTATGTTATGTTTTAATGGCTTGTGATTGTTAACTAATGATTTCACACTCCTTTAACTCACATATTATTAAAAAATTCTTCCTTTGAATAATTATTTATGATCCATATTTTATTGGGTATGAATTCCTATTCTATGTTTGTGTACATTAATTACATTCACATACACACATGATCATTTTATGGTTTCTTTAATTATTCAATTTTTAATTCTTATGTTTACCTTCTATAATCATTTGAGCTCACCATTATTATGTTTATGTTTCCCTAGTACATAAAGATAAGTTTTAAAAATGATATGTCTATAATTGTATCTTGTGTGTAGAAGTTTTTGGGAGATATTGAAGAATTTATATAAAATAATAAATTCTTAGCATAGTGGGAAAAAATACCATTTGATGAGAAAGACATGTGTTTTTCTATATAAAGGGTATTAATAAATTCTCTAAATCTCTAAAACTAAAATGTATTGGGTATGTATATGAATAAATATTTGTTATTGATATTGTATCAAGGGATTGTTAAATTTGTGTTTCTTTAGTTAGTATCTAATAAAGTATGTAAAGAATATGTTTTTAGAACCAGGTTTGGGAGTATGAGTTTAAGAAATTGTTGAAGGGTTCGGGGGATAGTGGGGAAGTGGGTCTTGGATGGATGGTGGGGCTTGGGGGAGGGAGGGAAGGGCTCAAGAATGAATGTGGGTGATGTTTTTTCATTTTATGGATATTTATTGGTGGTTTTATAAAAACCACTATTAAATAATTTTGATTTTTTAGTGGTGATTTATAAAAATTCCTCTAAACACCCCCATCACCACAATTTTACAGTTCCATCCCAAGCACTACCAACTACCAATCCTTTTGGGATCCATCCAAGCTATAGACCCACTATATCCACTAGCTCTATATCCACTAATATCACTATCGAACCATGCACCATCTATAAATACACAAAAAGTGTGGGCACATGGATGGACATAGGTGAGTATAAAATTTTTTAGTATGATTCTGTGAAACCACAAGGGCCTTGGGATTTAGGTCAGTACACAGCCGAGCACCAAACTATACAACTACCTAACTCAAAGTAAAAAATGGTAGAACATAACATATGGAACAAGTTAAGAATTTACTTTCCAAAAAAACATAAACCTATAATCATATAGGAATAAATGATGTATTGATTGTTTACCTACTCCATGGAATGCGAACTCCTCAAATACATCGTACACTCGAGGGGAAAACTCCTCCCTACTCATTAAACTCAAGGGGAAACATATATCAACTCATCATACTCATGATTAGACACCCCTAACACTATTACTCATGGGATAATAGACCACATTAGCTAGTATAATTGGAAATTCTATCCCAAATAACTATTTCATAACTATAATGATCTAATTAGTAATACCCCATTCGAATAGGATAATCATCTATGATCCACTCCCCAATAACTAAAATAACCACATTCTTTAAAAATTGGTGAACAAATGAATTTACTGGTTAAATCATAGTTCTATAAAATCCTCATACCATGAAGTACCACAACCCTCCTCAATAGAGATAAGATCCAAGGGAGACTTGAAATTCGGTCCAACTCATTGGGTGAATGATCAAATTATCACAAAGTGTATCCCCTTATACTCCATAAAACCCAATGGGAGTAAAATATAAAAGGGGAACCAAGATACTATATATAAAATGGTCTCCAGGAATCTGAACCCATCCATGCAATGTGGCTACAACTTCCAATACACCACTATTCCAATACAGTATCTAAAAAACACGTGTCTTTCCATATGCAAATATTGATCAAGGACAGTGTCATTTACACCCATGAAATGGTTGTTCTACACCTCAAGGGGCCTCTAATATACCACCACATATAAAGATTTTTCACTCCCCAATCATATAATAGATTATTAACTCCAACAACACCCATGAAATTGAAATCATGCACCATAAAGAGGGAGATAAAAGGAAACTTTATAGTATAGAGGACCCACACCCCATGTCTCTAGAGGAGGAATTCCTCCGTTCTAAAAATAAATGACCCACAAATTAGTGATAATAACGATACCAAGGGGATATAAAAAACTATATCTAAAATACTCTCATGTGAAAATCATGGGAACATACGAGATTCAATGATAGGAAACATCATGAATCTTCCACAGGAACTACTCTTTATTATCTAAAGTTTCACACAGGGTGATACCTGAGAGGTAGAATATCTACCATCCACCATGTAGACTGGCCATAATTGACCTACTATAATGAATGTAAAAAATCATTTCCTCATCCTACAATCTAAACTATATTCACCTACTCTCACTCTGGGGTGAAAGTAAAGGAGGGAGTCACCTTAAGCTCTATACATATCTAAATGTCCTCAATAAATACCATACTATATAGAGGGTACTTACATAGACTATACCAAACAATAATATCTATTATAAAAAGATAAAATTTAAAATATTCTTATCTATTAATGTAAATGGACTCAGATGGATTACCAAATTGAACAATCCCAATCTATAAAGAAAAATAATCAAAATAAGATATTTAATTTTGTAAAATGGAAACTTGATTGATAAGATAATAAAAAATCACCTTGAAGAAGAAGGATAACCATATGGAAGCCCAATGTCTACATCCTATACCCCACACATGACCAGGCATTCGATACATGCCCATCAGGTTCAGCTCAGGTAGAGTTTACATGTAACACACCCACCAACCCTACATGTGCGTGTGTTGAAGCCTTCCTCACACTAGGCCGACCATGTTTTTTGGCCTATGACACCTAACGTATAGAGGGAATATGCTTAAAGAATCACACCTTACAAAATACTAGTCTGGGTGCTGTCTGATCTTATGTGATGAGATGGCTAGTGGTGCAACCCTAGAACCCCCTCCCTATTTGCTCGATGTTGCAGCCACACCACTTTGACTACCTGTTGGCTCCAAAAATCAGGAGGTAGAAGGATAATAATAAAGTCCCCTAATATTCCTCGTGAATCCCTTTCGCCGAGCGCCATGGCCCCGCACCCGCCGAAAAGCCAGGAGGTGGGATGCTCTACAAACCCCCTTGATGTTCGCGAGCCCACCAAAAATCCATAAGGAGGGATTCTCCACAATCCCCTTTGACATTCTCAAGCCCTCCGCGAAGCCAGGAGGCGGGAGGCTCCATGCGCCCCTTTAACGTTCGTGAGCCAGCTGTGAAGCCTGGAGGTGGGACACTCCGCGAGCCCCTTTGACGTTCGTGAGCCCACCACAGAGGGGAATCCAGCTTCACACCGAGTGAGCTCTGCTTCTCCGTGCCACTTTCCTATAAATACCAGCTTCCCCTAGGCCCAAAGGATGGATCATCTGACCTTTCTCCTTCTCATCTCTCCAATCGTGACGCAATTCATGTTCTGCGAACCATGAGCTGCTCAAGGTACTTTTTCTCCATGAAGTGACTCCCCTTTGCCTTGTTTTCACCCCCTCTTTTGAGAGGGATGCCTTTCTCAAAGCCCATGGGCCTTCGCAAAGTAAGGAGATCCCTAAGGTGACTCGGGTCATTGTGGAGCATTTATGCTTCACGAAGCACCCCCCCCCCCCCCATACACACGTGACTCAAATTCGAAGGCTGAGTCATTGTGCCTCGTGAATCACATTGCTTAACAAGACCTTGCATCATGAGGGACCCATGATTTATGGGGATTTGGTTCCCAAATTTCCTTCCACTTCGTGAAGCACCTATTGTATGCACCAATTCCCTATACCCAGGCTAGGCCACTTCACTTCGCGAAGCCTGCACCTTCACGAATCCCTTCCCTTGCATGGAGCACTTGAGTTCTATGAGGCCTCTACTTGTGAACCCCTTTTCTCTGCAACTCCGTCTCCCATGCAACCTCCTAGGTTTGTAAAAATCAATTTCAAAGTCCCTTGGACGACACTTCTCATTGCATTGCTTCGCCTCATGCTTCTCCACATAGGCACACTAACAGCTATTGCTTCTTCACATAGCCACGATAACGGGAACCCCCCAGTGGTTTGCTCCATGAAACCCCCTAGCCACGACATTACTGGTGAATTCCCTTTACCAAGGTGCCGAGGGTACCGGTTATGTAAGTCCTCGAGGTGCGAAGTAAACCCTCCCTTGTCCGAGCTAGAGGACATTAAACTGCCATGCAGCATTGTCCTCATCACATGATGTTAAATTGCGACTTCCCCCGTGCATCCTAAGCGTGGAAAGGGAGACCATGTTTTTGTAAGTCCCTGGCCTTTCTTGCAGGAGGTATAGATACTGCTCCTCCTTTATTTTCCGGAACCCAAGGCCAGCAAAGGGTGTGATGGGGAATGATGCTCTTCCTCTATTCCATGCCGAATCCCTCTCCCGCTGGGCTTTGTTTCCATCGGGCCTCCATCCCGGAGTAAGTTCCAACCGCTTCGGGTTGATAACCATGCATAATCCCCCGCTTCCTCTTTGGGATACGATCACGTGTAAGACCCACTCCATTTCCCATGGACACGCCTTTCACGATGTGATTGTTAGGTATCTACTATCTCTTTTTTCTCACACCGGGAATGACTCACGTGGGCTTAGAGCAAGCATCAAGCATGAAAAACCCCCTGGGCAGCCTAGAGTGTAAGCCCCATGACACCGGAACGATGAGGTCTTTGATCCTAGCTAAGGCAAGGTACATAGGAAGCCTCCATGAGGTTAAATCCCACCACCCATTGGTCGCTCTGACCCCCTTCACATCGGTTCACCAACACCCTGGGCATCCTAGAGTGTAAGCAACATGCCACCAGAACTATGAGGTCTTTGATCCTTACTAAGGCAAGGCACGTAGGAAGCCTCCAGGAGGTTCAATCCCACCACCCATTGGTCACTCTGACCCCCTTCATGTCGGTTCACCAATACCATGGGCAGCCTAGAGTGTAAGCCACATGCCACTAGAACTACGCGGTCTTTGATCCCTTCCAAGGCAGTGTACGTAGGAAACCTCCTTGAGGTTCAAGCCCATTATCCACTCGGTCGCTCCGACCACCTTCACATCGGTTTTCACCAGTCCTGCATGACATTAAATTGTGGACCCCATTTAGAGATAATTCGTTGACATCCATATCCAATGGTAATCCGTTGTGACCTCAATCAGGGATAATCCATTGTGACCTCAATTAGTGGTAAGCCATTGTGACCCATTTAGAGATAAGTCATTGACATCCCTATCCAGTGGTAAGCCGTTGTGACCTCAATTAGAGGTAAGCCATTGGACCTCATCCGGCTGTAATCCATTGAAAACCCTAATTGGCGGTAATCTGTCATCAGATAAACTACGTGGACTTTGATTCCCTATCACAGGGATACGTAGGAAGCATCTCCAAGGCTCATTCCCAAAACCATCATCATCCTCATGATAGTTCCATCCCATTCACCATCCACTTCATTCAACCTCTCCTAATCCCCCTTAATTCTTATTTGGGCCACCACATCCCGATGAAATCATTCCATCTCATTCCCCGTTCTCCTCAAAAGTAACTAGAAATTCAACCACACGTTGGTCCCAACATCAGTTTTCCCTCCAAGTGTTGCACCCATCTGATCCACTTTAATCAATGTTCCGATCAGTCAGATCCATCTCCACTGAACGTTAAATTTGCGGCATGCCCTATTTAAACATGGGAAGCTGAGGAAAGCCTCAGAAACATGCTTATGGCATATAATTCCTCACATTCGACTCGGTATGCCTTAGGCTTCCATGCTCTCGAGAATCCCTATAATAAGGGGAAGATACACAGATGCATCAGTGTCCCAGCGTCCAGACATTCCAGTGATGTCCAACGTGACTACTCCCCTAACCAAAGGTTGCTGCCTTAACCGGACCCCTTGGAATGTCCTGACAGAAGCAGTGTAATTAAATGGTGTCCATGAAGATATGGCATCAGGAAGAGTTTCAGGAAAAATTTCTTAAATCTATAAGGGAGACCCAGAATAGGTGACATCTTCCAAGAAGGAATCCAAGGATGGAAGAATAAAAATCCCATCATCCCATTTAGATCATGAAGAAAACATCCTAGAACAAGAAGCGGATGCCACCTACCTTTGGATAGAAGGAATGCGGGGCAACAGACAGTGTCATCATCCCACCAAATGAGGCGGATGTGTGTGCCCTAGAGAAAGCATCAGAAACAGAAATGATGAACTCAATGTGAAGTTATTATCCTCAATATAGAGATTAGTAGTGTTCGAGGCATTAATGGATTAGTGTGTCACCAGATCCAGTTATCTGGCGCCGGGTCCCGACAGGCAAATAGCGTGTCTGGCGTGAAACTCACCAAAAGTTGGGGCAGTAGAATGGTGGCCATCCCGTTCTGCGATGTTGTCAGCGTGGATCCATATTATGGGTCATGGAAGACGGAATGGAATTGGGGAATCAATCATCGATTCCTTTTTCTTTCATCAATGACGATTTGATCTACCTTATCCTCAGGAATCAAGTTGCTACACCCGAAATGTGATCACCGCCTACACACCAACGCAGAGGTAGGGGCAGTGCCAATGCAGTAGTCCCCCATGGTTCTGCATCTTTCGCAATGGCCTCTACACCCATGGCCTTGGGGTGCTCACGAACTATCTCCCTGTCTGATATCATCCAATTAAGGGTGATCAATGACCTCGTGCGCCATTACAAGGAGGGGGGAATAATCCTAACATGGGATACGGCCCGCCTGGACCTGGAGGCATCTACGCCCCATCTTCAATGCCACCCCTAAGGGCTGTGCAGGGAGCCGCTTCTCCCCACACTGATATATAACGATTTTGGGAGCCTCTCCACAAAATTATTTGATGACTCCCTGCCTTACGCTGATGAGGTAGGTGACGTCTGGACCAGCCCGGTCAGAGTCCCATTCTAGGGGATCCCACTTAGCCGCGTCAGCGCCCCCGCCCGGTCTTGTTGGATGAGAAGCAGGTAAGCCACGTACCTGCAGCACCGGCCCCGGTTGGTCCGACCTGACACCAGCATCGGGCGCAAGTTGAGGAAGATGCCCGCCAATGGGCATCAACGTTGATGGATACAATGTCCAGATCCATCTCCGACGCATATCATTAGTTCCCTGAATACACTGAGCAGGGTCACTTATACACCCAACTAGGATCAAGGCCCCAACCACCCCAAGGGCAGGCTGGGTCGACTCTCCTGGTCATCGTCATAATTAGTGGTCATCACAAACTAACCCGCAGAAATGCCACCCAGTAAGGAGGTCCTCCCCGTACCACTACCACAGAGAGCACGAGCCTTCCCCGCTTCGAGGCTCGGCAAAGAGGTCTACCTCGTGCCACCCTTAATCCCAATGAGGGCCTTCCCCGTGACGGTGACACTCAGTACAGGATCCTGTCCCGTGCCCATTACACTGGTTATGGAGTTGTTCCTCCTACCCCCGACCGCCGGTGTAGGGACACTCCACATTCGGTCTCTCTTCAATGTGGGGATCCTCCCTATGTCCCCTTAGCATCTAGTGAAGGTCCACCTTTCCTCGGCAACCAGAGAGGTTAAGGCCAGCCTCTCCTCACTAGCACCCAACATGGAGGTCCTACCCGTGTTCATCTCGGCCGATACAAGGAGCTTCCCCGTACTGAGGTCACTAGGGGAAACATGCATTAAGGTCCTCCCCATGCTCGTACCAGTTATAGAATAGGTATTTCCTACTCCAGCACTATCCATGGAGGTCTTCCCCATGTCCCCTTTGACATTATTTCCAGTGCTCCTCGCACCCTGGCTTACTCAGGTAAAAACCCTCTCTGCCTCAGCACTAGTGCAGTCGAAGGACCTTGTGTCAGAAATTAGCCCTATTGCAAGGAGCCACCCAAGGGCAGGAAGGAGGGTCATCGCTGCTATAAGAAGAATTCTGGGAAGGTCTAGACAGAGATCAAACCATTCCACTTCTCAGACTCTAAAGAGGAATATGAATCAGCACGGGAACCAACCTCTCGCTCATCCAAGTCAAGGGTTGGGGCATGAATGAGGTGCATCAGCCTAGTACTCCTGGAATGTGAGGTCCATTGGATTATTGACTCCCTCCACAGCTATATCCAGAAGGATAAAAATCTCGCAAACCCATAGGTTAATGTTGTGAAATCACCAATGTCATCACCAGAAGCACTCTCTTCCTCGACAAGAGATCAAAAAGAGCTATTTTGGGGACCAATGGCGGGCAAGTAGTGTCACGGCCTATCACCAGTAGCCCTAGACCCTGATCTAGGAACTATGGATATCAGCCTATCTTATCATGACGTAACAGCCAGGTCACTAAACTCTTCGAAGGACATCCCATGATTCGACAGCCAGTCAGCCTGTTCGTCGTACTCTCCACCCACCGGCCTTCCGTCCTAGCAGTCTACCTCAGTACCGCTGCTAGTTCCTCAGCCACCCCCAGTTGACTAATGGGACAATCAAGGGCTAGACCTTGAATCAATGTCGAGGATCTTATGGAACATCCATGCAGCAGACCACTTCCCCAAGATGTTATGGCCCGTGGTAGCGCCGAATTTTTGCACGCCGGGATCCCACAACTCAGAGGAGGTTGAATGTTTCCGAAAAACCCTTTGCACTTTCACCTTCATCATCTTCGAGTGGTTTATCATAGGATCCAAGTTCATTTTGAAGAAATTGGAAAGCAATGTCATCTAATCAATCTGGTTGCGCTCCCTATGGCCCAGCGCCTCGAGTCACCAGGCCACCGTAAGGTCCTCCAAGAGCAATGCATTCAGACATTCAAGATAATCATCAAGGTCATCAAGGAGGCTTCCCCCCATGCGCAAATCCATGGCTAGGGGTAGTATTTTTCCCTCTTCTTCAATCCTATCCCGCAGTAGCCCGACATGGTAGGCGATATCGAGGACATGCCCCCAGGAAGGGTCACAGTCAACATGGCCAACATAGTGGACGAGGAGGATGAGTTTGAGCTTCTTGATGGGGACTTACCCCCTGATGGAGTGCCACCACTATTAGACCCATCAAGTAGGATTACTTGATAGTAAAAGAACCTACTAGGTCTCTCTACACCCAACAAGGTATTAGAACTCAACTGGAATGTCGATAAGGGTAAAGATCACGTCAGAGCTGCCAAGAAATCAAACCCATCTGCCTCAGTGCAGAAGACATAAGAAGAATTTGAGAAGGCCACATTGCACCAACAACCTGCCGAGTAGAAGAAGTTGGTTGATAACCTCTTTGATGAATGCACTGTAGAGTAATGGCCAGACTACGGTGACCCTAGTCCAGGGCAGCAGGGGTAGGAATAACTTCCCCTTGGTGAGATGCCTCTAGGAGACCCGGACTGTCCTGCCCCTACAGATAGGGTTGAGGTTGGAACTTACTGCAAGAGGGCGCGGTATGTCTCACCAAACCCTCCCGAATGATGCGAAAATCCAAGGGACCCAGCTTGGGCTTACCTAACAACCCAAAGGGTCGTGCCGCTAGCCACTCCACAAGTAGCTAGGCCCTCTTACCAGGTTGAAGAACTCACCAAAGCACTCGTGGTTAAGGATCCCCATCAAGACAGAGACCCCGCCCAGATGATCCAATGGCGGCACTCATTGCCCTCCTAGAGGCGTTGGAAACATGACTGGTGGCAATCCCGCTTGATGGAAAACCATATCCTGCATGGGTGGATGATATGCCGACACCTTTGGGTTTCTGGAATCCCAACTTCTCCCCCTTTAATGGGACTGGGGACCTGTCACAGCACCTAGCCCACTACAACTCATGGTGTGGGCCCATGTTAGGGACTCCAGCGCAGCAGGAGGCTACCAAGCTCTGCTAATTTTTTCAGACATTGGAGGGGCATACATTCATCTAGTACATCCAGCTTCCCATCGGATCTGTAACCAGCTGGGAGGACCTTCACAGGAAATTCTTCTACCAGTTCATCTCCCCCATGTGGAAAAGGAGAATCGCATACATCTACAAGTGAAAACAGAGGTCTGATGAGCATGTCACGGACTTTATCACCCGGTGGAAATGGCTTACGTACTCCCTTGATATTCCACTGACTCAGGAGAAATTACTGAAGATGTGTGTAGGGAACTTCAATATAGAACTGGTTCCCTCTCTGATAACCCAGAACTACCCTGAGGATTTCGAGACTTCTCTGATAAGGCCCAGCACTTGGAAGAAGCCCTGCAACAGGCTAACCAGGCACGTTTGTTTCCCCCTTTAATTCCCGCAAGGAGGGATTCCAGAGCCGAGCACGCTATGGTATCCCAAATAGAGGCCCCCAGACAGCTAGAATTATTATCAGCAGGACCACGTCCCTAGCCTCGTAGAGGCCCACCACCACAGGCGCAACCTCTAGCCCAGCAGCGGCTTCCTCAGAATCAGTAGGTGCCCCTGTGGAATGCGCTGCCACTGCCTAGGTGGGACAACCAGGCTCTTCCTCCTTGACAGGCTCCTCCATCTCCTCGTCAGGGCCAGGATCCAAGGTCCCCCTTCCAAAATAGAAGAAATTGGACCTACTCGTTCAATGAGAATTAGGTCCCCGACTATTTCCGAAGTGCCTTGGAACAAGGGACTGTGCCTTTTCCTGAGTGTAGAAGGCCAGAAGAGGCGAACCTAACTGATCTCCCTAACTACAACCCCTATCATTGAATATTGGGGAACACCCTCAAGTAATTATATATGTTCAATTACTGTCTTTAAGACTAGGTTGATAACAACATAGTGAGGCTGGGCCAGACCTCGACACAAGTGGCATGCGTTGTCGTAAGGACAGACAACATCAGTGACGACGAAGGTGAGTGGCAGCATGTTTCTAACCGCAAGTCCTAGAAGTATGACTACTGGATGGATCACAAAACGGTTTCTCATTCCCATGGTATCATTCATGCATTCCTGAATCAGTCGGAGCCTTCAGAAGGTGCAACCGCTACTTCTGCATCATCATCTCAGCCGGCCTCTTCCCAAAAGAGCAAGCATCAGCGACGCAAGGGAAAGCAAAACGCCCTCCCAATGCCACCATCATCTCTCACTCCCAGTGACTTAATGCCTCTAGAGATAATGATTCCTATTATAATACACCCATTAATGGATGACTCTTCATGTGATAGTTAAGGGTATGCTTCGGTTAATACCGTGGAGTTGGTAAATCCCTATATGACTCCCGATGATGGGAAGCGCCAGGCGAACCTCCACAACGTCCCCAGCTGACGCTAGCGTCGGCAGAGCCGCGACCATATGGGTCATTGAGGCACAATAGTCAGCACCTCCATCTAGGTCATTCATTCCACTAAGACCAGACAGTAGGCCCAATATAGATTTCAACACGCGCAGCCTTCTCATCTGGTGTCATTAGGCCCGCATCCACTGCCATTTGTGTTTCTAGATCAGGCAGAGCCACTTTGACAATGTCACAACCAGCCTCACCCTGCTATATTTTGGTCTCAATCATCCGGCTCTCATCCGGTAGCTAGTCTATGGGTTTTGACTAGTGAGCAGCAGGATATGCCCAACACCAGTCAGTCGTCGACCCAGTCGGCATGACCCGCCATGCCTCCTATCACAAAGCGGCCTCCTGCAAGAAAAATTTCACTCCTGGAATAGAAGTATGATGTTCTCAAGAACCTTTCTAGAATCCTAGTGTGGCTTTCCATCCTCTAGTCCCTTCTCCTGTCTTCAGATATGCGTGAGTCCCTCATTGAGGCTTTAAGAAGGCACCTCTAGTTTGAGACGGAGGTAACAACTACAGAAGACTTTCATGCTGAAGCAGCCAAGAATGCGGAATGTTAGGCCATCATTTCTTTATTTGAAATAGATAAAGGCTCTACCATATTGGGGAACATCTTCCCACTGTACATCACCGGCCAATTTAATGTCATGGAGTTCCGTTGTTGTCTTGTTGACATCGGCTCTAGGATTAACCTTATCCCGATGCAGACACTTTGCAAGATGGGGTTATCTGAAGATGATCCGACTCCCTCCAATTTTAGAATCCAGGTATATGATAGGACAGAGCAGACCCTAGTCAATAATATCCATTTGAAGACCCAGTTCGGTGGCCTAGTTGTCAGCACTGAGTTTATGGTGTTCTCCCAGGACACCACGTACAATGCATTGATGGCCAGACCATGGCTCCACATGCACGCTGTGGTCCCCTCATTGTATCACCAATGCCTAAAGTACTCCCTCAATGGTGAATAAGGCGTACTCTAAGGTGATTCATCTCCTTTCATCTTTGTGAAGCCCACTACCTAGATGTTGACTATTACAAGAGAAAGGACAAGCTGATTTAGGCCAGTGAGGTTGAACCCGTCACGGTTGTAGCTGACCCCTGGGCAGGTCTGGATGACGTCTACATATTCTTGATCCATCGATTGGAGGCCATGACCCCTAACACGGAGTAATGTTTTGTTGTATTTGGTACGAGAGGGAAGCATATTCCCAAGTCTAAGATACCACAGAAGATCACCTCGTACTCCTAAAAAAATCAGGCTCAGGTGATCCTGGAGCCTCCTACCCCCATATGGTATCAGGATGTCCACCCCATGGAAATGAAAGTACATAATACTTTTCTGTTTAACCAGGCTATAATTAACCGACTCAAGCCGATATATCTCTATTGCTTTGATATCATCAAGTGTGTCCCCTTAGGCCAAAGACTAGATGGGATCGGGTCGACAATCTTCATTGTTATGGTTTCGGCAGTACCTGAATCTTCTGATGCAGTGACCACTGCTGCTCAGGCTGGTACTAGCCTCCCATCAGAATCTTACAACCCAGAGGAAGATTTTCCCACTGGGGATCCCACCTCCACAAGTAAAGAAGAGTATTTGAAGGATGCTCCCCCTGTCTTTGAAGAGGGCATCTCCACCACGGTCAATGAGTTGGAACAAGTGAACCTCGGTAGCGAGGCAGACCCAAGACCCACATTAATCAGTGCCACCATGCCTCTCGAGGAGCAGCAGCGGTACGTAGACTTCCTGAAACAACATTGTGATGTATTTTCCTGGAGCTACAATGAGATTCTAGGACTAGATCCTCCGGAAGTCATCCACCACCTTGGTATCCCTACAAATCATCGCGGATTCAAGCATCCTCCCAGAAAGATGCCCCCTTCTCACAGTGCTATGGTTGAGGCCGAAGTCGACAAGATCACGAGGTCAAACTTCATTAAGAAGGTCTATTACCCCAAGTGTCTAGCTGAAATTATGCTAGTCAGTAAGAAGAATAGACAGATCAAAGTTTGCATCGACTTTCGAGATCTCAACCATCAGTGCCTGAAGGATGATTTTCCCCTTCCAGTGACAGAATTTTGATCGATGCTATGGTTGGGTTCCAAGAACTCTCCTTTATGCACTATTACTCCAGATACTACCAGATCAGAAAGGCCCCCGAGGAAAAGGATTCCATAGCTTTCAGGGCACCTCAAGGTACGTTTTGTTACCAGTTCATGCCCTTCGAATTAAAGAATGCAGGTGTCGCCTATCAGCGGTCCATGCCCCACATATTCAAGCTAATCCTCAGGACATTGGTGAAATGCTATGTGGATGATCTGGTGGTAAAATCTCACCAATGCTAGGACCATATCAAGGACCTAGAGAAGTTATTCGTCTTCTTCCGTTCTCACCACTTGAAGATAAACCCATTGAAATGTTCATTCGAGGTAACCTCCGGGAAGTGCCTTGGCTTTGTTGTCAGGTACCGGGGCATTGTGATTGACCTAGACAAGATCAAGGTCATTGGTCAGATGCCTCCCCAAAGAAATATTCAAGAGATTAGAGGTTTCCAAGGCCACTTAGCCTATATACACCGATTCATTGCGAATCCGGCCGGAAAGTGTAAGCCCTTTTCTCGGATCATGAAGAAAGGTTCTGCCTATGAGTGGGATGAAGAGTGCTAGACCACGTTTGAGGAAATCAAGCAGTATCTACTCCAGCCTCCGGTCTTGATGCCACCCATCTCCAAGAAACCACTGATCCGATACATGACTTCCCTGTAATGATCTCTTGGTGCCCTTATTACCCAGAAGAATAGTGAGGGGACGAAGAACACTATTTACTACCTCATCCGCATGCTCCTCGATATGGAGACCAGATACTCCCCCATAGAGAAGATCTTCCATGCACTGGTATTCACTGTACAGAAATTGTGACCCTACTTGCAGCACCACGAGGTATAGTTGGTGTCTCAGGTAGACTCGCTGAAGTACATTCTAAACCTCCCCATGTAGATAGGCCGAATATCATGGTGGGAGGTAATCCTCCAGAATTTTGGCATCAGGTTCATGCCTGAGAAGGATATCAAGGGACAAGCACTGGAATATTTTCTTTCTGCCCACCCAACCCCCGCGGACTAGTCCCTGGACCTAGATTGTCTCGATGAGGAAATCCTCTCGGTAGATAATTCCATCCCATGTTGTCAAATGCACTTCGATGGTGCCTCCCGGAGCCCCACCGATAGGAGGCTCAATGATCCCATTCTCAACAGAGTAGGCCTAGGTATTGTCTTTATTACCTCGGCACAAGACATTATGTCATACTCATTCCTGTTGTTAGAAGGCTGCACCAACAATGAAGCAGAGTATCAGGCCCTCATCACTGGCCTCGAGTTGGACCTCAAGATTGATGTGCCCCATTTACATGTGAAAGGGGACTCTGGACAAGTCATCAAGCAAATCAACGATGGCTAAGTCGTCAGAAATCCAAAGATCGTACCATTATTGGAGTGCACTCTCCATCTAATGGCCGAGTTTCCATCTCGGACGGATGTTACTCATGTCCATCGATCTCATAATGGTTGAGCGGATGCCCTGGCCATCCTAGTTGCATCACTGGAAGAACCCAAGTAGGATGATCTGATTATACACGTGGAACATCGGAGAGTCATTTCTCTCGTCACCCTAGATGATGACGATGACCTATGGGTAAGCCACCTTACTACTAGGGCCTCCATGTCAGGACCCCCAAGTTCCTCAGATGCAATGGTTGAAGTGACCCTTGACTGGAGAGAACCCTTTGTCAAGTATCTCTAAAATGGTCACCACCCGGCTGATCGGGCCGAGCGTGAGAAAATCCGGTGCCGCGCGCTGCAGTTTACCCTCTAGACTAGTCCCATTCTTGATCAGATCCTCTACAAGAATG
This sequence comes from Viscum album, assembly GCA_963277665.1. Lineage (NCBI taxonomy): Eukaryota > Viridiplantae > Streptophyta > Magnoliopsida > Santalales > Viscaceae > Viscum > Viscum album. The sequence continues at coordinate 1,101,682,544 of OY728134.1, read as the reverse complement.
AGTTTGATGGTGTTATCCTCCGTTGCATCCAAGGAGTTGATATTTCTCAGTTCATTCAGGAGGTTCATGCCAGTTCCTACGGTGCCCACCATATTGGGCCGAAGTAATTCCACCAGATCCAGAGACTGGGGTACTTCTGGCCCTCCATGATCCATGATTGAATCGAGTTTTCCAAGAGATGTCACACGTGACAAATTCATTATAACTTCATGCGTCGACCACCAGAACCTCTACACTACACCAAGTACTCTTGGTCATTTTCAGTGTGGGGACTCGATTTCGTGGGACCATATGCACCAGCGACAACTCACCAGTGAAGGTTCATCCTTACCACTGCAGATTTCTTTTCCAAGTGGGCAGAGGCAGTTCCGCTCAAGGAGGTGAAGGCTCATCCTATCATTGACTTTGTGAGCTCCAATATCATCCACCATTTTGGAGTCCCTCACGCCTTCCTCACCGATAATGACACCAACTCCCGAGAAGCCGAGATGAAGAAATTTTACACCAAGTACAACATCCGTTCGAACCATACCTCCCACTATCATGCGCAAGTATGTAGACAGATCAAGGCATTCAAAAAAACCTCTCTAACATTTTTTAGAAAATGGTTGGTCAGAATAAGAAGAGTTGTCCAGAAAATCTCCCCAATTCCCTATGGGATTATCGGAAAATATCTCGTAATTCCACCCAGGTGACCCCATATTCCCTAGTGTATGGATCTGAGGTCATCCTGCCCATCGAGATCCAGCTGCCTTCATTACGCACAGTGGTCTATGACCATAAGGCGCCATATAAGGTAGCCGAAAATCATCTGGATGAATTGGAATCACTTGATGAGAATAGGCTTCATGCCCTGCACAATCTGGAAAGGCATCAAAATAAGATATCTAGAGCCTTCAACAAGAAGGTTTTCCTCAGCTCTTTCCTGCAAGGCGGCTTGGTATTGGCCCTCCGAACACCAATGATCCCTAGCAGGAAACCACCCATGTTGGATCCCAAATGGGAAGGACCTTACATAATTCACTGGCCAATGGTTCATACTCCCTAGTGACCATGGGTGGTGAGCGTATAACTCCCCCCACCAATGTCAAGTTCCTCAAGCAATACTTTTCCTGATCCTACTGGTCCTACACGACCTTAAACTGCATAAAGGTCCCCCAAGACCCTAAATTTCATGATAGTCCAGCATAACCCTAAAATATTTGGTCCAGCATGACCCTAAACTATTTCTTCATGCATGATGCTAAACTATATGTCATCTTGCAAGATGTTAAACTGCACCCTTAGAAATACATGTGGCTTGATTTCCATCTGCATAGGATTGTAGGAATGGTCAAGATTTTTGTCTTGAGCCCAGCCCCAAACTCTTCTCTTTCACTATCCCACCTGGGTATAGTTCTCTCAGACGATCCTTTCATGATATGGTGTAGGCTTCCTTATCCCCACTCATTCCAGAAATACGATAGTTGCACCATGTTCCCACTCCCCATTCTTCTATCCTCCCACATCCTCATTGTACGATTCTAAACTACATGGCCTTCAAGAACTACGTACAGCTTGATTCCCATCCTTATGGGATATGTAGGAACTCCTGGACATTTCATCTGTTGACTTAGTCCAAATTCCCGAATCTCCCCTTGGGTCAAGACATATGGTGTGGTGTAGGATTTTTCCCCAATTCATGTCAATCTCACCTCGACCCCACCACACTTCCCACTACCCAAAGGTGTCCTGTTCTTTCAAATATGGGCACAACTATGCTTCACCTACTCCTTTGATTTGGAATCCATCATCTTTCCCATCCAGAAGGGCCCCCAAACAGCATAGATGCTAGGCTCAAGGGATATCCTACCACTTCGGGCCAACTCCCTTGAGGATGTTGAGAAACAAATTGATACAAGTCTATGTTGCAAATATGTTCAACGGTTGATGATCATTTTTTCCCCATTCAGGTCACTATAAGGACGTCGTGTTTTGAATATGCTCAATAGCTATCCTTTTTGGTTATACCCACCCCACGATGTCCCAAACAGTGAGTGTAGTGGTCCATTCATCCTCATTGTATCCTCAAGTTATGAACTCCCTTCGAGTGATGCCAGCTATTAGGCCCCAATATGTCAGGGAGAGCTGTGTCCAGCTCCTTTTTTCCCACACCGGGAACTACTCACGTTGTCTTGGGAGTTGTGATGGGGTGGTAACCACACAAGCGGTTGTATGGAAACCATTGATCGGGACACCCAACCTCAGGCCCCTTGGCCTTTTCTAGCCCCTTGGACTTTTCTGACCCTTGAACCAAGTTCCCATTTAGGTTTTTGTGGTGTAGAGTGGATTTATGTACTCATTCACATCGAGCTATTTCTCCCTGCCACACAAATCCCCTTGAGACATCCCTCCCATCATTTATCATCCATACTGTGAGAACATGCCCTGTCACGCTTCTATGCCCAATATTGGGCCCTCGGCCCAAGTCTTTACTCTTATGGGATTTTAAGGTGTGGTGTTGGATTATGTCCTCATTCGTGTCGGGTTACTCGTCGTTCCATAAAACTCCCTTGTTTGGGGTATCTTACCCCTTTCTTCATCCTCATTGAAAGACATTAAACTACAAACTTGGAGGGTCTTTCCATCCAAGGCCCAGCCTCAGGCCCCTCAGTCTTTTCAGGCCTCGGCCTAGGTTCTCACTATGGGTTGTACGGTGTGGTATGGGATTATGTTCCCATTCACGTCGGGTTAATCATCGTATCATACACCTCCTGTATGTGGGGTATCTTACCCATTTGCGTCTTTACTACGTGACAATAAACTGCACATCACTCCCTTCAAGAACTACGTGTGGCTTTATTCCCATCCTAATAGGATACGTAGGACTTCCCAAACATCTAGACTTTGGGTCCATCCCCATATCTTAGAAATCTCCTTCTCATCTTGGCCCCTTGGCCTACATTCCCCCAGAGAGAGGAATATATGGTGTGGTATGGGATTATGTTCTCACTCACGTTGGGTGTTATAAAAACCATGTGATTTCCTCCTCCCCCTGAGAGTTTTACATATCCTTGTGCTATACTCGTCTTCTCAAATCGGCTGCTCTCAAGATGAGCCCTTCAGTCCACTTCAGCGGTTCACTAATGTTCCCAAGGGTACTCTGGTTTAGCACTTGGAATGTCGGACTCTACCCGGACATACTTTCACCCACTTCTCAGGCTTCGTGTTTTCCTTAATTAGGGATTACATCACCTTTCACACCCAAAGGGACCCCCAAAAGGAATGGATTATAGGCCCAAGGGACCTCCTACCGTTATGGGACAACGTCCACAATAGTCATGAGCAACAAATCGATACATGCCCTACGTTATGAATTTGGTCAGCGGTCAATGCTTGTTTGTTGTTCCCACCTCAGGTCACACAATATGGATGTTGTGTTTCGAACACGGTCAACTGTTATCCTCCATCATCACGCCAACCCCATTAAGCCCCAAATGTCGGTAACATGACTCACATCCTTCTCCACCTCATCATGTCCAAGTATAATTTTTAGACTCTTGGTACTATTCCTCAGTGCGCATCCGCATGTTAAGAGGAAAAAGCCTCGATAAGGAAATCATTTGGAGCTCCACCGATTTTCCCTTTGCATGTATTTCACGTATTTCAAATACCTTATCTTCCCTTGTTTCCTACACCAAGTTCGACTCATGTAGGCTTAGGGATTGGATTAAGGTCTTCACTTACATGGAATAGTCCTTCTTTTCCATGGTCCAAGTTCTAGGACCTTAAACTAAGATCTTTTAATATTTCCCTTTTATAGAACTACGTACAGCTTGATTCCCATACCATGGGATATGTAATAACACCCAGACACCTCATCTATAGGTCCATCTTAATTGAGAGCCAGTATCTCATACTTTCTACCCTCTTACCTCTTTTTGGCCCCTTGGCCTGTTGTTTCTTTCTCGGAATCACACACGGTGTGATATGGGATCATGTCCGCATGCATGCCAGTTGTTCTTTATTGCAACATGCACATTACCCCTTTAGCCTCATCTCTACTATGTCTGTGCTGCACGACGTTAAAGTGCATGTTTGGTGTCGTCGCATGACCCTAAATCGTGACAGTACCATCCTGGCCGTACGATGAAAAACAGAACTATATTGTGATTTACTTGCTCATGGGACATCATCTTTGGTATCAGTCAAACACTATACCATTTTTAATGCCTTCATTTGGCTTGATTCTTGTTGTGATTCCTAGATTTTCTATTCTAGGCCCATCACCTCCCAAAAAAACCACTATTCATCCTAAAGGACAAACAAGACTTATCAAATGACGCTCTTTTTGGTGAGAGGGCTAGACCTACACACCCTTTTATCCCCGGCACTGGTACCTTACCGTTCCACCTCTCAGAACTATGTATAGATTGATTCCCATTCTTTTGGGATACGTAGGAATGCCCAGGCATTTTTTGTCTCCAAGTCCAGCCCAGAAATCTACAAATCTTTTCCCTTATTTTTCAGCCCCTTGTCCCGAACTCATTTGGGAATATGTGGGGTGGAGAGTACCACTTAGGTTCTCATTCACATTGGATCTTTCAATAGTCACACCATGTGCTTCCCATATCTTTTCCCAGCCTGGTCCGAATTCTATGAACCCAAACTAAGATCTCCCTATGGGAATAGTGCATCATGTTTGGCAATTTCATCGCCCTACACACAGTCCAATAAATCAAGCCCCCCCCCCCTTAAAATTTCAACCTAGGACCTTAGAATGAAGGAGTGCGACCTCAGGACCATTGTACTTTGGAAGGGACTTGAATCCATCTATCTGATATGTCTTATAGTCATGTTCAGATGCATTTTGGCAAATATCCTGAAGTGTGGAATTTTCACGGGGACATTCCCCTCATTCCATGTCCGAGATTCATGAGCCTGTTATTTGGATCATTATCCTCTTACACATCTAAATGGACCCCCTTCATGGTCTAGACTCATGCCTCCTTGACTCACCTACCGTTTTGGGCCAACGTCCCTAAAGACCCTGGATGATAGTTGCGATAGGTCATGGGTTTCGAACACGGTCAACAGTCAACCCTCATTTGTTTGTCCCCATTATAGGCTAATGCAATATGGATACTGTGTTTTAAACATGGTCAACAGGTATCCCCTATCATTACACCACCATCATTGTGGTCCAGATTTCGAGTATCCTGATTCACATGTTTCCACTCCCTTACGTTCAAGTTTAATTCTAACGTACTCGGTTTTACTCTTCAGTGCATCTAGGTGCACTATATAGGTAGGTCAAAATCAGTGGGATGTCAGTCATCTATTTCCCCATCATCCCTAATGTGTTCCTCCCTATCTTAGGAAAGTCCCATCACTACTTCTTGTTTCCCACATCGAGCACGACTCACATGGGCTTAGTAGTTTTGGTAGGAAGTGTATTGGCGCAGCCATTGCCACACATGCCTTTCTTCATCCCACATGACATTAAACTGCACTCTCATAACTATATATTGCTTGATTCCTATCCGCATGAGGTACGTAGGAACACCTGAACACTTTGCTTCGGGCCCTGCCTAATTCTCACTCTTGGTCCCTTGACCTGAAAAGTTTCCTCCGGGGATATGAGGTGTGATCTGGACTCCAAGTCCTCATTCACTCCAGATTGATAACTACCACACCACATAATCCCTTCTAGGGATCTTCCCTTTCACTCCACATCCTATCGTATGACGTTAAACTACACGATTTTATATGTCCTCAACGCATGACACTAAACTGTGGTTCTACCCTGAACAAGTTTGGGATGCCCTATGTTAATCATGGGAGGCGACAGTTTCCTCATCAAAGAGGTCATGTTCAGAAGTATGTTTGACCCCTGGTCAGTCTGGTGTATCCACCTAACGTGTTTCCACCATGGTGGCATAATTTCAAGAGTGTTGGACTCTATAAAAACAACTCATCACTCCACTCTCCACGCTTTGCGTGCCTTTTATTCGGACCCTCATCCTCCCTCACATCTAAAGAAACCGCCTAATAGTATGGATGCTTGGCCTATGTCCCACCTACTAACTTGGGCCAACATTTTAGAAGGATAATTGATGATATTCTGAGTCAGGCCCCATGTTTCGATCATGGTCAGCGGTCGGCCCTCATTTGTCATCCCCATTTTAGGCTAACACAATATAGATTCTGGGTTTCGAATGTGGTCAACAGTTATCTTTTATTATCGTGTCATCCCCACGGTGTTCCGAATTTGGGGTATTGTAATTCAAACTTTTCATTACCTTATGTTCGGATTTATTACAGCACCCCTGGAGTTACCCCACTCGTGCACAAGATCACGCTGGGAAAACGGTAATTCGACTATTCTGAGAGCTTCATTCTTTAGTCAGGTCTCTCCCTTCTCATCCCTAGAATCCGGATTAGTTGTTCAAACCCCCAGTTTCCTGAAGACTACCTTTCACTAATATATTTGAACAAGACAATAAGGTGTTCATACCTTGTTTTTCACATTGGGCCCGACCCACATGAGCATAGAGATTGACCGTTTGATGCTCCACGAATGTCACCGGAATGCAATTAACCAACACAAATAACGAAACTCATGCATGCAGTTGGAATAAAATAAAAAAAATCATGAAAGTGCGTTCAAAGGTTACAAGCATCACAACACCCTAGGATCAACCCCTCCCATGAATGGGTTGACCTTGTCAAAAGAGCGTAGTAGCTTTGCCACCCTCTGGATGGTGGCGTCCAGGATTTGCTGCAGCCTATTCAGTTCCCGATCCTCCTCAGCAGTGATGGGGTGCAATTCATCATCCACAATCCAGGCCCGCTCCATGTCAGTCTAGATGATGATCATTTCATCAGAGACTTCCTTCATGCCCCCTTAATCCTCTTCCAGCTGGGCCTTCAATGAAAATATTAGATCATATTGAGCGTTGAGGGAGGTCGAGTGCTTTTTCGCCCGATTCTGCAGACTCTGGACCTCATCTTCAGCCTCCTGGAGCCTCTTAATGTTCACCACTTTCCTCTGCCTCCAGCCCACACTGAGGCCACAATCATGATCCCGAATCTTCTCCACTATAAGATCTCAGGTGAGCATGTGAGGACATTGGGCATCCACTCCCCCAACACACAGTTCATGCAGTCGAGAGCAAAGTATGTGCATCTCATCCAGCCATAGTGATTGGGGGTGTCATCAATGAAGCACTTGATCCGCTTCCATGATCGGTGATGGACTATTCTGTTGTCCTCTTCATCAGAGTCCATCTCATCCTAGTCAGCGTGGATGGCAAGATCGTATATAGGGAATGCACCCAGGAACTCATCATCTGGGTCCACATCCGGTGTTTGATCAAGCACAATGGGACTTGGGCTGTCCGACCAATCCTCATCGTCGGACCCCACCTCGATGATCTCAGGCTTAGCCTCCCAGACAATCCCATTGGTGATCGGGAGTGCCATTGTTCGATCAATCTGGACCTCAACCTCCATATTCACCAACATTCCCCAGGGAAAGGCGCTGCTGGGGATACCGAATGACCATGGCAAGGAAACCCACACCAATTAGAGGACTATGCGTACCAAAAAGGGAGCATGCACATCAGTTAACATGGTCGATGGATGATAGTCATTAATTTGGTAGAGGAGACTTATAGATATCAAATTCTCAGTCTGGTTCTAGGGTTGATGTCGTCAGGACCCCAAAGTGTGGCCCTCCATATATTTTTGGAAGGTTTGAAGATTCGGTAGCCACTTTGAGTATTTCAGCCCTACTAGATATGATGATCCCCTCGGCAGTAAGCGTGGACCCCGAAGGTCCTGCGTTTGCATCTCTTGAAGGGCGAGAACGAGCTCTGTGCACAAGGACCTCCTGCACTATTTAGATGTCAGCAAGGAGTCCAGAATAACCTGAAAGTGGGTCCTAAAGAAGGGTTGTGGAATCTTTACCTCAAGGGCCTCATCGAACTCTTCAAGATATGATTCTTGATCACCGACTTCACCCTCAACCAAAGGGATCCCTCTCCTGGCCTCATCTCCCTAGGAGGATTCATTTGATTCTTTTGACAGAGGGAATCATTCCCTTAAGTCAACAGTTGACAACTACTGGGGAGTGGTGCGATCAAGAAACACCATGAATCGATCCGTCATCGGATTCAGGGTACCCTAGGAGTGCACAAAGTCCTCCATCTCAATTAGTTATTTCTCTACCTCCGCCTGAGATATCACAAATCCATCCCTGATAGGGCCTCTTCCCAGAAAATCCATCCTGAAACAGTTCATATATTGCCACATCTCAGACGGGTTGAGGAATTTTTAGTTAACTTCCTAGATGTTCCAAGCCTCCGGGAAGATAGAATTATCTGGTATATCAATGTGGCATAGATTCTTCCCTATAGATTGAGTGGATAATCTACGGAACCCTCTAGGTGGCCTCCCCTCAGGATAGCTCTGCTCTTGTGGGACCACTGGTTCTATTTCCACTATTTCCTCCCCCTCAACTGGTGCAGGCCTCACCACTACGGCAGTCCCACCACCATGAGATGCCCCTACCACCTTCCGACCTCGAACCTAAGGTTTGGGAGGTATGCCATCATCAACTCAAATGGTTGGTTTCTTCAGCATTTCCCCCGGGTAGGCTCCCTCCCAACTATGGATATATTCCTTCACTAACCCGACGACAGTGGTCGGTGGAGGTAGCTGGTTCTGCATCTTCCCGTCTTCCCGTATGAACATGAGCCACATTTTCCTCATCAAGAAAGATTGCTCCTCATAGCGCACCCCCAAATAGATCTATGGGGTCAGTCGCTGCATGTATCGTAATTGTCGATAAAATTGGTGTTTGGTGTACGGCTCGCAGAGAGGCTCACGATCCACCCTTGCCACCAAAACTCCACCTCCAAAGGCTAGGAGATAGGAATGATGCTCCTCTATTTTCCGGCCATCAGCAGTGAATACCCCTGTCGGAAATGGAAAAGGGGTGGAAATTGAACTCCTCGACCTTCCACACTCAGTTCAGAACCGATGGTGCGGTCAGCTTGGCTGGAAAGCTCCTGGTAGCATTTAGGATGGAAGGGCAGAAGTTCGATCCTGGAGGGGAAATGGGGTTCAAGTATTCTTAAACCCTCCTGACGTGTGCTGATATCCACCCATACAGGAGGTGGAATGGCCCGTATATTCTATGTAGCCTCTTCCCCTCACTGATGTGATGCAGCGTCTTATAAATCTTGGCAATCATTGGGATCCCAAGGTTGACCCACCCTACTATCGCCAAAACAGATGCCATAATAAACGTACTTGGTCGCACTCCCATGTTGGTGTCCCTCACTAGCAGGATCCAACCATAGATGAGAGCTGCGATGAACACTACCAACCTAGATATCGGTTGTTGTTCAGTGATGACACTAAATCCTCACTTCTTCCACTATTTGTCCTCCAAAAGTTTCCAGTATGAGTGCTCCTTACTCTTGGATCCCTTTAGGAAAGTCTACAACCTCACTAGAAACTATCTATTCTCTGGGAACTTTAGGAACTGTTTGAACCACCACCTGAAATAGACGTCCCTCACCGCCTCCTTGTCCTCTCCCAGCACAAGCTCCATCAAATCCATCGCCAGGGGTAGCATTTTCTCTGGGTCCTCCCACACACTCGTGATGGGGAGGAATTCGTCATACATATCCCCCATTATTGGGACCCCTGATATCTAGTGGACATCCCACAAGCTGATGCCGACTTCCCCATGGTGAAAAAAGAATGTGTTGGTCCTCGATGACCACCTACTCAACAGCTCCAGCATCAGCTGCTTCAGTTGGTAGATGTGAAACTGGGAGGCCCAAGCTACCACATACAGGCCCACTCTTCTCATCTCCGCCCCAAACTCCTCACATGAGGCACCCACCCAGTAGGCCCGGGCCCAATCATCTATGAAGTTTCCACCCTGGCGTAGGTCCCACTCCCCAGACCACCCCTTCTTCGGGTTCCCTAGAGTCACCTTCAATATCGTCCAATGCATGGGGGGAGACATATACGGCTGTAAATCCTTCCCGTCAATGTTATTTAGGTGGTTTTATAAGAATTCAACAATGACGGGTGTGAAGTTCTCCCGGGCATGGCCGTCAGCCACCCTGAACATCAGTGCTAGCATGGCATGCTCCTGAACCAATAAGAAAGTTCGTCCTGACTTACGTTTGGGATTAAGGAGTCATCCCTTATCCTGAAGCCAAAAAAATTCAACCTCTTGCATAATGGGTTGTTCCTCTAGCTCTCCAATAGTACCTCCACCAAAGAACCATGGTCAGAGTGGCTCTGAATTAGCTCTCCTAATCCCAAGTTTTTTACCATATCATCCCTTCTAGTAGTATACGCAAGGACCCCCTGGGTAGATTCTTGACAAGACATTCAATCTTTTAGGTTGGGATGATTTTTGGGTTCATTCCTGAAGCTCATTCGCAGAGCACGTTCACAAAGTCTGTCCACGGAGCCTTGCCTCGACGTCCGAACGCAGAGTCGCGAAGCGCACAGACATGAAGTCAAAGACTCGCTCTGTGTCACGAAGCTGAAAGCCCGAGTCATGGAGAGAAATCATGGAGTATGCAGAGCTTCGTGAATTGAGAGTGCTAAAAGCAAAAATCATGAAATAGAGAAAGGAAAAAAAGAGAAGTTAGCCCCTCTACTTATAGGCGACGACCCTCGCAGCTTCACGGTATGTCTCGAATGCGGCGAGCTTCACGGCATGCCCCAGCCGACCCGTCACTTTCCCGCTCAGCGATCCTCCTTTGCAAGCCAGCGTCATGAATGACCGAGGAATTTTGGTGATTGACCCTCATAATTTGACCCTTGATTTCTCCTCAGCTCTTTGTTTAAGGGGGGCATTTTTTGGTGCCAAAAATCAGGAGGGAGAAAGAAAATAAGAAAGTCTATGAAGTTGTCGTGTGAAGCCCTTTCATAGAGTGTCATGGCCCCATGCCCGCCATGAATCCAGGAGGCGGGATTCTCCATGATCCCCCTTGACGTTTGTGATCCCGCCGCGAATCTAGGAGGTGGGATGATCTGCGAGCCCCATTGACGTTCGCGAGCCCGTCGTGAAGCCAGAAGGCGGGATGCTCCATGAGTCACTTTGACATTCACGAGACCACCGTGAAGCCAGGAGGAGGGAGGCTCCACGAGCCCCTTTGATGTTTGTGAGCCCACCGCGAAGCCAGGAGGCGGGAAACTCCATGATCCCCTTTGACGTTCATGAGCCCGTCGCAGAGGAGAATACATCTTCACACCGAGTGAGCTTCGCTTCACGGATCCTCTTGCCTCTATATACTGGCTTCCCCCAGGCCCGAAGGATGGATCATCCGACCTTTCACCTTCTCATCTCTCCAATCACAAAGAAATTTCTACACTTCAAACCATGAGCTACTCAAGGTACCTTTTCTCTGCAAAGTGTCTCCCCTTTGTCTTGTTGTCACCCCCTCTTTCGAGAGGGATGCCTTTCGCGAAGCCCACGGGCCATCATGAAGGAAGGAGATCCCCAAAGGGACTCGGGTCATTGTAGATTGTTTATGCTTTGCGAAGCACCCCCCCCCCCCACCATACACACATGACTCAAATGCTAAGATCAAGTCATTGTGCCTCTCGAAGTACATTGCTTCACAGGACCTTGATTCGCAAGGCACCCATGCTTTGTTGGGATTTTCTTCGTAAATGCCTTTTCACTTCATGAAGAACCTCTTGTATGCACCTATTACTTATTCCTAGGCAAGGTGACTTCAATTCATGAAGCCCGCACCTTCACAAATCCCTTCCCATGCATGGAGCACCGGAGCTCTATGAGGCCTCTACTCATGAAACCTTTTTCTCCGCAACTTCCTCTCCCAAGAAACCTCCTAGGTTCTCACAAAGAAATTTCAAAATCCCTTGGACGACACTGCCTGTTGAATTTCTTCTCCTCATGATTCTTTGCATAGGCATGCTAACGGCTATTGCTTCTTCGCATAGCCATGCTAACATGGACCCCCCAATGGTTCACTCCATGACACCCCCTAGCCATGACATTGTCGGTGCATTCCTTTCACCAAGGTGTTGAGGGTACCAGTTATTTAAGTCCTAGGGGTGTGGAGTGAACCCTCCCTTGTCTGAGCTGCAAGATGTTAAACTGCCAAGCATCATCCTCCTCAGCACATGATGTTAAACTGTTACTTCCCCCCATACATCCTACGTAGGGAATGGGCGACCACATTGGAGTAAGCCCCTTGCCTTTCTTGCAGGAGGTAGCGCTTCTGCTCCTCCTTTCTTTTCATGCACCCAAGGCCAGCAAAGGGCATGATGGGGAACGGTTCTCTTCCTCTCTTTCGTGCTGAATCCCTCTCCCACTTGGCTTTGTCACCATAGGTACTCCATCTTGGAGTAAGTCTCACCCTCTTCGGGTTGCTAACCACGCATAAGCCCCTGCTTCCTCTTTGGGCTACGATCACATGTAATCCCTACTACATTTCCCATGGATGCACCTTTTGCGACGTGATCGACAGGTCTCTACTACCTCTTGTTTCTCACACCGAGTGGGAGTCACGTGGGATAAGAGCAAGAACCGACCATGAAAAACACCCTGGGCAGCCTAGAGTATAGGCCCCATGCCACCGGAACTATGAGGTCTTTGATCCTTGCTAAGTCACGGTACGTAGGTAGCCTCCACGAGGTTCAATCCCACCACCCATTGGTCTCTCTGACACCCTTCATGTCAGTTCACCATCACCCTGGGTATCCTAGAGTGTAATCCCCATGCCACCGGAACTACGAGGTCTTTGATCCTTGATAAAGAAAGGTATGTAGGAAGCCTCCATGAGGTTCAATCCCACCACCCATTGGTCACTCCGACCCCATTCACGTCAGTTCACGAACATCCTAGGCAGCCTAGAGTATAAGCCCCATGCCACCTGAACTACGTGGTCTTTGATCCTTGCTAAGATATGGTACGTAGGAAGTCTCCTTGAGGTTCAAGCCCACCATCCACTCGGTCGCTCCGACCACCTTCTCGATGGTTCCCCACATCCTACATGACGTTAAACTGTGGACCACATTTAGAGATAAGTCATTGAAATCCCTATCCAGCGGTAAGCCGTTGTGACCTCAATCAGCGGTAATCCATTGTGACCTCAATCAACGGTAAGCCGTTGTGACCCCATTCAGTGATAAGTCGTTGACACCCCTATCCAGCGGTAAGCCATTGAAAACTGTATTTGGTAGTAAGTCGTCGTCAGATGAAATATGTGGACTTTGATTCCTTTTCATGGGGATACATAGGAATCATCTTCGAAGCTCAATCCCAAAACCATCATCATCCACATGACGGTTCCATCCATTCACCATGAAATTCATTCAACTGCTCCATCATCCCTACTGATTCTTATCCGGGCCACCACATCTCAATGAAATCATGGCATCTCATTCCCCATTTTCCTTAATAGTAAACGGGAATTCAACCACACATTGGTCCCAACATCAGTGTTCCCTTTAGGGGTTTCACCCATCTGATCCACATTAATCAATGTTCCAATCAGTCTAATCCATCTCCAGTGGATGTTAAACTTGAGGCATACCCTATGTTAAACATGGGATGCTAAGGAAAACCTCAGAAACATGCCTAAGGTATATAATTCCTCACATTCGACACGGGATGCCTCCATCTTCTGTGCCCTCATGAAGCCCAATAATAAGGGGAAGAAACCCAGACGCGCCAGTGTCGCAGCGTCCATACATGCCAGTGGTGTCCAACATGACTACTCCCCTGACAGAAAGATGCTGCCCTGACCAGAACCCTTAGAATGTCCTGACAGAAGCAGTGTAATTAACTGGTGTCTATAAAGATACAACACCAAGAAAAGTTTCACAAACAACATCTTAAATCGATAAGGGAGACTCGGACTAGGTGACAAGTTCCAAGGAGGAATCCAAAGAAGAAAGAACGAACATCCCATCATCCTATTTCGATCAAGGAGAAAATGTCCTTGAAGAAGGAGCGGATGTCGTCCGTCTTTGGAAAGTAGGAATACAGGGCAATAGACAGCATCGCCATCCCGCCAAACGAGATGTACGTGCGCAGCCCGATGAAAGTGTCAGAAACACTACCCACTAATCAGGATATCTCATTTGGTTATCCCTCTACAATAAGTAGTTTGTGAGACTAAACATACCTACTTCTCTATTAGATGTAAATAGGCCAGTCTTCCCCACAACCCTCGATCGAATGGACACATACTGGAGACCTCTTTGAGACACTATACAACCATAATTTCAGTCTCACCTCACCATCCACCACCAAGAACCTAGAATAAAACATAAAATTACTCAATATGGATCTAAAAAAATGAATCATACCACCTGGAATTACAGTGAATCTTCAACCTAGTTCCATGTTCTTTCATAGATGTGTTCCAATCCATATTTGATCGAGCTTCCAAGACAAAGTTCCCACACTACGCCCCCTCTATGAATGGTGTCAATGAGGGGATTTCTCCTTCTCCATTTTTTATAAGAGGGAATAGAAATGGGAGTTGGATAAATAATAATAATAAAAGTAAATAAATAAATAGAAAACAATACCAATTAAATACAGTTGTGATAGCCCAAACCTAAGAACCCAATGAGATCCAAAAATTATAGTGCTACTAGGGTAAACCAAATTTTCTAGACTCAAATATAGCCTCGGTTTTCCTATATGAGACTCCATTAATGAGAGACAACCATTTTATCAAAATTACTTGTGCGAGACAAAAATAATATATTATTTTTTATACATTTTATGAGGCCCCGCTCCACTCACAATTTCACGTCGGCTTAGCCTATGGGTAAAAACCATTCCTTGAAATAAAAATAACCCTCAAGAAATTTTACAAGGCTATTTTCTAGGATAAATTTCCATATTACACCCTTTCAAAGGATTGGTGATTTGAAACAAGAAAACAACATATGTATTTTATCTAATAAAACTAAGGCTTCTATATCCTCTCAACCTTCAAAACTTTTCACCCTAAAAATGAAAACAACCCAAATAGATCTATAATAATACCATAAACCATTCTCATTCATGGATATAGCATGTTTACACATGAGTTCCTCCAACATTTCAAGTTCTTCACATCCAAAAGTACCTAGAATGAAACCCCACCTGGGAATGCATCCATTCTCAATCACTTAGTATAGGGACACCACATACAAGATTTCTCATTACATTATAAATTGAAAATTATTTTAGGAGGAGTACCTTGAAACCATAGTAAATCAACTTTATTGAATGTCATAAATACCTTCCACTAAGATTATTCCCAGTTAACCATGGGACTCCCATAAGTACCAAAATAAAGAAACACCATGAACCATCGGTATAAATTAGATATGGTTCACTTACCAAGATTTTTTCTATGGGGGAACTAGGTTACACATATTTAAAGGGGAATCCCTAGAGACTATCATTTGAGTATAGTTCGATCCGACCAAATTCCAACATGATACACCTCTATAAGAGAATCATACCGAAACATAAGAGCCAGCAATGCTTCCAATATGCTTCCAATACCAATAAGAATTCACATTAATGATATATAGATTAGGGTATGTGGGTAACACTAACCATCTCATAATTCCCGTTTTAAAAATAGAAGTTATAATTCACCAGCACCACTAAACTCTATTTCGTTTTTATCCATCATAGATGACCTAACCTGTACAACTCAAAATTCAAGGTAGACATCTATCTGCAACTCATGCATCTACAAGCATGGGAATTTGGAATGATATGGATCACTTCACATGCCAAGAAACCATGAGATATGTCTCAAAAAAATCTAAATATGTCCCCAAAGTGTCTACATAGCCTCGATGATGACTATTATTAGTCAGATGCACACATTATCCAAAATCATAGTGACTATCCTCATCACAACCATAACACATATTTAGGACAAACAATAAGAACAAAAAGAAGTAAAAAAACAAATGGATCTATCCTATAGTAATTAATGTTAATAGAAAATATCAACCACTAATTTAATTATTTGAAAACTTCTAAAGTAGGTCATTTCTTTAAGTACCATCCATCTAACCGAGCTCAAATTGAGACATATCTCAGGGTAAATGACCATACTTTTTCTATAACTACTTGTTTGATCCTCCAAATCCACCACAACACATTATTTTAATATCACTAACAAGTGAATGAATTGCTTTCTATTTCTTGAGGTCTATCTCTACTCATAGTCTTGGTCCTGCTCCATAACAAAAGAGAACCACAATTTTTCTCTTTGACCACAGTACACTCACATATGTGGTTGTCTACTTGAAATAGGACTACAGATGATTGACCCTCACTAATGAAATAATCAATGGTCCTCACTAAACTATAATGAAATATCATAAAAATACATACTGCAACACTAACTCACATTACAGAAATAGGGGAAGATGGTCGCCTCTAATTGAATCCTCTAGTTATAACATGATGGTCTAAAACTCCATTGGGATATCTGGATCTTGGTAATTAACACAAATGTGAGAGAATATCACATTATATGGTTAAAAAACATAAAAAACATGGGAAAAAGTCCATTGGTCACACATTAGGACACTTCATGCACTATTAATTTAAATCCATCCACATCCCACAATAGGAGACAATCATCCCAACAACCATGATTTTTTCAATAGTATACCACTCACGAGAAAACATATCTTCATGAAGGATGTCTTTAACACATAAGAAGGTACATACCATCCATCCAAGGTTCTCGATCCTAACATATATCTCATTATACATGCTATCATGTGAAGGAAATATCCTGATAGGATTTACTATCTTCAAGAAAGAATCATATTGTGATATACCCTTGGATAAGAATTCATAAAAAAAATCATACACTACAAAAATCACATAAATCACTGAACTATAATGAGGGAATTATACCTTTTTTTAGATACATCATTTGAGGAAGTAAATATATTCACCCATATGAGACAACACACCCCAATCTGTAGGTAGGTACCGTACAATAAGGGAATAATAATCATGCCCTATATTGCATCAAATATTGACCTCTATAGATGGAGGAATTGTTCCTTGTCTCATAGGGTAGTGTTGAATCCACTTTAGTATGGGTCACCCTTGGCCTCATCAGGATCAAGGGAGTTCAAATCCCATTCATGAACAAAGAATCCATGTGCTTATGAACAAATGAAATTCTCCAATGCCTATGGGGATTATGAGCTCACATAGACAACAGAAATACAAAAAATATCATATAAAACATCCACCATTGTGTATATAGAACTTTAAACCTATTAAAAATATTATTACCGACCCCAATACAGTATGGGGGACCCGTACTTCATCAGGATTGAGGGTGTATCGAAACCCATGCTCAAATATAGGAACCGTACTCCACGGATGGTATTACACACATATATACATGTGGGGGAGGGGTTAGTAAACTATAAAATATGATTTGATACACCCATATCTCCCTAGAATACACCTTAGATAAAGGAGTACCAACCCCAAGTCCATTAATACCATACAGTCAATAAGAAAACTGAACTTACAAAGACAATCCACTAGTGTAACCTCATAATAACTAAGGTAGAGGATCCTACACCCTACGTAGGTAGTTTGGATACCATCACGAGTGGAGGATCTTACACCCCATTAAACTCATTGGATAGGGAAATACTGAAATTTCTGATATGTGATCCCACACTCTAGGTAAGTAGGGGATATACTGACCCTATCTTTTCTATAGATAGAAGATCATGTGCCTCAAGAAAACACACAAAAACAAAGGGGATATAAACCCTATCCAATAAATAGAATAGAGGATCAAGTTCCCTGATATATGGGGTGGGGGTATACTTACCCTATCCATAAACTGACTAACAATTAGAGGTTTCCACATCCCAAATGAATGGGGAGGGGGAACTAACCTTACTTATATGATGAGGTTTCTCTGATCATCATTCTTGAACCTCATAGTCACCTCTATGAATCATAACCCTCTAGGATCAAAACCACTTTGAATATTCAAAGTGTAACACATGATAATATCACATGTTTACAAGTAATATTTTTGAATTTATCATCTACAGAAGGTGTAACTCACACCTCAAGATAAATAATATTCATAAGGGAAAAAATACTCATTTCATGATGAAATATAAGTGTAGGATTTTTTTCTATGAAAAAAATAATGCATTGGCCACTATAAGGTCCATATAACTACTAAACTATACCCTACAAAAAAATTACTAAGAACTCATCTTAGTCAACAAATCTAACATCACCCAGTCCATCGGGTCCTATCCTGGCCTAACAGTGATATGAGTGTGCCACCCCAAGCCTTCCTCTAATAGGTTTGGTTTTGGGGACTAACACCAAGAAGGTATGACTAAAAATGAAAGGCCTTAACCTATATAAATTACATAAGATATAAATTATGGTCTAAAAAATATCTATATCTATATATGAGAAACATATCTGAATGAAAAAAAAATATACATGCATGAATTTTCTAAAAATCCATAGAAATATAATAAAAATAAAAATATAAAAAGGGAAAATATTCAAGGATCAAGACCCAAAGATATCAGAATGATCTCTAGATACTCAGAATAATGGGATCACTATTCCACACTAAAACTATCCTTAGCACTGTCATCCATGAATCCCACCAGGATAAATCAAAGCTCTGAAACCACTAGATCCACTACTTATACACCAACCAATATCACCATCAACCTGTGGACCATATCCACGAACATAAAAGTTATTGACATAGGAATCATGTAGGGGTGAGTATAAAAATACCCAGTATGACACCCTA
Source organism: Viscum album (assembly GCA_963277665.1). Lineage (NCBI taxonomy): Eukaryota > Viridiplantae > Streptophyta > Magnoliopsida > Santalales > Viscaceae > Viscum > Viscum album. The sequence continues at coordinate 1,101,663,693 of OY728134.1, read as the reverse complement.
AAAACACAAGGGTATTAGGATACAATTCAGCACACAATTTAGGCATGCACTGTACTCTTGTACAATTAAAAGTAAAGATGAGAGAATGTAAGACAATGAAGAATATAAGGCTTCACTTCCCAATAAACCCTTAAACCAAGATCATAAAGAATCACATAATGTCTCTACCATCTACCCACTCTATGGAATGGGGAATTCTCAAATACACCTTATGATAAATGGGAAAACACCTCCCTTGTCCTCATAGTTAGAGGAAAATCCCTCCCTACACATCAACCTTAGCCAAAGACAAATCCCTGACACTCTACATTGGGGTCAAAGAGATTGAATAAGTCCATTAAATGGTAACCACTATCACTATTATAAATTTAAGCTTTCATATATGAGGGTTTCATGTGCCCTCCATTTGGCAGTCATTGTACTTTTTATATCCCCCACCCAAAATTTTCCTCTCTTTCCCCTAGTTCACCCTCCCGTGACCCTACAACCCTCCCACGGCCCCATAACCCCACGATCCCCACCCCCACATCCGCACAACATCATCAAACCATCCCACTACCATAAAGCAATCTTGGCCCCATCATGCCCCACCATTGAGCCCTCCATCCTCCATCGATCCCTCCCACCCACATCGAGCCCTCACACCCCAGTCAATCCCTTTTGTTGAGCCCTCCTTCCACCATTGAGGCCCCATCGTCAATACCTAAAATCAAGGATTACGTCCCCCATTGATCCCACATCTATCCCATGCCACTAAGCCCCCTTATCATTCCCCATCATGGATCCCCAATCCTGTCACCCCCCTTTACCAACGTTCATGTCCTCTCCAAGTGAGTTGTTCAAATTCTATTTAATATTATACATCCAATTTGAATATTTAGTTATTATTATATAGATAATTAATATTTACATAAATCCATTAGTTACCTATTGTCTCATAATCATCCAAACTCTTCCTTTATTTACTGTCAATATAGGATTTGAGGTTTGTGGAAGGATTATGAATTAGGATTCAATCTTTATTCATTATTTAATGTTGTATGGATAAGAGCAATTAATTGGGGTCTTATGTTTGTTTTTACACATATTTTGGTTTCTTAATCATAGTATCACTAATAATAAAAAATAATGTGATTTCGAAGAAATCTTTATGTAGTAGTGTAGTTATAAATATTCCTGTGACAGATTGAATGGGGCTGTTTGATTTTATTTTTCAGTTATTTTTCATTTAATTAACATGTTCAAATGTATTTACTTTTTACCAAGAAGAAAAATGAATCAGGAAATTATTTTAATTTTTTCCCATTGATTTATTTCACTATGTTATAAAAATAATCATATTCTCAGTTTTTTATTTTATTTTTTATATTGCCTTCTTTTCTTCCTAAATTTTTTTTCCAGTTCTAATCTTACAATATTTTCATGTTAATTTTTTTCGTTTACTTAATTTTCATTTTCATTACTTTGAAATGAACATATATTTTTTATTTCTATACTAAATTTAAATGAAACTTGGTTCAAATCATAAAGCACTACAATCTTTTTTTTAATGTTTTTTTTAATTCTCTCTAATATTTTGTTAGTTGAATTATAGTACACCCCATTGTTCCATAGGAAATGCCTCTTCCCATATACCATTAATGTTTAATAGGGAATTTTAGTAATATGTGGAAATTTAATAATGTTTTGGATTAGGATTACAATGTGATTTTTCCTTTCTTTCATATAATTAAGCATTTTATTTTTAAATCCTCAAAAAACAAGTGTTGTTTCCTTTAAACCATATTTCATGGTTCCATATATTTATAATTTTTAATGTATTGTAATTTATATATGAGATAGGGATTATGGTTTTAACTCACCATTTCATGGGTTTTTTTAGAAAATATATATTCATGTATAAGTTTTTTATTTTATTCCATCTTCAGACTAATGGTTCCATTGAATTTTCTAACTGGGATATTAAGAAAGATTCAGAAAATGTGGTTCAACTAAATAGAAATGATTAGAGTTTAAAATTAGATATTTCTTTAATTTTATACAGAATAATTTTTAAGACAACTATAGGAACATCACATTATAGTAATATACATCTAAAATCCCATCATTTTCTAACTAAACATCAGTATGGTGATTTTTGGGTTTTAATTATCTCATCATCGGTTTTTTTATATATGTTATAGAGAAATATTCATTTTTAAAAACATGGATAGATAAATGGTAATGAATATTATATTACATGATTATATAAAGATAATACCAATTTTATTCATGACTAGTAAATTTTACAGAAGATGTATAATTTTGTTGAGAAATTTTCATTTTTTACTTCAAAAATCAAGTTATACTAAGGAAAATTCCATTCTAATCAGAAAAGTAAATTTAATTTCATTAATATATATCCATTTGGTTTCATATAGGGGTGATATAAATATTGGTCGTATAACTTCACTATGAATGGATGTAGATTGAAATGAAAATAATTTATAAGAGTCTGATTGGATGCAAGGATTGTTCTCAAAAGGAGGTGTTGTTATATCATCACACTATTAAACTTATTATTTTTTCTAAATTTAGAAGTGTTTTGATAGTAATGAAAAATAAATGTTAAATGATCATCAAAGAAATAAAGATAAATTAATAATATGAGGGAATAAAGTGAATGAAATATAAGTTAGTTAGAATGAACTAGCCTAAGGTAAATTCACTAAAAATATGTTTATCGCTATTACTATTGTTAAATATAACTCTCTATCATAAAAATTCATTTGATTGAGAAATTTAATGAATCACTCAACCAATATATCTTTATATAATAATGAAAATTACTCCCTGAAATGTATTTCTGTATGAATATGTATCTTTTGAAAAGTGTAGTGGTATCACATAGATGTCTCCATGAAGAAACCACATCACTTCTTCATTTCACAACTCATATATTACGAGGTGTAATAGAGAAAATAACTACTTTATTATTTTAATTTAATCATGGAATGATGATTGAATCATTAGTTTGGGTTTGGATTCCTATCCAATTCTAGGAGAACATTCTCTATTTTTTATTTGGGAAAAAATCATTTCCTATTGATTTAAATTTTAGAGAATTGGTTTTTATATAAAATAAATAATACCTAAGAAAATATTAAAAACATTTTATTGGTATTGAATATTATTATTTGGTAGTTTTGAATCTATTCTTTGGTTTTACTCATATACAACAATTGAATGTATTTATTTTTGGAATTTTTACCCCTTTTTCTTATTTTAATCAATTATTTCTAGGATTTATGTGTGTGTGGGTGCATGAACACATATCCACAGTTAATATATGTAAGATATTTCATTATAATATATATGTTTAAATTCATTGATAAATATAATTTAGAGGTTGTACATTATGATATTTTAAGAGTTCCTCACTGTGTTGAATATAATGTTCATTTTTATTCTTAATTGTGTTATCATATATTATTTTTCCAAATTTGAGAAGTTCCCCAACTGGTTTGGTATCACCATGTTTTTTTCATATCCTTCAAAATTTTATTTATATTTTGGATTCATTGGTTTATATGTTTTAATGATATGATTTTTCTTAGAATTTAAATAATATATTTCAATTATTTTATTTATATTAAATACATATAAGGACAAGAGCTGGATTGATATACCAGATAGGTTTTTTACTAAATAATATAAGGGTATTAATCAATTTATGGATTTTACTAGTATATTTCAAAGCGATTTGATTAGTTTTCCAACATAAAATGTGAAAACAGATATCTCTTCACATAATATAGTGTTAGAGAACATATGTTTTCAAATGGGTTTTTGAAAAACAATAATATATGGTCATGTCATGGAGAAGATTCTATTTCATGTCAACAATTAGAAAGTATTCATATGGATGTTGATTTGAGAAAAATTGATCTTCGGAACATAATTCTCAATGATATGATGTATCAATTTCAACCTGAAGATAGTAATGTCATGAATGATGATGTTGGAAAGAGTAATCCACATTCTTCTTTAGATGGAGAATCATTGAAATTATTTGAAATTCTTGATGATTTATGTATTGAATTACATCAAGGATGCGCTAAATTTAGTAAATTTTTATTCATCGCTGAATTGTTACACCTAAAGGACATGAATCAGTGGAAATACACCTCATTCAACCTGTTGTTGTATTTTTGAAGAAGGTACTCCCTATTGGATCTAAGATTCTAGATTCATTCTATCAACCTCACAAGTTTATTGATGACCATAATTTTACATTTGAGACCATTGATGTGTGCTGGAATAACTGAATGTTTTTTAGAAAATATAATGTGTAATTCAATACTTGTACAATCCATGTAGAAGGCTAAAGAGATTAATCAAGGTAGTCAAATTCTTCCCAGAAGGGTCTTGAATTAATGGAAACAAGTTTCCACTAAGCATATGCGTTATTTATCACTAAAACCAAGACTAAATAGATTATTCATTCGAAATAAAATTGCTAAATTGAGGACTTGGAATTCTGAGAGAAACAAAGAGGTTGATAAATTAACTCACCTAGAAGATTATTCGGCATGGAAAGAGTTGGATCAAATACACACAAACATTTCTTAGGATGACCATAATGTTTTATTATGTTTGGAAGTAGATGGTTTTAACCCATTTAGGTGTATGGTTGGTGTGTCACACAATACATGGATAATGGTTTTGGTTCTATACAACCTTCCCCCATGGGTATGTGTGGAGAACCCATTTTTTACTTTCAACTCTAATTAATGGACTGAGAGGACCTGGTGATAAAATTGATTTTTATAAACAACCTTTGATTGATGAGCGGTATGAATTTTGGGCTAATGGTTTAATGGATTTTGAATTAGCAACTAATGAAATGTTTAGACTCCATGACTCTTTATTATGGACAATTAATGACTTCCCAGTGTATTCTAATTTATTATGTTAGAGTAAAAAAATAGAATTCACATGACCTTGTTGTAATAAATGTAAGAAATATATATGAATTAAACACTTTATAAAGTGATTATATATTGTTCAAAAAAATTTACTTCCTCTATTTCATAGGATTAGAAAATATAGTGTGTTGTTTGATGAGAAAAGAGAGCATGACCCATCACCATAAATAATGTATGGGGTTCAAATTCATACAAAAATTGATCAAGAAAACATTCATACAAGGTATGATTTTCAGGATTTGTTGTCTCCTATATTACCTTATATTCCAACTACAAATGAACAACATAGTCATAATTTGAAGAAGCATATTAATTTTAAAAAATTTCTCATTAGAAATATAATATTTTAAGACATGATTTGGATGTGATTCGTATTGAAAAACAATTTATGTGATAATATATTGTGCACCATTTTAGTCATCAAGGGGAAATCAAAGGACGGTTCTAATGCTCAATGTCATTTCCAAGAAATGGGATTGAGATAACCTTTACATTTATAGCTAGGTGATGGTAATCTTGAATAAATTCCTACTACATAGTACAAAATGAATAAAAAAGAAACAAACATTTCTATCAATTTTGAAGACCATAAAGGTTCCTGATGGTTAGTTATCTAATATTTCCAAGTGTTTCAATATGATGTTCATGAAATTTTAGGGGTTGAAAAGTCATGAAAATCATATTATACTTCAACAGTTAATCCTAATTACAATTCGTGATTTCTTACCTACCCAAGTTTTTGATCCATTGATTGAAGTTTTTAATTTTTTTAGACATCTCTATTTAAGGAATCATCATAATAGTTATTTAAAAAAGAATAAGGATAATACTATGCTTGAACTCTGTCACCAAGAGAAACTATTCCCACCATCTTTTTTTAGGTCACGGTTCACTTGACTATGAATTTAACGGGTGAAGTCATTATTGGAGGTCCCAAGAAATTTATGTGGATGTATCCAATAGAGCGATACTTAAATACATTAAAATGTTATATGCGCAACAATTATTTTCTAGAATCTTCAATTGCTAAGGAATATTTAATGGATGTGTGTACTAATTTTTATGCTTTATTTATTAATGAGGTTGAAACAAAGTTAGATAAAACCACCCATAATAATGAGGGTCCAATTGGATAAGGGATAAAATTTTATATGCACAATGATGATTGGGTTAAATCTCATCGATATGTGCTGTTAAACACTCCATCGGTTATTACATTGATACAATAAGTTGTATAGTTGATCAATTATGACTTATGTTTCTATATTTATTTTATTACTTACCTTTTATTGTGTTGTGATTTAGAAATCATATCACTGAGTTGAAACATTAAAATCCCTATAAAAATAACCATAAAATCAAAGAACATCATCTCAACACATTTTATGAGTGGTTCCTGACTCACATATGTATAAATAATTGATTTAATATTTTTATATTGAAATTGAGTATTATTTTTAAAATACTTTATCCATTGAATTTTGTGAAATTTTCAGATTCACAAGATGTGTGATTTAAGCACTCATATTGTGAGTGAAGAACTCAACCAACTAGTTGATGGCCTATTTATTACAGCTCATCACTACATGTCTTTAGATGCTAACAGATTCTGATTCCATATTAGCGATGTTGATGTGAGCTGAGCCATGAAGGACAATGGTGTTGTTTGTTCATCTATTGATGTAGTTTATTATTATAGATTACTGTGGGATATTATTGAGGTTATTTATGGTTGTGGCTTAAAGAACATATTGTTAAGGTGTGGTGGGTTGATCTAGTTCATGGAAAGAAAGTAGATCACTTCCAATTTATGTCAGAAAACATTCACAATATGCTATATAAATATGACAAAGTAAGAAACAATCCCTTCATACTAACATCACAGGAAGAACAAGTTTACTTTGTTGACATTGATTCTAATTGGGAAGTTGTGGTGAAAATGTATAGAATAGGGGATTTTCTGATTGATCAAGAGGAACCAAATATTGTCTCGTTTAATAATAAAACACTTGACCAAAAAACATTAGTTGTACTAGAAAATGATATAAAATATTCCATAGAGACAATTTAAGGAGATACAATAGACTTACATGATCAGTGAATGATTGTATTTTTTCAATGTTAATGTTTTTAAAAATATTTATGAATTATATGTATAAAAATTGCTTGATTTAACTATATGTTTTTTATTAATTTAGGTATGTCAAAGGGTGTTCATAATGGTTCACTTGATGTTGTCAGTATGTATGATTTTATTTTTTAAAATTAATTTATCATAATTTTGTATAATTATATTTCCCTAATTGTTTTTAAATATTAATTAAAAATTCAGTTATTGGAAATTACATTATGAATTTATGTTTAACATGATCTAGTGAATCTTCTAGCAGATACAGGGGTCCTAGTAGAGGGGTTCTATCCTGAAACTATAGAGCCCAATTGGATGGGTTATATGATGACACCTTTCATCTAGTTGGAGAAGGTGTGAGTGTATTGATTCGTCAGTTAGGGCATATGATATGAGAACCATATAGATTCCCTCTGAAAACTCATGATTGGAAATCATTCCCCTGGGATACGATTGAAAGATTTTTGAGGGAGGTTTAGATAAATTCAATGTTTAATTTTTCATGGCATTATTTTTAATATTATCACAACTATTGATTTCTTTTAATAGGATAATTTAAATCATGTTCAGAAGAGTTTTTTGAAGTATGTATCTCCAATTTTTGAATATTATAGATGTTTTACAAGGGGAGGGTGAAGAGAGATAACTAGATACCATTTTCAGGTATTCCAGACATTCTACAACGAGTCCCTCTGGGTGTTCTTCCCATGCAGTGGTAGGATTTGGTTGTGTTTTGGTCGAGTGAGGAAAAGATGGTAAAATTTATTACTTTTAATCTATAAATGAATCTAATTTTAAGATGTATAGTAACTAAATACATTGAATATATACTGAGTATTCTCATCATTCACATAAATAGGCGATGTAGGACACACCTTATAGACTTGGTACACGACACGTTTCACAACTCAAACATGTTGTAATTTTAGAATTCACTATTCATTCTTATAATAAAAATATCATAGTATAACATGAATATAAATATAAATTTGGTGGACACATTTATTATAGTTACACCAGGGAGGTGAGATGACTGACCAGATGTCGATATGGGTGAGGACGCATTGGGCAGGTGATCTGAATGTTGTTGATGTTATATTAAACAAATTATTTAGTAAAAAATGTATTTATATTTCATATTAATTATTCATATTTTTTCATTAATTAATTATTTATATTCTACAAGATCAGTTTGACACTGATTTAGCAGAGCTTCCAGAGGACAAACATCATAGTACTGTTTACAGAGGTGAGATATTTTAGTATGTCATGGGGTATGACGGCCATGGTTATTATTTGACTAATGGAATTGGTATCCCATGATGTGAAGTTGTTAGAACAAAGGTGATGGGTTCATGAATAGATGTAGGGATGTGAAAAGATACTAAGATAGATTTTGTTGTGCAGGCTATGTAACACAGTACAGATGCACAATTTTAGCAGTTTTGTACAGATATAAGGAAATATTATCATAGAGAACATATATATAATGTGATGATGCGTCTTCCTATTGATGGTGCACAAGTAGTACTATAGGTAAAAAAAGAAAATAAACCATACTCATATTGACATTTATTGATATGATTAAGATACCTAATATTTATATATGCTTTAGGCTCTAGATATAGCCGGTGTACATCGCAGTGAGTTCATTGGTGATCCAGATGAGGATGAACCTCATGCATGAGGTAATTTACATTAACATTTTAATATCATACATGAATTAAGAATTAATAATTATTCCCAAAACTTTAGTTCAATTTACACCTCTTTTCATTTTATTATTTTAATTACTATGATTTATTTCATTTTTTTAAAGTTTACTTGATTTTTAATGCTGATATATTACATACAGTACAATTTATTAAGATTTATCTTCCTTTAAGTTTAATTTGGAGGTTTCCCTATTTTGGTCTCAAGTGATCATATAGAAAGATTGTATAGTCAGTTAAGTAATAATGGAAATTTAGTTATATGGTATGTTATATAATTGTGAAATCTTGTTCATATGATCTATTAAGTGATCATGAAATTTTGGTTACATGGATAATTTACCTAATTTAAACACGCCTAGTTACATCATAAATGTTATAAGGTAAGTCAACCAGACATAGTGGACTTTCCATCTCAATTTTTCAAAGAGATTCTAATGGATCTATTGTTTCACAATTAAATATTTAAAAAAGGGTTGAGATATATCCTTACAAATCAATATTTACTATTGAAAATTTAAATTTATCAGTGGAACAAGTTATTGATTTTATTTTTGGTTTTATACCTATGAAATATAGTGAGAATTATATTAATAATGGTTAATTAATAAATTCTTTATGAAATTTTTTTTCCAGAAAGATATATAATTTCTCAAAACAATTTATCTATTTACTGAATTACATCTAATGAACTATGATAAATTCTTAGATATAACCAGTGCTAGAGTTGTGTCTCTATCACCATGAAGAAATCAAGATTATATTTTATTGAATATTTGTAGAAATACTAAAATTAGTTCATGAAAATTGGAATTATAAAAATCAGTGTACACATGTTAGAAGATTGAGGATGAGTAAGTTTCAAATACAAATCTGGGGGTGATCTTTAGAAAAAGATAAAATAAATCCATTGTCTAAAAGGAAATAGTTGACCATTTGTTAACATAATGTATCAAATTCATAACCTAAACTTATTTTCTAGAATCTATGTGGATGTTCTATAATGATTAAGAAATAGGGATGTCAAGTTTATTGTGAGTGATATAGGTTTCTAATACAAGTCTTATTGAAGTTCATAATATTTTAGAATATTTTTGAATAATTTAATGCACTATTTTATGATGAAAAACCTCAAAAGAATTAATGATCAACTAGTTTAAGGAGAAATATGACAATTTTTTCACATAAAGGGAATGCACTGCCCATGAAACCCCAAAGGGGAATCTGTATTTTCTAAAACGGAAGATGAAATTTGTGACATTGGTGGATCTCAACGACATGATTTTATAATATGTTATCTATTGAATGTTTTCTCTGAAATATGACTATAAAGTATGAAATGTGTGACATCATGTAGAGATAATTAAGATTCAATACTAATTAAAGTCATTATTTTGGGAATATAAAGATAGAATAAGATCATATTTTCTAGATACTATGTTTTTCATGATGAAATATGAGTAAATAGAAAGTTTCAATATCACATATTGGATATAATCACATAAAACCTTATTAAGGTATTAAGCATAGATTTTCTGAAGAAAATGAGTTTGAGTCTCTCATAATAGATATTTTGTTGATTAAAGTGAGTTGGATGGTAGGTAGTCTCCCCTAGGGCAATCTATACCATTTCCACCTTCTACTTCTTCTATCTCTTTTCATACTAAATAATTGAATGAGTTAAAACCCATTTTGATAAATGTAATTATGTAGCTCTTACTTGGTTTTGGAACTTCTATGGAACCCATTTGAGAATTAAAAATCTCAAGTATTGTGTCCCATGTAATTTCTCACTTTCAAAAAAGAATATCTATCAGCATAGATCATAATAATAATGAGATTAAGCATTTAAGACCTATAGATAGTGGAAAATGGAATTGTTATTCTAGGTACTACTCCTTATTTAATGTCTAAACCTAATATAAAACCTTATACAACCAAATAAAAACAACCCATGGATACACAAGCCATTCAAGACCCTAATACAGTTTTGAAAGGTTTAACACCCTTTAAAAACATGCGGGGGGTCAAAAACAACTGAGCGACCCCTAAATGACTTAGAATCAGACAAAAAAACCATTTAGTGAATTGTAAAATGTTCAAGTAGACATTATGTCAATCATAGGTTTTATTTGTCCAGGTTGATGGAAAATATACTTTTAGTGTCCTAAAACGCCAAAATGTGTTCTTAATGGTAAAATATATGTAAAAAGACAACATAATGACTTTAAATCACAATAAAATCATATTATTATTATATAAATTTACAGAAATGGAAAAAGGGATATTTCCATGGTTCAAAACCGTGGAAATAGGCCCCAAAATCGTGTCCATAGGCTACGACCATAGTTTTGGCCAACCGTTTCTGCTATCACCGTGGCAGTATGTCCCTGCTTATTGCCACAGTTTTAACTGTGGAAATAGCTACCTATTTCCATGGTTTTGAAAAATGTGGTAATAGGCCTCAAATTTGTCATCGTGGCGCTTGACCTATAGCCACTGTTTAAATCGTGGCAATAACCTCAGAAAATCGTGGTAATAGCCAAAATTATAATTGTCCCCAGCGGGTTTCGATCCCTACACCTCCACCATGAAATCCATTGCACTTACCACTACACCGCGCCATAATTCGGGTATATATATATATATATATTAGGATATCTATATTAATAAAAACCATGGAAATAGACGAAAACCCAGGGTGATAGGGCATCCCGTCAAATTTTGTGTGGGAAGTTTTGTTCCCGTGGAAGCGCGAGAACCCTATTGTCACGACCCGTACCACGGGGCTCGTGCCGTGACTACCCCAATCCCACCTTCCATAGGCTAGGGGCTGGAGACTAGCACCAAAGGTGTAATTACCTAGAACCGGGAAGGCATTGCCTTTATAGACTATAACACACACAACAGAGCACACAGGTGGATACAAAACACTAAGTAAACTGTATAACAAAAAAGTACTAAAAAGTAAAAGGGGCCGGAAATACAATCCCAACTATAAAGTACAAGGAAATGGAAGTACAAATACAACTGATGAAAGGAAAAATAGTTGTTGGGTCATCCTCTAGAATTCCTACCTGAAGGGTAGGTATAGATAGCCTCCTCAGTACTCTACGTCCTTCAGTCTCATTTGTGTACTGACTCATCATAAGGTCCACCTCCAGGTACCATCTAGTCCTAGTACTCTCAACCTCAGTAATCGTTTTCCACCGTCTACATCCAACACAATGAGGGGTGGGCATAGATCATGCAGGGGTGAGTATAACTATACTTAGTAGGGACACCGATACCCTCAAGTTCTCACAAAATCCAACAAGGATAAACCACAAAGTATGAAATAAATAGATAACCCCACATAGGTATATGCCCATACATATACCTAAGTTATCAAATAATCCATCTCAATCATGAGGAAAACACAAAAGTTACTGACTCAGCTCACACATGTATACAACTTTTTTAGAGAGTTAGAGATGACTAGATATAGCCACTAAATCATCTATTCTGTCGAACCCACGTAGGATCCTGGTACAGAAATCAGAGCTGTCAAACCCACGTAGGATCCTGGAACAGTAGTCAGAGTTGTCGAACCCATGTAGGTTCCTCAAACAGTAGTCCGAGCTGTCAAACCCACGTAGGATCCTAGAATAGCAGTCAGTCTTATCAAACCCATGTAGGATCCCTTTATCACAATGCAGTCAGCCATAGGATTCCGCACATAGCACGCTTGATTTCGGGAGGGTCTGATCCTTAAGCCAAGTGTCTATACATCAAATTACATGAAGTCCAAGTTGATGTATCCAAAATATTCGTCCTACACTAAGATACCCAAAGTGACAGACGACGTGTCAATTGGACACCCGATCTGAGAGTGATTGGCATTTCTGTTTCGAGGGCCCCGTTGGATTTACATTCGATCCAACCCGGCTGTACCCCAACATTGTCCAAACCTCATGTGGGGTATGCCAAATGAACTGTCTCCCCCCAAGATTTTTGTCACCATAGATGGTTCGTCAATCATATGCACGTCGCTCAAGTTATGGGCAAAAGAGTGGAAACGGGTCAAAGTGGGTCCAGGTCCATTCCAGCCCAGTCGGACCGACCCGGCCTGACCCAGCCCAATACGGGTCCGGAATGGGGTCTGACCCAGTCCGCGGGTCCGACCCGGCCCGTGGGGGCGGCCAGGCCCACACTGGGTCTGGCCCGCGCTAGGTTCAAACCGCGCTAGGCTCGGCCCGCGTGAGGCCCGCTGCTAGCGGCCCATGGGGTCCACACTACTCGCATCTAGGGGGGAGGTCGCACCCCATGGAATCCCAAATGGGTTAGACGTTTGGGGGGGGGGGGGTCAAAACCGGCTCCACGTGGTGTTAGTCCTTGTCATGTGAGACCCACGTGGAGGGGTCCTACTGTTCCCAGCTGGTCGAGCGGTAATCCGCCTCCCGCGCGACACGTTTGCGGCGTGCCTCCTCCGACAACCATCAGAGCCAGCCACCCGTCCCACGCTGCTACAGCCTCACCCTCTTCCACGTGGCGCGCGCTGCGCCTCACATTCTTCGGCAACCCAGTGGCCCGTTCCGCTGGTTCTTCTCGTGGTCAGCCTTGTGTCATCCACCACTTCTCCACTGCACCCTGTCGGCCGCGGTCTGATCCTCCAGCGGCGTGGTTGTGCCACCTCTTTCCATGCGGTTGGCCGGAGTGTCTGTCACCCTGTCCTTTTTTCCACCGGTGACGTTTGTCGGTTCCGACCGCCCACAAACCTTCCACGGGTCACCGGATGAGTTTGGGTGGAGCGATTATCATTTGGAAGGTGTGCACTCCTGAGGATGTCGCCTTCGATCCACAGCCATTGTTGACGAAAATCTCCCATCCTAAACTCATGTCGCGTTTAGCGTCAAATTCCACAGAGTAAGGCAGAGGGGTCAGGCCATGTTCATTCAGCCCGCACCCTCCACGTTAGAGTGATAGAATGAGGTTTTTAATAATAATTATCGATGGAAAAATAAGAATGACAAACAAAAACAAAGTTCAAACCCCTACCTTTGCTCTTTTTTCATTGACGGAGTCATGGGGAAGAAAACGGTGTTGTCGTCGTTCGCCACGTCGGCCACACACTTCCAATCCCGAGCTCGTGCATTGGTTCATTGACGACGATGAGGAGGGAAGGTCGGTCAAAGACGTCCCACGTCGGTAGGTGTCCGTGGATGAAGGTCGAAGGAGATCGTTCTTCTTAGTCGAAGGTGTTCTTCATTGGGAGAATCCTTCGTTGCCGAGAGCTTTTCTTCCTAAGCTCTCTCTTCTCTAAAATTTCACCCAAAAAAAATGCCACGGAAAAATTATAATATCCTATTAAATCATTAGCATAATATTTAAAATGGGTGAGTGAAATTAGGTTGGCTCCACTTAATTAATGTGTAGGATTTGGAAAAAATTAAGTGTTGGGGAGTTGAAGAGGCTCCCCCACACTTAATGGAAGGTGGAGAGTTTCTCCCCATTAAAGGGGAGTTTCATGGGGGGTTTAACCCTGGGTGGTCCCCAAGGAAATAAACAAAAAGAGGAGGTTTAGACTTCAGCTGGGTCCCACCACCATAACCTCTCATGGGAGTATAATGTGTGGTGGTCCCCACCTCCAACTTCCACATGGAGTTTTTTAACCAACAAATAAAAAAAAGGTTCACATATTTATTTTTATTTTATCCATTCACTAAAAACCCAAAAACTATCTTTCACTCTCAACCCACTGCCATCGAGGTGAAAGTCTCCTTAAGAGAATATCGGCACTGCGAGTTCAACGGTGGCCTCAGATTTCAATTCCAAGCAACGGTTCAAAAGTTATAAAAACCTACTCATACGTTTACTGAACATACCCAAAAAAAACTTCCAAAATTGATTATAGGCACACTGGGCCTCAGAATCATGCGTTGTATATTTTCACAGACTCGTAAAATTTCCATTTAATTAAAAAAATATGGAAATTTCCAATGTTTACATTCTCCCCACCTCAGGGTTTTACGTCCTCATAAGCTACAACTCGAACTAAGGGAACAAGTGGACATATTGAGCACGCATCTGAGCCTCCCGCTCCAATGTGCTCTCCTAAGGTTCTCATGCTGCCAGTGAATGCACACTAGAGGTATCGACCATCCACGTAGGACTTGATCCTACCGATCCTCAATCTCTACTGGAACCTCTGTAAAAGTCACCTCATCGTCGACGCTCATCTCCCCATGGTCAATGATGTGAGAAGTTTCATGCACGTATCTCCTCAGCCAGAATACATGGAACACATCGTGCACCCGCTGAAACTGAGGTGGAAGAGCTAAGTGGTATGCCACCTCACCAACTCTGCTGAGGACCTGAAAAGGTATGATGAATCTGGTAGATAACTTGTCGCCTCGGCCAAATCTCTATAAACCTCATCGAGGTGAGACCCGTAGAAAGACGCGGTCACTATCCTCAAACTCCAAAGGTCTCCATCTCCTATCGGCATATGACTTCTGCCTACTTTGTGTAGTATTTATCCGCTTCTGGATGATCTGCACCTTCTCTGTAGTAGGTCGTACCATCTCTGGTCCCACCGGTGCTGACTCCCATGGGTCAGTCCAGCACAAGGGTGATCTTCAAGTTCGCGCGTATAACGCCTCAAAAGGTGTCATCCCTATGGTGGAGAGATAAATATTTTTTTATTCAAACTCAACCAAAGGTAAGTGATCCTCCCAGCTGCAACCAAAGTCGAGGACACAGGAACAGAGCATGTCCTCGAGGGTCTGAATGGTCCGCTCAGCCTCATCATCTATCTGAGGATGGAAGGCAGTTCTTAGATGAAGCTACGTCCCGAATGCCTCGTACAACCCCTTCCATAACCGGGAAGTAAACTATGCGTCACGATCAGATACAATAGAAGAAGGTACTCCATGTAGTCACACAATCTCCTGAACATAGAGGTGTCCCAAGCTCTCTACTGAACCCTGCTCTTTGATCGGTAGGAAGTGGTCCGACTTGGTGAGTTGGTCAACGGTCACCCAAATCTATTTGTGACCCCCGGATGTACATTAAAGTCCTGCCACTAAGTCCATGGATATCTCATCCCACTTCCACTCTACGACTACTACAGGACGAACCAATCCTACGGGTACCTGATGCTCTATCTTCACTTGCTGACAAGTGAGGAATCAAGAGATGAACTGTCACATCCATAACTTCTTTCAAATGTATTTTTCATTTAATTTCCATTATTTCTTTGTTTTGGGGGGTTTCCATTCATTTTGGTGGAAATGGAGGGTTTTCAAAATTTGGGACAAACTGTGAGCCCAATTCCAGATTTAAAACTAAATTTTATTTCTTTTATAACTCCTTAATTTTTTAACATTTTTCATCCATTACACATCCCACTTTTTCTCCTATGGCCTATCCAAATCACCATGTCCATTGGGACCCTTTTTGAACCCATTAACGTTTTGGGTTTGAGTGAATTAATTTGGAATTGGGCTAACCCGTGATCCATTTCAAGTTTTAAATTTTCTTTAAGTCTTTAATCAATTTCTCATTTTTTACTATATTCATGTGATTCTACACCCCACCTGAAGCCAAAATCCCAAGACTCGCCCCCATTGTTCAGTTTTCCACTTTGGACCTCATTTGCCTCACGGAGAAGGGAAAAACATCTTAGGGTTCCTCAAATCGTATAGATTTGAGAAGGTAAGTTGATTCTTTCATTAATCTTTTAATTTCCACTCTATTTCCCCCATTTCAGTCCCTACTTGACCTCCTCATCCCCATTATAGCCTCCATATAAGGTTTGGTTTCTTGGAGATTCAAATTGTTGTGTATTTGGCTCATTTGATTCAAGATGTTTCAAGTAAGTGTTTCTTTCCTTGATTTCTTCCCCTTACTTAGGGTTTCCTTCACCCTTTCTGGAAGTTACTCATGTCTAAAAGTTGAGGTTAGGAACTAGGGTGTTATTTGGTGAATTGTTTGTCAAATATTTTGGTCTAGGTCTGGATTTATCTTCCATGAGGTGCGGAGGTGGTGCAGTTGATGTTTCGCACCATGTTTTGAGGGTTTTGACATAAAAGGTAGGTGATTCCATTTGTAATCATTTCTATATGAGTTAGTTTTCATTAATTAATTATTATGCATGTTCCTAATATGTTTTTTGTGGTGCAAAAATAGTTTATGTTGGATTTGGTTAAGCATTTATTTTTATAGTTTCATTTTAGCTTAAAATATGGTGTTTTTCATGTGTAACCCTTTGGGTATTGTTTGGGTGTGTTTTATAACATATGAAATAGGTTTAATAAATCTTATTTGGGCTGAAAATTCTTATTTGTTAGGGTATTGGTGTTCCGTTATGTTTTAAAGAGGTTTTTTAATGGTTTTAAGGTGTAAAACCATATTGTACTTCTTGAAAGTGATTTTGAAAACATGTGTTTTTCATGTGGATCTTTTGTGGTATTATTTGAGGTGTTTTTGTAACACTTGGGGGTAGTCTAATAAATGTTTTTGGGGATGAAAATTCTGTTTTTAATTTGTATGGGTGTGATTTCTTCCATGAAATATAGTTTTGAAATGGGTTTTATGTGAAAAGCTATGGTACACTCTTGAGAATTGTTTTATGAAAGTTTTGAATGGTTTAAGGATTTATATAAGAGGTGAAACCATATTGGAAAACTATTTTGGATTGTTTATACTTTAAAATGGACCATTTTAAATGTGAATAGTTCTATCATGTGATGTGTATCCTCTTGTAAATGTTTTATAAAAATATTTAATTGATTTACTGAAATGTGAAAGAGGTGTGAACGTGATGTGGGTTGTTTGTGTGAGTATGATGTGAAAAATGGTTTTTGTTTATAAAAAGGGTTTTATGAAACATGTGAGTGGGATGTTATGTGATGTTTATCATATTTGGAGGGACTTTATAAAATTGTTAAAGGACGTATTGGATTGTGAAAGTTATGCAAAAAAGTTTTGTGGGCTATTTTGGTGTGAGTTTGATTTCAAAATGCCTTTGAATGAAAAGTGGAATTTGTGACTTGTGTGATGTACATGGGGATGTTTGGTTAATGTGTGATGTGGAAGTGATATTTTCATGTGAAAACTATATTTCTTGTCTTGTTGAACTTTCTTGAGCACAAAGGGAAAACCTGAGTATCTAGGTGGGTGGACGTGTACTAGTATGCTTGTTAATCCGTGGGGTTTGCCCTTGGTTTTACTTAGCAAGATTAATTCTTAAAACTCTATCTAAACAATGATGATGATGATTGGGGACCACTAGGTTATGGGTATGATCCCTACTAGTGGATATTGCATGAGAAAAAATATTTTTTGTGGTTACTCTCACTGAGATACGAGGTACTTGGGACCCAAAACTAGCTAGTGCCTAGGGGTTATTTCATACTGCTTGTGCTCATTTGATCCTTTATACTTACCATCGGTATATGGTATATTTGGCTGGAAAAATTTAGTATCTTTTAAATTTTTTTAAAAGTGTTTATTATTTAAATTATGCCACTTGAAAACTGATTTTTTTATGTTTCATCTTTTAGAAATTGTAACTAGAAATTACTTGTTTTTGAAAACATGAATGCTTTTCATCTATGAATGTTTATCACATGGAATCTATTTGTGGTGGTATCCTAATGGGAATTTTCTCACACCCTACATACACCCTTAGGTGTAATTAGACTTGTTTATTTTTTTGTCGCAAGTTTGGGTACAAATTTTGTGCCAACAGTTCGGGTTTTCACCGGTCATTCATGATGCGGTGTTGTGGAGATGGCTTGAGGCTGATGCATCTTGCCATTTTGAGGTTCTTGGGATGTTCATTTTTGGTTTTTTACCTTTTTTATAGTCCTAGTGTGTTTTTTTAGACTATGTAATACAGTTATGAATTTTTCTAAAACATTGTTTGGTTTGAAAAATCTAGATTCATTTTATTGGATTCATTTGTTATATTATGTTTATAAACATGGGTAAATTATTCCCAATTCTTATTTTTTGATACCTGGGCACTTATACCAGTCAATGGGGAGCGGGAACGCCCTTCGGGCCTTGTCACAGGCCAGTTTTGTTGCCGGTTTTGGTGGCGATAAGATTTGGTTCGTGACAAAATGGTATCAGAGGAGGTTCGCTATTTTTGGGTCATGTTTTTTGGGGAATAGTCGGGATAGTATGGATTTAGGATTGTCAGGACTTGGAATTTTGGTCATGAGTAGTGTGTCTGATCACCACACCTAATGACTGGATTCAATTCTCCAGGGGAAGTCGAGACCTTTCGGAGTCCTTTGGTTTTCTTGGTTTAATGATGACTAGGGGAAATTAAATGAGAGTTGGGTTAATGGTCTCTATGAGCTCAAAGGGCCTGGAAAGCCATGTGGAGTTGGGGATATTCCCTAGAACACTCTCTATGATAGTGAAGTGATTGAAATATGGCCTCCAGCCATATTTCCAAGTCACCCACTGAAACTAGTTTCCTCTCGCATTGTCTTGTGTTCTTTAGTTTTCAAATCTTGGAAATTTGGTTTTAAAGTGACTTAGTTTTAAGAAGTGAAAAGTTTTCGTGAAATTATTTTCAAATAAAGAGGGAATGATTTGATTTATTAAATGGTGGAACTGAATTTTCATAATTATTTTGAAATGAAAAATGGTGTTCTTATACCTCTTTTGAAATCAGGAACTATATTGAAGTTGGTTTTGAAAAAGTGTTTCCAATAGAGTTTTCTAAACAATCAAAGTGTGTTTTAATGGGATGATATGTTTTTGAAATTTACGTGAATAACATGAAAGGGAGTCCTTTTCTAAATGTTTGTGTCTTTGTAAAATGTTTTGTAAGATGTGAATTGGTATTTTGATCTTGTGGTTAGCAGTTTTGAGAAAAAGGATGTGTTGGTTAACCATTTTTTTTTCAAAGTGGAATGAATTTTTCTTTTAACCATTGGTATTTTCATGAGATACCACATGCATGGGGTTATATGGGATGATGGATGGTTGATGGCATGACTGGATGCGTGCCAGGATGGATATGAGGAGGGTGCTCGGTGTGGCACATAAACATGCATGTGTGAGGCTCATCGGGTACCATCGGTGGATATGCTAACCGCTAAACCGTTTTTTTTCAAAGAGATGTTTTTAATGAAAAACAATATGTCTTGTTGAATTGTTTGGGATTGTGTATATTATGTGTTTTTGGAAAATTTTGATTTTGTGGGATGTTTTGAGTCCATGAACCCCTCTTGTTCGAACTGTGTTTTAGGTTTGTGTTTGGATGAAAAGTAGGGTAGAAGGATCCGTTAGTAGTATCTTCTGAGATATGTTTCAGGACACCTTTTCGGTGGTTTCCATCATGTTTTTGGATCTGGTTTGTGGAATGTTTTGACCAATGGACCACCTTGGTTGGGTCCTTGAGTTCTCTCATTGGATAAGGTACGCCCCCATTAAGGGTTAATGCACAACTGAAGTGCAACCCATATTGATTCACCATTGGAAAATCCTCAAGTTGATCAATATAAGGAATATTTTATCGATCTTTGTTGATTGATTCTACACCCATTCATTTTGTTGATTTTTTGATCCTCTTTTAGTGGGATTGTGGTTGTGGAAGGTTGAAAGAGACCATAGTTTCTTAAGTTTCTTGATTCATCGAAGGTGGAAGTGTTCTGGGGTTGTTAGTGTGGATGAGTGTCTTGATGGTGTCTAAGAGGTCCTCTGGGTTCTTCATAGTTTATTTTAAGTAAGAGTTCTTGTTAAACCACCAATTTTTGGATTTTGGTCATGAGAGGCTATTGTGTCCACTTTTTGGACTTGTCTATTGTTTAGGGACTTGGAAAAAGGTCTCGTTCCATGTATTGTTTCTATCAATCGCAAAGTTCATGTTCGGTGATGCATTGTGATGTTGTGTGCTCATTTGACCGTAAAGGTGAATGTTGCGCAATCCTTTTAGGTTTTCTTTTATGTAAGGAGTATGTCTCCTTTAGGAAAAACATCAAATCCTCTATCTTAGAGGAAGGTGTTTATACATGTCCTACCCTTCTGTTTTTTCTCACCCAAAGAAACAAGGTGCGATGTGTGTGCATCTTATGATTCCTTGTTTTAGTGAAATGTCAGGTTTTGGTAAAGTGAGTTATGGAGTGTGTTATGTCTTGTTGAACCCATCGGGGTATGTGGTGTAGTTTTTTATGGAACTGAAAGAAGAAGTTCCACATAGGGGTTTCCATAGCCTAACTGTGAGGCCGAAGATGCTTTAATATTTTGAGCTCCAGCCACAGGTCCCAGAGAGAAGTTGGTGCGTAGTCAGGGGAAACTCCAGTGTTGTTTAAACCCTTGTACAAAGTTTTTTCCTCAGTATGAATGATAAGAAGAGTTTAATCCTATAGTGTCATCATCTTTCTTATATTGTTCTCATTCGGTGGAAATAGGTGGAGGGACTTGTACCCATGTCATCACCCAATATCTACCCCCCCTTTGGGTTCATTTGAGTCTTTGGAGAATGGATTGAAATTTTTATAGATAGGATGAGCATGCGGTTTGTGCACAATTAGTTGTGACCATGTTCCAGGAAGCCATGCAGAAAGAATGATCTGCACAATTAGTGCACGGTTTCCCAAACCGTGTGGACTCACTATGAATCCTTCCAAAATCATTAAATTTTTGGGGTCTTTTCGTGTTGGCCCATGCAGTCAGTTAAGATGGTTATTTCTTGTGGTGGGGAGACCCACCATGGGTATCATGCATATTCTTTTGGAAATTTCTAATGCATGTATACCCCTTGTACTAGGGATTTTGTTCGGGCCTCCCCCAGTTAGTGTTCTGATTCTGTCTCGGGAAAAAATTTAAGTTGTCTCTTATGGTGGGGAGCACATTTGTGTCTCTTCATACGAGTAACTCAGATTTTCTCCTTGGTCTTGTCTTGGAAGTAGGTATTATCATTTGGAGATATCTAACTACCTACATATTCCTTGGGAAAACATTGAGATTGGAGAGTGCCCAATGTTTTAGTTATAGTAGGGTAAGTGTAACTTTGTTTGATGTTGTTGTTTGTTTAGGTAAATTGATTGATTATTGTTAAGATTTTTTTGAGGAGTTTTCATTTGGGATAAAGCCTGAATTTTCTTGATTGTTTGAAGAAAGTGGTGTATGTTTTGGTTGTGAGAGTAATCCTTCCTTAAATGACCACTAGAGGTGTTATGGCCTTTGGGGGTGAATCTTGGCAAAGAATTACTTCTTGGTTTATCAATTGGGTTTGGTTTTTGTATTTGGCCTTGCTGTGGGTTTCCGGGGACGAAAAGTTTTATGGTGGTGAGAATTTTGACATCCATAACTTCTTTAAAATGTATTTTTCATTTAATTTACATTCTTTCTTTATTTTGGGGGTTTTCCATTCATTTTGGTGGAAATGGAGGCTTTTCAAAATTTGGGCCAAACCGTCATCCCAATTCCATATTTAAAAATAAATTTTATTTATTTTATAACTCCTTCATTTGTTAAATTTTTTCATCCATTCAACTTTACCCTTTTCCTCCTATGACCTATCCAAATCTTCATGTCCATTGGGACACTTTTTGAACCCATTAACATTTTAGGTTTGAGTGAATTAATTTGGAATTTGTCCAACCTGTGATCCATTTCCAGTTTTAAAGTTTTTTAAGTCTTTAATAACATACTCATTTTTTACTGTATTTACGTGATTCCACCTCCCACCTAAAGCCAAAATCCCGAGCCTCACACCCATTATTCATTTGTACACTTTGGACCTCATTTTCCTCGCGAAGTAGGTCAAAACTTCTTAGGGTTCCTCAAATCTTCCAGATTTGCGAAGTTAAGTTGATTCATTCATAAATATTTTAATTTCCACTCTTTTTCCCCCATTTCAGTCCCCACTTTACCTTCTCATACCCATTAGATCCTCCATATTAGGTTTGGTTGCTTGGAGATTCAAATTTTGGTGTATTTGGTTCGTATGATTCGAGATTTTTAAAGTAAGTGTTTCTTTCCTTGATTTCTTCCCCTTCCATAGGGTTTATTTCACCCTTTCTTGAAGTTTCTCATGTCCAAAAGTTGAGGTTCGAACCTAGGGTTTGATTTGGTGTCTTTTTGGTCAAATATTATGGTATAGGGATGGATTTATCTTCCTTGAGGTGTGGCGGTGGCGTGGTTGATGTTTCACACCATGTTTCGAGGGTTTTGACATAAAATGTAGGTGATTCCATGGGTAATAATTTCTAGATTAGTTAGTTTGCTTGAATTACTTATTATTCAAGTTCCTAATATGCTTTTTGTGGTGAGAAAACTATTTATGTTGGATTTGGTTAAGCATTTATTTTTATAGTTTCATTTTAGCTTAAAATTTGGTGTTTTTCATGTGTAACCCTTTGGGTATTGTTTGGGTGTGTTTTATAACATATGAAATTGGTTTAATAAATCTTGTTTGGGCTGAAAATTATGATTTGGTAGGGTATTGGTTTTCCATTAGGTTTTAAAGATGTTTTTTTAATGGGTTTAAGGTGTAAAACCTTATTTTACTTCTTGAAAGTGATTTTGAAAACGTGTGCTTTTCATGTGGATCTTTTGTGGTATTGTTTGAGGTGTTTGTATAACACTCGGGGGTAGTCTAATAATTTTTTTTGGGGATTCCAATTCTATTTTGAATTTGTATTGGTGTGATTTTGTCCTTGAAATATGGTTTTGAAATGGGTTTTATGTGAAAATCTTTGGTACACTCTTTAGAATTGTTTTTTGAAAGTTTTGAATGGTTTAATGATTTATGTAAGAGGTGAAACCATATTGGAAAACTATTTTGGACTACTTATAATTTCAAATGGACCATTTAAAATGTGAATAATTCTATCATGTTATGTGTATCCTCTTGGAAATGTTTTATAAAAATGTTTAATGGATTTACTGAAATGTGAAAGAGGTGTGAACGTGATGTGGGCTGTTTGTGTGAGTGTGATGTGAAAATGGATTTTGTTTATAAAAAAGGTTTTATGAAACATGTGAGTGGGATGTTATGTGATGTTTACAATATTTAGTGGGAATTTATAAAATTGTTAACGGATGTGTTGGATTGTGAAAGTTATGCAAAAAGTGTTGTGGGCTATTTTGGTGTGAGTTTGATTTCAAAATGCATTTGAATGAAAAGTGGAATTTGTGACTTGTGTGATGTAAATGGGGCTGTTTGGTTAATGTGTGATGTGGAAGTGATATTTTCATGTGAAAACTATATTTCTTGGCTTGTTGAACTTGTTTGATCACAAAGGGAAATCTCGGGTATCTAGGTGGCTGGATGTGTACTAGTATACTAGTGAATCTGGGGGGTTTGACCTTAGTTTCACTTAGCAAGATTGACGCTTACAACTCTAACTAAACTATGATGATGATGATTGGGGACCACTAGATTATGGGTATGATCCCTACTAGTGCCTCATGCATGAGAACATATATTTTTTGTGGTTACTCTCGTCGAG
Organism: Viscum album; assembly: GCA_963277665.1. Classification (NCBI taxonomy): domain Eukaryota; kingdom Viridiplantae; phylum Streptophyta; class Magnoliopsida; order Santalales; family Viscaceae; genus Viscum; species Viscum album. The sequence continues at coordinate 1,101,639,425 of OY728134.1, read as the reverse complement.
ATACGAGGTACCTACGACCCACAGCTAGCTAGTGCCTAGGGGTTATTTCCTAATGTTTGTGCTCATTAGATCCTTTATACTTACTATCGGCATATAATATATTTGGCTGGAAAAATTCAGTAGCTTTTGAATTTATTTTAAAAGTGTTGATTCTTTAAATTAGCCTACGTGAAAACTGATTTTTTCATGTTTCATCTTTTAGAAATTGTAACTATAAATTACATTTTTTTGAAAACAAGAAAGCTTTTCATCTTTGAATGTTTATCACATGGAATATCTTAGTGGTGGTATCCTACTGGGGATTTTCTAACACCCTAATTACACCCTTGGGAGTAAGTAGACTTGGTTATTTTTGCTGTCACAGGTTTGGGTACAACTTTTGTGCCAACAGTTCGGGTTTTCACCAGTCATTCATAATACGGTGTTGTGGAGATGGCTTGAGGGAGATGCCTCTTGCCATGTTGAGGTTCTTGGGCTATTCATTTTTGGTTTTGTACCTTTTTTATAGTCTTGGTGATTTTTTTTAGACTATGTAATTCAGTTCTGAATTTTTTTTAAACATTGTTGGGTTTGAAAAATCCCAATTCGTTTTATTGGATGCATTTGTTGTTTTATGTTTATAAATTTGGGTAAATAGTTCCCAATTCTCATTTTATGATATCTGGGAACTTTTGCCAGCCCATGGAGATCGGGAATGCCCTTAGATACTTGTCATGGGCCGGGTTTGGTGTCGGTTTTGGTGGCGATCAGATTCAGTTCGTGACACGAACTCTGCTACTACTTTGTTCATTCCTGGCCACCAGTGATGTCGTCGAAGATCTTGGTACATCTTCACCAATCATGGATGTACCGCTAGAGGAGATGTGTGGAACTCCCACAACACTTCCTCCTGAAGTGACACTGGTACCATGGTACGTCCTCTGAATAAGATGATGTGCTCCCCACCTTCAGAAGATCCATCAGGTGCCTATCCTGTGGATATCTGAGCACATTGTGTCTCGCTGTCAGCGTCCCCATGCTGCACCTACCTAACTCGCTGAAGAAGTGGGTGAGTGACTGTAAGAGGCTGTAGGAAGGCTTCTCCATCTCTATCCACAAAGGATATCTTTAAAGCATCCATCTGATATGTCGCATTGCCTAGCAGTTGAATACCAGCTATCATGATGAGTGTATCTGCAACAATGTTCCCCTTACCAGGAGTATAGACTATCTCTAAATCATAGTCCTGGAGGAACTCAACCCAACACCGTTGTATCAGGTTTAGGTCTTTTTAAGAGAAGATATACCTGAGACTCTTGTGATCAGATTACACGGTAAAATGCTCTCCCATCAGATAGTGTCACCACATCTTCAATGAGAATACCACTGCAGCAAACTCCAGGTCATGGGTAGCATAGTTCTGCTCATGCTATCTTAGCTGTCGTGAACCATAAGCGATCACTGCTCGCTCCTAAATTAAGACACATCTGAGTCAGGTCCCTGATGCGTCGCAGTAGACTACATAACCAATGCCTTCCTCTAGAAGCCTCAAGATGGGGGAACTAGTCAGCCTCTACCTCAGCTTCTGGAAGCTCTGTTGGCATCTCTCCGACCACACAAAGGGTTTCCCCTTCTTCATCAAGGCAGATAGTGGTGCTGCAACTCTGGAGAAATCTGGCACAAACCTCCGGTAATAACCAGCCAAACCCAAGAAACTTCGTACCTCCTTCACACTTCTGGGTGGCTCCCAAGTAATTAACACCTCAATCTTCAATAGATATACTACAACTCCAGCCTCCGAGATGATATTTCACTAAACGTGAACTTCTCTGATCCAAAACTGGCACTTTGAGAGCCTACCATAAAGTTGGTGCTCTCAGAGTGTGTCTAGTACTACCTGCAAATGGTAGGCGTGCTCCTCCTCAGTAATCGAGTTGATCAGAATGTCGTCGATGAAGACTACAACAAATTGATCGAGGTAAGGCTAGAAAATCTTGTTCATGAGACCCATAAAAACTACTGGTGGTTACTCCGAATGGAAATATCAAGAACTCGTAGTGGTCGTACCGACATCTCAAGGTCGTCTTATGCACATCCTCGTCTCAAACTATGAGCTGGTGATAGCCAGATCTGAGGTCCATCTTCGAGAACCACCATGCTCCCTTCAGCTGATCAAGGAGGTCTTAAATACTTAGGAGTGTGTACTTGTTCTTCACGGTCAACTGGTTCAGGCGACGGTAGTTGATGAAAATCCTCAAGCTCCCATCTGCCTTCTCAGTGAACAGAATCGGGGCTACCCAGGGAGAAACATCGGGCCGGATGAATCCCTTCCCCTGAAAGTCCTCTAGCTATACCCACCGCTCGCGAAGCTCTGTGGGAGCGATCTGATATTCTAGTGTAGATATCGGTGTTGTCCCAGGGTATAAGTCAATGTATAAGTCCACCTCTCTGTGAGGAGGTACACCTAGGACATCATCAGGGAAAACATCCACGTACTGTTCCACCACTATAGGACAGATCTGACTCTCCAAATCAACTACTCTGAGGGTATGGCAGGCCAACTGATTAGTGATCGGCTGAACCCTCCTCCGAGTATGTTCGTCCTATGCTGCAAAGGCTCCCTACTCACCGGTGAAGGTAAATCTGGTCCCATCCGTTCAGACACACTGCACTTTGCAACTAATACAGTTAATTTGAACATGGAATGTAGATAAACAGTCCATACCCAAGATGACGTTCTAAGGCCTCAACGTCACTACTAGCAGATCTCAGCCGAATATCTCGCCTCCTAGAGTAAGCTCACACTGTCAGCACCAGTGCATAATCATCGAATCTTCTCCTGTAGGAGTCTCTAGTAGTAAGGATTGAGCCAAAGGCTCCATCAAAATCTTCAAGATCTGAACGAGGGAAGTGGTAATGAAAGAGTGACTGGAACCTGTGTCTATAAGAACTGCAGCTCAGGTGGTGTAGACACAGATCATACCTCGAATCATCTACAGAGCATCATGATCATAAGCCTCAGCTTCCTGGAGCTGAGCTCTCACCTGTCCAACTACTCCCTTCGGTCGGGGTGGACCTCCTCGTGGTGGTGGTGGAAACACCTCATAACACCGTCCACTGCCAGCTGCACAACCAGCTTCTCTGCCACATCTTCTTGTGCCCTACAGATCGCCTCGATCGAACCTCTACCTCTGCCTGGGAGGTCCCTCAACTTTCTGTTGATCATAAGCATGACGGGTCAGACAGTCTTGAACCATGTGAACATGCCCGTTGCATGTGTATAACAACATGTTCCTCGTATGAATGGCTCTGTCTCATGTTCCTCACATAACCGAACCCGTGTCCTGAGGTCATCCACCAGATGGTCTGGTCCACTTGGATCTTTGAGACATCTATCTTCTGTACGCTGTAGAAGACTCTACTGCATGACCCCCAGTGGCGGGTCTCATTGATGGTGACTGCTCAACAAGGAAACTATCCACTAAGAGGGATCGCTCTAGCACCCCCACCTGCATCAGGATGCTGAGTCAAGTCATCAAAGCCCCGATCTCTCGCCTGATCCCCTTCTCAAACGTTCGGGCCCTGAAGAATGGGTCCTGCACCATATCTGTGGAGTAGCGCGAGAGGTCGGTGAACCTCGCTGAGTACTGTGCCACCATCATGCTTCCTTGCTGCAGATTAAGTAGCTCTTATATCCACACTTCATGAAGGGTGGCTGGGAAAAACTCCGCCCGAAACATGATCTCGAAGTCTACCCAGAGAAGTGTCGCCTCATCATGCACCTGGAGCATCAGGCTCCACCATTTGCATGTTGCTTCCTGAAGGAGACTCGTAGCAAGAATCACCATAAGGTCGGATGGTGTCCCTACCAGTCTGAAGGCTCTCACCACAGCCTCCAGCCAATCCTCAGCTACCTTCAGGTCCGTCTCACCCATACACCTGGGTGGTCTCTGGTGTTGGAACTCGTGCAACATGCTCAGGCGACGTGCACTCTCTACTGCTAGGGCCAGTGGCATCGGTGGCCAAATGGGTAGTGGTACCACTGGTGCCTCTGTTGTGATAGGGCCCTACACTGAGGCCTCATTGCTCAGTGGGATGCCATCTCGTACAAAGCCTAGAACCCTGGATGGGTATTTGAGTGGGTCCTTCCTGAAAAGAAACAGGTGCGCCACAGTAAAAAAGTTATACCTGCTGAGCTGAATCAATGAATTCACAAAGAAGACTCTTGAAAACACACATGAAATCAGTTTTTTCATGCAATGAGTTAGAAATCAGGAGTCAGAGTCCTGGTGTATGGATACGTCGGCCGCCGCACCAACACTAGACTCCATGAACTGAAAACCACACTCACTAAACTTAACACTATTGCTTCAGAGAAAAGATCAGAGTCCTAAGTTATACGGTAGAACCGACTCCTCTGATACCAATTTGTCACGACCCATCCCCCGGGGCCCATGTCGGGACTACCCCAAGCCCGCCTTCCACAGGCCAGGGGCTGGAGACTAGCACCAAAGGCGTAATTCCCTAAAACCGAGAAGGAATTTTCTTTATAACCTGTAATTCACACAACAAAGCACACATCTAGATACAAAACACTACATAAACTATATAACAAAAGAGTGATGAAAAGTAAAAGGGGCCGGAAATACAATCCCAACTGTAAAGTACAAGGAACTAGAAGTACAAATACAAATATCGACTCGTTGTAAGGTCCACCTCCAGGTATCATCTAGTCCTTGTACTCTCAGCCCCAGTCAACGTTTTCCGTCGTCTGCATCCAACACAACGAGGTGCGGGCATAGCCCGTGAAGGGGTGAGTGTAACAATACACAGTAGGGACCCTGAGACCCTCATGGTCTCACAAAATCCAACAAGGATAAACCAAAAAGTATGAAATCAACAGATAACCACACTTATGTATATGCCCATATATATACCTAAGTTATCAAGTAATCCATATCATTCATGATGAAAACCAAAAAGTTACTGACTCAGCTCACATAGGTATAAAACTTTTGTAGAGAGTTAGGGATGATTAGATGTAGCCACTAAATCATCTATTCTGTTGAACCCACATAGGATCCTAGTAGAGAAATCAGTGCTACCGAACCCACGTAGGATCCTGGAATAGTAGTTAGAGCTGTCGAACCCACGTAGGATCCCGAAACAGTAGTCAAAGTTGTCGAACACACATAGGATCTTGGAAGAGTAGTCAATCTTATCGAACCCACGTAGGATCCCTTTATCACAATGCAGCAATCCACAGGGTTCCGAACAGAGCACACTTGATTCCGGGAGGGTACGCTCCTCAATCCAAGTGTCTATACATCAACATACATGAATTCCAAATTTGATTTATCCAAAACAATTTTCCTGCCATAAGATACCCAACGTGATAGACGGCGTGTCAATCGGACGCCAGGTCTGAGAGTTATTGGAATTTGAGTTTCGAGGGCCCAGTTGGATTTACGTTCGATCCAACCTGACCATACCCCAACTATGTCCAAACCTCGAGTGGGGTATACCAAAAGAACTTTCTCCCTCCAAGGTTTATGTCGCTGTAGTAGGTTCTTCAACCGGACGCCCTTAGCTCATGTTACAAGCAAAAGAGTGAAAAGAGTTCAAAGCGGGTCTGGGTCCAGTTTGGCCCAGTCGGACCGACCCCGCCCGACCCAGCTCGATCTGGGTCCAGCCCGTGGGTCCGACCCGGCCTGCGGGTCCGACTCGGCCTTTAGGGGCGGCTTGATCCCCGCTAGGTCTGGCCCACGCTGGTTCTGGCCCACGCTGGGCTTAGCCAGCACGAGGCCTGCGGCTGGCGGCCCACGGGGTCCGCCCCATCCCTTTCCAGGGGTGAGGTTACACCCCCTAGAATCTCAAAAGACTTAGCCGTTTGTGGGGGGGGTTCAAAACCATCACCACGTGGCACTGGTCCGTGTCACACAGGACCTAGGTGACGGGGTCCCGCTGTTCCCGGCTGGCCGAGTAGTCAGCCGCCTCCCACATGGCGTCGTTGCACAGCGCCTCCTCCAACAACTGGCAGATTCGGCCGCCCGTCCCATGCCGCAGCGGCCAAGGCCATAGCCTGCTCCTCTGTCATGCAGCGCGTGCTGTGTCGCGCCTTCCTCAGCAACCCTGTATCCCGTGCCACCGGTTCTTCTCGCGGTCAGCCTTGCGCCGGCTGCCGCTGCTCCACCGCGCCCCGTTGGTCGCGGTCTTCTCCTTCGGTGGCGCGGTTGCACCTATGCTATCCATGTGGCTGGCCGGAGTTCGGGCGGCCCTTACCTTCATCCCACCGGTGACGTTCGTCAGTTCTGATCATCGACGAACCTTCTGTGGGACACCAGACGAGTTCTGATGGCCTGATTCTTGTTCCGTAAGTAGCCACACACTCCTCGGGATGTCACCTTCAATCTGCAACCATTGTTGACGAAAATATCTCATCCTAGACTCATGTTGCACTTAGCGTCAAATTCCACAAAGTAAGGCAGAGGGTCAGGCCATGTTTGTTCGGCCCACACCCTCTGCGTTAGAGTGATATCATGCAGCTTGGAATAATAATCCTTGACAAAAAACAAAGAACGAGAAAAAAAAACAAAGTTCGAACCCCTACCTTTGCTCATTGTTCTTTGACGGAGTCGCTGAGAAGAATAAGGTGTTGTCTTCATTCATCACATCTGTCGCACCCTTCGAATCCCGACCTCGTGCGTCAGTTCATTGCTAACTATGAGGAGGGAAGGTCGGTCAAAGAAGTCCCACGTCGATAGGAGTCTGTAGATGAAGGTCGAAGGAGATCGTTATTCATAGTCGAAGGCATTCTTTGTTGGGAGCATCCTTCGTTGGTGAGATATTTTCTTCCTAAGCTCTCTCTTCTCCAAAGATTCACCAAAAAAAAATTCCAAGGGAAAATTATAATATCCTATTAAATCGTTGGCATAATAATCAAAATTGGTGAATTAAATTAGGCAAGCTGCACTTAATTAATGTGGAGGATTTGGAAAAAATTATGTGTTGGGGAGTTGAAGAGGCTCCCCTACACTTAATGGAAGGTGGAGGGTTTCTCCCCATTAAAGGGGAGTTTCAAGGGGGTTTAACCCCAGGTGGTCCCCACCATAATAAACAAGAAGATGATGTTTAGACCTCAGGTGGGCCCCACCACCATAACCTCTCATGGGAGGTTATGGTGTGGCGGTCCCCACCTCCAACTTCAACTGGGAGGTTTTTAACCTACAAATAAAAATAAAGCTTCACATATTTATTTTTATTTTATTCATTCACTAAAAACCCAAAAACTATCTATAACTCTCGACCCACTACTGTCAAGGTGAAAGTCTCCTAAAGTGAACACTGGCACTGCGAGTTCAACGGTGCCCTCAGATTTCAATTCCGAGAACCGGTTCAAAAGTTATAAAAACCCGCTCATATGTTTACTGAACGTACCTGAACAAAACTTCATAAATTGATTACGGGCACACTAGGCCGCGAAATCATGCCCTGTAAATTTTCACGGACTCGTAAAATTCCCATTTAATTAAATCAAATTACATGTAAATTCTTCTTCTTTACACCTATAGCTACGATTTTGGAAAACCATGAAAATAGGGCACTGAAAGAATTTTCCTATAGCCCTGGTTTTTCAAACCATGGATATAGGCCACAAAACTATGGCAATAGCCATGAGCTACTATCAAGGTTTGGAAAACTGTGGCTATAGGCCACAGAAAATAGGCTTATAGCCATGGTTTTAAAACCGTGGCTATAGGCCACAGAACTATGGTTGTAGCCACCTATAGCCAAAGTTTTAAAACCGTGGCTCTTGGTTTATGGAAGTAGCTCCATTTTCTAGTTGTGTTAATACTAGATTACACATCAATCAGACATTTGGTATGCCCAAAATGACCGAATATATAGTTTTTAAGGGTTTTATTCCTTTTAAAAAGGTGTGTATATGGATCAAAACCAACCAAAATACATATGAATGCCATGAAATGAGAAAAAACCAACCATAGCTTGAATTGTGTGATGGTTGAGAAGACGAGACATTGATCTAAGCTGGTGTTTTCTTGAGAGGATCGAAAAAACACATTTAGTGCCACAAAACCCCAAAAGATGCATTTAGCGGTCAAATACATAACAAATAACCTCATAATGAATTTAAATAGTAGTAAAAATGTCTTATGATTATTTATGAAGTGTAGAAGGAGACGAAATTTCAATCAAAGGTGCATTCTACCTAAAACGACTGAATATGCACTTTTTAAAGGATTGATGCCCTTTAAAACACATGGGGGTCAAAACCAACTGAAAACCCTCTGAATGTGGTGAAAATAGACAACCACAAAAAACAAAAACAAATGTAGAGTGAATTTTGAAATGGTCGAGTATATGTTACTTCAATTAGAGGTTTTGTTTGTTTAAAATGATGAAAAACACACTTTTAGTGTCATAATACTTCAAAACATTCGTTAAATGGTCAGATATGTAGATAAGGACCTCATAATGACTTTAAATCATAGGAAAACCTTCTTACTAATATTTGTGACAAGTATGATTAGACTGAACGTCAATCGGGCATGTGGTATTCCTGGAACTACTGAATATTCAGTTTTTAAATGCTTGACGCCCTTTAAAAAGTTGTGTCTAGGGGTCCAAACCAACCGAAAGACATCTGAATACTATGAAATGTCACAAAACGACCGTTGAGTGAATTTTTAAATGTTCAAGTAAACAAAAAGTCAATCTAAGTTGGAGTTTTTTAAGAGGACCAAAAACATTGCGTTAATGTCATAAAACAACAGAACACACATTTAATGGTAAAATCAATAGAAAAAGACCTCAGGATGACTTAAAATCATAAGATTTTTTTTACTATTATTTATGATGTGTATGAGGATACGAAACATCAATCAGAGGTTCATTCTTCCTGGAACGACTAAATATGAGGGTTTTCAAGGTTTGATGCCCTTTAAAAAATGAGGGGGGGTCAAAACTAACTGAATTACATATAAATGTGGTGAAATTAGAGAAAAAAACAATATATTGAATTTAGAAATGGTCAATAAGGAATTACTTCAATAAGAGGTGTCCTTTGTCCAACATGACGAAAAACACACTTTTAGTGTCATAAAACATCAAAACATGCGTTTAATGGTCATATATATAGCTAAGAACTCATAATGAGTTGAGATCACATAAAAATGGTCTAATTATTATTCATGATGTGTTTGAGTAGATGAAACATCAATGGGACGTGCAGTCTGCCCAGAACTACTAGATATGCAGTTTTTAAAGCTTTGGCGCCCTTTAAAAGGTACATTTGGGGCTAAAAAATAACTGAAAAGATTTTGAATGATATTTAATTGGATTAAAATAATCATTGACTGAATTTTTAAATGTTATATAAGATGGAACATCAATCAGAGGTTTCATTTTCCTGGGATGATCAAAAATTCACTTTTAGTTTCACGAAACACAAAAACACGTGTTTAACGATTAGATCCATAGATAAAGACCTCATAATGAATTAAAATTATAAGAAAACCATATTATTATCATTAATAACATGTAAGATTAGATAACATGTCAATTGGACATGCAATTTTCACAGAATGACCGAATATGTGGGTTTTAAAGATTTGATGTCTTTTAAAAAGGTGTGTACGAGGTTCAAAATCAGCCAAACAAAATCCAAATGCAATGAAATTAGAAGAAAACAATTATGGAGTTAATTATGAAATGGTTGAGTATATGGTAGGTCCATTGAAGCTTCTGTCTGACTGGGATGATGGAAAATGCACTTTTAGTGTCATTAAACACTAAAATGTGTGTTTAATGGTCAAACACGTAGAAAACAACCTCAGAATTACATTAAATCAAAGGAAACCAAAATTATTATTATTTCTGACATATAAGAGCAGACGAAACATCAATTGGACATGTGGGATTCTCATAATGACTAAATATATGGTTTTTTAAGATTTAGTACCCTTTAAAAAGGTGCATCTAGGGGTTAAAACTAGTCAAACGACCTCCAAATTTCATGAATTCAGAGGATAACAACTATGGAGTGAATTGATAAATGTTCAATTAGATAGAATTTCAATATGAGTTTTCATTTTTTTAAGAGAACTAAAAATGAACTTTTAGAGTCATAAAACACCAAAACGGGAATTTAATGGTAAGATCCATATAAAATGACCTTTAAATGATTTGAAATCACAATAAATTGTCTTATTATTATTTATGACATGGATGATCAGATGATACATCAGTCAGATGTGCAGTTTGTGCAGTACAATAGAATATGTGGTTTTTCAATATTTAAGGCTCTTTAAGTCAAAACCAATTGAACGAATTATGAATGCCATGAAATTATAAGATGAAAATTTTGGAGTGAATTATGTAAGTTTTGAGTAAACTCTACATCAATCAGAGGTGTCATTTGAATGAGATGATAGAAAACATACATTTAGTGTCATAAAACACCAAAATAGGTGTTTAATGGCCAGATCCATATAAAACTACCTTAGAATGACATGAAATCACATGAAAATTGTCTTATTATTATTCATGATGTGTATTAGGAGATTACACATCAATCGGACATGCGGTCTTCTTAGAACGAATGAATGTGTGGTTTTTAAAGATTTTATGCCCTTTAAAAAGATCTGTTTGGGGGTGAAAACCAAACGAATGACATCCAAATATAGTGAAATAAAATGAAAACACATTAAGTTGAATTTTGAATTGTTCGAGTAGACGAAACATCAATCTGAGCCATAGTTTGCTGGAGAGGACCAAAAATGAACTTTTAGTGCCATAAAACACAGAAAAAGTCTATTTAACAGTCATAACAAAAGAAAATGTAAGAAAATGGATCTTGTTTTTAGGTATGAATCTTGTTTTCTAGTGTATTTTAGGAAAAGCGGAGAATCTAGAAATTTGAGGAGTATACATCATGTATATTGGAGTACACGCCGTGTACCCGATTACCGTGAGTGACCATGTACTGACCGTGTAATGATCAAGTACATGGTCATGTGGGGTGACCTGGAGACCACCTAAAATAGAGACTGGTTAAATCAAGTACACACCATGTACCCTTAAATAACAAGTTGTGTACTTTTTTTTCATTAAACAAATCGGGGTCGTGTCTAATCGACAGAACACCCTTCTTCTCTACTCATCTCATCCATGAGAGACAGTACGACACCATTCTTCTCTGAACTCCCAAATCTCCATATTTTCTCCCAATTGATCGCCATCAATTGCATTGGAATCTCCACGGTAAACTCTTACTTCTTCTAGAGCCTCGTTTCCTTATTTCACCTCTTTCATGAGATATCCTTAGTTGAACATTTTTAGTGTTTTTGTAGATCTATGACGTTTTGGGTTGAATCAAAGGATGGGATCTATCTATATCAATCATACAATGCCAAAGTAGGTGGTTTGTTCCTTTCTGTAGTTAGTATATGAGTTATATTTGAAAAAGTGCCCAATGCCCTCATTCGGGGTATTGCGTGTTTAGTGATTTTAACACTATTAATGCATGTTATGCCTTTTATGTTTTAATAGGGGTTGTTGATTGTGAATAGAGTTAATTGAAATGTTATGGATGTGTTTTTTTATGTATGTTTGATTTTGACCATTTAGTCTAGTTTTTCCTGTTAGGATATTTGTTTCCATTCCTAGTGTTGTTAGGATGGAGTGATTATTTATCTAATATGTTTTGATATTCTTTATAGATAATTATCCAAGTAGTACTTTGAGGTTTACATTAGATGTTGATTATCATTTGTGTACGATTGCTTTACATGGGGCTGTAGGAATCTGGTGTAGTGAGACCATAGGGGAAACTGACATTGAGGTCCCAGAGTTTTTGTTATAATTATCATGTTGCGAGACTATAGGGGGGATTGACATTGAGTTCCCCCTCTGAATGTTTATAGATACGTTACAAGACCACAAGAGGAATTTACGTTGAGTTCTTCCTCAGAGTGTCTTTAGTTTACCATTAAAAGGCTATAGGGGGAATTGATGGTGAGTGCTTCCTCAAAGAGTCTTTGATTACACGATACCATAGGGGGAATTTATGGTGAGTTCTTCCTCAGAGAGTCTTCGTTATATCCTTATTATAAATTGAACCAGAGGGGTTAACTTGTGAGAACTACCTAGAGGGTTACATTAGGTATTTGGATAAACCAGAGGGGATAGGCTATGAGAACTTTCCCACAGGGTTGCTTGTATTAGTAATTGGTTGGTCAAATTTTAAAATTTAAATGATTGTAATTGGAACTGTAGGAATGTTTACTTTTGAGTACTTCCTTGTTTATTACTTATTTTTCATGTTTCCTACCATATATATTCACTGATAGTTAGGACTTGATCATTGGGTGGTTTCATACTAGGATTCATCTCACACCCTATTTGGGTCATGATTTTGGGCCCAAACAGATTATATTATTGCAGGTCTAGATAATGGAAATAGCCCTTCTATTTCAGGTACGTGATTTCTATGGAACTAGATAGAATGGGAACAAGATGAGGCTTGTGATGCTTCTGTAGTTTATTTGTTTTCTTTGTACTTTGGTTTAGTACTATATTCCAACATTGTGACTTGTTTGGATGTTTTCCTAGACATATGTATCATGAATCATTTATATATGTGTGATCTAGTTGTTTATTACTTTCATTGTTTACTTATTTCATGTTATTACTACTTCTTCTATTGTTATCTATTTACTTATGCTATTTTACTCTTCCAATGAGGGTATAGTTTCCCCACTATCACACCTAAGTCCCTCGCTGCTAGTCAGTAGCCTCTGACATTTGGGGAAATGCGCTTAAGGTCTTGTGACCAAACAGGTATGTGGCACCTCTAGGTGGCACCCAGAACTAGGATGTTACAAAGTTGTATTAGAGGAGGGTTATTTTATTCTTGACATTCAGTTTGGAGCCTATAGGCAGGGATAGGATGGAATAGGTAATTGGTAATAAGTTGTGCCTGGGAGTAGCTAACTTTTGTATATGTAAAAGTTAATTTACCTCGATTATTTAAATTTTTATGGTTTCTCAATTATTACAGTTGATTTGATTTCACCATCTGGTGATTCACATGTTTTGTGTTATTATCATTGATATTATTGAGGTTCTATTTCTGTTTCAACCCGATGAGATGAGGGAATGCCATTCCATGCATCATATAATCACTTGATAGAGATCACATGCCATGCATTCTTTCCATGCTATTTTGGGTGCATTACTGATTGCATGTTGCTCTAATAGATGTTGTTCTAGATATGAATGTTGTTGTGATAGATGCCTTGATATAATACTTGATATTTTATAGGGTATTGGATTAAGTAAGGTTTTGTTTGAATGAACGCCAATCTTTGTTTATTGAGGTGTTATGAGTACTCATGGACCAGAATTTGGTGGATCATTGCTCTGTTATGTTTTTATATGACATTTATAAGATGCCAAGCTTTGATTAGCGGGGAGTATAGGCCCTCAGAGATTTTAATTTGGCACTTTAATGTTCATTTTAGTGTTTTTCGGGGTTCCAGAGTAGTTTTTGAGGCTTAATGTATGGAAAAAACTAGAATACACAATGTGTAATGATACAAACATGCCATGTATCCTTCTGTTCAGGAAGGAACTATTTTTCTTAAGAACACACCTTGTACTATATGTAAAAGTTGTGTAGTCTCTAACCATGTCACTGGCTATGTGGTCAGAGACACGGGGTTGATAAATCTTTGGTGGAACATGTCGTGTACCTGAAGTACACACCGTGTGTATAGAGCATGTGTCAGCCGTGTGACCAACGACATTGGTAGATTATGGGTAGTTAGTACACACCATTTCTGGAACAAACATTCCATGTAGATTCATCCGTGTAACAGGCTGTTTTACTAACAACACAGTTCAGTGAAGTTCATCTAGTACATGCCATGTCTGGCACAAACACACCGTGTAGAGTCAGTTGTGTAACCGGTCGAGTGACTAACAACATGGGTTGGTGAAGTTTGTCTAGTACACATCGTGTCTGGAAAAAACATTCCATGTAGTCTTGTTCTAAAGGAACCATGTGGGTTAGTCATGTAGAAGAACTCAGGTAGGGGAACACGATTCAAGTACATGATGTGTCTTGGAGAAACACGCCATCTTTATGGGGTGTTACACGACCAGAGATGGCAGGAGTACATGCCCATGTGAAGGCTTAAAAGAGCATTCTGTATAGGGGTTATACATGCCATGAATCCTTATTTTAAAAATATTGAATGATTTCCTTCTCGTATTCCCTTATAACACTTCTAAGTTTCAGTCCTTGATAGTCTAGAACTAAGTGTGTGATTGAACTTGTAGAATCAACCCACCGAGATGTCTTCTGGTTATACGCCAGTTACATGGAAGTGATCAAACACTTGAAATGGCTGATCAGGGACTTCCAGCAGATCCTTCTATAGTACCAGTCTTGGTGCCAGCTGTTATCCCGGATATAGGTGCTGATGCATAGTTACGAGATGAATTTATAAGTTTTATGGAAATATTTTGAAGTGTACCACCTCCTACCCCATCTATGGAAGAGTTGACATGAGTCTTCCAGTACCCAAAGCCTCCCATTTTTTCAGGGGATGGAGTTCATCAGGCTGCAGAATCATGGTTAGAGGACATTCTTTCTATCTTCGAGCATATAGAGATGCTTCCAGAGTGGAGGGTGAAGTTTTCTATGCACATGCTAAGGGATTCTGCCAAGAGATGGTGGGATGTGATCTAACAGGCGGGACACTAGGAGGTTATGGCTTAGGATGAGTTCCACCGTGCCTTTTATAACTACTTCTACCCAGATACTTTTATGGCCGATTGTGCTCGAGAGTTCATGTGTTTGGAGAAAGGTACTCTTTCAGTCATGGACTATTCTTCTCACTTCACAGAGTTGCAGCACTTCACATCCATTCCAAGAGGTTATGAGTTATTTCTGGAGAGGAAATTTTAGGATGGTCTTAGGAACAACATCCATTCCCAAGTGAATATATTTTAGTTTAATTCCATCACCTCTATAGTCAACCGGGCATTGATCATAGAATGCAATCTGAGGGATTCTAGAGCTATGAGCCAGGGCAGCTTGACATCCAGAGTTCGTCCCCCTCTTATTGACAACAAGAAGTGCAGTAGGGAGTATATGCATGGAGATCTAAGGAAGAGAGATGATTATTCTCGTATCCATGTAGTGTGCTACCAGTAAAGGAAGGTTGGGCATACGAGGACACATTTCCTAAGAGACCCAGTTAAGTGCTGATATTGTGGAAAGATGGGGCATATTCAGTGCTTCTATCAGTTCTTCTCACCAATAGCCGGTGATTGTAGTTTCTATATGACTCCACGTTCAGGAGGGGCACCAACAGTTTCTCATCAGTCTGGGAACTAGAGTTCTTCTAGTCGTTCAGGTTGAGGTGGAGGTCGCGGTCGTGGTAGCCATACAGAAGGCTTTCAACGACAATAGGGTGGATCGGCTAAGGGTGGTCAGGTAGGGTCATGGGGATAAAGTATAGTGTGAAATTTTTTAGTGGATAAGACCTAGTAAGAGAAGGATCCTGGACCCTCTACAGTTTGAGGTACGATCCTAGTTGCCTCAGTTTTATCTTCTGCACTTTTCAATATAGGGGGATCACATAATTTCATATCTATTATTGTTATAGATATCCTTGGTCTCTATATCTTTTATTCTGCTAATGTCTTGATTCTAGAAACTTGATTGGGGACAAGAACATCTAGTGTATGATAGTTCAAGGAGTTCCCTCTAGAGTTTGGTGGGTATCACTTCTTATGGGACCTCTATGTATTAGAGATGACAGACTATGATGTCATCATTAGAATGGAATGGTTAGTTTCCTTCCAGGCTGCTATCAATTGTTATCTTCTTAGGGTGAGTTTCACATCACCATAGGGAGGATTGTTTCTTCATAAGGGTGAATTGCATGTCCATGTGATTAGAGAAGGAACCAAGCATCATGGGTTGGGGGAGTTACAGCCCAGATTGCTAGTCTATATCTGGATGACCAGGGAACATCATAGTTGGACTTTCCTCTAATGGTGGATCATTTCAGGTATCTCTTTCTAGGGGACTTTTTTGGTTTGCCTCTATAGAGATAGGTAGACTTTTCTATTGAGATAGTGAAAGGAGCGGCATCGGTGTCAATTCCTACATATAGGATAGCTGCATTAGAGTTACAAGAGCTCAAGAAGCAGTTGGAGGAGTTGTAGGAAAAGGGTTTCATCTGACCCAGTACTTCTCCTTGGGGTTCACCTGTCCTATTTGTGAAGAAGGTAGATGATACCCTCATACTTTGGGTGGATTATCGGAAGTTGAACCAGTTGAAAATCAAGAACCGATATCCCTTACTGAGGATTGATGATCTCTTTGATCAGATTAATGGAGGTCGGGTGTTCTCGAAGATTTACTTGGGATTCAGTTATCATCATTTTTACATTATATCATCAGATATACCTCTTATAGCCTTTCAGATAAAGTATGGTCTATATGAATATGTGTTTATTCCGTTCGATCTCACGAATGCACCTTCAGTTTTCATGGAACTGATGAACCGGGTGTTCTATTCATACTTGGATTCATTCGTGGTAGTTTTTTTGGATGACATCTTGGTGTACTCTCACACTCAGCACAACCATACCACACATCTTGAGATTGTTTGTTGTATAATGAGAGAGCATCAGGTATATGTTAAGCTCTCAAAATGCCACTTTTGGATTGACTAGATTCACTTCTTGGGTCATGTTATCTTTGAGTCAAGAGTATTAGTAGACCCATAGAAAGTGAGAGTAGTAGTTTCCTGGGAGGAGCTGAAGAAAATCATTGAGGTATGAAGTTTTCTAGGTTTGGATGGTTACTACAAACGTTTCACACAGGACTTTTCATGCTTAGAAGCGCTACTGACAGGCCTGACTATGAAGGGTGCAAAGTTTTTGTGGATAGATTCTTATGAGTCAACCTTTCAGGATATGAAAGGGAGGTTGTATTCCACCCCGATACTATTTTTTCCGTAGCCGGGAAAGAGTTATACGGTTTACTATGATGCATCAGGTATCAATCTGGGAGTAGTTCCTATGCAGGGAGAAGGAGTCATTGCATATGGGTCTTGGTAGTTGAGGCCACATGAGAGGAGTTACCTGACACATGATCTTGAGTTGGCTACAGTTGTTCATGCCTTACACTGTTGGAGAAATTATCTTCTAGGAGAGCATTTCTTGGTTTTCACCAACCACAAAAGTCTTAAGTACATCTTCACTCAGCGTGATCTGAATTTGAGACAACAAAGATGGGCTGAGTACCTTTAGTTATTTGATTTTGAACTTACCTACACGCATGGGAAAGGAAACTTAGTGGATGGTGCGTTGAGCAGGAGGACTTAGATATGGGTAGTTTATGAAGCCAGCAGTGAGTTGGAGCTTATAGATCAGTTCTCTGAGATACATTTGAAGGTGCACAACAGACAGGGACATACGTTTCTTTCTTCTGTAGCTGTTACCTCTACTCTTCTTGATCTATTAGGCTGTTATCAAATTCTTAAGGCCTTGTCCTACAGGAAAGTGTGTTAAGAGAGGACATTATTCCTTGATGGAATGTAGGTGAGGATGAGATCTTTTGTTTTCAGGGGTGTGTATGGGTGTCAATAGACATACGTGAGGAGCTGATGTGGGACTTTATTTCCTCAGTTTGGACTATATATCTTGGTGTTACCAAGATGTATCGTGATTTACACTATCAGTATTGGTGTCCAGGTATGAAGAGAGATTTTGTTGGGTTTTTCATGAGGTATCCCACATGTCAGCAGGTGAAGGTGAAGCATCAGGGACCAACATGGCTTTTGCAGAAGTTACCCATTACTGGGTAGAAGTGGAATGATGTCACACTGGACTTCGTGACATGTTTACCAAGGTCGCCTCGAGGGAAAGATGCAGTATGGGTTGTCATTGACATAATCACGAAGTTTTCTCACTTCATTCCAATCCAGGAGACCTTTAGTGTTGATGATATGGGAAGGTTGTACATCCAATAGATTGTACGTTTAGATGGATTTTTTCACTCCATTGTTTCATACAGGGATGCATGTTTTACTTCTCAGGTCTGGTAGGGATTACAGGGGGCTTTGGGTATATAGTTACTTCTAAGTACAGATTACCATACCTAGACAGATGGCTAGTCTGAGCTACGATACAGGTGCTGGAGGACATGCTGAGAGCATGCGTTCTCGATTTTGGAGGTTATTGGGAGAATCACACATCCCTTGTTGATTTTTCCTACAATAATAGTTTTCAAGAAAATTTTCATATGGCACTGTTTGAGGCTTTGTACAATAGTCCATCCCAATCAACCTTATGCAGGATGGAGGCAGGAGAGGAAGCTATGTTGAGACCTCGTATTGTCCCAGAGACCACAGAACAGATAGAGTTGATTCAGAAGAAGATGGCTACTATATAGTCATGACAGAAGTCTTATTCTAATCAATGAAGATGAGCTCTGGAGTTCACGGTTGGAGATCATGTGTTCCTATTTTTCTCACCAAGGATGGGGCATGGGAGGATTATGAGATAGTGTAATATTTTTCCGAGATATGTTGGACCGTTTGAGGTTTTGGAAAGAGTCGGGCCAGTTGCTGATTAGTTTCAATTACCTTAGAGGTACCGAGCTATACACGATGTTTTCTACATTTCTCAATTGTGGCATTACTTATCATACCCACCTCAAGTTTTTAACTCTGAGGAGGTTGAGCTAGAAGTGGATGCATCATTTGAGGAAAATCCAATCCGGATTATTGATCACAGTGTGAAGGTTCTCCATGGCCGGTCTGTTCCTCTAGTATGAGTGTTATGGAAGCACGAGCGAGTACATGACGAGACTTGGGAGAGGGAGGCTGACGTACAATCACAGTGTCTGGAGCTGTTTGAGGATTCTTCTTTTACGCCGCCTTGCTAGGGAAATTCGGGGACAATTTTCATTAAGGTGGTAAGTTTTTAAGAACCTGGATCTTTTCTTCAGGTATGAATCTTTTTTTTCTGCTGTTTTTCAAGAAAAAGAGGAGAATTTGGAAATTTAAGGATTACACACCATGTATCCGGTTACCACGGGTGACCGTGTACTGACCGTGTAAGGGTCGAGTACATGGCCGTGTGGGGTGACCTAGAGACCGCTTAAAGAGTAGGCCGATTAAATCAAGTACATGTTGTGTACCCTTAAAGAACACACAATGTACTTTACTGTTTTTTATTAAATGGACCGTGGTCGCATCTAATCGACAAAACACCCTTCTTCTTTGTTCGTCTCGTCAAGGGGCGACCATGTGGCGTGATTCTTCTCTAAACCCCCGACTCACCATCTGTACTCCAAATCAACCACCGTCGATTGCGTTGGAATCTCCATGGTAAAATATTCCTTATTCTAGAGGATTGTTTCCTAATTTCTCCTATTTCATGAGATATCCTTGGTTGAACGTTTTTAGCATTTTTATATATCTACCACATTCTAGGGGAAATTGACGTTGCGTGCTCCCTCAGAGTGTCTGTTATATTTATCACAATGTCAGACCATAGGGGTGATTGATGTTGAGTGCTCCCTCAGAGTGTCTATAGATATGTTACGAGACCACATGAGGAATTGACGTTGAGTTATTCCTCAGAGTGTATGTAGTTTACCATTAAAAGGCTATAGGGGGAATTGATGGTGAGTGCTTCCTCAGAGAGTCTTCATTATATCCTTATTGTAAATTGAACAAGAGGGGTTAAGTTTTGAGAACTACCTAAAGGGGTACTTGAGGTTGTTGGATGAACCTGATGGGATAGGTTGTGAGAAATTTTTCAGAGGGTTGCTTGTATTTTAATTGGTTGGTTAAATTGTTAAATGTAAATGATTACAATTGAAACTGTAGGGCTGTTTAATTTTAAGTACTTCCTTGTTTATTAATTCTTTTTCATGTTACCTTCCATACATATTCACTAACTATTAGACCCTGATCATTGGGTGGTTGTGTACTAGGATTCATCTCACACCCAGTTTGGGTCATTCTTTTGGGCCCAAACAGATTATACAGTTTCAGGTCAAGATAAGGGCAAGTGCCATTCTACTTCAAGTACTTGATTATTGTGGAGCTAGAGATCATGGGACCAAGATGAGGTTTGTGAGCTGCTGGAGTTTATTTTTTTTATTTGTAATTTGGTTTAGTGAAATATTTCAGCATTTTGAATTGTTTGGTTGTTTTCCTAGACATGTATCATGCATCATTTATATATGTGTGCTCCAGTTTTTTATTACTTCCTCTGTTTACTTATTCTATGTTATTACTTCTTCTACTATTGTTATCTATTTACTTCTGCTATTTTACTCTACCAATGAGGGAATAGTTTCCTCACTATCACACCTAAGGCCCTCGCTGCTAGTCGGTAGCCTCTGGCTTTTGGGAAAATGCGCTTGAGTCCATGTGACCAACTAGGTACGGGGCACCTCTAGGCGGCACCCAAAACTGAGATGTTACAGAAAACAATCTCATAATGACTTGAAATCATAAGAAAATCATCTTACTATTATTATTGATGAGTAATAACATATATAACATTAATAATATTTGTAGTCAGCATGGAACAACTGAGTATGTTGTTTTTAACGATTTGATGGCCTTTAAAAAGGTGTGTTAGGGGGTCAAAACTAACTGAAAGACCTCTGAATGCCATGAAATCAGACAAAAATAATTTTTGAGTTAATTTTTAAATTTTTAAGAAACCAGAATTTCAATACGAGCTATTATTTTTTTCTGGGAGGACCAAAAACAAATTTTTAGGGTCATAAGGCAACAAAATGAGAATTTAATGGTCAATTATGTTGGTCTTAGTAGGACATTGAAGAGGGGGGGGGGGGTTAATTGAGTTCTTATAAAAATTTATATTTTAAAATAAAAAATTATTTATCCCGTAATTTAAAATAAAATATAGGTCAAATAACAAAAGTTGTAGATTTGTAAAAGATTTGATTGTTTGAAATATTTCTCAAAGAGTTATTAGTTCTCAATTAAAAAAATTAAATAATTATTTAAAAATTTTTAAATCAGTCTACTAAACTAGACTCTAAGATAGACACTAACTAAGATTAACTATAAAATTAAAGTGAAGTTTTATGATTTGAATAAATAAAAATAGACAAGAAAATGAAACTGGAAATAACCCAGTGATTTAAAATAAGAGGTTCAATCACAAGAAGAGAGTTAATCCTCTCTACTTGGTGATGAAATTCCACTAATGAATTTATATATAAAATTTATCCACACCCTGTATCGGGGTACACAATAGAACACAACTTTCCAAGTCACCAGACCTCTTCCACAATTTTTATGGGAGTGAAAATTACAACAAACATGCCACACATGGAACTCTTCCACATTTATCTGTGGGAGTGTAAGTTGTAAAAAGATAGGTTAGTGATGATATATATGTATCTTCTAGTTTAGCACATGAGTCAGTGTGTGTTTATAAAATAGAGAGACACACTACTCAAAATGTGAATAATGTACACAGGAAGAGAAAAATGATAAGAAGAGTTTAGAATACTCTGGGTGACATTCTATAAAGCTTCTAGACTCCTTCAGGATGGTATAAGTGAAGCTGTATTCATCTTCCAGAAATAGATAGAAAAATAGAGAGTTGTTTTTTTCTTATGTCTTCTGTTCACAGTGAGGTAGAATATTCCTTGAAGTGTTATTCTCTTCTAATTTATTGCTGTAGAGATTTTTTTCTTTTAGTTCTCAGAAATTTTCTTTGTATGAATTTCTAGTTGATAGAGCTTGTTTCATAATCGTGCAACTTTGTATTCACCAACCTCCCACCACTTTTTCTTTTCCCCCATGTACTTTCTTTATACACTATAGGGATGATAGGGATCATGTTCTCGATCATATTCAGGTACCTCATACCTCATATTGTGCTATGAAAATTTCATTAATATTGTCTAAAAAATATCCATAATAAAATCAGTATCATTAAATAACCAAAATATGACTGTTACTAATAAGTTCAAATTTTAAAGATAGATCATCGGTGATTCATCCTATCAGCTGGTCAGACTATCGGTGACTCATGTTATCGGTGAGTCATGTTGTCGGTAGTTCATTCTATCAGTAGATCAATTCTTTCAGTAGATCATTTTGGTTGATAAGTTATAATTTCATCAGTAAATCCAAGTTGGTCTATCGAGGTGTCGGTATGTGATGTGTCAATAGATCATTTGTCGATAAGTGATGTATAGTAGGTCATCTATCAGTAACTCAATCTGTCAGTGAGTCAAGCTATCAGTGGCTCATACTTAGTGAAAATTTTAATTCACTCAATAGATTAGTTTCTCGTTCTGTTAGTCCCTCTATCAGTATCTTAGACATCTATTGGTTACTTAGCTTATTAGTATCTTATATCGTTGATAGTTCATGTATCAGTGATTCAGGTATTGGCGACATTTCTATTGGTCAGACTAGTATCGGTATCTCATACTTATTAGTTTATTACACTTAACCAAAATATATAATTCTATATTATGATGTAAACAATAACTCCATTGGTTAAAATTATAATTGAACATGATTAAATGTAATGTATATTAATAAATCATAATTAGTATAGTTATGCATGATTTGTGAGTATTAAAACTAGAGGAGGTCAACAATCTCCTCCTTTTTTATGATCACTAATCATGGAATTATATTCCAAAATAATTGATTTATGATGAGAAGAGAAAAAATATGCTTAAAATATTATAGAGATTATTAAGATGAAATTTTAAAATAAATAGAAATATTGATTACTTGTTAAATGGTATTTTTCAATTATATGTTCCCTTTTAATATCAAGCTTAATATTAAGCTTTCCCTGAGAGAGATGCCATATTATTTCTCCCCCTTTTGGGATTATCAAAAATAAAACACTAAATGAAAATTAAATAACAGATAAGGAAATAACAATGAGATGAAATCGCAAAAGGTATTCCCTTAATCAAGGAGAACAAGGGATGGTAAAAGCCGTACAAAAAAATAGTACATCAAATCCCGATAAAAAATTGATCCAACTACTTCTTGGTCACATTAGATTCTATCACTGCATTAAACTTATCATAAGAAAAGGATGGATGAGCAGGAGTTGAAAAGGTAGTATTGGTGGTATGTATAGAGTCAATAGTGTGGGGGGAGGGGGAAGAGCTACTCCTTAAAAACAGATGGATCAAGGCTTAGTATAGAAGAGGAAGCAGGACATGTGAGTTCCTGATCAATGTAGGTATGATCTTGCTGAGATATTGATTAGGGGTCATGGTCAATGGTGATAAAAATATAGAATAAATAGTAAAAGTAGGAAGGATAGATCCAATAGAAGAATTAGCTGGAGAAACAATGGAAGTACTGAGATGATGTAGGTAGGGCTTCAAGAGAATGATGAAGTACCTTATGACCTCACCACCATATTACATTGAATTCTCAAAATCATACATATTCTCCATAATCTTCTCAAGGGTAGGAGTAAACTATTTCAACTGCCTAACTTATTCTTTGATTTATTAAGTCACTGGAGGTAGCCTTAAATTCTCCACCAAATATTTGAAGTGACTGGTTAGATGATGCTTGGTGTAAATACTCTAGAAATAGAAATCCACCTTCTTGTAAATTTATTCCAGATTAGTGGTATAAAATTTGGTAAAAAACCGAACCATATCATGAATATGATCATAATTCTGCCTAATCTTTGAGAGACTCTCTTGGTAAGTTCCACCCGTCATGGTTTGAAGTTATTCTCTAATCAAATTCCTGACCATCTCAACATCAGGAGGGTGAAAAATATGTGCAACTGAGATAGAGTCACCTTGCACTATATCTCTGATATCTGATATCAACTGAGTTAAATCAAGATATGGAGTCTGAGAAGGAGTAGATTACTTACAATATTTATAATTAGTGTCTCCAAGACTTTTTGTAACTTTTTCTAAAGAAGTTCAATATTCAATTGTCCGACTATTAATGGTAGAAACCATTGAAGTCAACTTATTTGTCATCTTCTAATTTTCTAAAACAATAGCTTCCACAAGAGATATCAATTGTGGATCAACCTAAGATGCAAATCTCTTAGTAATTAAATCATCATCTCTTTCACTAATTATTAGAACAAAAGAATTTTTATTAGGAGGAACATATCAGAATACAACTAATATTTTTCTGTAAAGGTATTGAAATCATATTTGGTGACATACTCAATAGATTATAGAGAAACCATAAGATCAGGAGCAGGAACATCTCTCTTATCCTATGAATCAGGATAATCCAAACCAAAGGTCACATATCCTGGATCTCTCCTCCATATAGGTACAAAATTTTCATATAAAGGAGAAAGTGCATCAACCTTTTCTCTTTTAGCTTGTCTCTCCCTCTCAGTAGGTGTCCTTTTCCTATAATAGGAAAATTGTCTGACTGGAATCACTAAGACTTCCCTTTTAGTAGAAACTTCAACATTAATAGAAGCATCAGGAGCCCTTTACTCAACCAAAACTGGTTAAACATGAGCATCAGGAGCTACATGTGTTTCCATATTCGGTTTATGTTCCACTAAAGTAGGGCCAACAAGTTCTAAATTAGGGCCTTAATCATCACATGGATAATCTAACCCACTGTATGAACCATTAGTAAGTACATATTCTCTATCAATCATAGCTTCTCTGTAACTTATTTCCTATCTATTACTTCAATCATATTCCTTTACTCCATCATCATTCATATCTTCCTCTTCTTCACTACCATTTCCTTCTTCATCAACATATTCCTCCTCACTATCTGATCTATTTACATACTCATCATCCCAAAAATATTTAGTCTCTTCACTATCATTCTCAGATAGAAGTGGTTCCTTAAAAGGTAGAGATCTATGTGGAATTACGGGAACATAATTCTTCCTTTCTAGAGTGTCATCAATGTTACGATCACTCTTTCCATTTATTGGAGATTCATATCTTTAAACTACCTTAGGCACATCTTCATTAAAATAAACAGACACTTCATCTGGTCCCAGACCAAGGTCCACCACATTCATTGGCCTCGAGGGATACCCAACATGATTTAAATCTTCATATAACTTATCATTATCTTCAAACCACATTTTCTTCCAAGGGTTCCAATTAATTCTCATACTCCTACAGATGGATTTGTTTTGACAGAAACCATCACATTCTATCCTTTTTTCTTCACCCTCATTCACTAAACCCTTAGACTTCAACATAGTAGAGACAATTCTAGGATAAAACAAATAATTGGTCTTGAAATAGGGTTAAATCATCTCACTAATATAAATCGTCATATATCTACACAAATATACCTTATGACCTTTCTTTAAAAAATTGAGCAAGTAAACATCCTGATTCATAAGAGATGAAAAATTTCCTTTCTAGGGACATAATTGATGCTTGATGAATTTGAATAAAATTATTCTCTCACCATTGAGCTCTATAGAAATGGGAATTATGTTATCTCCAATTCTTGTCAACTTAGCCAAAGCTACCTCATAACTGAAGAGTTCACTTGTTGGAAGAGTACTTTCCTGATGGTTATCATAAACACCCTAATGGGGTACATTTAAACATTCTTCCTAATGATTGGATGAAAAATTTATTTTTCTTCTATTAACAAAAGACTGAATCCAAAATATTTCTAATCCTTCAAGAAAAATCTCTACATATAGGTAAAAATCATATACCATCCTTGTATAATATGACCTCTCTTTATTGTATAACCACTACAACCACCCTTGGGTTTTTAATACATTTTGTAGAAGGGAATTACTCAAAAACAACCATTCTGAATGCACTTTCTTATCAGGTAGCACAATATAGTTCATGAGTTCTGGATGAATAGGTTCCGGTTTAGGTTCACTGGATTCTCCTCTTTGCTTCTTAGATGCATGAAACTCATCTACATATATCTCAGACACACGTTTAATTCAATCCATTTGTGAGTATTGAAGGGTTTTTTTGAGTGATAAGGGTATTATCTTGGGAGAGAAAGGTTTGAAGGCAAGAGTGTGAGAGCAGATGTTTGAGAGTTATCGAAGAAGTTGGATCGACCCCTAATTTTATCATTTAGGGATTTGAAATCATAAAATAAGATATTGGGAATAAAATAAACTAAAAAACAATTTTGTTCCAATTAATTTAAGAAGTATATCACCTTTTTGATAATGGTCTCCCAAAAAAGTGATGTCTTACATCAATTTTTTTTGTTCAACAGTGAGAAACTGGATTCGTAGAAATTTTTACAGAACTATTGTTATCATAATTTATAGGGATATGTCTAAACTGATATCCATAATCTAGTAATGTGTGTTTCATCCATAAAATATGAGCACAACAACTACCAGTGGCTATGTATTCAGCTTCAGTAGTAGATAATGGAATAAAAATTTTCTTTTTACTACACCATGATACCAGTGACTTTCCTAAAAAGTGACATGTTCCAGAGGTTCTTTTTTTATATAAATTTCAACCAATAAAGTCAGAATCAAAATAACCAACTATGTCAAAAGGTTTTCTTATAGGATAGAACAATCTTAAGTTGGTAGCATACTTGAGGTATTTAAAAATTATTTTAACAATAAGAAGGTGTGAATCTTTAGGATTTTCATGAAAATGAGTACACCACCAAATATATATATTTTTTATTATTAATAAGAACACTTTTATGGAAAAAGTGAGAAAAAAACAAGTACAACCTAGCCATAAAACACTATAACACAATACAAAATTATTAAATACCATCTTAAACCCATTAGACTTAATATCTTTGAACAATTTCCTGGAGAGAGATGTTACCTCTTTTCCATGGTCATCTCTAATAATGTCTTTTAAATGAGAGTCCATCTTACCCCATGCTCTCAAGAACTCCTCCTCATCTATTTTCTTGTTGTTGAACCCTCTGACTAGGATTAGATGTTGTTTGTCGATCCACTCGCATTGTTCCTTGTTCGTGTCAACATAAATCGATCTTTCTTGCATCTTTTCCATAGCCTCAGCAGAAGCATGGATGACTACCAGCTAGTACTCAAGTATAGTAGAATTCCAATCATCCCTATATAATTGGTTTGATCAACAAATTTTTCATTTTCTTCATCCAATTTATAGGTGGTACACATGGGAGTTTCAATACATTTTATGCTATCCAAGATAAAATGTTTTAATAGATCATTAGTATATTTACTTTGGTTTATAATAATACCGTATTTATTTTGAAAATTTTGAAATCTAAGAAATAATTTGAGTTCACCCATTAAACTCATTTCAAATTCATTTTGTATAATTTTGTATCATTTTCAAAAAATAAACACATAAAGTTTGTTTTGAAGATCCAAAGATAATATCATCAATATATATTTGAACAACTAAAATATCTTTAGAAATTCTTTTTATAAAAATAGTAGGATCAAAAATACGTTTTGTAAAACCTCAAGAAATCATAAAACTGCGGATTCTATCATACCAAGCTCTTGGAGCCTATTTTAAACTATACAAAGCTTTTGTTAATTTAAAGAAATGATTTGGAAAATGGGGGTTTGTAAAAACAGGGGATGTTTAGAAAAACATCCTTGACTATATACCCATTTAGGAATACACTTTTAACATCCATTTGATATAGTTTGAAAATGGGATGTGTTGCATTTTCTAGAAGAATTTTAATGGATTCAAGTCTAGAAACTGGTGAAAATGTTTCTTCATAGTCAATCCCCTCTTCATGACTATATCCTTATACAACAAGTCTAGCCTTATTTCTCACAATAATTCCAGATTCATCTACTTTCTTTCTAAATACCCACTTAGTACCAATTTTCAAGGGGTCTTTGGGTCTATCAAAATATTTCAAAATTTTGTTCCTTTAAAAAAGATTTAACTTTTATTGCATATCTGTTACACATAATCCATCATTGATTGCATCATTGATGTTGTTAGGTTTAAGCTATGAAAAAAAGGTTTGATGTTCAACCTGGTTAATAAGAGAGGCTCTAGCCTTTGTCTCTTTATCTAAATCACCAAATACAACATATAAGGTATGGTTTTTAAGAGTTATAAAAAATCTAGAAAATGAAGGGCTAGTTATTTTATATTCATCTACCGGTTCGAGTTCTCTTTGTTTAGAATATGGAGATTTTCCAGAACTATCTATTTGTCTAACAAGGGAGGAAGACACTTTAGGATTATGGTCAAGATTTGATAAATCGTCCTCAAGATTTTATAAGGTGGTTTTAGGATCATGCGGATCTATTTCATCAAATTTTTTATGAATATATTCTTACACACAATTGTTTCTTTTATTAAATACTCAATAAGCTTTTCTAGAGATTGAATAACCTGGGAAAATTCTTTCATCCCTTTTGGAGGAAAACTTGTCATGATTATCCTTTGTATTGATAACATAGACCTTCCAACCAAAAACTATAAATCAATTAACCATATGTTTCCTATTGTTCTGCATCTTATATGGGGTTTTGTTAATGATAGGTCTAATAAAAAATTTATTAATTATTTAACAAGATATATTCACAACTTCTTCCCAAAAGTGAATAGGTAAATCATACTCATTAATCATAGTTCGATTAATTTATTAGAATGTTCTATTAGTTATTTATACAACTCCATTTTTATGGGGTGTCCTAGGAGTAGATAAGTTATGACTATAGCCATTTTGTTAGAAAAAAAAGATTCAAAGTCTTAATATTTAAAATCATGGCCATGATAACTTCTTAAGGATTTAATTCTAAGACCACATAAGTTTTCTATTAACCTATCTTACTTGGTAAAATAAAATCATGATTCAATTTTGTGATCTAAAAAGAAAGTCCAAGTATATCTAGAAAAGGCGTCTACTAGAATATAGACATAATGCTTCTTATTTAAAATAGAAACATTAGATGGTCCAAATAAATCCATGTAAACCAACTCAAGAGCTTCATAATTTTGAACTTATTTCTTTGGTTTTAAAGATATTTAATATTTTTTTTCTTTTTGATAAGGATTATAGACTTTATCGTTTGGAAACTTGAGTTTTGATAGATCCTTGACTAGTAATTTCCTTGTAAGATTTCGAAGGGAGTGAATATTGCAAAGGACTAGTCTCTTA
Source organism: Viscum album (assembly GCA_963277665.1). Taxonomy (NCBI): domain Eukaryota; kingdom Viridiplantae; phylum Streptophyta; class Magnoliopsida; order Santalales; family Viscaceae; genus Viscum; species Viscum album. The sequence continues at coordinate 1,101,610,257 of OY728134.1, read as the reverse complement.
TTCGAGATCCCAGAATCTTTGTGAAAGTCACTTAACCAAGAAACATTTTGAGAAACTAAAGAATCCACATTTACAGCATAAACATTCTCATTTCTAAAAGTAGTAAATACTAAATTATATTTACAATTAAAAACATTCCAAGAATCATTTTCAAATTTTACATGGAATCCATCATCAAATTATTGTGACATGCAAAGAACATTATACTTAATATTGTAAACAAAAATAAATTTATATATTAAAATTGAATTAGTGTTCCTGATCTAGATAAGGCTAGTGATTTTTCCTTTTTCATTGTCCCCAAAGCTGACATTCCCACCATCAATCTTGATAATATTCTTGAAGAAAGAATATTCCCCTATCATATGTCTTGAACATCTACTATCCAAGTACCATAAGATCTTACAAGAACTCTTCAAACAAAATTCCTAAAAAAACAATTCAAGCAATAAAAGACTTTGGTACCCATACTTTTTTAGTCCAGTAATATTAGTAATTAAAGCTTTGGGAACACACATTTTCTTCATGGGATTCCTATAACCAGTTTGTACATTCTTTGAAAAATAAAATTTATTTGGTCCATAAAAAGTTGAAGTAGTAGAAGATGTTTCATTATTGGAACTTGCAGTAAATTTTCTTGAACTAGGCATAAAACTAGATTTTCCAGATTTGGATACAAAATTTGTTTTGAAATAAATATTTTCCATGTTGATATTCAATGCCAGTAGTATATTTTGGAGCCACTTGTTTTCTAAGAATTTGTGTTAAAGTATTTTTAACATTAATAAAATTTATTTTCATGAATCAGTTAAGCATTCTATTACTTTTCAATAGTATAAATAACAAGATCATATTGTTTCTTGATGGATTATTTTCATCCTTTAATTCATTACAGGTATCCTAAAAGATTTTACAGTACACAAATATCTCTTACTTTTTCATATTTTTATAATCATATCCATATCTAGAATAATAATAATTCTGTATAAGAGATTTCAGGGTTACCTCAAATGTGTTTATCATGAAACATGTATTAGATTTGTTAGACTTCTCATCATGTCAAGATTCAGATTCGCTAGAGCTATCCTCAAAAGCACTCCAGGTGGCCTTCATTGCCTTCTTATACTATCTATATTTATCCTCATATTTTATTTTGTACATTAACTTAGGATAGTCATCTTTCATAAGTCCTCTTCTCTTACACTCACAACAAACTATTTCATTAGTATTTTCATTTCTCTTCCAATCATTTTTCTAGTTGACCATGTTTTCATATTTCCCTTTGTAACCAGGATTCCTAAATAAATTCTTCTTTCTATAGAACTTTTTAAATCTCCTAGCCAACTGATCCATCTCCTTATCATCATCATCATTTCATTATTTAAATAAAAGAGGTACAATAAGGAAACAACTGCAAGAATCCAAGGAGCCAAAGATCCAAGGATCCATGAAATAAGAATTTAAGGGGGTCTGAAATGGTATCGCCCAAGAGAATCCCCTCTAACCATATGTTCTCCCTCAGAATACATCATGACAATATCTAGAGATCAAATGATACTCTTATCATGGGTTGACAAGTAAGAAAGAAAGTCTGCAACCTTATTACCTTCGTGTCGTTTATGGAGAATGTAAGTGTTTGGATCCATTAGACTTAGGAATTTTCTCATAATGTAAGAAATGGAAAATGGGGTGGAGATCTTAACAGATATGGAGTTTTATATAATGATGGATTCAGTTTCTACTACACTGAGGGATATGTTCCTCCTCTTGACCAACTGCAGGCCGGACAGTTTCATAAGGGCTTCAGCCTGTAAAGAATCACCCATGCCAAAGCTGGCCGTGAAAGCATCCATAACCACACCCTTCGTGTTGCAGTTTACACCACCCCCTCATTAATCCCATAATGCATGATCCGTCATTGTTCATATTGTTTCCTGAGTGATGGGGGAACTATCGAACCCAATGCCCCTTCCTGACAACATCGATGGGGAATAAAGAGTGATTCTGGCCTGCAACCCGCATCATGGTGGGAGCATCCTGCCAACCTTTACTCAGCCAAAGCAGGTCCACCAGCAGGAATCTCACCCTTTCCACCACCACCCATTGAGAACAGGTATCCCCCTCGAAAACATCCTTGTTCCACGCTGTCTAGATGCACCAGAAACCTGCTTCCAACACCAACACATGGGCCTTCCACTCAGGGCTCTGGTCATCCACACCACGAAACCAACGATCAAGGAAGGGGGCCTGCATCTAATCCATAACAGCATATCCCATAAACTCACCAAAGGCCGACCAAATGATGGTCTCACAACCAACCAAGAAGAACAAATGATCCACAGTTTACTCTATGTTTTCCTGACAACTGCAGCAGCATGAAGCCAATTGAATTCCCATTCTCTTCACATTTTCATCAGTGGAAATTGCATGATTCTGAATCCTCCAAACCAGGAAATTGTATTTTGGTAGAATTTATTTTCACCAGAGGGTTCCTCCCCATGCATCAGTTAGGACTGTGGCTGTGAAGACCATACAAAACTCTTTCATTGAAAGCACACCCGAGCTAGAAGAAGTGAACACACATTTGTCCCACCCATCATTGATATTAATAAGCTCGAAGACTTCACGATGCTCACTGTTCAAAATATACACAACAAAGGTTGGATAAATTCTATCCTGGCGGAAGGAAATGTTGGTAACGAGACAGTCTGGGAAGCCAAGCTGCGAACCTGACCAGTCATGGTGCCATAAAGAAATCTCCCATCTCCCCATGATTCATCTGGAGTGTGGACGAAGGGATTCAATCAAAGGAGAAACCGCGTGCCAGATAGAGGATGCATGGCCTGCCTGATACCCCTCACTCTGCATTGTGTCCATAAACCTTCCCCACTATGAGCATCCCACAATCACATCCCAAGAAATATTGGCATGCATGGCATGCAGGGTACCTGAAATTCTCCTCACATTGATGAATCCCTCCTAAACTAGATTAGAGAGTCTCTCCCAAGAAGCCCAATGACGCTTTCAATCTGAATGACTGTCCCAGATAAAAGAAACCAAGACCCTGTCGATGCTTCCTAGAACACACTTGGTAACTTTAACTGTGGAGAGTGCGTGGAAATGAATTGAAGAGAGGACACTATTAACCAGTGTGATTCTACCTCCAAACAACAAGAACTTGATTTTCCAATTGGTAACACGACCAGTGATGCAAGAAAAAATTTAGTCGAAACGCCAGACTCATGGCCTTCCCTGTGAAACGGGGACACCTAAATAGGTCATCGGGAGTGAGCCCTGCTTCATGTTCAACTAGTTACTAAGGGATGCACTCCGAGAGTCAGGGCATCGACTCATGAAAAAAAAGGTTCTCTTGTTCCAGTTAATACACATACCACTCCAGCGGCAGTATTCATCCAGGATCCTATTTAATCCCCGGATGGACTGCTTTTTTGCAATAATAAAAATGAGTGTTTCATCGTCGAACATGATATGTGAGATATATATCTGTCTCTACCTGCACCGATAGGGATAAATTTCCCTTCTGCTAATGCTCCTATTAATGTGCTGGCTAAGGAAGTCCTGGGCCATGATGAAAATGATCGGTGAAAGGGGGTCCCTTGGCGCAGGCCATGGGCCGTCTTAAAGAAACCATGATGTTTTCCCATGAATTGGACAACCATCCTTACAGAGCTGATACACCTGAAAATAAGATCAATAGACCAAGTAGAAAAACCCAAGCAAGAAAGGACTTTAATGATAAAATTCCACTCCATGCGGTCGTAAGCCGTGTCTATGTCCAGATTAATATCCAAATTTGACCCATGAACCTTTATGTTAAGGTTGCAAATATCCTCCTGGGATAGAGCAATCACCCCTTGAATGGATCGACCTTTAACAAATCCATGCTGCTCAACTAAGGTCAAGTTGGGGAGGTGAACCGCCAGTCTCCTGGTGATGATTGTTGCAATAATTGTATAGGGGAAATTACACATACTCACATGTATGTAATAATGGATGGAAGAAGGATCATTGATATTTGGAATCAACACCAGTGTGGTGGTGTGGGCAACTTGGGGTAGGCTTCCTCCCTCGAAAAAGTCTTGGACTGCCTTGATCAGGTCGCTCTTCACCAAGTCCCAAGCAGCCCAATAGAAAGCACCTGGGAAACCGTCTGGCCCTGGGGCACTCTCTGGTTTAATTCTCACCATCACCTCATGAATCTCCTTCTCCTTCAGGATAGATCCAAAGATGACATTATCCTGGATGGAGAGGATGACAAGAACCACCTCTAAAAACTCCTCATGGCTGCTAGGAAAGCCCTCCATCATGTGAGGGTTAGGGCCTGCCAACAGATCCTTGAAATGTGCCTATGCCATGTTCCCTAACAAGTCCCGATCATCAGTGAAGCTACCATATGCAATGTGAATATTTGGCCTATCCCATCTAATTATCACTATTAGATGGTGAGTCTTAATTGCTAGAACTTTCAGCTTGAACTTTGATTTTATCTTTTTGTTTGGAGGTAGTGGTTTTGAAAGCCACTAACTTTCTCTTTGGTTTATCATTATATTATCTGTTCACCTTAAATAATTCATCATACATCATTATTATTCCAATCAGATCCTTTAGAAGTAAAGTATTGATGTCATAGGATTCCCTTATTGATACTGAGGTTCCTCTCCATCTATCTTGTAAACATCTAAGTAACTACATGATTTTTTCCTTAGGTTCAATAGGATTTCCCAGAGATCTCATTGTATTCACTATTTCATTGGACCAAAGATTCATGTCAAAAATAGGTTCATTATGCTTCATTTTAAAGTTATCATATTCAATAGTATATGTGTTAAGACTCATTTCCTTAACATTAGTAGTTCCTGCATGTGAAACAACTAGAGTATCCCAAATTTCATAGGCATATTTATAATCAGATATTCTATTAAATTATTCAGTACCTAAATAAAAAAATAGGGCATTCATAGCTTTAAAATTGTTATTGTAAGAAACTTTTGTAGCTTTACTCCATGTATTTCTTTCAGTTTTTGGTATTTCATATTTCTCTTCTATTACAGTCCATATTTCAAAACCCATACTTTCTAAAGGAATTTCCATTTTTATTTTCCACTGGGCATAATTAGTTCCATTAAAATAGAGATGTATTTTGGTAGTAGCAACTATCTATCTATTATCCATATTGAATAAAAGAGAAACAAATTTAGAAATGAAAGAAATTTTATGATCTTTAAAAAACAACTAAAATCAGACTAGAAAATATTTTGGAAAAAGATTTTAAACTGCTCTGATACTAAATGTTGGTCCCAGTATGACACTCAGGAGGGGGGTGAATTGAGTTTCTATAAAAATTTCTATTTTAAACAACTATTTATTAATCCCCCAATTTAAAATCAAATATAATCTAGTTACCCAAAGTAAAATATTTATAACAGATCTCAATGTTTAAAATATTTGTCGAAGAGTGATTAGTTCTCAATTAAAATAATTTGAATAATTATTTTAACTTTTGAAATTAGTCTACTAAATCAAACTATAATACAAACACTATCTAAGGTTAACTATCATAGTTAATTGATGTTTTCTAGTTTGAATAAATTAAAACTGATAAGAAAACTAAACTTGAAATAAGAGAGTGGATTTAAAATAAGAGGCCCAGTCTCAAGAAGAGACTTAAACCCCTCTAATTGGTGATCACCTAACACTAAGAAGTTTATATATAAACATTATCCACACCCTGGATCGAGGTACAAAATAGTATATAACTGTCCATTTCACCAGACCTCTTCCACAGTTTTCGTGGGAGTGAAAATTACAATAGACATGCCACACAGGGACCTATTCCACTCTTATATATGGGAGTGTAAGGATTACAAATATAGGTTAGAGAATATATCTATGTATCTTATACTTTAGAATATGAGTTAGTGTATGTTTATAAAACACAGACACAAACTACCCAAAATTTGAATAATGTACATAGGTAGAACAAAATAATAAGAGTTTATAATGATCTGTGTGATGTTCTATAAAGCCTCTAGACTCCTTTAAGATGGTATAAGTGAAGATAGAGTCATCTTCAAGAAACAAATAGAAAAATAGAGAGTCGTTTTTTCTTCGGTCTTCTATTCACAGTAAGGTATAAAATTCCTCGAAGTGTTATTATATTCTAATTTGTTGCTCCAAAGACTTTTGTTCTTTTAGTTCTCAGAAATTTTCATTGTATACACATCTAGTTCATAGATTTTATTATATAATCATGCAACTTGTGTTCACCAACCTATCAACACTTTTTTCTTTTCACTTAGGTGCTTGATTTATACACTACAGGGCCGACAAAAAGCATGTTCTCAATCATGCGTAGGTACCTCGTACCTCGTATTGTGCTCTGAAAATGCCATTAATACTGTCTGAAAAACAGTATTAATAAAATCAGTATCATTAAATAACCCAAATATTAATGTTAGTAATAAGTTCAAATTTAAGAGATAGATCATCAGTGATTTATCCTGTTGGTAGCTGTAAAGACCCGGAATTTCCATGTAATTTTTTTTAATTAAATGGTAATTTTACGAGTCCATGAAAATTGACAGAGCGTGATTCCAAGGCCTAGAGTGCCCAGAATAAATTTATGAACTTTTTTTCGGGTACATTTAGTAAAGGTGTGAGTTGGTTTTCTAAACATTTGAACCGATGCTCGGAATTGAAATCCAAGGGCACCATTGAACTCGCAGCACTGGTATTTACTTAAGGAGATCTTCACCTAAACCGTAGTGGGTCAAGAGTGAAGGATAGATTTTGGGTTTTTTTTGTGAATGAATAAAATAAAATAAAATGGTGTAACATTTTATTTATATTTTATTTTAAAACCACCCATGTGGATATTTCATAGGTGGGTGCCACCTGAACTAAAACCTACCATGAGAGGGTATGGAGGTGGGAACCATCAAGCCTAACCTCCCATGAGAGGTTATGGTGGTGGGGACCACCCGTGGTTTAAAACCTCTCGAACTACCTCATTAGTGTGGGGGAGCCTCTTAAACTTCCCCACTTAAATGATGCCACCCCCTTAAATTTATTATGACAACCTATGTAATTAATTAACCCAATTTGAAATTGTGCCAACAATTAAATTGGGGAAACATATCATTTTAGCTACTTTGCTTTTTGGTGGATTTGGTGAGAGGAGAAATATCGGGAGGATTTCACTTCTCAAACAAAGAACACCATCGAAGAACGTTCTTTGGAAATAAAGGAAGAGGATGGTGAGCGATCCCAACATTGATGAATGGTTTTAGAAATGACGAACATTGTCACTCTCTTCACCTTCTTCGACTTCCTTCTCGTGCCAACGTCAATGAATAATCAAAGTTAGGGGTTTAATTGTGTATGATTATTGGAAGGAAGTTGTAGGGTGGTTGTTTGAAATTCTTATCTCTTTCTGTTCTTGATAATTCTTCATAATTCTAGAAGGAATTATAGCCGCTTTCTACCACTCTAATGCAGAGAGTGCAGGCCAAACAAACATGGCCCATCCTCTCCACAAACCTTGTGGTTATTTGTTTATCATGATGGAGGAATGGTTACGAACCACGGTGGGGCATGAGAATGGATGCTGGAACCACCGTTGGTCGTGGCGAAGGAGACGGCGTAACGACGCCACCCTGTGGCCAGGACGCCACCCTGTGGCCAGGACGCCACCCTCCACATCCAAGCCGCTGCTCACGGTCGGGCTGTCGCCTCCCAGCCAAGCCGTCCTGCGTCGCTTGCGGCGCCCCCTGGCCGAGCCGCCTCGCAGCCTCTGCCTCACGGCCGAGTCGCCACGTGCCGCTCACCGCACCCCCCAGGCCGAGTCGCCCTACGGCCTCTGCCCTCCTGGACGATCTGTCCCACACCCTCGCGGCACTCTCAGGCTGAGCCTCCATGTGGCCTCCAACCTCCCGGCCGAGCCGCCCCGCCCCATCGCGGCACCCGCGGCCTCCGCGGCCCCTCGCGACACCAGCAGCCTCTACAACCCCTCGTGGCCCTCGCGGCCTGCCGAGCCGCCCAGCAGGTCGGGCCACACCACGGGACTAGCTTCAACCAGCAGGTCAAGCCGAGTCGACCCGAACCGGGTCAACCCAGGGTAGGTCGGGTCAGACCGGACCCGGACTTGATACAAACCATTACTTTACTTGGGCCATAACTTTGGCCTCAGATGTCCATTTTATGAACTGTTAGCGGCGTTATAAATCATTGAGCAATACGGTCCCTTTGAGTAAACCCCAATAGATTTTTTGGTAAAGTTGAGGTATGTTTGGGTTGGATTAAGCACGGATCTAACCGGGCCCCCGAGACTAAAAGTCTAATAACTCACAGACCGGACGTCCGATTGACGAGCCATCTGTTGTGTTGAGACCCCTATGACAAGGCGGACCATTGAGATACTTCTTTGTGGGACTTCATAGTAGTTAGAGCATCGACTAGTGACCTATGAAGAAGAACCTCCCGGAGATGAGCATACTTAGTGTAGGAAACCAGTAGCTGGCTATAACGAGAAGAATGAAGAGCAATCCTATATGGGTCAGCACCTAGAGATCCTGTGTGGGTCAGCTGCTAGCGATCATGTGTGGGTCAGCTCTTAACCATCATGTGTGGGTTAGCTCCTAGCGATCCTGTGTGGGTCAGATCCTAGCGATCCTGTGTGGGTCAGATCCTAGCGATCCTCTATAGGTCTTGTCCTAGCGATCCTGTGTTGGTCAACTCCTAGAGATCCTGTGTGGGTCAGCTCCTAGTGATCCTGTGTGGGTCAGATCCTAGGAATATTGTGTGGGTCAGCTCATAGAGATCCTATGTGGGTCATCTCTTAGCGATCCTATGTGGGTCAGCTCCTATCGATCCAGTGTGGGTCAGCTCCTAGAGATCCTGTGTGGGTTAGCTCCTAGCGATCCTATGTGGGTCAGCTTCTTTATAGAGTAAGATGATAAAGTAGTTACATCGAATCATCTCTACTACTGTACTTAACATATACTTGTTTTGATATGAGTTCTTACTTGTGTTGTACTTTACTTTGTTGTAATACCTTGGTGGTATTCTTTTGTGTGGCGTACCTATGTGGTACTTGCCTTTGTAGTTTTCTTTCCTTTGTGGAACAGTTGAGCTTTGGGATTTTTGGGTTGGACACTGTGTTTCCTCATTATTGAGATTGGTATAATTGATAACTTTGGTTTATGTATGGGCATATAACTTTGTAGGGTTGACAGTTGACTTCATGCTTTTATTTTTATCCTTTTTGGATTTGTTATACCTTGAGGGTCTCGTGGTCCCTACTAAGTATCGTTATACTCACCCCTGCACGGGCTACGCCTGCACTTCATTGTGTTTGGTGCAGATGACGGACAACGCTGACTGAGGATGTGTGTACTAGGACTGGACGGTACTCAGAGGTGGACCATATGACGTGTCGGTATGTAGAGGATACGGGTGGATGTGGATTGCTGAGGAGGCGAAATTTACCTAACCTTCAGGTAGGAACCTCAGAAGACAATCCAGTAGCTATCTTTCTCTTTCTTCAGTTGTATTGTATTTTAGTTGTACTTATACCTTTACTATTGGGATTTTCTTCCAGCCCCTTTTACTTTCATCATTCTTTTGGTTATTCAGTTTGTTTGTGTTCGTATCTTTTTGTATGCTTGTTTACGTGGGTTTACTGGTTATAATGGAAATTCCTTCCAAGTTTTAGGGAATACACCTTTCGGTGCTAGTCGCCCACCCCTGGCCTATGAAAGGTGGTCTTGGGGTAGTCACGACATGGGCCTTAGGGGACGGTTTGTGACAAATTCGTATCAAAGGAGTCAGTTCTACCTTATAGAATATGACTCTGATCTTTCTTTTAATGGAAATAGTGTTAAGTATAGTGAGTGTGGTTATCATTTTAGGGAATCCAGTGTTGGTGTGGTGGCCGACGTATCCATACACCAGGACCCTGACTTCTAATTTCCAACTCAGTGCATGAAAACAATAATTGTGTGTGTGTTTTGAAGAGTTTTCTTTGTGATCTATTTGAGTCATATCACTAGGTGACCTTAAAGAACAAGTACCCACTCTTGAGGATTGACGACCTCTTTGATTAGCTAAAGGGAGAACAGTGGTTCTCGAAGATATAATTCAGATCAAGTTATCACCATCTTAGAGTACAAGACGAGGATGTGCATAAGACTACTTTCAGATGTCGGTATGACCACTACGAGTTATTCGTTATTCCATTTGGCATCACCAATGCTCCATTATTGTTCATGGGACTCATGAACTAGATCTTTCATCCATACCTTGATCGATTTGTAGTTTTCTTCATCGACGAAATTCTAATCTACTCGACTACTGAAGAGGAGCATGCCTACCATTTGCAGGTAGTACTGGACACACTCCGAGAGCACCAGCTTTAGGGTAAGCTCTCGAATTGCTAGTTCTAGATCCAAGAGGATCACATTATAGGACATGTCATATCAGAGGCTAGATTTTCAGTAGATCCAGCGATGATTGAGTCGGTACTTTCTTGGGAGCCACCCAGGAGTGTGACGGAGGTACGAAGATTCCTGGGTTTGGTTGGATACTACCGGAGGTTTGTGCCAGATTTATCCAGAGTTTCAGCACCTCTATTAGTGTTGACAAATAAGGGGAAACTCTTTGTGTCGTCGGAGAGATGCCAACATAGTTTTTAGGAGTTGAGGAAAAGGTTGACTAGTTCCCCCATCTTGAGGCTTCCAGAGGAGGGCGTAGGGTACGTAGTCTGTTGCGACACATCAGGGTCCAGGCTTGGATGTGTCATAATGTAGGAGTGAGCAGTGATAACTTATGGTTCTCGATAGCTGAGATAGCATGAGTATAACTATGATACCAATGACCTGGATATAGCAGAAGTGGTCTTCTCCTTGAAGATGTGGTTGCACTATCTGATAGGTGAACATTTTACAGTCTTCTCGGATCATAAGAGTCTCAGGTATATCTTCTCTCAGAAGGAACTAAACCTGAGACAACAACGTTGGCTTGAGTTCCTCCAGGACTATGACTTCCATATATCCTATACTCCTAGGAATGGGAATATTGTAGCAGATTCACTCAGCAGAAGGTATGGTATACAGCTGCTAAGCGAGGCGACGGAGCAGCTGGCCATTTTGCAGATATCCTTTATGGATAGAGATGGAGAATCTTTTCTTCAATCTCTTACAGTCACTCCACCACTTCTTCAGTGAGTTAGGGAGGCGTAGTGTGGGTACGCTGACTATGAGACATGATGTACTCAGATATCCACCGGATAGGCACCTGATGGATTTTATGAAGGTGGGGAACACGTCATCCTCTTCAGAGGACGTACCATGGAACTAGTGTCACTTCGGGAGTAAGTGTCGAGGGATTTCCATACATACCCTTTAGTGGTACATCCAAGAGTGGAAAAGATGTATCAGGATCTCCGAAGAAAACACTGGTGGCTGGGAATGAAGAAATCATTAGTAGAGTTTGTCTCTTGATGCCTCACTTTTCAACAAGTGAAGGCGGACCATCAAGTACCAGCAGGTTTGGTTCAGCCTTTAGAGGTCCTAGAGTGGAAGTTGGATGGGATATCCATGGACTTCGTGACAGAACTTCCACATACATCCAGGGGACATGATTCGATTTGGGTGCTCAACGACGGACTCACCAAGTCAGCCCACTTCCTACCGATCAGAGAGCATGGTTCAGTAGAAATAATGGGATGCCTCTATGTGCAATAGATTGTGCAGATACATGGAGTACCTTGGATTATTGTCTCCAATCGTGATGCACATTTAAATTCCCAGCTATGGAAGGGGTTGCTGGAGACTTTCGGGACGCAGCTTCATTTGAGCACCGCCTTCCACCCTCAGACGGATACCTAGACTAAGCGGACCATTCAGACCCTCGAGGAAATGTTGCGTGCTTTTGCTCTCGACTTCGGTCGCATTTGGGAGGATCACTTTCCTTTGGTGGAGTTTGCATAAAACAATAGCTATCACTCCACCATTAGGATGGAACCTTTCTAGGCCTTGTACGGGCGACCTTGCAGATCACCTTTGTGCTGGAGTGACCCAGGGGAGTCAATACTATTGGGACTAGAGACAGTACGAGCTACCATAGAGAAGGTGCAGATCATCCAAGAGAGGATGAAGACTGCACATAGCATACATAAATCATATGCCGATAGGATACGAAGTCCTATGGAGTTTGAGGATGATGACCACATCTTTCTACAGGTTTCACCTCGACGAGGTTTGTGGAGATTTGGTCAAGGCGACAAGTTATCTCTAAGATTTATTGGACCTTTTTAGGTCCTCAGTAGAGTTGGCAAGGTGGTTTACCACTTAACTCTTCCACCTCAGTTGAACCGGGTGCACGACATCTTCCGTTTATCCTAGCTGAGGAGATACGTGCACGAACCTTCTCACGTCATTGACCACAGTGAGCTGGACGTTGACGATGGGGTGAATTTTATAGAGGTTTCAATAATGATTGAGGATCAATAGGATTGGGTACTTCATTGACGGTTAATACCTCTGGTGCGAATTCACTAGTAGTACGGGAACCTCCAGGATAGCACACGGGAGCGGGAAGCTCAAATGCGTGCTCAGTACCCCCACTTGTTCCCTTAGTTTGACTTGTGGCTTACGGGGATGTAAAGACCTGATGTGGGGAGAATATAAAGACCGAGAATTTCAATGATTTTTTTAATTAAAGGGGAATTTTACGAGTCCATGAATATTGATGGCACGTGATTTTGAGGCCTAGAGTGCCCATAACGAATTTCTGAAAGTTTTTTTGGGTACGTTCAGCAAACGTGCGAGCGGGTTTTTTCTAACTTTTGAACCAGTGCTCGGAATTGAAATCTGAGGGCACTGTTGAACTTGCAGCACTGGTATTCTCTTAATAAGACCTTCATCTCGACTGTAGTGGGTCAAGAGTGAAGGACATATTTTGGGTTTTTCATGAAGGAATAAAATAAAATAAAATTGTGTAACATTTTATTTTTATTTTATTTTGAAACCAACCAATGTGGATATTTAACAGGTGGGGACCACATAAACTAAAACCTCTCATGAGAGGTTATGGAGGTGAGGAGCACCGCGCCTAACCTCCCATGAGAGGTTATGGTGGTGGGGACCACCTGAGGTTTAAAACCCCTTTAACTCCTTCATAAGTGTGGGAGAGCCTCTTAAACTTCCCCACTTAAATGGTAGCACCCCCTTAAATTTGTTATTCCAACCTATGTAATTAATTAACCCAATTTGAAATTGTGCCAATAATTAAATTGGGGAAACATATCATTTTGGATACTTTCCTTTTTGGTGGATTTTGGGAGAGTAGAAATATTGGGAGGATTTGACTTCTCCTACGAAGAACTCCATTGAAGAACATTTTTCGGAAATCAAGGAAGAGGATGTCGAGCGACCCCAACATCGAAGCGTGGCTTCAGAAACGACGAACATTGGCACTCTCTTTGAATTATTTGACTTCCTTCTCATGTCAACATCAATGAACAATTGAAGGTATAAGTTAATTTGTGTGTGATTATTTGCGGGAAGTTGTAGGGTGGTTGTTTTAAATTCTTCTCTCTTTCTTTTCTTGATAATTCTTCGTAATTCAAGAAGGGATTATAGTCGCTTTCTACCGATCTAACACAGAGAGTGCGGGCCGAACAAACATGGCTCATCCTCTCCAAAAACCTTGTGGTTAATTGTTTATCGTGATGGATGAACGGCTAAGAACCATGGTGGGGCACAAGAATGGCGTCTGACACCACTGCCAACCACAACAAATGTGACAGCGCAATGGCACCGTCTCGTGGCCACCGTGGCCCCGCAGCCTCCGCCCCCTGCGGTACCACTGCCTGTGGCCTATGTGATGTCAACGGCTAGGCCTCCTCCCTCCGCGTCCTAGTCGTTTCCCCATGGTCGGGCCACCGCCCCACAGCAAGGCTGTTTCCCCATGACTGAGCCACCGCCTTCCATGGCTGAGCCATCGCCCGCGGCCGAGCCACTGTCGCCCCGGCCGCGCCTTCCCTCACCGCTCGCGGCACCCCCTACTTGATCCGCTCCACAACCTCCTCATCCTTGATGAGAAGTCTTGCGCTGCTCGTGGCACCCCCCGACCGAGCCACCCCATGGCCTCCGCCCTCCCGGCCAAGCCGTCCCGCGCCCTCATGGTGCCCTCCGGCCGAGCCACCCCGCGGCCTCCACCCTCCCGGCCGAGCCGCCCCAGGCTGGGCCAAGACACCCTACGACCTCACGGAACCCGCGGCCTATGTGTCCCCTCGCGGCCCTCGTAGCCTGCCAGGCCGCCCAGCGGGCTGGTCCACACCATGGGCCGGGTCGGGTCGGTCTGACAAGGTCGGACCGGACCCGAACCTGATATGAACCTTTACTTTACTTCGGGAATAACTTTGGCATTGGACGTCTGTTTGATGAACCATCCGTGGCACTAAAAATATTGGAGTGAAACGGTAGCTTTGAGTATACCCCACTGGAGTTTTGGGTAATGTTGAGGTACGGTTGGGTTGGATCGAGCACGAATCCAACCGCCCCCCAGGACTAAAATGCTAATAACACACAGACCAGGCATCCGATTAACGAGCCGTATGTTGCGTTGAGACCCCTATGACATGGGAGACCTTTGAGATACTTCTTAGTTGGACTTCATAGTACTTGGAGTATCTAGTAGTGAATTGTGAAGCGGATCCCCCCAAAGACGAGCAGGCTTAGTGCGGGAACCCAGTAGCTAGCTCTGATGAGAAGAATGAAGAGCAATCCTATGTGGGTCAACACCTAGAGATCCTGTGTGGGTCGGCTCCTAGAGATCATGTGTGGGTCAGCATCTAGTGATCTATTGTGGGTCATCTCCTAGTGATCCTGTGTGGGTCAGCTCATAGCGATCCTGTGTGGGTCAGATTCTAGCGATCCTTTGTGGGTCAGCTCCTAGCGATTCTGTGTGGGTCATCTCCTAGAGATCCTATGTGGGTCTTCTCCTAGAGATCCTGTGTGGGTCAGCTCTTAGCCATCTTGTGTGGTTCAACTCCTAGCGATTATGTGTGGGTCAGCTCCTAGCGATCCTGTGTGGGTCTGCTTCTAGGGATCCTCTGTGGGTCATCTCCTAGTGATCCTATGTGGGTCAGCTCCTAGCGATCCTGTTTGGGTTAGCTTCTTTACAAAGTAAGATGATTCGGTAGTTACATCTAATCATCTCTACTACTGTACTTAAGTTATACCTGGTGTGATCTGAGTTCGTACCTATGTGGTACTTTCCTTTGTGGTAATACCTTGGTGGTATTCTTCTGTGTGGTTTACCTATGTGGTACATGCCTTTGTAGTTTTCCTTCTTTTGTGGAACAGTTGATCTTTGGGATTTTCAGTTGGAACCTGTGTTTCCTCATGATTGAGATGGGTATACTTGATAACATAGGTTTATGTATGGGCATATACCTAAGTAGGGTTGACAGTCGACTTCATGATCTAAGGTTTATCCTTTGTGGATTTGTGAGACCTTGTGGGTCTTGGGGTCCCTAATGAGAATCATTATACTCACCCCTACACGGGCTACACCCACACTTCATTGTGTTTGGTGCAGACGACGAACATCCCTGACTGAGGACGAGAGTACCAGGACTGGATGGTACCCGGATCTGGACTATACGGCGTGCCGGTACGCAGAGGAGACAGTTAGATGTTGAGTAATGATGAGGTGATCTGTACCTACTCTTCAGGTAATAACCTCAGAGGACGATCCAGTAGCTATCTTTCTCTTTCTTTGGTTGTAATGTATTTCAGTTGTACTTGTACATTTATTGTTGGGCTTGTATTTCGGCCCCTTTTACTTTCAGCACTCTTTTGCTTATACAATTTTCTTGTGTTCGTATCTTGTTGTGTGCTTGGTTACGTGAGTTTACAGGTTATAAAGGCAATGCCTTTCCATTTTTAGGGAATAATCCTTTTGGTGATTGTCACCATCCCTTGGCCTATGGATGGCAGGCATCCGGTAGTCACAGCATTGGCCGTGGTGGACGGGTCGTGACAGCAGGTCACAATATCAGTGACTCATGTTATTGGTGAGTCATGTTTTCAGTATCTAATTCTATTAGTAGATCAATTCTGTCAGTAGATCATTTCTTTTGGTAGGTTATAATTACATCGGTAAATCTGAATCTTTGTTTTGATCTATCAGTAGGTGATGCGTTAGTAGATCATCTGTTGGTATGTAATGTATTGGTAGCTCATCTATCAGTAACTCAATCTATTAGTGAGTCAAGATGTCAGGGACTCATATTTAGTGAAAATTCTAAGTCACTCTGTCGGTTATTCACTCTATTGGTAGCTCATACATATATCAGTAACTCAGTTTATCAGTAGCTTATGTCATCAGTAGCTAATGTATCAGTGAGTCAAGTATCGAGGACTTGTCTATCGGTCAGACAAGTATCAGTATCTCATACTTATCAGTGTCTTACAGTTAACCAAAATCTATAATATCTTGTGATATAGACACTAAAAATATAGTTCAAAATTATAACTGGACATGATTAAATATAATGTATCATAATAAATCATAATTAGCCTAGTTTATCATGATTTCTGATTATTAAAACTAGACAAGGACAATGAAATCCATAGAAAATAGCATGGAAATGATTTGAAATCCTTGTAAAATCATATTATTTTTATTTGTAACATGTAAGAGAAGAAAACACATCAATCGAACATGAATCCTTCACGGAACAACTGAATATGTGGTTTTTAAATATTTGACACCCTTTAAAAAGATGTTTTAGGAGGTCAAAACTAGTCAAATGACCTCTGATTTTTGTGAAATTGGAGGAAAACAACTATGGAGTAAATTTTGAAATGTTTGAGTAGAAGTTACATCCATCAGAAGTTCTATTCGACTAGGATGATAGAAAATACACTTTTAGTGTCATAAAACGCCAAAACATGCATTGAATGGTCATATGCATATAATACGACCTTTGAAGGACATGAAATCCCAAGACAATCAACTTATTATTATTTTTGAAATGTCTGAGCATTTGAAACATCAATCAAACATGCAATATTCTCAAAAATGATATAATAAGTGGTTTTAAATTTTTAAAAAATAATTATAAATTATTAATATATTTTCAAATTCAAGTAACTATTATCTGTTGTAAAAAGATTTAATTGAAATATTTTATTACATATCAATTATTAGGTGAGATATTTTTTTTTCTAAATTATTTTTTATTACATTTTTTCATGCATTTTTATTCAAATATGGATGTGGTGCTTGGAAAATGATGATACAAAGATATTTATGTGCTCGTGGTTTTAGATATTTTGGAAATATTTTTTTGTATTTTTAAAATATAGTGGTTTTTTATGATGCTTTGATTTTTAAAAATAAAATAAAAATATATATAGTGGACACCATATAGTAGTAGTTATAGGTCATCTCGATTTGGTCTATAGAGACTGCCGTTTAGATATCGCTATAGCCAATGCTGAACAATCCTATAGAGGCCGCCAAATGGTAGTCACTATAGCCCAACTTGGGATCACCTATAGTGACCACCATTTGGGGGTCACTATTGGTGATCCAAACCTTATCTATAACATCATCCAAATGGAGGAACCTATAGGTGAAAACGATGGGCCTAAATCATCCACCGTTTTGGGGACGTTAGGCAGACACTATAGGCCTCTCGCGATGGCTTTTGGAGGACACTAAAATCCTTTTTTCTACTAGTGTATCAAAAATCAAAATTTCATAACTAGGGATATCTAAGTGGGAAAACACGATCGAAAGAGACTCATCATCCATGAGGCACTCCACAAGAACCAATATCACCACTTTCTCAATATACAAGTAAAAACCAAAATTTATTAGTGAGTGTTGGTTCGGGAGCGGATCAGTCCAAAATAAAACATAGTTGTGGAAAAAATAATTGTGAGAATCACCAATGTAATGGAATATTAAAACAAAATATAAGAATAATACATGGGGACATAGATTTTAACATAGAGAACCCCTCCTTATTGAGGATTAAAAAACCATGGGGAAACTCTGAGAAAATCCACTATGCATCAAAGAGTACAAAAGTTCAAGTAAAACCTGAGACATGAATTTTCAAATACAACATATAAAATCATGTGTGAAAAAACACACTCTGATACACCTTCGTCGTATATCTAATAATATTCCACAACTAGACGTCAGCCTTTTGAGATCAAAACCAAACTCACGACGTCATTGCAGCACCTCATTGCACTACCCAATTTTCCACTACTCAGTGCTACCCATGCCCAGAAACCATCACCCAAATATCTACTTCCTTGGATAAGTGATACATGTTTACCTTTTTATAGTCCCTCTTATTAAACATATCATTTTTAAAACATATATCAAAAAATATATCATGATATATCACCCATATCTCATTCTGAAAGATACACAATGGAAGGCCCCTATTAAAATTTCCAAAAAAAAACTTATCTTCGAATCAAAAATATTTCCCATGAGGCAGGATAAACTCAAATAATCTCTCGCTTCATCTAATCGTAGATGGATATCACATCTAAAAAACTCAGTTGGAAAGAAAATTGGTTTCTATCACACCAACCATAAACCTATATAGAAAATATTAAATCCCACTTTTGTATCTATGACTAAAACCAAAAATCTCCCCATTAAAAAAATCCAAATTACAAAGTCTTCATCACACATGTGTCTGCACTGCCAATACCAGAATCAATAATATATGGCTCCCTCATAATTTTTATCACTACATAATATGGATCACCTATAGGAATTAACTGCTCTCTCTTCTGAAAATATTTTGAGCAGTCTAAAACTCTCAATGCATCACCCCAATATTTGATTTTAATTATTTCTTTACTAGTGTCACTCTCTAAAGGAAAATAATTAAGTATAAGACTTGAAACACTTGACCTGACATGCTTCGACTTCGAAAACTTCTTCATCTTAGTCTACGGTCTTCAACTCATGTGCAATGATCGCCTGTGCGAAAAATATGATGAATTCCTCTCCACAAATAGATTTATAACATCACTACATACATTTACATCCATCCTATAAATCACGTCATAAATATTTACTCACACATAAATCATCAATCCTCTAGATAAGTTTCATCTTCTACCACCAAGAAAACTTCTGAACTCATCATTATCAAGAGTACAAGAAGATAACAACTTACAGAATATACCTGTCACATGTTTCACATCTCTCAACGTCAGCGTGCAACTTGCATTTTTAGTGATACAAATATCACCAACACCAATGATATCAGTAGAATATCCATTTACCATCTTCAATATACCGAAGTACCCTTCTTCATATGAATAAAATAAATTCCACTTTAGTGTAATATGGATCGATGATGCTGAATCAACCACTCATTTGGTGTATAGATTTGACATGTGACAATCAACGCCAACTAAAAGTAAATCACCCTCACCATGTATAATACATACACTAATATCCTTAGTATCATTGTCAGGTGCCTTATTTTCATCTTTAATATGTTTCAATGAATAACAGTTTCTCTACACATGACCCTCCTTGTCACAAAAGAGACACTTGACCTTTCTTCTTATATTCGACTGAACTCTCTGATTACTATTTCCATCTAACAAAGCTAAAATACCACTATTACCCGAATATTCACCACCATTGGTCTTTCAATGAGTCTCTTTCATCAAAAAAAATTAAATCACATCATCCTACTTCAGTGTTCCTTTACCAAATAGTAATATTGTGATGAGGTTATCATATGAATCATGTAAAGAACCGAAGAGTAGAAAACCCTTATCTTCTTCTTACATCTCAATAGGTACTACATTACCCTTATCATTGATCTTGAATTCCACAAAAGATAACTCCATAATAAGTATGGTGAACTCATCCAGATGGTTACCTAATTCTCAATTATCTTCAATTCACAAATTATACAACCATTTTTCAAATATAAATGATTTTTGAGGGATATCGATCTATACCTACTTTCATGCTTCTCCTATATCTCCTCTGTATCTATCAAATTAATCACTTACTGTAGTTTATTATCACAAAAATACATATTAATTGTTCTTGTCACCAACTATATCATATCCCTATAATCACCATCACTCATTGTCTCTGATTTATCTCATTTTTTCTTTAATGCCTTCTTTGTCTTCTCACGAACCAGGATATTTTTAACTATTTTCTACCAAAGTGTAAAGTAATTTTTTCCATTAAACTATTCAAGGTGGGAAGAAATCCCTTTGCATGAATCAGTCATATTTAATCAGCAAGAAACACAAATAACCTCCTATGATACAAAATTTTGGTTCAGAAGTGGATCACTCCATAATAAAACTCAGTTATGACAACAATAATTGTGAGAATCGCCAATGTAAACAAAGGGTAACACAAAATTTTTGAATAATAAATGGGGAAACATATTTTAATGTAAAAAAACCCTCCTTGCCGAGGATTAAAAAATAATAGGGAAACTCAAAGAAAATACAGTATGAATCAGAGAGTAAAAAAATTCAAGTAAAACATGAGACATGAATTTTTAAATACACTATAGAAAAACTTGTTTGAAAAAACACAACCTCATATGCCACTTTCACCTATCTGATAATAGTCTGTGACAACACGTCACCCATTGAAGATTAAAACTAAACTCACTATATCATTGTAAAACCTTGTTGTATAACCCAGTTTGTCGCTGATCACTACTACCCACACCCAGAAACCATCACCCAAGTATCTGTCGCCCTTCACAAGTGATGCTTGTTTCCAATTTTATAGGCCCTAATGTCCCACATAAATTGTTTCAAATATATATATATGAAAATATATCTGAAAAAAGATATCATGAGATATCACCCATATCTCATGCTGGGAGATACACAGTGGAAGACCCCAATTTGAATTTCCAAAAAAACTTATCATCAAATCTGAAAGATAACCCACATGGTAGGCTGAACTCCAACCGTGAGATCA
Source organism: Viscum album (assembly GCA_963277665.1). Lineage (NCBI taxonomy): Eukaryota > Viridiplantae > Streptophyta > Magnoliopsida > Santalales > Viscaceae > Viscum > Viscum album. The sequence goes on along the minus strand of OY728134.1, from coordinate 1,101,589,212 downwards.
CAATTACTAGAATTCCTCAAACCAATAAGCCACATACCCCTCCTCAATTGAGATAGGACCTGAGGTAGACTTGAAACTAGAGCTAGCTAATCAAGTTAAAGATCATCCTACCACAAGATGAGTCTCCAACTACTCAATCTTACCTATTTAGAATGATATACCAAAGGGGAGCCTAGATACACTATAAAAAATGATCCTTGGGCATCTAAACCCATCCACATAGTCTGAATTCTACTTTAATCACACCATCATCCCAGTAATGCCATTGTTTATCCTTCACCACACCATAGTGAAATATTGATCAAGGAGAGTACCATATAAACTCATGAACGAGCCAACCCACACCTCAAGGGGACTATAAGATATCAACGCATTTGATAGGGGTCTCACACCCCCAAGACTAAAAGAGTAGAAAATCCAACACCACCCATGAATTAGAATGATCACACCATAAATAGGAATGTATGAGGAATCATCACAATAAAGACCTATAACCCATGTCTCTAAGGGAGGACCACCTCCATCCTTGAAAGGAATATCCTGCACCTTGACAATATTTCTAAGCTCCAGGGGGTGCCCAAAACCATCTCCAAACCACCCTGATCTTGTAATCATTGGAGCCCAGTGGTCTGATGAGAGGCTCCATCAAGAATTTTCCCTAGCTTCTCCTATCCACATTCAACTTTCATACATTATGTGATTACTAGGAGATAGAATATCTATCATTATATATGTATATTGGTCACTAGAACCCAAATGAAATAGAATTAAATGATCAAATCACAAAACCCTAGTATAAAATATATGAACCTTCTCTCACTCTAGGGTGAATGAGAAGAAATGAGCCGCCTAAAGCTCTATAATTATCTAAACGTACTCTTGTGTTTCCCTATTGTAGAGAAGGTGTTGTCCGAGACTATCCCAAACACCAAAATTGGCCACACATAATGAAAATTAAAAATAAATAAATAAATTTATGAAAATGGACTGGTAAGGCTAAATGGAATTCACCATCTTGATCTATATGATAAAAATTACTCAAGATAGGCTATTTATTTTCCTAAAATGGGAACATAGTGGAGAAGATCTAAAAAACTCACCAAAGTAAGGGATGACCACTTAGTGTCCCTCTAGGCATGTAAAATTCTGTATGCATGCATTGGAAAATTGGAGGAGTTTTATTTGTTTTTATAATATATGTTTTTAAATATGAGTGGGTTAAAAAAACTTAATCAGGAGTTAGAAATGCAGAAAGGGTGATTTTGCCATTTTGATTTATTGAAAGGTGGTAGACCCATTACTTTAGCCCCAAATTGATAACACGGAAAAGGCAGGTGTGGGTAGGTTGTCTTTCGCCTAAAGAGAAATCAAAAGGTTGTAGGGAGGCGTGTTCTATTCGCCAAATGTAAAGGTGCAAATTGGCCCTCCCCCTATCATCATTCCTTTATCATCATATAAAAGGGAACCCCCTTCTCCTCACTTTAAAATTCTCTCATCACTCTACATTCCATAACCTCGATCTATAGAAGAAGTCTTGTTCATTCATGGTGGATCCAATGATCTAAAAGAAGTCCCAGTTTTTTTATAATTCATCATTTAGTGGTATTTTTTCTTATTTAATTTAAAGTTATTTATTTATTAAATATAATTATTTTTAGTTAGTTCTAAATATTTTATTTATTAAGTAGATTATTTATTTATATATATATTTTAGTAATAACAGTTACTATTAGTAATGATTAAGTATAGATTAACTAATGAATAAATTAGGATTAAAAATAATTACGAATAGTGGTTAGATAATTATAATTAATTGATGAATATCATATGATTAACTTTTTATTAAATAATAATTAATTAAGGATTAAGTAACGTTAAACTAGTGATTGTGGAATGTTTAAATAATTATTTAGTAATGATTAACTAATGATTAAGTATTGATTAAATTATGATTAAATTATTATGTCATGATTAAATATTGATTAAGGAACAAATAAAGATGTAATGAATAATTATTGATTAAGTAATGATTAAATATAGATTATGTAATTATTAACTATTGATTAAGTGATGATTAACTGTTGATTAAGTAATGATTAATGAATAATTAACTAATGATTAACTAATAATTAAGTAATTATTAAAGAATGATTAAATGATTATTGAATAATTATTAAGGGATGATTGAAGAATGGTTAAGGGATGATTAAATAATGATTAAGTAATGATTATAGAATGGTTAAGGAATGATTAACAAATGTTTAACTAATGGTTAAGAAATGATTAACTAATGATTGAATAATGTTTAAATAATGATTAATTAATGGTTAACTAATGATTAACAGTTGGTTAACTGATGGTTAATTAATGATTAGTGTAATATTTTAGGATATAATAAGACATTCTAAAATTTTGGTAGCATAAAGATTATGTGGTTTCCTAAGAAATAAAATCCATGTTTGGATACTATAAGTGGATGTGTATTTGGAACAAATGTACCTACGATTAATAACTCTGACAGAGTGTCCTAGGCCTAACTTGAGGTAACCTCATACAAAACAATGGGCCTTGCTTCATACCTAGTTTGAAACTCCCATGGGATATACTTTAGATGATTCAAAGTTTCTTTATAAACTACTAAAATACTTTTAGGATGATTAAAAAATATACTACAAAAAATTAGTGTCATATTTTAGAATATAAGATGTTCTAAAATTTTAATATCATAAAATTATATAGTCAACCATCACTATCAATAATATTCATATAATGTTTTGGAAACTGATCTAAAAAGAAGAGAAAACACCAAATCAGTTTATTTATCATTTATAAAATGAAAATTATGATCATATATAGTGAAATAGAGAATAAAAAATACATTCAATAACAAATGACTACTTAAAAACATACAAGAAAAACCTTGACATTTTAAATAGAACATAGTTTGGATGAGATGATCTAAACTTTATAAGTTAGGTAAAATCCATCTTATTTTGAAGTGGTGCCTTGATGACATATTCTAAATGGATTTACTAAACTTTTAAATTTCCCAAAATATTTTATCCTGATAAGGAAATCCAAGATAACATCTATGATATGTTATTAGATGCCCAAATGCTTTTGAAAATTCAAAAGTCATGTACATCCCATTGGAATATTTTATTAAGCTGACACTTAAAAATAAGATGTATTTTACCTCACTACCCAAGATAGGCTCATCTCATCCAAACTATGTTATATTGAAAAAATTCAAGGTATTTATTGTATGTTGGAAATAATTCTTATGTTATTTAATGTGTTTTTTCTTCTTCATTTCACATTATATAATCATAATTTTTATTTTATCAATGATAAATAAACTGATTCAGTGTTTTCTCTTCTTTTTTAGATCTGTTTACAAAACATTCAATGACTTATATTCTAATAAACTATTATATAAATAAACACTAGTATCATATTTTATGGTATAATTTTTTTTCTAAAATTTTAGTATAATAAAGATTATATAGTCAACCATCATTTTCAATGTTTTTTATACTATGAGAATATTGATTGGAAAATAATTTTGATGTAGGGAGTCATGTTTTCCTGTGTATACTACTATGGGGAGGTATTCAAACGGAGCAAGAACTTTATTATAGTACATAACCAACAATAGTGGTTATTACATCAGATTGTGTAACTCTAAGTGAACTTCAAGATAGAATTAATGGTTCCTTAAATATATGATCTGATCAAGAGATTAAATCTATGAGCTATATAAATTTTTGATTCCCATTTGTACTATGACATCTATCTTGACCATTGGTTTTTGATGCGTAATGGGTCCAAGTAATATATTTATTTTCCCAGCAGTCAGATATTACTATGATGGAGTTATATGTTCATGTTTCTACTATACAACAAAAAAACCCAATTGTACAAAGACATAGACAAACAAGAGTGGTTGAAGAAGGTCTTCCCTAGGAAATTAAGGCTATTACATATGATTTAGAAGAGGACAACTTAGATGATCTCACAGATATACATGTAAATATAACTTCCAATGGGGATTTTTATAATGATGGAGAAGATAGTGACAATAGTGTTGATGAGGAGGGAGAAACAGAAGTTGGGGACGATGTTTCTAGAAATCCATTAGTTTTACAACAACATTGATCCACAATAAATCATCCCCAACTCTTTACATCTTGGTCCGAAGAAATAAAATGTGTTCTCCAATTTGACTACAATGTTCTCACACCCACAACTGAGTTTCCTAGAGTTATACCGAATAGGTTTAGTTATCTGGATAAAACCATATATATTGGAAGGGAGTTTCCAAGTAGATATTAATTAAAAAACATTATAAATAAATTTCACATTGAGAGGGAGTGTCGATATATATTTTAGGAATTAGGACGTAAAAAATATATCATACAGTGTGACAAGTATGGGGATGATTGTAAATTCTGCTTGGGGGTGATTCTAAACATTTCATTTGAAGGTTGTATAATCTTGAAGATTAAGGCATATCATACTTGCATTAAACCAAACCTGACACAAGATCAAACCTCATTGGATGCTGAATTTTCATCATTCATTATCATCTAGATTATTAGGAAATGACAAGATGTTTCAATAGAACTTATGAAAGATAGTATAAAACAATATTTTAGTTATAAGGTTTCCTATAATAAGGCATAGATGGGGAAATTGAAGGAAATCGTGAAGGTTTATGGTGATTAGGACGACTCGTACTAAGTTTTTCCGCAATTTCTACCCATATTGAGACACAACGACCATGTTTTCTTCAATATTCATACGAATGGATATGTGTCTCAAGATAACTAGCTTCATCTACGTCATATTCAATCTCATCAATTTTTCTGGGCATTCCTCCTCTGTATCTCTGCATTTCATTTTAAAAAACAGTTCATACATATTGATGGAACGTTTTATATGGAAAATACATGGGTGAATTATAGATCTTGGAAACCTAAGATGGAAACTATTCACCTCTTCCTCTTGCCTTTTCCATTGTGGATAAAGAAAAACTATGAACCGTGGATTTGGTTTTTGTCATGTATTGGCAACCATTTCACCCACAGTTAGGGTGTCTATTTGATATCTGATCGGTATCGGGCAGAGGCATTCAATGCGGATCCTGATACCTAGAGACCCCCAAATGGACATCATCAGTACTACATCAGACACATTTCTAGAAACATGTGTAAAAAATTACATAATAAACCTATGAAGAAGACAATCACAAGGCTTAGTATGCATTTTCTTTGTTATTTTTAATATTTCTACAAAAATATAAAATTAATTTATGTGAAATATGATCAATTCTTTGTAGAATGTGATCCAGATCAATGGAAGTTTGAAGAACTTTTTTAAAAAATCCACAAGTCAAATCAAGAAGTGTATGATTATATGATGTGGATTACAAAATAAAAATGTAAATTGGCATATGATGGGGGGAAGAGGTACAAACACATGACTACAAACATTCTGGATTTCATCAATGGTTTCTTCAAGGGGCTTCAAAAGTTACCTATAATTTCCCTAGTTCAGGATACATTATACCATTGCATGAAGTACTTCATTGATAGACAAAAACTATCCTCGGATGGAATTCAACTGGAGCTAAGGTATAAAAGGAACTTTCAAGAAGGGGTTTAAAAGAACATTGAAGACTATTCTGGTTATCATGACTACCATTTCGGATGAGAAGACTTTCGATTTGAAGTTCAAGAGTGTTCAGATCCCATCACAAATTGCATCAGTGAAAATTGTGGTATTACTAAAAGTGAGGAGATGTCAATATATAAATTTCAATGCATTTTAGTTTCCATGTAGATGCACCCTCGTAACATGTGCCTCTATGAACATATCATGGGAAGAATATATTGGTCCAATGTACTGGTTGCACACCTTTATAACAATTATTCTACACCATGGATGCCTATTGGGGAGTAAAGATATTTCCCAATTCCCTAACACCGTCCAATAGTGATACATGACATCAACATGTTGCATAAATGAGGGAGATCGTAGTCCAACAGAATGTGGAATGATATGGACTCCCCTCAAGCACGAGGGAAAAGTTTGAGATGCACCATATGTCATCAAGAAGGTCATAACCAGAAACAATGCCCCAATATTGTTTGATCGAGTTCACACTCTCATCCACAATGATGTATTGTCTCCAATGTGATCTTCTCGTATTGTTAATTATATGGTTTTTATATAATATCTTTCATTTTTATATTTTTTTGACATATCCAATAAAATTTACTATCAAATAACAATAATTATTTAATATTCATATTAAAATTGTTTGACCCTCCATGATATTGTAGTTTTCATAATCACAAATAATGTCAATATACAGATTCTACTCTTTCATGCCAGTTTAATATCTCTCACTAAATCAATTTCCTCATACAAAAACATATACTGAAATAAGTCAATAACCTATATTCATGAATAAATATGTTTAGAAGTGTATTTTTATGTGTACTTTTGATTAACACTTAGTCTTGTAATGGTATGTGCAAGACAGACTCTTCATAACCTTTTATGGATTCCCTGACACCGAAGTTTGACAAACCGATGTCAGAAAACCAAAACCAAATTCGACAGACCGAAGTTCGACATACCAAAGTTCGACATACTGAAGTCGACAGACCGAAGTTCGATAGACCGAAGTTCGACAGACTGATGTTCGACAGACCGAAGTTCGACATACCGAAGTCGACAGACTGAAGTCGATAGACTAAAGTCGACAGACCAAAGTTCGATAGACCGAAGTCAACAGACCGAAGTTCGACATACCAAATTTGACAGACCGAAGTTCGACACACCGAAGTCGAAATACCGAAGTCGATAGACTAAAGTTGACATACCAAAGTTCGATAGACTGAAGTCGAAAAACTAAAGTTCGACATACCGAAGTTGAGAGACCAAATTTTGACAGACCCAATTTCAACACACCGAAGTCGACACACCGAAGTCGACAGACCAAAGAATGACACACCAAAGTTGACACACCGAAGATAACAGACCGATGTTACCAAACCAAAGACAACATACTGAAGATGACTCACCGATAGTCATAAATAACTATTTCCATTTCATTAATTCAATTTTATTTCTAACGGTCATATTTAGACAAAGTAATGTTTCTGACATTGTTTAATGTTGTCTGTAGGACTATCTGTAAACAGTATGAGTTACATGCACGTGTGAATATCTTCATGCCTAGAGGATCCTGGAGTATAAAAGGACATCATCTTTCACGTAAAATAACAAGTACAAGTACACATAGAGACACAGACTGTGCAAATATAAAAAGAGAGGAACTAAGCATTTGAGATTACAGGAATATTGTAACAAGATACCTTCTCCAAAAAGCTCAGTGTACATCGAGACATTAAAGAGCTAAACCTTTTCACTCCTTGATGTTGGATTACAGAAACTGCGATACTCTATTCTGAAGATAACTTCCAGAAGAGGACTCAAATACCATTTTCTCAACATCCATTGAGTCTAGAGCATTAATTCAAAACACAAAGAGAATTCTTAACTCTATTCTATTTCTTAACTCTGTTGTGTTTTATCTTCACTAATTGAGCAGTGTACACATTTTTTTGTATCACACATGTTGTCTCCTGAACCTAACTGGAGGATATAAAACTATCCTCATACTCAATCACTTGTATCCCACATAGAACTGTGGAATAGATTATTTGTGATCTGTTTATTTTTTATTTCCCCATGAATAATTGTGGTAGAGGTCAAGTGTGACCTAGAAAGCTGGGTGTTCTGTTGTGAACCTCGATCCAGAGTGTAGATAAAAAGTTTATTTATATAAATAGCTTGGTGGTAGGTGATCACCAAGTGGATAGGATTAGGTCTCTTCTTGAGACTGAACCTCTTGTTTACATTGTTGTGATAATCTTTAAATACTCTACTTTATTTATCCACTACTTATATTTTTCAAAGACATAAAACTATTTTTACACTCACTCTAAAAGTTAGTTTTGGTTAGTGTGTATATTTGTTTAATTCAGAAAACCTGTTTCAAAAGTTTAATTAGTGATTGCATTGATTCAACTGAGGAATAATCAACCTTAGAGAAACATGTTGAGAAATTAAACAATTATATCTCTACTACCTTAATTGACTGGGCTGTTTTGAATTGGTGTACTTTTATCATAATGTTTTAACAGAAATTTTAATTGGAACTCAATCCCCCCCCCCCTCTTGAGTTTCCACTCCGACCAACATTTGGTATCTGAGGGATTGTTTATTTTCAAGTTTTTTAAATTATTTTCAACTGTGATTTTAGTTGTATCTTAATGATCCTAAAATTTCTAACATATCTAAATTTTCAGTTCTTTAAATTCTATGTAACTATGGAAACTAGAGTTGAGGGTGCTACTACTAACAGGACACATTTCATTAATGGTAATAACTATGCTCAGTGGAAATTAAAAATGAAAATGTATCTAAAAATAATGGGACCTGAAATCTGGGATACAATTGAAGAACAACATGTATTGTCTGCTACTGCTAGGGACACAAGGTCATAGTTGACTAAAGATACATATAATAATAACTATAAAGCAACGAATGCCTTGTAATGTTCTCTAGGTGATGATGAATTCAATAGAATATCTTCTTGTAAAATTACATATGACATTTGGGATACTTTAGCTATTTCTCATGAGGGAACAACTAATGTTAAAGAAATGAGACTAAATACATAAACTATTAAATATGATAATTTTAAAATGAAGCCTGATGAACCTATAATTGAAATGTATCTCAGGTTAAATGAAATAGCGAACACTATGAGTCTACCTGGAAAACTAGTGGACAACAACTACCAAATCATGAGACTGCTTCATTGCCTACCTGACAAATGGAGGGGAACTTCTATTTCCATCTGAGAATCTTGTGACATAGGCAAACTACCAGTGAAAGAGCTAATTGGAAAACTTATGATGTATGAGGAATAACTTAAGGTGAATCAAGAAGTAGATGAGGAACCAAGGAATAAGTCAGTAGAATTCAAGGCTTCAACCTCAAAGAGAAAATAAAAAGAGAAAATTCAAGTTCCTGTAGATAGTTCCACTAGTGAAGAGTCATATTCTTACATTGATGAAGATATGGATCATCTTGCAAGAGGATTCAAAAATTTCTATTAAAAGAAGAAATTATTCAAGAAGTCAAACTACAAGGGAAAGTATGATAGTACAGGACAATAGAAGAAATATATAAAATGGAATGACAACTCAAATGAAATAATCTGCTATGAGTACAAATGAAAATGTCATGTGAAGGAAGACTGGCCAAAGTTGAAATTTGAGAAGAAATATGAAGACAAGGGAAAAGGATATAAAAAGGCTATGAAAGCTACCTGGAGTGCTTCAGAAGACAGCTCCAGTGGATCTAATGCTTCTGATAGTGAACATAACAATCATGCCAACTTATGTTTCATGACAGAAACATCTGAGGGATGTTGCCTAAAGAGTTCCTATAAGACTTTTTGGTACTTGGGAAGTGGATGTTCAAGACATATAACTAGAGATTATTCTTTCTTCAAGAGCCCAATCAAAGTTCATAGTGGACACGTAACTTTTGGTGACAATAGAAAGGGAAAAATTGTCAGATTAGGCCATATTGGTAACCCTAATACAGTAATAATTTCCAAATTACTTTTTTTTCATGGATTAAAGTACAATTTACTTAGCATCTCTCAGTTGTGTGATGATGGTTTCAATGTAAAATTTGAAAATGATGCATGTAATTTTTTTAATTCCAAAATTGATTTAATATTTACTGCTCTTATAAATGAGAACGTGTATGCTGTTAACTTAAATTCCTTAGCCAATAAAAATGTTTCTTGATTAAATGCTTTTAATAAGGAATCCTAGCTGTGGTACAGAAGATTAGGACACAACAATGTGCACTCCCTTAGGAAAATGACTAGGAAAGGTTTAGTTAAAGACTTTCCTAAACTAGAATTCCCACTTAACAAAGTGTGCAATCCCTATCAAAAGGGAAAGCAACCAATAGTTTCTTTCAAAAAAAATAAATAAGTTTCTACTTCTCAACCACTTGAGTTGGTTTACATGGATTTGTTTGGACCATCAATAGTTTCAAGTTTAAATGGGAAGTACTATGTTTATGTTCTAGTAGATGATTTTTTTAGGTACACTTGGGTATACTTTCCAACTCTCAAAATTTAATCTTGTTCTTATTTTATCAAATACTCCAAGTCTATAGAAAATCTTAGTGGACTTAGAATTAAGAGCCTGAGAAGTGATCATGGCCATGAGTTTGAAAATAAAGAGTTTGAATCCTATTGCTCGCACAATGGCTATAGTCACAATTTTTCTGCTCCTATTACACCTGAACGAAATGGAGTTGTGGAAAGAACAAATGGGACCCTTAGATAAATTGATAGGACACTTCTTAGTGATTATAATCTACCTATTTATTTTTGGGTTGAAGCTATAAATACATCTTGTTATACCATAAATACAGTCTTAATTAGATCTGTTCTTAAGAAGGCCCCTTATGAACTTTGAAACAATAGGAATCCTAAGGTTTACTACTTCAGAGTTTTTGGTTGCAAAGTATTTATCATTAATACTAACGAAAATCTTGAAAAGTTTTCCTCCAAAAGTGATGAAGGAATTTTCCAAGGTTACTCAATCTCATATAAATCCTATAGAGTATTCAATAAGAAAACCAAATGTGTGGAAGAGTCATTTCATGTTAAATTTGATGATACTGATCCACATGAACCCAAAATCTCTCTTAAATATCTGGAGGAAGATATGTCAATTCTGGACCTTAATGATAATGATAGTGAATCCCCTGTAAAAGTATCCAGTTCTGGGAATCTTCCAGAATCTTCACCTATTGAGTCTGAACCAATAGACAATCATGAGGATTCTAGTTCAACTCTTTCTAGAGGTATTATAACTCTCAAGAATCATCCTTTAGATGTTTTAGTAGGTGATTTAAATTGAGGGACACAAACTAGAGATTCTCTAAGAAACCAGGTTGAAAATCAAGATTTTCTTTCACAACTTGAATCCAAAAATATTAATGATGATATAAATGATGAATTTTGGGTGATGGCTATGTAGGAATAATTAAATCAATTTTAAAGAAACAAAGTCTGGGAACTAGTTGAAAGACTTAAGGACACCTTGATAAGAGGCACTAAATGGGTTTTTAGGAACAAAGTTTATGAGTTTGGAAATATAGTTAGAAACAAATCTAGGTTAGTTGCACAAGGTTAGAGTCAAAAGGAAGGAATAGACTATAAGGAGACCTTTGCACCTATAGATAGGCTAGAGGCCATTAGGATACTACTTTCTTATGCAGCTCATCTTAATTTTAAGCTTTATCAAATGGATGTTAAAAGTGATTTTCTAAATGGCTATAAAGTTGAGGATGTGTTTGTTGAACAACCCCCTTGTTTTACAAATACCCATTTTTCAAACCATGTTTTTAAAATGTTCTAAAGATTTATATGGTTTAAAGCAAGCTCCAAGAGCTTGGTATGATAAACTTAGTTCCTATATTATTTCAAAAGATTTTAATAAAGGAATAGAAGATCCTACTTTGTTTATTATAAATATTTCCAAATATGTTTTGATAGTAAAAATTTATGTAGATGATATAATTTTCGGATCATCTAAAAATTCTTTATGTACTGATTTTTAAAAAATAATGCAAAATGAATTGTAAATGAGTTTAATGGGAGAACTTAAATTTTTCCTTGGATTTCATATTTTTCAAAATAAAGATGGTATTATTCTAAATCAAAGTAAATATACTAAATATATTTTAAATCATTTTGGTTTGGATGGTAGTAAAGGTAGTGATACACCTATGAGTACCACTTGTATGTTAGATGCTGATGAAGCTGGAGAACCAGTGGATCAAACTAACTACAGAGGTATGATAGGGAGTATGCTCTACCTTAGTGATAGAAGACCTGATATTATGTTTAGTGTATGCACATGTGCTCGCTTTCATGATAATCCCAAAGAATCTCATTTAAATCCCGTTAAAAGGATTTTCAAATATCTCAAATATACTCCCAAATTAGGACTATTTTAGCCAAGAGAACAACCATTTGATTTAATAAGTTATTCAGATGCTGACTTTACTAGTTGTAAGTTAGATATAAAAAGATCCTCTAGAACATGTCACATGTTAGGCATGTCACTAGTATCATGGTGCAGTAAAAAACAAAATTTTGTTGCATTATCTACTGTCGAAGCTGAATATATAGAGGCTGGTAGTTGTTGTTCTCAAATTCTATGGATGAAACAAACTTTACTAGACTATGGATATCAATTCAAACATGTCTCTATAAACAAGGACAACACAAGTGCTATTAACATTTCTAGAGATCCAATATCTCATTCTAGAATAATTCATATTGATGTAATACATCACTTTTTGAGAGATCGTTATCAAAAAGGTGATATAACTCTTTAGTATATTGGGACTGAACATCATCTCGCTAATATATTAACTATACCTTTAAATTCTGAGAGAATGGATTACATCAGCCATGAATTAGGAATGATAAATTAGTTACAATCTTTCTAAAACTGATCTTTCTAAAACCTATCTTTCTAAAACCGATCTTTCTAAAATAGATATTTCTAAAACAAATCTTTCTAAAACCAATCTTTTTGAAACCAATATTTCTAAAACAAATATTTCTAAAACTGATCATTCGAAAACTGATCTTTATAAAACCGATCTTTCTAAAACCGATCTTTCTAAAACTGATCTTTCTAAAACCGATATTTCTAAAACCGATCATGTCAAACCAATCCTCTTGAAACTAATCCTGTAAAACCAATATTCTTGAAACTGGTCCTATAAAACCGATCTTCTTGAAGTCGATCCTATCAAACCGATCTTCGTGAAATTGATCTCCTTTGAAACCGATCTTCTTGAAACTGATTCTTTGACACCGATATATTTAATGACTGTGTTGTAAATTTTGTCTGCTTTAAATAAAATGAAACTGTTTTGTATACTTCCTTTTACTGTGTTTAAATTCTTATGTTTTACGATTTACAATCACTAAATGATATATTTATTACAATCCATCTCGACCTTTCACCTTATTCTCTTCCGTAAATCCTTCTACCTTTTTTTCACAGTCTCTATCATCTCTCGACCTCCCAACACAATTGGAATTAGAAGCTTCGTCCTGGAAAGGACTAAACACGCAATGGAAAAACCTAGAAAATATCCTTCTTCCAAGCATCATAAAGGTGAGTCCAGTGGGACTGCGAAACCAAGCTTAGAAAGCTGAGTAGTTACAGCTGAAAAGGAGGTGTCCGATGACTGGCTTCTGTCAAGAAAATATTTTCTGTTAAAAGTGTTAGAATTTCAAGGATGGATCAGTTCATTTACCAACAATGAAAGATCCTATTATCCTCATCTAGTGCACGAGTTCGATCAGAATTTGAGTATATCACTGGATAAAGCTAAGGTAGTAGAGATGAAATCTTTGGTAAATGGAAAGGAAGTGGTTTTTTCATCTAAGGAATGGGCTGAATGCTTAGAGGTGCCTCATGAAGGTGTCTATGCAAACTATCCTGGTAATATTCCACCTTATTCAAATTTGTTTTCCAATTAAGATGCTCTGAAGGAGATGATTGGAAATGAAAAATCTAGGAGGACTGTTGCAAAAGAATTTGAAGTAGAAGTAAGTCTTCTTTTTAAGTTCATAAAACATCAAATATTCCCAAGGAAGGGAGATTTTTCTGCTGTGAAATACCATGATGTTTTCTTGATATTTTTGTTTAAACATGGAATAAAAGTGAATATGTGCAGATATCTTATGGTGCATATATCTAATTTTATTAATCCATCCAAAAAGGCAACCAGTTTATATTATCTGAGGATGATTTATGCCATGTTGAAAAAATTAGATTGTGTAGAAGATGGAAATGAAGTGATAAGTGCCTGTAGTGGTTTTTTGTCTTCAGGTAGACATTTGTAAGAGGATGAAAATCTTATAGAACCCATGGAAGAGATGTTGGGTAGGATATGAGGGAAGTTTGTATGAGGATTTCAATCCGGTTGACCATACTTCTAGACCAAAGGACCAAGTTGATCCAGGTCCCAAACCTAGTGAAGTTCCAATTTAATATGATTAGGACGCTAAGGCTGAAGTGCCTAGGGAAGAAGGATCTACTTTTGACGATGGGAGTGATCCTAATATTTCTGAAAGTCCCAATGATATGACTTATAGACCTACTAGTCCATCTATAGAATTTCCCTCAATAGAATCTTTATTAGGTGATAAATATGAAGAAGAAACTGAAGTTACTGGAATTGAAGGTTATGTTAGTAAATTATATAGGAATATGATGATGATGATGATGATGATGATGGTGATGATGGTGATGATGGAGGAAGTGTTGAGCGTGTGAGTGACTCTCTAAAAGTGGGAAAACAGTTGGTTGATAGATTTAGTCAGGAATCTGTACATGGAGCTAGTGATGGTGTTGAGCATGTTGATCAACAGGCTGACAGACAACTCCATCATAATGCTGAAAACCAAGAGATCATTCAGGAATTAAATGATCTTATGGATGCTGGCCAAGAAGAAGAAGATGTAATTCCAGTGCCTCAAATTGAGTAAGTACCTGGTGAAGCTGAAGTAGCTGGAGCTCAGGAAGAACCTGAAGTTCTGTTGGTTCTTGTTCTCAGAAAAGTTGTTATGGCCAGAGACCCAGATAATGTAGTTGATGATGTTGATGAGCCTCAGGGTAGAAGGGTAAGAATTAATACTATTGATCTAAGAGACTGGACCTGTACTAGAGAGTGGAATAGTGATCCAGGATATATTCTTTTTGGTTTGGAGTGTGTCTCAGATGAAGAAAGGGTGTCTTATCCTCGTACTCCCCAAGTCCAAGCTGAACCAGAACATATTTCACCAATTCCACTAGCTGAACCTCCACCTCCAGACCCTATTGCTCAATTATTTCCCAGTGAAGATTTCACTAAGGCTGATTTGGAAAAATTTAAGAATGAGCTCTGTGAGTATGCAATAGATTCAGTGGGATCCAGAAATGAAGAATCCACCTCCATAAGTATCTTGGATGTTGATTCCATAAATATTTCAATAATGGTGGTTCAATAGATTCAACCAAATCTTATTACTATAGCAGAAACCATTATTAGACACAACACCTTGATGAGAGAAGAAGTAAGAAAGATGAGCAATGAGTTTAATTCCTTAACCTCTGACTTTAATACCCACTTTAGTGGTGTTCTAGAAGTTCTTAGAAACTTGGTAACTCGTCTGCTCAGTGTAGATCTGAAAAAGCTGATAGAAGAGCTTGGAGAAATGTTGACTAACCCATCCAGTTCTAGAAGTGGTACAAGTGTTGTTGCTGATTTGGAGTATCTCAAGGTTGTGATGAGAGAGGAAATTCAAAAAATTTAGAGTGCTTCAGACAATGAAACTCTTGAAAAAGTTCATCGAAATATAGATATTTTGTACAATATGGTCAGACAATGCACAAACGAAGCCTCTGCAGCTCAGAAAGATATTCGGGAAAAGGTGGATAAGTATTTCACTAAGATTTATACCAATCATGACCTCATCAATAGTTTCATGTTTCTGGCAGAAAATCTTATAATTCCTCCAGTCACAGAAGCCTTCAAAAAGTAAGTTCTCCAGTTGAAAGAGTTTACACCTTTGCTGAGTAAATTTATGGAGAATAAGGATTACATTGAGGAGGCAATGCAATATGGGGGTGAAATCATTAATGACTTCATCAACCAGCTCAAACCTTATCTGCATGTTCAGGATGAGGCTATTGTGGTCCCTCCAGCTACTTCAATTGGTACTGCCTCTCAGCCTCCTACTCTAATGACTGTCTCTTAGGATCTTACTCATATTCGACCAATCATTACTAAGCAGTCTCTAAGTCATGTGTTGTAAAAGAGAAGTCATACCCTTACAACTATTGTTCCTACTGGTGTTGCTCTGCCTGGTGTTATCCTCCAACCACCTCCTTCCTCTACCACTCCCAAACCTTCTCCTTCTCCTTTAGATCCTTCCAACAAAGTAAAATCTCCTCAGCATCCAAATCCTTAGTGATGGATTGTTTCTTTTTGATAGGGATTTGGCCTTTTTGTTTGTCTTGTCCTCTTATACCTTTTAATGAAAATTCTTATGGTTTCATTATTTTATAATATTTCTCCTTATTTATTTTCTCTTTTTTTTAATCCCAAAAGGGAGAGAAAATATGGATGGAATATACTCTTCATAGTCTATTTATTGATGGGGAGATTTGTTCTAAAAAAATTCTAGAAATGACAAACTTTAGTCATATTTGAAAATTACATTCACCTATGTCAAAGTTATCTTTATTCTATATATTTGTATGAATTCCATAATTTGTGATTATCAAAAAGGGGGAGATTGTTGGACCCTCCATGATATTATAGTTTTCATAATCATAAATAATGTCAATATACAGATTCTACTATTTTATTCCAGTTTAATATCACTCACAAAATCAATTTTGTCATACAACAACATATACTAAAATAAGTCAATAACCTATATTCATGAATAAATATGTTTACAAGTGTATTTTTACATGTAAATTTGATTAACACTTCATATTGTAATGGTATATTCAAGACATACTCTTCATAACCTTTTTTTGGATTCCATGACACCGAAGTTCATCAAAAAGAAGTCGACACACCAAATTCGAAGTCGACACACTGAAACCAAAGTCGACAGATCAAAGTTCGACAGACTGAAGTTCAACAGAAAGTCAACAGAACAAAGTTCAATAGACCAAATATTGACAGACCAAAGTCGACAGAACAAAGTCAACAGACTGAAGTCGACAAACCGAAGTTCGACAGACTGAAGTCGACAGACCGATGTTTGACAGACCGAATTCGACAGACCGAAGTTCGACACACCGAAGATCAACACACCGAAGTCGACACACCGAAGTCGATAGACCGAAGAATGACACACCAAAGTTGACACACCAAAGATGAGAGACCTATGTTTCCAAACCAAAGACAACAGATTGAAGATGGCTCACTGATATTCTTAAATAACTGTTTCCATTTCATTAATTCAAATTTATTTCTAACGGTCATATTTATACAAAGTAATGTTTCAGAAATTATTTAATGTTGTATGTATGACTATCCATAGATATTATGAGGTACATGCACGTGCGAAGATCTTCATTCCTAGAGGATCCTTGAGTATTAAAGGACATTTTCTTTCATGTAAAAGAACAAGTACAAGTACACACTGAGACAGAGACTACACAAATACGAAAAGAGAGGAACTAAGCACTTGAGATTATAAGAATATTGTAACAAGATACCTCCTCTAAAAATCTCAGTGTACATCAAGACATTAAAGAGATGAACCCTTTCACTCCTCGAAGCTGGATTACAGAAACTATGATACTCTTTTCTGGAGACAAATTCCATAAGAGGACTCAAATACCATTTTCTCAACATCCATTGAGTCTAGAGCATTACTTCACAACACACATAGAATTCTTAACTCTATTCTCTTTCTTAACTCTGTTGTGTTTTATCTTCACTAATTGAGCAGTGTGCATATTTTTTTGTATCACACACTCTGTCTCCTGAGCATAACTGGAGGATATAAAACTATCCTCATACTCAATCACATTTATCACAAATAGAACTATGCAAGATATTCCTTGTGATCTATTTATTTTTTATTTCCCAGAAATAAATGTCGTAGAGGTCAAGTGTGACCTGGACAGCCAAGTGTGTTGTTTTGAACCCCGATCCAGGGTGTGGATCAAAAGTTTATTTATATAAACAGCTTGGTGTCAGGTGATCAACAAGTGGAGATGATTAGGTCTCGGCTTGATACTGAACCTCTTGTTTACATTTTTGTGCTAATATTCAAAAACTCTACTTTATTTTATCCGCTGATTATATTTTTCAAAGATATAAAACTATTTTTACACTCACTCTGATAGTTAGTTTTGGTTAGTGTGTATGTATGTTTAATACATTAAACCTATTTCAAAAGTTGAATTAGTGACTTCATTAATTCAACGGAGGACTAATCAACCTTAGAGAAGCTTTTTGAGCAATTAAACATTTATATCTCCACTTCCTTAATTAACTGGGCTGTTTTGAATTGGGGGAATTTTATCGCAAAGTTTTTTAAAAAAAATTAATTGGAAGTCAATTCTCCCCCCCTCTTGAGTATACACTCCAACCAAAAAAAGGAATATAAAAAGTGAATTTTAGGTGACATTAACATATAATCAATATGTCCCTAGATAAACCATAAATCAATAATTTGAGAAAATATTCATGAAACATACCATCATGTAGGAAATCATGCATAAATTACAAAGCACACCATTTTCTAATAAACATTTAGATAACGAAGACAAAATGTTTATATATATAATATTAAAGCCATATCTTACAAAACACCCTATCCTAGGTAAAAACATATATCAATAAAACATTAGAAATATTGTTTGAGAAACAAAATAAAATTCCATTTTATTTTGGTAAAAAAACTTAATAAAACAATGAGAATAGACATGTATTGTCCTACATTCTACAAGTCATAAAATTTTAATGTCTATAACATCATATTTACATTTTAAAATTTCAAATTATTTCATTTTTTTTTACATACAGAAGGAGGACACTAGACTACTCACTGAGAAGGCTATGCATGTTTCCCAGGTCATGCTAGAGGGTCGTCAGGTTCAAAAGATCAGGTTGCATCAAGCATACCATCATTGTCACAAGCTCTCTTAACCCACCATTATACCATCCATGCGTCATGATGGATTCTACGACATAATATTATTTTATTTCACATTCGTTGATCATCACCTATTGGATACCCTCAGAGAGAGGTGAAGTCCATATACTCAAACATTCTACCTGCCTGAGGGAGATATGATCATCACCCTCGAGGATGTAGCAGTCCTTCTCGATCTTCTTATCTTGGGTAAGTATTTATTGAACCCACTAGTTCATACTACCCTAATATTGTTCAAAGATTTCTAGGCATCAACATTTTGGCCGATGATGCTGCTACAAATGGTGGGTCGATATCTATGGGATGGATTGAGGAGCACTTTGTAGATTTACCCAATGATGTTGATGAGAATAATGTCATGCATCATTCCCCACCGATTTATATAACAGATCACTGGAGAGACCCTATTTTCTAATCACTCAGATAAGAATGTGCGCAATATGTATCTAGGGCTACTAGAGAACTTTGATCGGGTCAGGATATACAATTGGGGATCTATGTTCTTGGATTACACATAAAGATCATTACTCATGGAATGCTTAACAGACCACACAAATATTGGGGGATACATCATCCTTCTTTAGATGTGGACATGGGAGCACATCCCCTCACTTTTCCCTTAGCTTACTGGTCAGCAGCTACCTATAGAGGTGCTTCATGATGCTCCTCATAGACATTGGTATAATCACTCATCTCTATTGGTTTTTTATTCTAGTAAGAGTTATTGAATTTAATTTGTTATTATTTATCACTTTTAACATTGTATTTTCTAGGTGGAGTCAAAAACACAACTTCTTCAGCATTCTGACACACCATTTGGGTGTATACCATCTCAAGTTGAACAGTCTCCTACCCAATATGGTAAGTATATAAAATCTATCATTGACTCGTAGATTTAATAAAATCGTCATTTTTTTAGTATGGAACTTCTTTGAAAAATCTCACATGTCATTTCATATTTCATGGATTCTATACTAGAATTTATTGGATCAGATCCAACATATTTCACTACTACACTTCATGATTCTATAGTTGTAGTACCTCTCATTCACTTTCAAATTATTGAGTGTCAAAAACCTGATAGATTCTTGTGCCGGTTTGGCTGTGTTCATCCCATTCCATTTACACAGAGATAAACAGAGAATCTTCATGGCTTGAAGCTGATAGGGAGGCAGGATGAGGACTAACACTAATGACATGTCATGTATCTCGACCTCTAGGGAAGACGAGAAGTACTTTGTATCCAGGGTGTACCTATGATATGATTCCTTCTTTTAGACTAGGTTAAATTTGATCCATGATATATATTGAAGTCTATAATGTTTCTAACTCGATGAGGTAGAGGGTTTCATGATATGATAAGTCAATAAGCTTCCATTAGTTTGTTTATTGAACTATTTTATTATTCATTTAAAATCTATTTACATCATACTCAATTAGAGGAGCTTATTCACATGAGTTATTCAGAGAATGAGGGGGTCACTATCCTAGTGGTGATCCATGTTGTAGCCCTGGTGCTAAGGATAGCTTATCATGAGATTTATGAGAGCATCTTCAACAGTCCACCCCGGAGACTGGAGTTTCCTACCTAGGGACTGTAGGTTCCTACTCGGGAACCTCCTCCATCAGTTGCTGATGCCGAGGATCCATGGCAACGACGATGTAGACTGCATCATCCTACATCTGAGGAATCACCTATTCCACTAGAATAGGTTGTCCCTCTAGCATTCCAGCCTCAACTGATTGTGGATGTGCATCAAGAAGCATGTGATCCATCTATCTTGACAGAATATCCACTGTTTTTCTCAATCTTGGGGTCCTAATCCAACGTAGCCTATATTTTTCCCCTTGGTGATGTTGGAAGGTCCTTCTACGAAACTAGTGGGAGAACGATAGAGTTCACTAGACAACATCTAGTTGACACCTCCTCTCACTGAGACATAAGAAGAGTATGCGATGGTTGACATTCCACTACCCAAGGATCAGCCCTCTCCGGGACATCAAACTCTACCCTAGTATGGAGCTCAGTGATGTCGATATGGGTATACCATTCACACACCACCATGTAGGATAGAACCTCACCATATACATTTATTTTAATTATTCATGTATATGTTTATGTCTACATAAATGAAGAATTTTTTTTACTATCATCCATTTTTACATGTTTATCAAGTGTTTCATATATAATTTTATATTTTAGTCCTGGTGTTTATTTTATAAGATTTCAAATTAGACTACTTGAAACATAGGAAAACTTATAAAATTTCATGTATGCAATTTTAAAAGATTATAAAATATTCACTATAAAAACAATCTAAATAAAATTTCAAACAAAACCTAAAAATATAAAAAGTTGTTGAAAATAAAATGTATTTCAGAAATATAATAAATAAATAAAAATGAAAGGAATTTAAAACAGGATTATAAATACTATTAAAATGGTTTAAAACAATACTAAAATGTATTTTCAATAAAATATTTATGAATTTGAAACATTATAGATAAAAAATAACCCTATATATTTAACCCTGCTAAAATGAATACTTTCTACTCAAACTCTACCTTTTACTGGTATATTCTAATTATATAGAATAGTCTGATTTACAAAATCAAAAAAGGAAGTAATATAACATAATAATAATCAGGAAAAAAAATAAAAAAAGATGTCAAGCTAAGAGAACTTCCAGTACTATAGAAATGGTGGATGTATAAAAAATCCATAGTTCACATGTCCTTCATTCAAGTCACACATTGTTTTCTTATGAGTTTTATTGAAACAAATGAAAAGAAAGATTGAAAGAAAATAGTACAAAAGTATAAAACAAAACAATAAATAAATAAATAAATATTTATAATGTATATATTTATAAAGAATAATAATATTATAGTTATGTAATAAGTAAAAAGTAGTATTTAACTAAACTAAATGAATAATAAAAACATGTATAAGTGATATCTAACAAGATATATAGGACACAAAATGATTATATTGGTTAGATTAGAAAGTAATGATACATCTGGAAACATACATGAAAATAAAACATAATTGAAAATAAACAAATCATAAATATAATAAGTAAAAGCTTATTTACATATCACAAAATACATTTCTTAAAAACATAACATTTTCACTTTCAAATATTAATGAAAAAATTCTAAACGACAAAAAAAACACTATATATATATATATATATCATAATATAAAACCTATATATTTATAAATATAAAAACATATATAATTAAATTATTATTATTATTATTATTATTTCTGAAAAGAGATAGCCTCCCAATCGCCTTTTAATTTAACTGAAAGGTGGAAGGGGACTATTGCCTTTATGACACAATTTTTTTTATTCTAGGAATTTTAAAAAATATAAAAAAATATAAAAAACTCTCTTGGGATCATGGGGACACAAGTGAGGTGCACACCCAATGTGGGCATGTCCAACCATGTGCTCGCTCGTGTCAGGTCGGGCGAACCCGAATTAACACACACTTGAACTCAGAAATCCCTTGCCAAATGGATTTCATGGGGTTGGGGAATGAGGAATCCTTACTCGTTACATGGTAGGAAAGGACCCAAATATACCATAGGATTAAATGCCTAGGGTACAACCCTAATGATTTTAACCCTATTTTCTTGGCATCCCAGTCACCCACAACCCATGCCATCACCCGTGCCACTGGTGTAGGTATCATATCTAGATTTCCCACTTCCTAGAAATTGGTTGACCTTCTTTGAATTCTTTGACTGTAATGCAGTTGGCCTTCCTCATGACCCTCGATCAAGCCGCTCCACACTGCGGACCTCCCTACCATGTCAAGAGACCTCGTGCCAGTCTCTGATCATCATCTATTACCATGAACTAAAAACCAAACAAAAAATTACTAAAAAATAGATCCAAAAAAAGCTAACCTGATGCTGTAATGTAGAATCTTTAATATCAGTTATATGAACCATCATAACAGTGACATGATCTATATTTGATCAAGCTTCCCAGATTAAGCTCATGCACCACCTCCTAATTACCCAATGTTTTAGTATGGTGAGTTATCCTCCTCCCCTTTATAAAATAGGGGAGATAAAGGGGAGGGGGAGAAATAAAAATACAAATAGAAATAAAAACAAATAATTAAATAAATGTTAATACTAATTAAATCCGCCCACAATGGTTGAAACCTGGGAACCTAATGCAAATCCAAATTAATGTGCTCCTTGAGTAAACTTGATATTCTATATTCAATCATATTTTTAGTTATCATGTTTGATACCCCTTCGAGGATATATATAAATTTTATCCTAAATACACATGTAGAGATTAAAAATATAGCATTAGTTTTTATAAATCATTAGGCCCGGCTGCACTCATAATATTGCACCAGCTCAACCCAGTGGTAAAACATGTGCCCTAGAATCAACATAGCAATAATATTTTTTCCCCAAGGGGCTTTTCTATGGGAGATTATTATATTACACCTTTTTAAATGTTTTGGGATCCAAAAATCCAAAACTAGCAAAGTCTTCCACATAAGAAAAAATACATTATCCTTTTTAATACTGTGTGATAATTAAAAAGTGTCCTCAATTATGCCATAACTATCACTTAAACTATGATTACATATTAATAAAGAAGATAAAATAAATTTATTAACTTCATATTTTCTTTGATGTATTTTGTTTAACCTATGGGTAAATATTTTTTATTTAATAATTTACATGTTTGTTAATATTATATTGATTTTACATAATTAATTAACCATGTATGATAAAAAAATTATGTATGAAATATTTATTTTATTTCATCTTAGAAATATTTTTTATTTATTTACATTACATGATTGAATATTTAATCATCCAAATAAACATGCATCACAAAAATAAATAAGTAACCACAAATTAACAAATAAAATTAACGTGCGACATGATCATGAGATTTTAATCCTCTGGTTGGTTTGTCAAGCAGAAGATAAACTAACCTCAACCCTAGGGTAAATAATTCTGTGATAAGATAACTAGATTGATTTATAATGATTCTTTATTAAACTCTCTGTCTCCTTGGTTGGTTTTATCTAAATTTGGGTCCTATGTTGTCTCCTCTCCCTATGAGCTCAATCATTTATATATTATTACTCACTCACAAATGAGAGGTACCAAGGGTTTAGGGTTACATAAAATAATCTTTAGACACAAAGACCCATATATAAAAAGGATTAAGTAATGATATGCATATAATTATATTAATTTAACAATAAAATTACATATATAAACCCATGAAATAAAAATTAAATTAAATAGAAACCAATACATTTATTGGATAATCTCATGATATACCATAATATGAAATGGATATAGATTTAATCTTTCTAACATTAATTTTGATTCATTTTCATTATTAAGAAAAAAATTACTCAAAATAATAAATTAATCTCAATTATTTAATTCATTCATTATCTTAATTATTAGTTTAAACGGCCCTTGAGATATAAAATATTACTATCTTGTATAATTTTAAATAAATTAAATAATTTTAATTTTAATTAAAATTAATTATGCTTACTTCATGTATTGATGATGTCACATGGTGTGTACCTTGATAGTTAACTTAAATTTACTTCTAGAAATTAATATAGACAAGAAATGTACTTGAGGCATAATGGTGTGTACCCTTCCATGCCTCATTAAACCCATTTCGGTGGATTAATACTTACATGGAATGTTTTTTCACTTGACACAACATGTGACTTACAGTGTTTATGGTCCTTGTCGTGTACTGTGTACTTATATGGAATTTATTCCTACATCACATGTCATGATATACATGATATATTGTTTCATGGGTCAAGAAATTATGGACACACAAACCAATACATAATAAAGATAAGAGGATGGTACATAGATTATCATTTTAATTTAACAATAACTTTCTTAAAAATTCATGAAATAATAATTAAATTAAAATAAATCCAACACATACAAAGGTCCTTAAAGCTCATGGTCATCCACATGTGAAACAAGTAAATATTTATAACTAGCTAGAGTACATTTCAATTCGTTATTTATTAAGATAAATCACTAAATATAATAAATTGAGTATCTTATTAATTAATTCATTTATTTATCTTAATGTTCCATCCAAACAGTCCTAGATATTGTCGTCTTATATAATTTTAAATAAATTAAATAAATAAATTTAATTTAAAATTAATATGTACACGATGTGCACCATTCTAGTTAGTTTTATATTCAGTCTCAAATATTATGCGGCCTGGACAGTAGGAAACATGACATGTACCTGTCTATATTGAGTGTAATATCAATTGCATGGTGTGTGACTATGGCCTATATAGTCCTTGTTGTGTACCATATACTTATATGACATGTAGTATATATGGAATGTCGTGATATTACACATAATGTAGTTACATGAGTCAATATGTGTAATATTCATGGCATTTATGACCACACGTCATTCCATTAATATATGAAATGTGTATTGATTTTAATTCCCATGAAGTATAAGGAAAATATGATGATTGTAACTGATGTTAAATATCAAAATAATACAAAAAAATATTAATTAAGCATTTCATTTTCTAAAAACATTATCACATGGTGGGTACACCACTACATTCCATGTAGTTTGGTTTAATACTATATTTAATTTTCTTTCCATGAAATTTTTATGCATGATTAAAGAATACATTGACATGTAATCCACATGAATAGGTATGAGATATATGTTTTTTACACCACACTAAATTTTGTGTACTATGTTCTCTTACCATCCACACTACATTCCAAGGGGAACAATTTGTTTTCCTTGTGAAAATTTATGAGTTACACAATTTTTACATGGGTTACATTCCATGTAGTCATATCTGGTCAAGTGTTTCCCAGTTTTTAGTCAACATGAAACATGTATTTTAAAAATACTATGTACTTTGACTACAAAACTTCTACAATTCTCATAGGTAGAAATAATGTGGGTTTACATGTCAAGTGCATTGCTATATGTCATGTAACCCTTCATGAAAATATTCCATCTATCTAGTCAATATTCAGCATGTAATAACATCGTGTACTCTTCTCCCACATGACGTTCCATGATTTTCACAACTTGCCTCAGTGAAATGAACTTGGGTACAAGGCATGCAGTTTTCACTTACACACAGTGTAATCCTTTTTTATCCAATAAAAATATATGGAACCTCTAGATGGGTTCTTAGAATGTTCTTCATCTATTCATGAAATTTTATTATAAATACAAAGGTGAATTGCATGGTATCTCAAATTTCAAATTAAATAATATAAAAGGAAATTAAAAACTAAAAAATGTGTTATTCAACCAAAAAATAATAAATAATTATAATTTGATCACTTTAATATGATTTGAAGGTTATGAGGCACAGTGAAAACACGTCAATATCATGCCAAAAAAATATTTTTTATCGATTTCCATGGATAAATCCTCAGTACAAGATGAATAAAAACCCTAGAATCCTCCATTAATGGATATTTAACATATAATTTGTAATTAATTTATATAAAAAATAACTACCTCTACTTTCAATTATTTTATAATTATATAATTGGTTGACTACTATTATCATACCATCTTTGCATCAAAAGATCCAAGTATATAATACCTATAATTGTGTCTACATGTTCTCAAATTCTCATTTATTATATTATTCACCATTGATCACTAAAATAATCCATTTTATTTTTGAAGTATTATTTTAGCTCTCTCAAGGACTATAAAGGGAGGAAGAGGATTGATGCTCTCCATTCTCGACCACATTCTAGATGAATTTCTCACTATGCTTGGGAAAATTATATTGAGGTGATTGTTTGTACACAATAATGTCACTCTCTAGAAACTATATAATGATATTTATATAATTAGGTTAAGAATTGGTAATTACACACAAGACCTTAACTGATTACTTAATCCTAAATTAAACCCAATTTTAAATAATAATAATAATAATAATGTTATCATTATTATTATTATGTTTATTATTATTATTTCCTTAACATGTAAAAAAGTCACATGTAATTTTTAATATCAATTATTAAGTAGATAAATTAATATTTATTTAAATGATATTAGATATGTCATACTCATATAACCCTTAACTTGGTCTGTCCAATATCCTTGGAATTTATCAAACCCTGAATAATGACCATTTATTAAAATAAATAAATATCACGACATTATTCATTCAATAAATAAATAATTATTATATTCAATCAACTTGTGAATAAATATTTATTTAATATTAAACTGACATATTTTTTTTGAATAAATGGTTGTTGAATATCTTTTGATTAACACAACCTGAATAAATATTATTTCTCATAACTTAATAATAATACTTATTTTAATATTAAATTCTTATAGAATTTAACTAATGTTATTGATGCTCTTATTGTGTGTCCCTCTAGGCCTATTTCTATGTGAAATAAGGATATATGGTCAGATGTACAAGATTAGTGTCTAGAAAAAGTTCAAGGCACCCAAATATAAAAAAGTAAATGTTACAATGACAACAACCTCCTACGGATGCTCATTGTGCAATATAATCTCTATGTCTCAATATGTCATCAATCAGGTTGCATCACATGTGACATTAACCTATATGATTGATATATATTTCATTTAATTATATGAAATGAACTTTCTAACAAAACCTCCATGGTTATAGACTAATCTAGTTATTCTATTCCAATCAAAGGGATTGAGATATCTAATTTCATTAACTTAGTAGGTAAAAATAATTTCTGGACTTATTAATTGATTCCATATCACTCATGATGCAACCAACATATCCTACCTCATTATGATTATATGTCATAATTAATTTTTTTCAATACATCTAAGTACATTACCCGTGATATACATCAATAACAATATCATGTCAATGGACTAATATACATTTCCAAAAAATATGAATATCCTATGACACATAAAACATATGGAAATCCTATATGCTGGTTTGTTTTCATTACATCCGCTCTTAGAGGTTACCACATGTGAACTTCATGCAAAGAAGTCTCGTTTTTTTATGAGACTCCAACACCTGATTTCCTATATCATTAGTGTCTTATTAGATAGATGTCACCTGACCATAGAACATATGTTTAATAATATTGTCATAGAACTTTGAGGTTTTCATCATAGTGGGGAACTTCTATAAAATTCATTGAAAAAAATACTCTATGGACATTAGAAAACTAATGCTACATAGAATAACACTCATAACGTGATAAGATATACATTAATATTCAACACACCTAATAAACAAGTAATAATATGTAAAAAGTAGTTGGTTCTTGGGCACTAACTCTGACATTATGCTTGGGCCACATTTCATTGTTATTACACATTTCTATGATATTTTTCCATATATTTTTATAAGTCTATCATGATAACACATTCCTATGCTATGTTTTCATGGATTATGCTAATTGTCTCTTGATTAAAAATTCGTATGCCTCATTTCACATGTTATGTTAAAATCCTTATGATATTATTTATGATTTATGAACTATGTTTTATTGGTCATGATTTCTTTATGTTATGTTCATGTACCTTGATTATACTCTTATAACAACATGTTCATCTTATGCTCCATTATTCATTTCTATTGATATCTCTTATGTTTTCCCCTTGTTAAGAATTTGATCTCACCATTAATTATCTTTTCATTCCCTATGTAATGAATAAGAGTATTGTGTGTGATATGTATTTAAGGGAACCATTTAGGAATATTATTTGTGTGAGATGATGAATAATGTTTATAAAATACTTTTTTTGTGTATCTAATATCCAAATTCACTAAACATATAGGTTCTAGGGTGTGATTTATTATAACAAGTAGTGAATATTCATTTAAATTTTTATAAAATTTATGTATATTTTTTTAGTTATCATAGTTGGAATAAGTGTGGGATTTATTTAATTTCAAGGGTTGGGTTATGAAGAATAAGAGGATAGAACTTAAATAAACCTATATTGAACCTAGAGTTATATAGGAAAAACCAAGAGTCTCATAAGTTGAACCTTCAATATCATAGATTGAAATTAAGGTGTCATAATTTTGGACATATTAGGATTTATTTTTATTATCATATTATTATTTAATATAGATATTATTATTTAATACTCACACTAACAATCCTGTATTTTTTAAGGGACTAAATAAAGATTCATGAAATTTGGGTGGTGACATGAATAATCATTTTTGAAAACATATTATTTGGGTCTAGTTATATGAATTCCATCATATATTGAAAATTATATAAGTATATTAAATTATATTTATAATGATTAAATATTGAACTATATATGAAAACCTCTAATGGCGTGATGATTGCATCTTAAGTTTATAACTCTTTTATGATAGAAGTTTTTGGGAACACACTTAGTGAAAATATTATTATTATCCATTTAATCAAATTTTATTTGATTTTGAGAATAGGTTGGATATCTCTACATAGATCCTATATTAATTTCTATTATAGGGAAATCATATTTCATATACTGAATTAACCCATGATTGCCTATGAGTACAAGACTGAATATGAACTCATTATGAAAGTTACTTCCATTTAATTGGTATTATTACCAAATAATGATGGTTATTTATCTAAAATGGCAGGGGGACTCAATATTAAGTATATTTTTGTTATTTGGGAATATGAAAATGTATTTTCCAAAAAAAAATATTCTGGTCTTCCCCAGACCATGTGGTTGATTATTCAATAGAAATAATACCTGATGTTATGCCAATATCAAAGACTAATTATAGGATGAACCAAATTTAATTAGTGAAATTGAATAATAAACTCTAAGATAATATAGATAATGGTTTTATATGCCCAAGTGCATCACAATGGGGTGTACTAGTACTCTTTATTATGAAGAAAGATGGATCAACATATCTCTTTATTGATTATCATCAACTTAACAAGATCATGATCAAGAACAAGTATACTTTACCAAATATTAATGACTTGTTAAAACTACTAAAAGGGGATAAATACTTCTCAAATATTTAACTTCGATTTAGATATCACCAATTAAGGATGAAAGGGGATTATATATCCAAGACCACATTTTATAAAAGATATATACACTATAAATTCATATTAATGCATTTTATAATTACAAACTCCACACCAATCTCGATTGATCTGATTAATATAGTCTTTATAGATTACCTCAATCAATTTTTTATAGTCTTTATAGATGATATTATCATATATTATGATAGTAAGGAAGAGAATGAATATTATTTAAGTCTTGTGCTGAAGAACTTGAGAAAGGAGAAACTGTATTCCAAATTTAAAATGTATAATTTATGGCCAACAATTATCAGTATATCATTATATAAAGTGAGGGTACATATGTGGATCCTTTAAAGATATATGTGATTAATGAATATCCTAGACCAGTTCATATAATATAGATCCATAGTTTTCTTGGATTGGAAGGATATTATTGACCCTTTCTGAGAAATTACTTAAGACTTTCAAATCCACTAACCATGTTAACTCAAAGGGGAGTCAGGTTTCTTATGTCATATGAATGTGAACAAAATTTCAAGGATCTTAGGAGATGGTTGGTCAATACACATATACTCACACTACCTTTAAATGGATAAGGGTTTTTGATATATATTTATGTATAAAATTAGGTAATATGATTTATTCTCATAAAAATGATATGATGGTATCTTAGGTCTCAAATTAATGAAAGGTTCCTAAAAAAATTATTTTAAACATGATTTAGATCTAGAAGTGGTAATATTTTCACTAAATATATGGATGAATTATATTTATGGTGATAATTATAATATATATATTGATCACAAGATCCTAATGTTTATATTCTCATAGAAGGAGTTGAAAATGCACCAAAGAAGATGGTTAGAGTTGATCAAGGACTTTGATTTCTTAACACATTACTGTGATTGGAAGGTAATAAAGGAGTATGATTCTCTAAAAGGTAAATAACATGTTAGCTTGTCTGTGATGAGGATTGAAAGATACCCAACACTCATGGATTTTCATTAATCATGGATCTACAAATTATTGACCTAGGAATCATAAGAGAAGGAGAAAACTCCAATCATACCCAAATGAATCATAAATCATCAATCCATGTGAAGACTAAGGAGGATATATAGATATAAAATAATGTATGAAATATTCAAAATGTTAACCTTGACATTCATGGAATTTTAATATTCATGAAATGAATATGTGTCCCTTTAATACCAAAATTAAATAAGTAGATATTAAATGATACACAAAGATCATAATTCTTTATCCATGCTGGAAGAAAAATTATGTATAGATGTATTAAGGATTATTTATACTATGAAAATCTAAATAGGGATATTAAAAGGTATATATCTCAATGTGTGGTAATCCGGAAAGTTATTACAAAACATTATAATTATTAGGGTATGATGCAATAATTACACATACTCATATGGAAATGGGATAATGTCACCATATATTACATCATTGGACTTCTCAAGACTCTAGCATCCATACATCTATTTGTGTTGTAGTAGATTTCCTTATGAAGTTTGCACATTTCATTATTATCGGGAAGATTTATCACTCAACCAATTTTTCAATATATATACAAAAGAAGTGGTAATACTTAATAGAGTACCACTCTCAAATGTATCTAATTGAGATTTGAGGTTTGCCTCAAAGTTCAAGATAATTATTCAAGAAGCATTGAATGTAAATATGAGCTTCCACACTACTTATCATGCTTAGAATGATGGTCAATTTAAAAGTTCTATTTAAATATGGAATATATAATGAGATCCTTTTTAATAAATTTTAGAAGTTGTTGGGATCAATATATTTTCCTTATAGAGTTCTTATATAACAATATTTTCTATGCTAGCATTCAAATAGAACCATATAAGGCTATGTATGGGAAAATTTGAATTCCAAAATCTTGGGATGAGGTCATAGAGAATTACCCTTTCTAACTAAATCTTACTCCTGAAATTATATAAAATATTAAAACCATTTAGAAACAATATAAAACATATAAAATGAATGAAAATATAAACTGATAATATTTAGTAAGATTTAGATTTTTATGTAACCTACAAGGTATTACTTATAATACTACCATGTAAAAGTTTTATACTATTTGGAAATAAGGTAAATTTATTCCCTAGATACATTAGACACTTAAAATCTATTGATCATGTGGTGACAATAGCTTATCCCCTTACACTTCCCCTGAACCTATCCCAAGTGCATAATGTGTTCTATGTATCACTTTTGAAGAAATATATACTCAACCCTTGACATGTACTAAACATAGAGGTATCATAACTGGAATATGATCTATATTTTGAGGAACAACCAATATAAATCATAAAACATAGATAAATGGTACTATAAAACATGACTACCCAAAAGGCTAATGTTATCAAGAGGAATTATAAGTTTTAGGAAGCCACATGGGAACTTCATTATGTAAATAATAAAAATTAACCTCATTTATTTTTATCAAAGTTATTAAATTTTGTGGATGAAATTATTTTTAGGGGGTAGAATGTAACACCCCATTATTTTAGTATGAATTTCCATGTAAATAAATCCCATGTATTTGATTACTTTTGAAGCATACAATATCATACTAATATTAAAAATTCCTTATTTCATTATGGTAGAATATTACAATAAAAAATAATGAAATTACAATCCAACTAAATGAAATGTAATTAGTAAAATTACTAAAGGAATGAAACTGAATGTAAATAAAAATATTATAAGGTTAAAATCAACATCATCATAATCATTCATAAAGATCATTTTGTAAATAATAACTATATAAAGAATAAAACATGTTAAAAATATGGTAAAAATATTTAAAAGGAAATTATAGAATATTATGAATTATTTTAGAGATGTATGTAAGGATATATATATATATAGAAATATAATATGACAGTTACATAGATTTCTATTGGTTATATGGTTATTGGATATATGGAAATTGGATATATAGCATTTATATATAATTGAATTCAATAGGTACATGGAATCCATGGAATTTTTAAAAACAAATTAAAAATAATATAATTAAACTATAATAAATAATTCTATGATGAAATAAAAAATATTAAAAATTAGTAAAATTCTTTATGATAAAAAATATGTATTTCTTAATTATATGTTATTATTATCATTTTTATTACAATTATATTTAAAAAAATATTTGATGTGTTTATAAAATAAAAAGAATATTGTAATTCTAATTCATTTATAAAATTTAATGGTTAAAAAATAAATAATTTAATTTTAATGGGATGCGATTAAAATCATTTAATGTTAAAATGAGATATTTTTTGAAGAATTTTTTTCTATGTGTTATTTATTTTTATCTTAATAAATTAAATTGATCAATTTTAATGAATGATTATAATAATATTTTATTTTTTATGTATAAAAAATTTATTAACACTCATTTAATTAACAATTTATATGAAATAATATTAAGAACACTTAATGTTTAAAATGATATTTTTCTCAAAAACTAGTTTTTCAGTATATTTTATGTTTTAATTTAAAATATGAATTTATCATATTTAGAAAATTGATTATATTAATTTTATTAATAAAATTAATCAATACATCAAAATTAGGTAAGAGGGTCAATTATAGTTTTTGGAAAAAAATACACGATCGAAGTGAAAATTGAGTTTCCACGGTAAAAGTAGAATGTGACCAATGGGTTAAATTAAGGGGTAAAGACAAATAATATCTATAAAATTATATATAAATTGTTTATATGAGTTTATTAATGATCCATATCCATGATTTTTCACTTTGGATACACTTTCCATGTAAAATGAAAACCTTACACATTAGGGAATGAATATTTATGGAAATGCCACTCAAAACTCACCTATAAAAGGACCCCTCCTATACAACTCAAAAACAATATTTCACATCTTTTATATGTTTAATACCTATAAAATTTTCATATCCTAATTTATTATACCAGGTTTGATCTCCTCTATTCCCAATAAAGTTTCCCAAAACCTTCATTTCAAAGGAACCTATTTTGAGACGGAGTGAATTCATCAAAGTAAGTATTTAGTTATTCACCATATATTTCAATTAACTTCTCATATATAATCTTTAAAAATATCATTATAAACTCTAATAAATCCTCATTAAAATTATTATTATTCAATTAAAAAGTCTTTATCATTATACAATCCAATAAGGCTACTCATTCATTAGTATAACATGTTCTTATTTTGGTATGTTCAACCGCCAACATGAAATAAGTTATACCAACAACAAAATTTTCATCATATATGAGTATCAACACATTAATATTAATAATATATGTTATTAAATAGTAAATTATTTTATGAATATATTTCTTTAAGTTTGACATAAAAATAAATTATCATTATAAATTAATTCATTATTATCCGTAAATTACCCTAAATACACTCATCATAAATTCTATTCTTATGAACCATACCAATAACTTCTATAAAATGAACATGGGAATGAATAAATAATTGAAAAAAATAATTCCAATACCTTTAATAAAAATTTAATTATGAACTTCTTATTAATAAAAAGGATTGAAATTCGCATTATGAAACATATATGAAACAATAAAAACTACTAATATCCAATGACGAAAACAAACAATAAATAACTGAAATATATGTAATTAATGATTATAATTTAAGACTATAAAAGGTAATATATATGAATATTGTACTTAAATAGGTGATTAATATGGTTATATTTAAAATACACGAGGTTCAAGTTCCTTCATAGAAGTCAGTAGTAAAACTATGAGTTTCACATCCAAACTCACATTGAAATCCATATTTCCTATGTATAAATTAAAATAGAGGGAAATTTGATGTTATTTCACAATAAATACAAATTAATTGTCTTCTCATATGGTTATTTATATCGTTCACATACCACTTTACCATTTCACCTCCCTTTGGTTCATAATTCAACCAAATGGATGCTAGTAATTAGAGTCATCCTTATCTCTTATTTTAGATGAAGAATATATCTCCTACATGTATATTTTCTTTATATTATTTTACAGATTTATTTTTCAAAAATATATAATTTATTATGTTCATTTTCTATTGACTTTTAATTTTTCAAAAAACTATGAAAGTAAACTTTTTTAATGTTTTCCACATGGTCTCTTTATCTAAAAGTTTTCTTCAATTTTATTTATAAATCATCATTTTCAAGTATTCATGAATTTTAAAAGTGTTTTTTATTTTCAATATCATGGTTTTTCAAAAATTATTGTTTTATAAAATTAGTTCCATCAAAAATAAAAGTTATCAAAACATAAATGTTATTTCTTCTTATTTTTTCAAGAAATATTATACTGCTCTTATAAAGTGTTTTTTATCTATATGAATATAATTTGAATTTTATTATTCTTAATTGGGGGATATTATCTAATAATATCATCCAACTTTTTCTATGGATATCTCATGATCATGTCTTGTGGAAATTTTCATTAAACATATTTCTTTATCATTGATTAATTAAGCTACAATGGAGGTATGAATGTTTTCATGTCCTTGTGAATTTAATATATATGGGTTTTCATTATGTGATGAATGGAATTGTAATTATATAGACCTACCTTAAATTGGGTAAATATTTATATCGCACTATATGAAATATAAGGTACTAGGTAGTGAACCTAATCAACTATGTGTATGGGAATGGGGAGTGATCCTAGTCAACTATGAGACTTTATCCACTTTTTTATGATGTTCTTGGAAATGATACTTAACATAAGAAATAATTTTTATGATTATATTTGTTCCATGTTTAAATTTTATGCCACATTATTATGTTATATTTCTATGTCTTATGATAATTGTCTCATGGTTTTACATTCATATGTTATTTTTCCATGATTTTGATAATTGTATCTCGATGTTCTAATTCCTCATTTCACATGCTATATTGAACGGATTATGTCACGATTCATGATTTATAATCCACATTTTACTAGGTATGATTTTCATATGTTATGTTTATGTTCTTTGATTATGTTTTCATACCCACATGTTCTTCTTATACTTAATTATGATCTTTGATTGGTATATCTTATGTTTTCCCCTTACTAAGTCTATGATATTACCCTTCCTTATATTTAAATTTATTGAGTAATGAAGAATATTATTATGTATGATATGTCTATAAGGGTTTCATATGTGAAGATAATTTCTGGGAGATATCAAAAAATATATTTAAAACATGTTGTTGTGTTTCTAATCTATAAATAAATAAACCTATAGGTTTTTAGGTGTGGTTTTTTATTAGATATAATGAATATTTATGTAAAATTATGTAATATGTATGTATGTTATGGTCATTTCTTATCACCAATAGGGGTGCCTTTATAATAAGAGGCACATGGTTGAGGAGCCCTAGGTTGTGGATTGAGCGGTGGTGTGATTATAACACCCCATAGATGTGACCGTCTCATTAACATAATATAAAGTATATATTTTATTACAATTAATTCCCAATAAATTTTTGGTTTAGAGTTTTAGAAAATTATGGTAAGACATTAACTATAAAACTCAAGTTATTTATGTCAATTTTACATTTTTCCCATTATATATGAAACTAATAAATCCATAACGAGTCTTCAATATCTCTCACAAATAATACACATAAGAACCCCATCTATAAACTTTATAATTTTCCTATCTTCATAACCTAGGTTAAAATAAACATAGGAAAGTGGTGAGATCAGATGATTAATAAGGGTAAACATAAGTGATAATAATCATATATAATTTGTGAGTATAATCTGAGAATATGGGTAGAATAAAGATACAAAAGAAACTAAAACCAAAAAAAGAATTGAGTATACATCATGGAATAAGTATTTTCATAACATAATACATTAATGAGCCATTAAAAATGACCCATAGGAGAATACCATAAGAATGTGAATAAGAATAAAACTGTAACATATTTAAAATATTCCATATACTTTATTATAGAGAAATATTACTTTCAAGATCCACACCATCACTTCCCATTATTACAAGAAACTAAAAAGTACTCATGAATACTTATCTCATGAGATATAAACTTTTAACCAATACATTAGAGGAAGATATAGGACCACCCATCATTTACACATACTTACATTATAGTGACCCAATATTCTCATACATGGATATTACATCATTTTAGACAAATATTTAGAATATTACAATATTACATTCTTGAGGATTGTAATAGTTTAGTTTCTTTGGAAACATGGAACACAATATTATAACTTGGTGAAAGATACTCAATGTCTCCCACAAATATCTTCCCATTTAGTAATACTACTTAAAACCATTCTTCATAACTTGGGAAAATGAATCATAATAAAGGGTGACCTTAGATTGATATTAAGGTAAAATAAGCATAAAATGAACATAAGGGTATGAGAACATGATCATAAAATTTGAAGATCAATACATGTATATCAAAATTCATATACGTGAGTCATGGTCTAAATATGGGAATATCATAATACATAAATCATAAGTAAATCAAGAGAATAAGCCATGTGATCATAACATAGGAATAAGACACTGAATTTATGGAATACACATAATCATATAGATTCATTTCCATAATAATCAAGACTCACTTACAAGACCATCATAATAGACAAAGTATTTTACTAAACTGGGTTAACATCATGTTCAAGACCTATAATACTAAACTGAGTTCACTTCTCTTTCCAGACCTATATTACTAAACTGAGTACACTCCATGTTCTATCCATTTTTGTATCATGAGATATAAATATTTACCCAATGAATTATAGTTCTATCTGGGTGCACCCATTACGTAAGATATAACGGGCTCACCCAGTGTTGTATGGGCCACCTCATCATATAAGCTATGACGGGCTTACCAGATGCTATCTAGGCTACCCCATCATATAATATATAATAGGATTACCCATCATTATCTGGTATTCCCCATCATATAAGTTATAACAGGATAAACTAATGATATCTGGGCCACCCCATCCTATAAGAAATGTACAAGAACCACAACATGAATAAAGTATAAAGAGTTTGAATATCATCATAAAAACTAATAAAAATAGTTTTTCTTCTGAAACCTAATTAACCCATGGAAAATAAATTTGTTTCATTTCAATCACTTTGGAACGTGACTGGCCTATAGAAAATAAACTAGTTTCATAAACATCATGCCATCAAAACATAAACCATTTAGATGAGGAATATGAATGGTATACTTGGTTAATATCCACAGTAAAATAAATATTATATTAAATTATTTAATCTTTGATGGAAAATAATTTTTATAGATCATTTTAAACATTTATTAAGGAAAATATATTTTCTGTTTAGAAAAATGCCTTTTAAAATGTAGAACATTTTAAAAAATGTTTTATTTAAAAGTAACCTTGAAAAACTATAAAAGAATATTTGAAAACCATTTTAAACAAATTTAAAACATTAAACATTTTGAAAATCATTTTCCTTGATATTGATCTTAAAATATATTTTTAAAACATTTTTAAGAACATTTTTTTGAAAGAACATATATTTCAGACCGAAGAGAGAGATAAAGTCAGATTCCCTTAAAAACAATTTATTAATTATTTTAAGTACCAAATAGTGGAAAAATGGTACCATTATTTGAATATGTCATTAATAAATAGAATAGATTACAATTAATTGATTATTATTTAGAGTTGGATCATAATATTTCATCAATGGAAGTAGAATCAAAAACAATCTCAACAAAAGATGAGATTGTAGTAATAAACTCTTACCACTTTGGTAACTATGAATCTAAATAAAAATAAAATAATAAAATTACAATAGGATAAAAATATCATGAAAATAATGATATTCATAATATAAAATTTCAAAGGTGAAATATATAAACCTTGTAGAAGAATATAGATACATAACATAACATGTGTCTCAAAGAAGGAAAATTGAGACAAAATTACCTTATCGATTTGGTAACATTTGAACCGTTAACCCCATGAAACCGAGATTATAAAATGGATATGTAAATGAGTATAAATTTTATAAAATCATCATAAAATATTTTCATGGTAATTTTATACACTATACATAAGAATGAGGTGGTTAATATAGCATGTGTCTCACAAAAGTAAAAAAGTGAGATAGAAATCCCTTACTAATTGAGTATCTTTTGAATCATGAGCCCCGTGAAAGAATAAAATAAATTGAAAATTTTAATATTATTAAATAAAT
The DNA here is from genome assembly GCA_963277665.1 of Viscum album. Lineage (NCBI taxonomy): Eukaryota > Viridiplantae > Streptophyta > Magnoliopsida > Santalales > Viscaceae > Viscum > Viscum album. The sequence continues at coordinate 1,101,549,992 of OY728134.1, read as the reverse complement.
GAAATTCATGTCATAACATTTCATTGTTTAGTATATACAATACAAAAAATAAAAGAGTGGTGAATATGGCATAAATCCTGTAGTAATAAAAGTGAGACTAGAAATCCCCTCACCTTATGTCTTGAATCCATTCATACATGTTTAAACCTACAGTATAATAAATATAATATCATTATAAATATAAAAAATATCCACAATCATATATATCATACCATATATGATTTTATTATGACTTTATATTACCCATTTATTAACAATTCTATGTTAAAGTTACGTTTTGGGTAATAATCGCTTTGTTTGTGGTATATGTTTTACTTGTTATTTTTGGTCCTCTTATATCGATCATGTTTTCCTAATATAATGAATGTAAAACATGATATAAATATAATATATATTTAGTATATATGAATTTATAATAATACATAAAATATTAAAATTGGAAATGAAATAAACTGTTCATGGAGATGGTAGGTTGTACGTACACATGAAAGTTGTTCCCATTTTATTGTTGTACTGAAATAAATAAAAGTAAATGATGTTTATATAAATATTATAATTTTACTATATTTTTTATTTCATATATATTACATATTTGTATTAATCCCATTCATAATACATTAAATGTAAAACGTTAATGAATCACATTACTTTGCGAAACAGTAGTCCACTGTACACATGAAAGACATTATCGTATTCCCAAAAAAAAGAAAAACATTAAGGTATATGTGATATAAAAAATATATAATCATAATGAAATCATAAAAATAATATAAATAATAAATAAACTAAAAATCCATCATTATTCCCCTCCTTGAAAGGTGGTTATGGAAGAACGAATGATATTGGTTCATGAGGCGGTTGTCCATCGTACACATGAAAAATAATTGTGTATTCCATTTAATGGAAGTGTGTGAAGTTGTAGGTAATAACCTAAACATAATATAAATATATAAATATATATATAAGATAATGAGGTTATTATATAATCATAATATTAAATTAATTGAAGGGATGTTGGGATGAAATAAAACAAAAACATTCGTTAATGAACGTTTACTACAAGAAAACCACCATTTAGTGGCGGTTTTTTCGCGGCGATTTTTAAAACCGCCGCGAAACGCATTTTCGGGCCGTCATTTCGCGACGGTTTTAAAAACCGCCGCGAAAAAACCGCCGCTAAACGGCAAAAAAAAATTTAATTTTTTTTTATTTATTTTTTAATTTTATTCGAGGATTAGCGGCGGTTTTTTAAAAAACCGCCACGAAATAGCGGCGGCTTCGGTAAAACCGCCGCTAAATGAAATGAAAAAAATAAAAAAACGTGAGAAACCCTGAAATCACTAAAACGACCATAACTTTTGATCTGAGCGTCCGTTGAAGCGCCACGACCAGTCAAATCGAAGCTCATGAAGAGATCTAGAGTCACATATAATCAAAACCGTGAGACGGTCTAAGGTGTGGAAGATATTAGAGTTATAAAAAAGTTGAAAAAAGTTCTACAACTTTAAACGGCCATAACTTTCGCTCTGGGTGTCCGTTTGGGCTCTACCACATATCAAATCGAAGCCAACGAAGAGATCTACGCACCATTTTTACACAAGAAAGATTTTATTGGGTTTTTCGACCCCAGAAACCCCTCCAAAGGCCTTCAAAACCACATTTCCGTCACCGGTGTCCCGTCAAACTTGTCTTCAAACAGGCCTAACTTTCGTTCTGCGTGTCAGTTTGGCCTCCTCCACCTTCCAGATCATAGCTCGTTCCATGATCTTCAGTTTGACTGGTCGCGGCGCCCACATGCACTCCTAGATCATATGTTATGGCCTTTTTAGTGGGTATCTGGTTTGTTATGTTTTTCAGTGTCTCGTTTCTAGCACCTGTTCTCCGTCAGCTTTTTTTAAATGGTCATAACTTCTGATCCGTCTGTCCATTCAGACTCTTTCACCTTTCAGGTTGAAGAGCGTTTCAAGACCTTTGATTTGACAGGTCGCGGATCTAAAACGGACTCTCGGATCATAAGTTATCTTCGTTAATGTGAGTCCAATGTTTTTGTCTCTTTATGACCGTTTTGACGGGTTTTAACGGTAGCTCCATTTATTACTGTTTATTTGGGTTTCCATGACTTTTTATCTTTATCAATGGTTTTTTATGGGTTATTATGATGATTATATTGAATTATTAAGGAGTTTTTCAGAGTTGTCATGAGTTTTCATGCGTTCTCATTTTTTCTAATGCCTCATTCTTCATATGCTTCTCCATCCTTTTTCATGTGTTTTCATGATTTTTCATCCCTTATCACGTCTTTTCATACTTTTTCATGTGTTTCCTTTATTATTTATTATTTATTATTTATAATATACATTAATTTATTTATTATCTATTATTTGTAACTGGTTATTTATTATTTATTATTTATTATTTAGTATTTATATTTATTTATTAGTTATTATTTATTAGTTATTATTTATTATTTATATTTACTTATTATTTATTTTTGTTTATTATTTATATTTATCTATTATTTATCATTTATTATTTATCATTTATTATTTTTTATTTATTATATATTATTTATTATATATTATTTATTATTTATTATTTAGTAATTATTATTTAGTATTTATATTTATTTATTATTTATATTTATATTTATTTATTATTTATTATTTATATTTATTTATTATTTATATTTATATTTATTTATTATATATTATTTATTATTTATATTTATTTATTATTTATTTATTATTTATTTTTATTTATTATTTATATTTATTTATTATTTATTATTTATATTTTTTTATTATTTATTATTTATTATTTATATTTATTTATTATTTATTATTTATTATTTATATTTATTTATTATTAATTATTTATTATTTATTGTTTAACCCATATCGACTTAAATCAAACTTCCTTGAGGGCTGGAACAGTGGAGTCAGGAAGGAATGATTGCTTCAAGGGATTGGGAGAAGCTCCTAAGAAGGGGGGAGATGTTTCCAATGGAGAGAGAGAAAATGAGAGGGAGGTGCTCAAAGCCTCTTATAGTGACATGGTTCGAGGAGAAAGGAAGGAAACCCTTGATAATGGGATTGAGAGTATGTGGGCAGGAACTGATCCAAAAAAGAAGAAGCCAAGAAAAGACTACTCCAACATGCCGAGGACGGTGTCTACTAGGTCCTCTGCCAAGAATGGAAAAGGGAAAGAAGTAAACTCAAAGAAGGGACAGAATAAGGCAGTGATCAGGACATCTATGACTGAAAGAGAGTTATGTCTTAAGGAGCAATACCTCAACATGCTCAATCAATATGCTCCATCTGAGTGGGAGTCGGCGGATCCAGATGATTCGGAGGATGGAGATGTTGGAGATTTTGACACATTTTGACTGGCACTGTTGTTGGGGGTGTTTTCAAATCATTTAATTTTCTTTGTACTTTGTACTGATTTTTCTTTAATAGATTCTCATGGGACCAGGCATTCGGCCTGGGCCTGCATCTTTCTGGTTATTTATTATTTATTATTTATATTTATATTTATATATTATTTATTATATATTATATATTATATATTATATATTATTTATTATTTATTATTTATTTTTATTTATTTTCATTTATTATTTATATTTATTTATTATTTATTATTTATATTAATTTATTATTTATTATTTATTATTTATATTTATTTATTATTTATTATTTTCTACTTATTATTTATTATTTATATTTATTTATTATTTATTATTTATATTTATATTTATTTATTAGTTATTATTTATTAGTTATTATTTGTTAGTTATTATTTATTATTTATTATTTATTATTTATTATTTATATTTATATTTATTTATTATTTATTATTTATTATTTATATTTATTTATTATTTATTATTTATATTTATTTATTATTTATTATTTATATTTATTTATTACTTTTTATTTATATTTATTTATTATTTATATTTATATTTATTATTCCTTATTTATTATTTATTATTTATTATTTATTATTTATTATTTATTATTTATTATTTAAATTTATTTATTATTTATTATTTATATTTATATTTATTTATTATTTATTATTTATTATTTATATTTATTTATTATTTATTTATATTTATTATTTATATTTATTTATTATTTATTATTTATTATTTATTATTTATTATTTATTATTTATATTTATTTATTATTTATATTTATTTATTATTTATTATTTATTATTTATTAATTAAATTTATTTATTATTTAAATTTATTTATTATTTATATTTATTTATATTTATTTATTATTTATATTTATTTATATTTATTTATTATTTATTATTTATATTAATTTATTATTTATCATTTTTATTTATTTATTATTTATTATTTTCTATTTATTAGTTATTATTTATATATATTTATTATTTATTATTTATTATTTTTATTTATTTATTATTTATGATTTTCTATTTATTATTTATTATTTATATTTATTTATTATTTATTATTTATTATTTATTATTTATTATTTATTATTTATTATTTATAATTATTTATTAGTTATTATTTATTAGTTATTATTTATTATTTATATTTATTTATTAGTTATTATTTATTATTTATTATTTACTATTTATTATTTATTATTTATTATTTATTATTTTTTATTTATTATATTTATTTATTAGTTATTATTTATTAGTTATTATTTATATTTATTTATTATTTATTATTTATTATTTATTATTTATTATTTATTATTTATTATTTATTATTTATTATTTATTATTTATTATTTATTATTTATTATTTATATTTATTTATTAGTTATTATTTATTAGTTATTATTTATTATTTATTATTTATTATTTATTATTTATTATTTATTATTTATTATTCCTTATTCCTTATTTATTATTTATTATTTATTATTTATTATTTATTATTATTGAGTTTATATTTATTATTTATGTATTATTTGTTTTTTCAATTAATATATATAAGTATATTAAATTCTGTTTATTAAACCCATGGTGAGCTTGCTGGAGTGGTAAAGTATTTGGAAAATATGCAAGAGGTTAGGGGTTCAAATCTCACCAAACAAGGAATTTATTTATATTGCATGGGTATGCATGTGCATGTGCATGTGCATGTGCATGGGATGTGCATGCATGGATAAATAAATAAATAAAATAAATACGAAATAAAAACAATAATAAAAACGGAATTAAATAAATAAATAAATTAAATAAATAAATAATTAAAATAAATAAATAAAATAAGATAAATAAATAAAATAAGATAAATAAATAAAATAAGATAAATAAATAAAATAAATACGAAATAAATAAATACGAAAAATAAATAAAATAAATAAATAAAATAAATAAAATAAATAAAATAAATAAAATAAATAAATAAAATAAAATAAATAAATAAAATAAATAAATAAATAAAATAAATAAATGAAATGAAATAAATAAATAAATAAATAAAATAAATAAATAAAATAAATAAAATAAATAAATAAAATAAATACGAAGTAAATATATAAATAAATATATAAATAAATATATAAATAAATAAATATATAAAATTAAAATTAAAAAAAATAAAAAAAAATAAAAAAATAAAAAAATAAAAAAAATAAAAAAAATAAAAAAATAAAAAAAACCGCCGCGAAACGTTCTGCGACGGTTTTGAAAACCGCCGCGAAATAGTTTCCCGACGCACAATTTAGCGGCGGTTTTTCAAAACTGCCGCCAATCGATTTAGCGACGATTTAAACCGCCGCTAAATGCCTTTTTTGCCGTAGTGGTTTTATATTCTTCAGGTATCACCTTTTGGTTTTCAGTGAAGGAATTACTTGGTTAGATTTATACCCAAAATTGAGGATTATAGGATAAGAGTAGGGAATTTGGGAATTTAATTTTTCATGGTTTGGTTGAGCCAAATGTCCTGATATTTTTGAATAAGTGGGGATAGTGAGTGGCCTTTTATAGTAGAGGAGGAGTGACATTCTTGTAAATAAAAAAGGTAAACTATATTGGGAGTTCTCACTTACCTAATGTGCATAAAATCTTGAACAATAATTGAGTTAAGTGATTAATTGGTTGTTAAATACCTCCAAAACACATAATTAATACATTTTTTTTTCAAGTTATTCATTAGCCTTAAAGTTTACTCAATTTTATCTTTATAGTTTTTACTAAGGTAACTTTTATCTTTTTATTTACCTAAGAAATTTACACATTAAGATTGTAATTTAAAATAACGTTATCAGATAATTTATAATCAATTGTTTTAAATATTAACTTCAATTCATAAAATAAAAATCCTATGTGTTGCTAAAATTAATTTTAATACAAATACTTGTAATGCGAAAAACCTCATTTTAACCTCAATTGCATTAATTAATTTTAAATCTTTTCACTAATAAGTGTGGTAAAAAATTAAGTTGAACTTATTAGATAACATAAATTATTTTGATTCAAAATATGGAACCCATTTTTTATAATTCCATTTACATAATTGGTATAATTTAATTTAAAATAAATCTTGTAGACGCAGCGATAAATCGGGTTTTTAAAGTGAAAATGTTCAAATATTCACTAAGTTATTATATAAAAATTCATTATAAAAAGATTATAATGACATAAATTGGATTAATATATGTATAATTGATCTAATTACACTTTAAAACCAATTTAAAATATAATTTAACATTATAAATTATTTAGATTAAAAGCCAATTTTCAATTATAATCCAGTATTTTTCCCCATTCAATTAATAATGAAACTTCTCAGAAAAATAAAAAAAATGTCACCCTAAGATATATTTGAAATTAACCCTTATAAAATGAAATTTATTTATTTTATTAAATTTATAAAATTTCTAACATTTATTTTTAAAACAATTGCGCCATTAAGATGCAGCAAAACTTCTCGTAAAAAGCCACCTTTTTTATTCGTAAAATTGAATTTATTATTATATTATTCTTATAAAATCTATTAGATGAGTTTAAAAACATTTTATTGAATATATAATATATAAATTTTATTGATATAATTCACTAATTTTATGTAATTCAAATTATTATGATAAAACATCTTTGGGAATATAAAAATTGCTTTTTATTAAAATATTTCCTTTATAGTCAATTGGTATTCATTTTTTTTAAATTAATTGGTAACCAATTAATTGAACCATATATTTTCAGAAATTATTTAATTATATTCATAATAAAAATATTAATGTCTAAGAGATAATTGTAATTTTAAATAATAATATTAATAGTATTCGGTAAAACTCTGCCTTATATGTATCACAATCTATCGAAGAAAGTCATTGTTTCATGTAACGCATATTAAATTAATGTTGTGTGTAACCCAATATAAGATTGATGTCACATGTAAAAATATATAAAATCAATGTTGTGTGTAAATAAATCTTAACCTGGGGTAGCATGTAATGCAATCCATCAAAGAATTTAAATTTATTTGAAAATAATTAATTCATAAAAACTCAAAGTGTTACATTCTACTCCCCTTAAAATGAATTTCATCCTCAAAATTAATATTTTTAATCAATGGTTTAATACTTGAAATTTTGTTCCATATAATGCCACATCTTAAAAATGAATACTAAATATTACTTTAAAATGGAAAGTTGGAAACATAATAGTTTCCCAAAGTAACACATAAATAGGTTTCCATATAAGAGAGCATAGCCGAAAATAAAGTTTTGGATAAGTAATAAAAACATTAATAATTATAGAGAGTTATAAATATCATCAATCACAATAAAGTGGGTGATCCAAAGAAATATAATAATCACACAATCGAAAACCAAATTGGTTTGAAAGTAGTTATTGATATCACACAAAATGATGATAATAGGAAAACATTTTCTTTAAATACCATTTTCCTAAAATTGAGGAACTTTATTGAGAAAACATACTAGCAAAATTTAATTCCATTTCATAAGAACAATCTTACCCTTGGGTTATGCCTTAACTAATTTTCACTTCATCTCTTACTCCAAGAAATGAAGGTGGATTTTTATACCTGAATCACTAACAAATCATGAGATCTATTGATAGGATGAAAATTTATTTCATCCATATTTAGTTATCATCATAGAAAAATGGTTATCATAGGTAATCCAATATGTAAAAATTCTTATACGGTAAGATAATACTTTAATTTATAAAACCACATCTAAAGTTTAACTTAAACCATTCCATAAATGGCTAACATTATAACCTTTTCGAAAGATGAAAAATCCAAAACATTAGAAATATGGTCGCTAAATTTCTAAAAATCAGCTTAACATTGATCCCCCATATATAATAAAGCATCTCTTGGTTGTCACATACTAAACATACGAATACCTTCATCATGAATTCTCTTGAAACATGGTAAAAACCTGAATTACCATAGAACCTTAATGAAAACAATCATTATTCTTCAATCATTAAATAAAACCCAAAATTATTGAATATATGCAACATATCCAATAATTTTACAAACTACATCAATGATATCATAAAATACATTTTCAGAAAATACTTTATTAGTTCTGAGGTCATTGATATTATACAATTTACTTTATCCAAATCAATCATCTCTTTATCCAAACTAAACACCATTTTCTCAACATCTAGAACATATTAAGGGTTATCTTCTCGTAATAAAAATTTCATCGTGCCATTAAATTTGTTTTCTTGGTCATCAGTACCATTTAAAAAATTCTTCCAAATCCTTAATGAAAACATTATACTGAAGATTCCTTATATATTTAATAATTATTGAATTTTGATATATAAACACTTTAATTATTACACCTCATCCTTGAGACATTAACTAGGCTTTGTCATCTTATTCTTTAATACCTCTTTCCTATAGCTTGATTTATGAATCAAGTATTAACATTCATAAACCTCAATTTAATCATGCTTATCATGTTTAACATAAACAATACTATTATAACAACCCATACATTTAATATTTCATTTGTAGTCTTCTCATCATCAACATAAAAATCATTACTCATATAACCTTTCTAATCCTATTCATGGGATTTCCCCTTAGGACATAAATTTTAATAATGATCATACATTTCACATTTAAAACATTCATCCATTGATAATACCTTAGGGGACCAATATTACCAAACATTACATTAACTAATCTCTTCATTTTTCCTTAGAAATTACTTACTTAGTGGTCTTCTTCACCACACATAATATATCTACTCATTCCTTTGAGACATTAACTTGAGATTTTTTCCCTAATTCTCAAAAAATAGAAAAATGAATTTTTATTCTTATATTGTATACCCCATCTGAGCTCTTAGTGATCTCTATCCTTCTTTTCTTTGGTGAGTCCCAGAGTTGGCTATGTTACAAGTTGTCAATAATATACTGTGATGAATTATTAGACATGATCACAACATCCTTCACTCTAGTGATCATCCCATTTAACTTCTCATCAGAAACCTTTCCACCACATTCAACATTAATGCAGTTCCTTCATATTCCCTCCATTGAATAGAATCAAAAAGCATAGTGTGAGTAACACTAATCATATTAAAAAAAATTATAATCATGAAAATAAATTATAGGATGTCTACATAATGACACATACTTCTTTAATCTATGGAACCTTAGGTTTATCCTAGGTTATTCATAGTCATATTTTATTTAAATCATTCATGATGGTTCATAAATAGTTTTTGAATTTCCAAATAATATCTCCTAGGAGTGTCAAACCAGGTGTGCATCAAGACCCATTATCATGCACCAGTTCCCAATCAAGTCTAGACTAGTATAGTTTTTTCAGGGTTGTTACCCCTATGTAAATATGTGTTAGATCCATATCCACTTGTAGTATCTAGATAACGATGTATTTTTAGGAAACAAATTTATCCATCCTTTACCAAAATTCCAAGACATTTTCATATACTTTGAATCATCCTTAAACTTATCCTTAAATACATCCCTAAATATATCCTTATAAATATACCATGGGATCTCATTAAAGTCTTCTTATCATAGTTTACAAAATGATAGATAAAGCTTTCCTTTGATACCAACTATAGAGACTCAGGCTTCTCATACATGGATATTACATCATTTTTTACGAATATTCATTAGATTACAAAATTACATTCTCAAGGACCATAATAGTTTATTGTATTTGAAAACTTGGAATATAATCCTTTAACTTGGTGAAGGATCATCAAAGTTTCCCACAAACATTTTCCCATTTAGTATTACTACTTATAACCTTTATTCATAACCTAGGGAAATGAAACATAAGAAAGGGTGAGATTAGATTGCTAGTAAGGGTAAATAAAGGAGATACTCAAGCATAACATGAACATAAGGGTATGGGAACCTGATCATAACATTTGAAAATCATATCCTTTATATCAAAGATTATATACATGAGTCATGGAATAAATATGGGAAGCTCATATGACAAGAATAATAAGAGAATCCATAGAATAATCCATGTGATAATTATATAGGACTAAGTCTTGGAATTTGTGTAATATACAAAAGCATAGAAAATCATTTCCATATTAGTCAAGGATCACTATCGAGACCATCATAGTGGACCAAGTTATTTACTAAACCAGGTTCACATACAATTTCAGCCCTGTATTACTGAACTGAGTTCAATTCCCATTTTATCCATGTATTACTGAATTGAGTTCACTCCTAGTTCCAATCATGTCTATCTCATGAGATATAAATCTTTACCTAATTCATTGGAGAGCTACTTGGGATCACCCATTATGTAAGCTACAATGGGCTTACTCGATGATATCTAGGACACCCCATTGTATAATCTATAATGGGATTACCTGACACTTTCTGGGACACCCCATAGTATATGAATTAATGGGATTACCTATTACTATCTGGGCCACCTTATCATATAAACTATAACGTGCTTACCCAATACTATCTCAGCCACCCCATCGTATAAGCAATGTAAATGAACTAAGACATGAATAAAGAACAATAAGCTTGAATATAATCATAAAAAATCATAAAATAATTATTCTTTCATAAATTTATTTACCCATAGAAAATAAATGGGTTTCATATCAAAATATTTGTAACATGATTGACCTATGTAAAAGAAACGGGTTTCAGAAATATCATGTCATCAAAATATAGACCATTTAGAGGAATAATATGAATGATATACTTGGAAAATATCCCCAGAAAAACATAAATTATATCAAATGATGTCATATTATATGGAAACTAATTTTGAAATATCATTTAAAACATTTCTTGATGAAATTTTGATTTTCAGCTTTAAAAAATGAATTTTAAAACATAAAACATTTTAAAAACCTATTTCTTTAAAAATAACATTTAAACTTATAAATGAAGCTATTAAAACAATTTTTAATACATTTAAAACCTGAAACCTTTTCAAAATCCTTTTAATTGAAAATGAGATTAAAATATAATTTAAAAACAATTTGAAAACATCTTTAGAAAACATTGTTTTAAAAGAACACATATTACTCACGAGAGAGGGAGATAAAGTTAGATTCCCTTAAAAAAATTCTAAATTATATTGAGTAAAAAAGCACGGAAAAAGGTAAAATTACTTGAATATATAATGAATAAATATATTATATGAAAATTAATGAGTATTATTGAGAGGTGGATGATAAGATTTCATCAATGTGAGCATAATCTTAAATAATCTCGATAAATGATGAGATTATAGCAATAAACTCTTACCACTTTGGTAAAATTAAATACTGATCCCCATGAAATAAAAGAATCAAATGAAGTTTAAAATATCATTAAAATAAGTATATTCCTGACCTAACATGTACAATTGGAAATAAATAAACTTTATAAAATAATATAGGTGTATAACATAACATGTGTCTCAAAGAAGGAAAATTGAGACAAAATTCCCTTAGTGATTTGGTAACTCTTGAACTATAAACCCCATGAAATAGAGATAATAAAATTGATATTTAAATAATAATAAATTTTATTATAATCATCAAAAAAATATTTCCATCAAAATTACATACAGCGTAGAGAAGAAAGAGGTGGAGAATATAGCATGTGTCTCATAAAAGTAAAAAGTCAGACTAGAATCCCTTACTACTTAGGTAACTTTTGAATCATTATCAAAATGAAAGAAAAAAATAAATTGAAACATTTAATATAGTTAAATAAAATAAATTAATGGTATAACATTTCATAGGGTATTATATAAAAATCACAAAAGAAATGAGTGTGGAATATGTCATAAGTCTTGTAGAAATAAAAGTGAGAGTAGAAATCCCTTATTGTAAGTCTTGAATTCCTTCATACACATTCAAACCTCATATATAATGAATATATGTTTTTATAAATAAAAAACATATCCATAATAATATATAATACCATATGTTATTGGATTATTACTTTGTATAACCTTTTTATTGAAAATTACATGTTAAAGTTACGTTTCGTGTAAAACCACTTTGTTTTTGATATATGTTTTGACTTTTTATTTTTAGTCCACTTAATTTGATCATGATTTCCCAATTTAATGAATATAAACCGTGATATAAATATCATATATATAAATTATATATGTAAATATAATTATCAATAAAATATACAAATTGGAAATGAAATAAACCGTTCATAGAGACTAGGTCGTACGTACGCATGAACGTTGTTTCAATTTTCTTGTCAAATTGAAAGAAAGAAAAGTAAATGATATATTAATATATACATATTTTCATTAATTTATTATTTTTATGTCATGTATATCATATATGTTAATTCAAATCATCCTTAATACATTCCATGTAAAGCCTGAACGAATCTCACCGCTTCACGATGTGTTTGTCCAACGTACACACGAACAACGTTATCGTATTAACAAAAAATGGAAATCATTAAGTTATGGTCAATATAAAAACTAAATAATAATTATAAAATCATAAAAATAATATATGTAATAAAAAACTAAAATCCTTCATTATTCCCTACCTTGAAAGGTGGTAATGGAAGAACGAACGACATTAGTTCGTGGAGCAGTAGTTCACAATACACGCAAATGATGATTGTGTATCCCATTTGATTGAAATGTGTGAAGTTGAAGGTAATACACATAATATAACAAAATATATATATATTTGAGATACTGAGGTTATTATATAACTATGATATAAAATTAATTAAATGGGTTTGAGGAACAAATAAAACAAAAATGTTTGTTGATGAACACTACCTCTTCTCCGGGTATCGCCTTTTGGTTCACACCAAAGGACTTACTTGGTTGTATTTATGACCAAATTAAGTATTATAGGATGGTAGGAGGGAATTTGGAAAGTGAATTTGGCAGGTTTTGGTTGATACAATTGTATTGAGAGGTGTAAAGAAGTGGGGACAGTGAGTACCCCATTATAGTGGTGGAGAAGTGAAATTCTTGTAAATATCAAAAGGTAACCACTATTAGGAGGTCTCTTGTACCACATGTGCCTCCAAAATTGTACAATAATAGAGGGTAGTGATTAATTTGTCTATAAATTCCTCCAAAACACATTATAAATTCATTTTTATCAATATATTCATTAGTATTTATGTTTAACCAATTTTATCTTTATTGTTTTTACCAAGGACACTTGTATATTTTTATTTGTCTAAGAAATTTATATTTTAAGATTATAATTAAAAATGTATTTATTAGATAATTTATACCCACTTATTATAAATATTAATCCCATTTCATTAAATAAAAATCATATCTGTGTGTAAAATTAATATTAATATAAATTCATGTAATGCATGAAACCTTGTTTTAATCATAATTGCGTTAATTAATTTTATATATTTTCACTAATAATTATGGTTAAAATTTATGTTTAAATTATTAGATAATATAAATCATTATAATTTTAAATATTTGATCCATTTTTCCAATTCCATTCACATAAGTGGTGGAATTTAATTTAAAATTAATCCCACAAACGTGATGAGAAAGCGTGATTTTTATGTGAAAATGTTCAAATGTTTACTAATATTTTATATCTAATTTAAATATAAAAATGATTATAATGAAATAAATTCTATTAATATATGTATAAATGATATAATTTTAATTTTAATCCAATTTTAAATATAATTCAACATTATAATATTTTTAGATGAAATGTATTTTTTCAATTAAAATTCAGTATTTTTCACTATTCATAAAATAATAAAACTTCCCAGAAAAATACCAAAAAATCACCCTAAGATAATTTTGGAAATATTATTTCAGAAATTAAGTTTATTTTTCCAAATAAAATTTATGAAATTTTTAAAATTTAGTTTTAAAACAAGTACTCCTTAAAATGTTACAAAGATACCTTTAGAAAAATACATATTTTTTATTCATAAAATTAGATTTGTTCGTATGTTATGCCCATAAAATATATTAGATAAATTTTAAAAAAGAATTAATTAATATATAATATTTAAATTTCTATATGATAATTCCCTAATTTTAAATAATTTAATTTAATAGGATAAAACTCTTTCAGGCTTATAAAAATAGTTTTTTTAATTAAAACATTTCCTTTATATTCAATTGTTTTTTATTTTCATTTATTATTAATTGGTAAAAAAATATTTAGACCATATATTTTCATAATTTTTTTAATCCTATTCTTAATTTAAAATTTAATGGCTAGGTGATAATTTCCATTTTAAATTATAATATTTCTAGTATTCAGTGAACCTAAATCTTGCGTGTATCACAAACTATCAAAAAAATTCACTGTTTATTCTAATGCATTCTAACTCAGAATTGCATGTAACGTAATCTAATCTTGGTGTTGCATTTAACACAATCTAAACTTGGTTATGTGTATAAATAAATGTTAACTTGGTTTAGCGTGAAATGATAGCCATCAAAGAATACTATTTTATTTGATAAAAATTAATAGATAAAACTCGGGTTGTTACATATGTGTTCCACTTAAAAATTATTTACTTATCACTTCATAAAGAATGCATTTAAATAATTTGGGTATCAAATAAAATCAACTTAAAATAATTAATTTTTAATAGCACAACGAAGCCATGGAAATAAAATGGGTTTCATTAAATACATTATAACCAATCAATGGAAATAAAATAGGTTTTATATCCTTCTAAAATGGATTGATGTAAGAAAATCATTAATAATTCCATCAATAATCATAACATGATAAACCCATGTTTAATAAATGGGTATCTAATAGAATCATGTAATATTATATGTAAATACCATTAAACTAGGGTAATAAAAAATATGGTATTTACACCATATAGATAAAGGGTATAAAAAAAGACAATAATTTTCCCAATAAATTTATTTATGTAACCTAGGTGAACAATCTTCAATCAAATGAAATAAATATAGAAATTTCACCGTGGGAAAACATTGGAAGATAGATAATATTTATACATAGTGAATTATTAGGAAATATAATGGAAATTATAGATAATTTATCCCAAGGAGTTGGATTTTACAAAATCCATACAATGAAATAAGTTGCATGTTATCATTTGAACAATGTCCATAATCAAGTATAAGATATATCAAATAAAAATGACTTGGATGGAAAACACTTTTTGGAAATTTTAGAAAAAACCAATTTTTATATAAGAAATTTTATTGATCTTTTAAAAGAAATTTCAATAAATATTTTATATAACTAAGAGAAAACTAATTTCCTTATAATCCATTAACATATACAGAGAAATATTTATATAAAATTATAAAGTCAGTTGAATGAAATGTTCGCATGTAAATGTTAAAAATAGAAGTTATTCACATTTTTAGGGAAATGAAACATATGGAAAAATTAAAATTTATTTAAAAATTTTTAAAAAAGGTTGAGTAGTATAAAATGATCGTGATAAATTATTAAATCATAGATAATGACACTTGAAAAATCATTCAATGAATATGGATATGGAAAAATGGAGGTTCCCTGCCAAGAAGAAGATATGAGGTCTGTTTCAATTATAATAAAAACTTTGAGTAAAATATGAGTCAAGGGGAAATGAAATTTTTATGGGAAATATATGTATTGTCTTTCTAAAATAATATTTATTTGAAAATAAGATTGGAAATAAAACCATTACAGTTTGAGTAACATTTTAGTCAAAAACCCCCTTTTAATATTGGTATATTTTGAATTGAAAGTAATTTAAAAGAGAAAATGGTATGAATATTAAAAAAACCATTAACATGTTAAAGTAAATTCATTAGTCTATAATCACACCATATTAAAGGTACCATGGTGCACATTGAGAAATATGTCTCGAGAAATTAAATTTGAGACACATAACCCCTTACCTCAACTCCTGTGTAGTCGAAATGTGCTCTAACCTCTAGTATAAAAAAAGTATTTATCTTAATCTAATATTTAATAAATAGTTTCAAATATATAACTCTTTATAAACTTCATTTATAATTATTCTCTACATAAATATTAGTTAGTTATTATTTATTTTCGATAACTGGTGTGAGTAATCTTGATCGTTTTAAACTAGTTTCATTATAACAGTGTTGTTATTCATTATTCTACCAAATTCCAACATTCCCAAATAATAAAATGTAATATAATTTATGTTTTATAATTATTTAAAATTTTATAATTTCATTATATGTGATTTTTGGTGATGATCAATAATGATGAATTTGGAGATGAGCATATTTCAATGATTCTTAGCGAACGAAGGGTGTTTTCATAATAATGATTTAAATTATAATATTAACACTATATAACTAAAAAATCATTATTTACTAATTTATATCATATATTACAATAAATTAAATCACTATATTCATCAATGACATAAATTTTTATCATTTTTTAAGTATGTGGTTAAATAAACCTCCACAAGAACATATCATAATTGATAGATGATTACGAAGTGATTTAGTAATAATATCATTATACGAAAAAATAATGATATTATTTTGTGTTCATTAGTTTTTTATATAATAATTTATAATATTTATAATAATAATATAACCTATAATAATTTATTTTATGTTATGAAGAAATCATTTTTTTTTCTCTTAGAACTCTCTTTCAGACGGTTGAATTTACCACAGTTTTGTTAATCATGTTGTTCATAAGATGTACTATTTGTATTTAAATAACCTTAATAATTTATTTAAGATCATATCTATCCAATAAAATCCTTTTAATTACCATTCATGTAAGTTCAATATGAAAATAAAAATAGAAATGAATCAATACATAAAGGCGATAGTCCACACATACACTTGGATGATGCGTTCTTTTTCCATAGAATAGGGAAAAGGAGTAATATAGATTATAATTTAAGAATATAAAATATGGTATAAATATATTAATTATATATTAAATTCAATTTTATTACTATTCTTTTACGGCAGTGAAGTCAAATGAAACATGTTCTATCGAGGAGGCGGCAGTCCGCACAACACACGATTGATGGTTTTTATTTTTCTTAATAGAAAATGGAAATTTGATTGTTGATTGCAACATCATTATAATAACATACCAATATAATAATGATAAAAATATTATAATTTTAGATGGTGTAATGAAATTTTATGAATAATATGTTCACATAAAGAAATATAAATGAGAAAGGAGCGGTTATAAATTTATACCTCACTTCTTAGATTATCTCTTTTGAAAAGGGTGTTAAGACTTAGAGGGATGATATTTTGAGAATAGAAAAACCTCTTTAAGGTGGATAGAAATATTTAGGATATTTTTTTATATTTTGGGCTAAAATAAGTTAGTTGTGGTGTGATGGGATATAAAGAGAGGAATTTCCCTTTTATAAGTGAAAAGGGATGACATTTTTGTAAATACCCAAGACTGTTTAATAATGTGAATCCATTCTCAAGTAAATTAGCTCTATAATTGATAAATAATGGATAGGGTAATGTATAAGGTCGATAAATACCTAAATAAACCATTACCATACTTGTTTTAAACATGTTTTTGGCCTTTTTCTCTTGGTTAAACCCTTTTTCCCCTTTTTATTTTTTACTAAGGTAACTAGTTTTTACCAAAGTAATTTATCCTTTATGATTCAAAATAAATTTATCCTTATTAAATAATTTGAACCAAATAAATCCAAATTTGAAATCTATTTTCTATTAATTCTATAAAAGTGATAAAATCAATTTTAAAATACTAAATATATAATATATTAAAAACATTTATTTAAAATAATATAACTAAATTAGTAAAATGTAAAAAATGGGTTTCCAAATTAAACCAACATTTTTAAAATAATAAATTAAATTATAAAATAAATATTTTATCTTAGAAAACGATTTTTGGAAATTTTAATTCATACTAATATACTAATAATGACATAAAATTCATGTTATTTTAAAAAATGTAATTTTCCACCCTTAAACTAAAAAATTATTTTTAGAAAAATATAGAAAATCTATATTAAGTTAAAAATTTTATGATAAGTTCAAAAATTAATTTTATTTTTTAAAATTCACATTATATAATTTTAAATTTTAACTTTAAAATAAAATCATAAAATATAATGATTTTTTTATGATATCATTTTTGGTATATTAAATATTATTCTAATTTTTTTTCTAATCATGAATATATCAAACTGAAAACATATAAATTCTTTATAAAATGTTTTAAGAATAAAAAAAATATTATTATCTTCATAGAATCACTTTTTTAAATAGTGTTAAAATGAACCTTTATTTCATAACTTCTTTATAACTGTTTGTACCCACTTATTCAATTACTACCATACATTGGTTAATATCTATTTTAATAAAAATAATTGTGGTTTTTAGGGGTTTTTGTTTTGTGTTAAACATGAAATTCATATAATATTTATTTAATTAAAATATGCAGTGAAATCTCAAAATGTTATGTTATCTTCCTTAAATAAATTGTATCCATATAATTTTAGTTATTAGATGCTTAAAAAGTTAAGGGCTTCCATGAATCTATATTTAATTTTGAGTGGGGTTTTATTTTCACTATCTTGTGTTGGACAAGTGAACTCATATTTTACCACATAATAGGAATATAACTAATGTCGAGTTTTTATTTAAACATTTTTTCTAAACACTAAAATACAACGGGAGTAAAAAAATAAAAGTGAGTTTATAGTCAACCTTGTGTAAATAAGTGAATGTGGGAGGACTTTTAAATTTTACTTTCCAATCTCATAATTTTTCACTGTAAATATATAAAATCCATTCCTAATATCCCATAAAATTTTATTGAATGAAGGATAATGGGATTTTATAGGAAATACATTCCTCTAAACATATATTAGAGAGGATTTAAACACTTGGGACACATCAATCATAACACTAAAAGTTTTTATTAATAATTACACATATATACATCATGGTGGTGATTTTATGCCCTTAAAAAACATTCTAAGTATAAATAAGTGGGATTAATAAGATACAAAAGAATCTGTTACACTTATTAAGTGGATGATCAGTGTTCCCCAATCCACATTATCTTCATAACTCACTTTCATGGTTATGGTTTACTTGTAATTCCTTTATCTAGTGAATATCATCCTTGTTAGACATTAGATTTGGTAATTGATTTGGATAATTTCCAAGTTCCCCAAATTCAAGACTGTGAACTATTAGTGGTAAATTATAATGAGCTCTTTTTTCCTTTGACCTTTTATACTGAGATCTTCACATTTCCTTATCAATTAGTTACTCTATAATGACCTTCTCCACACATAATAAATCTCAAAATTTCTTTAATACTATCCCCTTTTGTTTCTTACATAATTTTTGACATAAGGGAATTTGAACATTATTTTCCACATTATCTTCATCACCCAAACGTTCATGAGACACTACCTTTATATTCTTTAGTGTGTTTTTGATATCAACTATTTTACGTTTTTAATCATAATTATTGATATATAGATTGAAATTATCACAAGATTTATCACTCTAGATCTTATCTCTTTAGGTTTCTCATTGGGAAAATCTCTGCATTCTCTATGGCATCCAATGCTATCTTGGTTCCTTATGGATTCATCGATTACTAAAAGAAAAATTGGATAATGTGGGTGATGAATAATTATAATCATAATAGGATTATAAAAAATTATCTCATGAAAATTAAACCTTGAAATGTATTATATTTAAAAATTATTAAATCAAAAATTTTGTTCAACCTAAATAACACTTGGTTCAATCCTAGTATCTTTAGGTTGTGTTCTCTCATACTTCTTATCCAAATTACTTAACGTAATAAATCCTCAATAATTTATTGTAAAGATAATGTGATAAACCAAATTTTATCCCCCATCAGTGTTAAATCCGGTGTAAAGTTATGCCTTTTTTTCATGCACCAGGTGACTATTGAGTTAATACCCAACATTCCCTTTTCAGGGTTATTATCATTCAGTAAATTTGTGCTAGAGCCTACATCCACTTGTGGTATCTTGATAGGGATATTATTCCTAGGAAAACCCCAAGATCTCTACTACATAAAAATTTTAGGATGTTATCCTATACTTAGAAATATCCCTTAAACATATCCATAAGGTTTTAATTAAAGTTATCTTATTCTAATCCCTAGAATATTACCTTAGTTGCCCAAAAAGGTTATCTATACCTTTATAATTATAATCAACCTTAACATATAAACCATTGATGATTTTTCTAACTCATAATTTATATTAAACTTATATCATCCTAATATCCAAATTTATATAAACCCTACTTGGATACCAACTATAGTATCCAACAAATGTGACCATCTAATCTACATAATCTAAAGAAAATATTTAATTACAATACATTCCCAAGACATTTTAGATTTAGAGTTTTGGATAATAAGAAAAAACATTAACTAACAAAACCCATGTTCTTTGTATCAATTCTATATTTTTACCATTATATATGAAACTACATAATCCATAATTATTATTAAACTTCAACCATAAAATCTCTACATAAAAAAACTCTTTTATAAACTTCATATTATTTCTGTACTCAAAACCTGTGGATGAAGAAGAATAAGAAATGGTTGAGCTTAGAGGGTCATTAAGTGTAAATTTAATTGATAACAATCAAATATAATTATTGAATATAAGAAGAATATAAAAGAATAATCAAGATACATAAGTAACTTATACCCAATAACGAAAAGATTATACATCATGGAATAAAGATTAGAAGAACATAATAAATGAATCAATCAATAAAAATGAGACATGAGAAAATTAAATAAGAATGATAATAATCATAAACTAAGTTCTGTTTCAAATATGGTGAAAGCATTAGTATATGGAAATATTAAATTCATGATATACACTATTAGTTCTCACACTTATGAGCAACTAAAATGTACCCATGAATACTAATCTCATGAGATAAAAACCTTCAACCAATGTATTGGTGGGAGATATAGGAACAAAACCATCATTTATACAAAATTATGTGTGACAAATGAAAATCAATCACATATCCCATCATAAATAACCCATATAGATAAAGTTGGTTTCATAAAAAATTGAAATTAAAATCATTCACTTTTTTTAGTATAAATAACTCATAGAAGGAAAATTATTTTCATTCAAAACATTATAAAGAACCCATGGAAATAAAATGGATTCCATATAATTTTAAAATTGGTTAATATAATTAAATCATTAATAATTCCATCAATAATCCAAAATGTATAAACCCATAGAAAATAAATGGTTATCCAATGACATCATGTAATATTCTAGGTAAATACCATTCTATCAGGGTAATAAACAATATGGTATTTAAACCACATATATAAATGTTATATGTTAAATACAGTTATTTACACAATCAATAGATATATTTAACCTAGGTGAACAATCTTCAATTATATAATGAAAATGTAGAGTTTTCATAGAGTAAAAACATTGTACGATAGCTTGTCTTTATACACATTAAATGATTAAACAAGACAAAAGCTGTGATAGATCATTCATCCCAAATGGAGGGACATTATATAATCCATAAATAGAAAAAAATTATGGTTTTATTTGACTAATATCCTTTATCAAGTATAAGATATGTCAAAGAATAATGAATTAGATGAAAACACTTTTTGGAAGTAAAAAAACCACTTTGGTTATAAGAAATATTATTGATCTTTTGAAATAAATTTAAAAGAAATATTTTCTAAAAAAGGATAAATAAAGTTTCTTTGTAAAACATCAAAAAATTATAGAGAGATATTAATATAAAATAAAAAAATCGGTTTAATGACATGTGCACACATAATCGTTGAAAATAGAAGATTTTGACATTTTGACAAAAACCACCCATGCAAAAAAAGTTAAGATTTATTTATATTTTTTGAAAGAAGGATAGGTAGTAGAAAAGAAACTAAAAAATTATTTAATAATATAAAATTATAGTTTAAAAATAGTCTAATTAATATGAATATGGGAAAATGAGGATCTCAACTGAGAAGAAGAGACAAGGTCAGTTTAATTTACAAGAAGCAGTTCAGGTAAAATAAGAGTCAATGAGAAATGAAATTTTGAGGGGAACTATAAAATACCATGATTATTCAATGAAAATGATGATTTTTTATAAGTAATAAAAATTTTATATATGTATTGTCTTTTAAGTAAAATCTTTATTTGAAAATAAAATTATCAATGAAACCCTAACTATTTGTGTAACATTTTAATCAAAAACCCCTTCAACTTTGGTACATAATGAATCGAAATACATTTAAAACAGAACATGATATGGATATTGAAAATAAGATGAATATGTTAAAAGGAATTAATTATATATTAATCACTCCATATTAAAGTTATTCTGGTGAACATTAAGAAATATTTCTTAAGAAATTAAATTTGAGACAAAGAACCCCTTACCTCAATTCCTGCTCAAGAGAAATGTGCTCTATCCTCTAATATAGAAAAAGTAACTATCTTAATCACCCATTTAAGAAACATTTTCATATCTGTAATCTATTATAAACATAATTTATTATTATTCTCTACATTTATAGTAGTTAGTTATTATCAATTTTTGATATCAGTTGTGAGTAATCATGATCATTTTGAACTAGTTTCACAACAGTGGTGTTGTTCTTCATTATTCTAAAAATTTTAATCATTATAATATCATAAAAGGTACTAAAATTTATTTTTATAATTATTTGTAATGATATAATTTCATTCTATGGGATTTTTGGAAATGGTATTTAAAGATGAATTTGGGGATGAGCATGTTTCAATGATTCTTAGCGAACAAAGGGTATTTTATTAAATAAGGATTTATATTTTCCTATTACTATTACAAAACAAAAAACATGAATTTTTTAATTATATATATAATATATTATTATAAAATAAATTCCCATATTCATCAATGATATAAATTTAAATCATTATTCATTTAGTTTGTTAAACAAACCCAAAAAATAACATACAATAATTAATGGATTGTTATGAAGATATTTATTTGTAATATCATTATTAAAAAAGCATAATGATATTATTTAGAATTTATTGTTATTTAATATTATAATTTTAATTATTTAGATGAATGATATAGACCATTTTAAGTTATTTCATAGTATGGTGAAATCTTTTTTTCTCTTAGAACACACTTTTGTATGGTTCAATTTACCACAATTTTTTATTACTAATGTTGTTAATAAGTTGTTAAATTTGTATTTATCACACCTTAATAATTTAATAAAAATTAATATTTAGCCATTAAAACCATTCTCATTACCATACATGAAAGTTAGTGATGAAAATAAAAACAGAAATCAATCCTTACATAGAGGAGGTAGTCTACACGTACGCATGGATGATGATTTCATTATTCATAGAACGGGGAAAAAGAGTAACATGGTTTATCATTTAAGAATATAAATTATGTAATATATATCATAATGTTATATTAAATTCCATAATAATACAATACTTTTATGTTAGTGAAGTAAAATGAAACATGTTGCATCGTGGAGGTGATAGTCCGCACAATGCACATATGATGGTTTATCTTTTTTATTAATAGAAATGGGAAAGGTAGTTAATTCTTGTACCCTAATTATAATAACATAAAATTATAATAATGATATTTATTACAAAATTTTAATATTATGTAATTTAATTGTAGAAGGAATAAGTGCACCAAAATAAATAGAAATGGGAAAGGAATAGTTAGAAATTTATAACTCACTTATTGGATTATCACTTTTACATAGGGTTTAAGCCTTTCATGGATGGTATTTTGATAAGAACAGAATATTTTAAAGTTTTATAGGAATATTTTGGAGATGTTTTATAAGATTTTGGGATGAAATATGTTGGATTTAATGGGAGGGGAAGTGAGGAGAGGATCTCCACTTTTATAATTCAAATTAGATGAAATTTTTATAAATACCGAAATAATTTTAATAACATGAAGTCAAACTCAATAAAAGTGGGTCCATGATTGATAAAAAATATATATTGGAAGGGATAAGGTCAATAATGTCCTCAACCACTCATTTATACACATTTTTTAAACATTTTTGTGGTCTTTCTCTCTAGGTTATACACTTTTTATCTCTCGATTTTTACTAAGGCAACTAGTTTTACAAAAGTAATTTACCTTTTATAATTGAAAATAAATTGGTCCTTATTAATTATTTTAGACCCAATGATTTAAAATTTTAAGTAATTTTATTATATAAATTTTATAAAAGTGATAAAAATTAAATTCTAAATACTAAATGTATAATGTTTTAAAAACAACTTTTTTGAAAAATATAACTTATGTTCAAAAATTGTCAAATATGGGCTCATAAACTAGACCATAATTTTTAAAATAATAAATTAAATTATAATAATACATATTTAGTCTTATAAAAAGGTTTCAAGATTTTCTAATTCATACTTATAAATTAATAATTTCATAAAATTCTTTTTATTTTTAAAAACGATATTTTGTACCATTCACATAAAAATAACTATTTTTAGAAAAAAAATATTAAGTTAATTTTTTTATTAAAATTTCCAAAATAACATAATTTTTTCAAATTCACATTATAAAATTTAAAAATTCAACTTTAAAAAAAATTATAAAATATTCTAAAATCTATTTTTATGGGAATTAATTTTTTGGTGTATTAATTATTACCCTGAAATTAGTGCTAATAGTAAATATATGAAACTTGAAAAATATCCATTTTAAAAAATATTTTTTATGAATAAAAATATATTTTGTTATCTACTTAGCCAAACTTGTTGAAACGGTGAAAAAAGGGACCTTTATTTTATAATTTGGTTCTAACTATATATACCTTCTTATTCAATGACTATCATACATTGGTAAATACCTATTTTAGTAAAACGAATTATGGTATGTTAGGTTTTAGTGTTTCATTTGATAATAATATTAATATAATATTTATTTAAGAAAAATACATAGGTAAATCTCAGTTCGTTACACCCCCTTATAAATAAATTTTGTCCCCATAATTTTAATTATCACTCTCAAAAAAATATAAGGGATTGAATGAATCTAGATATAATTTCTTGTGATGTTTCAACCTCACTATCTTGATTGGTACTAGTGAACTTGTATTTTCTCTCCTAATAGGAATATAACTAATGTTGAGTTTTTCATTAACCTTTTGTGTTAAATACCCTCATATAATTGGGGTACATTTTTTTCAAAGGGAATTTAAAGTCACCCTTGTATTAATAAGTGATCATGAGAAGAGTTTTAGATAATATTTTATAATTGTGGTATTTATCATTTTTAAGAGATCCAATCCATGCCTAATATCACATAAAATTTGATTCGGGGAAGAATAATAGAATTTTATAGGAAGTACCTTCCTATAAACATATTTTAGAGAGGAGTTACGAACTTGGGACTCAATAATCATACCACTAAAAGTTTTTATTAATAATTCAATATCTTTCCATTAGGGTAGTGATTTGATATCCATAGAAAAACTTATTTGTATAAATAATTGAGTGAAATAAGATATAAATGAAATACTTTAATTTCATGGGTGGATGGTGTAATGTCCCCAACCCGGAATCCACTAAACTAGTGCCCAAAGTTGGGTCACCACATGACCTCAGACACACATCCACGTACGCCAGAGGCTACTGACTAGTAGTGAGGGCTAAAGACACAGGTGAAGAGACTATACCCTCTTTATCAGAGAAATACCTAATAGATAATATACAAAATAGTGGAAGAAATATCAAATAAGCAATGAACATGCATTATCTACACTTCCCAAAATTGGGTATAATCCCACAACCAAATAGTAAATATGATACATACCAAGTGTAAGAAAAACCCAAAAGAAAGAAAGAAAGATAAATTATAATACTGGTTCTTGACTCCAAGTCCATATAATCATCCATGCATATCCCTAGCCCAACTCACCCCTCTAGCATTGGTCATTTTACCTTATCATGACCCGCAACCATGAAATCTACTCGGGTACCCAACAGCGACCCGAGCATGGTGTGAGTACAACTCAGTAGGCCATCACAAATGATGTCTAAAAATATCTAGTCAAAATAGATAGTGTATGAATGTACTATTATTTAATAATTAAATAAGGGATAACAAGATTCCATTAGTTAATAAAAATTTAACTAAACCATTACCATTATTTAATCTGTGGATTTAGTAATTCAATTGATGGATAATGTAAAAAATCAAGTTCCCTATCTCACTACGGAAAACAATTATACAATCAATTTCATCACACATACCTTGGAGACTCAGACCAGGTAGTCTCAACCAATAATATCACACTTACCTTGGTGCCTTAGTTGAAATAATCATCCAATGCAACCATTAAAGGCCTAGAGCATCAATCTGACTCCCTAACACATGCATTCTAGTGGTATGGTGGGGTTTACAGCCTCAGTACAACCTGGCCCATGGTCGTAGAACATCAATCAATACCCCACAATTACCAAGCCATGTGTACATGCTTCTAGTAACCATTAAATACATTTTCCATATCAAAAAACATATACAATCATTCCACATAACATTCAAAATTCACTAATCAATCAACACATCAATTCATCTTCATTCCTTAAATCATAAAAATATTCCAATTTGAACCCATTATCCATTTATCACCATCACTTTAATTCATTTAAGACATTAACAATATTGCAAACAATCCCTTATACCATTAATGATGACGAGACACAACCAAAATTAGTTCCTATTATTATTTAAACTAACATTAGAACACATATATCATGGTATCTACATCAGCATAGCCAATTCCATGTTTACCAATACAATTTCCATGTTCGGGATGATGGAACACCCTATGGGTTTCCCTAAAATTGGTCTAGTCAACCTCAATGCATCCCACAAGGATCATGAGGGGTTCAATTAATTATTTAGACAACCATTTTACCAAAACATAATAATTTCATCAAATTCAAAATAAATAGGTACCATAACACAAACACATACACATAAACCAAACAATAAGACTATGGGATATAACTTGTAGACCACCTACCTTGATGTCGAAGATGAACACTCACTTAACCTTGGCCTTTGACTCAGATTGAACCACCCTTTGAATCCTCAAACCTAATCTACTCTAGAAAAAGAGGGTTTAAAGGCTTCAAAAGAAAGAGAACAAATCTATAAACCCTAATCTGTAAAATATAAGGAAGAGAAGGAGATCAACCCTTAGGAAGATTTGTGCGTTTTGGTTCATAACTAATGTTTTCAGGTGCAATGAGGAATAAAATCTGGTAGAAATCATAAATCCCAAAAGGGAAAATGGTAAAAACTCACTTTTAATGGGGTACATAGTATATCCACATATTTTTCCAAACCATGCACTAACCATGTGCTAACATCTGTCCAAGAGGGGTCAGGTCACGTGGTTACCTGGGGAGCCCTCATGGTTTGACCAACCATGTACCAACTGTGTGGAATGAATCTATCCAAGACTACATGGTTTGACCCCCCCCCCCCCTTGAATTGTTTATTTAATCATGGTCTCATCCTACTTGATAGTATAGTTTATGCCCACAATTACTACTAACCATGAACTAACCATTCAACATGCACAAGATGGCATGATTATCCCTTCTTTCATGTCTCGAACCTCTGAGACAACCCAAAACCTCCTCATAAAACTAGTGAACATAACTAACCAAATCTAATGGATTTAAATCAAAACCTAAATAGTGTTATACCTCCATGATGTTTGGGATCTTACAGATGGTCTTTGTTCCTCACTCCAAAATATCATCATAACTCACTTCCATAGTTGTGGTTTCTTAGGCATTCCCTTATCATGGAAGTTTATGGTTCCTATCATTATTGTTATCCATTAGATTAGGTAATTGACTTAGATAATTTCCGCACATTTATTGTAACACCCCAAGCTTCCACGATACGTTTCCCTATGAATAATGTAGTAGCTTGTATTGTACATAACTTCGAGATTCTAACACACCGCGACCAATCAAACTAGCCATTATGAATAGTAATACCCACTTTTTGAAATTTTATAAATTTTATATTTCAAAATCGACTTCATTTTTGGATTCGGAGTTTCGAAATTAGATTAGGCTGAATTTTTGGTATTTTTATGAAAACTTTCAATTTTTTGATGAATAGTGGAAAACACTGAATTATAGTTTAAAACCGAATTTATATTTAAATAATTATTTATTTTATTTAAATTTATTTTAGGTAAAAACAGATATATAACACCTATATAAGTTCAATGTAATTTATTGTATTCAGTTTATAATAATTTTAGATATATAAAAATTTTATTGAACTTTTTAACCGTCTTTTACCCACCTCCTAGGAGCATTTGCAAATTTGAATAAAACTAAATTTTACCGCTTCTGTGAATTGAATTTAAAAAATCTGAGAGACATGGTTGATATCAGTAAGTAAAATGTGGTTCAATAAGAAGAAAATAATTTTTGGTAAATAGTAACTTTTTACTTTTATTTACCACAGTTAAAAGTAAATAGGGTAATTAAGGCTAAAAATTATATTATTATTACCCTAACACAAGTAATAATTCTATTGGATAATTTTAATTCTACCAAAAACAAACCTAGGAATAAAATATGATCCTTTAGGTCCACTTGGATTAGATTAGGACATTTATTATTATTTAATTCAAAGAAGACTTAAAAGTGTTAAATTCAAATCTTAATAACTAAACCATTTTTAATATAGGTTTGTACATAAGATAAATTAGATTGTAAATATTCATTATAAAGATAAAAATATTTCCTACATAATGGTTTTTTATTTATATTTTTTAGACATTATATAATTTAATTTATTTATGAAACAATGATGATGCAGTAATTACCTAATTAATGAGATATTAAAATATTTGATATTATAAAAATACAAAAAAATGTAATTTGAGGCTTTTTATGAACTACACTAATTTTATAGGTTAATATTACATGTTAGGGTTTGTTTATATGAATTTTCTTCTAAGTAATAATGTTGTTATGAATTTAGCAAAAACAAAATACCAAATAGTGTCAAAATTGACAGAAAAGAGTTTTTAAAACAAATATTATATTATTAATTGATATTCTATTTATAAAAATCTAAGGTTTGGTAAAAAGACTTATATAATGATAGGTATATCATTAATGAACTAGTTAGGGTTCTTTTGGAAGAATATAGTAAGTTTATTAACCATAAAATATAAAAATACAAAGAGATGTGATAAATGTCATGTTATTTAACTAAGACTTAAATCTAAAAGATAAGGTTAATATAGTGACCCAAACCTATCTAAAACCTATTGGTTGAGTGATTTTAGAACCATCCCACCATATACTTTAAATAATACACTTTCGATCCATTATAAACGAAAAATAAGTCTATTATAAAATAATATTTCTTGCTTTTCCTAAAGTTCCCCTCACACCTCTTATAAAAGGACACTCCCCCTTTTCTCCAATTCACACCTCCTAATCCATTTGGGCCGGATAACCCTACCCCAAATACCCTCAAAACTATCTTCCCTTCATCATAGAGGCATTAATTTAGTCATAAAGCCAACCTAAGGATCCCTTTTGATCAAATCAAATGGAAGAACCCGAAGAAGAGGTAAATATTTCATCACCTCTTTCAAGTTCCTTTCTTCTTCCACTTCCTCTTTCTTTGTTGTTTCCATTATAAAATAATAAATCCATATCATTCTAT
Organism: Viscum album; assembly: GCA_963277665.1. NCBI lineage: Eukaryota > Viridiplantae > Streptophyta > Magnoliopsida > Santalales > Viscaceae > Viscum > Viscum album. The sequence goes on along the minus strand of OY728134.1, from coordinate 1,101,519,742 downwards.
ATAATCTTATGTTATTATAAATATGGTACAACCTTATCGATTATTCTATCCATCATTTGAATGACATGTCACCATACGTGCGTACGTACGACTTACCATCTCCACGTCATGGTGTAATTGTTATTCAATACATTATTATTTGGATGGGTATAATAATGATGTGTAATTGATGTAAATAATAAATATAACATGATAATTATCCTTTTTATATGATATAACATCCAATTATATGTTATTTTAATATCAAAATACTGATATTGTCGCTCGTGCATACGTACTGATTACCGTCTCTACGAACGCGATGAGATTCATTCTCCATCGTAATCCATTCAAGAATAATTTTCATTAGATGATTAAAAATAATTTTTAAAGAGTTAATATAATTATGAATATTAATAAGATATATCCTATCCATAACAAACATTACTTACGTAACAAATCATATAAAGTAAAAAGAATCAGTTATCACCCGAAACAACGATCATACTAAGATATTATTAACAAAGCCATTTTAAAAGATAATATATGATATCATATTAATGTATATGATTCTTGTATAATTTAAAAAACAATTATTTCACCATTATAAAAGATTTTAACTTACCCTTGACCAAGGAAAAGTTCAAATTAAGGGGTTTCTTATCTCACATTTAATTCTGTGAGATTTCCATTGTTTGCCACTTATTTATTGCATGTTGTGTATTGTGTACTTCTATTTTATATATATTAAAATGATTCTCTTTATATTCATATTATTATGTGATTAATTTTGTGTTTATTAACTTTTGGTCATATGACTCTATTGATTACATCAAATTAAGGGTTTTTCTTCTCACTTTTTATTTCCGTGAGATTCATGCTATATTTGCCACTATTTCCTTTTTGTGGAATATGTACTATCCATGATTTTATTCTTGGTATAATATACTTTAATTTATGAGTATTTACATATCAATTTTATGATCCTTCTTTAATGGGTTTTATTTTTCATAAGTTACCAAATTGTTAAGGGAATTTCAAACTTCAATTTCCACTCATTCGGCTTTACGCATACTTCATTGATTATTTTACTCCATTATTATGTGTGGAATCAATATTTATTATTTATATATTAATTTCTACTCCCCTTACTGTGGATATACTTTTGATACACATAATAACTCCATTTATAAATTCTCAAATCATCGATATGAACCTGATAAGAGTAATTTTAACTCAATCTCTATTCATTGAGTTAAACATCCAATTAATTGGTGTTGTTTTTACAAGAATATGTGTGAATGTTCTATGATTTATTTACACTGAATATACAATCATATTGATTGTATTTATATTTTTCACACATAATTATTTCATTGATTTATCCTTAACCTAAGTATATGGTCTTTGTAATGGATTTCATCTCAACTTACATTCCATTGAGTCTTCTTTGTTGTTATGTGCCAATTAACATTTATTTGGTGTATATATTGTACTTTAAAATATTATATCATGAATCCCTTTATTCTCATGATATTATAAAGTTGTTATTACCTCAATTATTTGTATTCATGTGTATCTCATTTTGTTAGGAACTCTAACTATAATATCATTTTAGATGTTTTAAAGATTTATTCTTCTAAATATTTCTCATTAATGTCCATGTTTCAAAAATGGTTTTAAGGATTTATTTATATGGACATTAAAGTATTAAAATTAAAATTCCTTTTAAAAGTTTCAAATTGGTATGGTATAATTTTATTCAAAAATCAATTTTAAATGGATTCTTGATAAATAGTGAGACTTTTAAATGTTTTCAAGAAATAGGTGGATATTTCTCTAGAATAGTTTTGATGATTATTTTCATCTATGTAAATATAATTCATTATTCTCTATTGAGATTGATCTATTTTAATAAAATCTTCCATATTGTATTTAATGAGTTATGTTTGACTATGGATGTGCTATTTTTATACCATTCATGGTTTGTGGTTAAAATATTGACATTTTTCATGCTAGTTTTAATACAAATGTTCATATTATGTTTCAACCTTTTCATATGAGGAATGAATTGGACTTAATAAGTGATGGGTGGAGCCTGATATAGCTCCTCATTGCATCGGTGGGTCTCATGATACAAACTGGTGTCTTAGCACAAGGCCTTGACAAAATCTTTTCTGTATTCTTGGCACAAGGCCTTGACTATGTGGTTATGAAAGTATAGAATTATGAATTACATTATTATGAAAGTGGCTATTGATATTGCATGTGATTATTCAACTAGTAGAATATCCATGTGAATAATTAAATCCATTATTTGATTTTATCTTTTCCATATTATGCTGAAGTTCAAGTTTAAAAGGCTTTTGTTTTAGTCTTATACATTACCTTAAATGTTTATGCTTATTAATGAATGTTTCCACTATATTGTTATCCTTACTGAGCATTTGAGCTCACCCATTTCTATGTTTTATTCTTCCCAGGATGCGAAGAAGTATATTATGACTAACCTATAGGGATATTCTATGGGATCTCAGTGTTTTCTATGGGAACAATGTTGTTGTAGTTTTCCATTTTATGATGTAATGTAAAACTTATGAATGTATCTAGTACTTACAAGGATACTAAACTAATCGGCCATTCAAGACTTAAGCTTTTGTGATCATTCCAAAGATACGTAATAATGTACCGACTCTAGGATTATGGGGTCAGGGCATTATATTTAAGATAGTGACTTGTCTATGGTATGTTAAGATGAAATATTTTTTCCTTTTATCATGTCCACTGAGATCTTTACTTTTCCTTAGTAATTAGTTTTTCTATTCCCTCATTTTACACACATAAAACATATCTTAGTTTCTTAACAAATTACCCTTGGTGATTCTTACCATATTTTTTACATGAAAGAATTTGAACAATCATTACTTCCTTATCTTCATTATCCAAACATCAATGAGACACTATATTTATCTTCTTTTGTGTGTTTTGAATATCAACTATGTTTATATTTTTTAATATAATTCATGATATATAGTTTTAAATAATAAAAATATTTCTCACTCCAGCTGTAATCCCATTATGTTTCTCCCTGGGACAATATTTTCATTGCCTATGGAATCCGGTGTTAATTTTATTCCTTCTAAATTATATCATTTCTAAAATCAAAATATGTTAATGTGAGTGTTGAATAATTATAATAATGATATGATAATTATAAATGGTCTTATGAAAAAACATGAAGTGTATTAATTTTTGAAATTGTTACATCGTCTTTTAGTTCAACCTAAGTCACACGTGGTTCAATCAAGGTTTCCTCAAATTGGGTCCTATCATTATTCTTATTTTAATTCCTTAACATAATAAATTATTCATAATGGATTGTCAAGATAATGTGATTAACCAAATCATATCCCCTAAGAGTGTCAAACCATGCATAAAAGTTTACCTCTTTTTCATACATCTAGTGATGATTGAGTTAATACAAAAAACCCCTTTTACGGTTAATACCCTGCGGTACATCTGTACCATAGATTTTATCAAATTTAGTATCCATAAGGGGTCGTTATTTCTAGTTAAATCACAAAATATCTACTCTATAAGAAAATTAGGATGTTATCCTTTACACAAACTTATCCCTTAAACTTATCACTAGAGTTTTTACTTAAGTTATTTTATCCCAATACCCAAAATATTACCTCAACCTACCTAAAGGGTTATCTATTGCTTTGAAATTATAACCATCTTTAACTTATATAACTTTTTTGACATTTCTAACTCACAATTTATCATCAATTAATATCATCCAAATCTCTTAACTTATCTAAACCATGATCTGATACTAACTACATAATCCCTTAGATATGACCATCTTATCTACATAACTTAAAGAAGAAATTTCATTACAATACATTACCAGAACTTTTTGGTTTATATTTTTATATAATTAGGGAAAAACTTTAACTAAAAAATCCATTTTATTTTTATCAGTTGGCATTTTTTATCATAATATATTAAAATACTTAATATATGATGATTTGTTAACATCTCCCACAAATTCTCCACATAAGAAACTCTTTTATAAACTTCATAATTTTTCCATATTCATGACCTCAAGAAATTATAACATAAGATAGGGGTGAAATCATATTCATAATATGGGTAAAAATAAGTGATAATAGTCGAATATCATTAGTGATCATAAGATGAGAATATGGGAATAATTAAGAAACATAATAAACTTATATAAAATATAGCATATATCATACATCATGGAATAAGTTTTCACAATAAATAATATATTAATGATTCAATAAAAATGATCCATGGAATCATAAAATAATTGTTAGAATAAGAATAAAATTATGAGATAGTTCAAATATATAACATAAAGTATTATACGGAAATATTACTTTCATGATCGACACTATCAATGACAATGATTATGATCAACAAAAATGTACTCTTGAATACTTATCTCATGAAATATAAAATTTTAACCAATGTCTTATAGGGTGATATAGTAACACACCCACCATTAATACATACTTAATTAAGAAACTTGAAAATCCTTCACATATCACATCACAAAGAACCCATGGAAATAAAGTAGGTCTCATAAAACTTTCAAATGAAAATCAATCAATTTTTACTACATAAAGAACTCATTAAAGAAAAATTTAATTAATATCCTTTTCAAATGGATTTACATATTTAAATCATTACTAATTCCATAAATAATCATACCATGATAAACCCATGGAGAATAAATGGTAAGCCAATGACATTAAGTAACATTCTAGGTAAATACCATTAAATAATAATAATAAAGCATACGTTATTTACACTATAAAGATAAAGGGTGTATGGTTTAGATAATAATTACACCAAAAAATTGATGTATGAAACCTAAATAAACACTCTTCAGTCAAAGGAAATGTTGTGTTTTCATATAGGGAAAACATTGAAATGTTTCCTCTGTTTATACAAAGTGAATGATTAGGAAAGGAAAAGGTAGTGATGGATAATTACTTCCAAAGATAGGGGTGTTACATAATATCCCCAGATGAAGAAATTATATGGAATTATTTGAATATTTTCCTGATCAAGTATAATATATTTTAATGACCAATGACTTAAAAACACTTTTTTGAGCTTTACAAAAACCACTATGGAAATAAAAAATATTATTGATATTTTGAAATCATTTTAAATGAAAAAATTTATTAAATTGGGAGAAAAATAATTTATTTAGAACACTTGAGAAAATTGAGAGAACTAATCATATAAAATATAAAAGGTATAATAATTACATGTTCATATGTAAATTATAAAAAGAGGATCCTTCCATATTTTAATGAAAACTACCCATGTGGAAAACATTAAAATTTATTTAAAACTTTTAAAATAATGTAAAATGGTAGGAAAAAAATTTAATAAATTAATGAATAATAGATAATGAAATATTAAAAATAAATCAATGAATACATATATGAAAAAAATGGAGGTTCCCAACTGAGAAGATGAGACAGGGCAAGTTTCATATACAAGAAACACTTCAGGTAAAATAGGAGTCAAGTGGAAATGAAATTTTTAGGGGACATTTAAAACCTCATGAATATAAAATTAAAATTCTGAGGGGTTTTATAAGGAATAAAAATTCACAAGATTTATTATCTTTAAAAAAACATGATTTTAAAAATACTATTGGGAATGAAACCCATGCAGTTTGAGTATCATTTTAATCAAAAAACCCTTTCAAATTTTGTATATATTGAATAAAAATTCATTTAAAAGAGAACATGAAATATCTATTATAAAACTATGAGAATGGTAAAATTAACACATTAGGTATTAATAACACAATATTAAAGGTATCATTGTGCACAATAAAAAATGTCTTAAGAAATTGAATTTGAGACAAAGAACCCCTTACCTCAATTCCTGTTTAGTTTAAATGTTATCTAACCTCCCATATAACAAATGTAAATATCTTAATCACCCATATTATAAAATTTTAAAATATATAAAATTTTAATCACTTAATTTATAATTATTCCCAATATGTCTATTAGTTTTTTATTATCTATTTATGATATTGGGTGTGAGTAATCGAGACTGTTTCGAAGTAGTTTTGTAATAACAACGTTGTTCTTCATTATTCTCCCATAGTCCCTCATTCAAGGATCATAAAAGGTATGATAATGTTTGGTATATAATTATTTATAATTTTACAATTTCATCCAATTGTAGTTTTTGTTATGATCATTATAGAACAATTTGGTGATGAGCATGTTTCGATGATTCTTAAAGAACGAAGGGTGTATCATTAAATAATGAGATAAATTTTTATATTTCTATTAAAGAAAAAAATAATTATTTACTTATTTATATTATATATTACAAAAAAATAAATTCTTATTTTCATCCATGAAATAAATTTATATCATTGTTTAAGTAGGTGGTTAAACCAACCCAAACAAGAACATACCATAATTAACAGATGGTTACGATGTTATTTAGGTTTAATATCATTATAATAGAATCATAATGATCTTATTTTGTCTTTATTAGTGTGTTATATTATAATTTTAATGATTTATAATAATAATATAACCTATAATAAGTCATTTCATAGTACGAAAAAATCATTTCTTTCTCTTAGAATGCTCTTTTAAACAGTTGAATTTACCAAATTTTGTTATTGATTATATTGTTAATAGGTTATAAAATTCATCTTTATATAAACATAATAATATAATAATAATCATATTTATCCATTAAATGAATTATCATGACCATCCATATAAGGAAGTGATGAAAAAAATAAAAAAATCAATTGTTTCATAGAGTCTGTAGTCCACATGTACACATAGATGATGATTCGATTTTCCATAGAATGGTGAAATGGATTAATATGGTTTATAATTGAAGAATATAAAATTTTTCATAAATAATATATTTATATATTAAATTTTCTATTAGTATCATCCTTGACATATAGTGAAGGAAAATGAAGCACATTGCATCATGGAGGTAGTAGTTCACAGAATGCGTGAGTAATGATTTTCATTTTTCTTAATAAAAAAGGTAGAGGTGGTTAATTCTTGTACCATAATTATATTAACATGAAAATATAATAATGATACAGATTTTATCATTTCAATATGGTGTAATGTAATTTGGAGTAAGAATAAGTGCACATTAAAAAATATAAATGGTAAAGGAGCGGTTAAAAAATCATATATCACTTCATTGATTATATCTTTTTCAAAGGGGGATAAGCCTTTTAGGGATGGTATTTTGAGAAGAAGAGAACCTATTTATGGTGGATATGAATTTTTATAAGATATTTGGAAAATTATTTGGCTGAAATAAATGGGTTGTGGTGTATGGCGAAGTGAGGGGAGGATAAACCCTTTTATAAGTGAAAAAGGATGACATTTTATTTAACACCAAAATTATTTTAATAATAGAAAGTAACACTCAAGAAAATTAGATCCAAAATAGAGAAATAATATATTAGGGAAGGTATAATTATGATTAAATCCTCAAACACACATTCCCATACATTTTATAAACATTTCTTGGTCTTTACCTCTTTGTTAATCCCTTTTTACCCCTTTTGTTTTTTAACATCAGTAATTAGTTTTTACCAAAGTAATTTATCATTTGTGCTTTAAAATAAATTTGTCTTTATTCCATATTTTGAAAATAATTATTCTAAATTTGAAATCCATTTTATTAAATTAATTTTATAAAAGATATATAAATTATTTTTAAATTACTAAATGTATAATGTATTAAAAACAATATTTATGAAAAAACTAACTTAAGGTCTAAAATGTAGAATATAGGTTAGAAAATTAAAAAATAATATTTTTAAAATTATAAATTAACTTATAAGTTGTAAATTTGGTATTAGAATATGGTTTCATGACATTACAATTCATACTTACATACTAATAATGTCATAAAGTTCATGTTATATATAAAAATTGTATTTTTCATCCATCTCCTAAAAATAAAACTTTTTTAAAAATACCAAAAATTAATGTTTTTCCAATATTTTTATGATAAGTTAAAAAGTGAATTTATTTTTTCCAAATTTACATTATAAAATTTAAAAATTTAACATTAAAAAAATAATAAAATATTATGAAAGGGTGTTTTTTATAAGAATTAATTTTTCGAATATTAATTATTCTTCTTAAATTAGTGTTAATCATAAATATATCAAACTTGAAAAATATCCATTTTATAAAATACATTTTATGCACAAAAGAAGGTTTTATTAGTTACTTCACCAAACTTTTTGAATCATTCTTAAAAGGGACCTTTAAATCATAAGTTGGTTACAACTGTTTGTACCCCCTTATTCAATGACTATTATACATTTGTAAATATATTTTTGCAACAAATGAGTTATGATCTATTATGGTTTGGTGTTGAATGGGAAACACTCTATTAACAAAATTTTTATTTATGTAAAATACATTTTGAAATATCATGTATTTACATTGATGGCATGGAGAGACATAGCCAAATGGTGTAGTAAGACATGGACAGCCATGGACTGGTGTGGAAAAAGAGATCCACCATAGGAATATTGTATTTAGTGGGGGGAGTTTTTGGAAATTTGGGGTCATTTTAATTGTTAATAAATTTTTCATGGCACTTTAAAAACTATGTAGTGAATTATTATGTTAGGAATCAGTTTGTGGATGTTTTAAAAATATGGTTTAAACCCCTATTAAATGATTATAGATGTGTTTTTAATTAAATATTCTAGTAAAATTTTATTTATTTTTATTTATATTTTGTTTAAATTAAATCATTAATTTATATAACATTTAATTTTTAATTTATATAATTTTTAATTATTTAAAAAATATTTTTATTTATTTACCTTTTATTTTTTTACTTTTTACTTTTTTTAATATTTTTACTTATATTTTACTCTAACTTCCCATATGGTTACTCTCTGTTACACTACTCTCACTCAATCTCGATTAACTCTTTTAGTAATAATAACTCCACCAAATACATGTATAGGTTTTAACATGTCAATATATGTTATTTGACCTACTTGTTTCAATATTATCTACTCATCTTGGGCCTACGATTTAAACACTTTCTTTGTCAAGCAACAGGGCCTTCAGGCCATCAAATTGCAATAGCCTTTGAGCCACTGGGACTTTGAGTCTTGTAAGGGTAACCTATCAACCCAGTTGAAAAGATGAATTTACTTCCTTAATTAAAATGGTTAATTGAACCAAAAATATTAAAAAATACTATGTATTGGTGGTTAAAAACTGAAAACAACTCATAAAGCCAAGAACCCTAATTTTTGGTGCCTTATCCCTCCCCATAGGGAATGGTAAACACCCACTAGACCTATCTTATTGAAATTTTAATATCACAATGTTCTTGTGGATTTGAAATCCATTTTTATTGCCTCAAAGTCCCATGGCCTGAAGGTTCTACTGAATGTGTGCCATAATACCTTGAAAGAGATGAACTAAAGACCCCACATGAGTAGCCTTCATCAGGATGAGATTCCAGTCTTAAGCCATGAAGTCTCCCTTCTAGAGTAATTACACCTATGCTAATAGATTAGGATTTTAAATTTTCCCTAATAAGTCACTACATCATGATACCCCTGATGCATTGTGATAGGGCACACCTCTTCCCCACATAGTGTACGGGAGGATGGTTAGATAATATAATCAACAAACTTATCGTTATTTCAAACCACCCACATAATGATGCCTTCTCAGTGACCCACTAAATTGACAGTATGTTTCTACATATTATTTGAATGGTATCACTATTCCAAGAGTCACATGGTAGGGAACTCGTCCTTCTCAGATCGAATTTCTAGTTAATTGGTGTCAACACACTCATCACTTTTGAGGTCAGCTACCTAGCATCGCCTGCATGTCACCATGATAGTGTCACCTACTTGATGCATTGAGGTGTTTTTTCTAGTCCCTTTGTGTCACTTAATTACTGATAATATCATATATACCATGCATGATTGACCCAAAAGGCCCTATAAATGGCTCAAAATCTAGCCTATGAATATTTCTTATGGCTAATACAGTATCATTTCAAAGACACTACTAAAGTAACCACATTAAATCCACCCAAATGGGGGGGTCATTGAGGTTTGAGCCCCTAACCTAATTGATTCTAATTAGAAGCTTGCACCACTTGGTTATAGAATTTTTTGAAAAAAGGGGTATGTCTCCATCGAGACATGGTAGACATGCACACCATTAAAATGCACAAGGTTCAGTTTGGTTAATCAACATTTGAGAAAGCCTAGACCTACAAACAAGAGTACTCAAACCCAGAACCTCAATTAACAAGCTCTATTGCTGCTTCCACTTGACCACATGTCTAGTGGAAAAGTGGGTTCTTTCACACTAGGGCGTGATAGACATGCACACCCATAAGATGTTTCAGGGTTTGTTTGGTCCGCAACATTTGAGAAAGTCTGGACCTGCTAATAAGAGGGCTTAAAACTGGAACCTCAGTCAGTGACCTCTGTTGTCGCTACTAATAATTAATAATTTATAATTAATAATTAGTTCATAATTCATAATTTATATTTAATAATAATTAATTAGTAATTATTAGAAATATTTAGTATTTAATACATATTAATAATTTATAATTACTAATTAAGATAATTTTTAAATAATTGATTACTAATAATTATAAATAATTAATAATTAATTAAAATATGAAATATTAAATAAATTATAATAAATAAATAAATAATAATTAATTAATTAATATTAAATTATATTTAATTAATTTTAAACATGAAAATAAAATTTTAATTAATTATTATTAATCATTTGTAATTTAATGACTATTTTCAAAATACTACCTCTAAGATTAAATAAAATATAAGTATTTCAAATTTAAAAGTTGTTTTAACTACTACTAAAAATACACTACTAAATGGAATTGGTTTTTAATGACCATCATTAATTAATGAATATTTTCTAAAACTTCTGCTAAAAAATTAAACATTTACTTGTGGTTTTGAAAACAAAATCTAAATATTATTTTTTCTATAGTGAGTGAGGTTGGATGGTGGGCTAGTATGCATTATCATGGTGCATTAAAATTAAAAAACTTGTTATCCTATAAATTTAGTAATAGTGGTAGTATATTCAATCCCATATAGATAATGTGTGTAGGAACTGAGAATATCCTCTTGGAATAATGCTTAAATGGTTGAATTTTCAATGTGATTAAAGCTAAAAATTACTTAAAAAGAAACTAAATAAAAAGACTAAGACTATATAAAGAAGGCTATAGAAAGATGATATTGTCAGTGATATGACTAATTCTTTGGTAAGTTAATTGTAAATCATTTTATATCCACATCTAATTCATTATTTATTAAATTATCAGTGATTTTAAATTTGATCATAATATAATTATGTCTCATTCTCTAGTGTTAAAAAATAATCTAATTCTATCTCATAAATTAATCATTGTCTCGTTCTATGATGTTATGAATAATTTGAGAAACCTTTTAGGGCTAAATCACTTTATTAAATACCAAGACTCATATCTCACAAAGGAAAGGTATCTATCTATGCTAATTTCATTTCAATAAGATCCGTTTTTAGGTATCAATTATGAAATTTTTAAGAGAAATCACGCAAAATATTAATTCATAAATCAACATGTTTATTTATTCTATTTTTATCACATGTGACTTATGATTCTCTTAGGCATGTGATTAAATATAAAGCAATTGAATTCTAAAATTTTTATCACACTTGTGACTACATATCAATTATCATGTCTATGGGTATCAAATCATGTGTGGAAATATCATTTGGAAATTATTAAAACTCAAATAAATTTTTAAAAAATAAAAATTAAATTAAATTAAATTCAACTTGAAATCAAACATGAAAAATAAACCAATTTCTATGCATATAATAGAGCATAATCAAAACCTTGAAACCACTAAACTAGTTATCCATCATGCAGAAACTATATAAAAATAATGGATAGAAATTACTGTGTTTGTATTGATGAAAATATCACCACAACTTTCCATTGATGATTATTGTATTAGAAACATAACATCATTGATCATTTTATCATAAATTCACATTGCCCAAAAAAACCAATGATTATGAACATGACTTGAATAAAAAAATAAAACCATATAAACATTTATTCATGTTAAATTGATGATGATATTCATCCAAAACTACTCATGAGAGGGATGTGTGACAATTCTTAAATAATGATACAAGCTCTTAGTGATGTTCTACAAGAGGAGGTCACATTAAGCTTGGTTGTTTCATGATATCCTCTATGCACTGAGTTGAGGTTTACCTGGGGATGTTCCACATGAATGATGGAGATCTGCCTGATGTTGACATTACATATCCACAGTTCTTGTTTCTTTTTCGATTTCTCTATAAACAAGGGTAGAGTGATAGTACATGCATTGTAGATAGATTTATACAGTTTTCTATTTTCCCAGAGAGGTTATATCACAAATACCTTGCGAGGTTTCAAAGATGAGGTGATTCCCTCCTCCAACCAGATTATGTACATTAAAATATCAAGGGATTTTGAAAATTATAACAAATAAAAAACCATAAATTTTATTACTAACAAAAAAACTATTAATAAAAAATAAAAAACTAATAATTATAATTATAATTAAAATAATAATTTTAATATTAATAATATAAAATATATGAAAATAATATAAAAATTAATAAATATAAATTATAATAATTAATAATTAATTAAAAATAATAATAATTGACTAAAATACTATAAATATATAAATTTACACTATAAATCGTAAATGTAATTAATGAAAATTAAGGTAAAAGTTATTAAAAAAGTTTAATCATTTAAATGTTCATAAAATCCCCCACACTGAAAATTTTTTGATTTGTGGAAAAACAATCATTAACCGTACATGAATACACCCTTATACAAATAAAAACATCATAATTACAAGTTAAAATATTTTCAATCCCTTTACCCAAATTTTATAATGCCTTATTTAAAATTCCAATTTCCAAAAAAATATCCCTCCCATTTTTTCATTTTAAAATAACTATCTATACTCATGCATCATGTGACATATATCATCATCACTTTCATCGCTCAGGAAAATTTTAAACATATTGGTGCTCACTTTTTATTCATGTAAATTCTTATCATATTATTTTAATGAATTTTACATATTTTTAATTGGAAATAAAAATAATTCACTAATCGTGAGAACTTCACATTGGGTTAAAGTGTGTTAGGTCCACAAGGCTGAATACCCTAAGAGGGGGGGGTGAATCAGGGTATGACTAATTTAAAATAAACGCCCATTCTGATCTTGTTTCGCTATTAAGAAAAACACTCTTCTCTCTCTTTCCTATTGCACAAAGTAGACAGAAAGTAAAGCATGCATAGGACACACCAATTTTACTTGGTTCACCGCAAAGGGATACGTCCAAGGAACATACGCCGACAAGTTGTTGGTCGTACCAATTCCACTAAACTTCACTAGCTGTGGATTACAATGTTCGGGCTAGATAACTTCTATGCACAGGCTCACTGCCTTTACAAAGTTTAGGGTCAGCTCACTGCTTTCCCAAGGGTCACTCCCTGTTTCTCTCTCTCTGGCTCACTGCCGGTGGAGAGGATCACCTTCTTCCTCTTCCTAAGCTCATTGCTCTGGAAGGGAATCCAATCACAGTTTATAGACCTGTAGGTCTCTTCATTTGCATGAAATAATGCATCTTCAACTGTTGATAGATGCTCTGTTGAAGTCCAACTTTCATCCACTGATGAATAGCATTTTGCCTCTGACCACTGGGCAACTACCTTTGGAAAGTACCTTCGCAAAGCACCCTACTTCGCGAAACTCCCAATTTCACGAAGCTCAAACAAGCCTTAGCGAAGCTCCTGCCTTTTCGCAAAGCTCTCTCGCGAAGCACTCTCGTGAAGCACTCTCGCGATTCTCAACCCTTCGTAGAGCAACGACCCTCGCGAAGCTTAGTAAGCCAATGCGGAGCTCGCAGGTTTCGCGGAGCTACAATATCCACCGCGAAGCTCCTCTTTCGCAAAGCACACTGGCTCCGCGAACCACCTTCGCAAATCGAGAGCAAATGATCTTCTATGAAAATGCTCTCTACTTCGCTCGAAGGGGTTGGCCTCTATTTATAGGCGATTCCACCAACCCTCGTCCATTCCACACTAAGTCAACGCCACGTCATCTCAAATCCCGAAGCTCCAAAGATTCTGCCGGAATTCTGTCCAAATCGCGAAGCACCACGGCAATTTTCCGTTCGCGAAGCTTGACGTAGTTGTGAAGAATCACCGTCAACATACCTTCGCGACTTCACCGCGAAGCTCCCTCGCGAAGCCCAACATTCCTTCGCGCCTTCTCCATGAAACTCCCTCGCAAAGCCCTTCACCTCCACGATGCGCTTCAGCCTCTGCCGTTCGTGAAGCTTGACGTAATCGCAAAGCATCACCGCCTCCATTCTTCTGGTCTTCGCAATTTCCAAACCATGCATCCTATCTTCGCGAAATTCATGCCTTTTCCATATTAAATTATGATCTTCATGGAAATCCTATTTTCGCGATGCTCACCAAATTCCAAATTTTGGACCCCAAAAATTTAGAAAACACTGGGAAACGGCACCACCTTGTACTACTCTTTTGTACCGCCTCCAGATCGTCCTTTCCTTTGTCATAGTTCTTTGTCAACATAGAATGTCAACAACTTCTCGGGAACTTGACAATTCTCCATGGAAACCTGCTTTGTCAACAAACACAATCAACCCAAAAATACTGCAATGTTACCTTAAGGGGTTTTTTCCCAACAATCTCCCCCTTTGGGTTTGTTGACAACTCTTCACAACTCTGCTCAGAATGATTTTCTGCACTTTTATAACTCACTGAGTCTTCTTCCAGTCACTACCACCATTCCCCTCTTGCGATTCTGATAGGATTCAAGGATTCACTTAACACATACTCTAAGCCCACATGAGCAATGCTCGGCGTGAGAAACAAGAGTAGTATGAAAAGTTCATCAATGAATCACTTCATGTCAGACCCCAATTGTCGATTCCAACATGATACCAATTCTTAAATTGATACCAATTGTTGAACCACACTGATACCAATTGGTGAATTCTTAAGTTGATACCAATTTTTGATAGCTGTACACCGTCTCACACCATTCCAACACCATTGTTCTGCTCTTATCATGATCCTCAACTGTCGTGATTTCTATTCTTTGATCGATCACTTCTAGCATCGTCAGATTTGATACTCTCCCCCTTTCTCATTTCTCCCCCTATCTGGCTGCTCCACTGGTCAGCTTCTCCCCGTATCATTCATGATTTGTCAAATCTCCACACTGTCTCCCCCTTTAACAATCACTATTTTCTCCCCCTTTGTCAACAAACCCAAAGGACACTCCTTTGTAGTCTATAATATAGTAGAGAACACATATTAGCACAACAGGGAAAAACACATCATACCTCGGGGAGAGGGGGGTCCCACATCCACACTATTTCAAGTGCGGGGAATCGACTGAACTCTCAGAGCCAGTCGATGCCGCTCAAAAGCTTCCTTGGGTAAGGCCTTTGTCAGAATGTCTGCAACCTGTAGCTCTGTAGGCACGTACTCCAACTTCACGATTCCCTGCTCAACCTTCTCCTTGATAAAATGATAATTAATCTCAATGTGCTTTGTCCTTGAATGATGGATGAGATTTTTACTAAGATTTATAGCACTTGAGTTGTCGCACTGGATTCTGATCAGAGACTTCACTTCAACTCCCATATCTTCAAGCTGCTGCTTCATCCACAATAACAGTGTGCATGCTTGAGTGGCCACAATATACTAAGCTTTTTCGGTGCTTAAGGAAATGCAATCTTTCTTCTTTATTAGCCAAGAAATACACAATCCACCAAGATAGAAAGCACCACCTGACGTTGATTTCCTATCATCCGCTGAACCGGACCAATCTGCATCAGTATAGCCTAATAACTCTGTCTGGGATTTATTAGTATATGTCAAGCCGAAATCCACTGTGCCCTGGATATACCGAATTATTCTTTTCACTGCAAGCATGTGGATTTCCTTGGGATTGCTCTGATATCTCACTGCTTGGCATGTGGCGAAAACAATATCAGGCCTTATTGCAGTCAAGCACAACAAACTTCCAATAATTTTCCTGTATTCTGTGATATTAACTGCCTTTCCATCTTCATCTTTCGATAATTTCATCCGGGTGTCAACCAGAGTCTTCATCTCCTTCGAATTTTCCATTCCAAACCTTCTCAGGATCTCCTTGGCATATTTAGATTGAGAAATGAATGTTCCATTCCTTCCTTGTGTCACCTGTAGACCAAGGAAAAACGTTAGCTCTCCAATCATTGACATTTCAAACTCATTTTTCATGAATTCGGAAAACTGTCTGCACTGAGCTTCATCTGATCCGCCAAATATTATGTCATCGACATAAACCAACACCATCATCCTTTTATTACTGTCATTACTGAAATAGAGATTGTAATCAACTCCACCACGCTGAAAACCAAGCTTATTCAAGTACTGATCAAGCCTTGAGTACCCAACCCTTGGTGCTTGTTTCAGCCCATACAATGCCTTCTTCAGCCTGCAAACATTGTTCTCATCCTCATAAATGAGAAAACCATCTGGCTGCTCAATATACACCTCCTCTTCCAGAACCCCATTCAAGAATACGGATTTGACATCCATCTGGAACACCTTGAACTTTCATTGCACAGCTATGGCCAAAAATAATCTGATTGTCTCCAGCCTTGCAACAGGTGCAAATGTCTCTTCGACATCTATTCCCTCGATCTGGGAGTACCCCTTGCACACTAGTCGTGCTTTGTTCCGAATCACTGTGTCATCTTCATTCATCTTGTTTCGATAGACCCATTTAGTCCCGATGACATTCTTGTCTATTGGCCTCGAAACAATCTCCCATTTCCGGTTCTTCTCAATCTGATCAAGCTCTTCGTTCATAGCCTGAACCCAGTTTTCATCTTCAGCTGCATCGGAAAAACATTTCGGCTCCACTTGAGATAAAAACGATGTTTTCTATGATGATTTCATTCTTTGAGTCTGAACTGGAGCTGTTTGATCACCAATGATATTCTGCCTATCAATTTCAGCTCGACTCTTTGGCTTCCTTGTAGACATAGACGTGACACTTTCTTCTTCATCATTAGTATATTCTTCTAGATCACCTTCTGCCACTTTTGCTCCCCCTGGGTTTCTTACCTCATCATCACTTTCATCCAAGAACTGTTCACTGGATCGTTGAGTATTCAGTTCATTTTCAACTATAGTGACATCATTTCCCTCAATGATTTTTCACAGCCTTTTTTTGAAACATTTATATGCTTTGCTTTTCCCTGAGTAGCCAAGGAATATCCCCTCATCTCCTTGTGCCTCAAACTTCCTGTGATTTTCTTTGTTGATAATGAAACACTTACTTCCAAAGATTCGAAAGTATTTCAGTGTTGGATTCTTTCCGTACCACAGTTCATACGGAGTCTTCCCTTGCTTCGGACACAACAGAGACATATTCGAAACATAGATCGATGTCAAAACTACTTCCTTCCAAAATTTCTCTGGAATTTCTTTATCAATAAGCATTTTTCTCTCCATGTTGTTGATGATCCGATTTCTCCTTTCAACAACTCCATTATGTTGGGGAGTTCTTACCGATGAAACTTGATGCCTTATCCCATAGTTCTCGAGATAGTTTTCAACATGACTGTTTGTGAATTGTGTACCCTTATCAGTACGAAACATCAGAATTTTATACCCAAGCATCTTTTCGGATTCCCTCCAATACTGCTTTATGCAACTGAACACCTCTATCTTATGGGTAATGATGAATACCCAGGCCATTCTGCTATAGTCATCAATGAAAAGGACATAGTACCTTTGCCCATTTATAGCTCGTGGTGAGATAGTTCCACATACATCAGCATGAACCAGTTCGAGCACTCTAGTTGATTTCTGTTCCTTTGGCCTGTATGTCTTTCTAATGATCTTCCCTTGTTGGAAAGCATCACACGTATGAGTGCGATCATGTGATAGCTTGGGAAGGTCTCTTGCATCATCACACTTTATGAGATCCTCCATAGATGGTTGGCATAGATGACCAAGTCGCTTATGCCATAGCTGGTTTTCTTCCTCTCTGGATAAAAGACATGTATCTTCTTCCCCACCTACAAGGTAGAGATTTCCCTTTGACCTTTTTCCCTGCAGAACAGTTGCTCCATATTTTCCTTTCACAACACACATCTTCTCGGTAAATCGGATAGAGTGCCCAGAGTCACATAGTTGACTGACACTGAGTAAGTTATGACTGAGACCCTCTACTACCAAGACATCAGCACGTCTCATCTCTTTGCCCCCAAACTTTGCTTTCCCTGAGCCAACAATCTTTAGGCCTTCATCATTTCCAAATTTGACAACTCCTTCTTTGTCATATTTGATGTCTGTAACAGGATCCTTATTACCTGTCATGTGGGATGTGCAACCATTGTCAAGGATCCAAACACCAGATCGATCTGATGCTTTAAGGGCAATCTCTGCCACCACGACCTTCTCATTTTTCTTCTTTTTGGTCCATACTTTTTCTTTCACACTCGGCATGGATTGGGACTTCTGTTCTTTCTCAGAGTATAATAGACCAGCCTCATCTTGAAAAGCTGCAAATCTATTCTGCATTTTTAACTCACCTGTCAGTTTATTGACTTTCTACTTGCGAACGTTTTGATTCTGCTTTGGAACATTTCTCTGAATGGTCGAAGTACAGTACCTAGACATGTTCCCAAATCCTCCGCACCAAAAATAGTGTCCTTCAAAACATGTTCTGGAAAACCGTTCTCTGTTTGGCTGCCATTTCTGTTCTTATTCCCTTCTATATCTCTTGGCTATGGAACACACATACTGTGAATGTCCCATTTTCCCACAGCAATAACACCTGATATAGGGTACATTCTTTCGTGATACATCAGCACTATGATTTTCCCTTTGAGATCTATGAATATTCTGATTTTGTTTTGTGCCCAAATCAACCTTCAAATTCAGGACGGGTGCTTGCGGTCTGACATTAACTGCCACCGATTTTTGTTTCTTATCTAGCCCTGAATCAACCTTAGCACTTGAGCTTTCTTTAAGCTTCACTCCTGCTGAACTACGAGCCTCCTCTTTCATCTTCTCTGTCTTCTGAATGGCCTGCTTTTCTGATATCACATTGGGGGTCAAGAGTTTTTATTGATCCTTCATTTTTCATCACAGACTGACCAATTCTTCTTCAAGCTCATTGATACGTCTGACCTACTCCTTTCCTATGTTAGTCAAACAATCAATATCCTTCTTTTGTTCCTCAATTCTAAGTTTATGCTCAACAATATTTTCTGAGCTCTCTGGTGTTGAGGATTTTAGTCTTTCAATTTCTTCTAACAGTTCTGACTTTTCTTCATCCTGTTGTTTCATATAGAGTTTGGCATCACGAACCACTTTATTGGCTTTCTTCGTTTTAGATCTCCAAACATCTATCTCTTCAAGAGCTGCTTCCAATTCGGCTTCCATATCAACTCTTCCTTCAACTTCTTCTTCCTCTTCTCTAGCGCCAGTTTCTTCC
Source organism: Viscum album (assembly GCA_963277665.1). Taxonomy (NCBI): domain Eukaryota; kingdom Viridiplantae; phylum Streptophyta; class Magnoliopsida; order Santalales; family Viscaceae; genus Viscum; species Viscum album. The sequence goes on along the minus strand of OY728134.1, from coordinate 1,101,500,055 downwards.
TTTTCCTGAGAACTACCAACGATTACTACCATAGAATTTTGTCAGTGATCTTTACAATTTTCAAACTCCTCAACCTCTTCATCCTCATACTCATCTAAACTATCTATTTCTTGTGAAAGAAGATTCTTCCTCTTGAAGAAATTTCTCTTGAACTGCTTCTTCCCTTTCACATAGGCTGAAGATTTCTTCTTGGGAATTTCAACTTTATCATCATCATCATCATTATCTTGAAATTTCTTGGGGCATCTTGCCGCAAGATGACCAACCTTTCCACATCGAAAGCATGCTAGTGGAAGTTTATCTTTAAACTTTCCTCTTCCTCTTTGCAGATTTGAAGAAAGAAATGACATCACCTCATCTGTCTCTTCTTCTTAATTAGAATCTTCAATGGTGAGTTTCTTCATGGCCTTGAATGCCACCTCTTTGGATTTCCCCTTTTCCACAGTCTCGTTATCATCGTTTCTCATTTCATATGCAACAAGAGTACTATGCAGGTTATCCAATGTCAGTTCTTTTGGGTCTTTATCTTCCAAAACAGAAACTTTTGGATTGAACCGAGGTGGAAGTTTTCTCAATATGCGCTTCACAATTTTTATATCTTCGATAATTTCTCCAAGACCCCGCATGTCTTCTACCACAGCATTTACCCTGTCAAAGAATGCATCAACAGACTCATTCGGGTTCATTCTCAGATCTTCATACTTGTTCCACAACACTTACAACTTTGTCTCTCTGACTTTTATATCCCCCTCATAAATATTCAAAAGCTTTTCCCACATGGCATGTGACGTTTTTCATGACATCACCTTTGTATATATGGGATTGGAAAGGGTTCCCCTTAAGGCATTGATTGCTTTGGAATCAGCATCCAACTCTTTATGCTCTGCTTCTGATAATGCACCACTAGTAATATCAGATGTGATACCATGAATAGCTGCTGAAAAAATATCCATTCCTAAAGATCGGAAATAGTGTTGCATTCGATTATTCCATATCTGAAAATTAAATCCATCGAATATCGGAATCCCTCTATGATTAGTGACCGCCATTTTAGAGAAGAACAACTGTCAACCTTCCCTCTGATACCAATTGTTAGGTCCACAAGGCTGAATACCCTGAGAGGGGGGTGAATCAGGGTATGACTAATTTAAAATAAACACCCGTTCTGATCTTGTTTCGTTGTTAACCAAAACACTCTTCTCTCTCTTTCCTATTGCACAAAGTAGACAGAAAGTAAAGCATGCACAGGACTCACCAATTTTACTTGGTTCATCGCAAAGGGCTACGTCCAAGGAGCATACACCGACAAGTTTCCGGTCGTACCAATTCCACTAAACTTCACTAGCTGTGGATTACAATGTTCGGGCTAGATCACTTCTATGCCCAGGCTCACTGCCTTTACAAAGTTTAGGGTCAGCTCACTGCTTTCCCAAGGGTCACTCCCTGTTTCTCTCTCTCTGGCTCACTGCCGGTGGAGAGGATCACCTTCTTCCTCTTCCTAAGCTCACTGCTCTAGAAGGGAATCCAATCACATTTTATAGACCTATAGGTCTCTTCATTTGCATGAAATAATGCATCTTCAACTATTGATAGATGCTCTGTTGAAGTCCAACTTTCATCCACTGATGAATAGAACTTTGCCTCTGACCACTGGGCAACTACCTTTGGAAAGTACCTTCGCAAAGAACCCTACTTCGCGAAGCTCCCAATTTCGCGAAGCTCAAACAAGCCTTTGCGAAGCTCCTGCCTTTTCGCGAAGCTCTCTCGCGAAGCACTCTCGCAAAGCACTCTCGCGATTCTCAAGTCGTCGCAGAGCAACGACCCTCGCGAAGCTTAGTAAGCCAACGCAGAGCTCGCAGGTTTCGCGAAGCTACAATAGCCACCGCGAAGATCCTCTTTCGCAAAGCACACTGGCTCCGCGAACCACCTTCGCAAATCGAGATCGAATGATCTTCTATGAAAATGCTCTCTGCTTCGCTCGAAGGGGTCAGCCTCTATTTATAGGCGATTCCACCGACCCTCGTCCATTACACGCGAAGTCAACGCCATGTCATCTCAAATCGCGAAGCTCCAAAGATTCCTCCGGAATTCTGTCCAAATCGCGAAGCACCATGACAATTTTCCGTTCGCGAAGCTTGACGTAGTCGCGAAGAATCACCATCAACATACCTTCACGACTTTGCCGCGAAGCTCCCTCACGAAGCCCAACATTCCTTCGCGCCTTCGCCGCGAAGATCCCTCGCAAATCCCTTCACCGACGCGATGCGCTTCAGCCTATGCCGTTCGCGAAGCTTGACGTAATCGCGAAGCATCACCGCCTCCATTCTTCTGGTCTTCGCGATTTCCAAACCATGCATCCTATCTTCGCGAAATTCATGCCTTTTCCATATTAAATTATGATCTTCATGGAAATCCTATTTTCACGATGCTCACCAAACTCCAAATTTTGGACCCCAAAAATTTGGCAAACACTGGGAAACGACGCCACCTTGTACTGCTCTTTTGTACCGCCTCCAGATCGTCCTTTCCTTTGTCATAGTTCTTTGTCAACATGGAATGTCAACAACTTCTCGGGAACTCGACAATTCTCCATGGAAACCTGCTTTGTCAACAAACACAATCAACCCAAAAATACTGCAATGTTACCTTGAGGGATTTTTGGCCAACAAAGTGTTATATGAGTTTTTGTAATAGGGGATCATAATTTTTTTTATATTTTTATCAAAAAATGAGGTTTGAATCTTGAAATATACATGCAGGGTAAATTTCAATCTAAGTGTCTCCCTGAAAATAAATCTACTACACACATAAAATACTGAATTTCCCTAGGAAAATGATTATATAAATATAGATAGGATGAATAATGGGACGTAAATCACTCAAATATAATGGGAATATAAACATGATAATTTCAACTCCAAAACCCCATGAAATAAACATAAGACACTATCCCAAAGAAAACAATGTACCCAAATAGCTCATACACCATTAGATCTCTATGGAATTTCATCATAATTGTTTCTCTAAAGTAATGGAATATCACTTTTAAAGGTATACCTTAAGGTGAGGTTTATCATGTCATAACCACAAGTGTACACATTATTGGAATCAAAAATAATTTCTATAGAAAAAATATACATGAATAGATAGTTATTATATAAAAGGAAACACATATAACATGAAGTGATATTATCTATCCATGTGTATTAAATGACTCACTATCTCTCAAACAATGATCTACATGAATGAATCTCTTCCCCCAAGATTATATTGAAAATCATCATGTAAATATTCATGATATGGGTATGAAAGGGTATTAGTTATGGTATCATCTTAAAAAGATTCTTATTAGATTTGAAGGGATACAAAATTATAAAAATGAAATGGTAGCTTAGTGGGTCAATAGGGATAAACAAAACAAACTAATACCATAATAATTTCAATGAAGATTTGAAATTTATCACTTTGATAGAAAACCAATAATGTTTTTGAATACATAACATAACCAAGATTCAGTTAAGAAAAAGAGAAATATGAAGTGATGAAAAAAGTGTTTAGGGTCCTCATAAGTATAGAAATATAATGATTGATATTAAGAATGAGTATGAGTGAAAATAAGTATCTTAAAGAAAAAAACGTTTCATAAAAATATTTTCAAAGCATGGAATGATATTAGAAATCATCTAATTTTTTGTATAAGAATCAAATAAATTCGACCAAGAATCATGGGATCAAACTAGATAGGGATAAAAGTGGTATATCCCCTACTATGTTACTATAAAATACAATAGTTTTCACATGGGTTCAACAATAATAGGTATGTTAGTTTTGTATTTTTTTAAAAAAATTATTAATTATTTATAATATATGGTATGTTTATATGTTTTAATAAAATATATGAGAAAATATAAAACTTCTAAGGTTAAATGATGATAGATGTGAAGAGTCTTTATGTATCCAATTAAGACTCAAAAGTTAAATACCAAAAATGATCAAAAAGAGTAAATACAAACCCATATCATATTATAAAGATACAAATAAAGGGGTATATATGGATAACAATGAATATATATGAGAATAATGAATCAAAAATAGTTCCCTGAGAAAAAAATTTAGAAGTAAATGCATGCCATTTTATGACCAAAAAACTAAAAGAAACAAAATTAAATATAGTTGAATAATAATTAACTAATGACGGGTTTCCTCCCATTAAGTGCTAATTTTACATTGTCTTCAACCAAATATTGATGAAAAATCTATAGGATCAAATGGAAATGTATACCATTTGTCTTCTCTATCATATATGAAAGTGTCGCATGTATCCGTTAATAATAAAATTATCCTATAGGAAACACAAAACCTCAATAGAAACGTGTTAGTTAAATGGATGGGTGGAAAAAAATAAAAATAACTCATCTCAAAAGGTGGTTAATAAACCTTATATGAAGAAAAACTCATTTAATAATTGATGTTTATGTAGAGGACATCAATATGAAGATCCAAAATATTAAATCTTTGAATGTGTACAAGAGAAGAAAAGTTCCTACCAGAATCCCTCAATGATCATATTATATCCCTAACATCCTTGGATATAGTATATGGGTAAATCATGTAACCTGGTAATTTTACATTAGTGACCACTAGCATAGGAAATATCAATAGTTTTAAACTCAATTCAATATCCATAGTTTTATTGAATAATCTTATGTTATGTGTATTATTAGCATCCATGGATATATCAATTGAAGTGGAATTAACCTCATTGTATATATAAAGTGGGATGATATCAAGTAGAGTAGGTGACTCTATTGTATTAATAATGATAGCTTCTTTCATGGTTTCTAGAATATTGTGAGTCTCCCCACTTCCATCATTGACTGGTTTTCTTACTCTTGAACTTTTCAAGGTGTTTAAATTTTGAAAAATGTGACTAACTAAAACTGATTCTCAGAAAGAGTTGAGTTGATTTTTTTGAAGTGATTTTATTTAATGTATGAAACTTTATAGTGTCTTAGGTCAGTTCCAACTCTATCAAAGTAAATAGAGGTCCCAATTTAATATCTTCTTCAACATCAAATGTATTATCATCCCCAAGAAGTAGAAGTAACTGAATATTAAAGGCATTCATTATCAATTGGGGGAGTAATGTTTGTGAACTCATGAGTGAGGGATAACAAATCAAATTTTTTGATGTACCATTATTTCTGACATAGTATAATACAAGATGAAAAATCTGATAATAATTAAGGAATAATGTTTTTGTGGGTAGGATTTAACAATTGTGTGATGGGAATTAGAGCCAATCAAATCATACACATCATCATAATCAAGAAATGGATGTTATTCCTGAGGAAACCTTTCTACACTTTCTATAAAATAATTTTTCTGGGTTTGGATATCAATTCGTTGTGAGGTGGTTAATTTTACATGTTTACTCATATGCATTTATATATTTTTCATTGAGGAAACCAAAATTATATTTCTTTATTCTTGAAGTTGAAACCTTTTATTTACCTTATTTATCACAGCAGACATCATTTTTCCTAATGTTGAAGTGTTTTCCTTAGATAATGATTATTCAACTTAAGTATCATTCTATAGTGTTAATGGTGATTCATATTGTATAATTTCATAAGGTTCTCTAGTTACATTTTGAAATTTCTCTAAAATGTATTTTAATCTAAATAGAGTCCATAAATCACTAGGTAATAAATATTTAAGAATACCTTGACTTTGATAATAATTAAATTTGTAGCATAAACTAATCTCAGTGTATAAAGATTTTTTTTAATAGGGTTTTTATATTGATTTGAATGATAACCATTAAAATAAACATAATTAACTAGAAAAATCTTGGGGAGTGAAAAATCATAAGGCAATCCATTAACTATGAGTGGGTATGGAAGTTGTTGGACGTAAATATTTTGTGTTAAAAATGTTGTTATGGACTTCAAGGGGTATTGAAATTTCATATAATGAAAAATAAAAAAGTAGTAATATGATTTTTTTTCTATTTTTAAAACCAAATCAATCTATTTTAAGTGTCACCTAATGCCAAAATTATCCATAGAAATGGTGCTAAAAATTTTGGACTCTATGTCACAACATGCTAAATCTATAAATTTTTTACCTATAACTAGTGTAGTAGTGGTCGTAGGGTCAACACCATAGGGAGAATGTATATAAAAATCAAGAATATCCACTTGAAATAATGTTTTGTAAGTAAAAGTTTCACTGTGATTAAAGATAAAAAATTATAAAAAACTAAAAAATAAAATAAAATGACTAAAAATATCTAAAGAGAGAAAGATAATGATGATAATGTCAAAAATTAGCCTTCTACATATGTATAAGTGATGAAAATAATTTTATTTCCACATATAATTTAATATTTATGAAATTATCACTAATCCTAAATTTATTCCAAACATCATTAAGTATTATTTACTGGTCTTAAAAAATAATATAATTATTTATCACAAATGATTCAATGTGTCATTCTCTAATGTTATGAATAATTTTTGAAATGTTTCAAAGCTCAATCACTTGGTAAAATACCAAGACCCATTTCTCAAAAATTCATTGTATCTATATATGTTATGCTTTCTCATATATGATCATTATATTAAGTTTTCTCAAATAAGATCACTTTTTAGGTATTAATTATGAAACATTCAAGATAAATCACACAAAATTTCATTTTTTAAATAATCATATTTATTTATACTATATCCATTTACATGTGACTTACGATTCTCCCGTGCATGAGATTAAATATAAAATAAATAAATTATATGATGTTTATCCCACTTATGATTACTTATTAGGTATCACATGAATGGGCATAAAATATCATGTAAACATTTCATATAGAAAATTAATCAGACATATATATAATTTAAACAAATAATAATCCAATTAAATTACATTCTACGAAAAATAAAACATGAAAAATAAACTAATATCCATGCATATACTATTGCATAAGAAAAACAATGAGACCACTAAATTAACTAGATATCATGTAAACCTGAAAAAATATATTAATAAATATAAATCATTGTGTTTGGGTCAATTTAAAGATAACTGAACTTTATATTGATGACCACTAAATGAATCCATCACTCAGTATGTTGTTAATGCATGTCATGAAGTAAAACTACCACTAATTCCCAATATGATATGATCCACAGAAAAAAAACTCATAAACTTTTATTATTATCGTGTTTATAATGAAATTAGGATGAAACCACTCATGAGAGGGATGTGTGAAATCACTTTAATGATTTTACAAACCCTCTAGGATGTTCAACATAAGATTTAGTGTCAGGCTTAATTATTTCTAGAGACCCCCCTCGAGTTGGGGTGAGGTGATCCTAGAAATGAGTTTTTTAAATAGGTTTTATTTTGTAAAAAAAGAAAATGGGATAGTTTTTCATCTATTTGAAAATAGGGACAAGATAGGCATGAACCCCCTTCATACTTTCCATGTGGGAAAGAAAAAATTAATGTCGTTCATGATACCTAGGCGTGGAAGGAGGCATAAATTTGGTTTATGCCAGCTGATTTTTTTAATTTTTTTGTAATATTAGTTAATAGTTAATTTTAATAAGTAATAAATAATATATTTAATATAAATAATATTTTCTAAATATTAAGAATATAATTATGGAATTAAAATGTAATAATTTATATAAAATATAATAAACCACCGCTTATTAATTTATTAGATTGATTAATATATTTAAATTTTTTTGTGAAATTTTTGTAAATATAGTTATTACTAATTTACTAATAGAAAATAAATTTATTAGTAATCAATTGTATTATATATTTTTAATTAGTAATATATTATTGTATTATTACTTAATTAATATTACAATAACTAATATTTATAAATTTTTTCCCATAATTGTTTCTAATATTTTTTTATATAATTTTTAGTGATTCATCAATATGTAATATATTTATTAATTATCAATTGTATTATTTATTATTAATTAATAATATGTTTTTATGTTATTAATATATTTAATAGTATAATAACTAATATTTATAATTTTTTATTTATAATGTTTTGCAAATTTTTTGCAAATATAATTGTTAGTAACTTATTAATAACTTATTTATTTATCAATTATCAGTTTTGTTATTTATTATTGATTAATAAAATATTAATATGCTATTAATATAATTAATACTACAATAACTAATTTTTATTATTTAACAATATAAATAAAATATTTTTCATTCAATAATATATTTACTAATTAATACTTATTTTATTTATAATATATTATGGGGTATTATTAATTAATTACTTATATAATTAATTATATAATATTAATAATAATTATAGATTTCAAAATTAATAATATTAATAATAATTTATAATAAAATTCAAATGATTATTTATTATAAATAATATGGATAATAATAAGAAGTAGTATTAATATAATTAACATATATAAGTTATTATTATTAAAAATACAGTTATTAACATTAGTATTTTTTTATCGTTCATAGAAATTTGTATTAATTTCTTTTTATATCAATTTCACTATTTTATTTAAAAAATATATAATATATTAGTAGGTTTTTAAATAATGTACAACTGATGATTTATAAATAATATAACATATATCACTCCAATATGTGTTGTTGTCTCAGGTGATACTTTGTGCCACATAAAAGTGTATAGATAATTAATCCATTGCATATCTATCGATAACTATGTTCTGGTGTACACATATCTTGTGTATAATCACTGATACCAACCTTCATATCCTCCTATGTGACAAGAAGTGGATCTATAGTCTCATCGCATGTACCCTGTCCTAGATGCAAGGAAAGTAGCTACTAACTAGACTTATTTATAACTTTTAAAGAATATAGTTGTTGTGTAGTGGATATATACATATTAGAGAAAAATAAAGACCACAACACAGAACAGTTAGCCTTTATCATTTTATAAAAATATGACACACTAACAGATTGTGTAGCAGAATCAATATCAAATACGTCTAATCCTTCTGGAAGAATAACTTGTGGATGTGGATGTGGTTATGTCTATGTCTATAGATGTGCCTCAATCCAAGGTTGTGGTTATGAATCATATGAAATAGGTAGAAGAGGATTATTTGGTTGATCATGATGAACATACTCTTCATTTTCCACATCATGATGTGTCTCATCCATAATAGGGTCATCACTCTATGGCACATCTATATCAGGATCATCCCCCTCAACATAGCCTGACACATGAAAGAAAATATCATGATAAATTTCATCCATGGGAAGAATAAATTCTTTTACTACTATGTGAAAATAGTTATGGTCAAATGAACCTTCTTCTTTTGGACCAGATATGTGAATGATATGTTCAAAATTGGAATCCTGTAAAAATAAATTTGTCATTTAACTAAAGATAATAAAAAATCTACTCAATAGTGGAAGGAATAATTATTACCAACTATAGATTTCTTGGTCTATCTCTCATAAGATATAGTAATGCATACAAGTGGTAATAGGGTCTATAATCCAACTGATATGATATATTCATGTGTATTGTACCTGCCACTCATAATCAGGACTCTTGACATCTATCTCACATCTCAATATAGCATGAATGATATCACCTCCAGTCGAAGTTGTTCTTCCCTCATATCATTATGGAATGAAGTGAAGGAAACTGACTGGGTGGTACAAGAATGGTCTAATAGAATCCAAACTACCTCATAAATCTATCCACAAGACTCCACTCAATAATATCAAAATGAATAATAGGTAAAATGCATGATTTGGAAGAAAGAATCATTATATGGTATAGTGGGAGACTATTGAGGATTGACTCAATATATGGAATCCATGAAACCTGAAATATCAAAAAAGTTAATAATAAATTAATAAATAAAGTCATATACAATAAAAATAATATTTTAACTATATAATTGAAGGTTCCAGGAACAATATAAGAGCAGCAAGGGCGGTTCTCAACATTGCTTTTTGTCATGATTGATGACCAATCTGAGATCAACGACGGTAAACACTAAATCTTTGGAATAGATCAACAATATTAGATAATGGTAATAATTCCAAAATATATATAGAGGAGATCAAAACATATTTTTTATAATTAATTTAATTGGATAAATAATTACCTCTAAGGAATTATTTCTTCGTTGATGAATCTAGTGACTAATCTATGGTGCATCGTCATTGTCTTGTAGAAACCAAGTGTAGATTTACTCTACTAGTGATCCATGCATGTTCTGAAAATCTCTATATGCCATTGAAGGTGTCTTTAGGTTCTATCATGAAATATCTTTTCGATTTCATGGTCTTCCTTGATCGCCTCAAGAATCACTTCAAAACTGTTCTCCTTAATCCAATGGAAGAGGATTGCTCATCGTTCTTGGGAGCATTTTTTGAGAACATAGCTCTCTAGGCTTTAAGGGATTCTCCAATATTGTTTTGCAGAACTGAATTGGCTTAAGAGAAAAAATAACATAATTGGGTATTGATATTGTTAGGGTTAAAATAGAATAATTGCACAAGTGCCCTAATTATTTATCTAATCTTATAAAATCCCCATGTCATATAATAATAGTTATATTATTATTTGTTGACATGCACTTAACTTTCCAGTTATAATTAAATATTATTTAATTTAATAATATTAAATATTTATTATTTCTCACCGTACCATTAACCTTGGTCTGTCATTCCACCACAACATTTATCAGGCCTTGAATAATGTCTACTTATTTATTAAATAAATATCACTACATTATTCACCGATAAACAAATAAATATTATATTCACAAACAACAAATAAATATTTATTAAATATTACACTCACAATTTATTCTCTCTAATAACTAGTGATGAATTAAATGTGATCACACACACATGAATAATTATTAAACCATATGTGAGAATAATATTTATTCAACCTATTAAATAATAAATAATAATATATTATTTAATCGATATTCTAAATACACTTAGTGTGTAACCCTTTAGTCCTATTTCTCAGTTTCATTAGGCTCACTAGCCTAAAATAGAATTTTAGCATCCAACAACATGCCAAGGCACCCATAGAGAGAATTTAATTCCGCAACGACATGTCACCTCATTCAGATTCTTACCATGTAATATAATATTTTTATCTCAATATATCAAATAAAGTAAATTGCATGCTGGTACCATCAAACTATGTTCTTGATATCCCTTTCTTTTACTTTTTGGAAATAAAACTTGCCTATAGTACACCATGGCCATGGATTTATATAGGTTGTATCATTTCCCTCAAAGGGCCTCAGATATTAACTTTTATTAAAGAACAGAAGGGATAGATCCTTTCTCACATTATTCATTGATGAAATATTTCTCGTGACGCACCCAACATATCCTACTTCTTTGAGAACATCTATCATCATAGTTTTCATCAATACATATAAGTTCATGACTCATAATACTCATTAATAATAATCTTAAAGTCTAAGGACCAATACACATGTCTAAAGATAGGAACATCCAATGACACATATAAATGTGGATTTCCTACTAGCATGTCTCATTCTCATAATGTCTTATTGGATATTACCAGGGGTGTAAACCATGAGAAGGTGCCTCAAATTCCTATGAGTATACACCCCTAATATCTTGTATCATTTGTGTCCCTCAAATGATATCATCCAGCTATAGAACAAATATTCAAGAATAGTGTCATAGCACTTTTAGGTTCTTATCATAGCGGGAAACTGCTATAACCTTTTAGTGGGACAAGTACTCTTAGTACATTATCACAAAGTATGTCACACAGAAGAACAATCATGATGTGATGAATAGTTAATTAATATTCAAAACAATTAATACATGTTTATCATAATGTACATAGAAGTTGTTTCTAGGGAACCAACTCCAATAGACTCACACTTGCACTAGATCCAACTTCTAACAACCTTTAGTCCTCTAGCTCTCACATGATACTCATGGTTCTATTGAGATATTCCTTTAGTCAAGGGGTTTACCACTTTCTCTTTCATGGGTACTCTTATCACTTTATCTTTACTCCTTTGATAATAATACCTCAAGAGGTGATACTTCTAGAGTATTTTCTTTTTCCGTTGGTGTGACATAGATCTTTTTCTAGAGCCACTTCTATAGTATTATAACAATAAAATGTGATAACATATTTACTTATAGGAACCAAATCAAGATCTTGGAAAACATTAATCATTGAAATGGCTTCCATTCCTACATCATAAGCTAATATATACTCAGAATCCATTGTATAATCAGTAATAACTTACTGTCTTAACCTCTTCAAGCTCATAGCTTCTACCTTGAGATAGAAAACATATCCTGATTCTGAATTTAGATCATTATGATCTTTCTGAAAACTAGTATCATTATAACCCCTAATAACCAACTCCTAATGTCCTCCATACACTAGGAACATGTACTTAGTTCTTTAAATACACTTAAGGATATCATTAATAGCATTTCAATGCTGTTCTCCTAGATCTTTTTGATATCTACCTACCATGATCAATGCACAGGTAACATCGAATCTAGTACATAACGTGGCATACATGATTGATCCTATCTTAGAAGCGTATGTGATATTACTCATTCTATCTTTCTCATGTTATGTCTGAGGACACATTTTATTAGAAAGATGTAATACATGTGACACTATAACCGATTCCCTCTTGGATTGTTCTATACCAAATATATTTCGTATATAGTCAATATATGTACTTTTACTTAGTCCAATCGGCCTGTTGGATCTATCACGAATGATCTTTATCCCTAGAATATAGGCTGCTTCACCTAAGTTCTTCATGGAGAAGCACTTGTTCAACTAGTCCTTAACACACTGTATGATCGGTATGTTGTTCCCAATAAGTAATATGTCATCATAATATACTACTAGGATAATGAATTCATTTCCACTAAACCTCTTATAAACACACATATCACCTTCATTATTAATGAAACCAAATTGTTTTATGGATTTATCGAATCAAATGTTCCATTACCTAGATTCTTGTTTCAATATATAAATGGATCTCTAAAACATGAAAATATTTTTAGAATCAACTAGATTCACAAAACATTATGGTTGTGTCATATAGAAATATTCCTAAAGGTTCCCATTAAGGAATGAAGTTTTGACATCCATATGCTAAATCACATAGTCATGGTAAGAATCTATAACAAGTAGAATTATAATAGATTTAAACAAGGTAATTGGTGCAAAGGATTCATAATAGTCAATTCCTTAATGTTTTTTAAAACCATTAGCCACCATCCTTTCATTATAGGTGCTTAATTTACCTTCCATTTCTAGTTTTCTCTTAATTACCCATTTGAATCCATTAGGATTCACATAGACTAGTGCATCAACCAGAACCAAAACTTGGTTTTGATACATGGAATCCATTTCAGGATTCATGGATTCTCACCATCTTGTAGCTTCTGATCTCTTCACCGCCTCCTTATAGGATATAGGATCATCATTGTCAACCAATAATGAATCAAAATAATCAGTGAATAGAAAACCATACCTCTCAGTTCCCTTACCTCTCTTACAATCCTACATAGTACTTGTGTTTTAGTAACTACTTATTCCACATGGACCTATGGAATCTATTCTTGTACCAACTATTATGAATATTGAGCATCAACTTTGTCAAATTCAATCTATATACCACTATACTTTTTGAGTATTTGATCCCTCTCAAGAAAGATAGCTCTTTTGGCGATAGTAACTATCTTTTCTATGGGTTTGTATAGGTAGTATCCCTTTTTTCCCTTGGGATACCCTATAAAGATACACCTTGTGCCTTGTCGTGCTAGTTTGTTTCATGAGAAGGCCTAAACAAACACCTTGTAACCCCATATGTGTGTATGAAATATAATGGGTTTCTTTTCACTCCATATCTTTAAGGGAATTCCATTTTCATCTTTAGTTGGTACTCATTTTAATGTGTATTACATAGTCTGAAATGAATTTCCCTAAAAGGATAATGGAAGATTTGTATGAATCATCATCAACCATACCATTTATAACAAGGTACGGTTCCTCCTTTCACTAACACCATTCCACTATGGTGTATAAGGTGGAGTGAGTTGAGATAGAATCCCAAACACTTATAGAAAGTCGATGAACTCATGGTTAAGATATTTACCACCTCAATATGATCGAAGCTTCTTTATATTCTTACTAAGATGATTCTCTAATTCATTATTGAACTCATTGAATTTCTCAAATGACTCAGACTTATACCTCATTAAATAAACATATCCATATCTACTCAAGTCATTAGTAAAAATATGAAGTAAGACTATCCACATCTAGATTCTATTGGAAATAGACCACACACATCAGTGTGTACCAATCCTAGAAGTTATGTGTCCCTTTTACCCTATCCACCGAATGGTGGTTTGGTCATTTTTCCTTGTAAACAAGCTTGAAATATATCATGTGGTTTTACCTCATAAGATTCTATGTAACCATCATGATCTATCTTTGTCAAATGAATCTTGTTTACATGACCAAGATGGTGATTCCACAACTGGGTGTTATATGAGTCTTGTGAACATGATTCTTTATCGATTTCCAACACTTGGTTTTAATAATTTAATACATAAAAACTATTATGTAATTTCTCTATACCATAACATATGTTTTCCTTATAAAAGAAACAACTTTTATTTACAAATTTTAAAATAAACCCATATGTATCTAAACATGACACATAAATTATGTTCATGGTCACTGTAGGTATGTAATAACAATATCTTAAAACAAAAATCATTCATGTGGGAAATGAAAGGTGGTATTTATCAATGGATAGGGAATCCATCCTCACTCCATTGGTAGCTCTCAGATCCTCATATCATCTAGTAATATTTTGGAATCTACTTAGTTCCAGCATTTTGATACAGATATGAGCCCCAAAAATTGTATCTAATACTCTATGTGTAGATATTGAAAGATTATACTTAATAATTAATGCACCTTTTGCTTCCCCTTGCTTATGGGTGTTGTTCCTCTTCCAGTGTCCTAACTTTCCACATGAAAAACATACCGCCTCCTTTTACTTTCCCTACCTCTCGATATTCTTCATATTAGAAGGACGGTGATCAGGAGATTTAGAATATCTATAGGTATTGGTCCCCTTTTCCTTGTTCTTATTTTTCTTATTCACCATAAGGACTGCAGATTTTTCACACCCCATGTCCTTATCCACTTTGAAAATTAATATAAGAAGTTATAAAATACTCTTCACATTATTTCTCATATTATAATTAATAATAAAGTCAGAAAATGTCTTGTTCATTGATGAAAGCTTGAGATCTATGTGCAACTCATCAAGGAATTTAATCTTGAAGATTTCCATATGTTCAATGTAGTCAATAAGCTTGACTACATGAGGTCCAGCTGGCGTAGACTCCCCAAGATTAGCTGTGAACAAATCATTTTAGATCACATATCTCTCTTGTCTCACATTCTCTTAACAAAGATCCCAAACGTGAGACATCATGCTACACTAATATATATCCTCGTGTTTCTTTAAAAGATAATTGGACATGGATGATAGTATGAAGCACTAAAAATATATAGAATCGTGCAAATTTTTCTCATAGAGAGACAACTCTTCATCAACTGCCTCATTTCCAAGAGCAACTAGTAAAGGTTATTCTAACACATATATTTTCCTCTCATGTAAATGGATGACATGTATGCACCTTTTCCATTCTTTTAAATTAGTGATGGTGAGAAGGTTTTCCTTCATGAGTATGGATCACAAAGATTGAAGTTATTTTATTGTTGTTTCTACAAAATAAGATGAGAATAATTTTAGAACTTTATATGATAAATTTAGACAAATAAATAAATATTATATTTATTAGTCTCCCATTATTTTATTGAAACCCAATATCCCTCACCATTGGATTTGTAATATAATTTCTCTTGGATATTCTAGTAGAAATGAACCATATTCCCATTCTCATTACCCCAAATTTGGTTGTTCAAGCAACACGAATGATTTTAGGTAGGCATTTCAAATGAAAAATACATTAACTAATAATTCCTTGATCTTCTAAGTGGGCTCCCCAATCCTAAAATCATTAATTTATATTTCCTCCACATTTTCCTCTTAGTTACACCAAGTCTTACTTTGGCAGTCATCCCTTGATGTCAACTATGTTAAGTAAATCCAAAACCTCAAGTTATAATTTTATGACAATTGAAAGCACCACAACTTTAGTTGATCAAGAACTTTAAACTATAGTTCGATTCTAACCGAAGTAATGGAAGGTTATACCAATTTAATATTTTATTGGGAAATTTTATCAATTTATGTGTAAATTTACAATAATTATCTTTATCACATGCTTGTTAATATTAAGTGGGATTGCCTAGGTGATTAACCGTGTCTTAGATAATATTTACTCATATGCTGGTTTATTTTAGTTCTATCTTGCATGCTTGTAAATTTATTAATTATGTGATCATGACAAGACATACATAATGAAATAACAATGCAACATATAGAAATAAAATAAATGGTATGATCATGAGATTATACTAATGGTTAGTTTATCTACTGGTTGATAAAACAATCATTGACCTAGGGGAGAAACACCTTGAACCAATTGAAGTTCATGTTTATAGATTTCCACCTATCCACCTTTATATCTCCTTGGATTGGTTTTGTCTCATCTCTAAGATTGAACTATCTCCACTAGCTTCGAGGCTGCATCCATTACATATACCTTTTACTCAAAATTCAGATGAGGTGAAAGGGGGTTTATATAAAAGAAACCATGATCATGTAAACACTATATAATGAAAGAGAGAAGGAACACATGTTAAAAATGTAATTTAATAATAAATTAAATGAATCCAATCACATACAAGAGGTTTTTCCTAGCTCATGATCATCCACATACATTCAAAAAATTACACATTTAATAAAACTAGCATTCAACTCTTAATCATTCTTATTTAAGATAAATTACACTCGAATCGATTAATTATTATATGTAATTAATCAATCCTTTTATCTTAATCCTTATCAGAATTTCCTTGATATTTTCATCCATTATAATTTTAAACAAATTAAACAAATTTATTTAAAATTAAATTTTTACATAAATGTACCTTGGAGGCAATACGGTGAATAATCTTCCAAATCTACCCAATATATATTATACTCATATACTATTTTACTCTTGTGACATATGTAATACCAGACTTATCACGTACTTTCACAATGTATACTTCACAGATGATTGCCTAAATTTCATGATTCTTGGGTCACACATTATGCTTTAATACATGCATAATTACAACTTGTAATACGACTCATACATGATATCCATATATGAACATTAAGCAGATATTAATTAAAAATTTAAATATTTATGTATATTAAAACCTATCACATGGCATGTATGATATTTATGACCAAATGAAACTACATGTCTCAAGGTTTATATAGTAAAATAAATAAATTATGAATCTGTGTAATTTGGTAAAAGTACATGGTGTGTAGATCCGATCTTCACACAGCATGTGCACCTTTCACCATCTATCTGAGGTACAGGCCTAAGGACTCGATGTGTAAAATGTACCTTAAAAATTTGTGAGTACATGGCGTGTCCAATGGGCCACATGCCATGTTGAACTATGTTACATTGTCCCCAATAATGAAGGTCTTGTATGGAATACATGGATCATATATGACCCAAAGGGACTACACACCGTGTATGTGGGATACATGGTGATGAGTACGGCTGACTGTGTGTCATCTAATTCTGGTCAACACATGGTGAATTAAATGGTGTAATTAATGCAATAATCAATGTATAGTCTCAAATTTATTTCTGAATAAAATCTTTATGTGTTGAAAATTATTACACAACATGTACTCTGGTGTTGTTTGTCCAGAAACCTTGGAACCTCCAGACGAGTTCCTTTATTTTAGTTTAATCATAAAATTAAATGTCTCGATTATATTTATGATAAATGAAGGAGGAATAAATAGATCTCACAATTCAGATAAAAATATTGATTAAACCTGAATTGAAAAATTAAATTACAAATGCTTAAATCACTATGGTTTTTTAAATAATTATAAATTGTTATGTGCTTTCTATAATACCACTTGAAGGTTTTGGTGCAGTAGAAGCACATGAAGGGTGGTTCACAACTTTTTTTTTGTCATGATTGATGACCAATCCATGATCTATAGAGGTAAACATTGTGATCTACATAATGGATCAACAAGATTAGACAAGTGTAATCACACCACAACTGAGACAGAGGAGATCAACACATATTTTTTATAATTAATTTAATTAGATAAATAATTTCCAATAAATAAATATTTCTTCCTTGATGAATCCAGTGACAGATCTACGATGCACCTTCGTTGCATTATAGAAACCAAGTGTAGATTTCCTCTAGTGGTGATCCACACATGTTTCAAGAATCTCCAGATATTGTTGAAGGAGTATTCTGGTGCTAGCACAGAAGATCCTTACGCTTGCATCGTCCACCTTGATCACCCCAATAATTTCTTCCAAGTCGTTATCCTTGATCTAGTACGAGAGGATTTCTCACCATTCTTGGGAGTGTTCTTCGAGAAGGGATCTCTCTAGGCTTGAGAGGATTCTCCAAGATTATTGTGGACATCTGAATTGGCTTGTGTGAAAAAAATAACATAATTGGGTATTTATATTTCTAGGGTTAAAATAAAATAATTTAATAAGTGTCCTTATTATTTATTTAATCCTAGAAAATCCTCGTGTCAAATAATAATAGTAATATTATTATTTTGTGACATTTTCTTAACATACGAATTATAATTATATATTATTTAATTGGATAATATTAAATATTTATTATTTCTCACTACACCATTAACCTCGGTCCATTGTTCCTCAAAAATATTTATCGAGCCTTGAATAATTTCTATTTATTTATTAAATAAACATCACTTCATTATTCACCCATAAATCAATAAATATTATATTGACTGAACAAAAAATAAATATTTATTAAATATTCTTCTCACAATATATTCTCTCGAATAACTAGGGACATAATAAATTCAATCACGCATACTTGAACAATTATTAAACCATGAGCATGAATAATATTTATTTATCCTATTAAATAGTAAATAATAATATATTATTTAACAAAGATTCTGGATACACTTAGTGTGTGACCCTCTAGGCCTCTTCCTATGTGGTATTAGATGAACCAGCCTAAAGACCAAGGTTAACATCTAAAAACATGTCAAGGAACCCATAAAAAAGAAGTTAATGTTGCAATGACATGTAACCTCATACAGACTCTTACCGTGTAATATAATACTTTTATCATGATATCTCAAATCAAGAAGATTCCATTCCAGTTCCATCAACCTATATGCTTGATATCTCTTTCTTTAACTTTCTGGAAATAGAACTTTCCTATAGAACACAATGACCATCGATTTATTTATGCTATATCATTTCCAAAAAAAAAGGCATGAGATATTAAATTTTGTTAAAGAACATAAGGAATAAATACATTCTCACATTATTCATTAATGTAATATTACTCATGACGTACCAAACATATCATACCTTAGTGAAAACATCTTTTATCACTGTTTTCATTAATAAATCTATGTGTACGAGTCATAATACCCATTAATGATAATATTATATTCTAAGGACTAATACACATGTCTGCATATAGGAACATACAATGACACATATAAATGTGGATTTCCTACTATTAGGTCTCATTCTCATAAAATCCTACTAGATATTAACAAGGTTGTACACCATGATAAGGCACATCAATGTCCTATAAGTCTCCACCCATGATATTCTATATCATTTGCATCCCTAAAATGATATCATCTGACTATGGAAAATATATTCTAGAATAGTGTTGTAGTACTTTCGAGTTCTCATCATATCAGAGAACTGCTATGACCTTTTAGTGAAAAAACTACTCTTAGGACATTATCACATACTATGTCAAATAGAAGAAAAATAATGATGTGCTAAGTAGTTAATTAATTTTCAAAACAATGAATACATGTTTATAATAAAGTACATAGAAGTTGGTTCTATGGAAACAACTCCAAAAATAATTAATAATAACATATGTCATATAGAAAAAGACTGTCCAAAATAACTCAGTAAGCATGGACAACAAGTTTGTCTATATCAGAATATCTATGTGTATGACTCTACCTATGGATAATATTTTTATACTTATAGTTTTTTAATATAAATTTATTAATTTTATTGTCACATGATAAGGAAGGAAAAATATATCATCTTCTATGTGGGGACTCCTAAAAATATTATTAGGAAATAGAGTGTGGTCATATAAAGTTAAGAAAAGGGATGTGCTCCCATATCCACATATGGATAAGAATAACACATCTTACAGTATGAATCTTTTTTATGAGACACGCACTACATTTCATTCGGTATATATAATAAATACATAAAGATCCCCATGTAAGGGCTGGTGTCCTGAGAACCAACTGTTTTGTACTTTGATTACATGAATGTTCACTTATTATATATTGTTCATTGTTCTGCATGACTATAATATAATAATGTCCTGGAATATTTGTTGCATTGATAAGGTCATGGAAGATCCCCACTATGATGAGAACCTTGAAATGCTATAACAATATTCTTAAATAAAGTTCTATGGTTGGATGACATACTATGATAGGACACATAGTATACAGACCGTCATATGCGAGTACTCGTAAGAAGATGAGACTCTCTCTCATGGAGTTTGCACTTGGTAATCTCCAAGATGGGAGATTATGAGAACAAACCCGCCAGTAGAAATTCTGCATGACTTGGTGTCATCGGACATTGCTATCTACGAGTGTGTGTAATGGTCTTTAGACTGGAAGATTATCATTAACTCATGTCATGACTCGCGCACTTAGATTTACTGACGAAAACCGTCACGCAGACAGTTGGCAGGAAGTAGGGTACGTTGGGTGCATCACAAGTGACATTTTGTTAATGCATAAGTCGAGGAAGGATTTGTCCCTTCCATTTATGGAAGTTGATATCTCGACCCTTTGATTGAAATAGAACTATCGCAATAAATTCCATGGCCATGGTGTGAACAACGAGTTTATTTCAGGCCGTCAAAGAACGAGGGATCAAGCATATAGGTTTATGACACTGCCATGAAACCTGCTTGATGAGATATCGAGACAAAGGGATTAAATTACACAGTAAGCGTTCATATGAGGTGATACGTCAATGCGATGTCAAATTCTTTGTCTTGGGTGCCTTGACCCATTTCTAGACAGAAATCTTGGACTTTAGGCAAGCTCGCCTAATGCCAATGAGAAAGAGGCCTAGAGGGTCACACACTAAGTGTATTCAAGTATCTCAAGTAGAATAAAGATTATTCCCATATGTGGTTTAATAATTATTCAAGGAAGCCTAAATCATTTTATTGATGAAGGAAGAAGGAAATGAAAAACAAGATATACATGCCGTGTTTTAAAGATTACACGCCGTGTAGTTTTCTTTATGGAAAGGAAATGAATAAATGAAAAACAAGATATACACGTCATGTACATTGAATGTACACACCATTTAGTTTTCAATGAAAAACATGTACATGTCACGTATTTATTAATACACGTCGTGTATTTTTTCCAGTATGGATTCTGAGGATATAATATTTTTTTAAATGATATTTATTATAATCAGCATGGGCGCATGTCAAGGAATTAATTATTTGACATGGGGGTTTTAAATAAGAGTTAATGAAATAAATAAAACACGTAACGCGTTTATTTATTTTCATAACTATACAACCTCAAACCTGATTATAAATATCCTCACAACCCCAACTCATTTCCTACACACAAGATAATCGTTGTGCACAACAACTCTGGAGAATTCTTTCAAGGCCGAAAGAACCTCTTCCTCCAAGAACGCTCTCAAGACTGAGAGAGATCCTCTTCCATCAGATCAAGATGATCTAAGGTGGACAACGCAAGCAAAGGTTTCTCCACGCTAGCACCCGGAGACTCCTTTGGCGACGTCCCGAGACACGAGGTACACGTGTGGATCACCTCTAGAGGAAGCCTACACTTGGCTTCTGCAACGCAACGATGAATCACATTGGAACGTGATCAAGAACATCAACGAAGAAAGAACACCCAAAAGGAATTTCTTTTCAATTGATTAAATTAATTATAATCAACTTGTAATGATCCTACTTTTTGGTTCTGGGACTTTCCTTTTCTTTTTCTATTTCTGTGATTCGATCCGTGGAGACTGGCGTTTATCGTCATATTGATCCCGGATTGATCATTGTTAATGACAAAAAGCCAAGTGGGCACATGCACCCACACGCTTCCGCTACGCCCGGAACCTTCAAATGGTATCAAAGCGAGGTTAAAACATTGATTATAGTTATTTAATTTTCACTGATAATTTACGCATTTATATTTGATTCAATTCGAAATAAATCATTCTATAAATCTGAATAAATGAGATCTATTCTTCCTCCTTCGTTTCTCGATTCATATCACAGAAACTTCTTTTTAATTTTAATTTTTGATTAAAATAAAAACGGGGAACTCATCTGGAGGTGCCGCTCTTTCTGTTTGTACAACACGGGATTACACGACGTGTAATTAAAACTACACACCGTGTACTTAGGTTCAATGAACCGGTACTGGTCCACCAAACCACGTCGTGTTAATTGATTATGCCTAATTATTAATCATGTTGTGTTGACTAGAATTGAGTGGCACGTGGAACTGGAATACACGGCGTGTTTGTTGGAGCAACACGTCGTGTAGTCCGTTCCGACCCTGGTGAAACCGTGTACAAGGATAATCCGCGTATAGTGTACACGGAATTTCTAGGATGGTTACCGCGTAACAAGGAAGTACACGCCGTGTATGATTCATCTACATGCCGCGTACTACAAAATTTTCAAAGTAGAGAAAACATGCCAAAGCCCCTGGCATGTACTTTGGATAAAGGGTGAAAAGAAATACACGTCATGTAATTAAAAACTATTCGTCGTGTACTTTCCAGAAATGGAATTTCACCAGGTTTCCTCCAATGTACAATGACTCGTACAAGGAATATGTATGAGAAGAATCTCAAGAAAATTCAGAAAGGAATTTAAGATAAATAATTGATTGATTATAAGATCATAATTAATTGAATTCGAGCACAAATTATCTTAAATGAATGAATGATTAAAAGAATTTGAATTCTAAATATGCGTAAATGTCGTTGCATGCTATGGATGATCATGGGATAGACCAAGGACCCTTTGTATGTGTATGGTTTCATTTAAATTTATTTAATTTAAATTTTTTGTCCTACGAGCCTTCTTCCAATAAAATGTAGGGCCTGCGTGCCCATGGTTTCTTTAAAGTAAACCCATGTAATGGAGGATCTCCCAAGCCAGAGGAGACGGTTCAAATACCGAAGCCGAGGTGAAACCGATGCAATAAGATACAAAGGTGGACAGATGGGAGCTGCAAAACATGAACTATCGGGTTCAATTTGTTTTCCCTAGGTCAGGGTTAGCTTATCAAAACCGCTAGATAAGCTAACCAATAGAATCTCATGATCATGCCATCTTATTTTATTTCTGTCTTATTGCATGGTTTATTTATTATGTATGTCTTGTCGCGATCACATAGTTAATAAAATGAACAAGCATGCAAATATGGAATAAAATAAAAACCGGACTATGCGTAAACATTATCGGAACATGGTTAATCACTTAAGAAAGCATCACTTAATATTAACAAGAATGTGATAATGTGAAACTATGCATGAAAGATTAAAATCCCTCAAATACCATATTAAGTCAGACCAAGCCGTCCGTTACTTGATTAAGGTCAAGACTCAATAAAATTATGTGTTTGACCAACCCTTGTTGGGACAAATACTTTTATAAAGGAAGCCCTTATGAAAGGTTTCGGGTTGACTTAACCATATTACATCAAGAGGAGTAGCCCTTTCTAGACTTGATGTAATATTGGAGGCAAGAGTTGAGGAAATCCAAGTTAGGATTTCAGGATTGGGGAGTCCACTCAACAGATCAAGGAACTATAAGCTCACAGTTGGAAAAGACCTACCTACCTAAATACATTCAAATAGCTTGACCAACCCTTTTTGGGGTTATACGAAGGGGAATATGGATCCTTGACACTAGAATTTCAAAGCAACTGGACATTCCATGTTCAATGGTGAGGGCCATTGGGACTTGATAAAATAGTGGGAGAATTAATAAATTCATTATTTCTCATAAAATGTAATCAAGAAATTACAAATAAATATGCTCTTTTAATTGTAGAATCGAAATGAAAAACTCGTCAACCACATTTTCTCTGCGATCAATTCTGGATAAAGACAACATCCTCACTGGCAATAACTTTCAGGAATGGTTTAGGCACCTTCAGGTTATCCTATGCCATGAACAAAAGTTTTACGTGCTGGAGTCCTCACTTCCTGATTCCCCTACCCCAGGGGCGAGTGATTAAGATTTCTTGGTCTATGATCAAAATTTTAACGATGCACTTGACATTCAATGTTTGATGCTATCATAAATGTCTAGTGATCTCATGAAGTCTCATGAAGACATGGATGCCTATAGCATGCTTGAGCACCTCCATGGTCTATACCAGGAGAGAGCAAGATAGAAATGGTTTGAGATCTCCAAGGATCTATTCCAGAGCAAGCTTGGAGAGGGTGCCCCAGCTGGGCCTCATATAGTCAAGCTCATTGGCTACATTGAGCGCTTGGAGGTTTTAGGGTTTAAACTCCCAGAATAACTGGGTACCGATCTCATTATTGCATCACTCCCCCATAGCTTCTCAAACTTTGTTGTGAACTTAAACATGAACAACATTGAGAAGTCTCTGTCTAATCTTCTTATCCTTATTTGCCAAGTGGACAATGACATGAAGCATGAAAAGCCTTCTATACTTATGGTGAATAAAAGGAAAGGGAAGTCGAAGAGATTTAAGCCCAAAGCTTCTTCAAGGACTTCCAAGAAAAGGAAGATCAAGGGGGAGGCAAAGGAACAAGATGTTGTTTGTTTCCCATGTGGCAAGAAGGGCCACTGGAAGAAAACCTGCACCCAGCCAAGGAAGCAAGGGGAAGCTTTAGGTGCATTTGTCACCGAATGAAATCTATCTGTTTCTACAAATTGGGTATTAGATAATGCTTGTGGTGATCACATATGTATCTAAATACAGGAACCAAGTAGATTCAAGAAGATTGATTGAGGGGAGGTAGATCTATGAGCAGCCAACGGAGCCAGACTCGTTGTTGTAGCTGTCGGAGACTACCATCTCACATTGCCTACAAGAATGATCTTGGTGTTAAAGGGTTGTTATCATGTGCCTTCTGTTACTAAAAGCATTATTTCAGTATCCAGATTAGATAGTGATGGATTCATGTTCAAATTTGGAAACGAATGTTTCTACTTTTATAAAGATAGCATTTGTTTTGGTAGGGCACATTTATATAACGGCCTTTATGTGTTAGACTACACAAACCAAGTAATAGAAATCGATGACAAAGTTAATTCACATGACTCATACCACATCCAACTTTGGCATCACCATCTAGGTCATGACAATTAGAAAATTTTGACAAAATTACATCAAGATGGGTATTTTGATTCTTTCGAACTAAAACCACTTGGTGTATGTCATGCGTTTCTACAAGGCAAAATAGCCAAAACCCCATTTAGTGGGAAAGGTGAAAGAGCTAAAGAGATTCTAGAATTAGTTCACACATATGTGTGTGGGGAATTTTCAGTTGAGGTAAGGGGTGGGTTCTCATACTTCATAACTTTTACGGATGATTTTAGTAGATATGAATATATCTACTTAATGAGGTATAAGTCGGATTCTTTTGATCGGTTCAATGAATACAAGAATGAAGTTGAGAACCATCTTGGTAAGAAGATGAAGAAACTCTGCTTATTCGGAGGAGGTGAATATCTTAATCAGGACTTCATTGATTTCTTATGGGATTTTGGGATTCTATCTCAACTCACTCATCCTTACACACCACAGTGGAATGGTGTAAGCGAAACGAGGAACCGCACCCTGTTGGACATGGTGAGATCAATGATGAGTCATGCGAGT
This sequence comes from Viscum album, assembly GCA_963277665.1. NCBI lineage: Eukaryota > Viridiplantae > Streptophyta > Magnoliopsida > Santalales > Viscaceae > Viscum > Viscum album. The sequence continues at coordinate 1,101,473,839 of OY728134.1, read as the reverse complement.
CTTCCATTATACTTTTGGGGATATGAATTACAAACAGCAGCACACATACTAAACCAAGTACCAACTAATTTGATAAATGGTATTCCATATGAGTTATGGAGTGGATGCAAAGACATGTTATCGAATTTACATGTGTGGGGTAGTGAATCATTTGTTAAGGCCTCTTCAGGTAACAAACTTGCACCTCGAGGAAAAAAGTGTATCTTTATAGGATATCCCAAAGAAACAAGGGGATATTACCTATAAAACCCCTCAGACAAAAAGGTTACAGTGGCAAGACACACAATATTCCTTGAGAGAGAGCACATCTCCAAAAGAGATAGTGGGAGCGAGATAGACTTCAATGAAGTCGAGGCTCAAGGTACACAGGATTTGGTACAAGAACAGATTCCACAAAGCCCCGTGGAAGAACAATATGTTCCAGAGACACAAGAACTACGTAGGATCATGGGAGAGGTGAGAGAACCAGAACGATATGGTTTTATTGTCACCGAGGATGGTGACTCAATATTGGTTGAAAATGATGATCCTCTTACCTACAAAGAAGCAGTTGAAGGCACAGACGTTGCCAAGTGGCAAGAAGCCATGAATTCTGAAATGGATTCCATGTACCAAAACCAAGTCTATATTTTGGTAGATTCTCTAGTTGATATAAAGCCTATTGGTAATAAATGGGTATTCAAGATTAAACTGGACATGGAGGGGAAAGTCAGCACCTATAAGGCACGACTGGTTGCAAAAGGTTTTAGACAACATCAAGTAATTGACTATGATGAAACCTTTTAACCGGTTGTAATGCTTAAATCCATCAGAATCCTATTGTCCATTTCTTCTTACCATGACTATGAAATTTGGAAAATGGATGTCAAAACAGCTTTCCTTAACGGGAACCTCCAAGAAGATGTCTACATGACACAACCTGAAGGGTTTGTGCCTCCAAAGGATGCCAACAAGGTATGCAAGTTGCAGAAATCCATTTATGGATTAAAGTAAGCATCACGGTCATGGAACATTAGTTTTGATGAAGATGTAATGGAATTTGGCTTTGTTAAGAATGAATATGAGCCTTGTGTCTACAAGAGGTTAAGTGGGAGTGCATTCGTTTTCCTAATAGTATATGTTGATGACATATTACTAATTTGAAATGAAGTACATATCCTACAGTCATTTAAGGCATGGTTGCATAAATGATTCTCCATGAAAGACTTGGGTGAGGCATCATATATTCTAGGGATCAAGAGCCATTGTGATAGATCCAAGAGAATGTTGGGCCTGAGTCAAAGTACATACATTGACAGGATACTGAAGAGATTCAGTATGGAACAATCCAAGAGGGGATTATTGTCAGTGTCACATGGCATTCATCTTTCCAAGAAAATGTGTCCTCAGACACATGAGGAATGATAGATAATGACAAGGATCCCTTACGCATCCGTGATTGGGTCAGTCATGTATGTTCTCCTATGTATGAGGCTAGATGTTGCTTACGCATTAAGTGTGGTAGGCAGATATCAAGCTGATCCAAGAGACCACCATTGGATGGAAGTCAAGACTATCCTTAAGTATCTGAGGCATACTAAGGATATGTTCCTGGTTTATGGAAGATATGAGGAACTAGTCATCAAAGGACATGTAGATGCTAGTTTCCAGACTGATCAAGATGACATGAATTCGCAGACTGTATACATATTTAGTTTGAATGGAGGTGCAGTGAGCTGAAAGAGCTCAAAGCAAAGTGTGGTGGCAGATTCTATAGCGGAGTGCGAGTATATCGCAGCTTCTGAGGCAGCTAAATATGTAGTATGGATGTGAAGCTTTGTCCAAGAGATGGATGTAGTACCGAGCAGTAAAGATCCTATCACACTCTATTGTGATAATACTGCAGCGATGGCACTTGAAAAAGAGACAAGGTCACATCAGCGGACAAAGAACATACTTCAGAAGTATCATCTCTTGAGGGATTTCTCTCAGAGAGGTGAAGTTGCAGTGAGTATTATTTCCACGGATGACAACGTGGTAGACCCCTTGACTAAATCCTTGACTCACCAGAAACATGATCATCATGTGAGTTCTAGCAGACAAAAAGTCATAGGCAGTTAGATCTAGTCCAAGTGGGAGTTTTTAAGGGTTGGTGTCCTGAGAACCAACTGTTTTGTACTTTGATTACATGAATGTTTACTTATTATATATTGTTCATTGTTCTGCATGACTATAATATAATAATATCATGGAATATTTGTTGCATTGATAAGGTCATGGCAGATCCCCACTATGATAAGAACCATGAAATGCTATAACAATATTCTTAAATAAAGTTCTACGGTTGGATGAAATACTATGATAGGACACATAGTATATAGACCGTCATGTGAGAGTACTCATAAGAAGACGAGACTCTCTCTCATGGAGTTCGCACTTGGTAATCTCCAAGATGGGAGATTATGAGAACAGACCCACCAGTAGCAATTCTGCATGTCCTGGTGTCATCGGACATTGCTATCTACGAGCGTGTGTCATGGTCCTTAGACTGGAAGATTATCATTAATTCATTTCATGACTCGCGCACTTAGATTTACTGATGAAAACCGTCACACAGAGAGTTGGCGGGAATTAGGTTACGTTGGGTGCGTCACGAGTGACATGTTGTTAATGGATAAGTCGAGGAAGGATTTGTCCCTTCCATTTATAGAATTTTATATCTCGGACCTTTGATTGAAATAGAACTGTCGCATTAAATTCCATGTCCATGGTGTGAACGACGAGTTTATTTCAGGTAGTCAAAGAACGACGGATCAAGCATATAGGTTTATGAAACTGCCATGAAACCTGGTTGATGAGATATCCAGACAAAGGGATTAAATTAAACAGTAATCATTCGTATGAGGTGATACGTCAATGCAGCGTCAACTTCTTTCTCTTGGGTGCCTTGACCCGTTGCTAGACAGTAATCTTGGACTTTAGGCAAGCTCTCCTAATGCCAACGAGAAAGAGGCCTAGAGGGTCACACACTAAGTGTATTCAAGTATCTCAAGTAGAATAAAGATTGTTCCCGTACGTGGTTTAATAATTATTCAAGGAAGCCTAAATATTTTTAATGATGAAGGAAGAAGGAAATGAAAAAAAAAGATATACACATCGTGTATAAAAGATTACACGCCGTGTAATTTTTCATGGAAAATAAGTACACGCCGTGTATTAATTATTACACGCCATGTAGTTTTCTTTATGGAAAGGAAATGAATAAATGAAAACAGGATATACACACCGTGTACATTGAATGTACACGCCGTGTAGTTTTCAATGAAAAATAGGTACATGTCGTGTATTTATTAATACACTCCGTGTAGTTTTTCCAGTCGGGATTTTGAGGATATAAAATTGTTTTAAATGATATTTATTTTAATCAGCATGGGAGCATGTCAAGGAATTAATTATTTGATATGGGGGTTTTAAATAAGAGTCAATGAAATAAATAAAACGCGTAACACGTTTATTTATTGTCATAACTCTACAACCTCAAACCTGATTATACATATCCTCACAACCCCAACTCATTTCCTACACACAAGAGAATCGTTGTGCACAACAACTCTGGAGAATTATTTCAAGGCCTAAAGAACCTCTTCCTCCAAGAACGCTTTGAAGACCGAGAGAGTTCCTCTTCCATCGGATCAAGAAGGCTGAATGCGGATAATGCAAGTAAAGGTTTCTCCATTCTAGCACCCGAAGACTCCTTTAGCGACGTCCCGAGATATGAGGTACACGTGTGGATCACCACTAGAGAAAGTCTACACTTGGTTTCTGCGACGCAACGATGAATCACATTAGAATGTGATCAAGAACATCAACGATGAAAGAACACCCAAAAGGTATTTATTTTCAATTGATTAATTTAATTATAATCAACTTGTAATGATCCTACTTTGTGGTTTCGGGAATTTCCTTTTCTTTGTCCATTTTTGTGATTCGATCCGTGGAGACTGGCATTTATCATCGTATTGATCCTGTATTGATCATTATTAATGAAAAAAAGCCAAGTGGGCACATCCACCCACGCACTTCTGCTGCACCCGGATGCTTCACCCCATATATATATATATATATATATATATATATATCCATTTATGGTCTAAGTCCTCAAGTAATTGTAATTACATCAAGTGAAAAAATATAGTGTAATAGTCGACAAAAATCATGCCACCTGTAAGCCTTAAAATGTATTCATATATAAATCTCAACATAGTGGTCTCATCAGTATCGTCGTCTAGATGGGAGAATTGATCATATATCCAAGGAATGTGTAATTATCACCCAAATATGGACCTCATATCATTCAAGACCTCAATTACTAGTACTCTATGAACTAAATCAAAACAATATGCACCAACTCAGCCCATTATATCCACACCTTCGATGGGGAGACCCAACATAATAGACTTATTCTCAAGAGTAATAGTCATGTATCCCCAAGAAAATTGAAATGTATGTGTCTCTAGATTTCTTCTCTATCTAATATAGTGGAAACGAGTTGATGATCCACAAAGGTGAAGTCACACCTCATTACAACACATATACCAACACAACAATGATGGGGGATGATGACATGAGGTGGTGCAACATGATAAAAATGATAAGATGTATGTACTCTCATAGTAGGAAGCCGAAGTCCCTCTATAACTATATGTAAAATATGTCTATCTTGGAAGGTGATCAATAGAAGGCTTTCCATCCCTACATTTTATATCGTCATTATTTTTATACTTAATTTAATACTATTGGTAAAATATATTTTTTAGAAGCTAGAAGAATAAAAATGATTTAGGAAATTAGCATTCATAATTAATAATTATGATGAAAAATGAGTTAAACAAATAGGTGTGATAGAAGTTATTGGATTAATCCAATAATTTATTATTTTAATGATCTACTAAAAAATTTGACTTATTTCAAAAAACTTATGTGTATATTGACCGTGATGAAAATCCTACAGAATACAAGAGAATATATAATATATTCAACCGACTCTGTCATAAAGAAGTGTGTATTCTATATGAAAACACTATTTTATATAATCAACGATACTGAATTTTCTCACACAAATCGCAACCTTCTAAAAAATATTTGTGAGACTACTTCATGTGATTTCAAGGAAAGATTTAAAGACAATTCATTTAGAGGCTGAACCTCTTGTTATTCATTTCCATTATGTATTTAATTTCTTAATAGTTTAAATATCACAAAATTATTTAAGATTAAAACTAGAAATGAAAAAATATAAGAATGAAAACAATCCAAAAATGAAAGAATCTATAAATAAAAAATCTATATTATGAAAAAAAATACCCATTAATGACAAAATACATAAACTCAATCAAATATGTTGGGAAGTGGAGACCCTTATTTCCACATTGGGAATTTTTTTATGTGTATTTCCTTCTATGTGACAAATGATGCATCATATTCCCACTCCCTATTCTCAAGGCTAGTTGTTTCCCTGAGAAATGGGACTTTAATTGGATTCATTATTCCTAAACGGTTTCCATTAGATTTATTGATGGAAACAGAAACACCCAATGGTTATGTATATAAAGATACCTATTTTCCAAAGGTAGGTTATCATTAGGGATTTTGTCCCATGATACTTAAGAACTAACATTGGTCGAGAGGATGGTAGGTCGATCTCATCACACATTTTGAGGGGAATTGTTTCTTACTTTAGGACTCTCTGATAGATTTAATATATGTTCTCAAATCCTTATTAATTTACCAAGTATGAAATGATTTTCCCTTTAACGTCACCAAGAAATTATTATCATGTATTTAATTCAGAATCATCTTTATGTATCTAAGGTTCTTCATCAATGAAGACATCTGTATGTATCTACGGTTCTCCATCAATGGTATCCTACTGTAAACTACTTTAAGATTCTTTGTTCATTATTATGACTATGATGGTTTTAAAGCTACACAGTGGTTCACTCTAGAATTTATTGGAATATAGGTAGACAAAAAGGTTACTTTGGAATTTATCATCATCTAGGGAGACATAAGTTGTTTGGATGTTGGGATCAAACCCAAGGATTAGATACCTATGTATCTCTGTGAAAGGAATCATAACCCATGTAGTTCGGGTGTAGGAATTATTCTAAATAATCCTATAGAATAGAGAATAAAATATGAGTTTCCAAGTTGAATTAGACCCTTTTGGGAATAAGGCCTAGACAGGACAGGGTTGGTTTGGGTTGTTGGGTTTGAACTTTAATGAGGATTTATAAATATCTCATTTGGATGGAAATCAAAGAACATTTTGTCTAGTAAATATCATAGGAGAGTATATTCCTTTGAGAGAATTGAGTTTGGTATTACTCTTGAAGAGGATTCCTTTGAGACATTGCCCTTGAGGTATATTTTAACTCATATATATTTGGGGGCTTAACTCAGGGATTACACCTAAGTAGGATTCCAAGATTAAGGAAATTATGATTGGGGTTAAATTCTAAGGAATATTTCCCTTGAAAAATTGGGGGTTTTGATTGGGACTTACCCCTAATGAGAATGTCCCTTGAGTTTGGTCCTTAGGTAGGCATCCTACATATCTTGGTTAGAGTCATAATTAGAGATCTCGTAGTTCAAGAAATGAGGTGTATTGTGTGGATGCTGTGATCATCACAAATATATAAGACCATGTTAGTCAGGATCGGTGTGAGAAACAAGAGGATCTAAAAGATTCATAAAAGGAACATGGTTTCCCCATCCACTTTTGGAAGAGGATGGGGTGACCATGGAAGAGTCCATGGCTACAAAGCTTCCCTCTTTTCAATTTGTTTAATCCTTGAAAGGGATATAAGTGAAGGATGTAGTTGAGGTATAGAGGAGCAAGACTACATCCTCTTAAATGAAAGGATAGGGTCTTACACCATGATGGATACCCTAAAATTGGTCTCGTAGTGGGGAGGGAGACTTCTCCTTTTTCCAAAAGGAAAAGGATGTGTGAATCGTACCCTCCATACCAGGGACTGGAGGCTCCGGGTCTTAGAAACAATATGTGGAGAGCGTAATCCTATCCCCTAAATTGGAGATTGGGAACTCTTTGACACTATTACTGGGAGAAGAGTCCTCGTGACTGTGGAAATACATTCCATATGAATTTCAAGAACCCTTACTCTCTAGAAGGGAAATTTCATGGAACATTTGACTATAGAAATACAAATCCAAATGGGGGACACACTGGTGTGCATTCCCCTAAGGTGTTATAGATCAGGAGGACTTAGTGGGGGTTTCAACTTGATCCCTTTTAGACAAAGGGAACAAGGAATAATATTCCCTACTATGGGTGGATTTAGAGAGGTCTTTAGAGGTGTCTCATGTAGGTGTTTCTATGAAAGTATTCCGCATAGGTCTTTTGTGAAGGTTTTCCACATAGGTCCTAGGTGGAATTGAAAAACAATATCATAGGTGAGATAAGCCTATAAAAGCCTTATATGTCTTAGGCAATAGACTGTCAGGACAAAAACACATGGATGAGGATTTAACCTAAGAACCCTAGGTGTCCATTGATTTCCTTGGAAGATTCCCACATAGGAATTTTCTTAAGGAAAGGACCTTGAATATGTGGCTTCTTGTTTTTCTAAGAAGGGTCCTTAATCAAATGTTTTGTAATTAAAACTATAAAAGTAATTGGATCTTTCTTATACCTTTTAATTCTCTCATGTCTCATGTTTTATATATGTACCTAAGAAAATTTGGGGGACCTGGGTGAAGCAGCTGTGCAATGAGAGCTTTGGGAGTTCATCCAATTATTCAGTAGTTGAAATGGAGAGACCAAGGGTACTATTTATCGGAAAGGAGGGGGGATGTTTGAAGGAAGTCATCGGCGTATGTGGTTGGCCCAGCTCTACAAAATTGTTCTCTCACACAGGGGTTAAAAAAATTACAATTCCATGTAGGTCATCGGCGTAGGTCCTTGGCATAGGTCCTCAGTGTAGGGGGATGCACATTAGGCTGCATGGGCAGGACCTACGATGGAAGCTTGGTGTGTAGGTGGTATGTGTTGGTGTTCCACACAGGGGGGGCTTGTTGAACCACCTTGGAGAACATACTTCTTCATACTGCAGGGGTTGTTCCCCCATACCCCTACTTGGGATTAGTGCCAGGCTGCGGTCCCAGCCCTTCTGGTTGGTGCCTTCACTATCGTCACAGACCCCTATGAAAATGAAAAGTCTCACTACAATGTTTTTGAGCCCAATTGAGGAATGTTTGGTTTGTGACACATGGAAATAAAATATGATCCTTCCTCCATAAATACCTATTTTACTCAAACTTAGAATTTTCTATCTATGTAAGGTTCACATCTTCATTTCTATAGAAAAGTAAAATTAACACATTTTGTGGGGTCTACAAAATCCCCCCTTGAATTATATTCATTTGGAACGAAAATAATCTGATTCTAAGGTAAAATTAGGGCACTTTGACGCTATCCAAAATCATTTTGTGGGGTTTGGAGATATTTCAAGTTTTGTAGGATGCTCTATTTTTTTCCAAATCCATGGGTCATAAGGAGAATAGTTCAACTACTTCTAGGGTTGTATGTACAACCCTATAACCTTTGCGTCTTTTTATGTCATCACCCTAATTTTTTTCTAATCTCAATATGGAGGAGACTTAATGGGTGAGATTTAAATTTTTCTTAGGCTTACCATTTTGGGTTTTCAAACTGACAAGTTTTGTTCCTTTTAACTATTTATTACTTGATATTACACAAAACTTATAGATTTTAGGTCTAGTAAGCTAAGAATCAACTTTTTTCCAGAGTTCCCTTATAGGATTTTCATCCAGGTGGGTACTATGTCTATTTTTAGTGGCAGTTTAAATTCATGTATGTCAGACTAATAAGGATAGTGTTTTAGGTCAAATAACTCTGACAATGAATTTTGAGATTAAAATCCAAACAAGGCCTAATAGCTATGAGGGTCTTGATATTCTTAATATATTTCCTAGGGGAATATTGAGTCCCAATTTCTATGTTCACCAAATCTAATACTTGAAGTATAATAATAGAGGAGGTATCTTCTAAGAATGAAGTTACTACTATTTTACAAACCTGTTATGGGGGCTGTATTATATAGGGCCAACTAGGGCATGTGCTGTATAGCCAAACAGTGGAATCCTTAGGCTAATAGGCCCATTATATTGGTAAATATTATTCAAGGACAACTAGGGAACATACTGCACAATCAGATAAAGGAGATATCAATAATTATAACACTCTATTACTAAAAAGCAAAGGGGTTTAGGATTTTGATGTCTCTAGAAAAAAGTGAGTGGATTTTCCAAGGAATTATGTATCTGAATAAAGGGGGGGCATTTGTGCTAACATATTCCATGACTGAGGAACCACTCCTATATGAATTTGGTGTATGAATTAGGGTATATTTTGTTAAATAACAAATGTCTAGAGGAGAAGGATCTTTTCTGATAAAGGATGATGGTGTTGTGCAGTTTCAAGTCATGCAGCAAGGAAATTATGCTATACAGTTCCAAGTCATGCAACAAAGGAATTATGTTGTGCATTTTACAGTCATGTAGAAAGGACATTAGAGGTCTTTTTGATAATATTCTAAGCTGGTTGATGCATTTTCAAGTCAAGAAGCAAGGAAATAAGGGGGATTTGTAGTTTCAAGCCATTTAGTAAAGACATTAGGGGCAGTGTAGTTTCAATTAATGTAGCAAGGAAATTAGGGGGCTTTAATTTAAGGTCTTTAGCTCTGATCTAAGATTTAGTGGTTCTCTAATTCTTTGTAATTTTTTTCGAAATGTGATACCATATTCAGGTATAGAAAGGGATAATTGTAAGCTATGATTAGGGGATTATCAAATCTGAATAATGATATGGGAAAATGGATAATGACATTAGAGGAGTTCTCCTATAAGAACGAAGTTACTGCTATTTGAAAAACCTGTTATGGGGGATGTATTATGCATGGCCAGCTAGGGAATGTGCTGAATAGCCAAGAAGTTCCATTCTTAGACTGACAAGATTTTTATGTAGGAGAATTTTATGCAAGGCCACTGGGACACGTACTTCACAGTTAGGCGAAGGAGATCTCAATAATTCTGAAATTATACTGCTAAAATCCACTGAAAGTTTATTGAGATTTGGGTTTCTCCAAACAGAGAGTTTAGTTTGTGGAGAAAAGCGTCTAAACACAAGAGAGATACTTCAATTAATAATTTCCAAATAATTAGAATAAATAGGCTCTATACAAAGTTCTGAACCAAACTTAGGAAGTATGATACCTATAATTTTAGGTTATATGACTAGGACCATAATATTATGGAAACAATGGATGACATATGGTCAAATGGACTAAGTTTTTTCCAATATTATTTGAACGTATGAAGGGAAAAAGGTAAGTCATGGTGTTGAAGACTTTTAAGTTGGTAGAAATGATATGGGACAGATATACAAAGGATGGATGCTTTAAATTACTGGTTCCTACATACTTCCATTAAATCTTAAAGGAATATAAGAGTATTTTCCTAATAATTAAGTTACCTCTATTTGAAAAACATTTTATGGGGTCTGTATTATGCAGGGCCAGCTAGGGATTGTGTTGCATATCCAAACAGTGGCATCCTTTGGCTGATTGGCCCATTATGTGAGTGAATTTTATGCAAGGACAACTAGGTAACGCACTTCATAGTTAGAAAAAATAGCTCTCAAGTATTATAAATCCTATCACTAGAAGATGAGGAAAGATTATGAAGATATGATGGTATTCAAAATTAGGAGTATGACATGCGAAAGAGGAAATATACAATTCATTATGGAAGTGTTTAGACCAATACTGACCATGATATTGGAGTCCCTTACATAGATATTACTCAAATGTATAAAAGGGGATATATCTTATTTCCTTTATGAGATCTCTAAAGAGAGGGCCCAAAATAAAAGATCCTGTACAGATTTTGATCATATGCAAGAAATGGTGAATTTCATTTTTCCCAGGGATGGGACTAGGATCTATGTCCTAGTTTTCACTATGTATCTCAAATGGGATGAGAATCAATCAATACGTAGTTCCCTGAGTACCATGTGGTTTAACATCTTATGGTAAGGACTCTATCCATGTAGTTTATCATCTTGAGGTTATGAAAATTAATTACCCAATGTGAAGAAGGGATATTGTGGCTAAACCAAAGAATAAAACCCATGTTTCACTACGTGTCTTGTTAGGGAAAGAATCAAGAAACTCATAGTTATAAAATATATAGGTTCATGTGTAAAGTGATACCTCATATAGGATTTCCTCATGTAGATATCACTCACACATGAGAGAGTAGAGGAATTAATTGTATCATGTTATGACTGGGACCGAGATTGAAAATTTGGACGTCACTATGTATCTTATATGGATGAGAATCAATCCACATATAGTTATTAAAAAGGTTCCCTGTGTAGGTCTGATCCATACACAAGGAGTGGGGGATTTGAACATTATAGCTAAACTGGCATGAAGTGATGAAAACATTGTTGTTTGGGCCCAACAGTGAAAATATGGGTGTAATAACTTATCTCATGAAAATGAGAATCAAACTATATATAGTTATTGAGAATATTATATAGAATATTATCTTGCAACGAGCTCATCTATTGTGCCTTTTGAGGTCTTATAGCCAAGACCATTGATAACCCCAAAAGGAATCAAGATTCCTTATTTATGTAGAGAATCTATTTACCCAATTCTTAACCCCATGTGTGCTATGATCGGTGTGACAAACAAGGATTGATAAAATTTTCTTCCAAAAAAAAGGTAACACAGGTGAATGATACATGTATGATGATCATGTGGTGGCTGAGCTAGGGTATAGGACCTGGGCATCACTACATATCTTGTTACAGAAAGAATCAATCCACAAGTAGTTCTAGGGATTTCTCCCCAAATCAAGTAGGGTTTGACATAGAGAAAGGGTCATTTTTATAATTTCCAGAAAGATGGTTGGACCTAAAGTATGAAATCTAGGTATCAAGCAATAAGTCCTAGAAAAGGTTTCCTATACAGATTCGATCCATGAATAGGTAAAATGAAAGGGGGTTTCTTTTAAAAACTCGTAGTCAGACCCAATATTATAGATTTGTGAATCACTACATATCTCATTAATATGATAATCAGTCCATACAAACTCCTTGAATTTCCATGCATTTTAACATCATGCAGTATGGATGAAGATGAATATTTGTGGAAAGATAGGAAAGTTGTGGTTGGAACACGGTATAGAACCTGGGTATCACTAAATATCTTATAGAAATTAGAATCAAGACACTTATATTTCTTGATACATTCCCTATGGAGGTTTGATCTATACACAATGAAAATGAAGGGACTTTTTTTAATATGGTTGGGCCCAAGATTAGAGATTCAAGTGTCACTACGTATCTCATTGAAATGAGAATCAAGCCATACATAGTTCTTGAATATGATTCCCCACACCAACTAGGTTTTGATGTGAGGAAGGAGTTGTTTTTTAGTATTCATGGCTGGGTCTAAGATTAGAGATTTGGGTGTCACCGGGTATCTCATTGGAATGAGAATAAATCCACACATAGTTCGGGAAATGATTTCCTACCCCAACTAAGTTTTTTTTATATGGGAATGGGGATTTTAATATTTTCTAGAAGAATGGTTGGGCTCAATACACAAGATGGCATGATAACCATGGTATATTTTCTAGAATAGTTCTCTATATAGAATTGTTTCACATATCGGAAAAGGAGAAATTGTTTCTTTAATGTAGTGGTTGGGCCTAGGATTGAAGAACCAAGAATCACTATGTATCTCATTGATATAATAATCAAACCAGACGTAGTTCTCGTTGAGAAGATATTCCCTATTGAGATTTGAATCATACACATAAGGAATTAGGGAGATTTTTATCATGGATAAACCCAAGATTAGAGATCTAGGTGTCACTATATATCTCATTGAAATGAGAATCAATCCATACGTAGTTCTTTGAAGAACCGTGCAATTTAATGTCTTACGGTAAGGATGTAGGTCACATGATGTGAAAGAACATTACGATTTGACTAGGGAATAAAACCCAGGTGTCACTATGTATCTTTCAGGAGGAAACAATCATGCCACACGTAGTTCTTGGAAGTATTCCCTATGCAGATCTGACTCAAACATAGGGAGAAATGGGGCTGAAGTTCCACTAGGGAGAGAAAAATGATGTGACTAATGCTTATACATGAAATATAATCATTTTTAAATACCAAAAGGAATGAATCTTTTTGGTATCTTGGGGAATTTATTAACTTCAAAGGAAGGAGACGTTAATTGTACAGTTTAATGTCTTATGGTGATGGAAAATCATGTTTTTTAATTTCAGGTCATGTGACCAGTACCTCATGTCATTTATTTTAATGTTATACGAAAAGGAAAAATATGATATGTAGTTTAACATTATAAATAATAGACGTATCTGTTTGTTATGCGGTTTAAACATCCTACAGGTAAGACAATAGTTTCTAGGAATTTTAATGTCATCAAACTAGGATGTGCTTTGTGTGATTACACAAAGTATTTCTTCAGGAATCTTTCATTTTTTGGAGTTGTAATGATCTTTACATAAATTGAGATTATATAATAAGCTACATTAGAGTATACCTTATGTATAGAGTAAGGTCTCTCCCACTTTGGCTCATGTTTCAGAGGATTCTTGCCTAAGATCATTGGAGTTATGAGGATCAATACCAATTCTCCTCGAATTAATGAACAAAGGAAAACTTTATTGTTGAAAGCTTTTACTATTTGATTCTAATAAACTTCTAAGTGATTCAAGGTATAAAATCTCTTTTCATCCAATCACTCTAGCTCATCAAATAATTTATGAGAATTCTTATCTATAGATATCTGATCAAAAATGGAAACTTGGGGTGATGGTAACTGAAACTCAATTAACATGACTACTTCTATTCTATAAACCAATGAGTATGGAGTTGACCGTGTTACAGTATGGGTAGTAGTCCGATAATACCATAAGTCATGGAAGATTTTATTAGCCTAATACTTCTTATCTTTATCCACAATATTCTAGAGAATGTTTGAATGAGTCTTATTGAAAGCCTCTATCTACCCATTTTCCATTGCATGGTAGCAGGATGAATTGTTGTACTTGATATTGTGCTCTTGATAATGCTTCATTACCATAGAAGAAAAGAAATTGGTGTTGTTATCCTTAAAAATGGTATGAGGGACACTAAATATGGGAATGGTATTAGCTTTTACAATGCTGACTATGCTTTTGGACCCGAATTCTTTATGAATTATTGCCTCATCCAATTTGGATAAGAAATAGGTAGCAGTAAGGAAACACTTGAACTACTTAGTTGAAGTTGGAGGATAAAGTCCCACTACATCCATTCCCAATGTAGAAAAAGGTCAGAAGTATTTGGATGTCTGTAGCAACTCTAGGGGTTGATGGATGAAATTGGAATGAAATTTGTAGGGATGAAACTTTTTAGTGAAATCTATACAAGCTTGCATCATTGAAGGCCAAAAGTATCCAAGAATTTATATTTTATCAGAAATTTTATGCCCAGACTAGTGGGTACCATAGGCTTCTACATGTACATCTTTCATTATAGATGTAGTCTCTTCTCAATCAATGAACCTTAAGAGTATTTCATTGAAGCCTTGTTTGTATAGGATCTTCTAGTTGTTTGGGAAATCATAAACATTAAAAATTACCACTCATAACTAGAAATTATCTTTACCAGTGTTATCTGGTGAAAGTAATCTATTTTGGTGATATTTCATGATAGGTGTAATCCATCCCATGATATGACCATATGGTTTAGAAATGGGGATGATTTCATTGATTTCCTCTATTCTGATTTGAAAAAAAGGTGAAACCACATGATGTTGAGCAATGATGATGATTATCTTGTTCTAGTTTGGATATTCTAGTGTTGTGGATGCATTAGTCGATGTATCAGCTTGGGCATTTTGTGATCGTAGGACATAGGACAATGTGGGTTTTGAGGAAAATTCTACCATTAAACCTAGGACATAGTCACATGGGGGGGGGGTCAACTCTTCTTTTATAATGGCATAATCCCCATTGATATGTTTGATTACTAATTATGAATCACCTTTCACCTCTAGGTGATCCACTGATACTTGGAGTTCCAACTTTATGCCTGTAATGAGAGCTATATATTCTACCTCATTATTTGTACCGTATTCTGATAATAGGATATAGTATAGCAACGCAGCCTTCTCTAGGGAAATAATAACAATTCATAGACCAAATTTATTGAGATTGTGGTCTTCTATTATCTTCCCCATTGGACTTCTATAAGCACTATAAAAATAAATTTCCCTTATTCAAGGTCCATCCTAGATAGAGAATATTTCCTCATCGTTCAGATTAGTATTTAATGAAGTTTCTTCTATAGATTGATGTTCAGTAACAAATTATACCGAAGCATGGCCATTCACTACTTTCTGTGGAAAAAACTTTATGTCAAACTATAGCAGAATAACTTCCCATCTTTCCAGAATCCATTTTAGAATAAGATGAATGATGATGAATTTGAGAGGATTATTACAAGAAACCAAGTGTAAATCATGATTCTGAAGATACCTCCTTAGTTTCTAAGCTACAAAGATTAATTCTAGGTAGCTTTTTTCAATATATGAATATAGATTCTCAACATCGAGCATGGTTCGACTAAGTTAGTAAAGGTTGTTTTCATTCCCATAATCATTATTTTGTGCAAGGAAGGCACCTAGTGATCGATCTAAATCTGTCACATAAATAATGAGTAGATTTCCTTCAACCGGTGGCATCAATACTAGTGGGATCAAGTGGTATTTCTTTAGGATAAAAAATGACTCCTAGCAGTCATTGGTCCATTGATATGTGACCCATTTCTTCATCAATTTGGTGAAGGGAATATACTTTTCTACAAGATTGGTGATGAAGCACTAGATATAAGCCAAGTTTCCTTGAAGTCCTCTCAACTCTTTCAAGTTTTGAGGAGGTGAAATGCCAAGAATTTCCTTAGTCTTCTCAAGATCAACTTTGATGTTGTGATGGTGTATAATGAAGCTGATAAATTTTCCTAAGGTAACCCCAAAAAAACATTTCAAGGGGTTCATATTCATATTATTTTGTCAAAGCTTCTTGAATACGATTTCTAGATCAGTCAAGTGATCAAAATGTTTTCTGTATTTGACCACCAAATCATCAACATATCATTTGAAATTTTTTCCATAGAAGGGTTTGAAGATAGAATGAATTTCATGTTAGTATGTTGCACTAGAATTCTTCAATACAAACGGAATTATCTAATAGAAAAATACACCTTGAGGGTCTCTGAAGGTTGTGGGTTCTTCATAATTTTGGGCCATCCATATTTGATTATACCAAGAGTATTCATACATGAAGGAGAGAGCCTCATAGCTAGCTATCACATCAATCAATAGCACAATGATTAGAACTGGGAAGTTATATTTGGTACAATGCTAGTTGAGATATATGAAATCAATGAAAACATTGATTTTACTGTTCTTATTTCTCACTGGGATAATATTATCTTTCTACTTTGGATATTTCACCTCTCTAATAAAGTCATATTTGATAATCTTGTCGAATTATGCCTCAATATTGGAGGCATGGGTCAGGTGTGTTATTCTTGATGCTTTCTTATATCCCTGATATTCTTCTAGAAACCCAAATGATGGGTGGAAACCTCAAGTTAAAGGCCTAGAAATTTTTTATAATTCAAATAAAACACATCTCGGGGTTACTTCATAAAGCATGTTTACATTTCATTCTAATTAAGAGTCCGGGATGCACTAATCAAAGTGGCTCATGGATCTTCTTCTCTACTCATATTTATTTCTCTAAGTTCAACCACAGTGGTGGATAATCCTTCCTCAAATAATGTATGGGTTTCTTTGAGGTCTTTCTCTTCATCCTCTTCCCCAAATGTTACTTCTTCTACCTCTTCTCAAAGGATAGTTTCAAGGATATATGATGAAAAAATATTTTTAAGGTTAGGTGAGGAGTCAATATTTGGAAATCCTAAAGAATAGGAAACCATTTATGACCTAATTGATAATGGAGGTTCTTCCTGAAGATCAGAAGGGAAAATTATGGGAGAAGAATTAGAATCCATGTCTTTCTCCATGAGTGAAAAAACATCCTCTAGCCTGGCGGATGAAGGAGAAATTTGGTAAAGGTTAGGGGATAGATTTTAATCTAGGATTTCATAATTGTTTGGAGAGTTGAAGAATTATCTGGTGCCTTCAGATTCAATTGCCACAACTGAAATTATGGATGGCAATGAGTGAGTGCCTGGACTTGGACCTACCCTTTCAATTTTATTAATGGGTAGCACATAATCTGCACTGAGGTGTTTTAATAGATTATCATGGATCTTTTCTAGAAAATTCTGGACCTTTATTGTTGTAACATCACATACCATAGACCATCTTTCCATTTTTTGATAAGACTCTTCATCAATATACTGAGATTTACAAGTTTTGAACATGTCCTTTTCACCATCCAATGTCCCAATTTGACCTTTGAAGAAATATTTAAGACATTGGTGGTATGATGAAAAATGGTTGCATGTTGATGTAACCAAGGTCTTCCCAAAAAGATATTTAATGGTGTGTTCTTTCAGATAACCATAAACTCTGAATATATATGAGATCCACAAATTGAGTTCTAAGTGTAATCTCTCCAAGAGATTCTTGTTCCTTCTTTTCATATCCTTGCAACATTATAGTGGAATGAGACAAGTGTGATTCAGTGAGGCCTAATTAGAGAAGTGATTGTATTGGAATGATATTGACCCATGAACCATTTTCAATGAAGGCTCATCAGATTTAAATGTCAATAATATTTAAATATCGGTACATGGGCCTGATGTGTCCTTGCCTGACATCATCTTCATCTCTGTCTATGAAAGATATAACCACATGGAATTCTGCTAGATCATTCTCTGTATGGTAGACCATAGTAGTAGAAACCTCAGTTTCAAACTCTTTAGGGATTGATATAGCCTCAATGAGTGATTCCTAGAGATCCTTTGACAGATTCAAAGCATCTAGGTTTGATAACTTGGTTGGAACTACGACCAGTTGCTTCAAACGTCATTCTTCTAGTCCAAAGTTCTATGTTTCCTAGTATGAAGATTATAATTTTCATTTGACTTGGGAGATTATGTCCCAGATGTGGATGGACCATCCTTTGAAGTAGGATATGTAAGTACTTATTTTCTTAGTGGATTAGTTTGACTAGGCCTGCCCACCCATCGATGTAGTGGTGGCGTATCATCTAACCAGTATTCCAAGGTAATTATGTCAGGGTAGACTCTTTCATGTGTGGTGGAGTTCCCTTGTTCCTGCTGAGCTTGCTAGAGGTTTCTCCCACAAGTTTCAATTTCATAAACGGTTTGAGTAGGGGTGTGGTTGAAGTAATGACTTTTGGAATAACTACTTATTCCTCTATAAACTTGACTTTGATGACTCTTTCCACTAGTTCCACAATTAGGTATAAGTAAATCAAATTCATCATCATAGTCATCATTTGATAAGGGGTCTATTGAGTGAATGACATTAACGGAACCAAATATCAACTATTCTTCTGATGAGGACTCTTTCTTTTAGGTCGACTCTTGTTGTGTCATTTGGTGTCATGGTGCCTATAATTTTAAGACAATTGGCATGAAATATTAAAAGGTCAAAGAAAAATTTGGATTTGACATGATGTCATCTTCTTATAATTTCTATTTATCATTTTTTCCATCTCACTTCATTGAGGATTGGCCTTTGGAGGATTGGTATTTTGATGAATATGGCTTTGAGGTAGTGGGAGTGGTAGAAGGAATAATAGTTTGTTTCAATTATGTTCACAAAACAGAATGATTTTGATTGAACATCTTTCTAACCATCCAGTTATCAAATTTGTGCACATTATTTCTTTTTTACTTCCTTCCATTCACCTTCCTCCTTTGTATTGGTAGAAGAAACAGATGCAACCAGGGTTGATGAACCTTTTAGTTTTTCCTACCTTGTGTCCACCATCTTTTTCAGAAGGTATTTTAAAAAAACACTTCTGGATGGGGTTCCCCAACATTTTATGAAAGGGGAAATTATTTGGGAGGTATTTATCTAGGTTATTCTCCAAAGTTGAGATGACGTAGTCAGGAACCTATTCATTCCAAAAAAGAATAAACATTGTTCTTCAACTCCTCCAACTATCTTCACCAATGATATTTTTTATCATCTTAGCAAGGAAGTCATTTTTGATGATGCTCAGGAGGTGTATCCCTACAGTATGATGAGGGATTTGAAGTAGGGTCGAGTACAGGTGATTTATTGAGTGTAACTGCAGAAGACTCTTCTTTTCTTGATTTTATTCTCAGAGTTAATGGGGATACTCTGGATTTAACCTTGGTTTCTATGATGGAATGCTCCACCTATTGAAAAATTGAAGAAAGGTCCCAAAACCCTCTTGTGAATTTCACAAGGATAAATGGTGTGAAGAAATCATCACAGATATTGGCCACACAAATAGGTAGCAACTATTCTTAATGGAGAGGTAGATTCAAGGAATATGTCAATCATTTACAATGAGAAATGAAATCTAAGACTCTTTTAATCTCTCTTTGTTTGTAGTTTATAAGATCTAAATTTTTTTTCTTCTATAGCATTGATTGGAATTGGAAAAGGAATTTCTAATGGAGATATTCCCATCTATTAATTGATCGATACTACAAAATTTTATACAAGACGAAGGTTTCCCCTAAACTAATTTCACAAAGCATCTAAGCTTAACAACATCTTGTTGTTCAGGAGTCCCCATCATGGGATCCTAGAGAGAGACGAAATACATCAAGTGTTGTTTTGGATCACCCAAGCTATTGAAGATTGGAAATATAGGATTTCCAAAGTTTGGTGGGGGAGGATTTGGATATACCCATTTAGGGTAGGAATTTTTTCTGGTTTTACCGATGCACGTCATCCTTCCATTGCTTCCAATTGAGATGTTAATGACTCAATTGTGCTCATCAGCATTCAAGGAATATCTATCTATGTTGGGGCCTGAACAAGTGTGGAGTCTGAATGATGAATGGGTATTATTACTGGTAATACCACTAGTAGTGGTACTACTGGTACCTTTCATGGATAACCCATAGGGACAAGCCTCTATAACAGAGGGAATTCATGATCTATCTCATTTTTCACGAAAAAACCTCCTTGCTGAAGTGGGAAAAATAGAAATGTAAATTTGGGATCTGCTTGTGGAGAAAATATGGTAGGAAGACTACCACAGAGTAACTTTTCATTAAGTCTTCTCAACTCCTTCATTTCTTCCTCTTACTGTGAAAATATTTCTTCCAATAAAAAAGATTGAACTTTTCTAGGGGTAAGGTGAGATCTAGTCTAACTTTTACCTTTTTCCTTGTTAGGTGCCTTTTAAAAATGTGGAAGTGGGTTATTTGAGGGAATTACTTGATTTTGGGAAAGCCTCTAATTTCTAGTATGCAAACCTACTTGATTTTATTTAGTGTAGACAATATCAAGAACATGAACTTCCTCTTATGATTATCTTGAGCGAGATTCATGTTCTGTAGGATCTGTAGTGATGGCATTGATGATATTTACCAATGAGTAATGCATTGAGGGTGTTCCATCAATATCTCTATGAGATAATCTTGTTCTGTTTACTCCATGAGACCCGATCCTTCTCTTGGATGATTCCCTAGGAATTTCCTTGTGAATAGTAACCTGAAGGGAATCCTCTGATAATTCATTTGTGCACTCATTTTTTGTATTCTTCCCTAATCGGTAGAAAACTGAATTCTGCTGAGGAGTGGTTTTTTAATGTGTAAAAGCCCCCATCCCCATGGGCTGGGGTTATTCTTTTTTCTTTCCAATCAACCCTTCATGCTCTATTTGTTGGCACCAAGGGTTGGGTTAAAAAAAACCCCCAGCCCGATGGGCTCAGGTGGCTCTTAAACTACTATGGATGATATCAGCACAACTCATCTTCTGATCCCGTTTATTATGGTTCAAACATTAGTTGGCTGCATTATCCTACATCCAATAAAATCACCTATTTTGGATGAAATTTGTTCCATTTTAGACATTTGTGAAATCTGACTATGGATATCCTCTAAATGAGAGGCATGATCGATATTTTCATATTCTTGATGAAAAATTCTTTCTGAAGCCTACTCTCTTTGGGTTTGACTTTAATGAGAGCTAGCTGTAGCCGGTTTATGTGGACAATTTCTTTAGTTTTGAAAATAATCCATCTGTTGTAGCTAGCCTTGGGAAATAACATTGCATGACACCACTTTTTAAGGGATTTATTATATTTGGAGATTAGTGAAATGAAATTCTCCATGTGCACACCATCCTCTGAAATGAACACTAGATGGGGAATTTACGATCAATTTGTTCAACCTATTTAA
The DNA here is from genome assembly GCA_963277665.1 of Viscum album. Classification (NCBI taxonomy): domain Eukaryota; kingdom Viridiplantae; phylum Streptophyta; class Magnoliopsida; order Santalales; family Viscaceae; genus Viscum; species Viscum album. Next base: position 1,101,452,337 of record OY728134.1, on the reverse strand, counting down.
TACATTGATATATGCACGCTCAAGGGCTCCTTACTTCTTCTCGATCTTTGGATGTTGGAAAACCTAGATATATACCAAATTAATTTGGCTTTTCAACCCTTATATTACCTTTACATGATGTGGATATTCATCATAAGGTAATATCTTCACTTTGAGATGATGAAGAGTCTTCCATATGTTGAGGCATATATCATGAATATAATTTTCTACCAACATCTCTGGAATGATATATTGAGAGGTAGACAAAGGCTATAACATTACTGGTACTTCATCCTTATCCATTTTCTTACTCATGTTCAACAAATCCTCTTCTCCTTTTGTTAGAGGTTTCTTAAACATGGTCTGACCAAAGTGGATGCTTCTCAGCTGTTTTAATGAAAACAATGGGACTGGTTGGAGTTTCTTCTATTGTACTAAAAGGATTGTAGCCCAAGGGTGGTTTAAATAATGACCATATCCTTGGTCTTCCATCCGAATAAGAAATTATTTCACTTTCTGATGAGAAGGTACAAGACACGATTGTCCTTGTATTTCCAAGTGCCTCAAGATAATAGGGATTTCTCGTCACAACATTGTAAGATACTGAATTCTCTTGAAAATGTGAAATACTACCACAGATAGGACTTTCTTAGTGATTTCTATCCTAAGGAGGACCATCATGGTGTATTACAATAAGGGATAAATCCAATTGCTCCTTTGTCTTCTGGCCACATGGAGGGTTACCATGACTCTCATCTAGAGATGGGTTATCAAGATTGACAGAATTATCATGAAGAAATCATTCATGAAGAAGCATATTATTAAGACATTCAAAGTTACTATTACTACTCCCATATTATGGTAATGGGAGAGTAGAATCTTGAGCTACAAGATATAAATGCTTGAGGGATCCAAGAACTCTAGCATTAAGTGGATATAGATAAAAAATTGGATCTTCATTCTCCAACTTTGTTTGATAAGTCTTTTTTATACCTATTTACAAATGGTTGGGGCCAATTTTTGGTAAAAGTGGATGTTATGGTTAGGTGTATAAGCCTACTTTGGCATGGATATTATAATAGGCCAATTATCTCTAGTTGGAATGGGTGTATGTACCTGATCTAGTTGTTCTTATGATATGGGGGAGTGTGCCCTATTACCCTCCTGGACAAGAGTATCTACTCTGAGATGGCATCCTAATGAGTCATCCCATGTATGGGGATAGATTTACATATTTTTTCCTCAAGTACTTAAGATGTTTTCTTTATTATATTCTGGTAAGTGTCAAGGATATGGGAAGGAATTTGCATTTTCCCTTTCACCATTTTTTAAATGTACTAGGTGACTTCAACGGTCAGAATGGGAATATATATTTATTCTATATCTGGAGTAGGTGTAGTTACCTACTTAAATCCTCCCTTTCCTATACTTGGATGCTAACAATACTCATGTATGGGGGCAGAGAGTTGATTCTGCCTCCTACTTTTCACCATATCTTTCTAACAACATCTCCAGGTGTTTCCAAATGAGACTATTGGAAGGATTGGTGAGTAATGGAATTTGTATGTTCCTACTAGTTTTTTTCCCCAAACCATGGTTAGTGGACTTACTTGCGGGTGGCCAAGCAATACTGTTGGCTGAATTGATTAATGTAAGCAGGTGTATGTGCCTGCTCACAGCACTCTGCCAGATTTGAATGACAGGATTCCTGGAATGCAACCATAAGAGACTGGTGGATGGCTGAAAGATTGTATGTAGGTGTATGTTTCTACATATGGAACTCTAATGAATTTGAATGGTGATATTGGTTGGGTGCTACTAGTCTATTCATCTAGCTGGTGGAATTAGGGCAGACATGTGTATGTTTTTTGTCACGATTTTCCCCCAAACTGGGTTGGTGGGCTTATCCGGAGGGGGAGAAGGTAGGATCCTGCTCCCCGTTGATGAGTAGTTGTCCCCAGTGGTCCATCTTGCATATCTGGGTCTGAGGGACCTAAAATAGATAGCTTAAGAAAATACCCTCATCATGTTGAGGGTTACTGTCGCACGACATTAGCGGCAACGATTGTTGGCCTGAGCCTTCGGGAAGGACCAATGTGTCTTTTGTATGAGGTTGTGGGTGGCTTCCTCATCCACCTCCATAAAATATGGGAGTGACCGGTTATTGAGTTCTAGGGATAAACTCCCAAAATAGTTGAACATATTATTGGGCATCATCTTATTCTGGACCATCGGTCATCGCTGACCAGACAATCGGGGGTTATTATTGATCTGCAGGGCCTATCGGGCAACCTCCAAGGTCGGGATAGTACCGTGTTGACAGTACTCTTAGACCAGTGAATTGGAGAACCGACATTGAAGTTGATGAGTTGGTGATGACGTCCTTCGAGTGGATGAGGATCCATCTTGAGCAATAATCAAGGCATTCATAGGTGGAAACCTTAAGGAATCCATTTAGATTGATGGGAGATCTTGGGAAAGGGTGCATGTTGATATATGAAAGACATGTATCAACAAAATCATATAAAAAGAAACATATTTTAGATGAGCATATGTGTGATTGATTTCCTTGTCAGTCCTCTTTTATTGATAGGGGCAAACCAGATGGGTAATATCATTAATTTGGTTAAGGATTCACATTGAGTTCACCATTTTTTTGTTTCTATTCAAAATGGGACTTTGATAGGAGTCATTATTTCAGAATGGTTTCCATCAGATTTATTTATGGAACCAGAAATACCCAATGGTTCTATATCTAAAGAGACCTACTTTCCAAAGGTAGGTGATCATTAGAGATTTTGACCCATGATACTTAAAAACTCACATTGGTCAAGAGGATAGGAAGTCAAGCTCATCACACCTTTTTATGGGAATTGTTTCATACTCCATGACTCCCTCATTGATTTAAGATATGTTCATGAATCCTTATTAATTTACCAAGTATCAAATGATTTTCCCTTTAAAGTTAGAAATTAAATATTATAATTTATAAAATTTAGAATCATCTGTATGTATCTGATGTAACACCCCAGGATTTCATAGTATGTTATCTCTTTGAAGTAATTCAATAGCTTGCGCCACACGCAACATTGAGTTCGAGCGCACCACGACTTACTAAATAAATCATTAAAAAAGAGTTTGTGAATGGTATTAACTGCATTTTGAATTTAATATACTCCATATGATTTTAAAATCCATATTATGTGTTTCTTAGACATAATAGAAGAACAAATTCAATTTTTCATATAAAAGAATTATTTTTCCAAAAATGCAATTTTATCACCATTTAGAGGAGAACCCTTTTTAAATCCAATATTTGACACATTTATATATTCAATTTTACAAAAAAAATCTTCTTCCATATAAGTGGGACATAAAAATTTAGTTTGGATAAATATTTGGTGTCTTCGGATAACTTTCATATTTTGATGAATAGTGAAAAATACTAAATTTTAATTGAAAACAATTTTTTTATTCAAAATAATTTATATTTTTAAATTATAGATATAAATGGTTTTGAAGTATAATTAGAATTTATTTTTATCATTTAATCCAATTTTATTCATTATATGTAATTTTACATTTAAATTGGACATAAACACATATCAATCTTTTGATAGTTTTTACTTCTCAATAACCTGCTTTCTGGTTTTGACAATGTGAATTAATTTTAAATTAATTAAAGAAACATATATGTTTTGAATTTGGTAAAATAGAAATCATTTTTGAATTTTTAATATCAAAATTATATTAGGGTGAGTTTTTGTTATTTTTCTGAAAACATTCAATTTTTGATGAATAGTGAAAAATATTGCATAGTACATAAAAACCCACTTTTTCATTTAAATAATTATTTTTAACTAAAAATTTATTTTAAATTCTAAATAGACACATAATACCTATATTAGTTCAATTTAATTCATTGGATTAATTTTATAATAAAATTAGATATATAAAATTTTATTGAATTTTTTAACGACTTTTACCAACCTTTTAGGAACATCTGCAAATTTGCATAAAATGTAATTTTACCACTTCCGTTAATTGAATTTAAAAAAACAAGAGACACGAATGACATAAGTAAGTAAAATGTGGTTAAATATTATGAAAATAATTTTTGGTGAATAGTAACTTTTGAATTTTATTTACCACGGTTAAAATTAAATAGGGTAATTAAAGGTAAAAATGATATTATAATTACTCCAATGCATGTACTAATTTATTAGATAAGTGAACTTAGACAAAAATAAACCTTAGGAAAAAAACATGATCCTTTTTTATCCACCTGGATTAGATTAGGACATTTATTATATTTTATTTAAAGAAGTGTTAAAAGTGTTAAATTCAAATTTTATTAACTAAACAATTTTTAATATAGAGTTATAAATAAAATAAATTCGACTATAAATATTCATTTGAAAGATAAAAAAATATTTCCTACATCATGGTATTTTATTTATAATTTTTAAACATTTAATCATTAAATTTATTTATGAAACAATGATGGTGGAGTAATTACCTTATTAATGAAAGATTAAAATAATAGATTTTATAAATATAAACATAATTGTAAATTGAGACTTTTGATGTCCTCCATGAATTTTATAGGTGAATATGACATTTTAGGGTTGATTTAAGGTATTTTTTAAAGTAATAAAGTTTTTTTGACTTTCTAAAAAACCAAATACTAAATAATGTCAAAATTGACATTGATGAGTTTTTAAAACAAATACTATATTATTATATGATATAATATTCCCAAAAATATAAATTTAGGAAAATGACTTATATAATTATAGATATGTCATTAATAAACCACATTAAGTTCTCTTGGCATTTTATAATCAGTTTATTAACCATGTAATATAAAAATACAAGAATACATGGTAAAAGTTAAACTATTTAACGAAGAGTTAATTTAAAAGATAAGGTTAATATGGTGATCTAAACTTGTCTAAAACCTATTGGTTGATAGTATTTAGACCCATAACCACCTTATACACGAAATAAATCAATTTATATCCATTATAAACTGAAAAGGATTTTATAATAAAATGATATTTCAAGCTTTTCCTAAAGTGCCGCTCACCTCTCTTATAAAAGGGTACTACCCATCCTCTTAATTTCACACATAAAAACCCATTTTTATTAGTCAAACCATGCTCAAATACCCTCCCAAATTCCCTAACATCAACTTAGAGGCCTTAACTTGATCATAAATCCAACCTAAAGATCCATTTTGTTCAAATCAAAAGGGAACACCCGAATAAGAGGTAATTATTTTATCACCTCTTTCAAAGTTCTTTTATTCTTCCACTTACTCTTTCTTGGTTGTTTCCATAACAAAATAATAACTCCAGTAACTTATACATATTTATATGTTATGATAAATATGGTACAACCATATTCATTATTCTATCCATCCTATGAATGAAAAATTCACCATACGTGCGTACTTACAGCTTATCGTCTCCACGTCGTGGTGTAGTTTGTTATTCAAGGCTTCATTATTTGGATGGGTATAATATTGAGTATAATTGATGTAAATAATAAATATAACATATTTAATTATTTTTTAAATATAATATTCCATCCAATTACATATGATTTCAGTATCAATAAAATGATATCGTCGCTCGTACGTGCGTACGACTTACCACCTCCACAACAAGATGAGATTCATTTCCATGTTCACCATTCAACGATGATTATGAAAATATATATTATTAATAATTATGTAACATATGAAATAATAATGCTACTGGAATTATATATATATCTGTGTGTGTGTGTGTGTATTTACATATATCTCATTCACTTACTTGCATTCAATACGATATGAAAACGGAAACAACGTTTTTGTGTACGTACGGCTTACCATCTCCAAAATTGGTGTTTACCCTTTCATATATCTATATATTATACATAATTATTTTATGAATATATATGATACATAAATAATTTTTTATATTCTGGAAGTAATTAAATCATGATATAAGTGATACGATCAAGAGTAAGAAGTTAAAACACGTATGATAAAGAAAGTGATTATTATCCGAAATGTTATTTTAAAATGGAAATTATTATTAAATGATTAGTATAAAGTCATAAATGAATCAAGTATAAAATAATAAATATGAATATGGATCTGGTATAATTTAATAAAATACTATGATAATTATATAGTAGGTTAAACATACCCTCGACCAAAGGAAAGTACAAGGTGACGGTTAATTCCTTAATATCATTATTATCCGAGATTGTTTATGTGTAAGTATTTACTGGGTCATATTTTTCATCCATATACATGTTCCATAAAAAAAATTAAAAGAAATATTTAAAGATTTTTTGGAAGGTACTCTTTAGAAATATCATCATTTTAAATGTTTTAATTATTTATATTTCTAAATCATTTTCATTAATCTCCATGTTTTAAAAATTATATTAAGGATTTATTTATATAGACATGATTGTTTTAAAATGTTAATTCCTTTCAAAAGTTTCAATGTGGTATGAGACACTTTGATTCAAAAATATATTTCAAATGGATTCCTTTATAAATGTGTGACTTTTAAATGATTTCAAAAAAAGATAAATTTCTCTCAGAGTTTTACTGATCATTTCAACTATGTCGACATCCTTTACTGAATATTATTATTTATTGGGGTTGATTTATTACAATACAATCTTCCCTATTGTATTAAATGACTTATGATATGTTTGACTGTGGATGTGCTATTTTTATACCATTCATGGTATATGGTTAATGTGTTGAAATTTTGTATGAAAGTTTTAATACAAATGATTATGTTACATTTCAACATTTTCATATGAGGAATGCATTGGACTTAGTAAGTGACCGGTGGAGCCTGATATATCTCATTGATGTATCCGTAGGTCTCATGAGACAAATCAGTTTCTTGGCACAAGGCCTTGACAAAATTTTTATTTGTAATCTTGTCCCGAGGCCTTGACTATGTGGTTATGATGTCCGGCATTATGCATTCCCTCATTATGAAATTAGTTATTACATGTGATTATTCGACTAGCAGAATATCCATTTCCATGTTTATATGGTAATTTTTTATTTATTTTTTCCATATTATGTTCAAGATTATGTTTAAAAAGGCTGTTGTTTTAATTACACATCTTACTTTAAAATTTTATAGATTCTTCTAAATTATTTACCCTTATGGAGCATTTGATCTCATCCCTCTATTATGTTTTATTTTTCCAGGATGCCAAGAAGTGTATTATGATTTATATGCAGGTTTAAGCTAGAATAATAATGGAATCTTAAAAGGATTTTCTATGTTGTATTTTATGTTAGAAATTATAATGTAATGTTCATGTATGTAATCTATTTTCAAAGACTGCTAAACTGATTGGTCCTTCATGACTTGATTCCATGTAATAATGCCAATGTATTAAAATAATGCACTGACTCTGGGCTTTTGGGGTCGGGGCATTATAATTGGTATCAAAGGATGTTTAGTACAAACCCTGGAAACTAGATTTATATAAACTCTGATTAGATAACATTACCCTAAGATAGACTTTTAGGATTAGTATAGAAGAACATCTAAAAATTTTGACAGTGTAAATATTATGTGAGTTTTCTAAGAATATACATCCCTGTCTGGATACAAACAGGTAGAGGTGGCTCTGGCAGAGATGTGCCTAGGAGTGAAAACTCCAACAAGGAGTTTCGGGCTTGACCTGGGGTATCCTGGTACATGACAATAGGACTTTCTGCACTCTTGGTATTGACACTCCAGGGCGGTATTCTTTGGATAATTCACATTTTCATTACAAATCATTATGAAGGATTTATGATTAAATATGTTGGCAAAGAAACCCATGTTATGATTATGAGACTGGATGTGTGTAAATCTTCCATTAATGATAATAATTTATATAGTTTTTTTATTATACATTATGATATGATCTAACCTAGTGTATGCCGTCATTTATAAATGGCTCCCAGTATGAGTAATGTGAACACCAGCAATATGCAGGATCCAAAGAGTAAGAAGGATCGTATATTTATTGGTCTTAACCCAACATTTATGAGTGAAATAGTGTCCCACACATTCTCATCATATAAAGAAATAATATCATGTGTTAATAAGATAAGTAAATAATTCTTTGAGTCATATGGCTTTGAAGGGAAGCCAGAGAAGAAAAGGATGGTATAGAGAAAGATAGATAAAGGGCAAAAGGGAAAGAATAATTTTCCTTTATGTCATAACTGTGGAAAGAATCAGCTTGCTAAATTTGTGAATGGAATAAGAGTATATTAATAAGCGTGGAGAAAAATGACACCACGTTTGTGATTTAAAGGGTAGGAAAAAGGTTTCAAATGTACAATAATTCATCTACAAGGAGTTGGGATGCTACATGAATCAATATCCAAATCATCAAAGTATGCCCCAAATGATGCTATTGGATAATAATAATAATGTTGTGATGCTACCGCAGATGAATAGTAATGAATAGTGTTATTATGTTGTTATTAAATAATTATGTCATTTGAGGGTTGTATTGGAGATTTACTAGTTATATGAATTATGTAAATAAATAAGGATTTTACTGTATTACTATTTCATTAAGGATTTGAGATTATATGGTTCTAAGAAAAGTGACTCAATTTCAAGTTAAACATTTTGGAAAATAAATGGTTTAAGGAAAGATAAACCTTAATATGGTTCTGATACTAGGGTAGTGATTTTGGATTAAGATATGATTGATTTGGATAAATTATATTGGATATTATTGACTACTTTTAAACTGATTAATGATTTGTATATTCCATCATTGTTGGAGTTTACAACATTTATGGATTTAATGAGTATATTCAGTATTCTATGTTTTACGAAGTAATAAGGAAGAATTAATGTATTCAATATGGTTTTATGGAAGTTTATGTTGTCACCATGTTTTAATAGAATACATGATGAAGGAATTCACATGTTGTTATGTTATAAAATATATCTTCATTATCTTATATTTACCTTCCTTATAAATTTTGTACTATGAGTTTGGACAAAAGTATTTTTGATAATTATAAAGATTGGAATGAATTATGTTGAACATTGGATAATATTGTCTAAAGTTAAAAAATTTCTTATGATTATTTTTGGATTGTTATAAAAAGGACAACCTGGAGGTCGGGCGACAACCCGTCACGTCTGGTAAGGCAGTGAGACTTGAACCCGTAACCGAAGGGCGACAATGGTGTGTCACCTACCACTGGCCTACATGATGTCCTGGTTTGTATAATATAGTTTTTTTAAATGGTATGAAATATGAATTATAAATTCATTTTTTTTGAAACCCTATACTATTAGGTTAAATAGAATATTTTTGAGTTCTATTATCTTTTGGAGTGAAAGATGAGTTTGTGCTAAAAATTATTTAAAGGATGTAACTCTACTTGTCAAGTATTATTTTTGTTATTCTATGCAGAAATTAATTCTTAAACATTAGGTAATGCAAACTAAAACATTAAATTTGGTATCCTAATACCTTATGTTTTGTTGAACCGGTGATATTTTAAATCATCGTAGATTTACGACTTTGAGGCCCTAAATTTTCCATTTATTATTCAATTTTTTGTTATTGATGACCTCAATCACTCCCTATAAATATTTACGTTTTCCCTCTAGTTATGAGTCTCTCATTTCCACCAATTTTCTTCTATTCAAAACACTAATTTTATGGTGACTTTTTCATTTCCCTTTCTCTCTTATTAAGACTAAATTTTAGTAACCCTATTTCAGATGTGGGTTTTCCACAAATGTATTTTCTATTTTCAACCTTATATTTTGGAAGAAAAATTTCAAATTTAGAGGATTAAATTTATTCAAGGAGAGGATAATTTAACACCCCATGATTTCATAGTATGATATCTCTTTGAAGTAATTCAATATCTTGTGTCACACACAACACAGAGTTCAAGCGCACCACGACTTACCAAACTAGACATTCAAAAAGAGGTTATGAATAATATTAACTTCATTTATAATTTTATATTCTATCTATGATTTTAACCTATATATTAAGTGTTTCATAGACATAATATATAAAAAAATTCAATTTTTCAGATAAATGAAGTATTTCTCAAAAAATGCAATTTTACCGCCTTTTAATGGATAACCCTTATTAAATCCAATATTTGACACTTTTATATATTAAATTTTATAAAATAAACTTCTTACATAGAATCAAGACATAAAAATTTAGTTTGGATAAATTTTTTGTTTTTTTTTGATAACTTTCATACTTTAATGAATGGTGAAAAATACTATATTTTAATTGAAAACAAATTTTTTATTAAAAATAATTTATAGTGTTAAATTATATATTTGAATGGTTTTGAAGTATAATTAGATTGTATTTTTATCATTTAATCCAATGTTGGTCATTTTAAGTAATTTTACATTTAAATTGCACATAAACACATATCAATCTTTTGATAGTTTTTACTTCTCAAAAACCCGCTTTATGGTTTTGACAACGTAAATTAATTTGCAATTAATTAATGAAACTTTTATGTTTTTAAATTGGTAAAATAGAAATAATTTTTGAATTTTTAATATCAAAATTATATTAGGGTGAATTTTAGGTATTTTTTCTGAAAACATTCAATTTTTGATGAATAGTGAAAAATACTACATAGTATATAAAAACCATCATTTTCATTTAAATAATTAATTTTATTTAACAATTTATTTTAAAGTCAAAATAGATATATAATACCTATATTATTCCAATGTAATTCATTGGATTAATTTTATAATAGGATTTGATATATAAAATTTTATTTAATTTTTTAACATCTTTTACCCACCTTCTAGGCACATTTGAAAATTTGCATAAAACATAATTTTACCGCTTCTATAAATTAAATTTCAAAAATCCAAGAGACATGATTGTAATCATTATGTAAAATTTTGTTCAATAGGATGAAAATAATTTTTGGTGAATAGTAACTTTTGAATTTTATTTACCACGGTTAAAAGTAAATAGTGTAATTAAAGGTAAAAATGATATTATAATTACTCCAACACATGTACTAATTCTATTGGATAAGTGTATTTAGACCAAAATCAACATTAGGACAAAAATATTATCCTTTTTGATCCACTTGGACTAGATTATTACATTTATTATATTTTATTTAAAAAGGTGTCAAAAGTGTTAAATCCAAATTTTATTAAATAAAAAAAATTTAATATAGAGTTATACGTAAGATAAATTCGACTATAAATATTCATTAGAACGATAAAAATATTTCCTACAACATGGTATTTTATTTAAAATTTTTACAAATTTAATAATTAAATTTATTTATGAAACAATGATGGTTCAGTAATTAACTTATTAATGACAGAAAAAAATTGATTTTATAAATATAAAAAAATGTAAATTGATAATTTTGATGTCCACCAATTTTTTAAGTGAATATAAAATTTTAGGGTTGATTTAATGTATTTTTTCTAAGTAATCAAGTTTTTTTTGACTTTCACAAAAACCAAATACTAAATAGCGTCAAAATTGACATAAATGAGTTTTTAAAACAAATCCTATATTATTAAAAGATATAATATTCTTAAAAATATATGGTTCGACCAAAGGGATTATATAATTATATATATTTCATTACTAAACCACTTTAGGTTCTCTTTTCATTTTATAGTATGTTCATAAACTATGTAATATAAAAATACAAGAAGACATGGTAAAAGTTAAACTATTTAACTAAGAGTTAAATATAAAAGATAATGTTAATATAGTGACCTAAACTTGTCTAAAACCTATTGTTGGAGAGGATTGAGATCCATCCCAACCTTTTTCTCTAAATAAATCCATTTTGAGCCGTTATAAACCGAAAATGATTTTACAATAAAATACTATTTCAAGCTTTTCCTAAAGTGCCTCTCACCTCTCTTGTAAAAGGGTACTACTCCTCTTAATTTCACACCTCCAAAGCCCTTTTTCTCAGTCAAACCCTACTCAAATCTCCTCCAAACATCCCTTAATTCAACTTAGAGGCATTAACTTGATCAGAAAGCCAACCTAAAGATCCCTTTTGTTGAAATCAAAAGGAAACACTCGAAGACGAGGTAATTATGTTATCACCTCTTTCAAAGTTCTTTTCTTCTTCCACTTACTCTTTCTTGGTTCTTTCAATACCAAAATAATAAATCCAGTACCTTATACATAATAAGATATTATTATAAATATGGTACAACTATATTCATTATTCTATCAATCCTATGAATGACAAAGTCACCATACGTGCGTACATACAGCTTACCGTCTCCATGTTGTGGTGTAGTTTCTTATTCAACACTTCATTATTTAGATGGGTATAATAATGAGTATAATTGATTTAAATAATAAATATAACAAGTTAATTATTATTTATATATAATATACCATCCAATTACATACTATTTAACCATCAATATAATGATATCGTCGCTCGTGCGTACGTACGACTTACCGTCTCCACGACGCCATGAGATTCATTTCCACGTTCACCATTCAACGATGATTATAAAAATATATATTATTAATAATTATGTAAAATATGAAATAATAATTCTACTATATATTTTTGTGTGTGTGTGTGTGTTTTTACATATATCTCATTCACTTACTTCCGTTCAATACAATATGAAAACGGAAACAATGTTTATGCATACGTACTACTTACTGTCTCCATAAACTGTGTTTTCAATATCATATATATATATATATTATACATTGTTATATTATGAATATATATGATACATAAAAAACTTTTTATATTCTGGAAGCAATTAGATCATGATATAAGTGATACGATTGAGAATAAGAAGTTAAAACACGTATGATAAAGAAAGCGATTATTACCTGAAATGTTATTTTAATATATAAATTATTATTAAATAAGTAGTATAAAGTCATAAATGAATCAAGTATGAAATAATAAATATTAATATGGTTCTATTATAATTTAATAACATAGTATGGTAATTATACAGGAGGTTAAACATACCCTCGACCAAAGGAAAGTACACGGTAAGGGTTAATTCCTCAATCTCATTATTATCTGAGATTATTTATGTGTTAGTATTTACTGGTAAATATTTATAATCCATGAAAATTTTTTATAAAAAAAATTTAAAAATAATGATTAATGTATTTTTTTAAGGAACTCTTTAGCAAGAACAACATTTTAAATGTTTTAATTATTTATATTTCTAAATCTTTTTAATTAATGTTGAGGTTTTAAAAATTATTTTTAAGGATTTATTTATATGTACATGAGTTTTTTAAAATGTTAATTCCTTTCAAAAGTTTAAAATTGGTATGGGACACTTTGATTCAAAAATATATTTTTAATTAATTCCATTATAAATGTGTAACTTTTAAATGATTTCACAAAAATGGATATTTCTCTCAAAGAGTTTAACTGATCATTTTCAACTATATAAACATCCTTTACTGAATATTATTCTTGATTGAGGTTGATTTATTATAATAAAATCTTCCATATTTTATTAAATGAGTTTTAATATGTTTGACTGTGGATGTGCTATTTTTATACCATTCATGGTTTATGGTTAAAGTATTGACATTTCGTATGCTAGTTTTAATACGAATGTTTATGTTATCTTTCAACATTTTCATATGAGGAATGCATTAGACTTAGTAAGTGATAGGTGGAGCCCATTATAGCTTCTCAATGCATCGGTAGGTCTCATGAGACAAATTAGTGTCTTGGCACATGGCCTTGAAAAAGTTTTTATTTATAGACTTGGCACGAGGCCTTGACTAAGTGGTTATGATGTCTAGCATTATGCATTCCCTCATTATGAAATTAGTTATTACATGTGACTATTCGACTAGTGGAATATCCATGTGCATGTTTATATGGTAATGTTTGATTTATTTTTTCCATATTATGTTCAAGATTATGTTAAAAAAGTTTTTGGTTTTTATTACAAGTCTTACCATAAAATTTTATAGCTTATGTTAAATTATTTACCCTTACTAAGAATCTAAACTCATCCCTTTCTTATGTTTTATTTTCCCAAGATGCCAAAAAGTGTATTATTATTTATATGTAGGTTTAAGTTAGAAGAATAATAGAATTACAAAAGTATTATCTATTTTTTATTTTATGTTATAAATTGTAATGTAAAGTTTATGTATGTAATCTATTTTCTAAGATTGATAAATTGATCGGTCCTTCGGTTCTTGATTCCTTATAATCATGCCAATGTATTAAAATAACGCACCGGCTCTGGGCTTCTGGGGTATGAGAATTACATCTAAGGTTATTCATCAGTGGAGACATCTGTATATATCTGATGTTCTCTATCAATGTTATCCTCTTGTATACTATTTAGAGATTCTTTGGACATTATTATGACTATACTGGTTTTAAATTCCCACAGTGAGGCACTCTAGAATTTACTGTCATCTAGGTAGACAAAAAGGTTACTCTGGAATTTATCATCCTATAGGGAGATGAAAGATGTTTTGATGTTGGGATCGAACATATGGATGGGATAACTATATATAATTGTGAAAGGAATTGGAACCCATGTAATTCGAGTGCAGGACTTATGCTAAAGAATCCCAAATAACCTGGAATGGATATGAGTTTCCATGTTCAATTAGACCCTGTTGGGAATAAGGCCTAGAAAAGACATGGTTGGTTTGGGTTATCGAGTTTGAAACCCAGGTATACTTCCTATGTATCCCATTTGGATGGGAATCAATGCCCACATAGTTCGGTGAATCTCACAGGAGAGTATAGTCCTTTGAGAGAAATGATTTTGGGCTTACTTCTGAAGAGGATTCCTTTGAAAGAGGTTTCATGAGGGATGTCTTCACTAATATAGATTTGGGGGATTTAATCATGGATTACTCATAAGAAGGATTCTTGGATTGAGGGAATTATGATTGAGGTTAATTCCTAAAGAGGGTTCCCCTTGAAAATTGGGGGTTGGATTGGGACTAACCCCAAAGGAGGGTTTTCCTTGAGATCGGGCCTTAGGTTGGTGTCTTACATATCCTAGTTAGAGCAGGAATCAATGTTCTCATAGTTTAATAAATGTGGTGGATTAGGTAGATATTTTGATCATCATAAGTCTCTAATCCCATGTGATTCATTCTTAGTGTGAGAAATAAGAGGATGTGTAATATTTAAAAAAGGCACACACTTTCCCCACCCTCCAGTGGAAGAGGTCTGGGTGACCATGGAAGAGGTTGTGGCTATAAACCTTCCCTCTTTTCAATTTCATTTATCCTGAAAAGGGATGAAATTGAAGGATCTGGTGGTGGTAGATAGGAGAAAGACTACAACCTCTTACATGAAAGGATAGGGGCTTACACTAGGATGGATTCCCTAAAATTGGTATCATATTGTGGAGGGCGACTTATCCTTTTTTCAAAAGGAAAAGGAAGTGTGAACCGTACCCTCCCTACTAGGGACTGGATGCTTCAGGTCTTAGAGACAAGAAGGGAAGGACACAATTCAATCCCCTAAATCTGAGACAGGGAAGTCCTCAACGCTATTTCTAGGATAAGGCTCCTCATGACTGTGGAAATAAAAATCTTTAGGAATAATGAGAACCATAACCCTCTAACAGGACAAGTGCAGGGAACCTCTAACTGTAGAAATACAAATCCAAATGGAAGACACACTGATGTACCTTTCGCTAAGGTTTTTTAGATTAGGAGGTCTTGGTGGAGGTTTCAACTAGATCTCATTCAGACAAGGGATCTAAGGAAGGATATTCCCCATCATGGGTGGCTTTAGAGTGGGCTTAAAAGGTGGAACATGAAGGCTCTATTATACAGTTATGCCGCACAGATATGTTGTGCAGATATGTCGTGCAGGTCTGTCGCACAGTTCCTAGGTGGAATTTAAAAAAATTCTTAACAGAGGATATATAAGCCAATGAAAGATTTATATACCTTAAGCAATGGACTATGAGGACAAAAAAACATATATTTGGTTTTAACCTAAGCACCATGGGTGTCCCTTGATGTCCTTGTAAGAGTCCTTCATTGGTCTTTCCATAAGGAATGAACCTTGTGTAGGTGTATTCTTGTTTATTGAAGAAGTGTCCTTAATCGGATGTTTTTTATTTCAAAATATAAAAGGACTATGATCTTGCTTATCCCTTTTAATTCGTTAATCTATCATGTTTTAGAGATCTACATAAGAAAATTCAGGGGACCTGGGAAAAGTAGTTATGCAATGAGAGCTCTGGGAGTTCTTCTTAATTTTTGGTTGTTGAAATTGGGAGCTCAAGGGTCCTATTTATAGGCAAGGAGGGGGGTTGGTCAAATTAATTCATTATCATAGGTGGTTGGCATAGCTCCACAATGTTGTTCTCCCATGAAGAGGTGCAAAAAATTACACTACCGCATTGGTCCTCGACATAGGTCCTTATCCTAGGTCCTCGATGTAAGGGGTGGCACATTGAGCTGCACGGGTAGGACCTGTGTTGGCCTCTTTATGTGTAGGTGGTATGCGTAGGTGTACCACGTAGGGGGGGCTAGTCAAAAAACCTTGGTGAAAATACTTCTCCATATCATGAGGGTTGCGCCCTTGTACCCCTATTTGGGATCAGTGTCGAGATGTGGTCTTGACCCTTCAGGATGGGGCCTTTGTTACCATCACTAACCCCATGAAAAATGTAGAGTCTCACTATGAACTTTTTGTTCCTGGTTGAGGAAAGTTTTTGTTTCATCAAATGGAAATCCAATATGATACTTCCTCCATAAAGATGCATTTTACTCAAACATATCATTTACTATCTAAGTGGGATTCACAACTTCATTTATGTGGAAAAGTGCATTGAACACATTTCAGGGTGTCTAAACTAGTACATCTCAATTCTAATTTGAGTAGACTTTGTTCACCCTCAAGGGTACATCCTGGTAATATAAATCAATCAAGTCAACTAATTTTTAGGCAAGATAAAAGTATGAAATTTCAAAAAATTATTTATAATTCAAACCAGAAATGAAAGAGAACAAAAATTAAACAAGTTATAAATGAAAAAAATATATAAATGAAATAATACAAAGGTGAAAAAACCTGAATATGAAATTTGGAAATATCAAGTACCATAGTCAGTATATCATCTGGAAAAGTGAATGTATAAGAAACACCAAAAAGAATCCAAGGTTCACTATAAAATTCAACCCAAGTTATCACACGATACACTGTGTCAACATAGGGTTTCCCTAATAAGTTCATTGATGCACAAGATGTAATGGAATGTTCATATAGATACTCAACTTGTGGAAAGAACCCCAATAACAACACCAAATTTCACATAATACCACCAGCACTTGACCACTATTTCCTATGAGTGGGTTGTGGCACTCTATTACCTCAAAGTATATCCCTACCCAATTAAAGGTTTGAACATCAAATGACGACACATCATGCGGTATATTATCAATGTCTTTTTGAAAATTCTAACTAAAAGACATTCCATTTTGAATCCTCTGATAGGTATGTTGGGGTTGTTCAATAAAGTACTTCACACATATATAAAATTCCTCTTGTACTGGCCCTATGATCCTCATTTTACGCACACCTTAGAAGATCCCATTTATGTACTCTATAATATTTTTGGTCATATGGACATATATACTACCACCATAATATGATAATTACCATTTCTCCTATGAAATATTCATCATATAATCATATACATATTTATTATCCCTTCAAATTTATTCAAGTCACTAATAAATTTTCCTTGTTGGCATTTATATGATAAAACCATAAGATAACAGGGTTTTTAAAAGGATATTAATTTTTTTTGAAAAACATATAAGTTTTAGAAGACATATCCAACATGATGATTTATATCTTTATTAACCCATATCTGAAATTCTTATGCACATTACAAGAAACATGTATAAAGAAATATAGATGATAAATAATTGATTCTCACCATGAAAGTCCATTATTGTCAACAACCTCTATAATCGCTCGATAGTGATTAGATATTAGATATTCTCTTTTTATTTTTGTAACATTAATGCGTATACAGGCCAAAGACAAACTCCATGATTCGAAATAAACCTTTTCGATAATGGAAAATGAAAGTGGTAGAGTAGAATGCATAAATTCTAGTGTGGAAATAATAAGTAGAATAAATTTGTACTTTCTATAATGAAAAGTTCCATCGACTTGAATAGATTATTTTTAATAATAAAAATAAGATATGCATGGCCTTAATTTCCAAAATATCATTTGGATCTTCACCTTTGTTTGATTTTATCTTTGATGTAGAGAGACTTACTCAATAGTTTCCAAATAATAAATAACATGGTTATTGAGAGACAAAAATCCTATTACTTTCGGTAACACAACATATGATTCATCCCAATAACCATAAACATTCAAAATTACATTTTTTTTATTCCAATCATTTACATAGGATATATTGTATTTAAAAAATTGTTTTATTCATTTTTGGACAAGGGATATAATAACATCTTGACACGTTCATATCATCTCTACAATAACAGTCGATCTAAACTTTTCATCGAGTGAAGAGTGATCCTACAACAAGTTTAGATATACATAAGTATGTGGGCCTTATAACTTAGTTATATTCCAAAATAAAAAAAATTATCATATATTTCATTCATTAGAAATTTACATTATTTTCATTATTTTTCACAACGAATGAGGTATTTTTCTTTCAGGGAATCATCAACCACAAATAAAAAATTTCACTCTATGTGGTATTGCTTCATCACATTTTTCAATGCACTATTAATTTCAAACTCTTATCTAATATGTATAGTGTTATCAGTTGATGCATATGTGTTACCTATAATTATAGGGAATTCAGTAGTTGGTGCAATGACATCCCAATCAAAATATTGTGCATGTAAAATCCCATTGACTAAGGAAGTCAATAATATAGGATGATTAACACTTACATATTGTTTCATATCTATCAAAGAAACCTCAAAAGTTTCATTCCCAAAATCATCCTCACATACATCATCTCCAATTGAATCATTAGATACTTACTCATCAAATAAATTATCATTCATTAAATTTGGAGTATCGATGGGGATGTTCCCCATTGTTCATTCCATATTCTGATCATCTTCTTCATAATCCTTTTTTTATTATAGGTTCCATAATAGAAGATATTGAACGTTAATGTTTTGAAGGACTAACTTTAATAAATCTCCCATAACATGGCTTTATAGTAGTAGGTCACACCTCATAAATAACTAGAATAGCCATATATAATTCCATTAAACCATTGTTGCACTATTTCCTACACAATGATGATGCCTCCACCAAATACTCTTCATCAAGTAGATCATAATCAATGTTCCATATACAACCAGCATATTGAAATTGTCGATATATAATTGAAGTAATTACTTGATCATGAATTAGTTTTAAGAGACTATGAATCTTCCTACTAAATTCATTCAATGTCACACATTCATGAATATTTTCCACTCATGTAGGTGGAAAACTATATCTAGAACCCTGAAAAGTATAAATTTTCTCACTATTGTAGTATATTGACACAAAAAATGGTTACATATAAAGAAATTTTAATTAAATGTTAGATATGTTTATATTAAATCATTAAATGTTTAACATGTTTTAATTATTTATGATCAAACAATTGTGACTTAATCTAGATACTTTTTCTATAAGTAGATTTATCATTATTTGATAAACCAACCAAAACCTAGGGGGAACTCCTATAACATCAATTATCATAGATTTCAACCACCATTGATTTCCTTTCAGTCATGGAATAAAAATACAACATCAAACAACAAATCCTCTTATTGAAATCTATTTTATTAAAAAATTCTCACATTCAAGTAAGGGGTTTATGGGTTTTGGATACATAACATTTTTACATGTATATATAGCTCCTTAAATACTTAGAGAGAGGAATGACATGTAGATAATAAATGAGGAAAATAAAATAAAATAATTACAAATTATAAAATCAAATCTAAAAAACATGACATGAAATGTCAATCATACAGTGGTTGGATATCTCATGGTCAGTCGATTATTAAAAATTAAATAATCACATAAATAAATACAATATGAAATTTTAATCATGCATTGGTTGGTCATCTTAAGATCATTCATCATACAATACTATTAAAATGTGTTTTTGGGATACTTATTATGTTCTGCATATTGTAACTTTACCTATAAATAAATCTAATAAATAATATTATATATATATATAGCTATTTATATTTATACGTTCAAAAAGATTTTCCACTCTTGTACGTGGAAAACTATAGATATAACCCATATAGATATAAATAATCTCACCATTGAAGTATATTGAAAAATATGTGATTACCTAGAAATAAAATTTTAAATATATATATATATATACTACATCAATAATTTTTTAACATGTTTTAATTAGTTATAATTAAATAATTTTTACCTGATCTTGAGAATTTTTCTATAAATTGGTTTATCATTATTTCATAAACCAACCAAAACCTGGGGAGAACTCTTGGAGCCTCTATTATCTCTGATTTCATCAACCACTAGTGTACTTTCATTCATGGTTTAAAAATACTACATCGAACAACAATGCCTCTTCTTAAATGACATTTTATTATAATGTTTCTGACATACAAGTGAGGGGTTTGAGGGTTTGGGACACATTACATTTTTATGAAGACACATAGGTCATTACATACTTAGAGATTAGGATAAGACATAGGTTATCAATGAGTAAAAGAAAAATCAATTATTATAAATTATATAACCATATAAAAAAATTCAATATGAAATTTCAATAATATATTGATCAGTCACCTCAAGATCAATCCTCACACAATACTCTTGACATGTTTTTTAAGATACATATTATGTTATACATATTGTAGCTTTACATATAACTACATATAATAATTAATTAATATCTACATATATATATACATCTATTTATATTAAATATTTTTAAATATCAATATATGTGTGTGTGTGAATTTTTGTATTTAATTTTTTCCTTTAAATATACCTAATATTATTTTTCAAATATTATATTAAAATAATATAACATATATTATCCCAGTAATGATATGAATTTTTTCAATCTATTTAGGATATAAATGTTTGTATGTAATGATTAATACTAATATTTTTTTAAAAATAATTATTTAGAATACTTCCATTTATCTATGCGTCCAATTATATATTGTATATTTATTTAATTTTCAATCTACTATATATATATATAATTAATTATATTCAATTGTATTTATTAATGTTTTAAAATATAATTATATATATATATTCGTAAAAAAATAGTTTCCTAAATAAAAAATATTTTTATTTTATATATAACTACTCAAAATAAAATTAATATTAATTTTTTTAAAATTAAATTAACAAAGGTAATATAATCTACATTTAAATAACCAATAATATATTATAAACTTATATAAATTTAAATATAACAAAATTAGTTAATCATTTATACTTTTCCTGAAGTAAGTATACATCCCAAAATTTAAATAATTATATTTTATACATAATTACTTGGAAAATTAATTATTTATAATTAATATAATTTAAAAATTATTATTAGTAGTAAATAAAGTTAGCTTCATTAAAAAAATAATATCATTATAAATATTGAATAATATATTTTATATTTAAATAAATTTAAATTAGAAAATAATATAACACACACAAATAATTATATTCAAATAAATTTTAATACTTTTTATATATAATTTTTAATATTATAATTTTTAGAAAATATTTTGGTAGATTCACTTTATTTATCTATGTATTGAATATTATATTTTAAATTTGTTTTAATTTAAAAATACTATATAATATAATATATATAAATATACATATTTTCAAATCTAATTATCCATTTTTTAAATTAAAAATATATACATTTGTTAAAAAATAATATTTCCCTAAATATAAATTATATTATATTATATGTAAAATTTAAATTATGCAAACACATTATTTAAATTTGATAAATCATTCAATATAAATTAAGTCATACAAATTATAATAATTCAAAAATAAATTAAATCATACAAAGAACAATAATCCATACATTAATACAACAATACAATTTAAATAAATAAATCATGCAAATAAAATTAATAAAAAATAAGAAAATTAATAATATTAAATAGAAAATTTACCTTTATAAAAGTAGACATATATGTTCATAAAGAGATATGATAGATCTTCAATAGAAAATATAAGGTAAAAATAAATGAAATGGAGAGTGGAGGCCTTCATTTATAAGTTTTTTCAGTAGGGTCCATGAACTCTTTTCACCCTTCCTTTGTAAACATTACAAAGGACATGTGAATGGGGTTTATGTTTCTTATCATTCCCCCGTGGAAATTTGAAACCTGTTCACACTTCCCTATGAACTAGGGAAGCATGAATAGGTTCCAAACCTCCATTGTCCCATTTTTTAAAATACAAGAAACCCTATCCCATTTTCTTTTCTTTAACAAAATTAAACATTTGAAAATAAATCACCTAAAATGTGTGATATATGGACGAGGGAGATATTCTTACTGTTGTAAATGTGCAACCAAAAGCAGTTTCATCTATGGGATTGCTCTGTGATGAATTATGGAGAGATAACATATGTATTGGAGATCACTTTCTTGGGTTTTTTTTCTTGGGTTGTATGGATCATGGTTTCCTTATGTGTACCACCCTGGCCCCAGAAGCCCAGAGTCGGTGCATTATTACGTATCATTGGCATGATCATGAAAGGTCAAGTCTTGAAAGACCGATTAGTTTAGTAGACTTTAAAGAACTAGATACATTAGTAAGGTTAACATTACCTCATAAAATAGAAAATTACAACAACATTGTCTCCATAGACAACACTAAGATCCCATAGACTATCCCTGCAGGCCAGTCATAATATACTTCTTCGCATCATGGGAATAATAAAACATAAGAAAGGGGTGAGCTCAAACACTCAGTAAGGGTAAGCAATAGAATGGAAGATAACAAAAATATTAAGCATGGTGAATAATTGAAACCACATGCCTTTACCAATAATAACCATGAATACTTTTATGACAGGAATACGATCTGAGTAAATAATGCCATAATAAAACATAATCATGGGTATTATACTAGTCGAATGATCACATGAACCATCAATATTATTTTCATAACGAGGGAATGTATAATGTCGGACATTCTAAAAAAAATTAAAGGCCTCATCAAAGACGTCTAAAAATGATTAAGGCCTCGGCCAAAACCATATATCAAATTGGGAAAGGCCTCGGCCAATTCCACGTCTAGTTGTCTCCTGAGACCTACCGATGCATCGAGGAGCTATAGTGGGCTCCACCCGTCACTTACTAAGTCCAATAAATTCCTCATATGAAAAGGTTGAAATATAACATAAACATTCTTTAGACGCCAAAAAAGTCTGTAACTCATACAGGAAGTTTTGAAATGACGAAGTGAAGTCATATTCGGACCCAGACGCCTAGTCCGGAGGGCCCGGATGTGTTGCGCAAAATTAAGGAAGCTTTACGCGAAAAAATGTTGGCCATGCGAAAGGAGTCCGGGATTCGTGAAAGGACCCCAGCTCCGGCGCGCAATTTTGTGCGACCGCACCCACGTAGGCCCCTTTCGCGTGCTGCCTTTCTTGGCATGCAAAATTTCGCACGCCATCTGGATTCCATGACACCAGGAGCCGATAAATAGAAGGATACCCCTTCCATTTCTGGGTTGCGGAATTTGAACCGACTCTCATGCGTGAAATAGGACTTCCACGCGTGCAGTATGGCCTTCAGGCCTGGTTCTTTTCGCACCCAGTCGCCTCGGGGTCCGCCTTTTCACGAGACCCCATTTGTCTTAGACTGAACTCCAATCCCTTTGGGGTCTTCACCTTGCACGCAATTCCTTCTGCTTGTGCGCAATTAGGTCTTGGGCGCATAATTGCTTTTGCGTGCCGACTCGGCCTTTTTCACGCGCGCCCCTAAATTGCGCGTCGTCCCGGTGTTTTCCGCTCACATGCCCAGTGTTGCGCACACGCCTTCCCTATTATGCTACCATCACAGACCCCCATGATAAATAGAGAGTCACACCGCAAAATTTTCAGCCCGGGACATTGAGATTTTCCATTTCTCTCCTATGCACACCCACCTTCCACCTACGGAATACCATGATTTAAGATACTCCTCCGCACACCTTGAAACACCTTGAGTTGACATATTCCTCTTGGTTCATTTCCTATGTCGTGATTTGAGGTTCTCATCATCAATTCCCAGAGTATAATGCCCTATCATTCAATAATAGGATGCCTCATGTTCCAAATAAGAGATGTCTTATGCTCTAAGCATAAGATGCCTAATGCCGTGATTACAGTGGCATAATATCAAGAGTGTTGAAATCCGTTCAAACATTCCACCACTCCACCTCACGCTTTGTGTGTCCTTAATTCGGATCTGCATCCACTTCCATGTCGGAAGGGACCCCCTAACGGTATGGGTGATTGATCTATGGTCCACCTGCTGTAACTATACGGATGATTGACCTACGGTCCGCCTGCTGTAACAGTACGGATGATTGACCTATGGTCCGCCTACTGTAACAATACGGATGATTGACCTATGGTCTGCTTGCTATAACAGTACAGATTATTGACCTATGGTCCGCCTACTGTAAAGGTATGGGTGATTGACCCATAGTCCACCTGCCGTCCTGGGCCAACTCCCCGGAAGACTTTGGACAACACTTTGAGTCAGGTCCTGTGTTTCGAACATGGTCAGCAGTCGACCCTCATTTGTTTGTCCCCATTTTAGGCTAACGCGACAGGATACTTTGTTGCGAACATGGTCATCAGTTATCATCTATCGCCACGCCACTCTCATTGCATTCCGAATGCCAGGCATGTGATTCACACTTTTCATCACCCTTTGTTCTGGCTGATTCCAACGCAATTGGCATTATCCCGCCTGTGCACTAGCGCATAGGTGCATACCTCAACCCACCAGTGAGTTGGGATACCCTCATGGCTGGACATGAGGAAGACATTACGGGCTGCTTCCACACGTAAGCCCCATCCAACGTTGCCACTCCTTAGTGGCACATGGGTAGCTTCTATGCGTAAGACCCATCCACCATAGCCACACTAATGTGGACCCCTTAATGGTTCGCCCTGCGGCCCCCATTCTATACGGCCATGCCGATGCCTTCCCTCCCACAAGGGGTAGAGGGTTCCAGTTATGTAAGACCTAGTGGTGTGGATCAAACCCACATCGTTCGAGCTGCAGGACGTTAAACTGCCAAGCACCACATCCTCAACACATGACGTTAAACTGTGATCTGACCTCGTGCCTCGCACGCAGGGTCCCCCCAGCTTAGACATTCTTTACGCCACTCGTCTCCACGGGAATGGAATCTTACTTACATGTAATGATATCCTCCCTTTCGGATTGGCGTTTGTCCACAGGGGAAGGGATGCCACAGAGCGTAATCCCCTAGCCTCTCCCGAAAAATGTAGCACCCATGCACCTCCATGCTTCCCCACTGCCAAGGACAGGGGAGGGCGTGATAGGGAATGAGGCATCTCCTTTTCTCAGTCCCAAATCAATCTCCCTCTGTGCTTTTTTTCATTCGGGCCTCCATCCTGGAGTAAGTCCCAATGCTAAGGGATGCTCAACGCGTAAGCCCCTCTTCACTTCTCATGGACGCACCCTTTGCGACGTGATCGTCTGGTCCCTACTGCCTCTTGTTTCTCACACCGAGCATGACTCATGTGGGCTTAGAGTGAGCATCGATCATGACATCTTCTTATGGGCCACCTCAGAGCGTAATCCCCATCCTGGTGAACTACGAGGACTTTAATATGTGCTAAGGCATGGTACATTGGAAGCCTCTATGAGGTTCAAGCCCACCACCCCATCGTTCCGACCTCTTCACATCAGTTCACCAACCATTGTGGGCCGCCTCAGAGCATAAGCCCCATATCCATCAACCATTGTGGGCCACCTCAGAGCGTAAGCCCCATACCAACTTTTTGTCGCCTCAGAGCGTAAGCCCCATACCAACTTGGTCCGCCTCAGAGCATAATCCCCATACCACCATGGGCTACCTCAGAGCATAATCCCCATACCACCATGGTCCGCCTCAGAGCGTAAGCCCCATATCCATCATTATGGGCCGCCTCAGATTGTATGCCCCAAATTTCATCCCATATGACGTTAAACTGTATGTTGTCTAGCACGACAGTAAACTATCTGCCACATCCCGCATGACGTTAAACTGCATCACCCTAACTACAGGGACTTTGATCCATGTCAAGGAATGGTACGTAGGAAGCCTCCACGATGTTCAATCCCCCTTCATTTCATCACTCATCATGATTCTTACCAGGGCCGCCACATCCCGGTGGGATCATGCCACCTCATTCCACTCCACAGTATCCGAGAATCCGCCCATGTGATTGCTCCAACATCGGAGTTCCCTTCAGGGGGTCCTGTTATCTGATCCAATCTCAGTGTTCTGATCAGTCCGATCTGTCCCTGTTGAATGTCAGACTTGCGAAATACCTCATGTTAAACATGGTAAGCTGAGTAAAACCTCAGATACATGCCTATGGCATTCCAATACCCCGCGTTCAATGTGGGATGCCTCAGGCTTTCACGCCCCCGAGAAGCCCTATAATAAGGGACAGAAGATAGACATGCCAATCCCCCGGCGTCAAGACACGCCAACGACGCCCCAGTGTGACCATTATCCTCACTGAAGGTTTCTACCCCAACCAGACCCCTTGGAGCGTCTTGAAGGAAGCAACGTAATTAACTGGTGTCCATAAAGATATGGCGTCGGGAACGAGATTCATGAATACGTCTTAAATCTATGAGGGACACCCAGACTAGGTGACGAGCTCCGAGGAGGAATCCATGGAAGGAAGAACTGACATCCCATCATCCCAGTTTCGATCAAGGAGCAGTCGTCCCTACACAAGGAACAGATGTCGCCCGCCTTTGGAAAGCGGGAATGCGGGGCCACAAGCCGCGCTTCCTCCCCTGCGTGACGGATATGTGTGCGCCCCGACGAAAGCATCGGAAACACATTCATATTAAAACAAGCATAATAAATGTCAATACTTTAACCATAAACTAGGAATGGTATAAAAATAGCACATCCACAGTCTAAAATATCACAAAACCTTCAATACAATATGGAAGTTTTGTATCCTAATAAATCAACTTCAAATAAACATAAAATCCATCAAAAGATGTTGACATAGATGAAATCAAAACCTTTTTTAGAGAAATATCTCTTTCTATTTTGAAATCATTTAAGAGTCACATAATTATAAAGAAAGAATTTATTTTGGAAATATTCTTATAATCTTGTAAGGGAAGATTTGACGATGTTATAACGGCAGAAAATAGCCGCATCCCCCATATAAGTTAAAAAAACATTCTTATCTTATTTTGTCAAAATTTTCATAAAGTAACTTGTTTGGAAAACGATGAAAAGATTCCTTTCAAAACATATAAGGTTATAAATTACTTTACCCCTTTATCTAGTAATAAATGTTTTGAAATACATTTTTAATAAACATGGATGTGGATGATAAAGAGGTCCCAGTAGATACATACGTAAAAACAACCTCGGATAATAAAGATATTGTAGAATTAACCCTTAATTTGTACTTTTACTTGGTCGAGGGTAGGTTAACATCATTTATAATGGTGAAATAATTGTTATTAAATTATACAAGAATCATATACATTAATATGATATCATATATTATCTTTTGTTAATAATATCTTAGTATTATCGTCATTTCAGGTGTTAACTGATTCGTTTTCTTTTATATGATTTGTTATGTAAGTAATGTTTGTTATGGATAGGATGTATCTTATTCATATTCAGAATGATATTATGTTTTTAATTTTTTTTAATCATCTAATTAAAATTAGTCCTGAATGGATATGATGGGGAACGAACCTCATCGCATTCGTGGAGACGGTAATCCATACGTACGCATGAGCGACAATATCAATCTTTTGATATTAAAATAATATATAATTGGATGGTATATCATATATAAATAATCATTATCATGTTATATTTATTATTTATATCAATTACACATCATTATTATACCCATCCAAATAATAATGTATTGAATAACAGTTACACCACGACGTTGAGACAGTAAGTCATACGTACGCAAATATGGTGACATGTCATTAAAAGGATGCATAGAATAATGAATTGTGTTGTACCAAATTTATAATAACATAATAGTATATAGAAGATACTAGAGTTATTATTTTAAAACGGAAACAACAAAGAAAGAATAAGTGTAAGAAGAAAGGAACTTGAAAGAGGTGATGAAATATTTACCTCTTCTTCGGGTTCTTCCTTTTGATTTGATCAAAAGGGATCCTTTGGTTGGATTTCTGACTAAAGGAAGGCCTCTAGGATGAAGGGAGGACAGTTGAGAGGGTATTTGGGCAGGTTTCGGCCGAGCCAAATGGATTTTAATGTGTGAATTAGAGATAAGTTGGAATGCCCTTTTATAAGACGGGTGAGGGGGACCTTAGGAAAAGCTAGAAATATTATTTTATAATAAAATAATTTTCGGTTTCTAATGTCTCCAAAATTTATTATTTAAAGGATAAGTTTGGTATGGGTCTAAAACCACTCAAAAAATATGTTTTAGATAGGTTTGGGTCACTATATTAACTTTATCTTTTAGATTTAACTCTTAGTTAAATACTTTGACATTTACCATGTTTCTTTGTATTTTTATATTATATGGTTAATAAACTTACTATATACTTCCAAGTGAAGCCCAAGTGGTTCATTAATGATTAAAATATAATTATATAAGTCTTTTTTCTTAACCTTATATTTTTAGGAATATAATATAAATTAATAATATAATATTTGTTTTAAAAACTCTTTTATGTCAATTTTGACACTATTTGGTAGTTTGTTTTTGATAAATTCCAAACAGTATTATTAATTCGAAAACAATTAATATAACCGACCATAATATGTCATATTAACCTTTAAAATTAGTTGAATTCATAAAAAGTCTCAAATGACATTTATTTGGATATTTATAATGTCAATTATTTTAATCTTTCGTTAATTAGGTAATTACTGCATCATCATTGTGTCATAAATAAATTAAATTATTTAATGTCTAAAAAATTAAAATAAAATACCATTATGTAGGAAATATTTTTAGATTTAAAATGAATATTTATAGTCGAATTTAGCTTATGTGTAGCCCTATATTAAAAATTTTTAAGTTATTAAACTCTGATTTTAACTCTTTTAACTCTTCTTTGAATTAAATAATAATAAATGTCCTAATCTAATCCAAGTGGACCAAATATGTTCATATTTTATTCCTATGGTTTTTTTGGTCAAATAATGATTATCCAATATAATTAGGACATGTGTTTGAGTAATAATAATATCATTTTTTACCCGTAATTTCTATATTTACTTTTAACCGTGGTAAATAAAAGTAAAAAAGTTACTATTCACCAAAAATTATTTTCATCTTATTGAACCACATTTTTCTTACTGCTATCAACCGTGTCTCTCAGTTTATTGAAATTTTACTCACAGAAGTGGTAAAATTAAGTTTTATGTGAATTTGCAAATTCTCTTAGGAGGTGGGTAAAAGACGGTGAAAAGTTCAATAAAATTTTTATATATCTAAAATTATTATAAACTAACTCCAATGATTTAAATTGAAATTGTATAGATATTATATATCTATTTTGACCTAAAATAAATTTAAATAAAATAAATAATTATTTAAATAAAAATTCTGTTTTAAACTATAACTCAGTGTTTTTCACTCTTCATTAAAAATTGAATGTTTTTAGAAAAATACCAAAAAATCACCCTAAGATAATTTTGATATTCTGAATTAAAAAATGAATTATATTTTACCAATTTAAAAACATAGAAGTTTCATTAATTAATTTAAAATTAATTTCTGTTGTCAAAACCAAAAATAGTATGTTTAAGAGATAATAACTATCAAAAGATTGACAATTGTTTATGTCCAATTTCAAAGTGAAATTAAATATAATGACCATCATTGGATTAAATGTTAAAAATATAATCTAATTATACTTCCAAACCATTAAAATTTATAATTCAACTCTATAAATTTTTTTGATTAAAAAAGTTGTTTTCAGTTAAAATATAGTATTTTCACTATTCACCGAAATATGAAAGTTAATAGAAAAACACAAAAAATTTATTGAAACTAAATTCTTATCTCCCGATTCTAAAGAAGAATTTTATTTTGTAAAATTGAATATATAAAAGTTTCAAATATTGGATTTAAAAAGGGTTCTCCATTAAAAGGCGGTAAAATTGCATTTTTGAAAAATAATTCTTTTATCTAAAAAAGGAATTTGTTCTTCAATTGTGTCTAAGAAACTCATAATATGGATTCTAAAATTATAAGGATTATATAAAGTTCAGAATTTAGTTAATACTATTCATAACCGCTTTTGAACGGCTAGTTTGGTAAGTCGTGGTGCGTTTGAACTCAGTGTTGCGTGTAGTACAAGTTATTTCATTACTTTAAAGAAATAGCGTACTATGAAATCTTACGGTGTTACATTCTTCCCTCCTTCAATAAATTTCTTCCTCGCAATTTGAAATTGTTCTTCGAAAATAAAAGTTTGAAAATAGAAAATACCTTTGTGGGAAAACCCACATCAGAAATTGGGTTAATAAAATTTAGTCTTAATAAGAGGAAAAGTGGAATGAAAAAGACACCACCAAATTATGATTTCAATTATGAGAAAATTGGTTGAAATTAGAGACACATAATTGGAAGAAAAATGTAAATATTTATAGGGAGTGATTTAGGTCATCAGTCAAAAACAATTATAGAATTGAGGGCCTCAAACCCATAAATCTATGATGATTTAAAATATCATCAGTTCAACAAAACATAAGGTATTAGGATAACAGATTTTTATTTTTAAGATCCCATACCTAAAGTTTACGAATTAATTTCTTCATATAATAAGAAAAGAAAAAATATATATACTTGACAAGTAGAGTTCCATCCTTTAACTAATTTCTACCACAAACTCATCATTCACTTTAAACGATAATAGAACTTAAAAAATATTCTATTTATCCAATTCATATAAGGTTCCAAAAAAATGAATTTATAATTCATCTAACAGACCTTTAAAAAAACTACATTATTCAATCCAAGACATCACGTGGGCTAGTGGTAGGTGATACACCCTTGTCGCCCTTCGGTTGCAGGTTCAATTCTCGTGGCCTTTCCTGACGCGACAGGTTGTTTCCCGACTGATGGAGCACTGTCGTGGGCGCCCTCAAATGATTAATGTGATTTTGAGGTACTTAGGTGCAGCAGAGTGGCTGACCAAGGTCGTCTCTCAAAGGAGGAACTGAATTTAAAAAATTATTGAAGGTATTCTAAAAATAAAATAAAAGAGAATAAAATAAAAACACTACTTTAAAGGATTGGGGTTTTTTATAGTTTATGAATCTAGAAGAAGTTTACTGGAATAAGATTGTATATTTTTTTGTTTTTAGTTTTGAAATGAATTTCAATTAGAATGACAGAACAAGAAGATGTTTTTTTAGAAATCTATTTTAAAAGGCGTAATCGATCTAGCTCTACCTCTTCATTCACTTATTAATCATTATAATTTAAATCAATATCCACTTGATTATGATCCCCTAATTTTTTATCCCTCGAACCCTACGAGTGTTAACTTAACCACAAAGATGAAATTACTTAAACCCTAGGCTAGCTTCGGAACACGCAATCACAGCACCCTACTTTGATTTTTGTTCTAAGGATAGCTTATGGTCAGTAGTTAATTAGATCACATATCCATTCTGTAAATGATGATGAATTGTGTTTAGGGATTATATTTTAACTCTACAAATTTATCCCATGTGGTCTTGTATTACCGATTAAGATTACGCTCTCACAATTTACACAAAATCCCGACCTCGCATGTTTTTGTGTTAATTGTTCAATTTCTTGCTTAGTTTCTTGTAATTTAAAAACACAATTCATGGATCATGTTATGTGAATTACAGTATCTCATTGATTCAAAATAATTAAATGAAGAGGGTAGAAGATAGATCTATTACTAAAAGACTACTCTTCCATGAGTGGCGTAATCATTGTATAAGTGTTTAGCATGTGCAAAGGTTTATAATGGGTATAACCCAATAGCGCCTCTACTCAAGAATTCCAGCCCAAAGAGGAAGATTAAGAGAAGAACAAATTTAAACAAAACAGAATAAAAGAGAATAAATAAAAGAATAACAAAGAAGTTTATTACACAAATGAAAACATTACAAAATGAAGAAGAGAAGGAGGCTTCGATGAGGGGATCCTTACTTCAAGAGCTACCCCTCTTACAATGGTTGGAGAATTTGGGTGAAACAAATTCTACTCTGCCTCCAAACTCCTAATGCACGTCCCAACCCCTCCAAATGAGAAAAACTCTAATTTATAGAGTGGAGGGGAGGCTAGGTTTAAAGAGGTTTCAAGTGTGAATGGGAAATCTCGTCCAAATATTTTAATACAACTTGCACCGCCCATTTGACCTCGAAAACGCGTGAACCAGCTCTCCTTCCAGAATGCTTATTTGTGGGAAAATGAATCCCCGAGCTCCTCTCAAAATATGGGCTTCATCCAAGTCCGGATGAAAACTATATGGCCCAAATACAGAACTCATGTCCATTCTGCCGAGTCCAGCCCACCATTGGATTAATGTCCCATTTACTCCATCCAAATGCCCTTTTTTAGCTCTAGTGTCCTGAATTCAAGTTGTAGAAAATTAAGTTAGGAACACTGTTACAAAATTGAAAATTACAATAATAAATATAAAAATATTTATCTTCGAAATAATACAGTGCACTATAAAGGGTAAAACTGTAATTTTTACCAAATTTTCAAATGAATGATCAAATCCCAAATATTTTATAAATAAACATATTTAGCACAATGTGGGAAAATTATATCATTTATTATCAATAAAATATTCAACAAAATAGTGTTTTATCAACTCCCCCACACTTACCCTTTTTCACTCCTGAGAAAAATCTCATATTAAGTAAACATCAATATCAAATCAAAATCAATTTTAAAACACATATCCTTGAGATCAATCAATTTCCCACCAAGAATCAAAAGATATCATGCCTCATAAAAAACTTATTTCAAGTTCTCCATTTATATCATTCAATATATTTCCACTTTATTTATCCTCCCATGCACAAAACACTTGTCTCGCTTGAATTTTCTCTCATCACTCAAATATCAATTTTTTTTGCAATGTCTTTCTCATCCAAACTCATACAAGGGTCACCATAGGCTTGATAAATTCCTACATCACAACCTGATGTGAGTCAAGGACATATTTTTATCATGAGGACTTTTCAAGTTTGTTCTGTGGCTTTCGGTTGGTAGGATTAAGATGTGAAAAATTATGAGGCTGAATGAGGAGGGCTTGACTCTTTTTGAAGCAAAATTGCATTAATCTAATTTTCACTTAAATATGGTCTTATCCTCAATCCACATGGTAAAATTCAGCTACATCATCATGAAAAGTCTTGAAAGGTTTAAACCATTCATCATTTGAGCATCAAAAATTTCAATCTTCTCAAACATGATTTTCTTGAAAGCTCTATATGGGCACAGCTTTCCACATCAATTAGAAGCTCCAGAAAAGGCACAGCTTCACTTGTCATGAATGCTCCAGAAAAGGCATATCTTTCAATATAATGGCTTTCTTCAGTAGAAAACACATCTCTTCAGAATTTAATTTTCCACCCAAAGTATCACAGAATGTGGTGGCACAACACAAGACAGATTCCCCCACACTTAAGCTCAACTAGATTATGCAATTTCACTTCAAGAGTTGGTTGGATAGGGAAAATTGGCTTGTAATGTGGCTAACCTAATAGGATGTGCATGGCTTCTAAGGGCTACAAGGATTAAATGTTCAAGGTAGGCCATTATAAAAAAGGATTATTTGAAATAGGGGCTTTAATACCAAACAAATGCCTTAATCAATTAAACATATGTACCTCAAACCCTCAAGTTTTGATAGGAATAGATCAAATTCTGGTTAAATCAAGCATGGTTTGGTTCTCTCAAGAAGTGAGGTGAATGTAAAGAATATGAAAATAATGGTTTATAAGCCTCACAGGAAAGTGATTTCAAATATAAAGACAGTGAGATGTGGTATGAGATTCAAAATTCGGTGTACTTTCCATGAAATTACTAAATATTTAAACTTGAAACAAAGTCATTTTCAGCATTCATTTAAGCTTAGTTTCAAGGGATAAATTGTTTCATTCATTGATATTCATTTTTAAAACTGTGATGAGAATCATTTCAGCTCAAAAATTTCAAAAACACAAAGAAAATTGAAAAAAAATAAACACACAAAATTTGAAAAACACACAATTTTTTTTTGGTTTTTTTTAAACAGGAAAACAATTCAAATTACTAAACTAAAAGGTTCCCTCCCCCACACTTAAAATATTGAATTGTCCTCAATGTGAACCCATGAGATGATATATGCACATGAAATGCATAATTTTTAAATAGGACAAATAATATAAAAGTGAAAGGGTTAGGAACAGCCTGACGTGCTCAAGTGATGATGGGGTCATGCAGTGTGATAAAATCCACTGCATTAGTAGGAATTCCCTCAATGTATCTCTTCAAACTTTGCCCATTGACTGTAAATCTCCTTCCAGTGTCCTTTTGTGTGATCTCCACTGCACCATAAGGAAAACATTAAATACAATATAAGTACCTAACCATCTGGAACGCAACTTACCAGGCATCAGCTTCAGTTATGAACTGTAGAGAAGGACTTTCTCTCCAACACGAAACTCCCTTTGTTGGATCATTTTGTCATGATCTGCTTTTGATATTTCCTTGTAGAGCCTTGAGTTCCCATATGATGACAGTCGAATCTCCTCAAGCTCTTGAATTTGCAACTTTCTTTGAATTCCAGCTTGGGCCAAATCCATGTTGCATTTCTTTATAGCCCAATATGCCCGATGCTCGACTTCCACTGGGAGATGACATGCTTTCCCAAAAACAATCCAAAATGGGGACATACCAATGGGTGTCTTGTATGCTATCTTATAAGCCCACAATGCATCATCCAAGCGCTTGCTCCAATCCTTCCTATTTGGCTGCACTGTTTTCTCCAATATTTGTTTCAAATCACGATTTGAAACCTCAGCCTGGCCATTTATTTGGGGGTGGTATGGTGTTGATGTTTTGTGTGTCACCCCATACTTCCGAAGGAGGGAAGCAGAATTCCTATTGCAAAAGTGTGTCCCTTGGTCACTGATGATGGCCTTTGGTACTTCAAACCTGCAAAAAATCTGTGCTTTGACAAAGTCCACAACAACATGAGAATCGTCAGTCCTGGTGGCCTTGGCCTCCACCCATTTACTCACATAATCAATAGCAACCAAAATATACAAAAATCCAAATGAACTAGGAAAAGGACCCATAAAATCAATTCCCTATACATCAAAAATCTCACAGAATAGTATGGGTTGTTGGGGCATCTCATGTCTCCTAGAAATATTCCCAGTGTGTTGGCAATGAGAGCATGACTTACAAAACACATGGGCATCATGGAACAAGCTAGGACAATATAATCTAGAGTCCAAAACCTTCCTAGCTGTCCTTTGGGGTCCAAAGTTTCCACCACAAGAAAGTGTATGATAGAAATTCAAAACAGACTCAAACTCATGATCGGGAACACACCTCCTAATGACTTGGTCACTACACATGAGCCAGAGGTAAGGATCATCCTACACATAATACCTAGACTCTCTTTTTAATTTTTGGACTTGATATTTCTTTAAATTTTTAGGGATTTCAGAGGCAACAATGTAGTTCACTAAATCAGCATACCAAGGATGCGTACCTGAGATGGAATAAAGATGCTCATCAAGAAAAGTGTCCCGAAGTGGTACCTGGTCCAAGGTGTCATCCTCTAGTGTGTGAGTAAGCCTACTCATGTGGTCTGCTACCAAATTCTCTGATCCCTTCTTGTCCTTTATCTCGATGTCAAACTCTTGAAGAAGGACCATCCAATGGATAAGTCTTGGCTTTGCATCTGGCTTCTTCAAGAGGTACCTCAGAGCTGCATGGTCAGAAAAAACAACTACTTTAGAGCCCAATAAATATGAACGGAATTTATCTAAAGACAATATGACAGCAAGAAACTCCTTTTCTATGGTAGTGTAGTTTGATTGGGCTGAATCCAATGTCCTTTATGCATAGGCAATCACATGTGAACGTCCTTCCACCCTCTGAGATAAGACTGCTCCAACCGCGAGGTTGGAGGCGTCACACATAAGCTCAAAAGGAATCTCCCACCGTGGGGGCTGTATGATAGGTGAAGTGATCAGACACTTATTTAGCTCATCAAAGGAAGTCCTACAAGAATTATCAAACACAAAATCAGAATATTTTTGAAGTAATCGTGACATAGGAAGATCAATCTTACTAGAATCTTTGATGAAGCGCCGATAAAATCCTGCATGCCCTAGGAAAGATCTAACATCACGCACACATGAAGGATAGGGTAAGGATAAAATAATTTCTACCTTAGATCTATCAACCTCTATCCCTTGTTTTGACACTACATGCCCTAAGACAATTCCATGCTCTACCATGAAATGACACTTTTCAAAGTTCAGGACCAGATTCTTCTCAATACAACGATTCAACACCTTTCCCAAACTAATTATACATTCATCAAATGAGGATCCATACACTGTGAAATCATCCATAAATACCTCCATGCAGGTCTCAATAAAATAAGAAAAAATACTCACCATGCATCTCTGGACGGTACCTGGGGCATTGCAAAGTCCAAATGGCATCCTCCGATAGGCAAATGTGCCAAAGGGACAGGTGAATGTAGTCTTATCCTGACCTTCCAGAGCTATAGGAACCTGAAAATATCCAAAAAATACATCCAAGAAACAATAGTGGGTTTTCCCAGCTAGTCTCTCAAGCATCTGATCAATAAATGGGTGGGGGAAATGGTCTTTGCGAGTGGAATGATTTAGTTTCCTATAATCAATACACACACGCCAACTGTTTTGCACCCTCATTGGTATTAACTCATATTTCTCATTTTTAACAACAGTAACCCCACTCTTCTTAGGCACAACCTGAATTGGACTTACCCACTGAGAATCTGAAATGGGAAAGATTATACCTGCCTCAAGAAATTTCTCAACTTCTTTTTTAACAACTTCCAGGAGGGTAGGATTGCGTCTCCGTTGTGGCTGTCTCACCGGTTTAGCCCCATCCTCCAATAGAATCCTATGCATGCAAATGGAGGGGCTAATACCTGATATGTCTTCCAAGGTCCACCCAATCGCCCTGATGTTCTCCCTCAAAATATTCAAAAGATTTTCTTCATGTTCAAAAGGGGGATTGTTAGCAATGATAACAGGTAATCTCTCACCACTCAACAAGTATGAGTATTTCAGATTTGGTGGCAATGGATTGAGTTCTAATGAAGGAGGGTGTAGTATGGATGGAGACAGTGAAGGAACCGAAATATGTGCACAAAGAGCATCGGTATCAGAATATACATCATCAAAATCAGAGAATAAAGCATCAAATCCATCAGCATACTCTATAGCCATGTCATAATCAGAGTTCACATGATCAAAATCAGAATATGATTCCATTTCAAAATCAAATCTTAGAGAGTCTTGTTCCTTAGAAACGGGTGTGGAAGTAATTTTAGACATCAAACTAAAACCAATACTCATAATCTCCCTAAGCATAGGACAATCCAATTCCATGGTGTTTTTACTTGGTGGTTCAAAATGGGAGATAACAAATGCAGAATGATCCTCTGAGGGGTACTTCATGGAATCCATAACATTAAATATCACAACTTCATCTCCAAATTCCATAGAAAGTGTACCCTCATTGACATTTATGATAGTTTTTGCAGTTTTGAGGAAGGGTCTACCAAATATAATGGGGGCATGAGAACTTACCTGATCATCCTCCATGTTAAGCACATAGAAGTCTGCTGGAAAGATCATGTCTCTTACCCGGACAAGTACATCCTCAAGGACTCCCGCTGGATATGCTGTAGCTCTATTCGCTAATTGCACCACTACTCTTGTTGGCTTCAACTCACCAACATGCAAGGAAGAGAATACAGAGTGAGGCATCACATTTATTGAAGCTCCTAAATCACAAAGATCATCAGAGAAGTGCAACTCCCCTATGGTACATGGGATGGTGAATGTCCCGGGATCCTTGTACTTTGTTGTCATTGCTAGAGTTGGTGTAATGAGTACTGAGACATTCCTTCCAAGGTTGATCCTCTCATTTCCCTTGATCCCTCTTTGATTGGTGCAGAGTTCTTTTAAGAATTTGGCATACCTTGGGATTTTCTTAATGGTTTCAAGTAGAGTAATGTTGATCTCCACATGCTTTAATGTGTCCAAAACCTCCTTTTCCATTGCTTCTTTAGCCATCTTCTTGGTTTGAACAACCCTGTTTGGAAAAGGAATGGGTTTAGGAGGAACATCATCAATCTTTTTCTTACCTTTATCTTTCTCCTTGGATTTCTCATCAGTTGGTATGGAATGCGACTTCTCTGGAGTTGAGGTGAATCCCGGTGGAATGGTAGGTACAGATGTATTGTTCATTTGCTTCCCACTTCTCGATGTGATGGCACTAACATTCCCCTTTGGATTTGGAGTGGGTTGGGAAGGTAGATTTCTAGAATTATTACTTACAAGTTCATGGAGGGCGGTGTAAATCTGGCTCATTTTAGTCTTTAACTCCCTCAGCTCCGAACATTGACTCTTCAGCTCATTCTGTTGATTAAGAATAATTTGCTTCAAAAGATCATCAGTATTAGAATCTACCTTTGGTGGGGGATTCCCTTGTTGTTGGCTTGTTGATGCTTGGGTTTCAAATCTCCTTTGGGGTTGTTGGAAACCCTGCTGGTAAGGCAGAGGCTGCTAGAAGTTTTGTTGAAAGGGTGGCATTTGTTATTGTCCAGAGACATACCTCATGTCTGGTTGATCTTTCCACCCTTGGTTGTATGTTAGAGAAAATGAATCAAACTTCTTTTGGGGATATGGTTGTTGTTGCTGCTGAAATGGTCTCCCTGGGAATACTGTTGCGCAATCCTCTGTCTCTTGTAGTTGTGGGCAACAGTCAGTTGGGTGGATTGTCTCAGTGCAAATGCCACAAGGCCTTGAAGGAGGGGGTAGAGATGTCTTTTGTTCCAAAGCAATTTGTCTCACCGTATTTGTCAATTCTTCTAACTTGGTATCAATCAAATGACTCTCAAGAGAAGAAGGACTTACCTGATGCACTCCCCTGACATGTGGTGTACCTCTATCACCAAATTGTTGGGATTTTTGGGACATCTTGTCGATCAACGCACGTGCGGCTGCTGGTGTCTTGTCCACCAATGCTCCTCCAGCTGCAGCATCAACCATTCTCCTCTCCATGGGTGTGAGTCCTTCGTAGAAGTATTGGATGAGGAGTTGCTCACTGATTTGGTGATGCAGACATCTTGCGCACAACTTATTGAATCTCTCCCAATACTCATACATTGACTCCCCTTGGGCTTTCTTGATCCCAGATATCTCCTTTCGAATGGAAGTGCTCCTTGATGCTGGAAAAAATCTTTGCAAGAAAAGACGTTTCAAATCATTCCAACATGTTACATCTTCAGGTTGCAAATAATACATCCAATCTTTTGCAGCTCCATCAAGTGAGAATGGGAATGCTCTAAATTTGATTTGATCTTCAGAAACATTTCTTGGTTTAATGGTTGAGAAAATCACATTAAATTCTTTCAAATGTTTATTGGGATCCTCACTAGAGAGTCCATGAAACTTCAGAAGTAAGTGAATTAACCCAGATTTTAGTTCCAAGTCTGATTCGAGATTTGGGTATGCAATACAATTTGATTGATAGTTAATAGGAGGTGCAACCAATTCCCGAATGGTTCTATTAATTTCATTTCCATTGTTTTCAGCCATTGGTTCTTATTTTATGTTTGAATTTGAATTGCTTCCAATTTCAATGTTTCCAGAAGAGAGGAATTCACCAACTGGTTGAATATTGAAACTTCCCGTGGATTGAGAATGTCTAATTCATGCCCTAAGGCTACGTTCAATCTCAGGGTCAAGATCTAAGAGATCTTCGGGGTTAGTTCGTGTCATAGATCAAATAAAAATGAAAAGAAATAAAGTGGACCATAGTAAAATAAAAATGAGAAGTTTGAGTTGGTGGTCCAAAAAAAAGTATAAGAAAATAAAAGAAGAAGAATAAAAATCAGATTGGGTAAAGAAGGAAGAAAGAAGAGAGGAAGAGAATAAAATGTAAAATAAAATAAATACCTATAATTGGTTGAAATAATTACTTGCCTCCTTGGCAATGGCGCCAATTAGATAGAGCACTGTCATGGGCACCCTCAAATGATTAATGTGATTTTGAGGTACTTAGGTGCAGCAGAGTGGCTGACCAAGGTCGTCTCTCAAAGGAGGAAGTGAATTTAACAACTTATTAAAGGTATTCTAAAAATAAAATAAAAGAGAATAAAATAAAAACACTACTTTAAAGGATTGGGGTTTTTTATATTTTATGAATCAAGAAGAAGTTTTCTGGAAGAAGATTGTATATTTTTTTTGTTTTTAGTTTTGAAATGAATTTCAATTAGAATGACACAACAAGAAGATGTTTTTTTAGAAATCTATTTTAAAAGGCGTAATCGATCTAACTCTACCTCTTCATTTACTTATTAATCATTATCATTTAAATCAATATCCACTTGATTATGATCCCCTAATTTTTTATCCCTAGAACTCTATGAGAGTTAACATAACCATAAAGATGAAATTACTTAAACCCTAGGCTAGCTTCGGAACACGCAATCGCAGCACCCTGCTTTGATTGTTGTTCTAAGGATAGATTATGGTCAGTGGTTAATTAGAGCACATATTCATTCTGTAAATTAGGATGAATTGTGTTTAGGGATTATATTTTAACTCTACAAATTTATCCCATGTGGTCTTGTATTACCGATTAACATTACGCTCTCACAATTTACACAAAATCCCGACCTCGCGTGTTTTTGTGTTAATTGTTAAATTTCTTGCTTAGTTTCTTGTAATTTAAAAACACAATTCATGGATCATATTATGTGAATTACAGTACCTCATTGATTCAAAATAATTAAATGAAGAGGGTAGAAGATAGATCGATTACTAAAAGACTACTCTTCCATGGGTGGCGTAATCATTGTAGAAGCATTTTGCATGCGCAAAGGTTTATAATGGGTATAACCCAATAGTGATTATAATCAAGAATTCCAGCCCAAATAGTAAGATTAATAGAACAATAAATTTAAACAAAACAGAAGAAAATAGAAGAAATAAAAGAAGAACAAAGAAGTTTATTACACAAATGAAAACATTACAAAATGAAGAAGAGAAGGAGGCTTCGATGAGGGGATCCTTGCTTCAAGAGATACCCCTCTTACAATGGTTGGAGAATTTGGGTGAAACAAATTCTTCTCTTCCTCCAATCTCCTAATGCACTTCCCAACACTTCCAAATGAGAAAAACTCCAATTTATAGAGTGGAGCGGAGGCTAGGTTTAAAGAGGTTTCAAGTGTGAATGGGAAATCTCGGCCAAATATTTTAATACAAAGTTCATCGTCCATTTGACCTCGAAAACGCGTGAACAAGCTCTCCTTCCAGAAGGATGATTTGTGGGAAAATGAATCCCCGAGATCCTCTCAAATTATGGGCTTAATCCATGTCCGGATGAAGAAGCTATGGCCCAAATACAGAACTCATGTCCATTCTACCGAGTCCAGCCCACCATTGGATTAATGTCCCATGTAATCCATCCAAATGCACTTTTTAGCTCTTGTGTCCTGAATTAAAGTTGTAGAAAATTAAGTTAGGAACATTGTTACAAAATTTAAAATTACAATAATAAATATAAAAATATTTATCTTCGAAATACTATAGTGCACTATAAAGGGTAAAACTGGAATTTTCACCAAATTTTCAAATGAATGATCAAATCCCAAATATTTTATAAATAAACATATTTAGCACAATGTGGGGAAATTATATCATTTATTATCAATAAAATACTCAACAAAATAGTGTTTTATCACCGACCTCCGGGTTGTCCTTTTTATGGAAATCCAAAAATAATCTCAAACTAGACTTATCCAAAATACTTCTGTTCAAAATCACAACCCTAAATTTATAAGGAAGCTAAACATAATGAAGATCCTTTTTTCCACGTAATAACATGTGAACACCTTCATCATATATTATTTTAAAACACTTCAATATCCTGAATAACCATAAAACCTTATTGATTACATTCATGCTCCCTTATTCCTTATTGAATACTGGATATACTCCTTCTATCCAAAAACATTGTAAACTCCAACAATGATGGAATGTACAAATCATTAATCAGTTTCAAGTTAGTCAAGAATATCCAATATAATTTATCCAAATCAATCATGTATTATTCAAAAATCACTACCTCAGTATCAGAATCATATTATGGTTTATCTTTCTCTCAGCCATATATTTTCCAAAAAATTAACCTGATATTGAGTCACTTTTCTAGGTTCCACACAATATCAAGTCCTTAATGAAATAGTACTGAAGTAAAATCCTTATATACTCTATAATTCTTATAACATGTACATAATTAATACAATACTCAAATGACACAATACTTTAGTAACAACATAAGAAATCTAATCATTCCTCTTAATCTTCGGTAGTATCATAACTTTATTATTATCCAATAGCATCATTTGGGGTATACTCTAATGATTTGGAAATTGATTCGCGTAGTGTCAAAAATCCTTGTAGATGAAGCATTGTACATTTGAAACCTTTTTCTTACCCTTAAAATCACAAACTTGGTGTCCATTTTCTCCACACTTATAACAAACTCCCATTCCCTTCAAGCATTTACCAAGGTGATTATTTCCA
Organism: Viscum album; assembly: GCA_963277665.1. Classification (NCBI taxonomy): domain Eukaryota; kingdom Viridiplantae; phylum Streptophyta; class Magnoliopsida; order Santalales; family Viscaceae; genus Viscum; species Viscum album. Next base: position 1,101,409,196 of record OY728134.1, on the reverse strand, counting down.
CAGTTATCACATATAGGATAATCCTTATTTCCCCTATTCCCTTTATCAATCTTTCTCTCTTCCATCCTTTTCTTCTCTTGAATCCCATCAAGGCCATAGGACTCAAATAATTCTTTACTTATCTTATTAACACATGATACTATTTCATCATATGTTGAGAATGCGTGGGAGACTATTTCCCTTCAAAATGTTGTCTTAACACCATGAAAGATATGATCCTTTTTACTCATTGGATCATACGTATTGTTGGAGTTCACATTCCTTCTACTGCGTTCCATTTCTATACAATGGCATACACTAGGTCAGTTTATGAATTGCAATGAATAATTACAAACTTTTAAAATACCTAACGTAAATTGAACAGTTTATGGATATAATCCATAATCATAAAAATATTTTCTTTAAGGAGGTATATACTCGTAAATCCTATATAATTATTTGTAAAGAAAATGAGAATTATCCTAAGCATATCCCCTAGGAGTTTCGTATCCAAGAGTGTAACAAGGCCCGTTGTTGTGCACCAGTTCCCATTCGAGTCTAGCTCAAATCGGTGTTTTAGGGTTTTGCCCCTAGGTACATCTGTTCCAGAGCCACCTCTACCTGCTCGTATCTAGATAGGGATGTATTTTCTTAGAAAACTCACAAAAATCTCTACAATACCAAAATTATAGGAAGTTATTATATATTAATCCTCAAATTCTCTCTTAGGGTAATGTGCTCTAATTAGAGTTTATCTAAATCTAGTTTCCAAGGTTATTACTAAACTTCCTCTGATACCAATTATAACACCCCAACCCCAGAAGCCCAGAGTCGGTGCATTATTACATATCATTGGCATGATAAAAAAATATCAAGTCTCGAAAGACTGATTGTTTTAGTAACCTTGGAAGTACTAGATACATTCATAAGGTTTACATTATATCATAAAATGGTAAACTACAACAACATTGTTTCCATAAACAACATTGAGATCCCATAGACTATCCCTTCAGGTAATTCATAAAATAATTTTCCGCATCCTTGGAAACATAAAACATAATAAAGGGGTGAGCTCAAATGCTCAGAAAGGGTAAGCAATACAGCAGAAGATAACATAAATATTAAGCATGGTGAATAATTGAAACCACATGCCTTTACCAATAATAAACAAGAATAATTTTATGGAAGGAATATGAGCTGAGTAAATAATGCCATAATAAAACATAATCATGGGTATTCTACTAGTCGAATTACCACATGAACTATCAATATTATTTTTATAATGAGGGAATGTATAATGTCGGACATTCTAAAACATTTTTTCAAGACCTCAACCAAGATGTCTAAAATTATTAAGGCCTCGGCCAAAACCATATATCAAATTGGGAAAGGCCTTGGCCAATTCCACGTCTAGTTGTCTCATGAGACCTACCAATGCATCAAGTAGCTATAGCGGGCTCCAGCCGTCACTTAATAAGTCCAATACATTCCTCATATGAAAAGGTTGAAATATAACATAAACATTCGTATTAAAACTAGCATACAAAATATCAATAATTTAACCATAAACCATGAATGGAATAAAAATAGCACATTCACAGTCAAACATATCACAAAACCTTCAATACAATATGGAAGTTTTGTATCATAATAAATCAACTTCAAATAAACTTAAAATCCATCAAAGGATGTTGACATAGATGAAATCAAAATCTTTTTTAGAGAAATATCTCTTTCTATTTTGAAATCATTTAAGAGTCACATAATTATAAAGAAAACATTTATTTTTAAAATATTATTATAATCTTGTATAGGATGCTTCGATGATGTTATAACGGCGAAAAATAGCCGCATCCGTCTAATTAGTTAAAAAACATTCTTATCTTAATTTTGTTGAAAAGGTCATAAAGTACCTTGTTTGGAAAATGATGGAAAGATTCATTTCAAAAAATATAATATTATAAATTACTTTACCCCTTTATCTAGTAAAAAAAATTGAAATAAATTTTTAAGAATCATGTATGAGGATGATAAAGAGGTCCTAGTAGATACCTACATAAAAACAACCTTGGATAATAAAGAGATTGTAGAATTAACCCTTACCTTGTAATTTTCCTTGGTCTAGGGTAGGTTAAACTCCTTTATAATGGTGAAATAAGTTATATTAAATTATACAATAATCATATACAATAATATGATATCATATATGACCTTTTTTTAATAATATCTTAGTATTATCGTCATTTCAGGTGTTAACTGATTCGTTTTCCTTTATATGATTTATTATGTAAGTAATATTTGTTATGGATAGGATGTATCTTATTAATATTCAGAATTATATTAATTCTTTAAAAATTATTTTTAATCATATAATTAAAATTAGTCTTGAATGGATATGACGGGGAACAAATCTCATCACGTTCGTGGAGACGGTAATCCGTACATACGCACGAGTGACAATATCATTCTTTTGATATTAAAATAATATATAATTGGATGTTATATCATATATACAGAATAATTATCATGTTATATTTATTATTTACATAAAATATGCATCATTATTATATCCTTCCAAATAATAATGTATTGAATAACAATTACACCACGACGTGGAGACGGTAAGTCGTACGTACGCACGTATGGTGACATGTCATTCAAAGGATGGATAGAATAATGAATATGTTTGTACCATATTTATAATAACATCACATTATATAGAATATATTGGAGTTATTATTTTAGAATGGAAACAACAAAGAAAGAGGAAGTGGAAGAAGAAAGGAACTTGAATGAGGTAATGGAATATTTACCTCTTCTTCGGGTTCTTCCTTTTGATTTGATCAAAAGGGAACATTTGGTTGGCCTTATGACTAAATTAATGCCTCTAGGATAAATTTAGGACAGTTGAGAGGGTATTTGGGTAGGGGTTGGCAGAGCCAAATGGCTTTGAATGTGTGAATTAGAGAGATGGGGGAGTGCCCTTTTATAAGAGGGGTGAGGAGCAGCTTAGGAAAACCGAGAAATATTATTTTATAATAAAATACTTTTTGTTTTATAATTGCTCCATAATAGATTATTTAAATTATAAGTTGGTGATGGGTCTAAAACCACTCAACCAATAGGTTTTAGAGAGGTTTGGGTCACTATATTAACTTTATCTTTTAGATTTAACTCTTAGTTTAATAGTTTGACATTTACCATGTCTCTTTGTATTTTTCAATTATATGGTTAATAAAAATACTATATACATCCATTCGAACCCTAAGTGGTTAATTAATGATAGACATATCATTATATAAGTCTTTTGTACGAACCTTAGATTTTTAGTAATAGAATATCAACTAATAATATAATATATTTTTTAAAACTCTTTTATGTCTATTTTGACACTATTTGGTATTTCGTTTTTGATAAATTCATAATAGAATTATTAATTTGAATAAAATTCATATAACCAACCCTAATATGTCATACTAACTTATAATATTAGTGTAATTCATAAAAGTATAAAATTACATTTATTTGGATATTTATAATGTCGATTATGTTTATTTGTTACTAATTAGGTAATTACTAGATCATCATTGTGTTATAAATATTTTAAATTATTTAATGTCTAAAAAATATAAATAAAATACCATTATGTAGTAAATATTTTTATATTTCTAATGAATATTTATAGTAGAATTTATCTTATGTGTAACCCTATATTAAAAATATTTTAGTTATTAAACTTTGATTTTAACTCTTTTAACTCTTCTTTGAATTAAATAATAATAAATGTCCTAATCTAATCCAAGTGGAACAAAGAGGTTCATATTTTATTCCTAAGGTTGTTTTTGGTCAAATTATACTTATCCAATAGAATTATGACATGTGTTAGGGTAATAATAATATCATTTTTACCCTTAATTTCCATATTTACTTTTAATCATGGTAAATAAAAGTAAAACGTTACTATTCACCAAAACATATTTTTTTCTTATTGAACCACATTTTTCTTACTGATATCAATAATTTCTCTCATATTTTTGAAATTCCACTCACAGAAACGGTAAAAGTAAGTTTTATGTGAATTTAAAATTTCTCCAAAGAGGTAGGTAAAAGACGGTGAAAAGTTCAATAAAAATTTTATATATATAAAATTATTATAAACTGACTCCAATGAATTACATTGAACTTATATAGGTATTATGTATCTATTTTGACCTAAAATAAAATTAAATAAAATAAATAATTATTTAAATAAAAATTCTATTTTAAACTATAACTCAGTGTTTTTCACTATTCCTCAAAAATTGAAAGTTTTCAGAAAAATACCAAACAATCACACTAAGATAATTTTGATATTCCGAATTCAAAAATGAATTATATTTTAAAAATTTCAAAAAAAAAATAGAAGTTTAATTAATTTATTTAAAATTAATTTCCATTGTCAAAACCAAAACGCGTATTTTTAAGAAATAATAACTATCAAAAGATTGACACTTGTTTATGTCCAATTTCAAAGTGAAATTACTTACAATGACCATCATAGGATAAAATGGTAAAAATATAATCTAATTATACTTCCAAACTATTAAAATTTATAATTCAAAACTATAAATATTTTTGATTAAAAAAGTTTTTTTCGGTTAAAATATAGTATTATTCACTATTCATCCAAATATGAGAGTTATCAGAAAAACACCAAAAATTTATTGAAACTAAATTCTTATGTCTTGATTCTAAAGAAGAATTTTATTTTGTCAAATTGAATATATAAAAGTTTCAAATATTGGATTTAAAAAGGGTTCTCCATTAAAAGGCGGTAAAATTGCATTTTTGAAAAATAATTCTTTTATCTGAAAAATGAATTTGGTCTTCCATTATGTTTAAGAAACTCATAATATGGATTATAAAATTATAAGGATTATATAAAGTTCAAAATTCAGTTAATACTCTTCATAACCACTTTTTAACGGCTAGTTTGGTAAGTCGTGGTACGCTTGAACTCAGTGTTACGTGTAGTGCAAGTTATTACATTACTTTAAAGAAATAACATACTATGAAATTTTGGGGTGTTACATTATGAAGCTCTAAAGAAGAGGGGATTACCTCCTCTAATCATGTTGCATGCATATGAAAATCAATATATTTCAAAATTAAAAAAATTAAAAAATTTAATTCTTATAAAAAATAAAAAACTTTTAATTAAAAATAATAAACTAATAATTATATTAATAAAAAATAATAAAAAATAATTAAATAAACTAACAATAAAAATAATAATAATAAAAAGTGTAGAAATGTTAAGAGTAATATTATACAATATAATAAAATAATATAAAAATAATATATACTAATATTATTAATAATAAATATTAATATACAATTAAATAAAAATTACAAGAAAAACTTAAATACTTCAAAACTTTAAAATCATCCAAAAACACCAAAAAAATTCAATATAGTTAAATAAAATTAACTTAAAAATTATATAAAAATGTTAGTGATTTCCATGTGCATCATTTGTGAGGGCTAGACGGTGAGTCGTCTGCTCAAGAAATCTTGGAAACTAGGGTTTTTCCTAGGTGAATAAATGTTATGTATTTTATCTACTTTTAGATCGGTTGATATCTAATGAACACCTACATGAAAAGCGTTTAGTGAAGCCAATAGGACAAGTCCCACTAGTAATCTTTATCTATCCAAGCCACAATTAGGGTCATTCTATGTAGTTCAACCAGCTAGGTCAAGCCAGTGTGGTAGCCCACCTCGACCTGAGTCATGGTGGAATGGGGAAAGTTGGGTTCACCAACCTAACATGTCATGGGGGCATGGGGCTATCTTTTATAGGCCGACCTCCCCATTTTGGTTAGACCAACCTTTTAATCAAGCTAGCTAATGAGGGACATGTCCTAGTCTATACTAACTTGAATTGACCTCCAAATGGGACATGCGTGGATTTAAATGCTCTTTTCTTCCCCTTCCTACCAGTGGGTATACATTTTCCCTAGACGTATACTATTCCCCACTTCACAAAACCTTATTGCACACTCTGGGGACCACCATGTGGCCTATAACAAGCCTTTTTAGGCATTTACATAACTTTTTATCCTATTATCATAAATGGACAAGTGAGTAGTCTATTCTATGTTGTTTCCATAGAACATAATAGGTATACACCCTTCGTCATTAGAGGCTAATTAAAAAATATTCTAGGTAGTTTGATTACTTCATTTTAGTAGTGTTTATGCATGGGATTAGAAGACATGTCTAGAGTGAAAATGATGTTTCTTAACACCTACATATGTTTTGATGATAGGGAATAATCCCCTATATACTTTACAGATTTAGGTACTCCTATATATAACTAGGTCATGGGTCCTCCATAGCGATCATAGGGTTGGGTACTCCCTTGATCATGACATCCATTAAAGGCGTGGTTCCCCATATGACTGATAGGATAAAGAACTTCTCTAATAGATAAGTCGTGGGTCCTCTATTCTTGGAGTTAAAAATCCCTCAATCAATGTGAAATCATAAAAATGCACAAGTCCTCTATAGTGTGTCAGCATTTCCTTGAAAAATTTGAACACCTTTGTCTGTAGAGGTGCTCTAGTATTAAATAAGAGATAGATGATGTGGTTTTGGGATATTGGGAAATTCAAATATATATGGTATTATGATTTACTAGATTACTAAAGTTTCTTAAATCATATGATCTTTTAGCATCTAGGTTATAAAGTTTGGTACATTCCAACAACTTTGGTTTTCTATCCTTAAATCATATATTAGTTGTCTTTATCTTTGAACTAGATTCCAAAAAGAATTGTATTCCAATTATTACTTTTTTCATGTCATAATATTAGGTATTTTTATACTCACCCATTCATGGTCATCCTTTTACACGTGTTGTGTGTTTTTTATGTGATAGAAAATTTAGAGGTGATCATGAAAGAAAAGGAGTTGGTAGAGTTGAAGCTTAGTGGAATTTGATTGTAACAGTCATTATTAGTTTTCTTAGGAGATAGTGAAATGAGAATTTTTCTTTCCCATTTTTCTAGGAATTTATTTATTTTAAGTATTGGGAACATGTATTTTCCTTTATTTTTTGGGTTATATTTTTATTATACTAAAAATGGTTGGCATGGATCTAATTTATATTTTTTAATATTTGGTTATTATATCTATCTTTTCAATATTATATTTTTTTTGGTTCAAATATGTGGTTTTTCAAAAGTTACTTAGGATGATTCCTCTAATTTGTACAATATGCCTTCTTGGTTCTAGTCACCAAACCCTGAACTATTGGACGTGAACTTAGGGTGGAACATTAAGTTTAACTTTTATCCAAAGTGGTATCCCTATGGGTTGAGTAATGTAAAAATGGTATTGGAGTGCATTGATTTCTATGAGTGGGATTTGAAATCAGGAGTCTTTTCATATTGGTATGGTAAATTTAGGGAAAACGTATAAATTATTCTCAAGTTTGATTTTTAGACCAAGGAAAATAGTGATTGGTGTGGTAATTTGTGTATTATTTCTATAATAATATGATAATATATTAAATGACAAAAAAATATAAAGAAAAATTTTAGGGTGAAAAATGATTGTATATACATCATTTATCAGTCATTAATTTATTTTATATATCCATATAGATTCATATCACCCAGATATACATTAATGATCACAAGTTTATCTTGTTGAGTATATGATGAAACCCTATAGAAAATCATTTCCAGATGATCCTATAGTAGATATTTTAGTGATGAGCTTTTTATTAAAAGAGTTGACTAAGAGGTTAGTTTAATAAATGAATAAAGGTAAATCTATCCTCCAATTACATATAGAGAAAATAATCCACTAAATTTCCATGATGATAATATTATACATTCTTAATAGAATATATTTTAGGTTGAGATGGATGTTATAACTCATAAAATAATTCTTCTTCATGAGTTTTAGCGGTAAAAACTTCTAGGTTCTAAACTGAGGATTTTCTATAGGCTATCAAGGACTGGCTGTAGTGACTCAAGTGTTATATTTGGTTAAAACACCCAGTCATCAAATGTTAGTAATGGCATCGAGTTTCATTCACAGTATTATGAATCATTGGTGAGATCTGACAATGGATATGTAGGATGAGGATATTCTACTATAGTTAGTATTTTAGAACCTATTTTGGGTGGATTAATACCCAATGAATATGAGGATTGTGTGATTATAAGAGTTTTTGGATCTTTAATAAGGTATCATGTCTAAAGATAAGTACACATAGTTGATTATAGACCTCACAAGGAACTCTATTGACGTGGTGCGTGATGGATTCCTTTTATTTATAAAGTTTAAAATAGGTCTCCATAGAGAGATTCAGTCTGGGGTTGTTCCCCTATACATCTTAACCTATGTTGATGCTTTTGATAAATCAATTTTGAATGAGAATTTTCTATAATATATACATATAGTGACCATGATAATTTATGGTTTCCCTAAGTAAAATTCATCAATAGTATTCAGTCAATTAAGTAAATCCAGATCCCATCAATTGATGAACACACATTCACTATCCTAGACTCAGGGATCAATGATACGATAATTGTGTAAATGATCCAACCAATAGGGAAACATGATTTTTTAAGCATGTAGAGGTTGTCACCACAAAGCCCCATGATTTTCTATCCGAATATATAGTTTATGGTATTACGGGTGGCATAATATATGGTCCTCAACCTTGGAGGTATAATTCATATTAAGGTCCTCCTTGTGGTGGTAAGGGTGGTACCCAAAGTGGTGGTTTTGATAGAGGAGTTAGTGGAACAAGAGGTGGAGCTAGAAGTGGAGTGTGATACAATCTGCTTTCCCCACCACCACCTCCAAGAATTCCTTTCCATGATTAGAGAGTTGGTTAATAGGGTTACAAATAGATTTATTCTATGAAGGGATATGATTAGGTAGATATTGATATAGTTTGAGGTATTATTTATGTATTCTCTATATGATCACCCATTATTATCAATAATTTCGTAGTCCATTCATTTTTAATTACATGTTTAGTTTAATAGAAATAATGCCTAGTATAGCCTATATCCTGAATAATGGTACAAGAGACCTTTATTAAAGGTGACCACATGCTCACCCAGATCTACTAACGGTGAGATATTGTGATTAGTGGAGAGAGTTTTTCATGGTACTTAATTATATCTTAAATGAATCCCTAAAACATCATTCTTGGTATGGACTAGTTATCTTTATTCTAAAACTAGACAGACTGATGTAGTTAGAAAGTAGTTTCTTATTGATTTTATGGGTCAAGGTTCAATTTATTAGATGAGAAACACCTTTAATTGGGATGAGCAGGCCTGAACATTGGAATAGGAGTTAATTAACAATAAATTTATGACTTCGGGTCTATGTATAGTAGATGATTTTTAGGACCAACTTCCTATTTTTTTGTAGGAGTACAATGATATTTTTTCAAACAATGTTCTAGAATTTTATCTATATGTAAAGATCAAATTTGCAATCTATTTTCACCCTAGGACCACATGGATATCTTCTACAGCATATTAGATGTCCCCAATTAATATCACATAGCTAAAAGTGTAACTTGAAACCTTTTTATAGATTGTTTTGGTTATTATTAATATTTCTCCCCTGGTATCTCTTGTTAAATTCATTAAGAAGGTGCACAAGAGCCTAAGGATTTGTATTTAATAAGATATCATAATTCAATTGATAGTCAATAACAAATACATTAAACTAAGGATCAATGAACAATTTGAATAGCTAAAGGGAGAACATTATTCTCAAATATCATCCTCAGATCAATATATCATTATTTATAGGTTTATGAGAAAGATTTCCTAGAGATAAAATTTAGGAGTCATTATGTTCATTATGAGTTCTTGTTGTTTTTTTCATGAATAAACACTCAATTATTTTCATGGTACTTTTGAGCTATATATTCTAACAATTCTTGGATCCTTTCATGGTATTCTTCATTGAAGAAATATTCACATATACTAGGGTGAAGCATGATTATGTTGAGTATCTGAGGATTTTTCTATACTTACCTTGGGAGAATCAAATTTATATAAAACTCTGGGACTAAATATTCTAGATTTCGGAAATCTATTTTCTAGAAAAAATCATCTCAAATGGTGGAGTAGTTATTAAACCTATGAAAATAGAGTCATTAATCACCTACGAGACTCCTAATAATGTTTTTTAAGAGCATAAATTTCTTGTATTGTTGGGATATTATCTGATATTCATGGGGGACTTCTCTAAGATTATAGATCTGATGGATTATCTTATCCAAAAAGTGGATCCTTGTATGTGTTCTGAGTTATTTCAAAGATAACTTTAGAATTTAAATCATAGTTTTATCAATTTACTTGTTTTATGGATTTTAGAGGAAGGGTTTGAGTATGCGGTGTTTTTGCTTTGTCTTAGAATTGATCTTGGTTATTTATTGATACAGAGATAGATGGTGATTTCTTATGGGATTAGGTAGTAGGGACCTCACAAGAAGAACTATAAAAAACATAACTTAGAGATTTTATTAGTGATATTTATCTTGAATTATTAGATACATTAACTTTTTGGTAAGGGATTTTTGGTTTATATAGATCAAAAGTGTCTTGATTACATTTTCTCCCCATGAGATCTCAAACTAAGGGTGAGATGATATATAGATTTATTACATTACTTTGACTTTGAGATAGTATATACTTTAAGGATGGGAAACATGGTGGTCGATTCCCTTTGTTGTAAGTACCTTGCTCAACTGGAACAAGAGGTTTCTAAGCAGCCATCCACAATGCAGTTGGGTTTCATGGATGATGGAAATATTTCTTTCATTTGATCGATGGTGGTATCCCCCAATATTATCCATGGAGTGAGGGAGTCCTAGTTTAGATACTTAAACTATAATATCTTTCATTTCTAGATACTATTAGGAAATTCACTTACTGTATTTTTTTTAGGTGAGGATTACATCATCCTCTTCTAAGGGTAAAAGGTGGTTCTCATTGCACAACATAACTAAGTGTTGAGGGCATTTCACACTTCACTGTGGTGGTATATTCAGGTGTTAAGATTATGTTCCAAGACCTTATGAGATATTATTTATGGATTTTTATAAAATGTGAGTGTTGCAGAGTTCATGTATCACTACCTCACCTACCAACGAGTGATGGTAAAGCACCAGGATCTAACCAGTTTGATCCAAACCTCTCAACAATCCACTGTGAAAATGGAATGTGATATCAATAAAATTCATGATAGGGATTCTATATTCAATGAATGTTCACAATAATATCTGGGTGATTATTGACTGATTGACCATGTTTATGCACTCCCTCTCTATTTGAGAGTAGTGTTTTTGAAGTGTTTGGGACATCTATATGCAGGAAATATTGTACGATTGTATAGGGTTCCCTCTATAATCATTTTCAACCAAAATTCTCAATTCCCATCCTTCATGGGGAATTTCCTATGATATTTTCAAGACCCAATTTTAGTTTTTTATAGTATTCCATCCTTATAAAAATATCCATATAGATAGGAACATTCAGGTTCTTAAATATATGTTGTGGGCTTCTGTAATCGATTTTGGTAGGATCTTGTATTATCACCTACCATTAATTGAGTTTATATACGATAAAAACTACCAATCAAAAAAATTTATGGAACCTTTTGAGGCCCTATAATTGACACTATGAAAGTATCCCATTTTCCTGATAGTGATAAATTAATTATCACATACGAGTCCAAAGCTAGTGTGATTAATGATGGATAATGAATATGTAATCCAGGAGAAGATGAGGATATCTAAGATCCATTATAAATCCTATATGGTCTAAAGATACAGGGCTTTGTATTTTGAGTATGGAGACCACATATCCCTAAAGTTCTCTCTATGACATGATTTTATGAGGTTTATTCAAGGTAGAAATATCTTCCCAAGGATTATCAAACCCTTTGAGGTCCCATATAGGATAAACAAGGATACTTATAACCTTTGATTACCCCCAAAGATAGATCATGTGGAAAATGTATTTCATGTGTCACAAATGAGGAGGTAGGCACATGATATATCACATATTATCGATTGGGGTGAGATGGATGTTGAAGATAATACCACCTTTATGGAGTATCTGATACCAATCAAGGAGATACATGGGAAGACATTTTGAGGTCAAGTGATACCATTGGTATATATCTTTTATTATCATGGGAATCTTTAAAAGAGCTCATGGGGGTATGATAATAAGAAGCGAGCTCATTACCCTCACTTATTTGAGTCACCTATGATTTTTGGGGTGAAAATCCCTCATAGTGGGTAAAATGTATCAATTTGAAAAAACTTATTCCATTAAAATAATTTAAATAATATATTTATTTAATGGTTGAGTGGTTGGGTTAATTTTTGTTGGTTTGTTTGGGAATTCGGGAGAGATATACTATTTTAAAATAAATATTAATGTTATCCCCATGTGTGAGAATAAATTAAATGATTTATATATTGTAAACAGATCCTCAGATGGAAAATATATCACTATAGTTTGAATTATTATATGGTTTTTACTTATTATAGTTCTAATTGTGATTCTGGATTTGGGCCTTAGACTCGGGCCATTATAGGTATTTAATAAAAATACAAGAATAACCTAATTATCAATTTTAAATTCATATATAACTCCTTAAATTAGGGTTATCAACCAAATTTGACAAAAAAATTAATATGAGTCATTAGATATTGGGAGATCAATTTTTGAGGAGTCAACATAGAATCTTTGGGAAATCACAAATCTTGAAGGAATTATAAATAAATCTCAAGGTGGAGATCATTTATGTTTATGTTTTATCCATTATTTATTTTCCTCGTCAATCAAATCTTATTTTTCATTGCATAAATCCCCATGAAGTATCATTGTACTATTATTTTTTTAATTTTTAATTTTTTATATTACATAAAGATCATCAGGGAAATCACATTATTGAAAAAAGATTACTAGTGGCTAAATCATTATCAGTCCTTAGGACCCCCACCCCACTACACCACATGACAATGTGTATAGATAGGCACTGACCTTTAGGAAAAGGTGGACCATCAAGAGGTGAGAAAAAACTTTGTTCTATACCCACTCACCCCCTATTGTCTCTCTTTCTCATTGCAATTAGTATAGTGATGTATGTAAACTTTCATAGAGAATAGTGGTAGGAAGAGATAGTGAAGTCGTAGCGTTAAAGGATGGTGTCCTAGTAGGGGTATCTGAGTGAGGGATGGGGCATGGTGGAGTATCTCTATGTGGAGGGTCATGTGGCAATGTAATGTTATAGGGAAATGTACCCAAATGGTATAAGGAAATGTAGATAGTAGTTGTGTGGTGTGTATAGTGGTAGTGAAGCTGTATAGTGGATGGTTACTAAATTGTTATGTGCTAACTTCAGCAAGAACGATGGATAGGGTTTTTCATGGGTGGATAAATGTATGTTTTTCCCTTCCATTAAATTTTCCAGAATCTGATGAACACTTTCCCACCACATGGAAGTTATAATCTATGGATCGATCCCCATAAACTATCCAAGCCAACTCAACCCCAAACAAGGTCAGGAAGTGTTGGAACAACTAGTGTGGAAACCAATCTAATCCTAAGGTTGGGTGGAATATGGTAGGTAAGGTTCTCTAACTTGACCCGACTTGGGGGAACATATGCCAACCCCCATGGACCAACCACCCTCTTCAAGTATCCCAACCTTTCAACTAAGCATAACAGCAGGGATTCAGGTCAAGTACACATTAAGAAAATATAGACCTTGATTACAAAGTGTACGATGCTACATAATCATACCATCGCCTTCTTGTATGTGGAACACCCTATGGTGTTACCACATGGCCTGGTATGAGCCTTTTTCTATGTTTTTAGACTTTTTTTCTTGATTTTTTGAATTGAAAAAGTGAGAAATGTATTTAGATATTTTTACATGTTAAATTTAATAGTGTTATCATATTCATCATTAGATGCCATTTATGGGATGTTTTGGGAAGTCTAAGTACTTTATCTCTATATGGTTGGTTATTAGGGTTGGCTGAGATTCCTGGAGTGGAAACTGGGTTAGGTACTCCCATATAGATGTGTTGGTGATTGAGCACGGGTCCCCTGTATAGTATGTGGAGTTCAGTACTTCTCTAGGGACTTGGGGTGTGATTCCTATATATTGATCATGGAGTAGGGTACTCCCTTGATCACAACTTCCATGATAAGACGTGAGTCCCCCCTAAAATCAATGGAGTAAGTAACTACACCATGAGATATGGAATGGTTCCTCTATCCATGGGGTTTGTACTCCCTCAATTAACATTCATTCCATGAAAAGACTCATGCTCTCCACACAGTGTTGGACTCCCTTCACTAGCATATATACCTTTTCAAAGTGTGGGACACCTACCATGAAACAAGAGAGTGATTAGATGGTTTCAAGATATTAGGTTGTTCGAATATAGTGGGTTTTTCAATTTATTAGATACATCAGGTGTTCTATTTCATATGATTATTTTGGTGTTGGGATATAGATTTTGAGACTTTCCTACATCCATAGTTCTTTATCCTTAAATAATATCATGTTTTTATTTTCATTTGACATGGGTTCTAAGCTAACTTGTATTTGAATTTTCCCTTTTAATTTTCATATAATTCTATTGGGTATTTTTATACTCACACCTACATGGTTTTTATCCCAAAACTATTGTTTTTTATACAGATTACATGACATTTATAAGATATCATGAAGGATGTGGAGTTTGTGGAGATTGAGAATAGAGGAGCTCGATGACGATGGTCATTGTAGGTATTTTTTCCTATAGTTGGTGTAATGAATAGTTCCACATTATGGTTGTTCTAAGTACAGATTTATTTATGTATGAAGAACATGTTTTTCCTTTAGTTTTTAGAGTTTAATTTTTCATACTCTTAGGGATGTTTGGTATTTATTTCATTCATATTATTCTATAACTGTATATTCTATGTATTATTACATTATTATATTTTTTTAGGAGTGATATGGTTGTGTTTAGGTTTATTAGTATAAGGCCTCGCATTTGTGTGATATATTGTTGAAATCCCAATGGATAATTTTAAGTGTTGTATTTATTGGAATCCCAAGTAATTAAGTCGTGTTAGATAAATTCTCAATCAATATTTTTTTCTTTTATTGGATTTATTATCAATTGAAAATGTCTGTGCTATATATGAATGGTGGAAGTCACAAAGTAGTGAGTGTTTCCTACTTGGAATTTTCTAGTCTTGAAGTAAATATGGTTGGGTATAAATAAAGATGAAGCAGGGAATGTAAAGGGATGGATTGTATTTTTTATAGTGAATATAATTTTGGAGAAAATTTGGATGCATTCAGATAAGTTTGAAGGAGTTTTAGTGGTTCTTGATTTGAATTCTTAAAAATGAATGTTTGATCAGATTTTTAGGATTTTGGCTAAATCCTTGGATATTTATCCTACTTAAAGAAACGTGTAATATATTTTCCTTAGTATCCCCTATAAATATTTCAAAGGAATGGGAAACATATGATAATATTCATTACTATGATATTTGTTAAAAAATCACTAAAAATAATCAAAGGAATATATCCTACATGACATGTAATATATTTCAATAGAAGTGAATAATTTGGTAAAGTAATCAAGTTCAATGTTATATGTAACATTTTTTTGTTGTATAATTTTTTTAATATGTGAAATATATTGAAAATTTGTGAAAATGAAAATATCCTAGAGCTCACTAGTGATACGTATTATATATGAGTGGTTGTGTAATATATTCTAGATAATGGAAGACAATTCTCTATATATCTAACATATTTTGAGGGTTGTGTAAGGTTTCAAATATTAGGAAAATGGTATGTGTATGTTCTTTGAATGTTATGTAATTTTTTGTATGCATAGTATCCTTCAACTTACTGAATTATAGAAAATACACTAAATAATAAGAATCATTATTATTATTTCATAAGATTCATCTCAAAATTTATAATATTCATTAAGAAAATTTTAAGGATAATTTTTGGGTCTCGAGTAATTTTGTAAGAGTAATCTTAGTAGTTTTTAAGAGTCGTTAGGGAAATATGTAAAGTTAATTCCCTTAGCCATCTGATATTAAAGTTCATTTAGATGTAGTGGAATTAAAATTGTTTTATTAATCATAAAATAAGATTAATTTATCTATAAATATGTAATGGATAAAATCATAGAGAAATTAAATGAGGATTATTTCATGATATTCCCTTAGTTTTGAAATCAAGATTTATGTGTATTTCAATGTATTTGATATTTAACCAAGCTTCACATCATGAGTTGAGAAGACATGGTGCAATATTCTTATTTTATGAAAATTTTGAAGATATAGAATAATTATGGACATATTTATATGGAAATTTTAAACGGTGTTTCCATATAGAGATTAGGTCTCATAGTTATTGATGAGTTTAGGAAAAATATTACAAATGGAGGTGTCTCTCTGTAAAGAATATGAGTTAGTGGGTTTCCTTATTTTGTATTTCCTATCCTTTAGAAAAAATCTCCAAAAATTAAATTAGTAATATTAAATCTAAAAAAATGATATATTTAGAGAATTTTGACTTATATTTTAAGATGAATTCAAGTTATATTCTTTCATCATGCTAACAAAACATTAAATATCTCCATGCAGGTAAATGTCGAAAATATATCTTGAATTAGAGAGAAGGATTTTTTTAAGGTGAAATTTATGTATATTTCAATCTTTATAAATGTATTGGAGTCTTTTATTATGTAAATGAAGGTTAAAAAAAGGAAAGGATGATTTTCATATCTAATTTTGTAAAAAATAATAGACAGGATTATTGTTGTGAAATAAGTAATAGGACCACTAGAATATCTAATATTGAAAGAGGAATTCTAGAAAAAAAAGATAAGATGGAATTCCAGATTGAATATGGAAATAAGTAAAAGAGGAATTTTCATTCCCTGAATAATTTTACAAATAATAAAGAGTTTCTACATTGAATCATAGAAAAGAGATCTTATTATTTATGGAGATATTCATAGGAATCATGTAAATGTTCTTCTTTTGAAGGAAAAAAACCAACCTGTATCCAGAGAAACTACAACAGTGGTAGTTTTGTTTATCTGTTATTTCATTCCATAGTGGAAATTATTTTTGGTAGTGGAGAGGAAATATATAGGTAGTGAAGGAAGTGACCTTATGAGGCAATGATCTATCCCAAAAGCTTTTAAGGGGGGGGGGTTAATTCGGACCTATGAGTGTCCTAGACTAAACCCAACACTAAAAAATGATTTTAGTAAATTTTGGTGCTTTATAAAATTACCAATTTCATACTCCTTGGATTAACCTAGTGTAGGTGAACCAAGTGAAAATACTTGTGACCTATGTGCATTGTTTTCTATATTCTTCATAAAATAAATTGATTATTGTGGGTGATGTAATGATTGAAAAAACATTTTAAAGGAGTAAAGACTATAAAATTTAAATTTGGATCATCCTAATTAAAGAAATAACTAATTCTTGGCCCTACTAACTATGAGGTCAATCTCATTTATAGCAGTGATAGTTTGGGGGAAAGGTTTAAAGGTGGAAAAGTTCTACACCAAGATTCACCCCCTCTTAGAGAATTTGTCCCTAAAGTTCCTTGTAGGACCTAATGAGTGGTATTAGAGAATATTTTCATTTTATTAGATTTATTATGTTAGGAATTTATCTAATTTATTTTTAGAGTTGATTTATACTCTACTTTTTATTCTATTGGTTCCATAGAAAAGTATATAATTTGAATAAGAAGAAAAAACCCAAAGTATTTCCATATCAAGGAATAGTTTTTGAGAAAATTGATATTCAGATGAAGGATTATTTTATATTTGAAAAGATAGGTAGGGATGATTATGATTTTGAATCTATTAATTTTATTAATGATGGTACAAGATTATCCAAGGAAACCAGTATCCCAAGTGATATTGGATCTACTAATGATGTTAATGTGTCAGAAATTATAAAATTTTAAGTTTTAAACTCATCATAAGAAATATATTAGAGGTTTCAAAAAAGAAAACATGATGTTAAAATGGGATAAAAACTCTCAAAATATCCATATGAATACACTAAAAATTGATGTTGATTATTTGGAAGTCCAAGAAGGATGAACTTTCTACACACTAAGGATAACTGTTCTAGGAGAAAAAGAGAATAAAACAAGAAAATGTTAGCCTTAAAGATTATATTTCCTTGATAAACACCATTATATAGGAGGAAAGTTACATGATATATAAACATTCTCATGAATTATAGTATGATATATCTAATTAGGTTACACTCAATTAAGACATGAATGATCAACTAGACATAAAAAATAAAGAAGATCCAGAAACTAGAGGAGGAGTTAACCTCGATAAAAAATAAGGTGGAATAATAAAATAATAAGGGTAAACCCATAATAAAATATTATTTTCATTCAATATTTCATTATCCTTTAGTGAGATATAGTGTGATGAAGAAAAATTATTTCATATAAAAGGAGAAGCATTAAATAATTTTTATGTCAAAAAGGTCACATTCCATGGGAAAACCTAACCTTATAAATACTACATCCCTAAAGGGTTATGAGATAAAGAAAACTATGAGCACTCCCAAGGCAGGGGAAAATAATAGTGTTAATGGGGAAACACTCAAAAGGGTCCATAAATATTAAGGTAAATAAATGAGTTACAAAGGATGTTATAGAGACATGTGATTTTACTATGGAATGCATGGTTATATCTCTAGCATTTTCTATAAAGTTTTGAATTATATTAACTGTTGTTAATTTAATGATTTTTTTTTTGAAAAGAAATTTACAACCAAAACAAAAAAGGTATTTTCATTATTATAATAATTATTACCATGATAATCATGTCTCTTATGGAAATATCAAATGAATTTCCACTGGGATAAAAGGAGGAATATAATTTTCATTCAATGATAAATTTGTTCCTTTGAGAAATAGATTATAGGGTAGGATTAAATAATATCACCATGCTAGAAGTTGTGAGTGTAGGAACCTAAAACACACTAATAGGAGAGTTGTGAATTAGGGTGTCCACTGTTTCTTATAATATTATGGATCTTGTTCCCAAATTGGTAATAAATTTTTAAACCTTTATGATGGATTTGATCAGTAATCAAACATTCGCATATAGAGAGACAAAAAACATTAATTTTAGTTGGTTCATTACTAAGGGATACATCCAAGGAGTGCATGACAACGATGTGTCAGTTACACTAGAATCCAATAATATTTACTAGTTATTGAATACACGAGTTCAAATATAGTCACTCCGTACTAGGCACACTGCCCTTACAAAGGATCAGGGATAGTTCACCGCATCCCTTGATTCACTTCCATGGACTCCCCCTAGATGATTGTATTGGGATAATCCTTATTTAGTTTATTGACTTGAAGGTATATAAAATAGATTTTCATTGAATTATTTGTCCTTTTCTAGCACGAGACTCTTATTGCATCGATGTCCTGAATTGATGTACTTTGAAGCACAAATTTCACAACCTAGATATTCAAAGCTTACTAGAAACACATACATGCACTTGTGCGCTACACTTACCCTTGTGCGCAAGATTTGGGATTTTTTTGAGAAAGATTGATTTCATGCAACCCTTATTTTTCCCGCATCTCTTATCATTCATGCAACTACAACACAAGTTTCACTTGGTATTTTTAGACTGAAGGGAAAAAAATTTGTGAATTATTCTCTCTCTAATTCTCTTCTGTTCAAAAGTATTTTCCTAAATAGTGGAACTCTATCTTTGATGAAAAGTTCTAAGTCTTGATTGGGGGTAAATTTCTATTTATATGGCTTGATAATCCTACACACAATATTCTAACGCATATTTTTTGGTGTATGCAATATTCTCTCTGAGCAAGAAATCCCCCTTTTAACGTCACATTGGGCATGAAATACTCTGTCGCACAACCTTGTCTTTCTCACACATTATTCAATATTTATCACACCTTTTTCCTTTTCCATATTTTTAAGATATGTTCATAAAACAATCCTTGCATGAAATATTGCAAACATCCTTTAATATTGTGTGTAGAATAAAATCTTTTGTGAGGTTCTTTCCTTTTCCATATATTGATCATATGATCCTGATACATAACTTGCGTGCAATATTCAAATCCACCTTTAATACTGTTTTCTGATTGAAATGTAGGATCCCTTACCTTGTAAACTACTAGATCTTCAATTGACTATTCAAAACAACAAATGAAAACCTTGATCAACCGAGTGTGGATTGAAAAAAAACACAAACCAAACTCTATTTTTAGCAATGAACAGCCTTTGTTCCAATAGTAAGAAGAAGAGTTTCAAATATTTTGTTTAAAAAAAATGTCTTGGGAATATAAGAATGAGATTTTTAAAGTATAGAGAAGTTCATGTGATTATAAATCTCATGTGAAGGGAATATCCAAAGGTAAAGTATGTGTTAAGAAGACTACTGATTCTTGTGTGTGTAGAGAAAATAAGAATAAAATTTGGAAAACTAAAGTAAACAATGTGATGTGTCATGAGTTCCTTCATGGTAAGAGTGCCCAAGGAGGAGAAAGTTATAATTTAGAAAAATATTAAATATATAATCCCAAAGAATACAAAAATATATCAGATTATATCAAAGCCAATTCATATCTGAATATGGATTCCAAATTAATGGTTAAAGAAAAAATTATGGTCCATAACGACTCACTACCTACCTCAACTTAAGGAGAAGTAAATTCCCCTCTCCCTTTATAATTAAATATTATAATTATTGATGAAGTGTTACAATTTTTGAGGGAGATATGATCCATGTAAAAGTTTCATCAAAGGATGAAAATAATATTGAGGCATGATCTAAAGTTCTAATTGGTAATTAGAGAAACTCAAGTGAAATCTTGTTTATTAAATAATTACAATTACAATGATGAAAAAATAATCATGGGAGAAATTAAAATTGATATAATTAATAGAATCAAGGTCAAAATAAATTGTTGGTGTGTAAAAATATATTATTTTCTAAAATCAGACCTTGAATATGTAATAATATACCATGATGGATAATAAAAAACAAAAATAATTATCATGATTTATTTTTTGGCCTAATAGGTGTTTTAAAATGTAATATCATCTGATTCTTTCAAGATATCAAAATTTGATTTAGGTGGAAAAATTTCATTCTAAATATAAATTATATATTCAATAATTAATCTATGTAAGTATAGGGGATTTAGGAAATGAACATTCAAAGGTTGTATCCCCATGAACCAATAAAGGACACCTGGTGAAGAAAGTCTGGAAATACATTCTTATCAAAGTGGTGAAATTTGGAGTTTAACAATTGCAACAAGTTTGGTTTCTGGAGTTGATCTATAAACTTTAAACATGGTATGATACACACACAATATAATTAATGATTCTTAAATAATGGTTTACTAAAGGAGTGGTTGAGTTAATTGGAGGAGTTTTGTAGAAGAATCGTAGAATTATGACTACATGTAACTAATTAAAGTGGGTGAAGTGCAATGGATAGTAGGAAAGTTTTTGGATTAATATCTTGTTTAAAGCACTGAGTTCCAAACCCTTAGTATTATTTTTTTATTGATGTCTCATTGTAATGTGGTAAGATCACTCACTGAAAGTATTTGATAATGTTGCCATGGTTGGAAGAGTTTATTATTCTTTAAATATAGATCTAGAATTGTGTTTAAAAAATGGTATCTGTTATTAAAAATTTGTTGATATGAGAAGAATATATCTAGAAAGTTTAGGAAACATTAAGTGTATTTTAATAGAGAGAGATAAGTATCTCATAATATGATACATGGATATTTTTATAAAATGAGATAAAATATATTTAATATATCCCTATGTTATTCATCAGAGAAGGATTTCATGAAAGTTGTTTTGGATTCAACATCCTAGAAAAATAGATCAGGGTTTTACACTTTCATGTGGCCTCAAAGAGTTAGAGATTATGTTTTTGGAAATAACGGATATAGGGTGAGTATTATAACAAGAAGTATTTACTCTTAACAAATGGGATGATTTGGATTTTATGTCAAAGGGGGAGAAGATTAAATCATGAATATCAATGATATTTATGTAGAAACATCACAAATTTTAAAAGTTATAAAAGGGTGAGAAGATAACATATAAGATACTTTTGAAGTGCATGAGATGGATTAAGAAGTTTGATTGTTTTTGGATGCATGATAATGATGCCAAAAAAATATAGAGGATATTTTTAGCATCCTAATGGATAAGTTAGCATGATATATTTATTATAAATCAAAGTAATAAAGTTTTCTTGGATTAGTTATAGGTCAATATTAATTTTTTGTATTGGATTTATTATCAACTAAAAAATTATAGGATGGATGTGGAAGATAGAGGTGACAAAGTAATGAGATTCACATTCTTAAAGAAAGATACGTATATATAAAGATTAAGTAGTGAATATAAAGGGTGGTATTATATTTATTCTTATTTAATATGGCCTTATAATAGAATTAGATGTATTTAGGGAAGACTAATGGAGTTTTAGGAGTTTTTTGAATGAACTATGGAAAATGAAACTTTGGGTAGGTTTTTTATGATTTTGGATAACTCCTTGGACACATAACATACTTTAAGACATGTGTAATATATTTTACTTGGTGTTCCCTATAAATATTGAAAATCAATGAGATACATATAATATTTTTAATACATATGATATTTATTAAAAATCACACTAAAAATCATAAAAGGGATATATCTGATATGATATATAATATGTTTATAGATAAGTAAATAAATCAACAAAGGACTCAAGAAAAAAATGATACATAAAATTTTCTCTATTACGTAAGTTTTTTAATATGAAAAATAAATTCAAAAAAAGGAAAAAAATTAAAAATTACAAGTGCTCGCAATTGAAACATAATATATTTAAATGGCTGTGTAAAATATTTCGGGAAGTAGAAGGATGTGGAAAAGGGAAGATAATACCCTATATATGATTTTTTTGAGAGTTTCATAATATTTATAAAAGTAATAAAATATAAAATATAAGTTCTTTTAAATATGTGTAAAGATTTTATGATGTATAATATCCTCCAGTTTACTAAAATATGGAAAAGGAAATAGAGTGTAAGAGTTATTCATGGAATCTCATAAGAGTCATCCATGAATGTATAAGAGTCATTCAGAAAATCATAATGGTCATTTCTATGACTCAAGGAATTTCAAAAGATTAATCTAGGTAGTTCTTAAGATTCATTATGGAAAGGTATGAGGGTAATTACTTTATCCATTTGAGATGAATGTTTGGATAGTTATAGAAAAACTAAAATATATTTTATTTATCATAAAATATGAATAATGTTTTAATCAAGATATTCTATATTAAATCATGGAGAAATTAAAGGAGAATTATTTCATTATATTCAAGTAGTTTTGAAATCAATATTTCTATGGATTTCAATGGATTTTATATTTGACAAAGCTTTATGCTGCGAGTTATGAAGTCATGTTTTATTATTATTATTTTTTGTAAATGTGGAAGCAAGTTTATTTTTATAGAATTTTTCAATGGTGTTTCAATATGGAAAATAAATCTAATTTTTTATAAAGAGTTTAAGTGACACTACAAAGGGATGTGTCATTCTATAGATAACATGAGTCAATAGGTTTCTTTATTTTTCATTTAATATATTTTAGGTGGAATATAGAAAAAATAAATGGATTTTATTAAATCAAAATTCAAGGATATATTTAGATTTTTTTTCTTATATTTAAATAAAAATGTTGGATATATTTTTCCATAATATTATTAAAGTATTGATAATATTCCTAAAGGGAAATGTAGAAAATATCCATTTAATTAAAGAGAATGATATCTAGGAAGTAATAATTCTGGAGATATCCATTTTTAAAAATTTATAGGAGTCTATTGTTATGTAGTGGAAGGTAAATAAAGGAATGAAAAATTAATATATTTGATCGTGTAAAATAAAATAAGATAAGGGTTTATTATTGTAAAATAAATAAGAGGGTCCTTGAAATATCTGATATTTTGAAAATAATTCTAGAAGAAAGGGGATTATATATTTACATATTGATGTTGGAAATAAGAGAATAAAAAACTAGAACTCCATAAATAATTTTCTATAGAAGAAATATTTTCCATGGTAACTCATGGAATGGAGATTATATTGTTCATAGATATGTTCATAGTTAGCCTATAAAGGAGTGTCTAATGGAGGAAAAAGGAACCAACCTAAATCCAGTGCAGCTATAATAGTGGTGATATTGTTTATATTATCTTGAATTCCATAGTATTAATCCTTTATTATAGTATTTAGAAAAGAGAGAGGAAGTTAAGTAATTGACCTTGGGAGGTTGTGAGCTTTCCAAAAACCTTTTAAGGGGAGTGAACCCATGCCTAGAAGTTTCCTAGCCTAAAACCACCACTAAACAATGAGTTTAGTGGATTCCATTACATTTTAACATTTCCAATTTCATGCTCCTTGGATTATACTAGTGTGTGTGAACTATGTAAAAATAATTCTTTCATGTTTTCTTACACTGCTTATATTTGACATGACATAAATTGGTGGTTGTGGGTGAGTTAAACATTCAATAACCTACTTAAAGGATTAAACACTACAAATGTTATAATCAGGTCATTATCATTAAAGGAATAATTAAATTATTACCCCACTAACTATGAGGTCAAGATCATCTTGGGAAATGAGATCTTGAGGAAAATCGTAAAAGTTAGAAAAGTTATATACCTTGATTCACCGCCAGTGTATCTCTCGCTAAAATCTATTTTGAGAACTAACATTTTCCTTCTTGGTTATAGTTACTATCCTTGGAATATTATAGATGGCTATAGGGTGGCATACTCGACATAACTAATAGCTTAAGTGGGGTTCTATTATGTTGAGTCATGTGAAGATATAAACAAAATAAATTCAAACTAAGTAAAATAAAGAACACAAATCCTTAAAATATAATCCATGAATAACAAATAATTCTTAACTCATGTATTATATAATTTATTTTCATAATATTCAAAGGATTAGTAATTATATATGCTAAAAAAATAAAAATACATTTGAATTCAAGAGAAATATCTCCCTTTTAGAAAGTTCTTTAAGAAAGTGTTGTATTATATCAAATTGATTGGTCCTAGAAATATATATAGTATTCTTTAAGGTGTTAATATTAATTTTTTTATCCCAATTTAGCGGTGTATGTCTTAATTAAAATCAATAATCCAATAAAGTGTGTTTTATCCCCTAAATAAGTGCATAAAAACTTACTATAACTATGTACTCAACTTCAGCAATAGATAAAGAAACATAATTTTATTTTTTTACTATTATATTAAACTATATAATTTTCCCAAAAGTGACATTTTATAGAGGTAACATTTTTATTTAACTTACCTTTAGTGAAATAAAAATCAAAATCACTAACTAATTAAAATTAATTTCCTTTAGAATATAATAATCTAATATTCAAAGTAATTTTGAGATATTTCAAAATTGCTTTAACATTTCCCAGGTGAGATTCCATGGGAGTTTTCTTAAAATAAATAATAAATACAAACAATAACCATAATATTAAGATAGATTGTAGTAAGATAAAATAAAATTTGAATCATAACTATATAATTTGATTGTTCCATTAGTTTATTAATTTTATACAAATCATGTTTATAGTTATGACTCATAGGATTGTCACATCCCTTAACATTATCCATAACAAAAAAATATCTCTTATTTAATTGTTTTATGTAAAAATAACATCATATTTGTTTTTATAAACATAATATATAAATAATAATTTTATTTACACCATTAGACACTTTTTTAAACCATATTTCATAAGTTGCAGAAAATGGTTACCCCTAAAGGTATTTTACTACTAAAACTTATGTCATCATCGATGATTATAGATATTAAAATATATTTTGAAACCATTTTGATAAATTTATCATGACCATATTTACCTTCTTAAAAAATATATTAAAGAAGAAAATATATTATCCTCTCATACCATTCTCTGTGAGCTTGCACCAAACTATACACGGTTTTAGATAATTTAAAAATTAAATTTGGGTAAAAAAGGATTTTAAAAACCATGGGGTTTCTCAATTAAAAAAACATATAAAATAAATCCATTCTAAAAGAAAATCCTGATATTCATTTGATATATATTTAATTATAGATATGCTTCATAAGAATCAAGTCTGTATGTGGGTATAAATGTTTCTTAATAATCAATATCTTCCTCTTGACTATACACATGTGTAACTAGTATATCTTTTGATTATAATTATATACCCAAACACATTAACTTTATTTATAAATACCCACTTACTACCTTATAGGCCCGAAG
This sequence comes from Viscum album, assembly GCA_963277665.1. Taxonomy (NCBI): domain Eukaryota; kingdom Viridiplantae; phylum Streptophyta; class Magnoliopsida; order Santalales; family Viscaceae; genus Viscum; species Viscum album. The sequence continues at coordinate 1,101,382,729 of OY728134.1, read as the reverse complement.
GCCATTAAATTTTTATTTTTCCACTTTTTAAATTTTGTTGAGGGGTATCCTTACATGGATCATAATCCCATATGATCTTAGGTTTAAATTAAAATAATAATGCTTATTTTAAACTTGTTGTATCAAAAAATCTATTTTATGATTTCCTTTCACAAGATCACTTATTATAGTACCCAAATGATTATTTTTTTGGATCATAACTATTATAGTAATAGAATTTACTGGTTATTTCAACTAATAATCATGTCATGGGAACTTATTTTGGTCACTACCTTGTGATGTATTATAAAAACAATTTTCTTGGTTATTAAACTCAAAGGTATTAATATTAAAACTCGAAATATCATCCTTAAGGTTTTAAATTGGTGTTTGGTATCATGATTATATATCTCATGAAAAGTCACATGAATATAATCTTTCATGAATTTTTTTCTTATATTGAGAACTCCATATTCCATAATTATGGTTGAATATTCAAGGAAATTTCATTTATAAAAATTAGATATAAGCTTATATAGATTCTATTTTATGTTAAAAATATGTATTTTACATATAAATACCTTAGTGTAACTAACTTTAGGTGTTCTACCATTTCATAAATTATAAATAGTCTCATTTAAAATACGTATTATCAAAATACTATTGATTACATAACAAGATATATTCATAACCTCATTAATAAAATAAAGTGGTAAACAATAATCATTGACTATAGAAAAGTTTATTTCTTAAAGAGTTGTATTCTTCATTTTAACAATCCCATTTTTTAAATTATTTTATGGGAATAAAATTTATCATTATAACTATATTGTGATTATATTGCTGAAAGAACTTATTTTTTAAAATCAAATCCATGGTCCCTTCTCAATGTATTTATGGTAAATCCACTAATAATTTTAACTATTTTTTATATTTATAAACTTAGGAATAACCTTCACTTTTATGAGATAAAAAGTACACCTAGGTGAATCTTGAGTAGTCATTACAATGGTATATTCATAATTATTTCCCACTAGACTATAAACTCTAAAATGTATAAATAAATCCACATGAATCAATTCCAGTGGTTGGGAGGTATAAACCTTTTTATTAGGTTTGAAAGAAATTTTTTTAATTCCTACCTTTTCAATAGGTAATACATACTTTATTTCTTAGGAATTATGGATTTAGAATATCCTTAACTAGACTTATTTTTATAATTTTTCTACGTGAGTTCACATTATAGTGTCCAAGTCTCATGTGGTAATTCTAAGGTTCTCTATAAAAATAACTAAGGCATGAAACATGCAAGGAATGTATAGAATTTAAATCTACTATATATATATTATCATTTTTTTAATAAAATAAATATGATTATAAGAAGTATAATTTTTTATACATCATTTTCAAACATAAGATAATGACCACTATTAAATTATATTATAATACTAACTAAATTATTATTTAATTTATCAATAAATTTAAATTTAGAAATAAATATAAAATCAAAAATACCAATACTCTTAATTTTAGTTATTTTTTATCTATAATTGTCTCTAAGTTTAATATTCCCTACATCAACTTTGACTGTACTTTTGAATTTGGATTATTCACAGGTCATGTGTCTTAGACATACACTATCTAATTACCAATTATTCATAACAGTTATTTTCAACCATGAAACCTATATTAAATAAAATTTAAGGAATTTTTTGTACTCAAATAATCATGGATATAGAAAACTTAGTAGTAAATGATTTTGGTATCCATATTTAGATAACATGTTTATCATAATAAGTTAAAAAATATTAAAAAATAAATAACTTTTAGGTCCATAAAAATGGTATTTGTTTTTCAAAAATTTCTAGGAGCCATGTCCTATAGTCCCATACATATTTCATATTAAATATAGTTTTTTAGGAGTATAATTAGAACTAAGCACAAAAAAATTATATAATATTTTTTCCCATACTAGTAACTTATTACATTTATGGTTTATGAAAGTTTTTTGGATTCTAAAAATTTTTCTATTCCCTCTATACCTTTAGTAAATGTTTCTAAATATTTTTTTACTTTACCATTTTAACTATAGATATTTTTAATATATTTTTCCAAATATTATTTATATGAAATTTCATATTAAAGAATATACTTTTCCATTTCTAGTAGAACAAGTTTATTTCTAATATTTTTGTGCTTCTATTTATTTTCATTTATGCTTTATTTCATTATAGAATAATATTATTCTAATTATTTTGTATAAATAATACATTCATGAATATTTTAATTTCTAAATAGAAGTAATTAAAAGTAGAAGGTACCTCGGAGTGTGATACTATCAAACACAGGTTTTATTTTTCTTTTGGTTCATTATAGTCAATTTTATATGAGTCACTAGATCTATATCCAGATTCACTCATTGTGGTTCCCTTAATGAATTTTTATTGTTATTTTTCCTTCATATATTTATTCTTAAATTTTATATTTGGATAGTCATATTGGATATTTCCTTTATTATTATAAATATAAAAAACTACAATGGAATTATTGTCTTTCTTCCAACCACCATTACTATCAACCATTCCTTTAAAATTTAATCAGATTTATAAGGAACACTTTTTCTTGAAAAAATTACTATATAAACTATTGAGTTGGGCCATATCCTCATTATATAAATCATCATTATCACCACTACATAAATTGGCACCAAGTTTCTTCTCTTTTGTAGTTAACGTAAAATAAATGGTGTTATTTTTTAGATCCTCTTCATCATCATGATATGAGTTTATTTTCTCTTCATACGCAATAAGTTTCATAACCAAAAAATTCACTATGATATTTTAAATGTCACATGAATCACTTATTTCAATGGTTGTAGTTCTTCACTTTTTAGGTGACTTTTTATCTATCTCAACACCTGCTACTTTTGGGTCATTTTTCTCAAGTGATATCATGGTGTTAATGATTGAACCTTAAATACATTTTATATATTTATTAATCACCTTAAATTATAAAATTATAATACCATGTTTTGTATGTATTTAATCTTATCACCTTGAAATTGTTTGTTCCCTCCTGGAAAATAGCCATATTTTGCACATCTCAAATGTGATTTTACAAGAAAATACATGATTAAATTTAACTTCACCCAAAGAATAAATAATGGAATTCATAGCTTTATATTTATGTTTCTTATCATCTCCAGCAAAATAAATCAAATTATTCCAAGGAAACTCATATTTCTCATATCTATCCTCAATGATTCCCCTTATGTAAATGTCAAGGTTTTTAAATTGATTTATATTTTGATCTTCTAATATTTGTATTTTACACCATTGAAGAGAGGGGGTATATTTCTATCATGACTCACTTGTATTTAAGAATCTAGTATTACCAATAAAATAACTCTCATTTTTAGACTTGATCAAGGTCTAAAAAAAATAAATATACAAGTAAATAAAAATCACGGAAGAGAACAGATACCAAATATTGTCCTGTATATGCTCAAGAGATAAGGTTAATTGAGTAGTTTGAACTTTAAAAAGGCCTTAAAAACTCTTAATATAGTTGATAAAATCCTAATAAGTAAAATAAATATATTTTTAAAAATGAGAGAAGGTTTTTTTAATTTTTAAAATATTTCTCAATGAACTTATTAATAATATGGTATAATACCTTGAAATGTGATATTTTTTTGAAATAGTTTTACTCAAACAAAAACTAATTCCAAATTGGGAGTTATAAATAATCATATTATGATTATTATTTTTTCGAAAAAAACACTTATTAAATAATATTTCATTCAAATTTCACTACTCTTAAAATAAGTAAAATGAGATAGGTATTGTCAAAGATCCAACCAAAACTCATAATCAGTAAATTAAATATAAAGATAAATCTTAAAATAAATATAGAGGATTAAATAAGGGGTTCAAGCCTATAGAAAACCTTAATCTCCTCCACATAGTTAAAAACTCAACTAAACATAATCTATTGAATGATTAATTTTAAATAGTGTGGTTGAGTCTAAAATCTAGACTTTGTCTACTGAGGCCCACTCTCTAGAACCTCTTCTACAAAACTAGTGAGAAAATAAATACATGATAAAAAAGTTGAATAAAAGTCATTGAAACTCTTTTTTTATAGTACAAGTTACATAATAATAAATCAAAATGAAAAACAAATCTCTATACATATATTAAATAATTAAATTTGATTAAGGAAAGATAAGAATAATTATTAGTAACCCTATAATCTTGAGTAGTATGAAATTTTCAATCAAGTATTATTTAGCTTAAAGTGTCTCCTTTAACATGAAAATAATATTTCTATTTATTTTTAATGTTGGAGATCATTTCTATACATCACTCACAAAATAGAGGATTATAAAAGTTATTTGGTGTATATATAAGGTTATTATTTTAGTTATTTGGTTATTCAGTTACCTTTACAATAAGGATCCTCCTAATATGTATACGTTTTTCCTTTAATAAAGTATATGTTAATATTTAATAATTATTTTCCTTGAACTAAAAAGGTAATTAACATCAATACTATATCCAAATATATGTATAAAATTTATTAAATACATCTCCTAGTAAACATTAGAAAATTTAATACTTAATCCTTAAGTGTCTAGAAATAGTCCGTTGATCATTCTATTACAATCAATTGAACTGTCTATGAAAAAAATTATGAGATTATAAGCTACAATCATATTCTGTTGGTCCTTCTATTCTGGGATTAATAACTAGTTGTGAATCAATAATGTTTATGGTCATGGTTGATTGTTTATTCTATAATGGTTGGTGGAACTGGCCATGAAATAATTAGCCTTTTTTTACTAAGTGACTTTAATATTCTTTAACTGTAAAAAACTCTTCCTTCAGATAAATTAAACATATTAATCCCAAATTAAATGTTATTTTTATATAATCAAACTAAAGAAATTTTTGGACTTAACCCAACATAATTTACATATTTCAAGTTAGATTTCACTTTAGACCTTGACCTTTCTTTGCATTTAAATCCTATTTAAACTACATGGACTTATGGTATTTCTTATTCAGTTGATCTATAAAATGTTTATACAAAAATTTATTTCATCATATAAAAATTTAAGTTTATCTTTAAATTATTTGTTAAGATAAATAATATTATCATCCAATGTTTTATCTTTGACCATCTTTATATCCAATCATATGAAATATAATACGTCAACTCAACTTTCTATCTCATATTTTCCTTTATCTCTTCCATTAATTTATTGTTGTTCATGTATTTTTACTTCAATATTTAATTCGTTTGTTTAAAATTACTATTATTATATAAATTTCTATTTATTGACTTTTTAATGATGATTTTTCCTTTTAAATTCTTCAACCATGACTACATTTTTCCTAAACCAAACTATTATAACTACATCCCCCAAATTAGTAATTAGGGATATTAAATTTATCTATAATTTCTTCATTATTATTATATATACTCCTAAATGATTTAAAATCTATGGTTTTGTATATATAATTTTCTTCTAAATATTTGTAGTATCATAATTATCAGAATATACAACATCACTGACCTTATTATAGTTATATCCATTTTAGGGTATTCTTCTTGGAATTATACTTTTTGACTTTTTATATAAGGTACTTTTCTTCCTTTTTCCATATTTAGGTCACATTTTCTAGATCTATAATCAATTTTTTAGGCAATAAAATCTCTTCCATTTATTGAATACACTTCTCCATATAAATCTTCATGTTTTTCCATATCACAACAAAACAATCTTAGTGTTCAATAATTTTACAAACATTATCTTTTATTACATCATTCAATTCCATTTTCAAAATAACATCAAGCTCCATTTTATTTTATTTTCTTCATAAATATTAATTCAATTACGATAACACATTGAAAATCCATGTAATATAGTCCCATGTTTTATTTTATTACATACTTTAAAATATATCATAAAGTCATTGTTTAAATTTAAAAAGAAACATTCATAAAAAATTGGGACTATAATACTTATACATATAAGCTTTATACCAAGCTTGGAATTTCAAAAAAATAGTAGTGAAAAATAATATTAATATAATCTTTAAGCTCAGATACCACTTTTTGGAAATCAAATCAAAAATTTATAAACTCACTATGAATGGATGGTAAATTGAGGTACCAGTGGATTTATATTTTTTCTTTAATTTCCACATTTTAATTTGTTATCATTACCATATAAGAAGGATTACTATTTAGTTTGAAATTATTGATTAAATAACCATATAAATCAAATGAATCATTAGAAACAAAAATAATTTAATTTAATTTTTTTCCCCAATAATATATATTGGATACGTCCAAGGCACATGATAAGCTCACTATTGTCTTATATAAATCACTAAACCCATCTTATTCATGATTAAAATAAGTATATGAGGTAATTCTGCATCAATTTTCCCTAGATTTATAATATTTAGTTATGTATTGCTACTACCCAAGGGCCTCTCACTCTTTTTAAGTTTCCACTCACTACTTTTAGAAAGCGATAAACATAGTTTATAGGTCTGTATACCTTTCACATGGATTATAGGATTATAAGAATTTGTGATTATTTTTAAAGATAATTTTTTTTAAAACATCCCCCTATAATGGTGCATTGATTTTTTTGACATTCCATCCCAATATCTTCTTCTTACTCATGGGATTTCTCAGACTCTTTATCCATACTTATTTCTATTTCACATATTCAATATATTCACACATTACTTATTGATATTTAAGAACACCTCTATGATTTATCTTTCTCCTCCAAAATCCTCATTATTATTTCATATACTATTAGGCCATACTATCTTCCTCTAGATAATGGATTTGATTCTATGATTTTATCCCATATTACCTATTTTTTAAGATCTTATGATATCTTACTTGAATGTATAATATCTTCTCCTTTGTCTTCTAATGAATATATTTCCTACATAAATGAAACCATATAAAATATATTCCATATTTAAAAATATTTTTACATCATATATAAAGGAATGGATACAAAATTTTTATATTCAAATCTACATTTTTTGTGTGAAATCATTATTCTCAAAAAAATTATAAAAATATCAGTTCTTTTATAAATTATTTCTTCTAAATACATCATCTTTGACCACAAAATTTCAACTAATTTTTCACTTATATCTCATTCTAAAAATTAAATTAATTCATTATACATTTAATGTTAATCAAATTTTTTCATTGCATAATTATTTTTATTCTATCTCATGTATCACTTTTCACTCTTGGTACTTGTCTTTCGTAGTATTGTTTATCCTTAGCATCTATCTCATAGAAGTCCCGATTTATCTCACACATCTACCAGTTTATCTCACTAATCTTCTAGTTTGTCTCTTGAATCAACTTGTTTATTTCAAAATGTATTGTTTATAAAGTTATGACACATATTAATTTTTATTGAGGGACTTCTAATAAACTATGTCACATATATTTTTACATTGATTAATCATTTCAAAACAAATCGCATGCATATTTATATATTAAGAAATATTTTCCAAATTGTGTCATGTATCTTTCTATATATATTATTCTTTATTAATATTTATCAAATATATTTCTAAATATCTAAATTATTTATTTTTTCCATATATTCAATCACTGAAATTACTATTGTTTTACCAATTGATAATATAAAAACTTCATTATTTATAACCTTTTTACAATTTGAAATATAATAAATTATCATAATTTCACATTCCAACTAGTATCATAAATTATTCAAGTTTTTTTCACTATAAAATCCAAGTATCTATAGTTATCATATATTTAGTGTTTTTCATCATATAAAGTATTTTCACTATCCACCCTTGGATTTCCTTCACATCTATACAACTTATTAAAACTTCATTATATATCTCCAATGATTAAACAACAATTAAAAAAATATATTTTTATCCACTAATAATACTTAATTAATGATTACGGTATTTTGAAACAAATACAAGATAAGAACAACCCTTACATTCAATATTAAAGAAGGAATAAAGATAAAAGATAGAAATAAATGAGAATTAATGGGGTGTGTGAGTGAGGAAATGAGTTTTTATGGGGGAATAATGGGAATGAAACAAATAAAATGAAAAATAAAGGCGATTAAAATTGTATTTTTATATTTTTCTCTTTTTTTATTAGTTTCCACTAAGGCCTTTTTCCTTTTTAATACTTAACACCCTCTCACCTCACCTCTTTATTATATTATTTATTATATAGTATGTTTTTCCATTAAATAAAAAATATACTTCTATTAACAAAGTATATCCTTTTTATTCATGAAAATACCATTTTAAAATCCTACAATATCTTATCAAATCACCCAAGGACCAATATCAAAATTTTAAAATTAGTTTTTAATAAAAATTAATTTAATAATTTATAAACCTGCTAAATTTACTTGAATAAATAAATTACCAATTAAATAAAATTAGGGACTTTACATTTCTTGTTATAGGTATGCTGGTATATTGATCATGAATGAGGTGTTTTCTTAGAGTCTCAAAGATTAATTTTTATTTTTTGTGCATTTCTTGGTATATCACTGCTCAACTATAAATTAAAAAAATAATTTTTATATTTATTCTAGTTTCATTAAGTATATGTATTGATTTTTGTTTTTGTAATTTTGTAAACTTATCTGAGTAAAGAATTATATATATATATATATATTGTTATTTTGATCAAGGTTTACTGAAATTATTATGATAATAAATTCACTAATTAAATTACATTTTATCCCACCTTTCATGAGTATAACAAATATTTTATATTATATGTGTAATTTTTTCAAAAAAAGGTGTAATAAGGTGTCATACCAATGGATTTTTTTCTATCTAGAAAACATCTAGTCTTATGTCCTAAAAACCTTTATTAAATTTTCATTTATTAAATATGGTTGAAATCATGGACATATTTTCTCATCTTTATGGGGGGTTATGAGTAATAATAAAAATTATACATTTATATTAATATATGTATTTGGGTAATATTGGATTGTATCTGGTATTGATGTGAAATTAGTTTTTTCTTTATTTAATTCTATATGATTTTTTATAAAAGAATCATAAAGAATACATTATGAGAATAAAATTTTTCTCAACTCTTATTCCATATCATTTATTATCACATTGAATTTCATATCAATAGCACTAATGTTAGATTATCCACCACCTTATCCACCATTTAAATCATTGCCCTCATTTTCTTTAGTTTTATAGAACCTAATGATTTATATTTTATTTTAGTACGATAATGATATTATGATTCCATTCACTTGGGATTTATGATTACATTTCAAACCTAGGATATTGGATAACTCACTTGAATAAAACCATCCCCTAAACCAAATTTTTTCTCTCACATTTCTTACTTCATAATTTTTTTGTAATTTTTTTTTATTATTTTGGATGATTTTTCCTAAATAAATCCTTTTTATGTAATTTATTCGTATTTATTAGCTTCACATAACTAGCTTCTCCTTATTTATTTTCATATAAAAGACATTATTCTTTCCATATGTTTTTAAATTATTTAAATTACATATATTTTATTATATACTTTATTTATACAATAATTAGGTTATTAAAAATTATTTTTAAGGGAAATATTATTACTTTATAGTTTTTTGGAATGTTTGGAAAATATAAAATAGTTATAAAATATATCAAGAGAAAAATAATATAATTTCACAATAAGGTGAGACACACAATACATTAATAATTTATTTAAATAATATTTATTGTTTGGATGAGTGGATAAGTCTTAAAAAGGAAATGGAATAAAAAACTGAATAAAATATATGGATATTTATTAAGATATTGTCGAATTAATTTTAGGATTTTTTTTCAGAAATGTTGTGAAATATTTTCAAAGTATGTAATTAATAAATAGAGTATAAAAATAATATTAGTGGATATAATCTAGTACCACCATAGTTATTGTAGGTTGGGCAGTGTCTTTCCCACTACCTATTATAATTAGAGTTTTGGTGGGAGGACACTAGTGATTTTATGGTGACACTATTATTTAGGTGTGGGGAAGTGGAACTCTGTTGTTGGTTGGACATTTTTATAATAATAATTTTCATATTTTTGAGGTTTATACTCTCCAATGTTTACTAAAAGCTAACTTAGGGAATGTAAATTTATTCATTCCTTCCCCCTTTTTATTAAACTCTTTCCCTTCCTATTCCCTCATGACTAGAGGTGGATTGAAATAATATTTTCATATTAGATCATGTTCTTACCTAAATATTTCATTTACTTTCCCTTTTTCCTATTAGTATTGATATAAAACAATTCCTATGTAGTAGGGATTTAGAGTAGAGATTACATCAGAGTAAAATAATACCCCCCCATTGAATCTTGGTGATTTTTCTTGTATAAGTGGTCATATGTTGATTTAAGATGTGTTCAAGTTACTTAATGGATAGTTGATATCGGGTCATACTTATAATTGATTAAATATTTTTATAAATTTATCAAAGAATGTTATTAAGTATAAATTGGTGATTTAGGGTAGGTTAAGTAGCCTAGAATAACTATATAAGTAATTTTTTGTTGATGAACATGGTAAAATAAATCTTAGAGGTTTATGTAGGTGTGTTGTCTAAACTTTAATACGTAATTTAATAACTGTATTTTATTTGATATGATTTTTGGTTTATTTAAATTATTATGGCTTACAAATAGTGTGATTATATCTTTTTTTGGTTCCTCTATAGTCTATGGTCTCGAGAGCAGTTAGAAATCAATGAGTAAATATTAATGATAAACTGTATGGTTATTTAGAGCAAGTCAATTAGGTAAGATATAAATGAGATAGTTGGGGGTAGGTTATTCCTTGTGTGATTTTATTTATTTTGTTTCAAGGGTTCAATGTTTTTTATTAAGTGTTAAATAATAATTAATATGAAATTGAAATAATATTTACACAAACTCGATTAATTATTAGTGATGTGTACTTTCACATAAAAGGTTTGGAATTTTATGGGAATATTTTGAAAATATTTTAAATGAAAAAATGGATATGGGTGATGAAGTTGATGGGTAAAAATTAAATAGAAAATTTCATAATGAAAATATATATTTTAAATTAACATGGGTATAGGAATTTACAGATTATTAAAATGGAAATATAAATCTTTTGTAAAGTGTAATTGTAGCATCCTGCCACCCTGGGCCATTATCACCAGCAATCTCCACATACCTCAGGAATGCCTCCCTGTACACTAGAGGTTATCTACTAGTGGTGAGGGCCTAATAGGTTATCATAGAGAGATAATTTCCTCATTATCAAAGTATAATAAAATTTGAAATAAATTAGAAACAAATAACATACAGATACACGCCACAAATAGGAAAAGTGTTTAAAAATATACCAAACATCACATATGATATCAAATGAATGTATCATATATACTAACTAGATCCCTCATGGGAAGATCATACACAAGTAGTACTAAAAGGAAAAAAAATAAAAAGAGAGGACAAAAACCCATCTCCAACTAGTCCCAAGTCTTGCGTAGTCCCATAACCCGACTCTAACCTAGGAATCTGAAGAACTTGTATCAATTTTGATCCTTTCTCGAACACTGTACCTGGAAACAATAATGATGTATTCTTAGGTACTCAAGTTCCAGGGAATCTTGAGCAAGGTGTCATAATAACTTAATAGATACCCCAAACAGTGTCCCTAAATAAAATCATACTAATAAAGAGTGTATGAATTGGTTCTAAAAATAAATAATTATAAACATACATTTAAAATTAAAAAGATAAACAATGAAAAACCTAAGGTCTTGGTTCCCCTTGATAATGGTACATACCTACTTCAAATTTTTCCAGGGTGTCTCTGAGCACATCACATACTTCATACCAACCATATAACTCCTAACCAATGTTAATATAAATATCCCTTGTCCAAACCAGAATTTGAGGGTAATATACCCATATCTAGAGCCTTGTGTTCCCTGGGGCTATGTTTACCTTGGGTTAAAAATAATATCACAATATACCATGATGTCCATATTCAACCTAGGTTAACCATAATTACTAGAATCCCCTAGGAGTAGTTTTCACCTTGAGTTTACCATTACCTGAATATTAATCCAAATAATTACCCTAAACCATACCATGAAATAAAAAATAATACATAAAGGGAATTACACATTTCTATTCCAAAAAACATGAAATTTTTATTAGCCAAACAGTTTTGAAAATAATTTCCCATTTAAATCTAAAAGACATTTCTAAAATCCTTTTTAAAATACTAATTTAGTTTAAATTTCAAAAATAACATTTAAAAAAACATAACATACACTTTTCAAGTCATTCCACATCCCATACCAAAATCCAATCTCTTTAACCTTTTTCAAATCAATGTTTTATTTCTCTTCCCATTAAAATTGAAAATGGGTTTTATTAATATTCCCATTATGTTAGGTTTGATTCATTTCAAGGGTTCACATTCAATCCCAAATATTGATGGTTGTGAAATTTCATTTCATAATCATCAATTCAAACCATGTTTCATTTTAAATTGATATTGACATAAATAATAATTTAAGGTCATAAACACAATTCAATGGTAATTTAAATCATTAAGAACCCCGCATTAAACTACCACTCACTAAGGTCTAGGGAATATTAAATGGAAAATCTAACTAAGGAAAAATCGTAAACATTTAATTTAAATAGGTTAAAATAATAGAGAAAATGGATTGATCGCAGCATACACACACATGAAACAATTAAGGATATAATTTGGGTTTAATTAGAGGGGCCACCTAAATTAACATTAGTGGAGTCTACATGTATGATAATGTCCTTTAGTTCAAGCTAAAATAATAGATACTGAAGGACTATAAAAACACCTTAAAAATGGGGCATAACCCACATAAATAATAGAAAAAAATTTGAAAACAAGAGGAATCAATAATATAGTTAAGAGTACTCTTATTATTACCATGATATTTCAAAAACATCTGATAGAAGTGGTATAGGCCAAAAAATGGGGGAGAACCACCTTAGAAAATGAGGGGGGCTCTTATGTGTTTAGAAAATGGCCATAAACTAGCCATTTTTCAAGTGAATAAGGGAGGGTGAGTGAGTAAAATAACCCTTTTCCCATCATAAATAAATATATATTGGACCCACCACTAGGACAATGGATCTCACTAGTAAGTCGATCGACCATAGGCTAGTCGGTGCTACACTCAATGGCTAGTTGGTGGGACTGCAACAGTATACTAAAGTCCTAGGCCCTTCCCTTGGCCCTTGGATCACTACCAACATCTCTCCAAACCCCTATCCACATATAAAAACATGGTCTATAAGTGTTAAACTATAAGAAATTTTCACTTATGACTAGTTGAAATTTTTAAGCATCCACCAGCTAGAAAAACCAAACTGTTCAATAATTCTGAGAAACTGTACATGCATAAGATCTTACAACCACACCATCATAGTTCTTATCACCCAAAATAAGTCCTAGAGTCCATAAAACCTCACCTCTTTACCTATATTGGTCATCTATTTAAGTGAAAATAGTCTCATTCCATTTCTAAAGGCATGGAACCCAAACAAGTCACATCCTCTAACTCATGGAATTATAATCACCAAAACCAAATCCAAAGCCCAAAATCAAAATAGAAACACCAAGATAACACTTACTTGAGCCTATCCATCTTGAAACACTGACGGTGTAATTTTCAATTAATCACCAAATCTATTGTTCTCCCACACCATAAGATCTATCTCACCACCACTAATTATGATGATTTAGCTCCCTTGTTATTGAAATTACTTTTAAACACACCACTCTCATGCTCTAATGAAATTACCAGTGTAGTTCCCAAATCACCAAACTTAAAAATCCACAATAATGATAATTAAACACTGGTACCCAACCTTGTTTCTAAAAACCAAATAAGGATTGATGCATGACCGTTATCTATGAACAAGACAATGACACATAGGATTTTCCTCTAAATCCTATTTTAGATTCCCAAAATGTGTATTTTTATTTGAGAAGAAATTATAGACAGGAATTATAACCCGAAAAATCCAATTACTTTCTAAAAACCTAGTCATACCTCTTATGGATGACCTTTCTCAAAAATTCTCGACTCAAAAGTTGATGTTTTACCAAACTATATGGCCAAGATGCCCTCATGTTCGTAAGCTTCCTATAACAACCTAAACATGCCCACTAGATTCTATAACTGAATCTTATAGAGGTTCCATGGTTAGATCTCATTTTTCCAACACAATCATTTTGTTATGCCCCACACACCATTGCACCTCTAAGTCAAGCACCCTTAGATCAATTTCAAACCACCTTGGTCATGAAACCAAATCTCGGTCTCGACGCACAACTATATATTATTCCCATTGTAATTCCCTATAAAATATACGTATTCACCTCACTAGCTCAACACCATAACCTTGATTACATCATGACTACCATGGCCTACTCCATGTTCCAATGACCCTTTTGGAATGATGGTCATCAACCCATGACCAATATGTAAATATCAACTATACGAGTATCTCTATCATCATTTCTTACCTTGAGAAACTGCCAACTTTGAAAACCCACATTAAATTCATTTCTAAACTCAAAAATTGGATGTGTTAATTCATCTCCCACCTAAGTGATAAAAAAACACCAATGGTTTCCCATTCCTGGAGGTTGAGAATGACACCTATGGAATTCACCGACATTTGGTCTATAAGGAGGACCATCCATATGACTGTTGATAGTGTACTCCCCACCCTAAAAATTTACTTACACTGCTCTACTATCATAACTTCCAAGGATCTAGCTGAAAATGATGTGTATCGCTCCTCTGATCCACACTCAACACATTCAAAACCCATGGCACCTTTGTTTGGGTCAAACCCATGAATCCTCCACCACACTCTGATCAATTCAAAATGTCACCTCTCATAGTAGGGACTTATCAAAACTCACTTCAAGTCCCTAGTAATCCCCAGCCTTAATCATATCATCAACATTCGGTCACCAAGTGTTGAGAGGGACTCATTAACTAAAACTAGCCAAACGTCATGAATTTGACAAGTCATCATCAATTAATGTTTTTTGTGGAACTATTTCCACCACACCACTCAAGTTATTTTAAAAATACTAATAAAATTTTCAACAGAACATAGATGTTCTATTTTACTAATCCAAATCTAAATATTCCTTACACAATTCCTATGCACATCACTTTGATCTCATCATAAATAAAGGGGTGCTTGCCCAAATCCATATGATTTTACAATTTAAATGGCATCAAGAATATCCAGTATGTGTCTACAACCTTAATTTCACCTAAAAACTCAGGGTCACAAGCTTCCATATGACCACCCACCAAATATAACTCAAGATATCATGAGACATGCATTACCATTTCTAGGATCATGTGTTCATTCAAGCACATAACCAGGCCTCTCGGCCTATCAACCCCACTAGACCTGAGCCACCCTGATAATTTCATCCAACCATCTATACATTTTTCACCAGTTAAGTCTAACCACATGACAACCTATCAACCTAGGTTTCATTAAAACACTAAATTCTTTTACCTATGCTACATCCACCATAACACCTAGTCACTCAGGTTCAACACTAATCAATGTGTTGAAACAACGACACAATATTAGGGTCATAGTCAGTCGCTAGGTCAGGTCTCACATGAATTTCAATGCACCAAGTCAACTGTTAACTGAAGGTCACACACCCATAGGTACACACACGCTACAATAAATCTATGAGCCAAGAAACCTACTCAAGGGTCCTAAAACACAAGAAGGTTCACAGGAAAAATGATACAAGGTTAAAAATCATGATATCAAGGTTACAATACAACTGAAGACACAACAGGTAACATCCCACTACTAAGGAAAACCAATACCATCATGGTCTCAAAAATAGGGGTCTCTCCCTCTATCTATATCCCAAAACACCCATATATAGGTTCAACCCAAACACACAAGGTTACTCTTCATCATGATCCTCAAAGGCCTCATCAATTTTCATTTTACTTTATCTAAACATTACCACTATAAAAAATATAGGGTTTCACGTTTTAACACAATTAACTACTAAATATTTTTAAAATTTCCAAACATTATTAGAAATCAAAATCCATGTTTTTAGTAATATAGAATTTCATTCACATATTATGATTAAAAGGAACTTATAATTTTATTAATGGAACATTATTTAACCAAAATGACCTCTCTATAACTCATTTATATCTACGAATTAACTAAAAGTCACATGAGGAGTTGGTCGAGTATTGTGCCAACATAAACTTATATAAAAACCATATAAATAGATATATACAATTTAAATACCAATCCATCTAAATCATTTAAAACCATAATAAGATAAAAATGAAGAACATAAATAAACTATAGATAATAAATAAAACTTCAACACATGTGATCCATAGGTAACTATCAACCAGAGGAAAAATACATATAATAACTCAATACTATATTTCTATAATGGTGTAAAAACAAACACTCCATCTATTTAAATACTGGTCCAAGAGATGGAATCCTATAAACTGATAAAACATACCAATATAATTCACTCGAGGTGGAAATCGATCAACTATTAAATTGAAAACAAAAAAACAATTCCCACCCCATGAAACTTGGTTTTTTATCCATATGTGGGGTTACAGGCACCTAGGAAAGATATAATTACCAAGACATGAAAAATACTATTATATAGTCTACCATTCCCAAATAGTAATAAAAAATAAAACATGCCTTGATGCCACTTTTTAAAATCCTGCTATCTTGATCCACTAACAGTTTCTAGACTAATGGTAGACACTTACCTTAACCATGTCTCTTCATATGCTAGAGGATTTCAACTAGAGATGATGGACTAAGAGGTTATCATAGGGAGAATATGAACTTGTGATCACAATGTAATAATAGTGGAAACAAAGTAAAAATAGATAACATCCATATTCAAATTGAAAATAGGTCAAGATAAAAAAAATAAAATAAACATCTCTTGAGATATCAATTGAATGTGTCGTACATACCAACTGGATGCACTATGAGTAGATCATTCACAAGAAGTACTAAAAGTATGAAAATAAAAATAATGTATATCAGCTCATCTCCAACTGGTTTCGATTCATGATCTATCCCATTAGCCAAATATAACTTACATAGCTGAAAAACATTCACCAACTCTAGTCCTTACCCAAAAAAATATACTTGAAACCATATTGATTTCTATATGAGTACCCAAGTGCCATGGAATGTTAAACACGGTGTGAGTATGACTCAGTAGGCTACCACCAATGGCGTCCCCAAACATAACATGTCCGATAAATAGTTCATGCAAAGGTGATCAAAGTAAATTGTTATAAATATATATTTAAAGAATTTAAAATTGAAAAAACAAACAATGTTAAACCTAGTGGGTCATGTTCACCTATAAAAGAGTACATACTTGTTTTGGATAGTGATTTGGTGCCTCTGAGAATGTTTCATAGAATTTTTGAACCATCTTGCTCCTAACTAGGGTTAATATACCCATCCTGGGTCCAAACCGACATTCGGTGGTAATATAACCATCCTCAAAGCCCTGAATCCCATGAGGGTTGTGTTCAACCCATGTTAACCATCATATCACTAAATTTCTTATGGTCCATGTTCACCATATGTTAACTATAATTACCAGCACTCCCTTGGGGTAGTGCTCACCCTAGGTTAACTATTATAATAATATGAATCGAAATGTTTACACCAAACCATGTCACAAAATAACCAATAATATATAAGGGCATTCTATATTTACATTACAAAAATAATCAAATTTTCATTATCCAAAGCCATTTCAAAATCGTTTCAAATTTCAATCCAAAAAAAATTATGACATTATTTACAAAATATCAATCTGGTTCACATTTAAAAAATATCATTTAAAAAACACACAACACATGCCTTTCAAGTGATTCTGCATCCCATACCAGAATCCAAACCCTTTAACCATTTTCAAATCCAATTTCTATTACTCTTCCTTATCCCATTTCATATGGGTTTTATTAATTTTCTTATTATGTTAGGTTTGATTCATTTAAATATTTCACATTCATTTCTAGTTAATAATGGTTGTGAAATTCCATTTCAAAACCGTCAATTCAATCAAATTTTCCATTAAAATTGATATATACATAACTAGGAATTTAATTTCATCAATTCACATCAATGTTAATTTGTATAATTAAGAATCCCACTTGAAACCACTACTTCCTAAGGGAAAATTCATATTAAACATGACATTTAGCTAAGAAACACAAACATAATCATTTAATTTAAAGAGGATCAAAATATGGTGAAACCTGCTTGATTGAACCATACATGCGCTTGGAAAAATTAATTCTAGACATTGGGTTAAATTAAAGGGACCACTTACCTTATCCTTATGGGATTTTACATATCTGATACAGGTCTTTAGTTTGAGCTAAAATAGATATTGAGGAACCAGTCAAATGCTTAGAAAATGGGTCATAACCCACATAAATGATGAAATAGAATTTTATGTCAAGAAGAAACAAGAATAGAGGCTAGTGGAATTTTAGAATTACTATGTTATTTCCAATGTATCTAAAAGAAATGGAATCATCCATCAAAAGGGGGAGAAACACCATTGAAAAGAAGAAGGGAAAGATCCCCCTACATGCCTAGAAAATGGTGCTAACCTTGAAATTTTTTCAGGTGAAGAAGAGAGGGGTGAGGAGTCAAATGAACCATTTAACCCCTCTTAAAAAATAGAATTTGATCCCACCAGTTGGCCGGTGTTTGGCCCACTATCCTGCTGTTGTTCCTTGGAAAAAATGCATTCCCACTAGAATCCCACTAATTAGCTAGTGGGACTACAATCCCTTATTGTAGTCCCAGGATCCTATCTTAGTCCCAACACCTCTACAAACCCTCATATATGTCTAAAAACATGTGTTTTATGTTCTAAATTACTCAATACTTTATACCGATGCACTATAAAAAAAATAAACCCATCCACCAGTCTAGAAAACCAAAATTTTCACAAATTATGAGCACTCATATCATCATGAGATATGATAATAATAACTTATAAATCTTACATGTAGGAATTTTTTAATATTTATAAATTTCCAAATGTATGATGATTGTGTATTAACTTGGATTATGTATGTGGGTTTCAATATATGTTGGAGATATTGAAAATAAATTAAATAGAACTAATGGAAATGGTATTTCTAAATAACATAATATAAAATAAAGATAAGCTGAGTAAATAATATGATAATGTGATATATAATATGAAATGAAATCTAATAATAAATTAATATAAGTAATATATCATAAAATTTTGTAATATGAGGGTTTATAGTGAAATGGGAAAACGAGGAAATGTGGTGCAATGTTAAAATTATAAATTTATGAAAAATATCATGTGATGTGTTACTAGTATATGGGATATTATTAGACTCCTTGATACTAACATGATATATTATCTTGAATAATGAAGTTAAATTATTTCATGGAATAATTTATGATTATTATTTTGGTACACTATTAATATATTTTGTATCTTTATTATTAGAATGGGTTGGTAGTCTAATAAATAGAATGATGGATACCCAGAGTAGTAAATCGAGTATTGATTTTGATTATGATTTCTCATGAAACCATGGTTAATTAATTTATGGAATGCCGAGATTAGTGTTTCTAATGAGGGAAATATTATCAATTTATAATGTTCTTGAAAAGGAATTATTTCTAAGGGTGAGATTACTAATTGATGAAATTATAAGAGTGGAATTCTACCTATGATATTGGTTTTCTATACTGACATCCATTTTATTCATAATGGAAAGGTTTCTATATTGATGTGAATATTTTCTTCTTAAGGGCGATGTTACCTATTAATATATTCATTTTTGAACAAAAATTATGTCACCTATTTTTTAGATTTATGTAAGGAAGGTATGATTTTTCTAATTTGTTTATATATACTAAACTTATAGGGGATAAAGTGTAGATTAAGGTCATGATATACTATATAATCCTAGTGTTGTGAATGATAGTTATAGCGATTAACATGTTTTATTTTTTTATGTCATCTATATTCACACATTTGGTGGAATGGGAATGGTTTGGTTTTATTTAAATATATATCTTTCTATCATCTAGATAGTATGGGAATATTTATATTATTTCTTTATTTGTGGAATGTTAGTGTATGATTATATTAATTTATATTTATATGAGATGTATTTATATGGGGCTATATGATGATGTCACATGACATAGTCAATTTATATATGTACAATGAATGATTTTTATTTTAATAGTCTGATGGATTTTTAGGAACAGATTATTGTTTTTAAATAAGTGTGTATAATATTGTAATTTTTTTTATTATTTTGAGAAATTAGAAAAAAAGTAAGGCTTTCCAGAAAAATATATTGGTGTTTTTATGAATTATATCCTAGAAATGTATGAGTATCAATGGGGACTATAAAGAATGTTTTGGATTTATTTAAATAAAAGTTTAAAATGTTTATATATATTTTTTAAATTTGGTTTTCTTTAAAAATGTTGCAATTGATGTGAAATATTTACTAGCTTCTATTTATTTTACTTATAAATGAAAATTTATTTGAGTTTGGAATATATATTTGTGACGTAAAGTGGTTCTATTATGAATTTATTAGAAAATTTTAATTTCCTTGGAAAAAATAAGAATAAATAAAGGAATTAAGGTTTTAAAATAGTTTTTTAATTTATGTAAATGAATGGAAATGATGAATTAAAGTTTTGAGAAATTGATTCTATATTTTCCAAGTTTATTTAATAAAATATTTAAAGTTAAAAAAATAAGTTGGGGTTTGATTTATCAAGGTATACTGATTTAAAATAAAATATATTTCTAATAACTTATAGGGAATTTTTTATGATATAATATTATTTTTAAATTTGGTAATTTTTATTTTATTTTATAGATATTGGTAATATAAACATTATAAAAAACATTGTGATTATTTTAAATAATTTTATAACATTCCATAAATTAATTTAATATACAATGATTAAAATTGTTCAATAATATTTTTTAATAATTAATAAAAGAATCTATAATTACAATCCCTTACCCATTTATTTAAATAAAAAAATGAGTATAATGGTAGTGTAGATTCATGGAAAAATCCATATGAATATATAAAAAACAACATAGAAAATACCGAAAAACTACAACACATTTTAATGCCACATCTAGCACCTAAATCCCTCCCTTGGACCTCTAACAAATCTGAAAACCATACAGAACTTTAGCTAGCCTCCATATTGAAATCCCTTAATTAGTGAGACTCTATAAATATTACAAATAAAAGAATGATAAAGGGAAATTGAAATACAAAGATAAATAATTAATCGTAATAAAAGATCTCATTTCTCGAATCATCATTACAGTTACTTTGATAATGTTCATATTGAAATTTTTTGATTATTTTTTCTCAAGCTGGCCTCCCCTTATGACGTTGAGAGATATGAGGTTGATTAATAACCTTAGTCGATCTATTAGGCATTATACTCTATACTAAGTTATAATCTTTATTTTTTTATGATCTCATTTAATGAATAGATGAATCCTCATCCTCTTGGGACTTAGTAAATAAAAAATCCTTAAATGTATCACCCTTACTAGTAGATTGAAACTAAATATCAGAGTCGATAACCTAAAACCAACTACCCCAAATGATGTTTATTTATTTAGTAATCAATTTTAAACATTTGTGTTAATGATAGTTTTGGTAAAGATGTTATCATTTTGAATTAATCATTTTGATATTGGGTTGAAGTTTCATGGTTGAGTTATTACATATTTTTGATAAAGGATATATATGTAATCACTTGGGTTGATATGATGGAATGAGTAGGGAAACCATTCTGACACATTAAAATGGAAAAACATAAAGTGTATAAATTAATTTATATGTATATTTTAATGTATTTATTAGATTTAAATATATAAATTAGTTCAAATGATTATGTGAAAAAATGTAATTAATGTAACAAGTAATTTTATTTCCATGATAAATAAAATAGGATAATGTAAACCATGTGGGTAATTGGGTTAATGATTGAGTCTCATGTTGTGATTTTAATTTTTATGTGTATTTATAATTAAGGGGTTAAGAGGGTTGAATTTTTTTTGGGAATTTATATTTATGTTAAGAGACTTAATGTTTTTTAAGACATGTGTTGAGTAAATTGAGAGGAAATTTGAAGAAATGGTGGATTAGGTAAATCTCCAAATGTTTATTTTTTTTAATGTAAATTTAACGAGAAATTAAAGAAATTTTAGGATAGTGCACATTTTTTTGTTTAAAGGAATTTTTTAAGAGACAGTTTATTGGTGGTTCTTTCATGAAAGGTTAAATTTTTTACTAGTATAAAGCTTTATTAGATGTGAATATTAGATTAAATTAATCATGTGAAGGTAAAATATATGGTCTAAGGTAAATGATATTGTGGTATGGCCTTGAGTATGGTTTACCTTATTATGGAAATTGGTTTGTAAATTTTAAAAATAGGATAATTTTTTACAGTGGCAATTGATTATAATAATATGGTAAGAATGAATCATTGGGTTTTTTGATTTTTTGTATTAATTGGGAGTGTTAATTCAGGTGTGTTTAACTCTCTGAGTGTTCATGAGTTCAACTATATATAGGTCATGTTAATATAGTGATATTAGTTAATTTTTATTAAGCATCAGATTGTAAGTTCTTAATTAGGGATCATATAAGATCCAATATATAGTGATCAAGGTAAATCAATGTTGTAAAATTGTTAATTTATTATACCATGTAGATATATAATGTGGGATAGTGTAAGATGAGATAGGTTGAAGGAGTTATATAATACAATATGGTCAAGAGTAATGCCCTCTGAGCTGGTCATCCAGTTAACTAGTGTTGTGCGGTGAGTTAAACCCTAAGGTTTTCTTGAGGAAAATTTTTACCTCGAAGAGGTTATAATGCCAAATATTTTTATATTTTATCGGAATTATAATTTTAGACAAAAAATTATCAACCATGAACAAAATTAGTTCTTTTTAATTATGGTGAAAACAATGACATTTACCTAGATTTATGGAAGTAAAATTGAGATGTTATTTGGGAAAATTCATGGTGTCGTGAATCTATTTCCCTGGGATCCATCCTATGATTTAAAAATAAAATGAGCAAGACCCCTAAAACCTATCTATAATAGGTTTTTCAATAAGAAATAGGGCCATAATCCCACAAAACTTTGAGGAATTACCTTTATATATGAAAAAGATGACACTCATCGAAACTATATGAATATCAATGAAAATGTATACATTCTCAAGGTATGAAATTCATATGAACAATCTTAAATGTAACATACCTATATTTTAACCATTTTAATAGATTTTATTAAATAAAAATGTTTTATAATTAAAAACAACTAATAAATATTTCAGTAATTTTTTTATGAAATTATGTCATTTTCTTTAATCAGAGTATGTTTTGAATACAAGGTATAAAATTTTACTTTTAATTTTCATGAAATTGGGTTTTTACAAAAAAAATATTTTAACAAAAATATGTAAATATTATATGAATTATTTAAATGAAGTTATTTATTTTTCATATATGAATTTTATAATTTTCAAAGTGTTATAATGGCATTACTATTGAATCATTTTCTATTGGAAATCTAAAATATTTACCAGATTTTATTAGTTGTTCTATTATTACTCTTATAACAATAGTTAGTTAACAATAATAATAATTTACTAGTTTTCAAATATTAAAATATTTCACTAAATAATAATTATAGGTTGACTATAAAGAAGAATGTTAATATTTAAGTAATGGGATTTCATAAAAAAAAAGGTTTAAAGAATCTACCATGCGATTAATTTAATTTTGAAAATTTTCACATAGGAATGAATTTTAAAAAAATATATATAACTTTTAGTTAAAATATAGTTTTCTTATATAAAAATTTTGGCCAAACAAAAAGTTATAAGACCAAGGGACACCTCATCCAACATGTGAGGCCCACTATGGGTCATTCACCATATGGGTCATCAACCTTGGATGGCCCCACATCGCAACAAGGTGATGAAGCAGTCGAGTATATCTTCCACTAAGAGATATCAGTCCCTTCTTTTAAAGACCAAGTCATGCATGGGTTAGGCTGAGAATATGTTGTCCTATGTATAAGGCCTTATAGAACTATCTCCATTATAGCTTCTAGATAGCAATCGATAGCAGTTAGTTTATATTAAATCACTCCCAAAATGAAAGTTTTGATGTGGGACTGAAAAAAACATACATTGTTTATGTGTTTAAAAAATAACTTCTTAAAATAAATTTTCTTGATTGATCAAATATGAGTCGTTCAATCATCCCCAGTCATCTTCTTACTTATAAAACCTCCATCCCTTAACTATTCATAGATTATCCCAGAAGCTATGAAATAATTGTTGAATAGCAGTCGGTATCATCATTCTTAGCTTTTGTTGTCATGTTCGTTTCCTTCTAATGAATGGCATCAACAACATGGTGACCTAAGTATAGTGTAAAACCACTGTCATTTTTTTCCTAGATGGTAAACCAAATTTCCAAAATTACATCATAATATTTGGCCTATAATAATCCTCAACCAACCATATCATTCCTTCCTTCACAAAGAAGCATGGAAGATAGTACCCACACATGTATGTGTTTTTTTAATTTGGAATCGGGTTTTGATATTTCGAAATAAAATCATTACATTTTTTATTAAAAATCCTCAATTGAGGTCTCTTAGGGTTATAGGTTCACTATTATCACCGCTTCAACTAGAATATGAATCCACTAACATTTGAACTTCCTGATATATGTGTGTGTGTGTGTGTGATTTTATAGGGAGAACCCCATTCTCACATTGGAAGACCCAATCTAAACCTCTTCTCTTTCCCCACTCTTACCCATTCGTTTGAACACCCAACTCCAACAGAATGAAGATCTCCTTCCAGGAAGAATCCCACTGCCTTTATTCGGTTTTGGTTTCCAATAGGTAAGGGAGTAAATATGCACATATATACATATATATATATTATTTTCCAATATTCAAGTTTATGTTATTAAAAACATATATACCTTTATTATTTTTATATTACAAGATTTTTCGTTTTAAGACTTATAATTAGGGAAGTATTTTTAACTTATAGTAATGTAAGGGTGTATTATACTTATGTATATATTATTTTCAAAACATACAATTTTATTTGTTTAATATTTATGTAAGGGTGTGTATCTGTCTGTGTAATATTTTCAATTATAAGTTTGTATTTTTCAAGTGTATGTATTTACTATTTATAAAATCCAAGTTTACATATGTATTATTTTCAAATTACAATCATTCTTAAATATTATAAAAATTAAATAAATTATTTTTAAATTTTTATCTATATAAGGGGATTTCATTTATTTTTAAAACTATTATATGTATATATAAACTCATTTTCATAAGTTATATAACATATTGGATTTCATTTTAAATCCCATATATTTTATGTGATAAAGAAAATATTCTCAAAGTTTTAAGATTATTTATACTTATGATATATGTATATATATACATATACATATTCATATATAAATATATACATATACATATTCATATATAAATATATACATATACATATTCATATATATATATATATATACTCAATAAACTATCATTGTAGAATTTGAAATGAGTAATATTTCATGCATGAAAATTTACTTTAAATAAAACTTATGCTTACTCAAGTTGATATTTCCAATTTTTTACGATTGAAATGTTTTATTAAAAAATGTTAATTTTTATAATTTTATGTTTAGAATAATTTTTTTACAAAATTATATGTTTAGGGTGTAAATTATAGTGAACCATACTTCACATACATTGGTATTACTTCAAAATTTAATTATATTCATTACAACATATAACAAAACTATAACATGAAAATATAGGTATAGTGTCTTTTGAAACTGGGAAACATAAACAACTAGTTCATAAAACATTTACATTGCCTCTCGTTTATTTCATCATAACTATAATCATTTTTGGAATATCATAATTAATACCCTTCTTCATGAACTGGAGAAAAGAATCATATGAAAGAGTGAGCTGAAATAATCATTAAGGGTAAACAAAAGAAATATCAGTCATATCATATTCATAAGAACATAACATTTGAAAATCTTATCCTGCATATAAAAGATCATAATATCATGTCATAGGATAAATCATAAAATTTCAATGTAATCCAAATATTCATAACATAATACATGAAATTTTGTGTCATACACACATAAGCAAAGAAAATCATTTTATATTAGTCAAGGCTCATTTTTCAAGACCATCATAGTTGACAAATTTCATTACTAAACCAGGTTCACTCCACATTCTAGCCCTGTATTACTAAACCAGATTTACTTTTCATTCCAGACATGTCTATCTCATGGGATATAAATCTTTACCTAGTTCATTGGAGGGAGATAAACATCCCACCCATCTCATAATTAAACCATTTTTACATGTCCCACAAAACATAAAAACATTCACCATAGCATAACCCATTAAATCAAAAGGGTTTCTTAAACATCAATCAATCATAATTAACATAAAACAAATAGATTTCATGAATACCATCCCATAATAAACATAATAAAATAATTGTAATAATAGGGTTATAAATATAACCCTATTTAAAGAGTGTCATCTTAGGTGGAAAATAATTTTGAGAAAACACATGAAATTAATTCATGAAGAAATTATCCTTTCTTCTTCAAAAATGTTTTCCTTCCTCAAAATGCCATAGAATTTTAGAAGAAATAATTTTATGTGAAAATAAAATTTTAAGATTTTAGGGGAATATTCAAGGAAATAAATCATTATGAATGATTAAAAATCTGTTTAGGCCATATAAGTAAAAAACATTCTTCTCGTACTTTTGCTGAAAAATTTAAAAAGTACCTCATACCAAAAACGACAAAATATTCCATCCATACCATTTTGTAAAAATTTAACCATGGGTAAAATTGACTTTTATCAATTATATAATGATATAAAGAATATTTTTAAATACATATTTAGGAAACATGGATGTGGATTATAATTATACCTCAGTAAATACTTACTTATAAACAATCTAAGATAAAAAATGATGTTTACAGTGTTATCCCTTACCTTAGGTCTGATATGATTAGTATGTATCCGAAACTCCTGTATAATTATTTAAATAATGTTACTTATTTATTATGGAATCATAATAATTTTTATGATAACATTTATGATAATATTTTTATCCATTTGTTAGTAACATTTCATTGTTACTCGTTATTCGGGTACAAACTACTTTATGTTCTTATGCATGTTTTTTCAGATAAGTTCTTATTACTATTTTTAGGTTATATTTATATACATTATATAATGGTATTATTATAATATATATCATATTTATTCATTAAATTTATTTATATAATCATTGTTTAATAAAGATTTTGTAGAATGAATCACATCGCACCGTGGAGACGGTAAGTCATACGTACGCACGGGCGATGATATCGTTCCCATAATTATTGAATGGTATTGAAGTGAACGGTGTGTAGTATCTCAGAATTAGTATCATGTTATAATAATCATATATATTTATTATTTCCACAATTATACCCATCCAAGTAAGGTGGTGGTGAAAAACAGATTACACCATGGCGTCGAGACAATAAGTCGTACGTACGCACATGCAGTGATTTTATTTTTCGTAGGATGGATAAAAGGTGAAATAGGTTTGTTTCATATTTATAATAACATATCGGTATATTATAGATAATTATGTTATAAATTTATAATGAAAAAACTAAATAATAGTAATTATAAGAAGAAAGAAATATGAATGAATCGATGGAATATATTACTTCTTCCTCGATTTTCCGCATTTAAATTTCCTCTAAGGGAACTAGAGTTTGTCTTTTGAGAAGACCAGAACCTCTAGAATTAAAATAAGGAAGTTGAGGAGAGAAATTGGTTGGTTTTGGCCGAGCTTGAAGGCTCAAAATGTAGTAAGGAGGAGAGGTAGGCGGTTCCCTTTTATAATAGAAAATCGCTGCACTTTAGGAAACTCTCAAAATATTATTATATTATATATTATATTTAGATTGAAAATGGCCAAAAAATTATTTAATTATAAGATAAGATTATTTTGGTTTGAATACCCATCATCTAATAAATTTTAGAAAATTTTGAAAATATTTTTTTATCCTTATCTATTTGGTTTAACCCTTATTTTACCCTTTTTAATCTTACCATGATATCACGTTATTTACACATTGTGGGATAATGTAATTACCATATCATTTCGAACGACCCAAAAAAAAGTTATTTAAGAAATATCTGGACTTATATTAACCATTTGGATAAATATAATATTTTTAGAAATTTAACATCATTTAATAAACTATTTTATTTTTTAAGTTATGAATTATGTCAATTTTGGACACTATTCACACTTGACTTTTTTTAAAAAAAATCATAATAACCTGATTCCTTCAAAAAAAAGGCATTAATTCATCCCTAGTTTGTCAATTTGATCCAAAAAATTCATGGATGGAATAAAAATGTTAAAATTAAATTTATTTTAATATTTATAAATTCATTTATTTGAATCGTTAATTAATGAGGTAATCACTATATCATAATTGTGTCATAAATAAATATATTTATCTAATGTCTCAAAATTATAAATAAAATAACATGATATAGGAAATATTTTTATCTTTCTAATTACTTTTTATATACATTGATATCAGTTATATAACCCTATATTAAAATTGATTTAGTAAAAGATATATGTTTATGTTATAATTATCTTTACTTTAAATTAATTCTTATAAAATGTCATTTTTATATCCAAGTGAATCCATGGGGTCCCACAATCGACCCAAGGATTCCCATGGTCAGAAATATCTCATCCAATAGTATTACAACATGTTTTAGGATAGTTTTATACTATTAAATTATTATTTTTTACCATTATTTACTAGATTTACCCCTTAACCATGGTAAATAAAAATAATTACTAAAGTTAATATTCATAATGTCGAAAAATAAAAGGTAAATATTCATGCAATTTGAAAATTCTAATTCGAAATATGGAATCCTTTTTCAATATTAAAAACCCGGAAGTTTCAGTAATTAATTTAAAATTAATCTCGTTATTGAAATGAGAAAACAAGTTTTAAATGTTAAAACATTGAAAAATATTGAAATGTTTTACCTATAAATTCAATGTAAAACTAATGATAATGAAATAAATTATATTAAATGGTAAAAATATATTTTATTTATACTTTAAAACCATTCAATATTATAATTTTACCATATAAATTATCTTTATGAAAAAAAGTTTTTTTAATTAAAATTTAGCATATTTTTACTATTCATTAAAACATGAAAGTTATTAGAAAAATATCAGAAATTTATGCAAAGTAAATTTTTATATCTCTCTTAAAAATAAAATGTTTATGATTTCATATATAAATTATTAATGTTTCAAAATATTAATTTAAAATAGTTTCTCCATTTGAAGGTGTAAATTTAACCTTTAAAAAATAGGTTCTTATAAATAAAATAGGGTTTAATTCATACCCTATGACTAAAATATCCATTGGATTAATATCAAAAATATTTTATTACACATATATCTCATTATTTTCATTACCTAAAGTAATTTACTCAAAAATGAGAATATCTAATTGATTTATATTTTTCCTAAATAATTAACAGCCAATAAATTCATAATGCATTTTCATAAGTTAGTTACAATTATTCCCACTTACATAACAGCTAGTCTATAATGGTAATTTTATATTAAGGTCATATCAATGTTTTTTCTACTCACGATTGCGTACAAAGAAAGCTACTTAAGAATAAAAATTATTTAAAGAATATATTTCATAAAAACATCCTAGTGTTATATAAATTCTTTTTTCTTATGATTGTTTCATGAAAGTAAGATTATATACATTGTTAAAACTATTATTTTATGTGAATAGTAATTTTACAATTAATATTATTTTATGTGAAGGATTCATACCTTCACACTATTATATTATGTATAAAATGATATTGTCAAATATCTAATTTTGAATCAAGTAAATGTTTATCTAATATCTTTATTTAAGGATTAATTTTAAATGATGAAGTTTAACATTTTGGGTTCTATTTCAATAAAATGTATTTTATGATTTTATTAATGAATCTTTAAAAACATGGGTCTTAATCATTCCCTCATTAACATTCATTAATGTATGAAAAGGCTATTTTTCCTGATATTTAGTTGTACCAAATTTAACACGTGATTTCCTATGAAATTCATATATATAAATATATATATATATATATATATTAGTGTGTATATGAATTTTTAAGTCTTTAAATAAAAAACTCTAGTGAATATATATATATATATATATATATAAGTCAAGCTTAAAATGATTTTATAATATTCAGAACATGACCTATGTAAACATGATTGATTATTGGGGAGTGAACCCATCCATTAGGAAGTGGGAAATCCCAAAACCTTCAAATGTTTCAAGTGACCTCATGTTTTGGATTCCCAAATATTGCGTAATATTTTTTGAAAATTCACTATATTTTTTTATTAAAAAAAAAATTCAAGGAGTAAGTATTTTCAAGGGTATTGAAATATTTTAAATGTGTAATAATATTCAAATGTATTAAAAAAATTTCAAAGCGTAAGTATTTTCAAAGCTATTGTAGCATTTTGAAAGCATAAGTATTTTTAAAAGCATTTTCAAAATCATGTTTTCAAAGTATTCTTAAATGTATTTTTAAAATATTATATTTTTAAAATGTGTTTTAAAAAGTATATGTATTTTCAAATAATTTATAAAAATGTTTTATAAAGCTATATTTTAAAAACCCTCACATTATATTTTCAATATATACATATATATATCAAATTTTTATTATTAAAAAGAAAAATATTTTCAAATTTTATTTTCAAAAAGGTATTTTCAATAGTATTTTCAAAAAAGGTTTTTCACTTGTTTTTTAAAAACCCCTTACTGGAAATTATTCTCACCCTGTGTTTTATAAAATGGTGCCAAGATCATTTAGAGGATTTCAAGGAGATTAGCATCAATAAGAAGCTAGTGTGAGAAAACTCCAATAGCTGTCTTTTTTATTTATTTATTTAAATATAATAATCTACAACAGTGATCATTTTCCTCCAAATCCTATACTATAAAAGATCCTGAATTGTATAATAGATTTTATATTTTCAGTTTTTTTATGAAAAAATATAAAACATTATTTTGTATTGAATCTAGAAGCGAGGCACTAGGGGCCTTACAATAAATGTCTCCATAAGAAAACTATAATGCATCCCCGAACTCCTCAACTACTCTTACTCTATATATGAATTTCCATCAACTATATAAATAGTGTATTTCACTACATCATGAAACTATCTGAAATATAAAATCAACAAAAATCTATAAAGGGGTGTTCACTATGTCATGCTCAAAATGACCATATTTAAGAAAATATTTATTTCTTATATAAAAATACCATACTTCATAAATATATATGAATAAAAAATTAGGATGGATTACCATAGGATATATAATTTCACTTTAACTTAATATTAATACTAACAACATTAAAACTCTATAAAACCACTCATTAAATGATATGCATTGACCTTTTATAAGTATTTTAACAATCCACTTGATAACCATGATCCTTCAATATTAATAAAAAGTACAAAACCTAGAACAAAAACCACCTCAATTCCAATAACATCAATAAACAACAACAAAAAATCACTATTTCACTTTCCAATCAACCAAGGGTGTCTAATATAACTCAGTTTTCAAGCCCCCAAAAGGTGAAAACTCCTTTAACTAATCTTGGTTAGGAGAAAATAGTAATAAAAAAATCAATAAAAACCCACCTCCCCCCCCCCACCCCAACTTTCATGTTACTATATTTAACCAATATATTTCAAAATATCTCAACTTCCCATTAAATAACATTATTAATAACAGAATGTATGTAACACGAAAAAAAACCTTTATATCTGTTTAATCCTTATCAAGCATATATTTTAAAAAATATATTAATAAAATACACCTTTAACATAAATAAAAAAATCCCAATGTTCTATTTCAAACCATCCATTAATTTCAAATATCTCATTCTCACATTGTCTTTTTATCTTGATTTAAAAAAGATTATTAATCCTTTAATCAAGAAAAAATATACATGGACCTATTTTTACTACCCAATCATATCCCCATAAAAGAAGATGAAAAAAATGATTTCAGAGAGAGCATAGCATGATACCAGGCCAATTTGGAAAGACACTTATTCTACACTTATGATAAACCCCTATAAAATAAAATAAAGACGAATGATTCATATTTAATTTTGTATAGCCCCCATATTGAAAATTTTTACACAAGAAAAATAATCCAACAAATAATAAAAATCATATTTTTAGACTCCAACATATGACACAACACCATGAAAAATATGACACCAAAATTATGTCATTGCACACAAATAAAATAGGATTTGCTTAAATCCTCAATTAATAGATTCAACTATTAATAAACTTCTTAAAATCAAGAAACACATAAGAATAGATTGGAAAAAATTTAGATAAGGTTATTTATAAGAATTAAAAAAAATTAAAAAAGTAAATTAATTCCATAAGTTATGAAAAGTCATCATAATACCATACCTAAAGAAAATTTCTAGGCTATCAAGGTCCAACATTTCATGTCACCATAACATACCATAATGAATTATCAAACCACCACTAAGATAAATGGATGGGAAATACTAAGTAAAAACTCTCAATGAGATGAAGGAAGAGAGTTCAAGTGTGAGATAAAATAATAACACAAAACCTCTATTTAATATAGAGTTTTCTCCCTATAATATTTAAATGTAACCGAATCTTTCTTATAATAATAATGCCTCTATAATAATTCCCCAATGATAAATGGTCTTAATAAATTCCACAGATCAAATTGAATTATCTCAATATTCCTTAAATTTTTCATCATCTCCCATTATAAATTATTAAATAATATTTTAATCACGTAACCATATATATATACTAATATCATAAATCTCTATTATTAAATACAAATCTATAATATTTATTCCTTATACTTTCAATTTCAAACCTATAATTAATTTTTCAATACAAAATTTACCAAAATAAATTTCACTTTTATACCATACATAATAAATCTTGTGTGATTATGGGCCTTAATAACAGTTTAGGGTTCCTTATAAACCCATTTAATAAGAAATATTATGATAAATAAATAAAATTGAAGGCCTTCAGGCCGGTTTCATAATAAATCATATACATTGATCAAATTTTCATATACTATTTTTAATCCTTATACACAATATCAATAAAACATGATATTTCTTTAATATCATTAATTAACAATATTTTATCCATAAATTATCCACTAATAAATATTTTGGATTCTAATTATTTAAATCATATACAAATCTAAAAAATATTTCTTATATTAAATCATGTATTGTATATTAATTATCATATTTTTGAAATATTATAATTTATATTGAAACCTTTAAACAATGAATACGCATTTCTATTGTATACCAAAAACCATCACAAAATAATATATAATATTTTTATCACATATTTCGCATATACTTAATCAATTTCATAATAATACAAATAGTTATATATTTAATTCCATTATTCCCAAATATTTATTAATAATCCTTTTTAACATCTCACATGCACAACATTATATATTTATATAATCATATAAAAATTTATTTATTAATAATATTAATATTACCAATATTAGATCCATAATAGTTTTATCAATGTCAATATTACTCTCTTTCAATATATATTTCTTAATTAACAATTATTTCCAACATCATAAAAATAAAAATAAAGCCTTTATAAAAAATATATTAATTATTTAATCTCATTATTAAATTACCCTTTTCAAAGTTATTGAAATAGCTCACATTTATTATCACAACCCATTATATGCTTAATAAAAGCATATTAATTCCATTAATATCTCAAAAATATTTTCTAAATTATAAATATCATACTAACACATGTTTTATCCATAAATGATTTTACACATCTAAAATAAAACACAACATATTCTTTACCATAAACCTATTATAAATTACAAATTCAAAATATTATTTCCATTAAGGTCCTAAATCAAAATATTTAAATAATTAAGAAAGTAATCAATTTTAATAATTTTATAGAAAATCTATTTTATTATTCCAAAACAGAATTATAATTATACCATCAAAATTAGAAAAGTATTTTATTTTAATTTCCATTCCTCTATGGATGGATAATTTTAGGGATAAAGAATTTATAAGTAATGTATCATAATAAATGTTAGTGGGTAGTAGTAGTTCAAATCAGAGTTCTAGTGGGATCCCACCAAAGATTTGATGGTCACATATGATTTTGGTTAGGGATAATATAACTATTGTTTTGACCAAAATATTTTTCTAATGAGTGGTGTTTTTAAATTTTCCATTTTATAGAAATTTAATTCACACTACAACCCATATAATATCCTGTGATATTGGATATATTATTATTTGTGATATATATCTCATGATGTGACATGTTTGTGATATAGGTATATCACATGCATGTTTCAATATCGCTGCTCACTATAACAGTAACTAGAGAATTGTAAAATCACAAAATAGAGCATCATATCACAACCAAAATATTGAGACATTTTTATCTATGATAAAGGGGTAATAATATGAGATATCATAGCACATGTCTGGCCCAATAATATAAGATCATCATATGCCATGAAAAATAATATAAATATACTGCATTTCGTGATATAATCATTTAAAAAAGTTTCATAAAACAAATTCTCCTTAGTGAGACATACAAATATATGAATATTTAAATTCTTATATGGTAACTTTAGATTATGTAAAAATTAATTTTAGAGGATGACATCACTGTCTAAATTCCTTATATCTCAAGATAAATAATTTAATTGTTCATTAATTTATATATTTCTCAATTTAAATATTAATGAATAGGAATTATTTTTATTATGGATATTTGTATGTTTTAATTTAAATTGTTTAAATTACATCCTATAAATGTTATGTAATATTTATAAGTAGTTTAATTCAGGTATAATATAAGAGTTAATAAATGAAAATAGAAGTTAGTGATTTTATTTCTATAATTCCAAGTGAAATTTTATTATAATTATTCATAAATATTTTTCAGTTTACATTGTATTGAAATTTAAAATAACTCTTAAATATTGATAGTAGAATATTGGGTCAAAGTTCGCACTACTCTGGGAACTAAGGCCATATTCTATAAAAGTAAGAGTTGGTTACCATCCTCATTATATGATCTCTTGAGTATGATTTCTTGTTTAATATCATGTTAATCTATTGAATATAAAATGTTTCATATAACATATTCAAATCATGTATTTTTATATATGATGAATGTTGTAATTAAATTTTTATTGGGGATTCAAAATATAAATAATTAGTTTTATAAGTTTTATGCATTAATGTGACTAAAACATATCAAATTGGTTGAAAGACTGTGATATATAAATTCATTTTTTGAAATATTGAATACTAATAGGGAATACATGGGATAAATATAAGTTATTTTGAGATATTTAATAATACCTCAAAATAAAAAGTGTTAGAATCCTTCCAAATTAAATGCTCATCAAGACCTCATTTGTTCAATATGGGTGATCTTAAAAATTATATCCCTATGGATTATCTTTTCTACGGTGAAAATGATATGGATAAACCTAAAATTTATGTTATTATACCTCATTTTGGTATTTGGGTGTCACTATATTGGTTAAAGAAATAATTTAGTTTTATAGAAGAAAGAATTTGAGGTAATTTATAAGGTAAATTTGGGGCAGTTTTTTTTCACCTAGCGATCTAGGATTTATATTTGATATAATTGAAGTTATTGTATATATAAATATATATTCTTAGGATAAATTAGTCTTAAATTATACTAAAATTTGGATCTTAACATAATAATAGATATGATAAAAGGGTTTATCATTTTAAAGGGAGTATATTTAATAAAAAAATTATTGGATGATTTTTAAAATCATGATACTCACGAAATAAATATTTTCTATTATAGATTATAATTTCATTAAACACATACATTATTTTTATAAATATTCTTGGTTGGTTTTATAACCTTCTAGTTTGGTATTATAACATGGGAAATTTGAAATTTTATATAGATAAACATAAAAATCATAGAGAAATTCATGTTACAAAAATCAATTTTTATAATTTTTATGGGTATAAGATACTATTTGTGTGTCACATATATATATATATGTAAAAACACTCAAAAATAAAAGAAAACTAGGTGTGTGAGAAGTAGATACACATGTTATAAATAGAGAAAGGGTTTATAAAATGGGTATTAGCACATATGATTTACATCTACTTAAAATATTATTTATTAAATTAAAAATTTATTATTATATGACGGTTATAAATTTAAATTTAAATTGTATTTCTTGTTTCTACAAGAAAGGATATTAATTAATTATTAATTGAAAAATATTTTTTATATAAATGAATGAAATTTTTTATGTAACTGATAATAGTTTTAATGTTTTATATATTCTATATATGGATAATCTAATATATATCATTCAGAATAAAATGGCCAAAGTAAATAGATCAAGAACCAAATTCTTTTAGCATTATCACATTTAACATATATATGAGAAAGAAATATGAAAATATTAATGGATGGATTTTTATAATCATTTTATTATGAATAATTCAATAAATGTGAATATTTTTTATTAAGGAAAAATTTCAATTCACTTTTTAATAAAAAAGGATAATGATTTTATAAGATATTGATGTTAATATATACTTATATATATGGTCCAGGGATCAGACAATATAGTTGTGGTTATCATTACTTAGTAAAATATCATAATAAAATAAGTCTATATGGTTATTTTTTTCCATTAAACACAAGTTTGAAACCTTTTAAGTCTTTTAAGTACTAAAAAAGAAGCACATGATCAAATTGTAAAAAGTACTAAGAAAATTTAATCAAATTGTGGTAGGGAATACTTAATTCAAAAGTTTATTAATGTGATAACCCAGAAAATCATAAAAATAAATATATTTCATTATTTATAATTATTCATTTTATGGATTAATATTCATCATAGTTTCCTAAATAATTTTATATTGTTTTTCAATCGAAAAAGGAATAGTTGTATTTGACTAAATTGTTCTTCCATGTATTACATTATTCTATTTAAAAGAGAGATTTATAAAATTTAGAATCTTATTGTGATAAAAATAATAATTAATTTTAGGATTCATAAAATATAATTTAGGTTAGGGTGAAATTTTTGGATTTTTTAAAATGGTTGATTTTTTGGTCAAAAGTGAAAAAACCATTTTTACATATATAGTAACTTTTATATCATATTTGTGATGAAATATTGACTTAAAATTTTATAATACATTTTTATAAACCATATATGTGTTTAATGAGTAAAATAAATCCTCTAAAAACATTATTTAGAATTTGGAAAGTCATGCTTTACTTTTTAGAACTTAAGTTTTATTTTATTCTAATTAAAAATTATTTTTGGATCTTTGCATTTAATAGTGTTTTTTGAGAGGAATATTAGGTTTTTTTATGATCCAAATGTAATATAGCTTTCAATTATTTAATTATAATCCACTAAATTTCTTAATAATTAATAATATTCATAATTTTAGTGTAAAATCAGTTTTACGCTTAAAAGATGCATTTTTCTAAAAACAGTTTTTATGATTTTTACGTACTAATATTAAAAGAAATTTATTCCACTTTTATAAATTAAATATGATAAAATGGGTTCTATTTTTTTAATCATAATTTATATATTATATATAATATCAATTTCATTTTTTTCATAA
The DNA here is from genome assembly GCA_963277665.1 of Viscum album. Classification (NCBI taxonomy): domain Eukaryota; kingdom Viridiplantae; phylum Streptophyta; class Magnoliopsida; order Santalales; family Viscaceae; genus Viscum; species Viscum album. The sequence continues at coordinate 1,101,344,546 of OY728134.1, read as the reverse complement.
ATATAAGTTATCATGGTAAAACGTTAAGTTATCTCAGTTAAGGTTAAAATGAGTTAAAATGGGTTAAACTAATAGATAAGGCATAAATTATCTCCAAAAACTATCTAATTGTGATTTATTGAGTGTATTTAGACATTAAATATTATTATATTTTAAATTTGTTTGTATTTTTTCCACATCACCATAAAAGTCTTTATATTATTTTAGAACATTAAATAATTACAATAGTGCAACTCCCCTCACTGATAAAAGGGAACCTCCTCTCATCACTTCTTCACAGACTTTGAAGACCCTATATCAACCAATATCTTCCAAAATATCTTATACAATATCTTCCTTATTTCCTATAGGTCCATTTATTCTCAAAATACCAATCCTAGAAGTCTTAAGGTGAAAGATAAAGGAGGTTATCTAAGGAAGAGGTATAAGTCATAACTGAACTCTTTCGAGTATATTTCTTCATATACCTCATTAAAATTTATTTTAACCATTATAAAATAATGAAATTAGTAACGTAACTATATTAAATTTTTATTATGTTTATGTAACAACTATTTTACACCTCATTTTCATCCTATAGTGACTGAAAATGTCACTTGTTTCTATGTGAGAACTATCACCACCATGAAGTGATGTGTTTCACTTTTCATCATTGCCACTCATGGATGGTTATTAGGATGTATTAAATTAATATAAATTATATTTATGATATATTTATTAATTTTTAATGATAATATGTTAACTTCATTATTATCCTACCATATTTTGGAAAATAGAAAGCATCGCTATGTTTACGTGTAGACTACTGCCTCCATGAACGACGCATTTTTTTTAATTAAAACATCACATGACTGGTAAAAGGGGTGAAATTAATGAATTAATATTATTATTATAACATAAATATTATTAGATAAAGTTAAACCTTTATATATTTTATTTATTTCCCTCTTTTAGAAAAATTAAAATTCCACTTTTGTGTATGTATGAACTACCGCCTCTATGAAATAAATTGATTCATTTTTCCTGACAGCCTTTAATGGATAGTTATAAAAGTATATTTAATTTATAAAAATAATAATTATGATATGATTATTTTTTATATTATTTAACCATGAACCCTTTTACCAAGTTCAACCTACCGATGATGTTTTGGAGGTTACAAAATGAAGGACTTTCAAAATGGCCAACATGAACTTAACCAATTTAGTAACTAAATAACAAATGATAAAAAATAGAATAAAATGGAAGAGTAATGAATGAATAAACATGAATTTTTTTTAATAAATTAATATATTAACATGATTTTATTACCCATAATGGTATAAAAATGTATGAGATAAGTTGGGACTCGACATAATATATTTTCTTTAAAATCTTATTTTAATGTTTTCCTTTCAAATATTTTTCCTCCATATACATGTTCTTTTAAATGTTTCAATAATTTTATTATTTATGTTTCAGGGGTTTATAAACGTCATTTTTTATTTCCTTATAAAATTTTTCAAATAAACCTTCTTTCCATTTTTTATATGAATCGCTTTTGACTTAGTTTAAAAAGTGTGGAACAATTATTTATTTTAACCTTTATTGTTTAACCACTTGTCACTACTATTATAGATGTTAATAATTATCAAGATTATTATTCAATTTTATATTGTTTTTTGATATGATAACATTCCCATTATTCTATAAAATTTTAACATTTCAATGTTTTAAAAAGATAGAGATATTTATTCTCATATTATTATATAACTTTAAGAGAATTTTCTTATGGTATATGAAGCCAAATTTTACTACTCTTGTGATTGAAATGAAATTTTTTATGTTTTTTTTCTCATGATATGGTTATTGTATATTTTATATGATTATGGGTGATCCCAATATATCTCTAGTGATGGGTGATGCTGATATATATATCTATTCCATTAAGAAATTATGATAGAGTTAATTGGATATAAGTTACTCCTAAGAGATCAGAACTATATGTGAAGTTTATTCCTTTGTAAGGGCGTATATAAGGATGGTTTTAAGGATAATTTACTAGTATAAATATATTAATTTTCTATTATTTCTATGGGTTATTGTGGAAATCATACTATTTTAAAAGTTAAGCTAATGGGAATGATGAATAAATGAATGTTATGATCTTGTAAAGGTGAAAGGATTTTTTTAAAGGAAATGTTTTTATGAGTTTCTAAATTTTCCAAGAAACCATCAGGATTATGATTTTATTTTATGTTTTATTATGTGGTATTTTTTGTGAAATTATTTTGGAAACAAAGTTGTTTTCATGATTAATTTAATGATTATTTGACCATAAATTTTATTAAAAATGAGTAAAATGTTCTTATGGATTGTCATTATTTCCAAATAGGATAATGAGTTTTATTTATTTATACATACCATAATTTGTTTTTTATGATCATCCCACATTTTAAAAAAAATCACTAGGACGAAGTTAGATTATGAACTATTATAAATTTTAACTCTAAATAAAGGAAATTTGATTGAATGATGCAGGGGTTCCATGAATGAAACATGTGTGTGAACTAAAAAAATACTATTTTTTTGTAAAAAAATAGATACTATATATTAGTGTTCCCTGTGTAATATGATATCCTTCCAAATTATCTAAAACTCTCAACCAAAATTATTATATTAATGCATGAAATTACAAATTATTAATTTTAATCTCATAATAATGAGTTGTTTATGAAAAGAGCTATTATATTTAATCAATGAAGAGGTTGTGGAATTTTTTCACTACTCACTTCTCTATATAATCAATAATTAAATTATATATCCAAATGGGGTAATATTACCTATTAGAAATTATATTCTTGATGATGAGTGAATATGTAATTATTATATATTTCTAGGGTTATGCACTTGAAATAGTTGTTTTCCTACTCAATTATATTCCATCTAAAGTAGTTGTAAAGACACTATCTGAAACATAACATAGGAAACATCCCAACTTTTCATTATTCAAAAAATTGGGATTGAAAATTTTATGTAAATCAAAATGTTTCAAATAAACTTGTTCTGAAATTTGTAAATTTTACTTTTTGGGGTATCTTAAAGGAATGATTGGTTATTTTTTATAATCTAAAAAACCACAATGTATTTATGAATTTTAATATTGTGTTTATTGAGAAACTATATATATATATATATATTAAGGAAATAATGAGATAATTATTTATATTAGTGAAGTTCAAGACCAAAAAACAAATGTTTTTCATGATATCGAATATAATATGGTACCATAAAGGATTGTGAAAACTAAACTGACACAAATATCATATATAGTATAATTTGTTAGTATCTAGAGAGATATGGATAAATTGAAGAAATATATGATGAAAATGATTTCATACATGATAAATATACTTGCTAACAATAAGATATTAAGAGTTTTTATTCTGAGAAATAATGTAAAAACTATCTTTCATTCTTTCTACCTTAATTTAGATGGTGATATAATTCCTTTGTAAATAAAATAAGGTCCTTCCAAAGAGTTTTGATATACTATTATAATTAAATTATCTGTGAAGGCAAGAGTATTTTTCTTGTTGTTTGTTAATCACAATTAAACTCATGGGTTAAATAGAAATTAGAAATGAGGTACATATTTTATATATATTATTTATATGTTTATTTAATTATTATTTTAAAATATTTTTTTTTCATTTAGTCCCAATGAACACCATATGAAGTAGTTGAATTGGGGTTTATTTAATTTGTTTCTTTAAACTACATTATATCTTGTATTTATATTGGAAAATACACCTTGAATATTTTTGTATAGGATCAACCTAAATAAAAAAAATAACATGGACACATGATTTTATTTGGATTATCCAAAATCGGATACATTAAAGGAGTATATATAAATGTTGTATTGATATTTAAATTAACTAATACTTAACTATCATTTGATTACAAGCATTAAGAAGATATCACTGATCATACAAGGTTTAAAACCTCTTCCTATCTTCCACACTCTTATTTATAGAGTTTTATAAATATTTAATTGACACACAGGTTGAACTCATAAGATTTTAATCAAATAATAAACACCAAATAAAAAGGTTGTTTCCTGTGATTCTTTGTTCTTCAATTATAAATTTTCAATGACATGTACAATAATACATTATTCCAATCCTAATATTCAATGAAATTCAATCTGACACACTTATTAAATTCATATATTCAATGATACTCTATCCTTTATGATATTTAATGTTAATCTATTCTCTAATTCTTTCTATCATCTCTTTATTTTTCTTTGTTTTCCTTTTATCTTCAACAGAATTTCAATTTTTAAATTGAAATTAAAAACATCAAATAACTTGCAGTTACTTACACTTAAAATCCAAACACCAGATCAATTCATAGAAGATCTCCTCCATATATTGGTTGTTTAAATTACTACTAAACCATTATAAGTATTTCATATAAACACAATTATTAGAATTCTATAGTTAAAAAAATCATAGTGTGACCGATTTCTTAATGATTTGATGTGATGGTTTCTCTATTAAGTTCTCTCAACTACCTGATAGGTCACGGTGTGGTATAAAACTTTATGACACATAAATGTTTTTTTTATTAAGATTAAATGAACACTAATTTTTGATGGACCTATAGTATTTTCATGGTAGGGTATCATAGCATTCTCTCATCTTCTTTATGGTGTGGTAATCATTAAAAATCATGAAAAAAAATTCTCCAAAATCACTAAATTCCACCTAGTCTCCCTTAATGATGTTGTCTAGATTCCATGGAATTAGTATAAAATAATCTAAAATCATTGAATCTACCCAAAACATTATGACGAAATTATCTTTTTTATCATGATACAGCCTTATCCTTTCTATAATTACTGAAATATTCTATGGAATCCTTCACAAAATGAGTACTTGAGGAAGGACCTAAAGTATTTGATGTGATGGTTTCTCCATTAAGTTCTCTCAACTACCTGATAGGTCACGGTGTGGTATAAACCTTTACGACACATACCTTTTTTGGTTATTGAGATTCAATGAACACAAATTTTTGATGGACCTATAGTATTTTCATGGTAGGGTTTCATAGCGTGCTCTCATCTTCTTGGAGTGAAACACACTTAGAAAGTTCCTCAAGTACTCTTTCAAAAAAATACTTTATGATATAAAATTTTGAGTCATTTCATGTATAAATATTACAAATAATTATTTTTCCATTTGTTAAACATAAATAATATTTTCAACATGAAACTGGTTGTCACAAAATAACATGTTCCATTTCCAAACAATTTAAAAATAACTCTCTAATCATCTTCCACAGATGTTAAGGAACTTCAAATGACTTCCAAAACACTACACATTAACATCAATTTCATTTAAACACATTGAAAAGAAATCCAACCAAAACAATTTTTGGTCATAAAAATATCCCAATTTGGATTTTTTTTCAACCATCAAACCATAATCATTATTTATTACATACTCCCCCTAACTTTGATATCTAAGGTTCCCCAATAATTATACTCTCCTTAGGTTCCATCAGTTAATCATTGTCAACATTTATTTTTCTTTTCTCACAAGATCATTATCCCACCATTGTTCTAATATAAAGCAGTTGTACAATCATTCTCCCCCTTTGAAAATAAAATGAAAAGGGCTCTCTTACCTCAGTTAAAACCATGATTATAAACTCCAAGATGCTATAACTATTACAAAACATATCTAAGAGAATTTAATTATTCTTTAATACTCCATGAGTCAAATATTAGTATAGGAAACACGATAAATAACCAAATACAACAATAAAGAAACAACCTAATCAATTCTATTCAGTTCTTAGTAATCATGGATGGTATCTACCCTTATCTTCTTGATTATAATAAAATTATTTTTCTACAAACACAAAAAATAACCAAATATAGTATTGAGTTCAATGGGGATAGGGTAATTAAAACCTAACTATTTTCTGAAGAGTGTTTGAACTACAAGATTCAACTTATGCCTCTCAAACACATGTGTTGCCAAAGGTTTGGTGAAGATATATGCCACCTGATCTTGAGTTCTAAAAAATTGTAGTTCCACTATATTTCTCTCCTCCTTCTATTTTATGAAATGATATCTGATTTAAATATGCATCATGTAATAGTATTGAATGGGATTTTTAGTCAACTTAATAAAAAAATTATCTCACTGAATCCTCATTAGTTATTTCACCACTTCACTGATGAATTACAGTTTATTCTTCATCCATATAAGTTCTGTATAGGATTTGGTGATTGGGATATAATATATCTCTACTATTCTCAACAAAACACAATATTGTATCATACTTAACCATTTAAAAAAAATTCTTACAATGCATAATGCTTCACTAGTTTTATATTTTTGAACCTCGATGTCGCCAGCCCTATCAGTATTTGAATATGCCAAAAAATCCATGTTTTCTCTAGTTTTAAATAAAAAACCAAAATTCAGAGTTCCCTTAAAATAACTCATAATTTTTATCACTGGTTGAAGGTTATCTTAGTTATAAAAAATTTGGAAACGTGCTAACTGATTGAAAATAAAATATTTTATTTTGAAATAAATTTTTTTAGGCATTGAGTAAGAAGATAAATAGAAAAATATAAAGGGGATTAAACCTTATGTGTCATCACTACATTATTCTAGAAAATTTTAAAGAAATTAGTTCCATGCATATAGTTAATAGAATATTATTTCTTCTTTAGATCATCTTAAATAATTTCCTCAAAATAGTCAGAAATTTTATCTCAATACTTGATGGATACTTCTATGATAATATTACCTTAGTTTAAAAAAATAATCATAATTTGATCTTGGGTATTAATCCATGTCCTTTTTTAATTGATTTTAACCTAATATTATATTTCATACATTTTTTTGATATCCTCTACTAATGAATTAATTTCTATAACCTCAATTTTTGTCTTTTAATTAGAGCTTACAAGAAGATTCAAATCAGATTTTGTGACTCGAACCAATTACATTCCATTAAAAATTCCATTCTATAATTAAGTAGGGGATTACCAGTATGGGTTAAAACATAACTAAAATAGATATCTTTTAAGGCCAAAAAAACATACATGTGATCATCAATGGTTGAAGGATTTTTTGGGTGAATGTATTCTTGCACATTCCCCTTAGTGCACTAATATTTTTCTTGTAGATCATATCATTTTGGGTTGAAGAAAAATGGAATAATTGTTACACATTATACCCATATTCCCAAAATTCACCCTTTTTCACTCCCTAGATGATTGAGATTTTTATCCTAAATTTCCTCTTCCAAAGCATATATATCTAGAGAGATATTTTGATCACTCAAATTGGACTCTAAAGATGGTTCAACACCCTTCTCTTGATCCCCCAATCGATCTTTCTCAAGAACTAAGCCTGATGATCCATCCGACTTATTCTTTTTGTGGTGTTAGACCTTATACCATCCTCCCTTGTCATTTTTCTCTTCCTTCATGAACTCTCTATGAATATCTTAAAAATATTATCTACTTTAACTATATTTTATATCTCCAGTTCATCACTATCTGCATTATAGAGTATTATTCCTTCATTCATAAGACCCAAATCATTCACAGGAACCAATTTTGGTCATGAAATACTAGCTCTGAGAGGCATAAGACTTCTCCTATGACCAAAGGGATTCAATTCAGAACACACCACATCCACATGTAAAATATTTATAGCCTTATATTCCTATATTGAATTCATAAAATTGAATTGGATACTCCCTTTCACTGATTCATAGACAGGAGAAGCTCCATGACCTAGTTGACCATAAAGGGGTGTATTTCAGTTTTCTCCCTACACTATATTAATATTGGTCCCTCCACAAAAAAAATTATAGATTTGTTCACTTGAGTCACCATATCATCCTTTGGAGAATTATGATTCCTTGTTTCCTTAAGATAATTTTTAAGCACTGGTGAGGATACCCTTCATCTTGAGCATAAGATGAAACATTTGTAGGATAACTTAGGCCAACCTCTTTTAGTCTTGAATGAAAATTCAATTGTGATATTTAACAGGAAATATATTCATCAAGATACTAGGAGTTTGGAAAATATCACCTTGCAAACCAGAATCACCTCCCTATAAATCCACTATCTAGTTGGGTTAATCCTTTGTGATATCTGCTAAAAACATCTTACTTTTTGGAACAATTCAGATGAATTACTTTATTGATTAAATAGAAGTAATAATTCTAGAAATGATTCAAAGAAAACTTCCTAATTATAAAAGTACTCACCTTTTATTTCAATCCAAATGAAATTTAGTGGTGGATTCAAAACATCAATCACCACAAAAAGCTTTGGTGTGATGGGGTAACCCAAATATTATGTTAGTTGATCTGAGAAAATATAATGACTGCACAAATTACTAATCATATTTAAGATTTTAGGGATTTGTAATGTCAGAAGAAACCCAAATCACTAATGATGTCAGATCATGATTCAAATAAAAGTTAAAGAAACATCTGAGGAAATGAAATCTTATATGTTTGAAGAAATTAGGAGCACTAGATCATGCAGTATTTATGTCCTATCCATAATCAAAATAGATGAGGATGGTCTTAAAATCTAGAAAACGAACAAATCTAACATCGGAAGACCCCATTCCACATTGAAAACCTATCAAACCCACTGATAATGGGACATTAATGATTTAATTGATCAATCAAATAGTATAGAATATGGTACGAATCTTTAGAGAACTCAAATAAATTGAGTGGAAGAAAAGGAGATACATAAGAGAAATTCTTGACCATAGGGAAAAACAAAATCAGTGAGAAGTGTGATGCCATGATATTTTAGTGTTCAAACTAAGTGTTTCATTTTTTTCAAAATGTTATCAATATGTGTTTTGTGAGTTTGGATGAAATGGTTATGCTTGGATAATTGTTATGGACTCATTTTATGAAATTGGATGTCATTCTTGAGAAATTATCCATATTAATTTTGATGATTGTTTGACCAGATGTTAAATAGAAAATACATGTGCTATGGAGTTTTTGAAATGTTTAAAACAACACTAAATAAAATTTAAAGACCTTGAAAATATTTTTTTCATGAAGAAGAGTTTAGGATAATAATTAAAAGGACATGAAAAATAATATTTATTTTTTCAATAGGCACGCTTTAATGATTTTAATTGAAGAATGATTGAGATTTCAATTCTATACTTATATTTTTCTAAGTATTATTTAGAATAAGACTCATAAAAAAAAGGTTCAACCCACTAGTTATCCAAGGAAAAGGATCAAATAAGGGAACTTGTGGGACAAGGACATTAACCACACCCAAGGGAGCTAGCATGGGCCACCCCATGGGTGAAAGATAAGTGCAGGTAGTCATAGTTATCACATACTATGAGTGATCCCATGTATAATTCTTACAAAGTTCACCTATAAGTGAAGAGCTTGGGCCAAAATCCTGTCAGGATGAAGTATGTTGTATGTGAAGGGTGTGTCAAGATGATGATCCCCCATGACTAGCTCAATGAGGTTTCTATGTGTCTTAGATCATATATTAGATAAAATCCACATTGATAATTTTATGTGGGATAACATGAAATATGGAGCACTATTACTCTACTTAAATGTTACAGAAAAAATCATAGCCATCTAATTGTGTTTATAAAGGCTATTTAATCATCCAAAGTAATCTTATTCTTCCTCCCACATATGAAGGATTCTTCAATAGAGGGTTTTTAAGCAGAGTTGATTTCATAAAAGTTCAACTACCATTATAGATAGAATGAATCTCATCTAGAGTTGAAAAATCAGCTATTTTTGAATTTTCTCAAAGAATAAAAATGATGTCTGATGCTGAGTTTTCAGATTTTGATTGTAGTTCATGGAGCACTATAATTCAGCTAAAGAAGAATATCCATAAACTGAAATAATTTTTTGTGATGAATTTGAGTTTTCAGATGAAGTTACGTTTTTTGAAGAAACCATTTGAGGGAGATGTCATGTGATAGTATCAAAATTTTGAAGAAAGTGAAAATTATATAAGTATAGTTTTCCACAAAGAATAAAAAATCTTTTCAAATTTGTTTTGTAGATGAAAATATTATGTGAGAGAACTTTCTTGTGAATATGAAAATTGTTTTCAAGGATTTATATTAGTATTTTGAGTTTTTAGATGTTGCATTGTCAATGAATTTTCTATGTGGACATGAAGATTTGTGGTGAGAGGTACAATATGTGGATTTGTATACTGCTTGCAAAACATGTTATGAGAAATGACAATATTTTTGCTATGTGAACCAAAAAATATTTCATAATATAAATAAAAAAATGTTATTCAGAGGACAATACATTTTGTGGAGAGTGGCGATGTATTTTTTGATTTTTATACAATTGAACTACTTATCATGTTTTGCAGAATTATCATGCATTAACTACTTTTTAACTGATGATTTTTTGGTTATAAATACTAGGTTAATTCCTTAACTAGGAGATAATGCTAAAGTGTAAATCAAATACATTTATAAGAAAATTATTCTTCACTCATTTTGAATGTTCTTCATTTTACATAATAATTATTTTTGAGAACCTCTATTTATTTATAAGGAAATTCCATGTGTAGAGAAGATTAATTTTAAAATGTATCAATCAATATCAAATTTTGAAGTAGTAAATTCTTATACATAAAATATACAAAAAGATAAATACGATATGTGATAATAATTTGATGTAAATAATTTTAATTTTACATAATATATAAACAATGTAAAGTTGAGAAGTTAAAAGACATATTTTGAGGAAGAAATAGTTAATTAATGTTCTTTGGAAAGTGATCATATTCTATTTTATTTATATTGAAGGATCAAAAGAAATAGCTCCATCAATTATTATATAAGTAACCAATATTCATAATTGGTATTTCGTGTGTTGTTTTTAATCATTTTTTGTAATAGGAAGTGTGAAACTTATGTTCCAGTGGTACTCTTGAAAGTATAGTGTGTCTTTATTCTAGTGAATAAATTCAAGTTGTAACCACTTGTGATTATAGTAGGGAGTCTATGATTGTGGATCTAACTAATCACAACAAGAAGTAGGCTCACATTTAGACAAAACCATGTAAAAATATTATGTTCCTGTGTTATTTATTTCATTCTGCATTTGGGAGATATTATGTAATCAAAAGAGTAGACAAGATCCTAACAGGTCTACAAAGGTTAATTTCAAAAGAAAGAAAAAATTTTAAAAAGTACACCATTAATTTAACCCCACTTCACTGTGGTGAAACACCTCCCTAGGTTATTTAATTGTTATCAAAGGACCATGTTCCCTATTTCAAGATCCACTAAGTACTGAAGATTGATTATCTTAATTCTGTTAATAATAGGGGTGTTCAAACTTTAAATAGAAAGAACTATCATAGTTATAAGAATAGGATGTTAACATAACTTCTATAACTTAGCCTTAAAGTTAAAGATACAGTTACTCTAGGATTACCAACCATCACTAAATATTATACTATTACTTTCATTGATAAGAAAAATATGGAAGTTGATGGAAGAGCTCAAAATTCCTTTTTGTTGTCTCTTTTATAAAAAAATTTCACAAATGTTATGGGAATAAAAAATTCTAAATAAATTTGGGATAAATTGGAAAGAATTTACAAAGTAAATTTGTAAGTTAATGAGGCCAAATTAAAGATTTGTAGGATAAAGTTTGAAGATATCAAGATGGGTGAGTAAGAAAATATTGATGAATATTTCCCAAGAGTTAATGAAATTTTCAATAATATTTGGGGTTTTACAGAAAAGTTGAATGATTCAACTATTGTCAGAAAACCAATGATTAATTTCCAAGGAATATTTTATCCTAAAGAATATACATTAAAAGATAGAAATTATCTTACTCTTTCTAAATTACGTATCATTCTCATGACATATTAAATGTGAATAATCCCAATCTTCAAGAAGAAGATCAAATATGGTATGGATTTTAAGGCCATGAGAAAGCTCAAAATTAGAGATGATGAAATTTCAAAACTAATTGAATTTGATAATGAAGATAAATATAAAGATTATAATAGAATCATTACTTTTACTTTAAAGAGATTCAAGAAGGAAAATTTTAGGGATAAAGTAAAACTACTACCAAGATGTTAAAATTATAATGGTATTATAAACTTTTCTATATATTTTCCTAAGAATAAGTTAATAAAACCGAAGTCATATAAACAGAAACATTTTAAGAATAAATAAGGAAAAATCTAAAAATATTCAACCAAATGTGGTGGAATCAAGAAGATATTCCTTAAAGGTAAAATAATAATCTATGTGAGAAAATAATAAGTTTAATCCACATAATATATCCAATAAAAATATAAAACAAATTTCATGGCTCATGTAGGAAAAGGGTTTGATACTTGTAGCAGTAAAAATGATGAATGTGAATGAACAGAGCTAGAGAACATGTTAAATAATTAATTATAAGCTTTTATTGAGAAAATAAAAAAATTATAAGGAGAAGAAATTAATCTTTAAAGAAAAAGAAAAGATAGTCAAGTTAATGGAAGAATTTGTGAAGAAAGTGGTTATTTACATTGAGAAAATCAATATGTACAAACTAAAAGTGGATAAAATTGAGAATATAGTAAAATTACTTGAAGAAAAACTTGTTATCAAAGAATAATAAAAATCTAAGATGAGGTTAAAATGTCCCAAAAAATAAATTGTTTATAAAGGGTTAGAGAATATTTCAACAAGGCTGTTTAGGTCAAGGATCAATCATTAAAGGCTGGTGAAAAGAGAGGTTCAAAGATGGAGGTTAATAAAATTTTATATGAATTTCAAAATTAATATATTATCTATAACAATTCAGGTACTATAATAAATTCACAACTAGTCTAGAATAATATCACAAGTAATAAATCCTCTTCTAATTCAAGGGAATAGATAAATTATGCAAGAATATTTTCCTCCAAGTAGATACAATCACAGTATATATAAATCCAACATCCAAAATCTCTAGGATATAGATATTATTAGTATGGAAGATCAAGGTTCATAGGACACTATTATTGGTGTGGAATTTTTGGGAACAAATCATACTCATGATGGTATAACATTTATTTATAGAGATGATACATAAACCAATGGGGAGATATTATAGAAAAATAAGAACAAATTTTCCATGGAATAAATCATTTATTGGGAATTTATATTTTCTACCAACACAGAAAAAAAATTATTATTTAGAAGAAATCTATGGTAAATGTGATTGACAAGGTCATATTGCGAAAGAGTTAAGTAATAGTCTTCTTGGACAAATACTTAATGTTGATAAAAGAAAGGTAAATCACAAATTGACTAATGAAAAATCATGTTTTGTTGAAGTTACCATGAAGGATGGTAGAAGAACCAAGTCATGGATACTTTATAGTGGTTTTTCTTCACACATTATTTGTGACACAAAAACTTTTAGAAACCTTGAGAATCATGAAATAGGAGCAATGAATTTTAAAAATGATTGTTCCTTGAATATTAAAGGAGTTCGATCAATAGTGATTGAAACCCAAAATATAAATACTAATAATGTATTATTTAGTATCATCTCACATTTTGATGATGTAAATTATTTGGTATTCAAAAAGGATTCATGTATCATCAAAATCCAAAAGGATGGAAGGATCATCACTTAAGGGAAAAGAACCAATGGAAATCTATTTCAAATTGGTGATTCGACCAATTCCTATTACCAGAGTACCAAAATGACAATAACTTATGGAATATAAGGCTTTTCCATATTGTTCAAAGAAGTATTTGTAATATTCTTAATAATGATTTTTTGATATATTTAAACAAATCAAAATAGATATGGGGATAAAATTTATAAAACTTGTCAAAAAGAGAAAATGGATCAAAGTTCACATAAAGGAGTATATATTCTATCTTCTACACCAGTTGATCTTTTTCATACTAACTTATGTGGTCCAATGAGACAAAACTCTACCAGATTTGATCTATATTTCATTACATTTATTATTGATTATACTCAGTTTACTATTTTCATGTTCATTAAACACAATTTAGGAGAAATTAAAATGTTCTTGATTTTTATAAGGAAATATGAGAAGGAGTTGAGTCTTTATATAAATAAATTAAGATCATATAATGGTCAGGAGTTTACATGTGATTATTTTGAAAGATATATTTTTAAAAATGGAATCAATCAAAAGTATATAAAACCATGTACTCCGAAAAAATTGGGTATCTAAAAAAATAACTAAAGTATAGTTGATATGGGAAGGCCTATGTTAGATAAATATTACATCTTAAAGTCTTTATGGATAGAAGTTATATGTATTATTATACACATACAAAATAGGTGTCTACTAAGTCTAGAAACACAAAATACATCTTATGAAATGTGGTACAAGAAAAATACAACTATCAAATATTTCATAGTTTTTGGAAGTCTTTGTATTATAAAAAACAAGAACAATAATCTAGGGAAATTTGAAGAAAAATCTAATAAAGAAATTTTTATGGGATATCTATCTAATGGAAGTGGATATAGATGTTGGAAAAATAGTTTCACAAGCTATTTAACTATAGGGATGTCAAAATTATTGAAATAAGAACAAATTAGATATCCCAGTAGATATATATTCATAATTTTTAGTATAAAATGGTACACAAATGTTAAAATAAAAGAATGATGATGTTACTTAGAAAGATAAAATCAATGCCAATATTGATTCTGAACAAACCAGTGATAAATATGAGAATACTTGGTAATTAGAGAAAAAGGTACAAAAAATGAAAAAATATGTTGAAACTAAAAATATCATTGGAAATCAACAGTCCAAGTTTTAATCTAGAAGAATATTAATAGATAAATATTAGAATAAAATTATTTATCATATTGAACCTCATATAGTGGAAGAATCAGCTGAACTTGAGGATTGGACACAATTTGTGATTAAGGAATCTGGTTAAGTTGAGAAGAACACAATTTGGTATCTTTTACCAAGAACTATCAATAAAAAACTTTTTGTCACAAAGTGGGTTTTCGGAAATAAATTGAATGAAAAATGTGAGGTATTAAGGAATAAATATAGGGTAGTGTGAAAATTATATTCTCAAATGGAAGGTATTTAATTTGAGGAAAACTTGTCACCTATAGAAATGATAGAGATTATTATTATGTTCTTAGTAGTGGAAGCACTCAAATCTTACAAATTTTATCAAATGGATATGAAATCTTTATTTCTGAATGGTGATCTTGAGGGAGAATTATATATTGAATAGCCTAATTGTTTTTATTAGAAAATGGTGTAAAAATGGTATAAAGAATGAGTAAATCTTTGTGTTTAAGAACCATGGACCCAATCCTAGTATTCAAAATTCGATGATTGTTTAAGGGATATGAATTTTATTAAAGTAAAAGTTGATAGTAACATTTATGTGAGAGAAATATCTAATGGTACTCTCACATTCATTGTGAATTTGGATGAAAGCATACTTTTTTGGAAAAATAAATGTCTATGTGAAGAGTTTTATAAGAAAATAAAATAATATTTTGTGATTTACATGCTTGTTCAGATGACATACTTTCTTGAATTTCTGATTGAGAAGAAAAAAAATTCCATATTTCTATTATAAGAAAAATATTCTTGGGAATTTCTGAAAAAAAATAGAATAGAAAAAGGAAAATAATTTTCCACTCCCATTTCACATGGAACCAAAATATAGAAGTATGAATCTAGAAGTAGTGTTAACTATAAATAATTCATAAGAATCATTGAAATTCTACTTTATATAATAGCATCAAAACAAGATATAAATTATGCAGTGAATCTATGTGCCAGATTTTAGAGTAAACCTAAATATTCTCACTTGTTTGCTGGTAAAATAATTTTGATATATATAAAAGTAACTTTAAATATTGGAATTCTATATAGACATAGTACATATTTAAAACTATTGGCATTTATAGATACTATTTGGGAAGGTTATTGTACAAACATAAGAACAACATCAGTGGGAATGTTATTTCTTAGGGAAGGTGGTGTCAGATAGTATAATAAGAAAAATAATATAGTAACACTAAGCATGAATGAATATGAATATATTGCACCTACACATGCATGTACACAGATTATTTGGATGCAAGTTCAGTTAGTAGATTTGAAATTGGAGAATGAGATACCATTGAAATTTTCAAGTGATAATCAAATTTATATTGGGTTTTATAAAAATACAGTACAACATTCAAGATATAATATTATTTATATAAATTATCACTTTATCAAAGAAATGGTGGAAGGTGGGTATATTAATACAAAATACATTTCTACAAAATATTGGGCTGTAAATATTTTCACCAAAGAAATACCAAGAGATAGGTTTGTGGAGTTAATGATAAAACATAATGTTCATCCTTATACTCTCACTTTAAGACTATAAAGAGGTATCTCCTCATTTACTATTATTTTATGTGTAATTTTCTAACATGAAGGGAATTTAAGGATAAGTTTTATTCATCATAGATTTCATTTAATTCTAAGATGATGAAAGTGGGTGCATCTTTTAAGGGAGATCCATCATGAGAAATAAGTAAGCCAATCACACTCTTATCTCTAATTATAAATTGTATTTATTAAATGGGATTTCGTGATTTATGAAAAGGTGAGACAAAGGGGGAATTATTTTTCCACTTCTAAAATTTATGATGTGTTTGATAATGTGTGTTCATGATCTTTTATTTCATGTCTTTTCAAATCTTATTTGAAAATTCTAATCATTTTTTCACACGCATGGAAATTTAATAGATAGATTAGATACCCTTTTTTATATCTATCATGTTTTCTACATTGGGTATCCTCATGTAGACTTAGAGGTGATTAACTAAATGCTCTTTTCTAAGTATCATGTGGTATCATTCCATCTTTTAAAAATAATAGAAGAGGTTCTTGAGAATAAAGATGAGATAGGAAGACATCACTTACCCTTTTAATTTGATTTTCAATAAGGGGGGAGGGGTAAATATGGAACATAGATATTTACTTTTAGGATGTGAATGGATACAGAAAAAAATGGGGAGATTTTTGAACCAAATTGTCACATTTTTTCCAAATTTTTGTCAATATGGGTTTGGTAAGTTTGGATGAAGTGGTGATTCTTGGAGAATTTTTATGGACTCACTTGATGGAATTTTATGACCTACTTGAGAAATTTTCTATATTAATTGTGGAGATTTTTTGAACCAACCTTAAATGGAAAATTCATGTTCTATGGAGTTTGAACAATGTTTAAAACAACACTGAAGAAGATTTTAAGACCATGAAAATATTGTTTTGCATGAAGAAGTTTTTAGAAGAAGAATTGAAATAAATACATTAAAAATAATATTTATTTTTTCATGAGGTATGTTTGAATAATTTTAATTGTGTGAGGATTTTAATTTCAATTATATACTTATATTTTTCTAATTATTATTCTTAATAAGCCTCATACAAAAAAGAGTGTCAACGCACTAACCAGCCAAGGACAAGGCTCGACCAAGGGAACTTGTGGGACCTAGAGGTAAAACACACCAAAGGGAGCTCGATCAAGCTATACTATAGGTGGTATAGGAGTGTGGGAAAGCATATTTCCCACATACTATGGTTGGTCCAGTGTATAAGGTCCACAGAGCACGCCTTGCAGGCACATAGCTTGGGCCAGAAGCCTATTGTGCCAAAGTCCATTGTATGTGAAGGGTGTTTGAAGTTGATGATCCCCTATAACTAGCTCGATGAGGTTATATAATGACTTAGCTAATAAAATGGAGTGAATATAATTTGAGAATCCTATGTGGTTTATTGCGGAATATGGGATATTATAACTCCATTTAAATGATATGCAAAAAATCATAGTCATCTGATTGCATTTATACAGTATGTTTGATAATCCCAAGTAATCTTATTCTTCCTATTGTATATTAAGGGTTATGTGATGGAGGGTTTTCACATGGAGAAGATCAAATTTGAGGTTAACTGGAATGAGATATCCAATTAAGCTTGTTAGGAGATATAAAAAATAGTTAAATTTGAATTTCTGTAAAGAATAAAAATTATTTTCAATGTCGAATTTGTGGAAGATGAGAGTTATTCACATATCACTATAATTTGGATAAGGAAGGATATATAAAAATATAAATAATTGTTTGTGATGAATTTCAGTTTTAATATGAAGTTTAGTTCATAGAAGAAACCATTCAAGATAGTTGTCATGCAAGAATATCAGAAGCTCAAAGAAAGTGAAAATTTGTTAAGTATAGTTTTCTGCAAATCCTAAGAATTATTTTAGAATATGGTATAAAGACACAAAATCTATGTGATAGATCTTACACATGAATATAAAAATTATTTTCAAGGTTTCATATGTGTATTGTGAGTTCATAGAGTTTATATTAAGGATGAAGTTGTTATATGGTCATACTGGTTTTTGTTTAGAGGTACAATATGTGGATATGAATACTGTTTTTGTTGTATGTTATAAAAAATGAGGAGACATTAGCTATTATTACCAAGTAATATTTTGGAACAGAAATAATAAATGTTATTTGGAGACCAATACATTCTTTTGGAGAGAGGCGATGCATTTTTTGGTCTCACAAACAGTTGAACTCTTTTAAACTGCATTCCATGTTTTGAAGAATTATCATGTGTTAACTACTTTTTAATCACGTATTTTTTGCCTATAAATACTAGGTTAATTTTCATTTTAAGATATAATGCTAAAATAAATATATGAGATAGGTTTGAGAAAATTATTCATCTCTCATTGTGTAGTTTCATCATTTTGTAGAATTATTATTTTTGAGAACCTCCATTACTTCACAATGCACTTTCCTATAAGAATAAGATTAGTTTAGAGAAGTATCTATTAATATAAATTCAAAAATAAGTAAATTATTCTATATATAGTATATAGAATGATAAATATGTTATGCGATAATCATTTAATGTAAAAAATGATAATTTCACATATGATATGAGCAGCATATAGTTGAGAAGTCAAAAGAAAAATTTTGAGGAAGAACTAGTTCAGCGATGTTCTTAAGAAACTAAGACAATGCTATTTTATTTATCTAGAATACTCAAAAGAAATATTTTAATAAATTATTTTAGAAGTATCTAACATTTATAAGTGATATTTTTTTGTTCTTTGTAATTATTTTTTGTAACATACAATTTGAAACTGTTGTTCTTGTGGGATTCTAGAAATCATAGTGTGGCTCTATTCTAGTGAAGAAATATATATTGTAACTTCATGTGATTATAGTGGAGAATCTATTATTGTGGAGTCCAACAAATAAAAACAATGAGTAGGATCACATTGAGACCAAACCTTGTAAAAATATTGTGTTGTTGTGCTATTTATTTTTACATCATTTAAGAGATATTGTGAAATCATAAGAGTGGATCAGATCTTAACAAGAAAATAGAGGTTAATTTCAAATGAAATAAAACATTGTAATAAGTAGACCACTAGTTCAACCCCTCCCCCACCCTTAGTGGTACAACACCTCAGGGAGAACATAATTTAGAATATATTTATCTTCAAATAAATTTTATTTCTTTCATAGCTTATGTTACATGAAACTCTGAGTTTAAACGTAACACATTATATAATTAAAATATTGTTATTTAAATGTGTTTGTTATAACCTCGCTGTTAAAATTATTTATATTTATAGAAATAAAAACTTTATAAAATATATGTATAAATGTTTTAGATAAATAAAACATATTTATAATCATGTACTCAATTTTTAGTAAAGTATTTATATGCTTCAAAAATACATTCTTCCTCAAAAATGTTTTTTATTTATTTTTGTGAACAAATAAAATAATTAATTTTTTCCACTTTTAGATATATTTTTTGAAAAAAATGATATTTATTTCTTAAATCAATATGTAAAAATTATATTGGAGTTAATTTTTCAGTTATTTTTGAATTTTACAGTGAAAAATATTAGTTTTAATTGAAAACTATCTTTTTGTTACAAGAATTTTAAAATATTCCATTTTACTTTAAATTTATTTCAATAAAAAATTAGTTCATTTTTATTATGAATAATAAATTTGATTTAAATGGAATTAATTTTATGTTTTATTTTGGTATAAAAACTTTTTATACATAAGAAGTCATTTTGTTTCTAGAAAACCGCTTTCCCCTGTGTTTTATTAGTTTAATTTTAAATTAAATTCTTTCACTAATATGAATAGAATTTGATAAAATGGATTAAATATTTGGAATTATATCAATTAATATAATTTTATAATGATATATTAATTCTGAATAGTAACCATAGTAAATATTTTTTACTTCATCAAAAGAGGTAAAATTGGGTTAAAACCATGTGGTAAAACATTAAAATAACCCTAACACTTTCCTTTATCATATTATATGAGTGGTGTTTGAAAAAATATAAACCTAAGGAGTTGAATAATTTAATTTAAATCATTTTTTAAAATTTTGGAACCCTAACTTTACTTTTGTGAAGATAGTTTATATTTTATTTGATTTAAAAACTATATTTGGATCATTACATTTAATTACATGGTTAGAAGATTCTAATAGGTTATTGTTTGATATATAAGTATAAAACCCTTTCTTAGTTTTTTATTTAAAAAAAATTCATGTAAATCAATTTATTACTTTATTTCAAGTTAAATTATTTTTACTTTTAATTCAGGTATTTCCCAAAAAAAATCATGCATTTTGTGTTCTTATATTAAAATTGATTTCTAACAGATATTGAAATTAAATCTTATAATATGGATTAAAATTTTTGAATCATAAATTAAAAAATTTACTTATAATTCCCCATTTAATTTCATTTATATAAATTTTTTTATCTTGGTAAAAATTTAAGTTATCATGGTTGAGGTTAAAATAGGATTAAAGCAGTTTAACTTAAAGATAAGGATTAAAATGTATCCAAACTTTTCTTAAATTTGATTTTTTGAGTTTATTTAAACCCTATAACATCTTATCTTTATGTTTTGGGTACCTTTGTTCCAATTTACGTGATTATGATTTAAATATATTATTTAATCTTTTATTTAATCTCAAGTGTGTTGCTTCCCTCCATTATAAAAGAATCTCACCTCTCCTCACTTCTACACAATTCATGAGCCTCATATCTCATCCAATACCTACCATGATAACTTTATATATTCCATACCCAAAATATATAGCTTCTACTATTCCAAAATAACTTTCTTTCAAAGATTGATGTGTGATTTAAAATAAGTTTCCCAACAAAGAGGAATAACTATTAACTGAGTGTTTTCAATTTTATTTCTTCTTTTACCTCCTCCATATTCATGGTATCCATTATAAAATAATTAATTCAGTATATTAAATATTATTAATTTTAATGATGTGAATTTAACAACCATTACTCACCTTCTTCCCATCCGTTGGAAAAATATAATTTCACTCATGTGTACGTGTTGATTACCACCTCCATGAAAAATGTGATTTTTTATTTCTTCTTTACATGGATAGTAATAAGGGTATATTTAATGAATATATATATATATATGATATAAAATTATATTATAAATGTGATTTATTATTTACCATTCTTTTTTCCATCCTTTGAAAAGTGAAAACAGTGTTTATGAGTAAGTATGGCTCACCATCTCCATTAATGATGTAATTCGTATTTATATCTCTACCTTTTATGGATAAATCTATATATATATATATAATGAATACATATGATATTTATATATATTTTTAACATTATAAATATTATTTAACCATGATAAAAGTACAAGTTTTGGAACCAGAAAACCAAAACTCACAAGAAAAACAAAATAACTAACACCCAAAAACGACAATTTATTAAGGAATTATTAATGAATTGGTGGTGAAATTTTATAACCTATATCTCAATAATAAAATTTATTTTCTTATCCTATGGTAATTTATATATATTAAATTATTTTCTTTCATCTGACTCTCTTTATGTACTCCATATACCAAAAATAATGTCTTATTGAAAACCAACTTTATTAATCTCTTTGGTCTAAAATCCCTTTTCTTCCATATTCGTGTTTTTTAAAAATGATTTCAATTATTTATTTATTTTATATGTTTTTTAATGTAATTTTACCTATTTTATATTTTTTTTAAATGATTTTAAAGGAATATTCCTAAATTTTTCAAAAATGTGGTGGTTTTGAATTTTTACAGAAAATGAGGAAGGAATCTTTGTTTTAACATACATGGTAAGAAAAAAGTTTCATGATATCATTAAAACTAAATGATTTAAAGATTACTTTAAAATTTTCCAAGGTTATTTTTAATGAAATTTTTTTCCTTATTATATTAAAAAATATATTTTAAATAAGTAATTTCAATGTGAAAAGTTAATTTTCCTTAAGAATTGTTCGTGTGATATTTTGCAGTAGTTTTTCATCGATGATAATATCCTTGATGTTACATATGATTGACTATGGAAATAATACAATGGTACCATAAACTTTATTTATTAGGAATACTTGTGATAATAATTATTTAAAGATGATTATATGAAACCCATTTCTTTCCCACAGGTAATTTAAGTTATGAAACCCATCTCTTTTACACGAGTTATACTATAATGAAATGATGATATTTTTTTGAAAAACTTTTTCATTTAATGGGTTATGATATAATGAATGATTTATAAGATTGTGTTACACATATGTATGATTTTAATTATGTAAAAATGGTCCTACAATTATATATCCCTCCAATTCATTTGGTAAATATGGATATCTCAAGAGATAATAAGGAATGGAAGTGGGAGTAAACCAGGTTCAGTAAGGGAAAATGTACACTATGATGGTCTTGGAAGTAAACCTTGACTAAGGATAAGATGTTTTGGGGAGTTAACAAAATCCACTATGATATTATTGGTAGTGAGCCTTGATTAATAAGTAAATTATTTTCTTTACTTCTATATATGATATAAACGTATGTATTATACCTAAGTTATAATATCATGGATGATGTTATTTATATACTTTATGATTCATGTCTTATGAACTATAAATATTTATGCCATGACTCAATATCATGATATTTAATATGCAGGGTATAGTTCTCAAATGTTAATCTCAAAATATCATACCCTTATTCTGATGTTATGTTTAAGTGATCATTACTGCCTCCATTGTTTACCCTTACTAGTAATTTTAACTCACCATTTATAATGTTTCCCTTACCCAAGTTATAAAGAAAGGTTTTATGTATGAAAAATATAATAATTGTGTTAGTTATTATGAACTTAGTTTGAGATTATGTAGATCTCTTATAAACCAATTTTTATGTATCCATGTTTCCAGAGTTGTTAAACCTGTATGATTTTGGTATGGATTGTTATGTTATGTATTGAATATTTATCTAATAAGATGTGATATTTATATATGAAAAATATGGTTCACTATAGTTGGTATCATAGAAGGTTTTAGTCAATCATTGGGGATTAGGATTAGAGAAATTTAGTAAAACCCATGGGGATACATATAAGAATTTAATAGCATCCTAATTTTTTGGTAGGAATAGATAATGTGGATTTTCTATCAATAAATCCATGTCCAGATACTAAATGTGGATGTGGTTTTGGAAAAAAATTATCTAGTGGTAATAACCCCAAAAATGTTGATCGAGTATATATCAACCACCATTATAGTTAATGATAAATATTGCCTTACTGCACACATGGTTTGAAATTCCCAGAGGATATTCTTAGGATAATTCACATTTTAATTAAAAAAATTATAAAGGATTTTAATATATGATGATCTTGGATGAACTAGGTTAAACCCAAGGTTCCATATATTGAAAATTAGGTTTCATGATTTAGATATCCTATAAATTATTTTTATGATTATGTGGTTTCCCATTATGATTATTGTTTCTCACACTATGCTTATTGGTTTTTTCAATGGATGGAACCTAAAGGAGTCATGTTAATGGTGAATATGATAGAAAATGTAATTATTATCCTCATAAGAAACCAAATGTTATGGGATTTGTAATGAAAAATATTATTACTATGATTATGAAACTTTATCATGATATGAATCGTTCTAATATTCCAAAATATCAAAAGAGAAAACGATGTTTTTTATCCATTTATAAAGAAATTTCCACCTTATTTTAGTTAGTCTATTGATCCAATGGTTACTGAGTAATGAATCAATACCACTAAAAAGATATTTTCCTTTATCCAATGTTCATAGCATGAAAAATTTATTTTACCTATTTATCATTTTGAAGGAGAAAAATATCAATGGTGGATTATTATAAAGAACATGAGGCAAAAACAATAAATTGACACCATGTAATAGGATGAGTTTAAAAAATTATTTTTTTAATAATTATTTTCCTTGTATTATTTATAAAAAAAATGGAGAATAAATTTCATAAGATAAAATATAAGGATGGTTAATCCATTGGTTTATGTGAGGAAAATTTTACAAGACTTGGAAGGTACACTTATGGTATTATCATACAACCTAAAATTAATATCGATTAATTTTTTAGTGGCTTAAAAAAAGTCTCAAAAGGTCATTTTTAATAAGACAATTCAGTAGAAATAAAAAAAAATTCAATGTGATCTCAAGGTGGAATTGAAGATTGGAGTTACCCATCAATATCATAGTTTTGATAAGAAAAGAAATATGTAACTCAAAGGAAATTCTAAAAACAATAGAGTGAAGAAGATGAGATTTCCTTTATTCTTGAAGTGTGGTAGGAAACATGGAGAAAATTTTCTTAAGGAAACTAGTAAATATTTTAAGTGTGGAAAGTAAGGTCATCAGGAAATAGAATTTCAAAGTGATGAGAAGAAATAGTTAGTCATTAATAGATAAAATGCACCATAGAATGAACCACCCACACTCTAGGGAATAAAATTCATGGAGTATAGTAATTATGCTAACCAGTGCTAAAATATGAAGGTTAATGATGTAAATCAACATCAGCAACCTCTTAATACTATAGAAAAATGGAAATTTTTTGTGTTCACTATTACTAGTGTAGATAATGAAGTGGTGAAAGGTACACTTACCATCCACTCTAGAAATAGTAATGTATTATTTAATTCTAGATCTACCCACTCTTTTAGATAATAGTAATTTAATAAGGGTTTCATAATACCACCTCAATGACTAGATTTTTAATTGGTATTGAAACCTCCTAAGGGTAAGATGATCACAACTCAAGTATATGATTCTTCTATGATTGAAGTTTGTGGTAATATGATTCAGGAAAATGTTGTTATTCTCCTTCTATTTTAATTCATTGTTATTTTGGGAATGGATTGGCATTCTTTACCTAAATTCAGCATTGATTTTTGATGAAGGTAAGTCACAATTGATATTTTGAACCAACCTATGATCTTATGTGGGTGTAATGATAAATATAAACTTACAATGGAAATTACAACCATTGTATGTGAAATGACCCGAACTTTTGAATAATATTTGTTTCCTAAATTTGTTTGTTATTTCATTTTATACCCCACAAAACTATATCCTTTAATTAATGAAGTGATATCATTGGGTTTCGACTGTTATATGACCATTGGTCAATATTACCATTGGAAACTATACTCTTAACGTTACAATTATTGTTTATAAATACAAGTGATAGTGGTTAATTAATATAGAAAGAAGAGTTGATGAGCTCATCCAGTAGACTTGGGTCGTACAAAGCCAATCTATCATAACTTGGGGAGGAGGTAGCATCTTTAGGATTTTCACTAGACCAAGCCCAATATTAGCTTCAACATGTGAAGCTTGAACAGAATCACCTAAGGGAGAAGTTCAAGCTGATAGAAATCACCACTGAGGCAATTTTGTCTGAGCTGCCCCAAGATTCTATCACCGTAGCACACCTTACACTTAGGTCCAATACAGGTGTTATAAGGGGTTATATAACGATGCCTTAGATACTTTTTTGTAATCCAATGGTATAAATTAAATTGTTATTTATTATTATGGTAAAATTTTTTATTTTCAAATTTCCGGATAAATATAGGATAAATATTATTGAGTAATTTTGGAAAAAGGGTACTTTAAAATATTAAGTAAACTTTAAATAATTAATAATGTGAAATGATTTTCAAAAAATGGTCTTCTATAGTTGTGATTAGTAAGAAATTTAGAGTCTAATAATATCAACTTAATTTTTAGTAAATAGTAAAATATGAATAGTAACATACCCCTATGAATAGTTTTGAATAGTAAATCTGCCAAAAAATAGAAACATTAGCCATGAATGTATAAATACAATTTAGACATCTTAAAAGTGAAAAAATGATCATAGTATATGTTTTGTTATTTTTGTAGGTCATAAATATTTTATTTACAATTTTATAATTAATTTAATAAATTAAAATAAAAATTTATTTTCATAAAATGTAATCATAAATTTTTAATTTATTTTTATATGGTTATACTATAATTTTATGGGACCTGTATTACTTTTTCAAGGTATTCCAAAATGAGTTATAGTTTTAGAGTTGTTTTTTTAATAAATATTGATTTTATTTAAAAATTAAATTAAAATTAAATAGAAAATTATTTTCATAAAATGGAGTTCATTTTTGAATTTAGATCATCAATATTAGGTTATAGTGAATTTATGAGATTTTTATAAAATGTTTTGTTTTTTGGGGAATAGTGAAAATACAGTTTTGAGTTTCGAGAGTTTAATGACATCATTAATGATGTAATAATGATATAATCATTCTGTTAGACATTTTAATAGTAATATATGCTATGAGGTTTCCCAAGTGACCAATACCTTGGGAAAATACCATGGGAAAGCCCATGGTTTTGCAAATACTACTGATGAGGTGTCCCTTGGAAATTAATTAAATATTCCCTCACTTTTCCTATAAATACCAAGACATTCCCTCATTAATTTCATTCAAAAATCCTCCTCAACAAATTTCTAGTCTTTTTGTCTCCCAAGGATTTCTCCCAAGTTTCCCTCAAGCCCCCCAAGGTCCCAACCTTCAAGCTTTTGAAGTTACTCGTCAAGGTAAGGGAACCTTTCACCCTCCTCTTTTAAGTCATGACTTCCATTATGTTATATCTTTTAGTTTCTATTTCATTCTATTAGGGTGTGTTCTTATATATCCATATTTCATTCAATTTTATTTCCAAATTATGAGAGACCCTTTCCTCTCTCATCAAATGGTTTTCTGAAATTTTAAGTGATGTCATTAGGCTGCCGAATTTTCGTAAAAGAAATCTAATTTTCTCTTTTCTTTCAAGTTTCCTATTCATGTGGTATGTAATTCCACACCCTGATCTTATTTATTTTTATTATGTACCTCTACTATAAATTATTCGTTTATTTATTGGATACCCTTTTCCCCTCTCTTTTTATTGTTTTCTAAAACCATCTTATGTAGTCTTTATGCTCCAGAAATTTCATCTCATAATTTCTCTCTTTCACTCAATAAATTCTCTTATCTTATTTATGTTAATACCCAGACTTATTTCTTCTCTATGGTTGTTAATAAATACATAAAAAATATATTATTTATTCTGGAATTGACATACATATAACCCTCATTTCCTTTCAATGGATTATAAATGACATAATGATCTTGTTTTTAATCACTTTTAAAACATCACGATTTTAAAGTGAAACCCATTTATTTTACTCTCTATGGGTTATTTATGAAATTTATGATTATGATATATGTGGATCACATGAAAATAAAGACATATTAAGGGTGTTCCCTAATATCACTCTAATGCATTGAGTAAAGAATTTAATCTCTAGAGATGACAAGTTTCACGATACCTTGGTGAATAACCTTGGAAATTTTTATGACACCTTGGGGATGAACCTTGGTGATATGTTCATGAATTTCTAAATTAAATTTTTTAGCCACATATTCTTTTTATGGTTCAAGTTATTTCCATTAATAAATTCCTCTACTTCCATTTCTCATGTCTTTATGTTTTTCATCAAGTTCTTATTGATATCAAAAGTAAACTGATTCCCTTGCTTTCCTTATTGGGTTTTCTGCTCACCCTTTCCTTTGATGTATGTCTCCAGGTTATGAGATGCAATAGTTGTACATAGAATAAAATTTTCTAGAGGATTTTCAAAGGGATTTAAAAAAGTTTTTTGAGTTTTCATTTATTTTTTTCTTGATTTCCAAGACACTTGACTTTAAAGGTCCTCTGTTTGTAAAATGTAATGAAAAGTTATTTAATAAAATGTGGGATGTCATAGTTGGTATCAAAGTAATGTTTAGTTATTTATGGAAATTAGGCTATTTAAAATTTAGTAACAACCCTAAATAAATGTTTAAATATAAGAATACTTCCTGGTATTTTGGTGAGTATTGAGTAAGTGGTTTATCAATAAAATACATCCATGTCTAGATATGAGCAGGTAGAGGTGGCTCTGGCACAGATGTACCTAGGAGTGAAAAATATGATAAGGAGTTTCGATCTTGACCTGGGGTATCCTGGTACATGAGAGTGGGCCTTGATTCACTCTTGGTTATGACAGTCCCGGGGGATATTATTGGTTAATCATAAGCCTTTTATGAATCATTATGAAGGATTTATAGAGAAATGTAATTGTTTAAAGCATGAAGTTTTAAGACATAAAATCCTATAAAGTTAAAAGATTCATATATGAAATAATATTCTCACTAAGGTTTTATTCTTTTAGAAAATGGAGGGCAATAGGAGGATCCATGAAAATGGTTATCACAATGGACCATGCACTGACGGCCCTCCGGTGGAAGCCAGAATGGAAAATTTCATGCGAATGATGAACTAAATGACTCAAGTTATGGAAAATAACTTGAATCAAGCTAAGAGACCAATCTCACCGTGAAGTGAAAAACTTTCTGTTGAATCCTTTATGCATTAACAACCACCAACCTTTAGTGGATCTACTAACCCATTGATTACTGAATAGTGGATTAGCTCTATCGAGAAGGTATTTTCTGTGCTCCACTGTTATAAACAAGAGAAGGTTACCTTGGATGTTTATCGCTTAGAGGGAGAAGCTGATCAGTGGTGGGAAATGATTAAAAACATAAGTCCAAGAGTGGAAGCTAAAGCTATGGAGTGGGAAGATTTAATAGGGATATTTTTCAACAAGTATTTCCCCCGATCGATGAGAAAATGAATGGAGAATGAGTTTCTCAAGCTGAAGTAGAAGGAGAATGAATCTGTGGGATGCTACGAGATGAACTTCACAAGGCTTTCACATTACACCTCTATCTATGTCATGGATCAAAATGGTAAGGTTGATAGATTCTTTTGTGGACTAAGACCTCATCTCTAGAAGAATAAATCCAACTGATATTATGATATCTATGAGGATATCGTGCGAAGTGTGATGAAAGTCAACCTGGAGTTTGGTGAGATGCAATGGTCTCATAAATCCAATGACAAGAAAAGATCGATGGAGCCAAGCTTAGGTGGGAGCTTCAATCAGGGAAGAGGAGGCAAGCAAGTACAACGTCCCACATGTAATAAATGTGGGAATAATCATTCGGGGAACTACCTTCTCATGAGAAAGAAGAGCTACAAGTGTGGTAGAGATAGCCACATTACAAGGAATTTTCATAGTGAGGTGAAGCCAGAACATCCCAACACTAATGACAAGGGGAAGATGGTACAATACCTACCTGGTGTCCAATGTTATATGTGAGGACAACTTGGGAACATTTCCAATCACTGTCCAAATCTGAGGGCAGTGGAGGGGAATCACCATCAGCCTCACCAACGACCAAGGGAACAAGGTCTTACTTTTTCTATCCCTACAGCAGAATTTGAAGTGCCAAATTATGTGGTGGTAGGTACTCTTGTTGTTCTCTCAAAGCTAGAAAGTAATTTATTTGATTCTATTTCTACACATTCCTTTATTTCCTCCAAGTTTGAAAATAATTTAGAATTAACCCCTGATTTTCTAAAATTAGAGTTATCATTCAAGACTCCTGGTGAGATTATCCAAGTATTGTTAGTGTTTAGAAACTCTAGTATTTACTTTAGTGAGTACAGTCTTATCGAAAATATAGTAGTCATTCCCATGCTGGAATTCGACATTATACTAGGGATGGACTGGATCTCAAAGTATAATGCTAAGATCAAATACATAAGTAAGGAAATATAAGTAGTCTTGAATAGAAAACCTACAGTTATTTTCCAAGGAGAGATATCTAAACCTGATCTATGTATAGAAGAACCTCCTATATCCTTATTTGTGGAGTTGATCAGTGAAGAAGAAGAAGGAAATGAGAGTTTGAGGATAGAAAGTGTCCCCATCATCTAGGAATACATTGACGTATTTCATGAGGAGTTACTCGGACCTTCCCCAGAAAGCGAGGTAGATTTATCCATTGAACTCATACCTGGATACTAACCAATATCAAAGACCTCGTATAGGATGGAAAATTTGGAGCTATAGTAATTAAAGAAACAACACCAAGATATTTTGGAGAAGGGGTTTATCTGACCAAGTTTTTCAATTAGGGTGCACCAATTATCTTTGTGAAGAAGAAGGATAGATTGATGCGGCTATGTATTGATTATAGAGAACTAAACGATATCACAGTGAAGAACAAATACCCTCTTCCAAGAATTGATGACTTATTTGACCAACTTCGTGGGGCTCAATTATTATCTAAGATTGATCTTTGATCTAGTTATCATCGATTGTGGGTGAAGAAAGAAGATATTCTAAAAACTTCTTTCTGATCAAGATATGGTCATTATGAGTTTATTGTTATTCCCTTCAGACTGACTAATACACCTTCTATTTTTATGGATTGGATGAATAGAGTCTTTAAGGACTACCTTGATAATTTTTTGGTAGTTTTTATTGATGATATTATGATATATTTACAAAGTCACGAGGATCATGAGGATCATCTAAGTATTATTTTACAAACTCTATAGAAGGAGAGGCTTTTTGGGATATTCAAAAAATGTGAATTCTGGTTACAAAAAGTTTCTTTCATGGGGAACATTATTACCAATAATGGAATTATAGTTGACCTTTCAAAGACACAAGTTATAGAGGAGTGGCCTCAGCCTACAACAATTACTAAGATTCGTAGTTTCCTTTGATTAGTGGGATATTATAGGAGGTTTGAAAAAAAAATCACAACTTTCAAATCCATTAACCAAGTTAACACGAAAAGGGGTCAAGTTCAGCTAGAAAAAGGAGTGTGAGGAAAGTTTCCAAGAGCTAAAGAAGAGATTGGTTACTGCACCCACGTTAACTCTTCCCTCAAGTGGAGAAGGATTCATTATTTTTAGCGATGCTTATCTGAAAGGGACTAGGTGTGTCCTCATAAAAAATGACTAAGTCATTGCTTATGCATCTTGACAGTTGAAGAATCATGAGTGGAACTATCCAACACATGATCTGGAGCTGGATGCGGTCATTTTTTATCTGAAGATATGTAGGCACTATCTTTATGGGTAGAAATGTGATATATACACAGACCATCAATGTTTGAATTATATTTTCACACAAAATGAAATTGAACATGAGACAGGGGAGATGGCTAGAACTTCTCAAAGACTATGATTGTTCAATTAATTATTATCCCAGAAGAGAAAAAAAAAGTTTTTGATGCATTAAGTAGGAAAGACCCAGTTGTTCTTTACATGATGAGGATTCAAAGAGATCCTTTGATCAATGACCTAGTAAAGTTGGACATGTGAATTATAAGGGAAGGGACATCATCAACCCTAACACAAATGATTTATCAATCGTCATTACTAGAGAAGATCAATAAATCTCACATAGAATATCCTTTTTTACAGAAGAAGTTGGATGATTTGAAGGATGGGAAGTTTCATAAGTTCAATATTGATCAAGAAGGTGTTCTAAAATTTCATACAAGACTATTTGTTCTGTAGAAACCCCAGTTTTAGGTATGTGGCCTTTTTTTATGCATTTTTTATGTGTTTAAAGTGCATGGGATGAGTTGGGAAGAGGTTGGGAGAGTTTGGAATGGTTTTGGATGAGTTTGGAGGCCTTTAAAGGGGTGCACGGTTTGAGCACGGTTAGTGGAAACCATGCGGGTTTTCCAGGAAACCGTGCAGGGGAGACAGTAGGCTTTGCATGACATGTTCACAGTTTTCCAAACTGTGTGAGGAAACCGTGCGGACCTTTTCTCCCGAGGGAGTAGCGTGTGCATGGTTAGCACACGGTTTTCCAAACCGTGCGGCCACTTAAAAATAGGGTTATAACTTTCGGGATCCCTCAGGCTTAGCCTCTTTCACTCCAATCTTCCTCCCACTCGAGACTCACTCGGGATTTTGGGTTCTCATGGGTTAAGGGTGCTCTCCCACTCATTTTGGAAGCATTTTGAAGAGGTTTCTTGGCGGTTTGAAGGTGGTTTCTCCCTGGTAAGTCTCTCCTCTTGTTTCTCTTGTGTTTTCCTCTAGATCTGCTATTCTCTCTTTCTTGGTTTTCTAGATCTACACTTTTTGTGTGTAGATATAGGGTTTTGGTTGCCTTGAATGATGATTTTAAGGCTTATGGATGATAGGGGGAGGGGTCTAGAGATGTTTTGGTGGTGCGTTTGCCAGATTTGAGGTGTGGTTGTTCATGAGTCGATTTCTCAAGAACCCTAAAGGTAGGTGGCTTCTCTCTCAACTCCACTTGGTTAGAACTAGTAGTTCCTTATTATAATTAATTGTTGTGCTGAAAATTAATTATGAATTTTTATGCAAAATGGGTTGGAAATCCTTTGGGGATGTTTTGGTGAAACTTGGAAAAAGGGGGTTTTATGGTGAAATGCTATTCTTGTGGATTTTAAAATAGAGATTTTAAAATGGGATGATATTGTTGATTGCGAAAATGATTGATGTAAATGGTTTTCAAAAAAAGGGTTGTTTTATTGAAATGTTGTTGGTCATGGAAAATGGTTTTCAATAAATGGATAATTTATTGAAATGGATTGATATACAAAGGAACTTGGTTGTTTGCATGTTGTTTTGACCTTGGTGGGTTTATTCTTTGTTGGATTGATTGAAATGTTTTGTGGAAGTGGGAGGGAAGTATCACTATAAAAATGGGATGGATAGTGGTTAGAAGAACCACCATATGAGTAGTGGTCAGGAAGTACCACTAATTGTGAATGGGGGAATGGGATGGGCGGAAGTCCCACCATTTTGATTATTTTGGTGTGAATGGGTGAACGGAATGGGAAGAAGTCCAACCGTTTTGGTTGTTTGTTGTGCATTGCTTTGCAAGATGGAAGTTTTTGTGCTAACGTATAAATGATGAAATGGTTTGTGGTATGTGTGGTTGGCTTTCCCTTGGTTGCTTGGTTTGGATGTGATGGCCTGGTAGGGCATGTTTGGCTTATGAAAATAGTTTCACTTGTGTTTTATTCTATATAAATTGTTTTATATAAATGTTCTAATGGTTTTATCCTAGTGGCGTATGTAGGGAAGTCATTTGGGGAAATCCTACTGAGTTTTATTACTCACCCCCTGCTTTGGCACGTTGGTGTATTTTCAGATGTTGTATATCGTGATGTGGGAAAAGGTAAGGCATCAACCTCTTTTAGTGGTTCATTGTGATTTCTTGGCGGAGCTTGGAGCTT
Organism: Viscum album; assembly: GCA_963277665.1. Taxonomy (NCBI): domain Eukaryota; kingdom Viridiplantae; phylum Streptophyta; class Magnoliopsida; order Santalales; family Viscaceae; genus Viscum; species Viscum album. The sequence continues at coordinate 1,101,310,866 of OY728134.1, read as the reverse complement.
GGAGCTGGGTGTGGAGCTGTTGAGGTTTCATGGCTCGCGGTGCTTTGTTTGTTAAGTTTTCGCTTGTACTCTGATGTTGGTGTACATGTCTAGTTGTTTTGGTTTGGGGTTGTATTTTGGAATAACTTGGTTATTTTTGGGAATACATGTTTGGGAGTTTTCTTGACATGCATCATATAGTGTCAGTTAGTGGATGGTTTGGTTGGTTTTGTCTTAAGGGAAAATCGTTCCCAAACTTGATCTTGAAGCCCTCGGCATTTATTTACAGCCTTTGACATCTTGGGAACGCCTCTTAAGGCCATGTAGCCCTCATCGCCTCCTCGTGACAATGAGGTAGTGGTGGGGTGTTACATGTTCCATCTATTCCAAAAATAAAGAAGGTGTTGATGGATGAATCTCATAGCTCTACTTTCTCTATACATCCTAGAAGCACAAAAATGTATAGGTACCTTCATGATCATTATTGGTGGGATAATTTGAAAAGGGAGATTTTTTACTACACTTCAAGGTGCCTGGTATGTTAGCAAGTGAAGTCAAAGCAACAAATTCCTAAAGGGGTATTGCAACCACTACCCATACCAGCATGGAAGTGGGACAATATCACTATAGACTTCATCACTGGTCTCCCAAGAACTTCTAAAGGAAACAATGTGATATGAATTATTGTGGACCATCTCACCAAGACTTTCCATTTTATCTTCATTTGGGAATATTTCTCTTTTGATAAACTTGGAAAGATTTACATGAAGGAAGTAGAAAGGCTGCTTGGAGTTCCACTTTCTATCATATCTGATCGTGATCCAAGGATCAAATCAAAATTATGGATAATTCTTCAACATGATCAGAGCACTGAATTGTATTTTAGTATGGCCTATCACCCCCAAACTTATGGCCAATCTGAAAATACTATTCAAACACTCAATGATATTCTGAGAACATACTCACTGGAATTTAAAGGTGTATGGGATCAACATATCCCTTTAGTTGAGTTCTCTTACAACAATAGCTTCCAATCGAGCATTAAAATGGAACCCTATAAAGCTTGATCTAGTAAGCGATATAGAAATCCTATATATTGGCATGAAACTAGTGAGAGAAATATTCTTGGGCCTAATATTGTGCAAGAGATGACAGAAAAAGTCCTTGTCATCCAACAACACATTAAGGATGCTCAGAGTCAGTAAAAGAGTTATGCCGACAACCGTCGAAGGGACTTGGAGTTTAATATTGGTGAAAAAGTCTTTCTTCTAATTATATATTGGAAGAGATTCATGAGGTTTGGGAAGAAAGGGAAGCTCAACCCTAGGTACATTATCCCCTATGAAATCCTTGATCGTGTAGGATCAATGGCCTATCGGCTTCCGCATCCTCTAAATCTAGCACAAATTCATGATGACTTCCATGTATCCATCTTGAGTAACTACATACCTGACCCTTCACATGTACTAAATACATAGGTGGTACAAATGGAACATGACCTCTCTTATGAGGAGAAGTTGGTGGAGATCTTGAATCGTAGAGGCATGGTTCTACGCAACAAGACTACCCACCTTGTTAAGGTGTTGTGGAGGAACAAAAAATGAGAAGAATCCACATGATAACAAGAGGAGTCTATGAGGCAGAAGTACCCACACGTTTTCTCTTCTTAGGGGATGAGTTAAAATTTCATGGATAAAATTTCTTAAGTGGGGAAGAATGTAACGACCCAAACTTTTGAATAATATTTCTTTCCTAAATTTTTGTGTTATTTCATTTTATACTCCACAAAACTATATCCTTTAATTAATGAAGTGATGTTGTTGTGTTTTGATTGTTATATGACCGTTGGTCAATATAACCATTGGAAACTAAACTCTTAACGTTGCAATTATTGTATATAAATACAAGTGATCTTGGTTAATTTATACAGAAAGAATAATCGATGGCCTCATCGAGCAGACTAAGGTCGTACAAAGCCCATCTATCAGAGCTTGGGAAGGAGATAGCATCTCTAGGATTTTCTTTGGACCAAGCCCAAGCTGAGCTTCAAAATGTGAAGCCTGAACGGAATTACCTAAGGGTCAATTTCAAGCTGATATAAATCACCACTCGGGCAATGTTGTCTGACCCGCCCCAAGATTACATCACCATAGCACACCTTACATTTAGGTCTTATGCAGGTGTTATAAGGGGCTATGTAACGAGGCCTTAGATAATTTTTATAATATCATGGTATAAATAAAATTTTAATTTATTATTATGGTAAATTTTGTGATTGTAAAATGTCTGGATAAAAATAGGATGAAAATTATTGATGAATTTTGGAAAAAGGGTATTTTAAAATATTCATGTAAACTTTAAATAATTAATAATGTTAAATAATTTTCAAAAAATGGTCTTCTACAGTTGTGATCACTAAGAAATTTAGAGTCTAAAAAGATCAACTTTATTTTTAGTAAATTGTAAAGTTTGAATCATAACATACACTTATGAATAGTAATGAATAGTAAATCAAACAAAAAAATATAATCTTCACCCATGAATGTATAAATAAAATTTAGATATCTTAAAAGTGAAAAAAATGATCATAGTATATGTTTGGTTAGTTTTGTAGGTCATAAATATTTTATATAAAATTTTATAATTAATTAAATAATTTAAAATGAAAATGTATTTTCATAAAATGTAATCATAAATTGTTACTTTATTTTATTATGGTTATACAATAATTTTATAGGACCTTGATTACTTTTTCAAAGTCTTACAAAATAAGTTATAGTTTTAGAGTTTTTTTTTAATAAGTAATGATTTTATATAAAAATTAAATTAAAAATAAATAGAAAATTATTTTCATAAAATGGAGTTCATTTTTGAATTCAGATCATCGATATTAGGTTAGGGTGAATTTATGATATTTTTATAAAATGTTTTGTTTTTCGGTGAATAGTGAAAATACAGTTTTGAGTTTCGAGTGTTTAATGACATCATTAATGATGTAATAATTCTGGTCAACTTTTGAATAGTAAGATATTCTATTAGGTGTCCCAAGTGGCCAACACCATGTGAAAATACCATGGGCAATCCCATGGTTTTTCAAATACCACTGATGAGGTGTCCCTTGGAAATTAATTAAATATTCCCTCACTTTTCCTACAAATACCAAGACATTCCCCCATTAATTTCATTCCAAAATCCTCCTCAATTAATAAGTATTCATTTTACCTTCCAAGGAGTACTCCCAAGGTTCCCTCAATCCCCCCAGGGTCCCAACCTTCAAGCTTTCAAAGTTACTCGTCAAGGTAACGGAACCTTTCACCCTCCTCTTTTAAGTCATGACTTCTATTATGTTATGTCTTTTAGTTTCTATTTAATTATATTAGGGTGTGTTCTTATATATCTATATTTATTTCCATTTGATTTCCAAATTATGAGAGACCCTTTCCTCTCTCGTCAAATGGTTTTCTAAAATTTTAAGTGACGTCGTTAGGCTGCCGAATTTTCGTAAAAGAAATCGCATTTTCTCTTTTCATTCAAGTTTCATTTTCATGTGGTATGTCATTACACACCATGATCTTATTTCTTTTTATTTTGTACCTTTACTGTAAATGATTCATTTATTTATGGGAGACCCTTTTCCCCTCTATTTTTTATTGTTTTCTAAAACAATGTTATAAAGTTGTTATGTTGCAGAAATTTCATCTCAAAATTTCTCTCTCTTTCTCTCAATAAATTCTCTTATCTTATTTATGTGAATACCAAGACATATTTCGTCTCTATGGGTGTTCATAAGGACATAAAAATTATATTCTTGATTATAGAATTTACATACATATAACTCTCATTATCTTTCTATGGGTTATAAATGACATAATGATCTTATTTTAAGCACTTTTGAAACGTCACAATTTTGAAGTAAAACCCATTTATTTTAATCTCTATGGGTTATTTATGAAATTTATGATTATGATATATGTGTATCACATGAAACTAAAGACATATTAAGGGTTTTCTATGATATCAATTCAATGCATTGGGTAAAAAATTTAATCTCAAGAGATGACAAGTTTCACGATACCTTGGTGAATAACCTTAGAAATATTTATGACACATTGGGGATGAACCTTGGTGATATGTTCAAGAATGTATAAATTAAATGTTTTAGAAAAATATTCATGTTATGGTTCAAGTTATTTTCATTATTAAATTCCTCTACTTCCATTCCTCATGTCTTTATGTTTTTCATCAAGTTCTTATTGATATCACAAGTAAACTAATTCCCTTTCTTTCCTTACTCGGATTTCTGCTCACCCTTTCCTTTGATGTATGTCTCTAGGTTATGAGATGAAGTAGTTGTAAATAGGATTAAATTTTAAATATGATTTTAAAGAGGATATAAAAGATTTTTTAAATTTTTCATATATTTTTTCCCTAATTTCCAAGACACTAGACTTTAAAGGTCCTCTGTTTGTAAAATGTAATGAAAAGTTATGTAATAAAAAGGTAGGATTCCATAGTATGGGTTATTATTCCTATTAAAAAAGTTTTATTATCTCATGTAGTTTGGTAGTAACTCATCAATGAGGATATTTCTATTATATGGTAGTTTTTGATGTTTTTACAGATGATTTTATTATACTTTCATGAAACCATAAAGTTGAATTTTTAATAGAAATCATACCTACTGCTAAACCTGTTTCAAAAAATCTATTTATAATGTTTCTAATTGAGTTGTAGAAATTTAAGAAGAAACTATATGAGAATCTTGATAAAGGATTCATTTTTCCAAGTTAAACACCTTTGGGTGCACCTATTCTTTTTATTTATAAGAAGGATAGATCGATGTGACACTACATTGATTATCATGAACTTAACAAGATCATAATAAAGAATAAGCATCATCTACCCAAAATTAATGACTTTTTTGACCAAGTACATGAATATAAATAATTTTCTAAGATTGGTCTTTGTGTTGGATATCATCAATTCTAGGTCAAGAAAGAGGATACACCCAATACAATATTCCGTACAAGGTATATACACTATAAATTTATAGTGATGTTGTTTGGTCTTACTAATTCCCCTGCTATGTTCATGGATTTAATGAATATAGTCTTTAAATATTACCTTAATCAGTTTTTGAAGTTTTTATAGATGATATTCTTATATATATCAAGAGTAAATAAGAGTATGAAGACCACTTTAGGATTGGACTGAATCCTTAAAAATGAGAAGGTATATGAAAAATTTACCAAGTGTGAGTCTTGGCTAAAAAAAAGTTTCATTTTTTGGGTCACATAATATCAAGAGAGGGTAAACCAATGAATCCATAAAAGATAAAAGTTTTTAAGTGTTATACTAGACTAACCATTGTGACTGAGATCAGATGTTTCTTGGTTTTGATAGATATTATCGACAATTTATAGAGAATTTATCATGACTGTCTAATCTACTCACCATGTTAAAATGGAAGGGAACGAGGTTTCTTTGGACAGATGAATGTGAAGAAAATTTCATTGAACTGAAGAGAATTTTAGTTAGTGCACCTGTTCTTATTCTACCCTATCATATAGAAGGGTTTATGATCTATAGGGATGAATTTAAGAAGGGACTGGGATTTTTCATCACTTAGAATTATTTGTTTATATCTTCTGCCTCATTATAATTGAAGGTTCATGTGAAAAATTACTGAACTCATGATTTAGAGTTAGTTGGGGTAAATATTTCATTAAATATATATAGTAATTATCTCTACATAGAAAGGTGTTACATATAAACTAATCATAAATGTTTATCATATATATTCACTAGGAAATATTTGAATATATGCTAGAGAAGATGGTTGGGGCTTATTAAAGATTATGAATGCTTAACAAATTACCCACTTGAGAAAGAGACCGAAGTGGATAATGCTCTGAGTTTTAAGGACCATTATAATTTGGCCATTATGAGGATAAAAATGAAATATTTCAATATTTCAAAAGGATGGATCTAGAAATTTTTAAGGAATCGGAGAAATATTGTCTTTCTCAAATGAGTGTTCAACCATTTATCCAAGTGAAGATTAATGAGTATCAAAAAGAATATGTGGAGCTTCAAAAAAATATGAGAAATATTACTAAGTTTATTCTTGATTATGAAAAATAATATGGTTTAGGAACCATATATGTTCCTCATCCATACCAGAATTAAAGAAGGATTTCTTGGATGAAGCTCATACTTTATCATTATATATTCATCATTGAATTTTGAATTTGTATATAGATATGAAAGAGAATTTCTAGGGGGATAACATGAAAATGGATATTAAATAATATATATCTTGATTCTTAATGTGTCAGAAAGTTTAGACTGAGAGATTGAAATCTAAGGGGTTTTTACAACCATTAACCAAAACTGAATAGAAATGGGAAAACACTACCATCAATTTATTCATCAGACTCCCAAAAATATCTAAAGGTCACCATGCTATTTGGTTTATAGCCAATCACCTTAAGAATTCAACATAATTATTATCATCAGATAAGATTTATCTCTTGATCAAAATTCCATGTAATACTTTAAGAAAGTGGTAATATTTCATGGAGTATCATATTCTATTTTATCTGATTGGGATCCAAGTTTTACCTCTTAGTTTTGGGGAAGTTTTCAATGAGATCTAAATACATAGTTGAGTTTTAATACCTATAATCATCCTCATATATATGTTCAGTTTGAGAGAACCATTAAAACCCTATAGGATATGCTGATATCTTTTTATATATATTTCAAAGTTGGTTGGAATCAACACCTTACTCTAGTTGATTTTTCATGCAAAAATATCTTTTACTCAAGCATTCAGATGGATCTATATGAATCCTTATATCGAAGGAAGTATAAAACTAAAATTTTCTATAATGAAGTTATAGAAATAAATCTATTGGGGGATACGTTAGTTGAGTAAATGGTAGAGAAGGTCAGATCCATTCAACATCATATCATGGTATCTCATAATCAATATAAAGTTTATACTTACGATCATTGGTGAGATCTAGATTTAAAAGTGGTTAAAAGGTATTACAATTAATTTCTCCATGGAAGAAGGTGTTGTGGTTAAAAAATAAAGGAATGTACATCCCTAGGTATATTTTCCCCTTTAGGTTCTTGATTAAGTAAGGATGGTAGCCTATCAATTGGCACTTCCACTGGATCTATCTCAAATTCTTGATGTGTTCCACGTATCTCTTTTGAGGAAGTACATAATTGATCATTCACATGTACTGAACTTAGAGGACATACCTATAGAGCGTGATATTTCCTATGAATAATAACTAGTATAAATATTGGATCATAGAGATAACATGTTATGGAACAAGACTACTCAACTGTTTAAAGTTCTCTGGAGGAATCAAAAAATTGAAGAAGCTACTTGGGAACTCTAGGATGTGATGAAATAGAGATATCCTAATTTATTTGTATCAAATTAATGGAATTCATAGGTGGGATTAATTTTTAGGTGAAAAAATGTAATAACCTAATATTTTAGAATATATTTCTCTTTAAATAAATTTTATTTCATTTATAGTTTGCGTTACACACAACATCAATACAAATAAAAGACATTATACTATTAAAATATTACTACTTAAACATGATCATTATAACCTAAATATTTTGTTTTATGGTATCAAAAAATAGAATAAACACTTTATTAAAAATATTTATATAGGTTTTAGATAAATAAAACATATTGATAATTAGGTACTCAATTTTCATTAATGTCTATATATCCTTTAATAATACATTTTTCCTCAAAAATAATTTTTTTGTGAACAAATAATATAATTCATTTATAACACTTTTCGAAAATTTATTTTTGAAACTATCATGTCAAAATCATGTTAAAGTGAATTTTTTAAAATTTTCTGAAAAGATTGATTGTTTTCAATGAATAGTGAAAAATACTAATTTTTTTTGAAATATGAATTTTCATTTGAAGAATTTTAAAATTTAAATTTTACTTTAAAGTGATGTAAAAGTTTCATTAGTTTATTTATTGTTAATTGTTTATTAAATTTTATTATAAAACCTTTTAATGATTAAGAATACTTTTATTTTTCTAGAAAAAACGTTTTTCATCATATTCTGTTGGTTTCATTTAAAATTACATTATACCACTTATATTACTTGAATTTTATAAAATGCATTTCATACTTAAAATCATAATAATTAATATAATTAAATAAGGATGACTTAATTAATAATATTGACCATAATAATTTTTTTTCAACTTGGTAAATGAGGTAAAATTGGGTTAAAACCATGGGGTAAAACATTAAAAAACTCTAAAACTGAATTTTATCCTATTGTATGAGTTTTTTTTACCAAATTTAAACCTATGGAGTTAAATAATTTATTTTAAATTATTATTTTTTTAACCCTTTGTTTTCCTTTATAAAGACAAGTTATATTTTATTCAAATTAAAAGCTATTTTTTATAATTTGAATTTAATGGAATGGTTGCAAGATTCAATTCAGTTTTGGCTTGAGAAAAAAGATTAAAAACCTTCCTTATTTTATTATTTAACCATAAAAATTGATGAAAATTAATTCATTAAATTATTTCAATTTAAATGTTTTTTAACTTTAAAATCACATATTTTCCTAAAAAATGTTTTTCATGAGTTTTATGTTCTTATATTAAAAATATTTTCTTGTAACTATAAAATTAAATATTATAAAATGGATTATAAAATTATAATTATAATTTAAATTTTTTATAAGTCCCATTTTTTTTGTTTATATAATTATGTTATCATGGAAAAAAGATAACTTATCGCGATTAAGGTTAAAATGGGTTTAAAGTGGTTTAACTTGAAGATTATGATAAACATGTATATAAAACTTTTCCAAATGTGATTTTTTGAGTTTATTTTAACTATATAACATCTTTACTTGTAAATTTGGGTTCCATGGTTCTAATTGACATGATTATGATATATATAAATATATATTATTTAAACTTTTAAGTAATTTCAAGTGTGTTCTTTCCCTCCCTTATAAAAGGGTACCACATATCCTATATTATCTACACTTCATGAGACTTATATATCATCCCATACATAACATAATACCTTTATAGCTTCCTTATACACGTTATATAGCTTATGGTCTTTCAAAAATACCATCCATTCAAGGCTTAAGGTGTATGTTAAAAGAGATTTCTCAATGAAGAGGTATAACTCTTAACAGAGAATTTTCAATATTATTTCTTCTTATAACTCCTATAAATTTATAGTGTACATTATATAATAATTATTTTAGTATCTTAATGGTGATAATTACTTGTTATTTTGATAATGGAACACTATTATCCACCTTCTTCTCATCTATTGGAAAACCATAATGTTGCTCGTGCGTACATGTGGACTACCACCTCCATGAAAAGATGTGATTCGTTTTTCATTTTCAACTTAAATGGATGGTAATAAGGATATATTTAATGAATATTTAAGATTTATATGATATAAAATTGATCATATATAGGTGAATTGTCTTTTTAAATTCTTTTATTCCATCTATTGAAAAGTGAAAACAATGTTCATGCGTATATATGACCTACCATATCCATGAATGATGTAATTTATTTTTATATCCATAACTTTTATGGTTGAATATATATATATAATTAATATACATTATATTTATATCATGGTTAATATTTTTCAAATTATGGAACCATGATAAAAGTATAAAGACTAAAACTGTCAAACCAATACTCTCATGAAAGAATGAAACCAATTGAAACAAAATATTTAATAAGGATTTATTAATAAATGGGTGTTGAAATGTTATAAGTGGATAATATATGGTATTATAAATATTTATATGATTATGTTATATAATTATAATAAAGTTAAATTTATTATATAGGAGTTTAGATCTCTTTTGAAGCAATTGGAACGTGGGGTAACTGATTTATGTTACAATCTCATTATTATTGGGGATTGTTTATAATTACATTTATTAAGATGAAATTTTATGAAATATATCTATATAATCCCATGAAAAATATTTTAAATAGTTTATTTTTTTATATTACAAATTTCCCTTCATTTTCCACTATTTTAGTATTCAAGATACTGAAAGATTTTTTTTAGGAAAACTAGATTTATTTGACCCTTCTATCAAAAATCATTTATCTTATATATCATTGTTTTATAAAAAAATGAAGAATGTTTTTATTATTATCCTAGGAATGATTTATTTCATTTTTACCAATGTTTAAATTTTTAAAAAATGGGTTCAAATTAATCTTCTTGTTGTTTCCTGAATGAGGTACTTTTGACTTTTTATCGAAAATGAAAACGGAATATTTATTTTAATGTACGAAACATGAAATAATAACGTCATGAAAACTAAATTATTTGAATATTACTATAAAATTTTACAAGTATATTTTCAAATAAAAATTTTTCCTAAATATTTGGTAATTTTTTAGATTTTAAATAATTGATTTCAAAGTGAAAAGGTTGTTTTCCTCAAGAAATGTTCTAGTGATATTTTAAAGGAATTTTTTATCCATGGTAACATCCTTAGTGGTACTTATGATTTACTGTGGATGTGATCCATTGATACCATATAATTTATTTATTTTTCTATTTTATAATGATCATGATTTAAGGACGATTATAAAAAACCTATTTCTTTTCTATGGGTTAATTAAGTTATAAAACCCATATATTTTACAAGGGTTATTCTATATTGAAATGATGAAATAATTATAAACCTAATTTACTTTTAATGGGTTATGATATGATGAATTATTTATGATCTTTTGGAACACATGTTTGTGATTTTAATTATGTGTTGTGTGAACTCAAAATTATATATCTCTCTAATGCATTGGGTAATGATGGATATCTCATGCGATAATAAGGACTAGAATGGGGATTGAATCAAATTTAGTAAAGAACTCTCTCCACTATGATAGTATTGGGAGTGATCCATGACTAAGGATATGATGGTTTGTGGAGTAAACCTAATAAAATATGAATTTGTTTTTATTGAGCCTTTACTAATAAGGAAATTACTTTATATGCTTATGTTTATACTACAGACTTATGTATTATGCTAATGTTATTCTCTCATAAAGCATGTTTTTTTATTCTTTCAAGATTAATGTATTATGAAATGCCAAGATTTATACCATAACTGAAGATTATGATATTAGATATAAAAGGTATAATTCCTAAATGTTAATATTAGGTTCTCATACCATTATGCTCATTTTATGTTTAAGTGAACATTTCTATACCCATGGTTTACAGTTACATAGTATCTGAGCTCACCCTTTCTTATGTTTACCATCCACATGTAATAAAGAAAGGTTTTAAGTGTTATATGTCTAAGAAGTTTTCTAGTTATAATGAACTTAGTGGGAGATGATTTGTATCTCTTATGAAATAATTTTTTGTGTATCCAAGTTTAAAAATATAATAATCTTATACAATTCTCACATGGATCATCATGTCATGCAATGAATATTCACATAATAAGATGTGATATTTATGTATGAAAATATGGTCTGTTATATGAAGAGAATTATGTATAAAGTGACTAATAATGTAATGTAACCATTAGGAGGATCCTTGTGAGGACAAGAGGGAAGGACGTTGGGCTCCCCCTAGTGGTGTGATAGGTGTTTTGGTGGCCATAGTTGAAACCTAAAGTAAATCCTTTTGTTTCTTAGTATGTGACTTTGGAAACATGATTCTAGTCATGTATAATAAAAAGTATATGGCCTAGTCTTAGTTAGAAGGATTAAACTACAAATTAGTCTTCTATATAAAGTTGAATTTACCACCTCACTATTTTCATGCTTTCCCAATTTTGTTTCAAATACTATCAGGTTCAAAAAAGGGATGAAAACTTCCTTTCTAAATTTATTTAACACTTACTTTGCATACATAAACTATGATATATACAAAATTCATTCCTTTTTGGTATTTTAATCCCTAAAAACTAGTTCAATTCATCCATCAATGACATATTAAATTTTGAACTCATTAATTGAGAAACATTTCAACTAAATTCTTTTATTACCTAAAAAATGATCTTATCAACATACACCACAACCATAAACATATCTTCTTATCAAATTTTCACATTGAGGTTTTGAACCTCCCCTCCTCTATTGAAAAAAATCTTAAAAATAATTCAGGTTGTGTATACTAAGAATTGTTTTCTTTCTTAAGGCCATATAAAACCTTTCTCAACCTACACAATTTTGAGTGATCATTTACAATTAAAAATAAAATTGGATTCTCAATATAGCCTTTTAATTAAATAATCCATTTAAAAATATTCTCTTCATATCTATTTAAATTTCTCTAAAGTTTCTTTGGATAGCCACTGTGATTCTAATAAATTCCATTTTTTCTATCAATGTAAATGTCTCTTCACCATCAACACCATCAACCTGTTCATATCCCATATAAATAATCCTTTATTTATAATGAATTACGTTTTCATTTTCATCCCGCATGTTCTTGAAGACCCACTTTGTATCGATGATATGATTTTTTATTCTATCCATAAGCTCCAAAGAATACTTTTTATCAATATAATCAAATTATTAGTTCATAGATTTTAGCCATGATTCCTCCTTAATTGCATCTTCAGATGAAATGGGTTCTACTTTTGATAATAGAGTAGTTTTCTATAGAATATTTATCCTTTGAGTTTGTGTTGTAGTATATTTATATCCAATGATAAATCTTGGATCTACTTTAACTCTTCCTTCTTGATTGATTCATAGTTTGACATATTTCTTAACTTTTTATTATATATATTCAATATTTAAATCATCATCAATCTAAATATTTTCATATTCCATGAAATCTATATTTATTTCTTTGTATTCTTAAAATAATTCTTCAGAAATAGAAATTTCATAATATTATTTGGATTTATTCTCAAATACTTTTATATAACTACTCTCAAAAATCGTATTGATTATTTTATTAATACACTTATAGGACTTACTCTTTCATGAGTAACCTAGAAAAAATACCTTCATCCACTACATCATCATATTTTCCTTGATTTGGTTATTTATTTCAGATGAAACATTTTCCTCCAAACAACCAAATATGATTCAAAGAAGTTTTCTTTCCATGAAACATTTTTTATAGTGTCTTATCTACCCATGGACTAAGTAATATTTTATTCTGAGTATAGACATCCACTTCAACAACTTATTTGTGATAGTGATGTGATATTCCACTTTCTATAAATAATATTTTTCTCTATATTGTTGACCATATATTTTATTCTTTCCACTACCCTATTTTTTAGTTCTTAATAAATACACTTCATGTTTAGTACAATGATTTATAAGGTAATTTTCAACCTCATAGGATATGCACTTCATTAAGTTATCTGATTTTAGAATTTTTATAGTTCTTCTAATTTCATTTTCTTAACTTCTTCAAAACCTTGTTAAATAATTCTACAATTTCATTTTTTATTATATAAAAATAGAACATTCCATTCATTTATAATCAATTAAAATAACGCTCGCCATAGGTTATAGAATTACCAATCAAACTGTATAAATCAGTGTGAACTAAATTTGACAAAACCAATTCTATTTTATTTTTTGGGGGATATAAATTTCAAACCATTTTTCCTCATATAAAATCATCACAATTCCTTTCTCAATCTCTCTTCTAGTTATGAATATCCATGAATTCTCTAAATTTTTACAATTTCTCTATACTTTCATGACTAACTTGGTATAGCCTCTAGTTCCACAATCTATTTTCTTCATTCACTATTGGAATAGAATTATTTTATTTTTTATCTACCTGATATAGATTTCCATTAGTTATCTAACCTTTTAGTAGAGAATTCCTCTACTTTCTGTTGTTTCTGAAACCCTTTAGGATAAATGTAACTTCCAAACTTGAGTCACAAAGCTAACTAAATCTCAAAAAATTATGATGAAATACATCAATATAAATACATTGGTATTATTAAATTCATTACTAGTGAGTTGAGTATTTCCACTTCCTTTAATATTCAAATCTCCATCATTTCCAAAACAATTTATTTCATCAACTATTTCCATTACATTATTCAATTGATTTATATTATCTATCATGTGTGATGAACACCCACTATCTAGAATCTATGTATTTTTATTCTTTGATTCATTCATGGAAATATTAACCAAAGTTTACTTCTATATCTTATTACATTCCTTCCAATAAATTCTTGAGTGAGTTGAGAAATTTTAGTCTATTCTCATTATCTTTAGCACATGAAATTAGAAAAAATTCTTCTTATTCAAGGGGATAAAAATTATTCTAAAAAATATTGGATTAGATCAAATTATATCTATTCTTATTTAGCTTCTATTACAATATCTCCATCTTTTATTATTAAACTATAATGCTTTATGAACAAAATGTGAGAAATTAAAATAGTAAATAATTTCTTTTCTGATTTGAAGCACTAAATCTCCATTACTGACTTATAATAGATTCTACTCTTAGATAAATTTATACTTTACCACAATAATATATAGTGTGACTAATAATATCAAAAAAAAATTATATAATGTAGATATCTATTTACTATCATTCAACCAAATAACTTCTATATTTGAAAACTTTTATGGTTTTTGGTAAGTTATCAACTTATTAGAACGTTCCCCCCTTCAACTGATTCCATATTATCTTTATATATGTAGACTTTTCCTTTAATGTTTGACCATCCAAACCAATATCAAATTTTTTCATGAAACTTAGTCTTTGAGTACTAAGAATTTCATTAAAACCTTGTGTTCCCCGTTCTTCCCTCTATTTCAAAACTTCATATGAAAGCTTCCCAAATTGAAGTTCCCTCTTTGAACCATCTATTTTACTATCTCAAAGAAACAACATCATATTTAAGAGTTTTAATATTCATGAAGTTTTCTTTGATAAAAAAAATTATGATCATAAATGATATTAGTATATTCTTCAACCTTCAACAAAAAATTCATAGAATCATTAATTTTTAGAACATTATTATCATATTATTCCACTACCTTATCAATATAATTAACTTCATCTTCAAGTTAATCAAAATAACTTGAAGACACTTTTATAAATCCTCCAATTTTCCTATTCTTTTTAATTTTTAAACCAAACTCTTCAAGATCCCCTTCCTATTAAACTTTGAGGACTACAAATCTCTCTTTTTTATCATTTCCTTTAAGTTTAGTTATGGTAATTTCCACTTAATTTTTATACCATATTCAATATCTAAGATAAACATGATTTACATACCCTCAAATGATTCTTCCTCAATATCCACTTCTTCTTTTCTAATAAGCACTCTCCTCTGAAACTTCTTTCCACATTTATTTCTAGAAATGAAATTCCTTTTAGGGGAAACTTATTCTTCTATTTTCGTGAGAATGAAGACTCACCATCCTCTTTATCAAACTTATTCATACATATAGCGGTGATTTGTACAATCTTCCAAAATCAAAAAATTTTGAAAGGTAACTTACCATCAAATCCACCTTTTATACTTTTAAACATTATTTAAATAGGTGGTAATAAATCATCACATACATCATATTCAAATTTATCTTCCTAAAATTTTTACTTCTCAACTACTCTGAATGTTATCTATTTATAAAAATGTTCTAAACAACTCTAAAAATTCACCCATACTTCATATGAAACAATCTTATATTGTAAGTCATCATAAGATAACTCTACAAGATTCCTTTCTTTCAATGTTGACAACTTTGGATTATACATAGGTGGTTATTTCCATAAAATGTTTTTCACAATATCTAAATCATTGATCTCATGGGAAATTCCTCATATAAAATGAAACACTTAATTATGACGGTTAAAGAAACCATCCACATTTTCACTTGAATTCAAACTCAGATTATCAAATATGTTTTGTAAAACTTATATATTTATTTCTTTCACATTGTTATCACCTTCATATATGTTCAAAATTTTATCCCAAAATCCTTTTTATAGGTAAATCTATCACTTTCATATATATTTGATTATAAAACAATTATAATAAGGCATATTGAGATCTATCATCATCATTCAATAACTTCTTATCAACTTCTATCATTGATATTCTAGTATGATCACTTAATTATATCCAATAAACTTCTGCATAGTATACATATCATCCAAGATATTATATATAAAATATAATTCTATTTTCCATATATAATAATTTAATCCATCAAACATTGGTACTCCCTTCTAATTCACAATGTTCTCCTTGATGAAAACTTCCTTCTAATATATTAAAGAAATAACTAGTTACTCTGATATAACTTGTTCTATCTTATAGTCCCACTAAACACCCTAAGACCAGGGTGAATTAGGATGTGTTAAAAAAATTAATTAAATAATATTTTATATTGTCTTATATTGGAAAATAAACCTTGAATATATTTTTATATACTCAAATGAAATTTAATAATAATAAAAAATATGGGCACTTAATTTTAATTTGTTAACCCAAAATGAGATATATGCAAGGAGAACATATAAATGTTGTGATGATATTCTAATTAACCAATACTTCACTAGTATACGAATACAAAATTTAATAAGATCTCACTACTCATTTATGTTTCACATCATCTTGCTCCCTTTCATGAAGTACTTTTAAGAGGTTTATAATGGTACAATAAATACACAGGTTAAACTCATAATATTTCAATCAACGAGTCAACACTAAACAAAGTGGGTGTTCTACATGATGTTATGTTATTCAATTCCATATTTTTAATGATATTCATAGAAATTATTTCTTTTAAGATAGATATTAAATGAAATTCAATATCACAGACTTCTCAAATTTAGATCTCCAATAATGATCTATTCCTTCTAATCTTCAATTTTACTTTATTTTTTGAGTGTGTATCTCCTCTCATTATTATTTGTTTACTTTGTTCTATTATCTCTAATAGAATTTGAATGATAAAATTCAAAATAAAAATTTCAAACAACTTATAAAAACTTCCACTTAATGTCTATCCATTGAATCAATTCTAAGAAAGTACCATCCATTAGAATTCTAGTGGATAGTTTTTAGTTTTTTAAATAACTACTGGTCCATCATAATTATAATACATAATCACATATATTTAAATTATAAAAACAATATAAATCATAACATGAATTATTAATTCAATAAATGACATAAAAATTTCTTCTTTAAATTCTATCAACTTCTATATAGGTCTTGGTGTGGTATAAACCTTCATGACATAGACTAGTTTTGAGAAGTAAGATTACCTCAACATGATTTTTTCACATCCCTATAGTATTTCCATGGTAGCTATCATGGAACAGTATTATACTCTTCATAGTATGGTAATTATTAAACATCACATGAACCAACTCTCTAGAATCATATAATTTCACCTAGTCACCCTTCATTGTGACATCTAGCGTCCATGGAATGACCATAAAAAACTTTATAATCATCAAATATAATCATGAATTCATTGTAGAATGATTTTCTTTGTCATATTGAAAACAAATCCTTTAAATAATTATTGAAATATTCTTGTATATCTTTCATGGAATAACTTATTGTGTCATAGTGTGAACTAAAAATATTAAAATATAATAAAGTAAAATATCTTACATCTTTCCAAAAACATCTTACACATTTAAAACATATTACAAATTTAAAAAAAAAATATTTTTTTCAACCATCCTTTATAGAACAATTCATGTAGTCATGTAGTATAACAATCTTATAAATTTTTTCAAGAACTCATCTAAAATATAATTTATAATATGAACATTTGATCCATCTCATGTAAAAATATTTTGAATAATTCCTTGGTTGTTTTTGGACCAAAACAGCATTCAAAGTGTGACATAAGTTCTCATAATGTGACCTATATCATTTCCAATTCTTTCAAAAAAAATACAATAATCTTCCACTTATATAAATAAAAATCATGTGACTTCCAGTTAAAAACACATTAACATCAATTATAATTAAAAATTTTGACATAAGATTTAACCAAAACAACATATGGTTGTAACAGTGGTCCTATGGTTTTTAAATTTTAGTTTCTACTTCTACAAAAAAATAGTTTTCTTTAAAACTCACAAATCCCACGCTCACACACACTCTCTATAATCATAGGATATCTCAATAGATATTTATTTATATGGTTACTTATTACTTATTTATTACCATTTCTTTACCTCTTCATCCTCTAAAATTAAAGGTGGATTCAATTATATTTTGTCACAAAATCAATAAAGGATGACTAGATCTATACTCTCATTTTAATTTGTTCCTTTCCTAATAATCTTGTGATGAACCATTGATTATGTGTTAGATATTTGGAGTGAGTGTTTCTAGGTTTCTTAATATCTAATGACACTCATTAAACATAGTGAAATATATAATAAACCATAAAATCAAGATCAATATGCATAAATCCAAAAATATGCTATTGTAAATTGAAGTACATGTGTGTACCTTTTACCAAAGTGATGTTACTATAACCTTTATCATATGGGGATGGTATAGATCACTCATGTTAATTCATTATACTCCCCTCACCATGTTGTATCCATGGTCTAAGATGAATCTCTAATTGCATGGGCAGGATTCTCCTGCCTTCCATGATGTGTTAGCATATCATAGAGAAAAGTAAAAAATAAAGAGAGTGAGTTATGGTTATGAGTGAATTTGATAAGGATTGGTTGATTTTAGACCACCCCATTTGATTGTTTGTGGCCCTATAATATAAACGTTGAAACATTACTAAGATCTCATGCATCATCTCATGCATTTAATAAATGATTTAATGCTAGTTCCTACCATAGACTCATCGCAAGAGTGAACCAATCCTCTAGAGAATTTTAACTTATAAAATGAATTTTTTTAATGATAGCCAATAGAAGATATTCTAATGTTAAAATATTAACATTAATTCTACATGTAAGACCTTCCATGTAAATATAGTAGATTATTATTATATAACAGGCTATAAGATATCTATATTATTGTATAAAAAGATATACCCAAAATGCATCCACAAAATGTTTTTTTTACACAGGTCTTATTCAATGACCAGCTAAATCATACCATATAATATAACATATATATATCATAAATATATATAGTATTTAGGGTATATTTCATTCAATATACCTATTGTACTAAATCCCCATATACTCTGTGTCATTTCACCTCACATTATAACATATACAATAAGTTGTAATACCATATCCAAAACTCATTTTGGATATATTCTAAAGTACTTTTGTAAAGTTATCATAGACTTCACCTTATATCTCATAATATATAATACCTTGTTAGTATCCAATCTAAATATTCCTTTGGATAAAATCAAAAACATTTTTATAGAATATATTGAAGTTAAACATAATCCTCATTCAGTCAACCACAAATTGTAACCCCTCAATCCTCTGTAGTGTTAAAGAAAAATATGAATCCTAAATTCATTAATTTAAGCAAAGAATGACCTCTAGAAAAGAAATAGTGTTACACAAGCTATAAAGGGATCTGAAATTACCATCATCAGACACATGTAACTTTATACCCACATCCAGAAGTTCTATCATATGAAAGCATTATTTATTATAATAAACCTTTGTATAATACATCAAATTACCACAAGACACAGAGTATTTCAATCTCATATAACTTCTCATACATTATTGCTTATTTGAGTATAGATTGACCAAGTAAATGAATACATTACATGTCATTAACCTTTATGAATGATCATATCATATACCCTTCACATTAATAGATAAACACATCATATATACTATCTCGGTACGATTTTACACTTCCTTGGTCTATCTCAATTGATCACCCAAATTTCATACTCATCATATGAGAGAACAATTCCCATATTGGTTGAGCTATAACCAATGTTATAATTGATAACATTCCCAACCACACCTAATAATTTAATCCTTAATGATGTTATAAGAAAGGTATCAAAGTATAAAGTTTATCATGTTATTTGTTTTACTAACCTTAGGTAATGGGGTCTCCAAATAAGATCCATTCAACCCGAGTATACAAAATATATAGTGTATTATAATATATGTGGTATACTTCCCAGGCCATCTAGTTCATAAATAATGTTTTTGGCCTCATGATCATATTCTATATTCTGATATAAGAATCAAACTCACACCAACCTTAACATTTCCTCAAAACCTATAATATTCAACAATATGCATTATTTAGGGATATCTTAAAGTTTTACTTTGAGAGGTAAATTATCATTTAAAATAATGTTATATATATTAGTATATGTGTATATACAACCAATGTAATATAATATTAAAGTTAAGATTTTATTTTGTATAACATGGTAGATTTTATATCCTTAAACCTTTAATGGATACTTAAAAATATGATACATAAGTTCTTGTATAACATATCACATGAGATAGAATTACATATTAGTCTTTTTTTTCTACACTTTTGAGTCTCATTATCCTAATTAAATCTCTATAACACATTTATATTTGACCATATAATAAAACTTTCCCATTAAACTCTTTATTGAGTAACATCTAAGAATAAAAACATTTAAATAATGTTGAGACTTAGGAATCATATTATTAATGTTCAACTCCTTAAACATATTAAAACTCCTTAACTATGTAACATAAAATGTTATGATAGTAATAACTTCAGTTTCCTACTTATATTTATTTTTAAGAGAATTATAATCCTTGTAACCCCTTATATCAATCGTTTTCCTTGAAATATTTTTGGTAAATTGTGTAACCTTTACACTAATATTTTTCAAACATACATCCTAATCTCCTTTAAGATATTAAGTAACATTAACTTTCACTGGCATAAGATTTTATTTTTTAACTTTAGACTTCTTAATGTACACAAATACTACCACTGTCCTCTTATATTATATATTCTCTTCAGAATATCTTTATAATACACACCAACTCATCTGTGTTAGGAAATAAGACATATTTATTTAAGTGAGAATATTTACTAAATAAATTTTTGTTTAGATATCATAATGGAATTATATGAATTTTGAGTATTTAATTGAAAAGAAGATTATTCTTTAAAATATACCACTGAGGGGTGGTGGAATCTCAATTCCAAATATTTTAACAAACATCATGATGTGCTTTTTTATCCTGTATAATTCAATTTTAACCATATCTTCTTCTAAAATATGTTATAAAATCTAGTTAATCATATACCATGTGTAACATATCATATTATTCATAAAAACCATTTTTTAGTAAACAATTTCTCTTATTATATAAAAGATATGAGACGAAGATAAAAATCCTTTTCTTAGATCCATATGATCTTGATGTATTCATTTACATTAAAATCTTTGATGTAGCAACACTTTTTTTTAAATTAATAAAAACTAAAATATTTATCAATTCTTCCCTTGATATTGAACTCCTATACAATTGCATCACTTATAAAGTATACATTTGGTATCATATACCCTTTAAAATTGAAGAATAAATTTCTATAGCATCAATACCAAACATAGAAATTAAATGGAGTTTCTTAAAACACTTAATTTATTACATAAAATTACATCTTATGGAGTCTTTATTCATTCCATTCCTAATAAATCTATGTTTAAATGACCTCTGTTGGCTACTTAAGGAACATTTTTAAAATTTTTAACTAACATTTGTACTTTTGGTTTGAACTTTTACTCACTTATACTATCAATACAACACCAGAACCAAGACATCAATTTTCGTTGTTCATCTATTCTCAACACTTTGAGAATATTTATTAAATATTTATTGAATTAATTCCAATTGTTGAAATAATTCCATTTATGAAAAATAGAATAAATTTAATAACCAGTATAATCCTCAAGGAAACCTTTAATCTCACCAACTCATAAAAATACCCAGTCATATTGAGTATATGAGTAGAGACTAAAATTATTTAATTCATTTATGTCTAATTACTTTAAATCCTTAAGTGGTTAATTTTATGTGCTATATAATCATCTAGATTCAATTGTTGAAATACTTCAAAAGTTTTTTTATTTAGAAAGTTGTTTCTCTAACACATAGAATTTCCCTTAAGAATTTATCTTAAGTTACCAATCTTAATAGTTTATTGAATTATTCTTCATCTTTTTAAGGATTAAACTCAAATTTAATTTGGATGGTGATTATACTATTCATATAAAATAGAAACTCATATTAGATGAGTATCATTTTTATAAAAATTTAATAAGGACTTTTATTAATTGTGCTCACACCAAAATGATGACCCTGTTTAAAATCCATCATATCCATTAGTGGGATAAGATCAATATTTCACTAAGACATGATTATGTTATAGAATTTTTCTCATTAATTATTTTTTCAGTAGGGTTTCATCCTAATCATTTCATATATGACTCTTAGATAGTTGAACATAAAAATATTTTTCATATCCATCATTTGAATAAACTCAAATATATTCCTCTAGTAACCAAATCCTATTAGGGTCTTATAACTAATTTTAACCCAAATCTATAACAAACTGGCCCAAGATACCCTCACAACATGGAACCCAGCCTGATTTTCCACATAACTGAAGGGAGTTCCCAATCCCCATAAGCTGGAAACTAGCACCCATGCATCAAAAAACAATAAGAGGAAATAATATTTCCCAACTAGAAATAGATGAAATGACATATATATACATACAAAAAAACAGGGGAATAAAAATAGAAGAAATAAATATGCCATAATTGAAGGAGGTGAGCAGAAGAAAAACAACTGAAAAGTAGATAAATAGTATCCAAGATACAAGTCCAATCAAAAAGGACATCTAAAACAGAAATTGATACTATGTGTGATATTTTAGGGAAAATCCCACTATTTACCTAGACATAGCTGACATAAACCTTTGCCACCACACTCCATCACCTTACCTTTCCCTAAATCGAAAGAGATAACAAGGTCTATTCACCACTAAAGGGGTGTTCTGGGTGTGATCTAAACAGGATCGGTAGGATCCCACCTAGGTTTTCCATATCAAGTATTTATACAAAAATATAAACGCTCTAAACTTTAAAGAAAGCAAGTCATGAAAATAATTTTCATAGTTTTTATATTAAAAGCATGGTAAAACATTTCCCTTTTTCCATAGTTCCAAAACAAACTAGGTATATCATTTTTGAAGTATATCTCATATACTTGTGTCAAAGTATTCAAATCAATCAAAGAATGTATCACATGTCATATCAAATCCGTGGAAGTACAAGCTAAAACTGCACAATCCAAATCACAGGTAATTTCATGCCAAGGATCACTATAGGTCAGGCTATCTTGGACACAAATACCCCAATATAGACAATCACACATCAATCCCTTAGATGTATGCATCATATCTAGGTAATATAGGAACACCCCAAAAATTGAACCCTCCAACATGTCTATCAGGTCCCTAGAACAATAGGCATAAGGAGTATAGGAACACCCCATGAGTGAACCCCCTGCTAGTATTAATAGATGAGGCATATTGCTACACATTCAACCTAAGTTTCCAAGTCTTCCAATGTGCTATATTTTCCAATCCATTTCATCAAAATCATGCATTGAAATTCATTTCACGAATACATTTCACAATTATTTAAAAATACTTTTTATTTTACCAAAACAAGGGGAAACCCACCTTTTCACAAAAACCCATTTCTACACACATGATTTAATCATTCCAATTCATTTATAAATCCATATATAAAAATAGGATCAATATAGTTCATCCAGCGTAGGGTAGATATGGGACCACCTACCTCAAATTTGAGTCACACACAACTACAGTGGGATCCACCAACAACGAAGAACACAAGGACAAAAAGGGAAGTCCTATAATCAGTGTATATATCTCAAAATCAATTCAAAAATGAAAATGGTTAGATGATACGATAGATCACAACATACCTCAAATAATTTGCATATCATACCACAACCAACATAAAGGTAAACCCCCAAAATAACATCACAAAATGTATCTAAAAATAATCAAGAAAATTATCATCACAAGATTAATAGATCCATAAATATAGTACAATGTTGCTACCGTAATCAAAATAAATGAGTAATCATAAATACCACTTACCCAAAGAGATGTACCACAACAACCATGAATATCAATCATCAAACAAAATATTTATAAGGATAATAGATCACCAAAACCTCCTAGAAAATCTTTCAGGTCTCAAGAGACAATCCACATGTCGAATGAAAAATAAATAATCTATGAATCGCCCTAAAAACTACTAATCCCAAAACATTAACAATGTGAAAGCAATTAAAAATGTGAATTTATCAATTAAAAAAATATGATGAAAAATATATCACCTCAAATTAAAAATCCAAAATTAGATCATTTCAGGATGTGAACCCTTTTCACAGTGTGTAAACCTTTCACACTATTAACTAATTCAACACATATTTCCAATAACCAATACATGACGTCTAACATGTTCAAGATGTGAAAACATCCAGAAGACAATAAATAGTCTAGATTCTATAGAAAAATACAAATTGTATCTGGTGTTCTCTGAACCATGGAATAACCCTACAAATATTTTAATACATTTATACCCAGACTCCATTAATTCAAACAAACATACAGCACCAAACATTAGTTCATTTTACCCAAAAAATTATCACATACTTAAAAGTCCCAAAACATACCAAAAATAGAATTAAAAAAGGAGAGAGGGCATATACCTGAAAAAAGGTAACAAAATGTTACAAAATACATACCATAAGACTTTCTATCTCTGGAAAGTCATGTGGAATATTGGTTTCTAGAAAAAGGTGAGGCCACTACAACCTCATCAATGAATCACACTCCCAAGTCTCATGATAATATAATCTATGTCTCCATAACACTTTAACTAATGGAATAGAATTTACATGCAAGACTTTCATCTATGCATCAATGTTCTCCAATAGCTACTCCATAACCAAAATATCCAATCTATATTGATCTCTTCCCAACTCAGAAGTGAGAAGTATAAGGACAGTATTTATTGAGATATGATATGTAAAAAATATCATTAATATGTATCAACTAAAACTAGAAATCCCAACTGATAAGAAACCTACCCAAGATTCTTAGTGACCTCAAATGGTAAAAATATCTCAAAGCAAACTTTCCTTATTTTCCCAAGATGATATTGACCCAAAAAAAGAAAAAAATTCAAGAAAACTTGATCGCTAATGGAAAACTCAAAAGGATGAATTCAATGATTTTCATAATATTCATGTTGACTCTATGCTACAATCATATACTGATGTATATCCTAAATTTTTAATAACATATCCTATACAAGACTCAGTCCTATAAGAGAGGTATCACCCACCTCCTCCAATCAAAGAGGTTATTTTCAAGGATGACCATACAAATCCATGAATGGAAAAATTTTGATCGATGATTGATAACTTTTGTTATAAGAAAACAAAACCAATCCAAAATCGATATCCCCTAATCCATTAAAATACAAGATTTAGGCATAATGCATATCTTCTAAGACCTGAATTGTATGATCCATCTGACCATCCATATATAGATGATATGTTATACTCAACTTGAAAAGATTCTCTATGACATCTTGGAGACTCCTGCAGAAATTCGAATAAAACCTAGTATCCCTATCCAAAACAATGTAATAAGGAACTTCATGTGGCCTCATGATCACTTACACATACAGATTACCAAGATCATTAACTTTAGTAGTGTCCATAATCAAAATAGAATGAGTAGATTTCATCAACCGATCCATCACCACCTAGAAAACATTTTTCACTTAGGGATTCCATGGTAATAGAACAGAAAAATCCATGGATACCTTTTCCCATTTCCAATTTAGTACCAAAAGAGGATGAATCAAACCATAAGGTTTTAGATGTTTTGCCTTTATCTGTTGGTAGGTGTAAGAGTGGGACACATAATCTTCAACCTAATGCTTTATATCCAGACACCAAAATCCTCGTATCATGTCATATTACATCCTCATAGTTCCCAGATGAATGGAACATGAACAATTATGAAATTAAAACAAAACTAAATTCTACATAAATGCTAGAATGAAAAACCAGTCCCCAAAATATATAATATTATCTAAAGAGAGAGAACAACCAAAAACGGTCTCCCTATCATATAGGGATTCTAAAATTCCCCTAAAATCATAATATTACTTCTAAAACTATATAATAGACTCAAGGGGAGATGATAATAACTAAACATTCCTGAAAACCATATCTAAAACATCCTTTTCAGAATCTAGGTGCAACTAAATGTAGATCCCCCTAAAGTTTCACTCCTTCAATTCCACAACAGCATGCAATAGTACATTCCGGATGAGAGTGTTTGCAATGAAACTTCCCTTCCCTGGGGTTTCACTGATGTTAAGGTCAAACTTATAAAGGTATTCCACCCATAATATAGGTTTTATATTCAATTATTTCTAAGAAAATATATATATTAGACTGTTATGTTTGGAAAATATTATGAACCTATCCAAAGAGAGACAGTTCTGCTGACACTTAAGTGCATGAAGAATTATAAAAAGTAGCTAATCAGAAGTGGGTTAATTCTTCTCATGTGGTCTTAGATGTTGTGATCTATAAACCACCACATGATCATCCTATATAAGCATGAAACCAAAACCAGTACTATAAGAATTATAGAAAACCATATACCCCTTATCGGGATCATGTAAGATCAGAATAAGGTCTGATGTAAAAAGTCATTTCAAATCATCTAAATAAGATTGAGATATATCATA
Source organism: Viscum album (assembly GCA_963277665.1). Taxonomy (NCBI): domain Eukaryota; kingdom Viridiplantae; phylum Streptophyta; class Magnoliopsida; order Santalales; family Viscaceae; genus Viscum; species Viscum album. Next base: position 1,101,284,042 of record OY728134.1, on the reverse strand, counting down.
ACATATGAATTTCACCCCTATCCTAGTAATATAAGTGAAATTTAGTGCCAAATTTGAGAAATCCTTGATGAACCATCGATAGTATCTACCAAGGCTGAGGAATCTTCAAATCTCAAAGACATTTTATGGTTCTTACCATGAAAAATCCTCCTTTGCATTCTCAAGATCAACTGATAATCCATGCTTAGAAATAAAATGCCCTAAATAACTTCACCTATAGGATCCAAAAGTTACATTTTGAAATATTTCCATACAAATGGTGACTCCTTAGGGTTTCTAGAACCAAACTCAAATGGTCCTTATGCTCATGCTTAGATCTTTAATAAACCAAAATATTATCCACAAACACAACCAAAAAAGTGTCTAGATATTGATTGAATATCTGATTTTTCAAATCCATAAAAACTACAGGAGCATTAGTCAGGCCAAACAGCATCACAAGATATTCATAATAGACACACCTTCTTCTGAAATTTCTCTTTGGTATAGAAGACTCCTGAACTCTGATCTAATGATAACCCAACAGAATATTGATATTCAAAAACAACTTTGATTCTTTTAGATAATCAATCAAATCATACAAATGATGCAATGAATACTTATTTTAAATTGTTACCCAGTTCAACTTATAATAACCCACACAAAATAAAAGTTAACTATTAGCCTTTTTGGAAAAGAGAACTGGGGTTTCCCAAGGTGAAACACTAGGGAGAACAAAACCATTAATCATTATATCAACCAAGTAAAACGTGAGTTATTTTATCTTTACTAGTTCCATAGAATAAGAGGGTATTGATATCAGTTACGTGCTTAAAACTAGGTCAATCTCAATCTCCACATCCCTCTCTAGAGGAAGGCTAGATAAGTATTTTGGGAAAACATCAGGAATGTCCTAAAAAAATAGTAAGATCACCAATAAAAGAAACATCATCAGTCTTAGCTACTACAACAAACAACAAAATCCTGAGATCAGGGTGGGAAGGTCATGCATGAAGAGACCTCAAATCCAACTCTCCTTAAAACACCTGAGATCACCCATTAGCTATAATAAATGATAAATTCCAATGATATCAATCAATCACATCATGATGAGAGATAATCCAATACATCCGGATGATGACATCAAAATTATCCAAATCTAGAATGATGAAATCCCATACCAACTCTGCGTCATCTATTGATACCGAACAAGAAAGACACTGAAACCCCTACTCTTTATTCTTTCCAAGAGGTGATGATAACTCCATAAAAAAATATCTCTATTATAACATTAATCACAAAAAAATAGAATAAATTAATGATTGGGAGGCACTAGTATCAAATAAATCAATTTCTATGGAATAATTTATAAAGATGATAACTCTCACTTTTTCTAGACCCATGTCTACCTATATAGAAAACTCATCTACTATGTGTGATGCTTCATTACTAAGACATGTGGGTAGATATATATAGACCTTGAATAATTTGACTATGCTTTAGTATCCTTTGGAGCTGACGATCCATGACAACAGTGAGGCATAGACATATCCAGACAGAAATTCTATAGATGGCCATAACATCCACAACTATTTAACATCTTCATAGGCGTAGAACAAAAATTATGAGTGTGAATAACCTTTAAACACTAATATAAAGTTATGGGTACACTACTAGATAAAATTTATGTTGAAGAGTAGGACCACTGATGAAAACCACCACCACCACTCATGTGATAATCATGTAACTTCAACGTATTTCCCTATGTTCCACTGAATATTCCAATGGGTGGAAGAGAAGGGGTAGAATAACCAAAATTTTCTTCCATAACCATATCTTCCATAATATCCCTATATAATTTATCTCTATAGGTATAAATCTTCAACATAAATACCTATGACATGATATTTGGTTTCAAACATTACTGGTACTTCTAAGCCTTCAACTGATCATTCTTTACTACCTTCGAAGAAAAAAAACTAACATCGCACATTGATCGGTGTACGCTGATACTGAACACTCTCCATTATATAAAGAAAATAACTACAAAGACTTTTTTATCATAAGTTAATCTATAAAAAAATTAATGTAAGAATAGGTTCTTGAAACCCTTCAAGTCCAAACCTACGTGCCTATCCGCTTATACCATTGGATCCCACCATCGCTTGTTGGGTCCTTCAATTCTGAACATCATGCACTTCACCTAGATATTATCATATTAATCCAAGAAGTTGAAGATATGATCAATATTATCCATCCAATCTCCCCCTCTTGGTTTCATATTTACTCTTAAAGGATGGTATCTTCTCTTTTAAGAACCTCCAAGATTTATCCCTTTATCCTCTGGCTCCCTGTTGTTCCCTAACTACTACATTTTGGAATTTTTGGAAAATTTCATTCTATAGTACAAACTTATCGCATGATAGTATCGATAAGATTATAATTTGGAGGCATATTCCCTTAAGGAGCATCCACTTTACCTTTCTAAGGAACCCATGGAAGATGTATCGGAGGCATTCCACACCACACTAAAACAAAAAAATCTCATTTCAAACCAAAAAACCCTAAAGACTAATTGAGATTAAGATCAAAACTCACCACAATAGATACACAACTCAACATCCCATGGTAACTTTAGTATTTTTATGGTAAGATCTAGCTAGTAACTCATCAAAACCTACCTCTGAAGTCCCAATAATCCTACCTCATATCCAACAACTTCCCAAGACTAAGCCTAACCATGATTCGATTCCATTTGTATCAAACCAACCCTAGATAATCGTACAACCTGTAACCTAACCCGATTTCCCACATAATAGAAGGAAATTACTAACCCCCATGGGATGGATAGTAGCACCCAGAAATAGAATAATAATAATAGGTAATTATTTAACCTAACCTGAAATAGAAGACATGGAATATGTATACATACAACAAAATAAACATTTGAATAAAATAGATGAAATACTTATGTTATAACTATATAATCCCAAAGTCCTCATATTGTTTATTTATTTTTGGGTAATCCCCCTTTTAAGGGTTGAGGGGGGACCATTACATGACCTGTAATCCCAAGGAACAAGGCTTGTACATGACCTGAAGTCCCTAGAGGTACAAATCCTAGACTTGATATTTTAAGTCCCAAGACCCAACTACACTTTGGAACTACCCCTCCCATATTCTATATCATTGAAGGCACCTAGATACATACCTCTCATGGATGATTAGATAGAATTTACCCATACAGATATGCATGGTACCTGGTACTAATGGAAAGTGTCATACCCTCTCGTTCTTCCAATCCAATTATCTCTACTCTGGTGGATTCTACTTTCTCTGACTCCTCTTCCGGGGTCTTTTCTTGTGTGGTATTCCCTGGATGCTTCTTTTTTGTCTTTTTTATGTCCTAGAGGCCCAGTGGTCCAAAGTACTTTGGTGGCCTGAAGACCTTATAGCCTTAAGGTCGTATGTCCTGAAGGCCCTGAGACCCATAGTCCCAAACTGGTGGCCTTAAGACCCAAATTAGATGAATATTTTGGTAGCTACAGTATTGTATAGTACCTGCTACAGTACTATTACAATAATCTAGAAATTCACCCCCATATTAATTTAGTATTGGTTCTATTAGATGATATATAGGATCCTTTATCACTTGGGTATAGGTTTTTTGGATGCATATTCCATAAATAAGGGAAGATAGAAGAAGCAAGTCAACTCAAAAGTAGCTAAAAAATCTTTAAGGTACAAGCCCAAAAAAAGGACAATTAAAATTGAAATATATACTCCATGTGATATCATGATAAAACTCCAACCATCACACCACCATCTACCCAAAATAGCTAATAGAAAACCTTGTTGCCTCATTGTGTCTCCTTGTTGTTCCCTTCATAGAAATGTATAACAAGGTTTGCGCACCACTAAAGGGGTGCATATGGTTTGAGCTAAATAGGCTCAGTATGATTCCACTGAGGTGTTCCATAAAAAGTCTCTATAAAAAATTATGAACATGAAATACTTTAAAGAAAACATGGAATGGTAATAAATTTAATATTTTTTATATCAAAATAGTAGTAAAAACTTTTCCTTTTTTAAATTTCCAACACAAAGCAGATATATTAGTTTCAACGAATATCACATATACATGTGTCAAATAAATCAAATTAGTTAAAGAATATATCACATATTATATCAAATCCATGAAATTACAAGAAAAAATAGTACAATACAAAGCACAGGTAACATCATGCCAAGGTTCACTACATGTCAGGCTAGCTAGGACACTCATACCCAAAATAGACAATCGTGCATCAAGCCCCTAGACGTATGCATCATATCTAGGCCACAAATTAACATGCTATAAAGTGAATCCTCCAATAGGTTTATCAAGTACCTAGAAAAAAATCCTAGGGATCAAAGGAATACATCATCAATAAACCCCCAAAATGTATCAACAAATGAGGCATATCACTATACCTACTACCTAAGTAACTAAGTCTTCCCATGTGCTATGTATTCCAATCCATTTCATAGAAACTAATGTTTGAAAATCATTTCAAAAACCCATTTCAAAATGTTTTAAAAATGCCTTTTCTTTTACTAAAACATGGGGAAACCCACCTTTTCACAAAAAACCCATTTCCACACACATAATTCAATCATTCTTATTCATTTATAAATCCATTTATAAAAACTCATATTAATACAATTCATCCAACCCATGATAGAGATAGAACCACCTACCATAAATTTTGGTTGCAGACACCCTTAACAAGATCTACCAATAAAAAATAATGAAAAGACAACAAAAGAAGTTCTAGAATAAATCATTACATATCATAATCAATTCAATAGGAAAAATGGTTGACAGAGAGGACATATTACAACATTCTTCAAATAAAATGCACGCTGCACCACAACCAACACAAAGGTCAACCTCCCAAATAATATCACACAATGTATATTGAAAGGATCAAGAAGATTATAATCAAAGTTCAATGGATCCATAAATTTATTGAAATGGTGCTACCACTATAAATGATAATGAATAAGAATAGTGATCACTTACCCAAAGAGATGCACTGCAACAACCATGATGATTAATCATCAAAAGAATGATCTAAAAGGAATGTAGATCCATAAAATTGCATGGGAGATCTCCTAGGTCTTAAGAGGAAATATTAACACTGAATTTAAAATAAATAACTCATATAGATCCATAAAAACACTAATATAGAACATTCATGATGTGAAACCAATTCATGATGTTTATTTATCAATTAACAAAATACACCAAAAAACATCACTTCAGATTAAAAATCTTGAATTTGACCATTCCATGATGTGAACCTTTTTCATGGTGTATAAACCTTTAACACTTTTAATCAATTAAAAGTATCTTCCAAAAAATCAATACATTACATGTAACACATTCAAGATGTGAAAATGACCAGTAGAAACAAACTATCCAGATTCTTGAGAAAAACCAAAACCATATATGATGTTCTTATAAATTTGGAAGAACCCCAAAATGCCTTTGACACATTGATTCCTAGACTCCATTAATTAAAAGAACACAAATCTTTAAACTTTATGTAATTTCCCCAAAAAATGCTTCCCACCCATAAAAGGATTGAAATGTACCCAGATGAGAAGGAAAAAAAATAAGGAGAGAAGGGATATACATGAAACAAGGTAATGGAATGATACAAAATAAAATTCCAATAATGGGAAAATAATCCTGTTAGGTTCACCCATTACATTATTTTCTTTTCACAATATAATGTAGGGGAACTAAATTTGGCATAACCAACCTAGTTGTATGATATAGGTCTTGACTTGTAAAATCCTTACCCCAATTCACTCTACAATAACCGATTTGGGTCACAACTAAACCTCATACATGCCTCATTGTATTGTAGAGGCCACTAACTAGCAGTGTGGGTATAGGGTTTTAGCATGTGGAGATTATACCCCCGTATTATAGTTTAATAAATAGTGTAAAATAACTAATCATTACAAATAATAATAATAACTATACTATTCATAATAAATAAAACAATAGCATGCTATGATAAATGTAATACAACATAATGTCATTAAGATTTACATTAATACCTGTATAAAATAGTTGATCGCCCACCATGCTGATTAGATCACAAATAAAAGAAAGAAAGAAATTAAATAAAGGCTCTAACATCATCCCCAATATGTTCCTCATCTATCTCCTGACTTATTCCCATATATCTAAATAAATGATCTAACCTTGAACCTCTGTCCTACCTAAACCTATGAACAGTGAAGGCTACTCAGGTACCCAAGTTCCATGGCCTCCCAAGTAGAGTGTGAGTAAAACTCAATAGGGAACCATCAGTGGGATATTGTATATAAATAGTAAACCCAATGTATAAACATGTTATATTCTCATAATAATAAAATAATTATAGAATCATAAATAAAATAACTATAGTAGATCCTCAGGTTCTAACATGACACTCGATATCAACTATATCTGCTTCATCCAGTACTGGATGTCTCTGTCAATGAAATATACCCTTGGGGGGTAAACTTCCTACCCAAGGATCTCATGATCATTCCTTCAATAGGTATAACATCATATCATAGGACATCCTAGGTGTCTCATATAGTCTCAAGTATAATTTCGGATACAATAAATTTTAGGAATCACTTACCATATCATATCAAGTCATTATAATATTCTATGAATCCTGAGAATATCCTATAATCATGGGTGTAAAAACTAGATCATAATAATCCTATTTATCTTATAATATTATATCAAACATCAAATACTACATATCATTAGGCATCCCATTTCATAAAACATCACTGGATCCTAGGGAGATAATATATGGCATCCAATTATCACTAAACACTATCACATACAAGGGAGGAAACACCTAGAATTCCATAACCACCAATAACCACTAGAGCCTAGGGGATAATCTTAAACACCCAACATTAATCAAGAATCATTAGATACTTGGGAGGTAATCCCTAGAATATGTCATTTTCAAGCACCTATAGATCCTAGAAACCTGACCACTAGCATCAATCATCATCAAGAACTATTGGATCATATATAGGTAATACCTAGAATCCTACATAATATATCCTAAGGTCTACATCCACACAAGTAATCTCATGGTATTATTTACAATAATAATAACATGGGTTGTCCACTTTCCTGGCCCATCTCGTATATCCCAGGTCGGTCACTCAAGTGCATGACCTAACACTGTCACTACATCCCTACCAATATCACATCATCAATTCAGGTTCTAAGGAAAAACCCTAAATCATCACTACCCATTCCCACATTGACCCCCTTAATGTTCACATTACACAAGGATTCCCACCAGGTCCCTCAGATCACACAATAGAAAAAAAAAACTACTTGGTATTCTCATTTCTAGCCTAAAATCTGGAGTCAATGTGCATCATTCCGAGGGTATAGAGTCCCTCAGAATAATTATAATCATATCATGATCTCATTGGACTCATTGATAATCCCTAGTGGGATTACTCATGTAACATGGAATAAATCCCATCTCACTTCCTATGTCATCCTAGGTTGGTCCACTCACCAAACCTATCAGAAAACTACCCCAAGTATATCCACCCAGTTCTCATACACAATTGTGGGAGGAATTCTATGGCTACACTCTAATCAACTAGCCCAATTACCCTAAGGTAATATTTCATCCATCCCATCATGACTTACTTGGAACAATCGCTATAATTCATTACTCGTACCTATTAAATAATTCTAAGGGAAACTATCCATGTCATCTATGTTTAAAAAGTTCATTTTATTTATACCCCTTACTGGTCCATGTAAATTAGATAATACATTTATTAATTATTCCTAGGACATTAGTGATCAAGGAATCAATCTGGTTTCCAAGTTTCCATGTTGGTCCTTGGCACCCTGCCATTCTATGGGAACGACATTTTAAGGGGAACAATTCATTTTATAATTCAATACAACAATTAATTTATTTTAAAGGTCAATATCTACCATGGAGATACCATAAATAAAATGATACATATAAATAAAATAAACCATTTACTAATGGTTTATGTTTGAGGGACCACCTACCTCATACCATTCATTTTCCTTTATAATAAAATCTTGACATCCCTTGTTGAAGCTCATCTAAGTACAAATAGCCATTTCCCATCAATACAAGGTCATCATTTCATTTATAACACTTTAATTAATTATAAAATAAATTATCAATTTGTGTTATAATTTATTTCATTATTATATTTAATTAAAATCAATTATAATAACTTGTATTCCTTTAACAAAAAAATCCAGAATAAATTTTAAGGATCATTTAAGAGTCCCCATTATTATATTCTAAAATATCCATTTAGAATACTTAAATTCATTATAACACTTTAAATTAATTAAAATTTCATTTTTTTAAAATTAATTCTACAAATAAATTAAATACAATCAATAATAACTTATTCTCCCTAAAAAATTCTTTTTATACCACAAAATAATCTGCTAGAAAAGGGGAGAAAACCATTTTTAAAAAACATTATTACACTTGCATGAGGGTAGGGGGTACATAATGGTATGCTATACTACCCTTACCCCACCCCTACCCCTACCACCACCACTAATACTTAAGGGTATTTTAAGTTACCATTATGTATCATCAAACCTATGTATGGGTAACTTTGGTTACCCTTATGTTGAGGCATGTGTAAGGATAACTCTTATCACCCTTACGTAGTGTCAGGACACTTTGTGAGAATAACATTTGTTAGCCTTACATAGAGGATTTCCCCTATATTATATATATATATATATACTTTTCCCCTAATTTTTCCTCTCTTCTTATTTTTCACAGAACACACAGAGCACACCCAAAAATCATTTTAAAGACTTCTTCAAACTTAAGAAAAAATAAAAAATAACATTCAAAACCCAATCACCCACTAGGGTCCCCGTCCAAACCACAAAAACTCAAAAATAAAAATATGAAATATAAAATTGTGAGACCATGACGAAATAGTAAAAAAGTACCCAAACCACCTCGTGGAAAATCAATGAAACTTTGATCTCAGGATCATACTCAAGAATGACTGAATCCCAATCCAACTCATCAGATGAAGCCCGACATGATCTCGACTTCTTATCCCTCCTTCTTTATCAATTTGGATGAGGATTTTGGAGTAAGCCACTCCTCTCCTTCATGTAAAATGAGGGAGGCTAGGGGGGACATAAAACATAAATGTTAAATTTAATAATTATAATTCAATTTAATTTAATTAAAATACTTATTTAAATAGACCATCCCTAGTTCTAGAACCCAAGATAAGTTTATACCCCACATAAATAAAATTACTAATTTAGGAATTAATTGAGAAGTTAGAATTCCATTCCAAGAGTCTTTTTAGAATATTTCAAGGTTCATGTAAACAAAATAATTAATATTTATAAAACAACTATTAATATATTCTAATAATTCAACCAGATTGAAATCTCACCAAATTACAGAACTAAGGTAAACACCCCATTACATGATCAATTGAATAGTAAAAAATATATATGGTCATATGATGGGGAATTTTACCATTTTAACGCTCACAAACACCCTAAAATAAAAAAAATAAAATTTCCCCTAATTTTCCCAATATGGGGTTTTACAATCTCTCCTTCCATAACACTTATCATCTTCGTTAAGTACCAAAAGCCTTTATCAATAACTCCCAACCTCACCTGATCACCAATTAATGATTAACCCATCACTTTCTACTTTGAAACGATAACTAATCTCACACTATGCAACTCCAAACATGAGGTTCATTATTCAACCCAAAAGTCAAGCCACCAACCTATAATCATTACTTACACCAAGGTGGTTATCCATGGAACTCATCTATATTAGGAAACCATTGTCTCATTAAAAAACTATTCCATAGGTTTATAGTGCTCCCCACCATAATCCTTATCTCATAATGGTTTATTTTGATCCATGGTGCTCCCCACCATCAGAATCTCCAATGAAAACACATTCCCAGTGATCTGTACACTTTCGTAGTAGAGTTTCCATCTCACTACACCCAATTCCATATAAACACATTAGTCAGTCCTCTTTTATCCAATCATTCTCAAAAACACTAGGTTGTACCGACTAATGCGCTATCACATCATCTGAACAAGATGCCCAAATCCCTATAGGAATCATGAGATCATTCAAACTATCTATACTAAAGTCTGAACCAAAATTATATTCTAATCCAATGGTTGGATACTCGACCAAAAAAAATCCATCATGCTCTCACTATAGCATCAATGCATCCTTAATCTAACTCACACTTGGATTACATCAAAATCTTTCTGAGTCTAATGCCAATACACATATCTATCCAATGACACATTTGGACTTCAATTTTGATATTCACTAAGGATCTATATACAATTGGATTTATCTATACACTATTATACAAATACCATATGAATTTTATAATGAATATTCACATCCCACTCATTATTATAACAACATGTGGGGTTATTCCTCTACAACCCATGCTCCTTCCATTATCGCATATAATGACTGGATGTGATTGTCCCACTCATAACTAATTTAAAAAATAAATCATCAATGTTAATCATTCTCATCTCACCATGGATTTCATCCAAGGTACCTATTGAGATTTATATGCTCCAATGATTACACCCTCAAATGGACAATAGTTCACTCCCCAATAGATGGTTTCCATTTATACCGCTCCTTGAGTGAAACATAAATTTATTTATTCACCACACATGTGTCGATCCTCCCAAGCCATGCTCATTCATAATGTTAATACCTAACACCACATCATTGATAGTGAAATAATCATCATAGAGGAAACAACTCTCATTATCATCATGTAACCTGAGCCACCAAACTCACAAGCATCTCATCAAATCCATTGGTCCTCAACTCATATACATTCACTCACTAATTCAAAACTCAAACATGTTGTGTGTATCTAGTGAGAAACATTTAGATCTCATCTTAACCCAATAGGTGTACTCTATTGTACCACCCATTCATAAAACCTAACTCATTCTCCCATGACTCACGCATCATTAAACCAAGTCTTTAATTCCTTAATCACATACTATTCCCCTCATAGATTTCATCTTCATCAACCTAGAATCACCCTTAGTGCTCTTTAAAATAGAGTCATTTCATTCATGCTAAGGAATAACACAAAATCACCCACCAACTGGCATCATCATTAAAACAAAAGTAACTACTCAGACTCTATAAATCCAAGATCCAACTATCTAGGATGATAATACAGTATCTCGTCAGGACCCCAATTAAAACCAACCAGTCTAAGAATCTAATTGATCATCCCCTATGAAACCATCCTTAATACCAAAAGAACTCCAAGTGATTTTCATCATGAAATCTCAAGGCATAACCATGCCTATATACCATAATTGGTATAAATCCCCATGCACCAATATCATAACCTAAAGAATCTATCCATTCTTCTATATCTACAGTAATAACAAGCTTGGTCAAACCATCCCCTTGAGTTACCCTATCATATATTATATCTCATCCCATCCATACCACTTATCTCAATTATCCTGATCCATATATCAAAATCATTAGGTTCTCTCACCTAGACCATAAACATATCTCACATTGATAATAAATCATGGGAGACATCCTTGTTCCCATATCCAATAACAAATAGAAACTCATGTGAAAAAACACCAATTCTCAAGAACTCATATATTTGTATTTCAGGTATCACGTTCCAATTCATCATCCTATTAGGAATTTTATTCTCACCAAGAATCTATATATGGGACTACCCACTCAAGGATCATAATATCATATTAATCCTTTATAATCCTCTAAATTTGGAAACCACCCCTTATAGGATCACTATAGCATTTATGTATGTATGCATAATGGAATCATCCTATTGTTATCTTTGTCAAGTATCCCATATTTATATGATTCAGTTAAATAGAATTACCCAATGAAGTTATAAGGTAAAATTTCATATATGTTGTTTTTAAAACAATAAATAATCAAACCTATTTTTATTTTTATAACAAGTACTAATATCACTCATCATAGATTAATCACTAAGGAATTTAATGCTTGTACTATCCCACTAAGGGTTGTTATGCATCCCTTACACTAAGGGACTACATAATTATCCTCGAGGAATATCTTGTTGTATGATCCACATGACCTATCCTCAGAAGGAAATACATAATGGTTTAGTTGATTTGAATTCCACTAACAAGTCATATGGGAAAATCTAATAGTAGTCGTTATTGACAAATTAAACAATTGAAAACTCACTGTTAGTGATATAAATCACAGAAGTCCACTCATGTCATGTGAATCCTACTTTCCAAATATGATGTATGAAGATTCCTCTTGCCAATATTCCAAGATCCAAAACCACATAAATCATAAATATAAAAACCCATGTTTGTCACACTAGGTGAAATAATAAAACCATAGAATGAGAAACTAATAATAGAAACACCATATCCCTGGTAACCTGAACATTCTAAAGAAAAAGGTGTTATCAATGCACCAGTCCAAAGACTATCAATAGCCCAGATATATTCCTACATTACATTTCTTACATCCACCCAAATATTAAGACAAAATAGAAATCTGATACACTTTTTATATTATTCGCATAATTTTTCAATGCCAATTTGTAACATCCTCATCCCAGTTCACTTTATACTATACAATTTGAGTCATCACTTGACATCAATCATTCCTCCCTGTATGCAAGAGACTACATACTAGTAGTGGGGTTCTTGGGTGATACCGTGGGGAGAGTATACCTTCTTATCACAATTAAATACATAGAGAAAAATAACTAATAATCATATTTAATAGTAACTAGAGTGTTCATAATAAATAAAATAGGATCGTGATATAATCAATATAATGTAGTATGCAGTCATAGAAACTCATTTTAATTCCAAAATACAATATTTAATCACCCATCATTCCCATAAAAACCTAAATAAAAGTAATAAATAATTTACATAAAATCTCTACCACTATAACTGAGATTTTCTTCACCCATCTACTTACTCAGTCCAATATTTATAGATAAATGATCCAACCATGGACCTATTCCCAACCTAAACCTATGAATAATGAAGGTTTCTTAGGCACCCAAGTTCCATGGCTGACCAAGCATGGTGTGAGTATAAATCAGTAGGGAACCACCAATGGGGTTCTATACATAAAAAATAAAACCATTATAAGTATAAGAAATATTCTCAAAATAATAAAATAATTTTGTAAGCATAACTAAAATAACGATGGTCAATATTTAGTTTATAACATCACTCCTGAGATTGATTATACCCACTTCAGATTGTGTACAATTTCTCTGAGCATGACACATACCCTTAGGGGACAAAATTATAACCCTATGATCTTATGAACATGAATTCATTAGATATATCGTCAGATCATAGTAAATACTAGGTGTCTCATATAGTATCAAGTATAACTTTGGATCCATGTCATTTGAGTAATCACTTATATCATCTTGTCCAATAATCATCAGAACCTAGGTTTCCTAGGCATATCATATAAACAAAGGTGTAGGAATAGGATCTTAGGAATCATAAGTATCTTATAATAGTAGGTTAAACATTAGATTCTATGAATCACTAAGAATCTCATGTTATAAAGAATCATTGTATCCTAGGTAGGTAATCCATGGAATCCCATAATCAATATCATAAGGATCCTAAGGAGGTATTCCCTAACATCCCATACCCACTAATATCCACTAAATCCTAGGGTTAATCCCTTGAATCACACATCCATCAAGAATCATTGGATATCTTGGAGGTAATCCCTAGAATCCATAATTATTAAGAACTTTGGATCCTAGGGAGGTGACCCCTGTCATTAATAATCATAAAGAACTTTCAGATCTAGGGGAGGTAATCCTTATTATCTGTCATCATATATCCAAGGGAATGCATCCACCTAGTGACATATCATAGTAATAATAACAATAATAACAACATAGTTTCACCACATTCCCAACCCATATCATATAACCAAGGCCAGCCTATGAAGTGCATGAACTATCCCTTTCACTAAACCCATATCGAGATCATTCCATCTATGAAGGTTCTAGGGTGACACCTAAAATCATCACTACTCATTCTCACACTGACCCTATTAATGGTTATGTAACATGGGGTACCTACCAAGGTTCCAAAGGTCACACAATATCATGGAAAACCTACATGGTCTCCTTGATTCCAAACATAACTTTGGGTTCAACACCCATTATTCAGAGGGAATAACATCCCTCAAAATCACCATAATTACATCAAAAACTTACTAGCCTCATTGACATACCCTTCTTGAATTAGTTAGGAAAGTTGGAATAAATCTGATTCCACTTCCCAAGTTATAGCATCCTGACCTAGAATCCCCTAAAAGGTACCCCAAGCTGGTTATCCATATGGAATCAAGTTCACCTACTTATACACCATTGGCTTCCAGTGAACAATAAGGTTCTATAATAATATGGTGGGGAGATTGTACCCTCATTATTAGAGTGTGGAACAATGGTGTAATAATGTAAATAATTGTAAGCAGTGTAAATAGTTTAATAAGTAGTAATGAAAGGAATAAATACTAATAGTAATGAAATACATAATAAATAACTCAATTCATATAAAAATAATGTCATGTATGAATGCTATAAAAAATAGATGACATCAAAGCAGAGCAGCATTCATATACAATATGATATACAAAAAATAAAAAAATAAAAAAAAATCTGACTCCACTATCATCAAAAATATAAGTTGGGTCCTTTACTCCCATACTCCATCCTATAATAGGAAGTCATGCATACAATGTTTGATTCCTTACTTTATCCCAAATAACATCCATGAAGTTTTTTTGGGTACTAAACGACTTCCTGAACAAGGTGTGATATATCCTCAGTAATACACCACCAATAGTGCCTAGAACTATCCAGTCTATATATATAATGAAAGGTGTGCAGTTAATAAACAATTTATAACAATAAATAAAAAATCACATTGGTATGGGTTCCTACTGGGAAATCTGACTGATTATATATAGTGACATAGTCTTAACATACATGGATATTACATCATTTTATATGAATATTTAGCACGTTGAAAAAATACATTCCCAAGGATTTTAATAGTTTAGTGTATTTGGAATCTTGGAAACATAATCTTATAACTTGTTGAAATATCTTCAACAACTCCCTCAAAGATCTCCCCCTTTAGTTCTCCTACTTAAAACCTTTCCTCATAACATGGGGAAAGGAAACATAAGAAAGTGGTGATCTTAGATGTTCAATAAGTGTAAAAACGAAGATATGTAAGAATAACATGAGAATAAGTGTATGAGAACATGATGTTAACATTATAATATCATACCCTTTATATCAAAGATCATAATCAAGATTCATGGAATAAATATTTGTAGTTCATAAGAAATGAATCATAAGGGAATCAATAGCATAAGCTGTGAAAGCATAAAATAGGAATAAGACATGGAATTTTTGTAGAAACATAAGCATATAAAATGATTTCCATAATACTCAAGGTTTAATTCCAATTCCATCTAAGTGGAATGGGTTCACTCCCCAAACCATGTTAGTAGACAAGGTTCACTACCAAGACCTTCTTGGTAGACAAAGTCCTTTACTAAACTAGGTTCACTCCTCATTCCAACTCTATATTACTAAACTATGTTGACCACATATTCCATCCTTGTATTACTAAACTGATTTCACTCCTGATTCCAGGCCTAAATTATTAAACTGAGTTCACTCCTCATTCTAGCCCTATATTACTGAACTGATTTCAGTCCCCGTTCCACCCCTATATTACTGAATTGAGTTCAATCCTCATTCCAACCCTGTATTATTTAACCGAGTTCACTCCTCACCATAAATAGCCTTAATTCACCATAGGAAATTAATAAATGAGTATTTTAAGATGTATTGTGGTGATTTTTTTTATTTTAAGGAATTTTGTGTTAAAAAATGGTGGACCAGAGGTTTTTTCTATGGTGCATGGTTAAGGTGTATAAGTTAAATACCATGTGGACAAACCATGTGAACTATTTAGTGGTTTTATGGTTTCCCCCACATTATTTATGTATGCTTTTTTAAACTATGTTTCCAAATACACTAGGAAAGAGTAACTATCATGGTTGATACAGAGTTTGGAAAACCATGTAGCCAAACTGTGCTCAGTGGAAATTGTGGTGGTTTACAAGTTTTCCCTATTTTAAATGCTTTCTTAGGGTTATTAATGATGTTTAATGGATATTTTTAACTTTTATTGATGTTATTTACCTATTTTAATGGTCTTAATTTGTTTTATTTCATGTATTATTTTTCCCTCTCAAATCCCTCCCATGAACCCTCCATAGGAAACTATGGATAATTTTCCATGAGATAATCCTCTTCTAAACTAAAATTTTTTCAAGGTAGTGGTATGAATATTTTCATGCATAAATCAATCATAGTCCTTATATTCTCTATAGATAAATTGGTGGGTCCAAGTCTACATTTGGATAAGAAATGGGCATAAGAGTTTCTTCATCATAAGACACTGAAATTTCAAGGAAATAATGATCCTCAAGAGGTAGAGGATTAGATGGATAATATTCTATGAATTTTTTAATTTCTTGAGACTCTGTAGTCTATCAAATTTAATTGTTCGATTTTTCATGATCAAGGGACCCAATCGAAAATAGTGGGAGACCATGATTTAAGATAAGATATATGAAAATATTTAATGAAAATACTTTAAGGTTGTTCTCACTTAGAAATTCATTCCAGATACCTTTGCATTGGATAAGTATTGAGAGTTTTTATACCTTTGATAAGGAAACAGAATATCCATTGAATATGAAAACCATTTTACCAATCTTTTTCATTTTTCTACTAATATTATTTTAAATGAATAATTGAAAGCTCAACATTTCTAGATGGGATTACAACCTAAAATTAAATCTTATATTATTGTAGTGAAGATGTCCACCTATAAAAAAGTGGTGGATTGGCCCTTGGTGGTGGAGATAGATCATATTAGTATGTTGAGAATGATTGATAATCATCACATGATCATTGGAAGTGAAGTGGGTTTATTAGAGAATAATAAGTGATATGGGACTAGAATATGAATTAGTAATGGCTCCAAGTACCCATACTAGTTTGTATCTCCAAAAACCATGGTTAGTGGACCTCTTACCTACTATCAATGTAATAATACTGATCATACAAGGCCTCAATGCTAAGAATACACTAAATCTTGTTACACTTTTGGGTTCTTAGGCTATCTATTGAAATTTTCTAGATCCATCCCTTCTTCTTGAAGTGGTATAAATTATTTTTCTCTCACAGGATCCATAGTCTAGTATAATGCCTCCAAGTTAGTGGGGCTCTAATATTATAGTTTTGGAGTAATAGGTAGATCATCATATGGGTAGAGCTAGTTAAGTTATGAACCTCAAGATTAATGTAGTATTCAAGAACTTTCATAGGTAAGAAAAGTTTAGGTAGTAGAGAAAGTACCTATAGAATCTAAGGTTAGACAATCGATTGTGAGAGGTACCATTCTCATTCCCTAATCTATGGTGATTAATTATTTTAATATAGGTTCCTATAATTCATTCATATATTCTCATATTTTATATTTTATGAATATCCCATCTAATATTATTCTTTATGTTATGTATATATCAACACATATCAAACATAAAATGAAGTGAGAATTTTGATGTCCTTTGTGTATTATCTTTATACTATAAGTAGATATATCATGGGATTTTATTTTTCTCAAAATTAATTTTTTTATAATATTATTTGGATTGATTTGATGATTACCTTAAAATACCTCATTGGTTTTTTTCATCATAGGGTTACCTTCACTGACCACAATGGGATATATAATGCATTACAATGAGAACAGACACTATAGTCTAGTTGGGTGGGACATCCTCTTCATACGGTTGGAAGAACAATATATCAGGTACAGTATCTTCTATATGATACTAATAAAAATTACTTTTGGTGGATAATTATTTTTCTAAGTTGAAACCATATTGCTTCTCATGTTTACCTCTATAGTAGGAGTTCAATATTTTATTTTTCAAGTGCACAAAATAAATATAATATCATTCACTTATTATAATTTGCTTCTTGAAGAATTGTAATAAATAAAGATTCCACTAGATGAATTGAGATATAAGAGATTCATTCATCCTAGTGTATCTCCATGGATCTAAATGTTTCCCTTTTTTAATAAAGTAAATAGAAAACTATGCTTATGAATTGAATATAAGATGATTAACTAGGTGACTGCTAAGAATAAATATCCCTTTCCTTATATCAATGCCCTCTTTGATTAGTTAAAAGGGGTAAGTTGATTCTCTAAGATTGACCTTTGGTCAAGATAACATTAACTCATATTAAAGGATTATAATATATCAAAGGTCACTTTTAGGGACATGTATACTCATTTTGAATACTTAATGATAATATTTGGTTTAAGAAATTCTCTATTTTTCTTTATAGTTCTTATGAACTGAATATTTCATATATACCTTAACTTATTCATTGTGGTATTCATGGATAGTGTTTTGGTTTGTTTAAAATCCAAACAAGAGCATGATAATCATTTGAGAATTTATTTGGGGGATTTCAATGATCATCACATTTATGAAAATTCATTAACATGAAAATTTTGGTCTAATAAGACAAGTTCATGAGATATGAAGTATCAAAATAATGCAATTTTGTTCAACCTAAAAAGGTGTGGGTTATTATTTATTGAGAGGAACCAAGGAATTTATTTGAAATATGAAGATTATTAGGTATAATGGGTCATTAATAGTGATTTTTTAATTATTTACCCATGATTTCATTACCCTTGGATACTCTCACACAAAAATAGGTGAAAGTTATTTAGATCACTGAGTGTCAAGCATCCTTTAATGAGTTGAAGTGGTGGTTGAACTCAACTCATACCTTGATTCTACCTGAGGCTATTTAGGCCTATGTAATTTATTTCAATGCATCTAGAATGAATTTTGGTTGTGTTATTATATAGGTTGCTCATGTGGTAGTTTATAGTTCTCATTAACATCAACCACATGAGAAGAATTACCCAACCCATTATCTTAAACTAGTGTTAGTTATGCATGCTCCTAAATATTGATGGTACTATCTTTTTAGGGATAGATTTATGGTTGATTTTGATCATAAGAGTTTTTTTATATATTATATTAGATTTATTTGAATCTTATGTATATTTTATAGGTGTAATACCTTCAAGAATTTGATTTTGACCTCACCTATACACCAAGGAAAGAAAATTCGGTCATTGATTCTCTTAGTAAGAAATTACCTTCTCAAACTTTGGAAGAGTCCAGTGATAAATGAAACCTTATGGGTATCATTACTAAAATGAATTTATAGGTAAAGGAAGAAAAGGAGGATATGTTTCTTGATAGCATTCATTTGACACCATCTCTTATTGAGCTTATTCAATGGGAGAAAATGATATATGATGATTGTTAGTGTTCTAGGAGGATTATAAATCATGGGGAGACCACATGATAGTCGTATTTATCTTTCAAGGGAATTATTTATTTTAGGATTCATTATATGGTTCCCTTATACATGAGGAAAGTGGTGATGAATTATTTCCATTACTCTAATTAGGTATTCACCCATGTTTCACCAAGATGTATTTTAACATAAAGTGTCAATATTGGTGGCTGGGTATGATATATGACATAGAAGATTTTGAGTCACAATGATATACCTATCAAAAGGTTAAATACAAACACCACAAGCCATATAGTATACTTCATCCTCTTCCTAAACCCACCTAAAAATAGGAAGAGATATTCATGGACTTAATTATTATATTTCATTTTACCCCTTAGAGGAATAATTCTATTTGGGTCATGATTGATCGATTGGAAAAATTATCTCACCTTATTCTGATCAAGGATACCACTAAGTTGGAGAATCTTGGGAAGTTGTACATGAAATATATATTGATATTAAATAGGTTTCAATATAATATAATTTATAATATAGACCCCTAATTTTGGAAAGGGATTCAATAGGAAATGGGATTCCAGGTGAAGTTGATTATGGTTTATCATCCACATGTGGATGGCTAGGTGGAGTGGGTAATTTAAATTTTAGAGGACATACATTGTACTTATATTGTGTTTTTCAAAGGATCATGGGATACCAACTTAGAAATTGTAGATTTTTATTATAATAATATACACTAATATTCTATTAGGACAGATTCTTTTGAGGATTTATACAACCAATAGTGTCGATCTCTCCTATGTTGTAGTGAGGTGGGTGAGACTTCTCTAATGGGGATGAGTATTGTCCAATTGACGATGGGTATGATCAAGGTTATTAAAAACTTATTTTTGATGTTTAAATTTCTCCATAATTCATATGTGAACCATCTATTCCACCCTTTGGAGTTTTTTATTAATGACCAAGTGTTCTTAAAGGCATCACCTCAATTGGTCACTGAATGATTTGAAGGTAGGTGAATCTTACTCCAAGGTTTGTGAAACACTTCTAGATCACTAAAATGATATATAAGGTTCCTTATCAGTTTTAATTACCTCTTAAAATGATATAGATCCATAATTTCTTCCATGTTTCTCAATTGAATAAGTACTATCATGATCCTTACCATATTTTTAATTGGGAAAATCAAGAGTTGAAATAGGATGGCTTGGAGACAGAGAAACATATCTAGATTGTTGACTCGAGCTATAATGTGCTTTGTGGTAAATATATTCCTTTGGTTGAGGTATTATGAAAAAAAAGGAGTGATTCTCATGATAATATTGAGTGGGAATCCTTTATGAGATAGAAATGGACTCACCTCTTTCTTGACCACCTCTCTTAAAGCTAACCTTTTTAGGGAATAAAGTGACATCATGGAGTGAATTTTTAAACCCATGGTATTATTATTAGGTATGAGACTCTTTATATATTTATTTTTATCTCTTTTTTCAATCTATATGTCCTTTTACTTTTATGTTTTGGAAATTAGGGAAACTTTACATGACATACAGTTAGTGAAAACCATAAAAACCAAATGTGTAAGGATCTGTATCACCTTATATTGGTGTTCATATTGTTGGTATAAGGTTTTCCAAACCTTGTTTCAAAACCATGTGGCTCCTCTAGGTGTGTCCAGTAAAATATGTATGGTTGGTTCATGGTTTGGTAAACCATGCAGCCAAACCATTAGGCCTGTTGAATTTCATTAAAATGTGATTTTATGGACCTACCCCTACTCTTTTTAATTTATTTAAACATATCCTCTTTCCTATTGAAAACTCTATAAATTATGAAGTTCATTATCCCATATATTCTCTCCATTACCCTTGATCTTTATGGACTTTTCACCAAGATTCACCAAAAGATCTCCAAGTAAGTTTCTCTTTCTCTCTTCCTTGGTTCTTGTCTCTCCTATTTCTTGGTTTCCTTCCCTATATGGGACCATAGTAGCCTAATTCTTTCCTAAATTAAATTTTAAATTATGTGAGTTTTGATTTAAAGTAATACACTTATCTTCAAAGTATCTTACTCATCCTTTCTTAGTGGATTCCCTTTGATGGAAAGTGGTTTCATTGATTAAGGTGGGTGTTTTCATGAGTTTCTTTTGATTGATAAACTATTTTTTCTGAAGGATTTTTTAAATTATTTTAAATAATTTAATACTATCCTTGATGACTAATTATATGTGATATAATTATTTTAAATTATTATATTTTTATTTAAGAAACAAAAATAGATTTAAAGGCATGTTTTTTATATAAAAAACATTCATACTATATGTTTGATGAAATTATTTTTTTAAATTAAATATAACTATATAATGGTTTGAAAATGAAATTAATATTCTTTAAAAAGGGAATATAAAAATGGAACATGGTTTATTAGGTGGAAAAACTAGGAAAAGTATCGCTAAGTATTGACATGATATACTGATCCATGGAATAATACCACAAACTCAAACACCCATATCTAGTGCTAAAAATATATTATTTACACATTGGATTTAATACCAACTATATTATACTCACATGATCTTATACTTTTAGAGTTTTATAGAATTATGATAATCATTACATTATGAAAGGGAACACTACAACATAGTATACAGTTTTTCTATAAATGGGTTCGTAAATTTACACTCTCATTCCATTTAAGAAACATTTTCTTTGTTCAATAACAGTATCTAGAGCTAAAAGATTAGCATTTTTATAGTTTCTACAGATCCATAAAATCCTGTAAAATCATTTGAAAACATGATATGGGAAAAAATCTCAATAAGGGATACAATGATAAATGAAACCAATTAGTCCATTAAAAAACATGGAAACCCATAAGAAGGGATTCCTTTTTGAAATTAAAAACTTTGAGTTCATTAATAAATCATAATCACAAGAAAAAACAACCATTGTTCAATTGAACCATTAAAACCCATAATAAGCATAAAAAACTATGAATTTATCTTTTAATATTATATTTATCCCAATTTTTAACTCATATTTCACCCATAATGGAATAAATTATAACCATTTAATTCCAATGGATGATCATAGGATTACTTTAGCCTCGTTTTGGACCCATTTATAGGTGGTGTGTTTGTTCTAGTGGCTAATCTCATCCACTTCGATCCAGAATTCCATCAAAGGTGTCTTGATGGAACTTGGATGTGTTATGCTCTTGGTTTGGGGTAGGGTTTTAGTGGGTTTGGTTAGGCCTAATCTGGACCATCCCTTTTTTTTGAGTCGGATTTCCAATTATAATCCAAGGTGATGGAAAGGATCTGAATTCACAATGACCATGGAATATAGTTACATATGTAGGCATGCAAGCTGTCACTCACAGTTTTCATGATTGGTGATAGGCTCTTTCCCTCAGACATGCATAGGGTCGAGTTATGCACTAATTTGGCATAGGAGGGGCTCTTGATATAGGCTGAACATGACACATAGATCTAATCATAGACACATATGGTCATAGTCACCACATGCTCAATTTTCAGTTTTTTACTTTCATGTCAAGTTTCCCACAAAACCATAAAGTGATATTTTGAAAAATAAAAAAAATGAATTCCCAGTCCAATCATCATTTTTTAGAGAATAAATCATTATCCAATGCATTAAAGGGATATATAAAAATCCCACCCATCATCATATATAAATTCCAAGAACCATTATATAAGAAAAACATATATAATCTATCACTTTTCATCATAAAATTCATTTGAACCCCTAATCAAAAGAACTTTTATTTTACTCATATAAAGAAATACTCGTTTCCCGTTGAAAAATATTTAAAATGAAAAATTCATAGGATAGTGGGAATATAATATTCTTTCAAAAACCATGGAGACATGGAATGGAATCTTAATTATAAATAAATAACATAGTTTTGGGAAAATGAATCCATGTTGAAAATATTAAACAATATTTTTTTCCCACTTTTATAAAGAAAGTCAAAATTGACCCATATGAAAAATGATAAAAATATTCCCCTAAAAAACATTGTAAAGAAAGTAAAATATAGTTTAAATGAATTTAAATAATCATTCAAGTATAAATAATAACATTGTTGAAATAATTTAAAGAACATGGATATCAAGGAAAATAACTTGGAAAGAAAACATTAAAATAAGGTTTTAAAGAAAAATACCTTACCTTGAGTCACGATTCATTTTATAAATTCTATACCCTAATGAATAATAAAACTTACATTAATTATTTACTTGATTCATAACATTTTTCATGTTCATTATTTTAATATTATTCTTTCTATTTTTAACTATTATTATGTTTCATTTAGATATTAAATCGGTATAGTTCATGTTTGTTGTTTTGGGATTATTTAGTTCATAATATCCAAAAAATATTTCCTAAATTTTTAATGGTAAAAATTCTTATCCAATGGTTTCATAATATTTATATGTTTCAATTTATAGGTTTCATGTTATTCTAAAAATTAATGGGTTCAATAGATTATGAAATAGTTTCTTTTCTGTGAATCTTCTTTGATAAGTTTGTATTTTTACGGTTTAAAATAACAATAATTGTTTATTTTTATTTCAATAATTATGATGTATGTTTCACAATTATATAATTATTAAACCATATTAAATTCATAATTATTACTTACTGTTTCCAACATTTAATTTATATTAATCATTCATGATATGAATAATATAACATCATTCATGTAAGTGGTAAAACTAACCCGAACAAGAATATGTTATAATGGTTGAATAAATAATAAAATTTTATTTAATAGTGATAATATCACTTTTAATTAATTTAAATGATTTAAAAAAATTATTAAAGTTATAAATAAAATTTAATAATAGTTAGATAAATAATATAAATGAAAGAACATTTCAAGAAGTTATTACTTGAAAAGTATCTCAATGTGCACAATTTTGGCAGTTAAACTTTATAATGACCATTAATTGTTATAATATTGTTCATATAGAATATAAATTATCTTTATAGAATATTAATTATGTTATAAATATCATATTTATTCATTAAATCCATTTTTAAAACCATTCATGTAGGGATATTATGAATAATGAAATACGTCTTCCATGATGGCAGTAGTTCGCACATAAACATAGGAAAAATTTTAATTTTAAAAATGGATGAAAGGGGAGATGATAATGTATTATACATAAAATAATAAAATTTAAGTATGTTAATAATATATTTAGAGGATTTTTAAGAATAAAAAACTTTAAAAAACTTGGTGAAGACAATTACCTCTTCCTTGGATATCCTCTCTTGGATTACACCATAGGATTTATTATATTGGTCTTTTGGGGAGTAAAAAACTTCTAAAACATGTTGAATATATTAGGTAATTTATTTTTGTAGGTATTGGTCAATATAAGGTTCTCAAAGTGTGTATACAAGTTAGGTGGTGAAGGGATCCTTTTATAAGTGAGAGGAGTGACACTCTTGTAAACACTCTTAACTAAAAATAAAATAAAAGTAATTATAAAAGGAATGTGGAACTAAATTAGTCCAATTTATAATATAGGATGATGTAGGTTTGAATTACACTCATACAATAAAATTTATACATGTTTTAGAGATATTTATAACCTTATCCCTTAGCTTAACCATTTACCACATTTAACCTTAACTATGGTGACTAAATTTTTACCTAGGTAACTTATCATTATAAATAAAAATGAAATGGACCATATTAACTAATTTTAACATTATGTTTCCAAATATTAAAACCATTTTACAATATTTAATTTCTAGATATGGTATAAATTAATTTTAAATAAATGTGTTAATTGTAATGAAAAATGGTTTTCTATAAAAATGCCTAAAAATCAACCATATTAGAAATATTCCAAAAAATTTATACTAAGATAAATTAGACATATTAATTCCAAAAGTGAAGTAAATTTTATTAATTTAAAATTATAAAATATAGAAATTAAACTTTTAAATAATTCCATGTAATACATGGAATAACAATTCATTTAGAATTATTCTATTTCTTTTTTGATTCAAAATTTTTATAAAATTATTTATAAAACTTTAAAAAATATGAATCTATAAAATTATCATATAATTAATTTATTACTTAAATTTCCTAGGTTGTTACATTAATCCCCCTTAATTAAATTTCATCCTCATAATTTTATTCATTGATAAATCGGTGGTGATACATTTCTCTCATGTCTATTTTAGGTTCCTATGTTTTTCAATCATATGATTCTTCCATAAAACATTATCTAGGTGAGTTACCTTATTTAGAAACACCTTCTCTCTATAAACAAGAATCCGAACTGAATTTTACTTATATGAAATACTCTATTATAATTTTATAACTTCGTAGATCAAAACATGATATGAATTAGGTATATATTTCCTTAAATACTAAACATGAAACACATCATGTATCAAAGATAAAATCATAGGTAAGGCTAATCAGTAAGAAAATGATCCCACGTTATCTAAAAATGGTCTCTAACCTCAAATTAAATATCATTCCTTTTGTTGTCTATATAGCTCCTCTATCTACTCTAAGATTCTCGCATATGGTGGTGAATCATCTTTATAATTTAAACCACCTCTTCTACCAATTCCAATACCAACAAATTTCACTCCCTAACTTAATCCAAACATGATTGAGTCTTACACTACTTTCCATATAATGCCTCAAATAGTCTCATCTATATACCATAATGAAAAATGTTATTATAAGAAAATTACACTAATTAAAGGTGTTGATCCCAACATCCATGATAGTATAATGGAAAATTTGGGAGCATATATTAAAAATATTTAATTTTCCACTCTGATTGTCTATAATATTGAGGATTAAAATTTATACTAAAACTTAACTTGGTCCCTAATTACTTTTAAAGTCCCTTTAAAAAATGGAAGTGAACCTGGGACTACGATCAGATACAATTGAGAGTGTAATTCCATGTAACTTGGTTATTTCCTTTAGATAGAGTTGAAAATTTTTATTGAAGGAAATACTATCTCTAATAGTAAGAAAATTAGTAGATTTAGTCAAATTATCATTAATAATGTCATGAACCGACCCACTAGGGCTCACCTGGCTAGCGATAAGTGGATTGTGATACCCCAATCCCATCTCCTATAAGCTAGGGGATAGAAAAAAGCACTGAGTAGGTAAAACACACACATGTAATGCCTTATCCTAAGGTACCCTTACACACACATGCATCTCTATACACCAATGTAATGCAGAAAGATAATCAACTGATACTATAAATGCAGGCATAACAATTATCCCACATCAAAGTAAAATAAAAGTCAAAGGGCCAAATACAAGCCCACCAAAACTAGAAAAGTACCTAACCTACTAACAACAAGGTTGAGGCTACCAAAAATAATCTATTAGAACAATTGATGGTTAATATATCACAACTAAGCTCTACCTACACCTAATCTTATTAGGACTCCATCAAGAATATGTTCATCTGCATAATAAATAACACTGGTTGGTAGATTCCATTCAGGGGTGAGTATAAACATACCCAGTAGGACATCTTGAAATCACCAAACATAAATCATCAAAGAGAGAGTATTCATCTCATCATTATAAATTATTTTGAATCATAATATGAGGCAATAACCATAATAATAACAATAACCTTGATATTATCAAATGTAGACACTGAGTCTCAAGGTGATGTTACATCCCTACTTCTATACAAGGATTCTACTAAAGATTCAAAAGTAACACTCATCCAGGATAAATCACTCCATAAGTCTTTATATCACTGATGGATCTCATCCAATAGGTTGTCCTTGTTGGGACTCACCAAGAGGAAGTGAATGATGGAATTCAGAATATCTTGATTCATGAATAAGGGATCTCACCTAAGGACTCTAGGTTATACCTAGTCTCATCCAAAAAAATCCAATAAGTAGCAGATCTTACACCCATGTATGATGGTCACAATGATTCCTAAAACCCCACTTAGGGAAGAAGATTATGGGAGTGAGGATACAACCCCTGATCCCCACAAAGGGATTCTTGCTCTAGTACACTAAGGGGACATTATCCAATGCTCTGAAAAAGATGTCACAATAAACCCTCATGGAGTAAAACTAAGAAAACTCGCCCCAAAACAAAAGGATATAATACACACACATCGATATGGTTTGAGTAAATGCACCCAATCTCATACCACCACTATTTTGAGAAGATAAAGGGTGCCATATTTCCCTTAAAGAAGTACACAGTATATCCCTTGGGTTACACATCATGTCTCTCAAAGTCTTCCACTATCCATATCTATGAATCTCATATGAAATGTCTCTATCTATATAAATAGTGAATTTTTTATGATCCATAGTTTAAAGAGGTCAACTGGCACTCAGTGCGTACTACCTAGTTGAACCTATATACTCTAGACATACTCATGTACACTAGTCATGCCTATGTATTTGGCTTTGTTTGGGTACTTTATAAAGTATGTGGAGTGTACTCTAAATCACACGGAGTATAGGGGCCTGATATGGAATTTTTTGTGTGTTGTATTCCCTAGACCATATACCTTCCAAAGTACACAGTGTGTTCATTAATACTCATGGAATATTAGGAAACATGGCCTCTTGGGAGTGTGCTCCCTATGCATTCTGAGATGGATGGCTAGGGGTCACATGGAATATGAGTAAATCACATGGTTTGTGATATTTAACTCTACATATAAACCCTAAAAGACACATAGAGGTAACTACATGGTGTGTGTTAATTTATACTACATGTATTGTTTTTCAGAATATCACAAAAACTTCAGTTCATCATGTGGTTTTTCTTTCGTTCCCCCTGATTCCATTTGGAATCACACTGTAATTCCTCAATCTGGGTTGACCACCCTCTACAGCTAGTCATAAGTCTGATTCTATATGTTATTCACTAGAAAATATTCATCATCAATATCCCAATGTTTTTCACTACCCAAACCATAGGAACATCACTTCACATTCCAACATTGGGCCACCACTGTTTCTGGTGGTTAGATTCTAGCCACCCATTTCACAGAATCTCCAATCACTTCTCCTTCTAAGAGATCTTCTTGATCTGGATCATAGATTCACTATTACCTAACCAATAATTGGGTTCCCATTATCATTTTAATACCTATATTTCATCTTCAAACCCCAAAACTAAACCCATGACCATGATCTGTTATTAGAAAAAATTAATGCATGATGACCAACCGTCTTGGGTATCATTGAATCACCGAAAAACCAATTACTAATGAAGAACCCCAAGAACATATGTATAAATTCACATAGCACAAGAAAATTCTCGATCAATGGTCATGTTCCTTTATCCATCATCAACAGAATCAAAATAATGATGGATTATCAAAGCATCAAGAATCAATGAGAAATGAATATCAAATTCCTAGATCTTGGAAGATAAATCAGACATTTGAGAAACAAAAATAGATTGATCAATGAATTAATTTTTGGGGAATTAATTCATGTTCATATAAATCCATAAATGGGGATAAACCCACAAAATCAAATGCCCTACCTTTAGTTTTTATCGATCGTTGATGAAGAATGTTTCTAAATTATTGTCATTGGTGATATCTAAGATCCCCTTCGTTGAGGATGATCCTTACGGTACATGATCCTTGATCCTGTGATCATCTGCCAACATGTTCTCCACCTGAGCTCTCTATCCTTTAATTCTCTCTATAGATAACCCTAGGTAATTTTCCATAACATGGTTTTAATATAGGAGGATTAGGTTTATTTATTTATTTATTTATTTATCCGCTGGTGGCCACTCTTATTCTAAATTTTTGATGCTCAAAAAATTTATGTCATGTATAGGGTAAAACATGAATTCTAGATTTAATGGTGGTCTTAGATTTACCATATGAGACACCATTTGGGAGATATTTTATTATCTTAAAAAAACTATGTCAGTGTGATATGTTATATTTAATATTTTTAAAATATCTATTCTAAGGCTCTCCAAGTCCTATAATCTCACACTGAATCAGTTCCTAGCTTAGAAAATATTCCATAAAATATTCCAATTTATTTCAAGGGAAAAATTCATTACATTAACCCTACCATCAAGTATTTTAATCCTAAAAATAAAAAATACACTCACAAGTGATGATATTGAGCTCTCATCTAGGTCTCCCACTACCAAGAGATCTTCTAGAGGTTCTCATACTACCAACAAACAGTCACCTAAGGGAAACACTTTTTCCATGAATGGTTTTCTATCATCATCTCTCAAACACCACTGGGATATTCAAAAAGGTAACTCTAACCTCAATGTCTAGCTCACCTCGGTCAACAACACGCAATGAGTTTTTCACATATTTCTTCATCTGTGACATGTGTGCGAAACACCAAGCATCTGATATAGCTATAGTGGAAGGGATAAGTAGTGTTCCACCTCAATAACCAAATAAGGTAACTCGAAAGAGGGTTTATGAACCTCGGAGATAGCATGTTTCCCCAGCCAAGACTCTGAAATACTTGTCAATGTGAGACTCACAGGAATATAGGTCTCCCTCATTGAACCTTAAGGGCCTCTTTCATCAGTCCACATTGGACCCGGACGTATCTGGTCAGACCACATCCATCCCTGGATGGACTACGCCTTTTTAAATCATTGATTGCACCAAATTAGGGCTTAGAAACATTATTCCCCTGGTTCTAAAAAGTGTAGCAGTGACCTACAGGGTCTCCCGTACATGGTCTCAAATGGTACTAAACTGATGGTGGAGTTGTAACTATTGTGATACACAAACTCCATTTATGGTAGATGATCCTCCTAATTACATACCAAAACCAACATGAAAACCTAAAGCATGTTCTTCATAAATTCAACAATCTACTTTGGTTGGCCATTTTTTTAGGGTAGAGACACTATGATCAACAAAAATTGAGTCCCATAGCCTCTCATAACCCTCTCCATAAGCATGAATTTAAATGAGCATCACATTCTAAAATGATCATCAAGGAATATCCATGAATTTATACTTCCTACTTCATGTATAGGCATCCCAAATTCTCCACTAATATCTACTCTCATATGGTTAGGAAGTGGGACAACCTGTTGATTCAGTCTATGATCAATCAAATAGTGTTGTGACCTATCACTAATCATGGAATCCAAATCATGAGAACCATAAAGATATAATCCCATTTTCATGTCCATCTAGGCACCTAGACCTTCACCTACTGATGTGTTAGGAATTGGGAGATAAAATCTACACAATGCTACAAAATCCTTGGCTAATCAATAGATACCAAATGATACTAGTACATACTCACCTCTCCTGGATTTATTTCTAAGGAAAAGAAAAAAAACTCCTCATCACTTCCTTTAATAGTATGATTGGTTTTATTATCCATCCTCAAACAAGGATTACATGATCCTCGCATTTAGAAAATCCATCGAGAACAAGTATAGTAGATATCTGGTCATGCAAGATCTCACAATCGATATCCCTAAGTTGGGCCTCCCTATCATGATAGAAAAGTGGAGGGGTGAAAACTATTGACTGGAGGTATGCTACACTATTCTCAACCTTAAGGGTAAACTGAAAAGTTGTCAACTACTCTATTACCACACTCAACAATAGTGAACAAAAAATCATGTTGTGAGCATCTTCCATCACCACCATGCTCTTGGGTGGCTCTCAAGCTAGAATCACCTTAACCTTTTATGGGTCCACTATCACTCCCATGACTCAGAATTCATATCCTAATATGTGTACCTCTTAAATCTTAAACCAATACCTCAAGATATTCCCATAAAGTTGGTACTCACAAAGCATGTACAGAACTAATCACAAGTGTCTCACATGGTTCTCTACTAACAATTAGTTCACATAGATGTTATCGATGAAGTATACCATGAACTAATCCAATAAGGGTTGAAGGAAATAGTTTATAAGTCTCACTAACACTGATGTAATTCTCAATACACTAAAGGTTATCACCACGAACTCAAAGAAACCATAGTATCTCTAGGAATACACCTTTGGTATATCCTCCTATCTCACCGGGAGTGGGTGATAAATCAAAATAACGTCAAACTATGAGAACCATTCACCCCTAACCACTGGGTGAAGAATTCATCGATTCTTAGGGGGTGGATACTTCTTCCTAAAATTCACATGTTTCAAGTAAAATTATTCCACACCTACTCTCAAGATCTCACCCGCCTTCTAGGAAAAAAACACTAGGATTCCTGATAAAACACACTGATTATAACAATCCCTTACTCTATAGAATCTCCATCCTCATATTTATCACTCATAGCTCCATGGGGACATCTGATATACTGGCATAGATATTAGTCCATCTCAGAGTATCGGTATATATAGGAAACAAAATTTTGAATGGCAGGTAAGCATGGAACATCTTTAGGGATGAAGTCATCATACTCTTCCAACACCATAGGAAATTGAGAGATCAAATAATACACTGATCAAAGGGCCATATTAATAAACTGATAATAAATCAGTTGTATCCTCCTACACATGTTCTCAACCTGCACTGATTGGGATCCCTTCTCTCCAAAAAAATAAATTTTCATCCCTCTAACTCATATACACTATAACCCCCACTGGTAATAGTCATATTGGGAATTAATGTTATGAAATCAGTCCTCATTGAGGAAAACATCATAAGGCCTCACCACCAACTATATAAATATTCCACATGAGGCTCTCTCTCCTCTCAAAGTCAGGTCACACTATTGGTAGAAGTGTGTGATCATTGATCCTCCTCTACAAGAGCCTCCAAACATAAGGGTCAAGTAAAAAGGGCTCAGTTATCACTAATAAGACTCAAAAAATGGATGAATTTAGGGAATATTCTTGTGAATATGTACTAAAACTATAGCTCGGGTAGAGAATACATAGGTCACACCACAAAACACACTCAGAGCCTCTAGGTCATAATCCCCTACTGCATGAATCCATCATTCCCTCTATTTACCTATTCTCCACAACCAGGGATTTCTATTACACCTTTTCACATTAAACAACCTAAAACATACAATTCAAAGGAACCCATCATTTATATATTGACACTATTCACTTTGGGTGGCACTGACTCACCTGCATGGTTTTAAATAACATCACATGAACATGTCTTAGTGGGGGGAGTTATTAGAGTTGGTCCCCTATAACCAAATTTTGTTTACTTTATGATAAAATGTATTTATAGTTTTGAATATTAATAAAATCCTTATCACATTATGATTTTTCTTCTGTGTAACATAGTATGTGATAATGTTCTAGGAGTAGTTATCACGTGAAAAGGTCATAGTAGTTCCCCCACTATGATGAGAACACATACGTGATACGATGTTATTATTAAATATATATTCTATAGTTGTAATGTATCTTTTGAGGGACATAAATGACATATTATATTAGGGTAGGAGACTCATAGGACTTTGATGCACATTCTTAGGGTGTACGCCCTTGGTAATATCTAGTATAGGACATTATGAGAATGAGACCAGCCAGTAAGAAATCCACCTTTATATGTGTCATTGGATGATCCTATCTAAAAACATGTGTATTTATCCTTAGACTTTAATATTATTATTAATCTATATTATGAGTCATGTACTTTGATGTATTGATGAAAATCGCGACATCATATGTTCTCATTGAGGTAGGATACGTTGGGTATGTTAAGAGTAATATTGCATCAATAAATAATGAGAGAAAAGATTTTTACATTATATTATTTAATAGAAATTGATATCTAGGGACCCTTTATGGAAATTATATAACATAAATAAATATATGGACATGGAAATTTATAGGAAAGCTTGATTTCTAGAAAGTCAAAGAAAGATACATCGAGCACATAGGTTGATGGCACTAGCATGAAACCTTCTTTATAAGAGACATCATGTTTTTGCGACATTAACTTATTTATCTATGTGTTCCATGGTGTGTTTCTATATGATAACCTTGGAATTTGGCTACTTTTCCTAATTCCACTCAGAAAGAGGCCAAAAGGGCCACACACTAAGTGTATCCAGAATCTCAGTTAAATAATATATTATTATTTATTATTTAACAATTTGAATAAATATTATTCCTTTATGTGGTTTAATAATTAGTCATATATGCTTTATTTCATATATTCCATCACTAGTTATTCGAGAGAATATTATGTGACTACAATATTTAATAAATATTTATTTTCTATTTTGTTAATATAATATTTATTTTTTTATTGGAGAATAATGTGGTGATATTTATCTATTAAATAAATAGTCATTATTCAAGGATCGATAAATATTGTGGAGGAATTTTGGGCCAAGTTTTTAGGTCCGGTGATAAATAATATATATTGAATATTATTTTATCAATTAATATTTAATTCAATTCATAAGTTAATCACATGTTCAAGAAATAAAATTATTATTATTATTTTGACCTAGGGTTTCATAAGGGATTAAATAAATATTAAAGGGAACTTGTGAAAATATTTATTTCTAAAACCTAATGGTATTTAAACCTAATTATATTATTTTTTTAGACATCCAATTCATTTGTTTGTTATGCACAAAAAATCTAGAGAATCCTCTTGAAGACCTAGAGATCTCCCTTTTCCAAGAATGCTCCCAAGAATAGAGATCTATCTTTCTCCACCTCCCACTCTTGAGTCTAGATAGATCAAGGAGAACACTTTAGAAGAAATTATCATGGAGATAAAAGGATAATGATGCAAGTGATAGGATATATCATGATTGAACCTAGAGATTCCAATGGCGATGTTTGAAGATTTGTGGAACACATGTGGATCACCACTAGTGGGAATATGCTCTTGATTCCTATAACACAATGATGGAAAAACATATATCTATTGTCAAATCCATCAATGAAGAAATAATTCTCACAAGGTAATTCATTAAATAATTAAATTAATTATAAATAATATGTTATGATTCTGAACTTGGTTCCAGCATTTTATCCCTTGTTTTTTTTTCTTTGATTCAATTCCATTGATCACAATATTTATAGTTGTGTAAATTTTGGATTGATCATCGATTGTGACCAAAAGAAAAGTTGGGAATAACCTATAACACGCTTCCACTGTGTGAGGAACCTTCAATTGGTATTAGATCGATCACATAATTGTTTATAATTACAAATATCTTTGATTAATTTACTCATTTTTTATTTAGTTATCAATACAAGTTTAATCATTCTTTTAATATGAACTATGAGATTTGTTTCTTCCTCTTTCATTTCTCGTAGATCTAATCAAAATGATTGATTTTTTGAATGAAATAAAATTAAAGATCTCATCTGGAGGTGATGACGATTATGGAAAGATAACACAAGAGTAAGCACCATGTAACTAGAGTTATACACTATGTACTAGTGTTTAATATATGAGGAATTAATTTAGAATTAATTTAAACTATATACATTTAATACACACGGTGAATTTAATTTCTTACACCGCATATTGAATTGGATACCCTGGTTCACGGTTATCCAGAGTACATGTTGTGTAGCCCACATACACAATATGTTGTCCTTTAAGTCACAGAAATTCCATGTATTTCCATACATCGCCTACCTAACCAGTGATTGTGTATCTCATAGAACACACTCTATGTATCCCTTTTTACACGTCATGTAATCCAATTTTTTCAAGGCATGGCTTACACATCGAGTCCCTAGGAATGTACCTCAGATAGATGATGAGAAATATACACACCATGTAGATCACCTATACACGCTTTTTACTTATAACAAATTGTGTAGGATTAAAAATAATTTATTATACTGTGTAAACCTTATCGACATGTTATTGTGTGTGGTCATTAAAATGATATGAAATTCCATGTGATGGGTTTTAATATATATATATATATGTGTGTGTGTGTGTGTTTAATTAATTTCTATATAATGTTCATATCTGCATATCATGTATGATTTATATTATAGTTATTACTATATGTGCATTAAAGCATCACACATGATAGAAAAATTATTTAATTCATGTAATCATTAAGTTGATAGTACACATTATTAAAGTATGTGATAATTCATGTATGTCATATGCCACAAGAGTAAAAAATATATGAGTATAATATATATTATGTAGATTCATATGGGTATTCATCGTGTTACCTCCAAGGTATATTTATGTACACAATTAATTTTAAATAAATTAATTTAATTTGTTTAAAATTATGATGGATAAAAATATCATGGAAATATGATGAGAATTAAGATGAAATAAATTTATTAATTAAAGAAGATAATTAATTGATTCGAGTGTGATTTATCTTAAATAAAAATGATAAAGAATTTAATTTTTTTTTATTAAATGCATAATTTGTTGCATATATGTGGATGATCATGAGCATAGACTAGACCTTTGTATGTGATTGGTTTCCTTTTAATTTATTATTAAATTAAATTTGTGGTATGTGTGTCATCTCTCATCTCATTATGTATAGGACTATGTTCCCATGGTTTCTTGTCAGGTCCACAAGGCTGAATACCCTGAGAGGGGGGGTGAATCAGGGTATGACTAATTGAAAATTAACGCCCGTTCTGATCTTGTTTTGTTGTTAAGAAAAACACTCTTATCTCTCTTTCCTATTGCACAAAGTAAATAGAAAGTAAAGCATGCACAGGACACAACAATTTTACTTGGTTCACCGCAAAGGGCTACGTCTAAGGAGCATACGCCGACAAGTTGTCGGTCATACCAATTCCACTAAACTTCACTAGTTGTGGATTACAATGTTCAGGCTAGATCACTTCTATGCCCAGGCTCACTACCTTTACAATGTTTAGGGTTAGCTCACTGATTCCCCAAGGGTCACTCCCTGTTTCTCTCTCCCTGGCTCACTGCCGGTGGAGAGGATCACCTTCTTTCTCTTCCTTTTCTCACTTCTCTTGGAAGGAAACCACTCACAGTTTATAGACCTTTAGGTCTCTTCATTTGTATGAAAGAATGCATCTTCCTCTTTATGTATATTCTCTATTGAAGTACAAATTTTACCCGTAGATGAATATCTCTTTGTACCGAAGGTATCGGGCAAACTTCCAGCTTCCACACAGCCCGAAAATCACTACTAGAAATAAACCTTACTTGGAGTTCAAGTCAATCTCAGCGCGCAAGTATCAGCACGCAAGTCACAACGAGCACTCAAGTCCTCCTCAGACACTTGCACGGCACAAGATTCCTCAACTCCAAACTTGCGCGACTCACTTCCTTTTACGCCCAATCCAATATTGGCGCGCAACTTCCAACAATCGCCCTTCTTCAAATATGGCGTGCAAGACCCACTTCCGTGACACACCACCACATGCGCGACCACCACACCTGCGAGATAGGAGCTCTGAATATTCAAAGTGTTGAACTCCGGTAAAGAATGAAGAGGGTTGGTCTAGTATTTATAGGCAAATTGACCACCCTGCGCGACGGCGCGCAAGTCACCTGCGTGACCCAATCTTGGCGTGCAAGTCTTCTGTCCTCCTAGACACTTGCGCGACCAACTCCCAAACTTGAACGAACCTATTTCCTTTGCCATATTTTGATCTTCTGATCTTGAAAACATATGGCGCACAAGTTTCCTATACTTCAAGTCCTCGGCACGCAAGTCCCTTGTATATGTTCTTCTTGTACCGCCTCCAGATTGTCCATTCCATTATCGACGTTCGTGAATCAAGAATCGATCGTTGACCATAGCTCTTGAACTCGACATTCCACCATGAAACCCCCTTTGTCAAAAAAATTGTATGTCATAGTTTTCATTGTCAACAATCACAACACAGATTTTCACTTTGTCAACAAACACAATCACCTCAAAAATACTTCAATGATGCCGTGAGGGATTTTTGCCCAACAATCTCCCCCTTTGGGTTTGTTGACAACTTTTCCATAAAAATATGCATCATTAATTCTTCAACCACTATTCACCTTTTGTGATTCTGATAGCGATCAAGGATTTACTCAACGCATACCTTAATCCCACATGAGCAATGCTCGGCGTGAGAAACAAGAGTAAATGAAAAGTTCATCAATGAATCACTTCATCTCTGACTCCCACTGTTGACACCAAACTGATACCAATTTGTACTAAACTGATACCAATTGTTGAAGGACTTGTTGGAAGACCAATGTTTGGTTTGGAAAAATTCTTACCACTCTCCAACACCACTCTTATGCTTTTATCATGATCCTCAGCTGTCGTGATATCTATTCTTTGATCGATCACTTCTAGCATCATCATATTTTATACACTCCCCCTTTCTGCTCATAGCTTCAACACCTCTTTATCCCTATTTCCTGTGTTGTCCAAGCTAAGCTCTGGCTAAGCACGTTCAACTAGCTTCAACTCCCCCTATCTGGCTGCTCCACTTGTCAGCTTCTCCCCATATCATTCATGATTTATCAAATCTCCACATTGTCTCCCCCTTGAAAAATCACTATTTTCTCCCCCTTTGTCAATGAACCCAAAGGACACTCCTTTGTAGTCTGTAACATAGTAGAGAACACAAATCAGTACATTAGGGAAAAATACATCATACCTCGGGGAGAGGGGGAGGTGGTTCCACATACACACTATTTCAAGTGCAGGGAATCGACTGAACTCCCAGAGCTAGTCGATGCCTCTCAAAAGCTTCCTTGGGTAAGGCCTTTGTCTCCAACTTCACGATTCCCTGCTCAACCTTCTCCTTGATAAAATGATACTTTATCTCAATGTGATTTTTCCTTGAGTGATGGATGGGATTTTTTCTAAGATTTATAGCACTTGAGTTATCACACTGGATTCCGATTGGAGACTTCACTTCAACTCCCATATCTTCAAGCTACTGCTTCATCCACAATAACTGTGTGCATGCTTGAGTGGCCGCAATATACTCATCTTCTGCAGTGCTCAATGAAATGCAATCTTGATTCTTACTTAGCCAAGAAATACACAATACACCAAGATATAATGCACCACCTGACGTTGATTTTCTATCATCTGCTGAACCGGCCCAGTCTGCATCAGTATATCCCAATAACTTTGTATGATATTTGTCAGTATATGTCAAGCTGAAATCCATTGTGCCCTGGATATACCGAAGTATTCTTTTCATAGCAAGCATGTGGCTTTCCTTGGGATTACTCTGATATCTCACTACTTGGCATGTGGTAAAAACAATATCAGGCCTTGTTGCGGTTAAGTACAATAGACTTCCAATGATTTGCCTGTATTATGTGATATTAACTGTCTTGCCATCCTCATCTTTTGATAATTTCATCTGGGTAGCAACCGGAGTCTTGATCTCCTTGGAATTTTCCATTACAAACCTTCTCAGGACCTCCTTGGCATATTTAGATTGAGAAATGAATGTTCCATTCCTTCCTTGTGTCACCTGTAGACCAAGGAAAAACGTTAGCTCTCCAATCATTGACATTTCAAACTCATTTTTCATGTATTAGAAAAACTGTCTGCACTGAGCTTCTTCTGATCCACCAAATATTATTTCATTGACATAAACCAACACCATCATCCTTTGATTACTTTCATTGCTGAAATAAAGATTGTAATCAACTCCCCTACGCTGAAAACCAAGCTTCTTTAAGTACTGATCAAGTCTTGAGTACCATGCCCTTGGTGCTTGTTTCAGCCCATACAATGTCTTCTTCAGCCTGCAAACTTTTTTTGCATCCTCATGAATGAGAAAACCATATGGATGCTCAATATTCACCTCTTCTTCCAGAACCCCATTCAAGAATGCAGATTTAACATCCATCTGGAACACTTTGAACTTTCTTTTCACTGCTATGTACAAAAATAATCTAATTGTTTCCAGCCTTACAACCGGTGAAAATGTCTCATCTATATCTATTCCCTCTATCTGGGAGTATCCCTTGTACACTAGCCGTGATTTGTTTCGAATCACATTTCCATATTCAATCATCTTGTTGCGATAGACCCATTTAGTCCCAATGAAATTCTTATCTGCTGGCCTCGAAACAATCTCTCATGTCAGGTTCTTCTCAATCTGATCAAGCTCTTCATTCATAGCCTGAACCCATTTTTCATCTTCAGCTGCATTGGAAATACATTTCGGCTCTACCTGATACAAAAATGATGTTTGTTGTAACGATTTCATTCTTCGAGTCTGAACTAGAGCTGTCTGATCACCAATGATATTCTACCTATCAATTTCATCTCGACTCTTTGGCTTCCATGTAAACACAGACTTGACACTTTCTTGTTCATCATCAGTGTCTTCTTCTAAGTCAGCCTCTGTCACTTCTACTCCCCCTGTGTTGCTTACCTCACCATCACTTTCATCTAGGAACTATTCACTGGATCATTGAGTATTTTGTTCATTTTCAACTATAGTGACATCATTGCTCTCAACAATTTTTTCCATCCTCTTGGTGAAGCATTTATATGCTTTTCTTTTCCCTGAGTAGCCAAGGAATATCTCCTCATCTCCTCGTGCCTCAAACTTCCTGTGATTTTCTTTTTTGAGAATGAAACACTTACTTCCAAAGATTCGAAAGTATTTCAGCGTTGGCTTCTTTCCGTACCACAGTTCATACGGAGTCTTCCCTTACTTCAGACACAACAGAGACCTGTTCGAAACATAGACCGATGTCAAAACTGCTTCCTTCCAAAATTTCTTTGGTAGGTATTTATCAATAAGCATCGTTATAGCCATGTTTTTGATGATTCAATTTCTCCTTTAAACCACTCCATTCTGTTGGGGAGTTCTCACTGATGAAACTTGATGTATTATCCCGTGTTTCTCAAGATATTCTTCTACTTTACTGTTTGTGAATTCTGTACCGTTATCTGTACGGAACTTCAAAATTTTCTTCCCAAGCATCTTTTCTTATTCCCTCTTATACTGCTTTATGCAACTGAACACCTCTGTCTTATGGGTAACAACAAATACCCAAGACATTCTGCTATAATCATCAATGAAAAGAACATAGTACCTTTTCCCATTTATAGCTCATGGTGAGATAGGTCCACATACATCAGCATGCACCAATTCAAGCACTCTAGTTGATTTCTGTTCCTTTGTCTTGTATGTCTTTCTGATAATATTCCCTTGTTGGAAAGCATCACACGTATGAGTGCGATCACGTGATAGTTTGGGAAGGTATCTAGCAGCATCACACTTTACCAGATCTTCCATAGATAGTTAGAATAGATGACCAAGTCTCTTATGCCACAACTGGTTTTCTTCCTCTCTGGATAAGAGACACATATCTTCTTCTCCACTTACAAGGTAGAGATTCCCTTTGGTCCTTTTTCCCTGCAGAAAAACTGCCCCATCTTTTCCCGTGATAGTATATGTCTTCTTGGTGAACCATATAGAATGTCTAGAGTCACACAATTGACTGACACTGAGCAAATTATGACTGAGACCTTCTACAACCAAGACATCAGCACGTCTGATTTCTTTTCCCCCAAACCTAGCCTTTCCTAATCAAATTATCTTCAGGCCTTCATCATTTCCAAACTTTACTACTCCTTATTTTTCATATTTTATACCTATAACCA
The DNA here is from genome assembly GCA_963277665.1 of Viscum album. NCBI lineage: Eukaryota > Viridiplantae > Streptophyta > Magnoliopsida > Santalales > Viscaceae > Viscum > Viscum album. The sequence goes on along the minus strand of OY728134.1, from coordinate 1,101,242,846 downwards.
GATCCTTGTTGCCTGTCATGTGATACTTACAACCACTATCAAGAATCCACACACCAGAACGATCTGATGCTTTAAGGGCAATTTCAGCAACTACTGCCTTCTATGTTCTCTTCTTCTTGGTCCATATTTTTGTCTCCATACTTGGTATAAATTGAGACTCATGATCATTCTCAGAGTATGACGGACCATCTTCATCTTGCAGAGCTGAAAATCTGTTCTGAACTTTTAACTCTCTTGTCGGTTTATTGATCTACTGCTTGTGAACAATTCGATTCTGCTTTGGAACATTTCTCTGAATGGTCGATGTGTAGTACCTAGCCATGTGTCCAAATACTCCGCACCAAAAACAGTGTCCTTCAAAATATGTTCTGGAAAACCGTTCTCTGTTTGGCTGCCATCTCTATTCATGTTCCCTTCTATATCTCTTGGCTATGGAACACACATACTGTGAATATCCCATTTTCCCACAGCAATAACACCTGATATAGGATAAATTCCTTCATGATACTTCAGCACTATGATTTTTCCTTTGGGATCTCTGAATATTCTGATTCTGTTTTGTGCCCAAATCAACCTTCAATTTCAGGATGGTTGCTTGCGGTCTGACTGCAATTGTCACAGATTTTTGTTCCTGATTTATCCCTAAAACGACCTTAACATCTGAGCTCAATTGCTGCTTCTTCCCTGCTGAACTACTAGGCTCCTCTTTCAACTTCTCTGTCTTTTGAATGGCCTTCTTTTCTGATATCACATTGGGGGTCAAGAGTTTTTCTTGATCCTTAATTTTTTGTCATAGACTGACCACTTCTTTTTCAAGCTCTTTAATACATCTGTCCTGGTCCTTTCCTGTGTTACTCAAACAATCAATTTCCTTTATTTTTTCCTCAATTTTAATCTTATACTCAAACAATATTTTATGATCTCTCTGGTGTTGAGGATTTTAGTCTTTCAATTTCTTCTAATATCTCAGACTTTTCTTCATCCTATTGTTGCATATAGAGTTTGGCATCACGAACCACTTTATTGGCTTTCTTCGTTTTGTCTCTCCAAACATCTATCTCCTCAAGAGCTACTTCCAATTCGGCTTCCATATCAACTCTCCCTTAAATTTCTTCTTCTTCTTCAGCGTTAGCTTCTTCCTTTTTCTAAGAACTACCAACAATCTCCACCAAGGAATTTACCCCATGATCTTTGCAATTTTGTATTTCCTCAACCTCAGACTCATCTAAACTTTCAAATTCTTGTGAAAGAATATTCTTTTTCTTGAAGAAATTTCTCTTGAATTGCTTCTTCCCTTTCACAAACGTTGAAATCTTCTTCTTGGGAATTTCAACTTCATCATCATCATCATCGTTATCTTGAAATTTCTTGGGGCATCTTGCCACAAGATGACCAACCTTTCCACATCAAAAGCATGCTAGTGGAAGTTTACCTTTAAACTTTCCTCTTCCTCTTTGTAGATTTGAAGAAAGGAATGACATCACCTCATCTGTCTCTTCTTCTTTATTAGAATCTTCAATGGTGAGTTTCTTCATGGCCTTGAATGCCACCTCTTTGGATTTCCCCTTTTCCACAGTCTTGTTATCATCGTTTCTCATTTCATATGCAACAAGAGTGTTGTGCAGGTTATCCAATGTCAGTTCTTTTGGATCTTTATCTTCCAAAATAGAAACTTTCGGATTGAATCGAGGTGGAAGTTTTCTCAATATGCGCTTCACAATTTTTATATCTTCGATAATTTCTCCAAGACCCTGCATATCTTCCACAACAATATTTACCCTGTCAAAAAATTCATCAACAGACTCATTCAGGTTCATCTTCTGATCTTCATACTTATTCCACAACACTTGCAGCTTTGCCTCTCTGACCTTTGTATCTCCTTCATATATATTCAATAGCTTTTCCCACATGGAACGTGATGTTTTGCATGACATCACCTTTGTATATATAGGATTGTATAGGGCTCCCCCTAAGGCATTAATTGCTTTGGCATCTGCATCCAACTCTCTATGTTCATCTTCTGATAATGCACCACTATTAATATCAGTTGTTACGCCATACATTGCTGTTGTGAATACATCCATTCCCAAAGATCGTAAGTAGTGTTGCATCTGATTATTCCATAGCTGAAAGTTGTTCCCGTCGAAGATCAGAATCCCTTTATAATTGGTGACCTCCATTGAGAGAAGAACAAATATCAACCTTTCCCTCTGATACCAATTGTCAGGTCCACAAGGCTAAATACCCTGAGAGGGGGGGTGAATCAGGGTATGACTAATTGAAAATTAAAACCCATTATGATCTTGTTTTGATGTTAAGAAAAAAACTCTTCTCTCTCTTTCCTGTTGCACAAAGTAAATAGAAAGTAAAGCATACACAGGACACATCAATTTTACTTGGTTCACCGCAAAGGGCTACGTCCAAGGAGCATACGCCGACAATTTTTCGGTCGTACCAATTCCACTAAACTTCACTAGTTGTGGATTACAATGTTCGGGCTAGATCACTTCTATGCCCAGGCTCACTGCCTTTACAATGTTTAGGGTCATCTCACTGCTTCCCCAAGGGTCACTCCCTGTTTCTCTCTCTCTAGCTCACTACCGGTGGAGAGGATCACCTTCTTTCTCTTCCTTTTCTCACTTCTCTTGGAAGGAAACCACTCACAGTTTATAGACCTGTAGGTATTTTCATTTGCATGAAAGAATGCATCTTCCTCTTTATGTAGATGCTCTATTAAAGTACAACTTTCACCCGTAGATGAATATCTCTTTGCACCGAAGGTATCGGGAAAACTTCCAGCTTCCACACAGCCCAAAAATCACTGTTGGAAATAAACCTTACTTGGCGCACAAGTCAATATCGGCGCGCAAGTATCGGCACGCAAGTCACAATGGGTGTGCAAGTCCTCCTCAGACACTTGCACGGCACAAGCTTCCTCAACTCCAAAATTACGTGACTCACTTCCTTTTATGCCCAATCCAATATTGGCGTGCAACTGCCAACAATCGCTCTTCTTCAAATCTGGCACGCAAGACCCACTTGTGCGACACACCACCACTTGTGCGACCACCACACCTGCGCGATGGGAGCTCTGAATCTTAAAATTGTTGAACTCTGGTAAATAATGAAGAGGGGTGGTCCAGTATTTATAGGCAAATTGACCACCCTGTGCGACGGCGCGCAAGTCACCTGCATGACCCAGTCTCGGCGCGCAAGTCTTCTGTCCTCCTAGACACTTGTGTAACCAACTCCCAAACTTGCACGAACCTATTTCCTTTTCCATATTTTGATCTTCTGATATTGAAAAACATATGGCGCACAATTTTATTATACTCCAAGTCCTCGGCACGCAAATACCTTGTATATGTTCTTCTTGTACCACCTCCAGATCATCCATTCCATTATCGAAGTTCTTGAATCAAGCATGGATCGTTGACCACATCTCTTGAACTCGACATTCCACCATGAAACCCCCTTTGTCAAAAAAATTGTATGTCATGGTTTTCATTATTAACAATCACAACACAGATTTTCACTTTGTCAACAAACACAATCACCTCAAAAATACTTCAATGATTCCGTGAGGGATTTTTTCCCAACATTTCTTTTATGTAATCCACTTGTTTACCTCACCTATGTCTAAGTAAATGCATATGTAATGGATGTATCTCCCAATCTAGTGGAGGTGGTTCAAGTTTGGATCATAGGTGAAACCAATCCAAGATAGGTACATAGGTAGACAGGTGGAAAGCTGTAACACAAACCTTAATTGGTTCAAGGTGTTTTTCCCCTAGGTCGATGGTTGGTTTATCATCCACTAGATAAACTAACCATTAGTAAAATATCATGATCATACTGTTTTATTATTTTATTTCTGTCAATCGACATGGTTATTTCAATATGGACCTTTTGTCATGATCACATGAATTAATGGATTAACAAGCATGAAATATGAAACTAAAATAAATTGGCTTATGCATAAATATTATCTAAGACATGGTTAATTACTTAAGAAAATATACTTAATATTAAAAATCATATAATAAATATAATAATTTGAAATTTACACATAAAATGATAATTCCCTCAATAATATATATTAATTCTATATAGTCTTCCACTACATCAGTTAAAATTGAACCATGGTTCAAAGTTCTTGACCATCCAAAGTTGGGGTGCTTATCAATAAATTTTAACATAAAATTTTAGGTTAAATTAACTTATTTCAAATCAAGGGTTGACTTATAAAGAAGATCTTGGTGTAACTAAGAGTAAAGGGTTGAGGAAATACAATTTAAAGGTTTCAGAATTAGGGATTCCACTCAATAGATCAAGGAACTATGAGTTAATATAGTTGGCGTTAGGAATGGATACCTAAATCCATTAAAGTTTCCTGACTAACCAAATTTGGGGTAATAAGGAGGGAGATATGGATCCTTGTCAGTAGAAAGTCTAAGTAATAGTATATTCTAAAGCCAATGGTGAGGTATATTGGGTTTTGATAAAATATTGTTAGATTAATAAATATAATATTTATTTATTTGTCTAAATTTTATCAGATAAAGTACTAAAATTTTTTTCATATTGTTTTTAGAAACATAAATAACGTGAATTAAAAAATACCATTGTGGTTCATGCTTAATAAGGATAGCCTTGTCATTGGAGAAAAAATTCCAATAGTTTCAAAGGCGCTTATGAGTTATCATTCACCATGAAAGGAAATTGTATGTGCTGGAAGAACCAATTTCTGATGCGCTTGGAAATTAATCTAGTGATGAACATTTCTCTCTCTATGAGAAAAATTTGAACGATTCTATATATATTCAGTGTTTAATGTTATCATCCATGACCAATAAAATTTTTAAGAAATATAAGGACATGGATAAATATAGCATGATGTCTAACCTTCGATATCTCTATCAAGAGAAGGATGTACGAGATCTCCAATGTTTTGTTTATAAATAATCCTATAGATTCTATTCCATTTGGGCCTCTTGTAGTCAATATTAATGGATATATTGAATTCTTATACATCTTAGAGACTAAATTCTCAGATGATTTGCAAATAGATCTCATAATTTCATCACTACCCAAGACCTTCTCCAGTTTTATTGTTAATTATAATATGAGAAATAGTGAAAATATTCATTCAAAACTTCTTACTTTGATTCAAAAAGTAGATAAGTACATGGGGTGTGACAAGCCAGTGGTCTTTATAGTGAATACGAAAAATAAGAATAATGAAATGGGGTTGAATACTCACAACAACTCTAAATCTCTTTATAATTATCCTTCCAAGAAGAGAAAGATCCAAAGGTAGGGAATGGAAAATGAGGTGTTTTGTTTTTCATAAGGAAAATATGGATAGTGTAATAGGAACTACACCTAGAAGCAAGGGGAATCTAAAGGTGCATTCCTTATCAAATGTAATCTTTCAATATCTACATATTGTGTAATATATACAGCTTTTGGTGCTCACATATGTATCCAAATATATGAACTAAGTAGATTATGAAAGATTTCTAGAGGATAGGTGGATATGAGAGTTGTTAATGGTGTGAGGATTGATACTCTAGCCATTGGTGACTACCACCTTTCATTGCCATCAAGAATGATTTTGGTTTTAAATTTTTTTTATTATGTATCAATTGTTACTAAGAACATAATTTTTGTATCATTCCTTGATGTAGATGGGTTATTTTCAACTTTGGAAATATAAGTTGTTTATTTTATAAATACAACATATGTTATGGTATTTCACATTTAAATAATGGCCTTTATGTATTAAATTATGAAAACCAAGTATTGGAAATTAATAATGGATCATGTTCACATGACTTATATAACACCTTATTATGGAATCACCATTTGGGAAATGTAAATGAGAAGAATTTTACAAAGCTCTATTAAGATTTTTATTTAGACTCTTCTAATATAAAACTGCTTGATAGATTCAATGCTTGTTTATAAGGAAAAATGACCAAACATCCATTCGGTAGATAGGGTGAAAGGGCCAAAAATATTCTAGGATTAGTATACACTGATGTGTATGGACCATTTCTAGTAGAAGCTAGAGGTGGGTATTATTACTTCATAACTTTTATTGATGGCTTTAGTAGATACGGTTATGTCTACTTGATGAGGTATAAGTCCAAGTACATTGATAAATTCAAGGAATTCAAGAATTAAGTAGAGAATCAACTTAGAAAGAAGATAAAGAATATTTAATCAAATCAAGATGGTGAATATCTTAACCAAGAGTTTATTAAATTCTTACTAGAGTTTGGGATTCTATCTCAACTCAATCCACCTTCCACACTACATTGGAATGGTTTTAGTGAAAGGTGGAAATAAACCTTTTTAGAAATCGTATGGTTTATAATGAGTCATTCAGATCTTCCATTATTCTTTTGGGGATATGCATTGCAAACTGCAACTGAAACATTAAATAGAGTACCAACTAAAGTTAAAAACAAAATTCTCTTCAAGTTATGGAGTGGAAAAAACTTGTTTGGTCACATAAATGTGTATGGGTTTGTGATTTGTTTTTTAAGGCCTTCTTAGGCAACAAACTAGTACCCCATGGAACAAAGTGTATATTTATATGGGATCCCATAGAAACAAAGGTATACAGTCAATAAAACCCCTCAAACAATAAAGTAATTATCACCAGATAATCCATATTTCTTAAGAGGGAGCACATCTTCAAAAATGATAGTGGGAGAAAGATTGACTTCGATGAAGTTGATGCTCAAGATACACAAGAGTTGGTATATGAACATATTCCATAGGTCCCCAAGGAATAATTAGTTATTGAAACACAAGTAATACATATGAGAACAAGATAAGTAAGAGTAATAGATAGATATGGTTTTTTAGTCACCAAATATGGTGACTCATTATTGGTTGATAATGATGAACTTATCTCCTACAAAGAGGGGGTAGAGAGCTCAAAATCTAAAAGATAGAAAGAATCCATGATTTCTGAAATGGATTCCATATATCAAAACCATGTTTGGGTCTTGGTTGATGTGCCAGATGATGTAAATAATATAGGGTGTAAATGGGTATTCAAGAGAAAACTGGACATGGAAGGTAAAGTAAATACATATAAAACTAGTCTAGTAGATAAAGGGTTTAAAAAACATCAAATAATTGACTATTATGAAACCTTTTTACTATTTTCCTTATTTAAATCCATCAAAATTCTACTTGTTATATCAGCTTACCGTGACTATAAGATTTGGCATATGGATGTCAAAACTGCTTTCCCTCTTTAGAACATTCAGTACGATGTCTATATAACACAACTAGAAGGGTTTTTTACTCTAAGTGAATCCAAAATGATTTTTAAGTTTCTTATATTTATTTATGGATTTAATAAAAAATCCATTTCATGGAAAATTTGATTTGGTGAAGCTAAAAATAATTTGGTTTCATTAAAAATGAATGTGATACATGTTTTCACAAGTGGTTTAGTGTAAATTTAGTCATTATCCTAGTATTATATGTTTATAACATATCACTTATTGGAAATGAAATACCAATCTTACAGTCTTTTGAGGATTGTTTAAACAAGTGTTTCTCTATGAAATACATGGGTGAATAATCCTATATTTTAGGGATCAAGATCATTCATGGTAGATCCAAGAGGATTATTCGACTAATTCAAAGTATATACATTGATCAGATACTTAAGAGATTTAGTATAGAACAATCCAAGATTATATTAGTTCTAGTGCCACATGGTTTACATATTTCTATGAAAATGTGTCCTCAGACACAACAAAATAAAGAGATGATAATTAATATCTCATACACTTCAGTGATGGGATTAATCATGTATGTCATGTTATGCACTAGACTTGATGTTTCCTACACAATGTTCATGTTAGGAAGATATCAAGATGATCTATAAGAATAACATTGGTCTTCTATTAAGTCTATCCTTAAGTATTTGAGAAGAACTAAGGATATGTTCCTGGTGTATGGATGAGATAAGGAGCTGGTCATCAGAGGTTATAATGATGCTAGTTATTTGAAAGATAACAATTATATGAAGTCATAGTCAATATATATTTTCTATCTGAATGAAGGAGTTATGAGATAGAAGAGTTCAAAGCAACCAGTTTTCACTAATTTTATAGAGGAGTCTGAATATATAGTATCTTCTGAGGAATCCAAGGTATCCATTTGGATACGAAAAATTTTCCTAGATCTTGATGTGATACCTAGAATTTAATATCATATCACATTATATTGTGAGAATATTACAGCAGTGGATCTTGTAAAAGAGACAAGGTAACACCAACAGTCAAAGCATATACTCTATAAGTATAACCACTTGAGGGATTTTTATCAAAGGGGTGATGTTTTAGTAAGTAGAGTACCCACATAAAGGAATATGGTGGACCCCTTGACTAAAGGCCCATCTCAGCAGTAGCATAAGTATTATGTGAGACCTAGTAGACTGAAGTTTGTTATGAGTTGCCTCTATTTCAAGTGTGAGCCTATTGAATTTGGTTCCCTAGAACAAATTCTCTATAATTTTTGATAACCTATATTCATAGTTTTTAATATTAATAACCTCCTTATCACATTATTATTGTTCTTTTACATAACATAGTATGTGATAATATCCTAAGAGTATCTATCACACTAAAAGGTCATAGAATTTCTCCGGTATGATGAAAACATAGAAGTACTATGACACTATTATTAAATATATGTTTTATAGATATATTATATCATTTGAGGGACACAAATGATACATGCTATTAGGTGTAGATACTCATAGAAATTTGAGGAACCTTCTCATGGTGTACACCCTTAGTAATATCCAGTGTAGGATATTATTAGAATGAGACCCTCAAGTAAAAAATCCACATTTATATGTTTCATTGGATGTTCCTATTTTGGGATGTGTGTATTGATCCTTATAATTTAATATTTTTATTAATGATTATTATTAGTTTCATGCTTTAATGTATTGATCAAAACTATGACGACATATGTCTATAGCGAGGTAGGATATGTTGGATATTCCATGAGTAATATTGCATTAATAAATAATGTGAGAAATGATTTTCCCCTTCTGTTATTTAATAGAAATTTATATATTAAGCGCTTTTATGGAAATTATATAGGCTAAATTAATCCATTCCCATTGTGTTTTATAGGAAAGTTTGATTTTTGAAAAGTTAAAGAAAGTGATATTGAGAACATAGGTTGATAGCACTAGCATACAACCTTCTTGATTAGATATATTGTGATAAATGGGTTATATTACATAGTGATCATCTATATGAGGTATTATTTCATTAATACATTAACATATTTCTCTATGGGATCCTTGGCATGTTTTTAGATGCTAACCTTGTTCTTTAGGCTACTTCGCCTAATGCCAATGAGAAAGAGGCCTAGAGGGTCACTGATTAGCCACTAAATGAGGTTAATATTCATTGTTAATATACATAATATTCATGTTCTTTATTATTCATAAACACCATTTTAGTGCATTTTACACTTTGAACATCATTTCACATTATGATTGTAATACCTTCTTAAAATGCGCTATTATGAGCTACATTTTTTAACATCATTTGAAGTACCCAATGAGTCATCTGATTCTAAGGAATGTAATTATCAATATTTTAATTTGATATTTTGGTAACTATATTTACACATAAATGTGAACATTTTTCATTCAGGGATCAATGGATGATTCATAAACGATGATGGAGATATTTGGAGATTAGTGGAAGCAATTCTAGAGAAGGCAGATTGGACACCAGCCCACTTATGAGACTGTGGGGCCCAACATACAGGCCCAATGAATCCCAAATTTTGTGAGATGATATAAGAAATGTTGAGGAACAAATCACTCTTCAGTATATAATGATAATTCGGCCTTTATGGTGGTAATTAAGGTGGACCAAGTTAGAGATAAAATTCTTGGCCAGATTCTGCAGCCCAGAAAAATAGCCCACTAATTTGATCATAGATCGGAATACATAACTCCAAATGGGTCCCAATTTTACAGGCCCTTGTAAGACATCTGGAGCTCCATTTTATTCTTCTATGGCCCACTCTGATTCTGCCAACTAGAAGTTCATACAAACGCATCTGTTCGGTGGATGAAAGTTGGCTGCCACCTCAGGTCAAATGTGGAAAAGTCCAAATTCCACAAGCTTTCCACCACTTATGGCCGACCAAAATTAATTGAGATGCTTTGTACTGTTGGAGACTCGACCCAAGGGCTCAAAAATGCCTATTTAAGGCAGTTTTGTTGGAGGATTTAGGGATATTTGGTTCTTTGTTTCATTGTAGTGTTATGTTGCCGCTTTGTGTTTGTAATCGCATTTCTTCCTCATGTAAGTTGTTTAATTCACCTTAATTTCTTAATAAAAGTTCTTCATTTACTCTTATTCTGTTCTTCTACTTATCACTTTTATACCTTTGGTTCAAGGTGTGGATTTATTCACACCATACTTTGTGATATTTATCACACAACGGAGGAGTGATCTTTTTTTGTTGTTGTTTTTACTTTTTCAATTCCACCCTTGTAAGTATACTTCCCGCTTCCGTTGAAGACATGTAATCAATGGAGGGATAACTCCTTTATGGGTTGATCCAAGGGAGTAGCAAGGGGATGGATTTGATGTTATTTATCACTCCATTAATTTCTAATCACTTCTTTTAAATGAGATTTTTATTTGATGATTTTAAAACATCTCCATCGTCTTGTTGAATTTAAGGCCACACACTTCAAGTGCTAATACGAACCTTTACCTTGAAGTGCTCAAAAATTTAATCCTTCAAGTGTATAGGTGATTAGTATTAAAGGGTGTAGGCATTAAACCAGTAAGTGATGATGTTGTTTTATCTCCTTAAATGAACCCATCTCAAATATAAGAAATTGAAATCATTAAAAAGGAAATACGTCCAATCCACCCCGAGCGATAACCTAGAATCAACTCATTCTTTTAAGTTGAATTAACTAAAATCTATTAGATATCTTTCAAACCCATCCAAAATCAATCCAAGTTGGCCACTTCATAGCCGAAAAAAGTCCATAGAATGTACGTGTCTATAGGTTTCTTCTTAGGTCTCTGTGGATTCGATAACCCAAGCTAAACTACAAGGACCGTCTTACCTTCTTCTCTTTAGTAAATTTGAGCGAGAATCAGTCACACACTAAGTGTACCCAAAATCTAAGTTAAATAATACATTATTGTTTATTATTTTACAAGTGGAATAAATATTATCACCACATGTGGTTTAATAATTATTATTGTATTCTTGATTTCATATATTCGGTCACCAGTTATTCGAGGTAATATTATATGAGTGTAATATTTAATAGATATTTATTTTCTATTTATTGAAAATAATATTTATTTATTTATTAGAGAATAATGCATTGATATTTATTTATTAAATAAATATTCATTATTCAAGGCCCAATAAATATTATGAAGGAATGTAGGACTGGTTTATTAGGTCTAGTGAGAAAAAATAAATATTGAATATTATTTAATTAATTAATTTTTAATGTAATTTTTAATTTAAGAGATTTTCGAGGAATTATTATTATTATTATTATTATTATGACATGGTATTATTCAAGGGATTAAATAAATATTAAATTAAACTTGTAAAAATATTTATTTTTAAACCCTAGAGGTATTTAAACACAATTATATTATTTTCTTCGAGATCCAATTCATTTTTTTGTGCACTATGAATCCAGAGAATCCTCTCAAATAACTAGAGAGCTCCATTATCTAAAAACGGAGAGTGTTATTCCTCCACCTCCCACTCTCGATTCTAGATAGATCAATGAGAACACTTTGGAAGTGATTCTCTTGTAAATCAATGGATAATGATGCAAGTGATAGGATCTATCAGACTAGTACCCAGAGATTCCTACGATGATGTTTGGAGATTTTTTGAACACGTGTAGATCACTACTAGAGTGAATATTCTCTTGATTCCAAAAATGGAATACCAGAACAACATAGATCTGTTGTCATATCCATAAATGAAGAAATAATTCTCACAAGTTAATTCTTTAATTAATTATAAATAATATGTGATGATCCTATGCTTGGTTCTAATGTTCTATCCCTTGAATGGTTTTATTTTATTCAATTTCATTAATCATGACATTTATCATTGTGTAAATATCATATTTATCATCGATCATGAAAAAAAAAGAAAATTCGGGCACAAATCATCACACACTTCTACTGCATTAGGAATATTCAGAAGTGTCCCTCTTCCTTATGTACCCAATGTCATGTCAAAAATCACCAACACAGGGCTTTACTAATGCCCTACATCACCCTGGAGAAGTCTCATCTCCAAGATTTCTATTTAGAGGGGTCCTAACCAAGTGGGACACTCACACCAAAGGCTCAAGACGGTCCACTACTGCTTGATAAGGGGGGTTTGGCTCACCATATAACCTAGGAGATATCAATCTCTAAAACTCAATAAGTTCACTTGGCATAGGTGAATCATATTTTGGTACCACCAGAACCAACTTCTACTCAGCCTAATAGGGATCATCCACCCGAACCACCGAAGGTGTTTCAATATGCTACTAAATGGGTGGAGACATTTCTTGTTATCCACGTGGAGGGACTATCTCCTACCCAAGTCTATAAACTGAAGCCTCTTCACCAAGAGAATCATAATAAAAATCCCTCTATATAATCTAAGAAATATTTCATCATAGAAGCATCCAAAAATATCTAAGTTGCACAATAATAAAAATAGAAAATCTGAGGATACTACTTAGGAAGGAAATAGAAAACAAAACTCATTCCTATATGATGAATATGAAAACAAAATCCCTACAACTAGTGAATATACATACCAATTAAACAAGAATTTTATCAGAGTCCTGGTGAATGGATGTTTCAAATAATTCACCAACACTGAGTTCCCTGGGATGAAAGTGGAACTCAAGACACTTTACCATTGTTTCCATGGTTCTGAAACCAAACCTCACAGCTATAAAATCTCCAAACTATGTTCCTATGATGAACCCCTCTAATACCACTCTTTCATGATCCAACCAATCAATGTCCACCTAGCTAAGGATAAGTTGAGTGTGAGACACCAAGTCGGCCTCTATTTGTCTATGGTTTGGAAAAAATGCCAAGTAGGCATAACACAGCATGGAAGGCCTTAGCCTAAGGTTCCTATATACACGCATGCATATCCATACACTATTGTAATAATAAATGATAAAAAATGATGCAATAAATTCATGAATAAGAACTATCAAACATCAGATTATAGAAAAATTCAAAGGGCCAAATACAAGCCCACCAAAAACTAGAAAAGAACTCGTATTGCTAAAAATAAGGGGTAATCTACCCAATAGAAACTCATAACCCATTTGTGGACCATCTGTCACAACTAATTTTCACTTGATCCTAGTCCTCCTAGGAATCCCTTGAAAATCCTATAATATTAATAAGACATGACATGTGCAGGAAGTGCCCATGTAGAGGTGAGTATATACATTCCTAGTAGGATACCCCAACATCATAAAATATAAATCATCAAAGAGATATTAGTTAGATCATTTCCATGAAGGCATGTCAACCAGAATATGATAAAATATCCATAATAATAACAATAACCTAGATATTATTAGAGGTAGACACCAAATATCAAGGTGCGGTTATGTTCTCACTACTAGCCTAGGATTCTACTAGTGTCTCATAGGTAACACTAGTTTGAGAGAACTTACTCTACAAGTCTTTCTATCACTGATGGAACTCATTCGAGAGGTCATTATCATCAGGCCTCACCAAGAAGAAGTATACACTGGAATTTAGAAGATCTTGATACAATGATAGGGGATCTCACCTAGGGCCTCTGGGGTATACCTAACCTTATAAGGAATAACCCACTAAGTAGGGGATTGTAAACCCATGTATATTGGTTAAGAAAATCCCTAAAAACCTACCTAGAGAAGAATATGATGGGAATGAGGATACATCCCATGAGCCTCACTAAGGTATACCTACTCTAGTCCACTAAGGGGACCCTGTCCAATGATCTAAACAAGATATTGCACGGAACCCTGATGGAGGAAAACTATGAAAACTCGCCCTAAAACAATATAAAGAGGGAACATACCCACTCAGATATAGTTCAAGGGAACACACCCAAAATTATACCACCACTAATTTGATAATATCAAGGGATACAACTAGCCTTGAAGGAGTACACGGTGTTCCCCTTAGGGCACACAGTATGTCTCTATGAGTTTGGCACTAACTGTGTCTCATCATCTCATATGGAAAGTATTTATCCATATACATGGAATGTTCTTTAAGATACACGATTTGTAGAGGTTCTCTGGAACACAATGTGTGCTACTTGGTTAAGCACATGTACTCTATACGTGATTGTATACACTGGTCGTGCCTGTGTACCTAGTCATATCTGAATACTTTCTAAAGTACACAGGGTGTAGTATACATCACATGGAGGGTAGGTGCTTGGTCGTACACTCAACATGTGTCATATTCCCTAGAATTTTTAGCTTTTTAAGTACATGGGGTATGCCCCACCACACATAGTGTTTGAGGCCACATGGCCTCCTGGGCGTGCACTCCCTATACATATCGATTCAGCTGACTAAGGGTTACATGATGTGTGATATTTAACTCAATGTGTAAACACTATTCTCCATATTAAGGTAATTACATGATTTTTGTTATTCTAGAATACATGGTGTCTATTTTTTAATTTCATATAAACTACAGTTCATCATGTGGTTTCACCCGTTATTCTGACATTACCCCTTATTCTACAAGGAATCATGTCGTAATGCCCAGATTTGGGTTGATCACCCTCCATAGCTATCTTGAAGTCCTATTTTGGAAATTATTTTCCAAAAAAAAATATTTTTCTCTCCATCCCTATGTGCTACATAGTCTAACTCATAAGAACACCACTTCTTGTACTAACACCAGACCACCACTGTCACTAATGGCCATATTCGTTCCACCCATTTCTCAGAATTTCCAGTCGTTTCTCCTCTTGAGAGATCTTATCGATACATATGGTAGATAAACCATTACCCCACCCATAATTGATTTCTTGTTATTATTGTCACTCCTTAATAATGTATCCAAAACCATGAACCAAACCCATGACCCCGATTCATTGTTCTAAAGGATGAATGCACAACGATTGGTATGCTTTGGTATCATCAAATCACCGAATAACCAATTACTGATGATGAATACTAAGAATGAAGTGAGAAAGTAACATAGTACAAGGTAATTCTCGATCAATAGTCATGTTCATTTTTCCATCATCAAAGGAATCTAAAGAATAGTAAATTATCAAAGTAGAAAGAATCAATGGGAAATAAATCTCAAATTCCTATATCAGGGAAGAGAAAGTAGACATTAGAAAAACCAATAGATATCGATCTATGAATTAATTTGTGGAATTAATTCGTTTTCATATCAATCTATAAATAGGGATAATACCTAAAAATTAAACACCCTACCTTGAGTTTGGATCGAAAAATGATGAAAAAAATTTCTACATCACTATCATTAGTGAGATCCAAGATCTTGTTCATTGATGAAAACCCTTGAGGTGCCCGATCCTCAGTCTCATGCTTATTCTCCAATATGTTCGCTGCCTAAGATCTCCATCCTCTCATTACCTCTAGGGTTATGTCGATAACCCCAGGTAATTCACCTAACATGGTTTAAATAGATTAGGATTAGGTCTAGGCCATGTTATAAATAATTTATTTATTTATTTATCCCCCCATGACCACTCTTAAATTGAACATCCAATGTGAAAAAAAAAGTTATATTGCACCTAGGGTAAAACCAACATTCCATATTTAATAGTGATCTTGGACTCTCATCCAGAACACCATTTGGTAGATATTTTATTATCTTAGAAAAACTATGTGTGTGTGATATATTATATTTAATTTTTTTTAATATATCTACATCGAGGCTCTCCAAGCCCCAAAATTCTACACTAACTCAGCACCTAGCTTCCAAAATATCCTTAAAAATTTACAAATTTTTTCAAGGAAAAATAGATTCATTAGAAATAACCCATATTAAATTATTACCTAAATATGTATTTGGAAATCCCACAATGAAATCCATGGATATATGCTCTCATTTCCATATAGGGACTAAAAATAGTTGAATCATCCCCTTTAGTAATTTCCATTATGCCTTAACCTATTGAAAATTCAAACATTTTAAGGTAAAATAAGTAATTCTTTCTTCATCCCTTCCCACCAATAATATTCTTGAAGGTCTCCATACAATTTATCATTGTCAAGAGAAACCAAAAATAGAGATTTATAATCCTCACCCAATAATTATTTCATCAAAATAAAATCACTCAGTACACATAACCTCTTTTGAAATCTTATAATACTTTTCAAGATTAAACTTATACAATTTCCTTCTTTAACCAATCATACTTTTCTTTGAAAACCACAATATTCCTTCTAATCATACTTAATTATTTTTTATGGAGATAATTTTAATAATACTTGAGGAAAAAGAGAAAGGGTTTTAGGATACACAACTTTCAATCCCAATTTCATTAAGTAATTTACTATAAGATCATGCTTCAATTATAGCATAGTTAATGATGCATTATACTTTCAAATAAATGTATATACCATCATGTTTTATTGACCTGGATGATAGTGAATTATGAAATCATAATCCTTAATCAATTATAAACATCTTCTCTTCCTCATGTTCAATTATTTTTTAGTGAATAAGTGCTTCAAACTTTTATAATCCATATATATATCACATTTCTCCCTATATAAATAATACCTCCAAATATTTAAAGAAACAATTGCCACTACATGTTCAAGTTCATGTGTAGGATAATTTTTCTCATTGGGTTTCAATTATCATGATGCATATTTAATTAACCAATCATTTTTTATCAAAACACAACCAAATCCCTTCAATAAAAAAACACTACGGATAAAAAATTGTCCATTTCAAGATGTAAAGGCTAAAACCAGTGCATTGACCAATCTTATTTTCAATTAATGACAATATTCATTACAATACTATATCCAAATGAATTTAAATCCCTTTCAAGATAACTTAGTGGGTTAACTAACTGAGCAATGTTTTTAATGAACCACAATTAATAACTCTATAGTCTAAGAAAACTTCAATTATTAGAGACCTTAATAGGTCTTGGTCATTATTCCACCACATTAGTTTTAGCAGGATTAACTGTTATGCCATAATTAGTTATAATATTCCCAAGGAATGACATATATTATAACAAAAATTAACATTTGATAAATTTTCCATATAACTTATTTTAATTTAAGGTCTGTAGAAAAATACTTATATGTTTCTCATGATACTTTTAAATTTTATAATATATGATAATATCATCAATAAATACAACTAAAAATTTAACCAAATAATCATGGAAAACTCTATTCATCAGATCCATAAATACAGCTAGTGTATTTTTCAACCAAAAGTCATTACCATAAAGTCATAATGGTCATAACTAGTTTGGAATTAAAAACTTGGAATGTATTCTTCTATTACATTCAGCTAATGATGACCAATCCTGTGGTAGATCTTTGAAAAATACTAATCTCCCTATATTTGGTCAAAAAAGTCATAAATATGAGGTAATAAATACTTGTTATTAATTGTAATGTTATTGAGATCTCTATAATAAATGAAAATATTCACATAACCATCCATTGTTATAGAAAAAAATAGGAACATCCTAAGGTGAAGTTCTAGGATGAATACAAATCTTATCAAGTAACTATTGTAATTTCTTTTCAATTCCAATAGCTCTACTAGAGCCATTAGATAAGGTTTTTTGAGATTTTATTGTCTTTTGGAAGTAATTAGATGATGAATTCAGCCTCTTGGTCAGAAATAACACCAGTAAAATAATCAATAAATGCATCAAAATATTCATTTACCACTACCATAACACTAATTTGAATGATTTAATTTTTTTAATGATATGATCAAGATAAATTTCACCTCCATATTTAATCAATTTCTTGTATTCTTGATATGTTATCAGAGTTATGAACTCATTCTTATATATAAATTCAAACTCATTAGAAAAATTTAATATGACTTCATTTTATCTTAAATATATATTATAATGATAATCGAAAATGAAATTCATACCCAAAATAATATTAAACTCTACTATGGGTGGGATAACAAGATTTGTATGAAAAAAACCCATAGATAACTATAGGAAGATTTCTATAAATTCAGTTTTTCTTAATAACTCCCCTAGATGTTTTTTCCAATAGTTTTATCTTCATTTATTGAGGTTTTATTTCTATTTTAAAAAAAATCCATAAATAAAAGAATTTGTAGATCCTGAATCAAAAAATACATTGGTATAATTTGATTAAACAAGTAATATACCTATATCCACTTCATTTGATGGAAAAATATCCACCTTAGTAGTAGAAGATGATGTTTATAAACCTTTCTTCTTAAAGAATTGATAATTTCTATCCTTATTACTTATCTTCATATATGAATTTTCACAATAATCAAAATAATTTAAATTAAAATATTTTACATCTAACTGATCAACTGATTTTCTATTATTGGTCTGGTCAGTACACTTTTCCTTGAAGTCACAAGCCAAATTACAGAATTTACCACACCAGTAATATGTTACTAATCCTATTATACATTATTTAATTTTTTCTACATTTGGAACATGTAGGATTTTGACCTCCAAAATTACTTGTTGGTTGTTTCTCTATTTCTTTCTATAATGATTGCTTCTTATTCTTGATTTCATTAGTTACATCAATATAAAAAAATTAAATATCAACCTTCTCATCACATCAAACAATTTCTTTATAATTTTTAAATTTAAAAGAGGCTAATTATATTTGTAATCATGGTTTTAGACCTGTATAAAACCAATAAATTTTACTTTCAAGGCCTATAATAAAAAAAATTGTATACCTGGCCAACATGTTAAAAAAATTCAAAGGCGATAAATAAGTCATCTTACATTTTCTTCAAATATAGAAATTTACTTTTTATTATAAATCGAATAACATTAGGGAAATATTTTTCAAGAAAAATATCTCTAAACATCATATACTCTATGGAATCAATCTCATTTTTCTCCTTGGTATTTTTAATTAAACACCACCATTGATCGAAGTCACCTTCAAAATAATAAACTATAAGAGTTACCTTCTAATATTTTGAGCAACTCAAAACATAAAATGTTTTCTCAAAGGAATTAATTAATCCTTTATCTACTACTTTGTAATACCAAAGACCCTATTGTAGTAGGTAAACAAAATATCTTAAACTATCACACAATGCACACTCTAAAGAGCCTATGTATATATGAGTATATTTAAAGTTTCATTTATGAATGTTATAATTTGATTTTAACAAAAAATAATAATTTAACTTTTTATAAATATATTATCTTAAGATGAATTTTTTAAAATTTTCTGAAATAGTTGATTTATAAGTGAATAGTGAAAATGTAGTTTTTACCAAAACTATAATATTTACTTATAAGAAAGTCCAAGAAGTTTATAAAACATTTTAAATAGTCAAATATGTGTTTAAGGAGTAAAACTATATGTTTTTCAAATAATATTATTAAATTATAAATCCTATGTTCAACATTTTATGAACTTAAGTAATATTTTCCAATATAATGAAATGTTTTTTTTATTTTATTTTAATTAAATATTATTTTAGTAAACATTGGTTTTAGATTACTTTAGAAGATACAAAAATTTTATTTTTTTATAATAAATTGATTTATTTCATGAAAATCAAAATCAATGATAATTTTTTCATAAACTTAATTTTTATGATTAGAAATACATTTTTCTAAAAATGGGTTTTACACGTGCTAATATTAAAATAAATTTTATTTTTCCCTACACATATTAATTTTATTTGATAAAATAGAATTTATATTTAGAATAATTATTTAAAAATTATTTTATAAGGAAAATATTATTTTTAGGTATTTGAAATAAATTACTTAGATTAATGATTACTTACTATAGTAAAAGTAAAATGGTTATTTTCAAAGAATTAATTTTATAAGAGTTATATAAATTTCTTATAAATAAATTATATTAATATATTTTAAATGGTGACTCTAATATTATATTTAAATATATATACAAATATATAAACACTCATTAAATTAATAATTAATATGAAATAATAATAATGAGCAATTAACGTATAAAAAGACATGTTTCTATAAAAATAGCTTTTACTATATCTTATGTTTTTATTTAAACGTTAATTTTATAACATTTATGAGTTTAATAATATTAAATTGAGTCTAAATTTAGATTTATACTGTCAAAATTTGTTAATATGGGTCACATTATATTTTTTAAAAAAAATTACCATGGTTATTTTTTAATCAAGATTAATAAGGGTGAAAATGGGTAAATGAAGGATATCTAAGTTTTAATAATTAAAAGTTCATTTACACCTTCTAGAAAGGCTTTTTAGTTATGAAATTCATTCCCACATGTATCAGCTGCCATTTCACATCCTAACTCGTCGGACCAACCTAATACCCATGTGATTCTTTTCTTACTAGTTACCAAAAATTAGTTTTCATGAAAGACCCTCTCTTTTAACCTATAAAAGGAGATCATTACCACAAATTATCTCATTAAAATCCACTAAAAAGGAATTAATCATGAATTTATTACCCCTCTCCCTCTGTAAATCCATCCTAAGTAGTTCATAATCTTCTAAGGAATCCTCTCAAGCTTTAAGAATCCACTTATAAAGATAAATGTTTCCAATACTTCTCTTTCCTTTTTAATTGAAATTATTGTGTTATAATATGATTTCCACATATTACCTTGTTTTAAATTTCATGGTATTATCTCTAATTTTATATGTTATTAATGAGAGGCTAATTATCCCCTCTCATTATAGCCTTTATTCTATGTCGTTATTATACTAGCATAAGGGTTCTCATTCCACACCTTTCATTTTCAATTACAAACCTTTATTGTAATGTCATCATGTTGGGTTGGTTAAAGCATTGAATCAACCACTACCCCAATATAAGACGAGTGGGCCTAATACTACACACCTGGCTGGACACACCTATGGTATATTCTGTAGTATATTCACATGCTCTTTATAAACCATGATAAAGGATTTTTACTACCACTGCTATGGTCTCCTACCAGTGTAAAATATTAAACTCAAATACTATCTTATATTGATAACCTAACACTTTGAAAGTACCCTTCACCACTATCTTGTATTTATTTCATTGATAAGGGTACTTCTTTTTACAGTTATAATACCCCCATAATTTATATGTTGATTATGTATTGTTTAACCATCCACCTAAATTTTTCAGATGGTTTATGATCATGTTATCCCTATTATTGAGATGGGGAAATACTAGCATTATGTATTTTTTTATTCTAATAAATATGATTTTTGGGAAGTTGAAAATGTGTTATTTAATTATCCATCTTCTTTCTCTATATGAGTTATAATCATGTTATCCCTTTTTATTAACATGGGGAAAAGTATTGGAATTCTATATTTCATTATTCCATTATAGGTGATTATTGGAAAGTTGAATTTATATTTTTTATTCATACACCTTATTTGTCTAGATGATTTATGATCATGGTATCCCTTTTAATGAAATAGGGAAAATTATTGGTGTTTTGTGTGTTTTTATTCCAATACAGAAGATTATTGGAAATGTTGATTATGAATTAATTGTTAATTTTCTAAAATTATGAATGCATTGTAATTAAAAAATGACCAGTGGGGCCTAAGATTATATATCCTCGAGATGCATTGTTAGGTATCATGAGACATCTTTGGGTATTTTGTTGTATTCCTAACCAAAACAAGTTGTTTCCTTGATGTAAAGTCCATGGTGTCTAAGATCATGAATTATTAGATTATGGTATGGAATTATATATTCAACATTATTCCATATATTTATAAGGAACTCATTATTATTATCCATGTGATCTATTATTTTCAGTTCTATCCATGGATATATTATTATCTTAGTTCCAATTGAATATGGATTCATGTTGTTTATTTGTTTCTTCTATATCACTTTTTCCAAGTTTATGTTTTGACAGATTCTATTTTATGCTACTCATTACTAAGAATATGATCTCACCCTTATTTTTTTTCTTTCCACAAGAAACCTATGTTGTACCTCTCGTACCCCTAGAGGTTTAATTTTCATGATCACAATCACTCTCTTTTTTATCTAATCCTCTTTCAAGTGTTTTTGGATGATAGGCATAAATTCAGGTTACCAAGGAATTGGGCCAAGCAAGCTGAAGCCAAGAAAGGAGCAAAGTGCACTGTTTTCATGTGCACCGGCCAGCCGGTAGTGCCTGGGCAGAGAGTCTCCTCACTGTCCAGAGCACCGGCCAACCGGTGGATCAGCACCGGACAGCCGGTGGCACCCAGACAGAAGGCTGAGCTACTGCCTCATCACCGGCCAACCGGTGGCCTCAGCACCGGCCAGCCGGTGGCACCCAGCCAGAACAGTGTGTGCCACTTCCTCAGCACCGGCCAACCGGTGGCCACCTCACCGGCCAGCCGGTGGAGCCTGAGCCCGAGCCCTCTTCCATTTTGCACACACCGGCCAACCGGTGGACTTGCACCGGTCAGCCGATGGAGCCAGTCAAACTAGTCGTTGGGCTTTTGACCAGCCTGTCCACTTGCCCTCCAACGGCTCCGAAGCCCTTTCCAACGGCTCCAAAGGCCTCCAACGGCCATATGAGGGTTCCCCCTCTATAAATAAAGGACTAGGAAGCCCCGGAAACTTAAGTATGCCATACGGAAGCCGACGGACACATTTCTCATCATTTGGCGAACCTATGGCGGACTTCCTCCAAGGAACCCCAATCGCTCCAACTCAATTCCACATCCAAGGAGCATCACCAAAGAAGCTTGGGAGTGCACGTCTTCAACTCCAATCATCCATTGGCGCCCAAGGCTTCTCCAAATACGGTTTTTCATTGTTTTATTTATTTTGAGCATCAAATTGGGTTTGTACCTACAAACCCCATCTCTTTCTCTCATCCTCTCTCTTGGGTTTTCACATCACCTTTAAGGTGTGAAGAGGTTGGTCAAGCCTTTACTTTAAAAGGCTTGTGACATAGGTGAGCTAGCCTTCACCTGTAAGAAGGCTAGTGGGTTCTTGCTCAACCAATTAAAAGCAAGTGGGTTCTTGCATAACCACTAAAAGCAAGCTGTAATAGGTTCTAGACTGCCTGTAAAGTCTAGTGGGTTTCTTGCTAAAACCATTTAAAAAAAAGCGGTAGAATCTCTCAACGGTTGAGTTGGGAGCGGAGACGTAGGCCGGGTTTTAGGCCGAACTCCGTTATCAATTCTTGTGTCTTGCCTCTTTATTTCCACTGCACTTTAACTTTGATTTTAATTTGTTAATTAATTTTTAAAAGGCAATTCACCCCCCTCTTGCCATCACCTCCTTTCCTTCTCCGCCCAACAACCTAGAGGAGAGATGTGTTTAATTTTTAGGGATTTTATTTAAGGGATAATAAAGTTATCATAATTTTTTCATAGTGTATCTTATGTTTTCAAATGTAATATATGTATGTATCTATTCTTCCAAGACTAGTAAGTTGTTGGATCCATCAGAAACTATTGTATTATATACCAATAATGTAATATTACTACCACATCCAGGTTTTTGGAGTCAGGGTTATTATATTTATTATCAAATTAAGTTTAGTAAGAACTTTGGGGACAATATTTAGAGGAACCTATTTAGAGAGCACAAACACTATAAAAACCCTTAATATTTCTAGGGAATACTCTAGAAAACTTAATATAAATTTTATTTTAAAATTCTATATCATTATTTAATTATGTGTATTACATTGTAGATATATGGTGACTAACAGGAGGAATGGGAATCGTATTAACACCCATAGTCAATGTAGGTATGTCTCCCATGAGCAGGTTAATGACACTAGAGTTGAGGCTAATGAAATTGTAATAATATTGGGGAAGTTGACCCATGTTATGAAAAATAATCTCACCACATAGAGTGACATATTGATCTAAAACATTATTTAACAATGTTGGACCACTTTATATAATAACAACCTCCGGTATCTAGTGGAACTGCTAATCCATTGGTAATTGAATAATGGATCAAGTCCATGGAGAAGATCTTTCTTTCCATGGGAAAAATTAAAAAAGAAAAATTCTTCATGGTGGACTATAATCTATAAAGAGATTAAAAACAATGGTGTTTACTATTATAAAACACTAAATAGAAATATTATATAAAGTGTATGGAATGGGGAACTTTTAATGAGATATTCTATGAAAAAAATACTTTCCTCGTGAGAAAAGAGCTGAAATAGAAAGTTAGTTCCTAAATATTAAACCAAAGTAGGAGGAAAATAATTTTGAGTATGAGGATAACTTTAAAAAATTAGCTAGATATACTATAGATTATGTATGTTGAAAAAAAAGTAATATTTATCATTTCATTGATGTTTTTAAGATGATCCTTCAAAGGGAGTTGGCCTCTCTGACCTTTTTATAATATAAGGATATAGTCTCATGTGACATTAAGATAAAAAATAATCTCTAAAGAACATTTTTATTCAATTGAAATTAGAATAATAAGAGGGAATCTAGGAATTATGGGGAGAAAAATATGGAAAAGGGGAAGAAATTAATGATGGTATTTTCCACATGTGATAACTATGGGAAGAAACACCCTATGGATTTCAACAATAGAACATGAGTTTGTTAAAAGTGTGGATAAAATTCCATCAATCCCCTGAATAAAAAGGTAATACATAATATATTTATGTTTAATGATTTAACTATAAGTAAAAGGGTCATTATTTGTACCAATGTCCCAAACATCAATGGAATTTATCTCAAAAAAGTCCAAGGGAGAAAATCTAAGCTTATGAAATTATCAGAGATGAAGTCAAAGTTCCTAAAAATGTAGTGGTGGGTAATTTGATCATAACCTAAAAGTTAGATGATGTTTTATTTTATTCTAGATATTCACTGCCTTTTATATCTTCCATGTTTTCCAAAACCATCAAATATTTTACTATAACCTTAGTAAGGGAGTTTTCAATTAATAAATCGAGTGGAAGTATTATTGAAATGAATATATATCAGTCGGATTAAAGTATGAGGCATGGACATACCCTATTTTAAAACTAGGTTATTATAACTATGTTTTAATTTGATATAATCCTTTATATATATTGGATTTCAAAGTATAATTCAAAAATTTATTACCAAAATAAGGATATTACAATTTATGAAGGTATGGTGGACCCTATTGTCTTTAGAGTGGATAATTTATCATCTAAATCATGTTTGGATCCTCCCCTAGTATCTCTCCTTAATTAAATTAAGGTAATATATAAATATCAAGCATGCTCTGTGGATAAGGAAGATATCCTAAGAATAGAGGATGTTCCCATGGAATAAAATATCATTGATTATTTTTCTAGAATAATTACTTGATCTTCCACCAGAGCATGAAGTTGAGTTCTTTATTGAACACATTCATGATGCAATACCTATATCTAAAAATCCCTATAGAATGTAACTAGTGGAGTGGGTAGATATAAATAAATAACTATAGGATTTTTATGATTAGAGATTTATATTCCCCAGTGTTTCACTGTGGGGATCCCCTGTTTTATTTTTGAAAAGGAAGGATGGGTCTATGACATTGTGTATTGATTATAGGGATATAAATTCCATTTCTATAAATAATAAGTATCATTTATCATGCATTGATGACTTATTTTATCAAATTAAAGGATCCAAATACATTTCAAAAATTTATCTTCACTCTCATTATCATCATCTAATGGTAAAGAAGGATGATATACCAAATTCATCATTTCAAACAAGGTATAGACATTATGATTTTATGGTAATGCCTTTTGGATTGACTGGAGAACATTCTATATTTATGTATATGATGAATATAGTATTCAATTACTATATTTATGAAATTATGGTGGTATTAATTGATGATATCTTGATATAATCTAAGAGCTATGAGGATCATGAGATTCATCTACAAATAATTCTGGAAACCCTCATAAAAAAAATTATATGGGAAATATAGTTACTGCAGATTTTGGCTCAATGAAGTTTCTTTTCTTAGACATATTGTATCCAAGGATGGAATATTTTTTGACCCTTTAAATACAAAGGTATTCAAATAATATCCTACACAAAGAACATAACAAAGATTTTAATTTTCATGGGTTTAACAAGTTATTATCGGTGATTTTTTCATGATTTTGCTTGGTTGGCCAACTTGTTAAACAAGTTAACATGTAAAGGGGTTAAATTTACATGGTTAATGGAATGTGAGGAATGTTTTAATAGTGGTATAATTATTAATTCACATGTATTAACTTTTCACTAGGAAATAAATTATTTATAATATATAGTGATGCATCAAATAAAGGATTTGGTTGTGTCCTTATGCATAATTATAGGGTGATTTCCTATGCGTAAAGGAAATTAAAAATCCATGAATAGAACTATCTAACTCATGACCTTGATCTGGTAGTCATAATCTTTAATTTGAAAATATGGAGACACTACCTATTTGGTGAAATATTCTATATATATATGTACCCCAAGAGTTTGAAGTTTATATTCTCTCAAAAGGATCTCGACATGAGGAAAAGAAGATGGATAAAACTACACAAGGAATATGATTTTTCAAAACACTGACACTTTGGGAAGGAAAATAAGGTAGATGATTCATTGAGTAGGAGGGACTATGGAGTTCTAACCATGATGAGGATTAACAAAGATATTATATAAAAATATCTAGTAAATATGGATATAGTGATTTCTAGGCAAAGGGATACATCATTCCTTTTCCAAGAAATTGCTGAAGCGTATTTACTAGAAAATATATATAGGTCCTAGTAGGATGATGAGGAATTATAATGATTAATGTAGTAAATTATGGAAAATTGATAGACTTTTTCTGTAGATATGAAGTGTTGAAGTTTGGAAAGAGTTTATGTTTTCCATCCATACCATAGTTGAAGATGGAACTATTGGATGAAGCACATATCTCAAATTTATCTATACACACTGGTAGCACAAAGATGAATAGTTATTTAAGAGAACATTTCTGGTGAGATGGTATGAAGTAAGAAATTTCATACTATGTGTCCAAATGGTTTGTATTCTGGATAATAAAGTAAAAAATAATACATCCTAAGGGATTCATGAAACCTATTTATATACCTATATAGAATTGGAATAATATTACAATGTTATTTTTCACTATAATCCCAAAGACTCAAATGAATAACAATGATATATAGGTCATCATTGATCACCTTACTAAGTATGCTAAAGTCTTAGTGATAATAGAATATCTACCCATTTAGATCCTTTCCCAATTCTATATCAATGAAATAATAAGGCTTCATGGGAACCTCTATTAATTTTATCTGATCATGACCCTTGGTTCACATTGAAATTATGGAAGAATCTTCAAAGGTATATCGACACTGAGATACATTTAATCATCACCCATCATCCCCAAATGGTTGGGTAGTCTGAAATGACTATTCATACATTAGAAGAAATTTTGATATCATTTTCTCTTGAATTCAAAGGTATTTTTTATTAGTATCTCCATTTTATGGAATTTTCATACAATAATATCTTCCATTCAAGCATTCAGATGACACCATAAAAAGAACTTTATGGGAAGAGGGGTCATACACCAACCTGTTGGGGAGAAGTTAGAGAAATAAAGCTAGTTGTTTTAAATCTTTTAGAGGACAATACTAATAAAGTATAGATTATTCAAAATCATATTAAATCATATTGGAGATTAAAATAGCTATTATGATAATTAAAGAATAGATTTGGAATTTCAAGTGGGGGTCATATATTCTTGAAGGTTTCCCTATGGAACAGAGTTGTAAAATTTGGTAAAAGGGGTAATTTAAGTACTAGGTATATTGGGTATTTTGAAATACTAGAAATAATTGGAGTTATATCTTACTAATTGTCTATGAAACCCAAACTTTCAGAATTATATGATATCTTCCATGTATCATTACAGAGAAAATAAATTCTAGGTCCAATTCATGTGATCCCATCTATGGGAATATATTTGGAGCCTAACTTGTTTTATAATTAAGGGAATTTATATATTCTTGACACCATATAGCAAGTGTTATGTAATCAGACAAGTCAATTAGTGAAAGTCCTTTGGAGAAATCACAAAATAGAAGAGGAAAACTAGGATCTTGAAGAAGTAATAAAGAAAGAGTATCCACATTTGTTCAATGATGGATATATACCCAAATTTTTAGGATGAAATTATTTAAGGGCTTGGAATGTAATACTAGAGACCCTTCTTTAGTAGGTAAACACTTTATCCCAAATTATCACATAATGTACAATCTAAAGAGACTTTATTCATGAGTATATTTAAAAGTTTAATTTCAAAATGTTATAATTTTATTTTAAAAAATAAACATCATATTGGAACTCT
The DNA here is from genome assembly GCA_963277665.1 of Viscum album. Lineage (NCBI taxonomy): Eukaryota > Viridiplantae > Streptophyta > Magnoliopsida > Santalales > Viscaceae > Viscum > Viscum album. Next base: position 1,101,214,214 of record OY728134.1, on the reverse strand, counting down.
TTATAAATATGTTATCTTAAGATGAAATTTTAGAATTTTTCTAAAATAGTTTATTTTTAAGTTAATAGTGAAAAATATAGTTTTTACCGAAACTATAACTTTTCTTTATAAGAAATACCTTAAAATTTATAAAACCCTTTAAATGGTTAAATATATGTTTAATGAATAAAAATATAATTTTTTAAATACTATTCTTAAATTATAAAACCTATGTTTAACATTTTATGAACAAAAGTAATAATTTCTAATAAAAGAAAATGTTTTTGGTCTTTTATTTTAATAAAATATTATATTGGTAAAATTAGATTTTGGATTTATTATAAAGAAACATAAAATATATTTATTTTAAAATAATATAATTTATTTTATGAAAATAAAAATAAATGATAAATTTATCCTAAACATTATTTTTATGCTTAAAAATACATTTTTTCAAAAATGGGATTTATTCATGCTAATGTTAAAATTAATTTTAATATTCCCTACACAAATTAATTTTATTTCATAAAATGGAATTTATATTTAGAATCATTATAACCAAATTATTTAACAATTATAATCTTATTTTTAGGTGTTAGAAATAAATTACTTATATTAAATATTAATTAACATAGTAAAAGTAAAATGGTTGTTTTCAAATAATTAATTTTATAAGAGTTATATAAATTTCATATAAATAAATTATATTAATATATTTTTAATTTTTAATTTAATATTATGATTAAACATATATAGAAATATATAACCACTCATTCAAATAATAATTAATTGTAAATAATAATAATAAACACTTAATGTATAAAAAGATATTTTTCTATAAAAAAAATTTTCCAATATCTTATGTTTTAATTAAAATTTTCATTTTATCACATTTATAAGTTGAATTAGATTAAATGGATTAAAAATTAAGATTCATAATTTAAAATTTTGGTAAGAGGGGTCATTTAATATTTTTAATAATAAAATAATTACCATGGTTAATTTTTAATCAAGAATATTATGGGTAAAAATGGGTTAATAAATATATCAAATTTTTAATAATTAAAAGGTCATGTATGCATTATATAAAGCCTTTTTAGGTATGAAATTAAAACCCACATGTATCGGTTACCATTTCTCCACCTAACTCACATAAACCACATAAAACTCTTGTGATTCCATTCTTACCCCTTACCTAGAATTAGTTTCCATGAAAAAAATTATCTTTTTCACCTATAACAGGAGCTCACTCCTACCCATTCTATCATTCCAATAAACGCCAAATGCATTCATAATTAAGTTCCCTTACCTTTGCCTCTCAAAATACCTCCCAAGGATGCCATAAGGTTCTAAGGATTCATCCCAAGATTTAAGAAGCTACTTATCAAGGTAAGAGTTTCTGATCCTTCTCTTTACTTTTAAATTAAAATAATTTTTTATAATACCATTTCCACATATTACCTTGGTTATAATTTTAGGGCATTATCTCCCATTTGATATATTTTTAATGATTTTCAACTTATCCCCTCTCATTATAGCCTTTATCCTATGTTGTTATTATACTGACATGTAGGTTCTCATTCCACCCCTTCCATTTTCAATTAAAAACCTTTATTGTAATGTTATCATGCTTGTAATTATATGAAATTATCACTCATTTGATATATTTAAAATGATATTTCTTATCATTAAATTCTTTTATTAAGCCTTCATAATTCCCAAAAATCTTAAATTTTGGGAAAGTAAATTGTGTGTGGTTTTCCTAACAATAACATATCTATTTGGATAATAACAATTAGATGTGGCAAAGGAAAGAATTCACCTAGGTTTGATCACCTTGAAAAGGGTTGGTTGAAGCATTGACTTAACCATTACCCTGGTGCATGATGAGTGGGACGAACAATGCACAGATGGATAAACACTCAAGGGGGGTATACTTTGGGATATTCACAAACTCTTTTTGAACCATGATGAAGGATTTTTCCTACTATTTATATGGTCTCATACCAATTAAAACTATTGAAATCAATTACTATATTCAATTGATAACCCAACGCTTTGAAAGTACCCTTCACCACTATCTTATGTTTATTTCATTGATAAGGGTGATTCCTTTTACATTGATAATACCCCATATTTTCTAAGTTGATTATGTATTGTTTAACCATCCACCTTATTTTTCTAGATGATTTGCGATAATATTATACCTTTTATTAACAGGGGGAAAAGTTTTAGCATTCTATGTGTTGTTATTCTAAAATGTATGATTACTGGAAAGTTGAATTTGTATTGTCTGACCATCCAAATTCTTTCTCATAATAGTTTATGATCATTTTATTCTTTCTATTGACATGGGAAAACTTATTGGCCTTTTGTATATCATTATTCCGATATGAATTATTATTTTAAAGTTCACTATATATTATTTAACCATCCACTTTCTTTATCCATATGGGTTATGATCATGTTATCTCTTTTATTAACATGATTAAAAGTATTGGAATTATGTATATTATTATTCCAATACAGATAATTATTGTTAAATTTAATTATGATTTTCCTATTAATTTTCTCATATGATGAATGTATTAGACATAAACAAGTGAAATTTGGGGCACTACCACAAAACAGGGCAATGGAAGCACTTCCCTTTATCAACACTAAACAGAAAGTGCTGATAAAGGGGTGGGCCTTTATCAGTGCTAGCTAAAAGTGCTGATAATGGTGTACCCTTTATTAGTTCTTTTTTTAGCACTGATAAAGTGTACATTTATCAGCACTATTATTAGAGCTGATTAAAGTTTTTATTATTAATATATATAAAATTATTATATTTCCATTTATCATTTGTAAAAAGGATGGATAAAATAAGTATTTATCAGCGCTATAATTTTAGCGCTGATAAATATATGTTTTATCAGTTCTTATAAAGCGCTGATAAAAGTATTCCTTTATCAGAGCTTTTATTTTATCACTAATAAAACACACCTTTATCAACACTATTAACTAGAGATGATAAAGGTTCCAGCAGTTTTTATAAAATAACACTAATAGGCCCCTCCTTTGTCACACCCATTCAAGCCTTCGTGGAAGCTGAACCCTGTGTCGTGACCCCTCCACGGTCGCGACCCCTCTTCCTCCTCCTCCTCCTCCTTCTCCTCTATCACCACTTCCTTTTCCCCCTCCTCTGTCGCGACCATCCTCCTCTGTCACCTCTGCCGCTACCTTATCCTCATCTGCCATTGCGATCCCTCCTCCACCGTGACCTTGCTTATCCGCCTCTTTTTCTACTGCTTCCTCCTCCTCCTCCTCCTACTCCTTCGTCCGTCGACTCATCCTCCTTCGTTGCAGCCACATCCTCATGTGTTTCAAAAATGGATGATGGATCTTGATCGTGTTGTACCCATGACCGTTCTATGCAGGAAATGGAGTATGATTTTTATTTTTTTCAATTCTCCTTGGAAGTTTAGAATGATTTTCAAGAAAGGGATCATACATTTCAAGCAGACAATAGTATTGAAGGTGGCGTCATTTCTCAGTGTTTTACAAATTTTTGGGCCTGAAAATCAGAAAATGGAGAAATGTTTGTTTGGAAAAGAATTTTGTGCATAATATTATAGGGTTTTTGGAAACTTGCATGCAAGGTTTATTTTGGGATCAGTTCATCAAAATATCGTAAAGACAAAAAGTTCGCACAAGACATAAATGTGCGCGAATGATTGTGTCGTGCAAAAGAATCTTATGCGCCCAATGCAACGTAAAAAGGTGTTTTGCGCACTCAGAAAGAAAATTACATGCACCGATGAAAACACATCAGGATCTTGTACACAGGGTCATCAAGGGACTATAAATATGTGGATACCCCCATAGAAGACTTAATAATTTTCCAACGAAAATCTGGTTGTTCATCCGCGCAAAATATTTTCATGCAAAATATTGGAGGAAAGTTAATCTTGCATGCAAGGTGTTCCTTTAGTTTGAAAATACCAAGTGAACCCTTCAGTGCAGTTGTGTGAAAGATAAGGGTTGCGTGGAAACAAGGTGTTGCGTGAAAGTCATTTTTCACGACAATTCCCAAATCTTGCACACAATTTGGGGTATTGCGTGCAAGTGTGGTGTTATGATTCTGACAGGTTTTTAAATATTCGGTGTGTGTGATCAATGATTTCACGTGCATCAATCCAAGACTTCGATGAAATCAGTGTCTAATGCTGGACTGAGAGAAATACTTCAATGCAAATCTGGTGAAGAGACCCTCAAGTCAATAAACTAAGTAAGACTACTCCTAAGGCAGTGAGCTAGGGGGAGTCAACGGGAGTGACCCAAGGGTAGCAGTGAGTTGTCCCTGAACTTTTGTAAAGGTGGTGTGCCTGGAACAGAGTGACTATGACTGAACTCTTGTACTCCACTATAAGTGAGGATTAGTGTATTTTGGTACAACCAACACATTGTCGGCGTATGCTCCTTAGACGTAGCCCTTTGTGGTGAACCAAGTAAAAGTGTTGTGTGGCCTCTTTGCATGTTTTTATTTATTTGTTGTTCTTATCCATCATATAGGTTTAACACATTCTTACCAACGTGGGAACAAGATCTATCACTTTAAAAGAAAAATTTGACACCCTTATTCACCCCTCCCCTCTCAGGGTATCCCAGGGTTCTACAGATCGAGCCTAGATGAGCTTAGGATATGGTGGTTGAGCATTATTAAGGGGTCAACTCCAGTTTGAGGTTGGTGGTGTCAAACCATTACCAATGTTTTATGTATTTTTTCATGAATTGTGTGATATGTATTCTTTCCACCCTTGTGTAGTTGGAATTAAATCAACTCAAATTTTTTTCCTTGACCATATGTATTGGGAAAAACATCTAGGGATGTTATGGAACCTCTGAGTATTATTCCTTAATTCCATGACCATCAGGGGTTGTTATAATAAATTAAAATATGTTAAACATTACATTCAAGATCACTTGGGGGATTCCCTTGTGTTATACTATGATTCCTATGACCTTGGTTAAGTGTCTTTTTTCCACCCTAGATATTGGCTAAGTGTATAATTGAGAGATTCCATTTTGAGTTTTTTAATTGGATGTTTTTAATTCACCACCTAAGAGTAGGTAAGTTCTTTTTAGGCTATGTTCTATCATTACATGTGATGTAGAGTGATTAAATGGACAATATGTTCCACGTTTGAAAATTAAATTAATGGTAATTATGTTTTATATAACCAATAGGTATTCCTCCTTGGTAGAAAATAACATAGATGGAACAAAATAGGTTCCCTTAGCCTCCCTTGAATAAGAGATGTGTGGATTATGTGAGGTCGGTGTGATCCTTGACCCAAATGGAACATAGTGTTTACACATATAATTTTTGACTTATTTGACTAACCTATGGGGTGAGTGTTCCTCCCCCTTCTAAGTTGTAATATCTGAGTGGGTTATAGCCTAGTTTTGGATTTTGATATGGGTTTGGCATGTGTAGATCAACTAATCTTAAACTTTGAGTGAGTCATATGTTAGGAAAACCTGGTTATGGTTTATTTATTATTTTCTAATATGTTTATTATTCCATTTTATGTTGTTTATATACTATAGGACACTATTTACATTGGTAATTCTATTTTTATGTGGTAGAAGTGCATCCCCTTGATTAATATCTTTGTTTGGGTGTGGGATGACCTGCCTAATCACTCTAACATGGCATATAGAATGGGATGATATGAAAATTTATGTTGAATATGCCTAAATAATGGTATGATATACTTGATGTGATAATTTGACATGTTGTATGAGTTTCATTTCCCACTTACCATATAATAATGTGATCCGAGATGCGATACCAATTAAGAAATATTCAAATGGTTTGAGACACACTTCCCAATAATATTGATATCTTAAATGAATGAATTTGAGGGTTGATCTACCCATTATATGGTGACCCCATTACTAGGTAAATTATACCTTAGTGTTGGGAAATTATGTACACTCCTTCTCCTATGCCGCCACTTCCTTTTCCTCCTCCTCTGTTATAATCATCCTCCTAATTCATCATCGCCTTCTCCTCCTCCTCTGCTGTGATCCCTCCTCTATTACGACCCTACTTATCCTCCTCCTCCGTCATCACTGCCTCCTACTCCTCCTCCTCCTCCGGCCACTGACTCATCCTCCTCTACTGTGGCCGCATCCTCCTCCTTCTCCTCCTATGCCTCCTTATCCTCATCTTCCATGTGTGGTCCCCTTGTCCACGTGACCTTCTTTGACATGCCCTCCTCATCCAATGACCATCCTAGAATCCTCCTATATAGCACACAGATTCCCCTTGTCCATGTGACCTCCTCCTACTCCTCCTCCTCCTCCTCACAGTCCACTTCTAGTATATATTATTAGCCATGCTGAATACCTTGTATTAGTGATTTAGATTTTGTTAGAGGTTAGATTGGTTATTCCTCTCTAGGTCCTTTTTTGTGTATGGGAGTTTATCCATGGGACCCTCCTTATGTTAATGGTCTGGATCATGTGAGAGGTTGGCTATGTTATGTCCTAAATACTATTTTTTGGGGGGTGGATGTTATTCCATGAGGTAAATAGTCACATCACAATTCATGATCAAGATTTAATTTTTTCCTAGGGGATGATTGTTGTAGTGCCTTGTGGTAATTCAATAATGTGACATCATAGGGTCCACTATGCAATAGACCCTTAGGATACACCATAATGTACCCTATTCTTGAATTGAAAAGATATTTTTTAGTCTTTTTAATGTGGTTCCCCTATTCCTTATTAGTCACTCGACCCCATCACCCAAACCCCTCTTCCCCAAAATCTCACCCTCTCATAATTCACTCTTTTGGATCCCAAATGGTTGTTTCATAGTGGACAACCCCCCCCCCCCTCTGGACAACCCACATCCCCCTCCCCCACACCCCTGTAGCCCCCCCCCCCCCACCTAGACAACCCCCCCCCCCTCCCTGGACAGCCCACACCCCCTCTCCCACACCCCTACAGCCCCCCTACCCCCCTGGATAGCCCACCCACTTCCCCTTTGAACCTTTTACGTTTTACTGTATTTTTTCCCTTTTCTCATCCAGAACCCCTCCACACTACACCAACCGCCCCCTTCTCTCCTCTTGGGTGGTTCTCCCTCACCTGATGTATGTTTTATCTTTCATCACTTGTATTTGAGATCCTAGGATAATTTTTACCTCTTTTATTCCTTCAATATATTTGTGTTAGACCCCCCCCCCAAATCCTATATTTAAATAGACATGGGTCAATTACAATTGGAAATGTAATGATACGGCCTAGGATGGTATCATAACCAACAACTAACCTGACTTTCCACTAACTTAAGATGTATTCATGATCCCTAAAATATAGAAATGATCCCCTAGTAGAAAAATAAATTTAATGTGGAATATTTTACCCATAAATAATAGTAAATTAAAAATTATCTTTCTTCTGAAAATCAGACATGTCTCATTCATAAGTTGAATATCTAGGAAAATAGTAGATATACAAAAAATAAATAAACAGAAATAAGATTTCATAGATGGAAAATAAAATCCCACTATTGACCAATAAAATTGTTTAATATATGAGTTCTCATTTTAGGTTTTCTTTTCTGTTGGAAATCTCCTCTGTCGCGCACCTCTCCTCTACTACGAACTCACCTCTGTCACGTGTTGAACGACACCTTCATGGTGATTTTTCTCTTCTTAATCATTGGATTTCAATTTTTCTCATGTTATTACTATTTGATATTTATGATTATGTTGTTAAATGTATGGGATAAACGCCCCACTAAAAATCGTGGCCATTGGTGGTCCTTGTTTTCACACTAAATGAATTTCATGTTGGTTAGTTCATGTATTTTGGTCATTTATGCAGTTGTTTCTACTGATGTAGTGTTTTGGAAGAATATTAGTTGTGCACCACTCACAAATTTAATAACAAAACTAAGTATTCTTCACTAATGTTGGTTAACTACCACTTACCATAGCATCTGATCTCAACTTCTGATCTCGCGTCCCCTTGATGCTCTCATCTGACACCATCTCTATGATATCATCATTCAGTTTTCACTTTTCCTTATCTTCCTACACCCATTTAATAGGTAAATAGGTGCAAGAAGATAAGTAAAAGTGAACGTTGAATGATGATATCATAGAGATTGTGTCTCATGAGAGCATCATGGGGACGTCGGATCGGAATTTCAGATCAGATGCTATGCTAAGCGGTAGTTAACCAACAGTAGTAAAGTGAACCAAGAATCATTAGTTTTGTTATTAACTTATATTTGGACCAAAGAAACCATTTGGAAAGATGTAAAGGTAGTGTTATTATATAATATGTATATTTTAACAAAAAATTATATAATGAAGCATTGATTTGATTTTCATTATTCCTTATTGGGTTCATTTATTTTAAAATATTTTTGTCCATGTGACATGCCTTTGAAGGAAGAGAAATGACACTATGTATGCTCAATAACAGAGGTAATATTGATGTTTTCACAATAAAATCATTATCCATAGATCTTTCATCTCAAAAATTTCTCAAATAAACCCGCATCATATATATATATATATATATATATATATATATATATATATATATATATATATATCTGTGTGTGTGTGTGTGTGTGTGCATTACCATAAAAATCTAGGTGCCTACGCACCTCATAGAGAACCTGCATCACATCAATGCCCAAATGCATACACAGCTCACATACAAATTCAGAAGAAGAAAAAGGAATTTTTTATAAGGAAGTGAAAACCTAAATGATTCCCTTCGGCTTCTATTTTTCTTTTAGTGTTCTAAGATACTCTTAGTATTCTATGAAATTTCCTATTGATAGGAGAGTAATGGGAAATCTATTTCACTAATGACTCAATATTTCATATCTCTATGATAACTCTTAGGTTTTTTCTCTACTTCACATAAGCCTATTCATGTGATCATGTCACATAAGCTCCTTTGTATGAATGCTTCATGTGAACTGATTGTGTGATCTCATCACATGATCAAATAACATAAACAAATCACATAATCAAAGTAATTCACTTGAACCATGATTCGTGTATTCTTGTCTTATTTACATGACCATATAAAGATTCAAGGGTCATGTAGTCGTATAAATATCCCAGGTTAATTTAATCACATGATCCTATTATGGTCATGTGATCACATGACTTTGAACAATTCATGCACTTAATATGATATTTCTAATTAGTCATGTGCCCCTTTCTTACTCGAGTCCATTTTTAACCCAAAATCCTCCATTTTCATAAATAATTTAAATTTTATCTTTATTATGATACAAATGAATTCAATAATTAAAGCTTATGAGGATATAGTTCATTGGACTACAATGGTCGATGGTGTGGAAGTCGACCAGTGCATAGTCATTTAGTCCACTCACGAGCATCTTACAAGCTTGATGGAAACCAATATCTTGGATTTTCAATTTTCTAATTAGTTTCCCTTATATGGGTTTTTTATTTTAAATGATACTATGATATCTCCATCTCATTAAGGTATCATTATTCCCTCCTACATCCTTAATATTAATAATATTTTTAGGGAGAACATCTCATATGCGGGTAATTTCATCTCCAAAGAATAAATCTTTAACGGTTAATTTTGAATCCTATGTGGATTGATTTTAAAGGGTTATAACATGATTTAGAGCTTAAAATCATATTTATAGATCAAAAATGTAGAATTATATATCAAATAAGAAGTTTGGGTGGTTATCTGGCTAGGTTATTCAATTAGGTGGAAGCTTTGGGATGAACTGGGGTTGTCCCTTCTTGGTTTAGTGTACTGCCACAGAGTTTTTGGTTAAGCTGAAAAAGATATGATTTTATGAATCTATTTAGGCTTACCAAACCCTTAATTATTGTGAAAAAAATTTTATGGTAGACTTGTTCAGTTTATAGAGTCAATACATGAACACATTTCATGTTATGTATGGTGATTTCGACATTAGTATATGGGACATTAAGATGATCTATGATGTGATGATTTTAGGAGACAAGTATAATGAGTAAATTCATCCCCCATATACTTAGGATGACATGGAATAAAATCCTCCCATTATGAAGGATCTCATAAATCTAGCTGGAATATCCCTTGGGAAGGACCCATGTCTAGGGTTGACATCCCCTTCAATAAGTGGGCTAAATTGTTCCTCAAGAAGACTCAGCATGAGTGTCTGAATAATAATCCCAAGGCTTAGACATAATGAGAATCCTATGGGGAAGAGGTTTTTCACTTTAAAATAGTTTAAGAGTGTCAATTCAATGAATATGTATAGTCGGTCACCTCCCAGGACCATCACCTTCTTCATCTAGTAAGCTTCTTAGGAATGTACCTAAGAGGGTACTTATTCACAGTGTAGAAAAAGGTGGAGTTATGGTCTCCACCTTAATGATGGTAGAGGTGATTGAAGGTGGTAATATTATTATCTTTTTTGTTCCCATGTTGGCTAAGTTATATTTCCAACATCACCACATCTATAGGGGTATTCCCTGTTCAGAATATTCCGCCCATTCCAACTAAGGTGGGGTTATATGGGGGCCCAAATTGGTGGATATGAGTTACTTAATACTCACAACATTCCAAGTTACTAGTTCAGGAAATTTCTATAAAGTATCAGTGGGGTATGGATAATCACACTAAAGAACTAGGAGATCAAGAGAAAATTGGACTGGTTTGATCAGTTTTTTATACCATACGAAGCATCAACCTTTGAAATTACCAATAATGTAAAGGGTGATCCTATAGCATAAGATTGACTTTTAGCCATATGTGAGGGTGTTTTATTCACCTAGATTAACTGAAATATATTCTATGAGTGGTATGCATCATACCACTTTGGAAGATAGTTTAGTGCATTCAGATGAAATTCCCCACTCCTCCCCACATCCGTTCAGAAATGCATCCCATGGTGGATCAAAAATTGTAGATAATGTTCACCTGATAGGAAACTTAGGTTCAGGTGTCCTTACCTCTGGATAGTGTGGGTTTTGGACTCTCCAGGTATTATGTTGATACCTTGGTTCGTTCATACCTGAATGGTCAGTTGTCTCCATTGGAGATAAAGCACATAGATCTTCTAATAGTGGATGAGTAGGAGGACACAGGGGCTCTGGAATCATCAAAAAGTTAGATTCTAGTCAAAAAAAATCTTCTAGAAGACCCATAGCTCTCTAGATGTCTTAGAAGCAAATGAGGCACTTAGATACAACACCATCAACAAGGAGGGTGCCAATGGATTTGGTAACAATGTACGGGGTTCCTGTGAAAGAAGTTCCATTTGGTGGGGGATTTGCTCTAATTATGGTGGTGTTTCCCATTACATTCCAATACTAAGACAACTATAGGAGGAATACATTGACCATAGAGGTTTTTAGAGTGTTCTATCAAGTGTAAATAGAGCTACAGGGATTTGAGAGTGTGATCTCTCCCCAAGGAATCTTCTATGAACAACCGCCCATTAGAGTCAAATCACTTCTCCAAGAACTTAGTGTGGTGATTCGTTCTTTCAATGGCCAAGTCCATTACACACCCCTATATTAGAGAATGATAATTCCTAGAACAATGGTAACTAGTAAAGATAAGGGAGACTAGAATGGCTCTAGTGAATAGGTAAGATAAGTTTTATCATCACTTTCATATATTCTTTGATATTGTTAGGACTATGGTGAAATTTATTTTCTCTTGGATATTTCAAGAGGCTGGTAAAATTTGGTCACATCCCACCTCTCTAGTTTACTTTCCCAGGGACCTGGTGGCCAAAGTTGGTTCAAAAAGTGATTGAGAGGCTGATGATCAGGGATATTCAAGTCAAATTGAGCTCATGGATGTGGTTGTTTCGAATCCAAAGGAAACACCATTTGTGCCTCCATCAGCACCACCTTTGGCACCTCAATTTATCTTTTGAAGTTTCTTTCTCTAAGAGGACTAAGAAGAGAAAGTGGGCAATTCCATACACTAAGAAACCTCTCAAAATCATTAATTGTTGTACTTTTTGGACTTTTTCCTTTTCATTACTCTAGTAGCTTATCATGGCTGCTTACCTACCCATATCAAGGTCATGTATCAAGTATCATCTAGTCTTATGGCCCCTACCTACCCAAATGTGTCTTTTTTATTAAAAATTGACATTTTATTAATGTATTCTTTCATATTAATATTTATTTTATTTTATTATTGTATTACTAACATAATATTTTTTTTCTTATATAGGTGGAATTTTTTTCCTGAGTTCAGATGTTTTTTTTGGAAACTAATACCATAGACGACTATTTTTTAGAGGGGATCACTGATCCAAAAAGGATGAAATATTATTATTTTTAACTGTTTGTTGGATGATTGTAATTATATCCATATAAAACATTATTTGAACAGTATATAGCAGTGTGTTTTTTTTTGTATTCATGATTTCAAGTAAATGTATATATAATTATTTTCAAAACTCTTGTGCATGCTATTTTTTTCTTCTATGCTTTGTTTGTGTATAGGCGTTGTTTTGTGCAACTGTTTTGTGTGCAGGTGTTGTTTTGTGTTGTGTGTGTAGGTGTTGTCTCAAGTGTGCAGATGTTGTGTAGGTGATGGGTTTTCTCATGCAACTTGGACTTTATCAGCACTAATTAAGCACTGATAAATTGGGACTTTATCAGTGTTTGGATAAAGGTAACCCTTTACCAGCACCTTTTTAGCACTATTCCCCCTATCTTCACCGCGATTAACAGAGCTTTTATAGCGCTATTAAAGGCAGTTTTTTGGCACTTTTAGAAGCCCTATTTGTAGTAGTGGGGCCTGATATTATATATCCCCTTGATGCATCATTGGGTATCATGTAACGTGTTTGGGTATTTTGGTGTATTCTTGTTCAGAATAAGATGTTTCCTTGATGGTAATATCATGATGTCTAAGATCATGATGTATTGTATTATGGTATGGAATTAGCTATATAAAATTATATATTTCATCACTAAGGAACCAATTATTATTATTTATGTGATATATTTATTTTTATTGTTATCCATGGATATATTATTCTCTCTTTTTCAGTTAAATATGGATTCATGTAGTTTATTTGTTCCTAACATATCACTGGTGCTATATTTATGTTATAATAGATTCCATTATATGATACCACTTACTGAGCATGCGATCTCACCCCTTTTGTTTTCCTTTCCCTAGTAAACCTAGAGGATAAATATGTATAATTTTTATGGATTTTATGGAAGGGATAATAATGATCCACAATGTGTTCATGTTATATCTTATATTTTAAAATGTAATGTATATATGTATATATCTAGTCTTTCATAACTACTAAGCTACTGGATCTAGTGAAATCTCTTGTATTCTATAAAAATTATGTAATATAACTACTAGCTCTGGATTTTTGGAGTTTTGGGTTGTTACAGTAGTATCAGTGTAAGTTTAGTAGGAAACTTGTTGACTAGATTTAGAAGAACCTAGTTAGATGTCACGATTACTATAAAAACACACGAGATATAAACAAAACACTCTAGAATAATTAATATGAATTTTATTTTATAGTTAAATATCATGAGATAATTATGTGTATGATATTAAATATAGATAGAAACTAACATGATAAATGGGGACCGTATTAATACCCATAGTCAATGTAGTGATGTTCCCCCCAAGCAAGTTGATGAAGATGGATTTGAGGCTAATAAAATCACAGCCATATTAGGGTGGTTGAACTAGGTTATAACAAATGATCTCACCCATATAGAGCGAACTACTAATATATAACATGATATAACTATGTTTGACCACTTAATACAACAACAACCTCTAGTATTTAGTAGAACTACTAATCGATTGGAAGATAAATAATGGATAAAATCTCTAGATAAGTTCTTTTTATCCTTGGGAAGTAGTGAAAAAGTAAAAGTCATCATGGTGGTCTATCATTTTAAGGGTGATGTAGATCAATGGAAATCACTAATCCAAAAAACTAAAGACTAATATGAGATAAAGCTGATAGAATAGGGAACTTGTAAGGATATGTTCAATAAAAAATAATTTCCTCATGAGAAAAGAGATGAAATGTAAAGGTCGTTACTCAATATTAAACCAAATGAGGAGGAAAATGTTGTTAAGTATAAGGATAACTTTAAAAGGTTATCTAGACATATTTTGGACTATGTACATGGACCAAAAAGCAAGATTGATCATTTCTTTAATGGGTTAAATCTAAGACTTTAAAGGGTGTTGGACTCTTAGACCTTTTTATCATATAAGTATGTAGTCTCAAGAACCATTAAGATATAAAAAGAGTTCTAAAGAATGTATATATTCATGGGAAATTGGGAGAAGAAGAATCTATCTAAGCATCATGGGAAGAACAGTGTGGAATATGGAAAGAAAGAAAGGATGGGATTTTCTACTTGTGATGATTACGGGAAGAAACACCTTGGGGATTATAGGAAGGGAATGGTAGTTAGTTACAAGTGCAAATAAAAAGGATATCAATCTCATGAATGAAAATTTAAGTAAGAAGTTATTGATGTTCCATACTTTAATTGTAAGGATAAGGAACATTATAAAAACCAATATCTGTAACATCAAGGTAATTTACCTTAGAAAATTCCAATGAATAAAGGCCAATCTTCTGTGATTACCATAGATGACGCCAAATTTTTTAATAACATTATGGAGGCTATTTTGATTATAGCCTAAAAGTTAGCTAATTTTTTATTTTATTCTATATCTTTACACTCTTTTATATCTTATGGGTTTCTAAAAACATCAAATATTTCCCAAGAACCTTAATAAGGGACTTATCAATTAAGAAACAGAGTGGAATTATTATTACAACAAAGACGTATCATTCAATTCTAATTCTGATTCATAGATGTTCACTATTTGAAAAATTGGTTATTATACCTATGTATGACTTTTATATGATCCTTGGTAAGGATTGGATTTCAAATTATAATTCAAAAATTTATTTCCAATAGAAGGATATTATGATTCAAAAAGGTGAGATGGAATATCTTGTATTTATAGGGGAGAATTCATCATCTAAATCATGTATAGATCATCTCACATTATCTCTCCTTATTGAAATTTTGTTAAGTGAGGAAGATAGGGTATGGTCTACGGATAAGGAAGATATCATAAGTTATGTTCTCTATTGAACTCATTCCTGATGCAAAACCTAAATATAAAACCCCATATAGAATGACACCAGTAGAATTGGAGGAGTTGAATAAATAGCTATAGGGGTTGTGTGATAATGGATTTGTACACACTAGTGTTTCACTGTGAGTATCCCCTGTATTATTTGTGAAAAAGAAGGATAGTTCTATGAGATTATGTATTGATTATAGAGAGATCAATTCCATTTCTATAAATAATAAGTATCTTTTACCAAGAATTGATGAATTATTTGATCGAATTCAAGGATACAAATTGTACCCAAGTTTTTAAATAATATTATGCTTGATAGCTTGCTTAACAACACCAGTCATTAAGAGAATTGAGATATATGATTAAAATATTATTATTTAAATTAGACTATTATAAACTAGCCATTGAATTAGAAGGTATGAATAGTATTAACTAAATTATGAAATATATATAAAGGTATTAATCAATAAAAAATTTATTGATAAATTTTTATTAAATAAATATTCAATTTTTAGTAAATCCATTTTATTCTTCAAAAATAATATTTCTTCAAAAATGGTTTTTATTGTTTTTTGTGAGAAAATATTATAATTAATTTCTATAACTTCTAGAAATTTTATTTTAAAAAAATGATATCATTTTTGAAATCATCATATCACAATTATTTTATAGTTATATTTTGAAATTTTTCTAAAAAGTTTTATTTTTCAATGAATGGTGAAAATGCTAATTTTTATTTAAAACTGTATTTTATTTTCAATTATTTACAAAGTAAGATTATATTTTGTATTAGTTTAATAATTTAATTAGTTAATTTTTATTAAAAATTATAAAATTATGGACTTTTTAATGAATTTAACAATTGTATATAGCATAAAAATATTTTACACATAAAAAGGCATTTTTCTGAAAAATCATTTTTCATCGTGTCTCACAGGTATAATTTTAAATTAAATTATTAAACTTATATGAATTAAATATTAAAAAATGGATTCTATATTTGGAATAATGATGTATAAATTTATAAAATAGTCCCTTTTTATTTTTTATTCATTATGAATAGTAACTATAGTAAATAATTGTCACCATAGTAATAGTAAATTGGGTAATTAAGGTTAAAAATAATATGATAATAACTAAATATTAACCCTAAAAATTTAATTTATCCTATTGTATGGTTGAAGTTTGGATATTTCTATCTAATTATTTAATAAATGGCTACTTTCTTCTATATTTCTTCGATTTTGACCTATATAATATTTAAGTGAAAATTAAAGATAAAAATGTCACTTTCTTTCTCTTAATGACTATAATATTTTTTGATGAGGATAAAAGATCATATATTATGTTATAAATATTCATTTAAAATATAAATTCTTTTTTATCATGATAATTTTTTTCTAATTTTTATGAATGGAATAATTACCTTAAATGCTTACGAAATGCCGAGAGGGTATTTATTCAATTAACAGAAAAATAAAATAAATGGTTTTAAAAATATTAAAAGTAATATAGATTGAATGAATTATTTTTTTACATGAATTATTTAGATAAATATAACATTTTTGTTATGTTTTAAAGGATTATATTCTAATTACATTTATGTCATGTTGTTTTCAAAGTCAAATTAAATGAATGGTTCCAATAATGACATTAATGACATTTTATAATAAATAATATTCTATTAAATGATTTAAAATTCCAAAAAATCATATCCTCATCCATGTGATTGGTATATTGTTTAAAATATCAAACATGTTCCATTTATTCAATAAAAATTCCTTTTATGGTAATTTTCATAACCCCTAAAGAGTAAACACTTTGTTATCATGATAATTGTCAAAAGGGGTTAGTACTTGTTAAAATAAAGAGATATGGGTAAAAACGTAATATAAACTTATCAAAATTTTATTTGATTATATTATTTCTACCAAAACTCATCTTATATTCTAATTATATCATTCTGGATACTTTTTCCTCTGAAAATAAATTTATATTAATTTAATATTTTAATAAATTCCAAAATGGCCCCTCCCCTTACTTATAAAAGGTCACCACCTATCCTCTTTTCTTCACACTAAAAAACCTTTTTATTTTCCAAATCCATTACCAAATCCCTTCCTTACTTACCTTTCCATTTCCTAGAAGCCTTTTTTTATTATAAAACCCTTCAAGGAAGGTTTTTGTCAAAAATGAGGTATCATTCTCAACCTAGTGTTTTTGTTTTATTTCCTATTCCACCTCCTTAAAATATTATTCAACCCTAATGATATAATAAAATCATTATCTACCATATAATGAGATGTTATTATTTTAATGTAATAAACTAAATATGTCAAATATTCCATCAAATGTGAAACAAAACCATCTTTTGTGTGTACGGAAGACTATCATCTCGCAAACCAATGTAATTTGTTTTCCATCATTGATTCTCACAACTATTTATTATAATAGATTTAATATATATATATATATATATATATATTTGTGTGTGTGTGTGTAATATACATGAAATATTTATCAGTTTTTAAAAGTAATATATCTTATATTTTCTTACCGTTGGGGGTGGAGTGGTATAGGTTTGGGTGGGGAGAGGTGCAGGTCACGGGGTTAAGTCCTCAGGCCTATGATTTACTGCAATTTTATTACTTGTGTTGTGTTCCTTCATGGAGGATGTAATTGACCTAGTATATTTTCTAACATTTCCAGTCATTGAAAGATGATAACGACATTTGTCTGTACGAATAGATTACCACCTCCACAAAGCGATGTGATTTTTTTTCATTATTGTGTCACATGGATGTTATATGTAAGTGTGTTTAACGAAATTGTAAGAACCCGGATCTTCGTTCAGGTATGTTTTCCCTTTTTCTGGAGTTTTTAAGGAAAATAAATTTTCTAGGAATTTTCAAAGTACACGCCGTGTACTTTCTGAGTGCATGCTGTGTACTCTTCCCCGGCTCGAAGTCATGTGCTGGTCGTGTCTGGGCCACACACATAGTGTGTAAGGCTGAGGTGGATGCCGATTAATTCAGAGTACGGAAAAATCGAAGTACATGCCATGTACTCAAGAATTACACGTTGTGTACTTTATTTTTTCATTAAACGGACCGGGGTCACGCCTAACCCCCAGTTTCGTCTTCTTCTCTAGTTTTCGTCTGTTCGAGAGAGACCGTACGGCCGGATCTTTGACGAACTCCCGCCTCGCCATCCGTTCTACGATTCGAGCACGGTCGATTGCGTTGGAATCACAACAGTGAGTTCTTCCTTCTGCCTTAGCCTTGTTTCTTGTTTCCTCCTCATTTCCAAGTTATCATGGGATGAATGTTTTGTGCATTTTCTCAGATCTATGTTGTTCTAAGAGGAATCTATCATCGAGGTTCACGTATATCGATCTCCTCGGATCGAGGTAGGTGGTTTGTGCCTTCCTGTAGAAAGTTGGTGAATATTTTTGTGCAAATTAAACCAATACCCTTGAACAGGGTATTGCGTGTTCCTGTTTTTCCCTTGTTGTATTTCTTGCTTTGCTTGATTGCTAGAGTAGATGTTTTTCCTATGATTATGGTATCTTTACTGTACTTTGGATGTTTTCTAGGCTTGTTCTGCCTGTTTTGATTTATTCCAGTTGCCATGCTTAGTCGTAGGACTGTAGAACTGTTACCTTGTTATTCTGTTGAGCCTTGCTTGATAGCCAAGTAGTTCTTGAGGTTTACTTGGACGATACACGCGCACTGATCATGTTTAGTTATACTCAAGACTGTGAGAACCTAGAGTATGGACCAAAGGCAGAATTGACGGAAGGGCTTCTCCAGAGTGTCTTTTAATTACGATGCGAGACTATAGGGGGGATTGACTTTGAGTGCTTCCCCAGAGAGTATGTAGATCCTCGACACGAGCCACAGGAGGAATTGACCTTGAGTGATTCCCCAGAGAGCCTTTAGCACGATACGAGACTATAGGGGGAATTGACGGTGAGTGCTTCCCCAGATAGTCTGCTTAATTACATAGCTGAACCAGAGGGGTGAGACTGTGTGTGCTTCCCAGAGGGTTTCTAGTACTTATAGGTTGAACCATAGGGGTTAGACTGTGAGAGATACCCAGAGGGTTACCTGTTTATTCTTTGTTTATGGTTGTTTACTTGTGTACTTTACTTTTTAGAACTATGGATTGTAGCTGCTTGTGCTTTCCTGTTTACTGCTTCTTGTTTATTTACTGCCATGTATTCATTGACTGTTAGGCACAAATATTTGGGTGATTTCCTACTGGGATTGTATCTCACACCCTGTTTGGGCCATGCTTTTGGGCCCAAGCAGACTATGTTGCTGCAGGTATAGATAAGGGCAAGCGCCCTTCTACTTTAGGATCTTGACTAAATAGGAGCTGGGGAGCATGGGACCGAGCCGTGGCTCGCGATGCTGAGGAGATTACTTTGTTTTTCTTTTGCACTTAGTTTCAGTTTTATTTCAGCACGTTGTTGTGTTTGTTGTTTTCCTTAGATACTTGTACCTCCTACATCATTGTCATCATAGTTATATATCTGCATTGCTTCCGCTGTTTGGTTTCTGTTGTTATGCATATTGTTTACTTCTTCCACTGTTTATTGTTGTTTTCTTACCTTGCATGCCTTACCGAATGAGGGCATAGTTTCCCCACTGACTCACCAAGGCCCTCACTGCTAGTCGCAAGCCTCTGGCGTTCGGGGAAATGCGCTTGAGGTCATGTGGTGAACCGGGTACGGGGCACCAGTGGAGGGGCTCCAGCTCGGGTCGTTACAAAGTGGTATCAAAGGAGTTCTTTTCTCTTGCTTTACTGTTTGGAGACCTTAGCCAGGGATAGGAAGGATTCGGTACTTGGAATTAAGTTGTGCTCGGGAGTAGCTAACCCGTGTACAGGGAAAAGCCATACTACCTCGTTAATTGCAGTTGCTGATTTTGAGATTTTATAGTTGATCTGATTTCACTGAGAGTGATTCACATGGATTGTGCTATTACTGTTTTGATATTGCGGTTCTATTTATGTCGCAACCCGATGAGATGAGGGTATTCCATATCATGCATCATATAGTCACTTGTAGAAATCACATGTCATGCATTCTTGTCATGCCATCTAGGGTGCATTAGCGATTGCATACTGTTGTGACAGGCTCTGTGTAGTTTATGCATGCTGTTGTGATAGATTCTTGATAGATTCTCTGTTTTTATGTTAGAAAAACTGTTTGTTTTGTTTCTTGATTAAAACGAACACCTAATTTTGGTTCTTGAGGTGTTATGGGCCCTCATAGATCAGAATTTGGCACCTTTTTTTCCTTGTTTTAGTGTGTCTGGAATTCTGTGCAGTTTTTGAGATACTACCCAGAAAAACCCAGAATACATGGCGTGTACTTTTTGTATACACATCGTGTAGTTTTCAGGCCGTGTCACTGACCATGTGAGCAGAACACGGTGTCGTGGGAGTAACTTCGGGAACATGTCGTGTACCATTGGTACACGCCGTGTGAGTTCAGAGCCGTGTACCTGGCCATGTCACTAACAACACAGGTCGGGGAAGCTCAGGTAGAACACGCCATGTCCATAAGGAACATGCCGTGTAGTCTTGTCCAGGTACCCGGCTGTGTCACGAACAACACGGGTCGGCATTACCTTCCTTTCCACACGCCGTGGTTGTTCGGAACATGCCGTGTAGTCTTGACCAGGTACCCGGCCGTGTCACGAACAACACGGGACGGTGTCGCCTTCGCCTATACACGCCATGTTTGTTTGGATCACGCCGTGTAAGGTCCAACCGTGTAGATGGCCGTGTGCTTAACAACACGGGCCGCCGAAGCCTTGTCTAGTACATGTCGTGTTTGTTTCGAACACGCTGTGTAGCCTCGGGTTGAGTCGGACCGTGTGGGTTAGCCGTGTAAGGAGACTCGAGTAGGGGATTAGTTTTCTTGTACATTCCATGTGTTGGGGTCAACACGCCATGTAGTTTGAGGTGTACACGGCCTATAGGGTGAGAGTACACGCCCATGTCAGTGGCTTAAGTAGACATTCCATGTAGTTTTTATACACGTCGTGTAGTCGTTTTTTTTTTTTTGAAATCTTGTGTGTTTTTCTTCCCCTGTTACCATTTTGTACTCTTGTGTTCTCTATCATTGTTTTCCTGATCTGAGGTGTGCTTTTGATCTTTTATAGTTATGCCTCTGAGACGTCCTCCGGTCGTACGTTTGTCATCAGGCAGTGATCATATGCCAGATATGAATGATCAAGGATTTCCTGTCGATCCCCCTGCCGAGCCAGCCTTGGCACCAGTTGTTGTACCAGTCACGGGTGCTGATGTGCAGTTTAGGGAAGGTTTTATGAGGATGATTCAGGCCTTCCAGGGAGCACCGTCTTCTGCCTCGTCTATGGCAGACTTGACGCGGGTCTTTCAGCAGCATCATCCTCCCACGTTCTCGGGGGAGGGAGGACCTCAGGCCATAGAGTCATGGATGGAATCCATACTGACTATCTTCGAGCATCTGGAGATGCCTCTAGAGAGGTGGGTCAAGCTCTCCACCTACATGCTCTGAGACTCCGCCAAGAGGTGGTAGGGCGTGGTCTCACAGGCAGGTCAACATCAGGCTATGGATTGGGAGGAGTTCCAGCGTGTGTTCTACGACTACTTCTACCCGGAGACCCTGAGGACCGATCGAGCCCGAGAGTTCATGAGCTTAGAGAAGGGTACTCTATCTGTCATGGAGTATTCCTCTTGTTTCACTGAGCTACAGTGTTTTACACCCCTTCGGGATGGGAGTGGGGTGTTCTTGGCAAGGAAGTTTGAGGATGGACTCAGGCGGGAGATCCGCTCGTAGGTGAACATCTTCCAGCTGACTTCCATTACTTTCATCGTCATCCAGGCACTGATTGCGGAGCGTAATCTGAGAGAATCTGGAGCTACGAGTCAGGGCGGTTCTGCTTCCAGAGCTAGATTTCCTCCAGATGATAGCAAGAAGCGCCGTAGGGATCCTACATGCAGTGATTCGAGGAAGCGAGACACATCATCAGGCATCCATGTGACATGATATCAGTGTGGTCGGACAGGGTACATGAGGCCGCAGTGCAAGAGGGACCCTGTGGAGTGCCAATCTTGTAGTAAGATGGGTCACCTTCAGCGTTTCTTTCAGGTTTTCTCACCAGCAACTGGTCATCGGGGTTCTTCTATGACTCCTCGTTCAGGAGCAACCCCACCAGTTTCTCACTAGTCGGGAAACTAGAGTTCTTCCAGTCGTTCAGGCTGAGGTGGAGGTGGAGGTCGTGGCAGTCAGCCACCGGTTCC
Source organism: Viscum album (assembly GCA_963277665.1). Lineage (NCBI taxonomy): Eukaryota > Viridiplantae > Streptophyta > Magnoliopsida > Santalales > Viscaceae > Viscum > Viscum album. The sequence goes on along the minus strand of OY728134.1, from coordinate 1,101,191,750 downwards.
TCAGCACCAGCAGGGAGGTTTAGCTCAGAGTGGTCAGCCAGGGGCATAGGGCCGCGGCACGGGCCAGTCTTTCGCCATGGAGTAGACTTATCATGAGCAGGATCCCGGCCCTTCTACTATTCGAGGTACGATTTTAGTAGCCTCAGTTTTATCTTCAGCCCTTTTAGATACTAGTGCTACGTATAGTTTTATCTCTATTTTCGTTGTGGAGAGCCTTGGACTCTGCATCTTTTCTTTTGTCGACTCTTTGACACTAGACACACCTTTGGGAACGAGGACATCTAGTGTACTCCAGTGTAGACAGTGCCCTCTCGAGGTTGCAGGGTATCACTTATTATGGGATCTCTATGTCTTATAGATGACAGGCTATGATGTCATTCTCGGCATGGACTGGTTGATTCCTTTCCATGAATTCATTGACTATTATCGCCGCAAAGTCAGTTTCATTTCACCAGAAGGTGAATCTTTCCTTCATAGAGGCGAATGGGACTTTCGGGCGAGTCAGGCGGGACTCGAGCATCTTGGGCTGGGAGGAGTGACGGCCCAGATTACTAGTCTTTATCTAGATGATCAGGGGACTCCACAGTTGGACTTTACTCCAGTGGTGGATCGCTTCAGGGATGTCTTTCCAGAGGACTTTTCGGGTTTGCCTCCGGAGCATGAGGTAGACTTCTCTATTGAGCTTGTGCCAGGAGCGGCACCGGTGTCCATTCCTCTATATAGGATGGCCACACCTGATTTGCAGGAGCTCAAGAAGCAGTTGGAGGAGCTACAGGCTAAGGGTTTCATCCGACCCAGTACTTCTCCTTGGGGTTTTCCTGTCTTGTTTGCGAAGAAGGCAGACAGTACCCTTCGGCTTTGTGTGGATTATCGGAAGCCGAACCAGTTGACGGTCAAGAACCAATATCCTTTTCCGAGGATTGATGACCTTTTCAATCAGCTTTGAGGAGCCTGGGTGTTCTCAAATATCGACTTGAGGTCTGGTTATCATCAGTTGCGCGTTAGACCATCAGATATACCTCTGACAGCCTTCAGTAGAAGGTACGGTCTTTACAAGTATACAGTCATGCCTTTCAGACTCACGAACGCACCTGCAGTTTTCATGGCACTGATGAACCGAGTGTTCCATCCTTACTTGGATTCCTTCATCGTGGTCTTCGTGGAAGATATCTTGGTGTACTCTCACACTCTACACGACCATGCCACACATCTTGAGATCGTTCTGAGTACACTGATAGAGCATCAGATTTATTCTAAACTCTCGAAGTGCCACTTCTAGATGGATTAGATTCACTTCTTGGGTCACGTCATCTCAGAGGCAATAGTATATGTGGACCCAGAGAAAGTGAGAGCTGTAGTTTCCTGGGAGAATCCGAAGAACGTTTTTGAGGTACGGAGCTTCCTAGGGCTGGCTGGACACTACAGATCCTTCATTCAGGACTTTTCTCGTCTAGAAGCACCTTTGACATGTCTGACCAAGAAGGGTAATAAGTTCTTATGGTCATATTCTTGTGATTCAGCCTTTCAGGAGCTAAAAGGGAGGTTGACGTCAGCACCGATACTAGTCTTTCCAGAGTCAGGCAAGAGCTACACTATTTATTGTGATGCTTCAGGTGTCGGACTAGGAGCTGTGCTTATGTAGGGAGATGGAGTCGTTGCGTACGGGTCTCGGTAGTTGAGGCCACATGATAAGAAATACCCTACGCATGATCTGGAGTTGGCAGATGTTGTTCATGCCTTGTGCTGTTGGAGACAGTATCTTCTGGGAGAGCACTTTGTGGTCTTCACTGACCACAAGAGTCTCAAGTATATCTTAAATCAGCGTGATCTGAATCTGAGGCAGCACAGGTGGGTCGAGTATCTTCAGTCTTTTGATTTCGAGCTTCCCTATACGCAGGGAAAGGGAAACATCGTGGCAGACGCGTTGAGTAGGAGAACTCAGATTAAGGCAGTTCAGGAGGCCAGTAGTGAGTGGCAGCTGATGGCTCTGTTCTCTGAGATTCATCTAGAGGTGCACGACAGAAGGGGATAGACTTTTCTATCTCCTGTAGCTGTTACCTCCACGCTACTTGATCGAGTACGGATGAGGCAGCTATCAGACTCAGAAGGCTTAGTTCTTCGGGAGAGTGTGTTAGGAGAGGACCCTCTTCCTGGATGGACAGTGGGAGAGGATGAGATCTTGCGCTTCTAGGGATGCGTATGGGTGCCGGTAGACATACGCAAGGAGTTGATGTGGGATTTCCATTCCTCTGTTTGGTCAGTTCATCCTGTCATCACCAAGATGTATCGGGGTCTTCATCTCCAGTATTGGTGTCCAGGTATGAAGAAGGATGTTGCTGGTTTTTTCATGATATGTTCTACTTTTCAGAAGGTGAAATCAGAGCATCATCAACCAGCGGGGCTCTTACAGCAGTTACCCATTCCGAAGTGGAAGTGGAACGATGTTGCGATGGACTTCGTGACCGGGTTTCCGAGATCGCCTCGGGTACATGATGTTGTTTGAGTTGTCGTTGACAGGCTTACGAAGGTTACTCACTTCTTTCCGATCAAGGAGACCTTCAGTGTCGATGATCTGGGATGACTTTACATCAGAGAGATCGTTCGTCTTCATGGAGTTCCGCGCTCTATTGTTTCAGACAGAGATGCGCGCTTTACCTCTCAGTTCTGGCAGGGACTTTAGAAGGTCTTGGGTACACAGGTACTTTTGAGTATAGCTTGCCATCCCCAGACTAATGGCCAGTCCGAGCGCACGATCCAGGTGCTTGAGGATATGCTCCGGGCTTGCATCCTTGACTTTGGTGGTTCTTGGGAGAAGCATATTCCTCTGGTGGAGTTCTCCTACAACAACAGTTTTTAGGCGACCATTCAGATGGCGCCATATGAGGCTTTGTATGGTAGGCCATGCCGATCACCCTTATACTGGCTGGAGGCAGGAGAGGCAGCTTTGCTGGGACCTCGTCTTGTACAGGAGACTTCAGAGCAGATAGAGCTTATTCGGAAGAGGATGGCTACAGCACATTCTCGGCAGAAGTCTTATGATGATCAGTGGAGACAACCTCTGGATTTTGAGGTCGGTGATCAGGTTTTCCTACGTGTCACACCAAGGTTGGGACACAAAAGGATTCGGAGACAGGGTAAGCTTTCACCGCAGTACGTCGGGCCGTTTGAGGTCTTGGAGAGAGTTGGGCCGGTCGCCTATCGCTTGTAGCTACCTCAGAGGTATCAGGCCATGCACAACGTCTTCCACGTCTCTCAGCTTCGACATTACTTTTCAGACTCATCTCACATCTTTCAGCCCGAGGAAGTCGAGCTTTAAGCGGATGCATCATTCGAGTAACATCCTATCCGGATTGTCGATCGTAGTATGAAGGTTATCCGTGGGCAGTATCTTCCTCTGGTACGAGTGATATGGAAGCACGGGCGAGTACAGGATAGGACCTGGGTGAGGGAGACCGATGTACGATCACAGTGGCTGGAGCTGTTTGGGGTTTTTTTCTTCTCCACCTTGTTAGGGAAATTTGGGGATGAATTTGTTTAAAGGGGGAAGTTTGTAAGAACCCGGATCTTCGTTCAGGTATGTTTTCCCTTTTTTTGGAGTTTTTAAGGAAAATAAATTTTCTGGGAATTTTCAAAGTACACGCCATGTACTTTCTGAGTACACGCCGTGTACATTCTGAGTACACACCGTGTACTTTCTGATTACACGTTGTGTACTCTTCCCCGGCTCGAATCCATGTTCTGGCCGTGTCCAGGCCACACACACGGTGTGTAATGCTGAGGTGGAGGCCGGTTAAATCGGAGTACGGAAAAATAAAAGTACACATCATGTACTCAAGAAGTACACGCCGTGTACTTCCTTTTTTTCATTAAACAGACTAGGGTCACACCTAACCCCCAGTTTCATCTTCTTCTCTAGTTTTCGTCCGTCCGAGACTGACCGTACGACCGGATCTTCGACAAACTCCTGCCTCGCCATCCGTTCTCCGATTCAAGCACGGTCGATTGCGTTGGAATCGCAGCAGTGAGTTCTTCCTTCTACCTTAGACTTGTTTCTTTTTTCCTCATCGTTTCCAAGTTATCGTGGGATGAACATTTTGTGCGTTTTCTCAGATATACATTGTTCTAAGAGGAATCTGTCGTCGACGTTCACGTATATCAATCTCCTCGGATCGAGGTAGGTGGTTTTTTCCTTCCCGTAGAAAGTTGATGAATATTTTTTTGCAAATTCCACCAATACCCTTGAACGGGGTATTACGTGTTCCTGTTTTGACCTTGTTGTATTGTCTGCTTTGCTTGATTGCTAGAGTATATGTTTTTCCTGTGATTATGGTAGCTTTACTATACTTTGGATGTTTGTTATGCTTGTTCTACCTGTTTGGAGTTTTGCCAGTTTCCATGCTTAGTTGTAGGACAGTGGAACTGCTACCTTGTTATGTTGTTGAGCCTTGGTTGATATCCAAGTAGTTCTTGAGGTTTACTTGGACGATACACATGCGCTGAGCATGTTTAGTTATACTCAGGACTGTGAGAACCTAGAGTAGTGGACCAAAGGGAGAATTGACAGAAGGGCTTCTCCAGAGTGTCTTTTAATTACGATGCGGGGCTATAGGGGGAATTGACATTGAGTGCTTCCCCAAAGAGTCTGTAGATCCTCGACGTGGGCCACAGGGGGAATTGACATTGAGTGCTTACCCAGAGAGCCTTTAGCACGATACGAGACTATAGGGGGAATTGATGGTGAGTGCTTCCCCAGAGAGTCTGCTTAATTACGTAGCTGAACCAGAGGGGTGAGACTGTGTGTGTTTCCCAGAGGGTTGCTAGTACTTATAGGTTGAACCATATGGGTTAGACTGTGAGAGCTACCCAGAGGGTTACCTGTTTCTTCTTTGTTGATGGCTGTTTACTTGTGTACTTTACTTTTTAGAACTGTGGATTGTAGCTACTTGTGCTTTCCTGTTTACTGCTTCTTGTTTATTTAATGTCATGTATTAATTGACTATTAGGCATAAATATTTGGTAGATTGACTACTGGGATTGTATCTCACACCCTGTTTGGGCCATGCTTTTGGGCCCAAGCAGACTATGTTGCTGCAGGTATAGATAAGGGAAAGCGCCCTTCTACTTCAGGATCTTGATTGCACCAGGAGCTGGGGAGCATGGGACCGAGCCGTGGCTCACGATGCTGAGGAGATTACTTTGTTTTTCTTTTGCACTTTGTTTCAGTTGTATTTCAGCACATTGTTGTGTTTGCTGTTTTCCTTAGATACTTGTACCTGCTGCATCATTGTCATCATAGTTATATATCTATATTGCTTCCACTATTTGGTTTCTATTTTTATGCATGTTGTTTACTGCTTCTGTTGTTTATTGTTGTTTTCTTACCTCGCATACCTTACCGAATGAGGGCATAGTTTCCCCACCGACTTACCAAGGCCCTCGTTGCTAGTCTGTAGCCTCTGGCATTCAGGGAAACGTGCTTGAGGTCATGTGGGGAACCAGGTACGGGGCACCAGTGGAGGGGCTCCGGCTCGGGTCGTTATAGAAATAATAGTATGTTTTTTATATAATTATAATTTTATAAATATAAAATAATATTTAATTTATTTCCATCATGTTCATTGAAAAATGGAAATGTTACTCATGTGTATGTATGACCTACCATCTCCATGTTTGTAACATAGTAATTTTTTCATAACCATGTTTCATTGTTTGTTTTAAAATTATAATTGATGTATAAAAATTATACTTATTTCATGATTATTATTATATATATTATGGACTAATGACCTCTTTAATCTTAGTCTACCTACCAAAGTCATTTTGTACATACATTTGGATATCATCAAAACATATGACGTGAACTTAAATGATTAAGTAATTCAATGTAACATGATGATAAATAAAATAAAAGGGATAATAAATTTAAAATGGTTCTTAATAAAGTAAATAATTAACATAATTTTATTATTCTGGAAGATAAATAATGTACATGGTGATTTGGAATCAAGGTAAGGAACTTTCTTTTAAAAATACCCTTTAAAAGTTACCCTTTCAAATCTTTTTATTCCATGTCAATGGTCTTATAAATGTTTCAAGAAGTTTTTTATTTATGATTAAATAAATGATAAATGTATTTTTTCACCATACTTTACTTTTACTACGTTTTTTTAGATTAATACTTTTAAGGTTTTACATAATAGACACTTTACTTTAAAAATATCCTTTTAAATGTTTTAAATATTTATTTTATAAATCTTTATTTTCAATGTCCATATTCTTAAATTTATTTCATTAATGTATTTATATGGATGTAGATTAATTATAAAGGAAATTTTATGTCTCTTTTTACTTTATCTCAATGGTTTTCAAAATTAATCTTTTTACATATTTTTTACAAAACATTTTGACTTTTTTTACAAAAGATAAAAGGAATGTTTTATTTTAACATATACAGAATCAAAAGATTTTTCCACCGCTGTAACCATTATGTGATATTTGGATTTATTTGTAATCCTCCATTTTTTATTCAAAGAAAAATCATAATTTCCTTTTTTTGAAGTATTTTCAAAATGGTTTTTAAATGGAATGGATATTTGGATATCTAGAAGTTTTTTGTTTATGGGTGTAATGGATCTCTCTCTAAACCACCCTTTTTGGGTTATAAATATTCTCTATCTAACTCAATTTATCTCTCTCTTTAATGTTATGGAATGCTTATAAATTATGTGTATATGTCTCTTAAATATATTCATAGCATATTTTCCCTTCCATTAACAGGGTAATACATGCCTTATGATCATTTCTCAAATGTCTTCTTTAATAAATATCTTTTTATTATGAAATGAGGTAAGATTATGCAACCCATTTTCTTTCCATGGGTAATTATCATGTTTATAAATTATTATTAATTTATTTTTTGGAACACATAATCATTAAAAATTTATAAAGGGTGTTCCCAAATAGTGATCCAATGTATTGGGTAAATATTTTATCCCATGAGACATTATGTATATGATTAGGGAGTAAACCTAATCCACTATAGGACTATGTCCACCATGTGATGTTTTATTTGTAATTTAACCTTCAATTATTCTTATTTCATGTTTTTTCCTACCAAATTTCCTATGTTATCATGATATGATGATACCATGTTCTTTATGTTATTCTCTTTTGTGATTAATCAAGAGATTTTGTTTAAAGGAAAGCATATACTACTTCATAAGGGTGAAAAGTATCACTTTTTTGAAAAAAAATCATAAGTTTTTCATGATTTAAAACAAATCTTTATGAAGTTTATTTTTCCTTTAGTATTTCTTATGGATTTTTTTATGAAAATATTTGGGATGAAAATTTGATTTCTTGGGTAAAAAAAGTTATTTTGATCCTAAAATTTAATTTTGGAAAATATAAAACTTGCATAAGTATGCATAAACTAACATGTTTCATTTTTCCTTTTTATATGTCCCTTACTGGTATTTTTGTGATCATGACACATTTTAAAATGTTTCCTTCATAGAGTTTTAAGAATGATTAGGGACAAAGAATGGGTAAAGATAAAAATTGTGATGATATGTCAAGAAAATAAAACTATTTATATCATAAAAGTTTTTTTTTGTGGGAAAATTTGATACTAAGAGGAAGTGTCTAATTTGTAATGTAATATTTATTTATATAAGGGTAATTCCTTAATTCTATAAAACACTAAATGGTAAATATCCTCAAATGTAATAAAATGAATTCTTGACTTAAAACTCAAGATTATATAATATTGAAGGTTGGGACCTTATAGTTTGTATTAGATGAAAGGTTTAGAAAGCTTTGGAGATTGTGATGTTTTCATGGAAGGTTAACCTGCAACACCCTAAACCTAGTTTCCTAGAGTTGGTGCATTATTACATAACATTGGCATGATCACAAGAGATTAAGTCCCAAAAGACCAATCAGTTTAGTAGCCTTGGAAGTACTAGATACATATATTAGTTTTACATTACATTATGAAATAGAAAAACAACAAAATTGTGTCTCCTTTTAACACACTCATATCCCTTATACTATTCTTGTAGGTCAATCATAATATACTTCTTCTCATCTTAGGAAAAATAAAACATAAGAAAGTGGTGAGCTCAGATGCTCAGTAAGGATAACAATATTGCGGAAAATATCATAAATAATCATAAACATTTAAGGCAGTGTATAAGACTAAAAAACAAACCTTTTAAACTTAAACTTCATCATAATATGGAAAATATAAATCAAATAATTCCATTTTCTTATTCACTTGGATATTCTACTAGTCAAATAATCACAGCTAATATCAATAGGTAATTTAATAATGATGGAATGCATAATGTTGGACATCCTAACCACATATTCAAGGCCTCGTTCTAAGACTAAAAAAAATTGTCAAGGCCTTGTTCCAAGACACTATTTTGTCTCATGAGACCTACCAATGCATCGAGGGCCTATAGCATCCCATCACTTACTACATCCCATACATTCCCCATATGAAAAGTTTGAAACATAACATAAACATTTGTATTAAAACTAGCATACGAAATGTTAATACTTTGACCATAAACCATGAATGGTATAAAAATAGAACATCCATAGTAAAACATGTCAAAAAACCTTCAATACAATATGGAATATTGTATCATAATAAATAAACTTTAAAAAAGTTTAAAATCCAACAAAGGATGTTGACATAGATGAAATAAAAACTATTTGAGAGAAATATCTCTTTCTATTTTGAAATCATTTAAAAGTCACATAATTATAAAAGAAAAATTTTATTTTAAAAATATTCTTATAATCTTGTAAGGGAATATTAAAATGTGTTATAACGGAAAAAATAGATGCACCCATCGTATAAGTTAAAAAATAACATTCTTTCCTTAATTTGTCAAAAAGGTCATAAACTACCTTGTTTGGAAAGTGACAGAAAGATTAATTTCAAACCATTTTATAAAAATTCAAACAAGGATATAAATAAATTTAACTCAAAATCTATTAAATAGTAAAAAAAATTGAAATAAATTTTTAAGAAACACATATGTGGAGGATAAATAGGTCCCAGTAGATACTCACATATAAACAACCTCGAATAATAAAGAGATTATAAAATCAACCCTTAACTTGTACTTTTCCTTAGTCGAGGGTATGTTAACCTCATGTATAATGGTTAAATAATTGTTATTAAATTATTCAATAACCAAATAAATAAATATTATATCATATATGATCCTCTAATATTTCTTTGTTAATAATATTTATGTAGTATCATTGTTTCGGGTGTTAACTGATTCATTTACCTTCATATGTTTTGTTATGTAAGTCAGGTTAATTATGGATAGGATGTATTTGATTCATATACAGAATTATATTAAGTTATTAAACATTATTTTTTATCATCAAATTAAAATCATCCTTGAATGGTTATTATGGGGAACAAAATCTCATTGCGTCGTGGAGACGGTAAGCCGTACGTACGCACGAGCGACAAAATCATTCTATTTATGGTGAAATAATATGTAATTGGATGGTATATTATATATATAGAATCATTAACATGTTATATTTATTATTTTCATCAATTATACTCATTATTAATCCCATACAAATAATTAGGTGTTGAATAACAAACTACACCACGATGTGGAGACAGTAAGTCGTACATACGCACGTATAGTGACATTGTCATTCATAGGATGGATAGAATAATTAATATGGTTGTACCATATTTATAATAACATATCATTATGTATAACTTAATGGAGTTATTATTTTATTATGGAAAAAACAAAGAAAGAGGAAGTGGAAGAAGAAAAGAACCTTGAAAGAGGTGATGAAGTAATTACCTCTTCTTCGAGTGCTTCCTTTTGATTTGAACAAAATGGATCCTTAGGTTGGATTTTGGATCAAAGTAAGGACTCTAAGTTGAAGTGAGAATATTTGGAAGAATATTTGAGTAGGTTTTGGCTGAGATAAATGGATTTGTAGGTGTGAATTTAAGAGAAGGGGAAGTACCCTTTTATAAGAGAGTTGAGGGGCACTTTAGAAAAATCATGAAATATTATTTTATTTTAAAATAATTTTCAGTTTATAATAGCTACAAATGGATTTATTTTGAGTATAAAGTGGGTATGGGTCGAAAACATTTCAACCAATAGGTTTTAGATAAGTTTAGGTCACCATATTAACCTTATCTTTTATATTTAACTCTTAGTTAAATATTTTAACTTTTACCATGTCTTCTTGTATTCTTACACTATATGGTTAATAAAATTACTATAAACATCCAAGAGAACTGAAAGTGGTTCATTATAGACATATCCAACATTATTTAAGTCCTTTATCCGAAATTTATATTTTTAGGAATATTATATCATTTAATAAAAAAGTATTTGTTTTAAAAACTCATTTTTTCAATTTTGACACTATTTAGTTTTTGGTTTTTTTGAAAGTCATAACAATATGATTACTTCAAAAACAATACATTGAATCAGCCCTAACATGTCATATTAACCTATAAAATTAGTGTATGGCATCAAAAGTTTCAATTTGTATTTATTTTAATATTTATAATATCAATTATTTTAATCTTTCATTAATAAGGTAATTACTGCATCATCATTGTGACATATATAAATTTTATTATTTAATGTCTAAAAATTATAAATAAAATTTTATGTTGTATTAAATATTTTTATATTTATAATTAATATTTATATTCTAACTTATTTTATGTATAACTCTATATTAAAAATGTTTTAGTTATTAAAATTTTAATTTAACACTTTTAACTCTTCTTTAAATAAAATATAATAAATGTCTTAATATAATCCAAGTGGATAAAAAGGATCATATTTTTTTCCTAAGGTTGCTTTAGGTCGAAATACACATATCCAATAGAATTAGGACATGTGTTAGGGTAATTGTAATATCATTTTTACCTTTAATTACCCTATTTACTTTTAACCGTGGTAAATAAAATTCAAAAGTTACTATTCAATGAAAATTATTTCCATCCTATTAAACCAAATTTTACTTAATTATTTCAACTGTTTCTCTCATATTTTTGAAATTAAATTCACATAAGTGGTAAAATTACTTCTTATTCAAATTGTAAATGTGCCTAGAAGGTGGGTAAAATATGGTAAAAAGTTCAATAAAATTTTATATATCTAATATTATTATAAAATGACTTCAATGAATTAAATTGGAATAATATAGGTATTATGTATCTATTTTGACTTTAAAATAAATTTAAATTAAAAATAATTATTTAAATAGATAGTCGTTTTTAAACAATAACAAGGTGTTTTCGCTATTCATCAAAAATTGAAAGTTTTCATAAAAATACCAAAACTTCACTCTAAGCTAATTTTGATATTCCAAATCCAAAAATTAACTCCAATTTAAAAAATAAAATTTATAAAATTTCAAAAAGTGGGTATTACTATTCATAACTACTTTTTAAATATCTAGTTTGATTGGTTATGGTGTGCTAGAACTCGGAGTTGCATACAATGCAAGATATTGTATTATTCAAAGAGAAGCATACCATGGAAGATTTGGGTGTTACATTCTTCCCTCCTTCAAATAATTCCATCCTTAAAATTTCTATAATATTACTTCATAAAAAGATTTGGGTGGTTCTTCGTCATTTGTTCCTCAGGTTCCCACATTGCCTCTTCTATTTTATGGTTTTTTTTAAGAACTTTTACCAGATGAGTCGTCCGGTTTCTCAACACTTGTTCTCTGGTATCAAAAATATTGAAAGGCTCTTAACAATAAGACAGATCGGGTTATAGGTCTAATTATTCATAGGTGATTAAATGCATTATGTTAGGCATGTATTTTATCAACATTGATATGTCGAACATATCATGAACTTTAGAGAGACTTGGTGGCATTTCCAAATGATAAGCTACACCTCCAATTCGTTCTAGAATTTCAAAAGGTTCGATGTACCTGGGACTTAATTTTCCCTTCTTAATGAATCGTATAACACCCTTCCGTGGGGATACCTTCAAGAAAACATGATCACCTACTTGAAATTCCAAATCCTTCCTTCAGTTATCGGCATATCTTTTTTCCCTACTTTGAGCTACTTTTATGTGGGTTTGTATAATATTCACCTTTTACATTGTTTCCTCAACAAGTTATGGACCTATAAGTTTTCTTTCACTAACATCATCCCAACAAGTTGGTGTGCGACATCTCTTTCCATATAACACTTCATATGGTGCCATTTGAATACTTGAATGGAAGCTATTGTTATAGGAAAATTCTACCAGAGGTAAATACTTATCCCACATACCTTGAAAGTCATGTGACCAAGATATCAACATGTCTTATAAGGTTTGAATAGTCCGTTCTGGTTGTTCATCAGTTTGAGGGTGGTAAGCAGTGCTCAAACAAAGTTTAGTATCCATGGATTTCTGAATAATTTTCCAGAATCTTGATGTAAAATGGGGATCATGATCAGAAATAATAGATAGGGGTACACCATGAAGTCTTACAGCTTAATTAATATATAGTCTTTTTAAACATTCAAGTGGTAAACCTTCTCTTATAGCAAGAAAATGTTTTGACTTGGTAAGACGGTCAACAATGACCCATATTGCATCATTCCTTCTAGGAGTATTTGGTATCCCTATGATAAATTCCATCAAAATATCATATCATTTCCACTTAGGTATGGTAATAGGTTGCATGAATCCTCCAAGATGTTGTCTTCCAGCCTTCACATGTTGACAAATCATACATCTTGACACATAATCAGCAATCTCTCTCTTCATGTTGTCTCACCAAAAATTTTCCTTCAAATCTTTATACATATTAGTGCTACCATGGTGTATAGAGAAATTAGAGCTTTGAGCATCATCCAATAATTCCCTTTTTAGATCAGGTATATTGGGAACACAAATTCTCTTCCCAAATTTCAAAATTCCATCGTTATATACAAATTCGATCAATCTCCCATCGTTCGTAGCTTTAATTTTCTTTTGAAACTCCTAATTATCAGTTTGAGAACTTTTTATCCTTTCTAGTAAAGATGTATTGGAAACCATTTTAAAAATTATTGATGTTTCACCTTCCATGATTATTCCCATATCCATCTTTACTAGATCCATGAATATAGGTTCCCTTTTAACTCTCATCTTGTTTAGAACTCCATGATCCTTTCTACTCAAAGCATCTTCCACCTTATTTTCCTTCCCTGAGTGGTAGTGTATATTGCAATAATAATCCTTGAGTAATCCTTGAGTATTTAAATTCATCACATTTGCCTCATGTTTAGTTCTTTATATGATAAAATATACTTTAAACTCTTGTGATCGGTATATATCTCACATTTTTCACCATAGATATAGTGTCTTTATATCTTCAAATAAAAGATTACAGCTGCTAACTCAATATCATGAGTAGGATAGTTTTGTTCATGAATTTTTAGTTGTTGTGACGCATAGGAAATAACTCAATCATTCTGTATAAGGACACAACCAAGTCCTTTCTTTGAAGCGTCACAATAAATAACAAACCCATCATTCCCTGATGGTAGATTCAAGATAGGATCATTGGCTAATATTTTATTCGATTCTTCAAAACGTTCTTCACACTCTTTTTTCCAAACAAATTTAACCCCTTTATGTGTGATATTGGTTAATGGGTTATCCAATTGGGCAATGTTCTGGACAAAAATCTGATAATAACCTACTAAACCAATAAAACTATGTACCTCAGTTATACTCATAAGTGTTGTCCATTCTTCAATTTCCCTTGTCTATGAAGGACCAACTAAGATTCCATCCTTAGAGACAATATTTCCAAGAAAAGAAATATCCTAAATCCATAATTCACACTTTCTAAACATCCCATATAATTCATTTCTTCTTAGAGTTTTCAGAATAGTATGCAAGTTATTTTCGTTATCTTCGTATCTTTTAGAGTATACAAAGATATCATCAATAAATATCACTACAAATTTATCAAGATATTCCTTGAAAAATCTATTCATTAGATCCATGAAAACAGAGGGTTCATTATTTATTTCAAAAGGCATTACTATAAACTCGTAATGCCCATACCTGGTTCAAAATGTTGTCTTTAGAATTTCTTCCTTCTTCATGCACAAATGATGATATCAAGATCAAAGGAAAATCTTTGAAAAACATTGATCTCCCTGAATTTGACCAAATAAATCATCAATGAGATGTAGGGGATACTTGTTCTTTATTATTATAACATTGATCTCCCTATATTTAATGCACAACCTCATAGATCCATCTTTCTTCTTAACAAAAATAATAGGGGCTCCACATGGAGAAACACTAGGGTGAATAAATCCTTTATTACTCAATTCCTCTAGTTGTTTATTTAGTTACACTAATTCCATAGTGGCCATTCTATAAGGGGTATTAGATATAGGCCTTGAACCAGGAATTAAGTCAATGGAAAACTAAATTTCTCATTTTGGAGGATGTCCAAGTAATTCTTCTGGAAACACATCAATATATTCTTGCACAATAGGTACATCCTCTATTTGAACATTTGTTTCCTCACCCATAGTTATTTCACTCTCTTCCTCCCCAATAATTCAATTTAGTAAAGATAATGGGGGTGGATCTAGATAAGAATCATATGGTGATGTTTCTGCTCCAAAGATAAGGGATTCCTTGTCATCATAAAAATATTTAACCTCCTTCTTCTTACAATAAATTTATGTATCATGGTCTGAAATCCAATCCATATCGAGGATTATATCAAATTCAATCATGGGTATAATGATGAGATCAGTAGATAAAGAACATTTATATGCCATAATGGTAACTGATTCACAAAAATTTGTTGCAATGATACTTCCCTTAGGAGTTTTGATTGAAAACACCCTTATTAAATTAAATTGTAAATATCTTATTTTCTTGGAAAAATAGGAAGATATGAAAGAATGCGATTATCCAAAATCAAATAAAGCATTGGATAAATTTGAGGAAACAATTAATGTACCTACCACCACATCATTCAAAACTTCAACCTCTGTAGTTGTGATCTCATAAGCTTGGCATTTCTCCCTTGGCCTTTTCTGAGTTAAGTTTCCTTGATGCTTAGGAAATTCATTTTCATAATTCTCCATTTCTTTAAAATTTTAGCATTCAACATTGATAGCCTCTTTCTTCCCATTTCAATCACAAGCTTGGTAGCCTTTCTCTTCACACTTGTAACAAACTATCATCCCCTTTAAGCAAGTACCAGGGTGTTTCTTACCACATTTACTACAGGGTGGGAAATCAAATTTTACCTTCTTCCCCTTATTTTCATTTCCAGAGTATTCAGTAGATATTTTCTTCTATTTCTTTTCTTTAAAGTCTTATGACTTAGACAATTCCATTTCTGTCTTGATAGCACATGAGACTATATCTTCGTATGATGAGAAGGATTGTAAGACTAATGATTGATGGAGAAATGGTTTTAACCCATCAAAGAATAGATCAATATCACTCCTTGGGTTACGTATATAATCTGCAGCATGCCTTTCTATCCTTGTAAAGTTAGCCCTATACTTTGCGACATTCTCATCCTAATTTTTCCACAAACTCAGAAATTTCCTTTACATTTCTGCTTGATGTTCATGAAAAAATTATTTTTCTAAGAAAATCTCTTTAAACTACCTCCATTCCATATTTAATACTTCTTCATACTCCTTTGTGTTTTGAATTAATGACCATTATTAATCTACATCTCCTGTGAGGCGATAAACTACCTTGAAAACTTTTTCCCTTTAGCTACTCCCCAAAGTATGAAATATTTTCTCTAAGGAACATATCCATTGATCATCTACAAATGGATTTGTAGTCCCATTTAATGTTGGCAGTTTTTTCCTCATGAAGTGATCTAACATTGATCCTTCATGTTTTGGATCAGGGTGCTCCATACGAGTAAGGTTATTATTCATAACTTGAGTGAGTTGTCCTAGTATGGTTATAAGTTGTTCAGCACCAACTGCATCACCATCTTCACTATAATTATCTTGAGTTGGAGGGAAATCCCTACATGGATTACATGCATTGATATAGTTTGTTTTCCTTCCATTGGGTGTCATTTCTAAACAATGGCATACACTAGATTAGTTTATGAATCGCAATACATAATTCCAAACTAGTAAAATACCTAACATAAATTAAACACTTTATGCATATCATAAAAATGTTTTCTTTGAGAAATTATTTACTCATAAATCCTTCATAATGGTTTGTAAATAAAATGTGAATTATCCTAAGAATATCCCTCAGGAGTGTCAAACCAAGTGTGTAGTAAGGCCTGTTGTCATGTACCAGGATACCCCATGTCAAGCTCAAAACTCTTTGTCTAAGTTTTCACTCCTAGGTACATTTGTACCAGAACCACATCCACTTTTTTGTATCCAGATAGGGATGTATTGCTTGGAAAACCCACATAATATCTACATTACCAAAAAAATTTGGATGTTCTTCTATACTAATCCTCAAAGTCTATCTTAGCGTAATGTTCTCTAATCATAGTTTTTATAAATCTAGTTTCTAAGGTTTGTACTAAACTTTCTATTATACCAACTGTAACACCCTGACCCGAGTTACCCAGATTTAGTGCGTTATTACATAACATTGGCATGATCACAAGAGATCAAGTCCTGAAATAATGATCAGTTTAGTAGCCTTGGAAGTACTTTACACATACATAAGTTTTACACTATATTATGAAATGGAAAAACAACAACTCTGTGTCTTCTTTGAACACACTCATATCCCTTAGCCTATTCCTACAGGTCAATCATAATATACTTCTTCGCCTCTTAAGAAAAATAATACATAGGAAATGGGTGATCTCAGATGCTCAATAAGGATAACAATATAGTATAAAGTATCATAAATAAGCATAAACATTTAAGGAAATGTATATGACTAAAACACAAGACTTTTAAACTTAAATTTCAGAATAATATGGAAATGATAAATCAAATAATTCCATTTACTTATTCACATGGATATTCTACTAGTCGAATAATCACAAGTAATATCAATAGCTAATTTTATAATGATGGAATGCATAATGCTGAACATCATAACCACATAGTCAAGGCCTCGTGCCAAGACTACAAATAAATTTTTTTTGTCAAGGCCTTGTGCCAAGACACTAGTTTGTCTCATGAGATCTACTGATGCATCAAGGGGATATAGTGGGCCTCGCCCGTCACTTACTACATCCAATGCATTCCTCATATGAAAAGGTTGAAACATAACATAAACATTCGTATTAAAACTATCATACTAAATATTAATACTTTAACCATAAACCATGAATGGTATAAAAAAATCACATCCATAGTGAAACATATCAAAAAACCTTCAATACAATATGGAATATTTTATCATAATAAATCAACTTCAAACAAGCATAAAATCCAACAAAGGATGTTGTTGTAGATGAAATCAAAACTATTTGAGAGAAATATCTCTTTCTATTTTGAAATCATTTAAAAGTCACATAATTATAAAAGAAAACATTTATTTTGAAAATATTATTATAATATTGTAAGGGAATATTTGAAGGTGTTATAATGGAATAAAATATCTACACCCACCTTATAAGTTAAAAAATAACATTCTTTCCTTAATTTTTCGAAAAGGTCATAAAGTACCTTGTTTGGAAAGCGACAAAAAGATTACTTTTAAACCATTTTATAAAAATTTAAACAAGGGTATAAATTAATTTAACCCATATTCTAGTAAATAAAAAAAAATTGAAATAATTTTTTAAGAAACATGGATGTGGATGATAAAAATTTCCCTATTGATACTCACGTATAAACAATCTCAGATAATAAAGAGATTGTAAAATTAAACCTTACATTGTACTTTTACTTAGTCGAGGGTACATTAAACTCTTATATAATTGTTAAATAATTATTATTAAATTATACAAGAACCACATACATGAATATTATATCATATATGATCCTATAATATTTCTTTGTTAATAATATTTCAGTAGTATCATTGTTTTGGGTGTTAACGGATTCATTTACCTTCATATGTTATGTTATGTAAGTCATGTTCATTATTGATAGGATGTATTTGATTCATATATAGAATGATATTAAGTTCTTAAACATTATTTTTAATCATCAAATGAAAATTATCCTTGAATGGTTATGATGGGGAATAAAATCTCATCGCTTCGTGGAGACGGTAAGCCGTACGCATGCACGAGCAACAATATCATTCTATTGATGGTGAAATTGTATGTAATTGGACGGTATATTATATATACAGAATCATTAAAATTTTATATTTTTTATTTACATCAATTATACTAATTATTAAACCCATCCAAATAATGAAGTGTTGAATAACAGACTACACCATGACATGGAGACGGTAAGTCGTACGTATGCATGTATGGTGACTTTGTCATTCATAGGATGGATAGAATAATGAATATGGTTGTAACATATTTATAATAACATATCAGTGTATAGAAGGTACTAGAGTTATTATTTTAGTATGGAAACAACAAATAAAGAGGAAGTGGAAGAAGAAAAGAACTTTGAAAGAGGTGATGAAGTAATTACCTCTTCTTTAGGTGCTTCCTTTTGATTTGAACAAAAGGGCTCCTTAGGTTGGCTTTCTGATCAAAGTAAGGCCTCTGGGATGAATTTAGGGTAGTTTTTAGGATATTTGAGAAGGTTTTGGCTGAGAAAAATGTCTTTAGAGGTGGGAATATAAGATAAGGGGAAGTACCCTTTTATAAGATAGGTGAGGGTCACTTAAGGAAAAGCTTGAAATATTATTTTATTATAAAATAATTTTCAGTTTCTAATAGATCCAAATGGATTTATTTCTAGGATAATATGTTTATGGGTCTAAAAACTCTCTACCAATAGGTTTTAGATTAGTTTGGGTCACCATATTAACCTTATCTTTGAGATTTATCTCTTAGTTAAATAGTTTAACTTTTACCATGTCTTCATGTATTCTTACACTATATGGTTAATAAACATACTATAAACTGACAAGAGAACCTCAAGTGGTTCATTAATGAAATATCCAATATTATTTAAGTATTTTTTAGAACCTTATATTTTTAGGAATATTATATCATTTAATAAAATAGTATTTGTTTTAAAAACTCATTTATGTCAATTTTGACACTATTTAGTATTTGGTTTTTGTGAAAGTCATAAAAATCTGATTTATTCAAAAAAAAATACATTGAATCAACCCTAACATGTCATATTAACCTAGAAAATTCTTGGGTGGCATCAAAACTTTCGATTTAAATTTATTTTAATATCTATAATATCAATTATTTTAATCTTTCATTAATAAGGTAATTACTGCATCATCATTGTGTCATAAATAAATTTAATTATTTAATTTAAAAAAATTATAAATAAAATACTATAATATAGTAAATATTTTTATCTTTATAATGAAAATTTATAGTCAAATTTATGTTATGTATAACCCTATATTAAAAAATAGTTATTTAAATTTGAATTTAACACTTTTAACTCTTATTTAAATAAAATATAATAAATGTCCTAATCTATTCCAAGTGAATAAAAAATGATCATATATTTTTACAAAGGTTGATTTTGGTTTAAATAAACTTATCAAATAGAATTAGGACATGTGTTAGGGTTATTATAATATCATTTTTACCTTTAATTACTCTATTTACTTTTAACAGTGGTAAATAAACTTCAAAAGTTACTATTCACCAAAAATTATTTTCATCCTATTGAACCACATTTTACTTACTAATTTCAATTTTGTCTCTCATATTTTTGAAATTCAATTCACAGAAGTGGTAAAATTACATTTTATGCAAATTGAAAATGTGCCTAAAAGGTGGGTAAAAGACGGTAAAAAGCTCAATAAAATTTTATAAATCTAATATTATTATAAAATAACTTCAATGAATTACATTGTACTATTATAGGTATTATGTATCTATTTTTACTTTAAAATAAATTTAAATTAAAAAATAATTATTTAAATAAAAATTCATTTTTAAACAATAACACAGTGTTTTTCAATATTCATCAAAATTTTAATGTTTTTAGAAAAATAAAAAAAAATCACTCTAAGCTAATTTTTATATTCTAAATCCAAAAATGAAGTCCAATTTCAAAAATAAAATTTATAAAATTTCAAAAAAGTTTGAATTACTATTCATAACTACTTTTAAACAGCTAGTTTGATTGGTCGTGGTGTGCTAGAACTCGGAGCTGCGTACAACGCAAACTATTGTATTATTCAAAGAGAAGCATACCATGAAAGCATGGGGTGTAACATAACCTAAAAAGTTATGGATACAATCATGGGTTTATGAGTTTAACAATGATCATAAGTTCAAATTCTTAGACACCCCATTTGAGGTTTTAAGTGATGGGATTTTAATGTTATTAATGAAATTTTGGGAGATGTTTTATTGGGTTGAGGTATATGTAACTCTTAGGTTCAATACGAAGTATTATTTGAGGAAGAATTATCTTTTCTTATGTTTAAAGGTATTGATAATCTTTAGGATTTATATGATATTTTATGATTAAGGTCATTTTTAATTATGTTCATTGTAACACCCCAGAATGATAAAGGGTTAAATGATTAATGATATGACTCATGTCAACAAGGTGTACCTTACTTTTCGGGAGCCTGCCTGATTAGAAATCCATAGTTAAGCGTGTTTGGCTTAGAGTAGTGATCAGGATAAGTGACCTTCTAGAATGTTTCTCAGGGTGTGTGTAAGTGAGGACAAAGCCCTTCTGGGAAGTTTCTCAGGGTGTGTATCAGTGAGGAAAAAGCACACTATAAAGGGCATGTACTGCCCTATGGGGACTATCGTTAGTCAGATGACCCGTTCGGGCATGTGGGTGGGCCCTAGGGTGGGGACCACGTGTTTGTGGGGAAACTGGTGGTACCTAGTGGCCAGGACCAGACAGCCATGTTAAGATGGGGTGTATGTGCATCATTGAGACCCAGTTATTACATTTGGTATCAGAGGTGGTGCCCAGCCTTATGTGCGGTGCACTGCCTGGGTTGAGATGTAGGACCCACAATAAGGATATTGTGCTCTAAAGGGGGTGAATGTAACACCCCATAATGATAAAGGGTTAAATGGTTAATGATATGACTCATTTCAACAAGGTGTGCCATCCTTTTCAGGAGTCTACCTGATTAGAACATCATAGTTAGGTGTGTTTGGCCTAGAGTAGTGATCAGGATGGGTGACTTTCTGGGAAGTTTTTCAGGGTGTGTGTAAGTGATGACAAAGCACAATGGAAAGGACATGTGTTTTCTCTGTGTGGACTATTATTAGTCAATGACATGTTTAGGCACGCGGGTGGGCCCTAGGGTGGGGACCATGTGTCTTTTGGGCAACTGGTGGTACTTGGTGGGCTAGGACATGACATCCATGGTACTTGGAGTAGTGATCAAGATGGGTGACCTTCTGGGAAGTTTCCCAGGGTGAGGACAAAGCACACTGGAAAGGACATGTGTTGGCCCTATGTGGACTATTATTAGTCAATGACCTGTTTGGGCACATGGGTGGGCCCCAGGGTGGGTACCACAGGGCTGTAGGGAAATTGGTGGTACTTGGTGGGCCACGACCTGATATCAATGTTAAGACGGGGTGTTTTTGCTATCACTGGGACGTTGTGCTCTAAAGGGGGGTGAATGTAACACCCTATAATGATAAAGGGTTAAATGGTTATTGATATGACTCATGTCAACAAGGTGTGACATCCTTTTCAGAAGCCTACCTGATTAGAACTTCATAGTTAGGTGTTCTTGGCTTGGAGTAGTGATCAGGATGGGTGACCTTCGGGGAAGTTTCTCACGGTGAGTGTAAGTGAGGACAAAGCACACTGGAAAGGACATGTGTTGGCCCTGTGTGGACTATTATTAGTCAATGACATGTTCGGGCATGCAGGTGGGCCCTAGTGTGGGGACCAAGTGTATTTGGGGCAACTGGTGGAACTTGGTGGGTTGGGACCTGACAGCCATGGTACTTGGAGTAGTGATCAAGATGGGTGACCTTTTGGGAAGTTTCCTAGGGTGTGTGTAAGTGTGGACAAAGGGTTAAATGGTTAATGATATGACTCATGTCAACAAGGTGTGTCATCCTTTTCGGGATCCTACATGATTAGAGCTTCATAGTTAAGTGTGCTTGGCCTGGAGTAGTGATCAGGATGGGTGACCTTCTAGAAAGTTTCTCAGGGTGTGTGTAAGTGAGGACAAAACACATTTTAAAGGACATGTGTTGGCCCTGTGTAGACTATTCCCAGGGTGTGTGTAAGTGTGGACAAAGGGTTAAATTGTTAATGATATGACTCATGTCAACAAGGTGTGTCATCCTTTTCGGGAGCCTACATGATTAGAACTTCATAGTTAAGTGTGCTTGGCCAGGAGTAGTGATCAGGATGGGTGACCTTCTGGGAAGTTTCTCAGGGTGTGTGTAAGTGAGGAAAAAACACATTTTAAAGGACATGTGTTGGCCCTGTGTGGACTATTATTAGTCAATGACATGTTCGGGCATGCGGGTGGGACCTAGGGTGGGGACCACGTGTCTTTAGGGCAACTGGGTGGAACTTGGTGTGGTAGGATGGAGAAGTGATCAGGATGGGTGACCTTCTGGGAAGTTTCTCAGGTTGTGTGAGGAAAAAACACACTGTAAAGGACATGTGTTGGCCCTGTGTAGACTAATATTAGTCAATGACATGTGTTGGCCTGGAGTAGTGATCAGGATGGGTGACCTTCTGGGATGTTTCTCAGGGTGTGTGTAAGTGAGGACAAAACACACTTGAAAGGACATGTGTTGGCCCTATGTAGACTATTATTAGTCAGTGATATGTTCGGGCATGCAGGTGGGCCCTTCTGGGAAGTTTCTCAGGGTGTGTTTAAGTGAGGAAAAAACACACTTTAAAGGACATGTGTTGGCCCTGTGTGGACTATTATTAGTCAATGACATCTTTGGGCATGTGGGTGGGCCCTAGGGTTGGGACCACGTGTCTTTAGGGAAACTGGTGGAACTTGGTGGGTCAGGATGGAGTAGTGATCAGGATGGGTGACCTTCTGGGAAGTTTCTCAAGTTGTGTGTAACTGAGGAAAAAGCACACTAGAAAGGACATGTGTTGGCCCTGTGTAGACTATTATTAGTCAATGACATGTGTTGGCCTGGAGTAGTGATCAGGATGAGTGACCTTCTGGGAAGTTTCTCAGGGTATGTGTAAGTGAGGACAAAACACACTTTAAAGGACATGTGTTGGCCATGTGTGGATTATTATTAGTCAATGACATGTTCGGACATGCGGGTGGGCCCTAGGGTGGGGACCACATGTCTTTGGGGCAACTGGTGGAACTTGGTGGGTCGGGATGGAGTAGTGATCAGGATGGGTGACCTTCTGGGAATTTTCTCAGGTTGTGTGTAAGTGAGGACAAATCACACTCGAAAGGACATGTGTTGGCCCTATGTAGACTCTTATTAGTCAATGACATGTTCAGGAACATGGGTGGGCCCTAGGGTGGGGACCACATGTCTTTCGGGCAACTGGTGGTACATTGTGGGCTAGGACCAGACATCCATGGTACTTGGAGTAGGGATCAAGATGGGCGACCTTTTGTAAAGTTTCCCAGGGTGTGTGTAAGTGATGACAAAGCACACTGAAAAGGACATGTGTTGGCCCTGTGTGGACTATTATTAGTCAATGGCATGTTCGGGCACGTGGGTGGGCCCCAGGGTGGGGACCACATGTCTGTGGAACAATTGGTGGTACTTGGTGTGCCATGACCTGATAACCATGTTAAGACGGGGTTTTTTTCTATCATCAGGACTCAGTTGTTACATTCATCATATTTTTAGGTATTTTATAAGAATTATATTAATATAGTTTTTGTAAAAAGGAAAACGTGTCATATTTGGAAGTGAAATGGGGTTTAAACCAACAACCAAAGGGTGTGTGTAAGTGAGGTGACCTTCTGGGAAGTTTCTCAGGTTCTGTGTAAGTGAGGACAAAGCACACTAGAAAGGAAATGTGTTGGCACTGTGTAGACTATTATTAGTCAATGTCATGTGTTGGCCTGGAGTAATGATCAGGATGGGTGACCTTCTGGGAAGTTTCTCAGGGTGTGTGTAAGTGAGGACAAAACAAAATTGAAAGGACATGGGTTGTCCTTGTGTGTACTATTATTAGTTAATGACATGTTCAAGCATGTGGGTGGGCCCTAGGGTGGGGACCACGTGTCTTTGGGGCAAATGGTGGAACTTGGTGGGTTAGGATAGAGTAGTGATTAGGATGGGTGACCTTCTGGGACGTTTCTCAGGTTGTGTGTAAGTGAGGACAAAGCACACTAGAAAGGACATGTGTTGGCTCTGTGTAGACTATTATTAGTCAATGGAATGTTCGGGCATATGGGTGGGCCCTAGGGTGGTGACCACATGTCTTTGGGGGAAATGGTGGTACTTGGTGGGCCAGCACCTGACATCCATGGTACATGGAGTAGTGATCAAGATGGGTGACTTTCTGGAAAGTTTTTCAGGTTGTGTGTAAGTGAGGACAAAGCACACTAGAAAGGACATGTGTTGGCCCTGTGGGGACTATTATTAGTCAATGACCTATTCGAGCACGTGGGTCAGCCCCAGGGTGGGGACCACATGTCTGTGGGGCAATTGGTGGTACTTGGTGGGCCATGACCTGATAGCCATGTTAAGACGGGGGTTTTTTGCTATCATCGGGACTCAATTGTTACATTCATCATATTTTTAGGGGTTTTATAAGAATTATATTAATATAGTTTTTGTTAAAAGGAAAACTTATCATATTCAGTAGGGAAATGGGGTTTAAACCAACAACCAAAGGGTGTGTGTAAGTGAGGAAAAAGCACACTAGAAATGACATGTGTTGTCCTTGTGTGGACTATTATTAGTCAATGACCTGTTTGGGTATGTGGGTGGGCCCCATGGTGGGGACCACATGTCTGTGGGGTAACTGGTGGTACTTGGTAGGACAGAAACCTGATAGCCATGTTAAGACGGGGTGTTTTTGCTATCACTAGGACCCAGTTGTTACATTCATCATATTTTTAGGGGTTTTATAAGAATTATATTAATATAGTTTTTGTAAAAAGTAACTCATGTCATATTCATAAAGTAAATGGGGTTTAAACCAACAACCAAAGGGTGAGAAGGGTGCAGCACCTACTACTAGCCTACATGATATCTTGGTTAGTTTGACATTTCTTTTTTTTTAATTATGTGACAGATAAATATTTAGTTTATTTTGGGAATATATTTTTTATTATATAGATACTCATGGGATTGAAAAGTGATTTAGTGATTAGGTGATTCATTATTTTAAACCTTATTTGATTAAGGTAAGAAGAACATTATGAGATTTTACTTGAGGAATAAAGGTTGAATTATCTTTTGGAAGAACATATGATTTTAATGTGGCTTTATGTTGATTTATATTTTTTTATAGAAATTATTAGACTATCTTAGTGATTATATGATTAGGGAATATACATTTTTGGTATGGTACATTAAGAGTGATTAATGTTATTTGGAGATAACTGTTAAATTTATCTTGAAAGAATATGTGATCAAATCATTCTAATATTTTTGTTTCAATCTTTGTCTGGAATATTCTAAAGATTTTATAAGTTAGTTATTTTTCTAATGATCTAAGACTAACTTTATGTGTTATTGTTGAGGTTTTTGTGATTAATGTTGTTTTACTTTATATGATGGTTTTTTTTTCATTTTGATATTTATATTATGAAAACCATTTTGGTTTTGGTTAATGTTTAAAGAAAAGAGAAAGGGATTGTTATCCTTTTTTGGATTATGTGATCTGTTAGAAGTTTATTTTAGTGATTTAGGCATGAAATATTTATCTTAAATACTCATCATTTGGATAAAAAGTGGATATTGTGGTGGAAACTAATTAAAGGATGAAATTATAATTATCAAGAAAGTATATTTCCTTATGTTCCTCATATAGATGGTAAAGGAATTCCTTAACTATAGTAAAAGTATCTTGAAACAAAAATGTTATCCCAATACCTTAATTTCTGATGAATTGATGGTCTTTTTCACACCTCATCGATTTATGGTTTTATGGTTGTTAACTTTATCTTGATCATTCACTTTCTTGTGATCAGTGATCTCTATCACTCTCCATAATTATTTGGATATTACATTTTTTATCCAAATATATATTTGTACTTACCACTAATGTTATTCTATTTAGAAACCTAGTTATGTAATTAACCTCATATTTACTTTTCCCTCTTTTCAAGAGGAAGTTTTATTAACCATTTTTGTGGTGTAGGATTTCTACAAAGGTATTTTGAAATGTAAAACCCTCTTTTACTGAGCTTGAGTTCAAATTGTGAGGATGTAATTTATTAAAGGGGGGAAGAATGTAACACCCCGAGTTTTTAAAATAATACTATTCTTGATATCTTTCTTAACAGGAAGAAATGGGATTTAAGCAAATTGAGATATACCATAAAAATATTATTATTTAAATTTGATTGTTATAACCTTTCTGTTGAATTAGAAGGTATGAATATGATTAATAGTATTATGAAATACATATAAATGTATTAATTGATAAAACTTTATTGATAAATTCTTAGTAAATAATCACTTAATTTTTAGTAAATGAATTTTATTCTTATAACTAAAAATTGAATTGTTATTATAAAAATAAAGTAGAAGAGACAAAGAACAAGGATGGGTAGAGTTATGGGGATCTAAAGTGATGAATAGCAAGGGAATACCCATGGATGATAATGTTATAATCCATTGGAATATAACCTAAGCTCAAAAAAATGTTTATTTTATCATCCTGGTCCAGTTTTGATGTAAGAATATTCGTAACCTTATTACCCTCCCTCCAGGTATAAAGAATTTCAATTTTTGAATATAGCATATTTTGAAAACTCCTGATGGTATGGATAATACTCCAGTGGCTCAGGTTGATTCCCAATAGTTAATTAACTAAAATAGAGGAATCAGATTCAATGTATAAAGGGATGATTATATGGGAACTGCAAATGGAAGGGTCCATAAGAATGGCATGAGCCCCTTCTTGTATTGAAGTCCCTTTTTCATAGTGCGATGACAAGGAAATTACAATTGATCCACCTGTAATGATAAACAAGGACACCCACATGCATGACCCCTTGGACATAGTACCCATCAGTGTTAAGTTTGAGTCCAATCCTGGGGGCCTTCTAGCATACCCACATACCCCTGACCCTTAATCCAATCAAACCATCAGCCACACACTAGGGAAACTATGTAAAAATATTGTGTGAGAATACAATGC
Organism: Viscum album; assembly: GCA_963277665.1. Classification (NCBI taxonomy): domain Eukaryota; kingdom Viridiplantae; phylum Streptophyta; class Magnoliopsida; order Santalales; family Viscaceae; genus Viscum; species Viscum album. Next base: position 1,101,164,365 of record OY728134.1, on the reverse strand, counting down.
CTTTTCAACGAAAATAGAGATATTGAATCTCATATAGGATGCGATACTTCAGGTGTCCAATACTGGGTGTGAGATCTTGGTGGTACACATAGTTCCATGAATTTCAGATGATCGAATGCCCATCCATGAATAGAATATTTCAACCAATTTCATTTAGTGAACCACCTTCATTTTTTTAAAGACTAAGGGTTAGGCCCCCTTTATTTAACATAAAAAGGTAAAAACCCATTTTGAAACAGGTAATAGGGGAACCCATTACATGACCCATATGTTAAACATATTAAAAGAAACATGACCCAAATTCATTAATATAGTCCCAAATGTAAAATAGGAAACGTATGTCATAACAAGTACCAGTCAAAAGTATCACCCTCCCCATCCTTTTCAGAAAATGCAGTAGTGATTCCTGTCAAAGATGATATCCCAACCCCTTCTAAGAATTTCACTATACGGGTCAACACAACATGAAAGATAACTCCTCTAACCCACACAAAGATGTAGGATGACAACTGAATGACAGGTGTCATCACACCCATCTCTATTTTGAGCCATCCACTCGATGGTGTTTTTGAATCACTCGTTGCACTGTCATCCAAATGCACTACAAAATCAGACTGAAATCACTATGAAAAGGTCAATGATGGGGTGTCCATTTGTCAACAAAAAATAATGACAGTTGGCAGAATGATGGGTGTCAACACAACCATCCCTCTTTTGAGGCCACCCACCCAATGATACCTACAAAGAACAGAACTACCTTCCAAATGAAAAAATAAAAAAAACCAAAACTCAAACTAATTTTTGTATCCCATCAAAAAGCCAAACCCAAAAAAATGAACAAACATCAGCCAAAAAACTAGAATGATTCTCTATCTTTTTTTCCAATGCACTTCAGTAACCAAAAAAAATTCCCACGAACCAAAAATAAAACCATGGAACTGAAGACCAAAGAAGGATCTATGGCCACTGATAAAAACACCAACAACATTTTTCACTGACCACCACTATCACAACTAGTGTGAATTGAGCTAAAGACATTGAATTATCCTCATACCTAATCATCTGAATAAAACCCACGTTTTTTTCCTTATAGATTTCCATAAAACATCGAACCAGTTCCAACACCACACCCTAGAAACAAACGATCCCAATACAATGCAGATCACATGAAATATTCTACCCTAAAGCACATACCAATAGAGGGAGTGAGGAAATCATCTAGATCTGGAAATATTTGGAAACCACTAAAGTAGATCTCTAAAGAAATATCATGATGTTTCCACAACCACCATCACCACATAATTGTGGATGAAAACTATATAGTCTATACAGAAGGAGAGAGAGGAAATATTGGTGACAATGATGAATGATGTCATGTGGAGATGAAAACAGGATAAATCTTAAATGAAGAATCATCATTGAAACATCCTCTAGATCCGTCAATGAAGAACTAAAGAAATAAGGAACCAACAATCTCCTTCTTCTGAATCCATACCAAGTCAGCCAAAGAAATAGATAAATATGAAAGGACAATCACCGCAGAGAGATTCATAAAACCCTAACAGAGGGGAATCACTACACTTGGAGAGTGTGGTTCCATTTTCAGGGCACCACCTTCATAAGAGATAAAATAGTAGAGAAAGAAATGTTCCTGTGAGTCATGGTAGTAGTTAGTTCCTACAAGAAAATTTCATATGTATTATTCTTATTCCCCTTCTATAAATAGGTTAAAAAGGGCTTCCAAGTTGGGGATATTGTATCATAGCCATTTGGATTTTAATTGAACTCCCCTCTTATGGACTTTGATCTCATTAGGGAGATCATTGTTTTAGAGGCACAAAATAAAGAAATTTAACTTGATGGGTATTTTTCTTACACCATAGAATTATTCCCAGTGATTTTATATGTTGATGATCATGAATAAGATCGCAAAATATCAAACATGTGAGATCTCCAAAAGAGGAGGGAGTGAAGATGATATAATTCAAAATTTCTTCCATCCAGTTTCTATTTTATAGATATTTTTTATTCTCATTGATAAAAGATTACATGAAATGAGGAAAGAAGAAAGTTTTCTTGTAACTAAGGTCTGAAATAGGGAAACATATAAAATAAAGGGAAAATCCAAACCAGTTTTCTGACCAAAAAAAATATATTACAATGACCAATAATCCATTGGGAATTATAAATAATAATTCTGATATTATTGTGAAGTCCATGCCAGATGTGAGAGCCCAAAATATCCTCATTCCAATTGGTAGTGGAATTCCTATATTTTTATTTGATAAAATTACCCCAAAGAGAATGGCTTCAGAGAGCCTCCCAAGTGAGTTTGGCCTCTATACAAGTGATATTCTCAGTGATGATTCTAGGATTAATTCCCCCTTCATGTCTTGGCTTATCCAACCTATGACAACTATCTCAATGATGTATCCCTTCAAGATGATTATACCATATGAAAGTGTTGAGAGTTTTATCTATATTTATGAACATAAACTTCTTAGACTTACAAACTAATAAAGCATGTGTTGGACTCCTCATGTTTTAATCATGTTTTAATGATCAAAAATCATGTTAATCATATTTAATCTATCTCAAATCATGTGTATAGATGGTTGGTTTCTTTAATCTTTAAATAAACTTCCACTAGATCCTGATTCATATAAATCATGTTTGATTACTATACACTATATTTAATTTTTCTCTATAATTATTTATTCTATGAATGATTAAGTATAATTAATTATGTGAATATTACTTCTTAAGAATGTTTACATATATTTGGCTAAGTCTGAGAAACCATGAGTATGCCACGGTAACCCAGACATTGTAACCCAGACACTATGACCCCGACACCATAACACCAGAAATCATGACCCAGACACTATGACCCATACACCACAACACCAGACATTGTAACCCATACATTGTAACCTAGACACCATGACCCAGACACCATAACACCAAACACAATAACCTAGACATCATAACCCAGACACTCTAACCCAAACACTAAAACCTAGACATCATGATCCTAACACCACATTTGTGCTACCAGTTCCTGATCTCAATGCAACTATGGAATTATGACTGTCTCACCACTCAAAGGCAAAGAAGAATACATTGTTTTATGGTGAAACTGTTTCCAAGTGATACCGTTTCAAGACAAACTCTGACACCGTTCCTTAATTTGTTTTTTCATTATTCAATTTAATTTCTAACAGTCATATTTGAGTCATTTAAAGGAACTGAAATAATTAATGTTTTTTTGTATACATGTCACGTGATAGTACGAGGTATGAGGTGTATAATACATGAATCCTTTCGGTTCCAATGAGTGCACTTGAAATTAAAAAGGAAGATAAGTTGGTCTACAAATATAGACACAAAAATAGGAGAGAGATTTTAAAAAAGGAAAACTAAAACATCAACAAGATACAACTAAAGAATGCATGAAGCACTCTCGATTCCAGAAGGCTAGACTGCCATAGATCAAAACCAAAAACATATTCACAATACCAACACTAAGAAGAACATGAGCTGGACTGCTTACACCATCGAACTAGAAACCATAGCACCAGACTTGAGATACTCTATTTTTCACAAGAGGATTCGATACTTACATATGCTTCATCCTACAAGTACAGAGTTGCATAGAATAACACTCAAAGCACTTATAACCCTTTCTCATCATATTTTATCTATTGTGTACTGTTTTTAGCTTTCTATTAGTGCGTGTGTGTCTGTATTAAAACATAAAATATCTCCTGTACTAAACTGAAGGATACAAGATATCCTTCCTCTCATATATTTTTTACATTTGTTTACTCCCACGGATAAGTGTAGAAGAGGTCCTTATGTGACCTAGTAGTTTATACCCATAAAGAATAGTGGAAGAGTTCGTGTGACCTAGGGTGTCATGTGCACTTTTGTTTACCCCAATCTAGGGTGTGGATCAAGTTTATTAATATAAACTACTTTGTGGTAGGTGATCACCAAGTGGAGTGGATTAAGTCTTGTCTTGAAACTGAACCACTTTTTTATCTTCTGTGTTGTTTAATTTAGTTTTTTTCTCTACTTTAATGTATATTTTAGAAAACACTATATTTTACTTTGATAGTTAGTCTTGGATAGAAGTTATAACTATTTTTATTTATTAGAATAGGTTTAAAGGTAGTATCAATAACTCCTATTGATATTGTTGAGAATTAACCAATATTCTGAGAAGTTATTTGAACAGTCAAACTATTATAACCTTATTACCTTGATTAACTGGGTTGTATTCATTTTTATTGGGGAATATTCTTAAGTAAAATTTTAAACAGAAATTTTTATAAATACTCAATTCACCCCCCTCTTGAGTAATCTAATCTGACCAACATTTGGTATTAGAGGGTTTTATTTTTATTAAGACTGTTTTTAAAATCTATTCAACTATTATTTTAGTTTTACTTTAAAGATCTGTAAATTTCTGTTAATTCTAAATTTTTATCTCTTTAAAAGTATTTATTTATTATGGATAATAGACTTGAAGTTGATTCAACAAATAGACCTCCATTATTTAATAGAACTAATTATTCCCAATAGAAAATTAAAATAAAAATGCATTTGGAAATTATGGGTTTTGAAATTTGGTCTACAATTGTAGATGAGTATAATATTCCTTCTACTGATAAAATTAATTGGGATGACCCAACCAAGACTGATTATAACAATAATTGAAAATCCATGATTTCCTTATATTTCTCTTTAGGAGAGGAGGAATTTAACAGAATATCTGCATGTAAAACTGCCCATGAAATTTGGGATACTTTGTCTGTTTCACATGAAGGAACTTCTAGTGTGAAAGAAATGAGACTCAATACTTATACTATTAAATATGATAAATTTAAAATGAAGACTAATGTGCCTATTTCTGACATTTATCTCAGGTTCAATGAAATTGTCAACATAATGATCTCTCTTGGAAGAGAATTTACAGCCAAAGAAGAAATTATGAGGATTCCCATATGCCTACCTGATAAAAGGAGAGGAACCTCTATCTCAATTAGAGATTCATGTGACATCATAAAATTACCTGTAAAAGAACTCATTAGAAAAATAATGATGTATTAAGAGGATCTGAAAGTCAATAAGGAAGAGGAGTATGAACCCAAAATAAAATCTGTGGCATTCAAGATCACCACCTCTAAAAACAAAGAAAAGGACAAACTGAAAGTTTTTGTAGAGAGTTCTAGAAATGAAAAATCTTCACCTGACAATGATGAGGATTTGGCCTAATTATCCAAAAGGTTTAAGCAATTTTACAAAAGGAAGAAATTTTTCAGAAATCCTAACTTCAAAGGAAGATATGATCAAAAGGGAAGCTGGAAGAAAGATTGGAAAAGAAATGAAAAGTCTGATGAGATAGTATGTTATGAATGTAAGAGAAAGGGACATGTAAAGGATGACTATCCCAAGATCAAGTATAAAAATAAATATGAGGACAAATATAGAAAGTATAAAAAGGGAATGAAAGAAATTTTGAGGGCTTATGAGGACAGTTCAAGTGACTCAAAGTCTTCACATGATGAATAGGATAACAAAGCCAATATGTGTTTCATGACAAACACATCTCAGGTAACACTTGAATCTCCTGTACAAAATTCCTATTATTTGGTAGATGAAAGTGATTCTGAAAATATATCTAAAGAAGAAATGTTTGACTATTTCAATATGCATTAAGAGACATGTAATGAACAAAAAGGTAAATACAAGTCTTTACAGAGACAGTATTCTCTCACCTCAACTGTTAAATTTGAACTTACTATAGAAAGAGAGAAAAATGTTCAATTACTCAAAGAAAAAAATTAATTAAATCTATCTAATGAGAAACTGAAAAAGGATCATGAAAGGTTTACTAATGGTAAACATATCTTGGTATAAATTCTAGGCAAACAGATTTCCCCTAAATACACTATTGGTATTAGCTATCAACCTGGTAAAATAAATTTTGGAAAAACAAATTTTTTTTATAAATATAGAACATATAGATTTAATCCTAGTTTAGGAAAACATTATGCTAGTTCAAATTATGATACACTCTATACTATTTTGAGTTTTTCTGGACCAAATAGAGTTTATTTATCAAATGCGTTACAAAATTTTTATAAGAAACTTATAAGGCAAATGTGGGTTTTTAAATCACTAGTTACTAATATTACTAGACCCAAAAAATATGGGTACCAAAGTCTATCTTTATTTGACTATTTTGTAGGAAATTTGTTTGAATATATCCTATAAAATCTTATGGTACTTGGATAGTGGGATTTCAAGACACATGATAGGAGACTATTCATGATTCAATAAATTAATAAAAATTGATGGTGGAAATGTCACCTTTGGTGATAATGCCAAAGGAAAAATCATTGGCCTTTTCCAAATCGGTAACTCTAACTCAGTCTTAATTTCCAGAGTACTTTTTGTTGATGGATTGAAATATAATCTGCTTAGTATTTAACAACTATTTAATGATAGATTTCATGTTAAATTTAAAAATGATGCTTATAATGTTTTTAATTCTAAACATGAATTAGTATTTTCTTCATTAAGAAATGAAAATGTATAATCTATTAACTTAGATTATTTAGTTTCTCAAAAAGTTTCATGTTTATGTGCATTTCATAAAGATTCTTGACTTTTGCATAAAATACTAGGAAACTACAATATTCACTCTCTTATAAAGTTAACTAGAAAAATTTTAGTCAAATATCTACCCAAACTAGAGTTTCCAGATGATAAAGTGTGTAATACTTGTCAAAAGGGAAAGCAAAACAAAATTTCCTTCAAACCAAAGAATGAATTGAAAACTTATCAGCCTCTCAATTTGGTTCACATGGATTTGTTTGGACTATATAAATTTTCTTTTTTAAATGGGAATCACTATGTTTATGATCTTGTAGATGAATTTTCTAGGTATACTTGGACCTTTTTTCTCACAAAAGTGAATCCTTCTCTCATTTTACCAAATATGCTAAAACTGTAGAAAATATTAGTGGACTTAGAATTAAATATATAAGAATTGATCATGGCCGTGAATTTGAAAATCAAGAGTTTGAATCCTTTTTCTCAAAAAATGTCTATAATCATAATTTATCTTCCCCTAGAATACCTTAACAAAATGTAGTTGTAGAAAGAATAAATAGGACCTTGGAAGAAATTTCTAGAACCATGCTTAGCGAATATAACTTACCTATTTATTTTTGGGCTGAAGTTGTAAATACAACATGCTATATTATAAATACAGTGTTGATAATAACTATTCATAAAATAACCCCATATGAATTGTGGAACAATATAAAACTCAAAGTAAACTACTTCAAAGTCTTTAGTTTAAAATTATATATCATTAATACCAAGGAAAATATTGAAAGGTTTTCATCCAGTGGTGATGAAGGAATCTTTCTAAGATATTCAATATCTAGTAAAGCCTATATAGTGTTTAAAAAAAAGAACAAAATGTATGGAGGAATCTATACATGTCAAGTTTGATGAGATAGATCCACATGAGCCTAAGAATTATCTAGATAATCTTGAGGATGATATGTCAAATCTAGACATCAATGCCAAATCATCTAACTATTATATAAAGGAATCTGTGAAAACTTCCAGTTCTCGAAATTCTCTAGATTCAAGTCATAATGAACCCAAACCTATTAAAGAACCTGAAATCACTAGCCCCTCTTTTTCTCGAGCAGTTAGAACCCTTAATAACCATCCTTTAGATGTTGTTGTAGGAGATTTAGATAATGGAACTAAAACTAGAGATTCTCTTAGAAATTAGGTTGAACAACAAGTTTTCTTATCACAACTTGAACCTAAAAACATTAATGATGATATCAATGATGAATTTTAGGTGATGGCTATGCAATAAGAACTTAATAAGTTTGAAAGGAACAAATTTGGGAAACTTGTTGATAGACCCAAATACATATTTACCATAGGCACTAAGTGGGTGTTTATAAATAAGGTAGATGAAGTTGGTAATATAATTAGAAACAAGGCAAGATTGTTTGCATAAGGCTATAGTCAAGAAGAAGTAATTGACTATGAGGAGAGCTTTGCACCTGTTTCTAGACTTGAAGCCATCATAATCCTGCTTGCTTATACTGCACATATGAATTTCAAACTATATCAAATGGATTTCAAGATTTCATTACTAAATGGGTATATAACTGATGATGTCTTTTTTGAACAACTCCCTAGTTTCACAAATCCTCAGTTTCCAAATCATGTTTTTAAATTATCAAAAGTGTTGTAGGGTTCAAAACAAGCTCCAATAGATTGGTATGATAGATTAAGTACTTTTATTATTTCCAAAGGTTTTACAAAAGGTATAGATGATCCTACCCTTTTTATAAAATTAATTTCCAATTATGTTTTAGTAGTTTAAATTTATGTAGATGATATTATTTTTGGATTTTCAAAAAATTATTTATGTATTGAATTTTATGAAATGATGCAAAATGAATTTGAAATGAGTTTAATGAGTGAACTAAAATTATTTCTTGGATTTAAAATCTTTCAAAATAAAGATTGTATTATTTTAAATCAAAACAAATACACTAAAGATCTTTTGAAACGTTTTGGCTTGGACAACACTAAAAGTCGTGATACTCCAATGAGTACTGCTTGTATATTGAATCTTGATAAAGATAAGAAAATTTTTGATCAAACCACTTATAGAGGAATGATTGGAAGATTACCCTACTTAATAGTTATCTGACCTGATATTATGTTTAGTGTATGTATGTGTGATCATTTTCAAGCAAATCCTAAGGAATATCATTTAAATTTTGTTAAAAGGATTTTCTAATACCTCAAACATACACCAAATTTAGGACTGTTCTATCCTAGAGGACAATCATTTGAGTTAGCTATTCTAATGCAGATTTTGGTGATTGTATGTTAGATAAAAAATCACCTCTTGAATATGTCACCTTTTAAGAAAGTCTCTAGTATCATGGTGTAGTAAGAAACAAAACTTTATTGCATTATCTATTGTTGAAGATGAATATATAGCTGTTGGTAGTTGTTGTGAACAAATGTTTTGGATGAAACACACATTACTAGATTATGGATATCAATTCAGGCATGTACCTATAAATTGTGACAATAAAAGTGTTATTAACATCTCAAAAAAATTTGTTTCACACTCTAGGACAAAACATATTGATGTAAGACATCACTTTTTGAGAGACCATTATCACAAAGGTGATATCACTTTGGAATTCATTGGAACTGAATATCATCTTGCTAATATATTCACCAAACCATTAATTTTTGAAAGGATAGATTACATCATACATTAATTAGGAATGATAAATATCAAGTAGAAAATGTAATGTTTCAAAATTTACTATCTCACAGCTGACTATTTCACAGTTTATGGTTTCATGATTTACGATTTCACGAGTCACTATCTTAAGATTATTGTCTTGAAGTTATTATTTCATGTATATGGTCTCACAGTTACTATCTCTCGATTGCTGTCTCTCACTTACTATTTCAAATGATACGGTTGTACCATTTGGAGTCACACTGTAAAGATCTCACCGTGAAAATCTATTCTGGTCTCACCATGAAAATCTATTCTGGTCTCACCGTAATAACACTTTTTTGTTTTATTTTTATTCTATTACCCATATCACTGTGTTGATTATTTTATTTTTTTTTATCGAGTGCTTTTTAATTTGTGATGCTTGAAATCCCTAAATGATAAAAACGAAATATATTTCACTCTTTTCTTTACTCAAGCTCTCTTATCTCGAAACCGAAACCCCTATCTTCTCTCAAATTGTAAGTCCTCTTTCAGCACTTCATCTCTCTCTCAAACCCTCATCGAATGCTCATGATGAAGCGCCCATCTTCATCAACTCCTAAGAAGTGCATATTTAAGAAGAAATTGAAAATACCACTGAAGATAGCACCTGAAGAACCATTGAACCCAAATCTTGTTGATAGAATAGTAGTACCAGAAAAGGAAATATGTCCTAAGTGGTTGTTATCAAGTAAGTCTTTAGTTTTGAAAGTATTGGAAGAATATGGATAGATGAACTTGTTCACAAAAGAGGCAAGGCCAATTTATCCAAAACTTGTTACTCAGTTTTATTAGTTTTTTTAGTTTTCTTTCAATACATAATATGGTTTTGTTGTAAGAAGTTGGATTAATGGTCAGAAATGTACATTTTCCTCGAGGTTATGGGCTGCTTGCCTAGGGATACCTCATAAAGAAATTTTTTAGGACTACTAGAGAGGTCCTCCTCTTCCTAGTGATGTTTTTGTCTTAGAAGAGGCCCTTGGAAGCTTGACTGGCAATAAGAAGGTGAGAAGAGAAATTGCTACTAAGTTGGATGGTGAAAGAAGATTTCTGTTTAATTTTATCCAAAATATGATTAGTCCAAGGAAATTAGATTTTTCTAACCACAAGTATCAAGATGTATTATTGATGCATCTTATGAAAAATGGACACAAGATTAACCTGTGTATGTATATTATACTTCACATGTGTGAGTTAATTAAGACAACTTCAAAGTATACCTCCTTGTTCTATTCAAGGTAAATCTCTCATATACTGTATGCTAAAGGAATGGTTGGATCGAATTAAGCAGTCATCAAAGAATATGAATTATGTATCTCAAAGGTTATAGTCAAAATAATGAAAATAAGTTAGAACCCATGGAAAAAGTCTTGGGTGGAGGATAATGAAAGGATATATGAAATGTTTAATCTGGTTGAGAATTATTCAAGACTTAAGAACATATTTGATCTTGGTTTGAAACCAGATGAAATTTTTGACTATTCTATTGAAGAAGAAGAAGAAGAGGTAGTTGTTGCACCTATGGAAGAAACTATCTTGGGAAAAGAAGACAATGGTCAACATATTCCACAAAATATAGTTGAGAAGGAATCACATGTTACTAAAAGAAATGATAATTTAGAAGAAGAAATTTCTATTGAGAAAGAGGTTGCTATTGAGAAACATTTAAAGGATCAATTTGATCCTAAAATTATCATATCGGCTGAGGAAATAATGGAACAAGCCTTAAAACTAGCGAGAAAATAAATGGGTGAGGTTATTAGAGATGAGATTTTAGAAACAGATTAAGGAACTGAATCTCTTAGTCCTGTGATAGATACACTTGTTGAGGGGGAGTAGAACCCTAGTCTAGAAAGTGTTGAAGTTATTAATCATGTTGATGAAATCATTGTGTATACCTAGTACAAGTTCCCTAGATACTTTTATGTGGATAATTCCCATGAGGCCTTAGTTAAAGGCATATACATTTCTACTATTTTCAATTGAAATCGTTTTCTGTGTTAGAAGTAATCTCTTCTAAGGATCCTGATCTTGTCTCAGCTCCTGTTCCTGAACATTCTCAAGAACCTTCTTATTTTGTGAGTCACAATGATTTGAAAGCCTTTAAATCTACTTTATTAGCTGGAATTGAAAATATCATGAACACACAACTTTCTCCTGTAACAAATCTTAGTGAAATAGATGTTTCCTTGCTGTTAGAGAATATCATATGGAAGATTCAGCCACAAATGCTTCATGAAATACAAGAGGTTCAAATTAAAAACAAGCAGTTGAGTGATGAGGTGAAGTCTCTCAGGGCTATGGTTAATGATTTGAAAAAAGGTTTGCAATCAGTATAAGATCCGGTTGCTCATTTTATTGAGGATGTTAGTGCTCAGATTCCATAGAAAGTTGCATATATGATTCAACCAAACTTGACTTCAATAGTTGAAAAAGTGGCTGAGAGAAACATTCAAATAGTCAATGAGATGCGTGAGATTTTTTTTGGTCTCAAAAAACTGATTGATGAGTACAAGGGATGTCTACAGAAATATCTTAATCATCTCAAGTCCCTCTCTTCAGCTGTTACAGCCTATAATTCCTTTGGACAGTCATCTCAACCCTTTGACAGTGATCTGCTCAGAACTGTTGTTAAGGAGGAACTTCAATCAGTGTTAAGTAGATTTGACAATGAAAATTTATCTATGGTTGTCAATAATAGTGATAGAGTACTTTATTTAGTGAGGATTCATTCAAATATTTAAAATGATGCTCAGGAATAAATTGATAAGAAAGTGGATTTCTACTTTAATAGGATTCTCTCTAAGCATGATATGACCAATCATTTCAAATATCTTGTAGATAATTTGAAAATTCCTCCTGTCACTCAAGCCTTAAAGACTCAAGTTCAAAAGATGAAATATTTCACTCCTCTATAGGAAAAGTTCATGGAGAAAAAAGATGATTTCAAGAAGGAAATGTAGTATTGTGGTGAGATCATTACTGATTTTATTTTGTTATTGAAGCCTTATCTTCATGTACAGAGTGCTGCTATTGTGGCTCCTGTAGGTGCACCTTTGCGGCTTGGTTTAACTCCTTCCTCATCCACTGTCTTTATGTCTTCCTTGATGTATGTATCTCAAGATCTAATCTAGATCAGACCTGTTATTATTGACCAAAACTTGCCTCGGTCTTCCACTAAACCCACTTTAGCACCCTCTATTTTATAAGGGATACCTCTTCCTTCTCTGACAGTTGGCTCACTCCCTTCTTCAACCATTACTTCTGCTCCTTTGGATCCTTCTACTGCTACTGCCAAGGGAAAAGAGAAGATAGCTAGTACTGAAGAAAAGTGAAACCTGTATTTTGATAGGGATGTGTTGAACTTTTTTTATCTACTTGTAATGACTCATCTCTTTTCATCTAATTCAATTTCCACTGTTGTTATCTATTCTCTTCTTTACTGTCTTTATTTTTCTTTATTTTTCCTATAATCTTTTTTATAATCCCAAAAGGGGGATAAAACACACTAAGAATAGAAATATAACTCATATGATTTGTGATCATCAAAAAGGGGTAGATTATTGGACTCCTCATGTTTTAATCATGTCTTAATGATCACAAATCCTATTAATCCTATTTAATCTATCTCAAATAATATGTAGAGATGGTTGGTTTATTTATGTTTTAAATAAACTTTCACAGGATCCTAATTCCTATAAATCATGTTTGATTATTATACAATATATTTAATTTTGTTCAATAATGATTTCTTCTATGAATGATTAAGTCTAATTCATTTTGTGAATATTACTACTTAAGACTATTTACAGATATTTGGCTAAGTCTGAGAAAGCATGAGTATTCCACTGTAACCCAGACACTGTAACCCAGACACCATGACTCAGAAACTGTAACACCAAACACAGTGACCCAGACACTATGACCCAGACACCGTAACACCAAACACCATAACCCAGACATTGTAACCCAGACACCGTAACCCAGACACTGTAACCCAGACACCGTAACCTAGACACCGTGATCCTAACACCACATCTGTGATACTGGTTCTTGATATCAATGCAACTATGGCATCATGAATTTCTTACCTCTCAAAGGCAAATAAGAAGACATTATTTCATGGTGACACCATTTCCAAGTGATACCATTTCAAGACAAATTTTGACAACGTTTCTTAATCTGTTTTATCATTTTTAATTTAATTTATAATGGTCATATTTGAGTCATTTAAAGGCACTTACATAGTTAATGTTTCTTTATAGACATGTCACCTGATAGTACATGGTACGAGGTGCAGAATACATGCATTCTATCAGTTCCAATGTGTTCACCCGCAATTAAAAGGAATATAAGTCGGGTTGAAAATATAGACACAAAAAAGAAAAGTGAGCTTTTAAAAAAGGAAAAATAATACAAGAAACAAGATAAAACTGAAGAAAACACGAAGAACTCTTGATTCTAGAAGTTTGGACTACCTTAGATCAGAACAGAAAACATCTTCGCAGTACCAATGCAAAGAAGAACACAAGATGTATAGCTTACACCATTGAATTGGAAACCAGGGCACCAGACTTGCGATACTCTGTTTTTTCACAAGAGGATTCGATACTTTCATCTACTTCATTCTACAAGTTCAGATCTTCATATAATAACAATGAGAGTACTTCTAACCCTTTCTCATCATCTTTTCTCTATTGTGTACTGTTTTTATCTTTCGAGCAATGTGTGTGTGTCTGTATTAAAACACATATTGTCTCTTGTACTAAACTGAAGGATAAAAGATATCCTTCCTCTCATATATTTTTACATTTGTTTACTCCCATAAATTATTGTGGAATAGGTCCTTATGTAACACCTCAAGCTTCCATGGTACGCTTCTCTTTGAATAATACAAAAGCGTGTGTTGTACGCAACTTCGAGTTCTAGCACACCACAACCAATCAAACTAGTTATTATGAATAGTAATACCCACATTTTGAAATTTTATAAATTTTATCTTTCAAAATGGACTTCATTTTTATATTCGGAGTATCAAAATTAGCTTTGGGTGAATATTTGGTATTTTTCTAAAAACTTTCAATTTTTTGATGAATAGTGAAAAACACTGAGTTATTGTTTAAAACCGAATTCATATTTAAATAATTATTTATTTTATTTAAATTTATTTTAGGTAAAAATAGATACATAATACCTATATAAGTTCAATGTAATTAATTGGAGTCATTTTATAATAATTTTAGATATATAAAAATTTTATTGAACTTTTTACCGTCTTTTACCCACCTCCTAGGAGCATTTGCAAATTTACATAAAACTTAATTTTACCACTTCTGTGAATTGAATTTACAAAATCCAAGAGACATAGTTGATATCAGTAAGAAAAATTTGTTTTAATAATATGAAAATATTTTTTGGTAAACAGTAACTTTTTACTTTTATTTACCACGGTTAAAAGTAAACAGGGTATTGAAGGGTAAAAATGATATTATTATTACCCTAACATATGTCCTAATTCTATTGGATAAGTGTAATTCGACCAAAATCAACCTTATAAATAAAATATGATCCTTTAGGTCTACTTGGATTAGATTAGGACATTTATTATTATTTAATTCAAAGAAGAGTTAAAAGTGTTAAATTCAATGTTTAATAACTAAACCATTTTTAATATAGGGTTACACAAAATATAAATTATACTATAAATATTCATTAGAAAGGTAAAAAATATTCAATGCATAATGGTATTTTATTTATATTTTTTAGACATTAAATAATTTAATTTATTTATGAAACAATGATGATGCAGTAATTACCTAATTAATGAAATATTAAAATTTTTGATATTATAAATATCCAAATAAATTTAATTTCAGACTTTTTATGAATTAACATAATTTTATAGGTTAATCTTACATGTTAGTGTTGGTTAGATAAATTGTTTTTGAATTAATAATGTTGTTATGAATTTAGTAAAAACAAAATACCAAATAGTGTCAAAATTGACAAAAAATATTTTTTAAAAAATATATTATATTATTAATTGATATTATATTCCTAAAAATCTAAGGTTCAGCCAAAAGACTTATATAATGATATTTGTATCATTAATTAACTACTTGGAGTTCTCTTGGAAGTATATAGTAAGTTTATTAACCATATAATATAAAAATACAAAGAGACATGGTAAATGTCAAACTATTTAACTAAGAGTTAAATCTAAAAGATAAGGTTAATATAGTGACCCAAACCTATCTAAAACCTATTTTTAGTGTTTTTAGACTATACCCACCTTATAATTTAAATAATTCATTTTGGAGCCATTATAAACCGAAAATGATTTTATTATAAAATAATATTTCTAGCTTTCCTAAGGTGCCCCTCACCCCTCTTATAAAAGGGAACTCACCCTTCTCTCTAATTAACACCTTAAAAGCCTTTTGGATCGGCCAACCTCTGCCCAAATACCCTATAAACTGTCCTCCCTTAATCCTAGAGGCATCTCTTTAGTTATAAAGACAACCTAATGATCCCTTTTGATCAAATCAAAAGGAAGAACCTTAAGAAGAGGTAAATATTTCATTATGTCCTTCAAGTTCCTTTATTCTTCCACTTCCTCTTTCTTTGTTGTTTCCATTATAAAATAATAACTCCAGTATCTTCTATGTACTGTGATTTTATTATAAATATGGTACAACCATATTAATTCTTCTATCCATCCTTTGAATGACATGTCACCATACATGTGTACGTACGGCTTACCGTCTCCACATCATGGTGTAATTGTTATTCAATACATTATTATTTGGATGGGTATAATAATGATGTGTAATTGATGTAAATAATAAATATAACATGATAATGATTCTTTATATATGATATACCATCCAATTATATATTATTTTAATATCAAAAGAATGATATTGTCGCTCGTGCGTACGTACGGATTACTGTCTCCACGAACGCGATGAGATTCATTCCCCATTGTGTACATTCAAGACTAATTTTCATTAGATGATTAAAAATAATGTTTAAAGACTTAATATCATTCTTAATGTGAATATGATATATCCTATCCATAACAAACATTACTTACATAACAAATCTTATAAAGGAAAATGAATCAGTTAACACCCGAAACGATGATAATACTAAGATATTATTAATAAAGCAATGTTAAAAGATCATATATGATATCATATTAATGTATATTATTCTTTTATAATTTAATAACAATTATTTCACCATTATACATGAGGTTAACCTGCCCTATACCAAGGAAAAGTACAAGGTAAGGGTTAATTTTTCAATCTCTTTATTATCTGAGGTTGTTTTTACGTAAGTATCTACTGGGACCTCTTTATCATCCACATCCATGTTTCTTAAAATGTATTTCAAAACATTTTTACTATTTACTATACAATTGGTTAAATTCATTTATACCCTTATTTGACATTATATGTTTTGAAAGGAATCTTTCCTTCATTTTCCAAACAATTTACTTTATAACCTTTTCGTCAAAATTAAGGTAAGAATGTTTTTTTTAACTTATACAGCAGGTGCGGCTATTTTCCACCATTATAAAATCATCGAATCTTCCCTTACAATATTATAAGAATATTTTTAAAATAAATGTCTTATTTATAAATATTTTACTCTTAAATTATTTAAAAATATAAAGAGATATTTCTCTAAAAAATGGTTTTGATTTTATCTATGTCAACATCCTTTGATGGATTTTAAGCTTATTTGAAGTTGATTTATTATGATACAAAACTTCCATATTGTATTGAAGGTTTTGTGATGTGTTTGACTATAGATGTTTTATTTTTACACTATTCATGGTTATGGATAAAGTATTTACATTTTGTATGCTAGTTTTAATACGAATGTTTATGTTATGTTTAAACCTTTTCATATGAGGAATGAATTGGACTTAGTAAGTGACGGGTGGAGCCCGTTATAGCTCCTCTATGCATCGGTAGGTCTCATGAGACAAACTAGTGTCTTGGAACAAGGCCTTGACAAAATCTTATTTGTAGTCTTGGCACAAGGCCTTGACTATGTGGTTATAAAAGTCTGGAATTATGCATTACATCATTATGAAAGTGGCTATTGATATTGCATGTGATTATTCTACTAGTAGAATATCCATGTGAATAAGTAAATGGAATTATTTGATTTTTATCTTTTCCATATTATGCTGAAGTTCAAGTTTAAAAGGCTTTTGTTTTAGTCTTATACATTACCTTAAATGTTTATGCTTATTTATGAAATTTTCCACTATATTGTTATCCTTACTAAGAATCTAAGCTCACCCCTTTCTATGTTTTATTTTTTCCAGGATGTGAAGAAGTATATTATGACTGACCTGTAGGGATAGTATATGGGATCTCAGTGTTGTCTATGGAAACAATGTTGTTTTAGTTTTCCATTTTATGATGTAATGTAATCCTTATGAATATATTTAGTACTTAAAAGGATACTAAACTAATCAATATTTCGAGACTTGATCTTTTGTGATCATGAAAATGATACGTAATAATACTCCAACTCTGGGCTTCTGGGGTCAGTGCGTTACACCTTATGTGACCTAATAGTTTATACCCACAAAAAACAGTGGAAGAGGTAGTGTGACCTGGATATTCTTGTGCACTATTGTTTACCCCGATTCAGGGTGTGGATCAAGTTTATTAATATAAAATTCTTGGTGGTAGGTGATCTTCAAGTTGAGTGGATTAAGTCTCGGCTTGATACTGAACCACTTGTTTTATCCGCTGTGTTGTTTAATTTAGTTTTTTTCTCTTATTTACTGTATATTTCATAAAACACTAGATTTTACTTTGATAAATAGTCTTAGATATAAGTTATAACTATTTTTGACCTATTATAATAGATTCAATGTTAGTATCAATAACTCATATTGATATTTCTGAGAATTAATCAATCTTTTGATAAGTTATTTGAACTGTCAAACTATTATAACATTATTACCTTGATTAATTGGGATGTATTTATTTTTATTGGGGATGCTTTTTAAGTAAACTATTTAATAGAAATTTTTATAAATACTCAATTAAACCTCCCCCCCCCCACCCCTCTTGAGTAATCTACTACGACCAATAGCATAGATCGAAATTGAAAACAACACACAATTAACCAATGTAGTTCTTTCTCCAAAAGGGAGAAATTTTATTTTCTAGTTAGATATTCTTTTGGTGATTCTATTAAAGATCCCATCAAAGTGGTGGATATAGGTTTTAACATTGGAAAGAGGAGATATAAGATATTATAGTTGGAAATTGTTTTTGGGTTTCCAAGTCTATCCTCAATGCTTTTATAATGCCTACTAGCATGAGAATTGGAAATGTAGAGACTTCTCTTTGATAAACTAATGTGTTGTCCACTTTTTATATTGTATGTATTCAAGAATATTTTAAGTTGATAATGTAATTAATTATTAAATTAATAAATAAGATCATGTCATCCATAAAAAATAAGTGATAAATGACTTTAAAATTAAGCTAGCCTCTAAAGGGATGGACAAGCTAATTGGAGATGCCAATGTTAAGATTCCTGCTAAGAAAATCATGGGTAAGAATAAAGAGGCTCGGAGAAAGATGATTACCTTATGAAGGCCCCTGATATATTTGAAAAAACCATATATACTTCACATTAAAGAAATATATAACCAAGGAAAAGAAAAACATTTAAACATAATATCACAAACCCATTAATAGAATCCATGTTGTCTTGGTACCTTTAATAATAATCTCCATTCTATCGTGTCATAGGCCTTCTCAATATCAAATTTAATCATGATATTGGATCCAAACATCCATCTATAAATATCTTATATCAGCTTCTAAGACAAGATGATAGCTCCTTTTATGTTCCTACCATTGAGGAAGTCATGTTTCACATCATAAATTAGAGATCCCAAATGCCTATAAATCCTTTTGTTGTGAATAGTTACAAGAATTTTATAAGAAAAATTGCATAGGAAAATTGGTCAAAATTGGAAAAATTCACTAGGGTTGTTGACCTTAGGAACAAGAAATAAAAAATGGAAGACATAACTCTAGGAAGGGGACTTCCTTTGAAACAGTCATGAATATTAGAGAAGACATCATATTTGACTCAGTCTCAAGTGTCCAAAAAGAAAGATCTAGGGAATCCATCAGGGTCATGAGCACTGTCTTGGTTGGGGATTTTAATAGCCTTCATAATTTCCCATAATTTGTTAGCAGACACATTGAATGGTTGTGGGAACCTTCAATTAACATTGGAACATTGCTAAAAATCAAATCATCATGATTAGATAACCAGTTACCATCACTTTCATCCTACCTCAAGTCAGTAAGGAGCTTGGAGAAATGAGAAATGGGAAGGGGGACAGTGACATTAATGTCACTAGAATGGGATCCATCCTCTAGAGTAAACTTGGATTTTATATTGAATTTTTTCTCCCTGAATCATGCATGAAAAAATGGAATGTTTATATCACCCTCGTTTATCCATTTTTTTTTAAACCTTTCTCTAGACTCATGTTATTCTTCCAAGAGAGGCTCCTCTAGGATATTTCCTTTTTGAAAGAAACATATAAAAATATCATCATTCAAATGGCCCTGAATATATATATAAATTTGATCAATATCTTCTTGGATACATTGAATACTAAATTCCTAAGAGGTTTGGCTATTTTTTCACCTAATTATATCCCCTTTGAGTCTCTAGATTTTTGTGAGAAGGATCACCCAAGGAAACCCCATCATTGAGGATAACCAAGAATCATGAACCATAAATTTAAAGCCCAGAATATCCATGAATGTTTTAGAGAATATGAATCTCCTACCCTTAGATACAATATATTGGATTTTAATAAGTAGGTGTGAATGGTCTGAAAGAGATCAGGACAGATTTTTGACACTTATATCCAAGAAGGTGTCAATATATTTAAGATTTCCCAAATATCTATATGATCTACTCTAAATCCTACCAGATCCTCATTTATTGTTACACCAGGTGAACTAATTCCTAGTGTAATCCAGATCAATCAAGTTGTTCTAATCTAAAAAGGATCTAAAATCTTCCATATCCTTGCTCAAATAAAGACCTACTACCTTCTTTTTAGATTGATCCAGAATGGTTTTGAAGTCACCCAATAAAAACTATGCATGATTTCTAGGATTGGTGGAAGATAATAAGTTTCATATATTTTCTTGTGCATTAACTTCATAGAAAAAATAAATTATATACATAATAAAATCAATTTAATTATTTCTAAAATTTATTTAAATATATTTAGAATAGACCGCAATAAATTCCACTGGGAGTTTCCCCTTATAGAAAATTCAAATATGAAAAATGGTAGGATAAAAATTCATTTTATTATTCATAATAATCCTTTGATAAAATCCATTAATTGACTAGATACTCTTCTTTTGTTTCAAAATGGAAAGTAGTTAAATATCAATAATCCCAACTATATTGAGCAGATACTTGATCTTTTCTGGATAACCAAGCCCCATAGCAATACAAATTGTTCTATAAATCATGGAACCAGTTCAAGGGAGTCTAAATAATTGAGGTATCATTAGGTAGATCCATAAAAAAAGTGTTGGAGTTGAACATAAAACTGGTGATTATAATACTGGGAGTTTAGGGAAGAGAATTGAAACTCCTCGTCTTGTTTCCCTAATAGGAAAGGAAATGGAGAAAATCATCTATAGTGGTTAAGATAATAAAAGAATTAGTAGATCTAGATGTCTCCTCCTTATGATATTACTAAGGATCCCCTTGATAAATAAGAATCACAACACAAGATTCAACCATTGTAACAGGGGATGCCACTTTGTTCAAGCAGGTTTGAAATTTGGGGGACCAACAGTCTGAAATAGTAAATATGATGACATCAATATGAGTCATGGGTGACACCTCTATAGAAGAGGAGAACCGATTTAAATTAGTAGAAGTCTAATATTGGGGAGTAGGTGACCTATTTACAAGGATTTTAGAAGATCCAAAATCTATAGTACTATCTAGGGGTATCTTATAAAGGAAATCTTGTATAATCATAGGAGGAACCACCACCAATAATGGGATTGAATTCAAATCATAGGGGTATAGTTTTGAAATTCTTGAATCCACCTTAGGTCTATCATAAAGAAGTTCTTAGGGAATAATGTCTTCAATTGAATACCAATAGGCATAGAGATAGGACTTAGAGAGGGAACCTTCAAGGTAGGATCGAGTGAGTGATTCGGGATCTCACTTGGGGGCTGGGATCGGAGGACATGGTTCCCTGTATGCATAAAGATTCTATTCAAGAGAGGAGAGGCCAGATCATGTTCTACATAGATTCAATATTCCATTATGTTTTCCATCCAAAGAGTGGATTCATCAACATAGAGGAAACAACCAACCATGTTTCCAATGGATTTGAGGATATTTTAATTCTAAAATGGTATAGGGGTCCCAGGAAGTTGAATCCACAAGCCTCCAGAGAATAATATTTTCTTTGATGCGCATCAAGTGACCATCAAAGAAGAAGAAACCTCTTATGACCATAAAAACTCCTCCCTAGATCATTCTTCAATTAAATATGATTCTGAGAAAAGACGAATGAAAAATGACTTCCTATTTAGGATGGAAATCGTTTCCTTGCTAGAGAGATCCTAAAAGTTGATGAAGCTAGAGAACATATCAAGGGAAGGATAATCATAACTATAATTCTTAATAAGATACCATAAATAGTAAATGGAAGCTTCTAAAATTTCTCCCTCATTAAGTGTGAGGTCTGGGAAACCATCCACTATTTCTCGATCCTTCTAATACAAGGATATTAGAGGAACCATAGGGAGAGTGGGATGAGAAGTCGAGAGGATCTCACCATTCACTACCAATTTGAAGGTGGTTGGGGCCATAAAAGTATCGGAACCAAAGAACTGAGGTGGGATGAGGGAAAATCAAAAGATGTAGAATCATGATAAACCACCATGGTGTCCTAAGTGATCTAGGAAGAACTGATGATAAATCCCCATATGAAATCTCAAGTGTACCTAATGTTGGGGGCAATGGAGATGAATTTGAAGTAGGAGATTCTAGAGGAGTGATCCTAGGAATCGGTGGAAATTTTGAAAATGATACCATTTTTTAAATTATCATATCAAAATTATATTATGATAAAATTTTGAAATTTTTCAAACAAAGTGTGATTTTTTATTGTATAGTGAAAAACTATTTTTTATTTCAAACTGAATTTTCTTTTCAAATATTTAAAAATTAAAATTATATTTTGGATTAGTTTTAAAATTTAATTGGTTTATTTTTAATAAAAATAATATAATTATGTTCTTTTTAATGAATTTTATACATGGATATCATATAAAAACATTTTACATTTTAAAAGGCATTTTTCTATAAAAATTGTTTTTCATCATGTCTTGTGAGTCTAATTGTAAATTAAATTATGTAATTTATATGAATTTAATATTATAAAATGGATTACATATTTATAATCATGAACTCAAAATTTATTAAATAGTTCCCTTTTATTTTTATTCAATATGAATAGTAACTGTAGTAAATAATTATCACCATGGTAAGGGTAAATCGAGTAATTAAGGTTAAACATAATATAATAAAGACTAAACATTGACCCTAACACTTGAAATTATCCTATTAAAAGAGTTTATTTCTTCCATTTCCATTCAATTCTCAAATATATGGTCACTTGGTTCCATATTTCTTTTATTTTGACCTTTATAATATTTAAGTAAAAGTTAAAGACAAAAATGTCACTTTCTAGCTTTTAATAACTATAATATTTTGTGACACGGATAAAACCAACATATGTTTGGTTATAAATATCAATTTTAAATATAAATTATTTTTTATCATTTTAATTTATTTTAATTTTTATTAATAAAATAATTACCTTAAATGCTTACGCAACCCTAACATGGTATTTATTCAACTAATAGAAAAATAAAAAAAATGGTTATAAAAATATTAAAAATAATATAAATTTAATGAATTATTGTTTTAAATGAATTTTGTAGAAAAATATAACATTTTAGTGATGTTTTAAAAGATTTTATTTAAATTAATTTCATGTCATTTTGTTTTCAAAGTCAACTAAAATAAATAGTTCCAAAAATGATAGTAATGATATTTTATAATAAATGATATTTTATTAAATGATTTAAATATACTAAAAATTATATACTAAGACCATATATTGATATATGGTTTAAAATATCAATCATTTTCCATTTATTTTCTAATTTTACTTTTATATTAAATATGTTTACCCTTAAAGAGTAAAAACTTTGTTATCACAGTAATTGTCGAAGAGGGATAATGCGGGTTAAAATAAATAGATAAGGGTAAAAACTAATCTAAACTTGTTAAAATTTTATTGGATAATATTATTTTAACTTATACTCATTATATATTTTAATTATATTATTTTGGAGTGTTTTTTCCTAGAAAATTAATTTATATAAATTTAATATTTTAAGAAATTCCAAAAGTGTCACACTTCTTTCTTATAAAAGGGTACCTCTTATACACTTTTCCTAACACTTAAAAGGATTTTTTATTTGTTTTATATCTAAAAAATACCTTACTTACTTCCCTTACTAGGTCTTAGAGGCCTTGCTTTTATTATAAAACCCTCCTAGGAATGCTTTTGGCGTAAATCTAAATAGGTTGTCCAAAGAAGAGGTGTCATTCTTAACTAGACATTTTTGTTTTTTTTCTTCTTCCATATCCTTCAAATATTATTCAACCATGATGATATAAAAACATAAATATATAACATATACTAAGATTTTATTATGTTAATTTCATAAACTACATCTATCTCCTCTTCCATCAAATGGGGGATGAAACCATCGTACATGTGTACAGTGACTACCACCTCATGAACTGATATAATTCATTTTCCATCATCGCCTATCTAATTGTTTATGATGATGAATTTAATGTATATATATATATATGATATTCATGAAATATTTTTCATTATTTAATATTAATATATCATATATTTTATTACCTTTCCATTCATTGAAAGATGATAATGACGTTTGTGTGTACGTGTGGATTACCACCACCGTGAAGCGATGTGATTCATTTTTCATTGCTTCATCACATGGATGGTATATATAAGTATATTTAAATAAATAATATGATATTTATGATATATTATCATTATATAAAAATAAAATAATACTTACCTTATTTCCCATCATGATCGTTGAGAAATGGAAATGTTACTCATGCGTGTGTATGGCCTACCATCTCCTTGATTATAATGTAGTTAATTTTTCATAACCATATTTCATGGTTTGTTTTAAAAGTATAATTTATTTATAAAAATTATAACTATGTAATTATTTTTATTTTTGATATGATTGAATAATGAATTCTTTGACCATAGTCAACCTATAATAGTCATTTTGGACATATCGGCTAAATATCATAAAAATGTTTGATGTGAACATAAATGATTAAGTAATTAAATATAACATGATAATAAATAAAATAAAAGGGATAATAAAATTGAAAAAGGGTTTTAGGAAAGTAAATAATTAACATAATTTTATTATTTAGGAAGATAGATAACGTATGTGATGAGTTGTACTTGAGGTAAGGAACTTTCTTTTAAAAACCCCTCTTTTAATGTTTCCCTTCCAACCCTTTTTCTTCCATGACCATGTTCTTATAAATGTTTCAAGAAAAAAATTATTTAAGATTCAATGTATGATAAAGGTAATTTTTTACCATATTTTACTTTCTTTATAGTGTTTTTAAAAATGAATCTTTTTATGGTTTTACATAAGAGACACTTTACATTAAAACCCTTATTTTAAATGTTTTAAATATTTATTTTCTAAATATTTCTCTTCTATGTCCATATTATTAAAATTATTTTATTAATGTATTTATATGGTCATAAATTAATTATAAAGGAAATTTTATGCCTTTTTTTAATTTTATTCAAATTTTTTAAATATAAAACTTTTTACATATTTTATATAAAATGTTTTGACTTTCTTTATAAAAGTCATAGGGATTGTTTTATTTTAATGTATACAGCATCAATGGATTTTCCCGTCTCCACAATCATTATTTGATAATTTGGTCTCTTTATAATTTTCCTAGTTTTATTCAAATAAAATCCTTATTTCCCTTTTTTTACATATTTTCAAAAAGGGTTTTATATGGAATGAATATTTTGATATATAGAAAGTTTTTTCTTATGGTTATAAGGGATCTCTCTCTTAACCACCACTTTTGGGTTATAACTATTCTCTATCTAACTCACTTTCTATCTCTATTTAATGTTATAGAATTATTTTAAATTATATATATATATATATAACATATATACCTAGATTATTCTCTCTTACATTGATAGGGTAATACATATTATATAATAATTTATTAAATACCTTATTTTATAAATCTATTTTGATTATGATATGAGGAAAGATTATGCAACCCATTTTCTTTCCATGGGTAATTATTATGTTTATGTCTAATGATTGGTTTTCTTTTTGTGGCACATGTAATCATTAACATGTTATTATGGGTGAACCCAAATAGTGCTCTAATGCATTGTGTTAATATTTTGTCTCATGAGACATTATGTATAGGATTAGGGAGTAAACCTAACTCATTGTGGGACTCTTTCCACCATGTGATGTTGTCTTGTAAAGTTATCCTTGACTTATTATTATGTTGTTTTTTTATCACCCCCAAATTTTAAATGTTACCATGATCTAATGATATCATGTTCTTTATTTTATGATCTCATGTGATTACTCATGGGATTATGTTTAAAGAAAGTATATGATAATTTTTAAGGGTGAAATGTATAACTTTTTTTAAAAAAAATCATAAGTTTTTCATGATTTCAAAGGAAATTTTCTGAGTTTTATTTTCCCTTTAAGTGTTCTTATGAAATGTTTTATGAAAATATTTGGGTAGAAAAGTTGAATTCTTGGGTAAATAAATTTTTATTTTGTGTCCAAATTTTAATTTTGAAAAATAAAAATATTGTATGAGTATTCATGAACTAACAGGCTTCTTTATTTTCTTTTATATGTCTCTTACTAAGCTTTTTATGCTCATTATGTGTTTAAAATATTTTTCACAGGGTTTAAAGGATGAGTAGGTAAAATTTTGAGGTCAAGATAAAAATTGTGAAGATATATCATCAAAAGAAAACTTGTTATATCATAAAATTTTGGATTTATGGGAAAAATGGATACTAAGAGGGAGTGTCCACTTTATGATATAATATTTATTTATATAAGGTTGATGACCTAATTCTCTAAAAATCTAAACTATAAAGATCCTGAAATGTAAGAAAATAAATTCTTGACTTAAAACTCAAAATTATGTAATGTTTAAGGTTGGTTATATATACTAATAATTTTCAAATATATATCTTATCTCTGATTATCATCAACTAAGGGTGAAGAAGGATGGTATATCAAAGATGGAATTTCAAACTAGGTATAAACATTATGATTTTACGGTAATTCCTTTTAGTTCTACAAAAAAAAGTAAATTATTGGGGGGGAATTTCATTAGAAACATTTATAAATGTCACTAATTCATTTACATAAATTTCTCAAAAACATTAGGAAATGGTGTGTCACTAATTATAGACACCTCGTTTACAGGAATTTTTTAGAAACGTCGGTAAATAACAAATCAGTTACCGATGTTTTTAAAAAATGTCATCATTTTTTTTTGAAATTAATATTTTTCCCCTAGTTTTTTTTACAATAAAAAAAATTGAAGGGTTAACCCCAACCCTCGCTCCACCACCCTTACACCTTCACGGCATGGGGCCCTATATATCCTCCTCTGTATTTCCACCTAGAGATGGTGATTGACCACGTTTCGCACGAGACCTGTCACAACCAAGAAAGTCACCCACCAAGACGAAATTCAGATTCCACCATGAATCGACCACAACACCTCCCCACCATGAAATCAAATTCCAAATCCACCTATACTACTTTTGAGAATATTATTGTATTATTTTATATTTATATATATAAATATAATTCAATATCTAAGAAATCAATATAATATATATATATATATTATATATATATACATGTTTATATTTTATATTTTATGTTTATATATATTTATATATATTAATATATTCATATATATTAATATATTACATATATGTTTATATTTTATATTATATATATCTATATGTTTATATTTTATAAATATATATGTTTATATTTTATGTTTATATATATGCTTAATTTTTTATGATTATATATTAAATGTTTATATTGATATATATATATATATATATCTTTGTGTGTGTGTTTAAATGTGTGTGTGTGTAAATATGTATGTGTAAGTATACATGTATATAATTATAAATATATATATATATATATATTTAACCACATTTTAAAACATTGGTAAAAATGTCATTAAAATAACCAAATTTTCTAAAAAACATGACTAAATTTAAAATATATACGTGTTTTTATATATAAATATATGTATATATATATTTATATATCTATGTGTGTGTGTTTATATATATATATATATATATATATATATATATATGTTTATATATTTGTGTTTGTGTTTATATATATTAATATATATATATATATATCTAAATATATATTTACATTGATGCGGGGAAATAGGATATATAAATATATATATATAGTGATGTTTCCTAAAAACATCACTAATTTAGCGATGTTTCCTTAAAAATTACGCTAATTTAGAAACATTTCCTTAAAAACATCACTATTTTAGCCACGTTTTCAGGAAACGTCTCTAATTTAGCCACGTTTTTCAGAAAACATTGATAATTTATCCATGTTTCCTAAAACAATATCCATAATTTATCAATGTTTCCTAAAAAACATTAATAAATTTAAAATTAACGACTTTTTAAAAAAACATCACTAAAAAACGTTACTAAATTCCGGTTTTTTGTAGTATAGATTGACTAATGAACCTTCTATATTTATGTATATTATGAATAGAATATTTAATTATTATCATGATAACTTTGTAGTACTATTTATTGATTTCATATTGATATACTATAAGAGCTATGAAGTGCATGAGAGTTATATACAAATAATTATAGAGACCTGAATAAAAAAGAATTATATGGGAAATATAGTAATTATAACAACCCATGATTTTATTGCATGGATATTACATCATTTTTGCAGAACACTTCATACATTACACAAACACACACCCAAATATATTATTAGTTTAGTTCCTTTGGAAATTTGGAACATAAGCTTCTAGTCTGGTGAAAGATCTTCAATTTTTTCCACAAAGATATTCCCCTTTAATATCCCTACCTAAAATCTTTCTTTATAACTAGGGGAAAAGAAAACATAAAAAAGGGATGAGCTCAGATTCTCATTAAGGGTAATCAAGGGAGATACGTAAGCACAATCATGACCATTAGGGTATTATAACATGATATTAACATTATAAAATTATACCCTACATATCAATGATCATATACATAAGTCATGGAATAAATAATAGAAATTCATAATACCTGAATCATGTGGAAATCGAGAGCATAATCCATAAAAGCGTAACATAAGAATAATACATGGATTTTTTGTAAGACACACAAACATGTAATATAATTCCTTATAAGTCAAGGAAAATTTCCAAAACTTAACAAGGAACTTCATGGGGACTACACCTACTGGGCGGGGTAAACCACCATCCCCATTCGCAGTCCTTTCATTATAAGGGATCGAGTTTCCCCATCTTCCCATAATAGATCAAACCCATCGACTTGTTTTTCATCATTATCACATGAGATGTAAATCTTTACCCAATGCATTTGAGGGAGATATAGGTCTCACCTATTACACAATGAAAACAATACATATGTGTTCCACAAGAACAAAAAACATATCAGAACCCATAAAAAGAAATGGGTTTCATAAATATTTCACCATAACATAACTGATGGAAAAGAAACAAAATTAATAAGTACCAATACATAAGAAACATAAACCATTCATAGAAATAATAAGAATGTAATCATTTGATCATATTCCCATTAAAACATAAGTAACATCAAATAATATTTTCTTAGATGGAGAATTATTTTTAAAAGATCATTTAAAATAATTCTTGAGGAAAATATCCATTCCATTTTGAAAAATACTTTTTAAATCATAAAACATTTATTAAAACTTTTTAATTTAAAATAACCTTTAGAACTTATAATTTAATCTTTGAAAACTTTTTTAAACATCTTTTAAATCCTTTTTCCTTAAAAAATCCTAAATGATCATTTAAAACACTTTTACAACATTTTTAGAAAACATTAATTTAAAGGAACATAGATTTTCGAATGAAGTGATAAAAACATTAAATTAAACATATAATATCCCAAAAATATTGATATTCATGATACATCATGTCAAATAGAAGTATATACACCTCATAAAAGAATATAGGTGCATAACATAACATGAGAATCAAAGAAGGAAAATTGAGACAAAATTTCTTTACCGACTTAGTAGATTTTGAACCGTAAACCCCGTGAAAGAGAGATAATAAAATGGATATGTAAATACCCATAAATTTAATTATAAGGATCATATAATACATTTATTGGTAGTACATACACCACACAAAAGAAATGAGTGGTGAATATGGAATAAGACTCGTAGAAATAAAAGTGAGACTAGAAATCACCAAACCTAAAGTCTTGACTTCCTTCATACACATTCAAACCTCCTGTATAATAAATATAGGTTTATTATAAAAATATAAAATAGATGTATTAATTTACATAATACTATATATGATATAATTATGACTTTATATTACCCATTTATTAACAATTTCATGTTAAAGTTATGCTTAGGGTAATAACCGCTTTTTTTTCACATGTGTTTTTATTTGATATATTTTTTGTACTCTTACTTACATAATGATTTAATAATTTAAAGAATGATAACTATGAAATTTATATCATATATATTGATTATATATGTATTTAGAAAAATCTATAAAATATATAAATAGAAAATGAAATATACCGTTCATGGAGACGGTAAGTCGTACATACGCATGAACATTGTTTCCATTTTCTTATTGTATTGAAAGAAAGAAATTAAATAAAATATATGTATACATATAATATAATTATAGTAGCATTAGTATGTCATATGTATCATATAAAATCATTAAACCCATCCTTAATACATTCCATGTGAAGTGTGAACGAAACACATCGCTTTGAGGATGTTGTAGTCCACACGTCCACAAATGAAGTTATCGTATTTCCAAAAAATATAAATAATGAATGTATGAATTATATAATAATTCCAAAAGAATAAATACATCATAAATATTATATATATCATATAAAAATATAAATTTCATCATTATTTTCAACCTTGAAAGGTGGAAATGGAAGAATGAATGACATCGGTTCGTGAGACGATAGTCCGCTGTACACATGAATGATGATTGTGTATCTCATTTGATGGAAGTGTGTGTGAGTGTAGGTAGAACCATTAATATAAAAACATATCAGTATATTTAGGATACTGAGTTTATTATATAAACATTAAACAATAATAATTTAAGGTATTCAACGAATAAATAAAACAAAAATGTTTGTTGATGAACATTACATCTTCTTCGGGTATCTCTTTTTGGTTTGCACCCAAGGACTTCCTTGGTTGGATTTCTACCCAAAGGAATGATTCTAAAATTAAGTTTGGTAAGTTGTGAGGATATTTTAATAGGTTTTTACCAAACCAAATAGGTTCTAAAGTGTGTAAAATTGAGAAGATGTTCCCTTTTATAAGTGAGGGGAGAGTGAGGGTGTAATTTTGGCCCAAAAGCCCGAGCGGCCTGGACTGGAAAAGCCTGAGTCAGGCTGAGACTGGTCCCATGCAAGCAGGCCTGCAAGTCAGGATGGGATGGCCCATACAAGCCCGCTTTAAAAAAATACTGGGAAACTACTCGTAGGGATACTCGAACCCCCTACCACATGTTTCTAAGGTTGCGTGTGGTTTAAAATTACAAAACTATATATATATATAGACACACACACACTCACACACACATATATATCTGTGTGTGTGTGTGTGTACATATGTATATGTGTGTGTGTGTGTCTATATATATCTATATATGTATTTATGTGTGTGTGTGTGTGTGAGTTTATATATATAATTATATATCAATAATTTAACATAATATATATGTATAATAATAAATTATATATTAACAAAAAAATATATACAACCATTGATGTTTGTGCACACCTGCCCCCCCCCCCACACATACATTATTATTATTTTATATATGTTGCAACTTGCATATATTATATATAAATTTTGAAAAAAAATTAACTCACTCACTTCTACGCACCCCTCATTAATTTGTTTTAAAAATTGAACATATTATATATATATATATATATTCAAATGTATAAATCTATTTAGAAAAAAAATAACAAACTCACCCACTGTTACGCACCCCCAACCCCTTGTTGATTTTTTTAACTTGCACATTATATATATATATATATATATATATTAACATATATAAATTTATTTTAAAACACTAAAAATGTTTTAAACAAGTTAAAAAAATTAAAATAAACTTTTAATATAATCTTTCAAAAATTAATGTTTAGAAACAATTATTTAAAAACATTTATAAAAACATTAATCTATTTAGAAAAAAAATTATCGCATCCACCCACTTCTAGTTTAAAATTATTAGAATATATATATATATATATAGCAACTATTTAAAATAATATATATAAAACCAAAAAAACACTTAATCACTAATGTTCGTGCATCCCCCCCCCCCCCCGCCTTATTTTTTTTAATTATGTTGAAACTTTCATATATTATATATACATATATAAATCTATTTAGAAAAAAAAATTAACTCGGTCACTACTATGCACTCCTCAATAATTTTATTTGACAACTTGCACATATTATATATATATTAACATGTATAAACCGATTTAGAACAAAAATTAACACACTCACTCGCTATTGCATATAACTCATTCATTTTTTTTACAACTTGCACATATTATGTATATAAATCTTTTAACCAAATTAAAACATTTAAAAAACTTTTTAAAATAAATGGTGTAACATAATATATATATATATATAATAACTCATTATATATTAACAAAAAAACTCACTCATCCATTAATGTTTGTGCACACCCCCCCCCCCTACATTATTATTTTTTTATGTATGTTACCACTTACATATTATATATATATATATATATATATATATATATATCAGTTTAGGAAAAAAATTAACTCGCCCACTCCTACGCACCCCTCATTAATTATTTTCACAACTTAAATATTATATATATATATATATATTAACGTGTATAAATCTATTTAGAAAAAAATTAAGACACTCACCCACTATTGCGCACCCCCATCCCCTTGTTAATTTTTTTTAACTTGCACATATTATATATATATATATATATATATATATTAACATATATAAATATATTTTAAAACATTAAAAAAGTTAAAAAAATCATTTTAAAATAAACGTTTAATATAAACTTTTAAAAATTAATATTTAGAAAAAAATGATTTAAAAAAACATTTACAAAAACATCAATCTATTTAGAAAAAAAATTAACACACCCACCCACTGTTCCACACCCTCAACCCCTCGTTAATTTTTTTTCTTATTACTTGTACATATTATATATATATATATATATATTAACATATATAAATATATTTTTTTAAAAAACATTAAAAAAATTTTAAAAACATTTTAAAATAGACGTTTAATATAAACTTATAAAAATTAATTTTTAGAAAAAAATGATTTAAAAAACATTAAAAAATAAATAAATCTTTTTAGAAAAAAAATAACACACCCACCCGCCCACTACTTCGCACCCCCAAACGCTCATTAACTCTATTTAAAAACGTTTCAGTATTAAAATGTAACTGTTGATAAATAAGAAAATAAACTTTTTTTAAAAAATGTTAAACCTTTAAAAAAAATAAAAAAAAAATTAAATGAGATGTTAAAAAAAATTTAAAAACATTTTAAAAATAGGCTTTAAAAATGTTGTTAAAAACTCTTAAAAACATTTTAAATAAAATATTTTAAAATAAACTTTAAAAATTTAACATTTAGAAAAAACTGTTAAAAACATGAAAATGGTTTTAATTTATTATATATTTTATTTTAAAAATAATAAAGGCTCACAAAGGTCGGCCCGACCCAATGGTTTGGTCCATCCTGAGGTCGGGCTCAGGCCACCTCATGGGGTTCTTTAGGCAGACCTGGCCTAACTCGAATAGTGGTTCATGCTTGGTTTTTTGGAGGGCAAGCCTGGCACGACCCCTTTTGGGCCGGGCTGAAATGACACCCTTAGGGGTGGGACACTTTTGGAATTTATTAAAATATTAATTTATAATAAATTCAATCTCATCCAAAATACCTCAAAAATTCTATTGATTCAAAAATAAGATATGATAAGTTTGTAATATCATTAATCAGTGGATTTTTGATAACTTTTGGTGTTATTTTAAACCTTATCATTTTGATTAACTCTTAATTAAGTCATTTTAATTTTAACTATGGTAACAATTTTTTCGATATTAAATGAATGTAATTTTTAATTATAAAGTGTTAATTGAATCATAAATAGACAATTTAAGATATTTTCGACCATATATCATCACCTCTATATTTATTTAATTTTTTTATGATTTCTAAATAATTTAATAATATATTATTTTCCCAAAATATCAAAAGTGTCAATTTTAACACTATTCATTACTTTGACTTTAAGAAAATAAATAAAGGAATATAACTTCAAAAAAATCATTTAATACACCCATAATATTTCATATTCACCTGAAAAATTCATGTATAACCTTAATTAATTCAAATTATATTTATTTTAATATTTATATTATCATTTAATTGATTTTTTCATTAATTGAATAATTTCTGAATTGTCATTGTGTAATTATTTATGATAATATTCACTTAACTAAAATTTAAAAATAAATTTAAATGATGTGGATAAAACTTTTATCTTTCATAATCTTCTATTTAATTCCATATTAAAATTATTATACCTACTAAAAGTAAGAGTATGACATTTTGTTACTCTCTTTGATTTTAATAATATCTAAGTCCTTTTCCTAGAAAAGTGTTCATTAAATAACTAAATTTTGAACCATAGGTATTATGTTTCAAATTAACTTCATTAAATAACATTTGGTTAAATTTTATGGTAATTTTTTAATATTTATAGTATTATTTTTACATTTAATTACCAAATTTACCCTTAACTGTGGTAAATAAAATTACTAAAATTACTATTCATATTTGTCAAAAAATAAAAGGGACCTTTGTAATAAATTTTTACCTTGTTATTACAAATATTAAATCCATTTTTCAAAATTTAAAAAACATAATTGGATAAAATTAATATAAAAATAATCTTGTTGATGGAACGAGAAAACGAGTTTTTAAAGTGAAAATGTTCAAAAGATTGAAATATTTTTATATCTAAATTCAATGTATAATTTATTATAATAACCTAAATTGTATTAAATGATAAAAAATTGATCTAATTATATTTTAAAACCAATCAAAAATATAATTTAACACTATAAATAATTTTGATGAAAAAGTTGTTTTCATGTAAAATTTGGTATTTTTCACTATTCATCAAAACATGAAACTTATCAAAATAAAACCAAAAATTAAAACAAAGTAAATTTTAATATCCCAATTATAAATAAGAAGTTTATTTTATCAAATAAAATTTATAAAATATTAAAAAAAATAGATTTAAAACAAATGCATCATCAAAAGGCGGCAAAACTGCTTTTTAGACAAATTTAGTTTTTAAGCATGAAACTAGATTTATTTTTTATATTGTAACGCCCCGACCCTAGATACCCAGAGTCGGTGCATTATTACATAACATTGGAATGATCACAAAGTATCAAGTCTCTAAAGACTGATTAGTTTAGTAGTCTTGGAAACACTAGATATATTCATAAGTCTTACATTACATTATATGGTAAAAAAACTACAACAACATATTGTCTTCATATCCCCTTATACTATCCCTGTAGTTCATTCATAAATTACTTCTTCACATCCTGGGAAAAGATAAAACATTGAAAGGGTTGAGCTCAGATGCTCATTAAGGATAACAATATAGCATAAGCTTTCATAGATAAGCATAAACACTTAAAGCAGTTTATAACTAAAACAAAAGCCTTTTAAACTTGAACTTCAGCATAATATGGAAAAGATAAAATGAAATAATGACATTTACTTATTCACATGGATATTTTACTAGTCTAACAATCACATGCAATATCAATAACCACTTTCATAATGATGGAATGCATAATGCCAGACTATCATAACCACATAGCCAAGGCCTCGTGCCAAGACTACAAATAAGATTTTTCCAAGGCCTTGTGCCAAGACACTAGTTTGTCTCATGAGACCTACCAATGCATAGAGGATCTATAGCGGGCTCCACCCATCACTTACTAATTCCAATGCATTCCTCATATAAAATTTTTGAAACATAACATAAACATTCATATTAAAACTAGCATACGAAATGTCAATACTTATCCACAAACCATGAATGGTATAAAAATAGCACATCCACATTCAAAGATA
The DNA here is from genome assembly GCA_963277665.1 of Viscum album. Lineage (NCBI taxonomy): Eukaryota > Viridiplantae > Streptophyta > Magnoliopsida > Santalales > Viscaceae > Viscum > Viscum album. The sequence continues at coordinate 1,101,128,239 of OY728134.1, read as the reverse complement.
ACTCATTCGATACAATATGGGAGATTTTATTGTATCATATTATCCTCAATTGAGAATGATTAATGATATTGACATAGATGAAAATAATCATCAAAACTATTAGAGTGAAATATCCCCCTTTTTCTTGAAATCATTTAAAAGTCACACTATTTGTCAAGAATCCATTTAAAATAGATTTTAGAATCAAAGTTTCCCATACCACTTTGAAAATTCTAAAAGTAATTTTTATTTGAAAACTTTAATGTCCATATAGATAAATCCTTAAACCATTTTTAAAACATGGACATTAATGAGAAAGATTTAGAATGATAAATCTTTACAACATTTAAAAATGGTATTTTAGTTAGAGTTTCTAACCAAAAGAGAGACACTTGAATACAAATAATTGAGGTAATCAAAACATTGTAATATCATGAGAATAAGGGATTCATGATATAATATGTCAAAGTACATTATATACACCACATAAAAGTGATTTTGTTTATAACAACAAAGAAGTCTCAATGGAATGTAAATTGAGATGAAATCTCTTATAAAGGTCGTATCCTTAGGTTAATGATAAATCAACAACATAATTATGTGTGAAAAATATAAATACACTAAATATTATTGGATATTCAGTGTAAAACAATCAAAGTACATTCACACATATTCTTGTAAAAACAACACCAATGAATTGGATGTTTATCTCAACAAATCGAGATTGAGTAAAAATTACTCTTATCAAGTTCATACCGATGACATGAGAATTTATAAATGGAGTTATTATTTGTATAAAAAGTATATCCATAGAAAGGGGAGTGGAAATTATGACATAATCAAATGAATAGTTATTCCACACATAATCTTGGAGTAAAATAATCAATGAAGTATGCGTAAAGCCGAATGAGTGGAAATTGAAATTTCAAATTCCCTTATTGATTTGGTAACATACGAAAAATACACCCATGAAATAAGGATCATAAATTGATGACGTAAATATACATGAATTAATTTATATTACGCAATGAATACAAACATTGGCAGTACACACACCACATGTAATAAATAAGTGGTGAACAATGGAAATCTCACGGAATTAAAAGTGAGATAAGAAACCCCTTAATTTGTACTTTTTACTTGTTATACGGTAGTTTAACCACCTGTATAATGGTGAAATAATTTTTATTGAATTATAAAAGAATCATTTACATTAATATGATATCATATATGATCTTTTAACATTGATTTGTTAATAATATCTTAGTATTATCGTTGTTTCAGGTGTTAACTTACTCGTTTTCTTTTATATTTTTTGTTACGTAAGCCATGTTTGTCATTGATAGGTTGTATCTTATTCATATCCATAATGATATCAAGTCCTTAAACATTATTTTTAAATAATCAAATGATAATTATACTTGAATGGATACGATGGAGAATGAATCTCATCGCGTTCGTGGAGACGGTAGTCCGTACGTACACACGAGTAACAATATCATTCTTTTGGTGTTAAAATAATATATAATTGGATGGTATATCATATATACAGAATAATTATCATTTTATATTTATTATTTACATGAATTACACATCATTATTATACTCATCCAAATAATAATTTATTGAATGACAATTACACCACGACGTGGAGACGGTAAGCCGTACGTACGCACGTATGGTGACATGTCATTCAAAGGATGTATAGAATACTAAATATGGTTGTACTATATTTATAATAATATTACATTATATATTAGATAATGTATTCATTAATTTATAATGGGAATAACAAAGAAAGAAGAAGTTGAAGAAGAAAAGAATTTGAAAAAGGGTGGTAAAAACATTACCTCTTCTTCGGGTTCTTCCTTTTGATTTGATCAAAAAGGCTCCTTAGGTTGGATTTATAATCAAACTAAGGCCTCTAGGTTGTAGTGAGGGAAGTTGGGAGATTATTTGGGTAGGGGTTTTCCGAACCAAAAGGCTTTGAAGGTGTGAAGTAATGAGAAGGGGGAGTACCCTTTTATAAGAGGGGTGAGGGGCACCTTTGGAAAAGCTAAAAATATTATTTTATAATAAATTCATATTCGGTTTTATAATGGCTCCAAAGTGGATTATTTAAAGTTTAAGTTGGGGATAGGTCAAAAACTACTCAACTAATATAATTTAGACAGGTTTGGGTCATTATATTAACCTTATATTTAAGTATTAACTCTTAGTTAATTAGTTTCACTTTTACAATGTCTCTTTGTATTTTTATATTATATGGTTAATAAAATTATTATATACATCCAAGAGACCCCAAAGTTGTCCATTAATGATACAAATATCATGATATAAGTCTCTTGGACGAACCTTAGATTTTTAGAAATTTAATATCAATTAATAATATAATATTTGTTTTAAAAACTCTTTTATGTCAATTTTAACACTATTCAATAATTGATTTTTTTAAAAATCATAACAGAATTATTACTTAGAAAAAAGTTAATTAAATAATTTATAACATGTCATATTAACCTATAAAATTAGTTTAATTCATAAAAAGTCTAAAATTATATTTATTTGGGTATCTACAATATCAATCATTTTAATTTTTTACTATTATGGTAATTACTGCATCACCATTGTGTCATAAATAAATTAAATTATTTAATGTCTAAAATTTATAAATAAAATAAAATTATATAGGAAATATGTTTATCTTTCTAATGAATATTTATAGTCGAAAATCCAACATATATAACCCTATGTAAAAATTATTTTTCTAAAAGATATATGCTTGTGTCATTTTTGTATTCATTTTAACTTAATTAAAATAAAGTGTCCCTATCACTTACAAGTGGCACCATGGGGTCCCAAAATCGACCCAAATATGCCCATGGTCAGACATGTATCAAACAATAAGTTTAGGACACATTTTTGGGTAATTTTGTTATTATTATAATATTATTTTTTAACCCTTATTTACCGGATTTACCCTTTAACCATGGTAAATAAAATATTTACCGAAGTAATTATTCAAAATGTCTAAAAATAAAAGTCACATATTTACACAATTTGAACATCCTGATTCCAAATATGGAATCCATTTTTACAAATTCCAAACACAGAAGTGGCATAAATTAATTTAAAATTAATTCCTGTTGTCAAAACAAAAAGCGTGTTTTTAAGAAATAATAACTATCAAAAGATTGGCACTTGTTTATGTCTGGTTTAATTGTGAAATTATGTCCAATGACAAAAATTGAATTAAATGGTAAAAATATATTCTAAATATACTTTAAAACCACTCAAATTCATAATTTATCAATATTAATTATTTCGATTAAAAAAGTTGTTTTTAATTAAAATTTAGTAATTTTCAGTATTCATCAAAATATGAAAGTTATCTGAAAAGTACCAAAATTTTACCATAGGCTAATTTTGATATTCCGAATCCAAAAATGAAGTCCATTTTGAGATATAGAATTTATAAAATTTCAAAAATTAGGTATTAATATTCATAACGGCTAGTTTGATTGGTTGTGGTGTGTTGGAATCTCAAAGTTGCGTATAATGCACGCCATTGCATTATTCAAAGGGAAACGTACCGTGGAATCTTGGGGTGTTACATATATCATGTCTAGAAAACACATAAGATTAATTTTAAACATTATATTTAATAATATATATATATATATATATATCAATAATATAATACAACAAGGTTGATTTGTTTATTTTATTGGTATAAAATACACTTGTGTTCATTTAAATAGTTTTTATAAAAAGATTTTCTTTTAATTTCATAAGGGTTTTACATGTGTAAACCATATTTTAATAATTCAGTTAATCATATTCATACCCTCCATTATAACAGTTAGGTTATAATTTTCATGTTTAAATAATTATAATAATAAAATGATGTTTCTTAGAAACTCAATGTTGCATGTAATGCAGGCTAATCTGGTGTTGCATGTAACACAAGACATAAAAGAAATAAAATTATTTTAATAAAAAATTTATTTTATAAGAATATATTGGTTTTACATTCTACCCCCCTTAAAATTAAATTTTCCCTTGAAATTAATCACTCTAATACAAAAAAATAAGGATTCATATACCTCATCATATTCTCAAGTTCCCACATAGCTTCTGCAAACTGGTGGGTTCACCAAAAGACCTTAACCAGGTGAGTGGTCTTATTTTGTAGAACTTTATCTCTACATTCAAGAATTTCTACCAGTTTTCTATTTATAATAAAGATCTTGCTCTGGCGGTGCGACCTCTTAGTTTATTACATGTGAAGGATTAATTATATACTTCCTTATAAGGTATACATGGAACACATCATGAATATGAGAGAGATTTTGTGGAAGTTATAATGGATATGCTACCATTCCAATACGATCAAGAATTTAAAAAGGAAATCACATCCTTACAATTTCAAGTTGCACTTCAAAAATACAAGGTATATGTCTAAGATTTTATTTGTGGAAAAACCACATCATAAAATGGTTAATAAAAACTCCTCTTAAAAAGAGGGAGCGTAAAAGGATAAGAGCACCACATAATTAGGGTTTTGATTATGAGAATATTAGTGTAACAACCCGATCATTTATGAATACAATTCTCTTTATTTTAATGTCTTATGAATATATAAAACACATGAACTCTTTTTTATTGGGTTTAAATTACCATTAAGTATCATTGTCATTGACAATATAGTCGTTTTATAGTGATCACACAACTAATATAAATATAAGGTTTTAACAAATCCTTTCGACACGGACAAAGGAGATAATGGCCTCATCTAGTATACTTGGGTTTTATGAAGCTCATTTTTCAGATCTCAGAAAGGAGGTAGCATCAATAGGCTTCTCTCTTGACCAAGACCAATATGAGCTTCAACACGTTAAGCTTGAATGGAATTGCTTATGGGAGAAGTTCAGATTAATAGAGATTACCACCCGGGCGATGTTATCTGAGCCACCCCAAGAGTATGTCACCATCGCACATCTTACCCTTAGGTCTTAAGTGGGTGTTATAAGGGGTTATGTAATAATTTATTAGTTACTTATTGTGTAATCCTTTTTTATAAATAAAAGTTGTATTCTATCAATTCCTTTATGGGAATAGTCTTTCTTAAAAAATGATAAATTTGATAAATTGATTTTTTGGGTATAAATAAAATATTTGAGAAATATATACATTATATTAAACTATAGTTTTTATTAGTAATATTATAAAAAATATTATTATAAATGATTATTATATCAGTTCCATATTTATAAATGATTAGGTAATGGGTTTGATAAGAGTTATATTTTTTATACGATTAAACAGAAAGTGTATTTTTTTTAAAAAAATATTTTAAGGAATTAATGAATTTTTGAAATAATTAATATTTTAATAAAATATTATTATCAAATTAATTTTATTAATAATAAATGAGTATATAATTTTTATGAAGTCAAATGTAATTTTTATTAAGGTTTTAAAAAAAAATTTGTCAAAACTCGTCAATTTTTTATAAATGTCGATTTTTATCTTAAAATTAAAAATTCATTTATTTATAAAATTATTTAGATAAAATTTATATTATTTTTGGAATCAAGACATCAAAATTATCCAATAGTTAATTTTTCATAATAATCTGAGACAGTCAGATTTTTAGGTAAAAATTAAATACTGTATAAATAAAATATGTGTTTTATGACATCATAATGACCCCAAATAATGTAATAAATACTATAATAGGTATTATATTCCCAATATATGTTTTAAAATTAAAATAATGTGATTTTATATTTGTTTTACTTATTTTATAAAGCCTTAGTGAATCCTCCAAAATTTTTAATATATTTTATTATTTTAATTTCCTTTCTTTAATAATGTGACTCACCTCCACATAAACAAGGATATTATTTTATTATCTTAGACCGTTTTCCTAATAAAATAATTTTTTCCACTCATATTTTTAAAAAAACCTGGGCAAATACCATGGGTTGGTATGTACTTTTGAATATTTTAGAGTGTAGTGTTCAAAACCTAAATAATAAAAAATTCCCCCTCCTTTCCTATATAAACCCACCCAAGATCCCATTCCTCCTCACTCAAATCTCTTGAATCATGTCCTCAATCTGCTCTCCACTCTCTAAATTCCTAACAAGCCACCCCAAGCTCCCAATAATCCTCTCTCAAGCCTCTCCTAAGCCTTTGGGATCACACATCCAAGTAAGGGATCCTCTCCTTCCTCTCTTCATTTCAATTCCGGAACCATATTTGAAATTAGTCTTATTAATTTAAATTGGTTATATTGTAACCCTTTTATAATAAATTAAATATTATCTATTTTATGTTATTTAAATTAGGGATCATTTATCCTCCCCTATTTGAACATATACCTGAGCTGTTACTATGCTGAAATTCCGTAAGGGATTTCTCTCTTCTCATTTCCATTCAAGCTACTCTTTTTTATTATGCTTCTTAAGTTCCATATTTATATGTTGGTTTATGATGTTCCAAGACCACCATACTTTCCATTTTATGTATATATTATGATAACTTCCTTTCACTCTCATCAAGCCCCCCCCCCCCTTATGATCCTTTAAGCACACCCATTACTATGTCGAAATTCTATAAGGGATCTTCCACCCTCCTCTTTTATCAAGAATTATTTTCATGTTATGTATTTTAATTTATTTTATTCCTATGTTGGGATATGTTATTAAATATCCTAATTAATGCTTATTTTATTTATAAATTATGATATCCCCTTTGACTCTCATTTATCCCTCTTATGAACCCTTATGCATACCCATTACCATGCTGAATTTCCATAAGGGATTCCTTCCTTTCTCATTTTTATCAAAGTTTCTTGATTTTGTTATACCCTTTTATTTTCAATTAAAAATTTGGGGGTATTATTTCACACATCCCCCATACTTACCTCCTTATTTTTTAATGATTAGATACCCCTTTCTCACTCATTAATTCCTTTCGTGTACACTCGTTACCATGCCGAAATTCTGTAAGGGATTTCTCTCTTATTTCCATTCAAGAATTTCTTATATATTATGCATCTAAATTCCATTGAATATGTTGGGATATTATGTTAAATGATCCCATTATTGTCTATTTGATTTATAAATTATGAGATACCCCTTTCTCTCTCATCAACCTAATTTATGAATATCCATATGACGTCATTATGCTGCCAAAATTACACCACGATTTTCCAAGACAAAATCATTGTGTAGTTAATACCATTCTCATTTCTCTATCAAGGGTATTCAACTTTGTGAATATATACTTATTGAATGGTACTTACATGTATTTATTCCACGTTATTTGATTGTGGAATAAATGATGATGTTGAATGAATCTATGTTATAAGATCTATGTGGCACACTTAAGCATGAGATTAAAATGTTCATGAAGGGTGCACCTTGATAGCACTCCAATGAATTGGGTAATGTTTAGTATCATGATATTACATGTGCAATGAGGGTTCACTCATGATAATTCATGGGAAATGAGGCTTTACTCATGCAAAATCATGTGCAATGTGGGTTTACTAATGCTAATCTATGTGCGATGAGCCTTGGCTCATGCTAATATCATATTGTATGTTGATGCCACATTTCCTTGTTATGATAATTATTCAATATCATGTCTTCTTGTTCATGTTTCTCATGTTCTCCATTATTATTCCTACTGCCTAACATGTATTTTATTCTTCATTTTATTCCTTGATTACTTCTTTACTGGGCTTTATATCTTACCCTTCTCTTATGTATGTCCTAAGGTTATCCCATGCAATGCTAAGTATGAAGGAATGTTGTGGTTATGTAAAAGAATTTTTTAATAAGGGTGTTTTATTTTATGTATTAAGTTGTCATGTAATGTTCCTAATCCCTAAATACACTAGAACTCTCGATCTTCTGGGTTGTATTAAGTGCAATTTTATGTAATAAATCATGTCTAAATGTGAAATAAAGAGCTGAGTTTTTATAGTTGGTATCAAAGGATAGGTTTAGTTATTTTTGGGATTAGGATTGGAAAACCCTAGTGAAATACTTAGGGACAATACTAAGTGTAAGAAAATAATCCCTAAATTTTTGTAAGTATGGAGTAAGTGGTTTATCAAGAAAATACATCCCTATCTAGATACGAATAAGTAGAGGTGGATCTGGTGCAGAGGTATCTAGGGGTAAAACTTGAAAACACCACTCCGAGCTAGACTCAAACGGGAACTGGTGCACGACAACAGGCCTTACTTCACTCTTGGTTTGACACACTCGAGGGATATGATTTGATAAATTCATAATCTTAGTATGAACCATTATTAAGGGAGCAAGAAAAAAAGAGCCCATAAGAATATACAAATAACATAGATTAAAGCCTAGAAATTTATAAGTTAAGGAGATAAATATAATTTATAAGTTATTCCTTTAATATCATTGGATTCCCCTTTATGTGTTAAAATACTCATCCCTAATTTTAGTTTTATATTAGATAATGGCCGGTAATAGGATGAATCAGGTTAAAAACTGATGTGAAGGGCAAGGTAATGACTACCTCAACGAGATTCCCAATCCGATGGGAGCTCAAGTAGCACATATCGTGATTTTTCCAAACCAACTATCAAAAATAAAGATTAAAAATTAGAACTTTTTTGAATTCCCAAGGAAATAAAGGAAGAGTAAGATGAAATCTCATGAAAGTTCATCTAATAAAGGTGATAAGGGAAAGCAGTCCCAATTTCCTTCGTGCAGTAAGTGTGGAAAGAGGCACCAAGGAAAATGTCACAAAGGGACTAAGAGATGTTTTATGTGTGGAAAGGAAGGGCACAAAGTATCCAATTGTCATGACAAAATGGATAATGTGATGAATGGAAACAAAGTTCTATCTAAGGCATCAAATATAGTTTTATGCTATAAATGTGGAGAAATCAGGCATTACCCAAGACAATGCTCTATTATAAGGGCTGAGAAGCAAGATGAGCCCCAAAAATATCCATGATCAAGGGAGCACGGTAAGTCCTATGCTAATATGGATAATGATGAATGAATTACATGTAACCACTACTTCAAAGTTGTGTATGTCATAACGTATTTCAATTCATGTCCTATTAGTATATCTTTTATGTTTCCTAAGAACATTGAGTCCCCACCAGAAATTATATTAAATCATTATGGAAAAATTCTATAAGTGTTGTATCACATGTTTAACTTCATGGGAATTTTATTCTTGAAAATATTATAAGTCTCCCTTTAATTTAATTTGAGGAAAAATGAAAAATTCATTTCCTATGCTTCAAGGAAATTGAAAGTTCATGAGAAAACTATCTCATGCATGATTTAGAGTTTGCTACAATGATCTTTGCTTTGAAAAATTTTCAACATTACCTCTTTGGGAAAAAGTATGAAATATATATGGAACACAAAAGCCTTAAGTATATATTCACACAAAAAGAGTTAAATATGAACCAACTGAGATGGTTAGAGCTGATCAAAGACTATGACTGCTCAATTCACTACCATCCGGGGAAAGCAAATGAAGTGTCAGATGCTCCAAGTAGAAAGGATCCCGTAACTCTTTCATTGATCAGAATTGAAAAGGATCTAATCTTCTTAGATTTGATGAAGATGGATATGGGAATAATAAAGAAGGAAGCATCATCAATCCTTTCACAAATGATTTCTCAACCATATCTTTTATAAAATTTAAAGGATACTCAAAAGGATAGTTTGAAAATTCAGAAGAAAGTGGAAACTATCAGAAAAGGGAAATCCCCATAGTTAAATGTTAATGAATAAGGAATTGTGAGATTTGGGTTAAGAATATGTGTTCCATCAAATCCGTATTTAAATAAAGAACTTTTAGATGATGCACATAGTTTGAATTTCTCCATTAACCTAGGAAACACAAATATGTATTGAGGTCTTAGAGAGAATTATTGGTGGGATAACATAAAGAAGGAGATCACTGGGTATACATTAAAGTGTCTGGTATGTCATCAAGTGAAGGCTAAGAGGTATAATTTTAAGGGGATGATGCAACCATTACCCATACCAACATGAAAATGGGAGAACATCACCATGGACTTTGTCACCAGACTTCCAAATACATCCAAAGGAAACAATACTATATGGGTTGTGGTGGATCATCTTATAAAGACTGCACACTTCATTGTGATTCAAGAATATTTCTCATTGTATCAACTAGAATGGATATACATCAGAGAATTGGTAAGGCTACATGGTGTACCGCTATCGATTGTGTCTGATTGAGATCCAAGATTCACCTCTAAATTCTGGAAGAGTCTCCAACATGCTCAAAATATTGAGCTAAAATTCAGTACGGCTTATCATCCTCAAACTGATGGACAATCTGATCAGACTATCCAAACACTTGAGGACATGTTGAGAGCTTGATCAATGGAATTAAAAGGTGAATGGGAGAAAATTATTCCTTTGGTGGAGTTCTCTTACAATAATAGTTTCCACTCAAGCATCCAAATTGCTCCTTATGAATCCCTTTATGGAAAGAGGTACAGAACACAGGAATGTTGGGATGAAGTTTGGGGGAAAATTCTAGGTCCAGAAATGGTCGAAGAAATGGTGGATAAGGTTATGACCATCCAGCAGCACATTAAAGCTACTCAGAGTTGACAAAATAGCTATTCTGAAAATTGTCGATGAGACCTAGATTTTGATGTTAGAGACATGGTATTCCTCTACATATCACCATGGAAGAGATTTTTGAGATTTGGGAAGAAGGTAAATATTATTCCAAGGTACAATGGCCCTTTTGAGATCCTTGATAACATTGGAGCAGTGGCTTATCAACTAGCACTCTCACCAAACTTGTCTCAAATACATGATGTATTCCATGTATCACTCTTGAGGAAGTACATACCTGACCCATAACATGTACTCAATCCAGAGGTGGTACCATTAGAGAATGACCTTTCCTATGAGGAGAAGCTAATGAAGATCTTGGATCATAGGGAAAAATTTTCTACAAAATAAGATGATACCCCTCATTAAGGTGTTATGGTGAAACCACAAGTTTGAAAAAGAAATGTGGGAACCAGAGGAAGTGGTGAGGCAGAGTTACCCTCATCTTTTTTTGTGTGGGAAAAGTAAATTTTGAGGGAAAAATTTCTTAAGGGGGAAATGTTGTAATGGCCTAATCATTTATGAATAAAATTCCCTTTCTTTTAATGTCTTATGGATATAGAAAACACATGCACTATTTTTTTATTAATTATTGGGTTTAAATGACCATTAATTATCATTACCTTTGACAATATAGTTTTTGTACAGTTATCACACAACTGATATAAACATAAGGTTTTAGAAAATACTTTCAACATGGACAAAGGAGAGGATGGCCTCATCCAGTAGACTCGGGCCATACGAAGCTCATTTTTCAGAGCTTAGAAAGGAGGTATCATCACCGGGTTTTGATCTTGAATAATCTCAAGCTAAGATTTAACATGTTAAACTTGAACGGAATCTCCTATGGGAGATGTTCAAGTTAATAGAGATTACCACCCGAGCGATGTTACTTGAGCTTCCCTAAGAGTCTTTCACCATCGCACACCTTACCCTTAGGTCTTACATAGGTGTTATAAGGGGTTATGTAATAAGGTATTAGTTACCTATTGTGTAATCCATTTTTATAAATAAAATTCTTATTTCATCAATTCCTTTATGGGAATATTCTTTCTTAAAAAATGATAGATTTGATAAATTGATTTTTCAGGTAAAAATGGTACTTTTGAGAAATATATACATTATATTAAATTATGGTTTTTATTAATAATATTATAAAAAAATTATAAATGATTATTATATCAGTTTCTTATCTATAAATGGTTAGTTAATCGGTTTGATAAGAGTTATATTTTTATACGATAAAACAGAAAATTTAATTTTAAAGAATTTATTTTAAGGAATTAATGAATTTTTTAAAGAATTAATATTTTAATAAAAACTTATTATCAAATTAATTTTATGATTAATAAATGATTATATAATTTTTATGAAGTCAAATGTAATTTTTATTAAGTTTTTTAAAATGTTTTTGTCAAAACCCGTCAATTTTCGATAAATGTCGATTTTTATTTTAAAATTAAAAATTCACATGTTTAGAAAAATATTTAGATAAAAAGAATCGTATTTTTTTGAATTAGGATGTCAAAATTATCCAATGGTTAATTTTTCATAATTTTCTGAAATAGTCTAATTTTTGGGTAAAAATTAAATACCGTATAAATAAAATATGTGTTTTATGACATCATAATGACCCCAAAATGATGTGATAAATACTATAATGGGTATTATTAGACTAATATATGATTTCCCAATAAAATAATGTGATTTTATATTTGTTTTACTTATTTTATAAAGCCTTAGTGAATCCTCCAAAAATGTATAATATATTTTATGATTTTAAATTCATTTCTTTAATAATGTGACTCACCTCCACATAATAAAAGCTAATATTTTATCATATTAGACACTTTTCCTAATAAAATAATTTTTTCCACTCCTCTTTTGAAAAAACCATGGGCAAATACCATGGTTTGGTTTGTGGTTTTGAATATTTTAGCGTGTAGTGTCAAAAACTTAAATAATAAAGAATTTCCCCTCCTTTCCTATATAAACCCACCGAATATCCCATAACTCTTCACTAAAATCCCTTTAAGAACGTATCAATCTGATATAAACTCCCTATATTCATCCCAAGGTACACCAATCACCCAATAATCCTCTCTCAATCCTCTCTCAAGCCTTTGGGATCACACATCCAAGTAAGGGATCCCCTCTTTCCTCTCTTCATTTCAATTCAAAAACCATGTTTGATATTAGTCTTTTTAATTTCAATTGGTTATATTTTAACCCTTTTATAATCAATTAAATACTGTAAATTTTATGTTATTTCAATGCGGTACCATTTATCCTCCCCCATTTGGACTCATACCTAAGCCATTACTATGCCAAAATTCTGTAAGGGGTTTCTCTCTTCTTATTTCCATTCAAGATACTCTTTTTTATTATGCTTCTTAAGTTCCATATTTATATGTTGGTTTAAAATGTTACACAACCCCCATAATTTCAATTTTAAGTATATATGATGAGATATTCCTTTCACTCTCATCAATTCCCCCCTATGATCCTTTAAGCACACTCGTTACTAGGCTGAAATTCTGTAAGTGATCTTCCACCCTCCTCTTTTATCAAGAATTATTTTCATGTTATCTATTTTAATTTATTTTATTCCTATGTTTTTATATGTTAATAAATATCCTAATTACTTAAAATTTTATTTATAAATTATTAGATCCCATTTTAGTCTCATTTATCTCTATTATGAACCATTATGTACACCCATTACCATGCCAAATTTCCATAATGGATTCATTCCTTTCTCATTTTTATCCAAGTTTATTAATGTTGTTATATACTTTTATTTTAAATTAAAAATTCTGGGGTATTATTTCAAACTTACCCCATACTCCCCTCCTTATGTTTTAATGATTAGAGACCCATTTCTCTCTCATTAATTCCTTCCATGTACACCCATTACCATGCCAAAATTCTATAAGGGGTTTCTATCTTATTTTCATTCAAGCATTTCTTCTATATTATGCATCTAAATTCCATTTCATATATTGGGATATTATGTTCCATGATCCCCTTACTATCTATTTTATTTATAAATTATTAAATACCCCTTTCTCTCTCATCAACCCAATTCATGAATTTCCATATGACGTTGTTATGCTTCCAAAATTGCACCATGATTTTCCAATCCAAAATCATCGTGTAGTGAAAACCATACCCATTTCTCTCTCAGTGGTATTCACCTTTATGAAAACATTCTTATTTAATGGTATTTACATGTATTTATTCAATATTATTTGATCTTGGAATAAATTATTATGTTGAATGAATCCATGTTATAAGATATATATGGCACACTTAAGCATGAGATTAAAATGTTCATGAAGGGTGTACCCTTATATCACTCCAATGCATTAGATAATGTTTAGTATCATGATAAACCATGTGAAATGAGGGTTTAATCATGATAATTTATGTGCAATGAGGGTTTACTCATTTTAATTCATGTGAAATGTGGGTTTACTTATGCTAATTTATGTTCGATGATCCTTGGATCATGCTAATATGATGTTGTATGTTGTTGTCACATTTACATGTTATGATAATTATGATATATCATGCCTTTATGTTCATATTTCTCTTATTCTCCATTGTTATTCCTACTGCCTAACATGTATTTTATTCTTCATGTTATGTCTTTCTTACTCCCTTACTAGGCTTTATAGCTCACCCTTTTCTTCTGTATGTCCTCAGTTTATCCCATGCAATGCTAAGTACAAAGGAATGTTGTGGTCATGTAAAATAAGTTTTCAGTAAAGATGTTGTATTTTATGTATTAAGTTTTCATGTAATGTTCTTAAGCCCCAAATACACTAGACCTATCAATATTCTTGGTTATATTAAGTGTAATTTTATGTAATAAATCATGTCGAAATGTGAAATAAAGAGCAGGGTTGTTATAATTAGGGTAAATTGAAAACATGGACATGGAAGAGAAGTCAAACTATCAAGTTATAATGGAGAGTGATATAGAACATGGTCATTATAAAGGTATACATCACATAATGAGAAATATATGATGATCTAAGGGACCATTTGATTCATTGGAAATTAAGGTACTCAGATAACATTTTTGTTTCAAGATATTATTCATAAAGCTGAAGAATTTTTACAAGAAAATATAATCACTTGATTTCATTAAATTTTGTTATAGCAGCCTCATCCATCGGTTGTAACTTTATCAATTTCTGATTTATTCTATTACTCCAAGAAAATTTGAATTTGAAATTGTGATTCCTGAAGAACTAGTGGATCATAAGATCCATAATGGGATGATAAGTAATTCCTTCTGTCTCTAGTTACCATCACAACAAAAATGGTTGTCACATGTTATCCAATATTCATAATTCCTCATATGGAGAGATAATAATTTAATCTCTAAAACCTCATCCAAATTTTAACATAAACCATTCCATAAATGGATAACCTTATAATACTTCCAAAATATGAAATTCCAAAACTTTAGAAATAAGGTCACTAAAATTCTCAAAAAACAACTTAGCATTGATCCCCCGTATATCATAAAGTATCTCTTGTTTGTCATATACCAAATATGTGAATACCTTAATCATGTATTCTATTGAAATGTGGTAATTACCATAAATAATTATTGAAAACATTAAATCTTTCTTATTCCAAATATTAAAGTCTAAAAATTTTATAAAATCCATCTATGATAGTATAATCCACTTTGTCAACAAACACTTAATCAGTTCCAAGGTAATTAGTAACATCCAATTTACTTATTCATATCCAACATATTTTTATCCAAACATCATTATATCAACATTAGAAACATGTTAAGGGTTATATTTCCCTTAATCTTGTGTTTCCCATGAATATTACATTTCCATTAAATCACTTTTCTTAGTCTTCATCACCATTCAATGTATCCTTTTTAATCCTTAATGAAAAACTTATACTAAAAATACTTATATATTTCATGATTCCTATAACATGATCTTTGTATTCCAAAACATATACACTTTAATCATCCAACTTTATTCTTAAAAATTTACCCAAGCTTCATCATCTTATTCATTCCTATAATATGAAATATGAATCGTGTCTTAAGTTTTCTTAACCTCAATCTAATCATGATTCTTATGTTTAATGTAAACAATATTGTTAGAATAACCCATACCTTTCACATGTAATTTTCAGTCTCTTTATCCTCAGTATTATGACCAATAATCATATCACATTCTTGATTCACTTCTTGAGATTTCCACTTAGGACATCGATTTGCATAATTCTCATACTTTCCACATCTAAGACATTCAATGTTAACCTTGTTTCTTCTAGTTCCTGCTGTTTACTAAGACCAAAAATCACAGTGAGAGAAACACTTATCATAACATAAAAACACATAATCATGAAAAAATACTTATATGATGCATAAATCATGACACCTACATTAAAATATACAACATCTTAGTCTTATCCTTAGATAAATCCCTATAAATATCCTTAGAAATATCCTTAGGGATCCCAATAAAGTTTTTTCATCCAAGTTTCTAAAGGTTGATTAAACCTTTACTATGATACCAACTATAACAAATAATTATTTTCCTACATGGATATCACATAATGTTTCATAACATTTCATACATTACACAAAAAAATTCTCAAATACCATATTAGTTTAGTGCCTTTGGAAACTTGGAATGTAAACTTATTTTCTGGTGAAAGATCTTCAATTTTTCCCAAAAAATCTTCCCCTTTTATACCCCTACCTAAAAACTTTATTTATAACCTAGGGAAAATGAAACATAAAAAAGGGAGAGCTCAGATGCTCAGTAAGGGTAAGAAATAGAGATACATAAGCACAATCATGAACATAAGGGTATGAGAACATGAGATTAAATTAGAAAATAATACCCTACATATCAAGGATCGTATACATGAGTCATGGAATAAATAATGGAAATTAATAATACATGAATCATGTGTAAATCAATATCATAATTCATGAAAGAATAACATAAGAATAAGACATGAAATCTATGGCAGATACATAAACATGTAATATCATTCCCTATAAGTCGAGGCGCATTGACAAAACATAATAGGGAACTTCATGGGGACTACACCTATTGAGCAGGACACACCATTATCACCAGTCACAGTACTTTCCTTATAACATATTGGGTTTCCCCATCTTCCTATAGTGGATCGGGTTTCCCCATCTTCTCATTGTGGATCAGATATCCCCATCTTCCCATAGCGGATCAAGCCCGTTGAATTATTTCCCATAAATATCTCATGAGATATACATATTTATCCAATTTATTAGAGATATATATAGGTCCCATCCATCACATAATTAAAACCATACATATCTGTTCCAAAAGAACATAAATCATATCAGAACCCATAAAAATAAATGGTTTTCATAAATATTTCATCATAAAATAACTCTTGGAAAAGAAACAAAATTGATAAGTACCAATCCATAATAAACATAAACCATTAGAAGAATAAATAAGAGTGTAATAATTGAATAATAATCCCAATAAAACATAAGTAACATCAAATAACATTATATTAGAAGTAAAATGATTTTGAAAGATCACTTCAAATAATTCTTAAGGAAAATATCCTTTCTATTTTGAAAAAAACTTTTTGAATCATAAAACATTTAGTAAACATTTTTCATTTAAAATAACCTTGAAAACTTATAAATTAATCTTTTAAAACTATTTTAATCATCATTTAAATTCTTTTTTATTTAAAATTCCTAAAAGATCATTTAAAACACTTTTAAAATATTTTTAGAAAACATTGATTTGAAAGAACCCCAATTTATAAGCAAAGAGAGAATAACATGAATTAAAATTATAATATAATGAAAATAAGGATATTAATGATACAATATGTAAAATTTATTTATATGCACCTCATAAAATAATATAGGTTCATAACATAACATGTGTCTCAAAGAAAGAAAATTGAGACAAAATTACCGTACTGACTTGGTAACTTTTGAACTGTAAACGCCAATGAAAGAGAGATCGTAAAATGGATATTTAAATACCCATAAATTTAAGGATAAGTAAATTATAATATATTAATGGTTAGTATATATACCACAAAAAATAAATGAGTGGTTAATATGGCATAAGTCTCACATAACTAAAAGTGAGACTAAAAATGATCTTACCTTAAGCCTTGACTTCCTTCATGCACATTCAAACCTCCTGTATAATAAATATAGGTTTATTATAAATCTATCACATAACAATATTAATTTATATAATACCATATATTATTTACTTATGACTTTATATTACCCTTTTATTAATAATTCCATGTTCAAGTTACGTTTTAGGTAATAACCGCTTTGTTTTTCGTATGTGTTTTGATTTGCTATATTTTTTATCCTATTACTTATATCATGATTTCATCATTTAAAAAATGATAACCATGAAATTAATATAATATATTTTTATTATATATTTATTTAAAACAATCTATAAAATATAGATATAGAAAATAAAATGCACCGTTCATAAAGACGGTAGGTTGTACATACGCACGAACGTTATTTCCATTTTATTATCATATTAAAAGAATGAAAGTAAATGAAATATATATATATATATATATATATAATAATTACAATTGTATTATTATTTCATACATATCATATATATAACATCCCATCTTTTTATCACATTAACTTTCATTACATTATACAAAACTGAGAATCTTTAAGGTTTAGTGTCTTGGAAACCAGGAACTTAATACATGACAACATAAAAAATTCTTCTTAAACACTTGAAAGGATTATTCATTGTTCATCCTAAGTTCATTAAATCATCTCATAACCTGGGGGAATATATAAAAGGAAAGGGTGAGCAGAAGGACCAGTAAGGGAAACAAGGGAAACATTTTACATGTGAACTTGAGATACATCAAAAAGTCATGAAAAATAACTTTAAGGCATGAGAAAGAGATCATGAGGCATATCATAATAAAAATAACGTGTTTCATAACTTGAATATGTGGATAAAACATTTAACATAGAAAATAATTTCTGTTTCACCATGGTCCATCCCCAAGGTGTCATTAAAAAAATTACCAAGGTTATTCACCAAGGTATCGTTAAAATGGTCATCTCTAGTGATTAAGTCTTTACCCAATGCATTGGAGTGCTATTAGGGTGAACCATTAAATTTGCCTTTATTTTCATGTGATCCATATATATCCTCATCAAAAATTTCATAAATAACCCGTATAGCATAAAATAAATGGGTTTCATTTCATAATCATAACGTTTTAAAAACTGCTTTAAAGACATGATCTTTATGTCACTTTAAACCCACCGAAAAAGGAAAAAGGGTTTCATGTATGTAAGTCCCAGAATTAAAATAGAAAATTTTGATATATATGTGAATACTCATATAAAATAAAGAGCTTTGAGTATTCTCTTAATAAAATAAAATAATTTGAGAAAAAGAGAGAGACATTTTGAGACGAAAATTCTATAGCATAACGGCTATGTTATAGGGTTTTAGAAAATATTGAAAAGAGAGGGGACATGGGTTACCCACTCATAAATAATCTGTAAAAAAGTAGAGGGACGGAATATAAAGGATATAATAACATGGTAATGGAATTTTAAATACATACCATATGAAATGAAAAACATGGAAGGAAGAAAAAAATAAGATTTCTCTTATGAAAATTCGGCAGCCTAACAGCGTCACTTAAAAATTCAAAAAATGAATTGACGAGATCAAATAGGGTCTCTAATCATATGAACATAAAATATAAGTATGATATAGATAATGCCCCAACATAATAAAAAGGAACTTTAAAGACTTGACATGAAAATAGAACTTGAAAATGAGAATGGTGAAAGAATCCCTTAAACATTTGGCAGCCTAACGGCGCCACTTAAACATTCTTAAAAAGAATTGATGAGATCAAGAGGGGGTATCTCATCATATGAACATAAAAAGTACAATATGATGAATATAAAATAACATCCCCAACATAAGAACATGGAGCATAAAATAAATGACATAAAAGAGAGTGCTTGGAAAGAAAGAGAGAGGTAGGATCCCTTACCTTGAAGAGTAACTTCGAAATCTTGAAGTTTGGGACCTTGGGAGGCTTGAGGGAACCTTGGGAGGACTACTTGGGAGGTAAGGATACCATAAATTCATTGAGGAGGATTTTGGAATGTAAAGGATGAGATAATGTCTTGGTATTTATAGGGAAAGTGAGGGGACAAGGCCTTAAAGGTCAAGGGACACCTCATTGGTGGTATTGGAAAAACAAGTGGTATTTCCTCATGGAATTGGACACTTGGGACATGTCATACATTATCTTACTATTTTTAAGTCTACCATCCCTTAAAATATCTCATGACATCATCATGATGTAGTTATGATGTCATTAAACATACCATAACCCTAAAACTGTATTTTTACTATTCACTGAAAATTCAACTTTTTCAGAAAACTCCCAAAAATTTACCTTAACATAATATCAATGCTCTGAATTCAAAAATAAACTCCATTTTATAAAAATATTTTTCTAAATATTTTTAATTTAATTTTTAAATAAAAATACTATTCACCGAAAATTCATTTATTTCAGAAAAATCCCCAAAAATTACCTTAACATAATATCGATGTTCTGAATTCAAAAATAAAGTCCATTTTATAAAAATAATTTTCTAAATATTTTTAATTTAATTTTTAATTAAAAAACACTATTCGCCTGAAAAAACTAATACTTGACTAATAATTTCTGAAACAGTTATTTACCTATTTTATTGAATCTCATTACTTATTAAAGGTGCCTATATTATATTAATACATTCTTTAAGTGATATTACTAATCCATTTGGTCACATTACTAATCCTAAGCGTAAAATCATTATTCATAAATTATTATTCATCAAAAATTAAGTTGATCTTATTAGACTCTAAATTTCATACTGAACAAAACTGTAGAAGACCATTTTTTGAAAATCATTACTCATTTTTAATTATTTAAGGTTTACATAAACATTTTTAAAATATCCTTTTTCTAAAATTCATCAATAATATACATCCTACATTTATCCGGACATTTGAAAATTTACAAACTTCACCATAAGAAGAAAACGCAATTTTATTTAACTCAAAGGATTACACAAAGTAGTTACAGACTCCTTACATAGCCCCTTATAACCCCAGCATAGTACCTAAGTATAAGGTGTGCTAAGGTGAGAGAATCTGAGGGCGGCTCGACCAACATCGCACAAGTAGTAATTTCTGTCAGTTTGAACTTCTTGCGAAGGCGATTCTGTTCTAGCTTTACACGATGAAGTTCGTCTTGGGTTTGGTCTAGAGCAAAGACCAGTGGTGATACCTCCTTCCCGAGTTCTGTTATATGGGATTTGATTGGCCCGAGACTACTGGATGAGGCCATCGAATCTTCTTTCTATATTAATTAACCAAGATCACTTGTATTTAGAGACAATAATCGCAACATTTAGTTTCCAACGGTCATATTGACCAATGGTCATATAACAATCAAAACCTGATGGTGTCATTTTAATTATACTCATGTTATCAAATGAAATAGTTTTGTTGAGTATAAAAATAAAATAACACACAAAATTAGAAAACAAGATTTATTCAAAATTTAGGGTTGTTACAATCTTCCCCCCTTAAGAAATTGCATCCTCTCAATTTTTAAAATTGGGCTTTGAAATTTCATTGAAAGTCCCACATCATAAAAAGATTCAGTAACACTATTACTTTTAAAGAAAGAAAGGGAAGTACAAAGGTCACCCAAGTTAACCCATACTAGGATTCCATGTAGGAAAACATGGATATGGAGGAGAAAATAAATGGTCAAGTTCTGATGGAGAGTGATAGAAAACATGTCTAGGAGAAAGTTAACCACCAGAAAGTCACAAACTTGTGATGGGTTAAACGGTATTTGATTACCCAGTATGAAACTTAAACCAACAATGTTTTTGTTTTACATTCCTTTTAATAATTTTGAGGGATTCATTTACTACATAGAATAAGAACATAAGGAAATATACTTACCGTTAAGTAGATTTTCATCCTTTAATAAGTTTCTAGAAAGACTAATCTTTTCTCCAAATGATGGGCATTCAAAAATACTTGGTATCATCAAAGCACAAGAATAATCTTCTAGAGAATCACGTAATCCACAAAAGAATAACTATCTATCTTTAAACATTTATCCCAAAAATAGAAAGGGTTAGATAAAACAACTCTTCAAAAAGAAAGAACCCCATAGGAAGGGAAACTACTGTAAATCTTAAAAGTTCCATGGTACTACCCAAAGTTCATCATAGACCATTCCATAAATAATTTTCCTTAAAATTATTCAAAACAAACCAAAATAAGATTTAAACTCAAATATAATAAGGATTTGATAACATAGTCTTCCAAGATAAACTTTATCATTCATCTCCAAACAACATCAACCACTCCTAACATCTTATAACAAAAGTAACTAACCTAAACATATTTTCCCCAAGATAGGTTAATCATTTCCATAAGTAACCTAAATTACTATAAGTTCACCTTAAATTCATCGATTCTTTAAAATACAAGTCAACCTTTACTCCTCAAATAAAATATCGTAGTAATCTATTTACCTCGATCATATAGGGTTCTCAAAATAGTGAACGTCTTTCAAAATAATAATCATCTTTTAATCCCCTAATCATCTTTTTTTTTCAAGAATAACATCTTCACAACATCAACATGTGGTTCATAACAATAGATGTTTTACTTAATGATATAAAACCATCTTAGGTAGTGACTCAATGTTCTTAGAAAACATTAAAGATATTCTCATAGGGCATGAACTAGAATACAACATGACATAGACAATTATTGAGAAGAAGTTACATGTACTTTAGTTATCATGATCCATCTCAGCATAGGACTTGCATTGTTCACTTTTCCTTGAATATTTTTGATGCTCATCATGCTTCTCATTCCTTCCAATAGAGCATTGCCTTGGATAATGTCCACCTTCTCCACATTTACGACATTGAAACGTATAAGGTTCATTAGATCGAACCTTATCTCTATTCATCACATTATCCATTTTTTTAAACAATTGGATACTTTATGCCCTATCACCCCACACTTAAAACATATCTAGGTTCCTTTGTGACATTCTCCTTGGTTCCCCTTTCCATACTTTTTGCACAAGGGAAATTGGGTCTTCTTTCCCTTATCAACTTTATCAGATGAACATCCTTGAGACTTCATCTTCTTCTTCCTTGATGAATTTGGGCATTCAACTAGGTACCAATTATTAATTGTGATTTTTGATAGCTAGTTTGGCATAATCACAATATGTTCAACATGATCTCTCGTCATCTCTATCATATTAATAGGGAAATCATCACATTTCCTATCACATTGGTTGTTGGGACATGTTCTTCCATTTCCCACCATTAACTAAGAAAATAAAGTATAATTAGGGGGATTAAATACTTAGCCAATAATCATGAAAAGGAAACTTAAAGCATAGAAGGATAAACTTGTAGAAGAAAAGTATACCCTAACTTGTGATCCCATAGGTTCCAATCTAGGTTATCCATGATCATATATTCTTATGTGAATCTTCATTTTATTTTATCTTTGTCCCTTTAATAATGGTTCATACAAAGCTTATGAATTTACCAAATCATATCCCCTGGGAGTGTCAAACCAAGAGTGCAGTAAGGCTCATTGTCATGCACCAGGTTACCCTGGGTTAAGCCTAAAACACCTTGTCAGAGTTTCCACTCCTAGGAATATCTGTGCCAGAGCCACCTCTACTTTTTTGTATCCAGACAGGGATTTATTTGTTTGGAACCCACTTACTCAATACTCACCAAAATACCAGGAATATTTCCTATATTTAAAATTTTCTATAGGGTTATTCCTAAAGTTTTCATATCCTAATTTCTACAACTAACTAAACCATCCTTTGATACCAACTATAACATCCCGCCTTTTTATCACATTAACTTTCATTACATTATACAAAACTGAGGATCTTTAAGGTTTAGTGTCTTGGAAACTAGGAACTTAATACATAACAACATAAAACATTCTTCTAAAACACTTTAAAGGCTTCTTCATTGTTCATCCAAAGTTCATTACAGCATCTCATAACCTGGGGGCATACAGAAAAGGAAAGGGTGAGCAGAAGGCCCAGTAAGGGAAATAAGGGAAACATTTTACATGTGAACTTGAGATACATCAAAAAGTCATGAAAAATAACTTTAAGGAATGAGAAAGAGATCATGAGGCATATCATAATAAAAATAACGTGTTTCATAACTTGAAGATATGGCTACAACATTTAACATAGAAAATCATTTCCGTTTCACCAAGGTCCATCCCCAAGGTGTCATTAAAAAAATTACCAAGGTTATTCACCAAGGTATCGTTAAAATGGTTATCTCTAGAGATTAAGTCTTTAACCAATGCATTGGAGAGCTATCAGGGCGCACCCTTAAATTTTCCTTTATTATCATGTGAGACACATATATCCTCATAAAAAATTTCATAAATAACCCATATAGCATAAAATAAATGGGTTTCATTTCATAATCATAACGTTTTAAAAACTACTTTAAAGACATGATCTTTATGTCACTTTAAACACATGGAAAAAGGAAAGCGGGTTTCATGTATGTAAGTCCCAGAATTAAAATAGAAAATTTTGATATATATTTGAATACACATATATAAGAAATATCTTTGAGTATTCACTTAATAAAATAAAAGAATTTGAGAAAAAGAGAGAGACATTTTGAGATGAAAATTCTGCAGCATAACGACTGTGTTATAGGGTTTTAGAAAATATTGAAAAGAGAGGGGACATGGGTAACCCACTCATAAATGATACATAAAACAGTAGAGGGAAATAATATAAAGGATATAAGAACATGGTAATGAAATTTGAAAGACATACCATATGAAATTAAAAACATGGAAGGAAGACAAAAATAAGATTTCTCTTATGAAAATTCGGCAGTCTAACGGCGTCACATAAAACTTCAAAAAATGAATTGAAAAGATCAAATAGGGTCACTCATAATATGAACATAAAAGATCAGTATGATAGAGATCATACCCCAACATAATAAAAAGTAACTTGAAATACTTGACATGAAAATAGAACTTGAAAATGAGAAGGGTGAAAGAATCCCTTAAAAATTCGGCAGCCTAACGGCGCCACTTAAACATTCTTAAAAAGAATTGATGAGAGAAAGAGGGGTTCTCTCATCATATGAACATAAAAATGACAGTAGGATAAATATAAAATAACATCCCTAACATAATAACATGGAGCATAAAATAAATGGCATAAAAGAGAGTACTTGGAAAGAAAGAGAGAGGTAGGATCCCTTACCTTGAAGAGTAACTTCGAAATCATGAAGTTTGGGACCTTTGGAAGCTTGAGGGAATCTTGGGAGGACTCCTTGGGAGGTAAGGAGACCAGAACTTAGTTGACAAGGATTTTGGAATGGAAAGGATGAGAGAATGTCTTGGTATTTATAGGGAAAGTGAGGGGACAAGGCATTAAAGGCCAAGGGACACCTCATTGGTGGTATTGGCAAAACAAGTGGTATTTCCTCATGGTATTTGCCACTTGGGAAACCTCATACCTTATCTTACTATTCATAAGTCGACCATCCCTTAAAATATCTCATGACATCATCATGATGCAGTTATGATGTCATTAAACATACTGAAACCCTAAAACTGTATTTTTACTATTCACTGAAAATTCAACTTTTTCAGAAAACTCCCAAAATTTTACCTTAACATAATATCAATACTCTGAATTCAAAAATAAACTCCATTTTATAAACATAATTTTTTAAATATTTTTAATTTAATTTTTAAATAAAAACACTATTCACTGAAAATTCATTTTTTCCAGAAAAACCCCCAAAAAATTACCTTAACATAATATCGATTTTATGAATTCAAAAATAAATTCCATTTTATAAAAATAATTTTCTAAATATTTTTAATTTAATTTTTAATTGAAAAAACACTATTCACCTGAAAAAACTAATACTTGACTAATAATTTCTGAAACAGTTATTTACCTATTTTATTGAATCCCATTACTTAATCAAGGTGCCTATATTATATTAATAAATTCTTTAAGTGATATTATTAATCCATTTGGTCACATTATTAATCCTAAGCGTAAAATCACTATTCATAAATTACTATTCATCAAAAATTAAGTTGATCTTATTAGACTCTAAATTTCATACTGAACAAAACTGTAGAAGAACATTTTTTGAAAATCATTACACATTTTTAATTATTTAAGGTTTACATAAACATTTTTAAAATGTCATTTTTCTAAAATTCATCAATAATATACATCCTAAATTTATCCGGACATTTGAAAATTTACAAACTTCACCATAAGAAGAAAACACAATTTTATTTATCTAAAAGTATTACACAAAGCAGTTATGGTCTCCTTACATAGCCCCTTATAACCCCAGCATAGAACCTAAGTGTAAGGTGTGCTAAGGTGAGAGAATCTGAGGGCGGCTCGGCCAACATCGTACGAGTAGTAATTTCTATCCGTTTGAACCTCTCACGAAGGTGATTCTGTTCTAGCTTCACACGATGAAGTTTGGTTTGGGTTTGGTCCAGAGCAAAGCCCAGTGGTGCTACCTCCTTCCCAAGTTCTGTTAGATGGGCTTCGATTGGCTCGAGCCTACTGGATGAGGCCATCAAATCTTCTTTCTATAATAATTAACCAAGATCACTTGTATTTAGAGACAATAATCACAACATTTAGTTTCCAACAGTCATATTGACCAATGGTCATATAATAGTTGAAACCCAATGGTCTCATTTTAATTATACTCATGTTATCAAATGAAACAGTTTTGTTGAGTATAAAAATAAAATAACACACAAAATTAGGAAACAAGATTTATTCAAAATTTCGGGTCGTTACAATATACTTTAACTAAACCTATCCTTAATACATTCCTTGTAAATTGTGAATGAATCACATCACTTTGAGGAGGTTGTAGTCCACACGCCCAAAAATGAAGTTATCGTATTTCCAAAAAAATAAAAAACATGAAAGTATGTGTTATATAATAATTCCAGAAGTATAAATACATCATTAATATTTTATATATCATATAAAAACATAAATTACATTATTATTTCCAACCTTTAAAGGTGGAAATGGAAGAATGAATGGCATCAGTTCGTGAGGCGGTAGTCTGTCATACACACGAATGATGATTGCATATCTCAAGAAAGACATAATACAAAAATGTTTGTCAATGAACGTTGTCTCTTCTTCAGGTATCTTATTTTGGTTTGAACTAAAGGAATTTCTTATTTGGCATTGTTCTTAAGGGAAGGATTCTATAATGAATGGATGAAATTTTGAAGGATATTTGAATAGGGTTT
Source organism: Viscum album (assembly GCA_963277665.1). NCBI lineage: Eukaryota > Viridiplantae > Streptophyta > Magnoliopsida > Santalales > Viscaceae > Viscum > Viscum album. Next base: position 1,101,101,118 of record OY728134.1, on the reverse strand, counting down.
TTTTGAACCAAATAGGTTATGCAGTGTAGAGAAAAGAGATGAAGAGGTTCCCTTTTATAAGAGAGGGGAGAGACACTTTCGGAATTTCTCAAAATATTAATTTATAATAAATTAAATATCAATCCAAATACCTTAATAATTATATTTATTTAAAGATAATATATGATAAGTTTGTAATATTATCAACCAAGGGATTTTAGACATGTTTTGGTGCAATTTTAAACCTTATCATTTTGATTAACCCTTAGTTAATCCATTTTAATTTTAACTATGGTAACAAATTTTCAAATATTAAGTGGATGTAATTTTTACTTATAAAGTTTCAAATGGATCATAAATGGACAATTTAAGATATTTTCTACCATAACTCATCTCCTTTGTCCTTATTGAATTTTTTATGATTTATAAATAATTTAATAAAATATTATTTTCATAAAATATCATTAGTGTCAACTGTGACATTATTCATTACTTTGACTTTAATAAAATAACCCCTAATCTGTTATATTCACCTATAAAATTCATTTAGCACCATAATTAAGTAAAATTATATTTCTTTTAATATTTATATTATCATTTAATCGATTGTTTCATTAATTGAATAATTATTACATCATCATTGTGTAATTATTTATGATAATTATCACTTTACTAAAATTTAAAAATAAATTTCAATGATGTATATAAAACATTTATATTTCATAAGAATATATATATTCGGTCATATATTCTATTTAACTAAATATTAAAAAAATTATACTTATTAAAAGTAAGAGTGTGACATTTTGTCACTCTCAGATTTTAATAATATCTAAGTCCTTTTCATGGAAAGGTGTCCATTAAATAATTCAATTTATAAAATTAACTGTTAAGGGTAAAATTAAATTCATCCAATAACATTTGGACAAGTTTTAGGGTATTTTTTTATTATTTATAGTATTATTTTAACTTTTAATTATCTGATTTACCTTTAACTGTGGTAATTAAAATTAATAAAGTTACTATTCATATTTGTCAAAAAAATAAAAGGGACATATTTAATAAATGTGAACCTTATGATTAAAAATATGGATTATAATTTTCAAAATTAAAAACACATAATTGGATAGAATTAATTTAAAAATAATCTCATTAACGGAATGAGAAAACAAATTTTTAAAATGAAAACTTTTAAAATATTGAAATGTTTTTTTATATAAATTCAATATGTAGTTTATTAAAATGACCTAAATAAGATTAAATGATAAAAAAACTTATCTATTTATACTTTAATACCAATCAAAAATATAATTTAACACTTTAAATAATTTCAATGAAAAATATGTCTTCAATTAAAATTCAGTATTATTCACTATTCATCAAAACATGAAACTTATCAGAAAAAAACCAAAAAATCAACCAAAGTAAATTTTAATATCCAAATTTAAAATAAAGTTTATTTTTTCCAATATAATTTATAAAAGGTGTCAAAAACTAGATTTAAAACAACTGTTCCATCAAAAAGTGACAAAAATACTTTTTAGAAAATTACAGTTTTTAAGCGTAAAACTGGATTTATTTTTTTATATCATGTATAGAAAATGCATAGGATGAGTTTTAAATATTATATTGAATATTATATATATATATATATATCAGTAATATAATAAAATAATAGTGATTTTTTTATTTTATTGGTATAAAATACACTTGTGTGCATTTAAATAGTTTTTCTCAAAAAAGATTTCCTTTTAATTTAAAAAGGGTTTTACATGTGTAAACCATACTTTCATAATTCTGTTAATCCTATTCATACCCTCCATTCTAACAACTAGTTTATAATTTTTTTTAATAATTATAACAATGAAATGATGTTTTTTAGAAACTCAATGCTGCTTGTAATGCAAGTTAATCCAGTGTCGCGTGTAATGCAAGACATCAAAGAAATAAAATTATTTTAATAAAAATCTATTTCATAAAAATATAAGGGTATTACAGTAAGTGTGAATTTTAGATCAATGAATTTTCTTTTCATGGTCATATTGTCTCGAAGGATGGAATATCTATTGACCCTTCAAAGAAAAAGATAGTCAAATAATGTCCTACACTGATGAACATAAACGAGATTTGAAGTTTCCTTGGTTTAGCAGGTTACTATCGGCAGTTTGTTCAATATTTTACCCAATTGGACAACCAGTTAACAAATTTAACATGTAAAGGTTTTAAACTCACATGGTTAATGTAATGTGATGAATATTTTGAATAGTGAAATGGGAGACATATTAATGTATAGGTATTAAATTTACCATCAAGAAAGTAAGTATTTGTAATATATAGTGATCCATTGAATAAAGGAATTGGTTGTGTCCTTATTTAGAATGATTGGGTGATTTTTTATGCATCAAGGAAATTTAAAATCCCAGAACAGAATTACCCAACTTAGGACCATGAGCTGGAAGTTGTAATCTTTGCTTTGAAAATATGGAGACACTACCTCTCTGTTGAAAGATGAAAAATATATACAGACCACAAGAGTTTAAAGTGTATCTTATATCAGAAGGATCTCAATATTAGGCATAAAATATGGTTGGAACTACTCAAGTACTATGATTTCTTGATACACTACCACCCTAGGAAGGAAAACAAGGTGGTTTTTGTATTGAGTAAGAAGGACCATATAGTTCTTTAAAGGATTGATTAGGATGTATGTGATCACTGAGAGGGGTAGGGGTAAATTATTATTCTTTACTTTTTTATATTTCCTTACTTAAGAAAAAAAATTTCCCTCCAGTTAGTGAGAAATGACTCTATAGAAAAAAAAAGGAATCACAACCATAGAAACACAAGTATTTATAAGGTTCACTACTCAATAATGGTATCTTATCCTTAGTATGGTTTAGAAATAATACAAGACTACACAACCACTATAAAATAATCCTTTTGTGGTTACAGCAAGAAGGGAGCATCCATCACTTGTATTACACTATATTCCTTACAATAGTACATGTTCTCCTCAAATAGATAATATAATATAATAATATCTTTTAAAAAAATTAAGATACCTCACAAATAGGCTTAAACATTGTCACTATGTTGCTTTAACTTTCTTCACACTTTTCTTGTTACAAGTTCCTCTTCTTCCTCTTTACTTTATTACATGGGTACAGGATAAAAAAATTGCCTGATAACAGCCCATTCAGTAAGATTCATTTGGTATACTTAGTCTGGTCACCCTTTATATATTTTCATTAATACCACAATGTCATACCTCTTTATCCAATCAACTATTCACATCAATTTTCCAATACCAAATAATGGGAATAATCTATCTAGTATCAGTTTGTCTGGTGCTACTTTGTCTGATAATTAAACAATAAAACTTTATTAAGATCCTCTATTGGTACCTAAATTCCTTAGAAATTCATCTAGTGGAAACATCACAAACAACAAAGGTACTTTCATGTGACTCATAAACACTCCCTTATATAGTTAGTGATCCTATGAAGTTTTAGGGTGAAGCACACACTTTCAAATTCAAACTTCTCACTCACATTTTGAACATCCTGCTCAACATATTTAATGATTGATTGCCTTTAAACTTCCTAAAAATTTGGAACTTTCTTTAATGCACTATTTCAAAAATCTTTTTTAAAATTACTAAAAATTAGGAACTTTACTTAACACTTTGTTAGAATCAATAACTTTATCTTTGATTATTGGATCATTAAATTATTTTCTCAACATCATCACATTTAATGAATTTTTGAAAACTTTATAAAGATCTTTGAACCTTTTATCCGGTTCAACTGCATAATAGATCTTTCATCTAGTGAAAAAAACATTCAGTGTTCCCTTAAAACTTCATAGGAACATCTCAAAATCATTCCCAAGACTCTTCCTTCATTTAGAAACCTTTATTAGTTAACTTTACTTGGAAACCTCTATCCGATGAACTTCATTCAAAAATATTTGTTTGTTATCTTTGCTTGGTTCGTCTAGTGAAGTTGAAAACTTTTCTATGAGTGAAAAAATTTGGTCCATTTGGTGGACTATATAATATGGATTTGTAAAGATTCATATGATAGACTCTATTTTATGTCTTTGAAAAATTTTCATCTGATAAATATCATTCGATGACATTTCCTAGAGACTTATGTTTGATAAATCTTCAAACTTTAATGAAATTAAAGACTTTATAAATGTCTTTATGATTACACTTAGTACCACAATAACTCTATATCTTCATAAACCTCTAACTTTAAATCATTCAACTTCATTACTTCATGACTTAAATTTTGTATAGACACACCTTTTTTAGATAACATCAGTTTAGTAGACACATGTTTTTACAACTTCAATCTTTGAAAAAACTTGTCTAGAATCTTGAAACTTTTCAAGATGTTTGATACATTTAGGAACATTAGTAAAACACCTGATTTACTTTATCAAACATATATAACTAATAGAATTGATATCATAATTAGATAAACATTTAAAACCATGCTCTATCTAATCACATTAGTCCATTAGACTCCATCCGTGAAACTCAGTCTGTTGGAAACCATGTCTGGTCACTTTTATAAGGAAGGAAACAATGTTAAGTAATTTATGGTCTCAATAATGTTAAGTGATTTATATTTACCAATTAAATAAAAAAACTCAATCAATATTTTTTTCTTTATAACCAACTTCTTATTAATGCCTCCATCCACTTCGAAAGACCTCAAAACCCCTTGGCCTCAACAATATCCCCATTTATATTTTGTTATCAATCATATAACATAAATAAATAAACTTTTTAACTAAAGGAATGGATAAATTTTCCAATAATTGTAGGCCTACATGGGCGAACTCAATGTAGGAAACAAGAATCATTGAACAACAATACCATGTTGTCTATAAGTGTTGATTTAAGAAACTTTTAAAACTTATTAAACAACTTCTTTATTTTCCTTATAATCAAAGTAGAAAGTTAATTATCATGAAATTAAACTTCTAAGAACAACCTACGACATCCACTTCAACAAACTACTAAAACAATTTATACATGTTGAAATCGCAGCTTACCCCTTTATCCCCCCCCCCCAATAAATGATCTTCCTTGAAAGGTAAAGCACATACGAATGGATAGATTTGTATTATGTATTTATCCCCCATTTATAACACTATATAAAGTCAAAATGAGTGAGGTTATGGAAATCATGTACCTTATCCTTGAAGAGAGTGAGTTTGTACACCCATGATCAACCTCAATTTCTAAAATATTTTGTTCGGTGATGGTTTAGTGAATATGTCAGAAACATGATCTGTTGTAGGAACAAAATATAAATTTAATTCATTTATTTCCACATGATCTTTAATAAAGTTATATTTAATATCAATGTTCTTGGATTGAGAATGCTACACTAGATTCTTAGAGATATTTATAGCACTTTGATTATCATAATCCAAGAGAAAGGAAAACCTCACATAAACTAACAAATCTTCCAGCTATGTCTTCATCCACATTAATTTTTTTCCTACTTGGAAAAAAGATACATACTCATATTTAGCCATACTGAGAGTAACTAAATTTTTATCATTTTCATTCCAAAACACACATATTTCTACCAAAAATAAAATTCCACTAGATGTGGTTCTTTTATCATCAACACAACCTACCAAATATGTATCTGTGTAACCAAATAGATCAATCATTCCTGTGTTTTTATATTTTATTCCAAAATCAATTATGAATTTAATATATCTAAGAATCATTTTTCCTTACATAATATGAAATTTCTTCAAAGTACTTTGATACCTAGATCATAATGTAACAACATACACTATATATAATCTTGAAGCTATTAGATATATCAGACTTCTAACCATATTTCAAAACTCTTTAGGATCAACCTTATTTCCTTTACCATATTTTAACAAATTTATCCCCCCCTATAAATTGGTTTTTAAATAGGCTTTTAATCTTCCATATTAAACATTTTTCAGAAGTCTCATATCATAATTTTCTTGAGATAAGAAGATGTATTTCTTATTTTGAGAGATTGGTAAGCCAAGAAAGTATTTCATTTCTCATAGAATGGAAATTTTAAATAAATTCTTCATCTAATTAGAAAACTGTTCACACATTTATTCATCAATCCCAATAAATATGATATCATCAACATAAACAATCACAATGAGGGAAATATCTTGATTTTATTTTACGTATATGTTAATATCAACTCTTTCTTTATTTATATTAAACTTACTTTAAAATGTATCTAATTTAGAATACCAATATCTTGGAGAATTCTTCAACCTATAAAAATCCTTATTAAACTTGCACACATATATTTTATCTTTACCAAGCATGTATTCACATGGTTTTTCAATATAAACTTATTTATCAAGATCTAAATTGAGAAAAGAAGACTTGAAATCCTTCTAAAATATATTTTATTTTAATTGTGTAGTGATATCAAGAAAGATTCTGATATTTTCAATCCTTTCTACTGGGGAAATGGTCTCATCAGAATCAATGACTTAAATCTATGAGTGGACTTTACAAACTATTCATTCCTTATTTCTTACCATTTCACCTTTTTAATTCAACTTATTTCATAAAACACATTTTTTACCAATCATATTCTTATTTTTTGGTTTGGGTATAAGTTCCCATGTTTGGTTATTTTCAACCTGATCCTATTCTTAATTCATGGCATCAATCCACTCTTGATACTTTAAAAATTATTAAACATCTCTTGGATCAACCTATGAATACAAAGAATTATGTGAAACTAGACATGGTGTTCTTTTAGTTTGAACTCATTGCCCTTGTTCACCAATAATATTTTAGACCACCACTTTCTTTCTCATCCTAGGATGAGATGAATATGTTTTCCTTCATCGCTTGAAATATCTGAGTCAGAATATTTATCTTTTAAAACTTCAATATTATTACTATTTTCAAGAACTTTTTCATGCTATTTAACCACAACCACTTAATATTCACTTCCTCCCAGGTATGTAATTGACTTTGAAACATTATTATCATAATTTTATTGAAATTTTACATCTTCAGAGTCAAAAATGTTTCTTTTCATTATTATATCACATGTATCCTCTACCACTAGGAGGATATCCAAGAAATATACTATCAACACTTCTTTGATCAAAATTAACAATATTTCCACCCTTGAATTTGATAATTCAAATAGACTTAGGTATTTAAAACTTGGGTTTTATTTTTAATACATCTTGTAAGGTGTCATATTAGATTTCAGCATATGGAAACCTCAATTTTGAATATGAACTACTACTCAAATAGTGTCCCTCTAAAAGAATCAAGAAGTATCACGTTCAATCAGCATAGTTTGTTCCAGATCAATCAAACTTATATTTACTATTTTATAAACACCATTCTATTATGGTGTTTATGGTTCACTAAATTCATAATGAATGTAGTTAATTTCAAGATAGTACTTAAACTTTCCATTTGTATATTCGGTGCCATTATTAGCTTGTATCTTATTCATAGAATAATTGCATTCCTTTTCAACAGTTATTTTGAAACACTTAAACATTTTTGTATACTCTGACTTATGTTTCAAAAAAATAATACATGTAATTTGATTAAAATCATCAATAAAGGAAATAAATTTCTTATCTACATTTTTTTATTTCTTTCTCATATACCTTCATATATCATAATGCATAATCTCCAATGGATTAGTTGAATATATTTTAACTTTCTTATGTACTGAGTTTATAATCTTCCCTTTATGACATATCAAACAACACCAATCTATTCTTCTTGTAATGTCATAAATATAACAAATACTTTTTCTTTTTTTCAGCTTAATCATATTCTTATGGCATATATGACCAAGCCTCTTGTGGCATAATTTATTTTCTTCCATAATGATCAGATAACATGAACCTTGTGCATCTACAAATTAAAACAAGTTTCCCTTGGTTCATTATCCTCTCATTATAACTTTCACATCTTTAATCCTTTAAAAAAACCATCTCTTCTAAAAATAACTTCCCTTCCTTTATCTCAAAGTAGTGAAACACTCAACAAATTGTGTTTTATCCCATCAAAAAACAAAGTACTTTTAGATTTAAAATTTTTTTTATGTTGATATTAGATCCAATGCCTTTGATTCTGAGTGTCTCATTGTTTCTAAAAGTCATTATTCCATCTTTATAATCTCTTACATTATTCAAAAATTTCAAATCTTCTATCATGTGTAAATAATAATCACTATCCAATATCCAATGTTGTTCTCATGTTGTATCTTTGAGAGCGGTTTCTATAATAAATGCCTTTTCCTTGCCTTTTTCTTCCTTCACATGTGACTTTTTAGATTTATCATATAAACTTTGTTGATATGGTAACATAACAAGACATAATTTAACAAGATATCCAAGCTAATCACATCTTTCAAAAATAGTTCCTAGAGGTTGAAATCTATTTTTATTTTTCAAATTAGATTTTTCAAGTTTCTTTATTTGAGTAGGTTGAGTCCCCCTCAAACTCTACCTCTAGTTCCTCCTGGATTTTTTGTAGTGTTGATGATTGAACTAGTAAATTTTCATTATATTCCCAAATCCTCCATTGTACCAACAATATCCATAGAAATAATACTCTCCTATGTAACTTACATGTTGTCACAAACTATATACATGCTTTACATCATCTTTCTTTCCATCTACCTTGGCAGTTTATTGAACCTCAAATTTTTGGTATCCTCATAAAATCTTCTTCTTATACATAGAATTATTAATAACATTAACAGAATCTCTAGTTGTAGTATATTTTGGTTTAGACTTTTAAACCTTAGAAATTTTAGGGTTTCCAACTCCACTTATTTTGGCTATATACATGGTATTATTAAATTTATTTTTTTATGAACATTTTAAAACTTGTTTTAACCTATAAGGATTATTTTTATTTATCCTTATAAGGTTTACATTTCTTAGAACTTTCACCAACTTCTGAAACCAGTTTTGGAAGTTTTTTATTCCTCACTCAACTTCAAAAAGTTTTTTTGAACAAGGTCAAATTCTTTATCCTTCACCTTTATCTTTTATTCAATATTGATGGTGAGGTTTTTTATCAAGTAACTTATTTAGATCATTTATCTATTTTATAAAATTTTATTTTTATTCAATGAAATATTCTTGATTATTTTCTAAAATATTTTCTTTCTTCAACTTCTTATTATACTTTTTAATTATAAGTCATTTCAAGAAATTATTTCAAATCTCTCTTAATCATAAACTCCATCTGAGTATATTCTTCTTATTATTTAGAGCTATTGATTTTTTTCACTAGTGAAATTTTCATAATTCACTTTTTCAGTAAGTAATTTTCTAGTAGTATCATCACTGGAGTTTTTAGCTTCCACTTTTATGTCATCATCTTCCTCAGAATTGAAAAAAAATCTATTTTTATATTTAGATAACATCTTATCCTTTCCTTTTAAATAAGACTTTTATTTTTATACCTTCTTCAAGGATCTTATTAACTTTCCATCTTCTTCGTCGCTATCTTCATCTTCCTTTCTCCTTTGGAAATTTTTTTTTGAAATTTCTAATGGCTCCACAACTAAATCACTTCAGTTATAACTTTCCTTTATACTTATATATTCTTATATTCACTTTTTTATAAAATAAATACATAAATACATAAATTTTTTTAAATAACTAATCTTCAGTGTTAAATTCACTGACTTCTTCCTCAATAACTTTCTTATATCTTACTTTCTGAATAACTTTCAAACAAATTTTTTGATCAAATTTTTATTTTTTCTTCATAACCTTTTCTCTTCTCATTTCATATGTGATGATAATACTATTTATATAATCTAGAGATATATTTTAAGGATTTATATCTTTTAAGTATGACGCCTTATCGTCATGTTTTTCCATAATAATTCTTAAAATCTTTTCAAAAATATCCAAATCTTCCAAAATATTACCAAAACATATTATAGTGCTTACAATATAATTAAATATTGTTAATAAGGCACCAAAAAATCATCATAACCTATTTAATATATTAATAATTTAATATCCAAACATTTAAATTTTCTTTCTTCACATTTTTTATTTCCTTCATAAATTTTCTTAAATTTTCCCAAATTCCTTTAGTTGTTCTAATGCCTTTGACCCTCAAAAAATAACTTTCAAAGAGTGAAGAAAGTTTTTCATTTCTATCATTCCCACCATTCTCCAAATTCTTCTTATCTATAGCTATTTTTTGAGCACCCTCTATAGGAGGAGGTAAACCATCTGTAGCAGCTTCAAGAACTTCATATACAATGGATATAAGATAAGGTGATATTCTATACTTCCAAATATGGAAGTTCTTTCCAATAAAAAAAGGAATACCCCCTACTATCCATAGAGTTATACACATCTATGGAATCTTTCATTTTTATTAAAACTTATTTAAAGAGTCAATGAAGGATATTTACCTCTAATACCACTTGAAAGGACCGATCAATATTGGTGTGATCATTGAGAGGGGTAAATTAGTAAATTAGTGATCTTCTTTTTTTATGTTTTCTTACTTGATAAATAATATTTGCCTCAAGTTAGTAAGAAATGACTCTATTGGAAAACAAAACAATCACACTCACAAGATTACAAGTATTTAAAAGATTCACTAATTAATAATAGTATCTAGTCCTTGGAATGGTTAGGAAATGTTCTAAGACCACATAACCACTAGAAAATAATCAATTTGGTGGTTATAGTAAATATAAAGTATTTATCACTTTCATAGAACTATAGTCCTTATAATAGTGCATGCGATCCTTGAATTGATAATATGATATGAAAATGTTTTGTAAAAATAGTAATAAAATTCACCAACATGATTCAATGTTGTCACTCTACTACTTCAACTTTATTCACACTTTCCTAGTTTCAAGTTATTATTTTTCCTATTCACTTTCTTACACAACATTGATCAAGAACTTTCATCTAGCTGGTAGTAGTCCATCTAGTAAGATTTTTTTGGTATACTTATCTTGGTCTCCCTCTGTCCATTACCTTTAATATCATTATATAAAAACTTTTCACTTGATCACCTCTTCACACTTTTTTTATAATTCCAAATTATGGGAAGACTCTATTTAGTATCAGTTAATCTGTTTCTATTGTGCCCAATACTTATATAAGAAAACTTTTTTAATATCCTCCTTAGGAACCTCGATTATTTAGCACTTTACAAAGTAAAAACATCATGAACAATAATGCTACATTCTTGTAATGTATCAGCACCCCTTTATATCGATATTGATCCTTAGAAGTTTTAGGTTGAATCATTAACTTTCAAATTCAAACTTTCCACTCATATTTTGAACATCCTGCTCAAAATATTCAATGCTTGACCACCTTCAAAGTTCTTAAAAGTTTGAAACTTTCCTTAACTCTTTGTTTCAAAAATCTTCTTCAAACATCCTAAAAAATTTTAACTTTCCTTAACAATATTCTAGAATCATGATCTTCCTCTGTGATTATTTTTCATTAAACTATCAGCTCAGTATTTTCACATTTAATGACTTTATAAAAACATTGTAAAGAACTTAACACATTTCATTCGGTATAACTTCATAACAACTCTTTCAATTGATGAAAACATTTTCTGATGTTTCCTCACAAATTCATAAGAACATCTATAAATATTTTTAAAGAATTTTCCTTCATTTTATGTCTTTCTTTGGAAACCTTCATCAGTTGAATTTTCTTGGAAACTTATATTCAATGAAATTTTTTCAAAAACATTTGTTTGTTGCCTTTTCTTGCTTTATATAGTGAACATGCAAGATTTTCTATAACTAAAAAACTTTGGTTCTTTTAGTGGACTGTGTAATATTACTTTGTAAAGATTCATCTAATGGACTCTATTAGATGTATTTTCAAAAGTACGTCTGATAAATACCATCTAATGACATTGTTCATAGATCTCAATTCTATACGTATTCAAACTTCCTCCAAATGGTAAACTTCATAAATGTCTTTAATAAAACACTTTGTACCAATGTAACTCCATATATTCATAAACCTTGAAGTTTGAATCATAAAACTTCATTACTTCATGACTTGAACTTTGTACAACCACGCCTTTGTATGATAACATCAGTTTGGTATACACATGTTTTTATAACTTTAATCTATGCAAAAACTTAGCTAGAATTATGAAACCCTTTATGATGTTTGATACATTGAGTAATGGTAAAAAATAACCATATTTACTTTATCGTATATCTATTTCTGATAGAAATGATAGCATAATTGGATAAGAATTTAAAACCACACTTTGTCTGATCACATTAGTTCATTGGACTCCATCCATATGACTCGGTTAGTTGGACACTTTGTATGATCACCTTTGTAAGGAAGGAAACAATTTTAAGTTATTTATGGTCTCAAAAATTCTAATTGATTTATATTTACCAAAAAAATAAAAAACTCAATCAATCCTTCTTCCTTCATAACTAGTTTCTTCTTAACACCTACAACTACTTTGAAACACCTAAAAACCTCTTGGCCTTAATAGTTATGGCCATGATGAGGATTAAAAAGGATCATATATATAGTGATATAGTAAATTTGGATATGGTTATTTCCATGAAATTGTTAAACCATCCTTACTATAAAATATTGAGAGGTCTCAATAAGTTGATGAGGACTTAAAAACTAGGATTAAAGTAGTAAATGATTGGAAATTGATAGACTTCATCTACAGAGATTGAGTATTGGAGTTTGGAAAGTGGTTAAGTATTCCATACACACTAGAGTTGAGGAGGGAACTTAAAGATGAATCACACAGATCAAATTTCTCTATATACCCTAGTAGGATAAGGATGTATAGGTATCTAAGAGAACATTTCTGTTGGGATAGTATGAAGCAAGAAATTGTGAACTATGTGTACAGATTCTAGTATTCTAGTAGGTAAAAGCTTAAAAACAATGTCTTAATGGAGTTATACAATCTATTCCTATAACTTTATGAAAGTGGAACAATATTACAATATACTTTATCATTGGACTCCAAAAGACTCCAAGGAAGAACAATTTTATATGGGTCAACATTGATTATCTTACCAAGCCTACTCATTTTTTAGAAATAAGAGAAAATATTCCCCTTGAAAACATTACTTGACTCTATATTAATGAAATTGAAAGGCTCCATGGGGAACCTATATCAGTTTTATTTTATCGTGACCCTCGGTACCCATAAAAATTATGGAAGAGTCTTCAAATGTCTCTCAACACTAAGATACATTTTAGCACTGCCTATCATCCCCAAATGGATAGGTGGTCTGAAAGGGCTATCCATACATTAGAAGACATGTGAGATCATGTTCTCTTAACTTCAAAGGTATGTGGGATCATTATCTACCTTTGGTGGAATTTTTATCCAATAATAGATTTCATTAAAGCATCTATATAGAACTATATAAATCATTGAATCATAAAAGGTTTCATACTCCAACTTATTTGTCATGACCCTACCCACCAGGGCTCACCTGGCCAGTGGTGATCTTTGTGTGAAAACCTCAACCTTGCCTCCAATAGTCCATGGGATAGCGACTGACACCTAGTAGGCATAATAATCACATGAGAGGCCTTAGACTAAGGTTCATGTGCTCAAAAACACATTTCCAAATACCCATAAAATTTTTTAAGGTAAATACAATTAATACTAATGAATGAATACATCTAAATATCACAATTAGAGAATTATAATAAAATTTGAAAGCATAAAGGTCCAAATACAATCCCAAAAAAACTATAAAGAAGTTTGACCTACTAGAATAAGGGGATTACTGTTAAATGTGACACCTGGTATGAACCATAGTCTGTCTAGACCAATATAGTCTCTTTCTAATCCTAGTCTACTAAAAACCCCATCGAACATCTTTTTAGCTACATAAGACATGACATGTGCTGGAAGAGTCCATGCAGGGGTGAATATAACAATACCCAGTATGATACCTTGAAATCACCAATCATAAAACAACAAGAGTAGTCATATAATCACAAGTCATGTCAACCAAAGTATGATACATATGATAACAACATCCAGATATACTCATAGTATACACTAAGTCTCAAGGTAAGGTCACAACCACACTACCAGCCTAGGATTCATGTATGATATTCCATGAAGCACTCACCTTGGAGAAATCACTCCCTGAGTCTAATAGTATTGATGGATTCCATATGATATTTCATGCTCATCGAGTCTCACCATAAATAATTACATGTTCTAAATATAAAGATATCAATACACATATGGGGGGAACACACCTAGGTCCATGGGGTGTATTGACAACCAAATCTGGATCAACCTACTAAGTAGGGGATCGACAATCATGTATGTTGGTCACACCAATTCTTGGAACCCTGCCTATGGTAAAAGACAATAGAGGATCCCACCCTAGTACTCTAGGGGTATTCTTACAACTCTATCTAAGACTAATCCCTTGTAGGGGATCACAGCCCTATGTTTGGGACATAATGTCACACTATACCCTCATAGGGATGGACTAAGGGAAAATTCCATAAGGAAACTAGTCCATACTAAAGATAACAAGGGCCTTAGACCTCCTTGGAGGAAGTACATGGTGTGTAATAGGGGTATATGATGTTGTAGGTTTCGGGCGTAGCGAAAGCACATTGGTGGGTTTTCCCAACTTTAATTTTAACATTAAACAACGTTCAATCTGAGATCCATCACGATGTAAAATGCCGAATCTTCAGAATAGAACGAGGAACAAAAAACTTTAGAGGGAATCCCATAACCATAGAAATAGGATCATCATATGTTGGTTATAATTAATTTAATTAATTCACAATAATTACCTCGGTGGAATTATTTCTTCGTTGATGTCTCCGGTCATTATCCTGTGATCCGTCGTTGTGTCGTAGAATCAAAGTGTAGGATTTCTCTAGCAGTGATCCACACGTGTGCCACATATCACCGGACGTCGCCGAAGGGATCTCTAGGTTCTAGGGCAAAAGAACCTTCGCTTGCGATGTCTGCCTTCGATCGTATTGGTCTCTAGGTCTTGAGAGCGTTCTTGGAGGAAGGATTTCTTTCAGCCTTGAAAGAATTCTCCAAAATTGCTGTGCACAATGATCGATAGAAAAGTTTTTGGGTTGTGAGGATATTTATAATCAGGTTTGAGGTTTACATAGTTATGACAATAAATAAACACGTTATGCGTTTTATTTATTTCATTAACTCTTATTGAAACCCCCATGTCGAATTATTAATTCATTGACATGCGCCCATGCTGATTATAATTAATATAATTTAATAAGCAATATTATATCCTCAAAATCCTGACTAGAAAACTACACGGTGTGTAATCATTAATACATGGCATGTACTCGTTTTCCACAAAACTACACGGTGTGTATATTTAATATACACGGCGTGTACTTTTATTTTCCATTTTTCTTTATCTCCTCCTTCACATTTATTAGACCTTGAGTAATGGCTATTTATTTCTTAAATAAATTTAACTGTGTTACTCGCTAATAAATATATTATTTCACCCACAATATATTCTCTCGAATAACTAGTGTTGAAATAAATGTGATTAGGCATTCTTAAATAACTGTTAAACCACCATCGGAAATAATCTTTATTTAACTTTTTAAATTAATATTTAACTGAGATACATGGAAAAACTTAGTGTTTGACTGACCTAAACCATCATTGAAGCTGGTCGAAGTTTAATATTTATATTCCTACTAACTACAGTATATGTGGAAAGCAGGGTCGAACCCACAGGGAAGGTAAATTTGGCCACTACTAAACTAAAAACTTGGAAAACTCCACTGTTGTCAGCAGCGGAGTGGTTTTTATAATTTTCACTTTTTATATTTTTATATCTTTTAATTTCCTTATGATTTTATGTACTGTGAAACTTCACTTTTATAGTAAAATTGTTTGAACAATACTAAAACAAAGTACAGCTGGGAGCAAGGTGCAACAACAGAGATAAAATGATGATAAAAGACAATAGTAAAGAATGCTCGGGTTCATTCTAGTCTACTGGTTTGAATTGATTTTCATTTTCATGTAAAGTAATTCTTCATACCACTGGATAAAAGAGACGACTTACCTCCCTCTCCAGGAGTTAAGTCGTGGATATTGCACTACTAGAGTTCTCCACTCCGAGAAGTACAATTCCAGAAAGATGACTTAAGATGAACAACAGTACTAACTCGCCGAAAGTACTGAAGTTTCATTATGATTTTTTACTAAAAAGATAACTCCATAACCAAACTCGCCAAATGATTACAGAGTCTAGAATATTTCAGTGCTTATGGTACGAAGCAGATAAATGAAATTAGATTTGATCTCGCCGATCAATTCTAATCACAGAAGAATTGATTAATGAGAAGGATGAAAAAGATGCCAGTAGAGCTAGAACTCTTCCTGAATTAAAATATTTAGCTAACTATATTATTCATTATCACAGTAGTAATAGAAAACATTATAGAAATAGAGTACAAAAGTTTAAAATGCAAGTGAGAAGGAACTCCCTAAGAATGCTCTGCTTCTGAGTTCCTGGACTGCACTGCTTAGCATCGTCCCCGCTGCTCTCGATCATCTCTCCAGGTAAGTGTATGAATGCCTCCGTGAATGAATCTCTCCTACTTAAAAAAAACTCTGCTTGTTCTGCTTAAGTACTCTCTGTCTTCCATTGCATGTCACCGCCACATCTTCCACCGACTTTAAAAGTTCTTTACCCACGCACTGCAAAATGTGCGTTTTTTCGCGACCGGCACGTCGCGTTATCTTTGCCCTCCTAACTAACTCTTGCTGAGTTGGTTGCTTGAACCTGGACGGGGTTTGAGAAATTGAATCAACCTGCAAGTTAGAAAAGAAACCTAAATAAACGAGAAAACAAATAATGAAAAAAAATATTATTATTATTATTTTTAAATTTAGAGTTATATTACTCATTAATAATTAACTAAAGTTAATCATTAAATATCTTAATTGATATTTATTATTTCTATATAGCATTTTTATTAAATTATATTGAGTTGATTAATAAATATAAATACTAAAAACTACTTTTAAAAATTAATCATTAAAATTTAACATCATAAATAAATAAGTATTTAGAAATTTAATAATTTAGATTGTATTAATAATTTAATTGTTACTATTTAAGAAATTAAATTGTTAGACTAATTTATTAATTATTTTATTTTAATTTAGTAATTAAAATTAATGATTAAGTTTTAATATATTTAAATTAATAAGTATATTTTATAGTTTATTTATATTTATTCTTAATTATATATTTATACTATTAATTGTAAATTAATTAATTGTTAATACTTATTATTAAGTTAGTTTTATAATTAAATTTATAATTTATTTAGTTATTAATATTATAATTGTTTAAGTTTATTAATTTTATAAATTTTATTCTACTCAATTGACTTATTAAAAGTTACTTTAACTTTATCTTTTGTTTTTTTCTTTACACTTTTTACTTTATTTTAATTATTATTATATTTTTTACTTTATATTTATATCACTTTATATTATTTAATTTTTAATCTTTTTTTTTCATCTCCCCCCCTCCCCCAAATCAGCACACAGTAGGGGGAGGGTTTCTTCTTCCTCCCGAAACCAGCGGCCTCCTCTACAGCGCAAAACCCTCCTCTCACCTTGGCGTCTTCAGTGGCGATGCAACAAAGAGTGGTACTTAGCTCTTATCTTCCTTCTTCAGCGATTGGGAGAGTTCGCGAGTCCACATGTCTCCACTTCTGGCGAACAGGGGGCAAGAAATCAGCGGCGGGATGCTGATTGTGAATCTGATTTCTATCATATCTGAATTCAGTGTTGTAATTTTGTGAAAATCCTTTATAGTTTGTATCGATAGCGGTGGTGAGTTGAGAGAATGGATACCACTGGATGAGAAGACCGACGTTGGTGGGTGATTTAGGGGAGGTGAGGCAGAGAGACCGATAGAAGAGATAAATCAGTGAGAAGAAAAGTAGAAAGCAGGGGAGTCCCAAGCTAACGGTAGCAAGAAGTAGGGAAAAAGATTAAGCATCGGTATCAAGGGGAGAAATCTATCGGTGCGTGGTAAGACCATCGATAGGAGAAAAAATGAACTAACGGTGAGTGGTAAAGAGATGAGAGACCGATAATTGTATCAGTAGTGGAAAGGAGGGAAAGCATCGGTGAGTCAGTGACTCACCGATAGAAGAAATAGAAGGAGGGGGTATATGAAACCATTCGGGAATTGAGGTATCGGTGTGTCACGAGGCTGAATAAATATAAATGAACTATCGGTAGGAGGAATGACAGACCGATGAGGATCCATAGTAGATAAGAAATTTGGAAATGTTGTGAAATTCGTAAAACTGGTAGTTGGAAAATTTGAATCGGTGATTCATGACTCACCGATAGAAGAAATAAATATCGGTTGCAGTAGAACAAAATAAAATAAAAAGAACGGTGAGTCACAACATCGGTGTGTCGTGACAACGGTGCGTCGCGAAACCGATGATGATTTAGGATCAGTGAGTTGACGACTCACCGATAGTTCAAAATAAATGAGAAACCGATAGATAAAAAATAAAGTAATCGGTATGAAGTGAAACCGATGGAAGGATAATGGATCGGTGAGTCATTGACTCACCAGTAGTTTAAAAAGAGAGACCAATGGTGTTACAAAGCAATCGGTGAGTCACGACTCACCGATAGTATTAAAAAAACTTCAGTGAGACATAGCATCGGTGCGACACCCACCGACAGTTAAAAATTAAAAACATTAACAACAAAAATTAATTTAAAACAAATAATAGAATGAATAAAACATTAACTAACTAAATTAAAAATCAAAATAACTAAATTTTTAAAGACTAAATTATTAACTGTAACTAAAAGCTAACCAAATTATTTAGAAAACTAAAAATAGAAGCGTCTAATTATTAACTAAGAAAATAAAAGTTAAGATTAATTTAAAATAAGTATAAACAAATGCAGAACACCTATAATTAATTAACTGTGAACATAAAATTAAAAAAATTAGGATTAACTAAACTTATTAAACAGCAAAGTTAACTAGTTAGATGATAAAATGAAACTTAGCATTAAAAACAAATTATTTAATTAAACTTTAACTTAAACCTATACACAACTTAAATTATTAATTAGATAACACTTAAATGAAAAACTAATTAAATAATAAACTGCAATTATGAAAGACTTAAATTATAATTACTTAAAAGAACAGTTACAAGGAAACTGTAGCAAGTGAAAAGAGGAGTAACGGTAACTCTTTATTTCACCTAAAACTATTATCTACCTCACCAATAGACTAAAATAAAATAAAAATAAATTAATAACCAATATGCATACATAAAATAATATAATTAATGTTTAAAAACTATTAAATAATGAATTGATTAACTATTTGAACTAATAAAATTAACAGCGAACAATTTAACTTAATTGAAAACACATATTATATACTTAAATGATTGGCAGAACACATTAATTAACATGTCAACCTATTCTATTGTAACTAAATTAAAAGATAAAATATTAAAAAAAAGTATAAGTTAATTAAATTGAATTACATAAATCAAATAATTGTTTATAAAAAATATTAACTATTAAAAAGTTAAACAGATTTAAATTAACCAAACTAAATAAGACATAATTAAAGTTGAATAGTTTAGTAAGATTAAAATTATTAATTTAAAGACTAAAAATACATAATTAATTATAAAAAATGATTAATTAACATATTTAGTGATAAAATTACAAAAGTGCCAATATTAATTAAAAAGTTCCAAAATAATTAATTAAATTGATAAAAATTAAATAAAAGATGTGGAAAAACTATGTAAAAATAGAGCCACATAAGTGACCCTCTAGGTCTCTTTCTCAATAGCATTAGGTGGAGCTTTCCTAAACTCCAAGGTTAGCATCTAGCAACACGCCAAGGCACCCATAGAGAAATAAGTTAACGCTGCAATGACGTGTCACCTCCTATGAACGTTTACCATGTAATATGATCCCTTTGTCTCGATATCTCTAATCAAGTGGGTTGCATGCTAGTGCCATCAACCCATGTGCTCGATTATTCTTTCTTTGAATTTTTGGAATTGAACCTGCCCATACCTTACCATGGCCATCGATTTATTTAGGCTATATCAATTCCATAAAAGGGCCTAAGATATCTACTTCTGTTGTGGAATGGAAGGGAAAAATCCTTTCTCACATTATCTTTTAATGCGGTATTACTCGTGACGCACCCAACGTATCCTACCTCGCTGCGAACAGTGTGTCATCACAGTTTTTGTCAATACATCTAATTGTGTGAGTTGTAATACTCATTAATAATAATCTTAAAGTCTAAGGACCAATATACATTTCCAAAAATAGGAACATCCAATGACACTATGAAATGTGGATTTCCTACTGGTGGGTCTCGTTCTCATAATATCCTCCTAGATATTACCAAGGGCGCACACCATGAGATGGTGCCTCAAAGTTTTATGAGTCCTCACCCCTAATGGCCTGTATTATTTTTTTCCCTCAAATAATATCATCTGGCCATAGAACATATATTCAATAACAGTGTTATGGCACTTTCGGGTTCTCATCATAGCAGGGATCCGCTATGACCCTTTAATGCAACAGCTATCCTTAGGACATTGTCACATTCATTGTCACGCAGAAGAACAATCAAGATGTGATAAGGCTTTTATTAATGAATAAAGTACAAAGTAGTTGGTTCTAGGCCACCAACTCCAACAGACTCCTACTTAGACTAGAGCCAACTACTAACAACCTTTAACCTGCTAGCTCTCACATGATATTCATGCTTCTGCTGAGATAGACCTTTAGTCATGGGGTCTGCCACGTTCTCTTTCGTGGACACTCTACTCACTGCAACTTCACCCCTTTGACAAAAATCCCTCGAGAGGTGATACTTCCGGAGTATGTGATTTGTCTGTTGATGTGACCTTGGTTCTTTTTCAAGATCCACCACTGGAGTATTATCACAATACAATGTAATGGGATATTTACTGCTAGGAACCACATAAAGCTCCTGGACAAAGTTCCGAATCCAGACAGCTTCCTTGGCTGCATCAGAAGACGTTATATATTCGGAATCCGCTGTAGAATCAGCGACAATTGGCTACTTTGAACTCTTCCAGCTCATAGCTCCTCCATTAAGACAGAAAACATATCCAAATTGCGACTTCAGATCATTTTGATCTGTCTGAAAACCAGCATCAGCATACCCTCTAATGACAAGCTCCTCATCTCCTCCATATATCAGGAACATATCCTTAGTTCTTCTCAGATACTTAAGTATAGTCTTAACAACAATCCAATGATGTTCTCCCGGATCTGCTTGATATTTGCCTACCATGCTCAGTGCATGGGCAACATCAAGCCTAGTACATAACATGGCATACATGATGGATCCTATAGCTGAATCGTATGGGATCTTACTCATTCTATCTTTATCTTGTTGTGTCTGAGGACACATTTTCTTAGAAATATGTAGGCCATGTGACACTGGAACCAATCCCCTCTTGGATTGTTCCATACTAAATCTCTTTAGTATCTGGTCAATGTATATACTCTGACTTAGTCCAAGAAGCCTCTTGGATCTATCACGAATGATCTTGATCCCTAGAATGTAGGCTGCTTCGCCCAAGTCCTTCATGGAGAAACACTTATTCAACCAGTCCTTAACTGACTTTAAGACTGGTACATCATTTCCAATAAGCAATATGTCATCAACATATACCACTAGGATAACGATCGTATTCCCATTAAACCTTTTATAAATACATGGCTCACATTCATTTTTAATGAACCCAAATTCCTTTATGGCTTCATCAAAGCAAATCTTCCATGACACGGATACTTGCTTTAATCCATAAATGGATTTCTGCAACTTGAAAACCCGTTTGGCTTCACCTAGTGTCACAAACCCTTTTGGTTGTGTCATATAGACTTCTTCCTGAAGGTTCCTGTTAAGGAATGTTGTTTTGACATCCATCTGCCAAACCTCATAGTCATGGTAAGCTGTTATGGAAAGTATGATTCTTATGGATTTAAACATGGAAACTGGCGAGAAGGTTTCATCATATTCAATTCCTTGACGCTGTTTGAACCCTTTAGCCACTAGCCTTGCTTTATAGGTGCTAACTTGACCTTCCATTTCCAGATTTCTATTGAATACCCATTTACATCCAACAGGATTTACATCAACTGGCTCATCGACCAGAACCCAAATTTGGTTCTGATACATGGAATCCATCTCAGAATTCATAGCTTCTAGCCATCTTGCAGCTTCTGAGCTTTCTACTTCTTCCTTGTAGGATAGAGTTTCATTATTGTCCAACAATAATGATTCACCATCCTCAGTGACTAGGAAACCAAATCTCTTTGGTTCCCTTACCTCTCTTGATCTCCTACGTAGTATTTGTGTTTTTGGAACCTCTTCCACAGGGACCTGTGGAACTTGTTCCTGTACCAACTCCTGTGTATCTTGAGCATCAACTTCATCGAAGTCAATCTTTCTCCCACTATCCTTTTTGAAGATGTGCTCCCTCTTAAGAAAGACGGCTTGTATGGCGACAGTCACTTTCTTTTCTTGAGGGTTATATAGGTAATATCCTTCAGTTTCCTTGGGATATCCTATAAAGATACACCTCATGCCCCAGGGTGCTAGTTTTTTGCCTGAGGAGGCCTTAACAAATGCCTCGCATCCCCATACATGTGTGTGCAACAAAATGGGTTTCTTTCCATTCCATAAATCGGAGGGAATTCCATTTTCCGCCTTAGTTGGTACTCAGTTTAATGTGTATGCTGCAGTTTGTAATGCATATACCCAAAATGATAATGGAAGATCTGCATGACTCATCATCGACCTCACCATGTCCAACAAGGTGCGGTTTTTCCTTTCACTAACACCATTCCACTGTGGTGTATAAGGAGGAGTGAGCTGAGATAGAATCCTAGACTCCCGTAGAAGATTGATTAACTATTGGTTCAGATATTCTCCACCTCAATCTGATCGAAGCATCTTTATCTTCTTACCAAGATGATTCTCTACTTCATTATTTAATTCCTTAAATTTCTCTAAGGCCTCTGACTTATACCTCATTAATTAGACATAGCCATATCTGCTCAAATCATCAGTAAAAGTAATTAAGTAAGAATATCCACCTCTAGCTTCTACTGGAAATGGTCCACACACATCTGTGTGTACCAATCCTAGAAGCTCTGTGGCCCTTTCACCCTATCCACCAAAAGTCGGCTTGGTCATTTTTCCTTGTAAACAAGCGTGACATCTATCAAGTGGTTTTAGCTCAGTAGAGTCTAAATAGCCATCTTGGCAGAGCTTTGTCAAGCGCTTCTCGTTTACCTGACCGAGACGGTGATGCCACAACTGGGTGATGTATGAGTCATGTGAGTTTGTTTCGTTATCAATTGCCAACACTTGGTTTTCGTAATTTAATACATACAAACCATTATTTAAATGTTCCATACCATAACATACTTTGTTCTTATAAAAGAGACAACCCTTATTTCCAAACTTGAAAATAAATCCATCCATATCCAAACAAGATATAGAAATTATGTTCTTGGTAACACTAGCCACATAATAAAAGTTACGTAAAACCAAAATCATCCCAGTCGGCAATGAGAGGTGGTAGTCGCCAATAGCCAATGCAGCCAGCCTTGCGCCATTGGCAGATCGAAGATCCACCTCTACTTTGGAAATCTTTCTAAATCTACTTGGTTCTTGCATTTGAATACAAATGTGAACCCCACAAGCTGTATCTAATACCCAATGTGTAGAAATAGAAAGACTACACTCGATAACGAATGCACCATTAGCATCCCGACGCTTCTGGGTGCAGTTCCTCTTCCAGTGGCCTTGCTTGTCACATGAAAAACACATTGCCTCCCGTTCCTTGCCCTGCATCTGGATCTTCCCCTTCTTGGAGGGACGGTGCTCGGGGGTTTCATATTGTTTATAAGTCTTTGACCCCTTTTCCTTGTCCTTCCTTTTCTTATTCACCATAAGGACTATAGGTTTGTCACGCCCCATGTCTTTATCTACCTGGTGAGTTAAGGGTAGAAGTTCCTATCTAGGCGCAACTGGAACAGGCTCTTCCAGCACATACAATTTCCTCTCATAGTGATGGATAACGTGTAAACGCCTCTACCACTCTTGGAAATTGGTGTCGATGAGAATATTTTCCTTCTCGAGTATGGTTCACAATGATATGTTTGAAGTCATTTTCTTGTCGTTTCTACAAATTAAGATGAGAAAAGGTTTAGTACTTTATTACAAAACTGAGACAAATAAATAAATTAATACTTATTAGTCTCCCACTATTTTATCGAAATCCAATAGCCCTCACCATTGACTTCGGAATATTCTATTGCCTGAATATTCTAGTGTCAAGGATCCATATTTCCCTTCGCATTACCCCAACTAGGGTTGGTCAAGCAACTTGAAGGGTTTTAGGTAGGCATTCCAAATGCCAACTGCATTAACTCACAGCTCCTTGATCCGTTGAGTGGACTCCCAACTCCTGAAATCCTTTTATTTTGGATTTCCTCAACCTTTCCCTCTTGGTCACACCAAGTCCTGCTGTGGAAGTCAACCCTTGATGTGAACCAAGTCAAGTCAACCCAAAACCTTGAATTAGAATTCCCTGATAATTGAAAACACCCCAACTAGGGTTGGTCAAGTACTTTGAACTATGCTTCGATTCTAACTAAGATTATGGAAGGCTATACTGACTTAATATTTCTTTTGAGGGATTTTATCCTTATCCATAAATTTCTAATTTATTATCTTTTATTACATGCTTGTTAATATTAAGTGGGATATACTTAATTGATTAACCATTTCTAAGATAATATTTACATATAAGCCGGTTTTATTTTAGTTCCATCTTGTATTCTCGTTTAATTCATTAATTGTGTGATCGTGAAAACACACCCACAATAAATAAACCATGCAACTGACAGAAATAAAATAAATGGTATGATCATGAGATTTTCCTATTGGTTAGTTTATCTAGCGGTTGATAAACTAACCCAAGACCTAGGGGAGAAACACCTTGAACCTTTCGGGTTCGTGTTTACAGCTTTCCACCTATCCACCTTTGTATCTCCTAGGATTGGTTTCACCTTGGCTCCTGACTTGATCCGCCTCCACTAGCTTAGGAGCTCCATCCATTATATATGCATTTATCTCACATGCAGGTGAGGGGTAAAGGGGGTTTTTAGATAAAATAATCCTTGGGTGCGCAGGCCCTACATATTAATGAGGAGATGGCTCGCAGGCCAACAAATTTAATTTAAATAAATAAATTAAAAGAAACCATTCACATACAAAGGTCTCGGTCTAGCTCATTATCATCCATACATGCAACGATATTTACGCATAAATAAAACTAGCATTCAATTCTTTAATCATTCTTGTTTAAGATAAATCATACTCAAATCAATTAATTATCTTTAATTAATCAATACTTTTATCTTAAACCCTTTTGTTGAACTTCCTTTAGATTCTCATCCATCATAATTTTAAACAAATAAATTCATTTAAAAGTATCCTTGTACGTAACTAGTACCTTAGAGGCAACCCGGTGAATTCCCATTCATTACGCAGATGTTAAATTAAACACATATATATAAAACACACATCACGTGTTGTGCCTCATCTTTACGCCTGCACCATGGTACACATCACAAAGGTTTATATAATATAATAATAAATTTTAATAAATCTGCGTAATTTGGGTGAGTACACGGTGTGTAGTTCTGACTACACGGCGTGTACTTTTCTTCACCGTCCATCTGAAGTACATGCCTGGGGACAGGGCGTGTTAATGTACTTCGGAAATTTTCAGAGTACACGGTGTGTTCTGTGGGACACACGTCGTGTAGTTTCCGCGTTACACGGTTTCCAGCCGGGCAAGCCGTGTACGGGGTACATGGTCCAACCCGAACCCGAAGGGACTACACGTCATGTTCAGTTGGACCACACGGCGTGTAATCCGGAAACCGTGTGCCATCTGTTCCTGGTCAACACACGGTGTCATAAATGACTTAGGTATACTCCAATAAATGGCCTGATTTGGTGGATCAGTCAATGCATTGAACTTAGACTACACAACGTGTACTTCCGAATACAGGGCGTGTATTTTGGTGTTATATGGCCAGAAATGTCTGGCTCCTCTGGATGAGTTCCTCTATTTTATTTTAATCAAAATTAAAAGAAAAATTCGTTTCTGTGAGGTGAACGAGAAACAAGGGAGGAGGAATAGATCTTGAGATTCATATTTCCAGAACGATTAAACATGAATTGAAACAACTAAATTATTAAATGCATAAAACATCAACAAAAAACAAAATAATTATAATCAACGATATGACTACTCTGATACCACTAGTAGGTTCTGGTCGTAGCGGAAGCGCGTTGGAGGGTTTGCCCAACTTTAATTTTAACGTTAAACAAAGTTCAATCCGAGATCCGTCACCATGTAAAACGTCGAATCTTCAGAATAGAACGTGGAATGAAAAACTTAAGGGGGAATCCCAGAACCATAGAAATAGGATCATCATATGTTGGTTATAATTAATTTAATTAATTCACAAGAATTACCTCGGTGGAATTCTTTCATCGTTGATGTCTCCGGTCAGGATCATGTGATCTGTCGTTCTGTCATAGAATCCAAGTGTAGGATTCCTCTAGCGGTGATCCACATGTGTGCCACATATCTCTGGACGTCTCTAAAGGGATCTCCGGGTGCTAGCACGGAAGAACCTTCACTTGTGATGTCCGCCTTCAATTGCCTTGGTCTCTCGGTCTTGAGAGCGTTCTTGGAGGAAGGAGTTCTTTAAGCGTTGAAATAATTCTCCAAAATTGTTGTGCACAACGATCGATGGAAAAGTGTTTGGGTTGTGAGGATATTTATAATCAGGTTTGAGGTTTACAGAGTTATGACAATAAATAAATGTGTTACGCATTTTATTTATTTCATTAACTCTTATTGAAACCCCCATGTTGAATTATTAATTCCTTGACATGCGCCCATGCTGATTATAATTAATATCATTTAATAAACAATATTATATCCTCAAAATCCTGACTAGAAAACTACACGATGTATAATCATTAATACACAGCGTGTACTTGTTTTCCACAAAACTACACGGCGTGTACTTTTATTTTCCATTTTTCTTTATCTCCTCCTTCACATTTATTAGACCTTGAGTAATGGCTATTTATTTCTTAAATAAATGTAACTGCATTACTTGCTAATAAATATATTATTTCACCCATAATATATTCTCTCTAATAACTAGTGTTGAAATAAATGCGATTAAGAATTCTTAAATAATTGTTATATCACATTCAGGAATAATATTTATTTAACTTGTTAAATTAATATTTAACTGAGATACATGGACACACTTAGTGTGTGAACCTCTAGGCCTCTTTATCAGTGGCATTAGGCGGAGCCTTCCTAAAGTCCAAGGTTAGAATCTAGCAACATGCCAAGGCACCCATAGAGAAATAAGTTAATGTCGCAATGACGTGTCACCTCCTATGAATGTTTACCGTGTAATATGATCCCTTTGTCTCGATATCTCTATTCAAGCGGGTTGCATTCTAGTGCCATCAACCCATGTGATCGATTATTCTTTCTTTGACTTTCTGAAATTGAACCCGCCCATACCTTACCATGGACATGGATTTATTTAGGCTATATCAATTCCATCAAAGGTCCTGAGATATCTAATTACGTTGTGGAACGGAAGGGACAAATACTTTCTCGCATTATCTATTAATGCAGTATTACTCATGACGCACCCAACGTATCCTACCTCACTGCGAACAGTGTGTCGTCACAGTTTTTGTCAATACATCTAATTGTGTGAGTTGTAATACTCATTAATAATAATCTTAAAGTCTAAGGACCAATATACATTTCCGAAAATAGGAACATCCAATGACACTATGAAATGTGGATTTCCTACTGGTGGGTCTCGTTCTCATAATATCCTCCTGGATATTACCAAGGGAGCACACCATGAGATGGTGCCTCAAAGTAATATGAGTCCTCACCCCTAATGGCCTGTATTATTTTTGTCCCTCAAATAATATCATCCAGCCATAGAACATATATTCAAGAACAGTGTTATGGCACTTCCGGGTTCTCATCATAACAGGGATCTGCTATGACCCTTTAATGCAACAGTTGTCCTTATAAAATTATCACATGAATTGTCACGCAGAAGAACAATCAAGATGTGATAAGGATTTTATTAATGAATAAAGTACAAATAGTTGGTTCTAGGCCACCAACTCTAACAGATGTGTCTTGCTTCCCTGAGGTCTTCCCGTGTCTTTCCATCTCACATGGTATGTTCCTCAAAGTACATAGTATGCCCCTTAGGGGTAGATAGCATGTAGAGGTCTTTAAACTCTTGCTTCCATATACCTGGAAATTCCCATGTACTTCTGGTCATTCTAGTGTACACCTAGTTATTCCCATTTTCTAGTCCATATCTGAGTACATGGGTTAGCTCATGTACTCTATCCATGTTTGAGTATACAGCTTAGCCTGTGTACTTTGGCCATGTCCTTATATGCGAGGGTATATGAAAAGGTTCCGATTTAATTCACATGGAGTATGACATGTGTCACATGACATGTGATCCTTTCTACTCAACAGAAACCCTAGAACCTCATCTAGGTCCCCACATGGCATGTATCTTCGAATTACATGCCATGTAATGTGGGATTTTCTAGAAACCCATGGTTCTCCAAGTAGTCCCCTGATTATTCCACCATCCCTGCTAATCACACCCATGTATCTCAAATCAATCCTTGATCAAGCCTCACTATTTCCAGTGGCCAGAATCTAGGCTTTCATCTACTTATAAAACACCCTATCAAGATGCACCATCACCGCACCACATTTTCGTCATGCGTCAACTAGGAAAACCAGAAATGACCTATCTGATCTGATCTACCTCCAATCATCCTAGGTTTCCCCACCTCGATTATACCCACAATCACGAACCACAACCATGGTATTGATCCATTTTACTAAAGAACATTCATGAAATGATGGAATACTGGGTATTTTTCGAACCACTGGCTAAGTGAATTCCAGTGATGAATCATGCGAAGAATGAGGGAAGAAATACAATAAATGAAATATATGAATAAAGACTGTACTTGATTCATTTTTATTAGAATGAAAAACCAATAAACAAATAATAAACAAATAAATCAATTAGTAAATCAATCATTGATGTGTGAATCAATTCTTGTTAGTGAAATTTATCCATCTTCGACATGGGATAAAAAATAGGATCAATCAAAAAAATAAAAATATCATACCTCAAGTTTGGATCATTCGTTAATGAAGAATGGTTATGTGTCATAATCATTGGTGAGATTCACAAACTCTATCAGTGTACCGATTATCAAAGCAATATCTAACATCCTTGTCTAAGAACGCTCCTTCATTGTATCTCTCTCAAACTCTATGGTTATGTGGATGACCTGGGAATGTTTCCATAATCATGTATTTATAGATATTTCTAGTTTAGTATTTTAAAACTAAATAATGAAATAAATATATTTAATTTATTTAATTATTTCTCCCATAGTGGTGATCAAACCCAATGCCCAACGCCAGTAATGATTATGTCATTCCTAGGGTAAAAATCATGTTCCAAACTTAATGGTGGTCTTAGGTTTCTCATATGAGCCCTCATTTGGAAGTTATTCTACTTTTTTATAAAAACAATGCGCACATGATATTAATATATTTAATAATTTTATAATATTAATACTATTCTCATTGGGCCTCAAAATCTCACACTGTCTCAGTGCATGGCTGCAAAAATATTATTAGATATATTAAAAATATTTACATATAAAAAATAGATATATTAAATTCTCCCCACCTTAAGGATTTTCATTCCAAAAAGTGAAAAATACTACTCAAAAATATGTGGGTACTAAGCTCGCATCTAAGTCTCCCACTCCTAGGTGCTCTCCTGGTGATTATCATGCTACCACCATTTGCACATGTCGATCATCGATCTCTATCAATACTCCATAAATGTAGATATATCCTCGATGTCTATCTCTCCTTAGTCGATAACATGCAATGGTTCATGTGCATACCTCCTCGTCTATGACACATTGAAGACGCCGTATGCCCAGTCTAATTGAAGTGGTAGATCCAAGCAGTACACCACCTCACTAACTCTATGTAGTATAAGAAAAGGGCCAATGAACCTCAGAGATAACTTGTCACCTTTTCCAAATATCCAAAATCCACAACAAGGTGAGACCTTCATGAGCACATGATCTCCCTCCTCGAACTCTAAAGGCCTCCTTCATTCCACATAATACTTCAGGTAGATCTGCGTAGTCTTCATC
This sequence comes from Viscum album, assembly GCA_963277665.1. Classification (NCBI taxonomy): domain Eukaryota; kingdom Viridiplantae; phylum Streptophyta; class Magnoliopsida; order Santalales; family Viscaceae; genus Viscum; species Viscum album. The sequence goes on along the minus strand of OY728134.1, from coordinate 1,101,070,624 downwards.
CACTCCTGGATGATCTGTACCTTCTCTTTCATGTGTCACACCAACTCTAGGGCGATGAATCTTGACTCTCCTAGATCAGTCCTGTAACGTCCCGAGTCTGGAGCCCCTCCACTAGTGCCCCGTACCCGGTTCGCCACATAACCTCAAGTGTGTTTCCCCGGACGTCAGAGGCTACCGACCAGTAGTGAGGGCCTTGGTGAGTCAGTGGGGAAACTATGCCCTAATTCGGTAAGGTATACAAGGTAAGAAAACAACAATAAAAAGCGAAAGCAGTAAACAACATGCATAACAACAGAAACCAAACAGCGGAAGCAATGTAGATATATAACTATGATGACAATGATGTTGCAGGTACAAGTATCTAAGGAAAATAGAAAACACAACAATGTGCTGAAATACAACTGAAACCAAGTTCAAAAGAAAAACAAAGTAATCTCCTCAGCATCGCGAGCCACGGCTCGGTCCCATGCTCCCCAGCTCCTGATGCAGTCAAGATCCTGAAGTAGAAGGGTGCTTGCCCTTATCTATACATGCAGCAACATAGTCTGCTTGGGCCCAAAAGCATGGCCCAAACAGGGTGTGAGATACAATCCCAGTAGGAAATCACCTAAAGATTTGTGCCTAACAGTCAACGAATACATGGCAGTAATAAAACAAGAAGCAATAAACAGAAAATCACAAGCAGCTACAATCCACAGTTCTGGAAAACAAAGTACACAAGTAAACAGCTAGCAACAAAAGAAGAAATAGGTAACCCTCTGGGTAGCTCTCATAGTCTAACCCCTATGGTTCAACCTATAAGTACTAGCAACCCTTTGGGAAGAACACACAGTCTCACCCCTCTGGTTCAGCTATGTAATTAAGCAGACTCTCTGGGGAAGCACTCACCGTCAATTCCCCCTATAGTCTCGTATCGTGCTAAAGGCTCTCTGGGGAATCACTCAACGTTAATTCCCCCTATGGCCCTTGTCGTGGATCTACAGACTCTCTCGGGAAGCACTCAATGTCAATTCCCCCTATAGTCTCGCATCGTAATTAAAAGACACTCTGGAGAATACCTTCCATCAATTATCCCTTTGGTCTATTACTCTAGGTTCTCACAATCCTGAGTATAACTAAACATTATCAGCGTGTGTGTATCGTCCAAGTAAACCTCAAGAACTACTTGGCTATCAACTAAGGCTCAGTAGAAAAAACAAAAAATCAGTTCCGCTATCATACAACTAGGCATGGCAACTGTCAAAATGCCCAACAGGAAAAACAAGCATGGAAAATTAATCTGAGCACAAAAACAGTTACTCTACTCACAAGTAATAACCTCTACTAAAGAAAACAAGCAAAGCAGGTAAACAGTAGGGGAAAACAGGTAACATGCAATACCCCGTTCACGGGTATTGGTGGAATTTGCACAAAATACTCATCAACTTTCTACATAAAGGCACAAACCACCTACCTCGATCCTAGGAGATCGATATACATGAACAGCGATGACAGATTCCCCTTAGAATGACGTAGATATGAGAAAACGCACAAAACGTTCATCCCACGATAACTTGGAAATGAGGAAGAATCAAGAAACAAGGCTAAAGCAGAAGGAAGAACTCACCGCTGTGATTCCAACGCAACTGACCATGCTTGAATCGGAGGACGGATGGTGAGGCAGGAGTTCATCAAAGATCCGGTCATACAGTCACTCTCAGACAGACGAAAACTAGATAAGAAGATGAAAATAGGGGTTAGGCGCGACCCCGGTCCGTTTAATGAAAAAAAAAGTACACGGCGTGTACTTCTTGAGTACATGGCGTGTACTTAAATTTTTCCGTACTCCAAATTAATCGGCCTCTACCTCAGCCTTACACACTGTGTGTGTGGCCCGGACATGGCCAACACACGGCTTCGAGCTGGGGAAGAGTACACGGAGTGTACTCAAAAAGTACACGGCGTGTACTTCTGAAATTTCCAGAAAATTTATTTTCCTTAAAAAATATAGAAAAAAGGGAAAACATACCTGAACGAAGATCCAGGTTCTTAAAAACTTCCCCCCTTAAAGAAATTCATCCCCGAATTTCCCTAACGAGGTGGAGAAGAAGAAACCTCGAATAGCTCCGGCCACTGCGATCGTACATCGGCCTCCCTCTCCCAGGTCTCGTCCTGTACTCGCCCGTGCTGCCATAGCACTCGTACCAGAGGAATAGACCGCCCACGGAGAACCTTCGTACTACGATCGACAATCCGGATAGGATGCTCCTCAAACGACGCATCCACTTCAAGCTCGACTTCCTCAGGCTGAAAGATGTGAGAAAGTTCTGAAAAGTAATGTCGGGGCTGAGAGACATGGAAGACGTCGTGCATGGCCCGATACCTCTGAGGTAGCTACAATCGATAGGCGACCGGCTCCACTCTCTCCAAGACCTCAAATGGCCCGACGTACCACGGTGAAATCTTACCCTGTCTCTGAATCCTTTTGTGTCCCAACCTCAGTGCGACACGTAGGAAAAACTGATCACCGACCTCGAACTCCATAGGTCGTCTCCGCTGATCATCATAAGACTTATGTCGAGACTGCGCTGTAGTCATCCTCTTCTGAATCAGCTCTATCTGCTCTAAAGTCTCCTGAACAAGATGAGGTCCCAGCAAAGCTGCCTCTCCTGCCTCCAGCCAGCATAAGGGTGATCGGCATGGCCTACCGTAAAAAGCCTCATATGGATCAATCTAAATGGTCACCTGGAAACTGTTGTTGTAGGAGAACTCCACCAGAGCTATATGCTTCTCCCAAGAACCGCCAAAGTCGAGGATGCAAGCTCGGAGCATATCCTCAAGTACCTGGATCGTGTGCTCGGACTGGCCATCAGTCTGGGGATGGTATGTTGTACTCAAAAGTACATGTGTACCCAAGGCCTTCTGAAGTCCCTGCCAGAACTGAGAGGTAAAGCATGCATCTCTGTCTGAAACAATAGATCTTGGAACTCCATGCAGATGAATGATCTCTCTGATGTAAAGTCGTCCCAGATCATCGACACTGAAGGTCTCCTTGATCGGCAAGAAGTGAGAAACCTTTGTAAGTCTGTCAACGACAACCTAAACAGCATCATTTCCCCGAGGCGACCTCGACAACCCAGTCACGAAGTCCATCGTGACGTCATTCCACTTCAATTCCGGAATGGGTAACTGCTGTAAAAGCCCTACTGGTGACTGATGCTCTGCTTTCACCTGCTGACAAGTAGAACATCTCAAGACAAAACCAGCAATATCCTTTCTCATACCCATCCACCAGTAATAGTGATGGAGGTCCCGATACATCTTGGTGACGCCAGGATGAACTGCCCAAACAGAGGAATGGAAATCCCGCATCAACTCCTCGCGTATGTCTGCTGGCACCCATACACGTCCCTGGAAACACAAGATCTCATCCTCACCCACTGTCCATCCAGGAAGAGGGTCCCCTCCTGACACACTCTCCCGCAGGACTAAGCCTTCTGAGTCTGATAGTTGCCTCATCCGTACCCGATCAAGTAACGTGGAGGTAACATCTACAGAAGATAGAAAGGTTTGTCCCCGTATACCGTACACCTCCAGATGCATCTCAGAGAACAGTTCCATCAGCTGCCACTCACTACAGGCCTCTTGAACTGCCTGAATCTGAGTTCTCCTGCATAACGCATCTGTCGCGGCGTTGACCTTTCCCGACGTATAGGCAACCTCGAAGTCAAAAGACTGTAGATACTCAACCCACCAGCACTGCCTCAGATTCAGATCACGCTGAGTGAATATATACTTGAGACTCTTGTGGTCATTGAAGACCACAAAGTGCTCTCCCAGAAGATAGTGTCTCCAAAAGCGCAAGGCATGAACAACAGCTTCCAACTCCAGATCATGCGTAGGGTAGTTTCTCTCATGTGGCCTCAACTGCCGAGACCCGTACGCAACGACTCCATCTCCCTGCATAAGCACAGCTCCTAGCCCGACACCTGAAGCATCATAATAAACAGTGTAGCTTTTTCCTGGCTCTGACAAGACTAGTATCGGTGCTGACGTCAACCTCCCTTTCATCTCCTGAAAGGCTAACTCACAATAATCTGACCATAATAACTTTGCCCCCTTCTTGGTCAGACCTTTCAAGGGTGCTACTAGACAAGAAAAGTCCTAAATAAAGTGTCTGTAGTATCCAGCCAACCCTAGGAAAGTTCGTACCTCGAAAATGTTCTTTTGATGCTCCCAGGAAACTACAGCTCTCACTTTCTCTGGGTCCATAGATACTCCTGCCTCTGAGATGACGTGACACAAGAAGTGAATCGGATCCATCCAGAAGTGGCACTTTGAGAGTTTAGCATAAAGTTGATTCTCCCTCAGTGTACTCAGAACGAACTCAAGATGTGTGGCATGGTCGTGTCGAGTGTGAGAGTACACCAAGATATCGTCCACGAAGACCACGACGAAGGAATACAAGTAAGTATGGAACACTTGGTTCATCAGTGCCATGAAAACTGCAGGTGCATTCGTGAGTCCAAAAGGCTTGACTGTATACTCGTAAAGACCGTACCTACTCCTGAAGGCTTTCAGAGGTATATCTGATGGTCTAACACGCAACTGATGATAACCGGACCTCAATTCAATCTTCGAGAACACCCAGGATCCTCGAAGCTGATTGAAAAGGTCATCAATCTGCGGAAAGGGATACTGATTCTTGATCGTCAACTGGTTCAGCTTCCGATAATCCACACAAAGTTGAAGGGTATCATTTGCCTTCTTCGCAAACAGAACAGGTGAACCCCAAGGAGAAGTACTGGGTCGGATGAAACCCTTAGCCTGTAGCTCCTCCAACTGCTTCTTGAGCTCCTACAACTCAGGTGTGGCCATCCTATATGGAGGAATGGACACTGGTGCCGCTCCTAGCATGAGCTCAATAGAGAAGTATACCTCACGCTCCGGAGGCAACCCCAAAAAGTCCTCTAGAAAGAAATCCCTAAAGCAATCCACCACTGGAGGAAAGTCCAACTTTGGAGTCCCCTGATCATCCAGGTAAAGGCTAGCAATCTGGGCTGTCACCCCTCCTAGCCCAAGATGCTCAAGTCCCGCCCGACTCGCCCGAACGTCCCATTCGCCTCTATGAAGGAAAGATTCACCTTCTGGTGAAATGAAACTGACTCTACAGCGAAAACAATCAATGAATGCCTGGAAGGGAATCAACCAGTCTATTCCAAGGATGACATCATAGCCTGTCATCTCTAGGACATAGAGATCCCATAAGAAGCAATACCCTGCCACCTCGAGAGGGCACTCTCTACACTGGCGTACACTATATGTCCTCGTTCCCAAAGGAGTGTCTAGTGTCAACAAGTCGGCAGAAGAAAAGATGTAGAGTCCAAGGCTCTCCACAATGGCAACAGAGATAAAACTATGCGTAGCACTAGTATCGAAAAGGGCTGAAGATAAAACTGAGGCTACTAAAATCGTACCTCAAACAGTAGAAGGGTCGGGATCCTTCTCATGATAAGTCTGATCCACGGCGAAAGACTGGCCCGTGTTGCGGCCCTGCGGCCCTGGCTGACCACTCTGAGCTGAACCTCCCTGTTGGTGCTGAGGAACTGGTGGCTGACTTCCATGGCCTCAACCTCCCCCTCGGCCCGAACGGCCGGAATAACTCCAGTTTCCCGACTGGTGAGAAAATGGTGGGGCTGCTTCTAAACAAGGAGTCATGGAAGAACCCTGGTCACCTGCTGCTGGTGATAAAACCTAGCAGAAACACTGAAGGTGACCCATCTTGCTACAAGATCGGCACTCCATGGGGTCTCTCTGGCACTGCGGCCTCGTGTGCCCTGTCTGGACACACTGGTATCACATCACCTAGCTGCCTGATGATGCGCCTCGCTTCCTCGAATCACCACTTGTAGGCTCCCTACGGCGCTTCTTGCTGTCATCTGGAGGAAGGCTAACTCTAGAAGCAGAACTGCCCTAGCTCGTAGCTCCAGAGTCTCTCAGATTGCACTCTGCAATCAGTGCCTGGTTGATGATGGAAGTAATGGAAGTCACCTGGAAGATGTTCACCTGCGAGCAGATCTCCCGCCTGATTCCATCCTCAAACTTCCTCGCCAAGAACACCCCAATCCCATCCCGAAGGGGTGTAAAAAACTGAATTTCAGTGAAACAATAGGAATACTCCATGACAGATAGAGTACCCTACTCTAATCTCATGAACTCCAGGGCTCGATCGGCCCTCAGGGTCTTCGGGTAGAAGTAGTCTTAGAACACGCGTTGGAACTCCTCCCAAGCCATAGCCTGCTGTTGACCCGCCTGTGAGACCACGTCCCACCACCTCTTGGTAGAGTCTCAGAGCATGTAGGTGGCGAGCTTGACCCGCCTTTCTGGAGGCATCTCCAGATGCTCAAAGATAGTCAGCATGGCTTCCAGCCATGACTCTGCAGCCTGAGGTCCTCCCTCCCCCGAGAAAGTGGGAGGATGCTGCTGCTGGAAAACCCGCGTCAAGTCTGCCAAAGATGAGGCAGGAGGCGGTGCTCCCTGGAAGGCCCGCATCATCCTCATGAAACCTTCCCTGAACTGCCCATCAGCACCCGCGACTGGTACAACAACCAGTGCCAAGGCTGGCTCGGCTGGGGGATCGACAGGAAGTCCTTGATCAGCCGTGTCTGGTGTCTGATCACTGCCTAATGACAGACGTACGACTGGAGGACGTCTCGGAGGCATAGCTCTGAAAGATAAAAATCACACCTTAGATCAGTAAAACAAGGACAGAGAACACAAGAGTACAAAACGGGAACAGGGGAAGAAAAAAACACAAGATTGCAAAACATGACTACACGGCGTGTATAAAACTACACGGCGTGTCTTCTTAAACCACTGACATGTGTATGCACTCTCACCCTACAAGTCATGTACACTTCAAACTACACGACATGTTGACCCCCACACACGGCGTGTACTTGAAAACTACTCCCCTTCCCGAGTATCCTTACACGGCTAACCCACACGATCTGACTCAACCCGAGACTACACGGCGTGTTCGAAACAAACACGGCGTGCACTAGACAAGGCTTCGGCGGTCTGTGTTGTTGAGTACATGGTCATCTACACAGCTGGACCTTACACGGCATGCTCTGAACAAGCACGGCATGCATAGGCGAAGGCGACACCATCCTGTGTTGTTCGTGGCACGGTCGGGTACCTGGGAAAGACTACACGACGTGTTCCCTATGGACACGGCGTGTTCTACCCGAGCTTCCCCGGCCCGTGTTGTTAGTGACACGGTCGGGTACACGGATCCGAACTCACACAGCATGTACCAATGGTACACGGCGTGTTCCCGAAGTTATTCCCACGACACCGTGTTCTACTCACACAGTCAGTGACACGTCCTGAAAACTACATGGCGTGTGTCTAAAAAGTACACGCCGTGTATTCTGGGTTTTTTTCTGGGCAGTAGCTCAGAAACTGCACAGAATTCTAGAAACACTAAAAACAAGGGAAAAGATACCAAATTATGATCTGTGAGGGCCCATAACACCTCAAGAACCAAGTTTTTGGCATTCACTTTAAGCAAAGAACACAACAAACAGTTTTCTAACATAATAGTAGAGAATCTATCAAGAAACTATCACAACAACATGCATAGTCTACACAAATTCTATCACAACAGCATGCAAACGCTAATGCACCCTAGATGGCATGGCAAGAATGCATGGAAAGTGATTCTACAAGTGCCTATATGATGCATGAGATGGAATACCCTCATCTCATCGGGTTGCGATAGAAATAGAACCGCAATATCAAAACAGTAATAGCACAAGCCAGGTGAATCACTCTAGGTGAAATCAGATCAACTATAAAATCTAAAAACCAGAAAACTACAATTAACGAGGTAGTATGGCTTTTCCCTGTACACGGGTTAGCTACTCCTGAGCACAGCTTAATGCCAAGTACCGAATCCTCCCTATCCCTGGATAAGGTCTCCAAATAGTAAAGCAAGAGAAAAGAACTTCTCTGATACCACTTTGTAACGTCCTGAGTCCGGAGCCCCTCTACTGGTGCCTCGTACCCGATTCTCCACATAACCTCAAGCGCGTTTCCCCGAACGCCAGAGGTTGTTGACCAGCAGCGAGGGCCTTGGTGAGTCGGTGGGGAAACTATGCCCTCACTCGGTAAGGTATACAAGGTAAGAAAACAACAATAAACAGCGGAAACAGTAAACAACATGCATAACAACATAAACCAAATAGCGGAAGCAATGTAGATATATAACTATGATGACAATGATGTTGCAGGTATAAGTATCTAAGGAAAACAGTAAACACAACAACATGCTGAAATACAACTGAAACCAAGTGCAAAATAAAAACAAAGTAATCTCCTCAGCATCGCGAGCCACGGCTCGGTCCCATGCTCCCCAGCTCCTGATGCAGTCAAGATCCTGAAGTAGAAGGGCACTTTCCCTTATCTATACCTGCAGCAACATAGTCTGCTTGGGCCCAAAAGCATGGCCTAAACAGGGTGTGAGATACAATCCCAGCAGGCAATCACCCAAAGATTTGTGCCTAACAGTCAATGAATACATGGAAGTAATAAAAAAAGAAGCAGTAAACAGAAAAGCACAAGCAGCTACAATCCACAGTTCTGGAAAACAAAGTACACAAGTAAACAGCCAGCAACAAAAGAAGAAATAGGTAACCCTCTAGGTAGCTATCACAGTCTAACCCCTATGGTTCAACCTATAAGTACTAGCAACCCTCTGGAAAGCACACACAGTCTCACCCCTCTGGTTTAGCTACGTAATTAAGCAGACTCTCTGGGGAAGCACTCACCGTCAATTCCCCCTATAGTCTCATATCGTGCTAAAGGCTCTCTGGGGAATCACTCAACGTTAATTCCCCCTGTGGCCTGCGTCGTGGATCTAAAGACTCTCTCGGGAAGCACTCAATATCAATTCCCCCTATAGTATCGCATCGTAATTAAAAGACACTCTGGAGAATCCCTTCCGTCAATTATCCCTTTGGTCTATTACTCTAGGTTCTCACAATCCTGAGTATAACTAAACATTCTCAGAGTGTGTGTATCATCCAAGTAAACCTCAAGAACTAATTGGCTATCAACTAAGGCTCAACAGCAAAAACAAAACATCAGTTCTGCTATCCTACAACTAGGCATGGCAACTAGAAAAATTCCCAACAGGAAAAACAAGCATGGAAAAGCAATCTGAGCACAAAAAAAGTTACTCTACTCACAAGCAATAACCTCTACTAAAGAAAACAAGAAAAGCATGAAAACAGCAGGGGAAAAACAGGTAACACGCAATACCTCATTCAAGGGTATTGGTGGAATTTTCACATAATACTCATCAACTTTCTACATAAAGTCACAAACCACCTACCTCGATCCTAAGAGATCGATATACAAGAACAGCGATGACAGATTCCCCTTAGAACGACGTAGATCTGAGAAAATGCAAAAAACGTTCATCCCACGATAACTTAGAAACGAGGAGGAATCAAGAAACAAAGCTAAAGTAGAAGGAAGAACTCACCGCTGTGATTCCAACACAACTGACCATGCTCGAATCGGAGGAAGGATGGTGAGGCGGGAGTTCATCGAAGATCCGGTCGTACGGTCGCTCTCGGGCGGACGAAAACTGGAGAATAAGATTAAAATAGAGGTTAGGCTCGACTGTGGTCCGTTTAATGGAAAAAAAAAGAAAGTACACGGCGTGTACTTCTTGAGTACACGGCGTGTACTTCAATTTTTCCGTACTCCAAATTAATCGGCCTCCACCTCAGCCTTACACACCATGTGTGTGGCCCGGACATGGCCAGCACATGGCTTCGAGCCGGGGAAGAGTACATGACATGTACTCAGAAAGTACACGGCGTGTACTTCTGAAATTTCCAGAAAATTTATTTTCCTTAAAAACTCCAGAAAAAAGGGAAAACATACCTAAACGAAGATCCGGGTTCTTACAAGTCCAACATAGTAGTGACCTGCAGGGTCGCTTGTACAAGGTCTTGAATGGTTCCATACCAATGGTGGAATGGTAGATATTATTATATGAAAACTCCACCAAGGGTAGGTGATTCTCTCAAATATGGAAAAAGTCTAATATTCATGCTTATAGTATTTCCTCTACAACTTTAATGGTCTTCTTAGTCTGGTCATTAGTTTGGGAGTGAAACGTCTTGCTCAAATGTAACTAATTCCCAATGGCATCCTACAATCCTCTCCAAAATCTCGGAATGAAGTGATAATCACTGTCTAAAATTATCATCTAGGTAACTTCATGAAGATGAACTATATCCTACACATCCCAAGCTCTCTACTGAACTCTAATCTCATATAGTTATAAAGTTATCTAACTTGGTGAGTCGTTCTATGATCACTTAGATGTCATCATTTTATGTGGACGTGTGTGGTAAAATCTTCACAAATTCTATAGATATATCATCACACTTTCACTATAGCACCTCAAAGGGTTGATATAAATCCACTAGATCCTAGTGGCCAGCTTTCACCTACTAAAAAGTGAGGCATTGAGAGATAAACTCCACTACTTACTTCTTCATGTCTAGCCACCAGAACTAATGTCATAGGTCCTAGTATATCTTTGAAACATATAGATGTACTTACAAAGGTTGTATATTAAACTCCCTCATCACTTCCTCCTAAAATGTCACCAGTTACACCATTCTTCCTCTAAATAAGATAATATGAACCCCTCCTTCATAAAATCCATCAGGAGAACATCCAATGAATATATGAGTATGTACAATCTCATAGTTAGTATCTCCATGTTGGGATTCCCTAACACATTGTAGAAGTGTTGGGGTGAAAACCATCAACTATAAATAAGCTTCACCATCCTTGTCTATAAAGGAAAATTACAATGAGACTAACTACTCTGATTCCTCAGCAAACAACTGAGAATAAGATCTTCTGCTGAGAGAATCTTCCACTATGTTCCCCTTCCCATGAGTATATATTATCTTGAAGTCATAATCCTAGAGAAACTCTAGTCATTCCCTCTATCTCAAGTTAAGATCCTTCTAATAGAATATATACTTGAGACACTTGTGGTCATAATAGATGATAAATTGCTCACCCATAAGGTAGTGTTGCCACATCTTTAGTGCAAAGACTGTCACTACCAAATCTAGATCATGGTTATCATAGTTATGCTCATGATGTATTAACTTCTTAGACCCATAGGAAATCACTACCTTCCTTTGCATTAGAAAAAAAACAAATTCTATCCTTGAGGTATCCCAGAGCACTACATACTCAACACCCTCTTATGGAAGTCTCAAGATGTGGCTGCTCATCAACCTCTATCTCAACTCCTAAAAATCATGCTGGAAATTTTCTATCCAAATGAAAGACTTCCTGTTCTAGGTAAAATAATCCAAAGTTGCTGATATCCTAGATAAATTGGGCATGAATATCCTATAATATCATGCCAACCCAAGTAATCTCTAATCCTATGTCACACTCTTGGGTGGATCCCAAGCTAACACTACCTCAACCTTCACTAGGTACACTACTACTCCCTCTTTTGAGATGACATGTCTCATAAATTGGACCTTTTGAATCTAGAACTGAAACTTCAAAATCTTCCTATAAAGATGGTGCTCTCAGAAATTTTCTTGGACCATCCTCAAGTGTCTCTCATGATCCTCCTCAGATGTCGAGTATACTAGGATATCATTGATGAAGACCACAACAAACCAGTATAAGAAATTCTAGAAGATCTAGTTCAGTAGTCCCATAAACACTATCAGGGAATTTTTCATGTTGAAAGGCATCACCAAGTACTTATAGTAACCATAACAAAATTATAATTCCATATTTGATATATCCTCATAACATACCTAAAACTAGTGATAACCTGATCAAACATCAATCCTTGAGAACCATCATGCCCCTCTCAACTAATCAAAGAAGTCAAAGATTCTTGGTAGTTGAAATATAATATCTACTATCACCTGGTTTAGGAAATGATTGTCTACACAAAACCTCAAGTTATCATATGCCTTCTTGGTGAACAACTTTGGGGCTTGCTAGGTAGAATCACTAGGTCTAACAAATATCTTCCTCTTCAAGCCCTCCAACTGCACCTTCATCTTATGAATATCTACAGGAGTCATTTGATATGCTTGAATAGATATCGGTGTCACCCATGTGTGTAATACAATGCCGAAATCTATCTCTTAGTGGGAAGTTAGGCATGGAACATCCTCTGTAAATACATACTCGTGCTCATCCACTATCACAAGAAATTGTTAGATCATAACATCCACTGCTCCAAGAGTAATGTTATTCAACTGGTGAGTAGTTAGTTGCACCCTCCTATGTATGAGTTCATCCTGATCCACTTGGGTCTCCTTCTCTCATATAAAGGAAAATCTCATCCCATCTATGCAGAAACATCACATCCTCCTCATAAAATAGTAAATTTGTCCACAAACCATGTATATCTAGTCCATGCCTAATATGAAGTCATAAGTCTTCATCACTACTATAATGAGACCCCATGTTAAACTCCCTCCTCCAAGTTTCCAATCACAATGTTGAAAAAAGTGTGTGATCGCTGATTCATCCTTAGTAAGAGTCTCCAAGTGTATGGGTTGAGCCAAGGGATCAACCAAAATCTCTAGGTCTTGAACTAGGGATATAAAAAAGAAAAGAGTAGATGACACTTATGTATATAAAAACTACATCTAAGGTTGAAAATACATAGGTCATACCACTAATCATCCCAAGAGACTCTGGGTCATAGGCCTCTACTACTTGCAGCTGTCTTCACCCATGTACATCAGCTCTCTTAGCCTGGTAGGGATCACCTAGGGTTGGTGGTGGAAACAAGTCGAACTTTCAACCACCCCCATTTTCTCTCCCTACTCCTCTACCATGTCCACTTCCCTATGGACCTCCCTACTCTTGTTGTTGCCTCTTCCTAGGTAGCTCATCCACATTCTATTGGTCAGCTGTATGGTGGGTCATACAATCTCACGCAAGATATCCCCAACCATAGCACTTCTTATCCCTAGTCTAACTAGAACCATCCTGATAGCCCTAAAATATAGACCCAATATCTTGAGATTTCCTCCTAAAATGTCTTTCACATTAAGATCCCTAAGTCCGTCATCAGTTGCCTGCTATTGAATTCTCAGCCCCTATGTGCCCACCATTGGCACCAACTGTTGGTGTCTTCTCAGTCAGAAATATCTCTACTGCCAGAGCACGCTCCAGCACCCCAAAATAGGTAGGAATGCATAGAGGTATCAAATTATCCCATATTTCACTATATAAATCTTTCTCAAAGGTCCAAGACAAGAAGAACTGATCATGTACCATATCCATCGAGTATCGCAAGAGGTTTATAAACCTCAATAAATACTCATCCATAATCATGCTTCCCTTTTGAAGCTACAGGAGATCCTAGATGCACACTTCTCACATTGTAGTTGGAGAATAATTCTCTATAAAGAGGCTCTAAAATTCTATCCAAGAAAGAGTCACTTCATTGTATGACAGAACCACTAGGTTCTGCCACCATCCTATGGATCCATGAATAAATATCACCACCAGGACCACCATCTGGTCTATAGGTTTCATAACAAGGTGAAAGACCCACATAACTACCTCAATCCAATTCTTAGCTTCCTAAGGTTTGTCTCACCCCAAAGCCTAAGGGATCACTAACACTAAAACTCGTGAAACGCGCTCAGCCTACACACCTAATCCTTTGGTATTTCTAGTACTATATGTTACTCAATGGGTAGAGGTATAGATGGAAAACCACCCAGAGGTACCACCTCTAGAATAGGTCCCTGTATCGAAGCCTCGTCACTAAGGGGATCGTCCTCATGATCCTACTGCTAAATCAAAGCTGGAAATTATTGTGGAGACATCCTGAAATAGACAAGATGTACCGTGGTTAATGATTTTATCTAGGGATCTGACTCAAGAAGGACATGGAAACCACAACTAATTCCTATATGATGCATGTACTAATGTTTTCCCTACAACCAGTGCCTACATGTACCGAGTCAATAAGAAGGTGGTCAGAATCCAAGTGAATGGATATGTTGATCTCCACACCAACACTGGATACCCTTTCTTGAAATATGAACTTGAAACACTTGAAATTGTTTCTATAAAACCCAAACCAATATCATAGCTAGAAAAAAAAATCCAAACTCCAGCCCTAGGATAAATCTATCTAATACCACTATGTCAAGATCTAGACCATTAGGGCCTTCCTGGACAGTGGTATTCTAAGTGTGATAACCCCAAGACCACCTCCAATAGGCCAGGGGATGGTGACAAGCACTGAGTAGGTATAACACTCACATGGGAGGTCTTAGCCTAAGGTACATTTACTCACACACACATATCCAAATACCCATATAATTTTGGAAGTTAAATATAGATGATACTAGTACATGAATACATCTAAACCACACAATAATAGTATGAAAATAAAACTATAAATTTAAAAGTTCTAAATATAATCCCACCAAAACTGTAAAGAAGTCTAGCCTGTTAGAATAAGGGTATTGTAGTCAAATGTGACTCTTGGTACAAACCATGGTCTTTCTATCCCAATATAAGTTTCTTTTTCTCTTATTTCACCAAGAACCCCATCAAATGGCATGTAAGCTACATAAGACCTAATATGTGTGGGCAGAGCCCAGACAGGGGTGATTATAACAATACCTAGTAGGACACCCAGAAATCACCAAGCATAAAACCTCAAGAGTGATCATATCATCACAAGAAATATCAGTCATAGAATGGTACATTTGATAAAAACATCCAAATATAAACATGATAGATGCTAAGTCTCAAGGTAAGTCTAAAAAAGCACTATCATCCTTGGATTACTGTATGAGGTTCCACAAAACACTCACCTAGGAGAACTCACTCTAGGAGTCTGATATCACTAATAGAATCCATCCAATATTTCATTCTCATTGGGTATCTCTATAAATAATTAAGTGATAGAAATCTAAATATATTGATACACATATGAGGGATCATACCTAGGGACATAGGTTATAACAAAAACTAGTTTTGGATTAACCCGCTAAGTAGGGGATTGACACCCATGTATGTTGTTCATGCTAATTACTATAACCCCACTTAGGGAAGATGATGATAGTGGATCCCACCTCGGGCCTCTAAGTGGATTCCTACTACTCTATTAGAAATTAATTCCTTAGAGCGGATTAAAATCCTATGTTCATGATGTGATGCCACACTATACCCTCATAGGGAAGGACTGAGGGAATGAACCCTAAGTAAATTGGACCATAATAAAGAGAAAAGGGGACCTAGACCTCCCTAGGGGAAGCACATGGCATGTAATAGGGGGTACATAGCATGTCTTGCTTCTCCAGGGTCTGTTTGTGTCTTTCCATCTCACAAAACATGTTCCTTGAAGTAAAAAAGCATGTACCTGGAAGGTACATGGCATGTTGAGGTCCACCAGCTCAGTATTGTGTACACCTAGTCATGCATGTGTACTTCGATTCATGATTGTGTACACCTGGTTATTCTGGTGTACTAGGTCATGTCTGAGTACATGGCTCAGCCCATGTACTTTGGTCTTGTCTGAGTACATCACTTAGCCCATATACTCTGGTCATGATCGTGTACCCAAGGGTACATAGAGAATAATCGGGTTGGGTCACATGGCATGTGACATGTGTTACATGGCATGTGATCCTTTCTTCTCTATGGAAACCCAAATTCCATAGCATAGGGCCCTATATGGTGTGTATCTCTAGATTACATGAAATGTAATGCAGTATTTTCTAGAAACTCATGATTCTCCACACGGTCTCTCAATTTCTCCATCATCACTGCCAATCATTCCCACATACCTCATATTGGCCCTCAATCGAGCCTCAACATCACCAGTGGTTGGAATACAGGCTTCGATCTACTAAAAAAATGTCTCATCAATCAGTGTAGTCACAACACCATATTGTTGTCATGCATCAACTAGAAAAAATGGGAATTATCAGTCAGATCTAATTCACCTCTGATCATCTTCCATCACCACACCTCGTTCATACCCTCAATCACAAACCACACCCATGGTATCATTCTATTATGCCAAAGAACAGTCGTTCAATGATTGAATACTAAGTATTCATCAAACCATCAACTAAGGTAATGTCAGTGATTAATCAAATGAAGAATGGGGGAAGAAACCTAAGAAACACAAGAGAGGAATGAACCTATACCATGTTCAAGTTTTCCTCGATTCATTACAGTTAGAACTAAAAATGAATAAACCAATAATAAACAAATAAATTAATCTGTAAATTAAATTTCAATGTGAGAATCAATTCTTGTTAGTGGAATTGATTATAATTTAACACAGGGTAAAAAAATGGGATTAATCCAAAAAATAAAAATGTCATGCCTCAAGTTTGGATTAATATTTGATGAATAATGGGTTATTTTCATTATAATTGGTGAGATCCTCAAACTCTATCAGTGTACCTATTGTCAAAGCAAGATCTGACATCGTCATCCAAGAATGCTCCTCCATGGTCTCTCTCTCAAACTCCAGGGTTATGTAACTAACCCTAGAATTTAGTTATAACTATGTATTTATAGAGATTTCTAGGTTAGTCTTTTTAAATTAAATGATTAAATAAATATATTTAATTCATTTAATTATTTCACCCATGGTAATGCTCAATACCAAAGCCTGATTCTAATAAAGATTATGTCACGCTAAGGGTAAAACCCACATTCTAAACTCAAAAGTGGTCTTAGATTTCCCATCTGAGTCCCCTTTTGAGATTTATTCCATTTTTTTATGAAAAATATGCATGTTTGATATTAATATATTAAATATTTTTATAATAACAATATCAAAGTCACTAGGATTTGGTATCTCAAGTTGTCTCAGTGCCTAGCTTTGAAAATATTATTAGAAATATTCTAAATATTTACATAGAAAAAAAAAGATGTTACACTATTAGGAAGAAGTTAGGGAAATAAATCTAGTTGGACTAGATCTTGTGGAGGAGGTGGGTAATAAAGTGTGGACTATTCGGGATCATAATAAATCATCCTAGCACAAACAAAAGAGTTATACTGATGATCGAATGAAAGACTCAAAATTTCAAGTGTGGTATTATTTATTCTTGAAGGTTTTCCCATGGAAGGGATTAAAATAATATTTTGTAAAAAGGGAAATTTAATCCCTAGGTACATTAGTACTTTATAAATACTAGAAAGAATTGGAGTTATATCTTACCAATTGCCTATGTCACCCAACCTTTATAAAGTATACAATGTCTTCTTTATTTAATTACTGAGAAAATACATGCCAGATCTAATTCATGTGATCTCATATATGAGAATAGAGTTAGAGCTTGAATTTTCTTATAATTAAGAGACTATCTAGATTCTTGACACAAGAGAGAAAGTGTTGTGGAATCGTACAACTTGATTGGTGAAAATCCTTTAGAGAAATCACAAACTTGAAGAGGTGACATGGAAGCATGAAGAATCTATGAGGAATGAATATCCACATTTTCTCAATAGATGGTATATACCCCAATTTTTAGGATGAAATTATTTAGGGGGATGTAATACCTGAGACCTTACTATATAAAGTAAACTATATATCCTAAACTATGACACAATACGCTCTCTAAATAGCCTTTATTCATGAATATATTTTAATGTTTTGCTTATTTTTTTAAGATTTTTTTTAAAAAAATAAACTTCATATTGGAAATATCTATAAATATATTATCTTATGATGAAATTTTAGGATTTTTCCCAAATATTTTATTTTTAAATGAATGGTGAAAAATATAGTTTTTACCAAAACTATAACTTTTATTTATAAGAAAGGCCTAAGAGTTTAGAAATTTTTTTAAATAGTTAAAGATTCTTTTAAGGATTAAAAATATACTTTTTAAAATACTATTATTAAATTATAAAACCCATGTTTAACATTTTATAAACTTAAGTAATATTTTCCAATAAAAGAAAATATTTTTGGTCTTTTATTTTAATTAAATATTATTTTAGTAAAATTCAATTTTGGATAGATTTAGAAGCCATATTAATTTTTTTTATAGTAAAAAAATATATTTCTTGAAAATAAAAATCATTTATAATTTTATCCTAAACATAATTTTTATGCATAAAAATTCACTTTTTCTAAAAACGGGTTTCACAGGCACTAATGTTAAATATTAATTTTAATTTTCCCTACATATATTAATTTTATTTGATAAAATGGACTTTATATTTATAATTATTATTTATAGATTATTTAACATGGAAAATATTATTTTTAGTAATTGAAAATAAATTACTTAGATTAAAGATTAATTACCATGGTAAAATTAAAATGGTTGTATCCAAATGATTAATTCTATAAGAGTTATATAAATTTCATATAAATAAATTAGATTAATATATTATAAATTATGACTATAATATTATTTTTAAACATATATAAAAATATATAAACACTCATTCAATTGATAATTAATAGGAAATAAGAATAAAAAACCCATAATGTTTAAAAAGGCATTTTTCTATAAAAATGTTTTTTACTACATCTTATGTTCTAATTTAAAATTTGATTTTATTACATTGAGAAATTGAATTAGATTAAATGGAGTCTAAATTTATATTCTTAATGTCTAAATTTGGTAATAGGGTTTGATGTGGCTCAATTTTATCACTCTTTGCCACATCCTTTTTATATTTTTATTGATTTTTTTATACCAAAATGATTTTTTTTGGTAAATATTTTATAATTGTTGTGATTTTGTACTTTTCTGTGTAAAATAATCATTTTTGGTTTAAATCATGTGTTTTTAGTATTCATTATTATCTTTTTAAATAATTCTTATATTAAAATATTCCTGTGAATTTTACTTTTATTTATTTAATCTTTTATTTTTACAAATTTTTCATTCTAGTTAGTTTATTAACTCATTAATTAAATTAATTGATTCTTTATTATTTAAATTGTAAATAAATAACTAATTTTAGTTTTTAGTCTTTTAATAATTAAATTAATTTTAACAATTTAAGTTTATTCAATTAATATATCTTATTCTTTAATTTACTTTATTAATTCGTTAATTAATTGGTTAATTAATTGGTTAATTAATTTAAGCAAGTAATTGTAACTATTTTAATAAGTTCAGAATTAATTTGTTTTGAAAAAAAATAAAGTAATACTTTTTAATAAAGCATAATTAATTTTATCTTATTTATTTATTTTTTAATTTTATTCTTTTTAATTTGATTCATTAATCCATGTTTAGTTGTGTTAAAGTTTTAATTAATTTAATTTTTGATTTGTTTTGCAATTATCACGGTGGAACCATTCCTCTTGATTGTCCCACCATTTTAGCCTCACGGTCTCACTATGAGCGTCACTAACGGTGCCACCGTTTCGCACCTCATGGTGCCACCGTATCCCCTACCCAACTGTCTCACCGTTCCATCCCATTTATTATGGTCTCACCATGAGATTCACTCACGGTATCACCGTGAGCTTTACTAATGGTCCTTCCCTCACTGTCGCACGAAGAACCCGCTTCCCCCTTCTTCTTTCTCCCTCTCCGCACGAACCGCCCCCCTCTTCTCTCTTTTTAATTTTTTCATTTTATTATTATTATTATTTTATCTTTATATTATATTTAAACATATAATAACATATATATATATATAATACAATAATATTTATATTAACATGTATAATAAATATAATTAGTATAACATTAATAATATATAATTATGTACATTATTTTTATAATTCATAAATATAATATATATATTATGTGTTATATATCATATATAATATAATAATAATAATAGGTATATTAATAAAAGTATATAAGATTATATATATTAATTAACATCTTATATATCATATATGTTATTAATATTTATTATTTTAATAATAATATTATATTTTAGTATTTTTATTTTAGTGATATTAATATATAGTGTATAAATATATTTAGTTATACATAGCAGTTTTATTTTTTACTGGGCTCACTTGCGTTTATTGTGTTTTCTATTTTTTTGTGCAGGGGAGGGTGGTTCGCCGCGCGCGCACCATTTCATTCAGTTAGGAGCAACTACTCCGGTGACAAGTGCGGAGGAAGCAGCATAGTGAAAGCTCCATGTGGAGGCCAGGGAATATCTAGGGCGAGATTCCATAGACTTCTACTGGTCATTAGCATTCGTGACGGGCATGAGATCATTTTAGACACCATAGGGCAAAGTGCGGGGGGGAGGGAAGCAAGAGGAGGCATCAATCCAGACTAAGGGAAGAGAGAAAGAGGAACATACAGATCTTCCATTGCGAGCAAATTGGAGTACCGAGAGCAGCAGATCAGAGAATTTTATACCTCAATTCCTAGGGCAGGATGTCGAGTGGGTTCCAACATCGCAATCACCATTGAGCAAAAGGGATTAGTACTTTCAGGAGAATTAGTAGGGAGTTAAAACATCTTAGTTTTCCTTGTGCTCTGTTTTTCTACAACTTATTTCAATATGAATTTCATTGATCTTAATTCTATTTTTTCATTAAAACCAACCATTATGTCCAGCTAAATTCTTTAAGGGGGATAAGCTGGTTAATTATATTTTTTTATTCTGATTCATGCACTGCATCATTTCCTGGAATGTCTCTCTCACTGTTTACGGAACGGATTTATGTTCAAAACAACAAGGTCGAGTGAAAACCGATCTTGATTGAATCTTAATGAAAACTGTTTAAATCTGAGGTACTTGTTGACAAATGAGTCATTCTCAAATGAGAGAGACACACTGAACTCAACTAACAAGTTGAGCCCAGTGACATCTGACTTGTTATCGCCATTGGATGGAATGACTTTTACAGTCGAAGGACTGTAAGAGCTATTTCATCACAAACTGACCAGACGAAAAATCTGGCTAGTTGCTTTTAGTCAGATCCATATTTTTAACACTTCATTGCATGAATGAGGCTAAGTAATAACAAATCAATCAGTGGACTTTATCCCCCTATTCATCTATTGGTTGTTTTCACCAAAAGTTCCCTTGTTATTCTATCTACCCCCTTCCTTGCACTCACCAGTTCATCTTCACTCCCTCAGACACTCATTCTCAGTCACTCCACTTCACCACCACTAACTGTTTTTTCTTGTTTTTGTGTGTGTATTTTTGTTTAGTTTATTTTATTTTAGATCGACAAACACAACATGAGTCCTCCATGTGGTTCGACCCTATCTTTCCACTATCCTAAGTAGAAAGTAGGTTATAAATTTTATTTTTTCACCTGTGCCCAATGATGCGTGAGCGTGTTGGGTTCATCTTATATTTTTAGTAATAAAATAATTACCATAGTTTATTTTTTATCATGATTAACAAGGGTAAAAATGGGTAAATAAAGTATCTTGAATTTTTAATAATTAAAATGTCACTTACACAATTTATAAAGACTTGTTAGGTATGAAATTCATACCTACATGTCTCACCTACCATTTATCCACTTAACCCACCAAACACCCATGTGATTTTATTCTTACCCCTTACCTAACATTAATTTACATGAAAATCCCTTCTTTTTCACCTATAAAAGTATATCAATCCCACCCATTCTCTCATTCCAATCCACCTAAAAGGTTCCCTTCTCTATCCCTCTCTAAATACCTTCTAAGGAGTTTATATGATTCTAAGGAGTCCTCCCGAGCTTTAAGAAGATACTTAGTAAGGTAGGGGTTTCCAATCCTTCTCTTTCCTTTTAAGTTGAAATTCATTTGTTATGATGTCATTTCCATATATTATCTTCATGGAAATTTCATTTATTGTATACCATTTGATATGTTTTTAATAAGATGATACTTATCCCATATCATTATATACTTTATCATATGTCATTATTATGCTAACATAAGGGTTCTCATTCCATCCCTTACATTTTAAATTATAAACCTTTATTGTAATGTCATCATGCTTGTAATTATATAGAATTATCACTCATTTGATATACACACAATGATATTTCCACTCACTAAATACTTTTTACTATTCCATCATAATGCCCAAAATCCTAAATTTTGGGAAATTAAAGGCTTTATGGTATTCTTAACAATGACATATTTTTCTGGATACTATCAAGTGGATGTGACTGTGGCATAGATTCACATAGGGGTAATAACCCTGAAAAGGGTTTGTTGAAACATTGACTCAACCATCACCTTGATGCATGATGAGAGGTACTAAGATACTACACCTGGAAAGAAACTCTTAGGGATATTATTTGGGCTATTCACATGGTATTTATAAACCATGATGAATGATTTTTCTAACCATATCTATGGTCACCTACCATTGAAAACCATTAAACTAAATTATTATCTTCTATTAATAACCCAACAATTTGAAAGTACTCATCACCATTATCTTATCTTTTTTTATTTTATAAGGGAATTCCTTTTAATTTTAGAATACATTAGAGTTTCTATGTTGATTGTGTATTTTTTTAACCATCCACATTCTTTATCTAGATGGGTTGTGACCATGTTATCCCTTTTATTGATATGGGGAAAAGTATTGATGTTCCATATATTGTTATTCTCATATATATTATTATTAGAAATTTGATTATGTATTTTTTAACCATCCACCTTATTTATTTAGATGGATTATGATCATATTATCCCTTTTATTGACATGAGGAGATATATTGGTGTTTTGTATATCATTATTCCAATATAGATGATTATTGGAAATTTTATAATATATTATTTAACCATCTACCTTCTTTCTCTAGACGGGTTATGATTATGTTTTCCATTTTATTGATATGGGGAAAATTATTGGTGTTCTGTATATTTTTTTCCAATACAGATGATTATTGGAAAAGTTGATTATGAATTATTTATTCATTTTATCATATTATGAATGTGTTGGACATAAATAAGTTACATGTTTGGTCTAACATTATATATTCCCTCAACACATCAGTAGGTCTTATGAGATAAACATGTTTGGTTATTTTGGGGTATGTCTACCCAGAACATAATGTTTCCTTGATGGTAAGATCATGATGTCTAATATCATGATGCCTTGGATTATGGTATGGAATTATTTATCAAGCATTATGTATTTCATCGCTAAGTAATTGGTTATTGTTATCCATGTGATGTATTTGTTTTCATTGTTATCCATGGATATATTATGCTCTAAGTTTTAGTTCAATATGGTTTCATGTTGTTTATTTATTCTTTCCTTATCACTTGTGTCAAGTTTATGTTATGATAATATTCATTGTATGGTACTCCTTACTAAGAATCTAAGAACACCCTTAATTTTTTTTCTTTTCATAGTAAACCTAGAGGATAACTATGTGTAATTTTCAGGGATATAATGGATGGTATAATAATGTTCTTATAATGTGTTCATGAAATATTTTATGTTTTCAAATGTAATGTATGTATATATCTATTCTTCCAATCATAATAAGTTGGGGATCCTATGAAAACTATTTTATTATATGCTAGTAATTTTATATAACTACCTACTTAGTGTTTATGGAGTCTGAGTTGTTACACATTTGGTTTGAGGTTCCACCAAATGTTGAAGGGTGTTGTTTCAAAAAATGTTCCATTATTGACATCTTCCACTGTGGATAAATTGGTCAATCCATTGTATCAGTACCCTCATTCATAGCCTATGTTAATTGAGTTATAATTTATATAAACTAATCATCCCTAAATCCAACCATTTAAGTTTTCTGATTCGAAAAGGTATTATCCTCTTGTTTCCTTCCTACTTCATTCACCATGTTTCCTCTTTGGAAAACCATTATAAAATAGACACATATTAAATGAAGAAACATGTAAATAATCAAATACTGTTATGTGATAATATAACCATAAATTAGCATCTATAAAGTTCCTTTTCATAATAACATCCAAACCTCTACAATTATTTAAACCCTACTTTGATACCAACTATAACACCCTAAATTTGAACACCAAGATTTGGTGCTGAAAACATATTATTTACATGTTGGATTTGATACCAACTATAATAAACTCTCATGAACTTTTAGGTTTGGAGTTTTAGATAATTAGGAAAACTATTACATTTTAGAAGGGAACACTTCCACATAGTGTACATTTTTTCCACAAAAACAAGTTCTTAAATTTACACTCGTGTTCCATTATGACACACTTTATTTGTTCAATATGAGTATCCATAACTAAAATATTGGACTTATTATAGTTCCTATACATCCATAAAATCCTATAAAATCGTTTTCAAATTTTGGATGATCATAAAAATCTCAACAAGGGATATAAAAATAAATTAAACCCATTATTCCATTGAAAAACATGAAAACCCATGATAAAGTTTACTTTTTCAAATAATACAATTTGAATTCATAAATAAAAAATAATTACAATAGAAATAAAACTTTGTCCAAGAGAACCATTAAAACTCATAGAAAGTATAGAAAACCCATAATGGTATCTTGAGGCATTATATTCATCACTCATGTTCACTCAAATTTCACTCGTAATGGAATAACATATAACTAGTTAATTCCAGTCATCATTTCTCTAGAGAATAAATCATTATACAATGAATTGGAGGGTTATATCTCTCTCCCACCCATCATCATCTATAATTTCTAAGAACCATTACATGAAAAAAAAACTTATAAAATCTTGTACTTTTCATCATAGCATTCATTTTATCCCATAATTAAAAGCACTTACATCTATCTCATAAGAAGAAATACCATTTTCCTTTTGAAAAATCATTAAAATAAAAAATTCAAAAAAATGGGAATAAGATCTTCTTTGAAAAAACAAGTAAACATGGAAAGTAATATTAATAATGAATTATATATTCATGTTAAAATTAATTCATTCAAAAAACATTAAAAAATTATTTTTCAACTTTTATAAAGAAATTCAAAATTAAACCATATAAAAAACGTTACAAATATTTCTTTTGAAACATTTTTAAATAAAGAAAAAGTTAGTTGAAAATGAATTTAAATAATAATTTGATTATAAATATGAATATTCTTGAAATAATTTAAAGAACATGGATATGGATGAAAAAGCATTGGAAGGAAAACTTTAAAACAAGGGTTTAAAAAATATCTTACCTTGAGTCCCGACTCATTTTGTACATTCATTACCCTCATGGATAATAAAAATTATATAAATTATTTACTTAATTTGGAAAAAAATTCATGTTTATTCCATTATTATTATTCATTTTATTTCATTTATTATCATATTTATTCAGTTATTAAATTGATATAGTTCACATTAGTCGTTTTGGGGTGGTTTGGTTTATAATCTCTAAAGCTACTTCATTAACTTTTCAGTGATAAACATTTATGTATAATGGTTCCCTAAGTTATATATGTGTCAATTTATAGGTATAATATTATTCCAAAAACAAAGGAGTTCAATAGATCAAGAAATAGTTACTTTTTAGTGAATCTTTCTTGATAAGATTATTTTTTACGGTTTAAAATAACCATGACTGTTCATTTTTATTTCCACTGTTATGATGGATGTTTAAACATTTTAGAACTATGAAAACGTATTAAATTCATCATTATTTCATATTAATACCATTATTTAAGTCTTTTTTATCATTCATGACATTAATATTATAACATCATTCATGTATGTGGTAAAACCGACCCAAATAAGAACACGTTATAACAGTTGAATGAGTAAGAACATGTTATTGTATAATGATAATATCACTTTTACATAAGTATAATTATTTAAAAAATATTTTATTAAAGTGATAAATCATATTCAAGTATATTTATATGAAGAATATAAATGAAAGAACATGTTAAGAAGTTATTACTTATAAAGTGTCTCGATATGCACATTTTAGGTAGTTAAACTTTATGATGGACATTTATTGATAATATTATTAATAAAACAACCAAATTGTAACAACCCAATGTTTTATCAATGAAATTTCCTTATTATAATTATGTATTATAGTATAATCACATAATATTACTTATAGAACGCAATAAAAACCTTATAAATGAAGAATAAGTGAAATAAAAGTTATCTCTAGAAGTTAAGGAATATATACCAATGAAATAGTAACTTGACCTTTGGAATAGTAATGTGACCCTTAAGAATAGTAAACTGACCACTGTAATAGTAACCTCACCAATGAAAGTGTAAATAAAATTATCCTTTTTATAAGTGACAATATGGTATAATTATATCATAGTATAAGTAAATAAATATTTTAAAAATTATTAATAAAGTGTTGGTATTTTTATAAGTCAAGAATATTTAATTAAAATTTTATGATTAATTTAATAATTTAAATCAAAATTTATTTTAATTAAATCTATTAATAAATTAATATTTTGATATCTTATGATTCTAAGATAATTTTATGTGACCTTAAGTAATTTTTCAAAGTGTTTAAAAATAAGTTTTAATTTTAAAATTTGAATTTTTCATGTAAATTATAATTTTAATTAAAAATTAAATTAATCATATTTAGAAAATTATTTTTGAAAAATTGAGTTCATTTTTGGATTCTACATGTCGAAAAATGGTTAGGATGAATTTTTGAGATTTTTATGAAATGCTTGAATTTTTAATGAATAGTAAAATACGGTAATTTACCGTATATATACATTATAAGTTAAATGCACTATTCCTAACATCATTGATGATGTAAGAACCAATGGTTTGAACACACATGCATATATTACTATTTTTTTTCATGGAATCATCATTATTGTGTATCTTATGGAAAAATAATAAACTAATGATTAAAATATTAAGAAAACTCTCCTCCCCTCCATTATAAAAACCACTCACACTCACCTCTTTTCTTCACTCCTCTCAAGCCTTGTAACTTGCCTAATTTTTTCTCAAATATATCCCCAGGATCCCCCCCCCCCCATATCTATCATCCCTTGGTCTCCTCAAAAGACCAAATCATCTCCCCTTAAGAGGATCTGAAGGAAGATTAATTCAAGAGGTAAATTCCTCTTTTCAATTCTTTTACTTTCTTTTCATGTTCCTTTGTTTTATTTTCTATCATTACCTATCCTCATCCAAATATTATGACAACTCCAGTGCCTTACATATACTAGAATGTTTTTATGATAGTGGAATAATTTATTATTTTCTCTCATTTACCCTTATTTTATACTAGAAATGAAAACACCATCTGAGATGTGTTAATTCATCACATTCAAGGATGAAGGGTTTTCAATTTCTTTTACCATATTAAATTCTGGCCAAGAAACCATTTTTATTTATGAAACAAACTATAATATATGTATTATGTCTCATCTATGGTTCTAGAATCTTTTTGTACATATGGTTTTGATTTATAAATCAAAATGTGTTCGTTGTAATCAAACACTGCCAATTAACCCAAAAGGTTATCACTAATGTTTTATATAATGATTCAAATTCACTCCAAGTATCAAAATTAAATTTACAACCATGTAACCTTCTGGATGTTCAATAATAAAATGTAACTCCAATTCTAGAAAACCATCCTCATTTTACATGATTATTCATTCATGTATATAAGTAAACCGATCATGAAACAAACGAACCCAAACAATGAAATTGAACCTCTTAACCCATCAAAAAAGGCCATGAATGAACTTAAAAAGGTTATACTAAATCAATTACATGTAAAATAGGTTCTGGGATTATTAATTAATAAACCTAATTTGATTATTCAGGTCATTAATATCAATTGGAGAACACCTTCAAACTTAAGGTAAGGGATCCTATCTTTCTCACTTTTATTCAAAAATATCCTCTATGTTGTGCCCTTTTATTTTTAATACCTAATGATGGGGTATGTTTTAACAGCTTCACCACACTAACCTCATGATATATAAATGATTACATACCCATTTTTCTCTCATTAATCCCTCCTAAGTACACCTGTTACCATACTAAGGTTTCGTAAGGGATTATACCTGAACCTCCATTATTCATTCGAATTACTCTATATTTCTTTTTACCCAAATAAAGTTATTTTTTATTTTTATTTATTTCTTCTAAATAATTTTTTCATTATTCAAACTCATGTATCAATTTCCATTCATCATTATTTTTCAGGGATATACATGTTTTTTGGTGGTTCCTTCCTCAATACTTCCCGAAAAGCAAACCCGTTTTAAGGGAACATACCAAATTATTACCCAATTTCAAGTGCACTCCATCATCTGTTTTAAGACAAAATTATTTTTATAAAATAGGTTTTTTTATTATAAAAACATTCTTGGTTCGCTTTTGGTTTATATAAAATATTATCCCCTTTTCTAATTTAAATGCTCTTTAGTATTTTCCTTAAAACCGCACTAAAATGTTTTAATGATAAAATTTCTTAAATACTCTTCCTACATGTTGTCACTTCTATTTAAAATCACTTACCATGATATATGCATATTTTTCCCTTAATAATTTCCATATATTTTTTAATTCCATTCTTTCATGGGAGGGCACTTGTATGATACGCCCATTTATTATGTTTTATGACATGATTATGATACTCATTTCTTTCCATGGGTACCATTATGTTTATATATTATTGATTATGAATGATTATTTATGTGGAAAGCATATTCATGAACATTTTAGGATGGATTCACCCAGATAGTTCTCCAATTCATTGGGTAAATTTGAGTCTCATGAGACGTTATGTGCAACGGTCTTGGCGGTTAGCTTTGACTCGTGCTACCATGTGCAATGGTCTTAGTGGTTAACCTTGACTTGTGCTCCTCTATGTGAAATGAGCCTTGAATAATGACAAATTCATGTTTTATTTTTCTTCCACATTACTATGAGTCCATTTTTATATGATCCCATGTTTATATGTTATGATTCCATATGTTCCATGCCTTTTATTTTCATTATGTCATGCCTTCTAACCCATGTGCTAAAGCTTTATTCTTATGCACTTTCCCTTACTGGGCTTTTTAGATCACCCCTTTGTTCATGTTATCCCCAGGTTATCCTATGTCGATGTATGATCACATAAGAAGTTATGATCTCAATATGAAGATTAAAAAAATAAATATTTTATGTTTTCAGTTTTATGTACTTAGTCTTCAAAGACACTAGACTTCATGATCCTTGGCATGTACTCTGATATTTAATCATATTTAAAATCATGTAATGATATGTATAAAAGTCTAGGGTAACTATAAAAATTATCTCTAAATAACCTTAATTATGTTATAAATATCATATTTATTCATTAAGTGCGTTTTTAAAACCATATATGTAAGGCTGTGATGAAAAATGAAATATTTCATTCATGGATGCAGTAGTTTGCACGTACACTTGGGCAGTATTTTCATTTTCCAAATTGATGGAATGGGGGTAGATAAAGGTTATTCCATCAACATAATATAATTTCAATATACTAATGTAACTGATTTAATTATATCAATATGGTCATAATATATTTGGAGAAGGTGGAAGAAGAAAGAAACTTGAAAGGGCTCGGTGAAGACAATTACCTCTTCCTTGGATATCCTCCCTTGGATTACACCTTAGGCCTTCTTAGATTGACCTTTTGGGGAGATATTAACCTATAGGAAGTGGAAAAAAGAGTTTAGGGGGTATTTTTTTGGTTCTTGGTCGAGCTAAGGTGATCAAAGTGTGTTAAGAAGTGATATGGTGACGGGATCCTTTTATAAGTGAGAGAAGTGGCACTCTTGTAAACACTCTTAATGTAAAATAAAATAATTGTAATTCTTAATGTCTAGTGGAACTAAATTAGTCCAATTAAAAATATAGGATAATTTAGGGTGTAAATCCACTCATCCAATCAAATTTATGCAAGTTTTAGAAATATTTGCGGCCTTAAATATTAGTTTAACCATTTACCACATTTAACCTTAATCGTGGTGACTAAATTTTTATCTAGATAACTTATCTTTATAATTAAAAATGAAACAGATCTTATTAATTAAATTAAACATTATAATTCCAAATATGAAAACCATTTTACAAGATTCAATTTCTATTTAAGGTAAAAATTAATTTTAAAACAAGTATGTGTAATGTAATGAAAAACAAATTTTTAGAAAAATTCCTAAAAACAACATTTTTAGAAAAAAACTAAAAAATCACATTAAGCTAAATTTTGTGTGCTAATTCCAAAAATGATTTCCATTTTAACAATTTAAAATTATAAAATTTAACTTTTAAATAAAACCATATAATACATGGAAAAAAAATTTACTTAAAATAAAACTATTTCTTTTTTGATCAAAAAATTATATAAAATTATTATGAATATGAATCCATAAAATTATCATAAAATTAATTTATTACTAAAATTACCTAGGTTGTCACACATGGATTATTCCACACTGACTAAACATTATCAATACATGGATGATATAGTTGTGGTGTCATTGAATGGGTGTGACTACGCTCTTAAGCCAAGACGATGATCTCCTTAGCGATACGTGCACAAATTGGATATTCTTGGTTTACTCATGAGATAGTACAAGTATATTAGGGTTCCTTGACCTTCATTTCCCTAGGGCCTCTCCCATGGTTCTTATTTTGAAATTCTTATTTATATGGATTTTATGTTCATATTTAGAACTATTAAAGGTATTTTTACATGTTACTTGTCTTTGAAATGTTATAAGAGAATTTTTATTTGGTTTATTTTCAAAATACCATGCTTGGATTTATCTAACAATTAAGGGTTCTCATGAAATAATTGGTGAGATCCTACTGGGTTAGTTATTCCCACATGCTACATACACTCAATGGGTGTATGTATACATTTTGACATATACTGGTAGAGGTAAGGCACCGTCTGGGGGAGGTGGATTTTCATGTTAGCTGAGTTCAGGTTGGAGATGGTGACATTGTGAGAGTGAGCCCTTGTATCACATATAAATGGTTTGTGGTTATTTTGATTCATTTTTTGTTTGGTTTTTTAAAATTACTCATGTACATCCAATTCATCTTCTCATCCCGTTCCTTTTTTGTATTTGTATGCTTGACCTCCCTTTGACTATGTATGGATGATTATTTTGTGTATTGGTTGTTATGAGTTTTTTTTGTGATTTCATTTATATTTTTTATTATGGGTAGGTTATTTTTATTTTTTCATTTGTCTGGATGCATTAATCATCAACTTATGTCGACGTCATGTCAAGTTCTCAGTTGGAACTCTTTGTTTATAATTCGTTATTTGGGTGAAACTATTCCTAAGGTACTGATGTGGCCTATGTTTGACACACTTTTCCATATCCAAATTGTGTACTTATTGAGTTTTTATTATTTAAAAGTGCTGAAAATTAAGAATTTTTTTTTATTTTCTAAATTCAGGTGGCAATCCGCATTCATTAAAAATCATGTAAAAAATGTGTGTACTTGGGGTTTTAATTGATGAATTGTTCTTGAGTTTATTGTCCAATTATTTTAAAGAACAAATATTTTTTGTTTAATTTTGATGAGTTTTGATTTTTGGAAATAATTCTTTCATTATTCCATGTTGGAATCTTTAACATCTTATAGTTGGAATAAATTTAATTTTCTAGAAGTGAATTTGAATTTGGAATTGGTTTTCTAATATTGAAATTTATAATTATAGAAGAACAGTAATTGAATAAATTTTGAATAGTTTTAAAGTGTTTTGGATGTTTGAATAAATTCTTTCATTTCCATGGTCTAATCATATATATTTTTTGTGGAATTTATTTTTCTATGATAATGAGAAATTTCATTTGTTAAAATCATTTCATAATTAATTTTTACTCATTTTTTATTTAAATATGTAATTTTAAAATCAATGTATTTTGGGTTCTTCTTCTGTGAGGTGTCCCTGGCCTACTGTGAGAATTTCAAGCTGTCATATGAATACATTTTGAAGCAACCCTAAGTGTAAAAATTGGATAAGGCATGAAGTTATCGCACATTGAGTTTGAGCTACTATGCCAAGTGGAGTCTGAAAATTTGTTGAACTCTTGAAGTGTTTTTGTTTGTATACAAGAAATAACATAAATAAAATGGAGTTATTGCATGACCAAATGAGCGGTCACGCCACAAAATCAAGAAAACTCCCCAAAATATTGTGAGCCAAAACCCAAACTACTGCATGAGACTCTATTGACCACAAAGGAAAATCAGATCAACTATGCGTGCAATTTGAATCGACTGCGACTGAAATCCAATTGTGATCTTGTAAAAAAAGTGATGAATCAGGATTACTATAATCGTCGAGCCTGAATTCGTGGAATATTGTAGTATATTAAGGAGATGAATATGATCTTATCAATTTGAATTCACTGAAATATGTTCTTGTTTTCATGATGGAGGGGACCTCGATACCCTTGTGTGCTACAGTTGAGAGATTGTAGTGGAATGAATTCCAAGTGATCGAATGAATGAATCAATGAAGTCTTTGAGTTGAGACACATAAAATATTTAAATCTTGGTTCATATGGTCATGGATGAATCAATTTCAATGCTAGTATCGAGCTGAAAATAAGTTGTGGGTGCTAGGAACATGATTCATTGGAAACCAAAGTAATGAAAAATCAAGTCAAAGCTGAAACATGGTTAATATTGCTACCGCTTGAAGGGGAAATCACTAAAGCAGTGCCAATTCCCATATTTTTTCAAAAAAATAATAATTGTAGATGTTCTCATTTTGTTGATTGAAAAATTAAAACATTCTCAAACAAAATCAAGCTCAAGCTAATTAGAGGAGGGTACTTAGTGTTTGAAGTTGTGATGATGGTCTTCCCTGTTTTGAGTTCATATGGAGACCATTAAAAGGTGTTGTCAAAGGATGAAATCTAGAAGTAATTTCAGTGGGTTCATAGAGCCTCAAATTCACTGGGCAAGCTTGGGAGGAGTTAAGCAACAAGGTTCTAGTTTCAGAATTTGAAAAGGCAATACCAATACATGATGGAAATTTTTGATAGACTTTGAAGAATTACAAGCCATTCAGAATTACAATTAAGTGCATATAGCATTCACGTGATTTTTAATGATCCGGGAAAAAGATGATTTTGAAAATAATCATTGATGTATCACCCGCAAATTGAAGGCAAGAAATACTGAGAATATTCCTGAAAATGAAAATGATGGACATGTTCAAGGGTTTTTCCCTAAGCTAAGAGATATTTCCAAAACCTTTCACTCAGGGTCAAAGAAAGTCTAGCACATGGGGTTGTCACATAAAGTTATAGGAGAAATGATTCAATCATGGGGGACTTCACGTGAAGCTAGAGAATAGCACTCGAGAGCTTTCCACATGGATAAAGCTCTTGTCAAAATCATTTGTTTGTGATCCCCCTCCCCTGTGAATATGAGTAGAGGGATTGAGCTATGAAATTCCTCATCTTCGAACATGAGAATCAATTCTGATTCATGGAGATACGAACCACTCTCCTTCTTCTTCCCTATTTTCTTACTCTATTGTTCTGTCTCTATTTTGTAAATGAAAGTGTTGTGTTATTCTTTCTCCCTGTGTTGTGATCTCAAACCTTCAATGATTGAGGGCTAATTTCAGGGCTAGGAAGTGAAGCTCAATGCTACCTTGAGATCACCATTGTGTGACCATCACCTTCTTCTTCGTTCATGGAAGATAATGATGGTGAAGTGGAGATGTGATATCAGATCTACTCATAGGAAGTGTTTGCTACTCTCTCTCCCTTGATTCTTCCCCCTTATATTGGATTTCTAACATCAATGTCTAGGTTGTATAATTAAAAATCTCATGAAGATCACTTACGTCTGGAAGTTTTTTTTGGTTGATATGGTTAGATTGAGAGATTCATTTAATTTTGGGAGAGTTTCTATGTGCTAGAAGGGATTCAGTACATGAGAGCTCAATTTTTTGATTGAGAGTGGTGTGTCAGTCGAGCATGGACCATGCATTTATTGAGGTTAAGGGTCGATGATTAGATCCTTCAGAAGATCTATTATAGGTAGTTGAGAATGGATTAGCCTAAGTTTTTTGCCCTTTTCCTGCTAATTTTGTATGTATGTTGCATGCACTTTGTTTTCAATCCTTTTAATCATAAAACAAAGCATCAATCCTCTTCCTGCTTGTTTAAATGAGATTAATGAAGAAATGACCGCACACTCCTTGGGAAACGGTCTTGTTCAACCCTATGTTGCATTCCATGTTAAAATAAATATTTTTTGATGAGGCCCTACAACCGGAATTTCATCAGGTACATTTCTTGATCTTAGACACGCTAGTTTCAACCTGTGAGGATTGAAGACGCCTTTAAGGTCATGCCATAGACTAGATCAGGTGTTCAGGTCAAGGGTAGCTCGAGTTGGTTCGTGACACCCTTTACAATGCGAGACACTATGGGGAGGGACAATTTTACCCAGTCGGTTTCACAGGACACATTCAAAACCCTAGGCCTGGTACACCTATAGGGGAACGGGTTATGTTGGGAAGATCATGACCAGATTAGGGGGTTTGTACAAAAAAAATGATTTGGATATTAAAAATATATATATATATATATATGATTTATCTATTATTGAGTTTTAATTTTCCTAAAAAAAAGAAATGATTTTTCCTTCCAAAAATCACTTATTTTCATTTTCATTTTTCAAAAAAAATATTTTTTATTCACATAAACAATTAGATTTTTTATTATGTTGTTTTTTTCAAAAATGAAAATGTAAATTTTTTTTAAACTAAAAATAACATTAGATTTATATCATATTTCACTTTTTCAAAAAAAATATGAATGTTTGGAAAAATAGTATGGTATATTATTAAAAATGAAAGTGTAAAATATGAGTCTGCAATTAGTCTTGATTTAATATTTTCATTTTAAATTTCATAATATTTTTTATATGAATTATAATATGTACTTACAAAACAAAAATAAAAAAATCCAAAACCAAAAGGTTTTTTTATTTTCTAAAAATCTACCATTTTAATTTCTCTTTTCTAACAAATGCATTTCATTTACATCATCTAGTACGATTTCTAATGAAATTTTGGAAAATGAAAATAAAAAAAATTCTAAATTTAATTCACACTAATACCATATTTAGTGAAATGTATATTTTTTTATCATAAGAAGGAATAAAAAAGTGATTTTTGAAAGGAAATAAAAGTTGCGCACTCATAAAGGAAACCATTTTCATTGAAAGTAATCATGTAATCTTATAATGGAAT
The DNA here is from genome assembly GCA_963277665.1 of Viscum album. Taxonomy (NCBI): domain Eukaryota; kingdom Viridiplantae; phylum Streptophyta; class Magnoliopsida; order Santalales; family Viscaceae; genus Viscum; species Viscum album. The sequence continues at coordinate 1,101,035,395 of OY728134.1, read as the reverse complement.
CTTCAAAACATTTAAGATTCAAGAAAGCGGGAAAATCCGCTCATGCCTTATAAGTTAAAAAAATATTCTTTTCGAATTTTGTAAAAAGAGATATTAAAGAGGATTTTAAAGGAAAGGGCCTTTTAAATGTCATATCATCAAAGTGAGAATTAATCAAATGAATCGAATATGTATATTTTCATTAAATCCACATAATACAATATAATATAATCAAAATTTATTTCATAAATAATCTTAACATGACATAATCAATGAAGTACAAGGTTAACCCAAAGAATGAAAATTGGGTTAAGAATTCTCTTACCTTATGTCTGAAAGCGTTCTGCACTTGTACTTAATGTACCAGATAATCAAATTAGATTCATTAATTACTTAATTCAGAACCTTTTCCACATATATTTTATTTATTACCATTTTATTAAGTTGAATTGTGGTCATTTCGATGAGTTATAAATATTAGAATCGTCGTTCCAAAAACGTTTGTTACTTGGCTTTATGATCGGTTCCCTTGAGTATAATTATAGGAGTTCTTGTCAAATGGAAGAAAAACTCCATAAGTAGAATGAAATGGTATTAATATACTTACATACTTTTAAATAGACCCATATATCATTTTGTTTTATGATATGAGGATGATTCATTGATAAAACATTAATGATAAATGTTTGGTTTATTTTTGGTGGTTTTTCCAACCATCACAAACTAGTTTTGTTTTATTTAATTATTATGTCTATAAATTAGTTACAGAACATTAAACAAATTATAATATACATATTACAATCTCATTTAACCATAATAATGGTTTTATGACCATCCTTGAATATAACAACTGGGCCCCGGTGACAGCACAGACACACCGCCTTAATATGGTCATCGGGTCTTGGCCCGCCAGTTACCACTAGTTGCCCCATAGACACGTGGTCCCCACCCTGGAGCCCACCCACGTGCCTGAATGGGCCATACGACTAATGACAGTCCCCATAGGTCAACATGTGTTCTTTTCTGTGTGTTTTGCTCTCACTCACACACACCCTGAAAAACTTCCCATAAGGTCACCAATCCTGATCACTACTCCAAGCCATGCACGCTTAACTTTGGAGTTCTAATCGTGTAGGCTCTTGAAAAGAAAGGTAAACCTGGTTGAAATGAGTCATATCATTTATCCATTTAACCCTTTATCATTATGGGGTGTTACATTGAAGGCGGTAAAGGAAAATGAAAACTCGTCGTCCATGAAGACAGTGAATCGACACGTCACGGATGGTGTTTTCATTTTTTAGAATAAGAGTATAAGAGAAGGTGTTTAATGATGGATATTCCATTAACATGATAACATTCCAGTATATATATATATATATATATATATGATATTGGAGTTATCATGCCACTTTGGATAAAGGAGGTGAGGAGAGGATTAGAGAAGAAAAGAAATTAAAAGAGAAAGAATGATGATTCTACCTCTTGAATATTGTCTCATTGAGAACCTTTTTAAGGCACTTGGCTTTGGTCTTTTGGTGAGACCAGCAAGTCTTGAACGTGGGGAGGAGGATTGGGAAGGGAGTTAGGTAGAATTTAGACAAGCTACATGGATTTAGATGTGTAAGGATAAGGGGTGGTGAGAGGTGGTATTTATAGGGAGAGGAGATGGGTGTTTTTTATTATTTTATTCATTTGTTTATTATTTTGGCTCAAGACTATCAATAGGGTTGATTCTTATGACTAAGTACAGTAACTAGTACATGTGAGATTGAACTAATGTTTTCTTACATCATTCATGACTCAAAAATTCATGTATTTAACTTATAATGTTAAATACCGTAAATTATCGTACTTCACTATTCACAAAAAATCAACCATTTTAAAAAAATCCCAACAATTCACTATAACCATTTTTCGACATGTAGATTTCAAAAATGGAATCCATTTTTTGTAAATAATTGTTTAAATATGAGAAATTTTATTTTTAATTAAAATCACCATTTATTTGGAAAATGTTGATTTTAATATTATAACCAATTTTATGACACTTTGAAAAATTAATTACGGTCTCGTAAAATTATCTTATAATTATAATACAAAAAAAATATTAATTTATGAATATTTTTTATGGAAATAAATTTTCTTTTCAATTATTATATTAATTATGAAATTGTAAATAAACATTTATGTTTCACAAAAACACCAATACTTAATTTATCATTTTTAAAACATTTATTAACTTATTTCGTGATATAAATATATCATATTTTCACTTATGAGATACCTAAATTTTATTTATACTTTCACGAGTGAGGTTATTATTCTAATGGCCAGATTACTATCCCTAATGGTCACATTACTATTCTAATGGTCAGGTTACTATTTCATTAGTATAGATTCCTTAATTTCTATAAATACCACTTATTTCACTAGACATTTATAATGAATTTGACTTTTTAATTCTAGAATGAAATTAAAACATTCTATAAGTACCAAGGTTATTACATTTTGATAATATCACAAAAGATACCGTATTTTTATAAAAAAACTGTGTTTTTTTACTATTTGCAAAAAAAATAACTTTTTTCAGAAAATTCTCAAAATTTCACCATAAACTAATTTTGGTATGATTTCAAAAATGACGTTCATTTTATCAAATACATATTCTAAAAGATCCAAAAATTAATTATATTATTGGTACAAAAAAAGCAATAAAAATCATTTTTGAAGAAAACGTATTTTTTTGAAGAATAAAATGACTTTACTAAAAATTGTGTGATTATGTTATAAGAAATTACCAAAACATTCATATTGATTTGGAATTTTATATTTATTTCATAAATCAGTTATCCATATTCATTTCCCACTAATTTAACAGCTAGGTTATAACGATCACATTTAAATAATAAAATTTAGTTGTTTGTTTAAGCTTGATGTGGCTTATCTCATACGATATTGAGCATAATGTTTCCCTTTAAAATCTATGTTACACTGGGCCGTTCAAAATTATGCTATGGCCTCACACTCCTTCACTCATCTCCCAGTTATGTCTGGTGTAGTGGTCTTTAAGGAGGTTTTGGGATGTGAGGTTCAAGCGATAAACGATGTTCCAAGTTCGTCTTACGTGGATTTCCCTCCTTTTGTTGGGTTCCCACTGACATTGCTCTTCCTAGTGTTCATGATAGCATGGCTATGGCAAGTTGGTGTTGATGATGATGAGGTTGAGGATGTTTTTGTGATAGTTTCAATTGGTTCGCTTGTTCAACGGTTGTGGTCATTCAATTTAAATTTGTGTGATTTGTTGTGGTATGGTGATCTGTATTGATCATCAATGATGACGACTTGGGTTGTTGTTGGCTATCCTGGCAATGTTGGTCTCGTTGGCTCTAATTTCAGTAGGTCGTAGCGGTCATGGCATTTGGAAGGACGACGACATAAGTAAGTAGATGGCTCAAGGCGAAGTAATCAACTGTGTCAGGCTACAGTGATGTCATTGGGCTCGATGCATCCTGTACATGCATGCTCGGTGTTTGAATTTTGAATTTTGTGTTCAATTTGGTTGTGTAATCAAATTTTAGCTGGTATCTGATTCCTTGGTGTCAACTATGTGGGTTCCCACTTAACCCCATAAAAGTGGTTATTTAGAAAATACTATAAAAAATCGGAATAGATGGACTGCATTTTCCACCTGACAACAAGGTTACCTATTGATGAGTACATTTTCCAACAAAGGGTGAGGTTAACCATAGATTAAATCTGAGCAAGGCTCAAAGCATGTATGGTGCTTCCAAAGGAGAAATATGTGGTAAACCCAAAGGGGTTCAACATCAGGTACAGCTTGAGTACATGATTCAGTATGTTATCCTCGTGTTATGGGATGATTTATGCTATGATTAGCATGTGGTGTGTGTTTTTTCAATTATATCCACTCTCCTGGCGGCGTGGAATGAGTTATGTTTTATTTAAATCTCTATTTGTTTATCCTCCTGGTGGTGCGGGTTGAGTCGTACTATGTTTTGATTTGTGATATGCTAGTGTTTGATTATATTGCTTCACAATCATATGGTATGTATGCATATGGGGTTGGAAGATTATATCACTTGTCACAGATACCACATATGAGTGCATTGTATCACGCTCACTCATGAAAGTTGATGGTACTTGGGAAAAATCTTGTCGAGCCATTTGTACTCACCCTTTAGTTGTGCAAATTGTAGTTTCCATGTGTTCATCAATAAACATTGTTTTGGCTACGCAAGTTCTTCGTCTAGATTTTACTTCAAGTTATCATTGGAGGCCGAGGAGTCAACAAGGGAATTCATTACAATGGTCATAGACTTGTCTATGGGTTTGTGGTTGTTTATCACCTAATGGACCATTTTATTATTATTGCAATGGATGTCATGCATTACCATTACATTTCATTTAGACATAGTATTTTGTTTTTATGTTATTTACTAAGGTTGTGGGATCCAATGTGGATCTTGTGCATTTCTTTTTGCGAGTTAGTTTTGGTAATGTGTGATTTATTGCCGAGTCATGATGGATATTTTTTTTAAGAAATTTGATGTGTACTAAGTGGACTAAAATGAGAGAAAGCATTCCTTGATGATTATTGTTTTACCCTCGATACTTATCAACTTTTTTCCATAATTAAGAAACACATTGAAAATTAGTAGCAGTCTAGTTCAAGATTTTGGACGCTCTAAGTCGAGCAGTTACATGAGATGTCTCACTAAATCAAATGTCGTCATATCAAACAATAGTCTATATTGACTCCCTAATTCACCTCAATTATCAAGGTAACTAATATAACTTTTACTCAATAATAACAATCATATTAATAATGAAATCATAACGACAGTCATATCAACACATAAATGATATCATTCAATTTAAAATCAATTTAAAATATGATGAACTTGACATGCATCCAAAAACACTTTTCATTTTATTTTAAATAAAAAGACGCTCCTCAAAAGACCTGTTTTCATTCACAATCTCCCTAGCTCTCTCTCACATCTCCCTTCCCTTTCCATAATTGATTCACTCACAAACAAAACCCCTTTTGTAAAAATAATAAATATTGGTGTCTAATAACCTAGGAATTATATGTTATGTTTAGTTTTGAAAAACATATATCATTTTTATCTTCAAAAAAATCATTAAAATTATATTTAAAATGATTTGAATAATAAAAAAACAAAAAAAAATATATGATTTATCTATTATTGCGTTTTATATTTTCTTGAAAAACAAATGAAAACATTTTTTCCTTCCAAAAATCTATTTTCATTTTCATTTTTAAAAAAATATTTTTTATTCGAATAAACCATTAGATTTTTTAATATGATTTTTTTTTTCAAAAATGAAAACGCAATACGTTTTTTAAAACTAAATATAATATTAGATTTATATAAAATTTTACTTTTTCAAAAAAAAATTAAAGTTTGGAAAAACGGTCTGGATGTTATTAAAAATGAAAGCGCAAAATATGAGCCCGCACTTGGTCTTAAAAACATTTTCTTTTTCTTATTTAAAATAAAATAAAATAAATGTTAGCTAAAATTTTGAATATCAGGTGAAAACAAGAACATATGTGACTTAACCGTTCCGTGTATGTAAGAAAATGAAAGCCCTCAAATATTCCACTCATTTGACTTCATATTTTCATTTCAAATTTCATAATATTTTTAATATATCTTCAAATATATACTTAAAAAATAAAATAAAAAATTCAAAACCAAAAGCTTTTTTTATTTTCTAAAAATATATCATTTACATTTTTATTTTCTAACAAATGATTTCCATTTACATAATCTAATACAATTTCTAATGAAATTTTGGAAAATGAAAACAAAAAAAAAAAAACATTTTTCTAAATCTAATTCACACGAATTCCATATTTAGTGATATACATACATATCAAAAAAGGGCATAAAAATTTTGGGGGAAAAAAGAGTTTTTCAAGATTAAATTGACTGCATGATTCACCTGAAGATCGTCCATCAGAAGACCCAAATTTGAAAAAACAAAAGAAGCCAAAGCCACAGGCATCCTTAACTGAATCAATGGGGTTGTTTAGAGACTTTCTCCTGCTTGATCCGCTCCCTGAAGTTGGTTATGAACTCACTAGCCTTCTTGTCAACCTCATTAGATCGAGCTTTCTCAGATCTCATCTGATCCTTGAACTTCGCAATAAACTCCCCAGCCTTCTTATCTATCTCACTCATTTCACCTTCTGCACCACCCAAGTCTTCCACGGAACCAAAAGATCCATGCTTTCTTCTACCCTGATACGCATACTTGGAATCCATTTGCTTTGGCTTTTCCTTGACCTTTATCTCCTGAGGTTTATGGCCATTCTCTTTAATCACAACAGTGTCATCAAGACTTTGTTTCCTAATTCTCCTGACCGATTTGCCTTTCAATGAAGCTTTTACAGGAGCTCCAGTCTTCTTGATTGGCTTCGCATCACCGGGCTCTCCTTCTCCATTGCCAAGTAGAAGCAAATCTCCTTTTTCGCTTATACAAGCCATCTTCTGCTCTGTTCTTGAGTTCGGCAAGTCTGAGGCTATAGGGGAAGTCTTCTCTCCTTCCAGTTCTGTGGTCCAGTTTGGCAGTTCTAAAGCAGCCAAGGAAGATGACAACTGAGAACCCTTCATTTCACATAAGTCATCATTTTTCGAGTTTTCTGGTTCAAACTTCACAAGAGCATATGGAGAGATTTGTTCGGTCTCTGACTCTACCTGCCTTGAGCTCGACATTTCAGACTGTGATCCAAGCAACGCAAAATCACTTTCATCTGCTGAGTTAGCTTCAGACTTTAAAAGTTTTGGTAATTTGCATGAGTTTGAATCTTCAAGCTCTTGAAATTCAACACCTCCTTCTTGGCCCGAACTGAATGTAGCTGAAGAAGATCCTAGAAAACGAACAGGTTGCGATTCAGGTGGATCAGATGGGGATTCCATGGATAAAAAAGATTCACATTTTGAAGGGGAACTAAGCACGGTATTGGATTTGAGATTCCAATGAACAGGCAAGTGCAGTTCCACATTCTTTTGATCTAAATTTTCAAAACCCAGTTCACCAACAAGATTCTTATCATCCGAAGGAATATCCAATCCTGATGTAAGCCCAGGACAATTATTTGATCTAGGATCAACCAAACAGTCAGAAATCCCAAAACCAGGGTTTGGATAAACGCCAACATCTGCCATTTGCATTCTCTCAGCATCATCATATCTCAAATTTGAATGACTTGAAAAGGGTAAGACATTTGGTTCTGTGTACTTCTGATCCACATTTTGAAGACCCAATTCACCAACAGGCTTCCCATTCTCATAAGAATCCTCCAACTGTTGCGTAGACCCACTAACATTGGAGAATTCAGGGGTACCCCAACAATGCAAACTCATTGGCCTAGGGTTACTAAAAAAACCCGAATTTGGATGAACCGGCAAAACCATAAGCTTTGGATCAGCATTTTGAAGATCCAATTCAGGAACAAAGTTCTTGTGCACAGAAGAATGCTCCAAGTCTGTAACTGGCCAGCTACCATTAGGAGCACCCCAACAGTCAGAAATTATAGAATTTTGGTCCCTAAAAACACCCAATTCTTCCTCGTTTTCGGTTGTTTGGGTAGCCGATCTCAAATTCCAATTAACATGCACAGGTAAGGGATTAGAAACCATGCAATTCTGAACTGCATTTTGGAACCCCGGCTCAGCAGAGAAGTTGTTTTCAGAAGAACCATACATAGATCCATAATAATTAATGGGTTCAGGCCGAGGGTTCCTAAAAACACCCTGCTCTTCCCCCATTTCCATCCTCCCAGACTCAAATCTCGGATTCCAAGGACCTGGCGCAGGAAAGAAATTGGATTCCATGTACTGGTGGTGATCTGCATTTTGAAGACCCAACTCGCCGACAAGGTTCTTATTTTCAGAGACGCCTAATCTCTCCGAGGAGCTGCCATTACTGCATTGAGACATACAGAAAGAGTCTGAAACTCTCAAATTAGGGTTTCCAAATGCCGACCCTGAACGCATTCTTTTCATCCCCAAATCAGAGTCAGCCCTCACATGCTCAGAGTCACGTGACTGAATCACTTTCTTCTCGGCGTACTCGAATCGATTTCCAACGTACGGGTCTGCATCGTCTGTGCTGGGGTGATTTTCGGGCTCAACTTTGACATTTCGTCTGCTGAATATGCCGTAACACAAGGCAACGCCGACGACGAGAAGGTAAAGGAGCTCCCAGAACTTGATCAGTATGGGCTGGTTGATGAAATCGGGAGCCTTTGAAGGGAACAACGGTATAACAAAGAGAATGCAGAGCATGAATAAGGGCTTACAGAGACAGTGCGTGCAGGAATTCCGCCTGGGCGAGGACCTCCGTCGAGAATGGCCAGCGTGGGTTCTGTTGGGAGAAGCTGGATCTGCCATTGCTGTGAAATCGAGAAAAAATATTCCGATCTAAAGCCACTCATGTGATGGATATGAAAGATACGAATTATGGTTGAGTGTTGTCAATCTCCACCATGGCTTCTGTGGGGGAGAATCCAAGCCTGTCGTCGTAAAGTCCAGAGCTTTTCTTCTGATCTGAAGCGAGTCGCAAGCCAAGGAAGACGGGGAGAGATCGGAGGGACTGCGATTTGGTAAGGGCTAGTTTTGTAAATGCGGTTATTGTTTTAAATAAATATTATATTATTAAATGCAACAAATATTATTTAATTGATTTGTATATTTATAAAGAGATGGATGGGGTGATAAAGTCTATCTCCATAATTGAAAATAAAGAATAACTTCATAATGTTTTAGATTGGATCTAATGTCATTGAAATCACAAAGAATTTCGAATCTAAAAAATGTAAAACCGATCGTGGACGAAACACATCGTTGACGAAACATAATATCAAATATTCGTACGACGACAACGAAGAACAATATTGATGCAAATAAATAGAAAAAAGAAGTATAAACAATGTATAAGTGGTCAAAAGTCGTTATAATTTCATTATCATATCACTATATATAGAGTACTTGAGATTCGATCCAACGGCTGAGATTAATCCCTGCAATATCAAATCCAACGGTTGAAATTCCAAAGGTTAGAGAAACCAAACGTTTGAGTATATAATGAGTTTTGTTGGGAATTGAGGAGTTTGAAGGATCCGAACGCAGTGGAAGCGTGGCGGTTGGGAGGGCTCAACTTTGTCTTTGCCGTAATCAATGACCAATTCGGGATCAATATGACGATAAACGCTAATATCCACGAATTAAGATCAAAGATCTAGACAAAAGAAGAAAATGACGTCAGATCCTAGAGAGAGGATCTTGCGCATCACGTTTATAATTAATTTAAATAATTTATGTAGAAATTAAATACCTGGATCTTCAGCACTTTCTTCGTTGATGATGTTGATCGTCCAGAATGACTCTTTCAGATTGTCTCATTGCGCTTGCGAGGATCCAAACCAGAATCCCTCTAGCAGTTATCAACACGTGTTCTGATGACCTCCGATCGACACCACTCATTCTTCGGGTGTTAGAACGGCGAAGCGAGTGTCTTGCGTTGGTCGTTCTTGATCGTCTGTTCTTCGGTCTTGAAGAACGTCTCTCGTTCTTGAGAGGGGAGAGGAGAGGATTCGAGAGAGAAATTGTTTTGGCTCAACAATTCTCTCACCATCGGCAATTCATTTCACTAGGCGCAATGACACAATAAACGTACCGGTTTATTTAACGGCATGAGGTTTCAATTACAATATTTAATTTTGTAACATCAATTAAATACATTCATAACTTTAGAGAAAACTCATGCTACATAATAACAATAACAACACCATTATTCGTGGTGCACCAACTTGCGCAAAATGGAATCATAAATGAAATCTCATGCCACATAATAATAACAACATTATTATTATTTTGTCTTGTTCCAACTAGTTAAATAATTATTTACCGTCTTACAAATAATTATTTTACTACCGGACTGGCATTGGTCCGCTTGAACTCTACTTACATTTATTGAACACCCGAATAAATAAATAAATAATTTATTCTCTTAAATAAATATTTTATTTACAAACTAGTAAATAAATATTTATTAAATATTCAATAAAATAAATAAATATATTTTATTTAATTTATGCGATCATTTTAACTTGAATAAAATTATTCTACGGTCTTGAGAATAATATTTATTCCATTAAATAAATTCAAATAGAATTTAATCGAGATCACAAGAAACACTTAGTGTGTAACCCTTTAAGATTCTTTCTCGTTGGCATTAAGTGAGTTTGCCTAAAGTCCAAGAGTACTGTCTAGCAACGGGTCAAGACAACCAAGAGAAAGAGCTTAAAGTCACAACGACGACATCCACATATGAACGCTCACTGTGTAATATAATCTCTTTGCCTCAATATCTCATCAAACAGGTTTCATGATAGTGTCATCAATTTGTTTGCTTGATACGTCTTTTTTTGACTACTTGAAATAAACTCGTCATTACACTATGACCATGGAATTTAGGGCAACAGTTCTATTTCAATCAAAGGATCGAGATGCCAACTTCTATAAATGGAAGGGACAAATCTTTCCTTGACTTATCCATTAATAACATGTCACTAGTGACACACCCAATGTACCCTACTTCCCACCAACATATGGCGTGACAATTTTCATCAGTAAATCAAAGTGCGCAAGTCATGACATGTATTAATGATAATCTTAAAGTCTAAGGACCATTACACACGCTCGCAGGTAGGAATATCCGATGACACCAAAACATGTGAAATTCCTATAGGCGGGTCTATTCTCATAACCTCCCGTCATAGAGATTACCAAGTGTGGACTTCATGAGAAGAAGTCTCATCTGCTTACGAGTACTTGCACCTAACGGTCTGTATACCATGTGTCCCATCATAATATTCCATCCAACCGTAGAGCTATATTTAAGAATATTGTCATAGTACTTCAAGGATCTCATCATAGCAGGGATCTGTAATGACCTTATCAATGCGACAAATACTCTAGGACATTATTACATCATAGTCATGCAGAACAATGAACAATATGTAATAAGATGTTTAATATTTAAATACATTAAATATTCATATAATCAAAGTACAAACAGTTGGTTATAGGACACCAACTCTAACAAACTCCCACTTGGACTAGAGCCAACTATCTAAGACTTTCAGTCCGCTAGACCTCACATGGTGATTGTGTTTCTACTGAGTCAATGCTTTAGTCAAGGGGTCCACCACGTTGTCTTTTATACAAATGTTGCTCACTACAACTTCACCTTTCTGAAAAAAAATCCCTCAAGAGATGATACTTCCAAAGTATGTGCTTTGTCCGCTGATGTAACCTTGGCACTTTTGCGAGAGCCACCACTACAATATTATCACAATAGAGTGTGATGAGATCTTTACTACTAAGTACCACATCCAACTCTTGGATGAAGCTTCACATCCAAACTGCTTCTTTATCTACCTCAGAAGCTATGATATACTCAGACTCTGCTGTAGAATCCATGACCACACTCTGCTTTGAGCTCTTCTAGCTCACAACACCTCTATTAAAAGTGAAGATGTATGACATCTGTGACTTCATGTCATCCTAGTCAGTCTGAAAACTAGTATCTGCATATGCTCTAATGACTAGTTCTTCATATCCTCCATAAACCAGGAACATATCCTTGGTACGCCTCAAATACTTAAGGATAGTCTTGACTACCATCCAATGGCGGTCACTTGGGTAATCTTGATATCTTCCCACCGCACTTAACACATTGCTGACATCTAGCATAGTACATAGCATGCCATACATGAATGACCCAATCGTTGATGTGTATGGAGTCCTTGCCATTCTCTCTCTTTCCTCATGCGTTTGAGGAAACATTTTCTTGGAAAGATGAATTCCATGTGACACTGGCAACAATCCCCTCTTGGATTGTTCCATACTGAATCTCTTCAGTATCTTGTCAATGTATATACTTTAACTTAGACCCAACAATCTCTTGGATCTATCATGATGGATCTTGATCCCAAGACTATATGATACCCTGCCTAAGTGCTTTATAGAGAAGCATTGATTCAACCATACCTTAATAGACTGTAAGACTGGTATCTCGTTTCCAATAAGTAATATGTCATCAATATATACTATTAGGAAAATGACTACACTCCCACTAAACCTTTTATAGATACAAGGTTCACATTCATTCTTTATAAAACCAAATTCCATTATGACTTCATCAAAACAAATGTCCCATGACCTGGATGCTTGTTTTAATCCATAAATGGATTTATGCAACTTGCATATCTTATTGGCATCCTTTGGAGTCACAAACCCTTCAAGTTGTGTCATGTAGACATCTTCATGAAGGTTCCCATTAAGGAAGGCTGTTTTGACATCCATTTTACAAACTTCATAGTCATGGTAAGAAACAATGAACAATAGAATTCTTATGGATTTTAGCATCACAACTGGTGAAAAGGTTTCATCGTAGTCAATGCATTAATGCTGTTTAAACCCTTTTTCAACCATTCATGCCTTATAGGTATTGAATTTTCTTTCCATGTCCAGTTTCTCCTTGAATAACCATTTTCAACCAACAAACTTTACATCAACTAGAGGATCTACCAAAATCCAAACTTAGTTTTGGTACATGGAATCCATTTCAGAATTCATGGATTCCTCCCACTTGGAAACATCTGTGCCACTTACTACTTTCTTGTAGGTTAGAGGACCATTATTATCAACTAATAATGAGTCTCCATCCTAGATAACTATAAAAGTGTATCGTTTCAGTTCTCTAACCTCTCTTGTACTCCTATGCAGTACTTGTGTCTCTGGAACAAATATTTCTTCCACAGGGCTTTGTGGAATCTTCTCTTGTACCAACTCTTGTGTACCTTGAGCCTCAGCTTCATCGAAGTCTATCTCGCTCCCACTATCTCTTTTGGATATGTGATTCCTCTCAAGGAATATTACATGTCTTTTCATTATAATCTTTTTTTCTAAGGGGTCATATAGGTAATATCCCCTTGTTTCCTTAGGGTATCCTATAAAGGTACACCTTGTACCTCGAGGTGCAAGTTTGTTACCTGAAGAGGCCTTAACAAACGCTTCGCTACCCCAAGCATGTAAATTTGATAACATGACTTTTCTTACACTTCAAATATCATATGGAATACCATTTATCGATTTAATTGGTACTTGGTTTAGTATGTGTGCCGCTATTTGTAATTCATATACCCAAAAGGATAATGGAAGACTTGCATGATTCATCATTGATCACACCATGTACAAAAAGGTGCGGTTCCTCCTTTCCCTTACACCATTCAACTGAGGCGTGTAAGGAGGAGTGAGTTGGGATAGGATCCCAAACTCCCATAAGTAATCAATGAAGTCTTGATTAAGATACTCTCCACCCCGGTCTGAGTAGAGTTTCTTAATATTCTTACCAAGCTGGTTCTCAACTTCATTATTTTATTCCTTGAACTTATCAAAAGAATCTGACTTATACCTCATTAAGTAGATATATCCATATCTACTAAAATCATCAATAAAAGTTATGAAGTATGAGGATCCACCCATTACTTCAACTGGAAATGGTCCACACACATCGGTATGAACCAATTCAAGAATCTATTTGGCCCTTTCACCTTTCCCACTAAATGGGGCTTTGTTCATTTTACCTTATAAAGACGCATGACATACACCAAGTGGTTTTAGTTTGAAAGAATCTAAACATCCATCTTGATGTAACTTTATCAGGAATTTCTTATTTACATGACCAATCCGGTGATTCCAAATTTGGGTGTGGTATGAGTCATGTAAAATATCTTTGTTATCGATTGTCATTACTTGATTTGTGTAATCCAACATGTAAAGACCGTTATATAAATGTTCCCTACCAAAAAAATGCTATCTTTGTAAAATAAGGAACATTCATTTCCGAACTTGAAAATAAATCCATCTATATCTATTCTAGATACAAAAATAATGTTTTTGGTCATATAAGACACATAATAACAACCCTTTAATACCAAGATCATACCCATCGACAATGTGAGGTGGTAGTCCCCGACAACTACAACAACAAGTCTAGCTCTGTTTCCTGCTCATAAATCTACCTCCCCTCGATCAATTTTCCGGAATCTACTTGGTTCCTGTATTTGAATACATATGTGAGAACCATAAGTTTTATCCAATACCCAAATTTCAAAAATAGATAAATTTCACTTGATAAAAAACGCACCTGAAACTTCCCCTTTCTTCTTTAGCTGGGTGAAGTTTTTCATCCAGTGGCCCTTCTTGCCACATACGAAACAAACAACTTCATGTTCCCTTGCCTCCCCTTGATATTCCTTTTCTTAGAAGGGTGTGAAGAAGCTTTGAGCTTAAATATCTTCACCTTACCTTTCCTCTTATTCACCATAATGACAGAAGGCTTGTCACGCTTCATATCTTTGTCCACTTGGCGAATGAGGATAAGAAGATCAGATAGAGACTTCTCAATATTGTTTATATTGAAATTAACAACAAAACTGGAGAATATTTGAGGGAGTGATGCGATAATAAGAAAAGTACCCAGTTCTTCGGGAAGTTTAAACCATAGAACCTCTAGGCGCTCAATGTATCCAATGATATTGACTACGTGATACCCAGTTGGGGAACCCTCTCTAAGCTTACTCTGAAAGAGTGCCTTGGATATCTCAAACCTTTCCTATCTTGCTTTATCTTGGTAAAGAACATGAAGGTGCTCAAGCATGATATACACATCCATGTTTTCATGAGACTTCACGAGTTCACTAGACATTGATGAAATCATAAAACATTTAATGTCAACCGCATCATTCATATGTTTCTCGTAGACCAGGAACTCCTCATAACTCACCTCTTTGTCATGAGGATTAGGTAATGCTGACTCCAGCACGTAAGACTTCTATTCATGGTGTAGAATAACTCGAAGGCATCTAAACCATTCCTGGAAGTTACTGTTGGTGAGGATGTTGTATCTATCTAGAACTGATCGCAGGGATAGTGTGGTTGAGATTTTCATTTTATTATATAATTAAAATAGAATATTAATATTACTTTATTGATTAAATTTTATGAGAAATAATAAATTAATTTTATTGAGTCTCCCACTATTTTATCAAGTCCCAATGACCATCACCATTAAACTCAAAATGTCTAGTTTCTTGGAAATTCTAGTGCCAAGGATCCATATTCCCCTTCTCATAACCCCAAAAGGGTTGGTCAAGCAATTTTAAGGTATTTATGTAGGCAGTTCTTCTCCAACTATGGGCTTGTATCTCCTTGATCTGTTGAGTGGACTCCCAAATCCTGAAATCCTGACTTGGATTTCCTCAACACTTACCTCCAATATCACACAAAGTCTAGAAAGGGATACCCCCCTTGATGTAATATGGTTAAATAAACCTGAAAATTTCATAAGGGACTCCTGTATAAAAGTAATTGTCCCAACAAGAGTTGATCAAACACATAGTTTTATTGAGTCTTTCCCTTAATCAAGTAATGGAAGTATTAGTTAGACTTAATATTTTATTGAGGAATTATTATCTCTTATTCATAAATTGCTTATTATCTTTATCAAATTCTTGTTAATATTAAGTGAAACTTACTTAAGTGATTAACCATGTACTAATAATATTTACGCATAAGCCTAGTTTATTTTAGTTCCATCTTGCATGCTTGTTTAATTCATTAATTATGTAATCGCGGAAACACATCCATAACGATAAACCATGCAACTAATAGAAATAAATAAAGTAGAGGGAATGATCATGAGATTTTATAATGGTTAGTTTATCTAGTGGTTGATATACTAACCCTGACCTAGAGGAGAAACACCTTGAGCCTTTTGGGTTTGTGTTTACAGCTTTCCACCTGTCCACCTTTGTATCTCATGGGATTAGTTTCATCTCAGCTCCAACTTGAACTGCCTGCACTAGCTTGAGAGCTCCATCCATTACATATGCTTTTTAACTCACATGTAGGTGAGGGGTAGAAAGGGGTTTTACATAAAAGAAACTATGGGCATGCATAACCTACATATTAATGAGGAGAGATACCTCACAGACCAACAATTTAATTTAAAAAATAAATTAAAATAAACCAATCACATACAAAGGTCTAGTCAAGCTCATGATCATCCACATACATGAAACAAATTATGCCATTAATAAAACTAGCATTCAATTCTTTAATCGTTCTCATTAAGATAAATCAGGTTCGAATTGATTAATTATTATCTTTAATTAATCAATCCTTCTATCTTAATTCCTCTTCTGAATTTCCTTGAGATTATCATCCTTGTATATAAATGTACCTTGGAGGTAACCTGGTGAATACCTATTCGAATCTAACGAACATGTATTATATTCGTATACTGTTTTACTCTTCTGACATATGGCATACATGATGCTTCAATGCATAGAGTAACAACCTGTAGTATGATTTATACATGATAAGTAGTTCCGAAAATTACACAAACATTAAATTTTTAACATTTTGTAATATGGTAAAGTACACAGTGTGTAGTTCCGACTACATGACATGTACTACCTTCACTGTCTTTCCTGAAGTACACAACTAGGGACTCAGCATGTGAGGAGTACTTCAGATATTTTGAAGTATATGACATGTACAATGGGATACATGCCATTTTGTCTTCGAGTTACATGGTTATCGGTCAGATCAATCTATGCACGAGATACACGGATTGGCCCCTGACCCAAAGGGACTACATGCTGTGTCCAATGGGCCACATGATTTGTAATCTGGTAAGCATGTGTCTATTTGTCATGGTCAACACGTGGTGTAAAAATTAATTACACCATGTGAAATAAATGCACACGACTTGAGTAATTTCCAAATTACTCCCGATGCGCTAAACACAACTACACAGTGTGTAGTCCGGATTACACTACGTATATGGTAGAGAACATGACGTGTAAGTCTGAACACACGGTGTGTACTTTCGTGTCACTTGGACAGAATTTTCGGCACCTCTTGATGAGTTCCTCTCTTTAATTAATCCAAAAATTATTTTTTTCTGTTAGATCTACGAGAAATGAAAGAGAAAGAACAATCCTCGAAACCCATATTACAAGAACAATTAACCTTGAATTGAAAAACTAAATTATTAAATTGTAAATCATCAACAAATTATTTAAATAATTATAAATGATAATGAACCTACCTCTGATGCCACTTGAATGATCTGAATGCAGCATAAGTGTGGTGGTTGGGAGGACCCAACTTTTCCTTTGTCGTAACAAATGAACAATCCGAGATCAATATGATGGTAAACGCCAGTATCCATGGATTAAGATCAAATATCTAGACAAAAGAAGAAAATGGCACTAGATCCTAGAGAGAGGATCTCGCGTATCATGTTTATAATTAATTTAAATAATTTTTTTAGAAATTAAATACATGGATCTTTATTACTTTCTTAGTTGATGATGTTGATTATATAGAATGACCCTTCCATATTGTCACATTTCACTTATGATGATTCAAACTAGAATCCCTCTAGCGGTTATCCACACATGTTCTGATGGCCTCCGATTGACACCACTCGTTCTACGGGTGCTAGCTCGGTGAAGCGAGTGTCTTGCGTCGGTCGTTCTTGATCACCTGTTCTTAGGTCTTGAAGAACGTATCTCTTTCTTGAGAGGGGAGAGGTGAGGATTCAAGAGAGAAATTATTTTGGCTCAACAATTCTCTCACCACTAACAATTAGATTCACTAGGTGTAATGGCATAATAAACATAACATGGGGTTTTAGTTACAATATTTAATTGTGTAGTAACAGTTAAATACATTCATAAACTTAGAGAAAACCCAGGATACATAATAACAATAACAACACCATTATTTTTGGTGCACCAACTTACACCAAACAGAATCATCTTACAAATAATTATTTTACTACCAGACCAGCCTTGGTCTGCTCGAACTCCACTTCCATTTATTGAACAGCTGAATAAATAAATAAATAATTTATTATCTTAAATAAATATTTTATTTACAAACTAGTAAATAAATATTTATTAAATGTTCAATAAAATAAATAAATAAATTTTATTTAATGTATGAAAACATTTTAACTTGAATAAAATTATTCCATGTTCTTGAGAATAATATTTATTCCATTAATTAAATTCAAATATAATTTAATCGAGACCATAAGAAACACTTAGTGTGTGACCATCAAGGATTATTTCTCATTGGTATTAGGTAGGCTTGCCTAAAGTATAAGAGTGCCATCTAGAAACGAGTCAAGGCACCCAATAGAAATAACTTGAAGTGGAAACAATGACATCCACATACGAATACTCACTGTGTAATATAATTCCTTTGTCTCAATATCTCATCAAGAAAGTTTCATGATAGTGTCACCAACTTGTTTTCTTGATAAATATTTCTTTAACTACCTGAAATAAACTCGTCGTTACACCATGGACATGGGATTTAGGGTGATGTTTCTATTTCAATAAAAGGGAAGATATATCAACTTCCATAAATAGAAGAGAAAAAACCTTTTTTGACTTATCCATTAATAACATGTCACTCGTGACGCACCCAATACACACTACTTCCCGCCAACATATGGCGTGATGGTTTTAGTTAGTAAATAAAAGTGTGTGAGTCATGACATGCATTAATGATAATATTAAAGTATAAGGAAAATTGCACATTCTTGCATATAAGAATATTTGATGATACCAAAACATGAAGAATTCTTACAGGTAGGCCTGTTCTCATAACCTCCTGTCTTTGAGATCACTAAGTGCGAACTTCATGAGAAGAAGTATCATCTGCTTACGAGTACTTGCACCTAAAAATATGTATATTATGTGTCCCATTATAGTATGTCATCCAACCTTAGAACTATATTTAAGAATATTTTCATAGCACTTTAAGGTTCTCATCATAGTGGGGAACTTCTATGACCTTGTCAATGTGAAAAATACTCTAGGAAATTTTTAAATCATAGTCATGCAGAACAATGAAAAATATGTAATAAGATGTTTAATATTTAAATAAATTAAATATTCATGTAATCAAAGTACAAATAGTTGGTTCTAGGACACCAACTCTAACAAACTCACACTTGGACTAGAGCCAACTGCCTACGACTTTCAGTCTGATAGACCTCACATGATGATCATATTTTTTCCGAGTCAAGGCTTTAGTCAAGGGGTCCGCCATGTTGTCTTTTGTAGAAATGATGCTCACTAAAACTACACCTCTCTGAGAAAAATCCCTCAAGAGATGATACTTCTGAAGTATGTTCTTTGTCCGCTGATGTGACCTTGGATCTTTTGCGAGAGCCACCGCTACAGTATTATCACAATAGAGTGTGATGAGATATTTATTACTAGGTACCACATCCAGCTCTTGGACGAAGCTTCATATCCAAACTGCTTCTTTAGCTTCCTCAGAAGCTGTGATATACTCGGAATCTACTGTAGAATCCATGACCACACTCTTTCTTTAAGATATTCCAGCTCACAACACCTCTATTCAAAGTGAATATGTACCCCGTATGTGACTTCATGTCATCATGATCAGTCTAGAAACTAGAATCTATATATGCTATGATGACAAGGTGTGGTTCCTCCTTTCCATTACACCATTCAACTGAGGCGTGTAAGGAGGAGTGAGTTGGGATAGGATCCCAAACTCCCATAAGTAATCAATGAAGTCTTGATTAAGATACTCTCCACCCCGATCTGAGTAGAGTTTCTTAATATTCTTACCAAGATGGTTCTCAAATTCATTATTTTATTCCTTGAACTTATCAAAAGAATCTGACTTATACCTCATTAAGTAGATATATCAATATCTACTAAAATCATCAATAAAAGTTATGAAGTATGAGGATACACCCCTTAATTCAACTAGAAATGGTCCACACACATCGGTATGAACCAATTCAAGAATCTCTTTGGCCCTTTCACCTTTCCCACTAAATAGGGATTTGGTCATTTTACCTTGTAAAGACGCATGACATATACCAAGTGGTTTTAGTTCGAAAGAATCTAAACATCCATCTTGATGTAACTTTATCAGGCATTTCTTGTTTACATGACCAATCCAGTGATTCCAAATTTGGGTGTGGTATGAGTCATGTAAAATATCTTTGTTATCGATTTTCATTACTCGATTTGTGTAATCCAACATGTAAAGACCGTTATATAAATGTTCCCTACCAAAACAAATGCTATATTTGTAAAATAAGGAACATTCATTTCCGAACTTGAAAATAAATCCATCTATATCTATTCTGGATACAAAAATAATTTTTTTGGTCATAGAAGGCACATAATAACAACCCTTTAATACCAAGATCATACCCATCGACAATGCGAGGTGGTAGTCCCCAACAGCTACAACAACAAGTCTAGCTCTATTGGATGCTCATAGATCTACCTCCCCTCAGTCAATTTTCCAGAATCTACTTGGTTCCTGTATTTGAATACATATGAAATCACCAAAAGTTTTATCCAATACCCAATTTTCAAAAATAGATAAATTTCACTTGATAAAAAACAAACCTGAAACTTCCCCTTGGTTCTTTAGCTGGGTGCAGTTTTTCCTCCAGTGGCCCTTCTTACCACATACGAAACAAACAACTTTATGTTCCCTTGCCTCCCCTTGATATTCCATTTCTTAGAAGGGTGTGAAGAAGCTTTGAGCTTAAATCTATTCACATGACCTTTCCTCTTATTCACCATAAGGACAGAAGGCTTGTCAGGCTTCATATCTTTGTCCACTTGGTGAATGAGGATAATAAGTTCAGATAGAGACTTCTCAATATTGTTCATATTGAAATTAACAACAAAACTGGAGAATATCTGAAGGAGTGATGCGAGAATGAGAACAGTACCCAGTTCTTCGGGAAGTTTAAATCCTAGAACCTCTAGGCGCTCAATGTAGCCAATGATATTGACTACGTGATACCTAGTTGGGGAACCCTCTCTAAGCTTACTCTGAAAGAGTGCCTTGGATATCTCAAACCTTTCCTATCTTTCTTTATCTTGGTAAAGACCACGAAGGTGCTCAAGAAATCTATACACATCCATGTTTTCATGAGACTTCACGAGTTCACTAGACATTGATGAAATCATAAAACATTGAACGTAAACCGCATCATTCATATGTTTCTCACAGACCAAGAACTCCTCATAACTCACCTCTTTGTCATGAGGATTAGGTAATGCTGACTCCAGAACGCAATACTTCTATTCATGGTGTAGAATAACCCGAAGGCATCTAAACCATTCCTGGAAGTTACTGTTGGTGAGGATGTTGTCTTTATCTAGAACTGATCGCAGGGATAGTGTGGTTGAGATTTTCATTTTATTATATAATTAAAATAGAATATTAATAGTACTTTATTGATTACATTTTATGAGAAATAATAAATTAATTTTATTGAGTCTCCCACTATTTTATCAAGTCCCAATGACCATCACCATTAAACTCAGAATGTATAGTTTCTTGGAAATTCTAGTGCCAATGATCCATATTCCCCTTCGCATAACCCAAAAAAGGGTTGGTCAAGCTATTTGAAGGTATTTAGGTAGGCAGTTCTTTTCCAACTATGGGCTTGCATCTCTTTGATCTGTTGAGTGGACTCCCCAATCCTGAAATCCTGACTTGGATTTCCTCAACACCTACCTCCAATATTACACAAAGTCTATAAAGGGCTACTCCCCTTGATGTAATATGGTTAAATCAACCTGAAACTTTCATAAGGGACTCCTGTATAAAAGTAAGTTTCCCAACAAGAGTTGGTCAAACACATAGTTTTATTGAGTCTTTCCCTTAATCAAGTAATGGAAGTATTAGTTAGACTTAATATTTTATTGAGGAATTTTTATCTCTTATTCATAAATTGCTTATTATCTCTATCAAATTCTTGTTAATATTAATTGAAACTTACTTAAGTGATTAACCATGTACTAATAATATTTATGCATAAGCCTAGTTTATTTTAGTTCCATCTTGCATGCTTGTTTAATTCATTAATTATGTAATCGTAAAAACTCATCCATAACGATAAACCATGAAACTAATAGAAATAAAATAAAGTATAGGGAATTATCATGAGATTTTATAATGGTTAGATTATCTAGAAGTTGATAAACTAACCCCGACCTAGAGGAGAAACACCTTGAACCTTTTGGGTTTGTGTTTACAGCTTTCCACCTGTCCACCTTTGTATCTCATGGGATTGGTTTCATCTCAACTCCAGCTTGAACTACCTCCACTAGCTTGAGAGCTCCATCCATTACATATGCTTTTTAAATCACATGTAGGTGAGGGGTAGAAAGGGGTTTTACATAAAAGAAACTATGTTCATGCAGAACCTACATATTAATGGGGATAGATACCTCACATACCAATAATTTAATTTAACAAATAAATTAAAATAAACCAATCACATACAAAGGTCTGATCTAGCTCATGATCATCCACATACATGAAACAAATTACGCCATTAATAAAACTAGCATTCAATTCTTTAGTCATTCTCATGAAGATAAATCAGGTTTGAATTGATTAATTATTATCTTTAATTAATCAATCCTTTTATCTTAATTCCTCTTCTGAATTTCCTTGAGATTCTCATCCTTGTATATAAATGGGGCTTTGGTCATTTTGCCTTGTAAACACACATGACATACACCAAGTGGTTTTAGTTTGAAAGAATCTAAATATGAATCTTGATGTAACTTTGTCAGGCATTTCTTGTTTACATGACCTAGCTGGTGATGCCAAAGTTGGGTGTTGTATGAGTCATGTAAAGTATTTTGGTTATCAATTGCCATTACTTGGTTTTTGTAATCCAACACGTAAAGACCGTTGTATAAATGTGCCCTGCCAAAACAAATGCTATATTTGTAAAAGAAGAAATATTCATTTTTGAACTTAAAAAAAATACATCTATATCTTGCATATATACAAAAATAATGTTTTTGGTCAAATAAGGAACAATATAACAACCCTTTAACACCAAGATCATTCTCATCGACAACATGAGGTGCTAGTCCCTGACAGCTACAACAACAAGTCTAACTCCGTTGGCTGATCGTAGATCTAACTCCCCTCAGTCAATTTTCTTGAATCTACTTGGTTTCTATATTTGAATAAATATGTGAGAACCACAAGCTGTATCCAATACCCAATTTTTAGAAATAGATAAATTTCAATCAATAAGAAATGCATTTGAAGCTTCCCCTTTCTTCTTTGGCTGGGTGCAGTTTTTCTTCCGATGGCCCTTCTTTCCACATGCGAAACAAACAACTTCCTATTCCCTTGCCTCCCCATGGATCTTCCTTTTCTTGGAAGGGCATGAAGAAGCTTTGGGCTTAAATCTCTTTTCCTTACCTTTCCTCTTATTCACTATAAGGACAGAAGGCTTGTCACACTTCATATATTTGTCTACTTGGAGAATGAGGATAAGAAAATCAAATAGAGAATTATCAATGTTATTTATATTGAAATTAACAACAAAACTAGAGAATATCTGAGGAAGTGATGCAAGAATGAGATCAGTACTGAGTTCTTCAGGGAGTTTAAATCCTAGAACCACTAGGCACTCAATGTATCCAATGAGCTTGACTACATGAGGCTCGAATGGGGCACCCTCTCCAAGATTACTCTGAAAGGGTTCCTTAAATATCTCAAACCTTTCCTATCTTTCTCTTTCCTGGTAAATACCATGGAGGTGCTCGAGCATGCTATACACATCCATGTTTTCATGAGACTTCATGAGTTCACTAGACATTGATGAAAGCATCAAACATTGAACATTGACCAAGTCATTCATATGTTTCTCATAGACCAAAAAATACTCATCACTTGGCTCTTTGGCATGAAGATTAGGTAATACTGACTCTAGTATGTAAGAATTATGTTCATGGCATAGAACAACCTGAAGGCATCTAAACCATTCCAGGAGGTTACTATCGGTGATGATGTTGTTTTTATCTAGAATTGATCGTAGGGATAGTGTGGTTGAGCTTGTCATTTTATTCTAAAATTAAAATATCATATTATTAGTTCTTTCTTGATTATATTTTATAAAAAATAATAAATTAATTTTATTAAGTCTCCCACTATTTTATCAAATCCCAATGGCCCTCACCATTGAACTCGGAATGTCTAGTTACTTGGACATTCTAGTGTAAAGGATCCATATTCCCCTTCGAATAACCCTAACAAGGGTTGGTCAATCTATTTGAAGGTATTTAGGTAGGCAATTATTTTCCAACTATGGGCTTGTAGCTCCTTGATCCATTGAGTGGACTCCCCAATCTTGAAATCCTAACTTGGATTTCCTCAACACTTGCCTCCAATATTACACCAAGTATAGAAAGAGGTACTCCTCTTGATGTAATATGGTTAATTCAACATGAAACTTTTATAAGGTATTCTTATATAAAAGTAAGTGTCACAACAAGGGTTAGTCAAACACATATTTTTATTGATTCTTTCCCTTAATCAAGTAACATAAGGCTTAGTCTGACATAATATTTTATTGAGAGATTTTTATCTCTTATGCATAAATTACTTATTATCTTTATCAAATGATTTTTAATATTAAGTGGAACTTACTTAAGTGATTAACCACACCTTGATAACATTTATTCATAAGGATGGTTTATTTTAGTTCTATCTTGCATGATTTTTTAATTCATTAATTATGTGATTGTGACAACACATTCATAATGATAAACCATGCAACTGACATAAATAAAATGAAGTAAAGGGCATGATCATGAGCTTTTATAATGGTTATTTTATCAAGAAGTTGATAAAATAACCCTGACCTAGGGGAGAAACACCTTGAAATTTCTGGGTTCATGTTTACAGCTTTCCACCTATCCACCTTTATATCTCCTAGGATTAGTTTTGTCTCAGCTCTAGCTTGAACCGACTCCACTAGCTTGGGAGCTCCATCCATTACATATTATTTTTAACTCACACGCGGGTGAGGAGTAAAAAGGGGGTTTACATAAAAGAAACCATGAACACACATGCCCTACATATTAATTAGGAGATATGGCTCACATGCCAACAATTTAATTTAAAAAATAAATTAAAAGAAACCAATCACATACAATGGTCTGGTCTAGCTCATGATCATCCACATACATGCAATGAATTACACAATTAATAAAACTAGAATTCAAATATTTAATCATTATCATTAAGATAAATCACGTTCGAATCAATTAATTATTATATTTAATTAATCAATCCTTTTATCTTAATTACTTTTATAAATTTCGTTGAGATTCTCATCCTTGTACATAAATGTACCTTGAAGGTAACCTGGTGAATACCTGTTCGAATCTACCCAACATGTATTATATTCGTATACTGTTTTACTCTTTTAAAATATGGAATACATGATGCTTTAATGCATAGAGTAACAACCTGTAGTACGATTTATACATGATAAGTAGTTTTGAATATTACACAAACATTAAAGTTTTAACTTTGTGTATTTTTTTAAAGTACACGACATGTAGTTCTGACTAAACAACATGTACTACCTTCACCACATTTCCCAAAGTACATTCCTAGGGACTCGGCATACGAGGCATACTTCAGATATTTTAGAGTACACAGTTTGTATAGTGGGCTACACACTGTGTTGTCTCCATGTTACACGGTTACTGGTTGGCTCAATCCGTGTATGGGATACACAGATTGACCCATGACCTGAAGGGACTACATGCCATGTCCAGTGGGACACACAACGTGTAATTTGGTAATCATGTGCCTATATGTCCTGGTCAACACGTAGTGTAAAATTAATTACACTGCATGCAATAAATGCACATGGCTTGAGTAATTTCTGAATTACTCCTGATGCACTGAACACGACTACGCTGTGTGTAGTCCGGATTGCACGAAGTGTATGGAAGTGAACACAATGTGAAAGTCCGAACACATGGTGTGTACTTTCTTGTCACCTGGATAGAATCATCGGTGCCTCCTGATGAGTTCCTTTCTTGAATTTTAATCCAAAAATTATTCGTGTAAGGTCCTAGCCTTAAAAATTATATAATATTGAGTTAAGTCAAGAATTAACATTGAATATCTTTTCAGGTTTAGAGTTTTAGATAATTAGGCCATACTATTACATAATATACCCAAACATTACATGTGGATAGTTACACTTAGTATCCACTTTTTCTACCAAAGGAAAAACTTTAAACAAAACATGATTTCTTTTTCTTGATAAAAATATTCTTAACTTCTTCCCTTCTTTTACCCATCCTTATACCCTGTGGAAAACATTTCAAAAACTTGGGATACACATAAAAATCTCATTAAGGAATATAAAATAATGAATAAAACCATTAGTCCATGAATATTTAAAACCCATGATTTTTTTTCACAAAATAATACTTTTCATCCATAAGAAATAAATTACTTAGCTTACATCATGTAATCATAAGATTCCTACAAAACTTCATAGAAATCATAAAACATAAAGGTAACTTGTGGAATCCATATCATACATACATTGTAGCTTTCATAGCTACATAGGGAGTAACCTTCATAGTTATGTTTGGAATACACATCACAGTATATTCCATAAATCTCTTAGGATAAACCTTAACGTTTACCTCTGTCATGTTACCCAATGTATTGGAGAGCTATCACGGGCTCACCTACCCTAGGTTTATCATGGAACCACCTGTATTTGGTTTATCACGTAACGAACCATAAAATTTCCAAGTACCATTAAATAATCATAACACATTAAATATTAAAATTATCAATATTTCACTTATTAGTCACAATAAATCAATTCAAGATATTAAAATATTCAATCCATTTCCAAAACCATTTAAAACATTTAATAAAGATATTTTTGAATCAAAGTGTACCATACCGCTTTGAAACTTTTAAAATAAAGTCGAGAATTAGAATTTAAAAACATATATGTCCATATAAATAAATATTTTAAACCATTTTGAAAACATGGACATTAATGAGAAATATTTAGAAGAATAAATCTTTAAAACATTCAAAACAATGTTTTAGTTAAAGAGTCTTGTACCACTTGAGAAACAGTTGAATAAAAATAATTAAATAATAACATTAAAAAAAAACATTAAATATCATGAGAGTATAATAATTCATGATATAACATGTCAAAAGGGTTCTTATATACACCTTAAAGGATAAATAAGGTACACAATATCAAGATATGCCTCAATGAAAGGAGATTGATATGAAACCCCTTACAAAGATTGTATCATTAGATTAAGGATAAATCATTGACATAATTATGTGAAAAAAAATATAAATACACCCAATATAAGTGGATATTCAATTTAAAACAATCTAAATTCATTCACACATGTTTTTGGAAAAACAAAACCAATGACATTGATATTTAACTCAATGAATATAAATTGAGTTAAGATTTCCATCAAAAAGTTCATATAAATGACGTAAGAGTTTATCAATGGGGTGATTATGTGTAGCAACAGTATACACAGACAAAGGGAATTGGAAATTACAACATAAAAAAATAAACAGTGATTCCACACATAATCTTAGCATAATATAATCAATGAATAATGCGTAAAACCCAATGAGTGGAAATTGAGTTTAGAAATTCCCTTACAAAGATCATTTTGTAAATAAAGTAGATATAGTATGCATATTCACTATAAATACACACAAATCAAGTATAAATACAAGATAGGGTATCAAAATTTAATTATAACATAATCATAGCACAACATAATCAATAAGTATAAGATTAACCCAAAGAATGAAAATTGGGTTAAAAAGTTCTCTTACCTTGAGTCCGACTTGTCTCGTTCGTTCTTTAATTTCCTGCATAATAAAATTAGTATAATTTAAACTTTCTTGATAAATTTTTTAAATTTTATTATTCCTTTTATATAACTTATTACCATGTTATAAAAATTACATAATTATTTAAGTTCATATTGGTTGTTTTGTCGATATTCAGTACTTGAGTCGAAAATGAACTTGTTTGATGTAAATTTTCCATGTGGTCAAAAGTGCATCATCTCTAGAATATCATATATTTCCATAATATATATATTTATAATAGTCTATAGCATTTGGAGATAATAAATTAAATGCATCGTTCATGGAGACGATAGGCCGTACGTACGCATAAACGCTACTTTCATTTCATTGTCATATTAAAGGAATAAAAAACAAATAATACATAGGTATATTATAATTCTAGTATAATATATATGTTATATATGTTATATAAGTTCATTAATTCCATTCTTTATATGTTCCATGTATGGCATGCAGGGCCGGCCCTGGGGCAAGCCCCACGAGCCCCTGGGCTAGGGAAACACCCAAACAATGGAAAAAAATACAAGGGAAAGGGAATTTTTTTTTACCATTTCACTATAGCTCGTAATGAATTTTAGGGAAAAAATTATTATGTGGTCTTGGGCAATAAAATTTATCAGGAAGTCACTGATGTCATGAACGAGTCATATCACTTTGAGGGGACGGTAGTCCACACTTCCTCAAATGAAATTATCGTATTTACACATTATGGAAAGCATAAAGGTATGTTGTAAATAAAAATTACAGAAACATAGAGTCAATATAAATATAATATATATCATATTTATTCATTACATTCATGTATATAATCATAGTTTAATGAATATTATGTAGAATTAATCACATCACATCATGGAGACAATAAGTCGTACGTACGCACAAGCAACGATATCATTTACTTAATGGTTAAACAACATAGAATTGGATGGTATATTAATAATAAAGAATAATTATAATGTTTTATTAATTATTTAAATCCATTATACGCATCATTATACCCATCAAAATTAAGTATTGTTGAATAAAAAATTAGACCACGACGTGGAGACGGCAAGTCATACGTACGCACGCATGGTGATATTGTTATTTGTAGGATGGATAAAATGAGGTATAAGGTTGTAACATAAATATAATAACATATAATCATGTATAAGATACTATCTTTGTTACTTTATTATGTAAACAACATAAGAAGAAGAAGTATAAGAAGAAAATAATTTTGTAAGTGGTGATAAAACAAATACCTCCTTTTCGAGTATCTCCTTTTGATTTTTACAAAAGGTCTCCTTAGGATGGATTTCTACCCAAAGTGTGGCCTCTAAAAGGAATTTAGAGATATTGAAAGCTTATTTGAGCATAATTTGGATGATACAAGGGGATTTAGATGTGTTATTAAGTGGGTATA
The DNA here is from genome assembly GCA_963277665.1 of Viscum album. Taxonomy (NCBI): domain Eukaryota; kingdom Viridiplantae; phylum Streptophyta; class Magnoliopsida; order Santalales; family Viscaceae; genus Viscum; species Viscum album. The sequence continues at coordinate 1,101,006,079 of OY728134.1, read as the reverse complement.
GGTGGTGGCCTTTTATAAGAGGGAGGATGGGCACTTTAGGAAAATCTTGAAATATTATTTTACTATAAATTGATTTTAAAATTATAATAGTTCCAAAATGATATATTTAGAGGATAAGATAAGTATGGGTCTAAATAATCTCAAAAAATAGGTTTTAGAAAATTTTAGGTCACAAAATTAACCTTATCTTTTAGCTTTAACCCTTAGTTAAAAACATCAACTCTTACCATGTCTTCTTGTATTTTCACAAAACATGGTTACTATAGCTAATATAAAATGTCAATCGAACCATAAGTGGATCATTAATGAAATTTTTAACATTATATAATTCATATGGCCGAATATTATATTTTTAGGACTATTATTTCATTTAATAAAATAGTATTGTTTTTAAAAACTCATTTATGTCAATTTTGACACTATTTAGTAATTGATTTTTGTTAACATCATAACAACTTGATTCCTTCTAAAAAAAGAATTAAATCAAATATAATATGTCATAATCATCTAGAAAATTCTTGGATGGAATCAAAATATTCAAATTAAATTTATTTTAATATTTATAATATCATTTATTTGAATCCTTTATTAATGAAGCAATCACTACATCATCATCGTGTCATAACTAAATTTATTTATTTAATATCTAAAAATTATAAATCAAATAACATGATGTAGAAAATATTTTTATATTCGAAGCGATCACTTATATAACCCCACCTTAAAATTATTTTAGTAAAAAGATACATATTTATGTTATATTTCCCTTTACTTTAAATTAATTATTATAAAATGTCATTTTCACACCCAAGTGGCTTCAAAATGACAAAAGTTTTGCCTAAGGATTTTTTTAGTCACCCATGACTTATCCAATAATATTAGGACACGTGTTAGGGTAGTTTTATATTATTATAATATTATTTTACCCTTATTTACCCAATTTACACTTTAACCATGGTAAATAAAAAAAATTACTGAAGTTACTATTCATAATATCAAAAAATAAAAGGTAACTATTTACAAAATTTGGACCTTCTGATTCTAAATATGGAATCCATTTTTCCAAATTCAAAACACATATTTTTCATTAATTAATTTAAAATAAATTTCCATTGTCAAAACCAGAAAGTGGGTTTTTAAGAAATAAAAACTATCAAAAGATTAACACGTGCTTATGTCCAATTTAAATGTAAAATTAATCTCAATTACCAAAATTGGATTAAATGATAAAAACATAATATAATTAAACTTTAAAACCAATAAAAAAGATAATCTAACTATATAAATAAATTAGATGAAAAAACAGCTTTGACTTAAAATGCAGTATTTTTCACTACTCATTAAAAAAAATAAAATTTATCAGAAAATCACCAAAAAATTATCCAAAGTAATTTTTTATATCCTAATTCTATTGAAGTAGTTTATTTTTTCAAATAAAATATATAAAAGTGACAATAATTATATTTAAAAAGGGTTCACCATCAAAAGGCGGTAAAACTACCTTTTAAAAATATTAGAGTATTTTATGCTTAAAATTGGATTCATTCTCATTTTAAGCCTATAAAATATATTAGATAAATGTAAAAACATTTAACAAACATGTGTAATCATATTTTAGTTATTTATTTTCATTCCCGCCAATACAACAGCTAGGAATTAACTACCATTTAAAATAATAATAATATTATTGTATTATTTTTTGATATAACTCAATGTTGTGTGCAACATACGATTTCAGAGAAAATTGTTGTTGTGTGTTGAGTACGCTATCAGATAAAGTATCACCTTTAATATAAAATCAATATATTTATATTAATAGATATGAAAATGTATTATTCTATAAATATATGGGATGCTACAATTCGTTTATGTTAGATCTGCGAGAAACGAAAGAGGAAGAACAATTCTCGAAACCCATATTACAAGAACGTTTAACTTTGAATTGACAAACTAAATTATTAAATCATAAATCATCAATGAATTATTTAAATAATTATAAATGATGATGAACCTCCCTCTGATACCACTTGAAGGATCCGAACACAGTGGAAGCGTGGCGGTTGGGAGGGCCCAACTTTTCCTTTGTTGTAGTCGATGACCAATCTGGGATCAATAATATGATAAACACCTATATCCATGGATTAAGATCAAAGATCTAGACAAAAGAATAAAAGGGTGCCAGATCCTAGAGAGAGTATCTTGCGCATCATATTTATAATTAATTTAAATAATTTCTGTATAAATTCAATATCTGTAGAAATTCAATATCTGGATCTTTGGTACTTTCTTCGTTGATGATGTTGATCATACAGAATGACCCTTCCGGAGTGTCTCATTGCACTTATGAGGATCCAAACCAGAATCCCTATAGCAGTTATCCACACTTATTCTGATGGCCTCTGATTGACACCACTCGTTCTCCAGGTGCTTGTGCAGCGAAGTGAGTGTCTTGTGTCAGTCGTTCTTGATCACCTTTTCTTCAGTCTTGAAGAATGTCTCTCATTCTTGAGAGGGGAGAGTAGAGGATTTGAGATAAAAATTGTTTTGGATCAAAAATTCTCTCACCACTAGTAATTCGGTTCACTAGGCATAATGGCACAATAGACATACCTATCTATTTAGAAACATGGGGTTTTGGTTACAATATTTAATTGCATAACAATAATTAAATACATTCATAAACTTAGAGAAAAACCATGCTACATAATAACAATAACAACACCCTTCTTCATGGTGTGCTAACTTGTGACAAATGGAATCATAAATGAAATCCCATGCCACATAATGATAAAAATGTTATTATTATTTTGTCTTGTTCCAACTAGTTAAATAATTATTTACCACCTTGAAAATAATTATTTTACTACCGGACCAGCCTTGGTCTGCTCGAACTCCACTTCCATTTATTGAACACCGAAATAAATAAATAAATAATTTATTCTCTTAAATAAATATTTTATTTAAAAACTAGTAAATAAATATTTATTAAATATTTAATAAAATAAATAAATATGTTTTATTTAATTTATGTGATCATTTTAACTTGAATAAAATTATTCCACAGTATTAAGAACAATATTTATTCCATTAAATAAATTCAAATAGAATTTAATCAAGAACACAAGAAACACTTAGTGTGTGACCCTCTAGGATTTTTTCTCGTTGGCATTAGGCGGGCTTGCCTAAATTCCAAGAGTATTGTCTAGAAATGGGTCAAGACACCCAAGATAAATAACTTAAAGTCGCAACAATGACATCCACATATGAAATTTCACTATGTAATATAATCATTTTGTCTCAATATATCATCAAGTAGGTTTCATGATAGTTTCATCAACCTATTTTCTTGATACATATTTCTTTTACTACCTAAAATAAACTCATCGTTATACCATATCCATGGAATTTAGGGCGACAATTCTATTTCAATCAAAGGTTTGAGATATCAACTTCCATAAATGGAAGGGAAAAATCCTTCCTCGACTTATCCATTAATAAAATGTCACTCATGATGTACCCAACGTACCCTACTTCCCGCCAACATATGGCATGGTGGTTTTCGTCAGTAAATCAAAATGTGCGAGTCATGACATGCATTAATGATAATATTAAAGTCTAAGTGTAACGACCCAAACTTTCATGAATGGAAATACCTATTTATCTAATTAAATGTCTCTTTATGTAAAATGTTTATATAAAATGTCAAATTATTTGGTTTTATGTTAAGAATTGTGACCATTTCTAATATAGTCGTTGAACAGTGATCACATGATTAGTATAAATATAGGGATTTAACAAATCCAATTTACCCAGACAAAGGAAGCGATGACCTCATCCAGTAGGCGTGCCCCATATGAAGCCCATTTGTCAGAGCTTGGAAATGAGGTGGCATCATTGGGATTCTCTCTTGACCAAACCCAAGACGATCTTGAATATTTTAAGCTCGAGTGAGACCGCCTACGAGAGAAACAAAAGTTGATAGAGATTACCACCCGAGCAATGTTATCTGAGCCACCCCAAGAGTCAGTCACTATCACACACCTTACTCTTCGGTCTTATGCGGAGGTTATAAGAGGTTATGTAACAAGACCTTATCACTATGGTTATGTACATTATTTTTGTATATAATAATGAATATAATTTTGTTTTATTATTGTTACCTTGTAAATAGTTTTTAAAGCTCAAATAGTGTTTTTTGTTAAAGTTCAACTATGAAATATATTATGATGAATTAATGGATTTTTGAATTAAATAATATTTTAATAAAATATTATTATTAAAGTAATTTTTATTAAATATAAATTATCGTATAATTTTATGAATACAATTGTAATTTTTATTAAGGTTTGAAATCCATTTTTGTCAAAACCCACGAATTTTCGATAAATGTCGGTTTTTATTTTGAAAGTGAAAATTAACATATTTAGAAAATTATTTAGATAAAATGAATATTATTTATGGAATCAGGATGTCTAAATTATCCAATGGTGAATTTTTCATAATTTTCTGAGACAGTCAAATTTTTGGGTAAAAACTTCATACCGTTTAAATATATAATCTGTTTTATGACATCATAATGACCCAATAGTGATGTAATAAAATACTATAAACCTTATATTCGGATAATATATGTTTTACCATTAAAATAATTTGATTTTGGGTTTTTTTATTTATTTTAAAATACTTTAGTGGACCCTTCAAGACTTATTAAACATTTTGTCTTTTTAAATTGTTTTCCTTGGGAGTGTGACTCACCTCCACATAAGCAACCCCATTATTTTAAGAAGTTCGGACTTTGTAATTATAAAATATTTTTTTCTACTTCCCTTTTCCAAAAACCATGGGAAAAAACCATGGTATAGTTTGTGGTTTGGATTAGTTTAATGTGAGGTGTCCCAAACCTAAATAATAAAGAATTCCCTCACCTTTCCTATATAAACCCACCCAAGCTCCCACTTCCTCCTCACTAAAAGCCTTTGGAGTTCGTCCAAACTCTTCCCTCATCTCTCTATAATCCTCCCAAGGTGCCCCAAGCTCCCAAGAAGCCTCTCTCAAGCCTCTCTTAAGCCTCTGGCAGCACACTTCCAAGTAAGGGTTTTTCTTCCTTTCTCATTTTTTTCCAATATTATTTAAATTGTTATGCCCTTTAAATTTCAATTATAAATGTTGGGGTATAGTTTAAAACCTCCCCCATGATACCATATTTATGTTTTAATTATGGGATACCCCTTTCTCTCTCATTAAATTCCTCCCATGTACACCTGTTACTATGCCAAAATTCCGAAATGAATTTCTCTCTCCTCATTTACATTCAAGCAATTCTTTTGTATCATGAATCTAAATTCCATTAAATTTGTTGGGAAATGTATATATATGACCCCATTACTTTCCATGTCATGTAAATATTATGAGACACCCTTTTCTCTCTCATCAACCATTTTTATGAGTTCGTATGTCACGCCGTTATGCTGCCGAAATTGCACCGCGCTTTTCCAAGCCAAAGACATTGTGTAGTGAATACCATGCCCATTTATCTATCAAGGGTATTCACCTTTATGAACATTTACTTATTGTTTTAAGAGTTTCATGTATGTATTCCACATTCTTTTATCATGTAATAAATGATTATGTTGAATGATTCAATGTTTTATGATCCATGTGGCACACTTATGCATGAAATGAAATGTTTAAGAAGGGTGCGCCCTTATAGCACTCCAATGCATTGGATAATGTATAGTATCATGATACTTCATGTGAAATGGGTGTTTAATCATGCTAATTCAAGTACAATGAGGGTTTACTCATGCTCCATGTGCAATGAGGGTTTACTCATGCTCCATGTGCAATGAGCCTTGGCTCATGCTAATTCCATGTTAAGTGTTGTTGCCACATTTCCATGTTATGATTATCATGATTTATCATGCCTTTATGTTTATGATTCTCTTGTGATCTATTGATATTCCTATTGTCTAACATGTATTGTATTCCTCATTTTATTCCATGATTATTCCCTTACTGGGTTTTATAGCTCACCCTTTTCTTATGCATGTCCTCAGGTTATCCCATGCAATGCTAAGTACGAGGGAATGTAGTGGTCATGTAAAGGAATTTTTTAATAAAGATGTTGTATTTTATGTTTTAAGTTGTTATGTAATGATCCTAAGCCCTGAATACATTATACCTCTCAATATTTTATGTTGTATGAAGTGAAGTTTATGTAATAAATTATGTTTAATTGTGTAATAAAAGACCAGGGTTGTGCTAGTTGGTATCAGAGGATAGGTTTAGTTATTTTTGGGATTAGGATTAGAAAACCCAAGTAAAGCCTTATAGACAAGACTAAGTATAATAAAAACATCCCTAAGTTTTGGTGAGTATTGAGTAAGTGGTTTATCAAGAAAATACATCCCTGTCTGGATACGAGTAGGTAGAGGCGGCTCTAGCACAAATGTATCCTAGGGGTAAAACCTGAAAACACCGCTTTGAGCTAGACTCGAACATGAACTGTTGCATGAAAACAGGCCTTGCTGCACTCTTGGTTACGACACTCCCAAGGGATATGCTTTGGTAAATTCACAAGCTTAGTATGAACCATTATTAAGGGACAAAAAAATTCCCTAAGAATATATGTTAAAAAGTAGATCATGGATAACATAGACTAAAGCCAATAGATTCATATGTTAAGGAAATAAGAGTTATTTATAAGTCATCAGTTTTTTCCTTGTATTACCCTTTATGTGTTACCCCTAACTTTCCTTTTATTCCAGCCAATGGCCAGTAATAGGAGGACTCGGGCTAACAATCGATGTGAAGATCAATGTGGTTATTGTACTAATGAGATGCCTAATCCAATGGGAGTAGGAATAAAAAACTTTGTCACTATTCTCTCTCAACTAACTTAAGCTTTGAATAGAAACATGGGTCAAGAGGAACGTTCAACCCCCCCTAAGAAAGAACAAGTCGCTATCAAGAGCTTCATGAGACAAATGCCTCATACTTTTAATAGATCATCTGATCCCTCAATCTAAGAACAATGGATCAACTCAATTAAAAAGATATTCTCCATCCTTCAATGTTCTGAATAAGAGAAGGTTCTCCTGGATGCTTATCGTATGGAGGGTGAAGCTGATTGATGGTGAACGTTGATAAAAAATATGAAGCCTAAGGAGAAGATCGAGGCGTTGGAATGGAAGGATTTCCAGAATATGTTTTTTAATAAATATTTTTTGTGCACCCTCTGGCTTAAGATGGAAAGGGACTTCCTTGACCTCAAGAAAAAAGACGATGAATCTGTTGGAGCGTACGAGGAAAACTTCACAAGTCTTGCACGATACACTTCCGGCTTTGTTGTTATCCCCAAATTCAAGGTTGACCGCTTCTTTGGTGGGATGAAACCTAGACTGCGGAAAGCACTGGAGATCCATGACTTCGACAGCTATGAGGAAATTGTCCGATGTGCCCTCAAGGTTGAAATGGAGATCATAGAATCTTAGGGGTATCATGGGGATAAGAAGCGTAAGGTGGAATTAAATTCTTGTGGTCCGATGGATAAATACAACAGTGCTAAAAAGATTTAACACCCCACTTTCCAAAGGTGTGGAAAGAAGCACCCTAGAAATTTCCTGAAGGGTACAAGAAAATGCTTTAGGTGTGGAAGAGAAGGGCACCTGGATATTAACTGTCGGCAAGAAAGACCCGCGGCTGCGATAGAGGAGAGGAACACTCTGTTTGAATCTCAACGCGTGGTTCATTTCTACAACTGTAAAGAACCAGGGCATCTTGCAAATTAGTTCCCTAAGCCAAGGGTTTTCAGAGGCAACCAACAACCTCCAAGGCAACAAGGGAGATCTTTTTTCCATCACTACTACCGAAGTGAACCCCAAAAACGAAGTGGTGACAGTTATGCTAGTTATTCATTCAAGAATAGAGAACATACTTTTTGATTCAGGTTCTACGTATTCTTTTATATCTTGAAATTTTAGTAGAACAATCCAAGCACCAACACAAATCATGGAAGTGAAGATGTAGGTGAGTACGACAAATGGGGCAATCATTGCATCCCATGAATATAACTCCTCCCCTGTCATAATCTGTGGATTAAACCTCCCAGCGAACCTCGTCATACTCCCTCTGGTGTAATTTGATGAAATTATTAGCATGGATTGTATTTCCTTATATAGATCCAACATAAATTGCTGTGAGAGGGAAATCACTCTCCATGTGGAGAATCGGCCCCCGATTCTTTACAAGTACAAGGAGGAAGATGAATCTTCTTTAACTCCATCATCTCAAGCGTGGATATTACTACCCTATGAGCACGTGTATCTGGATCAGATGATTGAGTCTAAGGAGGCAACCATCCTAGAAGACATGCCTATCGCGAGGGAATTCTCTGAAGTGTTTCCCAAGGAATTGCCTGGTCTTCCTCCTAGAAGAGATATTGAATTCTCAATTGATCTTATACATGGGGAGTTTCCAATATCTGAGACTCTGTATAGAATGGCTGTTGTGAAGCTTGAGAAGCTAAAGAAACAACTACAGGAGAGTATGGATAAAGGGTTTATACGCCCAAGTGCTTCACCATGGGGTGCACCAGTCCTCTTCGTCAAGAAGAAGTATGGATCAATGCGGATTTGCATCGATTATTGTGAGCTTAACAAAATCATGATAAAGAGAAAGTATCCTCTCCAAAAAATTTATGACTTGTTCGATCAACTGTGTAGAGAACAATACTTCTCCAAGGTGGATTTGCGGTTGGGATATTATCAAGTAAGGGTGAAGAAGGAAGATATCCCCAAGACTGCTTTTTTGTACAAGATACAGACACTATGAATTCATAGTAATGCCTTTCGGACTCACTAATGCTCCATAAATCTTCATGGGCTTGATGAATAGAGTCTTTAGAGATTAACTTGAAAATTTTTGGTAGTATTTATAGATGATATCCTGATATACTCCAAAACCAAGGAGGATCATGAGGAGCATCTAAGAACTGTACTATAGACCTTGCGGAAGGAGAATCTCTATGAAAAGTACAACAAGTGTGAGTTATAGTTGAAGGAGGTCTCGTTATTGGGCCATATCATCATAAGAAATGGGATATCTGTGGATCCCTAAAAAAAGATGCAATTGAGGGATGATAGAGGCCAATATCGGTAACGAATATCTGTAGATTCTTGGGGTTAGATGGATATTATCGGCGATTTGTGAGAAATTTCTCATGATTTTCCAACCCTCTTACCAAGCTAACTCTAAAGGGAGTAAAGTTTTCTTGGAGTGATGAATGCGAAGAAAGCTTCAAGGAGTTGAAAATGAGGCTTATCACTGCGCCCGTTCTCACTTTACCCACAAGTAGAGAACTTTTTGTGGTATTCAGTGATGCTTTGAAGAAGGGCCTGGGATGTGTGTTGATGCAAAATGACAAAGTCATTGCCTATGCTTCAAGGCAATTGAATGTTCATGAACATAACTATCCAACACATGACCTCAAGTTGGCTGTAGTGATCTTCGCTTTGAAAATTTGGCGGCATTATCTCTTTGGGGAGAAGTGTGAACTATATACAGACCACAAAAGCCTCAAGAATATATTCACATAGAAAGAGTTGAACATGCACTAATGAAGATGGTTAGAGCTGATCAAATACTATGAATGCTAAATCCATTACCACCTTGGGAAAGTAAACAAGGTGGAAGATTCCCTAAGTAGAAAGGACCCAACAATTCTATCATTGATGAGAATTTAAAAGGATACAATCTTCTTAAATTTGATGAAGATGGACATGGGAATCCTAAAGAAGGGAACACCATCAATCCTTTCACAAATGATTGCTCAACTATCACTTTTGGAAAGGTTAAAGGATGCTCAAAAGGATAATGTGGGAATTCAGGAAAAAGTGGAAGCTATCAGAAAAGGTAAATCCCTAGAGTTTAATGTTAATGAAGAAGGAATTGTGAAATTTGGGAAAATACTATGTGTTCCATCAAGTCCGGAGTTGAAGAAGGAACTTTTGGATGATTCACATAGTTAAAATTTCTCTATTCACTCAGGAAAACAAAGATGTATCGAGATCTCCGAGAGCATTATTGGTGGGATAATATAAAGAAGGAGATCTCTGAATATACATCAAAGTGCCTAGTGTGTCAGCAAGTGAAGGCAGAGAGGCATAAGTCTAAGGGGATGATGCAACCATTACCCATACCAGAATGGAAATGGGATAACATCACCATGGACTTTGTCACCGGACTTCCGAAGAAATCCAAAGGAAACAATGCAATTTGGGTTGTTGTGGATCGTCTTACAAAGTATGCACACTTCATTGCTATTCGGGAGGATTTCTCATTGGATCAACTGGCACAAATATATATCAGGGAAGTTTTCAGGATGCATGGAGTACCACTATCAATTTTATCTGATTGAGATCCAAGATTCACCTCTAAGTTTTAGAAGAGTCTTCAACATGCTCTGAATACTAAACTAAACTTTAGTACGACCTATCATCCTCAAAATGATGTCCAATCCGAGCGGACTATAAAAACACTCGAGGACATGTTGAGAGCGGGCTCAATGGACTTTAAAGGAGGATGGGATCAACTTCTTCCTCTAGTTGAGTTCTCTTATAATAACAGTTTCCACTCAAGCATCCAAATGACACCATATGAAGCCCTTTATGGGAAAAGGTGATGAACACCGACGTGTTAGGATGAGGTCAGTGAGCGTAAGCTGCTTGAACCAGAAATGGTTGAAGAAATGCCAGAGAAGGTGAAAACCATTCAGCAACATATCAATGCAGCCCAGAGTCGACAGAAGAGTTGTGCAGATAACCGTCAATGAGACCTTGAGTTTAAAGTTGGAGACATGGTATTTCTACGCATATCTCCATGGAAGAAGTTCATGAGGTTTGGAAAGAAATGGAAGTTAAGTCCAAGGTACATCAGCACCTTCAATATTCTTGATCGTGTCGGGGTTGTGGCCTATCGACTAGAACTTCCACCTACCATGACAAAAGTATATGATGTCTTTCTTGTATCCCTCTTAAGGAAGTACATACCATACCCTTCACATGTACTCTCTTCAGAGGTATTATAACTATAAGATGATCTTTCTTATGAGGAGCAACCAGTGAAGATCTTAGATTATAGAGAAAAAGTTCTACAAAATAAGACAATGCCCCTCGTCAAGGTGTTGTGGCAAAACCAAAAGTTTGAAGAAGCGACGTGGGAATCAGAGGAAATGATAAGGCTGAGTTACCCAAATCTGTTTTAGTATGGGAAAAGTAAATTTTGAGGGCGAAATTTCTTAAGGGGAGAAGATTGTAACGACCCAAAATTTCATTAATGGAAATCCCTCTTGATCTAATTAAATGTATATTTATGCAAAATTTTTATATAAAATGTCAACTTATTTGGTTTTATGTTAAGAATTGTGACCGTTGCTTATATAGCCGTTGAACAGTGATCACATGATTAGTATAAATATAGGGCTTTAACAAATCCAATTTACTCAGACAAAGGAAGCGATGACCTCATCCAGTATACATGCCCCATACGAAGCCCATTTGTTAGAGCTCGAAAAGGAGGTGGTGTCATTGGGCTTCAGTCTTGACCAAACCCAAGATGAGCTTGAATATGTTAAGCTCGAGCGGGACCACCTACGAGAGAAGTGGAAGTTGATAGAGATTACCACCCGAGAAATGTTATCTGAGCCACCCCAAGAGTCTGTCACCATCACACACCTTACTCATCAGTCTTATATGGGTGTTATAAGGGGTTATGTAACAAGACCTTAGAACTATGGTTATGTACATTATTTTTGTATATAATAATGAATATACTTTCATTTTATTATTGTTACCTTGTAAATAGTTTTTAAAGCTCAAATAGTATTTTTAGTTAAAGTTCAACTAAGAAATCTATTTTGATGAATTAATGGATTTTTAATTAAATAATATTTTAATAAAATATTATTGTTATTATTAAATAAATTTTTATTAAATATAAATGATCATATAATTTTATGAATTGAATTGTAATTTTTATTAAGGTTTGAAAGCCATTTTTGTCAATACCCATGAATTTTCGATAAATGTCAGTTTTTATTTTAAAAGTGAAAATTAAAATATTTAGAAAATTATTTAGATAAAATGAATATTATTTCAGGAATCAGGACATCAAAATTATCCAATGGTTAATTTTTCATAATTTTCCGAGACAGTCAAATTTTTGGGTAAAAATTTCATACCGTTTAAATATATAATGTGTTTTAGGACATCATAATGACACAATAGTGATATAATAAAATTATATAAACCTTATTTTTTAAAATATATGTTTTTACATGAAAATAATGTGATTTTGGGTTTGTTTTATTTATTTTACAATGCTTTAGTGGACCCTTCAAGACTTATTAAACATTTTGTCTTTTTAAATTGTTTTCCTTGGGAGTGTGACTCACCTCCACATAAGCAACCCCATTATTTTAAGAAGTTAGGATTTTGGCCTTATAAAATATTGTTTTCCACTTCCCTTTTAGAAAAACCATGGGCAAAAACCATGGTATGGTTTGTGGTTTGGATTAGTTTAATGTGAGGTGTCCCAAACCTAAATAATAAAGAATTCCCTCACCTTTCCTATATAAACCCACGCAAGCTCCCACTTCCTCCTCACTCAAAGCCTTTGGAGTTCGTCCAACCTATGACCTCCTCTATTTATAATCCTCCCAAGGTGCCCCAATCTCCCAATAATCCTCTCTCAATCCTCTCTCAAGACTTTGGAAGCACACTTCCAAGTAAGGGTTTTTCTTCCTTTCTCATTTTTGTCCAATATTCTTTAAATTGGTATGCCCTTTTAATTTCAATTATAAATGTTGGGGTATGGTTTCACACCTCCCCCATAATTTCCTCTTTATGTTTTAATGATGGGAGACACATTTCTTTCTCATTAAATGCCTCCCATGTTCACCCGTTACTATGCCGAAATTCCGAAAGGAATTTCTCTCTCCTCATTTACATTCAAGAAATTCTTTTGTATCATGAATCTAAATTCCATTAAATTTGTTGGGACATGTATCTATATGACCCCCTTACTGTAAATTTCATGTAAATATTATGATACACACCTTTCTCTCTCATCAACCATTTTTATGAGTTCTTATGTCACGCCGCTATGCTGCCGAAATTGCACCACGCTTTTCCAAGCCAAAGTCATTGTGTAGTGAATACCATACCCATTTATCTATCAAGGGTATTCATCTTTATGCACATTTACTTATTATTTTAATAGTTTCATGTATGTATTCCACATTCATTTATCGTGTAATAAATGATTATGTTGAATGATTCAATGTTTTATGATCCATGTTGCACATTTATGCATGAAATGCAATGTTTAAGAAGGGTGTGCCCTTATAACGCTCCAATGCATTGGGTAAAGTATAGTATCATGATAAGTCATGTTCAATGGGTGTTTACTCATGATAATTCAAGTTCAATGAGGGTTTAATCGTTCTACATGTGAAATTAGGGTTTACTCATGCTCCATGTGCAATGAGCCTTGGCTCATGCTAATTCCATGTTAAGTGTTGTTGCCACATTTCCATATTATGATTATCATGATTTATCATGCCTTTATGTTTATACTTATCTTGTACTCTATTAATATGCATATTATCTAAAATGTATTTTATTCCTCATGTTATTCCATGATTATTCCCTTACCGGGCTTTATAGCTCACCCTTTTTTATGCATTTCCTCAGGTTATCCCATGCAATGCTAAGTACGAGGGAATGTAGTGGTCATGTAAAGGAAGTTTTCAATAAAGATGTTGTATTTCATGTTTTAAGTTGTTATATAATGATCCTAATCCCCAAATACACTAGACCTATCAATATTTTATGTTGTATCAAGTGAAGTTTATGTAATAAATTATGTTTAATTATGTAATAAAAGACCAGGGTTGTCATACTAAGGTCCATTACACATTCTCACAAATAAGAATATCCGATAACACCAAAACATTAAAAATTCCTACAGGCAGGTATGTTCTCATAACCTCCCATCTTGGAGATTACCAAGTGTGAATTTCATGAGAAGAAGTCTCATATGCTTATGATTACTCACACTTAATAGTGTGTATACTATGTGTCCCATCATAATATGTCATCCAACCACAGAACTATATTTAAGAATATTGTCATATCACTTTAAGGTTCTCATCATAGTGGGGAACTAATATGACCTTATTAATACGAAAAATACTCTAGGAAATTATTACATCATAGTCATGAAGAATAATAAACAATATGTAATAAGATGTTTAATATTTAAATACATTAAATATTCATGTAATCAAAGTGAAAACAATTGGTTCTAGGATACTGACTCTAACAGAGTTATCATTATGACATCCAGACACAAATAAATCATAACACTTCCCTTAGATGTCATAATTTCATATAATCTTATATAATATTCACTTAAAAAACTATGGAAAAAATAATTGAATCCAATGTAATTGAATTATATTTCATGAAGGCTCATTAAAAACCTTATTAAGAAAATATGGAAGGAAAAAAATCGATAAAGGGAAAAAAAGTACAATAGTTACATCTCCCTCTCATAATGGTCATCAAATGTCCATGATAAATTCATAATCAAAACATTAAGTTTTAAATTTTGTAAAAATAATAATAATTCATTCCTATTAGATTTCAATGAATAGAGAAGATCATTACCTTGCATCATAATATGATTTATTGTTATTTGCAAGGTACTTATGCACATGTATATTCATATATTTTAGAGATAAATAAAATGTGCATTTATAATTAATCCTTTTGGGATAATAAATTTCTTCATCAACCCCTCATGTATAAAATATATCACTCTTGGAAGCAAGAGATTTAATAGTTAAAGGTATTTTCATGAATATGTAAAATAATCCAAAAATTTATGATTTCATATTTTGGATGATTAATTCAAAATAAATGGATATTATTTTTTAATTATAACATCAAACATATTGATGATTTTTTAACTCATCACAAGTTTTGGTGTTATCCAAAAAATATAGATTAATGAAAAACATCAATTTATACAAACCATGTTATTATGTGATCAATTATACATTCTTCCTTATACAGATATACCTTAAGATTGATACATGAAATATGATTCAAGCATTTTGAACCCTTCATGGATTCATAGTTATCATATAGATAAAAAATCACAACATCAGCTGTATATAATATAAATATTCAAATTTATAAGGAAGAATATTTCTTACAATAAGATCACCATTATTCAATAGTCTTAGTAGTTTGGATAATCAATCCAAAACTTTATATATTGGACATGTCATAAGTTCCTTTAATATTTTTGACCAATTATTATGATGTTTAAATCTTTCAAAATCCATCATCATCGGTGAGTTTTAAAGGAATTTAAAAATTCAAATTTATTATCAATAACATTGAATGAGATCTCATATTTTTTCGGGTACCAGTGTCACTTCAGGGATAATATCTAAAAAGTTATAATGATGATTATATATTAATTTTCCTCTTTAAGGGAAAATATATTTATTGATTTCTACTCATGATGAAAAATGATTTTATATAAATTGTTCAACCACACTTCTAGTGTGTATAATCAGGTTATTGATTTTTGACACTTTACATTCAAGTAAGTGTTGTGATCATATTTTTAATGGTTTTGTAGGACCATTTTGTATATAGTATGTGATTCTCAATATTTATTTTAATAAACATGTATAGCATGTGATGTATACTAATCAGTAGATAATAACACACATGGTAATTTAATTGATGCATTTTCATATAGTACTTAAATGGATCACATGGTAAGTGGGTACACCCATATATACTTCATAATTTGTTCTTCATAAATATATGGGAAATTAATTTTCAAAATATCTACTAATGATATAATTAATTTACCTCAATAATAAGTAACTTAATAATTGATAACTCATGGTAAATTATTATACAAGTGTAATTCATAATAACCTAATAAAAACGAATTCATTGATAATTTATTAGACATATATCCATTAAATAAATTCATCATTCCTCCCCTAATGGATGTATACTATTCTATTATCAAATTGATGATAATGTATAATTGAATCAATTTTTTCATTATAATTGATCCTAGATGGGATAAACCATTATTTTATATATTTAAAGTGACAAGATCAATAAACTTCTAGTTTAACATTATTGATTCAATTGTACATAACAAATTATTTATAATTAATTTTTATGAATGATTTTTACATATCTAGGTACCTATTTTATCCAAAGTCACTATATGATATTCATTTTCAAGAATAACATTGATATATCTCATCGAGAATTTAGATATAACAAAGCATTAAGAATTTGTGCTACCATATTGGAATATATTCACTCTTCTGGAGCCATTAATTGATTTTATCTACCTGTAAATTTACTTACATGAGAATATACTAACTCATATATGAGTTTTTTTGAAGCATTTAATAAAAATTATATTTATAAATATTTTGCTTCAAGATCGATATATATAAGATCTCCATGATCTTCCATTATGAATACTCATATTTGTTATTATAATTTTCACTTATGGCGGTTGATGAATTCATAATTTAATCACAATAGGTTAGGATTATCACCATGTAGATTATTATATATTTTGGAACTTCCAGCTCAAATATTATTTTACAATACATCTACTTGGGAGTGGAGCCCACAAATATTTTAAAGTTGGTGAATGTGGTAGTGAAAATTAATGTGGAAGAATCTTCTGGATTCACAACACACACCTCATCTCCATAAAACATTATAATTAATTTAATAACAACATCTACTTTACTAAATGAATGAGGAACCATTTGATCAAATTTCATCATCTCTCAAATATTCATGATAAAATTATAAGTACGAGTACCACAAATCATATCAGAATTTTCATGAATAATTTCATTCTCTTCAAGGAATGAGATAACGTAATTACATTCATATATAGAAATGAATTCATTCGTTTAATTTCATGATCCATGAATTATAATTTATTATTTATCAATAATGATCATATTGCATAAAATACCAATTTTATTGATTATGATGACCATTGTTTTAACCACTTCAGGTGGTAAAATCATTTTCATAAAATATATTTTATTATGAGAACCATGTAATTCAATCATCTCATTTATGAACTATAAGAATAATAACATCCACTTCATGGGATAAAATCGAATGAATTACTTGAGATGATATTGATAATTTATAAGCACATGATGAATAATATTTTTTCCCTTGATATTGCTAATGTAAGAATAATAATTAATAAATGAAGACATCCTTTAATATAATGTCAAAGGAAATTATTTTCATACCATACTTTAGGGATGAATTATTTTATAAATATTAATAAAAATCATTGAACTATTTAAATATGTATTGTCATCAAACCACTTCTTGCGGTTATATTATTATTATTTGTTTATTTTCTTTCCCAAACAAATAAGGCACAATGATTATTGAAAAATATAATATTCACTCAAACTTGATTTAAAATAAAATCATGTATATTTTCATTCACTTTAGGGAATGAAATAAATCTTTTTCAATAAATATTATCATTCACTTCAGGGAATGAAATAAATTATTTGTTTAGGTTTTTAGTGCCCTCAAGACAATAACATGAATATTTAGTTCATCAATTTCATCCACTTTGGGGGATGAATATATATAAAATATATTTACTTTTTTTCTTCATGAACACTTATTTTCTCTAAATATTTTATAATAAATAAAATAAAATAGAAAATAAATAAAACAATAAAATATTTAAAAATATTCAAAGTAAATATCATCTCTATCATGAGATTTATACATCATAATAACTTAACATATTTAGGGTGAACAAGGAATAAGAGATATGAATTTTCATGGTTCATGGCATGATCAACGAACTTTGAATCGATAAATTGGGTATGCAATATTCATCACTAAGCAGAAAAATTCAGTTCAACGTATGACAGGTGCATGGTGTGCATCATTTGGCCACTTCTAGTAGTGTCATTTTTCATTTGACGAATGATGTTTGTCTTGACATTAACCATGTCAGTTATTAATAAAACACGTTATCATTAGAGAATATAGTGAAATTTGTTATCTATGAGTCCTTACAGCTCTACAAGAGCACATTATTTTTCCAACAATAAAATATTAAGAAAAGAATATATTTTCAAATTTATCAATAGGGGTGAAATAAATATGATATAGAAAATAAGACTCACCCATTGATATATCTCTTCGAATGAGTGGATTTGATGTGCACACGAAAGAGTATTTAAAAATAATAATGTTTAGAGAAACACGTGACATACCTTTTTCCCTATGAGATTTATCTTATATATATGATAGTGATTGAGGTAACAGAATCAAGATGCACAATGAAAAAAAGATGATCATACTGATAAGATTTCATGAAATTGATTGAATGCTGATTGAAACAATGAAGAATTTTGAAACTAGAAATGTAGGATCAATCATGGGAGAAGCACATCATTGAATAAATGTAATGTTTAATATTCATATAGCGATGATGAAGAACAATACTGATGCAAATAAATAGACAAGATAAGTAGAAACAATGTATAGAGGGCCAAAATTCATCACCATTTCATTAAAATATCACCATATATACGGAGTACAAGGTATTCGATCTAATGGTTGAGATTAATCCCTATAATATCTAATCCAATAGCTATAATTACAAAGGTTATAGAAACTAAAGGTTTGAAATATGTTTTTGTGAATTAAAATCATTATTTATTTTATTTCTTTCCATATTTTTTATGATTTTATGATTTTTATGTTATTTAATTTTTCTAATTTTTGTAACATGTTATCAATATTAGATTTCTCAAACTCATTTTGGATGACTCAAATAATAAAATAAAAAATTTGTATCTAATTTAATGTCAGGTCCCAATCCTAGAAAACCCTCATACGAGCCTATGATGAGACCAAGAGATGACATATCAAACCCATGTTTGATAAGTCATGGGTTAATGACTAGTATCAATGGTATAATCACAAAAATTCAAGGCATTAACCATTAATTGAAAAATCCACATCAACAAAAAGTAAAACAAATACATAACCCAATGATAAATAGATGGATAGTGTGCAACCCATGCATGTCATGTTATAAAAATATGAAACCCTCATGTCAGTTTTATCTATCATTTTAATTGATTGAAAATTTTATAGGAATTGGTGGAGTTAGAGTTAGAAATTTTAAACTATTTTTATGTCACATGATTAGAAATAGTCTTAAATCCTAACTATGTGCAATTTGAAACCTCTTTCCAATGGTAGACACACAACTATTGCATAGTTCAAGACACCATGTAAGTAATTCTAGGTGTTCTAGTGCATTACACATGATTGATTCATAGTTTGGTAAACTATGTAGAATAGCTATTTGGTTTACCCAAAAATTGATTTTTGAATTTTCAAAAATTCCCCTGGTTGGTTTAACCCCTCCTTTTGGTCTTCTCTCCTTCTCATTTGCATGTCCCAACCTAGGAGATCCCTGGTTGAGTTCCTCCTCTCCTCCTCAATGGATTTTGGATCCCAAACCATCATTTATTCATGTTTCTCAAGTTAAACCTATCATTTATTCTCTATTTATCCTCTTCCCTTATTCCTTCTCATATTTTTTCTACTCTTATTTTTTTTCTCAAACCCTAGTGGTTATAATGGTCATGGTTGTAACACCTTGATATTTTAAAAGAGGAATATCATATTTGATAGTGTATATGATATAAAATACCGAGCTTATAAGAGATTGTAACATCCCTATAATTTACAATAAATTTATTTTTAAATAATTTCAATCACTTTGATAGATTTCAATGCATGCAACACCAATTTTGAATGAAACAAGATAGTCTATTAAAATATTATTATTTGAACATGACCATTATAACCTAGCTATTAATATAGAAAGTATGAATAGTAATAACTAAATTATGAAAATTATATGGTTTACACAAGTATAAAATAAATTCAATGGATATATATTGATTATAAATAAAATAAAAACCATTTGAAAAAGAAATAAATGTTTTTTTGAAAAACAATATTTTTCTAAAAGGCAATTTATTTGCACTTTTCGTACATAATTTAAAATTAATTTATACAACTTTTGGAAAATATATTTGAAAAAATAAACTTTATTTTTGAAATATACATGGAAAAATTATCTTTGGGTTATTTTTTTTATTTTCTGAAAAGATTAATTTTTTTTGATGAATAGTGAAAAATACTGACTTTTATTGAAAAATTCATTTTTGGTTAATTTTTTTAGAAAGTTTAATTATATTTTAAATTGGGTTTAAAGTAAAATTAGTTAAATTATACTAAAATTTAACTAATTTAGGTCATTGGAATCAATTTAATTTTTTATTTTGATATTAAAACATTCTATACTTATGATAATTTTCTCTTTAGAAAACCTCGCTTTCGATGTATATGCAATTTAATTTTAAATTGAATTTTTTCCACTTCTGTGAATTGAATTTGGTAAAATGGATTCCATATTTTTTTAAATAAGTATATTTCATATTATCTAATATGTTAAAATTCATTTTTTACCCTAATGAATAGTGAAAATAATAAAAATTAATTACCGCGGTTAAGGTAAAAATGGGTTTACCAGGGGGGGGGGGTTAAATAAGATGATAAGGGTTAAAAATAACCTAAAACTTGTCTAAAACCAATTTTATAGTCATATTTAGACCATATAATCTCTAATATTTGATAATGAACCATTTTGGAGTCTTGTTTCAGGAGAAAAACATGGGTGTCACTTTATCTTTTCAAAAATTCCATGTGTGTCATCTCCCCCACTTATAAAAGGCGGCCCCTATACTCCCTTATTAACACTTCCAAAACCATTTGGTTTGGCTAATACCTACCAAAATCACTTATTTAATTCAATCCCCATATCCTAGAGTCTTTAGTTTGATTAAGAATCCATTCTAATAAGTCTTTAGGTGTAAACCTCAAGAGGCTCTCTGAAGAAGAGGTAAAATTCTTAAACGTGTGTATTTGTTTTATTTCTTATTACACCTCCTTAAAAACTTATTAAAATATGAAAATATAATAAAAAAATATCTAATATATATTGAGATTTTATTATGTTAATTTAATAACCCATATCCATATCCACTTCTATCAATTGGGAGACAAAACCATCGATCATGTGCATGGAGGACTATTGCCTCGCAAACTGATGTAATTCATTTTCCATCACCACCTTTCAAGGATGAATATAATGATGGATCTAAAAAATTTATATTTAATTTATGTAATTATTATACTTATGTAATTATTATGTCACATAAACCTTCTTACTTTCCATTCCGTGGAGGATACGATAACGTTGCTCATGTGTATGTCGGACTACTGCCTCGCGAAGCGATGCAATTTGTTTTTCACTTATGATTTACATAAAAGGTATTAAGGTTAAAGTTAACGAATATATGTGATATATATGATATAAAAGTACTTCTATAAATATAATATCACATATAACTTATAATAACCTGAGATTTTTATACACAAATATTACATATATTTAGATGAATCTTTAGTACATAACAATACAATCTACGCCAGAATCGTAAAGGTTTTGAGTCTTTGAATATTAGATATACAATATTATTATTTTATGAAATATATTAAACATATCCCATAAAGGTATTATCACATATCACTCTTTATAGGAATACCCTACTAAAAACTTTCTTCATAACATGGGGAAAGGAAACATAAGAAAAGGGTTAGCTCAGATGCTCAGTAAGGGTAAACATGAGAGATATCAGTTGAGGATCACATGAAATAATAAGGTAAGAATAATGGAATGAGATCTTGAACATAAATTACAAAGTTCATACCAAATATTAAAAGATTATAAACATGAGTTATGCCATAAAACATTAACATTTCAAAAGATATGAATCATAAAAATGAGAATTCATCGTAACCTAATCATGAACCATAAGTTCATGTAATAAATGTGAGTGGCATCATCATAAGTATAGAAACCATTTAATAAGTCAAGGTTATCTACAAAGACCATTATATTAATCATAAAACCTATTTCCCATAGTGTATTAAGAACATTGACTTGTTTCCCATAATAGATTAAGTACATCAATTTGTTTCCCATAACGGATCAAGCATATCGACTTATTTCCCTTAACTATATCATGAGATATAATTCTTTACCTAGTGTGTTATAGGGATATATAGGTCCCAATTTTCACATAAAAAAATCATACATATGTTTTCCATAGGATCATAAAACATTCATCATATCAGAACCCATGAAAAGAAATGAGTTTCACAAACATTTCATAATAATATAACCCATGGAAAAGAAATGAGTTTCATAAACATTTCATATTTTTCACCATAAACATAAACCATATATAGAATTAATAAGGATTATATACTTAGATAATATCCCCAATAAATTATAAATAAAATCAAAGTATATCATCCTAGATGGAAAATTATTTTTAAAGATCACTTGGAAAAATTCTTGAGGAAAATAACTTTTCTATTTTAAATTCACTTCTCTTTTTAAAAAGTTGCACACTTTTAAATGAAAATTTTTTATTAAAAAATAAACTTGTAAAATTATATAAATGAATATTATAATAATTAAGGAATCATGATGATGGAAAACTCACTTATGCTGTATAAGTTAAAAAGGCATTCCTTTTGTACTTTTTTCAGAAAAGTCACAAAGTACCTTGTTTGGAAAACAACAAAAAGATTCCTTTCAAAAAGTTTTGTAAAAAATTAAAACATGGGTAAAAATAATTTTAAAAAATTTAAGTACAATATTAAAAAATCTTTTTGAAAACATTTTTATAAAACATGGACATGGAAGAGAAATATTCCCCAGCAAAGGCTTAATCATAAACAATCTTGAATAATGATGAGATTGTGAAATAAACCCTTACCTCAAGTCTCACCTCTCCTTATTCACGTTCAAACCTCATGTATAATAAATATGTATTTATTATAAATTTATTCCATAAATATATATCTATCATACCATGTATGATTTATTTGTAATATCTTATCATCCGTTTATTAATAATTTGTTATTAAAATCAATGTTTTGGATGATAATTTCTTCGTTTTCCAAGCATGTTTAAGTTCAGCAGTCCCAATAATTATACTTTGATCATGGTACCATAATTTATAGAATTTTAATAATGGTATAAAAATCATATATATTCATTATATACATATTTATAATTATTCATAAAAAGTAGAGATATAAAAATGAATTACACCGTTCATGGTGACAGTAGGTCGTACGTACGCATGAACACTATTTCCATTTTTCAAATGATGGAATGAAATAAAGGTAATAATAATTCACCTTTATAGAATCATTAGTATATCATATATATCATATATATTCCTAAAATTTATCCTAATTACCATTCATGTGAAATATAAATGAAAAATGAATCACATATCATAGTAGAGATGATAGTCCATACGCACGCATTAACGACATTATCGTTTTCCAAAAGATTAGATGGTAATAAGGTATACATGATATTATTATTAAAAAATAATAAATATGAAATAAATATAATATATAAACATTAAACCCATCATAATAATCATCCATAAAATATGGTGTTGAAAAAAATAATTGTATCTCTACATGGAGACGGTATGTCGTACGTACGCACGAGAGATACTTTCACTTATTATTTGATAAGAAAAAGGGTGTATAATGGTGTTTTCTATAACATCCTAATAAATTCAAATGATACTTTTATTAATTATTTATTTTGTTTATAAATTTTTAAGAAATATTTTTAATAAAAACTTTTATTAAACTAAAGTATTTTGTGTAATCAAAATAAGTTTTTACTTAATTATAAAATATTACATTATATTTTAAGAAATAGTACTTTTAAATCTTAAATCCAAATAAACTAATATATCCCTTAAATAAATGTATTTTTAAAATAAACCAAAATTATTTATTTAAAATTATGTTTTAATACAAATGAATTTCATAAATTATAAAATTATTTTTTATATAATTTTTTTAATAAATAAATTACAGGAATTTTAATTTTAATAAAAGAATGATTTATAATAATAAATGTTTAAATTGGATAAACTAATTTTATGACATCAAAGGTAATAATAATAATAATAATAATTAAGAGTAAATCATATTTTTGAAGAAAATTATTATTATATTTAAGATAATATATTTTATAAATATATGAATTTATAATGTGTTTTTACTTTATAATATTTTAAAATTATAAATATATATAATTATATTAATATAAAAAAATGAATATATATATATATAAAAGTTACACGTTCTGTTTAAAAAAAATTAATTTGAATATGTTAAAAAAATGTTAAAACCTTAAAAAATTCCACCTTATTTGTATTAAAAAAATGGTTTTTGAATTGTTAAAAAATGATAAAAGGGATAAAAAATAGAAACATGATGTGTTGGTTTTAAAAAAAATGGTATGTTTTGTTAAATAAAATAATAAAGGATAATATAATAATATATTATTATAATGATAAGAATGACTTAACTAAAAAGATAGATAAGAAACAAAAAGAGAGGAAAAATGTGACTTTTATAGAGAGAGAGAAAAGAGTTGAATTAAAAAACAAAATGTAAAACAAGGAAAAGAAAAAATGGTAAAATGATTAAAAAATATAAAGTAATTAATATATAATAATATATGTGTAACGAGACATTAGAAAATGGGTAGAAATGATGAAAAGAGATAAAAAATATAAGATATTATAATATTAAAAAAATTAAGGCATGCCACCAAAAAATAAAATAAAAAAAAGAGTAAAAGTATTCTTTCTTATAAACTAGTAAGAATAATAAAAATATATATTTATTATCATACAAAAAATTGAGTTTCAAAGAATCTTAAAATTTTAATAAACACCCTCGTTTGTTATGCTTTTGTAAAAAAATGGAGCTACTCCTGCAAGCTTATCCAACCCTCTTTGTGTATATATCTATGTACTCACTTGCACAGAGGAAATAACCATCAATCACTAGAATAAATCACTTGTCTTATTTTCCACATTTTAATTTTCTATCCATGCCAACACCAGAGGTGAAGGTAAACCACAGACTTCACCCGAAATTCCTCTCTTTTCCACCTAGAAGAAGAAGTGATGCAAGTTTTGGTTCCTAGTTTTTCGATAAGGGGACTATTTTATTTTAATAAAACCAAATTTTCAAATTTCAATTATTTTTGTGTATCTTCTAATTATAAAATATTATTATTTTTAATTATGTTTATGTAAGGGTTTAATTTTATTCTATCTATTTATGTTTGATTTACAAATATATATATATATACACACATACACATACATATTTGTATTTATATCTATCTATTTATCTTTAAGAATTTATAATGTAAGGGATAAATATTTATGATTGAATTTAATTTCATGCTAGTGTTGGTGCAAGGGTTTGATTTTGTTTTTATTTTAAATCTCTTAGTTTATGTTTTGATTTATGGTGTGTAAGGATTCCTTTTATAAATATTTAAAATTTATGGTTTATAAAAATGTTTTATGTTGATTTAAAAAATTTATATATTTGAATAAACATATGTTTAATTATATCTATACATTCAAATTTTATGATGAAAATATGTATGGATTTTCATAGATGTTATCAAGTCGATTTTAGAAAATAGAAATTCTATTTTATTTCGAAGCATTGATTTAAACCCTTATAAAAATATTTGAATTTCATGCAAGGAATTAATGTTATAAAAAAACATCTTAGAAGACAATTATTAAACAATATTTTTTTTATTGTTCATTTTAATACGCTTATTTTAAAACTATAAACCCTATGAGAGTAGAGAACATTTTATGGCTATCATTTTATGTGTATCATTTAATTGAAAATGTCAATTGTTATCATTTTATGTGTTATTTCTAAATAAAATTTATTATTTCATATACTAAAATTTATTTGCCCATCAATGTACACCACTCATAATTTAGATATGGACATCATCTAAGTTATCATTGACAGTCCATGCATTTTTATTCAAGTATTCACTTATTTTATTATTCATTTATATTTATGACTTTTTAAAAAATAAATTTGTTTATAAGAATGGATTTCTCCTAAATATGATTTTATAAATTCTTAAAAAATGATTATTTCATGTTAAGAAGTATGTAAGATTAATTTATTATAAAGAAAATAATTTATGTTTGTATTATTTTGAAATGATTTTGGGTTATGATTGAGAAATGTAAGACCATTAAAATGTTTTCTTAAAATTGGCACTAGGGTATCGAATGTTAAGTTATTCTATAAGGATTGAACCCATGACCTTAATGGGACATTGTACCATAAATATGGATAAGTGGTCTTACTATTTTCTTATGGACCATTGAGTATCATAATTAACCCTTAAAAATTATTATTTTCAAATGGATAAATCCAAGGAATTATTTGAAAATATTATTATTTTGGGAAATTGATGGTTTTCAAAATTATGTTAACTTATTATTATTATTTTTAAATGTTTTAAAAACCTATTTTAAAGTGTTATTTTTAGAAAATGAAATATTTTAAAAGTATTCACCCATGATTTTAAAACCAATTTTTGGGAAAATTAATTCTCAACCTATGTTTAAGATTATTTTTTCACTAGTTTAGCATAATTATCCAAAAGTGTACACTTTGCTTACAAAGTTAATACACCTAAATCATTTTAATTATTATTTTCTATTTTTGTATAGTTTCAATAAAATTTAATGTATAATATAAAATTATCCAAAACCTAGATCAGAAAAGGTGTTGGAATGTGAATGCTCTCTGTATTTTTATTTTGTCATTTTTTTAAATACACATTGTTTTTTTATGTGTTGAACTCGAAATCATGGGTTCGGGGCTTCACAGTTTGTATTAGAGCAATAGTCTAGACAAATTTAGAGATTAGATTTTTTCGGTAGAGTATATAAGTTTAATATTTTTACCTTTTCTAATTCTGAAGATGAAAATTCAGAATTTTCTAGAGTCTGATGAACGATTTGCGATGCTGCAATTATTTTAAGGTGGGGAAGAATGTAACATCCCAAGAAATTCAAATAGTGATTTTATAACATCCCCTACTCGGAATCCACTAAACCGGTGATCCGAGTCAGGTGGTTACATGACCTTAAGCGCACCTCCCTATACGCCAAAGGTTGCCGACTAGCACCGGGGGCCCAATTAGTCAATTGGGGAGATTATACCCCCTTTTTATGAGAGTAAACCACAATTGAAGATAAAACAAATAGAAGAATAATAACCAATAATACCAAAGTATACATAAACAACCATTCCCCCAAAATAGGGTACAACCATGTACAACTGTAAATATGCCATGCCATGCTACAGGTGAAAAAGTGAACAAATCCCAAAATGAAGACTAACTGAAAAATCCCCAAAATGGACCCAACACCAAGTCAAGGTCCTCCTACATGAACACCCATGCCAACCCAACTCCCTAGAAAGATCCTTTCCCTTGTTCTGACCTACAAACATGAAGTCTTATTAGGTACCCAATGGCAGCCCGAGCAGGGTGTGAGTACAACTCAGTAGGACACCACCAATGATGTCTACAAAATATCTGGTATAAACAATTGTGCATGAAAAAGGGAAATAAATAATAAATTACAAGGAAAATATTAAGTGCCCTTAACTAGTTTAGACCCATTACCAACCTTTATTACCACTTCCTCATCTTACTATTTCATACCATTTCCCATTACTTACCATTTCCAACGCATTTATCATGGGTTCATCAAACACAACAAGTCACATAGGCTTAAAGTACACAATCACATGCATGAAAACACACAGTTATCCTATCTCACTAGTAATAAATTACTCATGTAAACCATATCCTCACCTCAAAGCCTTAGTCTGGGTGGATGAAACTGTTAGGAGAACAAAGCCTTAGTCCTCTTCCCTAACCCATGCATTAGGGGTGGAGTTTAGAGCCTCAGTAAAACTCGACCCGTGGGCGTAAAACATCAAGTCAATACCCCACTCTACCAAGCCATGTGCACATGCTATACATATATGTATCCATTAACCAATCACACAACATCACAACCATTTTCCAAGGCAAACATAAATCATAATAATAATATAAGAGTTAATACCATGCCTTAACCCATTAAAACATTTACCAAATTTCACATCATTTAGCCACTTACCCCAATTCCCCTTTTATTATGATTATCTCACTAAGAATTTATTCATTGTGCCTATCTCACTAGGCTTTATTCATTATGCCTAACTCACTAGGAATAATTACCAAGAACATAATCCATTTCATTATGGCATTTAATCATTTCCATGTTAACCCAATATCCCTTAGGTTATTACTAAGCCTAGGTGCATCACTTAGATTCTACTTCAATACAATCAAACAAATCAACATGTTTATCAAGGATCCACATAACTACACAACAATATCACTTGTTCTTTATAAATCCCTAGGTCTGGGAGAGTCGTCACACCCCATGGGTGGCTCTAGATTAGTCTCATCACCCTCAACACATACCATGGGGATCACGAGGGTTTCCATTTACCTTCTTAACAACCATTTTACCTAAACATGCCATGGGTGATCAAAACATACTCAGAGACACCCTATAACAAAACCAAACATGCATAAATCCACAAATAAACCACGAGATATAACTTTTAGACCACCTAACTCAATTTCGTGGGTGAACACACTCTTAATAGAGCCCTTAGATTCCGCTTTAAACAACCCTTGAAGATTCAACCTAGATATCACCCAAAGAGAAGGGTTTTAGAGATTCGTAAAGAGAGGAGAAGAAGATACAAACCCTAAAATCAAAAGAGAAGCAAGGATGAGATTAGCCTTACCCAGAGCTTCGATCTGAAACCAATAACACAAAAAATTCCTTAGAAATGAGGGGGTTTGATCTCTTGGAACTCTTGGGTGATTTGGTTCATTCCTAGGGTGAAGAGGGGAGAATGGGGAGGAAATTCTTAGTTGGGGATTAAAATACTAGAGTGGAAAAATTATAAAATTTTAAAAGTTTCTGGGCCACACGGTTTATGCACGGTTTTCCAAACTGTGTGCAAACCTTGCGAAGGCCACTGTCCAAAATACAACCTCATGCACGGTTTCTTAGGTTGTCCGCACAGTTATCACTAACCGTGTGCATACCGTATGACCTACCTAGAAAACCCCCTTTTCTCCTTTTTCGTGTCATGAACCCTCAGAACAACCCGGATCCTCTTTAAGGACTTGGGTAAGTGCTTAATTAACCAAAACAAGGGATTCAAACCAAAACTTAAATGTGAATATACCTTTTCAAGATATGGGATCTTACAACCTCCCCACCTTAAAATGGCTCATCCTCAAGCCGAGATCTCAAGCTTCATTGCACTTATGAGGAAAAGAGATCGGGCCACTGAGCCTGCATATTTGATTCTCACTCCCAAGTTTCTTCCTAAACCTTCCCATGATTCCATAGTACTCACACTAATGGCACAACCTTGCCCCACAAGACTTTATCACTATGATCCATGACACAAACTGGATGCTCCTCAAAGGACGCATCAGCCTCAAGCTCAACATCCTCAACATCCACCATGTGAGTTAGGTCATGGTGATACCGTCGAAGCTGCGACACATAAAAAACATCATGCATCCCGCTATACCGCTGTGGAAGATCCAATCAGTATGCCACCAGCCTGATCCTCTCCACAATCTCAAACGACCCCACATACCTTGGTGCCAACTTGCCCTGCTTACAAATCCATCGGTGACCCAACCTTGGAGACACCCGAATGAACACACTATTACCCACCTCAAACTCAAGAGGTCTACACCTCCGATCCGCATACAAATTCTTCCTACTCTAAGCTGTTGCCATCTATTTTTGAATCAACTCAACTTTATCTGAATTCTCCTGCACGAGAATCAGTCCCAATAGCTAGGATTAACTAGCCTCCAACTAAAAAAGTGGAGATCTACATGGCCTCCCATATAGAACCTAAAACGGTTCCATCTGAACCATATCCTGAAACTATTGTTGTAGGAAAATTAAATAAGCGATAGGTGCTTCTCCCAGGAACCACCAAAATACAAGACACAAGCCCTCAATATGCCCTCCAACACTTTGATTGTACACTTCAATTTCCCATCCGTCTATGGGTGGAAAGCCGTGCTCAAAAGTACCTGTGTACCAAGTGCCTTTTGCAACCCTTTCCAGAAGCATGATGTGAAATGAGGATCACGATCCGAAACTATAGTCCACAGTACACCATGTAACCGTCCTATTTCATGCATATACAACTCACCCAACTGATCAACTGTGTAAGTATCCTGAATCAGTAAGAAATGATCCAATTTCATTAGTTGACCCACAACCACCCAGATTGCATCATTCTTATGAGGTGTCCTCGAAAGAACCACCACATAATCCATAATCACATTATCCCACTTCCATTCCAGAATGGGTAGTGGATGTAACAAACCACTTGGGCATTAATGCTCTGCCTTCACCTACTAACAGAAGCCCGCAAATTCCTTTTTCATTCCTGGACACCAAAATTTCCTATGGAGATCACAATATATCTTGGTCAAACCAGGATGCACTGACCATTTTGATGCATGGAACTCACAAATCAACTCTTCCTTCATTCACACTGGCACATCCACACGACCATGAACACAAACAACCCCATCCATACCAACGGCCCAATCAGAAGGTGGATCCCCACCTTTAAGTCTTTCCTTTATAGCAAAACATTTAGGATCGTCGATCTAACTTTTCCTAACTCAACTCAAAAGAATAGGATCAACCGTCACAAAAGCAAGAGTCACCTGGCCGTTTTCCTCTCGTACCTCCAAGTGCATCTCTACAAATAAATCCATCACCTTCCACTCAGTTCCAGATTCCTGAACCACCTAGTTATGAGCCTTCCTGCTCAAAGAATAAAAAACACTATTCCCTTTCCCTAGTGTATATACCATCTCAAAGTCAAAAGACTGGAGATACTCAACCCATATTCACTACTGAAGATTCAAATCCCACTGCGAAAAGATATACTTTAGACTCTTGTGATCGGTATACACCGTGAACCGTTCCCCCAATATGCAGTTCCTCTAACACTTTAAGGAACACACTACTACAACCAACTCAAGATAATGAGTGGGATAATTACGCTCATGGGGTATCAATTGTCTCGAACCATAAGCCACTACCTGCTCATCTTGAATCAACACAACCCCAAGCCCGATACCGGACACATCACAAAATAGGACATACTTTTTACCTGGATCAGGTAAGATCAAGATCGGTGCGGTTTTGAATATATTTTTCAACTATTGAAAGGAATTATCACAAGCCTCAGACCACTCAAACCTAATTCCCTTCTTGGTCAAGCCCGGTAGTGGTGCTGCCAATTGAGAGAAATCCTGGATGAACATCTAGTAATACCCGGACAAACCCAGAAAACTCCGAACATCTGAAACACTATTGGGATGATCCCAAGAAAAAACAGCCTGCACTTTCTCTGGGTCCACCGACTCACCTGCCTCAGAGATGATGTGATCCATAAAATGCACTTCTCCAATCCATAACTAACACTTTGATAGCTTGGCATATAGAAGATTATCTCTTAGTTTACTCAGAATGATGTCAAGATGTTGGGCATGATCGTCATGAGTTTTTGAGTACAATAAGATGTCCTCAACAAAGACAACCACAAATTGATCCAGATATGGATGAAAATTTGGTTCATCAAATCCATGAACACGGTCATCTGATTTAACTCCCGATAATAAACACACATCCTTAACAACCCATTAGTATTCACTAAAAAAAGCACAAAAGATCCCCAAGGAGATGTACTAGGACATATGAATCCCTTACTCTCCAACCCCTCAAGACGAACCTTTAACTCATGGAGTTCTGCCAATGCCATTCTGTATGGAGGAATAGAAACTGATTCTGCTCCCGATAGAAACTCAATCATGAACTCAACATCCCTCTCGGGTGGAAACCCGAAGAAATCCTCAGGAAACACATCCTGAAAATGATCCACTATTGGAGGGAAGACAGTCTATTCCCCTCTTTCATCATCGAGCATAAGACAAGCTACTTGAGTCATGAGCCTACCCAACTACTGACATAACAGTCCCGCATAACCTGCTCAAACATCCCAATCTCCACTATGGACATAAGTGTCACCCTCAAGTGACCTGAACGGTACCTTGCAAGGGTAATAGTCTATGCGGGATCGATACAAAACCAACCAATCCATACCCAAGATTAGGTCAAATCCCGACATCTCGAGAACAAACAATTCCCAGAGAAAATGATACCCACTTAATTCCAGAGCACATCCCTTACACTTCCTGATATCTTCATTTCCCACCCCCAATAGAGTGTCAATCGACATAACCCTGCACACACTCTCCATAGGCAAACCCAATGCTACCACCAGCTGAGCATAAATAAAAGAGTGTGTGGAACCAGTGTCAAACAATTCACTATAAAGTGTAGAAGCTACAAGGATATTACCTCAAATAGTCGATGGCCCATCCTTTCCATCACTGGGTGCCGAATAAACTGCATGAAGCTGACCTACCCCTCTACCCTGGGCTCCAACCTGTGTTCCCTGCACTGCAATGCCCTGCTGATGTGGATGATCCTGCCCTAGAGTTCCACGTCCACTACCCCTACCAATACGGCCCATAGAGCTCCAACTACCTACCTGATAAGGAGAAGATGATCCCTTACCTTCGCTTGGAATCAACCTATCACCAACATTCATGCTCACTTGATGAGGGTTCCTATAGAACCTCTGCACATGTCCCAATCTTCCACACGACTAACACTCAACTGGAGGTCGAGGACACTGGCCACGCATGTGCCCCATCCTGGCACACTGATAGCAGAACACTTGATCACCACCCTGAGAGGCTGACCCTATCTTATGACCACCCTACATACTTTCGATCTACTTAAAACTTCCAAAATGATGCTTCCAACCCTCAAAAGATGCACCACTTCTCTGCCCAGTTGGCACGACAAGACCACTACCTGAAGATCCCTTCAGGTTCCCTTATGAGATCAACACTTGATCCACTACCTCTTTAAACCTCTTAAAGTGAATGACATTAACCTGAGACCTAATCTCGTGTCTTATCCCATCCTAGAAATTCCTCGTAACTGCTGCCTCATCCCCTGCCAATGTTGGAACAAAGCATCACAGGTCGGTGAAAAGGCCAGCATACTCCATCAATGACATCGACCCCTGAATCTAGATCATGAACTCTACAGCCCGATCTTGCCTCAAAGTCTTGGGGAAAACATTCTCCAAAAACATTTCCTGGAAATCTTTTTACAAAATCCCCTCAGCCTGGTCGGTCTAAGCCAGGATGTACCACCAACGCTTTGCCTAGCCCTGCAACATATAAGCTACCAACTTGACTCGATTCCCAATAGGAGTATCCAGATGATCATGTATCATTTGGATAAAATCTATCTAGAATTTTTTTGCCTCTGGCCCACCCTCTCTGGTAATGTTTGGAGGGTGCTACAGCTGAAACTCTCTGGTCAGCTCAAACATACTCGGTGTAACTCACCCTGGGTCCCGATCCATCATCTGCATAAAATGAGCCAAGTTCTCTCAGAACTGCTCTTCTCTACATTCCTGAATCACCACATTCTCTTAGTCCTATACTGGATTATTGTTCTCAGAAACATCCTATTGTTTCCCAACTGGCGCTCAACATCGTGGTGTAATTTTTCTACATTTCCAAACACGAGATTTAGAACACATACCATAAAAATTTCACAACTTCATAACAAGAAGGATATTCACCAGCCACAAAAATCCACCATACATGTAACATCCCAACAAACCTTAACATTCTAGAAACATCACCCTGACCATCCCTACCGTGAGCCATGGTCCACACGGGGTAAACAACCATACACTACTGCAAGGCTCACACAAAATGTTACAAACAACATTTTAAATTCATTAAAAAACCTTAATTACACATATTTCATTTATCATCACTTATCATTCTCTTATCTTCACCCACTTGAATTGTTTCATTTATGAGATTTTCCTTTTTCAGTTATCAAGATGCAAGGTGCATTCTATCTTTCATGCCTCACACATCCAGCCCGTGTGTGCCTACCATGATGCATGCAACCTATCTATCTAGGTACCTACAATGATGCATGAATGCACAACCTCATTCCATTAAGGACACGAGCCAAATATCATAAAACCATCACATCACACAACTTGTGCATCACCCAAAAGTGAAATATCATCAACTGTAACATCACACAATCAAGAATAAAAATTCCCACCCTGGGTGACTTGGGTTTTCCCTCATACATGGGTTAACTACTCCCAAGAACGAGATCATTACCAAGACCCAACACATCCTAACTCCCGTCCACCATCCTAAATAACAAAATTACAAATAAGGATAAGAAAGACCGCCTTTGATACCACTTTTTAACACCCTCAACCTAGAATCCACTAAACCAGTGCTCTGATCTGGGTGGTTACATGACCTTAAGCATGCCTCCCCATACGCCAAAGGCTTCTAACTAGCAGCGGGGGTCCAATTAGTCAATTAGGTAGACTATACCCTGTTTTTATCAGAGTAATCCACAAAATAAGATAAAAAAATAGAAAAATAATAACCAATAATACCAAAGTATGCATAAACAACCATTCCCCCAAAATGGGGTACAACCACGTCTAAAAGTAAATATTCTATGCCACGATAAAAGTGAAAATTTGAACAAATCCCAAAATGAAAACTGACTGAAAAATCCACAAAATGGTCCCGAAACCAAGTCCGAGTCCTCCTCCATGAACAACAATTCCAACCCAACTCCCTAGCAAGAGCCTTTTCCCTTGTCCTAACCTGCAAACATGAAGTCTTCTCGGGTACCCAATGACGACCCGAGCAGGGTGTGAGTACAACTCAGTAGGCCACCACCAATGGTGTCTACAAAATATCCGGTATAAACAATTGTTCATGCAAAATGTAAATGAATAATAAATGAAAAGGAAAAGATTAAGTTCCCTTAACCAGTTTAGACCCATTACTGACCTTTATTACCACTTTCTCATCTTAAAATTTCATCCCATTTCCCATTACTTACAATTTCCAATGCATTTATCATGGGTTCATCAAACACAACAAGTTACACGGGCTTAAAGTACACAATCACATACATGAGGAAAACACACAGTTATCCTATATCACTAGGAATAACTTCTTCATGTAAACTGTATCCTCACCTCGAAGCCTTAGTCCGAGTGGATGCAACCGTTTGGGGAATAGAGCCTCAGTCCTCTTCCCTAACCCGTGCATTAGGGGTGGAGTTTAGAGCCTCAATCCAACTTGACCCTTGGGCGTAGAACCTCAAGTCAATACCCCACTCTACCAAGCCATGTTCACATGCTATACATATATGTATCCATTAACCATTCACACAACATCAAAACTATTTCCCAAGGAAAACATAAATCATAACAATAATAAAAGATTCAATACCACGCCTTAACCCATTAATACATTTACCACATTTCACATTATTTAGACACTTAGCCCAATTCCCCTTTTATTATTCTTATCTCACTAAGCATTCATTCATTGTTCCTATCTCACTAGGCTTCGTTCATTATTTCTAAGTCACTAGGCTTCATTACTGGGCTCATAATCCATTTCATTATGGTCTTTAATAATTTCCATTTTAACCCAATATCCCTTAGGTTATTACTAAGCCTATGTGCGTCACCTAGCTTCTACTTCAATACAATCAAACACATCAACATCTTTATCAAGGCTCCACATAACTACATAATTATCTCACTTGTTCTTTACAAATCCTTAGGTTTGGGAGAGTCGTCACACCCCATGGGTGGCCCTAGATTAGTCTCATCACCCTCAACGCATCCCATGGGGATCATGATGGTTTCCATTTACCTTCTTAATAACCATTTTATCTAAACATTCCAAGGGTGATCAAAACATACCAAGAGACATCCTAGAACAAAACCACACATGCAAAAATCCATAAATAAACCATGGGATATAACTTGTAAACCACCTACCTCAATTCTATGGGTGAACACACTCTTAATCAGGCCCTTAGATTCCGCTTCAAACAACCCTTGAAGCTTCAACCTATATCTCACCCAAAGAGTAGGGTTTTAGAGCTTCGGAAAGAGAGGAGATGAAGATACAAACCCTAAACTCAAAAGAGAAGTAAGGATGGGATTAGCCTTACCCATAGCTTCGATCTGAAACCAACGACACCAGAAATTCCTTATAAATGAGGGAGATTGATCTCCTGAAGCTTTGGGGAGATTTGGTTCGTTCCTAGGGTGAAAAGGGGAGAATGGGGAGAAAACCCCGAGTTGGGGTTTAAAATCCAGAAGTGGCAAAATTGTAAATTTTTAAAATTTTATGGACCGCAGGGTTTAACCGCACGATTTTTCAAACCATGCGCAAACCGTGAGGAGGTCACTATCCAAAATCCAACCTCCTGTATGGTTTCCTGGGTTGTCTGCAAGGTTAGCACTAACTGTACGCAGATCGTGCGACCTACCTAGAAACCCCCCCTTTCTCCTTTTTCGTGTCCTAAACCCTCAGAACACCCCCAAGCATCCTTAAGGACTTAGGTAAGCGTTTAATTAACCAAAACAAGGGATTAAAACCAAAAACTTAAATGAGAACATACCTTTTTAAGATCCGGGATCTTACAGCTTTTATTAATCAATTATTTTTTTATAATTTAAAAGAAATATTTTTAATAAAAAAATATTATGAAACTAAATCATTTTGTGTAATAAAAATAATTTTTTACTTAATTATCAAAATATTAGTTTATATTTTAATAAATAACACTTTTATATCTTAAATACAAATAAACTAATATATTTCTTAAATAAATGTATTTTTTAAAATAATCCAAAATTATTTATTTAAAATTATGTTTTAATATAATTGATTTTCATAAAATAAAAAATTATTTTTTAGACAACTTTTTTTAATAAATAAATTATAGGAATTTTAATTTTGAAAAAAGAATGATTTATAATTATAAATGTTTAAATTGGATAAATTAATTTTATGACATTAAAGGTAATAATAAAAATAATAATTAAGGGTAAAACATATTTTTTTAATAAAATTAATATCATATTTAAGATAATATATTTTATAAATATATGAATTTATAATGTGTTTTTATTTTATAAAATTTTGAAATTATAAAGATATATAATTATATTAATATAAAAAAATGAATATATATATATATATATATATATAATTTTCACATTTTTTTAAGAAAAGTGGTTTGAATATGTTAAAAAAAATTTAAAACCTTTAAAATGAATTACTTGATTTGTATTAAAAAAATGGTTTTTGAATTGTTAAAAAAATGTTAAAAGCGTTAAAAAAAGAGAGACGCAGTGTGCTGGTTAAAAAAAAGACATGTTTTGTTAAATGAAATTATAAAGGTAATATAATAATATATTATTATAATGATAAGGATGACTTGACAAAAAAGAGAGATAAGAAACAAAAAGAGAGAAAACGTGAATTTTAATGAGAGAGAGAAAAGAGTTGAATAAAAAAACAAAACATCAAACAAGGAAAGAAAAAAATTGTAAAATGATTAAAAAACATAAATAAATTAATATATAATAATATATGTGCAATGAGTCATTAAAAATTGGGTAGAAATGATGACTGAAGATAAAAAAATATAAGATGTTATCATTTTAAAAAAAATTGAGGTGTGAAAAAAAAAGATAAAAAAAGAATAGAAGTCTTCTTACTTATAAACTAGTAAGAATAATATAAATATATATTTACTATCATCCAAATAATTGAGTTTCAATGAATCTTAAAAATTTAATAAACACTCTTGTTTGTTATGTTTTCATCAAAAAATGGAGCTTCTTCTGCAATTTTGTCCAACCCTCTTTGTGTATATATCTATGAACTCACTTGCATAGAGGGAATAACCACTATTCGCTAAAATAAATCCCTTGTATCGTTTCATCCATTTTAATTTTATATCCATGCCTATACTAGAAGTGAAGGTAAACCAAAGACTTTGCCTGAAATTCGCCTCTTTTCCACCTAGAGGAAGAAGTGATGCAAGTTTCGGTTCCCAGTTTTTCAGTAAGGGGATTGTTTTATTTTAATAAAACTAAATTTTAAAAATTCAATTATTTTGTGTATCTTCTAATTATAAAAGTGATTATTCTTTTTTAATTATGTTTATTCAAGGGATTAATGTTATTCTATCGATTTATGTTTGATTTAAAAAGACACACACACACACACACAC
Organism: Viscum album; assembly: GCA_963277665.1. NCBI lineage: Eukaryota > Viridiplantae > Streptophyta > Magnoliopsida > Santalales > Viscaceae > Viscum > Viscum album. The sequence continues at coordinate 1,100,967,548 of OY728134.1, read as the reverse complement.
ATTTGTATTTATATCTATATATCTATATTTATGAATTTATAATGTTAGGGATAAGTATTTATGATTGAATTTAATTTCATGCTAGTTCTTCTACAAGATTTTGATTTTATTTTGATTTTAGATCTCTTAGTTTATGTTTTAATTCATGGTTTGTAAGTATTCCTATCATAAATATTTCAAATTTATGGTTTATAGAAAGGTTTTATATTGATTTATGAAATTTATGTATTTGTATAAATATATTTTAAATTATATTTATACCTTCAAATTTTAGGATAAAAATGTAACTTCCTGGTTCCGGAAGCCGCCCAGAGATGCCCCATACCTAGTTGGTCACATGGCCTCAAGCACATTTCCCCAAACACCAGAGGCTGCCGACTAGTATTGAGGGCCTTGGGTGTGATAGTGGGAAAACTATGCCCTCATTGGCAGAGTAACACAACAAAAGTAAAAAAAAGGCAATATAAGAAACAATAATAATAACATACAACAGTAAATAGCGAAAGACTGATGGAGAAACAAATGGAGCACATATATATAAATGTTGCATGATATGTATATCTAGGAAAGCATCCAAACAAGTCACAATACTAAAATACAGAACTAAACCAAAGTACAAAAGAAAAATAGTAAACAGCTCCACAACATCGCAAGCCATAGCTTGGTCTCATGCTCTCCAGCTCCACAACAATAAAGTACCTGAAGTAGAAGGACACTTTCCCTTATCTATACCTGAAAAAATATAATCCATTTATGCCCAAAATCATGGACCAAACAGGGTGTGAGACTAAATCCCAGTAGGCAACCACCACAAGATATGTGCGTAACAGTTAGTGAAAATATGGTAGGTAATAAGTAAAAGGAAGTAATAAAAAAGGAAGTACTCAACAGTAAACAATGCAAAGTTTCAATGAAATCAGTTCCATATATCAAACAAAAGCTAATCAAATCAGGTAACCCTATGGGTAGTACTCTCAGCCTAACCCGTTTGGTTCAACCAAACAAGGATAGATATTTCCAAGATTCTCTGAGGAATCACTCACCGTCAATTCTCCCTATAGTCAGGTGTGATTCAAAGGCTCTTTGAGGAAGCACTCACCATCAATTCCCCCTATAGTCAGGTGTGATTCAAAGACTCTCTGAGTAATCACTCACTGTCAATTCCCCCTATAGTCAGGTGTGATTCAAAGACTATCTGAGGAAGCACTCACCATCAATTCCCCCTATAGTCTTTCAGTGGTAACTACAGGCGCTTTAAGGAATCACTCAATGCCAATTCTTCCCATGGCATCGTAACGTATCTATAGACCCTCTGAGGGAGCAATCAATGTTAATCCCCCCTATGGTCTCACCATGTGATAATTATAATGGACACTCTAGGAAATCCCTCAATGTCAATTTCCCCTGTGGTCTCACTACAACAGGTTCCCACAGCCCTGTGTAAGTCAAAAGAGCATAGCAAAGCAAAGCGGCCAAAGTAAACCTCAAGAACTACTTGACTAACCAGTCTACAATATAACAACATGTCAGATAAACAATCACTCCATCCTAAAAATACCAGGCATGGGAAACAACAGCAGCCTAACAGGAAAACTAGACCAAATGGTCAAAACAAGCAATGAGGGAAAAACCTCCAAGGCATAGCAATTAACCCTATTCATATGAAATTAACCTCTACTCAAGAATACAAGTATAACGGGAAAATATCAAAGCTAAAACAGTAAACATGCAATACCCCATTCATGGGTATTGGGCACTTTTTCACATATATCTCAAAGACTTTTAACGAAAAGGCACAAAACACCTACCACGGTATTGGGAGATCTCTATATGTGAACCTCAGGCCTTGAATCACCAAGAACACCGTAGATCTACAAAAACTATCAAAACGTTCAATGGAGGATAACATAAGAAAGAGGATGAATCAGAAAATGAAGCTCCAACAAAAGGAAGAGCTTACCGAGGTAATCCCAACATAATCGACGACGATTTATTTGGATAATAGACGCTCGCTCGGGGGCTCGGAGAAGATTCGCGGCCATACTGGTTCTCTAAGATGACCTAGGTCGAGAAGTAGACGGCTCTGTCAGTCAGACGTGACCCCAATACATTTAATGAAAAAATTAAAATACATGGAATGTACTTTAGAAGTACATGATGTGTACTTGCCTTTTTCGTACTCTGCTTTAGGCAGTCTCCAGGTCACCAAACACGACCGTGTGTGTGGCCGTTACACGGCCAGCACACGGCTACCCGCGGTAACCGAGTACATGGAGTGTACTTAATTTTTTTTAATAAACTCCTCTTTTTATCAAAAACAACTTAAAAAGGAAAAAATACCTGAAAAGAAGATTCAGGTTCTTAAAAACACCCCCCTTAAATAAATTTTTCCCCGAATTTCCTTAGTAAGGCGGCGTAGAAGAAGAAACCCTGAACAACTCTGACCACTATGATCGTACATCTACCTCCCTCTCTAAAGTCTTGTCCTGTACTCATCTGTGATTCCATATCACTCGTACCAGAGGAATAGACCGGCCATGAAGAACTTTTGTACTTCGATCGATAATTCAGATAGGATGCTCCTCAAAGGATGCATCCACTTCCAACTCAACCTCCTCAGGTTGGAAAACATGAGATGAGTCTGAGAAGTAACATCGAACCTGAGAAACGTGGAAGAAGTCATGCATAGCTCGGTACCTCTAAGGTAACTGAAACCAATAGGAAACCGTCCCAACTCTCTCTAAGGCCTCAAATGTCCCGATGTATCTCAGAAAAAACTTACCCTGTCTTCTAATCCTTTTGTGTCCCAACCTCAGTGTGCCATATAGGAAAACCTGACCCCTGACCTCAAACTCCATGGGTCGTCTCCGTTGATCAGTCTAAGACTTCTATCAAGGCTGTGCAGTAGCCATACTCTTCCGAATCAACTCTATCTGCTCTATGGTCTCCTAGACAAGACGAGGTCCCAGTATAGCTGCCTCTCCTACCTCCAGCCAACATAAGGGTGATCGGCATGACCTACCATACAAATCCTCATAAGGTGTCATCTGAATAGGTACTTGAAAACTATTATTGTAGGAAAACTCCAAAAAAGGTATGTGAGTATCCCAAGAACCTCCAAAATCCATGATGCATGCTCGAAGCATGTCCTCAAGCACCTGAATCGTATACTCAGATTGGCCATCTGTCTGGGGATGGTAAGATGTACTCAAAAGTACCTGTGTACCCAAAGCCTTCTGTATCCCCTACCAGACCCAAGAAGTAAAACGTGCATCCCTATATGAAAAAATGGAGTGTGAAACCCCATGCAGACATACAATCTCCCGAATGTACAATCGCCCCAACTCATCAACACTGAAGGTCTCTTTGATCGGAAAAAGTGAGAAACCTTAGCGAGTCTGTCAATGATGACCCAAACTGCATCATTCCCTCAAGGTGACCTTGGTAAACCTGTCACAAAATCCATCGTGACATCATTCCACTTCCACTAGGAAATGGGTAACTGATGCAAAATCCCTACTGATCGCTGATTCTCTACCTTCACCTGCTGACAGGTGGAACACCTCATAAAAAAACTAGCAACATAATTCTTCATACCTATCCACCAATACTGATGGTGTAGATCACGATACATCTTGGTGACACCAGGATGAACTGCCCAAATTGAGGAATGAAAGTCCTGCATCATCTCCTTGCGTATGTCTGCTGGCACCCATACGCGCCCATGGAAACGCAAGATCTTATCCTCTCCTATGGTCCATCTAGGAATAGGGTCCTCTCCTAACATGCTCTCCCATAGGACTAGGCCTTCAGAATCTGATAGCTACCTCATTCGCACTCGATTAAGAAGAGTAGAGGTAACAACTATAGAAGAAAGTAAAGTCTGCCCTTATCTGTCGTGCACCTCGAGATGCATCTCAGAGATCATAGCCATAAGCGTCCACTCACTACTGGCCTCCTGAAATGCCTGTAACTGAGTTCTCCTACTCAGTGCATTAGCTACTGCATTGTCTTTCCTAGGCATATATGCAAGCTCAAAGTCAAAAGACTGATGGTATTCAACCCACCTTCGCTGTCTCAAATTCAAGTCACACTGAGTGAAGATGTACTTGAGACTTTTGTGGTCGGTGAAAACCAAAAAATTATCTCCCATAAGGTAGTTTCTCCAACCGCGTAAGTCATGAACAACTGCCACCAACTTGAGATCATGCGTCGGGTAATTTCTCTCAAGTGGCCTCAACTGCCGAGACCTGTATGCAACGACTCCTTCCCCCTGCATAAGCATAAATATCAGCCCGATACCTAAAGCATCACAGTAAACAGTATAGCTCTTTCCTGGCTTTGGAAAGACTAGTATCGGTACTGAAGTCAGTCTCTCTTTCAGCTCCTAAAAGGCTGACTCACAAGAATCTGACCATAAGAACTTTGCACCCTTCTTAGTCAAACCCGTCAGTGGTGCTGCTAAACATGAGAAGTCCTGTATGAAGTGTCTGTAGTATCTATCCAGCCCTAGAAAACTCTGTACCTCAAAGACATTCTTCGGATGCTCCCAAGAAAATACTCCCCTCACTTTCTCTGGGTCTACTGATACTTATGTCTCTGAGATAACATGACCTAATAAGTGAATCTAGTCTATCCAAAAGAGGAATTTTGAGATCTTAGAATATAACTGATGATCTCTCAGTGTACTCAGAACGATCTCAAGATATGGTCATGTTGAGTGTGAGAGTACACCAATATACCGTCTATGAAGACCACCATGAAGGAATCCAAGTATGGATGGAATACTAGGTTCATCAGTGCCATGAAAATTGTAGGCACCTTCGTGAGGCCGAACGACATAACTATATACTCGTATAGACCATACTTGCTATGGAAGGTTGTGAGAGGTATATAATATGGTATAACATGAAACTGATGATATCCGGACCTCAAGTCAATCTTCGAGAACACCTGGGCTCTGCAAAGCTGGTCAAAGAGATCATTAATCCTTGGTAAAGGATATCGGTTCTTGATCGTCAACTGGTTCAGCTTCCGATAATCCACACAAAGCCTGATGGTACCGTCTTCCTTCTTCGTAAACAGGACAGGCGAACCCCAAGGAGAAGTACTAGGTCAGATGAAATCCTTTTCCTACAACTCCTCCAACTACTTCCTGAGCTCCTGCAACTCTAGTGTAGCCATTCCATAAAGAGGAATGGACACCGGTGCCGATCTTGGCATGAGCTCAATAGAAAAGTCAACCTCTCTCTCTGGTGGAAAACCTAAAAAGTCCTCTGGAAAGATGTCCCTGAAATGATCCACCACTGGAGGAAAGTCTAATTGTGAAGTCCCCTGGTCATCCAGATACAGAATAGCAATCTAGGACGTAACTTCTCCCAACCCATGATGCTCTGGTCCCGCTCTACTCGCCTGGACATCCCATTCACCCTTATGAAGAAATGATCCACCCTCTAGTGATGTGAAACTCACCCTACAGTGATAAAATTCGAGAACTTCTTGTAAGGGAACTAACCAGTCCATTCTTAGAATGACATCATAGCCTGTCATCTCTAAGACATAGAGGTCCCATAAGAAGTGACACCCACCAACCTCTAGAGAGAACTCCGTACACTAGCCATTATTGTCCCTAACGAAGTGTATAGTGTCAAGATATCATTAGAAGAAAAGATACAGAGACCAAGGCTCTCCACAACAACAACAAATATAAAGCTATGGGAAGCCCCTGTATCGAAAAGTGCAGAAGCTAAAACTGAGGAAACTAAGATCGTACCTTGAACTGTAGAAGGTCCGGGATCCTGCTCCTGCTAGATCTGCTCCACTGCAAAAGTCTGGCTCATACCACTGCCCTGTGACCCTGCTTGACCACTCTGAGCTGATCCACCCTACTGTCGTTGAAAGCCTAGATACCGGATACCACAACAACGACCTCCACCTCAACCCGAACGGTCGAAAGAACTCCAGTTCCCAGACAGATGAGAAATTGGTGGCACCGCTCCTGAATGAGGAGTCATATAAGAACCCCTGAAACCAGTTTCCGGTGAAAAAAACTGACAGAAACACTGAAGATGACCCATCTTTCATCAAGATCGGCACTCCACTGGGTCTCTCAAACAATGTGTCCTTGTATGCCCAACTTTCCCGCACTATTAGCATACCACCTGGCTACCAGAAGGTGCATCTCACCTACTCAGATCTCCACATGTAGTATCCCTGTGGCAATTCCTACTATCAGCTGGTGAAACACTAACTCTGGATGCCAAACCACCCTGGCTCATAGCTCTAGAATCCCTCATATTACGCTCCGTGATCAGCTCCTGGTTGACGATAGAAGTGATAGAGGTCAACCTGAAAATGTTCACCTGTGATCGGATGTCGTGCCTCAGACCATCCTCAAACTTCCTTGCCAGGAACAAACCATCTTCCCCTAGAAAGGGTGTAAATCACTGCAACTCGGTGAAGCGAGAGGAATACTCCATAACAGAAAGAGTAACCTGCTCCATACTCATGAACTCTCAGGCTCGATCGTCCCTCAAGGTCTCTAGATAGAAGTAGTCGTAGAAGGAATTCTAGAACTCGTCCCAAGCCATAACCTGCTGGAGTCCCGCACATGAGATCACTTCCCACCATCTCTTGGCGGAATCTCACAACATGTACATAACGAGCTTGACTATCCTCTCTGGGGGTATCTCCAAATGCTTGAAGATTGTTAGCATGGATTCTAGCCATGACTATGCAGCCTGAGGTCCTCCTTCCCCTATGAAGGTGGGATGATGCTGCTACTGGAAAACCCACATAAACTCTTCCATCGACAGGGCAGGAGGCAGTTCTCCCTGAAAGGTCTGCATCATCCTTATAAATCCCTCTCTTAACTGTGCATCAACACCTGTGTCAGGTATAATGGATGGTTCCAAGGCTGGCACGACTGGAGGATCTTCTGGAAGTCCTTGATCAGCCATGTCTGATGTCTGATCATCGCCTAGAAACTGGCATACAACTGGAGGACGTCTCGGTGACATGACTTTGCAAGGTCAAGTGCACACCTTAAAACAAAATTATCAAGGACTAAAAACTAGAATTGCAATAAAGGAATAGGAGAAAGAAAGCATTCAAGTTTTCAAAACATGAATACACGACATGTATAATTTCTACACGACGTGTTCCCTTAATCCTTTCACATGGGCATGTACTTCTACCAAAACTCGTCGTATAACACCCCAAACACATAGCGTGTTCTCCTAAAACACAACGTGTACTTGAATTATCTTCCCCTACCCGAGTTCCCTTACACGGATAGGCCACATGGTTCTCCATAGAACAAGACTGCACTTCATGTTAGTGCCAGACACGGCATGTTCTAGACGAAATTCACCAACCCGTGTTGTTAGATATATGACCGGTTACACGGCTGACTCTACATGGCATGTTCCAAATGTAAACGACATGTACTAAAGGATTTCACCGACCTGGGTTGTTAGTTACACGACTGGATACATGGTTTTCACTACACGACATGTTCAAGCTTGAAAAAGCATGTATAACTTAAGTTTTTTATCCCTCTGTGTCGTTATTCACACGGGTGGACACGAGGTCAACACAACACGGTGCGTACAGATGGTACACGGTGTGTTCTTCCAAATATTTCCCTACCCCGTGTCTCTTCCCACACGGCCTATGACATGGTTAGAGACTACACGACATGTACATACGGTACACGACATGTATTTAAGAAAAACAGTTTCTTCCCAAACAGAAGAACACATGGCGTGTAGTCAAAACTACACGGTGTGTATTTTGGGTTTTTTTAGACAGTACGCCTTAGAAACTACTCCGGAGCCCAGAAAAACACTGAAATAAACACCAAAGTGCCAAATTTTGATCTGTGAGGGTCCATAATCCCCGCAAATCAAAGCTTGGAATCTTATACATGCATATATCACAACAACATGTAATCTCTAATGCACCCAAAATGGCATGGAAAAAATGCATGACATGTGATCCCTAGAAAGTTCCTATATGATGCATGAGATGGCATACCCTCATCTCATCAGGTTGCGATAGAAATAGAACCTCAATAATATCAAAAGTAATAACACAATACATGTGAATCACCCAATGGTGAAATCGAATCAACTATAAAATTGAAAAACCATAAAAAATTTCAATAAACGAGGTAGATTGGATTTTCTATGTACATGGGTTAGCTACTACAAGGCACAACTGATTACCAAGTACCTATTCCATCATATCCCTGACTATAGGCTTCAAAAAAGTAAGTCAAGAAGAAAAGAATTCCTTTGATACCACTTTATAACATCCCGGTTCCAGAAGCCGCCCAGAGACGACCCGTATCCGATTGGTCACATGGCCTCAAGCGCATTTCCACGAACATCAGAGGCTTCCAACTAGAAGTCAGGGCCTTGGGTGTGATAGTGGGGAAACTATGCCCTCATTGGAAGAGTAACACAATGAAAGTAAAAAAAGGAAATAGCGGAAACAATAATAATAACATACAATAGTAAATAGTGGAAGACTAATGAAGAAACAACTGGAGAACATATATATAAATGATGCATGATAAATATGTCTAGGAAAGTATCCAAACAAGTCATAATGATAAAATATAGAACTAAACCAAAGTACAAAAGAAAAACAGTAAATAGCTCCACAACATTGCAAGCCATAGCTTAGTCCCATGCTCTCCAGCTCCACAATAATCAAGTACCTGAAGTAGAAGGGTGTTTTCCCTTATCTATACCTAAAACAATATAATCTGTTTGGGCCCAAAATCATGGCCCAAACAGGGTGTGAGACTAAATCCCAGTAGGAAACCACCACAAGATCTGTACCTAACAGTCAGTGAAAATATGGAGGGTAACAAGTAAAAGGAAGCAGTAAACAAGGAAGTACTCAGCAGTAAACAATCCACAATTTCAATGAAATCAGTTCCATATATCAAACAAAAACTAATCAAAGCAGGTAAACCTCTGGGTATTACTCTCAGACTAACCCCTCTGGTTCAACCAAACAAGGATAGATATTTCAAAGACTCTTTGAGGAAGCACTCACCGTCAATTCCCCCTATAGTCAGGTGTGATTCAAAGACTCTCTAAGGAAGCACTCACCATCAATTCCCCCTATAGTCATGTGTGATTCAAAGACTCTACGAGGAAGCACTCACTGTCAATTTCCCCTATAGTAATTTAGTGGTAACTACAGGCGCTCTGAGGAAGCACTCAACGTCAATTCCTCCTGTGGCCTCGTAACGTATCTATAGACCCTCTAAGGGATCACTCAACGTCAATCCCCCCTATGGTCTCACAGCGTGATAATTATAATGGACACTCTGGGAAATCCCTCAATGTCAATTTCCCCTGTGGTCTCACTACAACAGGTTCCCTCAGCCCTGTGTAAGTCAAACGAGCATAGAAAAGCAAAGAGGCCAAAGTAAACCTCAAGAACTACTTGGCTAACCTGTCTACAACATAACAACATGTCAGATAAACAATCACTCTATCCTAACAATACTAGGCATGGGAAACAACAGCAGGCTAACATGAAAACTACACCAAACAGTCAAAACAAGAAATGAGGGGAAAACCTCCAAGGCATAGTAATTAACCCTATTCATATGAAATCCACCTCTACTTAAGCATAAAAGCATAGCAGGAAAATATCAGGGCTAAAATAGTAAACATGCAATACCCCATTCATGGGTATTGGGAACTTTTGCACATATATCTCAAAGAATTTAAATAGAAAGGCACAAACCACCTACCTCCGTGTTGGGAGATCACTATATGTGAACCTCAGGACTTGAATCACCCAAGAACACCATAGATCGACAAAAATGCTCAAAATATTCAATGAATGATAAATTGAGAAAGAGGAGGAATCAGAAAACGAACCTCCAATAGAAGGAAGAGCTTACCGAGGTGATCCCAATGCAATCAACAACAATCGATTCAGAGAACATATGCTTTCTCGGGGGCTCAGAGAAGATTTGCGGTCGTACGAGTTCTCTCGGATGACCTTGGTCAAGAAGTAGACGGTTCTGTCCATTAGACGTGACCCCAGTACGTTTAATGAAAAAAAGAAAATATAGAGTGTACTTTATAAGTACACGACGTGTACTTGCCTTTTCCGTACTCCGCTTTAGGCGGTCTCTAGGTCACCACACACGGCCGTGTGTGTGGCCGTTACATGGCCAGCACACAGCTATCCGCAGTAACCGAGTACACGATGCGTACTTCAAAAATTTCCAGAAACTCCTATTTTTCTCAAAAACGACCAGAAAAGGAAAACATACCTAAAAAGAAGATTCGAGTTCTTACAAAAAAATATGTAAGTATTTTCATATATTTTATCAATTATATTTTAGAAAACAAAAATTCTATTTTATTTTAAAACATTAATTTAAACCCTTCTAATAATATTTGAATTTCATGCAAGGAATTAATGTTATAAAAAAAGTATTTCATAATCCAATTATTAAACAATAATAAAACACTATTTTATTATTGTTCATTTTAATTTGATTCTTTTAAAAATATAATTTCTATGAGAGTAGAGAATATTTTATGGTTATCATTTTATGTGCATCATTTAATTGAAAATGTCAATTGTTATCATTTTATATGCTAGTTATAAATAAAAGTTATTATTTAATATGCTAAAATTTCACTACCCAGCCATGTATGTCACTCATAGTTTAGTTATGGTAATTATCTAAGTTATCATAGACATTCCATGAATTTTTATTCAAGTATTCATTTATTTTATTATTCATTTATATTTATTACTTTAAAAAAAAGATAGTTGTTTATAAACATGGATTTCTTCTAAATATGATTTTAGAAAATTTCAAAAAAATATATATATTTCCATGTTAAGAAGCATGTAAGATTATTTTTTTCTAAAGAAAATAATTTATGTATGTATTATTTTGAAACATTTTTTGGGTTATGATTGATAAATGGAGGACCATTAAAATGTTTTCTTAAAATTGACACTAGAGTATCGAATGTTAAGTTTTGGTATGGGGAGTGAACCCATGGCCATATGGGGACATTGTTCCATATGGGATATGGCCAGTGGAATCATGATTTTCTTAGGGTCTGTTGAGTATCATAATCAATCCTTCAAAATTATTATTTTTGAATGGATAAATCCAAGGAATTATTTCAAAATATTATTATTTTGGGAAATTGATGGATTTCAAAATTATATTGTCTTATTATTATTATTTTTCAATGTTTTGAAAACCTATTTCTATGTATTCTTTTTAGAAAATGAAATATTTTAAAAGTATTCACAAATGGTTTTAAAACCTGTTACTGGGGAAATTAATTCTCACCCTATGTTTAAAATTAATTTTTCACAAGTTTATTAGAATTATTTGAAGACGTACGCTTTGCTTATAGAGTTAATGCACCCAAAGTGTTTTAATTATTTTCTTTTATTTTTGTACAGTTTTAATAAAATGTAATGTATAATGTCTAATTCTCCAAAACCTAGACCAGAAAAGGTCTTAGAATGTAAATGCTCTGTGTATTTTTCTTTTGTCTTTTTTTTTTAAAATACACTGCTTTTTTTTTGTGATGAACCCGAAAACGCGGGTTCAAGGCTTCACTGTTGGTATCAGAGTAACAATCTAGAAAACTTTAGAGATCATATTTTTTCAGTAGAGTATATAATTTTAGTAGTTCTGGTTTTTCTAATTCTAAAAATGAAAATTCAGAATTTTCTAGAGTCTAATGAATGAATTACGATGGTGCAATTCTTTTAAAGGGGGAAGAATGTAACATCCCAAGAAATTCAAATGGTACTTTTATTAATTATTTATCTCGTTTATAAATTAAAATAAATATTTGTAATAAAAACTTTTATGAAACTAAATTATTTTGTGTAATCAAAATAAGTTTTTACTTAATTATAAAATATTACTTTATATTTTTAGAAATAATAATTTTATATCTTAAATCCAAATAAAATAATATACCCTTAAATAAATGTATTTTAAAATAATCCAAAATTATTTATTTAAAATTATGTTTTAATATAATTGATTTTTATAAATTATAAAAAAAATGATATAACTTTTGTTTCAATAAATAAATTATTGTAATTTTAATTCTAATTAAAGAATTATTTATAAATATAAATTGTTAAATTGAATAAATTAATTTTATAACACTAAAGGTAATAATAATAATAACAACAATTAAGGGTAAAAAACATTTTTTTAATAAAATTATTATTTTATTTAAGATAATATATTTTATAAATATATGAATTTATAATGTGTTTTTGTTTTATAAAATTTTAAAATTATAAATATATATATAATTATATAAATATTAAAAAATGAATATATATATATATATAAGTGAAACATTTTATTTTTAAAAAAAGTGATTTTAATATGTTAAAAAAACATTAAATCCTTTAAAAAATGTTTCTTGCTTTGTATTAAAAAAATAGACTTTGAATTATTAAAAAACCGATAAAAGGGTTAAAAAAATAGAGACGTGATGTGTTGCTTTTAAAAAAATGATATGTTTTTTTAAATCAAATAATAAAGGATAATATAATAATATATTATTATAATGATAAGGATGACTTGACCAAAAATACAGATTAGAAACATAAAGAGAGGAAAAAATGTCACTTTTAAAGAGAAAGAGAAAAGAGTTGAATAAAAAAACATCAAATAAGGAAAGGAAAAAAATGGTAAAATGATTAAAAAATATAAAGAAATTAATATATAATAATATATGTGTAATGAGACATTATAAAGTGGGTATAATTTATGACAAGATATAAAAAAATATAATATATTATAATATTAAAAAAAATTAAGTCCCGACACAAAAAAATGATAAAAAAGGAATGGAAGTCTTCTTGCCTATAAACTAGTAAGAATAATATAAATACTTATTTCCTATCATTGAAATAATTGATTTTTAAAGAATATTAAAAATTTAATAAACACCCTTGTTTGTTATGCTTTCATAAAAAAAAGTGGAGCTTCTCCTACAAGCCTATCCAAACCTTTCTGTGTATATATTTATGCACTCACTTGCATAGAGGGAATAACCATCAATAGCTGGAATAAATCCATTATCTCATTCACTCTCTTTTAATTTTCTATCCATTCCTACACCGAAGGTGAAGGAAACCCACAAACTTTGCCCTAAATTCCATTCTTTTCCACCTAGCAGAAGAAGTGATGCAAGTTTCAGTTCCCAGTTTTTCAATAAGGGGATTTTTTAATTTTAATAAAAATAAATTTTCAAATTTCAATTATTTTGTGTATATTATAATTATAAAAGAGAGTATTATTTTTAATTATATTTATGTAAGGGTTTAATTTTATTCTATCGGTTTATGTTTTATTCACAAAGATATATATATATATATATATACATATTTTTATTTATATCTATCTATCTATCTTTAAGAATTTATAATGTAAGGGATAAGTATTTATGATTTAATTTAATTTCATGCTAGTTTTGTGCAAGGGTTTGATTTTATTTTTATTTTAGATCTCTTAGTTTATGTTTTAATTTATGGTTTGTAAGGATTCCTTTTATAAATGTTTCAAATTTATGGTTTATACAAAGGTTTTATGTTGATTTAAAAAATTTATGTAAGTATATTTAAACCTTCAAATTTTATGAGGAAAATATGTAATGATTTTCATAGATTTTATCAAGTCTATTTTAGAAAACAAAAATTCTATTTTATTTAGAAACATTGATTTAAACCCTTATAATAATATTTGAATTTCATGTAAGGAATTAATGTTATAAAAAAGTATTTCAAAATACAATTATCAAACAATAACAAAATATTGTTTTGTTATTGTTCATTTTAATATGATTCTTTTAAAAATATAATCTCTATGAGAGTAGAGAACATTTTATAGTTATCATTTTATGTGTATCGTTTAATTACAAATGTCAATTGTTATCTTTTTGTGTGCTATTTCTAAATAAAAGTTATTATTTCATGTTATAAAATGTCGATGTCTATCCATTTATGTCACTAATAATTTAGATATGTCCATTATCTAAGTTATCATTAACATTACATTCATTTTTATTCAAGTATTCATTTATTTTATTATGCATTTATATTTATGACTTAAAAAAGTCATTTGTTTATAAGAATGGATTTTTCCTAAATATGATTTTATAAATTCTCAAAAAAAATATTATTCCATGTTAAGAAGCATGTAATATTATTTTCTTCTAAAGAAAATAATTTATTTATGTATTATTTTAAAATGTTTTTGGGTTATGATTGAGAAATGCGGGACCTTTAATTTTTTTTCTCTTAAAATTGGCACTAGAGTATCAAATGTTAACTTATGGTATGGGGAATGAACCCATGACCTTAATGGGACATTTTACCATATGATATACGAACAAGTGGCCTTACGGTTTTCTTATGGCTTGATAAGTATCACAATTAACAATTCAAATTTATTATTGTCAAATGGAGAAATCCAATGAATTATTTCAAAATATTATTATTTTTGGGAAATTGATGGTTTTCAGAATTATATTAACTTATTATTATTATTATTATTTAATATTCTGAAAACCTATTTCTAATTATTCTTTTTATAAAATGAAATATTTTAAAATTATTAACTCATGATTTTAAAACCTCTTATTGGTAAAATTAATGCTCACCCTATGTTTAAAAAAATTGTTTACTGGTTTAGTATAATTATCTAAAGGCACGTGATTTTCTTATAGATTTAGCGCATAAAAAGAAATTTTGTTATTTTGTTTTATTTTTATACATTTTCGATAAAATTTAATGTATAATATCTAATTATCCAAAACCTAGATCAGAAAAGGCACTCGAATGTAAATGTTCTGTGTATTTTTCTTTTGTATTTAAAACATATCACAAATCATTTTTTATGTGATGAACCCAAAAACTCAAGTTCAGGGCTTCATAGTTGGTATTAGAGTAATGATATATAAAACATTGGAGATTAGATTTTGTTGATAGAGTATATAAGTTTAACAGTTCTAGTTTTTCTAATTCTGAAGATAAGAATTCAGAATTTTTTAGAGTCCGATGAACGAATTGTGAGAGTGTAATTTTTTTAAGGGAGGAATAATGTAACATCTCAAGAAATTAAAATGCTACTTTTATTATTTTTTTTTATAATTTAAAGGAAATATTTTTAATAATTTTTTTTTATTAAATAAATCATTTTATATAATCAAAATAAGTTTTTACTTAATTATAAAATATTACATTGTATTTTAAGAAATAATACTTTTATATCTTAAATCCAAATAAACTAATATATCCTTAAATAAATTTATTTTTAAAATAATCCAAAATTATTTATTTAAAATCATGTTTTAATATAATTGATTTTCCGAAATTATAAAAAAAATTATATAACTTTTGTTTTAATAAGTAAATTATTGGAATTTTAATTTTAGATAAAGAATGATTTATAATTATAAATGTTTAAATTGGATAAATTAATTTTATGACATTAAAGGTAATAATAATAATAATAATAATAATAATAATAATAATAAAGGGTAAAACATATTTTTTTAAGAAAATTATTATTATATTTAAGATAATATATTTTATAAATATATGAATTTATAATGTGTTTTGGTTTTATAAAATTTTGAAATTATAAATATATATAATTATATGAATATAAAAAATGAGTATATATATATAAATATATATATGTATAAAAGTTACACATTTTATTTAAAAAAGTGATTTGAATATGTTTAAAAAAATGTTAAAACCTTTAAAAAAGAACGTTACTTGTTTTGTATTTGAATTATTAAAAAATGATAAAGGGGTTAAAAAGAGAGAGACGTGATGTGTTGGTTTAAAAAAATGATATGTTTTGTTAAATCAAATAATAAATAATAATATAATAATATATTATTATAATGATAAGGATGACTTGACTAAAAGATAGATAAATTTTATCAAGTATTTTTAGAAAACAAAAAATCTATTTTATTTAGAAACATTGATTTAAACCTTTCTAAGAAAATTTGAATTTCATGAAAGGAATTAATGTTATAAAAAACGTATATCATAATCCAATTATTAAATAATAAAAAAACATTGTTTTGTTATTTTTCATTTTAATATGATTCTTTTAAAATTATAATCTCTATTAGAGTAGAGATCATTTTATGGTTATTATTTTATGTGTATCGTTTAATTGAAATGTCAATTGTTATCATTTTATGTTCTATTTCTAAATAAAAGTTATTATTTCATGTGATAAAATGTCTCTTCCCATCCATGTATGTCACTAATAATTTATATATGACCACCATCTAAGTTATCATTGACATTCTATACATTTTTATTCAAGTATTCATTTATTTTATTATGCATTTATATTAATGACTTTTAAAAAAGGGAGTTGTTTATAAGCATGGATTTATCCTAAATATGATTTTATAAATTCTCAAAAAAAAAAAAAATATGGAATGTTAATAAGTATTTAAGATTATTTTATTCTAAAGAAAATTGTTTATGCATGTATTATTATGAAATGTTTTTGTGTTATGACTAAGAAATGCATGACCATTAAAATGTTTTCTTAAAATTTTCACTAGAGTATTGAATGTTAAGTTATGGTATGGGGAGTGAACCCATGAACTTAAGGATAAATTGTCCCATATGATATACAACTAAGTAGCCTTATGGTTTTCTTATGGCCAACTGAGTATCATAATTAATCCTTCAAAAATTATTATTTTCAATGGAGAAATCAAAAGAATTATTTAAAAATATTATTATTTTGGGAAATTGATGGTTTTTAAAATTATGTTAACTTATTATTATTATTTTTTAATGTTTTCAAAACCAATTTATAAGTGTTATTTTTAGAAAATGAAATATTTTAAAATTATTCACCCATGATTTTAAAACCTCTTACTGGACAAATTAATGCCCACCATATGTTTAAAATTAATTTCTCATATGTTTATTAGAATTATTCAAAGGCATACATTTTTCTTATGAAGTTATAAAATCTAAATCATTTTAATTATTTTATTTTATTTTTGTATAGTTTTGATAAAATTTAATGTATAATATCTAATTATCCAAAATATAAACAAGAAAAGGTCATGGAATGTAAATGCTCTATGTATTTTTCTTTTTTCTTTTTTTTAGAATACACAACATTTTTTATGTGCTGATCTCGGAAGCACGGGTTCGGGGCTTCAAATTTTAATTATCATAATAAAATTTCATAATATTGAGGATACTGAAGTTATGATTTTATGATAAATATCATTCATTGATAAGAGGTAATGAAGAGTAGAAAAAAGAAAGATATCGATTAAGGCGATTACCTATTCTTCAAAATGGATACTTAAGATCTCTAAAGGGCTCCAAGGTTAGTCTTTTGGTAAGAAAAATAATGTATATAATTTTTATAGGGAAGTTGATAATAGAAATTGTTAGAGTATTTTTGAGCTATAAGGCTCCAAGTGGTGTAAACAAGTGAGGGAGGAGGTGTCCTTTTATAATTGGGGTGAGGGTCACTTTTGGAATTTCTTAAAAAAATAAAATATAATATGACTATTATAGAGACAAATACTTCCAAAAGGTAATGAATTAAAAACTAGGGTAGGATATGTTTGAAATATCATTAACCAATAAAATTATGATAGGTTTAAGTGCTATTTTAAAACTGATATTTTGGTTTAACCCCTAATTAACCTATTTTAACATTAATCGTAGTAACATATTTTTCACTCTTATAAGGTTATAATTTTTCATATATGGTAACTATTAACTCATAAATGGATAAGGGATTAAATTTTAAACCATAAATATCCTAGTTATCTTTATTTGATATTTTTATGATTTTTAAATAATTTAATAAAATATTATTTTCATAAAATATCATTATTATCAATTTTGATACTATTCATTACTTTGACTTTAATAACATCAAGAAAATAGATAGAATTCAAACCAATTATTTTAACACATACCCAAAATGTCAAGGTCATCTATAAAATCCGCAGATCACCTTAATTATCTTAAATTATAATACTTTTAATACTTTTAATATCATTTATTTGATTTTTCTATTAATTTAATATTCAATGCATCAACATTGTGCAAGCATTTAAGGAAATTATTTTTTCAATAAAAATTTAAAATAAATTTTCATGAGGAATATAAATATTTTATATTTCAAAAGACTATTTATAGTCTAACATATCATCTGGTTAACCCCATATTAAAATTATTATACTTATTAAAAATAAGAGTGTGAAATTTTGTAACTTTCTTTAATTTTAATAATATATAAGTCATTTTCATTGACAAGTGTCTATTAAATAACTAAATTTAGAACCTCATGTGTTAAGTGTCAAATTAAATTCATCTAATAATAATTATGATGAAAAATTATGGCCTTATCAATTTTTTTAATCCAGATTAACCCAATTTACCCTTTACTGTGGTGATAAATTTTACTACAGTTACTATTCACATTGACCAAAAAATAAATGGGGTTTAATTAAAAAAAATTTAAAATAATAATTATAAATATTTAATTTATTTTATATAATTCAATACCTATAAATGGAAGAAATAAATTTTAAATTAAGTCTTAAAAATGTGACAAAAACTACTTTTTAGAAAAAATATATTTTAAGAATAAAACTGGATTTATTCTTATCACATGCTTAGAAAGAAATTTGTTGAATATTTAAAAACATTTGATAAAATAAATAATATATAAATTTTATTAAAATCATTCACCAGTAGTGATAAATTTAAAATATTTATATAAAATTCATTGCACACGTAAAGTAATTTTTCAGAAAAATGTCATTTTTATTTTAAAATAATTTTCATTTTTAATTATAATCAATTGATAACTAATGAATTAATTTTATAAATATATAGAATATATATTTTTTTATAATTTAGTTATTACTATTCTTATCCAATAATATAATAGCTAGGCGATAACAGACACATAATATTTTAATAATGTTATGCGGTTCGTTTAAACTCGCTCTTGCATGTAACACAAACTATTGAGGAAATAAAATTATTTAAAGAGAAATATTTAATAAAAATATATAGGTATTACATTCTACCCCCTTTAAAATTAATTTCAACCTCAAATTTTTTTACTCATATATAAACAGATTAGGATACCTCAGCCTCATCACATCCTCAGGTTCCCACGTAGCTTTCTCAAATTGGTGGTTTCACCACAAAAATTTAACTAGACAAGTGTTCTTATTTCGCAGAACTTTCTCTCTATAATCCAGAATATCTACTAGTTTTTCTTCATAAGAAATATCTTTCTCCATTTGTACAACCTTTGAGTTTATTACATGTGAAAGATCAGGTATGTAATTCCTCAGGAGAGATACATGGAACACATCATGAACTTGAGATAGATTCAGTGTAAGCACCAATCGATAAGCTACTATATCGATATGATAAACAATTTCAAATGGATCAATATAACAAGGAATTATCTTGGCCTTATTTACAAATCTCATCACTCTATTCTAGGGAGATATTTGTAGGAAATATTTTCCACCCACTTCAAACTCTATATCTTTTTGATGATTGTCAGCATAATTTTTTTTCAACTCTGAGATGCTATTATGTTCCATTTAATGAATATAAAATTATCTACCATTTAATCAAATAGATCAATTCTTAATATATTTATTTCTCCAACTTCATTACATCATGATGAAGTTATACAATTCATACCATAGAGGGATTCATAAGGAGTCATCTGAACACTGGAGTGAAAAATATTATTGTATGAAAATTATACCAAAGGAAGGTGTTTATCCTAACCACATTTGAAATACATAGAGTAAGCTATCAACATGTCTTCTAGAGTTTTAATGTTCCTCTCAAACTGAAAATATATCTAAGGATGATAAGAAGTGATTAAAATTAACTCTATATCCAGATTCTGGTGAAGACTTCTCGAGAACTTTGAGGTAAACCTTGGATCTCGATCAGATACAATAGAAAGTGAAACTCCAAGAAATATTACCAATACCTTAATATATATTTTTTCAAGATGATAAAGATATAAATATTCTCTATTAACGATAAATTATTCCGACTTCATAAGGCGATCAACTATAATTCATATAACATCACGGACTTTAAATGTTTTGGGGAGTTCGACCACAAAATACATGGTGATGTTTTCCCATTTCCATTTAGGTATGGTTAATGGTTGTAACATTCCATTTTACTTACTTCTCTTAGCCTTAACATGATAAAAACCCAAGAGCCAAGAAACATACTCTACAATATCTCTCTTTACGCCTTCCCACCAAAAATTCTCTTTCAGGTCTCTATACATCTTTGTACTTCTAGGATGAATAGAGAATGATGAACTATGACCCTTATAAAACAACTCCTTATTAAAATATTGCATGGCCGAGAAACATACATGGTTCCCAAAAATTATTATTCCATAACAATCAAGGTTAAAATCCAAAACATTTCTCACCTTCTTTTACATCACTATATCTTCCTTTTGTGCCTCTTTAATCCTCACTTGGATAGGTGGTTGAAAATTCATTGGAGACAAATAATATTTCTCAACTTCCTGTAGGATTCCCACAATAATTTTTAAATCCATAAATATTGGAACTTTTGTGATCCTATTCATAGATAAGATAGCTTGACCCTTTTGGCTCAAAGAATTTGACACCTTGTTCACTTTCCCAGGGTGGTAATGCATTGAGAAGTCAAAATCTTCAATCATCTCCAACCATATTCTTTGGATCATGTTAAACTCTTTTTGTGTGAAAATATACTTTAAACTTTTATGATCAATATACATGTCATATATTTATCCATAGATATAATTCCTCCATATATTTATGCAAAAAACACCACAACTAAATCCATATCAGGATTTAGGTGATTTTTATCATGGACCTTAAATTGGTGTGAGGCATAAGATATCACCATATCATTTTTAATGAGAACACATACCACTCCTTTCTTTAATTCATTACTATAGATCAAAAACCTTTC
This sequence comes from Viscum album, assembly GCA_963277665.1. NCBI lineage: Eukaryota > Viridiplantae > Streptophyta > Magnoliopsida > Santalales > Viscaceae > Viscum > Viscum album. The sequence goes on along the minus strand of OY728134.1, from coordinate 1,100,946,461 downwards.
TCCACTATAGGGTAGTGTGAGAATAGGTGCACTGACCAACCTTCTTTTCAGATACTTGAAATTCTCTTCACATTCCTCCATCCATATGAACTTAACTCCTTTCCGAGTCAACTTAGTGATTGGATTAGATAATTGTGATAAATATTTCATAAAACATTGATAATATCCAGAAAACCCAAGAAAAATATGGATTTCAGTTACCGTGGTTGGTCTAGGAAATTTCTCAATAAATCATATTTTGGGAGGATCTATTGATATACCCTCACTTGAGATTATATGACCCAAAAATGAAACTTTTTGAAGCTAAAATTCAAACTTGATAAATTTTTCATAAATTTTCTCATTCCTTAGAGTCTTCAGCACAATCCTCAATTGATCTTCATGATCTTACTTTCTCTTTTAATATACAATAATGTCATCTATAAATACTACCAAAAATTTATCAAGATAGTCTCTAAAGACTCTATTCATTAAATCCATGAAGATAGTGGGGGCATTATAAAGAAAAAAAGGCATCACTATAAATTCATAGTGTCCATACCTTGTATGGAATGACATCTTGGGTATATCCTCCTTCTTAAAACTCAATTAATGATATCCAAAATGAATATAAATCATGGAAAAGTATTTATCTCCTTGTAGTTGATCAAATAAGTCATTAATACATGGGAGACGATACTTGTTCTTGATAGTGACATTGTTAAGTTCTTGATAATAAATACAGAGTTTCATTGATCCATATTTCTTCTTAACAAATAGAACAAGTGCACCCCAACATGATGCACTAGTGTGTATGAATCTCTTATGAATATTATCCTTGAGTTTCTTATTTAATCCCCAAAACTCAACTGGGGACATTCTATAATGAGTATGCAAAATAAGAATATCACCAAGTATGAGTTCTATTGAAAACTCAACTTCACGATTCGATGGAAGACCTAAAAATTATTTCAAAAAGACATCTACAAACTTCCATAAAATAGGTGTATCCTTAATGTTGAGTTTCTGCCCAACTATATGAGATAGACAACCTTCATGTATAGGAATTAATACCCACAAGATGGAAGCAATTTCCATTTTAAGTTCATATTCATCCTTGCATCGATAAATGATAATAGGTTTATTTGAAATATGAAATGTGAATTCGATTCATCAAAAATTAATATGGGCTTCATATTGAGAAGTCCAATATATTCCAAGAATCACATAAAATTATACTAAAGGGAGAATCAAATGATTTTCAGTTCAGATAAGAAATATAAGCTTGATATGAGACTGTTGTTCCATTAGGAGTTTTCACAGCTAACTTAACATCTAATTGTTGAGGTGATACAGTGATACCCTTAGAAAATTATTTTAGAAATAAATAATTGGGTGGATATAGAATAAAACAAGACATTAATTATTCTAGAGTGGATGATAAGTGTACCTTTCACTGTATCATTCTCATAACCCACTTTTAAAATCTTGATTACATGTGATTTCCCTTTGTCTTTGGGCTTAAGAGGATTTTGATACTGATAAAAAAAACTTTAGATTCATTCAATGGTAGGAATAATTCCTATAATCATTTCATTTTAAGAATTGGAGTGTGTGTGTTGTTTTAGTTGGAATCTTCTTTTCCTCCATTATGTTAACTAGACTATTCATCACCTTCCTACATTCATGGGATTTATGACCCGCCTTTATACATTTAAATAACTTCCTAGTTCCATTAAAACACTAAACTTGATGCTTCTTACAAAATTTATTTCATGTTGATGGATGGAATTTCTTTCCACCATGTGATTTGTTCAAGTTTTCATGAATCTCAATCTTTATTTTCTTATCAAAACCATGGGAATGGTGGGAATCGCCAATTTCTATTTCTAATCTGAGTTCACATTGACTGATTCCTTCATAGATACTAAAGTATCTTATAGATAATTCCTTTTGGAGGCTTGGTTTTAGGCCACTAAAGAATCAATATATTTTTATTTTAAGAATAATAATTAAACAAGAGTCATACCTTGCAAACCTTATAAAATTTGCCTCATAGGTACCAATAGATTCGTCATACTTTTGCTTCAGCTCAAGAAATATGTTCTCCATCTTTGTATGTGGAATACAAGGAAATTACTTACTGAATAATGTCCCTTTAAACTCACCCCATTCCATAGATTCAATTTATTCCTCTTTCCTTGTATTCTTAATAATATTTAACTATGGATCTGCTTCACCTTCTAGATGATAAACATCTAGGAAAACTTTTTCATGTCTTGAGAAATGAAGAACAAAAAATATTTTCTCAATATTGTTGATCCATCACTCAACCACTAGTGGATCAGAATACCCACTAAAAGAAGGTGAATTTTGACTCATAAAAGATTCAATAGTATGTTTCTCCATCCTTTGATTATTTTAAAACTCTACATGATTTATATCTTGAGAAAGTTGCGTGAGCATAGAAGAAAGATTATGTATTCCAACTCCTCTAACATTTGGTTTCTCAAGTGAGAAATCATTGCATTTTCCATCACATTCAACATTAACACGATTACTTTAGGTTCAAAACATTGAATAAAACCCAAAAAATAGCATGAGAAACAATAATCATAGTTTAAAACCACATAATTCTGACAAATCATTTATAGAATGTCTAAATAATAACAAATTCTTTTATAAACCCTTAGGTTTAACCTAGGTCATTCATGATTGTTATCAAAACTTTAGGATTTTATCTTATAATTAGATCTATCCCTTGGGTTTTCATAAAGGTTTTATAAAACTTATCTTCAAATATTGACTAAAATATGCTCTGATACTAACTATAACATCTTGAGTTTTTAATATAGAAATATTACATCTATTTAGATGAATATTCAGTACATAAAAATAATATTCATGCCAGAACCATAAAGATTTAGAGTCTTTAGAGATTAAATATACAATATTCTTATTTTATGAAAGAACTTCAATATATCCCATAAAGATCTTCCAATATAGTACTCTTTATAGGCATACCCTACTAAAAACTTTCTTCATAACCTGTGGAAAGGAAACATAAAAAAATGATGAGCTCAGATGCTTAGTAAGGGTAAACAAGAGAGATATAAATTTAGGATCATATGAAAGAATAATATAATCATAAGAGAATGAAATCTAGACTATAACTTAAAAATTTCAAATCCAATCTAAAAAAGGTCATAAACATGAGTAATGACATAAAACATTAATATTTCAAAAACATGAATCATAAAAACGAGAATTCATCATAACTCAACCATGAACCAAAAGTTCGTGTCATAAATGTGTGTGGAATCATCATAATTATATAAACCATTTTGTATGTCAAGGTTATCTACCAAGACAATAATATCAGGAATCAACACCTGTTTCTCATAGTTGATCAAGCACATCGACTTATTTCCCATAATGGATCAGGCGCATTGACTTGTTTCCCTTAACTACCTCATGAGATATAATTATTTACGCAATAAATTTGAGGGTGATATAGATACCAACCATTACATAATGAAAACCATAAATATGTGTTCCATATGATCATAAAACATCCATCATATCAGAACCCATGAAAATAAATGGGTTTTATAAACATTTCATCATAGCATAACCCACAGAAAAAATGAGTTTCATAAACATTTCATATTTTTACCATAAATATAAAACATCTAGAGAATGAATAAGGATTATATCCTTATATAATATCCAAAATAATGTATATGTAACACCAAAGGATATCATCTTATGTAGAAAATTATTTTGAAATATCACCTGGAAAAATTCTTGAGGAAAACAAAATTTCCATTTTAAATTCATTTATCTTTTTAAAAATATGCATACTTTTAAATAAAAACATTTTCTTTGAAAATAAAATTATAAAATTATAAAATAAGCTAAAAATAATTGAGGTGTAATAATGGTGGAAAAATCCACTCATTCCGTATAAGTTAAAAAAACATTTCTTTTGTTCCATTTTAAAAAAGTCACAAAGTACCTCATTTAGAAAATGACAAAAATATTCATTTAAAACCATTTTTGTAAAAAGTAAAACATGGGTAAAAATGATTTTAAAAATTATAGGAGATTATTAAAAGAAATTTGATTTTTTTATAAAACATGGACATGGTAGAGAAATATTCCTCATTAGAGACTTAAACACAAACAATCTCGAATAATGATGAGATTGTGAAATAAACCTTTACCTCAAGTATCATATTTAATTATTCACATTCAAATATAATGTATAATAAATATGGATTTATTATAATTTTATTCCATAACCATACATCTATTATACCATTTATGATTTATTTTTAACATATTATCACTCGTTTATTAATAATTTGTTATTAAAATCACTGTTCTGGGTGATAACTGCTTCGTTTTCCAAGTTTGTTTTGGTCTGACAGCCTCGGTACTTATAATTTAATCATGGTCCCATAATTTATAGAATTTTAATTATGGTATAAACATAATATATATATTTATAATCATTCATAAAATTTAGTGATAGAAAAATGAATTACACTGTTCACGAAGACAATATGTCATACGTACGCAAGAATGATATTTACATTTTCTGACTGACGGAATGAAAGAAAGATAAATATTAATTAACCATTATATAATCATTATTATATCATATATATTCATATAAGTAATTATTACCATCCATGTGAAATATATATGAAAAAATCATATCACATCGTGGATATGATAGTCCATACATATGCATGAGTGACGTTATCATTTCCCAAAAGATTAGATGGTTAGAAGGTAGTCATGATATTATCATTAAAGAAGAATAATTATATCATAAATATCATATATAAATATTAAAACTATCACTACGGGAAAAGTGGTTTTTTTGCGACGGGTCAATTGTGACGGGTCAATTGCGACGAGAATATATACCGTCGCAAAAGGTCCGACGAAATACGTATTTGCGACGGGAGCCTTTTCCCATTGCAAATAGTAAGTTAATTGCGACGAGAATAGGCAACCCGTCGTAATAGGTTTAGTGCGGTTTGCGCGCCAAAACGTGAGAAGGGTATTTGCGATGGGGACGCACCCCTCGTCGCAAAAGCCCGGTGGCAGTAAATACCATTTGCTACAGGCAAATCCGCCCGTCGCAAATAGTATGTCGGCAGGTGTGTATTTGCGATGGGACCCGTCGCAAATACCCTTTTAACCGCCGACTGTAATTAATGCGAGCGAGGGTATTTGCGACGGGTCCCGTCGCAAATACCCTTTTAACCCCCGACTGTAATTAATGCGGGTGAGGGTATTTGCGACGAGCCTCGTCACAAATACCATCATTTGCGATGGGAAACCTGTTGCAAATAACCCCGTCGCAACTAATATAACCTATATATACCCCAACCAGTTTTTCCCCAAATCACTCAGATCTTCCTCTCTCTCTCTCTCTTCATTCTCCAGTTTTAAGGAAAAAAATTCTTTTAGTTAAAATTTTTTATACGAGAGCAATTGGAAGACGCCAATACCTTCAGAATATCAAAGTTTAAGGTATTATATTTTATATTTTATATTTGTCTTATTTTATTTATTAATTTTAATTATTGTTTATTAGTTGTAATTAAATTAGATTTAAATTGATTTTTATTTATATTTATTTTTAGTAAGAAATTGATATTGTTAGTGATAATTATAAATAATTAGTGTTAATTTGCAATAATTAGAGATTATTATAGATAATTAGCGGAATTTAGTCATGATTAGATATAATTAGGGATAATTATGGGTAATTAGCAATAATTAGGGGTAATTAGCAATAATTATGGGTAATTAGCAATAATCAGTGGCAATTAGCAATAATTAGGGGTAATTAGCAATAATTAGGGGTAACTTAGCAATAATTAGGGGTAATTAGCAATAATTAGGGGTAACTAGCAATAATTAGGGGTAATTAGAAATAATTAGGGGTAATTAGCAATAATTAGGGGTAATTAGAATTAATTAGGGGTAATTAGCATTAATTAGGGGTAATTAGCTATATAATTAGATATAATTAGATATAATTAGATATAATTAGATATAATTAGTAATAATTAGTAATAATTAGTAATAATTAGTAATAATTAGTAATAATTAGATATAATTAGTAATAATTAGATATAATTAGTAATAATTAGTAATAATTAGATATAATTAGATATAATTAGTAATAATTAGTAATAATTAGATATAATTAGATATAATTAGATATAATTAGATATAATTTGATATAATTAGTAATAATTAGTAATAATTAGATATAATTAGATATAATTAGTAATAATTAGATATTATTCGATATAATTAGTAATAATTAGATATAATTAGTAATAATTAGTAATAATTAGTAATAATTAGTAATAATTAGTAATAATTAGATATAATTAGATATAATTAGATATAATTAGATATAATTGTCCTTGCTTGGTTGATCACCTTGCAAGTAGCATTGCAATAGGACAACCCAAGTCATGCCCTTCTCATCTATAAGAATTATCTCACATGACCCTTTACATAGACCATTATTCCTTGAAAATTTAAGGGAAAGATACTGATGTCCCCTAAATTTTTTAAGGAAGAATGATCTATGTAAAGGGAGCGAGATGATTCTTAGAGACGAAAATGACATTACTTTGGTTGTCCTATTGCAACACTACTTGTGACATGATCAACCATGAAAGGACAATTATAGAGTTTACATTGGACATGGCCGACACAAAATTTTTATTGCGCATGACCTGACAATTGGCGACCCTTTGAGATTTGAACATGTTAAGAATAGAGCAAATCCTGTTGCGAATATTAATAATTTTAATATTTTATAAATTTTTTATTATTTTAATAATATTAATATTGTTTTTTCATAAATATTGATAATATAATTTTTTTATTAGTAATAATTAGATATAATTAGAATTAGTAAACGAAAACCGCTTGGATAATGAAGGGAAAATTTGTAATCATCTCCACAATGATGATTACCAAATTTCCTTTCATTATTCAAGAAATTTTCATTTTTCTAAGTATTGTTAAGTATTGCTAAATTAGTAATAATTAGTAATAATCAGGACCAGGAGTAGATGCGTCAGCGGGAGCAGTAGTGGAAGGAGCAGCACGATGAGGATATGCGTCGATATCATCAGCAACACGATGAGGAGATGCGTCAATATGATGAGTGGCAGTAGGAACAGATAGAGTACATGCACCGTCTGACTCGTAGTTTAGGGATGAAGTTTCCTCCACCATCTCCTCTAAGTCCTCCATATTACCACCCCTAGTGATTTTTTACATGTAACAAACATTTGAGTTCATAACTTATTGTAATATTAACTATTTACAATTTCTCTTTTTTCATATTGGTACGAATATTACTTAATTTAATTTTTTTTTTATTTTTAATATTTTATTACTTATTAGTATTATTTTTAATGTCTATTTATTTTAATAATAATAATATTAATATTTTATTAATATTTTATATTTGTTGTGAATATTGAGAATTTTAATATTTTATAATTTTAATAATATTAATATTATTTTTTCATAAACATGTATGTTTATTTTAATAATAATAATAATAATATATATTTTTTTATTTTATTAATATTAATATTAATATTATATAATATAATATTATTTATATTAATAGTATTCATATTATTATTATTTTTCGATATTAATATTTCATAATTTTATTTTATATATTTTTTATTATTAATATTATAATAATATAATTTTTTATATTATAAATATTAATATTAATATTATATAATATTATATGATTTATATTAATTATTTTATATATATATTTTTTTTTCAGTATTTGCGACGGGGCTATTTGCGACGGGACTCCGTCACAAATTTGTTATTTATTATCCTATTTGCGATGGTATGAACGGCCCGTCGCAATAACTTATTTGCGACGGGCCTGTCGCAAATAAGTTTTTATTTACCTATTTGCGACGGAATGAAAGTCCCGTCGAAATAACTTATTTGCGACGACCCATCGTAAATATATTTTTTATATATAAATGAAAACCATTTGCGACAGTGAAGTTTCCTGTTGCAAAAAATATTATTTACGATGGGCCTGTCGCAAATAATATTTTTTGCGATGGCGTTTTCTGCAACGGGCTATTTGCGACGGGGCCCCACCGCTAAATCTTATTTGCAATGGGATCCCGTTGCAAGTAACTCGTTGCAAATACCTTGAATTATAGTAGTGTATCATAATACCAATCCATAAAATATAGTAATAAAAAATGAATTGTATCGCTGCGTGGAGATGGTAAGCCGTACGTACACACGAGTGATACTTTCACTTCTTGTTTGATGGGAAAGAGGGTGTATAATTGTGTTTTAATAATCATAATAACATTTAAGAATATTTATTATGCTTAATTTATTAGTTTATGATAAATATCATATATTTACTTTAGTTAAATAAGTCTATAAAAAAGAAAGTTATCGATTAAGGTGATTGCCTCTTCTTCAAAATGACTACTTTAGATCTCCTCTAGAGGGCTTTAGGGTTAAAATTTTAGGAAAACCCTAACCCCTAAAATGTGTATAGGGAAGTTTATAAGATGAATTATTAGAGTATTGTAGATATAGAAGGCTCCAAGTGGTGTAAATAAGTGAGGGAGGATGTGTCCTTTTATAATTGATGTGGGGACACTTTTGGAATTTCTAAAAAAATATATAATAGGACTATTCTGGATCCAAATATTTCCAAATGGTCATGAATTAGAACCTAGGGTATGATATGGTTTAAATATCATCAAAAAATAAAAATTGTACTGGTTTAAGTGCTATTTTAAACCTTATCTTTTGGTTTAACCCCTTAATTAACCTATTTTCATATTAACCGTAGTAACATATTTTCACTCTTAAAAGGTTATAATTTTACATATAAGGTAACCATTGACTCATAAATGGATAAGGGATAAAATTCTAGACCATATATTATCCTATTTTTCATTATTTAATCTTTTTAATCTTTTTAAATTATTTAACAAAATATTATTTTCATAAAATATCATTATTATCAATTTTGACACTATTCATTACTTTAACTTTAATAACATCAATAAAACACATAGAATTTGAAAAAATATTTTAAAACATCCGAAAAACGTCATTTTCATCTAGAAAATTCATATATCACCTTAATTATCACAAATTATAATACTTTTAATATTTTTTATGTCATTTATTTTATTCCTTCATTAATTAAATATTTACTCCATCAGTGTTTTGTGAGCATTTAAGGTAATTATTTCTTCACTAAAAATTAAAAATAAATTATCATGATGAATATAAATATTTTTTATTTCAAAATATTATTTATAGTCAAACAAATCCTCTGGTTAAACCATATTAAAAATATTATACTTATTATAAATAAGAGTATGGAATTTTGAAACTTTATTTGATTTTAATAATATATAAGTAATTTTTAAGGAAAAGTATCCATTAAATAACTCAATTTATAACCTTAGGTGTCAAGGGTCTAATTAAATTCATAAAATAATAATTAGGATGAAAAATTATGTACTTATCACTTATTTTTAATCCAGATTAACTTGATTTACCCTTTACCATGATGATAAAATTTACCACTGTTTCTATTCATATTGACTAAAAATAAAAGGGATTAATTAAAAATTTTGAACCACATGATTTTAAATATGTAATTAATTTTATCTAATTCAATACCTATAAATATAAGAAATAAATTTTAATGTAAGTGCGCAAAATGTGACAAAAACTGTGTTTTAGAAAAAATACATTTTTAAGTGTAAAACTAGATTTATTATTATCCTATAATTAGAAAAATACTTTTTTAATGTTTAAGAAATTTTATATATTAAATAATATATAAATTTCATTAAAATAACCCACCAAAAAGGATTAATTTAATATATTGATATAAAATTCATTGCATGCATACAACAATTTTCAGAAAAATGTTACATTTATTTTAAAATATTTTTTTTATTATAATACTTTTATAAATACTAAATTCATTTTATAAATTTATTGACCATATATTTTTCATAATTTAGTTATTACTATTCTTACCCACCAATCTAACAGCAAGGAGATAACGAACATATAATATTTTAATAATGTTACGTAGTTCATTTAAACTCGCTCTTGCGTTTAATGCAATCTATAGAAGAAATAAAATTATTTAAAGATAAAAATTTCATAAAAATATTGAGGTGTTACATAAATTATCACCTTCCAATCTGTTGGAAAACTATAACGTTTCTCATGGGTATGTGTGGACTATCAGCTCCACATAGTGATGTGATTTTTTTTCATTTTTTACATGGATGATAATAAGTAATTATTTAATTAATTTACATGATATTTAAGTAATAATAATTATTATATAAATTTGAATTAATATTTATTTTCCTTTCATTTCATCCATCAAGAAAAATGGAAACAACATTCATGTGTATGTATAACTTACCGTCTTCATGAACGGTGTAATCCATTTTCTAACTCTAACTTGAATTGATTACTATAAATGCATATATAATTAATATATATGATATTTATATCATGATTAAAATTCTGGAGACAATTTAACCATGATCAAATTAAAATTAATAAAATTTCCAAACTAAAACATATATGAAAAAATTAATTATCACCCGAAAAAATAATTTTAACAAATAATTTTTAATAAATGGATGATAAATAAATACAAGTAAATCATATATGGTATGGTATATATGAGTATATTTATTTAATATATTTATAATAAACCTATATTTATTATACTAGGAGGTTTGGACATATAGGAAGGAATTTAAACCCGAGGTAAGGATTTCTTGTCTCACTTTCATTTCTGTGATACATACACCATATTCACCACTTATTCCTTTGTATAGTGTATATACTTCCCATTTTGATATGTTATATAATAAATATATTTATATTAATTCTATTTAACATTTTATTTAATGATAATTTCTTTTATGAGACTTATGATTCAAAAGATTCTAAAGTGGTAAGGGTTTTTTTCAAAATCTCATCATTATTAGGATTGTTTTTGTTTAAGTCTCCCTTTAGAGAATTATTTGATATTTATATCTTAAACTCAATATTTTTTCTTCTCATATGGTTATTAATTAATCTTTTCAAGTAATATTACCATTTTCTACTCTTTGATACTTAAAACGATTGAGATTTTTTTTAAAGATAATCCTACTTTATTTCTCTCTTATGCCAAAAATTCTTTTTCATCAAAATCCATGTTTTCTAAAAATGTTTTCAAAAATGTTTTTAAACTTTTTAAAATGATTTATTAAATAAAATTTTAACCATTTTTACTTTTTTTTAAAAATGTTTTCAAAGGAATCTTCATGTCATTTTCAAAACAAGACCCATTTGACTTTTATTGAAAATGTGAAAGGAATCATTGTCTTAACATGTATGACATGAACAAAATTTTCTACCATCATCACCACTGGATGTTTTAGAGATTATTTTACAAGTTTTAAAATGTTATTTTCAAGGAAAATCATTTTTCAAAATATTTTTTGAACTTTTTATATTAAAATTATTTTCAAAGAGAAAAGGTTATTTTCTTCAAAAATATTTTTACTGACATTTTTATGGTTTTTTATATTCATCAATGACATTAATAATTTATTGTATTTATGATACACTGGGAATATTTTGTAATAAAATCATCCTTATTATTTATTTTTATATTTTATTATTAGATTGATTAAGTATGTACAATTTTATTACCATTCACTATATTACCGTGGATGGTTTATTCTTATGTTTATTTGATTGGGGTAAGTATTAACATTCAATATTTTAGTTTCTAATAAAAATTTCTAGGTTGATTATTTTTCACCCCTTTCATATAAGGAATGAATTTTACATAGTAAGTGATAGGTGGGGATCAGTTATAGATAGCCTATTGATGCATCAATAGTCTCATGAGACAAATTAGTTGGCCAAATTAGACGGGTTTCTACCCATAGATTTTAACTATATTGTCAAAGGTTTTTATAGTTTTAGATGTCTAGAATTATGTATTCCCTCATTATGAGATCAATTATTTATATGTGATTATTCAGTTACTTATAATATCCATGGATAAGTTTCAAGATTATGTAATTATTTATGTGGATTTATTTGATTATCGTATATTTCTTCCATATTATTCTCAGTTTATGGATTAAATAGAACATGATTCAGTTATTTACCTTCCCATATTGATTATGCTTATTTATTCATGATAGATTTTGTTGTACGCATACCCTTATTGAGCATCTGAGCTCACCCATTCTTATGTTTTATTTTCCCCAAGATACCAGGAAGTGTTCTATGATTGATATGCAGAGATATATTAAGGGGAATATTGGAATTCACAAAGAAAACACTTTATGTATTTTATGTTTAAAATATAATATTAATTTTGAGTATGTATATATTTTACCAAGTCTATTAAACTATTTGGTCCTTCGGAATGTGATACCTTGTATTTAGTGCCAATGAAAAAAAGTAGACATCATCTTGGGGTTACTAGATTCGGGGTTGTTATAGTTGGAATTAGAGGAATTTTAGTATAAACCTTAGGAATTAGATTTATTAAAACATAAATTATGGAATATAAACCTATGGTAAATATTGAGTATAAGTATATAAGAACATATTTAAGTTTTGGTAAGGTCTATATTATGTGGTTTTTCCTAGAAATAAATCCCTTTATAGATACTATAAGTTGATGTGGCTCTGGAATAGATGTACCTATGGGTAATAACTCTGAAAATGGCACGCTAGGCTTGACTCAAGGGTTACCTAGTATACGACAACAAGAATTCATGCACACCTAGTTTGAAACTTCTGGGAGGAAATATAAAGGATAATTCACATTTTTTATACAAACCATTATGAAGTGTTTGAAAATATTTTTATGATTTGGAAACTTTCCCAAATAAGCCATGTTTATGATTATGAGATTAGCCATCCATAAAATTTTCAATGTATGTTAATAGTTTCACTAGTTTTTGGATCATACACTATGATACATAATGTTTTTAACTAATCTAGTGTATTCTATTTTTTAGAAATTGCACCTAGAGGAAGGAATGGGAACCGTATCAATGCACATAATACAAATAGTAAGAATGATCATTTCTTTGATGGGATTAATAAAGTATTTTTAAGGGAACTAGTCTCAAAAACATTCTCATCTTATAAGGATATGGTATCATGTGCTATAAAAACATAGAAATAATTCTTTAAGTATTATGGATTTTAATGAAGGAATGAGTATAAGAGGATGTAAGAAAAAAACTTGTAATGAACCAACCCATAATACCATCTAAACCAATACTCGAGCTGATTCACCATTAACCTAAGGATTGTTCCCAATCTCTAAAGGCTGTATACAAGCACTTGGGATTTAAAAATAACCATTATTAATGATTTATCCCTCAAAGTATTATAATAACATAGTACAATGTGAAAAAATCATCAGATATATATATCAAACAATACATACATATCATAGTACAAAGAGGCAATAAAAAATCTAAAAGTGAAACATAACAACCAAAACCCATCATCTGATGGTCCACAACCACCCACCATTTCCCAATTCACCCACAATTGTTCATCCAAGCACAAACCCAAAAAGGAAGGTGAGAGAACGAACACATGATATAAGATAATAAAGGGTTGTAAACACTAAAAGGTACAAGCTGGGTGTGAGCTAAAGTGACCAGTAGGATTCCACCAAATATTCAATGCAATTACTTCATAAGGAAATTAAAATATGCTAAAATAGGAGTAAAAATTGGATAGTATGAGGATTATTTTTAAAAATATGATTTTAAACATTTAAAAATCATTTATTAAACCAAACCTATAAAATATTCCATTTAACCATTTAAAAACTAAGCATTTTCTTGAAAATCTTTGAAAACCATTTCATAAGATAAAGTCAGATAATCAATAAAAGATGAGAATATACACATTATATATAAATATTAATAAGAATAAATACAATAGAGTAAAGGTGCATAATAAAAATAAATGAAAAAATCAAGGCAACTCTAGTGCCAAATGGTGACAACCAACATTGTCATGTATTGAGATAATGTATATGGATGTTATGGGTACAAGAAATATATATAAATTTACAAGGAATGTAAAATAGTTCTCAATAATAATGGAGTATATTTAAAATACGAACAAGTGAGACACATGGTTATATGCTTAAGAAGGTATGATAGTTACAAGCTAAAGTTACTCCACACACTCTCAAGGTGACACGACAATATGCACATACGTCCCTTTGAACTCTAGTCAAAGAGATCATCACCATCACCTAAGGGATGTGACATGTTGAATTATTGTTTTAGAACATTGTATAATCGTAGATCGTTTTCCAAATAACTCATTAACTACCTAAGTATTGAATGTTCTATAGTAAAAAATCAATGATGGGAAATTCATTTCATAACAAATACAATTCATCCCATTCAACATTTCAAATATGCCAATTTTTCATTTAAAAAACCATAACATGGGTTTTTAATCAAAAAATTCATTTTTTCATGATAAAACCCAAAGGTTTCTATTAAAACTAATTTAATCCATTTTTATCAAATACAAATTTGAAATCATTTTCATCAAATCATTTTCCAAAAATTAAATTCCACAATTCAATTTCAAAAAAATTTCATCTAATTTCACAATCCATCCAATTTAAATTCAAAACCTTTTATACAATTCAATATTCAAAAGGGTAATAATACCCGATTACTTTCTCAATTCATCATAAAAATTACAAATGAGCCTTTAAAATAATCATTTATTTCAAAGCATCCCTAGAGCATTTAAAGGAAGTTTTAAAAATTTAAAAGGATTGAATACATTTCAAAACATGTGTTTATAGCCTCTTTCCATGAAGATAAATCATTTATTTCAAATAACCCAAGAAAAACCATTTGAAAAAAAATTCAAAATCATTCAAAGGGGGTTCTTGGTCATTTAATAAATTCATGCATTTAAAAATATTTTGAAAATTTCAAATAGTTCAATTCATTTAATTCAAATCATGGAAGTTTATTTTATAAATCAAAACCCGAGTCAAATCCCTCAATTTCACTAAAATACCATTTAAAATATATTTAAAAATAAATGAAAAAACATGGTATTTTTCAATTCATAAAAGGTGAGAGAAATAAAATTCAAATCAATTTAATTCATTCCATATTCAATTTGGAGAGAAAAGGGTCAAATAAGCTTTAATGTGTAATTAAATGGGAACATTTCTTAGAACATGTGTTAGAAATTAGGAAATTAATATCCATGAATTTATCAATAAATGATGAGTTACAAAATGAAGGAAAAATATAGAAACACTTACTTGGAATATTAGGAATCCAACCGTAACGAATCCAAGATTTGTCACCTTCGACGGAGATCACTAAATCTAAGAAGATAGATCTTGAAAGAAGAGAGAAGAGATCCCAGATCTACAATTCCACATCAATCAATCAATATCAAAAAAAACTCAAGGATTTTACAACCTTTAGGAATAAGGAATCAATAGGAGAAGGGATATCCAAGAAAAGAAAAGAAGAAATCACTGAAATAGAAGATCTCTTCTTTGATTGGTGGTTCAATTAGCTATGAAATGAGGTTTGGGGAGAGAAAATGGACCTATAGGGATCAAAAGACCCAATGAATCGATTTATGTTTGATAGGGAGGAGTTTAAGGTTAATCAGGGGGGTCTCAGGATTTTAATTAGAATTTTCATAACTTTAATTACCGTGTGCACAGTTTCTTGGGTCAAGTCGCACAATTATTACTAACCATGCACCTAACCGTGCACCCAAAATAGAGCCACTGGAAGGGTTTAATAGTTTGGATACACACTTAGTCTAACCCTATACCAATTGTGTAACCCCTACTTTCTAGGCTTCACACTTTGTCAAACTATGCTCAAACCATTCACAAACCATGCACAGGCCCAAAAACCTTCAAACAAATATGGAAAACCACCGGAAAAACCCACGATGATATCCAATCATTGGGTAATCAAATAAATGGGTCAAAATACATAAAAAAGTAATTATATGTTATAAAATCCTCACCAAAGGAATTTATATCCCCATAAAGCTTTCAGTCTGAAAGATATAGCACGATGACACAAGAAGAAATCCCTAACTCATCTTACGCGGTGAATGGTCTGTGGTCCAGAATTGATACTGACCCAAATGATAACGACACACACAACTCCAAGATCAAAATTCCAGGATCATTACATGTATACAAACAATATAAATACTAGATACCTAGCATAGGTCTCCCCACCATTTAAAAATTCATCAAAATGGTGTAACATAAGAAAACAAAGTCCCTTAAACTTAAGGAAGAGACTTCAACCACTCAATAAAGAGAAACACTTAAGATCAATCATCCAAAAGAAATTTAAATAAATTATGAGGATTTCTAACTAGGTAAGTACACTATGGTAACCTAGTATTTTTCAAACCAAGCCTCATTCCTTAATGAGCTTATCAAATCAAATGCCAACACCACCATGTGCCTGGTCTATCCGAAATCCACATCGTCCTAGTTACTCGTGTACATTCCCAAGGTCTATCTAAGTCCACATGAAAAGGGCTCACATAACTAGGTCAATTAACAATAGGGAACTATAATCTCATGAGGGATATCATCCGTTATAACTTAATTGTGCTCTAACCATCAAGTCAAAACAAGACGAACACTAAAGAACAAAAATAAAGATATCAAGAGAACAAGCCAATATTACATCACCAATCCAAAAATTATTCAAACCAAGTTTTACAAGATGCCATCACAAATATAAAAAAAAATCTTTCTAAAAATAGACAATCCACAAAAAGGAAAAACTAACATAGTTTCCACTCTGACATCGGAAACAAAAAGCTGGATCAGCATTATCCATATATGGAATCTAAAATCAGACAACCAAAAGCTCATACACTTTATTAAAATCTTCACTCCAAGGACTATGGAAATATTCCTATTATTATGAAGAATTTACCACCCTAAAGTCAGGAGATGATATTCCCGACCAAATTTTCCATTTTCGATATAACAACTTGAAAAATCTATAAATGTTACCTTGACTGCCACACCGTCTATAGACCTTTGGATATTTTGAACACAAATTCTTAGAACGACCAGGTGATCTACACTAGAAACACATGGTAGTACTCTTATTTTCCCGAGGAGAATGAACTTTCTCAATTGGGAATGGTGAATTTAGCTATTCCTATTGTTTTTATAGCTCCACTTCAGATGAAAATTCCATTTTCAAGCATCCATCGATAAGAGATCAACCATTCCAGATATGATAGTTAGAAGGCATGGGTGAAGAACTTTTCTAAAATATTCATCCTTACTAAATTAATTACCAACAAGACCAGGTATGAAACATACCAAAAGTGAGAACTTATTGGAATACTTTGCAACTAGTAGATAATCTTGACTGAAACTTAAGAACTCAGAAAAGTCCTCCTTTTTTACTTCCTCATGATACTGCAATAGAATGAAAACTGAATTGAATAATTCCAAAGATATTATTTCATACATACCAGAGTTAATAAAAAATTCCCACCATTCTTGGTCAGGTCCCTCAAATAAGAAGTGGATAGAATTAACCTTTATATATTTATTAGTATTGAGAGTATCAAAGATCACATCAAATTCTTCAAGACACTACAATACCTTAAGAGAACCTCATTCACCTTTATAAGAAGGTGGGTGATAATCCAAGAATTCAAGGATAGGTTTAAAAGGTTGTAAAGTCTCTAGATCCACTACTCAACATGGATTATGGGTAGATTTATCGACAAGAGACTCTACTTATGGAAGATGTGAAGAACTACCTTGAGGATTGGACCGTTGGACCAAAATTCTATCTTTCTTGAAGGAATTTCTGGGAGACATTTCTGAATATTAAAAAATATTGGCATATCAACTCAGGCATCAAAGAAAACTCAAACATATCACAGATTTTTCTAAAAAAAAATTCACATCCCACTTTAATAAAATTATCATTGATTTTATAACACATAATATTTTACCATTTATAAAACATTAAAATTTTATTTCAAAATGAAAAATCTTGTTATAAATCAATCATAGTTTCAAAAACCCTTTACCAACACATGTAAATTATCCCATGGATTTAAAATCATTAATATAATTTTCCAATTATGAAAACCATTCTTATTTTAAATCCATTAAAAACCAAAATTCCTTTTTAAAACATTGTTTTATCACATCACATAAGAATATTTGATAATTAGTTTTTCAAAAAAAAAATTCATAAAACTCATTTTTGGTAGATAAAAATATTTATCAAAGTACTTAACCAAAACATGTTTTAGGTCACAATTTATTTTTCAAAAAAAATTTAAAATTACCAACAAGGGATTAAATTTGAAACAACTAAACAAGAGAATGAGACAACCCACATACATAACCCATATAACCAACCTCACATAAGTTATGTCACTTGTATGAAAATGGATAAGGTTTCAATTTTAGAACCAAGATAGAAATGAAAAAGGCTTTGTCGTATGGGCTGGTAAACCACACACCAACCTCAAAACCTTTCATGGTTGGATTTCTAAATTAGACACACCAATTCCTCACAATTTAATAGACCGTGAAAACATGGATACACTGTGGTAATCCTTCCATACTGTTTTAAAAAACTCATAAGATATTCCCCAAATAAAAGATAGTCTCATTGGGAATCTAAATATAATTTATCACAAGGAAACCAATAAATCAAAAGAAATACTCAAGTCCCAACATCCATAGTAACTCAAGTCTCACCATGAAGGGGTGGTGATCAAGCACGTGGTCATGGAATACCTCTTGAGTCCCAACACATCCTTAATCTCCTTTCAACCATGAATCACCCCAAATAACATAAGGATTTCAAAGTCAAGTATTTCACTTTAAGGAAAGACCTCATATGATACCATGTGTAACAACTAGGCCCCAGTGACAACATAAACACCCCGCCTTAACATGGCCATTAGGTCCTAGCCCACTAGGTACTACTAGTTACACCATAGACATGTGGTCCCCTCCCTAGGGCCCACCAATATGCCTAAATGGGTCATATGACTAATGACTGCCCCCACATGTTCTTTCTAGTGTGATTTGTACTCACTCACACACACCCTGGGAAACTTCCCAGAAGGTTACCCATACTGATCACTACACCAATTCAAGCATTCTTAACTATGGAGTTCTAATCAGGTAGCCTCCTGAATAGAAAGGTGCACCTTATGGAAAGTTTCCTAGGGTGTGCAAGTGAGGACAAAGCATACTGAAAAGAACATGTGTTGGCCTGTGGGGACAATCATTTTTCAAATGACTCATTCAGGCATGTGGGTGGGCCCCAGGGGGGACCATACGTCTATGGTGAAACTTGAGGTACCTGGCAGGCCAGGACCTGATGGCCATGTTAAAGCAGGGTGTCTTTACTGTCACTGAGGCCTAGTTGTTATAAATGGTATCAGAGGAGGTATTTAATTAAAGGGAAATACTTGAATTTTAAATCCTTATGTTATTTGGGGTGATTAATGGTATAAAGGAGATTGAGGATGTGTTGGGACTCAAGAGGTATTCCATGAATGGGTGCTTGATCACCACCCCTTTATGGTGAGACTTGAGTTTCCAGAGATATTGGGACCTAAGTCTTTCTTTTGAGTTATTGGTTTCCTTGTCATAAATTATATTTCGATTCCTAATGAGACTATCATTGATTTGGGAAATCTAAATATAATTTATCATAAGGAAAATAATAACTCAAAAGAAATACTCAAGTCCCAACATCCCTGGTAACTCAAGTCTCACCATGAAAGGGTGGTGATCAAGTACCCACTCACATACGACCTCTTGAGTCCCGAAACATCCTTAATCTTATTTATACCATGAATCACCTCAAATAACATATGGATTTCAAAGTCAAGTATTTAAATTTAAGGAAATACCTCCTTTGATGCCATTTGTAACGAACCAACATGAAATACCATCTAAACCAGTACCTGTGCTGACTCTCCACTAACCCGAGGAGCGTTCCTAATCTCCATGGGATGGTTAAAATCACTTGGGAATTAACAAATAACTATTGGGAATGATTTAAACATCAAAGTATTACAATAAAGGATTAAAATTCAGAAACATCACACACACAAACACACACACACATATATATATATATATATCGAACAATACATACATACCATAGTACAAAGAGAAACTAAGAAAACTGAAAGTAGAACATAAAAACCAAAACCCATCTCCTAGTAGTCCATTATCACCCACTATGTACCAAGTCACCCAACCTTATTCAACCAAGCACAAACCCAAAAAGTAAGGTGAGAGAACGAACACTTTCTATAAGGTAATAAAGGGCTGCAAACACTAAAAGGTACAAGCATGGTGTGAGATAAAGAGCCCAATAGGATTCCAACAAAGATTCTATTCAATTAATTCATAAAGAAATTCAAATATACTAAAAGATAAGTAAAAATGGGAGAGTATGAGATTATTTTTTAAAATAGAGTTTTAAACATTTAAAAATCATTTATTAAACTAAACCTATAAAACATGGCATTTCACCATTTAAAAAATAAATATTTTCTTGATTTTTTTGAAAACCATTTCACAAGATAATGTCAGATTATCAATAAAATATGAGAATATTCACTTGATATGTAAAGATGAATAAGAATCAATACAATAGAGTAAAGGTGAATAATAACAATAAATAAATCAATCAAGGAAACTTCGGTGCCAAATGGCGACAACCAACATTGTCATGCATAGAGATCAAGTATATGTATGTCATGGGTACAAGTAGTATATATAACTTTACAAGGCATGTAAAACAGTTCTCAATAACAATGTCATATATTTCAAATACAAAAAAGTGATCCACATAGTCATATGATTAAGAAGGTATGATAGTTCCAAGATAAAGGGACTCCACACACTCTCAAGGTGACACAACCATATGCACATATGTCCCTTTCAGTTCAGGTCAAATAAGACTCATCACCATCACCTAAGGGATGTGACATGCTGCATTATTATTTTAGAACGTTGTAGAATCATAGAGTGTTTTCCAAATAACTCACTAACTACCTAAGGATTTCATGTTCTCTAGTACAAAATCAATGTTGTAAAATTCATTTTATAAAAAAAATTCAATTCATCCCATTATCCATTTCAAATATGCCAATTTAACATTTAAAAACCATAACATGAGTTTTTAATAAAAGCATTCCTTTTTCCATGATAAAACCCAAAGTTTTATATCAAAACTAATTTAAGCCATTTTTATCAAATACAACTTTGAAATCAATTTCATCAAATCAATTTCCACAAATTAAATTCCACAATTTAATTTCAAACAAATTCCATCCAATTTCACAATCCATCTAATTTCAATTCAAAACCTTTTATACAATTCAATATTCAAAAGGGTAATAATACCCACTTCCTTTCACAATTCATCATAAAAATTCCAAATGGTCCTTTAAAATAATCATTTATTTCAAATAATCCCTAAATCATTTAAAGAAAGTATTAAAATTTTAAAAGTAATAAATACATTTCAAAACATGGGTTTACACCCTATTTCCAAGAAGATAATTCATTTATTTCAAATAACATAATAACAAGCATTTAAAAACAAATTCAAAATCATTCAAAGGGGGTTATTGGTCATTTAATAAATTCATTCATTTAAAACTATTTTTAAAACATCAAATAGTTCAGTTCATTTAATTTAAATCATGGAAGTTCATTTTATAAATCAAAACCCGAGCTAAAACTCTCAATTTCACTAAAATACCCTTTAATATTACATTAAAAATAAATCAAAACAAACATGGTATTTTTTTAATTCACAAAAAAGGTGATAGAAATTAAATTCATAGACATTTAATTCATTCCATATTCAATTTGGAAAGAAAAGGGTCAAAGAATTTTTTATGAGGAATTAAATGCACATATTTAATATAATATGTGTTAGAAATTAAAAAAAACATAACCATGAATTTATCAAGAAAATATTAATTAAAAAATTAAGTAAAATAATAGAAATACATACTTGAAACATTAGGAATCCAACCACAACGAATCTGAGATTTTTCTCCTTCGATGGAGATCACAGGATCTAAGAAGATAGATCTTGAAAGAAGAGAGAGAGGAGGACCTAGATATATAATTCCACATCAATCAATCAAGATCTAAAAAAACTCAAGGATTTCACAACCTTTAGGAAGAAGTAATCAAGAGGAGAAGGGAGATCCAAGAAAAGAAAAGAATAACTCACTGAAAGAGAATATCTTCGCATTGATTGGCACCTAGATTTGCTAAGAAACAAGGTTTGGGGAGCCCAAATGGCTATAGAGGGCTCCAATGATCGAAAGAATAAATTTAGGTTTGACTGGGAAAAGTTTATGGTTAATTAGGGGGTTTTGGGATTTTAATTATAATTTTCGTAACTTTAATTACCACGTGCACGGTTTCCTAGGCTAATTCACATGGTTAGTACTAACCATGCACCTAACCATGTACCCAAAACAGAGCCACTAGAAGGGTTTCATGGTTTGAATGCACACTTAGTCTAACCATGTTCCAACCATGCAACCCCCTACTATCTATGTTGCACACTTTGTCATACCGTTCTCAAACCGTGTACAAACCATGAACAAGCCCATAAACCTTCAAAAAAATCTGGAAAACCACTGGAAACAACCCACGATGATATACAATCATTGGGTAACAAAATCAATGGATAAAAATACATAAAAACAAGTAATATGATGTTACAAAAATGGATAAGGGGAATAAGGGAAAGAAGGGTTTTCGTACATGTGATAATTGTGGAAAGAAACACCCTAGTAATTTCTTGAAGGGAATGTGACTTTTCTATAAGTGTAGAGAGAAAGGCCACCATTATCATAATTTAAAGGGTAAGAATGAAAATTTCAATGTCCATTTCTTCAACTATAAGGATATGGTGCACTACACAAATGAATTCCCCAAGCATAAAGGGAATATACCTTAAAAGAATCTAAGAGATCATGGTAAAACTTATGCTATTACCAAATATGAAATTAAATGATTAATATGATTGTGTTTGGATTGAATAATGATGTTATATTAGTATTTTATAAATGATATTCTGGTTATAAGAATCATGAAATGTATAAGGATTGTATTGCAATACTATTTCTTAAAGGATTTGAGAGCATATGTTGAATGGTACCGATGACCAAGAAAAGTGATTTAGTGACAAGTTGATCCTCTTATAAAACACATGATTAAGGTATGATAACCATTAATATGTTACTTATTTTGAGTTAATAATGATATATTTATGGGATAGTTTTGGTGACCATGAAATTGGTTAGAGGTTTGTTGATTTATGTCATCTTTATTGAAGTTTAATACAAGTACTGATTTATATAATATATTCGATAACCTGAAATTTTATTTTTGGAAGCTTTCATGTTTTCATTATGTTTTTATGGTGATAAAGGTATTAAAATATTTGTAATGTGACATTAATATCCAATTTATATTTTTTGGGGAATATAATGTTAATTTAGTGACCTTCCTTAAAAAAATTTGGACTTTGAATTTGGACATACATATTTTGGATGAGTATTAAGGTTAAATCTATATGGAATGGATTAAGCTGAAATTTTAGTGTTATTAGATAACTTTTTCTAACCATTTTGGTTTTGGAAAATATTTTGAGACAAGAGTAATGACTTGTCATTCAAAGATATGTTAAATGTGCTTAAAACATAATAATTTATTTTGGATATTCATTACTTGGAGTAATAAATGAAGTGGGAATTGATCAAAGAACAACCAAAGGATGAAATTGTGACTAAGAAATCAAAATATATCAAGTAATTATATTTTTATATGTTCTCATTATAGATGATGAAGGAATTACTCAAATTTAGAAAAAGGATGTTGAAACAAAAATGCTATCATAATACTTCATTTCTGTTGAACTGATGGTCTTTTTATCCATCATAAATTTATGAATTTGTGGTCATTAAATTTTCAATATCATTAAATTTCGTGTGATTAATGAAATCTACCACTCTCCATAATTATTCAAACTTTTCTTCCATGTCCATACCTTCACTTTACACCAATGTTATTCTTTTTGGAAACCTAGTATGTGTTATTCCAGATGACCTTAATACTTTCCTTTATCTCTTATCAAGAGGATATTTTTATTAACCCTTCTCACGATGTTTTATTTCAAGAAGGGTATTTTAAAATGTTAAATTATTGACTATTGAGGTCAAGATTAAATTGCGAGTACACAATTTATTTAAGGGGTAGAATGTAACACCCTAAGATTTTAAAAGAGGAATATCATATTCGATAGTGTATATAACATGCAACACCAAGATTATAAGATAATTTAATACCCCTATAATCTAAAATATATTTATTTTTAAATATATTCAATCTCTTCAATATATTTCAATGTATGTAACACCAGGTTTGATCGAAACACGATACTCTATTAAAATATTATTATTTAAACATGACCATTATAAAATAGCCATTAAGATGGTGAGTATGAATAGTAATAACTAAATTATGAAAATTATATGATTTACACATGTATAAAATAAATTCAATGGTTAAATATTTATTAAAAGTAAAATAAGAACCGTTTAAAAAAAGAAAGAAATGTTTTATAAAAAAATATATTTTTTCTAAAAGGCACTTTATTCACGCTTTGCACACATAATTTAAAATTAAAATTTACCAATTTTAGAAATTTATTTGAAAAAAACTTCATTTTTTAAATCTACACAACAAAATTATCTTTGGGTGAATTTTTAATAATTTCTTAAAAACATTAATTTTTTGATGAATAGTGAAAAATAATGATTTTTATTTAAAACTGCCTTTTGGTTTAAATTATTTACAAAGTTAAATTATATTTTAAATTGGGTTTAAAGTAAAATTAGTTCAATTATATTAAAATTTAACTAATTTAGGTAATTGTAATTAATTTTATATTGAATTTTGATATTAAAACTTTCTATACTTATGAGAATTTTCTCTTTGGAAAATCTCTCTTTCATCACATATGTGATTTAATTTTAAATTGAATTAATTGAATACTATGAATTAAATTTGGAAAAATTGATTAAATGTTTTTAATTATAATAAATTATATTATATAATAAGGTTAACTTAATTTTTTTACCATAATGAATAGTAAAAATAATAAAACTTAATTGTCACAGTTAATGTAAAAATGGGTTTTCTGGGGGGGGGGGGGTAAACTAAGAAGATAAGGGTGAAAAATAACATAAAACTTATACAACACACATTTTATGGCTATATTTCAACCCTATAATCTCTATATTTTTATAAGGATCCATTTTGGAGGCTTTTGGCATGAGAAAAAGTTGGGTATCACTTTATATTTTTTAAAAATCCATGTGGGTCCTCTCCACCACTTATAAAAAGGCCACCCCTCTCCTACCTTATTCACACCTTAAAAACCCTTTGGTTTGGAAAATACCTATCCAAATCCATTACTTAATTCTATACCCATATAATAGATACCTTATTTTTATTATTAATCTCTCTTAAGAAGGGTTTAGGTATAAACCTAAAGAGGCTCTTCGAAGAAGAGGTAAAATTATTAAATGTGTGTATTTGTTTTATTTTTTCTTACACCTCCTTAAAACCTTATTCAACAATTATAATATAATAACACCAATATATACTATATAATTAGTTGTTATTATTCTAATTACATAACCCATATCTATCTCCACTTCCATCAAATAGGAAACAAAACCTTCGATTGTGTGTACAACGGACTATTGCCTCATGAACCGATGTGATTAGTTTTCCATCACCACCTTTCAAGGCTGGATATAATTATATATTTAAAATATGTATGATATTTATGAAATTATTTTACTTATGTAATTATTATATCACATATAATTTTTTACTTTCTATTATGTGGGGGATACGATAACATCGCTCGTGTGTACAAAGGATTACCGCCTTGCGAAACAATGTGATTTGTTTTTCGTTAATGATTTACATTAAAGGTAATATGGTGAAATTTAATTAATATATGTGATATATATGATCTAAATATAATTAATTAAATATAATATCAAATATAACTTCTTACATTCTAAACTATTGGAAAACAATAACGTTGCTCATGTGTATGTGCAGACTACCACCTCCACGTAGCGATGTGAAATGTTTTTCATTTTTTTTACATGGATTGTAAAGACCCATAAAATTCTTAGAATTTTTTTTTCTTAATTTTCTTTGGAATTTTACAAGAACTCAGTTTCTGACTGCACCTGATTCCGAGGCCCGGTGTGCCCGAAATCATTTTCCGAAGTTTGGCTCGGGTACGTTCAGTGAATGAACAAGCGGGTTTTTCTAACTTTTGAACCGGTTCTCGAAATCGAATTCCGAGGGAACCAATGGAATTGCAGCGCCAGTATTTGCTTAGAAACTCCTTTTCTGGAGTTGCGTTTTCTTGGGTGTGGTTTTTAATTTTTCGGTTTAAGTTAAGAAATAAAATAAAAGTGGTGCAACACTTTATTTTATTTCACTTAAAGCCATTTTAAATCCACTTAAGCTAAGTTAAGCAGATAGGGTGGAATCCAAAATATCCTACCCACTTGGTCGAATATTTGTGAGGTGGGGCCCGTACGAGCCCCACCGTTTCATTCCCTCTAAGTAATGCACCAGAAACCCCCCTCTTTAATTAAAGTCAACTGTGCGTTTTTCTGGTTAAGAAACGCCCCATTAAATTGGGAAGTTAAGTTGTTACAATTAATTTTTCGAATTAATTGTTTGTTTCTTAACTTTGAATTTCAAATCGTTGGCATGAGAATAAAATAAGACCAACACGTGTTTACTTGAGGGTTGCTTGTTGAGAGGATTTGGAGAAAGCTCTAAGTCTTGGAGATCTTCATCCTTCTTTGCGAAGAACGCAAAGAACGCGAATAAGGTAAAGAACGCGAAGAACACCGGCCTCCGGTGAAGGGCGACAAAGAACGCCATATCCTCGGAGATCGACGACGCGATGTGACGATCCTCCTTCCGCAACAATTCTTCTGCGACGCTCCTTCCCCACGACAATCTTCTATCAACAACCGATTGAGGTAGGGGGTTGCGGTTCTTTTAATTTCTTTGTGTTTTATCCTCAAAATGGATTTAATTGGTGCAATTAATTCTGTGTGTTTTTAATCCTCAGAGTTTGACTATGCGAGGCCATGTACCGCGACGATAGCGACGCCCCTTCCGCGACGCGACGATCCTCTTCTTCCGCGACGGTCAATTCCGCGACAAACTCACGTTCGACGAAAACATTGAGGTAGGGGTTTTTGTTCATTTTAATCTATGTGATTATATTCGCGGTTTGTTTAATATTTGTCAGAAGACTTTTAAAACCGCTAACACGGTGGGTGCGGACCAATGAACAAGTCCGAACCCACCGTCCCTTTGTTCTTGGTGTGCGGAATGGCGGGCGATGATGAAGCAGGCCGCACGGGCGATGTAAGGTCCTTGCAGTGAAGGACGGACCTCGGGAGGTCCATTGGAGAAGACGACACGCTATTCCGACCGCCGGAACTCATCCGGTGGTCCGCGGAGCAACCCGCTGGTGCGCCACGCCGGCACGGCGGCGGAAGGCGGCGGCGCCCGGCATACCGCTGGGGAGACCCGTCGCGGCTAAAGCCGCGGCGCCAGGTCGACAACCCCGCGACCGCGCGGGACCGGCGAAGGCGGGACGCGGCAACCCGGCCGCATCCGTTGGCGAGAGGCGTCCCCCCACGCGGGTCCGCGGATCATTCAAGGGGGCGGCGCCCCCCTTGCGCACCGCTCGGCCGTTACGGCCGAGCCGCCTGGCGACCGGGCCTCGCCCAGGACGGGCCGGGCCGCGCTCAGGCCGGGCCGGGCCGGGCCAGCCAGGCCGGGTCGCGCCCAAGCGGGCTGGACCCTGTCCCGGGTTGGGTCGACCCGGTTCGGGCCGACCCAGGGGGTCTTTGTCCGGGTCGGTCTGGGCCCGAAACCCCCACCTCCGGACCCTTTTCGGTCTTTTTCCCATATCTTTGGCTACGGACCTCCGATCGACGCACTGTTAGCGGAGATGTGATCCTTGGATCGAGACGGTCGTTTTGACATATTACACTCAAGGTTTCAGAATACTTTGGGTTCAGCTGGGTTGGTTCGTACACAAAACCAACCGGGCCCTCGGAGCAGAAATGCTTATAACTTAATCTCCGGACGTCCGATTGACGTTCCGTTGACTTTGATGGATTCCTCTAAGTGATACGGATCTTTTGGATTACTCCCCCCCAAGTTTTGGACGCAGGTGGAGTATAGTCGGGTTGGTTTTGACTTAAAAAACCAACCGGGCCCTTGGGACGAAAAAACTAATAACTTTCAGACCGAGCGTCTGATTGACGCGCCGTCTGCGACGTTGAGTTCCTGTTGATGATACGAAACTTTTGGATACATCAACTCTGGGCTATGTGTCAGTTGATGTATCAGCCTCTCGGCTCATGGAGCGGACCCTCCCAAACGAGCTTGCTGTGTGTGGGAACCCTAGAGCTGGCTGCGACTGCGACAACACCGAAGACAGTACGAGAATCCTCTGTGGGTTTGGTAGTGACCACTACGGTACTTTTTGGGATACATCAACTCCGCACTACATGTCAGTTGATGCATCGACCTCTTGGATCGTGGAGTAGACCCTCCCGGAATGAGCATGCTGTGTGCGGAAACCCTAGAGCTGGTTGAGACTTGACGACTGCTGATCGAATGACTCGGTGTGTTACGGATAGCCCAGTGGGAAGCGCTTGGTTGTAGCAGCAGACCTATGACGGAGGAGCGCTTGGTTGTAGCGGCAGACCCGCGATACTCAATAGAAGGAGTACCTCTGGAGGCTATGAGGGGGATCGCTTGGTTGTAGCGGCAGACCCACGACGGAGGAGCGCTTGGTTGTAGCGGCTGACCCGTGGTACTCAATAGAAGGAGTACCTCTAGAGGCTATGAGGGGGAGCGCTTGGTTGTAGCGGCAGACCCATGATGGGAAGCACTTGGTTGTAGCAGCAGGCCCACAGTACTCGATAGGTGGAGTACTACAACAGTCCAAGGTTAGAGGGAAGCGCTTGGTTGTAGCGGCATACCCACTGTACTTGATAGAGAAGGAGTTTCCCAATAGCTATGGTTTCAACTTCATGATCGATCCTGTGTGGGTCATTGCGGGGGTTAGTACCTATCGATCCTTTGTGGGTCCGACGGCTTAGATGAATCAGTGGATATATCTGATCATCTCTATCGTCATGCGAAGAAGTATACCTGTGTGAGCTGAATCTTGACTTGATATCCTGTGTGGATTATGTTATGCTTTCCTGTGTGGATTGGGTTGTGATTTTTCCTATGTGGAATGAGTTACGTTTTCCTGTATGGACTGGGTTGTACTTGGGCTCGGATGTTGGAGCGTACTGGAATTGATGACTTAGGTATATGTATAGGCATATACCTAAGCAGTGTCGGATGTTACTTCGTGATTGTATCTTTCCTTTATGGTTTATCCTTTGTGGATTTTGGGAGACCTTAGGGGGTCCCGGGGTCCCTACTGAGTAGTTTATACTCACCCCTGCACAGGCTATGCCCGCACTACGTTGTGTTGGTTGCAGACGACGGACATCGCTGATCGTGGTTGAGGCTTGCGGAGCAGGACGGTACCTGGAGGTGGACCACTGGGTGGAACGAACTCGGAGCAGACGGTTGGACCCGAGGAGCTGTAGAGGCTATCTGTACTCACCCTTCAGGTGGGACTTCCGGTGGGCGGATCGACGCTGTGGTTTTACTTTTAGTTGCTGTTTTACCTTTCCAGTTGTACTTTAACTTCAGTGGGTTTGTATATTGGCCCACTTACTTTTCCGCACTTACTGTTGTACTCAGTTTTTACTTAGTGTTTACCTCTGCTTGCTTGCTCTGTGGTGTTTGTTTACTTTACAAAGGCAATGCCTTCCCTTCTACCGGGGTTTACGCCTTGGTTCTAGTCGCCAGCCCCTGGCCTATGGAAGGCGGGTTTGGGGTAGTCACGGCATGGGCCCCGAGGACGGGTCGTGACAAATTGGTATCAGAGGAGTTTGGTTCTAAAACAGAACTTTGGACTCTGATATTTTTCTATGTAGAGCAATAGTGTTAAGCGTATTGGATGTGGTTATCAGTCCAGGGAGTCCAGTGTTGGTGCAGCGGCCGGCGTATCCGTACACCAGGACCCTAACTTCTGATTTCTGACTTAATGCACGAAACTATTGATTGCATGTGTGTGTTTCAAGTTTTCTTTGTGATTACTTTGTGTCATCTCACCAGGTATACTGTTCTGACCGTGGCGCACCTGTTTCCTTTTCAGGATGGCCCCACGACGGCAGCCAGCTAGGGTTCCAAGAGTTGAGCGTGACGACAGCCCACCGAGCGACGAGGCCTCGGTACAGGGCCCTTTGACAGCAGAGGCACCGACGATACCTCTACCCGCCGAGCCACCGATGCTTCCAGCCCCAGTTGTTGACGATGCACGTCGCCTTAGTGCACTGCATGAGTTTCAGCGCCAGCGACCGCCCAGGTTCCGCGGGGAGACGGACCCCCAGGCAGCCGAGGACTGGCTGGAGGTAGTCGTACGAGTTTTTAGGTTAGTGAGGAAACCAGCAGACCTCATGGTGATCCTTGAAGCGAGCCTACTGCACGCGGTAGCGGGCCAATGGTGGAGCTTGATGCTCCAGGTGCACGATGAGGCATCTCTTCTCTAGACGGACTTTGAGAGCCTCATCCGCTCAGAGTTCATCCCTGCCACCCTCCGTGCGGTGCACATCCAGGAGCTTCTTCAGCTGCGGCAGGGCCGCTTGACAGTCGCCCAGCACTCGGCGGGATTTACTGATCTCTCATGCTACTCGATAGACATGGTATGGGACCCATTCTTCCGGGCCCGGACCTTTGAGCAAGGATTGAGGCAGGAGATCAGGGCATCGCTGATCTCCCTCAGCATTCCGACACAGGCAGGGGTACTGGAGCGAGCCCTTATGATCGAGAGCTTTCTTGTTGAGTCTACATCAACGGCGAGACCCACCTCAGGGTGACACGTAGCAGAATCTTCTGTAGAGGGCAATAGACAGATGACGCAGGGGTCCAAGAGGTCTAGACCTACAGGTGGTCGACCGCATGACACATGATAATTTGTGCGAGGCACCCGGGGTGGACAACAACTTACCATGAGCGGACAATGTTACTCATGTGGTGGGGTTGGTCACATGGCTTGTGACTGCCCGACCCGTCATGCCGAGGAGTAGCAGACGGTTGAGGGGCCACCCAGGCAGAGGTAGAGGGTCGACCGTGGCGGTCCGCAGAGAGCAGGCAGATGAGGTAGAGGAGCTGGCCGTGCAGCTGGAGGTGGACTACGCTTCGAGGTGTTTCCACCACCACCACCAGGAGGTCCACCCCGACCGCAGGGAACTGGTGGACATGGGAGAGCTCAGCTTCAAGTAGCTGAGGCCTACGATCATGGAGCTCTGGGAGCAGATGAACAGGAGTGGGACTAGCTCCAGACCTGGAGACTTTTGTTTATGCTGCTTCTAGCCTTGTTGATGTTTGTTTATAGATGATTTGTGTCTTTGTACTTTGAGCTGCAGTAATAAAAGACACCTTTCTTTTGGCGTTTACCTTCCTGTCCTCTCTTTATGTTGTACTAAGAGGTTCTGGTTTAAAAACTGTTGACTTGACCCTCACTTTGAGGTACCTACTGGAGGAGACCCAGTTACCGCACACTGATGCCGACAGTGTGACTCAACCCTTGGAGGTGAGAGTAACGGTCGGATCTCTTGGTAGCAGCGTCGAGGCCTTACGACATCATCCTTGGTATGGGTTAGTATCATCCATGATGGGATTGACAGTATTATGCGAAGAACGTGGTTCATCCAGGGGATGAGACCAGATTTCTCTTATCAGCAAAGAAGAAATCCCAGCAGCTCTTGTAGGACCAGAGAAGGTCCAGATCATCCAGGAGAGGATGATTACAACTCAGAGCAGGCAGAAGTCTTATGCTCACAAGAGGCGGAGGCCACTGGAGTTCGAGGATGGTGACCACATCTTCTTGCGTGTCTCACCTCAACGTGGATTACATAGATTTAGCCGAGGCGGCAAGTTGTCTCCACGCTTCATCGGACCATTCCAGGTCCTCAGCAAGATTGACAAGGTGGCTTATCGCCTGACTCTACCACCTCTGTTGCACCGGGTACACGACGTCTTCCACGTATCCCAGATGAGGAGATACGTGCACGACCCGACACATATCTTTGACCATGGGGAGTTGGAAGTTTATGATGGGGAGACTTTTGCGGAGGTCCCGGTGGAGATTGAGGATTGATAGGAGCGGGTCCTGCGTGGACGGTCGATTCCTCTAGTGCGCATCAGATGGCAGCACGGGAACCTCCAGGAGAGCACTTGGGAGCGGGAGGCTCAGATGCGTGCTCAGTACCCACTTTTGTTTCCCTAGTTTATGATGTACCTTTACGGGGACGTAAATCCCTGAGGTAAGAGTGATTTAAGACCTTTAAAATTCAAGGAATTTTTTTTTATTAATTTTCTTTGGAATTTTACAAGAACGCAGTTTCTGACGGCACCTGATTCCGAGGCCCGGTGTGCCCGGAATCATTTTCCAAAGTTTGGCTCGGGTACGTTCAGTGAACGAATGAGCGGGTTTTTATAACTTTTGAACCGGTGCTCGGAATCGAATTCCGAGGGCACCGATGGAATCGCAGTGCCGGTATTTTCTTAGAAACGCCTTTTCTGGAGTTGCGTTTGCTCGGGTGTGGTTTTTAATTTTTGGGGTTATGTTAAGAAATAAAATAAAAGTGGTGAAACACTTTATTTTATTTCACTTAAATCCACTTTAAAGCCGCTTAATCTAAGTTAAGCGGATACGGTGGAATAAAAAATATCCTACCCACTTGGTAGGATATTTGTTAGGTGGGGCCCGCACAAGCCCCACCGTTTCATTCCCTCTAAGTAACACACCCGCAACCCCCCTCTTTAATGAAAGTCAACCGTGCGTTTTTATGGTTAAGAAACGCCCCATTAAATTGGACAGTTAAGTTGTTACAATTAATTCTTCAAATTAATTGTTTGTTTCTTAACTTTGAATTTCAAATCGTTGGCATGGGAATAAAATAAGACCAACACGTGTTTACTTGAGGGTTTCTTGTTGAGAGGATTTGGAGAAAGCTCTAAGTCTTGGAGATCTTCATCCTTCTTCGCGAAAAACGCGAAGAACGCCGGCCTCCGACGAAGGGTGACGAAGAACGCCAGATCCTCAGAGATTGATGGCGCGACGTGACGATCCTCCTTCCGCGACGCTTCTTCCGCGATGCTCCTTCCCCGCGAAAATCTTCGATCAACAACCGATTGAGGTAGGGGGTTTCGGTTCTTTTAATTTCTTTTTGTTTTATCCTCAACATGGATTTAATTGGTGCAATTAAATCTGTGTGTTTTTAATCCTCGGAGTTTGACTACGCGACGCCGTGTACCGCGACGATAGCGACGCCCCTTCCGCGACGTGACGATCCTCTTCTTCCGTGACGATCAATTCCGCGACAAACTCACGTTCGACGACAACGTTGAGGTAGGGGTTTTTGTTCATTTTAATCTATGTGATTATATCTGCGGTTTGTTTAATATTTGTCGGAAGACTTTTAAAACTGCTAACACGGTGGGTGCGGACCAACGAACAAGTCCGAACCCATCGTTCCTTCATTCTTGGTGTGCGGAACGGCGGGTGACGATGAAGCAGGCCACACAGGCGATGTAAGGTCCTCACAGTGAAGGACAGACCCCGGGAGGGCCATTGGCGAAGATGGAACGCTATTCCGACCACCAGAACTCGTCCGGTGGTCCACGGAGCAACCGGCCGGTGCGCCACGCCGGTACAGCGGCACCGGTGGCGGAAGGCGGCGGCGCCCGACGCACCGCCGGGGAGAACCGCCGCGGCTTCAGCCGCGGCGGCAGGCCGGCAGCCCCGCGACCACGCGGGACCGATGAAGGCGGGACGCGGCAACCCAGCCGCGTCCGTTGGAAAGAGGTGGCCCCCCACGTGGGCCGCAGATCATTCAAGGGGCGGCGCCCCCCTTGCGCACCGCTCGGCCGTTACGGTCGAGCCGCCTGGCGACCGGGCCGCGCCCAGGCCGGGCCGAGCTGCGCCAGCCGGGCCGTGCCGTGCCAGCCGGGCCGGGTTGCGCCCAAGCAGGCCAGACCCGGGCCCGGGTCGGGTCGACCCGGTTCGGGCCGACCCAGGGGGTCTCTGGCCGGGTCGGTCCGGGCCCGAAACCCCCACCTCGAGACCCTTTTAGGTCTTTTGCCCATATCTTGGGCTAAAGACCTCCGATCGACGCACCGTCAGCGGCGATGTGATCCTTGGATCAAGACAGTCGTTTTGACATATTACACTCAAGGTTTCAGAATACTTTGGGTTCGTCCGAGTTGGTTCGTACACGAAACCAACCAGGCCCTCAGAGCGGAAACACTTATAACTTAAGCTCCAGACGTCCGATTGACGTGCCGTCGACTTTGATGGATTCCTCTAAGTGAGACAGATCTTTTGGATTACTCCGCCCAAGGTTTGGATGTAGGTGGAGTACGGTCGGGTTGGTTTTGACTTAAAAAACCAATCGGGCCCCTGGGACGAAAAAGCCAATAACTCTCAGACCGGGCGTCCGATTGACGCTCCGTCTGCGACGTTGAGTTCCTGTTGACGATACAGAACTTTTGGATACATCAACTCTGGAATATTTTTCAGTTGATGTATCAGCCTCTCGGCTCATGGAGCGGACCCTCCCGAACAAGCTTGCTGTGTGCGGGAACCCTAGAGCTGGCTACGACTGCGACGACAATGAAGACAGTATGGGAATCCTCTGTGGGTTCGATAGTGACCACTATGGCACTTTTTGGGATACATCAACTCCGGACTACATGTCAGTGGATGCGTCGACCTATTGGCTTGTGGAGTGGACCCTCCTGGAACGAGCATGCTGTGTGCGGAAACTCTAGAGCCGGTTGAGACTTGACGACTGCTGATCGAACGACTCAGTGTGTTACGGATAGCCCAGTGGGAAGTGCTTGGTTGTAGCAGCAGACCCACGACGGAGGAGCGCTTGGTTGTAGCGGCAGACCCGCGGTACTCAACAGAAGGAGTACCTCTGGAGGCTATGAGGTGGAGTGCTTGGTTGTAGCGGCAGACCCACGACGGAGGAGCACTTGGTTGTAGCGGCTTACCCATGGTACTCAACAGAAGGAGTACCTCTAGAGGCTATGAGGGGGAGCGCTTGGTTGTAGCGGCAGACCCATGATGGGAAGTGCTTGGTTGTAGCAGCAGGCCCATAGTACTTGATAGGTGGAGTACTACAGCGGTCCAAGGTTAGAGGGAAGCGCTTAGTTGTAGAGGCATACCCATTATACTTGATAGAGAAGGAGTTTCCCAATAGCTATGGTTTCAGCTTCATGATCGATCCTGTGTGGGTCATTCTGGAGGTTAGTACCTATCGATCCTTTGTGGGTCCGACGAGTTAGATGAATCAGTGGATATATCTGATCATCTCTATCGTCATACGAAGAAGTATACCTGTGTGAGCTGAATCTTGACTTGATATCCTGGGTGAATTATGTTATGCTTTCCTGTGTGGATTGGGTTGTGATTTTTCCTATGTGGAACGGGTTACGATTTCTTGTGTGGACTGAGTTGTACTTGGGCTCGGATGTTGGAGCGTACTGGAATTGATGACTTAGGTATATGTATAGGAATATACCTAAGTAGTGTCAGATGTTACTTCGTGATTGTATCCTTCCTTTTTGGTTTATCCTTTGTGGATTCTGGGATATCTTAGGGGGTCCCAGGGTCCCTAATTATTAGTTTATACTCACCCCTGCACGATCTATGCCCGCACTATGTTGTGTTGGTTGCAGACGACGGACAACGCTGATCGTGGTTGAGGCTTGCGGAGCAGGACGGTACCTGGAGGTAGGCCACTGGGTGGAACTTACTCGGAGCGAACGGTTGGACCCGAGGAGCTGTGGAGGCTATCTGTACTCACCCTTCAGGTGGGACTTCTGGTGGGCGGCTCGACGTTGCAGTTTTACTTTTAGTTGCTGTTTTCCCTTTCGAGTTGTACTTTACCTTCAGTTTGGGTTTGTATACTGGCCCACTTACTTTTCCACACTTACTGTTGTACTCAGTTTTTACTTAGTGTTTACCTCTGCTTGCTTGCTCTGTGGTGTTTGTTTACTTTACAAAGGCAATGCCTTCCCTTTTACCTGGATTTACACCTTGGTGCTAGTCGCCAGCCCCTGGCCTATGGAAGGCGGGCTTGGGGTAGTCACGGCACGGGCCCCGAGGACGGGTCGTGACATGGATGGTAATAAGTATGTATTTAATTAATATAAATTATATATATATAACATAATAATGATTCTATAAATATTAATTAATATTTATTTTCCTTTCATTCCATCCATTGAGAAAAATGGAAACCACGTTCATACATACGTATGACCTACCATCTCTACAAATGGTGTAATCTATTTTCTACCTCTAAATTTAATAGATTACTCCAAATAAACATATAATGAATATATATGATATTTAAATCATGGTTAAAATTCTATATATGATGTAACCATGATAAAATTAAAAGGACCAAAATTAC
The DNA here is from genome assembly GCA_963277665.1 of Viscum album. Lineage (NCBI taxonomy): Eukaryota > Viridiplantae > Streptophyta > Magnoliopsida > Santalales > Viscaceae > Viscum > Viscum album. Next base: position 1,100,909,573 of record OY728134.1, on the reverse strand, counting down.
CAAACTAAAACATACATTAAAGACGAAGCAATTATCACCCGAAACAATGATTTTATAAAATAATTATTAATAAATGAGTGATAAAAGACTAAAAGTGTAAAACACCATTAAATTTATGTCAAATATGTTTTAACCTTTGTTTTTTGTTTCATTTTTCATTGGATTAATAAATTTTAAAAGAAATTGGAAGGATACCTGTAATGGTGATGTTAGGGATTTTTTGGAATTTTTAGCTTGCACCTACAGTTTTTAAAGTCTACTGGGGATATACACACTGTGTAATGGGATATCTAGATGTGTAATCATCACTTGGAATATTCTGTTAACTGGGTACATAGAGTGAAAGTTTACACTCCATGTACAACTTATATGCCGTGTGAAAATTAAAGATAATTTTTAATAAAAAAGGCGACGAGTTCTCTGACATATCTAGGTTTCATGGAATACACAATATGTAAGGTGGTTACAAACTATGTAATATTTTTGAATTTGGGGTTTTGGGTGATTCATGGGTGTTTTATCATTTTATTCATTGCATCCTTCATCCCTCTCAACCTAGAGCTCTTTATAGGTAATTTTGGGTGATTCCCTCCCTTCTGTATTGCTTTGTTTAGCGATTGATCACCGTCGTAGTTGGATTGCTACTCTTTGAGTATGTAACCCTTTTGGTTCTATTTGGATTTGTTTGTGGATGCATTTTAGGCTAAGGTTTTGTTTAGATTTTTGATTGTATAGTGTTTTCTATTTATCCTTTTTAGTTTCTTGTAATGCTTTGTCTTTTGAAGGTCGTTCTCTTGGTTTTTGGTCACCATTGTTGAAAGCAGCTAGGTTTCAATCATTTTGTGGTACATGTTTCTATACAATGTGTTAAATTGATGAATTGCATGTTTTTATTGATAAATTACTTTGGGGTTTTCATTTATTTTAATTTATAAGTGGTTTCAAATGGTTTTTTAGAAAGGAAAATCTTTTCAAAAAGGGGGTTTTACTTAAAAATGGATTTGCTTGATTTGAAAATGGGGTTTCTAAATCCAAACCAGATTGGCTTGGATTTGAAAAACATTTTTAAAATTGTGAATATGGTATTTAAAATTTATTGTAAAATTTAACATTGGGAACCTTGGGTGCGTCAAGAAAGAGACACAAGTATCCTTAGTGTGTGACGCACTACCAAGAGGTTACCTTTTGTGACATAGACTGTTAGGAATAAATATATGTTGGATACAACATATGTCTATTTAGGTTTTTGAGTGTCTAGTACATATTTTACCATATTCTATATCCCAATATGAGGTTCTTTTTTATTTTTGGTTATTTATCACATGATATTTTTATCATGGATTGTTTCTTATATATTTTTATATGAGGTGTATCACATAGCTTCACATGATGGGTTATTTTATGGATATATGTCTACCAGTTTACCTCTTGATGCATAGATATAAATTCCTATTTTATCACATCTACTTCTCATATTTTTGGTTCAAGAATATGAATGGATTTATGAAAACCAAAGTAAAATAAAAATGGAGAATGATTTATAATTACATTAGATTTATGAATATTCTTTGTATGACAATTTTGTTTCAAAAGCTAGAATTGTTGCATTCTTGATATTAAACCTTGTATAAAAACTGTGGTGGTATCCTAATAGGTTTTGGTTCACACCCTACTTATGACTTTGGGAATTTTTAGGTGTTTTATTATAGGATTTAGTTAAAGGGAAGAGAATCTTGTAGCATGATGGCTTCTCTTGTAGTTGCTACCTTCGGTTTAGGTTAGTCTAGAGGTGACTCTTGGTCACATAGGGATTGGAAATAATTTATGGTTTATCCTGTTTTGGCTGGGATTGTATTCTTTTGTAGTATCTTGTTTGTTTCCACATTGTACTATAGTTTTTTTCTTCTTGTTTTGATTATATACAAGATTACTTTCTATTATATTATTTTACTTATATCCTATGATGGGTTGACTCAGGAGGCTCATCTAGTTGACCCGGGTTTGTTCGTTATAATTTGGTATCAAAGGGATTCTCAGTCGGAATTATGTTAGAACTTGTTGAGTTTTGTTCTATGTCTCAGGTAGATAGGAGTTAGGACCACCAAAATTCAGATAGTAAGTACAAAAAATTGGCCTGGCCAGCTCACTTCTGTGATTGAAACCGAGTTACCATGGGTGGTCATAGATTTTTACTAGGTTTGAGACTTAGAGTTTTAAGTCATTTAAATGAACAATATGGGAATATTATTTAAATATATGTTCTCCTTCCTAGGTAATTTTTTTATGGTATCATTAAATTCTTAATATTTTAACATTTTTTATCAATACCTTAAGTTGGTCATATGATTTTGGAATTTTCTCATGACTGATCGGTTTTTGTATAATTTTAGACAATGCCTCTGAGAAGATCTATTCCAAATATGAGAGATGAAGCTATGAGACAAGTTTTTTAGGAGAATCCTCTAGTTAACCCTACTTTTGTATAATCTATTATCCATACCATTCAGACTTTGGGTCAAGTGGGTGTTGAGAACCCATGACGTGTGGTGGATCATGGCTCAGAATTTACTAAGAAGAATCCGCACATCTTTCTTGGTGACAAAGGAACCCAAGAATCTGAGTAGTGAATTGATTAGATAGATAGGATCTTCAATTTATTAAAGAATCCTAAATATTATAAGGTGGAATTTTCTACATTCATGCTTGAGGTGATGTGAAGGAGATGGTGGGAATATATTGTGAAAGCTAAGTTGCATGAGGATCTTAACTAGGAGTCTTTAGAGAAAATATTTAATTAGTAGTTTTACCATGATACATTTTGTGTGACAAAAACCCAAGAGTTTCTAACCTTATATAAGGGGGATCATACTATTCTAGAGTATTCTTCCCTTTTTTCTAAGTTGGTGCATTTGAAATTAAAGCTTGTCACTAATGAGTACCTTAAGGCTTAGAGATTTGAGTTAGGATTAAGGATTAATATTTGGTTAATGTTAATAATCTTGTAGATTCCAGCTGTTTTGGAGGTAGTTGACAAGGTAGCTTTAGCTGAGGAAGAAATAGTTAGAAATTCAAGTTTGGGAGGATCTTCAGTTATTTCAGTGGTTAGTCAAGGTGTATATTCTAGCCAGAAAATGAAGCATAAGAGTGATATATTTTCTATAGGACCAGTTTCTAGGGATCTTAAAGGGAAGTAGAAGGTTTTCTGCTACTAGTGTGGAAAGTGAGGTCATACCCGGCCTAACTATGTGGAGGCTCCTAGGACTTGTCATATTTGTGTAGGATTTGACCATCTTCATCATTTTTGTGACAAGATATCTCAGTGAAGTTGGGAAAGATCCACTCTCACTAAGGCTTCGAAGGTTTATGCATATGCTTCCAAGGATGGTGGGCCTAATCCTCAAGATAAGGGAGATGTTCATGTGGCTAAGACTAGATGACTTTATTTAGCAGAGTACGTGCTAGAGAATTATAATGAAGGGCCATCTACTTTTGGAGGTACAATGCTTATTTCATCTTCTATGGTTATAGCTTTGTTTGATACAAGTGTTAATAATTATTTTATATCATCAAAGTTAGTTGATATGTTGGGTTTGTATTCATAACTTATTTTATTTATGTTAGATCTTTATACACCTTTGGGAATGAGGTTTGAACAAGGTTTCAGATGTCCCACATGTCGGGTGATGATAACTAACTTTAAGGTGGAGTGAGACTTTTTAGTGCTTGATCTTGACATAATTGACTTGATTATATGCATGGATTAGATGATCAATGTTAAGGTCTAGATATACTGTTATTGCCTTCAGGTTAAATTCTTATTTACTAATGGGGTCACTCATGTTTTTAGGGTGAGTGGGACTCTATACCAGAAAGGGTAGGGCTTGTTTTTCCCTATGATGGGGTAATCTTGGGTAAGTTATTAGAAATATTTATGGATGCAATTGATCCTTGTTTGGGTGTTCAACTTCCTACAATGGTGTGTTTATACCCCGAGGTCTTTCCAGGTGTCTTTTCTGGTTTACGTCCACAAAGAGAGGCCAATTTTACTATTGACTTGCTCCTTGGTATGATGCCCATTGCTATGCTGTTTTATCGAATGACACCTGATAAGTTGGTGGAACATAAGGTAGTTATTAAGGACCTAGAGGCTAGAGGATTTATTCATCCTAGCATGTCATCATGGGCTTCTCTTTTCCTCTTTTATAAGAATGCATATGAGATCCTCAGACTTTTTATTGATTATCGAAAGTTCAATCGGGTGACTGTTAAGAACAAATATCATTTTCTAAGGATTGATGATCTATTTGATAAACTTAGAGGGGATTGTTGGTTTTATAATATTGACATGTGATCAGGATACCACTAGTTGAAAGTCCAAGAGGAGGATATATCTAAGACATCATTTAGGAGTTGAAATAGGAATTTTGAGTTTCTGATTATTCCATTTGGTCTCACTAATTCTCCTATGGTGTTAATGGATTTGATGAACCAAATATTTCATCAGTTCTTGGAATCTTTTTTTGTTGTGTTCATAAATGATATTTTGGTTTACTCCAACTCATAGGAAGAGCACAAATACCATTTGGATATCATTATTTAAATATTGAAAGAACATCGTTTGTTTGGAAAGATTTCCAAATGTGAGTTTTGGATCTGGGAAGTGAGGTTTATGGGGCATGTGATATCTGATATGGGAATCTTAGTAGATCTAGAAAAGTTTTAGGAAGTAATGTCCTAAAAGTAGCCTAGAAATGTGTTTGAGATCTATAGCTTCTTGGAATTGGATGGTCACTATAGATGATTTGTTCAGTACTTTTCCAATCTCACATTTTTTTATGAAAACTTTAACCTATAAGGGTATAAAGTTTTAATGGAATTAAAATTTTCATAGATATTTTTAGGAGAAAAAGGTGAGGCTGACTTCAGCACTAATTTTGATTCTTTCAAAACTGGGAATGGGTTATGATGTTTTCTTCAATGATTTTGGCATGGTTTTGGGTTGTGTATTGATGTATGATAATCAAGTGGTTGCCGATGGATCATGACATTTATGACCTCATGATAATAACTACCCTACCCATGATCTTGAGTTGGCATAAGTTATGCATACACTCAAAACGTGGTGCCATTATCTCTTGGGGGGGTAGTTTATGGAATATTATGATCATAAGAGTTTGAAATATATTTTTTTCTCAGAGGGATCTGAATTTGCGATAGAGACACTGGGTATAGTATCTTTAGAATTTATATTTTGACATTACTTATACCCCTAGAAAAGGTAATGTGGTTATCGATGCATCAAGTAGAAAATTACCGACACAATCCATAAAGGAACCAGTTGAGGAGTGGTCTCTGATGAGTTTGTTTACTGAGATGAGCTTGGGAGTGGATAATGTTGACATATGGGTGTTCTTAGATTTAATTAAAGCTGAAACATATATTGATGAGTGAGTTCAGCTTGAGTAGGTGATAAACACCGAGTGAAAACACTTGGGTAAAAGCTTTTATGGTGGGGAGACCTTAGGTGAGTGGTCTCAGTATCCTAGTAGATATTTATGCTTCCATTGCAGGTTGCTTGTTCCATTTTCTCTAAGGTAGGAGTTTTTGGATAGTAGACACCATTATTGTTGGTTCGTGTACCCAGGAACTACCAAGATGTATCATGGTTTGAGATGTCGGTATTGGTGGTAAGGGATGAGATAGTCGATTGAAAATTTCTTATTGTAGTGCCTAACTTGTTAGAGAGTTAAGAAAAAACACCAGAGTCATGTGGGTTTGTTTCAGCCCTTACCCATTCTAGTATATAAGTGATATGATATTTCCATGGATTTATTTGTTGGTTTTCTATAGAATCATATTTGGAAGGATATAATTTGGGTGATCATTGATTGACTCACGAGATCAGCGCATTTCCTACCTATCTAGGACACGACCAAAGTAGAACAGTTTGGGGACTTATATGTTTGAGATATTGTGAATCTTCATGGGGTTCCTTCTATAGTTGTATATAGAATGGACACAAGGTTCAAATATAGGTTCTAGAAAGGCTTATAGGAGGTAATAGGTTCCCATATTGAATTAAGCATATATTCTCATCCGCAGACATATGGATAGATAAAGAGTGCAATCCAAGTTCTAGAGGATATGCTCCAGGCTTGTGCACTTGATTGTATAGGATCATGGGAAAATAATATTCCTTTGGTTAAATTTTCATGTAACAATAGTTATTAGGATTCAATAAATATGAAACCCTTCGAGGTTTTTTATGGGCAGCCATGTAGATCTCACTTGTTCTAGGAAGAGTTAGGAGAGTGATCCTTGGTTGGTATGAGTGCTATTTAGTATATGACAGAGATGGTATAGTTGATCTAGAGGATATTGATCATGGAATAGATTCATCATAAATCTTATGCAGACCATATTAATCGGCCACTAGAGTTTGAGGTTTGTGGTTGGGTATTTCTTAGAGTTTCACCTCGCTTAGGACATATTTAGTTGGGTAAGTAGGGTAAGTTGGCATCAAGGTTTGTGGGACCCTTTGAAATCATTGTACGACTAGGGAGGGTGGCCTATCGATTTAACTTTCTATCTGGTTTGAAATCTATCCATGATGTGTTTTATATTTACAAGTTGAGGATGTATATACCAGATCCTTTCCATGTGATTAAATGGAAGGATATTGATCTTGAGACTGATACCACTTTGTTTGAGAATCCATTTTAGATTATGGATCACAAGGATAAGGTAATATATGATAAAATTATCCCCCTAGTCTGTTTATTATGGTAGTTCATACATGATACCCATGAGATGTGGTAGCAGGAGTTGTTGATGAGGCAACAATGGCTTTGTCTTTTTGCGAATCCAAAATTTTGATGGATTTCTGTGGAAAAAGCATTTATGGTGGGGCTATTTCAATGCTCCATTACCTTTATGTCAGGTATGTTTTAACACTTTTTTTGGTTTCCTTTTTCATTGGATGAATAATGCCAAAAATGAATTAAGAGGATACCTATAATGGTGAGGTCAGGTATTTGTTGGAATTTTCAGCTCGAAACTATAGTTTTTATAGTCTGATGAGGATTTATATGCTGTGTAATAGGATTACATGACGTGTAATTATTTCCTCTGGAATTGGGGATGACCTCGTTGATTGAAGGTTCAAACATTCCAATCGGTTTCTAATGGGTTTGTTTGTAGAACCAGAAACATCTAATGATTCCGTATCCATTTGAACCTACTTTCCAAAGGTAAGCGCTCATTAGTCGTGGACTGATGAGGCTTAGGAATTTTCATTGGTCTAGAGGATGGGAGGTCGGACTCATCACACCTTTTTGAGGGAAAATTATTGTCTACTCCAGGACTCTCTGTATAGATTTAAGTTATGTTCGTGAATCCTTATTACATTACCAAGTATAAAATGAGCTTTCCTTTAGATCTGACAATCAATGATTGATATGTAGGAAATTTAGAGAATCTTTTATATGTATTCGAGGTTCTTCATCGATAGAGAATCATCTGTATTTGTTAGAGATTCTTAGTCAATGGTATACTTAAACACATAAAAAGTCTCTTGGTTATTATGATGACCATACTGGTTTTAAAGCCACTCAGTGGGGCACTTGAAGTTTATTGTCATTCAGAAGGAAATGGATTATTTCAGTGTTGGGATCGTACCTGCAGATGGGCTTCCTACGTATCCTTTGTTTCGAAAAGGAATCATAACCCACATAGTTCTAATAAAAGCGTATGATGTTTATGACTGATGGCTCAAAGAAAGATGTCATAATCACTTTTACACTCTAAGATCACGTGAGTCATGATCGGTGTGAGAAACAAGAGGTATTGGTAAAACCAGACAATTCTGCCATGAAAGATGCAATCATAAGAAATGATGTGGGGATTATGTATGTATGACTACCCAAACAGATGAAGATTAAGATTTACTTCAGGGATGAAATCTAGGAACAGGTTCAATAAAGGTATATGTGCTTCATAGAGATTTGGATACTCTAATCTTGGGGCTTACTCCTGAAAAGGAGGCCCAAATTAGGAGGGGACTTATGATTGGGTTTTACTCCTGAGAAGGAAGCCCAGATCAAAAGAAATTATGACTGGTTAAGAGAAATTAAGACTAGGGCTTACTCCTGAAAAGGAGGCCTAGGTTAAAGGGATTTGAAAATTAAAGGGACTTGTGTCTTACTCCTAAGGAGGATTCCCATATTTGAGACTGGAGATTTCTACTGAAAAAGAGGCACAGGTTAAGAGAATTATGGTTGGGGATTACTCCTAAGGAGGATGCCCATATTTGGGAACTTTTAAAACTGGGGCTTACTCCTAAGGAGGATGCCCAAATTAAGGGACTTGAAGACTGGGGCTTACTCTTAAGGAGGATGCCCAGATTAAGGGACTTGATTCTTACTCCTAAGGAGGATTCCCAGATTAGGGGACTTGGGGATTACTCCTAAAAAGGATTCCCAAATTAATGAGTACTTGGGGCTTACTCCTAAGGAAGATGCCCAAAATTAATGGGAATTATGACTGGGGATTACTCCTGAAAAGGAGGCCCAGGTTAAGGGGTTATGTCATTTTAAAGGATGAGGTTGAATGAATGAAATCTTAATATTTAGTGACATAAATATATGTAAATCACTAGATTTTGAGAGATGTTCCATGAAATTCCTTTCAGATACGAAAGTCAATCAAGAAAACATGCCATAAATGGCTTTGAAGAGTGTCTTGAAGACTGAATCTTGAATAGGAGAGGTGGAATGACATAAGAGAGATGAAATGGGAAGGAAGGGCACCCAAAAAATAAAAGGGCGCACAAGTCCTGGAAGGCACGCAGGTACTACGTGGGCGCGCAATTCCTGGTTGTGCAGGTATACCTGTGCGGCACATGGGTACTTGCACGATTGTTAACCAGTAGGGTAATACTTGGGTGATCCTTGATCAAAACCTTTATAATTATCCCGAGGTACTTCCAGAAGAGTGGCGCGCAAGTTTCAATGAGTAGGTAAGGAGGTGCGCAGGTTTATCCATTTCCCTTAAAGGGTAAAACACTTAGGTGTGAAAGTGTTAGTTAATTCTATCACCTAGACCTTATTCCTCTTGTTTAGACCTTCCATTCTAGGTAAAGAATTACCTTAGAAGCATTCAAAAGACTTAAAGAAGATACTTGGGCGTTCAGAGCTCTGTATCTGAATTCTGGAAAAAATCCTCCCCCAATGGGGGGCCCACTGGGGGTATTTATAGGCTGGAGAATACCCCATGCAGTTTTCAAAGAGGGTGCGCAAGTCACTTGCGCGACCATTAGGCGGTGCGCAAGTGTACTTGCGTGGCAGTAAGGGAACTTGCGCGACCCAAGGTCCTTTGACTCCTTTTTCATTCCTTTGTCAATTTTTGATGTTTTCTTCAAAGGATGAATCAATTTGTGCTAATTAATTTCCCTTTCCATTCCTTTAAACAATGTGACAAAAAGGAGTGTCAACAAAAGTCCCCCCTTAGAGTTGGATCCGAAAGAATAAGGATGTGACTCTGAGGAAAAGAAGAAAACCCAAGGGAAAGAGGCGCATAGGTGTTCACCGTGTGGATGTCATTGCGCAGGTGCGAGTCACATAGGGCTGGAGTGCACTGGCTATAGGCGCGCAGGTGGCCGGACTGGCCTATATATATGCGCTCATTTGTCGCGCATTGCACTAAACTTCGGATTTTTGATCTCTCGCTGCGCAGGTCATCTCCGCCGCGCAAGTTGCTCTCTTTTCCACTTTTCCTTTACTATCGCACTGCTTTCAAGGTATCTGGACCTGCGCGGTGATACTTACGTTCCAAATACTTGCGCGGAACATTATACTTGCGCGACATATCCACACTTGCATGCCAAGTTTAGACTTGCACGCCTTAATGACTTTGTCATTTTTTTCGAATTCTTTCACAAATTTTATGAAAAATAAATTTTTTAAGAGTTAATTATTCAACTTTTGTGCATATTCAATGGCTCCAAGAAGAATTAGAACGGCTGATGAATTGGAAAGAAAACATCTTGATGATATGATGGATATCGTTGGCCATGATTATTATACTGTCTGTGATAGCACTCTTCCGGATTTGGCTAAGTATTTGAAGAAATATCACTTTGATTTCCCACAAAGCACTTATATGCCTTTGTATGGCTATGGTCATCTGCGAGAAGTCACTATTCCAGAAGCAAAGAACAATCTCCCATTTTTGTGGTTTCAGAATTACACCAACTTTGCTTCAGCAAATATCTCATGTGGAGGAGGATTTATAAATGCTGGAATAGTGGAGAAGGCCCACATGATGCATCATAGCCCTTGTACGCCAGATTTGAAACCTCATAAGCCTGAGCTGCAACCACATTGTCATATTTCAATCTTCCGAAATGCTCAGATGGATCAATCCAAAGGCTGGAAGAAAAGTTAGGACTTCCATCCTGGGGGAGGTGTGAAGCCAACTTGGATGTGGGCATACTGGGTGCGATAAACCTGTTCAGAGTTTGTCGAGGATCTAAAAGGAGTGACGATATACAAAGCTGTCTGGGTTGGGAAAACATATGTTTACATACATGATAACTTCGTGCCGGAGATACTCAGCCACTGGAGCCCATAAACCAATTCTTTCCATCTGACTCATGGATAAAAAGAAATCAGTATGTGGGATGTCCACAGGATCTCAGGGGCTCCAATTTTGGGCGACATGTATGATGAATTCATTCCTCCTAAGGTGACTTGGAATGATTCAGAGAAGACTTATGCTTTGGCTCAGGAATTATTTAAAATCTTCCACAGGCTCAAGAGTTTAGATACCTCCTTAACTCATTCTAGAAAGGATATTAATCCGGAGGAGTGGATGAATATATTTTTTATTGAGAAGAAATAGGATCCAAAGGACTAGGAACCGAAGGAGAAAGGATCCAAGAAAAAGAAATACAAGGATAAGAGGCCCACCCATCCTACTACCTACCCAAAACCTGAGAAGAGGGGTGATCATGGAACATTCTGGCCAACTCAAGAAGCAGGAGAGTTTGAGAAATGGGGATATGAGGGGAATCAAAGGATCCCGAAGAAGACTCGTCTGACGGGATTCTTGGATTTGTGGCTTAGCATTTATCTCTTTCTAGTCAGGGATTCGAAGGGAGGCGTCCGACTAGGGACCTTCGTTATTGCGGAAAAGTTGGATGAGGGAAAAATGGTTGGGTTGGCTACCACCATTTTAGAAAAGATTTACATGAGTTTACTTCATGTATTCATGGGTAAATCTCCTTTAAGAATAGTGGGACCATTCTAAGTTTTATGGGGATGGATCTCCACTCACTTCAGGACTTATAATGTACATAATGGAGTACAAATTCCTGGAAGTTCTTTCAGGCCGTCAGTGTAAGCATTCTCTAGAGTTGATCCATTAGATCTTAATGCCTATGACATGAAAGTGAGGTTGAGCATGTTTAAGGAATTCAACTTATTTCCCTATGGAAATCCGCCAACCGGGTGGTTTGTTGATGATGGAACAACCCACTTGGATTTGAGGGCATACATGCTGGCCTACAGAGATGGTGTGCTGGTCGCCAGGATTGACAGAGAGATTATATGCAAGGCCTATTATCCATATATATTTTCACGTCAATTCAAGTGTCTGCAACAGATTGCTGTATCTCCCCCAGTACATGTCAGGTTAGAGAAACATCCGATGGTTTCTCGGAAAATGTGGCTGCTGACATCAAGGGAGAAGACTGGGGCGGTATTTGATCTACCAGTTGAAAAAGCGGCACATAACTTGACTACATGGTATGCCGAGCACTGGATAACATCATACCCTAAAGGGGTGCTGAATCACCCAGTTTATCAGGTGGGGAAAAGGAAGAGGACTGTAGAGAAAGAAAACCTTCCTCATAAAGGTGATGCTTCCCCACCTGAAGCTGATTCACCAGATTCCTCCTCTAGGATTGATTCATCGGATTCCCATGATGGGGATGATGAGGCAGAACAAGTGGCAAAGCGGCCTCGTGCCCGATATAATCCTCCGGTTATAATCAAAAGACCTAATCCATCAACTCCTGGTGAGTTACTTCATTGTGGTAATTTAATCACCAACACTTTATAAAGAAATAAGTCTTATTTTCTTATTCTATATCAGTAGGTGTAGGAGCTGGGAAGAAATTGAAGTTGAAGATTGTAGGACCTTCCTCACAGCCTTCTGGTATACACACTGAATATCTACGACCAGAGGCTTTCCAAACATGGCAGAGTCTATATTGTGGTACTGAGACCGCCTGGCTAGATTTGTGTGAGGGTCTACAACTCCCTGGAATAGGGAATATTATGGCTTATAGAGATATTAAATACAAGGATAACCCCAATGAAGTGCGGTCTTACATCAGAGAGCTGTAAATTCTCATATATGCCACTGACGATTCCATTCCTGTCACTAAGCAGGTGAAAGAAATGATAGATCGTGGTGCCGCTAAGGGGAATGATGAGGATTGGCACGATTATGTGGCCCCTGAAGATGTAAGTTTATTTTCTTATTTGATTTTCAAGTTATTTCAATCATAACTTTATTACTTAAGGAAATTATTTTCTTCATCCTGCAGCTTGTAAAGAAAGGAACTACTGAGGTTCCTTCACCACAGTATAGTCCTGGTGGTACTGCCATTGGGGCTGCTGAGGAATCTACTCTTGAATCAGGCGAGATATCTCCAGGACAGCAGGCCATGAATGAGGATTTGGACATGGCCTTCCATTTTCCAATTCAAGTTCCAATAAGGGAGAATGACGACACTCCCAAAAAGCCAAATAAGCAAAGGCATCAGAGGAATAATTCCACAGTTAAATGCTTCATTAGTAGTGGTAAGTCCTTCGGATAGTCATGAATCTATACCCATGAAAATTTTACTCATATTTATGGGGATTGTAGGGAATTATTCAATTTCCCCTCTAAGGGAGAGGATTGATCCTCCTCTTAGGACCATAGAGGGTGCTGTGGAACAATCGCAAATTCAGGATAATGGAAAAGAGACAGCATCTGTTCCCAGTATCCCACCTACTACTGTTGAAATAAGAGAAGAACCTACTACTAGTAAGTTAACAATGATTCATAAAATGTTGAATGAAACATCAACTGACTTCCATTCCATGATACTTCAGGTTCAACCCCTGCATTAGAGATTTTGGCGGATATTGCAACTGATGCCGCGATTTTATCCGAAGATGATGCCCAGGGCCAGGGACCGCAGGATGAAGTTCACCAAGGAGACACATCAAATGCTCCCACTGGTGAGACTAACCAGGATTCTGAGATGAAATTAGATGAAATGATGGAACTTGGTGCATCTTTCGAAGATTTTATAAATCATGTTCAATTACCATGTAATTTAGAAGATTATGGACGTGAGTGTTATCCTTCATCCTATTAAGAATAACTTCTTATTACATGTCTAATCATGATTGGTTAAAATGTGCAGTTTTGTCTGAGCAAGCTGCTGAACTACCCATGCCTGAAGGGGGTATAGAAAACCCTACCATTGTAGAGACATTAACACAAGTGGAGCTGAACCCAGTAGAGCTTCCTCAAACTCATCTTGAAAATCCTGTCAAAGCTAGGAAAGATGGGGAGGAGCCTTCTCAGGTGACTGATTTACCGTTGGGTAAGGAATAACAATATTTGTGATTGTACTTAATTTTCAAGACAACCAATTAACTTTTTTATCCTTTGAAACTAACCAAAGCTTTAAATTAATTATGCAGGGCCATCAATTGCAGTGGCTAGATCTAGAGGTGAGGTCTCAACTTCTGCCCAAGCAGTAGTAGAAGGCGAAGCAACCAGGGTCAGGGGGGAAGGAGTATAACATGGCACTTACTTAAGTGCATTAATCCCATATTACATGCCCCCTTGTGATGATGATGTTGAATCAGACCCAAATGTTCTTAAGGCGCTCAGCTTTTCACGACGCAAGGCATGAAACAACATACGAAAAATCATATGTGAAGTGCCTCTTAAAGATCTATCATCAAAGATCCCTCGATTGTCATCCCTGTTTGTTATGCTAGGACTTGGTGGTTTTGGGTATGAAAAGATCCATGCCATGGTGAAACAGGTCATTTTTAGGAGGGAGCAAGAGCAAAAGTGTTGCGAAGATTTGACCAGGGTAAAACTGTCAGTCAACATCTATGAATTTGAGGCTGCAGTATCCCGAGATGAGGCTGACTATGCTGCGAAGATGAAGGAGATGAAGCATAAGATCAAAGATAAAGTCATCCAACAGATGCACCTCCAACAACAGTTAGATGCTGTTACTGGGGAACTTGACCAACTCAATAATTCAGTGGAGGGAGCTCAAACGAATGGTATGAAGGCCATTGCAGATGCCAAGAAAGCACTCCATCAGGCTGAAAAGAGTGAAGTTGGTCGGGTGCATGAGCTTCAAGTAGCAGTTGATGAAGCTCAGGATGCGGTTCATCAAGTGAAGACTTATGTTGACAGCCTTTTGTAATTTCTTGAAAAATAGAAGAGACTCCAAACTGTGGATGCCCTTCTAATTCTTGTGCATCAAATGGAAAGAATGCTTTCATCTTCAATCACTTGTGCACGTATTTTCCTGCTACCTGCTTTAAATTTTACCTAAGCCAATGGGCCTAGTAAGTATAGTTTGATTTTTACTAGGATTATTATAAATAACCCTACAAACTTTGAATCTTTTAATTGTTCAATATTACCTAAATCATACAAAATGTATGTTTAGTGAGCCAGAACTTGACTTTTATTCAGAGTTCCCTTGTCTTTTTTGGGCAGTTTAAAGTCATGCATGTCGGACATAAAGAGGCTAATGTTTAATGTCGAAATAGCTTTGACCAAATGAATTATAATTGACTCAATTCCTTGACAATTTATCTGAAAACATATTACCATACTCAATTATGAGGGAAAATATGTAAACTATGACTTAAGAAAATTTGAATATGAGGAATGATATAAAAAAGAGATAAAAAGAATTAGAATAAGTATTTCCCAAGAATGAAGTTACCATTATTTAACAAACCCGTTAGGGGGTTGAATTATATAGGGCCACCTAAGGGCATTGGCTGCATAGTCAAATAAATAGCATCTTTTGGCTGACTGGTCCGTTATGTAGACTATTTATGCAAGGCCGTCTAAGGGAACGTGCTGCATAATCAGGAAAAAGAACTCTCAGAAATTTACTTTTCTACTACTAAAAAGCCAGTGAAAGTTTATGGGGATCCAACTTTTCCAAAGTATAGAGTTTGCTGTATGGAAAGAGGTACTTGAATATGGAGAAGATATTTCCAAACAAGATTATCGAAGAACTGGATGAATATCACTCCTATGAAGGTTTGACCCAAACGTAGGGAAGGAAAATATAAACCATAGACTTGAATATTTTTAGATCATGAAAAAGATTATGGGACAAATATATTAAGGATGGATATTTTTGCGGATCCCTACATATTGTCATTAAGACAAATAAGGACAAAAGAGTTTTTCCTCCCAATAATGAAGTTACCACTATTTAACAAACCCATTAGGGGGTTGAATTATGTAGGGATGCCTAAAGGCATTGGATGTATAGTCAAATAATAGCATCTTTTGGCTGACAGGTCTGTTATGGAGACTTGTTTATGCAAGGCCACCTAAGGGCACGCGCTTCATAGTCAGATAAAATAACTCTAAAAAATTGGACATTTTGTGACTAGAAGTCAAGAAAAGGGTTATGAAGATCTGAAAATATTTAACGTTAGGATTATGAAACATAAAGATGGGTATTGTCCAATGTATTCAGAGATACACAGATCAATGTTAACCATAATCATGTTGTGGTTGGGTCCTGGATTGAAATGTTGGACTTCACTATGTATCCCATAAGAATGGGAATCAAGACATATGTAGTTCTTGAACTACAGTTTAACGTCATGCGGGACAAAAGGATTGGAGATCTTAGTTTAGGGTCATAGAGTTCGGACCATTATAAGAAATACATAGTGTGTGTTTTCATGGGGACTTTTCAGCCAAGGGACTGAAAGTGGAATTTGGGGTTAGGCCCAAAAGACTTGGGGCTGGATTCGAGGGACACTCGAACATTCCTACGTATCCCATAAGGATGGGAATCAAGTGCACATAGTTCTATAAATACCCTCTGTACAAATTTGGTTTGTACATGTGAAGGGTGAAAGGGGACTTTAGTGCAATGATGGTTTAACCCAAGATAAAAGGTTCGGGCATTGCCATGTATGCACGAAGTCTTTGGAATATAACATGATTGAAAATCAATGTAAATAATTATTCCCTCTCAGGTGAGGGTATCAAAGAATATTGTAGTTTATTGTCATACATGACAGAAATGTTGTACAGTTTAACGTCATATAGCAAGGAAGAAAGTGAACCAATGTAAAGATATTGATTCTCGGGGCAGTTTCACGAATCAAAATCGTACAAGATGGAGGTGAACCGATGTGAAGAGATTGGTTTTGGGCTTGAACCTTGGGAGGTTTCCTACGTACCCAGCCTAAAAGGTGAGGATCAAAGTCCGCGTAGTTCAATTAAATAATGTATTAGTGATCAAGTTGTTCTTGGGGACAACGACCCAAAAAAATGTGTTGTGACTTACACATGGTTAATAGCCCAG
Source organism: Viscum album (assembly GCA_963277665.1). Taxonomy (NCBI): domain Eukaryota; kingdom Viridiplantae; phylum Streptophyta; class Magnoliopsida; order Santalales; family Viscaceae; genus Viscum; species Viscum album. The sequence goes on along the minus strand of OY728134.1, from coordinate 1,100,892,916 downwards.
AGAGAGTGTTATGGTTGAGGTTTGTTCTAAGATCACATGAGTCATACTCGGTGTGAGAAACAAGAGTTAGCAACAACCCTAACAATGCACAGTTTAATGTCATATAGGACATATGAAGGGGACTATGCAGTTTAAAGTCTTGCAGTTAGGACTATTGGTGTTGTGCAGTTTAATGTCATATAGTAGGGACGAAGTACAGTTTAATGTCATGTAGGATGTATTAAAGGGCTTTTTGTACAGTTTAGCTTCATGTAGTTAGGAAGATGGGGACAATATAGTTTAATGTTATGTTGGATGAAAGAGAGCTGTGCAGTTTAATGTCATGAAGTAAGGACAAAAGAGAACACATTTTAACGTCATGTTAGACGTATTAGGGACTTTTTCATAGTTTAACGTCATGTTGGACGAAAAAAAGGATGATACAGTTTAGCGTCATGTTGGACAAAAGAAATGAAAATAGTTTAAAGTCATATGCATGGACTGTGGATGGTGCCGTTTAACGTCATGCTGGACAAATGGACATGAAAATAGTTTAAGGTAGTATGAATAGACCGTAACAATGTATTTTGTGTTTATACAAAATACTTCTTCAGAAATCTAGCATTGGTTGGAGTAGTGATGAGTTCTACATCCATTGAGATTAATGAATATGCTCCATTGAAGTAGACCTTATGTATTGAATAAGGTCCTTCCCATTTTGGTTCAAGATTGGGAGGTTTCTTTCCTGGTATCATTGGAGTTCTGAGAACCAATACCAGTTCTCCCTGAATGAATGAACTAAGACGAACTTTTTTATTGAAATCTCGTGCTATTCGATTCTGATAAACTTCCAAGTGGTGCAAAGTGAACAATATTTTCTCGTCTAACCGTTCCAATTCATTCAATAACTTTTTAGATTGTTCATCTGTAGATGATTTATCACAAATGGGTACTCTGAGCGAAGGAAATTGAATTTCAATGGGCAATACTGCTTCCGTTCCATATACCAGTGAATATGGAGTTGACTGCGTTGTTGTGCGGGTGGTGGTTCGATAAGCCCATAAAGCATGAAAGAGTTTATCAGGCCATCACTTCTTATCTTTATCCACCATCTTTTGCAGTATATTTGAAAGAGTCTTGTTGAAGGATTCTATCTGGCCATTGGCCACTGCATGATACCGAGATGAATGATTGGATTTGATGTTGTATTCTTGATACAAATTCTTCACCTCGGATGAACAGAAGTTGGTGCCATTGTCCATCAACATGGAATGAGGGACACCAAATCTGGTAATAATGTTAGACTTGATAAAGCTAACAATTCATTTAGAACTGACTTCTTTGAGGGGTATTGCCTCTGCCCATTTGGAAAAGAAGTCAGTAGTAGTAAGAATATACTTAAACTGCTTGGCCGTAGCTGAAGGTTAAGGTACCACCACATCCATTTCCCATGTGGCAAATGGCCACGAGTATTTAGCTGTATGAAGAAACTCTGGATGATGATGAATGAAGTTGGCATGTACTTGGCATGATTGAAACTTCTTTGTGAAATCAACACAATCTTGTATCATTGAAGGCCAAAAGTATCCAAGCCTTTGAATCTGATTAGACAGTCTATGTCCAGACTGGTGGGCACCACAGACTCCTGCATGCACTTCTTTCATGACAGCCATTGTCTCTTCACCATCAATGCATATGAAGAGAACTCCATCAAAACCACGTTTGTAGAGAATTTTCTCTAGGTGATCTGGGCTATCATAAAGAGTAAAATTGACCACACGTCGCCAGATTTGTTCTTTCTTGGCTCTATCAGGTGGAAGTGTTCCATTTTGAAGGTATTCCCTGATAGGTTTCATCCAACCTGTAGTATGACCATACGGTTCAGGAATGGGACTAATTTCATTGATCTCCTATGTTCTGGTTAGAACATAAGGTGAAATTGTATGACGGTGGGCAATACTGATTGTTGTCTCGTCCCGATTTGGATCTGCCAGAGCTGTGGCTATATTAGCCAGTGCATCAGCTTGGGCATTTTGTGACCACGGGATATAAGAAAATGTCAGTTCCAAAGAGAATTCCTCCATTAACTCTCTGACATAATCATACAAAGGGATTAGTTCTTATTTTCTGATGGCATAATCCCCATTGACTTGTTTGATTACTAGGTCTGAATCACCTTTCAACCTTAAGTGATTCACTCGTGCTTGAAGTGCCAACTCTAATCTTGCGATGAGAGCTTGGTATTCTACTTCATTATTTGTACCACCTCCCAATAATGATAAGGAATAGGGTAACACTGCCTTTTCTGGAGAAATGAGCACAATTCCCAAGACAAATTTTGTTAAATTTTGGATTTTCCATTTTCCTTCCTGTTGTACTTATGGAAGCACCATCAAAATACATTTCCCATGTTTGAAGACTTTCTTGAATAGATAAGACTTCCTCATCAGGGAGTTCAATATCTGAAGATGTATCTTACACTAAAGGGTGTTCGACCAGGAAATCAGCCAGAGCTTGGCCCTTTATTTCCTTTTGAGACACATATTGAATATCAAATTGCTGCAAGATAACTGCCCACCTTGCCAGACGTCCTGTAAGCATTGGACAACTAAGGATGAATTTGAGCGGGTTATTGAGAGATACCAATTGGACCTCGTGATGTTGCAGGTAGTGTCTTAACTTATGAACTGCAAAGATTAATGCTAGGCAACACTTCTCAATACTTGAATATCAGGTTTCTGCTTTAAGAATAGTCTGACTGAGATAGTAGAGGCTGTTTTCATTCCCAGCATCATTCTTCTAAGCAAGAAAGGCACCCAATGATCGTTCTAAATCTGTCATATAGAGGATAAGTGGCCTTCCTTCAACAGGTGGCATAAGTACCGGTGGACTCAAGAGGTATTTCTTGAGAATATCGAATGCTTCTTGACATTATTTAGTCCACTGGTAAGTAACTCCCTTCTTCATCAATTTGGTGAAGGGTAAACTTTTTCCTGCCAAATTAGCGATGAAATGCCGAATATAGGCTAAGTGTCCTTGAACTCCTCTCAATTCTTTCAAATTTCGAGGAGGTGACATACCAAGGATTGACTTGGTCTTCTCAGGATCGACTTCGATACCACGATGGTGTACAATAAATCCGAGAAATTTCCCCGAGGTTACCCCAAAAGAAAATTTTAAGGGGTTCATCTTCAAATTATGTTGTCGAAGCTTGAGAAATATGACTTCCAAATCAGCCAAGTGATTAGAACGTTGTTTGGATTTGACCACCAAATCTTCCACATAACATTCAACAAACTTCCCTAAAAATGGTTTGAAGATACGATGAATGGCATGCTGATATGTTGCGCTTGCATTCTTTAGGCCAAAGGGAATTACCCGATAGAAAAACACACCCTGAGGGGCTCTAAAAGCTGTAGATTCCTCATATTCTGGAGCCATTTGGATTTGATTATATTCAGAATATCCGTCCATGAAGGAAAGTGCTTCATATCCAGCTGTTGCATCGATTAAAAGTTCTGTAATCAGAACTGAAAAATCATCCTTAGGACAATGCCGATTAAGATCTCTAAAATCAATGCAAAATATAATTTTCCCATTCTTATTTTTCACTAGGAAAATATTATCCAACCACTTGGGATATTGAACTTCTCTGAAAAAGTTAGCTTTGATAATCTTATCCACTTCAGCCTCAATTTTGGAAGCATAGGTTGGGTGTGTTCTTCTAGCAGCTTGTTTGAATCCTCGATGTTCTTCTGGAAAACCCAAATGATGAGTGGCAACATCAGGATCAAGCCCTGGAATCTATGTATAGTTCCAAGAAAATATGTCTCGATTTTTCTTTAGAAAGGAAATATACATCTCTTGTTCTTCAAGAGTCATGGCCGCACTGATTAAAGTGGGGCGTGGATCTTCTTTTGTACCCAAATTGATTTCTATGAGTTCATCCACAGTGGTAGATATACCCTCTTCAAATGCTGGAGGAGCATCTCTGAGATCTTCCTCTTCTTCTTCAACATGTGTTACTTCTTCTATTTCTACTTGCATAGTAGATGATGAAGTAGAATTTCCATGATTAAGAGAGTTGTTAAAATGTGAACATCTTGAAGAAGAGGCTTCCATTTCTGACCCAACTGATAATGAAGGGTCTTCCATGGGTAATAAAGAGGATATGATGGATTGAGAATCAACATCATTATTCACCTATGATGTTGCTATAACTTCTTCTAGCCTGGTTGGCGAAGTATAGACTTTCTGGATTTCAGTAGATGAAATGAAGACATCTCCATTTAATCTTTCATCATTGCTTGGTGGCTCACCAATTTCTCCCATGTTGTCTGACTCGACTGCCGTAATTGACATTATGGATCTTTACATAAGAGTATTTTGATTTGGGTTTATCTTGTCAATTTGAATGATAGGAAACACATAATCTGTACTCACATGTGCAAATGGATTTACTGGAATCTTCTCCAAACCATATGGGGCATTAACTTTGGTAATATCCCTTGTTGTGGATTCCTCCTTTCCCTTCATGTGATAGAATTCCACCTCAATGTATTGAGATTCACATGTCTTTAATGGGGCCTTATCACCATACAATGTCTGAACTTGACCATCAAAACAATACTTGAGACATTGATGGTATGATAAAGGGATAGCCGCATGTTGATGTAGTCAGGGTCTTCCAAGCAAGATGTTGAAGGCTGAGTCTTGATCAACAACCATGAAATCTGAATTAGATACAAGATCTCCAAACTGAGTTCTGAGTGTAATATCGCCCAGTGGTTCTTGTTCATTTTTATCATATCCTTGTAACATCATAGTTGAAGGAGATAAATCAGATTCTGTGAGGCCTAATTGACAAAGTGTACGAATGGGCATGAGGTTGACTCCTGAACCATTATCAATGAAAGCTCTTCGGATGTCTACACCATTGAACTTTCCAGATAAGTACAAAGGTCTAATATGTCTATGCACGACATCATCTTCATCTTCATCAGTAAAAGATATTATTAGATGGAATTTTGCAGGATTATTCTATACATGGTAGACTTTAGCTGTAGCAATTTCAGTCTCAAATTCCTGAGGACTTGACAAAGCCTCTATGAGTGATTCCCGAAGATCCTTTGATAAATTCAAGGCATCCAGAATTGATAAATTGGCCGGTACTTGGGCCAGGTGTTTCAATATATCATACTTTTGATCCAAAGGTCTGCATTTCCCAACAGGAACATGTGGTTTAGCAGGTGCCTTGGAAGTTGATGCTTTGGAATTTGATGCATCTTGTATCAGTATAGGAGTTAGCAATATTCTTGGTTTTGGAAGATTAGACCGATTATATCCATTTACTTGTTGAGAGGATGAAGGTGGAACCCCCAACTGATCCTCCAGAATAACTATGCCAGGACTAAATTTTCTATCGGTGGAAGAACTTGCTTGTTCTTGCTGAGCTTGCTGAAGGGATCTTCCACGAGTTTCTGCCGCATACACAGTTCTAGCAGGGGTAGAATTGGAATAGTGGCCTCTGAAAGATCCACGTCTTCCCCTATATCCTGAGCCTCTTGAACTTCATCCGATTCCTCTATTTGATACAGGGAATTCAGGCTCATCAAAATTGAAACTGCGACTGGAATATGGATCTGTTAATTGAATCATATTAACAGAACCAAAGATCAACTCTTCATCCGATGAAGACTTTGCCTGATTATCTTGTTTAGGCTATACCATTTGGTGGGGCGGTTCCTGTTGCTTTGAAGTAGATGGAATAAAATCCGCCAGAGTCAAAGACAACTTAGGCTTTGACACATACTCATCTTCTTCTGATTGTTCCTCTTTCTTGGAATTGTTCCGTTTCTTTGAGTATTTTCCCTCTAATGAAGAAGATTTTGTTGCGGTATTCATGGCAGAAGGCATAATTGGTTTCTTCAATTGTGTTCGCAAAATAGCATGAGTTCGGTTGATCATATTTCTGACTGTCCAATCATCATATTTTTGTGCATTTTTGTTCTTAACTTCTTTCCACTCCCCTTCCTCCTCTGGAACTGTAGCAGTAACACATGCTACCTGATCTGAAGAACCTTGCAGTTTAACTTGTCCCAAATCGACCATTTTTTGCAGGAGGTCCTTGAAAACAAAACACTCCTGAATGGGATGTCCCAACATTTGATGAAATAGGAAATTGTTGGGACGGTCTTCATCTCCTTCCTTGTTTGGCCTCTTGGGACTTGGCAATTGAACCAAATTATTTTCCAAAGCTAAAATGAAATAACCAGGAACTTGTTCATTTCAGAAAGAGTAAACTTTTCTTTTCAAATCCTCAAATTGTTTTTGTCTTTGATCTATTTGATCATCTTGACGAAACAACCTCTATTGTTGGCGCTCAAGAGGTGGATCCCTTCGAGAAGATGAATGTTTTGAAGTAGAAGTAGGTACATGTGCTTGTTTAAGAATAACTGTAGTAGTCTCTGCTTTACCCATTCTCCTTCCTGGAGATGATGTAATTACATGAGCTTTATCCTTAGTCTTTATAAGATAATCTTCAATATTTTGAGCGATTGAAGTAAGGTATCGAAACCCTCCTGTGTACTTCACATGGATCAATGGCATGTGTAATTCGTCACGCAGATTTGCCACACAGATTGACAACAATTCCTCTTGAGGGAGTGCTAAGATTAGGGAATATGTTAATCCCTTCCACCGAGTAATGAAATCTGAAAACCTTTCATTCTCCCTTTGCTTACAGTTTGTAAGATAAAAAATTGTTGTCTTTGGAAAAGTTGAGCTGAACTGAAGAAGGAATTGTTGACGAAGATCCTCCCACCCGGTAATTGACTGAGATTGCAAGCTTGTGTACCAGAAAAAAACTGTTCATTGCAAGGTTCGCACGAAGCATCTGAGTTTTACTACTTCTTGCTATTCCGGAGTTACCATAATAGGATTACAACAAGACACGTAATGTGTCAAACGCTATTTAGGATCACCTGATTCATTGAAAATAGGGAATACAGGGTTCCCAAAACTTGATGGGGGAAGGATTGAATCTACCCATTCAGGGTAAGATCTCTTTTCTAGTTGAACCTGCACACTTTTCCCTTCCATAGTCTCTAACCGAGCTGTTAATGACTCGATGATAGTTATTAACTTTTGAGAAACATCCGATTGAACTTGGACTTGGGCAGGAGCAATGACTGGAGCTTGGACAAGTATGGTGGCTGGTACTGCAATTGATGGTAGCACCACCGATTGTTGTTGCATTTGACCCATAGGATTAGACCTATGAGGGTGTACTGATAGAGGAGGATATTCTTGATCCATCTCAATAGCTGCAAAAAACTCCCTTGGCTGACTGAATCCAGCACGCTTAGTAGGAAGACTACCTTGAAGTAGTTCTGCGTTCAACCTCCTTAATTCCTTCATTTCTTCCTCTTGTTGTACAAATATTTGCTCTAGTGAGAGAGATTGACCTTCTCCAGAGGAAGGATATGTAACCTAATTCTTTCCCTTCCCCTTGTTTGATCCCTTTCGGAGAGGGGGAAGTGGGTTATTTTAAAGAACACCCAGATTTTGGGAAATCCTTTGATATCATGTACGCACACCTTCTTCATTTGTGTATATGCATACAAATTATTGAGCAGAAACCTCTTCATCTGATCCCTTTGAGTGAACCTCATTTGATGGATCAGCAACAACGGAATTGATGAAATTAATTGATGCATAATGCATTGCATCCCTTCTATCAGCATTTCTGTGATATTGTCTTCTTCCATGCCCCTGACGAGACATTGCCTTTTGTTGATTTGATCCCTCAGGAAATTCTTGGAGAACCGTAATTTGGAGAGAATATCCTGATAATTTGGCTCTTTGTTCCTCTTGAGGCTTCTTCCCCAATCGAGAAAAAACCGACTTTCTTTGAGGAAGGAATTGAGGATTTGAAAAAGCCCTCAGTCCAGTGGACTGGGGTTGTTCCTGCTATTCTTACTCAACTCATCGAATCCTATTTGTTGATTATAAGGGTTGGGTTAAAAGAGTCCCCAGTATGGTAAGCTGGGGTGGCTCTTGACATGCTATATCTGAGACTTTCTTGAAAGATCTCCTAATCTTATGGACCTTAGTCCAAAAATTAGCTGGATGCATCAATCAAAATCCACTTTTATCACCCAGTTAAAAAGACCGTTGGATGATTTATGACACTTCTATCACTTGATGATGTGCTTTCTCCATACGAGAGGCCTATTCAATATTCTCGTTTGCTTGATGTAGGAGTAATTCAACAACTTGTTCTCAGTATTCTTGATTTTGAGAAGAACTAGTTGAGGCCTGTTCTTGGGCAAGCTTTTGATTACAGAAAAAACCCATTGACTGTGGCCGACCACGTTCAATAACATTGCATGAGACTATTTTTGTCAGGCTTTGTTGACTGGAGAGCACAATGAAATGTAGTGCTCCATGAACACCCCATCCTCTGACATGAACACTAGATGGGGTATTGGCAATTAACTGGCGCAATTTTCTTAGTGCGCCAAGGCATGAACGCTGAAGGGATCTCTGCTGCTTTTTAGCCTTCGGATATTGAGAAATTGAGAGAGATGCCAAGTCAATTTGGCATTGTTACCCTTCTATTATCTTAACATGATTTTCATATTCATCATAAGATAATACTTTCTTTTTCAACTGACAAAGAGTTTTCCATATGTTGAGACGAATATCATGAATTCCATCTTCCATCAACATCTTTGGAATGTCATACTGAGAGTCAGCCAGAGGCCAAAACCTGACTGACACTTCACCTTTCGCCAGTTGTTTTCTCATGTTCAACATTTCCTCTTTATCATTCAATAAAGATTCTTCTACCTGATTAGAATAGAGATGGTGCTTCCTTGTTTCTTTATCGGATTCAACAAGATTGGTAGAGAAATCACTGATTAAACTAGAAGATGTATAACTTAGGGGTGGTTCAAAGAATGACCTACACCCTGGGCTATCTTCTGATTGAGAAAGTATTTCACCTGCTAGTGATGAAGCATCATACATGACTGATTTTGCATTTTCAAGTGCCTCAAGATAAGAGGGATTTCTCGGCACTACATTGTCCATTGGAGCATTTTTCGGGCAATGTGCATCACTACTGCGGAGAGGAATTTCGCAGAGAAATTCATCATCATGGGGAGGACCACCATGGTGGGTTATAGAAAAAGATGAAATCTCTTTCTCATTGGTTTTCTGGCCACATAGAGGGTTCCTGTGGCTCTCATCTGGAGGTGAAACTTCGAGATCGATCGAGCTGTCATGAAGCAAGCCTTCATGAGGAAGTGTCTGTTGAAGAACTTTGGAATTAATGTTCCCACTATTGGGAAATGAGGGAGTAGAATCTTGGATTTCAATAGATAACTGTCTGAGGGCTTCAAGAACTCCAGCATCGAGCAAGGCCTTGTTACAGATTGGCTCTTGATCTCTTGACTGGGCTGGGTGGGTCTTCTTCTTAGACGCCTTCTTACTCACCTTGGAAACCACTTGTTGACGAAAGTGAATACTCTGATCATGTGTATGTGCCTAATCAGGAAAGATAGTCAGGTTAAGCTGACGATCTCCACTCAAATCAGGTGTATATGCCTGACTTGGTTGTCCGTATGATATGGGGGAGTACGTCCCACAACCCTCTTGGACTAGAACAGATGTGTGTGTCTGTTCCAGAGTGAACTGTTGATGTTTCACTCCACTAGTAGGGATAGATTTATGTGTATTTCCCTGAGATGCTACTGAAGCTGTTATAATATCCCGATAGGCATCCAGAATATGAGCAGAGATTTGCTTCTGCTCTTTCACCATTGATAGAATATGCTTGGTGACTTCAGCTGCCGGAACAGGGATATACGTTCATTCCGTGCTTGGAGTAGGTGTGTGTTCCTGCTCCTTTCCTCCTTTTCTTGTCAGTGAATCCTGACAGCACTCATGTGTGGGGGCAGAGAGTTGAGTCTGCTTCCTGTTTGTCGCTGGAGCTTTCTGACTGACTTCTCTGAGTGCTACTAAACGAGACTGTTGGTAGGATTGATAAATATTAGCAGGTGTGTGTGCCTACTGATTGTACTTCACCGAATGTGGTTGATGAGATCCATCATATGTAGTCAGATGAGCCTACTGACTAGCTGATTACGTATAAACAGGTGGATGTTCCTGCCTGTAGTACTCCGCCGGAATTGCCTGGCAGGATTGGCGTGATGCTTCCAGACGAGTCTGCTGGACAGTGGAATTAAAACGGATGGGTGTATATGCCCGCTCGTTTCTTGCCACCAAGTTAGGTTGGTGGACTTCTCCGGAGATGGAAGAGATGAGAACCTGCTCACTGTTGACCGGATTTTTCCTCTAGAGATTCGTCTGGCCTGCTCGGGTTCGAGGAACCTAGGCCGAACGCCTGGAGACGATACCCTCATCATGTTGAGGGCGCACTGCCGCACGAGTCTGGTGGCGATTGTTGATGAGAGCCCTTGGGAAGAACTCCTGTCTCCTTGAATTAAGGCCCTGAGGGACCTGCTCATTCACCTCCTCAGAATATGGGAGTGAATGGTGATTGCGTTCCGGGGATAACGACCCGAAATGTTTGGAGACGGTGGTAGCACCGCCTGCTTCTTGATCACTGGTCATCGCTGTCCGGATGACCTGGGTGAATTGTTCACTTGGAGGGCTTGTCGAGCAGCCTCCAGAGTTGGAATAGGACCGTTTTGACGGTACTCCTTAACCAGTGCATTTGATACCCATCGTTGAAGATGCTGAGTAGGTGATGTCATCCTTAGAGTGGACGACGATCCAGTAGGAGTAGCAGCAGTGGAATTCGTAGTAGAGGTTTTCATAGCAGAGGTATTCACAAATTTGAACTTAAGAGAATCCATTCTAGAAATGTAGAAGATCTTGGAAAAGAGTGCCTGTTTGATATAACAGACGTAATCAAGATAAGTCTGGACACTACATCTTTTGGATAAGAACATATGTTATTGATTGTTTTGTTGGACCTCTCATTGAGTTTAAAATAGGGGCCTAACAAATAAGTAAAATATCATTTTGACTTGGTTAAGGATTCATTTTGGGTTCACCATTTTTTGTTTCCTCTGGAATTGGGGATGACCTCGTTGATTGAAGGTTCAAACATTCCAATCGGTTTCTAACGGGTTTGTTCGTAGAACTGGAAACATCCAATGATTCCGTATCCATTTGAACCTACTTTCAAAAGGTAGGATCTCATTAGTTGTGGACTGATGAGGCTTAAGAATTTTCATTGGTTGAGAGGATGGGAGGTCGGACTCATCACTCCTTTTTGAGGGGAAATTATTGTCTACTCCGGAACTCTCTTTATAGATTTAAGTTATGTTCATGAATCCTTATTACATTACCAAGTATAAAATGAGATTTCCTTTAGATCTGGCAATCAATGATTGATATGTAGGAAATTTAGAGAATCTTTTATAAGTATTCTAGGTTCTTCATCGATAGAGAATCAACTGTATTTGTTAGATATTCTTAGTCAATGGTATCCTTCAACACATAAAAAGTCTCTTGGTCATTATGATGACCATACTAGTTTTAAAGCCACTCAGTGGGGCACTTGAAGTTTATTTTCATTCAGAAGGACATGGATTATTTCAGTGTTGGGATCATACCCGCAGATGGGCTACCTATGTATCCTTTGTTTAGAAAAGGAATCAGAACCCACGTAGTTTGAATAAGGGAGTATGATTTTTATGACCGATGGCTTAAAGAAAGATTTCATAATTACTTTTACACTCTAAACTCACGTGATTGATGCTCGGTGTGAGAAACAAGAGGTATTGGTAAAACCAGACAATTATGCCATGAAAGATTCAATCATAAGAAATGATGTGGGGCTTATGTATGTATGAATACCCAAACAGATGAAGATTAAGATTTACTTCAGGGAAGAAATCCAGAAACAAGGTCCATAAAGGTATATGTGCTTCATGGAGATTTGGATACTCTAATCTTGGGGCTTAATCCTGAAAAGGAGGCCCAAATTAGAAGGGGAATTATGATTGTGTTTTACTCCTTAGAAGGAAGCCCAGATCAAAAGTAATTATGACTGGTTAATAGAAATTAAGACTGGGCCTTACTCCTAAAAAGAAGGCCCAGGTTAAAGGGATTCGAAAATTAAAGGGACTTGGGGCTTACTCCTAAGGAGGATTCCCATATTTGAGACTGGATATTTCTCCTGAAAAGGAGGCCCAGGTTAAGAGAATTATGGTTGTGGATTAATCCTAAGGAGGATGCCCATATTTGGGAACTTTTAAGACTGGGGCTTACTCCTAAGGAGGATGCCCATATTTGAGACTTGAAGACTGGGGCTTACTCCTAAGGAGGATGCCCAGATTAAGGGACTTGAAGACTGGGGCTTACTCTTAAGTAGGATGCCCAGATTAGGGGACTTGGGGCTTACTCCTAAGGAGGATACCCAGATTAGGGTACTTGGGGCTTACTCTTGAAAAGGATGCCCAAATTAATGAGGACTTGGGGATTACTCCTAAAGAAGATGCCCAAAATTAATGAGAATTATGACTGGGGATTACTCTTGAAAAGGAGGCCCAGGTTAAGGGGTTCTCTCATTTTAAAGGATGGGGTTGAATGAATGAAATCTCAATCTTTAGTGACATAAAGATATATAAATCACTAGGTTTTGAGAGATGTTCCATAGAATTCCTTTCAGATAAGGAAGTCAATCAAGAAAACATGCCATAAATGGATTTGAAGAGTGTGTTGAAGAATGAATCTTGAATAGGAGAGGTGGAATGGCATAATAGAGATGAAATGGGCAGGAAGGGCACCCAAAAAATAGAAGGGAACGCAAGTCCTGGCAGGCGTACAGGTACTGCGTGGGCGCTCAAGTCCTGGTTGCACTGGTATACCTGTGCGACACATGGTTACTTGCGCGATTGTTAACCAGTTGGGTAATACTTGGGTGATCCTTGATCAAATCCTTTAGAATTATCCCGAGGTACTTCCAGAAGAGTGGCGCGCAAGTTTCAATGAGTAGGTAAGGAGGCGCACAGGTGTATCCATTTCCCTTAATGGGTAAAACACTTAGGCGCACAAGTGTTAGTGAATTCTAACACCTAGACCTTATTCATCTTGTTTAGACCTTCCATTCTAGGTAAATAATTACCTTAGAAGCGTTCGGAAGACTTGAAGAAGAGACTAAGGCGTTCAGAGCTCTGTATCTGAATTCTGGAAAAAATCCTCCCCCAATGGGGGGCCCACCGGGGGTATTTATAGGCTGGAGAAGACCCTGAGTGGTTTTCAAAGAGGGAGCGCAAGTCACTTGCGCGACCATTAGGCGGTGCGCAAGTGTACTTGCGCGGTAGTAAGGGAACTTGCGCGACCTAAGGTCCTTTGACTCTTTTTTCATTCCTTTATCGATTTTTGATGTTTTCTTCAAAGGATTAATCAATTTGTGCTAAGTAATTTCCCTTTCCATTCCTTTAAACAATGTGACGAAAAGGAGCATCAACAGTAATCATCACCTAAAATATTCTCTGAATTGGGTACACAGTGTGAAAGGAAATATTCCATGTACAACTTACGCACCATGTAAATATTAAAGTTCATTTTTTAATAAAAAGGTGACGAGTTTTTTGATGTATTAGGGTTTCATGGAATACGCGATGTGTAAGGGGGTTACGCTCCATGTAATAGTCATGAATTTGGGTTTTATGGTGATTCAAAATTGTTTTATCATTTTATTTATTATATCCCTCATCCCTTTCAACCCATATCTATTCCTAGGAGATTTTGGGAGATTACCTCCCTTCCGGATCACTGCATCTGATAGTTGATCTCTATTGCAGTTGGATTGCCTCTCTCCAAGTATGTAATACTTTTGGTTTTCTTTGGTTTTGGTTGTGGCTATTTTTTGGGATGTGTTTTTTTGGATTTGTGATCGAATAGTTTTTTCTATCAATCTTTTTCAGTTTCTTGGTGTTCCTTTTCTTTTAAAGGACATTCTCTTGGTTTCTAGTCACCGTTGTCGAAAGAAGCTAGGTTTATACCATGCCGAGGTTGATGTTTCTTTACAATGGGTTAAATTGATGAATTACATGTTGTTATTGATAAATTTATTGGGGGGGGGGGGGTTTCATTGATTCTAAGTGATAAGTGGCTTCAAATGTTTACTTAGAAAAGAAAATGTTTTCAAAAAATGGGCTTTAATTTGAAAATGGATTTTCTTGATTTGGAAATGGGTTTTCAAACTATGAACCAGATTGGATTGGCTTTGAAAATGGTTTATAAAATTTTGAGTATGGTTTTAAAAATGTATTGGAAAATTTCACATTGGGAACCTTTGGTGGTTTAATAAAGAGACATGGATATCCTTAGTGTGTGTTGCACCACTAGGAGGTAACCTTTTGTGATATAGACTGGTAGGACTCAATATATGTTGGATCCAATGTATACATATTTAGACTTTTGAGTGTCTATTACATATTTTCTTTTAGTTTAGAGCCTGATATGAGGTGATTTTTCATTTTTGATTATTTATCACATGATTTTTTTTATCATGGATTGTTACTCAAATTTTTTATGAGGTTTTATCACATAACTTGTTGTGATACATTATTTAATGGACATGCCTTTACCTGTTTACCTATTGATGCATAGATATGATTTACTATTTTATCACTTATACTTTTCATATTTCTGGTTCAAGAAAATGAAGAGATTTATGAAAACCAAAAGAAAATAACTAAGGGAAAATTATTTACAATTGGTTTGGATTTATGAAAATGATTTGTAAAACTATTTTGTTTTAAAATATATAATTGTTAAATTTTTGATATTATAACTTATATAGAAACTGTGGAAGTATCCTATTGGGCTATGGCTCACACCCTACTTGTTCCTTTGGGTGTTTGTAAATGTTGTATTATGTAAAACCCAGTTCCTTCTTGAGGTAAAAATCCTTTAATTTCCATCAATTTTCAGTTTAAAATATGGCCTAATGTGAATGATCTTTGAGGTTATGGAGGTATCAAGGGTGTTTGGGGTGGGTTTGGAGCCTAGAACCCAAGTTTTGTGGTGAAATAAACCTAACGTATAGTTAGTTCAAACCATGTAGGGCATGCCGCACAGTTAGAAAAATTCATGAGAGGCTGGATAATGGGGATCTACAGTCTACAAGGTTAGATCAAACCATGTGATTTGGGGCACACGACCATGCGACCATGTTTTCAATTTTGGCAGTGGAGTTTTTCATGGTTTGTGCATGGTTAGTCAAACCATGCAATGTTTCCTTCCCTACAGCTAAGTGGGCTGTGCGGCTAAACCGTGTGACCCTATTATTTTGGGTGAAATTATCATTTTAACCCTAATTAAATTTATTTCTAACCTAAATATCTAATTTCCTCCTACAGACTACAACTCCACCATTTTAAATCCCCTTTGGATTTTATTCTCAGATTTTCCGCCAATAATTCGTTCGATATCTGATTTAAGCGCCACTCATCTCATTGGATTTGCATCAGTGAGTTCTTGATTTCCTTTTATCTATTCTTCATTTGGTTTGGTATCAGCTATGCTATTTAGGTGAAAGATAATTTTCCCTATTAATAGGTTCTTCATCCATTCTTTGATTTTATCCCGATCTGAGTCAAATAAGGAGCTGAGACTAGACGAGCTATCAACTATGAACCTATAATAGGTGGTATCTTGCCTTTAGTTAAAATTTTAAGTGTTTATATACTCCATTAGGCCACACTCTCAATTATTGGGCGATGCTTTGAAATGAATTTATATCCTTGAATTAAATTGGTAGGTATAACCTATTTAATTAAAGAGTCCCATTAATGGATTATTATAGGTTGAGTACCATGATTTAAAACCAACCCTTGGGTGTGTTGTGTATTTGAATGGTCCATTTTATGGAATATGAAATTGGACCCTTTTTAGGTGTGCCCTTTACCCCTTGTTATGTGATGTTAAATTTGATTTTGAAAATTGATGTTGATTTGTGAGTTGAAATTATTTAAGATAGGGAATGGATGCCATGTCCCTAGGACTTTACATGTAATGGATTATTAAGCTTGAGATGCTTGTTTAAATTAAATGAACTCATGAACTAAATTAAAGGAAATCCTTCAATGATTTCCTAATGACTTGAGTCACCTTCTGAGGTGAGATTAAATTGAAATGTTCTTGGTGATGACCTTGACATTTTTGAATGAATTGATTAAATGATATTGAATTGATTGAATGACTATGAGTAATCCTTGGGTGACACATGGATTCAAATGAAGAATTCCATGGATGGAATCATTTGGATTTGACCTTGTTTATAACCGAGTGACATTTGGAATCCTTATATGGACTGCCAAGGAAGGACTCAAGGGGGATGGATTTTATAAGCCGAGTGACATTTGGAATTCTATGCGGATGGACAAGGATAGACTCAAAGAGAATTTGATCATATTTCCATGGGTAATACTTGGGCTCCCTTAGTGGACCACCAAGGAAGAACTCAATTGGCATAGATGTTATACCACACCTAGAGTGATACCTGGGTTCTTCAAGATCTCTATGGATGGGATTTTAGGGTTCTCGTTTATATTATTCCTAGATAGATATCAGTATTATAAATTAGGAATGTCAAGGATGGGATCATGTTCATAAATTAATAGTGAATGAAATAGTTTATTAGAAGCCTCTGCCAAGCCAAAGAACAATCTTGGATTCTGTCTTGTCTTACACTTTATAGATGGCTTGTTTAATAATCTTTGACCATGTTATCACTAGGGATGCTAGGATATGTGTCGGGTCTAAATAATTATTAATTAAATGAGTTTGAAAGGTTAAATGGATTTTTTATAGATGAAATAGGCCTGAATTTTAATTCAGAGACTCAATTTCTAAATGAAATTGAAGAAATGAACTTGATATAAAATGAGAACCTAGACCTTATAAGATGTTTTCTTTTAGTAATTCCTCAATTATTACATTACTTCCTGCACTCTGTTATATATATTCACTAACTGGTTGGCACTTGAACTCAGGTGGATGCCTATTGGGATTTAGTCTCACACCTAGTTCGGGCCACCTTGGGTACCCAAACAGACTATATGATTATAGGTATGGATAAGGTCAAGAGACCTACTATAGGTTCTTGATTGCTGCTTAGGAGTAGGGGATCACATGACTGAGTTGAGGATCATGATGCTAGATGGGATACTTTTTTCCCTTTATTTTTACTTTGGAAACATGTATTGTATTGTATTGCATTGATGTGTAACTATTTAGGATGTTTTGTAGAGAAATATTATATGTATCATCATCATTGTATATGAGACTCCTTATAGATTTATTTATATATTACTGTCTTGTTAATTTATCATCTGATTTTATTACTACTTCCACTACTGGTATGTTATTGATATTCTGATGTGCTAAAATCTGGTGATGAAGGCATAATATCTTCATAGACACACCTAGGTCCTTACTGCTAGTTTTCAAATTCTAGCATTTTAGAAGATGCACTTGAGTCCATGTGGTCAACCAGGCTTAGGGAACTGTTGAGTGGCATCTAGGTCTGGGATGCTACAAAGTGGTACCAGAGCTTCTTTTCTGGTTTTATTTTTTATTTGGAAACAATGAAAGGTATAGGAAGTAATAGTAATTTGGTAATAAGTTTTTCCCATGCGTAGCTAACCCATGTATAGGAAAAAGACAAATTGTCTCGAATTAAATTGTTATTTTCTAGATTTTTAACTATTACAGTTGATTTGATTCCACCACTTGGTGATGCACTTGATTTGTGATGTTATAATTAATATGATTATGAGTTATATTTTTTTTCAACCTAATGATATGAGGGTATTCCATATCACGCATCATATTAGGAACTCTACATGAACCACATTACATACATTATTCCATGCCATTTAGGATGCATTACTTGTTGCATCCTGTTGTGATAGGTGTTGTGATAGGTATACCTCCTACCATGATATAACTTATGGAGCGGGTTATGGTGTGAATTTGGTGGATGCTAGACTTTGGTTATTGATGAGTATGGGCCACCATGGATCAAAATTTGGAGAACCATTGGTTAAAAATAAGTGAATGGAATATAAAATTGAAATAAATGTATGAATTCAAATAAAATGGAAATGGATATGAATAAAATGGAAATTGAAACTGATTATAGGAGAGAACTTGACCCCGAACCGACCTTAGTAGTGGGTAATATGCAATATCTTTGAATTTTATATGATCTGTATGACACCTATACATGACTCTAGGAGAAGTTAGAGGGGTGTGTTCTAATTTAGGAAGGATTTTACCTATCTTATTTCAGTATCTAAACTTTTGAGATATGAACTTTGATAGTGATCTTGAATCAAGGTGTGTGTTTGTCATTATAGAGGCATGCCACCACAACAAAATCCAGTCATATGACAGGATAGTGGTGATGATCATAGTCTAGAGGAGGTGGGCCATGGGATAATAGTGAATCCTCTAGTAGTTCTAGATGAGGAACCAATAGTTTTACTAGACACATCTGATGAGGCATAGTTCCGCAATGGATTCTTGTGCTTTATGAAGACTGTTCAGGGAGCATTACGACCTGCCCCGACTATGGTAGAGTTGACGTGTGATTTCCAACAATATCACCCACCCATATTTTTGGGGGATAGAATACCACATGCTGCAGAGTCATGGCTAGAGGCCAAGATATCTATCTTAGAGAACCTATAGATTCCTCATGAGAGGAGGTCAAAGCTCGCTATGTATATGTTGTGTGATTCTTCCAAGAGATGGTTGGATGTCATTACTCAGACAAAACATCAATGGGATATGGTTAGGATGGATTTTAATACAGAATTCAATGAATAATTCTATCCCAAGACGTTTAGGGATAATAGAGCCTGGGGGTTCATTCACCTGGAGCAGGGCACACTATCTGTTATGGATTATTTGGACCATTTTTCTGAGATATAGTGCTTCACACCTATTCTGATGGGTGATGAGTTATCCAAATCTAGATGATTTGAGTATGGTCTCAGGTATGAAATATGATTGTAGGATAATGTATTTATGATGAATATTATTTCTAGAATAGTGAATCAAGAACTTATATTAGAGCATGACCTGAGAGAGGTTGGAGGTGATAGCTAGGGCGGTTCAAAATATAGATCTGGTATTACATCGACTGGTAATAGGAAGCATCATTTGGAGCTTCCACATGGTGATATTAGAAGTTAACACACATACTCAGGTTTCCAAGTGAGGTGATACCAGTGTGATAAGCTAGTACATATGAGGAAACAATGTACAAGGGACCGAGTCGAATGCTGATCTTGTGACAAGATGGGCCATCTACAGTGATTCTACAAAATGTTTCCTCTGACGGCCAATGAGATAGGATCTAAACCAACTCTACATTTAGGAGTGGGGTAATTATCTTCTCATCAGGTAAGGATATGAAGTACAATTGGTTGATCAGGATGAGGTAGGGGTTGTGGTTGTTGTAGTCATACCCCATTTTTACAATAACAATAGGGTGGATTAGCTCAGGGTAGCCCAGTAATATCACAGGGCTGCAGTTCAGGCCAGATATACATAGTGAAATAGACCTTTGAGGAGCATGATCTCAAAAATTTTACTATAAGAGGTACTATTCTAATTTCCTCTACATTAGCTTCTACACTTTTTGATATAGGGCCTTCTAATAACTTTATATCTATGCCCATTGTGGAGATCCTTGGGATCCGTGTTCAAATTTTTGATTGTGTTATGATGGTTGAAACTCTGTTGGGGATTATAATTTAGGATGTACGTCAGTGTAGAGAGTGAACCCTTGAGATTGGTGGGTGTCACATCATTTGGGACCACTTTTTCCTTGAGATGAAAGGTTTTGACATTATTTTTAGGATGGACTAGTTGGTTTCCTTTCATGATTTTGTTGAATGATATCACTGTAGGGTGACCTTTACATCACTAGAGTGAGAAGAGTTTATTCACAAGGGTGAATGGAATATCCAGGAAAGATAATCTGGACACGAAGATCGTGGGTTGGGTGGGATAATATCCTAGATTGTGAGTTTATATCTGTATGATTAGGGAACACATCAGGAAGATTTCATTCCAATGTTTGATCATTTTAAGGGCATTTTCCTAGATGAATATTTAGGATTACCTCAAGTGAGAGAGGTATATTTATATATTTAGATATTTCTAGGACCTACAATGGTATCCATTCCTCATTAAAGGATGGATACTACTGAGATTAAAGATCTCAAGAGGAAGCTATAGGATTTAGAGGCAAAGGGGATTATCTGACCCAGTAATTATTTATGGGGTTTGGCAGTCCGTTTTGTGAAAAATACAGACGGTACCCTCATGATATTCATGGATTACTGTAAGTTGAACCAATTGAAAGTTAAGAACTGGTATTCTATTCCATGTATAGATGATATTTTTGACCAGCTTCAAGGATCTTTGATCTTCTCAAAGATTGATTTGAGATTTGGTTATCATCAGGTGTGTGTTATCCCATCAGAAATACCCCACATAACCTTTCATAGTAGGTATGGTCTATATGAGTATTTGGTTATTCCATTTGGTCTCATGAACACGCCAATGGTCTTCATGGAACTAATGAAATGAGTTTTCCATACTTATCTGGATCTATTTGTAGTGGTTTTTATGGATGACATCTTGTTGTATTATCACAATCAACACGACTGTTCCAAATATCTTAAGATCATATCAAATACACTAAGATACCATCAGTTATATGCTAATATCATAAAGTTTCACTTCTGGATGGATCAGATTCACTTCTTGGGTCCCATTATCTTGGATACAAGAGTATCAGTTAACCCAAATAAGGTGAGATATGTAGTTTCCTTGGAGAATCCCAAGAACTTCTTTGAGGTATGGAGTTTCTTAGGGCTATCCAGTTACTATTGGTGTTTCACACATGACTTTTCATGCTTAGAAATACCACTTATAGGCTTGACTAAGAAGTGTGTACAGTTTTTATGGTTATATTCTTGTGATAAAACCTTTAAGGATATGAAAGGTAGATTTACTTCAGCACTGATACTGATTTTTCCATATACGGGTAGGAGTTACACTGTTTACTATGACACATCAGATATCAGGGTTGGAGATGTTCTTATGAAATAGGATAGATTCGTGGAATAATGTCTCGGAAGTTGAGGCCACACAAGAGGAATTACCTGACACAAGATATTTAGTTAGTTGTAGTTGTTCACACATTGAATTATTGGATATATTAATTACTTGGACAAAATTTTGTGGTGTATACCGAGCAAAAAATCCTCAAATATATATTTAAACAACATGATATGAATATGAGACAAGATAGGTGGGTTGAATACCTAAAGTATTTCTATTTAAAGATTGCCTACATGCCTAGTAAAGTCAATGTAGTGGCTGATGAACTGAGTATGAGGAATCATATACAAGTAGTTCAGCAATCCAGTAGCGAGTGGTAGTTCATGTATTTTTTCTTTGAGATGCACTTAGAGGTCCTGGAGAGTCATGGGAAGACTTTTCTATCATCCTTAGCTTTTACCTCTACCCTTTTGGATAGAGTGAGTATGAGGTAGCTATCAGACTCAGAAGGCCTAGTTCTATGGGAGAGTTTGGTAGGTGAGGACCCTCCTTCTAGTTTGACCATGTGCAAGGATGAAATTATACAAGTACACGGTCACATATGGGTTTCAGAAAACATGTGTGAGGATTTGATGCAATAATTTCATGTTTTATCTAGGGTTTTGCATCCTAAAATCACCAAAATGTATCTAGATTTACATCACCAATACTGATGGCCATGTATGAAAAGAGATGTTGCTGGGTTTTTTATGTGGTGTTCCACCTATTAGTAGGTGAAGGAAAAACACTAGCGACCAGCTAGACTTTTATAGTAATTTACCATTCCCAAGTAGAAATGGGATGGTGTCATGATGAATTTCATGACAGGTTTACTGAGGTTACCTTGAGGAAATTTTTTCATTTGAGTTGTGATTGAAAGACTCATGAAGGTTTTTCATTTCCTACTGATAAAGGAAACCTTCAGTGTAGATGAGTTTGGGAGGTTATATATCCATGAAATAGTATGACTTATCGGGGTCCCATGTACTATCATTTCTGATAGGGATGCCTAGTTTACATCTTTTTTCTGGTAGAGTTTTTAGAAAGCGCTGGGTACACAAGTGCTTCTGAGTACAGCTTACCACCCTAAGACTTATGGCCATTCAGAGTGTATGATACAGGTTATTAAGGATATGTTCTGGGTATGCATCTTGGATTTTAGGGGCTCTTGGGAGAGGCATATACCCCTGGTTGAGTTATCCTGTAACAATAGCTTTCAGGCTACTATTCAAATGATGCCTTATGAGGGTTTGTATGGTAGGCCATTCCCATCACCCTTATGATAGTTAGAGGTAGGATAGGTAGCTATACTTGGATCTTGTCTTGTTTAGGAGACAATGAAGTAGGTGCAGTTGATTCAAAAGAAGATGGATATTGTAAATTCTTGACAAAAATCATATGCCGATCTCTGTAGATGACCTCTAGAGTTCTAGGTTGGGGATTTTTTTCTTACATGTTTCACTAAGGCTAGGATATAGGAGGATCAGGAGACAGGGTAAGTTTTAGTCATGTTATATTGAACCGTTCAAGATTCTGGAGAGAGTCGGTCCGGTAGCCTATCCGTTTCAATTACCTCAGAGGTACCGATCCATACATAACGTCTTTCATATATCTAAGTTACGATGCTATCATTCATACCCATATATCTCCTTTCATCCTAAGGAGTTTTAGTTATAGGTAGATGTATTCTTTGAGGAGCATCCAATACAGATTGTGGATCATAGCATGAAGGTTCTCTAAGGCCGATCAGTTCCTTTAGTACGGGTGTTCTGATAGCATGACTAAGTACTTGATGAGACCTGGGAGTGGGAGGCCAATGTATGATTGCAATGGCCAAAGTTCTTCTTAGATCATGTTTCACCACCCTTGGAAGGAAAATTCAGGGATGAATTACTTTGAGGGGGGAATATTTTAAGAACCTAGTTCTTTCTTGAGGTACAGATCCTTTAATTTCCATCAATTTTCAGTTTAAATGTTTAAATATGTCCTAATGTGAATTATCTTTGAGGTTATAGAGGTTCTGGGGGTGTCCATGACTAGTTTGGATCTTGGAACCCTAGGTTTGGGGTGAAATAAGCTTGGTTCATGGTTAATTCAAACCCTGTCGGGAAAACCACATGGTTAGATAAAATAGTGTGAGGCTGGACAATGGAGAGATACAGGCTGCACAATTAGACCAAACCATGCAATTTGGGGCGTATGACCATGAGACCATGTCTGTAATTTTGACAGTGTAGTTTTTCACGGTTTTTGCATGGTTAGTCAAACTGTGTGAACAAACCATGTGATGTTCCCTTACCTACAGCTAAGCGTGCACAATTAGTGCACGGTTTGGCCAAACCATGCGACCAAACCGCGTGACCCTATTATTTTGGGTGAAATTACCATTTTAAACCTAATTAAATCTATTTCTATCCTAAATCTCTCATTTACTCATACGGATAAAAAATACACCATTTTGAATCCCCTTTGGAGTCTATTCTATGATTTTCCATCGATCATTCGTCCAATCTCCAATTCAAGCGCCGCTCGTCTCATTGGATCTGTATCAATGAGTTATCAATTCCTCTTTATCCTTCATTTGTTTGGTTTGGTATCAAATGTGATATTTAGGTTCAAGAAAATTTTACATATTAATATTTTCTTTGTATGTTCTTTGATTTTATCTTGATCTGAGTCAAATCAGGAGATGATATTGGATGAGTTATCAACTACAGACCTATGGTAGGTGGTTTCATTCCTTTATTTAAAATTTGAAGTGTTTATATACACCATTTTTTCACATACCCAATTCTCAGAAGAATCCTTAAAATGAATTTAGATCATTGAATTAAATTTGTAGGTATAACTTATTCAATTAAATAGAACCATTAATTAATGTTTATAGGTTGATCACCTTGATTTAAAACCACCCCATGGGTGTGTTGTGTATTTTAATGGTCCATTTGATGGCATATGAAATTGGACCCTTTTAGGTTCACCCTTTACCCCTTATCGTGGGATGTTAATTTTGATTTTTTCAATTGATGTTTAATTGTGAGTTGAAATGATTTAGGGCAGAGAATGGATACCATTTCCCTAGTCCTCTCCATGTAATATATTATTAATCTTGAGATGGTTGTTTAAATGAAATGACCTCATGATATAAATTAAATGCAAGCCTTCTAAGCTTTACCAATGACTTGAGTCACCATATGAGGTGAGATTAAATTGAAATGTTCTTGGTGATGGCCTTAATATGTTTGAATGAATTGATTAAATGGTATTGAATTGATTGAATGACTAGGAATAATCCTTAGATGACACATGGATTCAAGTGATGAATTCTATAGATAGATTCATTTGTATTTGACCTTGATTACACCTGAGTGACACTTGGACTCCTTATATGGACTACTGAAGATAGACTCAAGTGATATTTCTTTTATATGTTGAGTGATACTTGGAATTCTATGTGGATTTCCAAGGACATACTCAGATGGAATTTTATCATATTGCCATGGGTGATACTTAGTCTCCCTTAGTGAACCACCAAGGGTAGACTCGATTGGCAGAGATGTTATACCACACCTAGAGAGATACCTGGGTTCTTGAGGATCATCATAGACAGACTTATAGGGTGCTAGTTTATATTATACATGGAGTGATACCCGGATTAAAAATTGAGAATGATAATGGAGAGCTTAGGTTCATAAATGAATAATGAATGAAATGGTTTATATAATCCCTCTGCCAAGCCAAAGCACAATCTTGGATTTATTCTTATCCTACACTTTATGGATGGCCCCTTTAGGAATCCTTGATCATGTTATCATGAGGGATGTCAGGCTATGTGTTATGTCTCAGGACTTATTAATTAAATGAGCTTTAATGTTTAAATGGACTTGTTTATAAATGACATAGGCATGACTATTAATTGAGAGACTTACTTTGTAAATGAAATTGAAGAAATGAACTTGATATAAAATGAGAACCTGGACCTTATAGGATGCTTACATTTAGTACTTCCTTTTATATTATATTACTACCTACAATCTATTATATATATATATTCACTAGCTGGTTGGAACTTAACCTTGGGTGGTTGCTTACTAGGATTTAGTCTCACACCCTGTTCAGGCCACCTTGGGTACCTAAATAGACTATATGATTGTAAGTATGGATAATAGAAAGATTCCTACTATAGGTTATTGATTCCTACTTAGGATTATGGGAGAAAAGGACCAAAATGAGGCTTGTGATTCTATTTGGGATACTTTTGGCCTTTTTTTACTTTTGATACATGTATTTTATTATTCTATTCTATACCTATTTTGGCTATTTTGTAGAGACATATGATAGGGATAATTATCATTTTATATAATACTCATTTTATCTTTATTTATATATTTCTATCTTATTCATTTGTCATATAATTGTATTAATACTTCCTCTACTTGTATGCTATTGATATTCCACTGTGCTACACTCTGGTGATGAGGGTATAGTCTCCCTATAGACACACCTAGGCCCTCGTTTCTAGTAAAAAAACTTTGTATTTTGGGGAGATGCGCTTGAGACCATGTGGACAACCAGGTTTGGGGCTCTATTGAGTGGAATCTAAGTCTGAGACATTACATGTTTCATGATTTAGGTAAAGGGAAGAACATTTTATAGTATGCCGACTTCTCTTGTGGTTTCTACCTTTGGTTCAGGTAAGTTTGGAGGTGACTCTTGGTCACACAAGGGTTGGAAATACTTTCTAGTTTAGACAAGTTTGGATGGGATTGTATTCATTTTTGTGGTATCTTGTTTGTTTCTTCTTTGTAATCTAGTTTTCTTCTTCTTATTTTTATTATATAAAATACTACTCTCTACCATCTTATTTTACTTATATCATGTGATAGGCTGACTTGAGAGCCTTGTATAGTTGACACAGTTTGGTTTGTTACAATAATAAAATCATATATGGTATGAGATATATAATAATGTCTATTTAATTGATTTATAATAAACCCATTTTTAATATATAGGAGGTTCAAACACACATTAAGGAAGTCAAACCCAAGGTAAGGTTTTTTCATCTCGCTTTCACTTCCGTGAGACATACTCTATATTCACCACTTATTATTTTATGTGGTGTATATAATTCCCTATTTGATATGTAATATCGTGAATATATTTATCTTATTTTTATTTAAAGTTTAATTTAATAATTATTCCTTTTATGGGGATTATTATTTAGAAGTTACCAAAGTGGTAAGGGCTTATTTCACAATCTCATTATTCTTCAGGCTTATTTTTATTTAAGTCTCTCTTAGGGGAATTATTTGATATTTATATATTAAATCAACATATTTTATTATCCTCTTGTTATTAATGAATTTTTTCAAGTAATAGTACCATTTACCCACTCTTTCATACTTAAAATGATT
The DNA here is from genome assembly GCA_963277665.1 of Viscum album. Taxonomy (NCBI): domain Eukaryota; kingdom Viridiplantae; phylum Streptophyta; class Magnoliopsida; order Santalales; family Viscaceae; genus Viscum; species Viscum album. The sequence continues at coordinate 1,100,866,349 of OY728134.1, read as the reverse complement.
GAGAAAATGTTTTTAAGAAAATTTGACTTTATTTCTCTCTTCGGTCAAAAATTATTTTTCATCAAAATCCATGTTTTCTAAAAATGTTTTCAAAAATATTTTTAACATTTTACAAGTGATTTATTAAATATATTTTTACCCATGTTTACTTTTAAATTTTTTTAAAGGAATATTCAAGTCATTTTCAAAATAAGGCCCATTTGAATTTTATCGAAAATGTGAAAGGAATATTTGTTTTTATGTGTATGAAATGAATATAGTTTTCCACCATAATAACCAATCAATGTTTTCAAACTTATTTTACAAGTTTTATAAGTTTATTTTATAAGAAATGTATTTTAAAAATATTTTTTAAACTTTTTATTTTAAAAATATTTTCAAAGTGAAATGGTTATTTTCTTCAATTTTTTTAATGATGTTTTTATGGGGTTTCTATTCATAAATAAAATCAAACCATTATTATAATTATGATAAATTGGGGATATGTTTTATTGAAATCATCTTTATTATTTATTTGGATGGCTTATGATCAGTCTAAATGAGGATGTACAATTTTATTACCATTCAACACATTACTCTAGATAGTTTATGATTCTGTTTATTTGATTATGGTAAGTATTAACATTTCATTATTAGTTTTTAATATGAATTTTTATGTTGATTATGTTTCACCCCTTTAATATGAGGAATTTATTGGACTTTATAAGTGATAGGTGGGGCCTGATTATAGATATCCCCTTGATGCATCGACAGGTCTAATGAGACAAACTAGTTGGCCAAATTAGATATGTTTCTACCTATAGATTTAAACTATCTTGTAAAAGATATTAACAACTTCATATGTCTAGAATTATGAATTCCCTCATTATAAGTTCAGTTATTTTAATGTTATTATTCAATTAGTTAGAATATCCATGGATAAGTTTCATGTTTATGTGATTATTTATATGTATTTATTTGATCATCATTTATTTATTCTATATTATGATCAGTTTATTGGTTAAATGGAATATGTTTCAGTTTTTTACCTTACCATATTTATTATTCTTATTTATTCATGACAGATTCCACTATATGCATACCCTTACTAAGCATCAAATCTAACCCCTTTATTATGTTTTATTTTACCCAGGATACTAGAAAGTGTTTTGTGATTCATATGAAGGTAAATGCTTAGGGAAATTATGGAATTCACAAAGAAAAACTTTTTGTATTTTATGTTTAAAATTAAATTTGAATTTCAAGCATATATTTAGTTTACCAAGACTAATAAACTATTCTATCCTTAGGGATGCGATACCTTATATCTACTGCCAATGTAATAAAGTATACACTGGATCTAGGTTACTATAGTCGGGGTTGTTATAATGGATTCATCTAGGGGTTGTCTAATATTGAGATTCTCAATGTCTAGGGTCAAAGAATTCTTTCTATTGACATAACCTAGCATTCTTCTTCAAGAGTGGATTTATTTTATCCCTTTGAGGTAGGTGTTTTTTTTTCAATCTCTTTTATTTGATAAATCATTGGGTTCTTGAGTTTTATAAAATAGTTTTATTTTAAATTATACCTAAATATATGTACCCTTGATGTGGTTATCAAATTGGTTTAATTATTTTATTGAATTTTGACTTTGACGTCAAGGGGTTTTCATAGTTTATGTAAATATTATCTATAGAACTAACATTTATGTCTAAAATGTGTTTGTTAATGTTCCTAAGAGGATTTTTCAAAATAATTTCCAACTAAAGTGATGTTTTGAATTTTCAAATTATTTTTTAATGGTTTCATATAAAGTATCACATATATTTAAGACTTGTTTAATGTTTTAAAGTGGTATTTGATTAGATTTTCATTTTTATTAGAATTTAATATATTACTTTGATATGTTCTAGTGCTTCCTTTATGTTGATTTAAGTTCATGACATTATATTGGTAGTTTAATTGATTATTAGTTCTTATATATATATAAGATCTATGGGATATTTTGATTCAATGTTTGAGCTTCATTTTTTTAAAATGAGATTTCAAATCAATATTTGGTCTTCAAGTGATCTTCATAGAAGTATTTTAAGTTTCCAATTATTGGTTAAAGGAAAGGACTGTTTAGAACTTTAAATAAAAGGTTTTCATGAACCTTCTAAAACCCTTGATTTGAGCCTCATTTTTTCACGCTTTATATGTGCTTATATATGTTTTGAAATTAACTTTATTGTTACTTGATGATTATGTAAATGAAAAGGGGTTATTTATTAATGGGTGTGGAGGTGAGATAAGGAATATGATTTGGTATGATTTATGAGTATTGTGACATGAATTGTGATATGTTTCCTCACCTCCACTATCTAGGTTTATGGAAACCCTGGATATCTAGTGTTAAAAATTATACCCTAGAGACCAATCATGGGATGGTGGTCTAGTAAAATTTTTGTATCATGCAATACTTTATTAAATAAAGACATTATTTAATTATCATTATTTTGTTGTTTATTTATTTAAACACACTGATTATGATAATAATTTTTTTCATGACACTTCCGTAGACAAAGAATCAATAATGGGGTGAATTGAGTTCTTTAATTTCACACATAATTAAAAATTCCCACTTTTAAGTGATTTAAAATGGATATATTTTCATGGAATATTTTTTTTACTGGAATTAACAAGATGTTTTGAAACTTATTTTTATAGAATATTGGAGACTGCGATAACTATGGATATCTTAAAAGAAGATTATCCAAACCTATAATAGTTCATTACCAAAGGTTTTATTTTTATGAATATTTACTGAACATTTAAGAAATTGGTATATATGGAAAGAAATTCAACCATAGATATGAAGTTGATTTAAAACTCTAAATTTATTTGTTATTAAAACCATATTCAATTAATTAAGTGTTAAATATGTATTTATGAGAATGTATTTCTAGGAAGAAGAATAATAGTTCTAAATTATAAGGATTGTTTTTATTTTCTCAATTATTCTCAAATTAAATATAAAAAATTATGAAGATTTAAAATGGTAAGAAAAAATATAATATTATATATATTTTTTCTTTGAATAATGATTTCATATAAAAGACATAGATAATTACATTATCATATGTTTTACTATTACTATGAATTTTCCAATGTTATTTTGTAAGTACTTGAATTCTAGATTAGTTATGTTATTGAAATGAAAAAATAAAGAAGTATAAGGAAGTTTACTAATGTTATAACACCTTGAAGATACTATTGGAGAACATTTTTTTAGAGCTACACTTTGAATACATATCAACTATATGCAGAAGATTTGTTAACTATCAGTTTTAAAGATAATTGTGTGCTATCTATTTTATTGCAAATTCTACCATCTTTAAATTTCTTTTATAAGTAAACACTTCTTTTTCTAACTATAAGAGTGATAATGAGGATAATTGTTATGAGGGAGAGCCCGATAAAAGCTCATGTAACCTTGTAAATACTAAGTGTTAGTTGCATTCAATTAGTTGTGAGATTCCTAGGAAATGGATCTGAATACAAATCACTATACCTACATTGGATATTGGTGGAGTAGACTATGGGAAGTTATTTATATCCCAATACCACTATAAAAACCTCTTGCGAGCTACTCTTTATTTTATTTTCAATTCCAATGCATATTTTATTAAAATAGAAAAGGATAAAATTAAATTGTTTTTAAGAGGAAATTTTAAAAGGTTAAAATTTAGTAAAGGTGAAATTTCAAGAACTAAATTATCCCCCTATTGAGTATTTGTATAAGATAGAACTGAAAAAGAAACATTGTATCAAAGCTTTCTCTTAAATAGATTATATCCTTTTAGCACTAATAATCCATAGAGAAGAAGATCAAATAGAAAAATATATATTACAATGTTTCATCCATGATATGGTATTTTAATTGCAAGATCTTATTATTTCAATAGTGAAAATTATGGATGTTGGAAATATAGATTGAATATATACTTAGTGAATATTGGAATAAAAGTATATATAAAGGTGATTAATCCTTATAAAATTTCTGTTGGTGAACCTAAATTATGTATTGATGATCAAGAGGTAGATTGTGATCTAAATTTAAGAATAATTAATGTTATCATATATGAATTAATATTGGATTATTTAAATCGAGTTTCTTAATGTGTTACTACTAATGATATATGGGAAATGATTATTTTTTATAAAGGTATTAAAAATGTAATACAATTTAGGTACAATAATGAAAAATTAAAGTTTGATTTTTTTGAATGTTTGATAGAGAAATTGTTACTTGGATAAATAGAAGATTAACGAAGATAATAAACAATTTTGTTTCTTTGGGAACTTTTATACTATAATTATACCAAGATCTTAAAGTTATCATAGTTATACATAATAAAAAAAGTGGTATCTCCATTTTAATCATAAAATTTACACCTATCAAAGAGTTATAAAAGAAGAATATAATCAAAACACTTATGATGTATACTGATAAAATGAAATATGAAGTTGATAATCATAAGCTAATAAAAAGATAAAATTATTCTCTTAAGGTTCCTACTTCAAAGAATGATAAAATTATAAAGAAACATTTTTTGACTCATTTGATGAAGGCGAATCTAGTGGTTCAAATTCTAAATAAGAACCTAGTCAACTTGAAAAAATGTTTAATAAGTTATAAAAAAGGAGAAAAGTATTTTGTAATTCCTTTAACTAGTTCCATAAGAATGAGGGAAACACAAAGGAATCAAGATACTATGAATTCAAAAATCTTGGTCATATCAAAGTCTAATTCCCTCAATATAAATAAAAGAACTATGGAAGGAAATAAATATGATTTGATTATAAGAATAAAATGAAGAAAGATATGAAGGATACATAGAGTTATTTTTAAGATTCTAGTGATGAATCAAACTCTAACTCTAAAGATATGTAATTAAATCGAAAATAAAATATATGTTTTATGGATCATACTGATGAGGTACAATCTATTTACTCACACACTTTTGGATATAAAAAAATATTATTTTGATAAGTTTAATTAATATTATTCTATTATTGAGGATAAATATGATACTTTAAAAAAATATAAAACTCTAAATAAATCTTATGATTATATTATTATGAAAAAATATTTTCTATCTAATCATACAATAAAATTAAAATCCAAATTTGATAAAGTTGAAATTGCTTGTGCTATGCATGATACTAGAATCAATGATTTGTTAGCTAAAGTTTATACTTTGTAATTGGTTGCAATTAAATTTTATTAGGAGAAAAAACCTCAATAAAATTCTTGGCAATCAAAATCATGCTAAAGGAAAAAAGGGTATAGAAAGTATTGACCAAAATTTAAATCTTTATAGAGATTATTTTGTGCTAGGTTTAAATTGAAAAATCATGTATATTATTATGTATTTCTACTATGTTATTAATAGAAATTATGATAATGATTTCCTCTTTAAAATTACTCCATTCTACGGTGTTTAGTTTTCTTACATTCATAAAGATTTATCTAAAGTTAATACTATAATTTATACTCATTATAAATATATTTGGTTACTTAGGTCTTTAGTTTTTAACATTGTTAGTCCCAAAAGATTATGGTTACCAAAACATATACTTTTTTGATAGTTTTTAATGGAGAAACCACAAAAAAATAAATGTTAAATGGTATATGGATGGTGGGTACTCAAGAAATATTAGTGAATAATTATAAAATTTCTATTCTTTATAAAAATTTAATAAAGGTCGTGTCACTTTTTGGGGTAATGTCAAAGGAAATATCATTTGAATTGGATTAGTTGGAGATCTAGAACTAGTCCTCATAAAAAATTATTCTATATTGAAGGATTAAAACACAACCTGATAAGTATTTCTTAAATTTGAGATGATGATTACTTAGTTTATTTTTCTAATAATGTTTGTTATGTTTAAGGAAATATTATATAAGTTTAAATTACATATAACTGGAAATTTAATTAATTTAAATTTGGATTCATTTTATATATAAGATATAAATTTTTCAAATAATAAAATTAATGAGACCCATAAAACTATAGTATAAAAATATAATCTTACATATTCTATGTTTTGATGATAATATCCAAACTTATTCCCCATATTTTATCAAACCTGCACTTACTTGCAGATCTAAAAACCATGTATTAATATCTATTAATTCCAAGTAAATTTTTTATTATTTTTGTGAAATCCATTTTTGAGGGTTGAATGAGAGCCCATACAATAAAAAACAACCATAAAAGGTTTATTCTATAATTAAAATTACAAAAATCATCCCAAAAAAGCTTTAAAATGTTACAATTGTTTACCCTTAGGAGTCTCTATTCCATATAGAAATAATCTCACTCTGTATCATTATGAATGAGGTCCTTGAAATATGAGGCCACCTTATATTAATTTATATATAATTTTAATTTATTTTTATTCTCTTTTTATCAATGTTAGACACTACTGGAGTCTTATTTATCTTTTTTTTTCATACGGCTAGTGTTCATGTGCTTAATTGCTTATTAATCTAGTTCAATGGTTTCTTTATTACTTCATGCTCTGGAATTTTAACTTGATTCAATCTATTATCTTTTGGTCATGTACCATCTATTACTTTAATTATTTAGTATACATGACATGTGGATTTGTTTTATATTTAATTTCTTATATATATTTTATTCATTTATTAAATACCATTGATTTATTTGGTTTGAATAAAATTATTAGTTTAATAGGGGTTATATTTAATGTTTAAGAATGTATTTTTAGTTAAAATTTATATTTCTCTATTATTAATTATTTTATAAATGGGTATAATTTTTTCGTTAAATGTTAGTATATAGATAAATGTAAAATTCTATTACATTTCATTATTTGATAATTACAATTTCTATATCTTTGTGAATTGTTTTGTTACATACCTACATTAACTTCATTTTTGAGCTCAAAAAGAGGGGAGGATATTATGAATATGCAATTTTACTCTACCATTATCTATTTTGATCTAATTTTATTTCTCATTATATATATTTTTTCATTATTTTATATGTGCATTCTATGTTTATTATTTATATCTTTACTTACATGATTTGGATCATAATTGTACTATATATAAAATAACTATTGGAATTGTTTTATATTATAAACCATATTCTACATTTATTATTTAATCTTATTTTTCTTAGCTTAGACATAGTTTAAATCATGATCTTGTTTGTATCAATTATTCTTTATTTTTAGTTTTTTGAACATAGGATAAAAATTATAGTGCATAAAATATTTAATATCATTAACCTTTCTTTATAATTGTTTTAAAAAGAGATTCATATCATTGATTAGAGTTTAATCCTTTCATAAATTCTGAAATTTATCACTAGTTGATATCGTTAAATATGATATTGTTTAATATAATTATTTGTTATAATCAGATAATTTGATTCAATCTTGTAAGTAAGAACTTTCCCCATCTCATTTTGTGATGTACCAATTTTATATGTGTTTTATTATTTACAATATTCCTTTTATTTTTAATCTTATTTGATTATTAGTTATGGATTTGGTGATGATAAATCTCAATCAGTCTTGAACCAAGATTCAAAGAAGTAAACCCTTCCTCTTCAATCAGAATCTATCTCTTAATAATTTTAATATTCATGGTGGAATCTAGAACTAAGTTTTTCAAAGACCACAATAAAGAGAGCTTGATGGAATGGATGAACTATCATAGATATAATAATTTACTGTGTTTTCATTATCTATCTTTTACTCATATATTAAATGGGAGAGATGTTTTTGTCTAAACTATACTTTAATGTTTTATCCTTGATCCTTAGTTAATTTAAAAAGATCTATTTAAACGTTTTATATATTCTACTCTCATTATTATTATCCTTTTCTACCCCTATGATTAACTTATTTATTTAGGGGGGTTGGTTTATAAGGAAGATTTACTTAAGTTTTGTTTGAACTATTCCTCCAATCTTATTTTTTTATGATTTTCAGAATAACCACTTTTAAAGGGTAGTGGGGGGCCTGTAAAATCGATAACCAGATGCAATAAAACCAAATTACAATGATTAAAACTTAAAATTCAAATTGGAAAAACAAGAATCCATTTTATAGCATAATTTTCTTGAACTTAATCGACTCATTTATTTTAATTTATTTATTTATAGAATATCCTTTATCATAAATTATGATAAACTATTTTTTAATTGATTGAAAATATTTTATTAATTATTTGAATATATTTAACCAATTTTGTGGATCCTTATATTTATTTTAATTCATTAAATTTTAAGTGGATAATGTTATTTTAATTTTTATTCTATTTATTTCATAATTCATACCCTTTACTATCAAAGAATGTTAGAGTTTTCTATTTAATGTGATTTTATTATTTAATATAGAGGGAGGTATTAATTATCATATTTCATGCCCTTATTATTATTTTTCTTTAATATAATATTTTGTTAGATTTTTATGTTTTCTAATATATATTGTCTTATCTTTTTTATCTTTTAAAAAAGGGGGAGAGATGTTTGAGTTTAGTAAATATCAAAAAGGGATAGAATGTTAGTGACTCCTTACCACTTTGATTTATGTGTTTCGACTATTACATGTTCCTCACATTATTTTTTGTTATATTATATTATATTATATTATTTATCTATTTATGTGATTAATTGTGTATTAGTATTGTATTTATATTTTTTTTAATTGTTTAATTAAATAATTATTGTAAATATTATATTTATGTATCCTGTGATTTTTATATATTCCTGGTATTTTGATTTTACTTTAAGTGTATTTCATGTTAATTATTTATTCATTAAAGTTTCTTAATGAGATTATTATTCTATAATTATTATTACAAGTTTTTCATTTTATATTGAAGAAAACTAAAAAAGTATGGAATATTTCATATGAAGTATTTTTCTTATGTATTTAGTGATTTTTTATATGTCAAGAACCTTATGTATCTAGTTTCAATCATAGAGAAACCTTAAATAATTTTTTTACAAGTTAAGTATCCTACATATGAATAAAGCTGTGTGAGAAGTGTTTTGGTTCAACATTTGAATAGATAATAAATGGTATGATCTATATAATGAGAAGTCAAGAAATAGTAAATCTACCTAAGGAGAGATACCATGTTTTGATGTCACGTATGAATAATCCATGAAAGATGAGTGTTGTGTAAAGATAATAACAATTTTTTGAAGATAGTTTAATAATAAGTGGAGCATAGGTTAGATGGAATCAGATTAAACCAAAAATAATTTACCTCACATATGAATCAAGAGATGTTTGTGTGTGATTAACTCAAGTATTTTGAATATTGAGTGAGATTAAACTAGAAGGAAGTAAACTCATGTTAGATTAAATCAAATGATATGATTCACTTTTTAGGTTTAATGTGAAGTATCATGCCTCACATATGATTAAAATAAACTATTTTAAAACTCAAAATTTTGGAATTTAAAGGCATTTCATATTTATCAAAATTATTTAAAGAATTATTTAAAGAGTTAAATTTATTTTTTTCTGGAGGATCTAAATTATAATTAAATATAATTTTTATGGAATATTAATGAATATTTTAATGCGAAATTAAAATGGGTTTTAGTGTAGATTTAGAAGAGGATTCAAAGTTGATTTAAATAGAGATATTTTCATGAAAGATTTATTTTATTGGATTTAAGAAGATGTTTTGAAGTTAATTTTTTTGAAGGATCGAATAACGAAACAACTATGACGATATTAAAGGAGATTATTCAACTCTAAAATAGTTCATTATCAAAGGTACAATTTTTAGGGATATTGATTGAGTATTTATGAAACACTTATTTTTTGAAGAAATTCTCTAATGGATATGAAGCTGATTTTTGCAGTTGATTTTAAAATTTAAATTGGTTTATTATTAAATCCATATTTTATTAAAGAGCTATTGACCAGTTATTTATGAGAAGATATATCTATGAAGAAGAAGAAAAATAGTTTTGAATTATAAAGAGAGTTGTTACTGAATTGATTATTCTCAAATTAATTATAAAAAATGAATCAACTTTGCAACATTTATAAAAATTATAATATCATATATTTTTTTCTTGGAAGAACAATTATAGATATAAGTCACACAAATTATCAAATGAGATACAAAGAGATAAATAAACCAACATCTGTTTTACTAATACTAATAGTTTTATATGTTCTTATGCAAATACCAAAATTCTAGATTATTTATAAAATTAAAACTAAAGGAGGAAGTATATGGATGTTTTTTAATATTGTACCACCTTGAAGATACTATTTCAGAACCTATTTTTTTACTATGATTTGAAGACATATCTTGTCTCTAAAAAATATTCATAAACTATCAGTTATAGAGATAACCTTGTTTTATCTATCATATTCCAAATTCTACCATCTCTCTATTTATTTTGTAAGTGTTCACTTATTGTACTATATGTGGGAGTGATACCAAGGAAAAGTATTATGAGGGAGATCCTGGTAAAAGCTATTAAACCTAATAAACACTAAGTTTCATATATTATCACTCACCTATGAGATACCTAGGAAAAGAATCTGAATTCAAATCACCAACTGCATTGGGTATTGGTGGAGTGGAGTAGGGGAAGTTCTTTATATCCCAAAACACTATAGAAATATCACATGTCATAAAATTTATTTTATTTTAATTTATACTACATATGTTATTAAAACATAAAATGATATAATTAAATAATTTTAAAGAGGGAAGTTTAAAATGTTAAAATTTAGTAAGGGTAAAATTTCAAAAACTCAATTCACTCCCCTCTTGAGTATTTATCTACAATGGAACTAGGACAACAATAATCTTCCTCCTACTTAATGTCTAGGTTTTATCCCTACACAAGAACCATCATGGAAGTAAGGATTTTGATGTGAGGTTAGCATGAATGGTTATTGTATACATTTAGATAAATAGAGTTCTCACAAGGGTTATAGGTTGGACTTGTTGAATCATATGTGAATAGACTTTATAAACACCACATGATTGTCCTATTTACTTATTTGGTGTATCTATTATGGGATTCTGTTTATGTATACATTGATCAATGGGTTCAAGGTATTCTTTCCATGATAAATCTCATACATAGGATTCCATCCTATGTTGTTTTAGATTTAAATCTAAATATATAGTCATTGGGTATGTTATTGATCATGTATGAGACATCGCTTGAGATAATATTGGGAATTTTCCACTTATGGGATAGGTTTGACTTCACAATCCTCTTCTGAGTTATACTGAGAAAGTTCATGGTAATTACAAATACATTAGAAGTATTAATATATTTAATTAATTAATATATATGAGAAATATTTTAAAATAGAGTGATGATGGGTTGAAATAATGCATGTCCTGTACTTATACTTTATATCATGTATAATGGGATATTGATATAGTATACACACAGGTTATGAGATCACACTGAAGCTTTCATTAGGTATATTATAATTATGAATTGGATTCATAATTTATACTAATAACATAAAAGGATAAAATGAGTCATAAATACGTTTTTATCATGGATTTTTTATCCAATTGTGTTGAGTATTTTATAGGCTCTATTTTGATTAAATATTTAATCAAAATAAAGTAATATGATTTAAATAATAATTATTATTTAAAATATAACATTTATATATATACGTATGGGATATATATATATATATTAAACTATGTTGGTATTTTATATTATATATATATAATTATAATGGAATACTATAAGGCCCATGTTATATTTATTTATGTATATGGGAAATATTTAAATAAATATAAAGGATGTCAATTACAAATGTATAGTTGAGATTTATTCAACCCAGTCAACAGTAAATGGATTGATTAGATTTGTTTAAATTAATAGACTATATTAATAGTATTAACTATCGATAGTAAATGTAAAAATTAAAATGGCATAAATCCTTGGCATGAGAAGCCTATAAAAGGAGGTCCATGAGGATCGTTGTACCACAACCACTAGAAATAAAATCACATTCCTTATGATCCTATCTATAATTGAGAAATTGTTCCCATATACCATTATTTAAGATATTATTCATCCCAAGTATTGAAGAACAAAGAAGGAAGGCCACATTTGATGAGATAAAAAATCATCATTTTCTCATTAGTAAAGGATAGAGATCCTTTTTTAATGAGATAATCTATGAGAAAAAATAATCATTTTCTCATTATAAGTTTATTTTAAATATTGCACGGTACCACTTTTGGAAATATTTTATTATTTTAGCAGTATAAATGATGCTTATGGTACATATAGATTTACTATAGTGATATTTAAACCAAGTTAGTTTTGAAAATAATAAAAATTATTATTCTTTTTATTAATGTTTTATATTTAAAATGTTTTTTTAAATTAAATGTTGGAAGGATTTTATTTTTATAATTATAAAAATTTTATTTTTATCGAAGTTCAATTGGTTGTATAAAAAATTTACTAAAAATTTGTTATAAGATTTTGTTCTATTCATTTAATTTAATAACTATTTTTAAATGTGTGACAAATCCATTTATTATATGATTTATTTGTTTTATTTATGAAATTAAATGTTTTTTTGATTAAGGGTCAAATATTTTAATATTTTAAAAATATTAAATGTTAACATTTATATTTTTAATATCATTTGTTAACATTTAATTAAACATTAAATAAAATTTATTGTCTTTGGAAGATGGATTTTTAATTAGAATTTATTTACAATTTAATTCCTTGAAGTTAATGGCGTTTAATGTCATTTATTATGTGTTTTTCATAATGTTATCCTGAATTTAAAAATCTATGGTGGAAAATTTAAATGCATTAAATGTATTTATTAATTATAATTGGTATGTTTTTAATGTAATAATGAATAAAGTATTTTAAATATGAAAAGGGAATAATCCACCACCTCAATTGATCCTTTTGAATTTAATTGACAAATTTATTGTATTTATGGTAATTTATTTTTGCTTTTAAATTTAAAAAATATCGATAAATTTTTTATTGTAAGGAGTCAATATTCTAGAATTTTTTTTGACATGGATACTTTAAAATTAATTTAAATCAAATAATGAATGAATTAATAATCATTAATTAATGTGGAAAGTTTGTATTTAATCTAACCATAAAAATTATTATTAAACATGACAAGATTCATGTTTATAAATTTATATTGAAAATTATAGTATTCATTACAACAAATATTACTAGGGATGTGACACTAGATATATAGGGTTTTTCTTGGACTCTTTGACCACGTGATCGAGTGTCCTGTATTCACTCTACCAGCTCTACCCAATGGATTGCTGGGTGTATTCTATTAATATATAAATATAAATTTCATTAGGAATGGAGATATAAAGTAGATGTATATAAATATTCCCAATATTCATAATATGGTTTTGATGTATGTGTATTGGACGTGTGGATTAATACAAATCAATACATTTATTAAATTCATGGGATAGATACATTAAAAATAGTGAGATCAAATATATTAAAAAACCCAAAAACAAATATAAGTGTAATCCTTACAACGTTCACACTCTTAAATATCTTGATCGATCAAACATGGCGGGTCATTCCAAATATGATCACCTATGATCTATCTTGTGTAAGTTGAGGAGTGAGTAACATCTCTCATGTGGGAATGTGGGTCTCACTTGACTGTGTTCTTGATGAGTTTAAAAACTTTAAAGATAGGTGTTAGGTAAATCCTAAAGGAGATATACCCTAAATCCATATTTATATATATGATATATATGTGTGTGTGTGAGTGTGCGTGCATGAACTATATCATATGGTATGATATAGCATGTCGTTGAATATGACCTCCATAAAAAAATATGTTTTGTGCATGCATTTGGGGTATATAATTTTATATAGTATATGGATATCATAGGTATTTCCATTGCCTTCACATAATAGTGAATGTTAAATTCCAACATTTGATAAATCCTAAATGTAATTTATCATTATATTAAGTATTTCATGTGATAAATTGAGCGGTAATTGACTTTTTATAGGTTATAAAACATTCATAACCAATGGATCTACTCAAAAATTAGATAACATTCAAGTAAATGCCATATAAGGCTTGAGAATACCCTAATGACTATATATATAATCCACCACCATTGAAATAGGGTGAATGTAAAATTGGTTAAATCTCTCCCTACCCATAAACTCTCTTCCCCCCTTTTCTTTAATTCAAGAGGCACTAGCATACCATGAGTTTAAAGGAGGGTCCTGCCCAAGATTTTGGGTGATTTAGAGAAAAATATGGATACACTATAGATATGAAGTATATTGGATTCCCTTGAGTGATCTTCATCAAGCTAATATGATTGAATATGGAGCATCAGTAGCATCAGTGTATGCATACTATATTTTTCTTCATTTACAGTTCATGCATGGTTTCAGGTTTCACACATGGAGTTCTTGAGTTTTATGGTTTCTTATTTTTTGTGATGTACATAACATGTATTGTTAGATACCATTAAACTTAACGATGGTTATAGATCCTTTTCATTAACTTTGATTCATGAAACTATGTATAAAATGAAGTTATGATCGCTGTTGAAAAAAATTAGCAGTGTATCATTTTTATGATAGACTAGCTATCATTGAAAATTATTGAAAAATTAACATGTGACCAAAATTACATTACGTGATAACACAATCTATATTGGGATCGTAATGTACAATATCTAATATCATAGTCCATGAATAATACCACATCATATGAAGTTAATGTCCTACAAACTTATTGAGTTAATGTCATGCAGTGCTTAGGTTATTATGACATGGGAACTAGCCTCACGTTGCACATGTTGTTGTTATTCTAATTTAATCTCACACGAGTCACTACTGGAAAATGATTCTATACCCACGGTTCAAAACCGTGGGTATAGACCCCAAAACTGTGGGTATAGGCTATACCCACGGTTTGAGGAACCGTGGTCGTTGGTGGCGTTGGTATAGGTCCATGACCTATACCCATGGTTTAGAAAAACCGTGGGTATAGGTTTTTCCACTATTTCATAACTCAATACCCACGGTTTGGAAACCGTGGGTATATTATATTTTACAAAATAGCGGCTCGTAGGATTCGATCTCGCGACCACTTCTCTGTTCACGAGCATCCTTACCACTACCCCATCACCGCATACATGTATGTATATATATATATTTTTTATTAAATATTTTTATTTAAACCGTGGGTATATAAGAATAAACCGTGGGTATAGAACTCCCGCCAATTGTTTTTTGTTCCCGCGGAAAAAATAAATTCCCTACGGACACACGAGAAACCTATACCCACAGTTTGTCAAAACCCTGGGTATATTTTTTTTATCTGACGACTATACCCACGATTTTGGGAAAACCGTGGGTATAGGGTACTCTATCCCCATGGTTTTGGGAAAACTATGGGTACAGCCTTTTTTTGATACCCTATACCCACAGTTTGGAGAAAATCGTGGGTATAGGGTAGCCTATGCCCACGGTTTGGGGAAACCGTGGGCATAACCTATGAAAAAATGCCTATACCCATGGTTTCCCAAAACCGTGGGTATTGGGTGACCTATCCCCACGATTTTCCCCAAAACCGTGGGTATAGGTCTATTTTCCAATAGTGAGTTCTTATTTTTGATTACACACGACAGTCATGGGTACTAAGTTATTCATATGCAACACCTAGTTAATACGATGCAATGATCTCATGTAATATCATTCCTATATAGGTCCCTATATCATAATTCATGATATTCATCACATCATATACCATAGGATTAATCATACACTAGTTCATGTTACACTGGATTAATCTGATCTGGTAGACATATTGTTGGGTATGATGCTCTGGTGTATAGGATGTGCTTGACTATTTTTCCCTTGTATAGGATTTGGGAGCCTAGAGTTATTCTCATGAAATCCTCTATATCGTAAGTTTTTACTTGTGTATAAATAAACATCCCACTTCTATTTTTTTATTCTTACACAAGTAAGATGGCATAATTTTAATCCAAAACCGGGTTTAAAAATGGGAAAAAATCATTTTTCCTAAAATTCAATTATGAATTGAAGTGTATAATTTATAAATTGTTTATAAATTATTATAAAGGTATAATATGATATTTATATATAAAGTTTTTTATAAATTAATTATTTATAAAAAAAATTATAATTAATTATTTAAATGTTTTTGAAACATTTATTAAATTTCACATAATAATAATTATTAATATTTTAAAAATACCATTTTCAAATTATATGGAATGAATTATAATTTAGATATAAATGGTTTATATAGAAATTATAAGGTAATTTATAGTGTTTATAAATTATAAAATAAGGCAAACTTACAAGAGTTTATTTTTATATTATGAATTATTCATAATATTTAATTTGAATTGTTCAAATTAAAGGTATTATTTGAGAGATTATTTAAACCATACCAAAATGAGTTTTGTTGAATGATATGATCAAGGTTTAAGTAAATATTTGATATGTGATATATAAATTATATAAATTTTTTATAGAAATAAATTGGAATATAAAATGTTTATATTTCATAAAATATCATATATTTAAAGTAAATGGAATATAATTAATAATATGTAGGAGTTCATATTAAAAATAAATATAAAGTGTTTATATTTATGTAATTATTTAATGCACATATTTAATAACTAAATTATAAAGTGTTTATAATTATATTTATTTATGAATTGTTTATAAAATGTTTTCTCATGTTTAAATATTTGAATTGTTTATTTGTTACCTTGTTTATTATTCATGAATATAAATTGTTTATATTATGAATATATGTGTATGATATGGTTTAAATTGTTAAAATAATTCTAAGTTATCATACTTACATCTAAGGAGTTACATGCTAGATATTAAAAGTAATTTATTTTTCATCTACCTTGACTTTGGATTTTACTAAGTTATAATCTTGGATTAGGAAGTTAATTTAGATTTATACATAACATGAAATTTTTTCTTAAAACTCATGCATGAGATTAATTTGGATATGTATGAGTATAATTTACTTTTAATTTGGGTCATTAATGAAGTGCCCAATGGATTTTGTAGTAACACTGGGGGGAGGGGTGAATCAGTGTATACCAATTTTACGGAAGTATTCAAACTTAAAATTTTACCCCTTTTTAAGTGTTTTAACCTCTATCTCGGTTAATATGTATGGATATATTTAATAATTCCCAAAAAAGTCACCACATAAAAATAAGTAAATAAAAAAGATACAATAATATGTAATATTTTTACAAGTTTCAACCCTAGTGTGGGAATCTAATCCTTATTGTGTTAGGTTCCCACTGAGAAACATATTTTTCACTATTATCATAAGTTATTACAATGAGGTAGGAATAAACCTAAACCTTAGTGTTACACAAAATCATGGGTTAGAATGAATTACCCTAAACCCATGGATAGGCATCACCCTTCACCCAAGACTATATCCTAAAAACACTTCTGTCTCCCAACTTTTATGGATATTATTATACTAGATCACTCAAGTATTCAACAGTCCTCCTAGAACTCTTGAGCAAGATGTCCTTGTAGCATAAAGATGTCTCTACATCAACTATATGGTATTTTTACTCAATATATGTCTTTTAGTTTCAATAAATAATCAACTTCAATATTATTAATTTCACCATTGTACTCTAAATTTTGAAAACTCTATTTTTGGAACTTTCTATTCTTTAAGTACTTAAATGCTCATAACTTATATAGGTTTCCACTAAATGTTAGTCTTTATTGATAACCCCTAGTTTCATAACTTATAGAAACCTATAAATTCCTACAAAAATTTATGTTTTGGATCCTAAACCTCTTCAAACCAACCAATCTTCAGAACTTGTTGGTTGGATACTACCTCTCTTATATATTCTCATTTTTTCGAAATCATCAATATTTGAATGAAAACACTCTTTATATTACTAAAATTTCTTTGATAAATCTATTCTCCAAGATACGTGTCTTCTTATATCCCCAAATATCAATAAACTGTATTCAATTCTTATGAAGATATCAGAGTTTGACTTCATAAACACCTCTGTAAAACTTGACACCAAAAATATTCAATGATGACACAAATATTAGTTGGAATCATGACTTCAACTTCATGAATTTTGTATCTTTTATATTTATATAAAAATTTTCACAATTAATTTGAATTCACATAAACATTATTCAAAATCTATCTTCATATTTTGGTTCTTTAACTTATATAAACTTGAGATGTGAACTTCATTCGGCTTCGTCTTATGTTTTTGCCTTTACCTTTGTATCAATCAATCACCAAAAAATCATGTATTTGAATTAACTCTTACATAGATCATAATATTAAGGTGTTATTATTATATATCTTTAACACATCACTCAAACTATAGATAATGAAACCTCTTCTTCTAGTTCATCTTCTGACCTCTATAGATTCTGATTGACTTAGATTTCGGTCATATCAGATTCAGTGAATCTGAACTCCCTCAACCTTTACTCTTCATAACTTAAAATCTTATGGAATTAGGAGATTTATCATATTGAAACACCTTCCATGTTCAACTCAAGATATCTCTTTCATGACTATGGATTTTACAGATTTCTTTTTTTTTTGCATCAATGAGTCCCTGGTCTTCACTTATACTCCTAAACTTATTCATTATCTAGATCAGTCAATTACACTTTTATTACTCTAACATTTTTAGATTTACATCATGAAAATTTGTCAAAATTACTAACCAATTCCCATTACTCTCATATTATTATAGAGATGCATCATCAACTTTTACAACTTTAGATTTCTATTTTGTACTCTCCTTTTAGTGCATGATGCACCAAAAGTATCCATAACATCTATTTCTTTAGGTTCCAACTTCTAACTCCCCCCTTTAGATTTTTTTTAATTTAACTCATCTTGAATAATAGTTGATTCTCAAACCACCATGTTATTTTTTACTCTGAAATATAGGCATAACATCATCTTTCTCAAATTTTGAACCTTTCAGATAGTTTGGCGCTCTTAGCTACCTCATCTTTTGGATGCAATCTAGCTTCATATCCACAACCCATAACACAACTCCTGGTCAATAACTTACAGAATTACAATTTTCTCAAATAGATGAACCTCATGTTTTAAGTGGTAAACCTTTATTTAATAAATAACCACTCTTATATTTCTTAGTAAGTACCCTAACACTTTTTTGTATTTCTAATTTACATAGTATTAAGATCTATTTATGTAAGATTTTCCTCTTTTCACATTTACAGTATGTAATGGGAAATATATTTCACATAAAAAATATCTTATATACCAACGCAAGATTATTTCTTTTATCAATTAAAACATACACCTTTTAGATTCTAAATTCTAGATACACAATGGATTGCATCAGTAACATATCTTCTAGAGGTTCATCATACACAAATTCATATTCTGGATTCACTTAAACTCAATACTCATAAATCATATTATAACTCCATGATATTCTTAATCTCCAAACAATATTTATATTATAGAAATAATGCTTCTATAATACTCCAATAACAAAGTAAGTATTCTCACAAACTTCATCCAAGTGTAGTTGATAGTACTTTCATAAACCATCAACACGTTTCATAGATTCACACTTAATCCAACTCAAAAATAATCAGATATTCCCACCTCTTGAAATATACACTTTCAGATTACTATATAATTAAAATAAATTTAAAATATTTTCTCATATTTATTACATAAAAAAACACCCAATATTATCTTCCTGAAGTATCTCATTACTCTACCTATTTTCTGGAGTGGTAACTTTGAAAGTGTTAACTTTTTATAAACCATTAGGTAGATCCATCTTCATGATCAATCACTATATTTCTTTACTCAATGATTTTACTCAATAATTTTACACTTATTTCCCTTCATCGGGTTCTTAAAATATTGATAACAAACACAACACTCATAATCATCACTATCCATTGGATTCTTTAATCTCCCCCTTTGGATTTATTTGCAATACCCAATACAATCTATAGTCAATGATATCATAATTTTTTATTTATATTCTCATATTTATCTCAATTATATCTCAAGTTTGTCTCATGTTTCTTTAATAACCTCATTGAAAATAAATCCAAAGGTTCAAGAGTAATGGAAATAAAAACTCTTCTCATGCTCTATGGACAAGTACCATTTCATATTCTCCCCTTATCATCTTTTGTAGTAAAAATTATTTTTATTAAGTAAAGTATAGAATCACTCTTATTAAAAGTAATGGGACATGCATGAATAAAATCTAAATATATGTGAGTAATTCTTGGTGTATAAAAAGAGAGGTATTAACTTAGACATCAATGTTTTATATAATTAATTCATCAAGTGATAATAACTCAGAAAACTTTCTAGTGGTAATTAAAAAGATTTTCATTCAACTTATCTAATGTATCTAACTCAACAAATAGATTAAAAAAACTCAAAACAAGACATGATTATCCTCCTTTATGTTACTTTTATTTTTTCATCAAATAATAAATATCTCACATTTTGTTCCATGATTTATGTTTCATATAAGTATTGGAGAATGTATTCAACATACCTCATCAATGATAATCTCAAATTCCAAAGTTTCAACATCTAGAATTCCATCATCATCTAGAACCTCTATATCCATAATCTTTATCATCCATAATTGTAATTTTCATGAATTAAAATTTCTATTTATATGGAAATTACACTATTTCACCTCAACATATTAATTTTATGGAATCACTAGTTCTATCACTTTCTATAATTTTAGACCTTTCCAAGATTTTTATCTCTAATAGATGTTTAATCTCAAATCCCCATCAAGGGGTAAACTTTATCATGGTTGATACCAATTGAAGTGTTGTGAGAAGGTAACATGATACCAAATTATAGTAAATTAATCTTTGATGGATATCTCTTCTAGCCAAAAGTGTTCATAACTTTTTAGTTATCCATAATTTCACCCCATGAATTTAATTACCTTCAATTCCCTACATGATGAAAATAGGAACAACATACATGGGAATAAAGTGGTAACCTTTTTTATCCTTATCTATATAAATAATTTTGAGAAATATTTCTTAACCTAAAAACTAATTTCAATTCAGTTCTAGATTTTTGAGAACTCCTCATGCTTATTTCCATTTTTATTTTCCACCCTTGAACTTCCATAGGTATTATAGAAATCTTGTTACTTTCAACTTTAATTTTGTGGGTGACTTTATAGTAACCCATACTTTTCATACATAGATATCACATCTTAATAGATGAATATTCATTACATAATATAATGATCCATGCTAGAATCGTGTAGGTCTAGTTCCTTTGGAAACTTGTACATATACGAAACTTGTTCATAATATATCTACAACATCTACCACTAATTTCTTCATGACTAACACCCTTCATATAAAAATCTTACTTAATAACTTTTTTCATAACCTATAGAAAAAGAAAGAAAATATAGGGTGAGCTCATATGCTCAGTAAGGGTAAAAAAGGGAGATATAAATGATCACTTAAACATAACATGAGTATAATGCTATAAGAACATGATAAAAACATTTAAAAAAAATACCCTACATATCCTAGATCATAATCTTTAGTCATGGTATAAATTTGGGTAGTTCATAAGAAATGAATCATAAAATAATCAAATAACATAATCTATGAGAGAATAATATTTACATAATACATTGATTTTTGGAATACACATAAGCATAGAAAATCTTATGTCAAGGATATCCATAAAGACATTCATAACTTGTTAGATTTGGGACAAACACCTATGTAACTACTAGGGTTTTGGATAACATCACATGAAACCACTTTTAGGTTTGATATAACCTCTCATGTATTCTCTTTCCGGATTGGGATAACCTCTCATGTGTCCAATTTTTTTAGGGATTGGGATAACCTCATGTGTACCCTTTGAGATCATAGAACATTAATCTTTACCTAATGAATTGAAGGATATATAATTTTAGGCACACCCAGAATGAAAATAATAGATATGTGTGCTACAAGATCATAAAAAATTCATCATTACATACCTTATAGAAAGAAAATGTGTTTTAGAAACATTTCATCATAGAATAACTTGTAGAAAATAAATGGGTTTCATAAGTATAAGTCATAGAAAATAAATGGGTTTTATAAATAACTTATCATTGTAGTCATAAACCATCTAAATAAATAATAGGGATGGTATCGTTGGATCTTATCCTTAGTATATCATAAGTATAATCAATGGTTTTTTTCATTGATGAATATAAATTTCATTAAAATGTAATTAAAAACATTCTTGAGAAAAATACCCATTCCACTTTGAAAATCACTTTTAAAAATATAAAAACTACCCAAATATTAAAGAATACATTTTATTTTAAAATAAAATTATAAATTTGTAAAGGAAACTTTAAATTATTAGGTGGTCATGATAGCGGGAAGTACTATTCATGTCGTATATTCTAAAATAAATACTTCTTTCACATTTTTGGAAAAAGTCAAAAGTACCTCATTCAGAAAATAAAAAGAAGTTTCCTTTTAAACCATTTTTAAAAACAATCAAACACAGCTAAAAACATATTTAAAAAATAATTGGATAATAGTAAAAACATTCTTTAAATAATTTTTAGAAACACATATATATTTAAGAAAAAGGTTTTTTGACCGAAGAGAGAAATACAATCAGTTTTCCTTAAAAACATTCTTTTGGTATATTGTGCACATAAAGAGAGAAAAATGAAAAGAAAACATTTAATTTATAGAAATAACAAAAATATAATAAAATACATGAGTTTCTAGATAGGTAAATCATAATATTTCATTATCTTAAACTTAATCATAAATAATCCTAATAAACAATGAGATTGTAACATAAACCCTTACCACTTTGGTAACTTTTGAATCATAAGACTCAAAAAGAAATAACATTAGATGAATATATAAATACCCATAATTTTAATGATAATAATAATAAAGTACATTCATGTGAAGTATATACACTACACAAAGGAAACAAGTTGTAAATATGGAATGTGTCTCACATAAGTAAAAGTGAGACGAAAATCTCTTACCTCAAGTCTTGAATTTATTTGTACATGTTCAAAAACTCTGTATATTAAATTTAGGTTTATTATACATATATTAAAAAACCATAACCATATATATCATATCATATATGATTTACTTATAACCTTTTACCACCAGTTCATTAAAAATTCTTTATTAAAATCATTATTTCGGGTGAAAACTACTTCATTTTTCATGTATGCTCTGGTTTAATATTTTTGGTCCTTATACTTTGATTATGGTTTCATTATATAAATAATTTTAATAATTAAATTAATATCGTATATATTCATTATATACATATCTAGAGTCATTCATAAAAGTTAGATATGGAAAAATGAATTACAACATTCATGGAGATGGTGGGTCGTATGTACGCATGAACATTATTTTCATTTTTCAAAGGATAGAACGAAATAAAAGTAAATAATAATTAAAATTTATATAATTATAATTATATCAAATATATAATATATATTTATTAAATCTATCCTTATTACCATCCATGTCAAAATAAAATGAAAAACATATCACATCACTTCATAGAGGCGGTAGTCCACATGTACACACGTGCAACATTATTATTTTACAACAAGTTGGAAGTTATGATGGTATATGTGATATTATAATTTCAAAAATAAATATAAAATATATACATAAAATCCATAATTATATCCAACCATGTGATGCGCTTATGGAAAAAACTTACATCAGTTCGTGAGGCAGTAGTCTGCCATAAACATGATCGATGGTTTCATTTCCCATTTTATGGAAGAGGAGATGGATATAGGTTATTAAATTAACATAATAAAATATCAATATTTGTTAGATACTGTTTTTATTATTTCATTATATTTTAATAACATTTTAAGGAGGTGGAAGAATAAATAAAACAAAAATACTCGGTTAATAATGATACCTATTCTTAATAAAAACTATTTAGGTTTTCACCAAAATCCATCCTAGGTGGGTGTTATAATTTTAAAAAAATTCCTATATAAAATGGTGTAGGTATTTAAGGAATAGTTTTGTGTAGGTATTGGCCAATAAAAAAGGATTTTTAATTGTGAAGGGGACATGATTCATTCTCATATTATGATGAGGATAATGAAAGTGATAAAGAAACAATTAATGGGTATATGAAGTTAATGTATTTTTTGTCCAAAACATAAGAAGAGGTAAGATAAAATAAAAAATTATGACTCCTATTTAATTATTTAATTATGGAAGCATTGAGAAAATTTTCTATTGACTGCCCCAAAAAAAATGCTGAGGAAAACAGTGATAATGAGGAATATGATTTTTCTAAATGAAAATCTAATAGATCTAAAAGGGATAATTATGACAATAAGAAGAATCTATCAATAAAGTATAGAATAAAATTGATTAGAAATAAAAAAAGTTAATACTCATCAATATCTATAGATTCATATGATAAAGGAATCCCTTAAAATCACATAACCTTAATTGCTAATGTTAAAAGATGGAAAGACATTTCAAGAAATAAAGAAGAGGAAGAAGGATATGGTAATACTAAATACATGTTAAGAGATGAATTGGTTGCCTTGAGAAAAATTCCAAGATTAATAATATAGTAAAACTACTATAGAAAGAGAAAATAAGTAAGGATGTGAAGGATAATGACCTCATAGAAGAGGTCTACATTTTTAAGATGAGAATTATGAAATAAGATAAGATGTTGGAAGATCCCAACAAAAAATTGGTTGTTAAGGAATAATAACTTAATGAGGCATAATATTGGTGTATTAAAGTTGAAATCACCTTTAAGACCATTAGATGTTACTATGAGAAAGTATGGTAGATTCAGGATAAATTATCTAAGGCTTTTAAGAAATCCATCCCCAAGAGAAAGGTATAAACTCTTTCTAAATGATCAAGTGATATTGGATCTATTTACTTTGATCGTATAGACTCTTAAAAAAACCTAGAGATGTTTGATATGAGTGAAATTGTTAAAAATTTCCTCCTATAATAAGGAGAGGTGAATATGAGGTAGAAAAAAATAGACCCCATGAAAATGTTAAAACATAGGATAGAAGATGCTTGGATAATAAGAAAATTTCTATAAACATACTCATCAATATATAGAAATATCAATTTTAAAGGGATATTTCTGGTGCTATGAAGTTTTTGGAAACAAAGCCTATGATTTCTTGTATAATATTTAATTTAAAAAAACTAGATTGAATCAAGGGGGATCAAATATAATAATAAAAGGATAAATTCTATTAGAAGAATAAATACTCTTAGAAGGAAAGATTTTGAAGATGGAAAAAAGTACTGGATAAATCTCACTATCTACATAAGTTAAGAAAAACCAAAGAGAAAGAGGATAACTGAACAATATCATGAGTGGTGTTATTTTCTAAATAATAAGGTAAAGAAAGAAAATTTAAATTCCTATTCTAAAAAAGGAAAGATAAATAAAAAAATAGGTTCTATGTAGGAAGAATGAACAAGCTTGGTAGGGTTCAAAAGATGGTTTGTTAGTGCTTCTAGCTCATGACAGAATGATGAAAAATAAAATATAAATATATAATAAATAATTTTTATTCATTTCTCACAAAAATAAGGATTATCTACATAAGGTGATTATTGAGAATAAATAGAACACCATGGAGCCTTTGAATACCCATGATTTAAAATTCAAAGGAGAAGGTGTGAAGAGCTCATCAAGAGTTAAAACTAAAAAACATGGAAGAAAATTATTGATAGGGAACTTCAAACCATGTTAATATAATTAAGCAAGAATAAATACACCTATTTATTCCCTTTTATATGTGTTTGAACTAACAGATAAGTAATTTAAGTAATTTATGCAAAGGGGAAGCTGAATGATTTTTGTCATACCAGGAAGCAAAAAACAGTTTCTCTTCATAGTGTGTTCTAACTTCCATAAGGAAGATGAAATAAGTGCATCCCTTAAGGTGGAGAAAAGTATGAAGAGAGTTATCAAAAAGACCAAACTTCATAGAATCTGGAATTCTAGAAATCCTGACAAAACTTAAAGGTTTGGGTATTCCAATCACAATTTTCATCCTTTTTTTATAGTGAAAAATGTACTTACAAAGGGGAAGTGATGGCTAACGTGTTTGAAAACAAAAAGGGCGAGTAAATTGTCTTTAAATAGAAAATTACTAATTAATTTTTTAAGTTTAATGGAAGGTATGTATTTCATGATAAATCTATTTAACATTCCTTATATTGAGATATTTGGAAGAGGTATCACATACTGAATTTTTAATAGATAGTCTTAATGTATTGGGGAATTATATCTTGTTTTATACATTAGGTTCATCCACATAGACTTAAAGTGGAATAGATAAAGGCTCTTGGATAAGTTTTGTGTGATCACATCTTTATCTCACAAGTGAATTAGGATGGAATTCATATTTTAAGAGGGATTATAAGTTTTTATGGAAAACCCTTTTCTCAAAAATAATAATGATAAATGAGCAAGGTATACCCCTATACGACATTTAAATTTATTGAAAATGGGGGGGGGGAAGTTAGATAAAACATATTGATATAGAATATTGATGATATTTCCGACAAATAAAAATGGAGAGAATGAAGTTCCCATAAATTAATCTTGTATTTTTGTTAATAAGTGATAATATTATGAGAATGAAGCTAAAAATATGTGTGTGGTGTTTGAGAGGATGATGAAGGAGATGTTTCTATTTTAACTTACAAAGGAAGTTCTTGGGAGGTTGATGAAGGATCTACTACCAAGGAAACATAAAGGAGATGTGTATTTTTATCGAAAATATATATCCAAGTATCCTTTACATTTATGATGATTTATTGAGATAATACTCATGTTCAATAAAAGAATTAATTATATAGAAGTGTCTTCAATAACAGGGACGAGTTATTGGAAGCTATTAGCCTAAGGGGATATTGAATATTCAATGTTAAGTTGGAAGAGAATATGAAGGAACCATCCATGGAGAACCATGCATGATAATTGATACATCAAGTGAATCCACTTCTTTGTATGATGTTTAGATCAAGTTTTATGTTTTTTGAGAATGACAGAGTTTAATTCGAATTGCCTCAAAGTTATATGAGTGAAGTATGAGATATACAGACTTATGATTATTTTTCACTAACTATTTCCAACATATGTGTCATTTTGGCACTAGTGTATGTGTGAATAAGGATCAATGTATGTGTAATTTCTAGTGAGTGTATATGTGATTATACACCAGTGCATAGTAATATTAGAGTAACAATATAAATTTAGAAAAGTCATAACCAACATAAGTGTGATTATATTAAATTTAGGTGTCATAAAACTAATCATACATGTGAAATGAGACCTGTATATGTGTGACCCTCAGTAGACTTAAATAATAAAGCAAAGACATTTTAGTGTCGGTGTGTTTCATACTGAATATAATTATGTTCTTATTGAGTGAAAGTGTCATAGAGTTGAGCGTATATGTGATCAGGGCTATATAAATGTGATCTAGAAAACCATTAATCTATGTGAAGGTAATTCAGTACCTATATAAAGGTAATATAAGAATTACATTACCTATATAGAGGTCATTGAGACCATAGTAAAGGTAATCCAAAAGATACTTAAAGGTAAAAATGGGGACCAAAACCTATGTAAAGGTATATTTATAATATATAATTTATATTTTGAGTAAATAAATAGAGTAAAATCATATAATTATCTCAGATGTTTTTCATGTATTAAAAATATCATGATCAAGAATGTTACATGATCTAAGCCAAAATCCAAGGATAACCAGCTGATGAAAGTTCTTGGTGCTGAAATGAGTCTTCCATACTGTAAATGGAGTTTCCACATCAAAATACATGAAAAAATTTATGTGCATATTTGTTTCAAATAGATTTAAATGTTACATATTTTTTAAAGGATGGATAAGTTTTAAATGGAAAAAATCTTTGTAATCAAAAGATGAATTGATCCATGATTTGAGTTGAGAAGATAAGACACATTTTGTAACTATTTTAAATTGGTGTGAAGACTAAGGAAGTTGGAATGTCTCAAAATATAATATTATGGTAGATCAATTGGATTTATAATATCCCTATAATCTATCAACTTTCATGGGATTAGTGATATTGATATTTTGAGAATATT
Source organism: Viscum album (assembly GCA_963277665.1). Classification (NCBI taxonomy): domain Eukaryota; kingdom Viridiplantae; phylum Streptophyta; class Magnoliopsida; order Santalales; family Viscaceae; genus Viscum; species Viscum album. The sequence continues at coordinate 1,100,838,050 of OY728134.1, read as the reverse complement.
TTATTAACTAAAAAGATATCAAGTTTGGAAATGGTAGATCACTTACTACCAAAAATAGATGGAGTTTCCATTATTCTAAATGGGAATAATATCGATGAATTATTATGTGAATAAATAATTATTGGATATGAGAAATGATATTAATATAGAGAGATACTAAAACTATATAACCAAGGAGAAGTCATGTTGTATGTCAAAAGAGAGAACTCGATGCATCCAAGAGAGCCTGTGTATCAAAGGAATACAGAATAAGTGAGAAGAGTAGAGGAACCATTATGATTAATTATCACATTGATAGTGATAAATCCCAATTAGTAAAAATGGAGAATAGAATATGTTGACTGAAAGTAGAACAAGGCTGATATACACTACATTAGGAGACAATGTGATCAAAGAATCATTCAAGAAGGAGTTCAAGAGGACCCTTAAAGAATTTTTGGGAGACAATATAATGATCCTATTGTGAGGTGATAAGAATATTTTTGGGATAATGATTCATATAGAGGGATGCATGAAACACCCTATAAATTTAAAGGATTAAAATACTAAATGTTACTACTACTGTTAAAAAGGCGTACCTTTCTTTTTGAGATCCTACCTGATAAGAAATCCATAGTTAAGTGAGATTATAGTGGAGTAATGTAAAGGTGGGAGACCTCTTGGGAAGTTTACCAAGGTGTGTGTGATTTAGGATAAAGCACACTGAAAGAATAAGTGTTGGCCTATGGGGATAGTCATTAAGTCTGATTATCTATTTATGAACATGGGTGGGCCCCCATGGAGGAAAAACACATGCATGTGGGGAAAATGGCAGTGTCTTATAGGATAGGAACTGATGACTATATTATAAAGTCACAAGACTATGTTTTTAGTGGGCCCTAGTTATTATAGTATTATCAGTGAAATAACCATCTAGAAGTGTGGTGTAACTACCTGGGTTAATATGTATGGTCCACAATCAAGAAGTTTTGCTCTAAATGGGGGCGGGGGATGTAACACCCTAGAAATTTAAAGAGTTAAAATATTAAATGTTACTACCCATGTTAAAAAGGTTCACCTTTATTTTTAAGATCCTACCTGATTATAACTCTATAGTTAAGCGATCTTTTTCTAGAGTATTGTTAGGATGGGTGACCTCTTGGGAAGTTTCCTAGAGTGTGTGTGAGTGAGGATAAAGATCACTGAAAGAATATATTTTGTATTGTGGGGATATTCATTTAGTCTGATGATCTATTAGAGCACAAGGGTGGGGCCTATGGAGGGGAAAACATGTGTCTATGTGGTGACTAGTGGCACATGGAGGTCTAGGAACTAACAAATATATTAAAAAGGATGGGTTCCTATGTTGCTAGTGGGCCTCAGTTACTATAATTACCATATAAAGAACCCATTATAAGGTGACTAATATGATCAATTAAAGACAAGAAATTTCAGTATATTATCTATTAGGTATTATGGGAGACTGATCTTCAATATTTTTGGGATATAGATTGTACATTGTAATCAAGTGATTCATAATGGAGAAATCGGGTCTCATAGCACAAACTAAACCTTGTAAGAAATAGGCATTCAAAAATAAACCTTGTAAACCTTCTTGTCTTGTTCTTGTTTCATTCTATATTTTCATATAATGCTAAGAGGTAAAAATAAGAGTATATCGAAGCTTCAACTGGCTGTGGAGGTTTAACAATGAAGGCATATTCATAAAATTTAAAGGGATCACTGATTCACCTCACCCCTTCTTAGTGATTTCAAATACCTAGGGACTTCAATCTTTTATGTGAGTTTTTAACATGTTTACATGTGAATTTAATATCTTATTTATATTATGTTTAAATATTCTCATTAAGTCTAATAACTTATATATGAACTATTTTATTACACATCAAATATTATTTTCTTACGTATTGATAAGAATTTATTAAATATAAAATTTATTTTCTTATGTATCAATTATAATTTCTTACGTATCAAATATAACATCTTATGTATTGAAATTTCATAAATTATAACTTAAGAATTTTTAATTGAGTAAAAAAAATATTATGAATTACAAATTTTATAAAGTATGAGATGAACCTTACAAATTTTATATATCAAATATTACATTTTGGAATTATCTGAAATATTTCTAAGTATTGAATCTATTTTTTTGAATCTTATAATTTTTTTTTAAAATTTTAATTTTATCATTATTTATTATTTATTTACTATAATTACAGATATTTTCATGTTGTATATTTTTAATATTAGTTTCTATTTTTATAGAGATACAGAAACTATATTTAAGGATATTTGTTTCATATTACATGTGAATTAAATAAGGAAATAAATTATCAAACATTTAAAGAATTTTAATGAATATATTTTATAGCTATGAATTAGTTCATTATCATTTCATGGAGAATACTATGAATTAGGTTTTTGGAATGAAAGAAACAACGACAAGAAATATTTTAAGATGATAAAGATAGATAAATCTATTTAAATGGATATGGATAGAACCAAAATAGATATAAAATTGAACAAAAATACTTACTTTGATCATTACTTATATGATATTTTTGGATGAAAAATATCATGGTTCACTTTATAGTTCAAGTAATCAAAATCTAATATGATGCGCTAATCCTCAACTATTTAGCTCTGGTTTTATTGTGTTGTAATTTTTTATCTTTTTTTATGTATGTTTTGTGTTGGTTTATGATTTTCATTCAAATGTAGGAACTTGTTTGATTGTAAAACCATTAAAAGGTATGAGTGTGTTTGTTATACCTCCAATAGAAAAGGTACATGTCTTATTGGGTTGTGAATCCTCATGTAAAGTCAAAAGTGTTGTGTGGTTGTGTTTCCACTAAAATAGGTATATTGTAATGAGTTGTGACTCTCATAAAAAAGTTAGGTATTATAGTGTGTTTTATTTCTCTTGAGGATAGAGATTAGTAAATAGTAGATCTGAGATCCTTTTTATCCAAACTACTATAAAAATTTATTTTTTTCTTTATTTATTTCCAGCCACAATTGAATTTGGATTTTTAGTTTAACTTTGATTGATATTATTTTAAATTTTAAACTGGTCAATTCACCCCCCATATTGAATTTCTTTTTTATCTCAACCTAGGTAAACAAGTGGTATCAAAACTTTGTCTATAGTAGATATAACTTTGTTACTAACAATATACTAGACTTAATCCTCTAAGGGTAAGATAAAATTTGTTGATATGGTAGGTTTAAAATCTAATGATGGCTAGATTCATTATAGACCACCCTAATTCAATGGAAACAACTAAAGATACTGAAAATAATAAATGGACGATTAAATCAATCACCTATGCATTGAACACTATATGACCATGGTAAAACCTTACAAACTACCTGAGTCTGGCCCATATTCCTTGACTGGTAATGATTCAGTAAAGTATGTATTGAATTATATGGTTATGAATATTTTATATATTATATCAGTAAAAGCATGTTTAGTTATATACCTATATGAAGATATTCTCATGACATTATGGAACAACAAAGCTAAAGAGAACCAAACATGGAATACTACAAGTCAAATATCAATACTTCAAGATGGGGGAAGAATAATCCGTTAACTAGATGTTCCATAGGTTTTAGAGTATTGTAAATAGAATGAGTTCTCTTAGTAAATCCTTGGACAATATAATTCCTTTTGAAAGAGTTTTAACATCCCTACCAAATAAATGTAATGTAAAGAATTTTTCCATTTATGAAAACAAAAACTTCAAATAATACACACTTGATGAAATCGATGTCTCATTTCTATAATATAAATAGAAACTCAAGAAAATCATTGGTGAGGAGACTTTAAATAATAAGAGTATATATTTTAAAATAAATATAGATGTTATTTATTACTCTTATGATTTTTAAATATAGGTAAGTGAGAAAGATGAAGTTACTGAGTTAATGAAAGGAGTCTATAAATATTATAAAATAAAAAGGACACTCAATAATATTTAGAAAGGATTATCCTAGATATAAACATAAAGGGAACAAGAAAGGTAATTCTATCTCTAGTAATGCTTTAGAACTAACTTGCTATAAATATAGAAAAAGGGTATATCAAGACCTACTTTCTTAGATTGAATCATGAATGAAAAGACAAAAAGTATAGGAAAATGAGAAAAGATCTTTACCAGATGGATGAGTCCATAGTGATGACTCATATTCAAGTGAAGAATTTTTTTATAGAAAAGGTTACAAATAAACTATTCTTGATGGCTTCATTAAATTAGGTTAGTGATGATTTTGGTTTTTATTCTGATTATGATTCTAATATTATTCTAATTTTGAAATCATAGTATTTCTGAACTGGATAAAAATATTAATAAAATCCAAAGAGATATCATAAGAATTTATGAATTATATAAAGAACCTAAAATTAATAAAAAGAATATTATTGAGGATAAAAAATTCATTGTTAAGAAAACGAGAACCTCAAGAATACAACCTCATGTACTAATGATATGGTATGTGAATACTTAGATATTATTCAAAATTATAATGAAAAAATAAAAATAGGAAATTATAAGTTTAAAATAAAATATTAGTAATTTTGTTAAGGGTAAATAAATTTACGATAAAACTAATTTTATCAAAAAATTAATATAAATAAGAGTGGTTTTGGATATGATATATGACTACCTCAAATGTATAAAAATTTTATTTGTGAAAATTTCTAAAGGAAGCATCTCTACTGTTAAATGTATTAAGTATAGAATGCATGGTAATTATGCTAGTGAATTATCTCTCAAATTTTCATATTCTTTGGGAACAAATAAATCATTTATCTTATATATTACCTATTAATTCATATTTTAAATCTATTTAGATTTCCAAAAATTATTTTACTAACCCCATTGGACACAAAGTTTCATTGGTACCAAAACTGTCTTCTAACTAATTTTTAGGGGAAATGCCTTAAACGTATCTATAAGGACATTTTTATATGGAAATTGGATACTCTTGGCACGCGAATAAAGATACATAAAGTTTTATATCATATAATAGATGTGATAAAGGCACTTTTATATTTGGAGACAACTTAAAAGGAAAATTTAAAGGTTTTAATGAAGTTGGTATTTTAACTCTATGATTATTTATAAAGTTTTATATGTTGAAGAGTTAAAGAATAAATTGATTAATATCTCTCAATTATGTGATGATGTCATGTTGGTGAAATTTTAAAATCATAAATGCCTCATTTTTTAAGACGATGTTATGTTATTTTATGATAATCAAAAGGATAATATTTATTCTATTGATCTTCTTACACTAACATATCAAAATGTGAAGTGTCTTAATACTATAAAACATATGATATTTTATATCATATGAATATTGGTCATTTAAACTTTCATTTACTTTAAAAAATATCGAAGAATCTACAAATTCTATAGTTTTATAAATTTAAAGTGAATAGAAATCACATATGTGGTTCATGGATGAAGGTAAAACAATGAAAAGAAAATTTTAGATCAATTAAAGATGTTAAAATTATAAGACCCCTTGAACCTGGTCATTTAGATTTATTTTCACCTCTTTAAACTAAAATATTAGGTTATAAGAAACATTCTTTTTGTTATTGTTGATGATTTTAATATATTCAGATGGATTTATTTTCTATATCATAAAAGTGATACTTTATCAAAGATTTTTAACTATTATAAATTAGTTCAAAGTGAGAAAAGTCACATGATTTTATCCATTCATAGTGATAGAGAAGAAGAATGATAGAATTTGGATTTATAAAAGTTATGTGAACAGAACAAATATTTTCATAAATTTTTATCCACTAGATCACCTTATTAGAATGTAGTAGTAGAAAATAAGAATATGACTATTCAATAAATGGATAGAACTATTTTGAATGAATTAAATTTAACTAATTATTTCTAGGTAGAATCTATGAATATTGTATGTTATGTTTATAATATAATTATTATTATAAATATTCTTAAAAATACCCCTTATAAATTATAGAATGGAAAGAAACCAAAAAATGGATATTTTAGGTTTTTTGGTTATAAAGTTTTTATCCTTAATATTGAGTATATTTTGGATAAATTTGATGCCAAATCAAATGAAGAACTATTTTTGGTTATTCAAATTAAGTAAATCTTATTAGGTTTATAATAAAAGGAATATAGTTTTCGAATAATCTATTCATCTAAAGTTTGATGAGAAAAGTTTAAAAGAGAAGAATTCTATAGATGACCATATTGAAGAATATTTTATAGAATTTAATTTTATAGAAGTTTTACCTATTAATTCAAATGTACCTAATGAATATGAGCTTCACACTTATAAAATAATTTATAAAACTCATAGAGATAACTGATCACATGGTTTTCATGGGCTGTAGGAAAACATAATTTAAATCTTATTAAAACTTGGAATGCAGTATAGGGCTGACCAAGGTCATTTCCCAATAAGTGTGTGTGGGTTAGATTCTCACCATTTTAATCAATTATTAATGTTTATTTTTTATTTTATTAATTTTAAAAGTGGATAATAAATGATGTTTGGGATTTTGATTTAATGGAAACATAGAATAAAGTTGAAGTGTAGGACAATATGGACTCAATAAAGGGAGATAACTCTGGATTCAGCATTGTGATACTTGTCACACATCCTTGAACCTTACGATTCTATTATCTTTGTATTCTAATCCGCTACACATAACCTTACTACTTAGATTGTGTGAATAGACATCATATAGCAACCCTACTTTTCTTATATTACTTTTACATCATTTTAATGATAAAAACATAAAATAATTACATAAAGAGGATAAAATGGTTTAGTGTATTGGGGAAACTAGGAAAAAACATAACTTTTACAGCATAAATATAAATATTTATTTAATTCCTTCTTCTCTAGCTTCTTATTGGCCCTTGAATTCTTCTTTGTACAAGTAGTCACCTGAGAATATACATAAAAAAAGGTGAGCTAAAAGCCTAGTAAGAGGATAGATAAGAATATGAAATAATATAAAATGTAGTTAGAATAATAATTCTCATAATAAAATAGTAATATGATCATAATAATGATAGGAAACATTAATAAACGGCTTGGAATGTGGCAATTCATAAAAATGAAACATCACATCTTAGTGGTCAACTACCACACATAGTTTTGAACAAAGCTAGCATTATGTTCACACATACTTCACTTTACTCATTAGGTTCTTCAAATTACCCAATGAATTTAAGATCTATATAATTATAAGAACACCCATCACATCATAACATTTACATTGCGCTATATAATTTTGGGCGCACCAATCACATCAGAACATTTACATTGCACTATATAATTCTAGGCGCACCCATTACATCACAACATTTACATTATCATGCATGAAACATAAAACATATATCAATATTGAACATATAGTAACCCATGTAAAGGAATGGGTTTAATTTCATAATCATACATTCAAAAACTTTGGGTTCCCAAATGAAAGAGGGAATATCATACTTGATACAAGAATCATCAACCTCGAGTGAGAAGTAAAAGGTGTGTTTTTGAAAGAAGAGTTATTTTAGAAAACATTATGTTTGAAATAAACTCCAATAGAAAGAATTTATATCCCAAAAAGGTAATATAATGATGAATAAATTATTTTTAAGAAATAACCATACTGAAAATGGAGTGAAAGAGGAAAAAACTGAAGAAAGAAAGTTGGGTTTGAGAATTTCCCTTACCTTGTATCCGAATTCTTTCTTCACTTTACTGTCCTATATAATGAAATTAGATTAATTAATTATAAATTAAATAACCTTTTATACATGAATATGGTTCATTATGGTTTCATTAAGTTCTTTTATGGTCCTTTTTATGAGTTCTAGAGTTTAAATTCATTGTCTGGAAGTGTTCTTTTTGTTAGTTTTCATGAACAGTTCACTTGTTTACATGAATGGAGGTTCATATAGAACATAGATAAACATACAGAATTGATATTAAATGTTATTAATGATATTATAGGATTTTAAGTGATATTTTAATGAACTATTTTATATACCATGTGGATAAATCATTAGTTAAAATTTAATGATGATCCTTTTAGGTTAATTTGGGCAGTTTTTGGATCACAACAAACATGTTTTATTTTATCATATGTATTATGTATAAAAGTTGTTTCCAAAACATAAAAGGTGTTAAAAAATAAATATTATAATATTTTTTCAAAAATTTAATGGTTTTATTGATATAATTAAATGATTTTAAGGAAAATGGAAATGCATTGCCCATGATGTTGGTAAATTAACACATCACAGGCAACAATTTCATTTTTATAAATAAAGAGAGAGATAGAGGTTGGAGTATAGTAAATAATCTTCCATTAACATGATATAATACTAGTATATCAATAATAATGTAATTATCATGACATTTTGATAAGATAAATTGAGGATAATAGAAGAAAATAAAATGAAATTTGAAAGGAATTTGAAAGAAAAGAGAGAGAAATTACTTCTTGAATATATCTTTTTTGAGAGCCTCTTTAGGGGTGGGGTTTTGGTCTTTTTATGAGAACAAGGGATGATGGACGTGGGGGAGGATCTTTGGAAGATATTTTAGCATAATTTGGAGTATACAGAAGGATTTATAGGTGTGAGTAAATGAGGTTGTGAGGGGTGGTATTTATAGTGGAGGAGAGAGGTGTTTCCTCAATATTACATTCATTAATTTATTATTTCTCCACAAGACAAGAAATATTGAGTATTATTATTATTTCTAAAAATAGTAATAAGTTCATGTGAGTTCTAAAAAATGTCCATTTACTTCATACATGACTCAATCATGATGTAGAAATTCATTTATTTAGCATATTTTGTAAATTATCAAATTTCACTATTCACAAAAAATTCAAGTATTTTAGAAAAATAAAAAAAATTCACCCTAACAATTTTTTTGGCATGTAGAATTCAAAAATGAACTCAATTTTATGAAAATATTTTTCTAAATAGGATTAATTTATTTTTTAATTAAAATCATAATTTACTTAAAAAATACAAATTTTTAAATTAAAAACTGCTTTTCTAACACTCTGAAAAAATAAGCAAGGTCCCATTAAATTTTCATATAATCATAAGAAATAAAAATACTTGTTTATGAATACATTTTATGAAAATAAGTTTTATTTTAAATTATTTAATTAGTCATTAAATATTCACTACTTACAAAAATACCAATAGTGTAATATAATTATATCATATTGTCACTTATAGGATGGATAAATTTTATTTATACTATCATTGGTAAGGTTCCTATTCACATGGATGATTTAATATTCATAAGGATCGTATTAATATTCATAATGGTAAAATTACTATTCATAATTTTATGTTACTATTCACTGAAAATTAAGTTTGTTCTATCAGACTCCAAACATCATATTAATCATAACAGTGTATGCCGAATTTTTGAAATTCAAAACACAGAAGTGGAAAATTTATGTTTCAAGGTTATATAGTAGTTCATTTAAGCTTGATGTGGCATTGTGTTTCATAATGTGATTTTATGTGATTATAACATTACTACAAGAATGGAGAAATTGAATTGATAAAATTTTGGGTCATTACATTCTTCCCCCCTTTTGAAATTTCATCCTCAAAATTTTATTTTACATAAACAAGTGAGGGTACTTATCCTTCATCGCATACTATGGTTCCCAAGTTGCGTCTTCATACATATGGTTCCTGCACAACACTTTGAAAAGGTGGGTTTTCTTGTTGCGTAGAACCTTATCTCTACAATCCATAATCTTTACTGGCTACTCCTCATAAGAGAGATCATCTTCCAGCTACACCATCTTTGAGTTCAGTACATGCGAGGGCTCTGGTATATACTTCCTCAGGAGTGATACTTGAAACACATCATGAACTTGAGCCATATTCAGTGGAAGTGCAAGCTGATATGCCACAACTCCTATACGGTCAAGGACCTCAAAGGGGTCAATGTACCTTGGGCTTAGCTTCCCTTTCTTTCCAAAACACATGACTCTCTTCCATGAATATATCCAAAGGAAGACTCTATCTTCAATGTCGAACTCCAAGTCCCTTCAACGGTTATCAGCATAGCTCTTTTTCTGACTTTGAACATCTTTGATATATTGTTGGATGACTGGAACCTTCTCTGTCATCTCTTGTGCAAGATCCGGTCCATGTAGCTTTCTTTCTCCAACTTCATCCCAACAGGTTGGAGTTCTACATCGTTTTACATATAGAGATTCATATGGAGCCATCGAAATAGTCTAGTGGAACCTATTGTTTTATGAGAACTCAACCAATGGTAGATGCTGATCCCATCCACCTTTTAATTCTAAAGAGCATGCTCTTATCATATCTTCAAGTGTCTAAATAGTCCTTTCATTTTGACCATCATTTTGTGGGTGATTGGCCATGCTGAAATTTAATTCAGTACTCAAAGCATGTTGGAGACTTATTCATAATTTTGATGTGAACCTTGGATCATGATTAGAGACAATAGAGAGTGGAACCTCATGTAATCTCAAAACTTCCTTCACATATATATTTTCAAGTTTTTCAAGAGAGAGATCTTCCCAAATAATGATGAAGTGGGCAGTCTTGGTGAGTCTGTCCACCACAACCCATATCACATTATTTCCTTTGGATGTATTCAAGAGACCCGTGGCAAAGTCCATTGTGACATTATCCCATTTTCAATTGGTTATAAGAAATGGTTGCATCATCCATTTGGACTTTTTTCACTTTTCTTTGAATTTATGACATATCAAGAACCTTAAGACATATTCCACAATCTCCTTCTTCATGTTATCCCACCAGAAGTGTTGTCGGATATCACGGTACATCTTGGTACTCCCTGGATGGATAGAGAAAGTTGAGCCATGTGCATTATAAAATATAGTATTCTTTATCTCAAGTGATGAAGGCACACAAAGCCATGTTGCAAACCAAATCACACCATCATCATCGATATGGAACTCTTAAAGCCTCCCTTCCTTTACTGCATTCACCTTATTTTGTAACTCTAGATCATCCCCTTGTTCCTCATTAATCTTCTTTTGGATAGAAAATTGGGAAATAATTTGGGAAAGGTAGGATGTATTTTCTACTATTATGATTTCCAAATCCATCCTTTTCATATCTATGAATATTGGGTCTTTCTCAATATGAATCATGGATAGAGTAGCAGGTTATTTTTTTCTTAGAGTATCATCTACCTTGTTTTCCTTTCCAAGATGATAGTGAATAGAACAATCATAGTATTTGATTAGCTCTAACCATATCATTTGATGCATATTAAGCTCTTTTTGTGTGAATATATAATTTATACTCTTGTGATCATTATATATGTCACACTTCTCACCATAGAGGTAGTGCCGTCAGATTTTCAAGGCAAAAATCACAGCTACTAGCTCTAGATCATGTTTCAGATAGTTATGATCATGAGTATTCAACAGTCGCGAGGAATAGGCTATCACATTATCCTTTTTCATGAGTACACCAACCAAGACTTTCTTCGAAGCATCAACGTATATCACAAAACTTTCTCCACTTTTCAGTAATGTGAGTACAAGTGTTGTAATTATCCTTCTATTTAGCTCCTTGAATATTTCCTCACATTCTTCTTTCTATAAATACTTTAACCCTTTCCTTGTTACGTAGTTAGTGGGCTTTACAATCATGAAAATTTTCTCAAAAAACATTGGTAGTACCCATCTAATCCAAGAAAACTACAGAGTTATGTGACTCTAGAGGGTATGGTCCATTCCTCAATCACCTTTGTTTTTGAATAGTGTATAAAAATTCCCTCACTTGTGATCACATGTACCGAGGACGTGACTTGATTCATCCAAAATTCACACTTTCTGAACTTAGCGTACAAATTATCCTTTCTCAATATCTCCAACACAAGTGTTATATGTTCTTCATGTTCCTCCTTGATCTTAGAGTATATGAGAATATCATCAATAAACACTGCCAAAAGTTTTTCAAGGTAATTTCTAATGACTCTAATAATAAAATCTATGAAGATTTCAAGGGAATTAGTAAGTCTGAAGGGAATGAACCGAAACTCATAGTGCCCATACCTTGTATGAAAGGAAGACTTATGAATATATTCATTTTTCACCTTTAGCTGATGATATCCAGAATGAAGATCCGCCTTTGAGAAGTACTGAGGTCCTCTTAATTGATCAAACAAGTATTAAATCCTTGGAAAAAGATACTTGTTATTTATGGTGATCTTGTTGTGTTCCCAATAATCGATACACAGCTGCATTGTTCTATCATTCTTCTTTACAAAGAGCACTGGCACACCCAAAGGTGATGCACTAGGGCATATGAAACCTTTGTCCAAATTCTCTTGTAGCTACTTCTTTAACTCCTCCAGTTCGATAAGAGCCATCATATAGGTACACTTTGAGATAAGAGTAGATCTAGGTGTGAGTTCTATGGAGAACCCTACCTCACAATTTGGGGGAAGTTTGGGTAACTCTTTGGGTAATACATCACTGTATTCCCTCATAATGGTAATTTCCTCTAGGTTGACACTTTCCTTTGACTCAACCATTTCAGAATGGTATGAATCTTCATATGGAATCAACACCCACACTGTTGAAGGATTTTTAGAAGGAGATTCATGATACTTCTTGCATTTTTAGAGAAGCATGGGATGGTTCAGAATATGAAAATATATTTTCTTTTCCCAATAATTTATTTGTACTCTATATAATGAGATCCAATCTATTCCCATTATAGTGTCGAATTCCACCAAAGGAAGTATCACAAGATTTGTTGGAATAATCTTCCCACATACGCCAACATGAGAAGAGTCCAAAACTTGGGTTGCATTGATTGCACCACTTGGTATTTTTATAAATATATCTACTTCAAGGTTTTTGGGATTTGATTCAATAGTTCTAGAAAACTTATGAGATATAAAGGAATGCGTAGAACTAGAATCAAATAAGACTTTTTTCATTCTTGATTGAATATGAAGTGTACCTTGTATGACTTCATTTTATTTCTAAACTTCTACATTTGTGATGGTATAATCCTTCCCTTTCTCCTTTGGATTTGGTGCCTGATGACGCTGATTACCCTCGAGGGCTTGAGGTTATTGACTTGCATAGTGAACTTGTTGCCTAAAGTTGTAGCATTGGACTATGGATGGTTCTCTCCTTTACTCCACCACATTATCATACCTTCTCATGTATTTTTGATAATCTTAAGCTTGGTGGCATTATATCCCACACTTGAATAATTTCCCTATACCTTTAAGGAAATTACAATGATGCTTCTTCCCACATTTTTGAAATTTGGGTGGTTGATTTTTATTTACACATTTCTCATTAGATCCTCCGGCATGAAACTCCATATTTAGTTTCTTATCACCATATCCTTGGGACCATTCTCTATTCTCCATCTCCACTTTGATAGCACATCGAATGACTTCTTCATAACTCCCAAATTCTTGAATTTCAAGAGCCTTTCGAAGGTGTGGTTTTAATCCACTAAAGAATCTATCAATTTTGCTATCATTTTTTATAACAAATCACGAAGAATACCTTTCAAGCCTTTTGAAATTAACTTCATAGAACATGAAAGATTCTACATCATTTTTCTTTAGATATAGGAATTTTATCTCCATCTTCACATAAAGAGATCATTGGAAATAATTGTAAGAAACACTATCTTAAATTCTTACCACTCCATCTATTCAATTTCGTCTCTCGGCTTGGTGTTATTAATCAAATCCCACCATTGTTTGACCTCTCCATAGAGACGATAAACAACCAGAGTCACCTTCTTCATCTTAGAATATTGAAGCACATAAAATATCTTCTCCAATAAGTTAACCCACTTTTCCACAACTAGCGGATCAGAAGATCCACTAAACGATGGTGGTCATTACCGAATAAAACACTCGATGTCTAGTTTCTCCCTCTTAGGTGAAGGAGGAAATTACACATTATTCAGGTTATTATTCATAACCCGATACAACTAAGTAAGCATCTCCATGAAGTTTTGAACTCCACCTCCAAAAGCATTGGGGATGTCGTTCGGGAAATCACTACAATGTCCCTCACATGGGTTGTTGGCCTGGTTTCTCCTGGTTCCCACCATTTTCTAAAATAGAAAAGGTAAAAAGAAAACACAAGTCAACACATCATGAATAAATAATTTATTCCTTTTTGAAATTAACTCTAAAATAATATCTTATGGGATCCCTATGTTTAGAAAAGATTCTTGTGTTCTTACATATACTTAGTCTCATACCATGGTTTTCTCTAAGGTTCTCTAATACTAATTTCCAAATTAACTAAATTGTGCCTCTGATACCAACTATAGCGACCCTGCTTTTCTTACACTACTTTTACATCATTTTAATGATAAAAAACATAAAATAATTACACAAAGAGGATTAAAAGGTTTAGTGTCTTGGGAAAACTAGGACCAGACATAACTTTTAAAAAATAAACATATAAATTTATTTAATTATTTCTTCTCTATCTTCTTATTGGACCTTGAAATCTCTTTTGTACAAGCAGTCACCTAAGGATATATATCAAAAAAAGGTGATCTAAAAGCCCAGTTAGAAGATATATAAGAACATGAAACAATATAACATGGGGTTAGAATAATCATTATCATCATAAAATAGGAATAGGATCATAATCATGAGAGTAAAAATTTATAAAAAACTTATAATTTTTCAATTCGTAAAAATGAAACATCATGTCTTAGAGGTTAACTACCACACATAGTTGTGAACAAATCTAACATCATGTTCACACATACTTCACTTTACTCATGAGGTTCTTCACATTACCCAATGAATTGGAGTGCTATATAATTCTGAGAACACCTGTCACATCATAACATTTACATTGTGCTATATAATTTTGGGCACAACCATCACATCATAACATTTACATTGTGCTATATAATTCCAGGCACACCCATCACATCACAACATTTACATTATCATGCATGACACATAGAATATATATAAATATTGAACATATATTAACCCATGGAAAGGAATGGATTTCATTTCATAAGCATAAATTCAAAAACATTGGGTTCCCAAATGAAATAGGGGATATCATACTTGATACAAGAATCATCAACCTTGAGTGAGAAGTAAAAGATGTGTTTTTGAAAGAAGAGTTCTTTTGGAAAACATTATGTTTGACTTAAAATATAGTGGAAAGAATGAATATCCAATAAAATGTAATATAATGATGAAGAAATTATTTTTAAGGAATAAACATACTGAAAATGGAGTGAAAGAGGGAAAATCCAAAGAAAGAAAGTTGGGTTTGAGAATTCCCCTTACCTTGTATTTGAACACTTTATTCAATTTAGTGTCCTATATAATGACACTAGATTAATTAATTATCAATTAAAGAACCTTTTATACATGAATATGGTTCATTATGGTTTCATTAAGTTCTTTTATGGGCCTTTGTATGAGTTATAGAGTTTAAATTCATTGTTTGGGAGTGTTCTTTTTCTTAGTTTTCATGAACGGTTCACTTGTTTACATGAATGGAAGTTCATGTAGAACATGGATAAAAATATAGAATTTATATTAAATTTTATTAATGATATTACAGGATTTTAAATGATCATATATAGAACTATGTTATATATAATGTGGATGAATCATTAGTTAAAATTTATTGATGATCGTTTTAGGTTAATTTGGGCTGTTTTTGGATCACAACGAACATATTTTGTTTTATCATTTAGTATTATGTATAAAAGTTGTTTCTAGAACATAAAATAGGTTAAAAAATATATATTACAATATATTTTCACCATTTAATAGTTTTATTGATATCCTTCAAGGATTTTAAGGAAAATTGAAATGCATCGCCCATGATGTAGGTAAATTAACACATCATGGGAGACGATTTCATTTTTATAAACAAAGAGAGAGAGGGAGGAGTATGATGAATAATAATCCCTTAAAATGATATCATACCAGTATATAAATCATAATGGAGTTATCATGACATTTGGATAAGATAATTTGAGGATAATAGAAGAAAAGAAATGAACTTTGAAAAAAATTTGAAAGAAAAGAGAGAGAGAAATTACCTCTTGAATATATCTTCTTTGAGAGCCTCTTTAGGGGAATGTTTTTGGTCTTTTTATGAGAAAAATGGATTATATATCTGTGGGAGGATATTGGGAAGATATTTGATCCGAATTTGGAGTAGGAATAAGGCTTTAGAGGTGTGAGAAAACGAAGTTGTGGGGGTGGTATTTATAGTAGAGGGGAGAGGGGTTTTCTCAATATTACATTCATTAATTTATTATTTCTCCAAAAAACAAGAAATAGTGAGTATTATTGTGACTAGAAATGGTAATAAGTGCATGTGAGTTTGAACCAATGGCCATTTAAATAATCCATGACTCAAGCATGATGTATAAATTCATTTATTTACCATATTTTGAAAATTTTTGAATTTCATTATCCACCAAAAAATCAATTATTTTAGAAAAATACCAAAAAATTCAACCAAACCATTTTTCAATGTTTATAATTCAAAAATGAACTCCATTTTATGAAGATAATTTTCTAAATATGATTAATTTAGTTTTTTATTTAAAAACTTAATTTACTTGAAAAATACAAATTTTTAAATTAAAAAATGCTTTTAAACACTTTGAAAAATTAATTAAGGTCTCATAAAATTATCATATAATTTTAATACATCAAAATTATTGTTTGTTAATAGATTTTATGAAAAATACACTTTATTTTAAATTATTTAATTAATCATTAAATATTCACAACTTACAAAAATACCATCACTATAATATAATTATATCATATTGTCACTTATAGGATGGATAAATTTTATTTATACTATCATTGGTAATATTTCTATTCACTTGGATGATTTAATTTTCATAAGGGTAATATTACTATTCATAAGGGTATGTTACTATTCACAAAAAATTAAGTCTGTCCTATCAAACTCCAAACA
This sequence comes from Viscum album, assembly GCA_963277665.1. Classification (NCBI taxonomy): domain Eukaryota; kingdom Viridiplantae; phylum Streptophyta; class Magnoliopsida; order Santalales; family Viscaceae; genus Viscum; species Viscum album. Next base: position 1,100,821,021 of record OY728134.1, on the reverse strand, counting down.
TCTTACTAATCACAATCGTGTATGTCAGATTTTTGAAATTCAAAACACAGAAGTGGAAAATTTATGTTTAAAGGTCATATAGAAGTTCATTTAAGCATGATGTGGCATTATGTTTCCTAATGTGATTTTAAGTGATCATGGCATTACTATAAGAAGGGAGAAATTTCATTGATAAAAGTTTGGGTCATTACACATCACACTAAAGGAAAATGTCCTAATGGATCACCTCATTACTCTCTCAAATGGGTCAAAATTGTGATCCCATCCTCCATTTAGATCACTTATCCCATTTTAAAACATTGATCTGAATAGTGGGAGAGGAAATAGTGTTCTGTAGTATGAAAGAAAATCACAAAGCGAGATACATGTGGTATGATCACAAGAATTGACAGTGGTTGAGAAAAATTAAGAATAGGGGGAGAGAAATAAAAAAACAATTGAAAAATATGAAAATATATTAAAATTGAAATTACATAAAGAAATTATAGAAGACCCTATCTATGATTGGTAGGTGATGAATTATTCTACCTGGATAGAAGAGAAAATATCTATAACCGATCAAGTATCCACTTTATTATTCTCATTTTTAGTGCCGAGAAATGAGATATTCCTTCTTTGGATAGTTTCCACATAGAAAATTTTTATTGGGTACCATTGTTACTTTTCTCAACTTAGATATTCATCCCACAATCAGGCTTCATACATCTTAAAGAGAAATCAAAGATAATTTGGTTCGTTGCATCTCAGATCCAGTGAAAAATGGGTGTTGCCTATAATTATTTGTTTGGTGATCAAATAAGGATATGTATGTGATGGTAAGTGGGACATATAATTTGGGCATGGTGGTGATCAATCTTGAAAATTGGGCTTTGACTGAGTATGTAATGGATGTCAGGCCTTTTGACCCATCTTAATTTTCAAACATGGTCATGTAACTTCAAGGAGGTTCATTACTTGGGTTCTGAGGGTGCTTGAAAAGTCTTCAGTTTTGGGAATATGGTTTCCATTATTCATAGGATCCAACTCTATTTTCATGGATAAAAATCATGTTAACAAGTTTTAGTTTTCAACTTGTATGTGCGAGCATTGATGGTAGAATCTATGAGGTACCAAAGGGGTGGTTACCAATGTTCATTGTCTTCTAATTATTTAACCATGTACATTGATCGCTGAAACTTAGTCATAATCTTCTTCACATTAGGTTGAGAATGAGAGTTACATTGATAAATCTTGTAGCAAGTTTTTTGGAGCTTAAGAACCTGTCTATGGCTTCACAAGGGAGGGATCATGGGTTTGTCTTCATTTGAGAAATACTTTGAACACGTTGTGTGTAGAATCCTCCAATATTGTAGTTGATGAATATGACGAATCCAAGGTCCTCAACAGCCTTGGACACCTTCATAGGTGGATTCACATAGCATCATTAAATAACATTCATAACTTCAAATCTTCCATGAACACAAATCTGCTTTTACAACAGTCTTGGGTCAAACTCATGCTTCATCGGTGATTTATTCAACATTGGGTTTGAGTGGTGGATTTGGAATATCATATTAAATTTAGATAAATTGAATACATATGGATCCCAAGTCGATCTCCCTTCATCTGGATTTCACATTGGTGACTACTTGAGCATGTTTTAAAAAACTGAATTGTGAACTCATATTTCGTCTTCGATTATTCATGCTCAGTTGTGGTTTCATTTGGTGAGGGTTATAGTTTCAACCTGAGGCTTGAGTTCTTCATTCTAGATGAGAACCGGTGGTGTTGATCTTCAATAAGGCCTAGGATTCCATTGGGTTGGACATCTTCAGTCACGATGCACATTCAATCTTCTTCATCGATGAATACTGGTGAGCTTTGGATTGATTTAGTGAGGCACCTTCAGTAAATGACATTGATTTCGGTATAAGGAAGTTCATCGAAACATCTTCATCCAAGTTTCAACATGGTCAAATTTTCTTCACTACATGGTGGAGTTCTCAGATTCAATAAATTAGGTTTCTTCAAGTGATGGTGCTCAATGGTTCTTCTTCATCTTTCACAAAGATGACTGGTGTGATTTGGAATTATTTAGCAGCGTCATCGGATCTTCCAGTTCTATAATTTAAAATAGTGTCTTGGACATCCTCCACTTTGGAGAGTGGTTTTAAAAAATAGAGTGGAATCACCAGAATAGGTGATGTGTATCCCTTCAGATCTAGTTTGAGCTTCGGCGAGCATGGGTGTTCATGTGATAGGTTGAGAGAAGTGGGTGGTCATGGTAGGTTCCTTCGTAGTAGCTTAAGCTACCATGGATATGTAGTAATGATAATTGTATTTTATATACATATTTTGATGTGTTTTTATATATGAATTCATTGCATATTAAATTATTTAATATAATTTTCATGATTGATTTTAATGTTTTGTGAATTATTATGAAAGACTGACATTTGGATCAATACAAAGGAAAACATGGAAATTGAGGAACAAAAGCGACATTTCACGCCGCGAGTGAAGCGAAGCAATGTGACACCAAATTTTGAGAATGATCATGGAGAACTTTTGAAGGCACAAAACTGAATAATCGGGATGAAAAAAAGATTCTGATGTCAAAATTTTAATTTACACGTCATGTAACATCATTATACGACATGAAGTTACAAGCTGCGAAGCAAGTCGTGAAGCAAGCCATGAATCATCATTACATGACGTGACATCCAGTTACACATCGTGAAAGGAGTCAAAATTCAAAACATCAAATGAGATTCGTGTGAGATACATGTAGATTCAAAATCTTTGGAGAAAATATTGGACTAACATTACACAATGTGAATACCCATTACATGTCATGTAATCCCCCATTACAGCAAAAAATGTTGATTTCTAGCGTATCTTCCAATGGGATTTCATATCTTTGACCGCTCGAGCCAACCATTAAACTGAATCTTTGGCCCAAGAGAACACAAGGAATTAAATCTTGGTCTATTTATATGGGTTCTATATAGGAGAAAAGATATTTGATTCCACGTTGGAGGTGCGGCCACCTGGAGGCCACCGTAGGGTTCTATCCTGCCGTAGATAGGATTTTTCAATCTGTATTTATTTTATTTTCTTTATTCTTATTCCATGTAATTTTGAATTCTAATTAGTTTAATTCTTATCTTAGTGATTTCTTTATTATTGTTTTGTTATTTCTTTCCCAATCTCTCTCTTATGGATTTTGGTTTAATCATTATTGGAAATCAACTGATGATGGTTGTATAAAACCCATATGGGGGAGTGGAATTGGTTAAAGGGGGTGTGTACCATCATAGTTCTATTTACCTTTTCTCATAAAGATGATTTTATTCTATGGTATCATGTTGCGCCTGTAAATATATTTTATTCATCATTGAATCATTGACCACTTGTTTTCAATAATGAATGAACCCCAACATGATTGAGATAATTTGTTCATGATCATTGAATTGAATTACTATTATACTTATGGAAATTTGATCTAAATGAACTTTAGTTATTTTGATTCATTGGTCCATGAGGAATTTGGATTATAGGTTAGTTTTACAGGGAATGAACATTTCCTCCGTCGATGAAATTTTTTGGTTGCACAACCATTTAATATAATTATTTTTCCAATGAAGTTAAATTTATTTAGCAAAAACGCCCTTGGAAACTGATTTACCTCTCCTCTGTTTCACTATTTTAATTAATTTATTTCAATTTCATCATTAGTGCAGTAAAATCAAACTAAAATTGGAATGACCTAACCTTTAGTATAGAGTTGTCATTGCTATATTCCCCACTCTCTCTGGGCTGCACTTCTGCTATACTACAGCTTTGTAGTTAGGACAGTTGGGGATAATATAAATTTCTAATTTGACCCATGCCTGGAATAATTAACGATGCCTTTCGGGCATGTCATAAATTTTCTCTTAAAGATGATTTTATTCGATGGAATCATATATTTTATTCATCGTTGAATCATTGACCACTTGTTTTCAATAATTAACAAACCCGCATGATTGAGATAATTTTTTCATGATCGTTGAATTGAATTACTCTTCTACTTATGGAAATTTGATCTAAATGAACTTTAGCTATTTTGATTCATCATACCATGATGAATTGGTATTCTAAGGTAGTTTTATAGGGAATGAAAATTTCCTCTATGACCTAGAAACTAAATCCCCTATATTTCTCTATTTTAATTCATTTATTTCAATTGAATCATTAGTTTTGTAAAATCAAACTGAAATTGGAATGCCCTAACCTTTAGTCTAGAGTTTTCATTACTGTGTTCTCCGCTCTATATGGGTTCGACCCCACACTTCTGCTATATTATGCATTTGTAGTTAGTATGGTTCAGAGAAATATAAATTTCTAATTTGACCCACACCTAGAATAATTAACGATGCCTTTTGGGAACATCAAGTAACTTCAATTCCACAATTATTTGAACATTTCTGGAAAAGTAGTTTAACGGTGAAAAGAGAATGGTCACTTAATAATTGACCATGAGAATGTAGCTGTGGTAGGTCTTCCACAGTCACTTAAGTGACCATGGAAAAATAGTACAATAATGTAGTCACTTAACTTTTTTAGGGTATGGTTATTTATTGGAGTCTTCATGTGGTCACTTGAATTTCTTTTAGGGTGTAGTCAGTTGTCAGACATGGTCACTTAAGTGAACGTGCTTCCTTCGTACGGTTACTTCCTCCCTTATCGCATTCCCAACCTGTATTTTAATAGAATTTTTTAGTGTATATTTGTTTTAAAAAAATCAATTAAATTAAAATAAATAAATTTCCACAATTAAATTTCAATAATATTTTATTCAAACCACAAAATTTTCATCATTCAAAATTCACATTCTAATATAAGTCAAAAATTAAAATTCACAAAATGTTTTTATCGATTTTAGTTTAATTCAAAAAATGTTTTAAATATTTAAAACCAAAAATTAATCCATTTATGAATTTAATTATATATTGAATATTAATAATTTTAAATTTGAGTTTAAAAATCAATTTTAATTTCAATTTTATGGATTCTTCCTTAACCTTAAAAATAAATAAATCATTGAAAAGTCATTCATTTGATCCTATTATTAATTCATTCAAGAATTCACACAGATAATAAAATTCACTATTTTATCGAGTGTTTGATTGAATTAGGGGGTTAATTATTATGAAAAATAGACAAAAATGTTGAAGTTTTCATCTCACATCACCCCCACACTTAAACTATTTCACTCCCAGGTAATGTTGTCATTGGATTTCATTTATTCTAAAAGAAAAATGAGGTGATTCATCCTGCCTAGATATAAATATACAATCCAGAGAATAAAGAAAACACAAATTCATCCATTTTTCAAATTATCATACCTCTTATAGGGTTCTAATTCATCGACTCGCTTTAATTAAATCAAATTTCCACATCCAGGAGTGGATCAAATTATATTTAAGTGGAATCAATGTTTTAACTAGAATCACTTATATTTTTCTCTCTCTTATAAGTTTCTTAAACAAGAGTTAAATTTTTAACCTCACCAATACAACTCAAATGATTTTTTTATAATTCAATTGTCCCCTTATTCAGTTGGGTTCAATATTCACCTCACCTGAATGAATTCATTATTAACTATTAGAAACTTATTCATTATTTATTTATTTTTCCTAGCCATTTTTGTCTAGCGACCTATGAAAAGGCAGCTATTAGAATATGCACAGAGGGATTACACACACAAACAGTGCCTAATGTCTTAGAGATTCACTATGGGATCCAAATTTCTCATTTTCCTCCAAGTTCAAAGGACTTATATCAATTTCATTTTATTTAGATCCCTAAGGTGTTATTTTTCAAAGAGGTTAAGTTACCTCATATTAAGTTAAAAAATTATAGTGACTTTAAGTTATAAATTTGGTTCCACAAAAATCTTTTCACTCACACACCCTTTTCTAGTCATAAGACCAAAATTCTATGAAAATAATGAAAAAATCACTTAGAAATCATTTCATCCTCATAATTTTAGAACAAATGAATTCCTTAACTTTATTATGGAATTTAAACTAGGAAGGGTAGAAATTAAGTTCAAGAAAATTTTTAAAAATCAAAAACTATATAGAACTCTATTTATAATATTTAAAAATAAATCATTTTGTGTGTTTTGTTTTTTTGTTGTGTTTTTTGATTTTATTTTATTTACCTACATATTTTATAAAAAATTACTAAAAATTACAAACATATTTTTTAATTTACATATTCTAAAACATTAAATAAAAATAATTTAAAACTACTTCAAGATAGGATTGAATCCCCTCCCCCACACTTATCAATGACTCCAACCTCAATGATTTTGAACATGAAATTTATTAGTGAGAGATAGATTATCAATTCACAATGTCAAAAATAAATTAATAGGATAGACACAAACTGGTGTTTATTTTTCAAGAGGTTCATGGTAAGATCTTCCATGGTGCTTGTATATATCCTTGATCTTTCCACCTAGGTTTTGTCCACTTAGGGAAAACCTGTAGAAAAATAGAATTAAAAACATTATAAATTTTTTATTAAAATAAAAATGGAATATGAAAGATAATGGGTAAATAATCTTAGGGTATCCTTGTCAAGAGGGATAGTAGTTTGATTTTACATAGCTAGAAATACTTATGTTCATTTCCAATACATAAGAGGATGGGTTTTTTGTGTGTGATAAAAACCACTATATTTGGTTCCTTCCAGAGCTACACAACTATACCAATTCTTGGATGTTCCCTTTACTAGATTTCTTTAAGTACACCCCTTGACATTATGGTGTATTTTATAAAGTTGGGGTGGAAAAAGAATTTATAGTAACTCCTTAGGCTCTTCCATAACTATTGTGGCCTCTTAATCATTCATTGTCTCCTGTATTAATGCTGAATTATAATATTATTAAAGAGGGTCAGTAAATAATTCAAGATAAATGAAATAAAAACAAGTTGAATTTAGGTCAAAATATTTCCCCTAATAGGAAAAAAATTATACTTCTGTGTCTTCATGGTAATCCATTTGTAATCCATATTCTAAATTTGTGTCTTCCTCCAATGGATGTTCAGTGTGTTGTTGAGAGGGTAGTGTCTTCACCAATGGTCCCAGAGCTTCTTCTTCTTCAGAATCCACTTCCCTTGTGTAACCACCTTTAAACTCTTCAAGAGAATATTTGAGTAAATTTTCAAAGATATACTCATCTATATCTATTTCTTAATCATCATTGGAAGCCATTTATTTAATTTCCACCTCTTGTTTTTCTTCTAGAGTGGCTGTCTCAAGCTCTTCATAATTATCATCCAAGATGGGCATCACTTGGGATAAGTTTTTAAAATTAAAACTAGGGATATTAGTAAATAATTTAGTTTGAAAAAAAATTAAATGAAATAAATATAGTTCAACGGTATATACCTTTTCAGTTTCAACATGTAGGTCATTTTCTAGGTACAATGACACTTTGAAATTTTCTTGTGTGGATGAGGGAAGCAAGGGGCATTCCAGCTTCTCTTAAAATATGAGTTCATCCATTTCTTCATCATCATCGAGGGTCTGAAACAATTCTTATGATTCTATGAGTTCATTTATAGTATAATTGATATCAATAGATAATTGGTTTTCAATAAAATCATATAATGTGAATTTCAAAAAAGAGAATCCCTTAATAATTTCAAAATATAGCATCTTGGTATGGTACACTAGCTCTTGGAAGATGTGTTTAATGGTGTATGGTAGAATGTATTATGATTCTAAAAAATCCTCTACTTCTTATTTAATATCTTCTTGAAAAAAACCATGGGATCTAACTCTTCAACTTCTTATTTTTTTCTTTTCTCATTGAGTTATTTGAGAGAAGTGGCTTTTACAATTGAAATTTTATTCAATTCGACCATCATTTCTCTATGTTTATTTAGTTTTTAGTTCCTTAGCAAGGAGTTGTTAATGTGAATTTGAATCTCCTATAATGTAGGATCATATTTAGTGTGATGGTGTGGGTGTGTTTATTGTTGATGGTGGTTAGGTCTGTTCATGCAGTATCTTCCACCATCCCACCCATTGGTGCATGCCAAAGGTTGTTGTAGGTGTGACCATTGAGAGTTCATCTTCTAGGGTTCCTGTGAAAATGGGAACTAAGAATATGGGTGAGGATCCATTAAATAATGTTCCCACTATGGTTCATATTCTAGATTAGAGAAAAATGGAAATAATAAAATAAATAAATAAAAACATAAAACACTAATTACAGTTGTGTTAATGATAGTGAAAACTTGACCCTTCTCCCTAGAAATGCTTCCAAGTTGATTGCGCTGTAGTTGGAGGCAACAATAAAATTGAATTTATATTTTATTAAAAATTGGAATGTATCATAGGGATTAACAAGGTAATTTACCAAGGAGGATGTGTGGGTCAAATTCTCACTATTTTAATCACTTATTAATATTTAATTTTTTCCATAATTTTAAAAGCATCAAAGAAATGATTTTTGAGATTTTTATTTAATGGAAACACCAAAAAAATTGGAAATGTAGGATAAAATGGATGTGATAAAGAGATATACCTCTAGATTCAAATTTTAAATCCATACTTATCACACAACCTTGAACCTTTCAAATTCTATTCTCTATGTGTGAAAATCGGCTACACACAACCTTACTGCTTAAATTGTGTGAATGAACATCGCACTGAAGGAGAATTTTCTAACTTATCATCTCATCACTCCCTAAAATGGGTCACAATCAGGATCCAATCATCCATTCAGATCACTACTCCCATCATACAATATTGATTTGAATAGTTGTATAGGAAAGAGTGTACAACAATATGAAAGAAAATTAGAAGGTGAGAGGCATGAGGTATAATCATCTCCTCAACCACTCACTATCTAGAGATACTTAAAAACAAATTAAAAGGAATAAGGTCAGGTGAATAGAATATGAATCACTAGTTTTCATCCTATGAGTGGCCCTCAAGTTAGTCTCTCATCATCAATAAGACCTTTGAGAGATCACAAGACTTTACTGTGGGTGAGAAACATGAAGAACATGGAGAGATAAATAAAAACACAATTGAAAAGAATTAAAATGTATTAAATTGAAGTTTTAGAAAGATATTAAAGAATATCCTATCTGTGATCGATTGGTGATGAATTATTATACTTGGGGGGAATATAAAAAATTTATAAGCGAATGAGAATCCTATTCATTCTTCTCACTTTCAATGCCAAGCAGGGACCTCTTGTTTCTTTGGATAATCTCCACATGTACAACTTGGATAGATTTAGTTGGTCATTGGAATTACTTTTCTTAGCTCGAATATTCATCCCAAAGTAAATATTTTTACATATTTTAGAGAAATAATAGTTGATTTTATTTTCTACAGCTAGTATGTGGGATTGAGTCAAGGTCATCACCAGTCTCAGATTCCTACATAGGGGGATGCATACAATATCACACAAAAATATTTAGAACTATAAATCTTCCATGAATACAAATTAGCTTCGCTGAAAATATTTTCTTAGAATCAAGCTTCAACAGGTCTTAATATTCCATTAGGTTGGCCATATTTGGTCATGGAACACATCTAGTCTTCTTATTCGGTGAGTACCGGTGAGGGTCAACTGGATTTAGTGAGGCACCATCAGCAGGAGACACAATTTATTCTTTGATCCCAGTTCAAGGAAGTGCAGCGGTGTGACTTCAGATAGGTTTCATCACAGTCATATTTTCTTCACTGCTTAGTGGTTCACTCAGATTCAATAGATTTAGGTTTCTTTAAGTGAAGATTCTTGGTTTCCTTTCTTCATCCTTCATAGATTTGATTGGTTTTATTTGGTATTCTTTAGTGGCATCAGCAGATCTTCTAGTTTTGGCATAGAAAACAACTTGTCGATCATCCTCCCCTCTGATGAGTGTGGTTTTCAACAGTGGAGAAACCTCATTAGAACAAAAAGTGTGCATCCCTTAATATTTGGTTCAAGATTCAGTGAGAATGAGGGCTCATGAAGTAGGTTGAGAGAAGTGGGTGGTCAGTTTAGGTTCTTTCTCAGTAGCTTAAGCTTCTGGGAAATAGTGGTAGATTTTGTTCCATGGTCATTTGAAGATTTCATGAACAACACACTGATGGTGAGAATGGAATGGTTATATTATAAGTAACCATGAGAATGCAGGTGAGGTAGGTCATCCATGGTCACTTATGTGACTGTAGATAAATAGTACAACAGTGTGTTGACTTCATTTTTCCAGGGTGCGGTCACTTGTTAGAGTCTTCATGTGGTCACTTGAATTTCTTTTAGGGTGTGGTTACTAGTCATAAAAGGTCACTTAAGTGATTGTGCTTCCATTGTGTGGTCACTTACTCCCTTGTCACATTTTCCAACTTGAATTTTAACAATAGTTTTTAGTGAAGTGTTTTTAAAACAAATTTCAATTAAATAAAAACAAATAAATATCCCTAATTAAATGTCAATAAAAATAAAAATTTATTTCCTTTAAATTTTAAATTATATTTTTTAAAATCTAAAAATTTTATCATTAAAAATTCACATTCTAATCCAAGTTGAAAACTAAAATTCACAAAACAAAATTAATGTATGGATTTTAGTTTAATTCAAAAAAATTCATCAAAGAATTCAAAATAAAAAATTAATACATAAGAATTTAATTCATGATTTGATATTTACAATTTTAAATTCAAGTTTAAAAAATAATTTCAATTTAAATCGTATGTATTCTTCCTTAACCTCAAAAAATGAATAAATCATTGAAAATAATAAATTTATGCCAATTATGAATTCATTCTAGAATTCACAATGATCATAAAAGTCACTATTTTACCTAGGTTTGGACTGAATTAGGGGGTTAATTCTTATGAAAAGTATATTTTTTTGAAATTTTCATCTCACATTAATCACTCTCTTTATAGAGTTATTAGAGATGTTGATTCTAGAGTTTAGATAAAAATTCATTAAGGAATTTTTTTGCTCACTCTACATTTATTTATAATTTTGTTTTGAATTGTTTTTGAAAAGGTTGAGGTTCAATCCCCCTTTATTGAACCCAAAAGAAACATCCTCTTTAATGAACTGGGAGAAGAGGCAACCTCTTTGATGATATTTAATAATATTTGAAAGATTCTAGCTATATATTAGTTATGAAATATGAACTTAATCAGTTTTCTAGAAATGATATTTTGACATTAGTTGAACCACCTAAAAATTCAGAAATTATTGTAACTAAATTTATTTTCAAAAATAAACTAGATGAAACTAGACAAATTATAAGGAATAAATCTAGATTTGTAGTTCAATATTTTTATCAATAAAGAATTTATTACGATGATAATTATAATAATATTTCTAGATTGGAATCTATTTTAATTTTATTAGATTATTATACACATCAAGGATTTAAGATTTATCAAATGGATGTGAAAACTTTATTTTTAAATGGAATAAGTTCTAAAGATGTTTTTGTTATACAACCATCTGATTTTGAACATGAGAGGTGCAAGATCCTGGGTTTTTATATGAGGTATGGATTTTTTTTCAGTTTAAATGCACATTTATAGACTATTATAAATATCCTTTACGGTCATGGGGGGTATTTGGTGTGTTTGGGGCTTGTTCGGAGCTGAGAACCCATTTTTTGGGGAAAATAGCCAGGCTGCACGGTTAGTAGAAACTGTGCGTGACAAGCCACATGATTTGACTAACCAAACGAGGCTTGGATGGTGGGAATAAGGAGCCCACACGGTTTTCAAACCTTGAAGATAAAAGTGAACACATGTGCATGAGAACCTACAATTTTTAGCAGAGGTGTTTTCCATGGTTTTCAATGGTTAGTCAAACCATGCGTAGTGACTGTGCAAGTTCCCCCTTAGTAGAATAGAGGGCACAAGGTTAGTGCATGATTTGGCCAACCATGTGGCCAAATCTTACAACCTAGTATTTTGAGGCAAAATGATCTATTTTCCCTTAAAATTATATTAAATCTAAATCTATTTCAATTATCCTCCTATGGACAACAATATACTATGAGAGAGCTCCTTTGAGGAAAATCCATAGTTTTTTGGGTCGTTTCTCCATGTAAACTCAGAATCAAACACAGTTCATCTCATTATATTCACACTAGTAACTAATCTAATAATATTATTCCATTATTCATTTGTAGTGGTATTGAAAGAGTTATTTAGGTGCAAGATAATATGCCCTATTCCCATGTTCTTCGTCTATTTTTCATTTTTCTTCTGGCCAAAGTCGAATCAGAAGTTGATACTGGATGAGTAATCTTTTACATTCTTGAGGTAGATGTTATATAATTTTCTTGAGTGGTTTGATGCTTTATAGATCCAATTTCCATAGTGCAACATGCTGAAGATTCCTGCGTCACCCCTAAAATGAATTTAATGCTTGAATTAAATGAAATGGAACATGTTAGTGATGTCCTTTAGTTCCATTGATACTTTTTTTGGAGATTGTTACCCCAACCAAGGCTGCCCATGGGGTGTTCCTTGTGAATTTCCTTTGAGATTACCTTTTTTATACCACCCATGGGGTGAGTGTTGTGCTTTCATAGTAAGAGGAAGCCCATATTGAATTTAACTGAATTAAATTGATTGTTTATAGATGGATGTTTCCTTCTTTGTGTGTTGATGCTTTTGATTAAATGGTTTATATGGAATTTTTATATGAGTGGATAAACTCAATAAATGTGTTTGATTATGAATGATTAATGTAATGGAATGGGATTATTTGAAATGGTAGTGGATTCCTTGGTTGGTATACCTTGGATCTTGATTCCATTATAATCCATGGGCATTTCTCACATGGGTCTTGAACGTGGAAGGGGATGCCTTGTATAGAGTTTTCTCCTTAGTTCTTGATTCTAGGGGATGCCTTGGGCATTTATACCCCTTGAATCCAGATTTCTTAGACTCGTATAGGGCATGTTCAGTTGACATGTTCCTAGGAATCAATTCTAAGTCTAACCAAATTTCCATCGAGATGCTCATGGGAATCGACATGGACGTCTTGGTCTTCTATACCTTGGATATGGCCCTTTGTAGTCTGACATTTTTTATTATACAACACGACCATGGTAAATGTGATATGCTTGGTTATAAAGTGTGGTCATGGTTGATATGGTACTTCTGGTTATATGTTAAGGCCATGATTATTTGATACACAGGTTATATGGAAAGGTCATGGTTGGTATGATATACTAGGATGTACGGTGGGGTCATCATAGTTATTTTTATGTTGTTTATATTTTCCTTGTTATAGGAGCATGGACATTGTTAATTTGGGAGCCTTATTGGTATATACAATATCATTTTTTATTGTTTATGCACCATAGTCACTTTACATTTTATTAATTCTTACCTATGATATATATATATATATATATATATCACTCTTATTAGCTTTTATTGCACAACCTGGATTTATTATAGACACCTTGGGAGATGATCTATTAGGATTGTATCTCACACCCTATTCGGGCTACCATTGGGTACTCAAACATACTATATGGATGCAGGTAGGGACTAGAGAAATCACCCATAGTCCAATGATTGACTTTGTACCATGCTTTAAAGCAGGGGAGCACGAGACTGAGCTAAAGATCCTGATGCTATCTAGAGATATGAATTTGTTACTTTTGGTATTCTGATACATGTATTGTACTGACTATTGTACACCTGTTTTGGATACTTTGTAGAATTATATCATCATCATTTTTATATGAGACTCTTTTGGGCATAGTTTATATATCCACATCCTAATTATTTATCATCTGTCTTGATGTTTTATTGATTTTTATATTTGATCTATATGATTGCTACCACTATGTTACACTCTTGTAATGAGGGTATAGTCTCCCCATAGACACACCCTAGGATCTCTCTAGTAGTTAGCATCCTATGGAATTCAGGGAGATTCACTTGAGGTCATGTGACCCACTGGATCGGGGAACCAGATAGTGGCACCCGGTTCGGGACGTTACAAAGTGGTATCAGAGCATTTTATTTTTTGGATTACTATTTTGTGACAATAGATAGGGATAATAAGGGATTGGAATTTTTTAATGAGTTGTTACTGGGAGTAGCTAACCCACGTACAAGAAAAATCCAAATTTCCCTTAATGGAATTTTTGATTTTTTTTATTTTTCTTATTACAAATTGATTTGATTGCACCATTAGGTGTTTTACTTAGATTGTGATGTTATCATTTTTTATGATTGTGGTTTATATTGTGTTTCAAATCGATTAGATGATGATACTCCATCTCATGCATCATTTTAGGAACCTACTATAATTCAAATTCCATGCATTATTCCATGCCATATAGGGTGAATTTCTTGACTGTATGATACTATTATTGTGTGTCTTGGGTGATATATTTACTATTGTGATAGATATTTTGTGCTGGAAATTGAGAAAACATGGTTGTTACTTAGAGTTCCTATCATAAACTAAAGAATTTTTTCTTGATTAGGCTACAGTGGACACCCTAAGCAACCAATTATGGCATGTTGAGTCATGGACCATGAGTCACATGGGCTGGAACGTGTTATGGTATGAATTGAGTGGATGCCATATTTCAGTTCAAAAGGTGTATAGGCCCTTATGGATCAGGAGTGAAACACTATTTGGTTCACCCATTTAAAGGAGAAATGTGAGTTGAATATGAATTCAAATGGAAAATTAAATTGTGAAATAGAGAACTTGACCTAGACCCATCTTTTGAGTGAGAAAGAGGTAGTGTCTCTAGTGACTTTTACACCTATTCTTTTACCAGTCTTGGCTTTAGGAGAAGGATATGTGGTATGAATTATTTATAGGAAGGTTATGACCTATCTTATGATTTTAGATTCAAACTTTTGATATGTGTCTTTTCTAAGGCATGTGTTTGAAATTGTAGAGGCATCCACAACCACGACCTTCAATCATACACGATGAGGTTAGTGATGACCATGCTATAGAAGTAATGATCCATGGGCTATTGGTAGATATTCATATCATTACAGCTATAACACCGGTAGTAGTACCATACACAAGTGCTGAGGAATAGTTCCACAAGGGGTTTTCCCTCTATATGCTGACTTTTCAGGGAGCACCACATCCTGACTTGTCTGTGGATGAGCTGACATGCGTGTTCTAATAGCAGCATCCTCCCAAATGTTTGAGGGATGAAAGTCCACAAGCTTCTGAGATATGGATTGAGACTACATTGTCGATCTATGAGTATCTAGATACACCTTCTAAGAGGAGAGTGAAGCTCACGACATATATGCTATGTGGAGCAGAAAAGAGCTGGTGGGATGTTTTGAACTAGGCTGACAAGCGGGGAAATATGGTTTGGGATAACTTCCTAACCAGGTTCTATGACTAATTTTACCCCAAGACTCTAAGAGTAGAGTAGGCCAGTGAGTTCATGTTTCTGGAGCAGGGTGACATGATAGTTATGGAGTATTATTCATTATTTATAGAGTTTTAGTGCTTTGTGATGACGTACCTTACTGATGAGCTATCAATGGAAAGATTCTTAGAGGAACATATCTGACATGATATTCGATCTCAGGTCAACATGTTCAGATTGATGATGACTATTGAGATAGTAAATCAAGTTCTAATTACATAACAGAACCTGAGGGAAGATGGGGGCACAAAGTAGAGAAGTATAGTCTCTCGACCTAGTAGTTCGACTTACAATGGTTGGAAGTGATGTTTTGAGGCTTCCCATGAGAAGAGTACCAGCCAGACCACTAGGTCTGGAAGTGCAATTTTCTACCATTAGTGTAGAAAATAGGGACACATGAGGAATCAGTGTGATCAAAACCCAGTCGAGTTCTGAGCTTCCGTCAGGATGGTTCACATACAATGTTTTTGTAGGACCATATTTCCAGATATTATAGGAAGAGGGTCAGGTATGACACCAGGTTCAGGAGTGGGTTTCATATTTCCATGTCAGACTGGGAGATAGAGTAGTATCAATCATTTAGATTGAGGTGGTGTTCATGTATGATGTATCCAGACACAATTTGTACCTAGAAAATGGAACAGGCTTGCTCCAAGAAGCGAGGTTGTGTCACAGGGATGCAATTCAGTCCAAATATTTTCTTTATAGCCTACACCTATAAATCATGGCTCTAGCCCATCTATGGAGAGATGTGTGATCTTATTTTTCTCTAATCTTGTATATTATCTTTTTAATACCGGTGAATCACATAGTTTTATATCTAAACCTATGGTGGAAATCCTTGGGATCATTATACTATTTTCTGAGGGCGTTATGATGTTTGATACTTTTTTGGGGATCATAATGGAGAGTGTATGCCATTGCAGGGAGATTCCACTTGAGATTGGTGGGTGTCACTTCATATGGAATCGTTTTTTCCTCAATATGACTAGGTTTGATGTAATGCTCATAATGCACTGGTTAGTTTATTATTGAGACTATGTTGATTGCAATAAGAGGAGGATTAATTTCACACCATAAGAGGGTAGAGTTTATATTCAAAAGAGTGAATGGGATGTCCAGGAAAACCAAGCTATACCAAATCATTGTGGGATGGGCGAGATGACAACGCAGATTGCAAGTTTTTATCTGTATGATCAGGGAGTGTGTCAGGCATAATTTCCTCTAGTGGTTGATCCTTTCAGTGATGTTTTCCTATATAAAATTTCTTGTTTACCTCCTAATAAAGAGGTTGAGTTGTCTATCGAGCTAGTTTCATGATCTATACTGGTATCCATTCCTCCTTATAGGATGGATACGACAGAGTTACAAGAGCTTAATAGGCAGCTAGAGGACTTGGAAACAAAGGGGTTTATTCGACCCTATACTTATCTATGGGGTTCCCCGGTCTTTTTGCCAAAAAATGTGGACGGTACCCTGAGGATATGTGTGGATTATTTTATATTTAACCAGTTTGTGGTTAAGAACCGGTATCCCTTTCCACCGATAGATGACCTTTTTGATCCACTTATAGGAGCTCGGGTGTTATTGAAAATTGATTTGAGATCTGGATATCATCAGATGCGTGTTCGACCTATAGACATACCATGTACAACTTTTCATAGTAGGTATGACCTATATGAGTATTTGGTTCTATCATTCGGTCTCACAAAGTCACCAACAGTTTTCATGGAGCTGATGAATAGAGTTTTCCATCCTTATCTAGATTCATTTGTGGTGGGTTTTCTAGATGAGATAGAATAAATTTTATGCTAAGCTCACAAAGTGACACTTCTGGATGGATTGGATTTATTTCCTGGGTCATATTATCTCAGAACAAGAGTATCAGTTGACCTAGAGAAGGTGAGAGATGTAGTTTCCTGGGATCAGACCAAGAACATATTTGACATATGTAGTTTCTTAGGGATAGATAGATATTATATAATATTAAAATATAACTTATCACAATTATTAGCATCACTGGAGGGAATGAATAAGAAGGGTGTGGAGTTTTTATGGTCAGATACGTATGATACAACCTTTAAGAACCTAAAAGGGAGATTGACTTTAGCACCAGTCCTTATTCCGACAGAGTCGAGAAGAAGCTACACTGTGTATTGTGATGCATCAAGTATTGATCTAGGAGTAGTTCTTATGTAGGTGATAGAGTTATGGAATTTGAATCTCAATAATTAAGTCCACACAAGAGGAACTACCCAACAATCAATCTCGAATTAGTTATGGTTGTTCATGCTTAGTGTTGTCGGAGACATTTCTTACTTGGAGAGCATTTTGTGGTGTACATGGAAAAAATACTCAAGTATATATTTACACATCATGATATGAATTTAAGGTAGCAAAGGTTGGTTGATTACCTGTAGTATTTCGACTTTGATCTTGCCTATATGCTTGGAAAGGGAAATGTAGTTCTCGATGCACTGAGCAAGAGGACTCAAATATATGTAGTTTAGTAGGCTAGTAGTGAGTGGAAGCTTATGGATTTATTCTCTAATATGAACTTGGAGGTGTAGGATATTTAGGGGAAGAATTTTATTTTATCTATAGTTGTTACCTCTACCCTTATTGATAGAGTGAGGATGAAGTATCTATCAAATTCAGAGGGCCTAGTCCTGTAGGAGAGTGTGGAAGGTGAGGACTCACCTCCTGGTTGGACTATAGGGTAGAATGAGATTCTATGTATCCATGGTCACATTTGGGTTCCTTTGGATATATGTGAGGAGTTGATGTGGGAGTTTCATGCCTTAGTTTGGGCAATGCATCCCAGCGTCACCAATATATAATATGAATTATGCCGAAAGTTCTGGTGGTTGGGTATAAAGTAAGAGGCAACTAGTTTTTTATGAGGTGTTTCATTTATCAGTAGGTGAAGGCGGAAAATCAATGACTAGATAGAATTCTACATTAGTTACCTATTCACAAGTGGAAACAGGATGATGTTGTGATGGATTTGAAGATCAGTTTTTTGAGTTCTCCTTGAGGTAGTCATGTTTTTTTGGGTTATTATAGACAACCTCATAAAGGTTTCTCATTTACTACTGATCAAGGAGACCTTCAATGTTGATGAGATTTGGAGGTTGTATATCCATGAGATAATATGACTTCACAAGGTCCCTTGATCTATCGTTTCAGATAGGGAAACCCGGTTTATATCTCATTTATGGAAGAGTTTGTAGAGGGAATTGGGTAAACAGGTGCTTTTAAGCATGGTATTCCACCCGTAGACTAATGGTCAGTCAGAGTGTATGATACAGGTGCTTGAGGGTATGATGTGAGAATGCATCCTATATTTTGGGTGCTCTTAGGAGAGGCATATTCCCCTAGCTGAGTTAACCTATAATAAGAGTTATCATATGACTATACAGATGGAACCTTATGAGGATTTGTATGATAGGACATGCAGATCATCCCTATGCGGGTTAGAGGTAGGTGAGGAAACTTTACTAGGACCACATCTCATTCAAGAGACTTCTAATAAGGTCTAGTTGATCAGAAATAAGATGGCTACTGGACAGTCTCAACATATGTCTTATTGAATTTTTTGTAGATGACCTATAGAGTTCTAGATTAGGGATTGGGTTCTTTTATGTTTCTTAATGAGTCTGGTACAGAGATGGATCAGGAAATTGGGTAAGATTTCACTGTGATATGTCTAGTCATTCAAGATTCTAGA
Organism: Viscum album; assembly: GCA_963277665.1. Lineage (NCBI taxonomy): Eukaryota > Viridiplantae > Streptophyta > Magnoliopsida > Santalales > Viscaceae > Viscum > Viscum album. The sequence continues at coordinate 1,100,801,863 of OY728134.1, read as the reverse complement.
GAGAGTCAGGCTAGTATCCTATCGGTTACAGTTACATTAGAGGTATCGATCCATGCACAATTTCTTCCACATATCTCAATTGAATTGTTACCATTCATACCCATCTCATGTTTTTTAGCCTGAGGTGGTTGTATTACAGGTTGATTCATCCTTTGAGGATCATCCTATTCATATCGTTGACAAAAGTATGAAGGTTCTTTGAGGACAATCAATTCCTCTAGTATAGGTGTTATGGAAATATGACCATTTATAGGATAAGACTTGGGAGAGGGAGGCCGAAATACATGATCAATGGCCGGAGTTGTTCTTAGCTGATTCTTGACCACACTTAAGAGGGAAATTTGGGGATGAATTAATTTGAGGTGGGAATATTATCATATATTGAGTTGTTACATGAGGTATTAATATTTTTGTTTTTAGTTTAAATGATTTTTACGGCCTATTGTGAGTACCCTTTGAGTTCATGGGGGATATCAAGTGTGTTTGAGGCTTTTTTGGATCCCAAAACCTAGCTTTGGGGGGAAAATAGGTAGGCCACATGGTTAATAGAAAATGTGTGGGATAGGTTGCATGGTCTGATAACCATGAAATTCCTAGACAGTGGGAATCCATAGACCTCATAGTTTTTGAAACCGTGCAGATGGAGGTGTGTGCCCATGTGAGAGAAACTACAATTTTTAACAGAGGTGTTTTTCAATGTTTATGCATGGTTAGTCAAACCATGCACAATGACCATGTGGGTGCCCCCTTAGAACAATAGAGGGTTCACGGTTGGCACATAATTTGACTAACCGTGCTACCAAACCTCACAACCCAATATTTTGATGCAAAATGACCAATTTTACCTTAAAAATCAATTAAAACTAAATCTATTTCACTTATTCTCCTGTGGACAGTAGCATACCATGGGGAGAGATCCTTTGAGGAAGATCCATAGTTTTTTGTGTTGTTTCTCCATGAAAACTCAGAATCGAATGAGGTTCATATTGTTGGATTCACATAGATGATTACTCTAATCACCTTGTGTCATTATTCATTTTTCATGGTATCAACATAGTTATTTAGGTGAAAGATAATGTTACTATTTCTAGGTTCTTCATCCATTCTTTTTTTTCTGATCTTTGATGAATCAGAATCCAAAACTAGATGAGTACTCTTATACATGCTTGAGGTAGGTGTTCTATACTTTTACTGAGTGGTTAGATTATTTATAGAGCTAGTTTCCATAGTGCGGCACACCAGACCTTTCAGTGTCTCCTCTAAAATGAATTTAATACTTGTATTAAATGAAATAGAACATGTTAGGGATGATATTTAGTTCCTTTCAGACTTATTGGAGGTTGTTACCCCAACCAAGGCCACTGATGGTGTGTGCCATGTGAATTTCATTTGAGATTCTCTTTGCTATACCACCAATGGGGTGAGTTTTGTGCTTTCCTAGATAGAGGAAGCCCGTAATGAACTGAATTGAATTAAATTGATTGTTTCGATATGGATATTGACTCCTTTGAATGTTGATGATTTTGATTGAATGGTTTATATGGAATTATTATAGGAGTGGTTAAACTCATGGAATGTTTTTGTTTATGAATGATGAATGTAATGAAATGTGATGATTTGAAATGGTAGTGGATGCATTGGTTGGTATACCTTAGATATTGATTCCATTAGATTCCATGGAAGTTTCTACCATGGATCTTGAATGAGGTAGTGGATGCCTTGGATTGAGTTTTTATAATGACCCATACTTTACATACATTGTTAATACTTCAAAATTGAAGCATACTTATTACAACATATAACAAAACCACGAAAGGACCATATAGGTATAGTGTCTTTAGAAATTGGGAAACATAAACAACTGGTTCATAAAGCATCAACTTTGCCTCCCACTTATTTCATCATATCTAGAGTCTCTTTTTGGCATATCCTACTTAATAACCTTCTTCCTGACCTGGGGAAAGAAAACATACAAAAGGGTGAGCTCAAATGCTCAGTAAGGGTAAACAAAAGAAATATCAATCACATCGTATACACAAGCACATAACTTTTGGAAATCTTAACCTGCAAAAGAGATCATAATTTCATAACATGGGATAAATTATGGAAGTGAAATGTAATCACAATAATCATAACTTAAAACATGAAACTTTTTGGCATACACACATAATCATAGAGAATCATTTCTTGTTAGTCAAGACTCATTGCCAAGACTATCTTAGTGGAAAAAGTCCCTTTCTGAACCGATTCACCCTCATTTTAGTCCTGTTTCACTGAACCGGTATAACCTACCATTCCAGCCATGTCTATCTCATGAGATATAAAATATTTACCCAATGCATTGGAGGGAGATATAGGTCCCACCCATCTCATAATGATACCATTCTTATGTGTGCCACAAAATCAAAAACCATACATCATAGCATAACCCATGTAATAAAAATGGGAATCTTAAACATCATGACATTATAAAACAATTCATATAAGATAAAAGAATTCATAAAAATATTTCCATCACAACATAATCAAATCCATTTAATAATAGGGATAGAAACAGAACCCTTTATTGTCTTAGATGGAAAATAATTTTGATAAAACACTTGAACTCCATTCTTGAGGAAAATATCCTTTCTACTTCAAAAATACATTTCCTTTCTTAACATGTCATACCATTTTAAACTAAAATAAGTTGATTAAAAATAAACTTGAAAACCTGTAAAGGAAGCTTTTTGGAAATAATGTTTTAAAAATCCATTCATGCCGTATAAGTTAAAAAAAACATTCTTCTCGTACTTTTGTCGGAAAAGTCAAAAAAGTACCTCGTACAAAAAACGAAAAAAGATTCCTTTCATATCTTTTACTAAAAACTCACCGAAGGGTAAAATAGGATTTAAACAATTGTAGGTGAATGGAAATAATATTACATATTGAGAAAACATGGATGTGGATGATAAAATACACCCCAGTAAATACCAAAGTATAAACAATCTCGGATAAAAATGATATTGTGATATTTCCCTTACCTTAGGTCCAAATTTCTTTGTAAGTGTCCGAACCTCCTGTATAATGATTTAAATAATGTTATTTACTTATTCCAGAATCATACTTATTTTTATGATATCATATATGTTCATATTCTTAGCTTCTTAGTAGTAATATTTCATTGCTACTTGTTATTCGGGTGTTTATAACTTTTTGTTCTTATGCGTGTTTTGTCGAATAAATTCTTATTATTTTCTTTAGGTTATAGATACCTCATTTCCAGAATGGTATTAGTGTAATATATATCATATTCATTCATTAAATTCATTTATATAATCATTATGAAATGAAGATCATGTAGAACGAGTCGCATCACATCGTGGAGACGGTATTCCGTACGTATGCACGAGTGATGATATTGTTCCTATGATCATGGAATTGTATTGAAGTATATGTATACTATTTCAGAATCAATATCACTTTATAATAGTCATATATAGTCATTATTTACACCATTATACCCATCCAAGTAAGGTGGTGGTGGAAAATAGATTACACCACGGCGTGGAGACGGTATTCCGTACGTACGCACGCGTGGTGATTTCTTTTTTTACGTAGGATGGATATATGGTGAAATAGGGTTGTTTCATAATTATAATAACATATCAATATATGAGTGATACTGATGTTATTACTTCATAATGAAACAACTAAAGAAGAAGAAGTGGAAGAAGAAATAAAGATGAAAGAATCGGTAACGGACATTACCTCTTCTTTAAAGTGCTTCTTTGAGACCTTCTTTTAGGGCACTAAAATTGGTCTTTGAAGAAGACCAGGACCTCTAGGATGTCTCTAGAGAAGTGGAGAGGAGAAAGTGGCAGGGTTTGGCCGAGCTTGAAGGCTCAAAGTGGTGTGAGGAAGAGGGGGAGGATGTGTCCTTTTATAAGGCAGGAGAGGGGCACCTTTGGAATAACTAAAACTATTATTTTATTATAAAGTCAAGTTCGGTTTTAAATAGCTTCATATTGATATATTTCTAAGCTAAGGTGGAGATGGGTCGAACGCCTCTCATCCAATAGAATTTAGACATGTTTAGGTTCCTATTTTAACCTTATCATTTAGATTTAACATTAAGTTAAATAATTTTACTTTTACCATGTCTTCTTGTGTTCTTATACTATAAGGTTAATAAACTTACTATAAGCAGACAAAATAACCCCAAGTTGTTTATTATTAATATATATAACCTTATCTAAGTCATTTGGCCGAACCTTAGATTTTTAGGAATAAAATAACAATTACCAATATAATATTTGTTTTAAAAACTATTTTATGTCAATTTTGACACTATTTAGTAATTGATTTTTGTGAAAATCATAACAAAATTATTAGTTTTAACCAAGTTAATTAAATAAATAATAACATATCATATTAACCTATAAAATTAGTGGGATTCATAAAAAGTCTCAAATTACATTTATTTTGGTGTTTATAACATCAATTATGTCAATATTTCATTAATAAGATAATTACTGCATCATCATTGTGTCATAAATAAATTAAATTATTTAATGTCTAAAAATTACAAATAAAATACCATTATGTAGGAAATCTTTTTATATTTCTAATGAATATTTATAGTCGAATTTATCTTATGTATAACCCCATATTAAAAATTATTTACTTATTAAACTTTGATTTTAACTATTTTAACCCTTCTTTAAATAGATTAATAATAAATGTCCTAATCTAATCCAAGTGGTCCTAAATGGTCATATTTTATTCCTAAGTTTGTTTTTGGTCTAATTACACTTATCCAATAGAATTAGGACATGTGTTAGGGTAATAATAATATCATCTTTACCCTTAATTACCCTATTTACTTTTAACCGTGGTAAAAAAAAGTAAAAAGTTACTATTCACCAAAAAATTATTTTAATCTCATTGAACCACATTTTACTTACTGACATCAACCGTGTCTCTCGGATTTTTGAAATTCCACTCACAGAAGCAGTAAAATTAAGTTTTATGAAAAATTCAGTTTTTTAACTACCACTTAGTGGTTTCACTATTCATCAAAAATTGAATGTTTTCAGAAAAATACCAAAATTTCACCCTAGGCTAATTTCGATATTCCGAATCCAAAAATGAAGTCCATTTTGAAAAATAAAATTTATAAAATTTCAAAAATTGGTTATTACTATTCATAACGGCTAGTTTTAATAATATTTTAATAGCATATCGTTGTTTAGTGAAACTCGGTATTGCGTACGACGCAAGCTATCGAGGAAGGTCGCGATTTCGTGTAAGGAAAGCCAAGAAAGTATTGTGTAGAAAAAGATTCCTTTGATGATTTATATAACATAAAAGTCTCGGGTGTTACATTATACCCCCCTTAAAATGAATTTCGCCCTCGAAATTCGTCACTTTGTAACAAACAGATGAGGATACCTCTCCCTCATCATATCCTCAAGCTCCCATGTAGCTTCTTCTAATTGGTGGTTCCTCCATAAAACTTTCACCAATCGAGTGGTCTTGTTTCGTAGGACTTTTTCTCTACGATCCAGAATCTATATCGGTTGTTCTTCATAAGAAAGATCTTGCTCCAGCGGTACAACTTCTGAGTTGAGTACATGTGAAGGATCAGGTATGTACTTTCTCAGGAGAGATACACGGAACACATCGTGAACTTGAGAGAGATTCGGTGGAAGCGCCAATCGGTAAGCTACCTTCCCAACATGATCCAGTATTTCGAAAGGACCGATATATCTAGGGCTCAACTTCCCCTTCTTTACAAATCTCATAACCCTCTTCCAGGGAGATATTCGTAAGAACAATTTATCACCCACTTCACACTCTAGGTCTTTTCTTCGGTTGTCGGCATAACTTTTCTGTCGACTCTGAGCTTCTCTTATGTGTTGTTGAATAGATCTGACCTTTTCTGCCATTTCATCAACGAGATCAGGTACTAATAGCTTTCTTTCCCCAACTTCATCCCAGCAAGTTGGAGTCTTGTATTTATTTCAATAGAGAGCTTCATAAGGAGCCATCTGAATACTGGAGTGAAATCTATTATTATAGGAAAAATCCACCAAAGGTAGGTGTTGATCCCAACCACCTTTGAAATCCATAGAGTAAGCTCTCAACATATCTTCTAGGGTTTGAATTGTTCTCTCAGACTGACCGTCTGTCTGAGGATGATAAGCAGTGCTGAAACTCAACTCTGTATCCAGAGTATGCTGAAGACTTCTCCAGAACTTCGAGGTAAATCTCAGATCCCGATCAGATATAATAGAAAGTGGTACTCCATGCAATCTTACCACTTCCTTTACATATATCATGGAAAGCTGATCCAAAGAGAAATCCTATCTAATAGAAATGAAGTGTGCAGACTTTTTAAGACGATCAACTATGACCCAGATAGAATTATTGCCTTTGGATGTTTTAGGAAGTCCTGTGAAAAAGTCCATAGTGATGTTTTCCCATTTCCATTCGGGTATGGGTAATGGTTGTAACATCCCTTTAGACTTCTGTCTCTCAGCTTTAACTTGTTGACAAACCAAGCATCGAGAGACATATTCAGCAACATCTCTTTTCATGCCATCCCACCATAAGTACTCTTTCAGGTCCCTATACATCTTCATGCTTCCAGGATGAATAGAGAATGAAGAACTATAAGCCTCATCCAGCATCTCCTTCTTTAATTCGGGGATGGGAGGAACACAAACCCGATTCTTGAACTTTATTATCCCATCACAATCAAGGTTGAACTCAGGAACATTTCTTACCTTCTTTTGTAACTCTACATCTTCTTTCTGTGCCTCTTTAATCTTCACATGTATAGATGGTTGACCATTCATTTGAGAAAGATAAGATCTTTCCCCTTCCATTATAATTCCAAGATCCATCCTTTGTAAATCCATAAATATTGGATCTTTTGTGATCCTCATCATGGATAAACTAGCATGGTCTTGTCGACTTAATGCATCTGCCACCTTGTTTGCTTTCCCAGGGTGGTAATGGATTGAGCAGTCGTAATCCTTAATCAGCTCCAACCATCTTCTTTGACGCATATTCAGCTCCTTTTGTGTGAAAATATACTTTAAACTTTTATGATAAGTATAAATATCACACCTTTCACCATAAAGGTAATGCCTCCAAATCTTTAATGCAAAGATTATCGCAGCTAACTCCAAATCATGTGTTGGGTAATTTTGCTCATGGATTTTCAACTGTCGTGAGGCATAAGCTATCACCATATCATTTTGCATAAGAACACACCCTAATCCCTTCTTGGATGCATCACTATAGATCACAAACCTTTCTCCACTACAAGGCAGTGTGAGCACAGGTGCACTGGATAACCTTCTTTTCAACTCCTTGAAATTCTCTTCACATTCTTCCATCCAGAAAAACTTAACTCATTTCCGAGTCAACTTGGTGAGTGGATTAGATAGTCATGAAAAATCTTTCACAAAACGTCGATAATATCCATCCAAACCAAGAAAACTTCGAATCTCAGTTACTGTTGTTGGTCTCGACCATCTTTCGATAACCTCTGTTTTTGCTGGATCCACAGATATCCCCTCTTTTGAGATTATGTGACCCAAAAATGCAACTTTTTGAATCCAAAATTCACACTTGGTAAATTTTTCATAAAGCTTCTCCTTTCTCAGGGTCTTCAATATAATTCTCAAGTGATCTTCATGTTCTTACTTGATCTTTGAATAGACAAGAATATCGTCTATAAATACTACCACAAATTGATCAAGATAGTCTCTAAAGACTCTATTCATTAGATCCATGAAGATAGCAGGGGCATTAGTAAGACCAAATGGCATCACTATAAATTCATAGTGTCCATACCTTGTACGGAAAGCTGTCTTTGGTATATACTCCCTTTTGAACCTTAATTGATGATACCCTGAACGAAGATCAATCTTGGAAAAGTATTGAGCTCCACGTAGTTGGTCAAATAGGTCATCAATGCGCAGGAGAGGATATTTTTTCTTGATAGTGATCTTGTTAAGTTCTCGATAATCAATCCAGAGTCTCATTGATCCATATTTCTTCTTAACAAATAGAACAGGTGCTCCCCAAGGTGACGCACTAGGGCATATGAATCCCTTATCAAGATTCTCTTGGAGTTGCTTCTTCAATTCCTGCAACTCAATTGGGGCCATTCTATAAGGTGTCTTTGACATAGGCAAAGCACCCGGTACGAGTTCTATTGAAAACTCAACTTCACGATTTGGTGGAAGACCCGGTAATTCCTCCGGAAAGACATCATCAAACTTCCGTACAATGGGCATATTCTTAATCGTGAGTTTCTCACCAACCATTTGAGATAAATAACCTTCATTTAGTGGAATCAATACCCATAAAATGGAAGAAATTTCCACTGGAAGGTTATGTTCATCCTTGCATTGATAGACGATCATAGATTGATCTGGAATATGAAATGTGACTTCCCTTCTTTGGAAATTGATATGAGCTCCATATAAAGAAATCCAATCCATACCAAGAATCACATCAAATTCCACTATAGGAAGGATCACCAGATTTGCAGGAAGCACTTTCCCACAAACTTCGATCGGAGAAGAATTATAAACTTTTGATGCGACTGTTGTGCCATTAGGTGTTGTCACAGCTAACTCAACATCTAATTATTGAGGTAATACGGTGATACCCTTAGAAAATTCTTCAGAAATAAAAGAGTGGGTGGATCCAGAATCAAATAAAACATTTGATACTTTAGAGTGGATGGTAAGTGTACCTTTCACCACATCGTTATCGTACTCCACATCGCTGATAGAAATTGCATGTGACTTTCCTTTGTCTTTAGGCTTAAGAGTTTGTTGAAGTCGACCATCATCATCAACCCTTGTATTAGGGCATTTATTGGCATAATGCCCTATCTCCTTGCACTTGAAACATTGAAGTGTAGTAGGTTCATTCTGTGTATCCCTTCCTTTGTTTGCATCATTAGACATCTTCTTCCCATCATCGCGGCATTCAAATGCCCGATGACCTTCCTTTCCACATTTGAAACATTTACTTGTCCCTTTAAGACAACTCCCTCCATGTTTCTTTCCACACTTTGAGCATAAGGGAAAGCTCATCTTCTTTTCAGTGTGCTCTTTAGATTTTCCTTCGAATTCCATTTTCCTCTTCTTATCAAACCCATATGACTGATGGGTTACTCCAATCTCCATCTCGACTTTGAGAGCACATCGAACGATTTCATCGTAGCTATTGAAGTCCCTTATCGCTAACGCCCTTTGAAGACTTGGTTTTAAGCCACTAAAGAATCGATCAATATTACTCTCAGGTTGGATAATAATACCAGAAGCGTACCTTGCAAGTCTTGTAAAATTTTCTTCATAGGTACCAACAGATTCATCATCCTTTTTCTTCAGTTCAAGAAACTCTTTCTCCATCTTTGTTTGGAGAATACGAGGGAAGTACTTATTGAAAAATAAGTTCTTGAACTCATCCCATTCTATGGACTCAATTTCATCTCTTTGCCTCGTATTCTTAATAAGATTACACCATTGATCAACATCTCCTTCCAAACGATACACTGCTAGGATGACTTTATCATGTTCAGAACATTGAAGAACTAAAAATATCTTTCCAGTAGTACTAATCCATTTTTCAGAAACTAATGGATCAGTAGACCCGCTGAAAGAAGGTGGACGCTGCCTCATGAAGGATTCAACAGAATGTTGCTCCTTCCTTTGCTCATTTGGAAGTCCTGCATGATTCATAGCTTGAGAAAGTTGTGTGAGCATGGCTACAAGATTTTTAATTCCATCTCCCATAACGTTTGGTTGCTCAGGGGGGCAATCATTTCATTGCCCGTCGCATTCCGCATTAACACGGTTCCTTCGGGTTCCAGACATTGACTAAAACCAAGAAGAATAGTGTGAGCAACACTAATTATAATAGGAAAACCACATAATCAAGAATAAAATTTCACACTTAAGGTCTTATCCTAGGTTATTCATGGCCATTTCTAAAACACTAATATTGTGTTCTATGCTTAGACTTATCCTTAGGGTTCTTACTAAGGCTTTCACATCCTAGTTTCCAAAGGTTGACAACACCTTTACTTTGATACCAACTATAACGACCCATACTTTACATACATTGTTAATACTTCAAAATTGAAGCATACTTATTACAACATATAACAAAACCACGAAAGGACCGTATAGGTATAGTGTATTTAGAAACTAGGAAACATAAACAACTGGTTCATAAAGCATCAACTTTGCCTCCCACTTATTTCATCATATCTAGAGTCCCTTTTTGGCATATCCTAATTAATAACCTTCTTCCTAACCTGGGGAAAGAAAACATACAAAAGGGTGATCTCAAATGCTCAGTAAGGGTAAACAAAAGAAATATCAATCACATCGTATACACAAGCACATAAATTTTGGAAATCTTAACCTGCAAAAGAGATCATAATTTCATAACATGGGGTAAATCATGGCAGTGAAATGTAATCACAATAATCATAACTTAAAACATGAAACTTTGTGGCATACACACATAATCATAGAGAATCATTTCTTGTTAGTCAAGACTCATTTCCAAGACTATCTTAGTGGACAAAGTCCCTTTCTGAACCGAGTCACCCTCGTTTCAGTCCTGTTTCACTGAACCGGTATAACCTACCATTCTAGCCATGTCTATCTCATGAGATATAAAATCTTTACCCAATGCATTGGAGGGAGATATAGGTCCCACCCATCTCATAATCATACCATTCTTATGTGTGCCACAAAATCATAAACCATACATCATAGCATAAACCATGTAATAAAAATGGGAATCTTAAACATCATGACATCATAAAACAATTCATATAAGATAAAATAATTCATAAAAATATTTCCATCACAACATAATCAAATCCATTTAATAATAGGGATAGAAACATAACCCTTTATTGTCTTAGATGGAAAATAATTTTGATAAAACACTTGAACTCCATTCTTGAGGAAAATATCCTTTCTACTTCAAAAATACATTTCCTTTCTTAACATGTCATACCATTTTAAACTAAAATAAGTTGATTAAAAATAAAATTGAAAACCTATAAAGGAATATTTTTGGAAATAATGTTTTAAAAATCCATTCATGCCGTATAAGTTAAAAAAACATTCTTCTCTAACTTTTGTCGGAAAAGTCAAAAAAGTACCTCGTATGAAAAACGACAAAAGATTCCTTTCATATCTTTTACTAAAAACTCACCGAAGGGTCAAATAGGATTTAAACAATTGTAGGTGAATGGAAATAATATTACATATTGAGAAAACATGGATGTTGATGATAAAATACACCCCAGTAAATACCAAAGTATAAACAATCTCAGATAAAAATGAGATTGTGATATTTCCCTTACCTTAGGTCCGACTTGCTTTGTAAGTGTCCGAACCTCCTGTATAATGATTTAAATAATGTTATTGACTTATTCTGGAATCATACATATTTTTATGATATCATATATGGTCATATTCTTAGCTTCTTAGTAGTAATATTTCATTGCTACTTGTTATTCGGGTGTTTATAACTTTTTGTTCTTATGCGTGTTTTGCCGAATAAATTCTTATTATTTTCTTAGGTTATAGATACCTCATTTCCATAATGGTATTAGTGTAATATATATCATATTCATTCATTCAATTAATTTATATAATCATTATGAAATGAAGATCATGTAGAACGAGTCGCATCACATCGTGGAGACGATATTCCGTACGTACACACGAGTGATGATATCATTCCTATGATCGTGGAATTGTATTGGAGTATATGTATACTATTTAAGAATAAATATAACTTTATAATAGTCATATATTGTCATTATTTACACCATTATACCCATCCAAGTAAGGTGGTGGTGGAAAATAGATTACACCACGACGTGGAGACGGTATTCCATACGTACGCACGCGCAATGATTTCTTTTTTTCCGTAGGATGGATAGATGGTGAAATAGGGTTGTTTTATACTTATAATAACATATCAATATATGAGTGATACTGATGTTATTACTTCATAATGAAACAACTAAAGAAGAAGAAGTGGAAGAAGAAATAAAGATAAAAGAATCGGTAACGGACATTACCTCTTCTTTGAAGTGATTCTTTGAGACCTTCTTTTAGGGCACTAAAATTGGTCTTTGAAGAAGACCAGGACCTCTAGGATGTCTCTAGGGAAGTGGATAGGAGAAAGTGGCAGGGTTTGGCAGAGCTTGAAGGCTCAAAGTGGTGTGAGGAAGAGGGGGAGGAGGTGTCCTTTTATAAGGGAGGAGAGGGGCACCTTTGGAATAACTAAAACTATTATTTTATTATAAAGTCAAGTTTGGTTTTAAATAGCTCCAAATTAATATATTTAGAAGCTAAGGTGGGGATGGTTCGAAATACTCTCATCCAATAGAATTTAGACAAGTTTAGGTTCCTATTTTAACCTTATCATTTAGATTTAACATTAAGTTAAATAATTTTACTTTTACCATGTCTTCTTATGTTCTTATACTATAAGGTTAATAAACTTACTATAAGAAGCCAAACGAACCCCAAGTTGTTTATTATTAATATATATAACCTTATCTAAGTCATTTGGCCGAACCTTAGATTTTTAGGAATAAAATAACTATTACCAATATAATATTTGTTTTAAAAACTATTTTATGTCAATTGTGACACTATTTAGTAATTGATTTTTGTAAAAATCATAACAGAATTATTAGTTCGAACCAAGTTAATTAAATCAATACTAACATGTCATATTAACCTAGAAAATTAGTGGGATTCATAAAAAGTCTCAAATTACATTTATTTTGGTGTTTATAACATCAATTATGTCAATATTTCATTAATAAGATAATTACTGCATCATCATTGTGTCATAAATAAATTAAATTATTTAATGTCTAAAAATTACAAATAAAATACCATTATGTATGAAATATTTTTATATTTCTAATGAATATTTATAGTCGAATTTATCTTATGTATAACCCCATATTAAAAATTATTTACTTATTAAACTTTGATTTTAACTATTTTAACCCTTCTTTAAATAGATTAATAATAAATGTTCTAATCTAATCCAAGTGGGCCTAAATGGTCATATTTTATTGCCAAGTTTGTTTTTGGTCGAATTAAACTTATCCAATAGAATTAGGACATGTGTTAGGGTAATAATAATATCATCTTTACCCTTAATTACCCTATTTACTTTTAATCGTGGTAAAAAAAAAGTAAAAAATTACTACTCACCAAAAAATTATTTTCATCTCATTGAACCACATTTTACTTACTGACATCAACCGTGTCTCCAGGATTTTTGAAATTCCACTCACAGAAGCGGTAAAATTAAGTTTTATGAAAAATTCAGTTTTTTAACTACCACCTAGTGGTTTCACTATTCATCAAAAATTGAAAGTTTTCAGAAAAATACGAAAATTTAACCCTAGGATAATTTCGATATTCCGAATCCAAAAATGAAGTCCATTTTAAAAAATAGAATTTATAAAATTTCAAAAAGTGGTTATTACTATTCATAACGGCTAGTTTTAATAATATTTTAATAGCATATCGTTGTTTAGTGAAACTCGGTATTGCATACGACACAAGCTATCGAGGAAGGTCGCGATTTCGTGTAAAGCAAGCCAAGCAAGTGTTGTGTAGAAAAATATTCCTTTGATGATTTATATAACATAAAAGTCTCGGGTGTTACAGTTTTCCCCTTGGTTATTGATTACTTAGGATTCCTTGGGCCTTTATACCCCTTGGATTTGGCTTTATTGGATTCACATAGAACATGTTCGGTTGAAATGATCCTAATAATCCATTTTAAGTCTAACTAAGTTTCCATTGAGATGAAACTGGGACTCAATGAGGATTCATTTGTCTTCTATACCTTGGATCTGTCCATTTGTGGTCTGAAATTTCTGATTATATGGCACGACTATGGTAAATGTGATATTCTTGGTTATATAGTGTCGACGTGGTTGATATGAAACTTCTAGTTACATTGAAAGGAAATTATTTTTTGATACATAGGTTATACAACATGGTCATGGTTGGTATAATATTCTTGGATGTATAGTGAGGTTGTGATAGTTATTTCTGTGTTGTTTATAGCTACCTTGTTATAGGAGCACGACCCTTGCTTTGTAGGGAGCCTTGTTGGGATATACAGTATCACTTATTTTTAGTTTGTACGCCATGGGCACTTTAAATTTTATTACTTATTACCTGTGATATATATATTTTACTTTGATTATCTTGTATTTCAAAACCAGGATTTGTTATAGGCACCTTGGGTGGTAACCTACTGGGATTGTATCTCACACCTTGTTTGGGCCACTGTTAGGAACCCATATAGACTATATGGATGTAGGTAGGGACTGAGATAAGAACCCACAATTATATGCTTGAATTTGTTCCATGCTTAGAAGTATAGGAGCATGGGACTGAGCTATGAATCATGATTCTATATAGATACACTACTTTGGGTATTTTTGGTATACTTATAGATGTATTATACTGACTATTGTATACCTATTTTGGTTTCTTTGTACACTTGTATCGTTATCATTTTTATATGATTCTCCTTTTGGAATAATATATATATCCTTATCCTATTTATTTATATTATGTCTTGATGGATTATTGCTTCTTATATTTTATATATATGATTTATACTACTGTGTTACACTATAGTAATGAGGGAATAGTCTCTCCACGGACACACTATATGCCCTTGCTACTAGTCAACAACCTTCAGCATTCAGGGAGATGCGCTTGAGTCCATGTGACCTACCGTCTTAGGGAACTAGATAGTGCCATTCAGTTAGGGACATTGCAAGAGGAAACCTAATCATGCTTTAAAACTTCCAAAGGATCTTTATAGACTTAAATAAACATCTCGATCATGGTATGGAATATTATCTCAGTAAACTATGAAGAATGGTTTTGTTAAAGGAAAATTTGATCCTAATTTTTTAATTAAGAAATATTCTAAGAATATTTTGATGACATATATTTATTTATATGAATTCATTTTTGGGTCATCTAGTGAAGCTTTGTGTAATTAATTTTCAAATTTTGTTACCTTTTAATTTCACATGAGTTATATAGAAGAATATAAATTCTTTTTTGGATTACATACATTTAAAATAGATGATGTAATTTTTCTGAATCAATGTAAGTATGTTAAAGAATTAGTTAAGAGATTCTAACTTGATCCTAGTAAAAGTATGAGTAACCTATGAGTATTTCTTATTGGTTGGATACCAATTTGATTGGAATGTTAGTTGATATTAAAGCTTTCAAAGGAATTATTTGAAGTATTCTTTATTTGATTGATGATAGACCTAATATTATGTTTAGTGTCTATATGTGTGAATAGATAGACGATGAGAGATTTTAATAGAAAATATCTTTTTCTAACATATCAAATACGAGGTCTGCCAAAATTTGAATAAAGAAGAGTTCTAATAATCCATATGAAAACTTACATATCAAATATCTTACGTAACAAATATCCTTTTTCTTATGTATGAAATATCTTTTTTCATATGTATCAATTACAATTTACTATGTATCAAATTTATTTTCTTACGTATAAAGATTATTTCTTACATATCGATTTGAATTTATTATGTATAAAATATAACATATTACATATTGAAATTTCATAAAGTATATCTTCTTGTGTATTTTTATTAGAGTAAAAAATATATCATGCATTGAAAATTTTGTATAGTATAAGATACACTTATGGTTTCTATATATTGAATATTACATTTTGGAATTAGATGAAATCTTTCAAATTATTGAACCAATTATTTTGACTCTTTTGAATAGTTTTAAATTTTCAAAATTATTACTATTTATTATTAATTTACTATAATTATGGAGATCTTCATATTGTGTATTTTTAAAATTATTTTCTATTTTAATAGTGATACATGAACTATATTTAAGGTAATTTTTATAGATTAAACACACATTAAATATGGAAACAAATGATTAAACATTTGAGGAATGTGAATGAAGTTATTTTCTAACCTTGGAGTAGTTTTTATCATTTCATAGAGAAGATTACAATTTATATTTTTGGAATTAAAGGTGTAATGGATTGAAATATATAAATATGATGAAAATAGAGAAATTTCTTTAAATAAATATTGATAGAACCATAATAGATATATCATTGAACAAGAACATTTACTACGATCACCAACACTATGATAATTTTGGCTGCACATTATTGTGCTGCATTTCATAGTTCTAGTGATCAAATGATTCTACTACATGCTGACCCTTGACTACCTAAATCTAGTTATTTGGTACTATAATTTTTTATCTTTTTTGTGTATGTTTTTTGTGTTGTTTTATGCTTTTACATTTAAAAGAAATAACTTCTTCAGTTATACCTCTATTAAAAGGTATGAGTGTGTTGGTTATACATCCACTAGAAAATTCTCATGTTGTATTAGGTTGTGACTCCCAATAAAATTTATGGGTGGTGTGTAGTTTCTATTCACCTATAAATGGAAAGTTGTAGCGAGTTCTTACTCTCATATAAAAATCAGGTATTATAGTGTGTTTCATTTCTCTTGGGGATGGAGGAATGTGAATAGTATACGTAAGATCATTTTTTATTTGAACTATTTTAAAATTGATTGTGTTATTTATTTACTTTCCATTACACTTAATTTTTCATTTTTAGTTTAACTTTGATTTATATTATTTTAAATTTTAAACCAGTCAATTTACCCCCTTCTGGACCTTCTTGAATATCATAACCTGGGAAAAACACTTAGCAGGGAGACCCTAATAAGATTCAGTTATCAGAGGAATAGAGTAGAGTTTATCCATATGATTTATTAGGAAAATAGTTATCTTCCCAACTATCTAAGAGTTGTATATAATATGATTGAGATGATGATCTACCTAAATATCTAGGTGGTAGGAGAAATTATAAAGTGACTCAAAGCTTAGTGAAATATGGATCTTGGCCCACTAATAGATATGATGAAATTTAAAAGGGGTCATCATTTTAGTGGGGTTATATTTAATTAAATTCCTTATTAAATGTTCATAAAACATTATAATTATCTGATAAAAGGTTATTTTAAAGATAAACATCATAATCATCTTTAAGAATAATTTCAAGATCAATATTTAAAAAGTATTTTAATAAAATATTAGGACTATTAACTTAAGAAAAGTTCTTAAGTAAGAGAAAAACTATGTGTTAGCGAAATACCTTTATGAGTAACCAAGTGTTGAAGTTGTTTAATGGGTGAATATAGATTATTTTTAGAATAATAAAATTATCTACTTAAGGTTTCAAAGTTATTATAAGTAAAATCATCTCAGTTAATTTAGTATCTACTCATATATGAAATACGATTGAGTATGTTAATTACATAGTGAGACTGGTAGTTTCCTTAAATATTATTCTAGTAAAGGAATTCATAATATTTTAATTGTTGGAAATGTTTTGATAATGTGAATGAGTTCAAGAAAATTTTACTCATTATTTTCTAAGTGTTGGGGATAGAAAAACTGGACATATAATGTCTAGGTTTAGATGCTATATTAAAAGTAAAAGTGGGAAAAAGTTTAAACTGGAATAATAAAAGTTAGTTGGAAAGTCTAATAATGCTTCTTCAAGTTGCCAATCATAGTCATTGGAACCTAGAGTTTTCACAAAGGAGGGGTAATATTTCCATATGATGGGATTTTTTGGAATACCTAAAGGTGTTTAGAAGCTCCATGTAATTTCTATTCTAGGTATCAGTGTTATAGAAATTAATTATTTGATTTCAAAGGTTATGTGATACCAAATGTATAATTTACGAGTTGTAAATATAAAAGATATCATAATCAAAGTATGAGTTCACAGAGCATGTATTTTTCATTAAAGTGATGAAATAAATCAGTGTTGAATCAATTATTTTAATGTAAAGGAATATATCAAGATCAAATGGATCTAAGTAAAATATGTGTAAAGTTATATCATTTCTATTATGTGTTAAAATGATTTTTTTTGGTTAAAAAAGTATCATTATGAACAATATGAGATTTAACACATGATTTACGATTCATAGGATTCTATAACATATTTAAAAAATCAATAAGGATAAAATGAATTTTATGTATTATAAAATATTTTATCGAGTTATTTGTTAAAATATGGGGAAATGAGATTTCATCACCATCGGTGGAATATTTTAAAGAATAATATTTTTTCAAGAAAATCTCTATAAACACATAGAATATCATATAAGATATGAATACAACAGTTTGTTTGTTAAATATTCCCACTTAAGGAAATAAATTTTATTTCCTAACAAATAGGTGTTTATATATCTTAACATGATATTCTAAAGAGAATAAAGTCTCTAAGAGTCTAGTGGGAGTATGTTTTTCTTTAATAATTTCAAAGTTAAAAAATAAGGTATTATGTTAGTTGGAATTTAACGTTAATTTCACTTAATATCCCAAAGGTATTTAGAATGTTTTGGTAAAGTAATAATGTAAATAGTTACATTAGTTTCCAAAATATTTCAAGGAAAAAAAATTGTGGAATGGGTTTCAAGTATGATGTTGATGATAAACTTAGAAATATTTATAAGTAGACAACATAATTTATTAACATCATAACATTTGATGTTGTGAAGTTAAGAAGTTTTGAATATGTTTAAGGATTTGAACATCATGAATATGATTCCTAAGTCTCACTATAATTAAAATTGTCTTACTTCATAG
The DNA here is from genome assembly GCA_963277665.1 of Viscum album. NCBI lineage: Eukaryota > Viridiplantae > Streptophyta > Magnoliopsida > Santalales > Viscaceae > Viscum > Viscum album. Next base: position 1,100,783,072 of record OY728134.1, on the reverse strand, counting down.
ATGTTACTCACTAAAGAGTTTAGTGGGAGGGTTTTATCATATTGTCACCTAGAGATATTTTAGTATTTACATAGAGATGTTATGAGTTTAATAAAACCCCTAAAAGTGAAACAAACATAAGGATGATCTGGTAGTATATCATAAATGATATGTTAGAAAAGATATTATTTATGGTTTTTCTAAGTATTATTAAAGAAGTTTAAGAATATAAAATTTATCATATTATACAAAATATAATAAACACTTTATCATTATTCCACATTGTTTGAATATATGTATATATTGATATACATTTCTTTGAATTGAAATGATAATTAATATATCAATGTAAAACATTGAGTTATCCATAACTGATATTCATAATGGAGTATTATAGTTTATTATGAAATATTAAGATTATCATGATTACAATTCTTATACCAGGATACATAATATGTACATGAGGCACAAAATGAGTTTTGTGTGTTGTATGGCTCACTCAGTATACCCATGTAGCGTCATGCACTATTTCCTTAGTGTGATAGGGGTGCATGGTTCATATTTAGAGACCTCACTACCTAAGGTTGGTGAGATACCTAGAATAATAACCTTTAAAATTTATACCTTTAATATGAAAGCCTTAGGGATTAGATAATAAGGGGTGGTTGGATATATTGATGCTCATATCACCGATTGGAGCTTAAAAAGATGGGATTTTTCCTCTTGTATGACAAGTATGAAATCTAGCCCCTTGATTGAGATTGAACGAGGAAGTATAATGTCATACCTAGATAGTATATATGATTTTCCTATTTATTTGGGTGAGGGGAATGTGATATGCTCATATACAAAGGATAATAACATGTTATGTAATCATCAACTTAGTCAGTCTACACTTGAAGAATCAAGAATGTATGAGTTAACTATATAGTATTGACATACTCTATGTCCCATAGTCAATCAGTGTATTGGGAAAATGACTCATATGAAAATTCATGCCTATATATGACGCAATTGGTGGACAAAGGTATAAGGATAAATGGGTTTGATAGATATTAGAACCAGTAGATCATATGAATACAATGAGAGGGGGTGAATTAGTGTAGTGTTTTATTTTTACCATTTCATTTTGTTCTTGAAATAAACTCCTGTGATCAGTTAAGAACTAATTCTCTCACCAATATACTTTTCAAGACACAAAACAATTTTTACATGGTTCATCCATAATGTGTTATCCTAACCCTTGTGTTAGCTAGTTGTATTCTGGCTATATATTTTCCACTATAAGTTAATCAGAAACATATAATGGGTAGAGAGGAATCACCCTTTGCCTATAGGTTTCCATCATCTCACTGCTACCATTACACATCTTCCCACCGATCATACTCCATATCTTGGAAGTTATAATGAGTAGTAACATATGGGAAATATCACTTGAAGCACCAGGATACTTTGGAAATAGGTTAAGATCCTTCTATTGAGAAAACTGAATAGACTGAGTTAAATTTTCTCACATTATTCATGCAAAATGACTACTGATAATACAAATGAGAGTTCTAATCATTTTCTTATCACAACATGTAAACCCTTGGGAGGAGTTTTATTCATCTTATATTCTCTCAAGATCTGCAAGCTCAGACGAAGATAGATTTTTAATATGTGCACAACCAAGACTTCATCTTTTTCTCAAAAAACTTTATATTTCCCTATTTTATGTATTATCTACTTATTTATTATAAGTTACACATATTTTATTAAGAAACCACAATCTTGGTTAAATGAAACATTAATTCCACATTTTCTTTTTATATTAACAAATTGGAATATAATAAGGTATCTTGAGACTTTCAAAATAAAGTTCCATGAGTATTGTCCTATTTTAAGATTCCATGATCTTCCATCCAAAGACTCATTATACACTTTCACATGGGTCTACTCCCCCATGTTCTCATGAAAATACAAAAATTATCGTCATTTTCTTCCTAGGACTTTCAACAACATAGAGATTTATAAAAACTAAGAAAAATTTATCAGTGTGTATCAAAAATACCTAGTAGTTGTTAACACTTTTTATAACTATATTAGTTCACTTCACATATTGTTCAATATTTTGTGGCATAAAGAAAACATTAGTATCATAGTTTTTCTCATAATACATTAAAAAACACTCATCTTGAATCACTGCATTGTTTGCAAGTGATTTTAGGAACTTAAGAACAATAAAGAATCATCACACTAATATATGCATTATTCTTGAAAATTGAATAAATGAATTTTTTCTTGAGTTTATCTCATCTATTTTATCTCATGTTAGGAATTATTCTTCATAATTTGGGTATCATCAATTCTTCATATTTCTTGAATCATAAGTGGTTTTTGATATTTTTATCATTGGATAACAATTGTAACACCCCAGGTAAATAAGGAATATGAAATTTTCATATTTATCCATATTTGTGAATAAAATATTAATATGACTTTAAAGGGGATGCTATGCTCGATGGCGTACCCAACACGCAACAACGAGTTTCTTGGGAATCTTACGTTGCACTCTAATAATAAAATAATATTATTTTAAATGGTAGTTAACATGTAGCCATTGTAATGGCGGGAATGGATAGAAATAACTAAAATATGATTATATATGTTCTTAAATATTTTTACATTTATACAATAAAAGATAAAGGCTTAAAATATGGAAAGAATTCAATTTTAGGCGTATATGCCCTAGTTTTCACTAAAGGTTCACTTATCACCTTTTGATGGAGAACCGTCATTAAATATAGTTTTGTTCACTCTTAAACATTCTTTTGGACCAAATAAAACTCTTATTAAGAATCGGGACATCAAAATTTACTTTGTGTAAATTTTTGGTATCTTTCCGATAAAGTTCATTTTTTAATGAATAGTGTAAAATGTTGTATTTTAATTCAAAACCACTTTTTAATCTAATTTATTTATATTATTAGATTATATTTTGAATTGGTTTTAAAGTGAAATTATAAAATATTTTTACCATTAAATCCAATAGTGGTCGTTGGAATCAATTTCACTTTGAAATCAGACTTAAACTAGTTTCAATCTTTTGATACTTATTGTTTCATAAAACACGCTATTTGTCATGACAGCGGGAATTAATTATTAAATTAATTAATGTGACTTATATGTTTTTAATTTTGTAAAACAGACTTCATTTTTTGAATTCAGAATATCAAATATAGCTTAGGGTTAATTTTTGGGATTTTTCTGAAAAACATCAATTTTTGATGAATAGTGAAACCACTAAGTGGTACTTATAAAAACTGATTTTCCGTTTAAATGAAATTTTGCCATCATTGTGTTTTGATTTTCAAAAATCAGACATACATGGTTTTCATTAAGAAGTAAAATGTGGTTCAATGAGATTAAAATAATTTTTTGGTGAATAGTAACTTATTAAGTTTTTAATCGCGATTAGTGGTAATTAGTGTAGTTTAAGGTAAAAATAATGCTTTAATAAAATGAGATGAGCTTGAAACATGTCTTACCCTCATTGGTTGTATCATGGCCGACCAAGACAAGCCATGGGTCAACTTGGGGACCCCATGGATCCACTTTGGTTGGGAAATGACATAAATAACATTTTATTTAATGTAAAAGTAAAATTGACACAAACATGATATGTTTTCCTAAAACAATTTTTAAGTGGGGTTATACAAGTCATCTTTTTGATTATAAATATTCATTGGAAAGCTAAACAGATTTCCTACATCATAGTATTTGTTTTATAATTTTTAGACATTAAATAAATTAAATTATTTATGACATAATAATGATGCAGCGATGACATCATTATTTGACGATTTAAATAAAACGGAAAGATAATGTAAAATCTATGAACTACACATGTCCAAAACTTATTGGATGTGTGTATTTCTAAGCCTTATCACCTTATCCACGAATTATATCAATGTGGGACCTTTTGAAACCGAAACACATTTTCAAATAAAGTAATATTTCTTTACTTTCCAAAAGTGCCCCACCTCTCCTCTTATAAAAGGCCCCCACCTCTACCTCATTTAACACAGTCCTCAAGCCTTTGGCTCAGCCAACCCCTGCCCATTTACTCTCTCCACATCCCTCTCCTCATCCTAGAGGATTCCATTTGGGCAGAATCCTTTCAAAGGAAACCTTTAGTCTCAAATCAAAAGGAGTTACACTTTTAAAGGTAATTCATTCTCTCATGTTCATTTGTTTTATTTTGCTTCTCCAACCCCCTAAACTCTTTTTATTTACTTCTTTTGTAACAACACCAGTATCTTAAATATAATAGGATGTTGTTGTAAGATTTATTCGAGCTACACTCTCACACAACTACATCAAATGGTTAAAGAACATACGGTTTCCGTGGATGGTGAAATTCTGCCTCCCGAAACGATGATTGTTCAATACTCATTTAACACCTTCAAAGGTGGCCATTATGATGTCACTATTTTTATATATGATATATAATATGTTTATGTTTTATTTATGCTTCTGTATTTTTCATTTTTGTCTTACCTTTATGGCTTCCATTATGGGTATACGCGATATCTTCATTTAAGGAAGTACGGACTACCGCCCCCTCAAAGTGATTTGATTCGTTAAATACCATATGTGGGATGTATAAAGGATGGAAATATGATATTATATATGATATTATACTGGAATTATAATATACCTTTATATCATTATTATTCCATTCTATAAAATATGAAATAGAAATGAAAGTAGCGTTCATGCGTACGTACGGCTTACCGTCTCCATGAACGGTGCATTTCATTTCTTACCTCTAAATGATTATGTAATGTTATAAATGCATGAATGTACTGGATATATATTACATATATGATATCTAAATAATGAATACAATTCTGGATATAATAAACATTTGGCCACACGAACAACATGTAATTGTAAGAAGTCCGCTTTCGACTTAAGAACCAAATATCAGCAAAACAAATATTATTAACTTAAATGATTACATATTGTTTATGACATGGTAATAAGTGGTATAAAAGTAATAATGAACTTTAAAAAGGTTCTTAAGGAATTATAAATTAACTCAAGTTTATTATTCAGGAGATTAAAGAAGGATCGAGTCAAGTCGGACCCGAGGTAAGGGATCCTACAACTCTCTTTCTTTTTAAGTACACTCTTTTACGTCATTTATTTTAAGCTCATCTTTCTTATGATTGGGATGTTCTTTTATATTACATTTACTGTAATTTTTATGTTCATGTGATGAGAAACCCTATTCTCTCTCATCAATCCATTTTGGAAGTTTTGAGTGGCGCCGTTAGGCTGCCGAACTTTCGTAAGAGATCTAACCTCTCTCTTTCTTTTTAAGTACTCTCCTTTATGTCACTTATTTTAAACTCCTCCTTGCAATGTTGGGGGATTTTCTTTTATATTCCACTTGCTGTAAATTCTATTGTAATATGATGGGATACTCTATTTGATCTCATCAATCCATATTCGGAAGTTTTATGTGGCGCCGTTAGGCTGCCGAGTTTTCGTAAGGGATTTTTCATCTCACTTTTATTCCCGTGAGATTTATGCTACATTTGCCACAAATTACATTGAGTGGTGTATGTACTGCCCATTATTCTACTCTTTGTGTAATATAATTTCGTTTATGAGTATTTACATCAATGACCTATTGTCTTTCTTTCATGTGGTGTATGTTTTGAAAGATACCCAAGTCGGTAAGGGAACCTTTCACCCTCCTCTTTTTTAAAAGACTTCTTTTATTGGGTCTTTTAATTTACATATTTTTATGTTGGGATATGTTCTCATACATCCTTATTGATGTAAATTTTATGCCCAAGTGATGAGATACACTTTTTATCTCTCATCAACTCATTTTGATGTGATGCCGTTAGGCTGTCAAGGGAACTTTTTAACCCAATTTCGATTTCTTTGGGTTCAACTTGTAGTCATTGAATATGTCATCCATTGAATATGTGTGAATGACCTCTTATTGTTTTACACTTAATATCCACTTATATTGGTTGCATATATATTTTTCACACATATTTTTGAGATTTATTTGTCCTTAATTTAAGGATACCTTCTTTATAAGGGATTTCATCACATTTGACATTTCTATTGAGGGTTCATTGTTGTTATGCACCAATTCACTCTTATATGGTGTATATACTGTCCATTGGAGTATTATATCATGAATACTTTTATTCTCATGATATTATAAAGTTCTGACTAAATGTTATTCCTCGATTATTGTATTCAAGTGTCTCTAATTTTGGTAAAACCCTTTAACCAAAATATCGTTTTAAATGTTTTAATTATTTGTTCTTATTAATATCCATGTTTTAAAAATGGTTTTAAGGATTTATTTATATGGATATTAATGGTTTAAAATGTTAAAAGCTTCAGGGTGGTATGGGACACTTTGATTCAAAAATCTCTTTATTAAATGTTTTAAATGGTTTTGGAAATGGTTTCTTTTTGAATGGATTCATTATTTCAATATCCTAAAATTTTATATTGTGATTTAAATGTGGAAATGTTATGTTTCCTTTATTCATGTTTATGTGATACAATTATGTTATGGTTCTTGGGAATTGTTATGAAGAACGGGTGGTTCCGTGATAAACTAAGGGCGGGTGAGCCCGATATAGCTCTCCAATGCATTGGGTAACGCGAAGGAGTGAAACGTTAAGGTTTCTCCGAAGAGATTTAGGGAATATACTGTGATGGGTATTCCAAACGTAACCAAGAGGGTTACTCCCTACGTAAGAATGTTATGAATGCCTCAAGTTACCTTTATGTCTTATGTTTTTTATGATTTATTCATGATTTGATATGCCTATGTTTTATGGGTAAAGTATGATTTCATTCTTTTGTATTTATGAACTCATGTTTCCTTTCCATATTTTTATAACCCTTACTGAGCTTTTTATTCTCATCCCAAGATTTTGAAATGTTTTTCACAGGTCAAGGGAAAGGTACATGATGTGATGATAGTGTCAAGGATGTGTCAAGAAAGAATCTGTGTTTTATTTTAAATAGGTTTCCGTTGATGGGAAGAATGAATATTGTCTTTTATGTAACCACTTTGTTTAAATGTGGAATGTAATGCAAGTTTCATGATCTAATTCTCTAAAACTCTAAACCTGAAAAGATCCTCAATGTGTAATCTTGTAATAACTCAAGATTAAGTAAGGTTTAAGGCTGGGGCCTTATAGTTGGTATCAAAGGTCAGTTTAGATAACTTTAGAGGTTAGGGTATTCTTTAAACATAATTGAAAATTACCATAATGGTTAGGATTTCAGAAAGAGTCTTAGTTTTAGATAAAGTGAATGAGTAAGTATATCTTATTGTCTATCTTACTCATTAGTACATGATGGTTTTGTTGACATACTCACACTGACCTTTTTGGTTTTAGTAAATAGCTGGATCTAGCAGGCATCAAAGTAACAGTGGATGTGAAGGAAACTGTGACAGTTTTTTGAGCAAGAAACTGAATGATATGGGAGCTGCAATGAGAACTCTTTTGATTATCCTCAACCAACTATCTGGAGTCATGATTGACCACCTAAACCTTGGATATTTCTCTAAGGCATCATATATGCAAGAGACAAATCCCTACGGAAGTACAGGTAATAATCATAAAGGTAAGTGTGTTCAAAAACCTATGTGTCAAAGATGTGGAAAGAAACACCTAGGAAAATGTTTCAAAGGGACAGAAATATGCTATAGATGTGGAAAAGAAGGTCATAAAGCAAGAACCTGCCATGGAAAAAGGAAGCATCCAGTTGACTCGAGGAAAGGGAAAGAAGTTCTTTCTGAGGGATCAATTGAATTTTTTTAAATTTGGTGTGCATGGTCATTATGCAAACACATGTCCTATGAAGAAGTTTCGTGAATGGGGTCACCAAGAGCGTACCGATATTCGTTTACCAATACCTAATGCCATTCCAATTGAGGATGAAGAAACTGACAATGACCAATCAAAGGTATGTACTATTTCATGACTATTGTTTTCTTATTTTGGAATCTTAGGATATGATTCATGATTTTGTTTGTAGGAAAGAGGTATTTCGGAATAAGTTGGAAAGGAATGGATAATGGATCATGAAGAATGTTGAATGAGTAAGATGTCAACATATGAGGGCTTCAAGAGTTAGGGTGAAATTCTTAAGAGTATTAAGTCTCTTTTGATTATGGGGTTACATTAGAAGACTTTTTATATTATGTGTAACCCTGATGTTTAATATAGGAAAATTTTATTCAAGTATTAGTTATCTTTTCTTTTGTGGACATAGTTATAAAGAACCATTTGGGTTTATATGATCCTTACTTTTGAGGTAATTATGGGTTACCATATGTTATGATTGAAGTGAAAGGAATGAGATAAAATTGAGGTTAAATTATGTTATGGTTATTTTTGATGATTTTATCCATTTTTGGGTAATGATTTGAGAATTATATGGTTTTGGAAAAAGGACAACACGCAGACCGTGTGACAACCCGTCGCGTCGGACAATGCTGCGGGAATCAAAGTGCGACTGGTATTTATCGCCTACCACTGGACTACGTGAAGTCCCTGGTTAGTTTGACTGATTCTTTTTAGTTATATGATTTTATGAATTAAGAGTAAGTTGATTTTGGAGGATATGTTATTAGGATAATTACTTTTCAATGTGAGACTTTAGGAGCAACTGATGTTGTTTGGAGATAAATGTTACGATTTAACTTGGAAGACTATGTGACTAAATCCTTCAAATATTTGGGTTTCAATATTATATTGGTTTACTTTGAAGAATTTTATGGACAAATTGTTTATCAGATGGTCCTCGTTGAACTTTGGGTTTTGTTGGACAAATTTTGGAGATTAAGAATAGATTTTCTTTTTATAAGGGGTTATCCTTTTCTGGATTATCTGATCTTGTACTAACCTTTTTGGTTTTGGTTTTGGTTAAAGCCTAAATACATGGGATGTATATAGTTCTCTTTTGGGGATTAGGTGATTCTCTAGAAGTTGATTATAGTACTCTCAATGCGAACAAGTCTCCCTAAATACTCGTCTTTTGGAAAAAATATGAGTTTGACTAAGGAATCTAGTAAAAGTTGAAAGTCAACATGATAAGTGATTATGCTTCCTTATGAATAAATTCCTCAATAAAAAGCAACTTAAAACAAAAATGTTTTCTATTAACTTTTCCTACTGGGGAACCCAACACCGTTTAACCCATCACAAGTTTGTGATTTTCTTATTGTTAACTTTCTCCTAAACATGTTTTCTATCACTCTCCATCGGAACATGACCCTATGTTTTCTCCTCCATGTCCATATTTTCATACTTAGAATCCTAGTATGGGTTATCTCGGGTGACCTCTGTGCTTATCTTTCTTTATTTTAAAGTGATTGTTTTACCGACTCTTGTTCCGATGTGGGACGTTCAAGGATGTTTCCAAGCGCAATTTTAAAATTGCGAGGACGTAATTCCCAAAAGGGGGGAAGGATGTAACACCCCAGGTAAATAAGTAATATTACATTTTCATATTTATCCATATTTGTGAATAAAATATTAATATGACTTTAAAGGGGACGCTATGCTCGATGGCGTACCCAACACGCAACAACGAGTTTCTTGGGAATCTTACGTTGCACTCTAATAATAAAATAATATTATTTTAAATGGTAGTTAACATGTAGCCGTTGTAATGGCGGGAATGGATAGAAATAACTAAAATATGATTATATATGTTCTTAAATATTTTTACATTTATACAATAAAAGATAAAGGCTTAAAATATGGAAAGAATTCAATTTTAGGCGTATATGCCATAGTTTTCACTAAAGGTTCACTTATCACCTTTTGATGGAGAACCGTCATTAAATATAGTTTTGTTCACTCTTAAACATTCTTTTGGACCAAATAAAACTCTTATTAAGAATTGGGACATCAAAATTTACTTTGTGTAAATTTTTGGTATCTTTCCGATAAAGTTCATTTTTTTAATGAATAGTGTAAAATGTTGTATTTTAATTCAAAACCACTTTTTAATCTAATTTATTTATATTATTAGATTATATTTTGAATTGGTTTTAAAGTGAAATTAGAAAATATTTTTACCATTAAATCCAATAGTGGTCGTTGGAATCAATTTCACTTTGAAATCAGACTTAAACTAGTGTCAATCTTTTGATACTTATTGTTTCATAAAACACGCTATTTGTCATGACAGCGGGAATTAATTATTAAATTAATTAATGTGACTTATATGTTTTTAATTTTGTAAAACGGACTTCATTTTTTGAATTCAGAATATCAAATATAGCTTAGGGTGAATTTTTGGGATTTTTCTGAAAAACATCAATTTTTGATGAATAGTGAAACCACTAAGTGGTACTTATAAAAACTGATTTTCCGTTTAAATGAAATTTTGCCATCATTGTATTTTGATTTTCAAAAAACCGACATACATGGTTATCATTAAGAAGTAAAATGTGGTTCAATGAGATTAAAATAATTTTTTGGTGAATAGTAACTTATTAAGTTTTTAATCGCGATTAGTGGTAATTAGTGTAGTTTAAGGTAAAAATAATGCTTTAATAAAATGAGATGAGCTTGACACATGTCTTACCCTCATTGGTTGTATCATGGCCGACCAAGAAAAGCCATGGGTCAACTTGGGGACCCCATGGATCCACTTTGGTTGGGAAATGACATAAATAACATTTTATTTAATGTAAAAGTAAAATTGACACAAACATGATATGTTTTACTAAAACAATTTTTAAGTGGGGTTATACAAGTCATCTTTTTGATTATAAATATTCATTGGAAAGATAAAATGATTTCATACATCATAGTATTTTTTTTAAAATTTTTAGACATTAAATAAATTAAATTATTTATGACATAATAATGATGCAGCGATGACATCATTATTTGACGATTTAAATAAAACGGAAAGATAATGTAAAATCTATGAACTACACATGTACAAAACTTATTGGATGAGTGGATTTCGAAGCCTTATCACCTTATCCACGAATTATATCAATGTGGGACCTTTTGAAACCGAAACACATTTTCAAATAAAGTAATATTTCTTTACTTTCCAAAAGTGCCCCTCCTCTCCTCTTATAAAAGGCCCCCACCTCTACCTCATTTAACACACTCCTCAAGCCTTTGGCTCGGCCAACCCCTGACCATTTACTCTCTCCACATCCCTATCCTCATCCTAGAGGATTTACTTTGGGAAGAATCCTTTCAAAGGAATCCTTTAGGCTCAAATCAAAAGGAGTTACACTTTTAAAGGTAATTCATTCTCTCATGTTCATTTGTTTTATTTTGCTTCTCCAACCCCCTAAACTCTTTTTATTTAATTATTTTGTAACAACACTAGTATCTTAAATATACTAGGATGTTGTTATAAGATTTATTCGAGCTACACTCTCACACAACTACATCAAATGGTTAAAGAACATACGGTTTCTGTGGATGGTGAAATTCTGCCTCCCGAAACGATGATTGTTCAATACTCATTTAACACCTTCAAAGGTGGCCATTATGATGTCGCTATTTTTATATATGATATATTATATGTTTATGTTTTATTTATGCTTCTTTATTTTTCATTTTTGTCTTAACTTTATGGCTTCCATTATGGGTATACGCGATATCTTCATTTAAGGAAGTGCGGACTACCGCCCCCTCAAAGTGATTTGATTCGTTAAATACCATATGTGGGATGTATAAAGGATGGAAATATGATATTATATATGATATTATACTGGAATTATAATATACCTTTATATCATTATTATTCCATTCTATAAAATACGAAATAGAAATGAAAGTAGCGTTCATGCGTACGTACAGCTTACCGTCTCCATGAACGGTGCATTTCATTTGTTACCTCTAAATGATTATGTAATGTTATAAATGAATGAATGTACTGGATATATATGAAATATATTATATCTACATAATGAATACAATTCTGGATATAATAAACATTTGGCCACACGAACAACATGTAATTGTAAGAAGTCCGCTTTTGACTTAAGAACCAAATATCAGCAAAACAAATATTATTAACTTAAATGATTACATAATGTTTATGACATGGTAATAAGTGGTATAAAAGTAATAATGAACTTGAAAAAGGTTCTTAAGGAATTATAAATTAACTCAAGTTTATTATTCAGAAGATTAAAGAACGATCGAGTCAAGTCGGACCCGAGGTAAGGGATCCTACAACTCTCTTTCTTTTTAAGTACACTCTTTTACGTCATTTATTTTAAGCTCATATTTCTTATGATTGGGATGTTATTTTATATTAAATTTACTGTAATTTTTATGTTCATGTGATGAGAGACCCTATTCTCTCTCATCAATCCATTTTGGAAGTTTTGAGTGGCGCCGTTAGGCTGCCGAACTTTCGTAAGAGATCTAACCTCTCTCTTTCTTTTTAAGTACTCTCCTTTATGTCACTTATTTTAAACTCCTCCTTGCAATGTTGGGGGATTTTCTTTTATATTCCACTTGCTGTAAATTCTATTGTAATATTATGGGATACTCTATTTGATCTCATCAATCCATATTCGGAAGTTTTATGTGGCGCCGTTAGGCTGCCGAGTTTTCGTAAGGGATTTTTCATCTCACTTTTATTCCCGTGAGATTTATGCTACATTTGCCACAAATTCCATTGAGTGGTGTATGTACTTCCCATTATTCTACTCTTTGTGTAATATACTTTCGTTTATGAGTATTTACATCAATGACCTATTGTCTTTATTTCATGGGGTGTATGTTTTGAAAGATACCCAAGTCGGTAAGGGAACCTTTCACCCTCCTCTTTTTTAAAAGACTTATTTTATTGGGTCTTTTAATTTACATATTTTTATGTTGGGATATGTTCTCATACATCCTTATTGATGTAAATGTTATGCCCAAGTTATGAGATACACTTTTTATCTCTCATCAACTCATTTTGATGTGATGCCGTTAGGCTGTCAAGGGAACTTTTTAACCCAATTTCGATTTCTTTAGGTTCAACTTGTAGTCATTGAATATGTCATCCATTGAATATGTGTGAATGACCTCTTATTGTTTTACACTTAATATCCACTTATATTGGGTGTATATATATTAGTCACACATATTTTTGAGATTTATTTGTCCTTAATTTAAGGATACCTTCTTTATAAGGGATTTCATCACATTTGACATTTCTATTGAGGGTTCATTGTTGTTATGCACCAATTCACTCTTATATGGTGTATATACTGTCCTTTGGAGTATTATATCATGAATCCTTTTATTCTCATGATATTATAAAGTTCTGACTAAATTTTATTCCTCGATTATTGTATTCAAGTGTCTCTAATTTTGGTAAAACCCTTTAACCAAAATATCGTTTTAAATGTTTTAATTATTTGTTCTTATTAATATCCATGTTTTCAAAATGGTTTTAAGGATTTATTTATATGGATATTAATGGTTTAAAATTTTAAAAGCTTCAGGGTGGTATGGGACACTTTGATTCAAAAATCTCTTTATTAAATGTTTTAAATGGTTTTGGAAATGGTTTCTTTTTGAATGGATTCATTATTTCAATATCCTAAAATGTTATATTGTGATTGAAATGTGGAAATGTTATGTTTCCTTTATTCATGTTTATGTGATACAATTATGTTATGGTTCTTGGGCATTGTTATGAAGAACGGGTGGTTCCGTGATAAACTAAGGGCGGGTGATCCCGATATAGCTCTCCAATGCATTGGGTAACGCGAAGGAGTGAAACATTAAGGTTTCTCCGAAGAGATTTAGGGAATATACTGTGATGGGTATTCCAAACATAACCAAGAGGGTTACTCCCTACGTAAGAATGTTATGAATGCCTCAAGTTACCTTTATGTCTTATGTTTTTTATGATTTATTCATGATTTGATATGCCTATGTTTTATGGGTAAAGTATGATTTCATTCTTATGTATTTATGAACTCATGTTTCCTTTCCATATTTTTATAACCCTTACTGAGATTTTTATGCTCATCCCAAGTTTTTGAAATGTTTTTCACAAGTCAAGGGAAAGGTACATGATGTGATGATAGTGTCAAGGATGTGTCAAGAAAGAATCCGTGTTTTATTTTAAATAGGTTTCCGTTGATGGGAAGAATGAATATTGTCTTTTATGTAACCACTTTGTTTAAATGTGGAATGTAATGCAAGTTTCATGATCTAATTCTCTAAAACTCTAAACCTGAAAAGATCCTCAATGTGTAATCTTGTAATAACTCAAGATTAAGTAAGGTTTAAGGCTGGGGCCTTATAACAATTCTAGCATCACATGATTTAATTCTTCTTTTTAGTATGCAGATTATTGAAAATCTTGGTAATAATAAGAAAATATAGACAAACAAATGATTAAGATATACTTTTAATTAAATTGTAATTACCTTTGAAAATTACCTATTTGAGGATGCTACTATTTTTATGGTATATGACATCTATCATAAATTTTCAAACATAATATCCATAACCGTTGTTGTTATCTTTCTTTTGAAACTGTAGAAACATTAACCAAAATAAGTAAATTATTTTGAAATATGTTTTGATAGTTAAATCTTTCTATATATACCTTAATATATTTCTATTTGAAGTAATATGTAGGTTTCTTATTTTTAGTCGCCGACCTCAAACCATGATTGTTAAGTCAGAACATTCCTTATGACTTTTTCCATTCCTTTATGTTTTGGAAATTACAAACAAATTTCCTTAAAAATACTTTCTATCTTTAAGGAAATTTACATGAAAATATTATTCCAATTAGAATCATGTTTGTAAAATATTTTAGCTAAGTCTTACATTATTTTATTAATATACAATAGCTACTGGAACAAATAAAATCCTTAATAAAAATTGGAATCCTTCACTTTCTCAATTCTGATTTGCTTAAATTTTCGAATCCGATTCATCCTGTTTATCAAATCCAAATCACACAGAAAATAGAATCTGATTCACTTACTCAATTCCAAATCATCCAGAATTGTGATTCCAATTCTATGTTCCTCAATTCAGAATCATCCAAAATTTTGAATATGATTCACAGTTCCTTAAATTCTGATTCACTCAAAAATGAGAATCCAATTTCATGTTTCTCAATTCTGAATCTCACAAAATTTTGAATCCGATTCTCACTTTCTCAATTCTGATTCTCAATAATTTTCAGATTCAATTATCATAGTTTCTTATCTGATTCTCTTTTGTTTAAGAATTCAATTTCATAAATTTCTTAAAGTTACTATATTTCCTTAATGTAATGTTATCATATAATCTGATTCATACACACTTAATGTTTCTAATGATATTTTATTATGATAATAAATGTCTTATAATCAATTATTATATGACTGTAGTAAGTGCCAGCTATACAAGTCCCTTCCAAATTTTAGGAAAAAATATGACTGTTGGAGGAAAATTCTACAATTGGTGATATCACCTATAAATACCTGGTCATTTGGATGAGATAATCACACATTCACACTTTTTTACTTTGGAGACACGTGAGAGTTCTACCAAAATTACTTTGTGTGAAAGCCTTGAAGTGATTAAGTTGTGAAAAACTAGTTCAACATACTTAAGATCTTCAATAAGATTTGTTTTTCTTTGTAAGACACCGATAATTGGTGATTATGATCGAGGTATTATGAGGCCAGGAAGACAAATGTTTCAATCATCATATATATTGAGGGATTCTGAGGATAAAAAGACAGAGGTGTCAATCACCTTACATATCGAGGGATTGCGGGGATAGAAAGACAGACACCGATATTCATATCAAGGGCTTACCCTAGTGTGGGTAAGACAGTTGAAAGTATAAATCAAGGGACCTTTATCCAAGGTATTTTGATACCCTACTCTATGGCTTAAAAGAATTTTACTCTTTTATATATACTTTAATTTTTTGTTATAACTTGTTACAAATGGAAAGTGTTTCTTATACTTTCACTTTTGTAATAACTCTGATATAAGATTCTATATGCTTTAAGGTAAAATCTTGTTTAAGTATACCTGTGTGCTTATTTCATTATTCATATTTATTAAACCGAAGCTGTTTTTAATTTACCTTACAAAAGAGGATTTAGTGAATCTTATTTCTTTAAATTTGTTAAAGCAAGATTTCCTTAAAGTTAAAAAAATGTTTAAACTTACAATTCACTCCCTCTTGTATCCAAGCATCTATATAAATATTTTGATCCTAAAATTGGTATCAAAGGAGGTATATGTGATACTGATACTTACAATTAGTATCAAAGGAATATTTTCACTACTCAGTTTACTTACTCTTTCTATATTTATGTATGTTTTTTATAATTTATTTTATAAACATTTTGTTTATAAATATTTACTATCCTAAATTGGGTTGAGGGAAAAAGAATTTTTTATTCTAGGATGGCAGGAATGAATATCAGATCCTTAAATAATATGAACCCTACAAGACCACCTATATTTGATGGGAATGATTATGAATACTGGAGAGATAGAATGAAGACTTTTGTTATCAATACTGGTGTGGATAAATTTCTTATGCTTACTGGAGATTATATGATACCTGATAAGGAAGTTAGAACTTTTACTAATCAAGAGAAGAAAGAATATCATCTAAAATATAAGGTACACAATATGTTTCTTTGTTCAATGGCCAATAATATATATAGCCAAACATCTTCCTGTGAATCAGCTTACAACATATGGAAGAAACTCGAAGTTACATATTTTGGTACATCTAAAGTTATTGAAAAGACTAGAAGATCAATGCTTAGAGTATATTATCATGGTTTTATTTTCCCTATAGAGAACCTATAGTTAAATTTTAGTATATATTTATGACTATTGTTAACAGTCTACAGTTAATGGGAGAAAAAGGCATAGATGATGAGATTCTTGTAGATAAGATTATAGATATCATTCCTAATGAATGAGAATCGAAGATCACTACTATTGATGAGCCAAGGAATGTTACAATTGTAACTCTGTATGAATTATTTAGAACTCTCTTACAACATGTGAACAAATTAAAGAGAGATGTTGAGAATATAAAGAGGAAAAATGAGAGTGTTTATTTTATAACTACTTGAAATCAGATGAAAGGAAAAACTCCTAAGAAAGTTTTTAAGTCAAAAACGTCTAAGAGAGTTGTTATTCAGTCAGATTCAAGTGATATTGATCACTCAGAGAATGAGTTAGAAAATCTTTCTCAAAGGATGAACAATGCTGTTGGCAAGTAGGATTTTCAATAAAGATATAAGAAAAAGGATAGTAAATATAAGAAAGACTCTAAAGTCACATGATATGAGTGTAAGAAAGCAGGACATGTCAGACCTGATTTTCCAAGGCTTAAAATAAAATACTGAAAAAATAGACATTCTGAGAGGAATCAGAAAAGATATTATAATCCTAAAGGAAAGAAATTCTTAACAGAAAATGATTCTTGGAGTGAAAGTGGTGGAGACTTATCTGATGAATCGTTAGATAATAAATCTTTTTTATTGAAGAATATTGGTCTTATTTCCATAATATCTATTGAAAACCAATATTTCAGGACTAAGGTACACACTGCTGAATCCTTAACCAATGTATCTTTAAGTACTAATTATCCTGATGAAGAAAATTCTATATCCTTAGATGAATAATCTTATTCAACAAAAGATAATTATTTAGCTTCTTTTGAAGAAGTATATATTTTTTCTAAGTTACATGAAAATGAAAATAGTAAGATCAATAAGAAAATTGACAAGTAAAAATCTAGAATCACTGTTTTAACAAAAGAAGTATCATATCTTTCTAAATATCTTGATGATTTTTTTTGAAATTGTTTATATTTTTAAAAAATTTAAGAAAGTAAATTCTAAAAATAATAAAATTTCTAAGGATCTTGAAAATGTTATTTCTCAGAAAATGTTTTAGAGACTATACTTAATTCTAAATCTAATTCGTATGAGGATAAGAATTTAGTCATTAAAACAAAATCTGAAATTTTTTCTATTAATAAACTCTTATCAAATTTTACTTTTTTTAAATATAATTTTGATAAGATTTATTCACAAATTTATCCTCTTAGGAATAATTCTGGATATATTTATTCTCACTCAAAACCTATTTTTAGTCATAATTATTATGTTTTTAAAAGTACCCAATTATGAACTATGTGTCAAAGTGGTGGAAATTGGGAGAAAAAGTGTTTTTTAAATAAAATAAAATACTTATGTTTTCATAAAGCTCACTCTTCTACGAAAATGTGGATTCATAAGATTTTACTTTCTAACATTTATGGATTCAAGAAAGTTTGGATTCTAAAAACCTAACTATTTTATTTTTAGGAAAAAAAGGAAGTACCAACAACAATATATGGTACATGGGTAGTGGATGTTCCCGGAACATGATTGGTAACAACATATTCTTTGAAAATATTATTAATATGAAAGGTGGAAGATTCACTTTCAGAGACAATGCTCAAGGAGAGATTATTAGTATAGATAACATTATTCTTCTTAGAAAAACCTTAACTTCAAATGTTTTATTTGTTAAAGGTCTTAAGAATAGCCTTATAATCATAAGAAAATTATGTGATGAAGGTTACCTTGTAAATTTTTAGGAAAGATAAATTCTTAGTACACAATTCCAAGGATGAGTTCATTCTTTCTTCCCATCGACATGAGAATGTTTATATAATTAAATTAGAAGACCTTAGGATCCAAAACTTACCTTTCCTTAGTGCAATGGAAGACCAATATTGGTTATGGAATAGAATAATGGGACACTGTAACCTAAGGAACTTATGTAAACTATCTAAGAAAGGACTTGTTAAGGATATACCAGATATTAGATTTGATTCTTTAAAATTCTGTGATCCTTGACAATATGGAAAAAACATAAGTCAAGATTTAAATATATAAGTGAAGAATCAACTTCTGATGCATTACAACTAGTGCACATGAACGTATTTAGTCCAACAAAAACTGGAAGCATTAGAGGCAAATACTATGTATTAGTTTTATTTGATGATTACACAAGATTTACATGGGTCTATTTTCTAAAAAATAGTTCTGAAGCTTTTTATTATTTCAAATATTTTTCATCCAAAGTTAAAAAAGAGATAAAAACCTTCCATTGATAACTAATAATAGTGATCATGGTGTAGAATTTGAAAATTTAGATTTTGAAACTTTTTATAGTAAGAAAGGCATTACTCATAACTTCTCAGCTCCTAGAAATCCCCAACAAAATGGTATTGTTGAAATAAGAAATTGAATTATTCAAGAGATAACAAGAACTGTGTTGAGTGAATACTCAATTTCAAAACACTTTTGGGATGAAGCTATAAGTACTGCTTGTCATACTATAAATCATGTTTTAATCAAGTCATTTCTTAATAAAACACCTTATGAGTTATAGACAGGAAAAGAACCTAAAGTTTCATACTTCAGATTATTTGGATGCAAAGTATTCATTTTTAATACAAAAGATAAGTTACAAAAATTCACACCCAAATCTGATGAAGGAATGTTCTTAGGATATTCCACTACCTCTAAGGATTATAGAGTTTTTAATAAAAAATATTGTACTGTTGAGAAAATAGTACATGTTAAATTTGATAAAACTGATCCCTTTGCTTTTAAACAACCCCAACCCACATCTTCAGATTTTTTTTCAAAAACTAATTATCTACCTTTGGTAGAAGATTATTCTAATTAGGATACTACTGAGGAAAATGTTTCTAAAGTATTCACTCTATAAGATTTTCTACCCTATGTTGATGAACAGGTTTTACAAAACCCAAGTTATTTTTTTCTAAGGAATCATCCTAATGATAGTATCATTGGTGATGTAAATCAAATTGTAAGTATTAGAAGTTATTTAATAAATGAAGTAGAGCATATAGCATTTCTTTCTCAATTCGAACCCAAAAGTCCTGATGAGACTTTGGGTGATAAAGATTGTATTAAATCTATGTTAGATGAAATAAATGAATTCGAAAGGAACAAAGTTTGGACCTTGGTTGAAATAACTAAATAAACTTATGTAATTAGAGTAAAATGGGTCTTTAGAAAAAAATGTGATGAAGATGGAATCGTTGTAAGAAATAAAGAAATATTAATTTCTAAAGGATATAATCAACAAGAAGGAATATACTATGAATAAACCTATACTCTGGTAGAAAGACTTGAACCTATTAGAATTATTTTAGCCTTTGTAGTATTATTTAACTTAAAACATTTTCAAATGGATGTGAGGTGTGATTTCCTTAATTGATATATTCAAGAGGAAGTTTATGTTGAAAAAAATCCTAGTTTTGAAGGGAAAAAAAAATCTTGAACGTATTTTTAAACTGACCAAATCATTATATGGTATTAAAAACCCCCTAAAGACTGGTATGATAGACTTATAGGATTTTTGTTACAAAAAAATTATGTTAAGAGAACTGTTGATCCAAAACTTTTTATAAATAAATAAAAAAAATGTTTTGGTTGATAAATTTATATTAATGAAATTATATTTAGATCAACTCAGCAATCCTTATCTGATTCATTTACAAATCTTATGAAATCTGAGTTTGAAAGGAGTATGATGGGTGAGTTAAATTTTTTTCTTGGTTTTCAAATTTCTCAAAAACTAGAAGGAAACTATATATCTCAACATAAGTATATTAAATATATTCTTAAAAATTATGGATATGAAAATACTAATAGTATAAGTACTCCAATCGGTACCTCTAATACCCTTGATCTCAATGAAGCTGAGAAACCAGTAGATCAAATATCTTTTAGAGGAATGATAGGAAGTTTACTATACTTACATGATAGTAATCTAGGCTTAATGTTTTCAGTATTATTATTTGAAAGATATTAATATAATCCAATATAATCCCATTTAAAATTAGTGAAAATATTTTTTCACTATTTAAAGGGAACTATGGATTTAAGACTTTTCTATTCTTCTAGAAATGAATTTTTTTTCTAAAAAAAATTAGATACTGACTTTGGTGATTGTAGAATGGATAGGAAAAGTACATCTGGAACTTTTAATTTCTTTGGAGACTCTTTAGATTCTTAGTAATGTAAGAAAAAAAATTCTATAACACTTTCCACCACTGAAGTTGAATATGTAGTAGTTGGAAGTTATTGTGCTTAAGTGTTGTTGATGCAACACACATTCAATGATTATGGCATGAGTTTTACTAAAATTCAAATACTATGTGATAACACTAGTTCCATTACCTTAATAAAAAACCCTTCACATCACTCTCATGTAAAGAACATATATATTAAGCATCACTTTCTTAGGGATCACACACTTAAAGGAGATAATATTTTACAATTTATCAGAATGGAAGAAAAACTTGCTGATATTTTTACAAAATAATTACCTTCCGATATATTTGAATACATTAAACAAAAGTTAGGAATGATAACTATAAGGTAATCATTCATATTCACTTTTTGTTTAAACTATCTTATAACATTAAGATACTCCTTCTCATAGGGGGAGTACACTTGATTTTCTTAATAATTGTTTTCCGGAACCTATAAAAAGTTTTCAGACTCTAATAAAACTTTTTGGAATCTAATATTTCTATGAAGAATTTTATCAAACACTAGCAAACCTTATGATAACCATGGAAGGTACTTTATCTTACCTAATAATTCTTAACTTTCAGTTCTATTTGTTGGTATTTCAATCTTGTTTTAAGAAAAGCTTCATCAGATTCATCTTTCCTTAAATATGATTTATTTCCTTAAAACCTCAAAAGACCAAAACCTATAAACCTTCTTTGGATTAATCTCAATCATTGGATCAGATCTTTTTGGTTTCAACCATTGGATTAATTCTTGGAAGTTGAATCGTCATCTTGATTCCTATATAAAGTAAGGGACCCCCCGTTTCCCACATCAAATTTCAGTGTTTTCTACCCATGTTGTTTCCATCCTTCAAAGTCTATGTTCCAATTTTAAGATCTCTTTATTAAAGTTCTATATGTCTCTGTTGATATCTTCTCATACTTTAATTCCTACCAAAGAATTTAATGATTGGTTCATTTACAGATAAAGGCTAGTTGATTATAATTTCTACCTTAAGTATGATTCTTAAATAAGAAAGATCATAAATTTTCAAGGTTGGGAAAACATTTACATTTCCAAGAATAAGAGAGAAAAGAATCCAATGTATACAGACTTGTTGATTGAATTTTATAAATTAATTCAATTATTCAATGAAGGTGTAAAGGATAAGTTTCAGTTTAATATTTATGGGAAAATATATTATATGTCTTATAAGAACTCCACAAATATCCTTGAGATACTATATGATGGTGAAGATTACTATCCATCTCATAAGTTTCTAGATTTAGAAGGATCTTTTGATAGAGTTATGGCTATTGATTTCTTAGGCCTTCAAGGAGTAAAGAAGCCCAGGATTTCCAACCTTTCAGCTAACTGCAAGATCATGGAATTATGGATTCAAGGTCTATTAATAACAAGAAAAAGATATAAGAATACCCTGAAAATAACATACATCTTCATGATGGATTTTCTTGTTAATCTAAGGAAGATTAACCTGGTCAAGTAAATATTTCTCTTAATCAGTAAGATAAACAATGGGTTGATAAAGTAACAAATTCTTCTGTTTCTAGCAACATATTCCTAGATTATAGTAAGTTGTTTGAACTTTTATAATATCCCTTGAAATTTGAAGTCAAAAAAGTTCAAGATTCTTCATTTAAGCGATGACACACTTAAAAGAATGAAATATTCTTTTAGTGATAAAACCAAATAGTTTGTTTATTTATCTGGAAAATCGGGGGAGTTGGATAATACTATTAGAAATAATTAGTCAAGCCTAAGAAAAGAAAGTCTCAAGTCCCGGAACCAAAAAAACAATTCAAGATTCCGAACCATCAAAGATGAAGAAACAGAAGTCCCACCCAGATGTAGTTTTAGAAAAGTGGAGACAAGAAAAAGAGATAAGTAAAGATGGTGATGCAGTGTTTGGAATAGATCTGGTAGAAGATAAAGCTTTGAAAATTCAAGAAATATAAGAACTTGAGAAACAATCAAAGTAAAATAACCTTAATAAAAGGCTAATAGAAGCAGAGATAATTCAGACTTTGTTGAAAGATATAGAAAGAGCATTCGAGCAACATCAAGTTCCAGAATCTTTTCTTCAAGAAACTGAACTTCCTCAACAATCAAAATAAGTGGCAGTAGAGGCTACCTCAATAGAAAAAGTAAAGTAATTTATTCCAAGTTTATATCTGATTATTCATAAAACCTCTCGACAAGAATAAGAAAAAGAAGAAAAAGAAGAAAATATCCAAGATAAAGAAAGTGATGATGAAATAAAAAAAATTGAATAAAATAAAAGGCATAGTCAATATGATAAGTTATCAATAATAAATCCTGAAGATTCATCTTCTAAACTTGCTTCAGTAGAGAAGATAGCTCAGAAAGACAATGTTGTTGATAATGAAGTGCATCAAATTCTATCTAATGTTGATGTTGATGATGGTGATGATGGGGAAAATGAAGAATATGATAATGATGAAGAATATGATGGTGGTGATGATGATTATGATGATAATATTATTCAAGTTTTTGATGAAAGGAAAGTAATTCAGAAGTCAAAGGGATCAAAATATAAGAAAGACAAAGGGAAGAAATTAGATGTTGGCACATCCAAGCAAGATACATCAAAATCTGAAAGATCTTCCTCCTCTATAG
The DNA here is from genome assembly GCA_963277665.1 of Viscum album. NCBI lineage: Eukaryota > Viridiplantae > Streptophyta > Magnoliopsida > Santalales > Viscaceae > Viscum > Viscum album. The sequence continues at coordinate 1,100,759,311 of OY728134.1, read as the reverse complement.
GAGAATATTTTGTTGTTTAGTCTTTGAAGTAGTTAGTGAATTCCATTACATACTTCCCAAACCATGAGTCAAGATGTCATCTTATTCAATAGTCTATAAATCAAAAATTGTACTCAACAACCCTTTTCATGGAAACGATGATAAAACTTGAAGCTGATTTCAAAATATTTGTGCAGAATTATGATTCTCACAGGAATTATTGCATAGAGATGAAAATTGGTCTAAGTAAATCAATAATGATCTTATGTTCTTCGATGACATGTTTGAGACAGTAAAGGGTTGCTTCAAAAAATCTGAGGAAAGTATCAAAAATATTTCAAACAATTTCTCAGAAAGGATATAGGAAGAAAAATAAATTCAGTTAAAAGAATATAGGGATTTGTATGGGAAGCTGAATTATCTCATAGCCATGGTAAAAAGAGTTAAAACATACAAAGATGAGGTGTATGAGAAGCTTATGTCCCAGGAAGAAATGATTAAGATCCAGAAAGAAAATATTCATAACCTTGAGAAGAAGAGTCGTGATCAGGAAGTGCTCTTAGATAAGTTTTAAGATGATCACAAGGAGATCAAGATGTTGAAGGCTATGGTTAGGGCCTTAATACCAAAAAGGATTGGTTTATTCGTAATCCAATCTTTTTTTGAAAAAATATTTTTAATGATAACCAATTTTTATCTCCTTTGTTTTCGTATATGTTTCCTAACATTTTTCAGGTACATTATAATTTTATTCATTCCTTTTTGTAAATCACAAAGGGGGATAAGAATGTTAAAAAAGAATATTAGTCTAAGAAAGAGAATGTATAAGTAAGGGTGAGATTTATTAAAGAATAAATCCTTAAGTAAGGGGTAGATATTTCTTCAAGAAATCAATACAAATACATAAATAAAAGAATATGATCCTTAGGGGATTTCATAACCTAAGGGGGAGTTATTCGTATTCATTTTAAATCATATACTCAGGGGGAGATAAGTTTTTCTTTTTAAGTTCAAAATTGAAGTATTTCAATCTTAATATTCTTTACTTAATTTGATTGTTTGTGCTTTCCAAAAAGGGGGTGATTGTTAAGTCAAAAATTATCTTATGACTTTTTCCATTCCTTTATGTTTTGGAAATCACAGACACATTTCCTTAATAATACTTTCTATCTTGAAGGAAATTTATATGAAAATATTTTTCTAATTATAATCATGTTCGTTAACTATTTTAGCTATGTATAACATTATTTTATTAAGATACAATAGCTCTTGGAATAAATTGGATACTTAATAAAACTTGGAATCCTTCAATTTCTCAATTCCAATTTGACTAAATTTTTGAATCTAATTCATCCTGTTTATCAAATACAAATCACCCATAAAATTGAATCTGATTCTCTTCCTCAATTCCAAATCATCCAAAATTGTGATTCTGATTCTATGTTCATCAATTCCGAATTATCCAAAATTTTGAATCTGATTCACAGTTCTTTAAATTCAAATTCACTCAAAAATGTGAATTTGATTTCATGTTTCTCAATTATGAATCTCACAAATTTTTGAATCTGATCCTCAATTTCTCAATTCTAATTCTCAATAATTTTTAGATTTGATTCTCATAGGTCCTTATCTAATTTTATTTCGTTTAAGAATCCAATTTCATAACTTTATTAAAGTTAATATATTTCTTTAATATAATGTTTTCATAACTTTCTTAAAGTTAATATATTTCCTTAATGTAATGTTTTCATATAATTGGATTCATACACACTTAATATTTCTTATGATATTTTGTTATACTAAATGATGTCATCTAATCTGTTATTATATGACCATTGTAAGTTCCATCTGTACATCTCCCTCTGAAATTATAGGAAAAACATGACTGTTGGAGGAAAATTTGACCATCGGAGATATCTCCTATAAATACCTGGTCATTTGGATGAGCTCAACACACATTCACACTTTTGGATTTTGGAGACATGTGAGAGCTCTGCCAAAATTTCTTTGTGTGAAAGACTTTAAGTGATTAAGTTGTGAACAACTTTCTCAACATACTTAAGATCTTCAACAAGATTTATTTTTCTTTGTGCAACACCAATCTTTGGTGATTATGATTAAGGGATCTTGAGGCTTGGGAGACATAGGTGCTGATCAACTTATAGATTGAAGGCTTCTGAGGATTGGAAGATAGAGGCACTGATCACCTTACGGATCAAGGTCTTGTAGGGATATCAAGACAAACACCGATCTTCTTATCGAGGGCTTACCCTGGTATGGATAAGACATAATTTCCTAAAAGTATAAATCAAGGGACCTTTATCCAAAGTGTTTGGATTCCCTAATATTTAGGATAAAATAATTGTAATCTTTTATTTTTACTTTAATTTTCCACTATAACTTGTTACAAATTGAAATTGTTTCTTATACTTTCACTTTTTTAATAACTCTGATTGCAGTGCATTAGAAATTCATAGTATACATCATGTGTGGTCGGTTTGATTGAAATCTGTGCATTGGATCCGAAAAATATTTTGGGTAACCAAATTGATTGCGATCATCATTCAATGCTTCCTAAAAAACAAAAAAAAAGTAATGAAAAAAATAAAAATATATTTTTATTATTAGATTGCAGAGTTTTACCCCTACATTGTAGGCATAAAAAAGAGTCGTCCGTTTGTTATTTTCTTTTGAAACACCAAATTTAGTTCATTGTTTTTGTTATTAATTTATTTCAACTCCAAAGAAATTTCATCTATAGAAATGATATAGGGATTAATGAATCCAAACCATGCTTCATAGGGGTTTCCCTTTATATAGTAGAAATATAAAATCCTATAGAAAATATTAATAGATATTAACTTTAATGAATATATTAGAACATTTTTTGGATAGACATATTATGAAAATGTACCTTATGTATGTATTCACAACTGAGACTCCCAACTATCCAAACTTGAGAATATCATTTATACTCTTGAACCAAACACATCTGTAATGAGAGTTACAAATATTTATTCTTCATATTCAATGTTGGAAACATCTCCATATTTGAATGTGGTGTCTGCATGCAGTTGTAATGATAATATATGTTGTAGCAGAACAGATAGGGAGAAGGTACTCCTAGAAGGTCTTTTTGCTTTCTTGGTCGATTCACTGGGTTGTCTTGATCCAACCTTCCATTTCCCCATTTTTTATGCGTCTATAATACCATAACTCACTGTAGTCCTTTTTCATCAACTATTATAGTTTTTTCATTTAAAAAAATGTTAAGGTCATAGCTCATGCATCTTTATAATATTAGAAGACTATGCTATAAAAGTTCCAATAGCATCATTGACCGTTGTAATACCCATATCATTAAGTGGAACATGTAACTTAGTGATCGACTCTTGAGGTACTTAAATCCCTACTCTCATGTGACATTTTGGGTGTTCTTTGTTTTGTATCATGTCTCCCGGGATATTATACATTGTACCCCTTGCAATAATGTGGTGCATGGGAGTTGATAGATAGAAATCACTTACAAATTTACCCTTCAAAATTTTAGAAATATAAAGTTATAGGAAGTTGTTCGATTCACATTTAAGAGAACGAATAATGGAAAACTTGATTACATTGGGTAATGTATGTGGTTGAGTGGAATGACTAACCTCAAAGATAGTGGGGTTGTTTGGCTGTTTATGTGCTAATATTTATTCCACTACTGATTCTCTTTGACCCTTTCACATATATTGGTCTTCCAAACTAGATCAGACAATAATATCTTACAAATCATCTTTTTTGCACCTCAAATCCTTTCATCATTTGATATGTATCTTATTTTGGTTCTGTCTTCTCAAAATATGTTCAAGGAGACACTCCAAAACCGAGACCTCTAATACGATCATATTGTTCTAGCCGCTTCAAAGCTACTAAAAGCAGTTTTTCTTTTGGTATGATCACTTCCAATTCTTGTGTATAAATCATATAAAAAACATATGAACATGGATAGATATTTTTATATAATATTGGTATAAATCATAATGAATTTCTATTATGTCATACTTACATATTTATCATACTACTTTTTTGTTTTCATTAACTAGTTTACCCTCCTTATTTACATGGTACTCCTTCCATAGAACATGACGAGGGATGAAAGTGGCTTCAGATTTTGATTCATTAATCAATATATAAAAAATGGAACATATGTTATTTCAAATCACATAAAAATTTTATTGTTGATTTAAAATATATATCAATTTCTTCTCTAGTGAAGCATACCCCATCCCTACTTTGCAATAGGGGTACATTGGTTTTTATGCATGCTGTTTATTTTTACCAATCATTTGTTGTTTCATAAATTAATAATTTTGAATCAAATAAGATAAAATAAATAATTTCAAATAATATATTATCAAATACAATACACTTGAAATGATTTCTCATCACGACGACTGATGAAAGAATTCCATGTTTCCTACTTTATAATGTGTTTATAAGTATCTGGTGGGTACAACTTTACTTTCCCCTTAGAATCCCTAAGATGAAACTTGGTGAGAAGAGTATGGAAACCTTAATGGGATTTTCCAATGGCCATTAAGGAATATTTCTTATATAAATCATCTAAAACAAATGGACTCGGCAAGGAATAATGAAAATTAAATCAATGTTTCATTATATAATTTTTCAATAAAATAGAGATAATATATCATAACATTACCTTAATATCTTCCCAAAGGGATTACTTTGTTACAGGGTGGACATGGCGCCACAAATCTATGTCAATTGGAACATTCATTCTCGTTGTGACCCCAGCATAACTAATGAACATTGACTTGTTGGGGTCAATAGGTTGGCCACATTGATTCCAGCCAACCTCAAATTTTATACCCTTTCTCTTACATTGACAATTTTAGTCAACATAGTGATGCTACACCATTATTGTTTTTTTCATCAACATGTTTTTGATACCCTAATAATTTTTATAGTTTCAATATCAAATGTCTTTTATTCCTTGAGATTGGTAACATCATCATGTGAAAAAGTTGTTATCTACATGAGTAGTCAAAAATTTAATTTATATTATGTTTATACACTAGAGAACACATAATATTATGAAGAAAATCACAGTATATTAAAAAATCTGTAACCTTATCATTGAAAATTTTCTTTTATTTAAAGGTTGATGGGATTTGAATTCTCTATCGTGAATCTGAATCCCCTCTTTGTGGTCCCTTATAACATATAAGATAATGTCTTATTGATACCACTATGAAATTATTGTGATGTCCCAATGAGAAGGCCATCATTGATTAAATTTTCATCTCACCCTAAAATTTTTTTAGTCACTAGTATGACAATTGACCAATTCTTGTTTTCTAGATCTGAGACATAACATACCTGCACTGCTTGTGATGAAATTATGAATGGATTGTCCTTTTCCCCTTCCACACTGAAATTTACCTTCATGAATCCCATTTCATCAACTTTCATTGAACTCTTATTTTCAAACCATTTTAAATAGAAAATATACACTTGAAGTGGTGTATAATCCAAATCATATATCTGTTTGATGATGTCAAAATATGAAATATTCTCATAAATTATATTTCTATCCTTGGAACTAGATATGTGCATCACTTCCTCCATAAGCATAACTCCACTATTTTGCATCGTATTGTGGTCATCATGTTCTTTTGTATAGAACATATAACCATTAATTGAAAAAAATATTGTAAGATATAACATTTTCATTTGGTCCCCTGGCTGGCCATCAAAGTCGATTGGTAATTACATTCTAATTTTTAGATAACTGCTTATAAATATGATCTCAGAACCATCCTATAAAATATTGATTATGTGTAACTGATATCCATCATTTAGACCTTAATCTATTCAAATGTCCAAGAATTTCTTTGTGGGATTCTATATATTTATCCACATATTCAATATTATGTAAAACTTAAATGTGATCTTGCTCCACCTATGTGATGGTAATTGTAACAACATCTTTTATCGAAATCCCTTCTCCCATAAGGAAACCATTGTGAAGATACTTTGGGAGACTGATGCTATCAATATCTAATATGAAATCAACAAATAATTCAATAACTTCTTCACTAATATATTGTTAGGTCCACAAGGCTGAATACCCTGAGAGGGGGGGTGAATCAGGGTATGACAAATTTAAAATTAACACCCGTTCTGATCTTGTTTCACTGTTAAGCAAAACACTCTTCTCTCTCTTTCCTATTGCACAAAGTAAACAGAAAGTAAAGCATGCATAGGACACACCAATTTTACTTGGTTCACCACAAAGGGCTACGTACAAGGAGCATACGCCGACAAGTTTCCGGTCGTACCAATTCCACTAAACTTCACTAGCTGTGGATACAAAGTTTGGTCTAGATCACTTCTATGCCCAAGATCACTGCCTTTACAATGTTTAGGGTCAGCTCACTGCTTTCCCAAGGGTCACTCCCTATATCTCTCTCTCTGGATCACTGCCGGTGGAGAGGATCAGATTCTTCCTCTTCCTAAGCTCACTGCTCTGTGAAGGGAATCCAATCACAGTTTATAGACCTGTAGGTCTCTTCATTTGCATGAAATAATGCATCTTCAATTGTTGATAGATGCTCTGTTGAAGTACAACTTTCATCCACTGATGAATAGCACTTTACCTCTGACCACTGAGCAACTACCTTTGGAAACACCTTCGTAAAGCACCCTACTTCGCGAGGCTCCCAATTTCGCGAAGCTCAAACAAGCCTTCGCGAAGCTCCTGCCTTTTCACGAAGCTCTCTCGTGAAGCACTCTCGCAAAGCACTCTCGCGATGCTCAAGCCGTTGCAAAGCAACGACCCTCATGAAGCTTAGTAAGACAACGCGGAGCTCGCAAGTTTCGCGGAGCTACAATATCCACCGCGAAGCACCTCTTTCGCAAAGCACACTGGCTCCGCGAACCACCTTTGCAAATCGAGAGCAAAGGATTTTCTCTGAAAACCGTGAAGCACCTCTTTCGCGAAGCACACTGGCTCCACGAACCACCTTCGCAAATCGAGAGCAAAGGATTTTCTCTGAAAATTCTCTCTACTTCTCTCGAGGATGTCGGCCTCTATTTATAGGCGATTCCACCGACCCTCGTCCCTTCCGCGTGAAGTCAAAGCCACGTCATCTCAAATCGCGAAGCTCCAAAGTTTCTGCCGGAATTCTGTCCAAATCGCAAAGCACCATGGTAATTTTCCATTCGCAGAGCTTGACGTAATCACGAAGCATCATCGTCAACATTCCTTCGCACCTTCTCCACGAAGCTCCCTCGCAAAGCCCTTCACCGCCGCGATGCGTTTTAGCCTCTGCCGTTTGCGAAGCTTGACGTAATCGCGAAGACTCACCGCCTCCATTTTTCTGGTCTTTGCGATTTCCAAACCATGAATCCTATCTTCGCGAAATTCATGTCTTTTCCATATTAAATTATGATCTTCATGGAAATCCTATTTTTGCGATGCTCACAAAATTCTAAATTTTGGACCCCAAAAAATTGGCAAACACTGGGAATCGACGCCACCTTGTATCGCTCTTTTGTACCACCTCCAGATCATCCTTTCCTTTGTCATCGTTCTTTGTCAACAAGGATTGTCAAAAACTTCTTGGAAACTCAACAAATATCCATGAAAACCTGCTTTTTCAACAAACACAATCAACCCAAAAATACTGCAATGTTACCTTGAGGGATTTTTGCCCAACAATCTCCCCCTTTGGGTTTGTTGACAACTCTTCACAACTCTACTCAGAATGATTTTCTGCACGTTGATACCTCACTGAGTCTTCTTCCAGCTACTACCACCATTCGCCTCTTGCGATTCTGATAGCGTTCAAGGATTCACTTAACACGTACTTTAAGCCCACATGAGCAATGCTCGGCATGAGAAACAAGAGTAGTATGAAAAATTCATCAATGAATCACTTCATGTCAAACACCAATTATCGATTTCAACATGATACCAATTCTTAAATTGATACCAATTGTTGAACCACACTGATCCCAATTGGTGATAGCTAGACACCTTCACTCACCATTCCAACACCACTGTTCCGCTTTTATCACGATCCTTAGCTGTCGTGATATGTATTCTTTGATCGATCACTTCTAGCATCTTCAGATTTAAAAATCTCCCCCTTGCTCATTTATCACCCTATCTGGCTGCTCCACTGGTCAGCTTCTCCCCATATCAATCATGATTTATCAACTCTCCACACTGTCTCCCCCTTGAACAAGCACTATTTTCTCCCCCTTTGTTAACGAACCCAAAGGTCACTCCTTTGCAGTCTGTAACAGAGTAGAGAACACATCAGCACATTAGGGAAAACACATCATACCTCGGGGAGAGGGGGGGGGGGGTCCCACATCCACACTATTTCAAGTGCGGGGAATTGACTGAACTCCCAGAGCCAGTTGATGCCTCTCAAAAGCTTTCTTGGGTAAGGCCTTTGTCAGAATGTCTGCAACCTGTAGCTCTGTAGGCACGTACTCCAACTTCACGATTCCCTGCTCAACCTTCTCCTTGATAAAATGATACTTAATCTCAATGTGCTTTGTCCTTGAATGATGGATGAGATATTTTCTAAGATTTATAGCACTTGAGTTGTCGCACTGGATTCCGATCGGAGACTTCACTTCAACTCCCATATCTTTAAGCTGCTGCTTCATCCATAATAACTGTGTGCATGCTTGAGTGGCCGCAATATACTCAGCTTTTGCGGTGCTCAATGAAATACAATCTTGCTTCTTGCTTAGCCAATAAATACACAATCCACCAAGATAGAAAGCACCACCTGACGTTGATTTCCTATCATCCGCTGAACCAGCCCAGTCTGCATCAGTATAACCCAATAACTCTTTCTGGGATTTATCAGTATATGTCAAGCTGAAATCCACTATGCCCTGGATATACTAAAGTATTCTTTTCACTGAAAGCATGTGGCTTTCCTTGGGATTGCTCTGATATCTCGCTGCTTGGCATGTGGCGAAAACAATATCAGGCCTTGTTGCAGTAAAGTACAACAAACTTCCAATAATTTGCCTGTATTCTGTGATATTAACTGCATTTCCATCTTCATCTTTCGAAAATTTCATCCGGGTGGCAACCGAAGTCTTCATCTCCTTGGAATTTTCCATTCCAAACCTTCTCAGGACCTCCTTGGCATATTTAGATTGAGAAATGAATGTTCCATTCCTTCTTTGTGTCACCTGTAGACCAAGGAAAAACGTTAGCTCTCCAATCATTGACATTTCAAACTCATTTTTCATGAATTCAGAAAACTGTCTGCACTGAGCTTCATCTGATCCGCCAAATATTATGTCATCGACATAAACCAACACCACCATCCTTTGATTACTGTCATTACTGAAATAGAGATTGTAATCAACTCCTCCACGCTGAAAACCAAGATTCTTCAAGTACTGATCAAGCCTTGAGTACCATGCCCTTGGTGCTTGTTTTAGCCCATACAATGCCTTCTTCAGCCTGCAAACTTTGTTCTCATCCTCATGAATGAGAAAACCATCTGGCTGCTCAATATAAACATCCTCTTCCATAACCCCATTCAAGAATGAGGATTTGACATCCATCCGGAACACTTTGAACTTTCGTTGCACTGCTATGGCCAAAAATAATCTGATTGTCTCCAGCCTTGCAACCAGTTCAAATGTCTCATCGACATCTATTCCCTCGATTTGGGAGTACCCCTTGCACACTAGTCATGCTTTGTTCTGAATCATTGTTCCATCTTCATTCATCTTGTTGCGATAGACTCATTTAGTCCCGATGACATTCTTGTCTGGCCTTGAAACAATCTCCCATGTCTGGTTCTTCTCAATCTGATCAAGCTCTTCGTTCATAGCCTAAACCCAGTTTTCATCTTCAGCTGCATCGGAAAAACATTTCGGCTCCACTTGAGATAAAAACGATGTTTGCTGTGATGATTTCATTCTTCGAGTCTGAACTGGAGCTGTTTGATCACTAATGATATTCTGCCTATCAATTTCAGCTCGACTCTTTGGCTTCCTCACAGACACAGACTTGACACTTTATTCTTCATCATCAGTATCTTCTTCTGAATCGTATTCTGCCACCTCTGCTCCCCCTGGGTTGCTTACCTCATCATCACTTTCATCCAGGAACTGTTCACTGGATCGTTGAGTATTCTGTTCATTTTCAACTCTAGTGACATCATTGCTCTCAATGATTTTTCCCAGCCTTTTGTTGAAACATTTATATGCTTTGCTTTTCCCTGAGTAGCCAAGGAATATCCCCTCATCTCCACATTCCTCAAACTTCCTATGATTTTCTTTGTTGAGAATGAAACACTTACTTCCAAATATTCGAAAGTATTTCAGCGTTGGCTTCTTTCCGTACCACAGTTCATACGGAGTCTTCCCTTGCTTCGGACACAACAGAGACCTGTTTGAAACATAGACCGATGTCAAAACTGCATCCTTCCAAAATTTCTCTGGAAGGTCTTTATCAATAAGCATTGTTCTCACCATGTTGTTGATGATCCGATTTCTCTTTTCAACCACTCCATTCTGTTGGGGAGTTCTTACCGATGAAACTTGATGCCTTATCCCATGTTTCTCGAGATAGTTTTCAACTTGACTGTTTGTGAATTATGTACCGTTATCAATACGAAACATCATAATTTTCTACGCAAGCATATTTTCTGATTCCCTCCTATACTGCTTTATGCAACTGAACACCTCTATCTTATGGGTAATGATGAATACCTAGGCCATTCTGCTATAGTCATCAATGAAAAGGACATAGTATCTTTTCCCATTTATAGCCCGTGGTGAGATAGGTCCACATACATCAGCATGAACCAGTTCGATCACTCTAGTTGATTTCTGTTCCTTTGGTTTGTATGTCTTTCTAATGATCTTCCCTTGTTGGCAAGCATCACACGTATGAGTGCGATCACGTGATAGCTTGGGAAGGTCTCTAGCATCATCACACTTTACAAAATTCTCCATAGATGGTTGGCATAGATGACCAAGTCGCTTATGCCACAGCTGGTTTTCTTCCTCTCTGGATAAAAGACATGTATCTTCTTCCCCACCTACAATGTAGAGATTTCCCTTTGACCTTTTTTCCTGCAGAACAGTTGCTCCATATTTTCCTTTCACAACACACATCTTCTCGGTAAATCGGATAGAGTGCCCAGAGTCACATAGTTGACTGACACTGAGTAAGTTATGACTGAGACCCTCTACTACCAAGACATCAGCACGTCTCATCTCTTTTCCCCAAAACATGGCTTTCCCTGAGCCAACAATCTTCAGGCCTTCATCATTTCCAAATTTGACAACTTCTTCTTTGTCATATTTGATGCCTGTAACAAGATCCTTATTACCCGTCATGTGGGATGTGCAACCACTGTCAAGGATCCAAAAACCATATTGATCTGATTCTTTAAGGGAAGTCTCCACCACCACAACCCTCTCATATTTCTTCTTTTTGGTCCATAATTCTTCTTTCACACTCAGCATGGATTGAGACTTCTGTTCTTTCTCAGAGTATGATGGACCAACCTCATCTTGCAAAGCCGTAAATCTATTCTGCGTTTTTAACTCACCTGTCGGTTTATTGACCCGCTGCTTGAGAATGTTTTTATTATGCTTTGGAACATTTCTCTGAATGGTTGAAGTACAGTACCTAGACATGTGCCCAAATCCTCCGCACCAAAAATAGTGTCCTTCAAAATATGTTCTGGAAAACCGTTCTCTGTTTGGCTGCCATCTCTGTTCTTGTTCCCTTCTATATCTCTTGGATATGGAACACACATACTGTGAATGTCCCATTTTCCCACAGTAATAACACCTGATATAGGATACATTCCTTCGTGATACTTCAGCACTATGATTTTCCCTTTGGGATGTATGAATATTCTGATTCTGTTTTGTGCCCAAATCAACCTTCAATTTCGGGATGGGTGCTTGCGATCTGACATTAACTGCCACCGATTTTTGTTTCTTATCAATCCCTGAATCAACCTTAGCATTTGAGCTTTCTTGCTGCTTCACTCCTACTAAACTACGAGCCTCCTCTTTCATCTTCTCTATCTTCTGAATGACCTGCTTTTATGATATCACATTGGGGGTCAAGAGTTTTTCTTGATCATTCATTTTTCGTCGCAGACTGACCACTTATTCTTCAAGCTCTTTGATACGTCTGACCTGCTCCTTTCCTGTGTTAGTCAAACAATCAATTTCCTTCTTTTGTTCCTCAATTCTAAGCTTATGCTCAACAATATTTTCTGAGCTCTCTGGTGTTGAGGATTTTAGTCTTTCAATTTCTTCTAACAATTCTGACTTTTCTTCATCCTGTTGTTGCATATAGAGTTTGGAATCACAAACCACTTTATTGGCTTTCTTCATTTTGGCTATCCAAACATCTATCTCTTCAAGAGATGCTTCCAATTAAGCTTCCATATCAACTCTTCCTTCAACTTCTTCTTCCTCTTCTCCAACGTCAGTTTCTTCCTTTTCCTGAGAACTACTGACGACCGCTACCATAGAATTTTGTCTATGATCTTTACAATTTTCAATCTCCTCAACCTCTTCATCCTCGGACTCATCTGAACTATCTATTTCTTGTGAAAGAAGATTCTTCCTCTTAACGAAATTTCTATTGAACTGCTTCTTCCATTTCACATAGGCTGAAGATTTCTTCTTGGGAATTTCAACTTCATCATCATCATCATCGTTATCTTGAAATTTCTTGGGGCATCTTGCCGCAAGATAACCAAACTTTCCACATTGAAAGCATGATAGTGGAAGTTTACCTTTAAACTTTCCTCTTCCTCTTTGCAGATTTGAAGAAAGGAACGACATCACCTCATCTGTCTCTTCTTCTTCATTAGAATCTTCAATGGTGAGTTTCTTCATGGCCTTGAATTCCACCTCTTTGGATTTCCCCTTTTCCACAGTCTCGTTATCATCGTTTCTCATTTCATATGCAATAAGAGTGTTGTGTAGGTTATCCAATGTCAGTTTTTTTGGGTCTTTATCTTCCAAAACAGAAACTTTCGGATTGAACCGAGGTGGAAGTTTTCTCAATATGCGCTTCACAATTTTTATATCTTCGATAATTTCTCCAAGACCCCGCATATCTTCTATCACATCATTTACCCTGTCAAAGAATGCATCAACAGACTCATTCAGGTTCATTCTCAGATCTTCATACTTGTTCCACAACACTTGCAGCTTGGCCTCTCTGACTTTTGTATCCCCTTCATAAATATTCAAGAGATTTTCCCACATGGCATGTGATGTTTTTCATGACATCACCTTTGTATATATGGGATTGGAAAGGGCTCCCCCTAAGGCATTGATTTCTTTGGAATCAGCATCCAACACTTTGTGCTCAGCTTCTGATAATGCACCACTAGTAATATCAGCTGTGATACCATACATAGCTGCTGAAAACACATCCATTCCCAAAGATCGGAAATAGTGTGGCATTTGATTCTTCCATATCTGAAAATTACATCCGTCGAAGATCGGAATCCCTCTATGATTGGTGACCTCCATTTGAGAGAAGAAAAACTGTCAACCTTTTGCTCTGATACCAATTGTTAGGTCCACAAGGCTGAATACCCTGAGGGGGGGGGGGTGAATCAGGGTATGAAAAATTTAAAATTAACACCCGTTCTGATCTTGTTTCGCTGTTAAGAAAAACACTCTTCTCTATCTTTCCTGTTGCACAAAGTAAACAGAAAATAAAGCATGCACAGGACACACCAATTTTACTTGGTTCACTGCAAAGGGCTACGTCCAAGGAGCATACGCCGACAAATTTCCGGTCGTACCAATTCCACTAAACTTTACTAGATGTGGATATAAAGTTCAGGCTAGATCACTTCTATGCCCATGCTCACTGCCTTTACAATGTTTAGGGTCAGCTCACTGCTTTCCCAAGGGTCACTCTCTGTTTCTCTCTCTCTAACTCACTGCTGGTGGAGAGGATCACCTTCTTCCTCTTCCTAAGCTCACTGCTCTATGAAGGGAATCCAATCACAGTTTATAGACCTGTAGGTCTCTTCATTTGCATGAAATAATGCATCTTCAACTGTTGATAGATGCTCTGTTGAAGTCCAACTTTCATCCACTAATGAATAGCACTTTGCCTCTGACCACTGAGCAACTAACTTTGGAAACACCTTCGCAAAGCACCCTACTTCGCGAGGATCCCAATTTCACGAATCTCAAACAAGCCGTCGCAAAGCTCCTGCCTTTTCGAGAAGCTCTCTCGCGAAGAACTCTCGCGAAGCAATCTCGCGATGCTCAAGCCGTTTCAAAGCAACGACCCTCGCGAAGCTTAGTAAGCCAACGCAGAGCTCGCAGGTTTTGCGGAGATACAATAGCCGCCACGAAGCACCTCTTTTACAAAGCACACTGGCTCCGCGAACCACCTTCGCAAATCGAGAGCAAAGGCTTTTCTCTGAAAATTCTCTCTACTTCTCTCGAGGGTGTCAGCCTCTATTTATAGGCGATTCCACCGACCCTCGTCCCTTCCGCGCGAAGTCAACGCCACGTCATCTCAAATCACGAAGCTCCAAAGTTTCTGCCGGAATTCTGTCCAAATCACGAAGCACCATGGAAATTTTCCATTCGCGGAGCTTGACGTAATCACGAAGCATCACCGTCAACATTTCTTTGCACCTTCTCCACGAATCTCCCTCGCAAAGCCCTTCACCGCCGCGATGCGCTTCAACCTCTGCCGTTCGTGAAGCTTGACGTAATCACGAAGACTCACCGCCTCCATTCTTCTGGTCTTCGCGATTTCCAAACCATGAATCCTATCTTCGTGAAATTCATGTATTTTCCATATTAAATTATGATCTTCATGGAAATCCTATTTTCGCGATGCTCACCAAATTCCAAATTTTGGACCCTAAAAATTTGGCAAACACTGGGAATCAGCGCCACTTTGTACCGCCCTTTTGTACCGCCTCCAGATCATCTTTTCCTTTGTCATCGTTCTTTGTCAACAAGGATTGTCAACAACTTCTTGGGAACTCAACAAATATCTATGAAAACCTGCTTTGTCAACAAACACAATCAACCCAAAAATACTGCAATGTTACCTTGAGGGATTTTTTCCCAACATATATCATTATATAATACAACCTTTTTTCCAACTTTGAATATTAACGTATTATTTAAAAATATTCATATACTGTTCAATGGGATATATCCATCTGTAATGGATAGAACCATATAGTTAAACCTCTCTAACCAACCGAAACATCAGGTGAACCATTATATTAAAGAATGAGTGTGGGAAGAACATATCTAATTCACATAATATGACTGCAACCTCCTTATTCATTATTAGAAACTTTATTAGGTCTATAACTTTATTTCATAAGGATTTGGAAAATAAATAGAGTCTGGTTAATGTATGTCATATATTTTTAGGTATAATACAACATAAAGCGATGGGAATCAAATATTTCATTAAAACACGACATTCATGTGATTTTAGTCCCTGTAACTTCAAATTAGTCATTGAAACAACATTCTTGATATTTTATGAATACCCCTCTGTAATTTTTACACCAATAAGAACAATGAAAAATTGTAATTTTTCTTGTTTGGATAGTGTAATTTTCTTGAGGAAGAAAAGTACAACTTTTACCCTTCACTGGTGCCAACTCTTCCCTTATCCCCATGTCAATCATGTCCAACCAAGCCTTGATATCATATTTTGTTTTTCTAGAAACATTTAGTAACGTGCCAATAACATTATAAAATAAATATTTTTTTCTACATGCATGACATCAAGAAAACTTATAACGTACAAACAATTCTAGTACGATAATTTAAAGAAATTTGATCTCTTTTTTCTAACCAGATTTCATAAGATTTTTAAAAAATGGTTTACCAAAAATAGTTTCAATATATTTTACTTTATCAAATAGTTGATCACCTATTAGTGGAGATAGTGTTTTCCCTTGTTCGGTATTCCCATTGAGTGCTATCATCCAGGATCAATATTTATGTCATCGAGGTAAAAATTTCTAATGTCCTAAAAACACAATCTTTGAGGAATGTTTCATCCAAATTGAGTTTGTGCATTCTTCACAAATGGGAATCCCCAACATTCCTTTAATGTTATAACCTGAAAATTTTTCATCAGAAGGATAATCATTTATCATCCCATACAACATGGTCCTCAATGTGAATTCTTCACTTCTGTGGGCATCATAAATTGTAACATCTGTATCCCACATCAATTTCAAATCTTCAATCAACGGATGAAAATAAACATAAATATCATTACTGAGTTTTTTTTCATATAAAAGTAGATATTACATAATGTATTTTTAATTCATGCATAACCATGGTGGTAAGTTATAATTTACTGGCATAACTAGCCATGTAATGTGAGTACTACTTGGTAAATCAAAAGGATTTATTCTCTCTATAGATAACATAATACTGAAGTTTCTTAACTCATTTCCAAATTCAAGATACTCATAATTAATTTTCTTCCACTGAGGAGAGTCTGTCACATAGTTTCACAACTTTAATTATTATATCTCTGTGCTATGTAAATTGTATCATGGTTTCTTGACATACATATAGTCTTCTAAACCATGGAATGATAGGAAAGTACCATTTAACTTTGTATGGACTTGATTCATCTTTCTTGTATCGATTCATGCTATGCTTAGGGAATTTTATGAGTGATTCATGGTCCATGAGAAATAATATGAATTCATTGGGACTAACATTTATTTTTTAGAGATCATTCCCATTGAACGTAGAATTTGTTTAAAATTATATTTTTTAAAATGAAGTTTATTTTCTTCTGGTAGCATATCATTCAAGATACCAAGTTGTTCTGTAAATCTAGTGTCGTTACATCTGCTGCTAGATTTCAAATTATATAACTTCAATACAGTGAAAAATGTTTTTTATTTAGTACAATTGGTATACAATGGTCTCTTAGAACAACAATTTAACTTCTCAAACAAATTTGGATAATAAAAAATGTCATCTTCAATTGACATTTTCATTTTTTTTCCATATGATCTTCATCATCATTTATACTGGTATTCATATCAAATGATCCATAAACCACAGTATCATCCAAATCGGTGTGCATGTTTAGTTTTTCCCCACGTTTAGTCTAACATTTATAGTTCTAATCTATTTTTTAACAAATAAAATGTTCTTCCAACTCTTTCAGACTAATTTTTCTTAAATAACAATAATGTAAACACGAACAAAAGATTTGAGAGGGGTCGTATACATGCTCTATTGAAAACTTGATGAACTCCTTAACTCCATATTCACACTCTATTGTCATATTCTTAGTGTCCATCCATTTTTGATTCATACTAATCTTATTAGGTTAATAAAATATTGATTTTGTAAAAAAAATACACATAAGATATTCATAATCAAAGGATAAATTTATAGATAATTCTAATAAAGAGAACCCAACATTTGAATGTTATCAGTTATGATTCCTGAAAAGTTATCTTTTAACACAAGGGTGACATGAAACGAAATAACTTGGGGTAAACATGTGGTTGTTGGTCCAGGTTCTCGATTTGATTTTGTGTGGGATAAATAGGTGGTAATAAATATGTTGGTAAACAAAATTTATTTATTATTGGATGGATGAATTCCCTCAGAAATTCTTGATCTTTCTTGTCATTTAATTGTGACATGGATTTCTAAATTTGTGTAAAAATACATTTCCTCAGAACATAAAAATTCATGTAATCTCTGGATTTTGACATACGGTCAAGGAGCTTGTAATTTCATGAATCAAATGGATGAAACTGTTATTGAAGACAAAAGTGATGTTGGATTCCATGTTCTTTTTCTATAGATTATTCTAGATCGTGTATTATAGGAATACTAGTAAATATATTTGTACTATAACCCACTGATAAATGTGTTTTAAATTAGAAATTGTTATGGGTGACACTCAAACCATTCCTAATGATACATAATAGATCAAAATAATAATATTATTATGTACATGGATTAATCAAAATAAATAATTTAAACTAACCATGAATTTTTTCTAGCAGACCATACATCTATTGTAAATACATAGTTGATTCCTTTATTTCATAATTATAAGTTTAAAATTTCGTGAGACACTATAAACACTAAAACCCACTTATTAGAGGTGTGAGTTAGCTTCTCAAAAAAAAATTAATGAGTTTTACTCATTTTATCACTTGTTTATTTATAAAACATCTTAAATTTCATGGCAATTCAACAACTTAATATGCCATTTTCATAATTCATAAGTAAAATCAATCAAACCCATGCCCAATATGCCCATTTAAGCATATCACACATGGTCCAAACCCGAATTATCAGTTTTAAATCAATACGACCAATCTATACCCCTCAAACATCATGTAACTAATTTAATATAATCAATTCCATACTAAATTCAATAACCCAAAAAACATTCTAACTGAAAGCTTCATCATACCTAATATAAATCACTACCAAAACTAAACACTTTCATAATTAATGAAATCATAACCAAAACCATTTTCATTTAACCAAAAAAATCGCAGCCCGATTATATTAACCCAAAATAAAAGGAGTTTAAAATTATAATACCATAAAATGATTTTTTTAAAATATATACTCACCCATACAATAAATTACACCTAAAATGGGTCAAGAACTATCAAATTTGTTTCTTAAAATATAAGGAAACTCATTTATTTCCAAGAAAACCTTTGAAACCAAAGAAATAAAGAAATTTTCAGTTTCAAAAGGCTTAAAACCTTATTTTCCAAATAAAAATTCACAAACAAGAAATGCATGCAAAAATTTAATTTATAAGCACTTCAAAACTCATTCAAATATCTCAATAGATAAAAATTTATGTAAATATGAAAATAATAATCAATTTAATATACGTAAATGAGACTTTATTCATTAATAATTACTCTATCTGACTTTAAAAACTCAATTTATAATTTAACTCAAGTAACAACCAACTTCAACTCTTTCTTTATAACATTACATTGCATAATAAGAATCATTTAATAAAAAGTATAACTTTACTTCACATAAAAAAAATTAAAATTAAAAACCACAAAAAAGAGTCATGAATTATCCCATGAGGGGTGATTCTCTTCTCCACATTCCCCAATACCCATTATACACATATGCCCAACCCATCCTCTCAAATGGAATTGAAAGAATCTTACCCAAATGAGAAACTCCTCCCGTAATTGAACTCCACACTTATTTGAGAATAATCGAAGGTGATGTGATTTTTTGCTTCACAACTATAGTGTAGATTAGGTTCTGTCTTAGGCTTCAATGAAGCAGGCCTGCTCTGCCTATGGAGGGGCTCGAATTGAGTTCTTCTTGTTGGATTGGTGGGACCCGATTGTAAGGCCAAAGAAGTGCTGAGCTAATGGGATTAGCATGGAGGAACTGGAGAAGTTCTTCATTTTGGTTGGGTTCAGCACTGGTCTTCAAGGTGTAAATCATACCTACATTTTTACAAGAAGCACTCAAGGCTCCACTTTGGTGATTACAACTTTTTCTTCAATTCTGAGATCAATAAATTCACAGTAGAACCTGTAAGAGAAGAACCCATATCCTATGGAATGACCAGTGCTCGCGGTATCAGTTTGACACAGAAAAATGATAGAGCGACTGGTGTGCATTCTTCTGTAATGTCAAAACCATAGAATTCGAGAGCATAGAGGTCCCATCTTCTTTAAACTGAACATAGGATTCTTCAAATCTTCATTCAGTTTTGGTTTCATCATCTTATGTGTCAGTGTTCATCATCTTATTTAAGATCAGATTGGAATTTCTTCACTCAGCAGAGCCTATCCTCCTTGAATAAGGTTGTCCAATAAGAAGGATTTATATCCAATCTCCTACCAATAATGGTTCCATGAGTTCCCTTTTCCACTGAAACTGTAGACAAAGTAGAAAATCCCACTTCCCTCTTATCATCTTGAGGAGAGACCACCTTTGCAGCAGCTTGCAAAGAAATCAAAACCTTGGAAGCATCTAATTCTTAAGATGAAGAACCAGAACCGCTGATAAAGCCAAAAACTAGAATATGTATAGTTCCATAGATTCGTCATTAGAAAGAGCCTCAGCCACCATGAAATAATGCAGAAAAAAATCCTCAAAATGCAATGCCCTCCAAATTAGCTTGCTACAACCTAAGAAAATCCCAGCTTGCCTGCAAACATCCAAAAGAGTAGCCGAGTAGAAGAAACTAGATGCCAAAAATCCAGTCCTAGTTGAAACAAAGGAAAACTTACCAACATCCTTAAAAACTATAATCGGTCAAAATAATTGTTGGAACCAAGTCTTTTCATTATTGGAAACAGAGTCTAGTTTGTGTTTGTTGTCAATACACACTAGGTTGATCAAGACATTTGTAAGACAAGTGATTTTATAGTACAAGCTGACTAAAATGTTGAAAGTGGCGTCATTTTACAGTGTTTTCCAAAATTTGGGCTCAAAATCAGGAGGAAAGAGCAAGTTTCACGAAAGTTCATTTTCTGGGATTATCTCTTCTCAAATATGGTAAAGGCATAAGTTTTTCGAAAACTGAGTTTCATGAAGACTGAGTTTCATGAAGGTTGAGATTCACATAGATATGAAGCATCAAAAACAAGATTCGTGAATGCACGATGAAAAGACGGTGATTATTCACAACTATGAAAAAGCATTGTGAGTGTGTGATGAGTTGATGGTGATTCTTCACTACTAGAATAATGTTCACAAACCGGTAAAATTTCATTGGAGCTTTGCGAATGAAGGATCTGCGCAAACATGAATTTGGAGGTTCATGAAAAATTCTATGGAGGCGTGGGATCTTCGTGAAAGGCTAAGAAAATAAATAAGTGGTTACCCCCACTTCATTTCACATGAAAATAATTGGAGAAAAGGATGAATTGTTCTAAATTCAAGAAGGCTAAGAGATTCATGAATCAAGTATTCATTGTGAACCTGAGCATCGAGAAAAGGCAGTCTTAGTCTTGACCAATGCTTAAATATCTTGGAAAAAAGAGTTTTGTGATGATTGATTATTCTATGATGACTTAGTGTTCCATGAAGACAGTTTGCTTCCAGAAGGTTGTGAGCTTCACAAAAGAGATCTTCATGAAGGATTTTCGTGAAAAACAGTGTTGAACATCTAGTTTAAGTGAATAGTGATTTCATGTGCATCAAATCAAGACTATGGTGCAAACAAAGTCTTGTGCTAGTCAGGGGAAAAGACATAAATGTCAATCTACTGATGCGACATTCAAGTCGTTAAACTGAGTAAACCTTCACCCAAAGATGTGAGTTGGGGGGGGGGGGTGACGAAAGTGTTTCGAGGGAGACAATGTGTTATCCCTAAAATCTTGTAAAGCTGGTGTGTCTAGCATAGAATGGATATTTCTGAAATTTTGTATTCCATAACTAGTAAAGATTAGTGTATTGAGGTACGACCAACACATTATCGGTGTATGCTCCTTAGACTAGCCCTTAGTGGTAAACCAAGTAAAATTGTTGTGTTGTCTCTCTCTCTATGTGAATTTTTGATTACTACACGATTCCATCAGAAAGTTTAAACAAGTTTCTACCAAAATTGGAACAAGATCCGCCACTTTAAAAGAAAACGTTGACACCTTGATTCATCCCTCACCACTTAGGGTGTTTCGGGGTCCTATGATAATGGGGATGCATCTTATTAGCCTCAATATGTCATCCCTAACATGAAAAAGACATCAAAACTACAATAAAAAGTAGATGAATCAATAGGTAAAACATAAAAAATCCTTAAGATTGAGTCTAGGAACGAAGACTCATGTTGTGATAGGCCCCACGACCACCCCAACCATGAGGGTGTTGGCCTCTCCTCCACATTTTGACTTATCCCAATTGATTTTCTTAATCCTCTCAGTCTGTCTCAATAGGTGCATCCTCAATGTGAGCATCCACTAGCACTAGCTTGTAAGTGACACCATTCTTAGGAACCAAGGACTGAATTTGAACAACATAATCTAGATCGAGCAAGTCAAATGTGTAGAACCCTAATAATTTACAAATAAATTTAATATTTAATGCATGAAAAACTGAGTCTCTATGAAAAAACACTTTGTTATAACCTAGCCAATGAACATAATTTTGTTGTTTTTATGATTTGAATTTCGAAAAGTTGACATACACAGTTGCAATCAGTAAGATATTTATAGTTTGATAGGATCAACTTACATTTTTAGTGAATAGTAACTTACCCTTATGAATAGTAATGTACCTTTATGAATAGTAACATCAGCCATGTAAGTTTAAATAAAATTTAGGAACCTTATAAATGAGAGTGAATATTTTAAAAATTAATAATTAGGTGTTGGTATTTTTGTGAGTAATAAATATTTAATTACAATTTTAAATTAATAAATTTATTTAAAATAAAATTAATTTTCATAAAATTTATTTGTAAATAAATATTTTTTTGACCTATGATTTTAGGATAATTTTATGAGACCTGATTTAATTTTTGAAAGCATTATAAAATCAGTTTTAAGTATTTTTCTTGTAAATAATGATTTTATTTAAAAATTAAATTTCTAATATTTAGAAAGTTATTTTGATAAAATGGAGTTCATTTTTGAATTCTACATGTTGAAAAATGGTTAGGGTGATTTTTGGGGATTTTTCTGAAATACTTGACTTTTTTTGTGAATAACAGAACTCGATAATTTACAAAACATGCTAAATAAATGAATTTCTACATCATGCTTGAGTTATGAATGATGTAAATGGAAATTGGTTAGAACTCACATGAACGTATTTCTATTTTAGGTCACATGAATCAGGAATATTTATGGCCTTGAGCTAAAATAATAAATTAATGATTGAAATAAGGGAAAACCCTCGTCACCTCCACTATAAAAACCACCCCTCACCCATCTTCTCTTCACTCCTATAAGCCTTGAAGCTTCTCAAAGTTCTACAAAAATACTCTTCCCTAGTCCATCACCACATCTAGAAGCCCTTGGTATTGCGAAAAGACCAAAACCCTTTTCCTAAAGGAGGTTCTCAAAGAGGTTATTTCAAGAGGCAAATCCCCTTTCTTTTTTTTATTTAATTTCATCTCAATTTATCTTCTTTTCTTATTCTCTCCTAACCTATTATATCCAATTGATCATGATAAATCAAGTATCATATATATATTATAATTATATCATGTTAATTTAATAACCATTATCAATCTTCTTATTCTCCCTCTTTTATTTTATAAACGAAATAATCGTCTGGGAGGTGCCAATTTACAACCTCTGTGGACGATGAAGTTTCATTCTCTCCTAACCTCTTCTATCCAATTGATCATGATAACTCAAGTATAATATATATATATATTATAATTATATCATGTTAATTTAATAACCAGAGGATGTTTTATTTTTGGAATTTATATACCAACGGTTCCATTACCGTTGGTATAGATTTCATATTACCTATACCAACGGTTTCCAAAACCGTTGGTATAGGTCTATAACAACGGTTTTTGGAAAACCGTTGGTATAGACCTATCCCAACGGATTACTTGGATATGGTTCTCCAAACCGTTGGTATAGGCTATACCAACGGTTTGGAGGCCTATACCAACGGTTCCAAACTGTTGGTAAAGGTTAGTTTTCCAGTAGTGGTAATAATCTAAAGAATTATAACTAAATGTATTATCTAATGATTCATACTAATAATATGTAACCAAATTATATATAAAACCATTTAAACTTATTTATTATCACTAAAAACATTAAACTCCAATTTTGTATAGTTATACCAATTTTAAATGAACTCCATTACTTATAATCAAGCGAACAGATCACGAAATCAAGGAAATGAACACTCAGGAATGATGGAATTATATCATATAACTTATCAATAAGGACATAAATGAATGTAATAAAACTATAATGAATCAAATATAAGTATATAAGGTTCTGAATTAATTAATAAATGGATTTAATTTTATTATCCATGAAGTTAAGGTTAAGTGCAAAACACGTTTCTACATAAGGTAAGAGTTTTCAACCAGAACCTCCATTTTCTTTCAGGTTACTCTTTGTCTCTCTTAATAACAAATAAATTCATAATTATTATAATTTAATCCTCATAAATTCTGTTTTAATTTTAAATATATTTTTACCAATCATAATCCTTATTTATTTTATGGGGAGATAAATTTTTTATAAAGATCTCTCACAATTCTTCGCAATAAACAAGCCCGATTCAAGGGAACTTCTCAAATTATTACCTATTTTCAAGGGTACTCTATAATCTATTTTAAGCCACAATTTTTTTTTCTAAAACCATTTATTTTATCATGGAAAAATACCTTAGTTCATTTCTAGTTTTATACAGATATTTTTCTAAAAGAACTCTTCTTTTCAAAGTAAACATGTATTTCTCTTAAAAATTTCTTGATGAGTCTATTAGAGTATTTTTGTATATTTCAACACATATGTTGAATTTTATGTATTATTGAGGTTAATATCTTATTTTTATAATATACCATATTTTATTAAATGGTTTATGATTAGTTTGACTGTGGATGTGCTATCTTGATACCATTCACCATACCACTCAGAATGGTTAGTGTTTATGTGTATAGAGTGGGGAAAGTAATTTCATATGTTCATGTTGTTTATTTTTATCCCCTTTAATATGAGAAACGCATTTGAATTATCAAGTTATGAGTGGGTCCTATTATAGCCCCTTGATGCATTGGTAGGTCTCATGAGACAAAACAGAACTGGGTTTTGGTTGAGACCTTACCCTAGTATTTTCTGACGTCTTGGCCAAGGCTTTGACAATATGCTTCAGATGTTCAACATTATGCATTCCCAGATTATGTTATTAATAATTGATAAACCATGTGATTATTCTACTAGTATAATATCAATGGTTATGTTTCATTCACTTATTTTCATTTATATGGCCTTATTTAATCAGCTTGCATTCCTGCCATATTATTCTCAAGAATATTTTTTAAATTCATGTGATTTTAGTTGTTCATCATGCCAAGTGTTTATTTTTATGATAACTTCCACTGTAATACTTACCCTTACTGTGCATATGAGATCACCCCTTTCTTATGTTTTATTTTCCCCTAGTTTTTAAGATGAATATAATGAATAACTTACAGGGATAATCTAGGAGTCAAAGATGTTTCCAATGGAATTGCTATTATGTATTTAATTTCAAGTTATAATGTTGAAATTATGTTGGTATCTTGTTTTTCTAAATTACTAAACTACCCTTTCCTTCAGGATACACTTTTCTTGTAATCATTCCAATTTAATAAAATGGTGCACCGACTCTAAGAAACTGGGGTCGGGGCATTACAATTGGTATCAAAGGGGGGTTTAGTAGAAAACTAGATTTATACTACGCAAATTAGGGAACAAAATCCTAAGATAGTATTTGAGGATAATCATACAATAACATCCTTGAATTTTGGTAAGCAAGATATTATATGGGTCTTCCTAGAAAATACATCCCTATCTGAATACTACAAGTAGATGTGGTTCTGACACAAATGTACCTAGGAGTAACAACTCCGATAATGTGTTTCAAGCATGAATTGAGGTAACCTAGTACATAACAATGTTCCTTACTATGCACCTGGTTTGAAACTCTTGTGGGATATGCTTAGGATAATTTTCATCTTCTTTGCAATCCATTATGAAGTATTTAAATTTAAATACTTTCTCAAAGAAACCATGCTTATGATTATGAAATTAGACATTCATAAAATTTCAATTTATGTTTATTGTTTTTCTAGTTTTACAATATACCTTATGATTCATAACCTAATTTAGCGCATTCCACTATTTAGATATGGAAAATAGTGGAAGGAATGGAAACCACATGAACACAAGTATCCCATGTAAGTATTTACCTCCTAATAAAAATAATGATGTTGGTTCAGAAGATGCAGTTGGTGCTGAGAAACTTATGACTATATTGGGACAACTGAATCAGGTTATGAATAATAACCATACCGTATGGAGAATCCATATCCACAATGTGGAAGAGCAATTTTAGAAAACTTTATGCAAAAACAACCTCCATCATTCAATGGGACTACAAACCCATTCATAGCGGAGTAGTGGATAAGTTCTTTAGAGAAGATATTTCTCGCTTTGGGATGTAACGAAAGGGAGAAAGTTATCATATAAGTTTATTGTATATCGGGAGATGTAGATCAATGGTGTTTGTTAATTCAAAACATGAAGGAGGAGGAATAAATAGAAAAAATATAATGGAGGGACTTTAAGGAAATATTCATAGAAAATTATTTTCCTTGAGAACAACAAGAAAATATAGAGAGGCAATTCTTGAGTTTGAAACAAAAATATGATGAAAATGTTGTGAAGTATGATGCCAATTTTACAAGGCTATAAAGGAATGTTTCAGTCCACAAACATAATCCAAGGAGCAATATTGATTGATTATTTGATGGTTTAAAACCATTACTATTAAGATCACCGGTTTCCCAAACTTTCTCATCATACGAAGATATAGTTTCATGTGCTATGAAGACAGAGAAAGAATTCTCTAAGACTTATGACTTTAAGGGAAGGCAAGATAAGAATAGATTGGCAGAGGAAATAATGGATAAAGGGAAGAATAAAAATGGAAGTTTTCCAACATGTGATACTTG
Source organism: Viscum album (assembly GCA_963277665.1). Classification (NCBI taxonomy): domain Eukaryota; kingdom Viridiplantae; phylum Streptophyta; class Magnoliopsida; order Santalales; family Viscaceae; genus Viscum; species Viscum album. The sequence continues at coordinate 1,100,732,598 of OY728134.1, read as the reverse complement.
TGGAAATAAACACCCCAAAGTCAGCTTAAAAAGAAAATGAGTCTGTTACAAATGTGGAGAAAGAGGCCACTAATATCATGATTGCAAGGGAAATAAAGAAGATACCAATGTTCAATGCTATAATTGTAAAGAGATGAGATATTATTCCAATGATTTTCCTAAGTGTTAAAGAAAAATTCCCCTGATAAGGCCAAGGGAGCAAGGCCAAGATTATGCGATCACAACTGTTAAAGTTTTAATTCCTAATGATGTGGTGGTAGGTACTTTATTCATTTCCTAAAACTTAGCCAATGATTTATTTGATTCTAGATCATCTCATTCATTTATATCCTCCCAGTTTTCCAAGAAAATTAAACATTTTCAATTTGATTTAATAAAGGAATTGTTTTTCAAAACTCCTAAGGGAAGTATCATTGCAACAAAAATGTGTTGGTTAGTCCCCCTTATGAAATATAAATGTGATTTAGTTGATGAACTTATCATCATAGCCAAGATTGAATTTGATATAATTATTGGTATGAATTGGATTTCAAGTTATGATGTAAAAATATATTGTAAGAAGAATGAAGTTACAATTTTTGATAATGATATAGAATCCCTTTTCTTTAAAGGAGAAACCTCATCATTTGATTCTTATCTAGATCCACTCCTAGTAGCTCTACTAAATGAAATTATTGGGGAGGAAGATAATACAATATCTATGGGTGAGGAATGAAATATTCAAATTTAGGATGTACCTATTATGAAAGAATACATTGATGTATTTTTAGAAGATTTACCTAGACATCCTATAGAGTGGGAAATTGAGTTTTCTATTGATTTAATTCTTGGTATAAGGCCTATATCAAATACACCATATAGAATGGTCATAATGGAATTAGTAGAACTGATGAAACAAATAGATAAATTTAGTGATAAAGGATTTATCTTCCATAATTTTTATCTATGGGGAGATCCTGTTCTTTTCATTAAGAAGAAAGATGGATCGATGAGGTTCTGCATTGACTATAGGAAGATCAGTGCTATTACCATAAAGAACAAGCATCTTATTCCTTTCATTGATGATTTATTTGATAAAATTCACAAAGCCCAATATTGTTTTAAGTTTGGACTTCGATCTGGATATCACCATTTGCGTGTGAGAAAAGATGATATTATAAAGACATCATTTCGAACTAGGTATGAGAATTACAAGTTTATAGTCGTGCCTTTTGGACTGACTAATGAACCCTATATTTTCATGGATCTAATGAATAGAGTTTTGAAGGAATATCTAGATAAGTTTGTTGTGGTATTTATTGATGATATCTTGATATACTCTAAAAGATTATAATAACATGGGAATCACTTGCACATTATTTTGAAGACTCTTAGAAGAAACAAGTTATATGGGAAGTTTAGCAAGTGTGAATTATGGATTTAAATAGTTTCTTTTCTTGAACATATTGTCTCTAAGGATGGAATCTTAGTTGATCCTGTAAAGACAAAGGCAGTTCAGGAATGACCTACTCTAATGAACATAACTGAGGTACATAGTTTTATTGGTTTAGCAGGTTATTAGCAGTGTTTTATTTATAACTTCACCTGATTAGATATACTATTTACCAAGATTACTCATAAAGGGGTTAAGTTTTTATGGACAAATGCGAATAATGTTTTAATGAATTGAAGAAGAGGTTAGTGAATTCTCCAATATTGACTCTACCATTATGAAATAGTGTCTTTTTGATTTATAGTAATGCACCAAAGATCATTGGTGAAGGCCAGGGTGATACAATAGTGATTATGAACTCTTTGTCCATATTCTCTTGTAGTTTCTCCATTAACACCTACAATTATATAGAGGCCATCCTATAGGTACATTTTTAGATATAATTAGATTTGGGTATGAAATCTATTGATAAATCTACCTCATGATCTGGTGGAAGTCCATATAACTCTTTGGGAAATACATCATTGTATTCCCTCATAATGGGAATTCCATCTAGGTTGATACCTTCCTTTGACTCAACCATTTGAGTGAGGTATGATTCTTCATAGGGAATTAATACCCAAACCAATGCGGGATTTTTCAAAGGAGATTCATGGTATTCTTTGCATTTGTAGAGGATCCTGTGATGGTTTATAATTTGAAAATATATTTCCATTTCACAACATTTGGTATGTGCTCTATATAAAGAGATGTAATCCATGCATAGTATAGCATCAAATTACACCAAGGAAAGTATCATAAGATTAATTTGAATAATATTTCCACATATTCAAATCAAAAGAGATTCCAACACTTGGGTTTCAATGATCGCACCACTAGATGTTTTAATGGATATCTCTACTTCATGGTTTCAGGGCATTGATTCAATAGTGCAGTAAAACATGAAAGATATAAATGAATGCATATAACCAAATTCAAACAATACATTTTCCATTCTTTAGTGAATAGGAAGTATACCTTGTACGACTTTTTTCTTGTTCTATATCAATATTAGTGAGGGGAATATATTTCCCTTGCTCTTTTTGATTTTGTGACTACTGATGCTGATTACCCTTGAGGAATCTAGGTTTAGTGAACAATCTTTCATAGTTCATATTCTCTATAGAGTAAAATCATTGAACCATGGGCGGTTCTCTTATTTCTTCCATCACTTTATCTTACTTATTCATGTTCTTTTAACATTCATGAGAATGGTTTACTTCCATCCCACACTTGATGCATTTCACCATCCATATGATGAATTTAAAATAATGCTTATTCCCAAATTTTTGACATGTGAGTGGTTGAGATTTCTTTCCACATTTGTCATTATATCCTCCATATTGAAACACCATATTTCTTTTCGTATCTCTATACACATGTGACCATTATCCAAACTCTATCTACACTTTGAGATCACATTGAACAACTTATTCAGAACTCCCAAATTCTTGAATAGCTAGAGCCTTTTGAAGGTGTAGTTTCAAACCACTAATGAATCGACCTATTTTTATATCATTTTTGATAAAAAACATGAGGTGTACCTTTAAATCCTTGTGAAGTTTTCTTTATAATCTATTATAGATTCACCTTCCTTTTTCTTCAACTCTATGGATTCTCTCTCTATCTTTTTCTGAATAGTTCAAGGGAAATACTTATTAATAAATTTTTTATTATTGTTTTCCTACTCCATATCTTCAATTTAATTCTTTAGATTGGTGTTATTAATCAAAAACCACCATTTATCAGCCTCTCCATCTAAATGATAGACCGCTAGAGTAACCTTATACTTCTTAGAATAGTGGAGAACATAAAAGGTCTTCCCGTATGAGTTAACCCTCTGTTCTGGAACAAGTGGATCAAAATACCCACTAAATGACTATGGTTATTTCCACATAAATGATTAAATATCTAGTTTCTCACTATTATTTGAAGTCGGATGTCCCAAATTATTTAGTTTATTGTTTATAACATGAGACAATGGGGTAAGCATCAAAAAATGTTTTTGAACTCCACCACCCAAGGCATTCATGATGTAATTCAGGCATTCAATGCATTATCCCTCACAGAGGTTATTGGCCTGGTTTTTCCTTATTCCAAAATTTTTCTAAAATAGAATAGGTTGGAACAAATCATAAGTCAAAAAATCATGAATAAATAATTTATTCCTTTGGGTAATTAACTCTAAAGGAATATCATGTGGGATTCCTATGTTTAACATATTTCTAAAACAAATATTATTAGGTGATTAGATATTCTTAGTTTCATACTAAGTTATTTCACTAATTTTCCCTAATACTAATTAAAAACTTAAATAAACCGTGCTCTAATACCATCTACAACAACCACACTTTTTCTTGAATGACTATTACATCATTTTAAAGATAAACAACATAATAGCATTACATGTTCATGATCAAATGGTTTAGTGTCTTGGGATAATTAGGCTCATACAAAACTTTTACAAAATAAAACATAAAAATTATTTAATTCATTATTCTATAGCTTCTTAATGTCCCTCTAATTAAACTTAGTATAAGTAATCACAAGAGGATATAGATCAATGAAAGTGTAAAACTAAAATCCCAGTAAGAGGATAAATAAGTACAAGAATCAATATAACATGGGTGATCACTATAATCATCATCATAACATAATCATGCTATAATAATCATAATATTGTGAGGAAATATTAGATAAAGTAATGGAATGTGGAAATATTTAAAAATGAAACATTATGTCTTTGTAGTCAAATACCACACATAGTTGTGAAAAAATATAGAATCATGTCCATGTATAAAAAATGTGAATAATCATAATATCATCATTTTGAAAAAATATATCATCATTTCCATGCTTATTTCACATCATCTCATTAAATACATTACATTACCCAGTTATTTGGTGTGCTGTCCAATTATGAGTACACCCATCACATCGTAGCATTTACATAATCTTTCATTCCACATAGAATATATATCAATTAAATTCATGAAGTAACCCATGTAAAATAGTGGGTATCATAATGATTTTATTAGTCATGGATAAACTTGGGGTTTCCTAATAAAATGGGGATAACATGTTTGTTATAAGATTCATCATTCTTGAGAGAAGAAGAAACAAATCAATAGGTGTCAAAATGTGTTTTGGAAAGAATTAATTTGTAAAATATTTGTATTTGTCATAAAATGAGATTGGAAATATTTATATCCTCTAAAATAAAAGGTAATAAAAATAAAATTATTTTTAGGGATATTAATAGAACATTCACACTGAACATTGGAATGAAAGAGGAATAACCCAAAGAAAAGGAGTTGGGTATGAGAAATCCCCTTAACTTTTGTTTGAAATCCATATTCACATTAATATAATGGATAATAAAATTATATTAATTAGTTACTAAATAAAAAACCACTTAAAAATTTACTTTATTTATTATAATTTTATTATGTTCATTTATTTCCATTTTATTGAGTTATATGGTTAAATTTCATCATTCTGGGAGTATTTGTTTTCCTGGTTTTCATAATAAGTTCACTTATATAAAAGTAAGGAAGTTCATATAAAATTTAAATAATTATGTAGAAATACAATTATATCTCATTAATGAACTACGAAAATTTTAAATGGTCTTATATATTAGTTTTTTATATAGTATGATGATGATTCGTTAGATAAAACATTAATGAAAATGATTTAATTTATTTTGGATGTTTTTATGACTATCCTAAACTTGTATCATTTAATTTTATATCATGTTCATATATTGGTTATAGAATAATTATATAATTTATAATATGTGTAATGACCTGATCATTTATGAATAAATTCCCTTTATTTTAATGAATTATGGATATATAAAACACATACACTATTTTTTCTATTATTATTGGGTTTAAATGACCGTTAAGTATCATTACTTTTGATAATATGGCCGTCAAAGAGTGATCACATAACTAATATAAATATTGGGTTTTAATAAATCCTTTTGACACATATAAAGGAGGTGATGGCCTCATCCAGTAGACTCGGGCCGTACGAAGCTCATTTGTCAGAGCATGGTAAGGAGGTAGTATCACTGGGATTTACTCTTGACCAATCCCAAGCCAAACTTCAACATGTTAATATTGAATGGAATCACCTATAAGAGAAGTTCAAGTTAATGGTGATTACCACCTAGGCGATGTTATCCGAGATTCCACAAGAGTCTGCCACTATCACACAACTTACCCTTAGGTATTATGTGGGTGTTAAAATGGGTTATGTATTAAGGTATTAGTTAATTATTGTGTAATCCCTTTTTATAAATAAAATTCTTATTCCATGAATTCCTTTATGAGAATAGTCTTTCTTTAAAAAAATGACGAATTTGATAAATTTATTTTTCTGGTAAAAATGGTACTTTTGAGAAATACATACATTATTATATTAAACTAAGGTTTTTATTAATAATATTATGAAATAAATTCTTATAAATTATGATTATATCAGTTCCTTATCTTAAGATGATTAGGTAATTAGTTTGATAAGAGTTACATTTTTATATGATAAAATAGAAAGCGTATTTTTAAAGAATTTAGTTTAAGGAATTAATGAATATTCGAAATAATTAATATTTTAATAAAATATTATTATCAGACTAATTTTATCAATAATAAATGAGTATATAATTTTTATGATGTCAAATGAAATTTTTATTAATGTTTAAAATCTATTTTGGTCGAAGCCTGTGAATTTTCAATAAATGTCGGTTTTCATTTTAAAAGTGAAAATTCACATATTTATGAAATTTTTTAGATAAAATAAATATTATTTTTGGAATCAATATGTAAAAATTATCCAATGGGTTTTTTTTAAAAAAATTCGAAGATAGTTGAATTTTTGGGTAAAAATTAAATTCCGTATAAATATATAATGTAATTTATGACATCATAATGACCCAATAGTGATGTAATAAATTAATATAAAAGGTATATTAGTACAATATATTTTTTAACTTTAAAATAATGTGATTATATATTTTTTTGATTAATTTTATAATGCCTTAGTGGACCCTCCAAGATTTATAAACTATTTTAACATTTTAAAATGATTTTCTTGAGAGTGTGACTCACATCCATATAAGAAAGACTAATATTTTAATATGTTTAGAAAATATCCTTATAAAATATTATATACCACTCCCATTTGTAAGAAACCATGGGGAAAACCATGGTATTATTTGTGGATTTGAATATTTTAGTTTGTAGTGTCCAAAACCTAAATAATAAAGAATTCACCTCTCATTTCCTATATAATCACACCCAATATCCCACTTATTTTCACTAAAAATACTTGTATAATGTACCTAATATTATCTAAACTCTCTATAATCCCCCCAAGTCACCACAATATCTCAATAAGACCCTCTTCAAGATTTTTAAGTCACACACTCAAGTAAGGGTTCCCCACTTTCCTTCCTTTTTCAATTTTATACATGTTTTTTATATTGTTACACCCTTTTATTTTCAATTAAAAATGATGGGGTATGTTTTTGAAACTCCCCCATGTTGAAATTATTATTTTTTATGATTGGACACCTCTTTATCTCTCATTAATCCCTCCCATATACACCTGTTACCATACCAAAATTTCATAAGAGTTGTTCCATATCTCCTCTTTCTTCAAGTTTCTTTATTATGTTACTCCTTATATTTCCAAATTACATGGGTTATTAAATGTATTTATATGACCTAATTACCATCAGTTTCACTTATACATGATGATAGACCCGTTTCTCTATCATCAACCATTTTTATGAATTTTTATGTCACGCCGTCAGGCTGCCGAAATTGCACTGCAGTTTTCCATGCCAAAATCACTGTGTTGTGAATACCATGACCATTTATCTATCATGGGTATTCATATTTTTAAACATATACATATTTAATGGTACAGAAATGTATGTATTCTACATTCCTTTAGTGTAGAATAACTTATGATTTTGAATGATTCCACGTTATACGATCTATGTTGCACACTTAAGCATGAGATTAAAATGTTTATGAAGGGTGCGCCCTGATAGTGCTCCAATGCATTGGGTAATGTTTAGTATCATGATAATCCATGTGAAATGAGGGTTAACTCATAATAATTCATGTGAAATGAGGGTTTACACATGCTAATCCATGTTCAATGAGCCTTGGCTCAATATAATATCATGTTGTATGTTGTTTCCACATTTTATTGTTATGATGATCAAGTTATATCGTGACTTTATGTTCATGTTTCTCTTATGATACATTGATATCCCTATTTCTTAACATTTATTGTATTCTTCATGTTTTTCCTTGTTTACTCCCTTAATGGGATTTATAGCTCACCCTTTTCTTATTTATGTCCTCAGGTTATCCCATGAAATGCTAAGTACGAAGGAATTTTATGGTCATGTAAAAGAAGTTTTCAATAAAGATGTTGTATTTATTTTCTTATGTTGTCATGTAATGTTCCTAAGCCCCAAAGACACTAGAAATATCTATCTTATGGGTTTTATTATGTGTAAATTTATGTAATAAATCATATTTACATGTCTAATAAAGAGTAGGTTTGTTATAGTTGGTATTAGAGGATAGGTTTAGTTATTATTGGGATTAGGATTGGAAAACCATATTAAAAGCCATAGGGATAAGAATAAGTATAAGAAAATAATCCCTAGATTTTGGTGAGTATAGAGTAAGTGGTTTATCAAGAAAATACATCCATGTTTGGATACAAATAAATATAGGTGGCTCTAACACAAATGTATCTAGGGGTAAAAACCCAAAACACTACTTTGAGCTAGACTCAAATGGGTACTGGTGCACACTACTGGAAATACAGGATTTCCCAACGGTTTAGAACCATTGGGAAAGGCTGCAGAACTATTGGTATATGTTATACCAACGGTTTTGCAAACTGTAGGGAAGTAAGCCATTGGGAAAAACTTTTCCCAATGGTTTACAGTGAACCGTTGGGATAGGGTGGGGAAAAATTACCTATCCCAATGGTTCTGGAAAACCATTGGGAAAGATGTTTCCCAACGGTTTATAACCGTTGGGATAAAGTGCCCAAAATTACCATGTTTTTCCCAACAGTTTTGAAAACCATTGGAAAAAACCCAAAATATCCCTTTTCCCAACGGTTTAGAACTATTGGGAAAAGTGTTTTACAAACGGTTTTATGAACCATTGGTAAAACAAAACCTAGACATTCTATGCCAATGGTTTTGAACCGTTAGCATAGCCTCTGCTAAGCAAATTGCACAACAGCTCTGCAATTTGCCCAGCAGCTCCCCAATTTGCAACCAGCTCTCCAATTTACCCACCAAGTCTCATTTTCTGGTTCCCTCTCATTTTAAATCCAATTATTGTACCAGCAATAAACTAACACATACATATATAATTATTGTACCTGCAATAACCAACTAACACTTACATATAGAGAAAAAATTCATACACATTTAACATATAATGGTGGAACTATACACATCCATAATTAAATTAGAATTCATAACATAATTATAAACATACATAATTCATTAAGAATTAAATTTAAAATTTAGATGACAATTATATGTGGAATCCGGAAGTCAATTCATAATTTGATCGGTTTTTTGTATACCATATATTTTTACCTGAAATAATGTCCATTTTAAACATAATACATACACCTGGAGTGCTATCGGCCACACCGCACCTCGTATTGAGGCAGTGTTGACTTGTACACATCACATATGATCCATAGATCGTTGTGCTAATGTATCGACATAATCTAAATGCGTTTGGTCAGTTTTCTGTATGCTAGTTGATGTTTTTAAATTAAAATGACGTACTTTTGAAACAAAAGGTAGACACTTTGAGTGGTGTCAGCCACACCGTACATTGGATTGAGGCGGCGTTGACTCGTACACATCACATATGACCCATGGACCGTTATCCTAAAGTTTCAATGGAAACCGAATGTGTTTGGTCGGTTTTCCGTATGTACTTAAATTGTTGTCCATTTTAAGCAAAAGAGAGCCACTTAGAGTGATTCCGGCCACACCGTGCCTCATATTAATGTGGTGTTGACTTTTACACGTCACATATGACCCATGGATCATTGTGCTAAAGTATCGACACAATCCGAATGCGTTTGGTCGGTTTTCCGTATGCCAGTTGATGTTTTTCACTTGAAATGATGTTTTTTTGAAACAAAAGACAGACACTTTGAGTGGTGGAGGCCACACTATGCCTCAGATTGAGGTGGGGTTGACTCTTACACGTCACATATGACCCATGGATCATTTTTCTAATGTATCGACACAATCCGAATGCGTTTGGTTGGTTTTCCGTATGTCAGTTGATGTGTTTCAATTAAAATGACGTACTTTTGAAACAAAAGGCAGACACTTTGAGTGGTTCCAGCCACACTGCACCTCAGATTGAGGCGTAGTTGACTCGTACATGTCACATATGACCCATGGATTGTTCTCCTAAAGTTTCAATGGAAACTGAATGCATTTGGTCGGTTTTCCATATGTACTTAAATTGTTGTCCATTTTAAGCAAAAGAGAGCCACTTAGAGTGATTCAGGTCACACCGTGCCTCAGATTAAGGCGGGGTTGACTTTTACATGTCACATATGACCCATGTATCGTTGTTCTAAATTATCGACACAATCTGAATGCGTTTGGTCACTTTTCCGTATGCCAGTTGATGTTTTTCATTTCAAATGATGTTCTTTTGAAACAAAAGACAGTCACTTTGAGTGGTGGCGGCCACAACGCGCCTCAGATTGAGGAGGGGTTGACTCGTACACGTCACATATGACCCATGGAAAGTTTTTCTAATGTATCGACACAATCCGAATGCGTTTGGTCGGTTTTCCGTATGCCAGTTGATGTTTTTCAATTAAAATGACGTACTTTTGAAACAAAAGGCAGACACTTTGAGTGGTGCCAGCCACACCGTGCCTCAGATTGAAGCAGAGTTGACTCGTACACGTCACATATGACCCATGGATCGTTCTCTTAAAGTTTCAATGGAAACCGAATGCGTTTGGTCGGTTTTCCGTATGTACTTAAATTGTTGTCCATTTTAAGCAAAAGAGAGCCACATAGAGTGATTACGGCCACACCGTGCCTCAGATTAAGGCGGGGTTGACTCGTACACTTCACATATGACCCATGGATCATTTTTCTAAATTATCGACATAATCCAAATGCGTTTGGTCGGTTTTCCGTATGCTAGTTGATGTTTTTCACTTCAAATGACGTCCTTTTGAAATAAAAGACAGCCACTTTGAGTGGTGGCGGTCACAAAGTGACTCGGATTGAAGCGGTGTTGACTCGTACACATCACATATGACCCATGGATCGTTTTTCTAATGTATCAACACAATCCGAATGCGTTTGGTCGGTTTTACGTATGCCAGTTGATGTTTTTATCAATTAAAATGAAGTCCTTTTGAAACAAAAGGAAGACACTTTGAGTGGTGGCATCCACACCACGCCTCGGATTGAGGCGGGGTTGACTCGTACACGTCACATATGACCCATGGATCATTGTGATAATGTATCGACACAATCCGAATGCGTTTGGTCGGTTTTCCATATGCCAGTTGATGTTTTTCAATTAAAATGACGTACTTTTGAAACAAAAGGCAGACACTTTGAGTGGTGTCGGCCACACCGCACCTCAGATTGAGGCGGAGTTGACTCGTACACGTCACATATGACCCATGGATCGTTCTCCTAAATTTTCAATGGAAACCGAATGCGTTTGGTCGGTTTTCCATATATACTTAAATAGTTGTCCATTTTAAGAAAAACAGAGCCACTTAGAGTGATTCCGGCCACACTGTGCCTCATATTAAGGCAGGGTTGACTCATACACGTCACATATGACCCATGGATTGTTGTGCTAAAGTATAGACATAATTCGAATGCGTTTGGTCGGTTTTTTGTATGCCAGTTGCTGTTTTTCACTTCAAATTATGTCCTTTTGAAACAAAAGACAGACACTTTGAGTGGCGGCGGCCACAACACACCTCGGATTGAGGTGGGGTTGACTCTTACACATCACATATGACCCATGGATCATTGTGCTAATGTATCGACACAATCCGAATGCATTTGGTCAGTTTTTTGTATTCCAGTTGATGTTTTTCAATTAAAATAACGTCCTATTGAAAAAAAAGGCAGACACTTTGAGTGGTGTCGGCCACACCGTGCCTTGGATTGAGTAGGATTTGACTCGTACACGTCACATATGACCCATGGATCGTTCTCCTAAAGTTTCAATGGAAACCGAATGCGGTTGGTCAGTTTTCCGTATGTACTTAAATTGTTGTCCATTTTAAGAAAAAGAGAGCCACATAGAGTGATTACGGCCACACCGTGCCTCAGATTAAGGAGGGGTTGACTCGTACACTTCACATATGACCCATGTATCGTTGTGCTAAAGTATAGACATAATCCGAATGCGTTTGGTTGGTTTTATGTATGCCAGTTGATGTTTTTCACTTCAAATGACGTCCTTTTGATACAAAAGACAGACACTTTGAGTGGTGGATGCCACACCGCGCCTCAGATTGAGGCGGGGTTGACTTGTACACATCACATATGACCCATGGATCGTTGTTCTAATGTATCGACACAATACAAATGCGTTTGGTCGGTTTTCCGTATGCCAGTTGATGTTTTTCAATTAAAATGACATCCTTTTGAAACAAAAGGCAGACACTTTGAGTGGTGGTGGCCACACTGCGCCTCGGATTGAGGCGGGGTTGAATTTTACACGTCACATGTGGCCCATGGATCGTTGTGCTAATGTATCAACACAATCCGAATGCGTTTGGTCGGTTTTCCGTATGCCTGTTGATGTTTTTTAATTAAAATGACGTACTTTTGAAACAAAAGGCAGACACTTTGAGTGGTGTCGGCCACACCGCACCTCGGATTGAGGAGGAGTTGACTTGTACACATCACATATGACCCATGGATCGTTCTCCTAAAGTTTCAATGGAAACCGAATGCGTTTGGTTATTTTTCTGTATGTACTTAAATAGTTGTCCATTTTAAGCAAAAGAGAGCCACTTAGAGTGATTCTGGACACACTGTGCCTCAGATTAAGGCAGGGTTGACTCGTACACATCACATATGACCCATGGATCGTTTTTCTAAAGTATAGACACAATCCGAATGCGTTTGGTCGGTTTTCCGTTTGCCAGTTGATGTTTTTCACTTCCAATTATGTCCTTTTGAAACAAAAGACAGACACTTTGAGTGGTGGTGGCCACACCACGCCTCAGATTGAGGTGGGGTTGACTCGTACATGTCACATATGACCCATGGATAGTTGTGCTAATGTATCAACACAATCTGAATTCGTTTGGTCGGTTTTCCGTATGCCAGTTGATGTTTTTCAATTAAAATGACGCCCTTTTGAAACAAAAGGCAGACACTTTGAGTGGTGGAGGCCACACCGTGCCTCGGATTGAGGCGGGGTTGATTCGTACACATCACATATGACTCATGGATCGTTCTCCTAAAGTTTAAATGGAAACCAAATGTGTTTGGTCGGTTTTCCGTATGTACTTAAAATGTTGTCCATTTTATGAGAATCCTCTGTGCGGGGGGTTGTTCGGGGTCCAAGGAAGAGGGTGGGGGGGCTGTCCGGGGGGCTGTCTGGGGGGCTGTCCGGGGGGCTGTCTAGGGTCCAGGGAGGAGGGTGGGGGGGGCTATGCGGGTGGCTGTGCGGGGGGTGTTCGGGGTGTTGTCCGGGGTCCAAAGAGGAGGGTGGGGGGTTGTTTGGGGGGCTGTTTGGGGGGCTGTCTGGGGTCCAGGGATGAGGGTGGGGGGTGGGCTGTCCGGGGGCTGTTCCGGGGCTGTCCGGGGCTGTTCGGGGGGTTGTTTGGGGTCCAAGGAAGAGGGTGGGGGGCTGTCCGGGGGGCTGTCTGGGGGGTTGTTCGGGGGGTTGTCCGGGGTCCAGGGAGGAGGGTGGGAGGGCTGTCCGGGGGGCTGTCTGGGGGGCTGTCCGGGGTCGAGGGAGGAGGGTGGGGGGTTGTCCAGGGTCCAGGAAGGAGGGGGGTTCCCAAAAAAACAACCACTAAAATACAACAACATCCATAAAATAGATAATATATAAAAATAACTCAACTCCAATACTATACTACGTGTCTAGATAAAACCAACAACTAAAATAGATTAAATATCAAATCTCAGTAATATCAGTAAAAAATATAATGGATCAACTTGTCCCACATCACCATCACCATCATCACCATCATCATCATCACCCTCGTCCTCGTCCCCATCATCGTCCTCGCCCTCTCCCTCCTCCTCGTCCTCTCCCTCCTCCTCGCCCTCGCCACCCGCCTCGCCCTCCTCCTCTCCCTCCTTTTTTGCATCAAACTCTTCGCCATCATCATCATCAAGCTAGACATCATCCTTACCACCACTAGAACTGCCACCTGGTGCACCGTATATAGAATGTATCGACGACATATTCTCATCAAAAGCTGGGCTGGCCTCTGCTGGAAGTGTAGGATGTAGAACTTCAATAAATTTCATAAACGCACTGTTTTCCCTAGCAGACTATTCTGCCGTCTCTATGGCCCTTTTCTCAGCCTGTTCTTCCTGTTCCCTAACTTGCTGCATCTCGGTGGCATTACAGCTCGTACCTGAGGAAGGCCAATACCTCATCGGGGCTATCCTAGGTCGGCAGCGTACTCTGCCAGAATGCTCCTCTCCCAACACCTGATGTAAGTGATCTGTTGGCCCAAAATTGTCTGGTTCTTGGGAATCGAGGGCCTCTAAAGCATCCTATTACAAATATAAATATATCATTAAGTTACGAAATAGATATTAAAAAAATAAATTCAACAGATTAAAACTTACAATCTGCTGCTGAGTCGCTTCGTTGACGACACTTCCATCCTTTTTCCGTCTACTCAAGCAAAACAGTTTTTCTCGAGGCATACATCCTTAAATATTTTGTATTTTACTCTAAAATGACATTAAAAACTAAATTTATATGAAAAATTTATCAAACTATTAAATAATTGAAGAAACAAAAGAAAGTGTAAGTCGTAAAGAAAACTTATAAACAATTGTCATACCTGCTTCCTCTCATGATCAGGCATCGTAGTGTGTCCCAGTGTGTGGAGGTATTTTTTTGCATCAATGTTCGTTTTATTTTTTCCAGATGATTCCTAAATAAAATTTGAAAATGAAACAGATAGTATTAATGAAAAACATGAAAATTATTATTTAAATACCTTAAATGTTATTAATACCTTAAACTGGGTACTCGTCCAATGAGTAATCATCTGACGATATTGCTCTATAGGACAATCATCCACCACTGGTACCGCCACTAACTTAGTGCCAACTCTAGAAACCCAGCCAATATACAAATCATGCTTGTAGGCTCTCCAAAGCTCGCCTAAATCCTTTATATGTTACGATCATGCACCCTCACCATCGGTAAAATTAAATCGAAGATGAAATCAAAATATTAATTCATATAAATACAAAAATAATTCATGGCATCAAATAGAATAGATTTTTTTACCCATATCTCGGCCCAAGCTCTATCCTTGACCTCATGTGGCAAATGTCTCCACGATAGTGGGCTGACGGGAATGATGTCGGAGTATTTGGAAAGCGTCGCCAAAAAACTCTGACATTGCTGCCCTATTTTCTCAACCATTTGGTTGTCTTCATTATAATCCACCATAACCTGTGTGCGGAAGTTCTACACCGAACATATGCATGTACACCCCCTCCCCCGCCTCCTGTCAATAGATGTATCTGTCATGAAAGAAAAACAAATATTTTATCAAAACATGTTATAATGAAAATAAATATTTCTATAAATTTTTTTAGGGTTCTATAAATATACCTGTGCCGGTCTGATTGCTGAGTGCCGCTGGATCCACAGAAACTGATGGAACACCCTGTGGTGGAACAGGAGTCGAAGACGATGGAATATAGAAGCTCGGAGAGACAAAAGTAGAAGGAAAAGAAGATGGGACAACTGTCTGACTGGATGCTGACTGAGGAGTGGGAATCATCATGGGATTTGAAAATGATGGGCCAGAAGATGAAGAAGGTAGCGAAAACATGGGAGGCCTAAATATCCCGTGTGTCTCTAACGACACACTTGGATCAGAATGTCGGAAGGATGACATGTCAGTGGGAGGGGTAGGGTCTAGTCGGGTACGCGCAGCTGCTCTTCCACCTCTGGTACGAACCCTCCTCGTACCACCGTCCTGAGTACTAGGACCAGTACTAGGGTCCTCGTCGAATAACTGTCGACGTATAGGTGGATCCTACAAAAATGTTTACAAAAAACTTAATCACATGACATTATATATTCTTTAAATATATCAATTTGAAATAAAGTACTCACTACAGGCACTAATGATGGAATTCCCAACTCCGTCATTCGACGATTGTTCTCCATCATGTTTTTCCTTCATCTCTCTTCAATTGGCTTCATTTCCTGCATTTTGAAAACAAATATGCAATTAATTAGAAAAAGAAAACTAATGGGTAACCCAAAAAACTAAATATATGAGGGAATAGGGGGATTTATTGGTAATTTGGCTATCAATTGTTTTAGAAGAGCTTGAATGGATTTAATAAATCATACAAGTTGTAATGTTCACCAAGTTAGAAATATTGTTTTACTATGTTTGAATACAGTTCAATTCCAAATTAGAAAATGCAATTCAAATAAAAATGAATCCAATAAACATTTAAAATTCACATAATTGTTAATTAAGCTATTAATTATTTTAGAAGAGCTTGAATGGATTTAATAAATCATACAAGTTGTAATGTTCACCAAGTTAGAAGTATTGTTTGACTATATTTGAATACAGTTCAATTCTAAATTAGAAAATTCAATTCAAATAAAACTGCAACCAATAAACATTGAAAATTCACATAACAGTCAAGTTAGCTATCAATTGTTTTAGAAGAGCTTGAATGGATTTAATAAATCATACAAGTTGTAATGTTCACAAAGTTAGAAATATTGTTTGACTATGTTTGAATACAGTTCAATTCCAAATTAGAAAATGCAATTCAAATAAAACTGCAACCAATAAACATTGAAAATTCACATAATGGTCAAGTCAGCTAAAACATATTTGTGATCAATACTAAATCAATTTGAATATTACCAACCTTAACAACCCAACTCGAGGTAAACCAAAATAATTGAGAATATGGATGAATGATTCTATATATTTTCAACCACAACTTCAGGTTCACAATCAACTCTGACAATTGAGCTATTTGAGTCATCAAAAGAAATAAATGGATTGTTTCCAATGGAACTAGGGACAATGTCAATTCCATCATCACCATCATCAAAAATATGTCTTGGAATTTCTTCAACTATGACACCAAATTCAGTTCGAAGTTGGTCTTTGACATAAAAAACTTGTTTAGCCATTGATGCCAACACATATGGTTCTTCGGTAGCAAGAGTGCGAGTCATATTAATTACTCGAAATCCACAATCATCAATAAATGTGCCATGTCTCGTCATCGAATCAAACCAATGTCATTTCATCATTGTGACTCGTCCATGAGAGTAATAATCCAATATTATTATTTTCTCAACAACTCCAAAATAACCCACATTTTCAAATCACAGTCTACTATATGATGCACTGGCATACCAATCTGTTGTGGCAGTAACCATAACACCATCATGTTGTGTTCTCATGTTCTTTTCTCGTTCAGTGACAATAAATTTTTACCCATTGATAACAATTGATTTACAGTCACGAACTATGGTATTAGGACCAAAATCCAAAGCTCTTATTTCCTCAGAGAAAGAGTCAGTAGAAAAACTCAATACCAGCAATATAAATGACTATTAAACTTAATTAAATATTGATATAATTATTCTAAACATTAATTTTTTTATACCTTCAATTTTAACCTAGCAGAAAACTCTTTTCTATGCAAAGTCTCTCTCCTTATCCAAGATAAAGAACGATGCTTCCTATTTATCATTGTTTTATGTTCCCTATAGATAAAAAATATTAATAGTTTAATAGATATATATGTAAGATATACATAATCAATTTAGTTACCTGATATAGTCATTGAACAAATAACAGTTGAACAAAACTGTGCGATGTGCCATCTCCCGCTCTTCATGGCTTAATGTCTTCAATGTATATGATCCAGGAATTACTCCTCTTTGAGAAAGTGATGGAAAACTAGGTTCAATTTTCTCATACTGTTCTTCTTCATTTCTCATTGGTCTGTTCAATCTTGTAGTAAGATCAGACAAATACATCGAGAATAAATCCATACATTCTTGAGCCAAGTAACCGTTCATGATAGAACCTTCGGGATGATTTCTGTTTCGGACATAAGACTTTAATGTGAACATATTTCTTTCAGTTGGATACATCCAAAGAAAAGAAAAAGGTCCTCCAAGAAGTATTTCAGTGGGAATATGGACAGTCAGATGCAACATGCATGTGAAAAATGATGGAGGAAATATTTTCTCCAACTCACACAAAATTAATGGGGCATCTGTCAACATTTTTTGCAAGAAAGACTTGGACAACTTCTTAGCACAAAGATCTCTAAAAAAATGGCACAACCGAATAACAACCACCCTTACATTATTGGAAAAAAGATGATGGATTGCTATTGGAAGCAACTCATGTAGTAGAACGTGATAATCATGAGTCTTCAAATATTTTAGCTTCAAATCTCTTCTGTTGACCCGTTTAGATATGTTGCTTGAATAGCCATCAAGAACTTTAATAGTCTATAATACTTCCAGAAATTGTTTTTTTCCGTAGGTGTCATCACATAAGAAGCACATGGAAGTTTCCATTTATTTTCACTGATATGCACAGGATGCAATTCTGGTCTGATGCCCCAATCCACCAAGTTACGCCAATATCGTAAATCATCTTTTGTCTTCCCCTTGACATTTAGAAGAATCGAAAGCAAAATTTCTCATATATTATTTTCAATATGCATTACATCTAAGCAATGACGTAACAAATTGGTTGACCAATAAGGCAAATCAAAAAAGATACCCTTCTTCCTCCAATTGTAACAGGTTTCAGTGGAAACATTCGTTCTCTTTCCAGATTTCATTTGACCCTTACCGAATGAAAACCTGAAATCTTTCAATTCATTAAGCATGTCAGTTCCAGACATATGCTGAGGTGGATCATCGGTCTCTATGGTATTATCAAATCTTCGACGATTTATTCTATATGGATGATCCTTTGGCAAGAATCGTTGATGTCCCATAAAACTGAAACTACAATGATTTTTTAGTCTTCTGGATCATGTATTCTTCATACAAACTAGACATGGTAGTTTTCCCTTCGTGATACATCCAGACATCATTGTATAAGCCGTAAAATCATTGATCGTCCACATAAGCGCAGCATGCATATGAAATATGTCTTTCAAACATGCATCGTATGTGTGCACACCCACATCCCAAAGAAGTTTCAACTATTTTATTAAAGGTTGCATGTATACATCAATATCAATACCGGGATCAGAAGGACCAGATATGAGTATACTCATGAAAGTGAAAGGTTTTTTCATACACAACCATGGGGGAAGATTATAAATGTGTATAAAAACTGTCCATGTGCTGTGTGAAGTAAGCATCTGCCCAAACATATTAAAACCGTCGCATGAAAGACCCATCATCACATTACACACGTCAGCTGCAAAATCAGGATGTCGAGCATCAAATATCTACCATGCAAATCCATCTTCAAGATGAACCAACTCATCATTAGTCTTCTTTCTCTCGGTATCATGCCATCTCATTTTTATTGATATGTCATCAGACATAAAAATATTCTGATGTCTGGGGATCAATGGAAAGTGCCACATTACTTTCTGTGGAACGCGGGATGGTGTTCCATCAGATTTTGACTTTCAGCGGGATGTGCCGCATTTTATACAATCATTTCGTTCAGCGGTTTCCTCCTAGAATAAACTGCAATCTTTTGGGAAATCATGAATTTTGTTTCTTGAAAATACAAGTTCCTCAACTAACTTCCATGCCATATAGTGGTTTGAGGGAATATCTGCATCATCTGGAAGTAAATCCTTCAAGAGGGTAAGAATGTAAATGATTGCTGTATTAGAAATTCCATACATAGTTTTCCCATGAAACAATCGGATTAAAAATTCCAGCTTTTTTATTTTATCGCATTGTCGATATACTGGAGTCGTGGCAGCATCATTCAATTTTTTCACCCTATCAATATCATCATTTTCACTAGATGCATCAGCTGTCCTCATATCGAAGTCTTCTTGAGTCAAAATCCTTTGTTTTTCATGATGACAAATAAATGGAAACCGATCATCTAACAAATTCTCCATTCCAGTCCTTTCATTTCGATCATCACCAATTTGAGATTTCATTTTCTCCCCATTGTGATACCACACAAAGTAGTTTGATTGAAAACAATTTTTGGTTATGTGGTAGTTGACTTCTTCAAGGCTCAACCAAGGTCTACCAATACAATTGGAACATGGGGAGTGTTTGCGACCACTATCTGAAGCATTGTGAAATGAAAAATCTATAAAGCTCTCCAAATTGTTTTGAAAATCGCTTGATATCTGATAGGTTTCATACATCCAACTTCTCTCCATTCTGTAAAAAGAATTTATATTAGTCATTTTTTCATAAAAAATTCAATAGGATTGAAATTTAATAGAAAATACATTTAAGTAAACGATAAAGGAATAATTTTCTAGTCGATGTAGTGAAAAGAACCCCACCCTCATAAAAGTGAGTATTGGACAAGAAGGACACATAATATACAACGTACAATGAGAACCATATTTAGTTGACCCTAAAGTTATATTAGTACAGTAATCTTGAGGGAAATGGAATATATGATCCTGGTTAACTGATGAATTCAAAAGCTCGTATTCCATATGTTGGACACTATCTAAGGTAAGAAATCATGTGAGGATGAGTTGACATCACTCAATTTCTTACATGCTAGTGAGAATGAGGTCTTAAATTAATGAATTGAGTTCACTGATATCATGTCAACCGTTATACACACCACGTGAACCCTTATACACACCATATGAACCCTTATACCATATCGTCATTATTACAACCATTAATAACAACTTATTAAATAACATCACTAGTTAAAGATAATCAAATTGAACATAAATCAATAATAATTTTGGATATATAAAGTAAAATGAAGTCATACTATCTTACATCATAAATGATCACCCACAACCATGATTAATGACTATAAAGCTCCCCTTTCGGCCAAATCAAAAGTGAAAACAAAAACACATAGTTGTAGAAAAAAACTTCATTTGTGTGAAGAATAATAATCTCATGGTCCTCATGATATTTGAACCACACAGTCATTATTTTCAAGACGAACTTTTATCCATGAAACCATATGAGAAACACGATTCAATACATGCATTTTTATGATTTTCCCAAGCATTTTGAGGAACCCCAAATCAGTGAAAATGGTCATTTTGTTTCAAAAAGGTGATTGAATAACACATGTACGATGTAAAAGGCAGAATGATTAATGGTTATATTAGAAAAAGTAATATTCACTAATATTGTGAATTTGACATTCTATGAATTAGTTTCATGAAGAAGGAAGAAGTACTAATTAGGGACCACATACTATTTGGAAAAGTTCAAGAAGATACTCCATATGTTTTATTGTGAAAAGGATAAGTGAAAAGTGTGTTATTTTATATATATATATAGATTTTGATAGAAACATGATACATACTGGTTATGTAATACACATAGTGTACAAAAATTAATATGAACAAGATCTTTATGTTTGGCATGATCTTAATGAAAGGAGTGATTTTCATGAAATAATATCAATAAATATTACAAACAATTTCTTATTAGTTCCTATACATGAAGCTATAATATTTGAAGCAGATTAAAAAAACTATGAATCTTCAAAATTAGAACACAATAAAGAGACACCATTCCCTTATAAATGTAAATTTGTAATGAAAACATTAATTGGACATACATCGATATAGGTATTTGAGTAGAAAATTCGTGGAACAATCATAAAATTTTACAAAAACCCTAAAAATTGGGAATAAAGAAATCGATAATAGAAGGATATGATTTATAAGAGGTGGAACTATATCCTTGATAAAATATAGAAGGAGTCTAACCTGGTAGGTGCTGATCCGATGGAAGATGTGGGGATTGGGAAGTCTTTCTGCCAAGGAATCGCTCCTGGAGACGAGGGGAAGGCTTTTGGAATCGTGGGGAGGCCGCTGCCTGCATTTTGGTATTTGGGGCTTTTTATTCCCAACGGTTCTTAAAAACTATTGGGAAAAACAATCTTTCAACTAATGAAAACCCAATATTCCCCAATGGTTTTATGAAACTGTTGGGAAAACTATATTTCCCCCCCCCCCCACTTTTCCCAATGGTTTTATAAAACCATTGGGAAAATTAACTTCTTCAAGGTCTTTCTCAACGGTTTATATAAACCGTTGGGAAAGACAACATATGCCAACGGTTCCTTTGAACCGTTGGTATACAAGTGTTGGGAAAACTCCCCTTTCCAGTAGTGGTACGACAAAATGCCTTGCTGTACTCTTGGTTTGACAATCCTATGGGATATTCTTCATTAAATTCATAATCTTAGTATGAACCATTATTAAGGGAAAAAATCCGATAAGAATATAATTTACGAAGTAGATCATGGATAACATAGATCGAATATTAGAAATTCATAACTTAAGGAGATAAATGTAATTTATAAGTTATCCCTTTTCATTATTGGATTCCCCTTTATGTGTTTAATAGTTTAAAAATACTCATCCCTTAGTCTATATTGGATAAATTATAACTAGAATCAAAAATTCAAATGTGGGGTTATCATCCATAGTTCAATGCATTCTTTTATATCCTAAAAGGTTAGTAGAACAATCCAAACTCCACAAAAAAACATGGAAGTAGAGATATCGTTGAGAACAAAAAATAGGGAAATTATTTCACCCTATGAATATAAATCCTCCCCTATCACAATTTGTGGATTGAACTTCCTAGAAAACCTCATCATACTTCCCTTGGTTGAATTTGATGCAATTCTTGGCATTGATTAGATCTCCCTATATAGAGCCTACATATATTGTCACAATAGGAAAATCACTCCCCATGTGGTGAATTGACCCCTGATTCTGTACAAGTGCAATAAGGAGGATGAATCTTCTTTAGAACCATAATCTCAAGAATGGATATTACGTCCCTATGAGAATTCATATCTTTCTCATATGATTGAGTGTAAGGAAGGAACCATCCTCAAAGACTTTCCTATTGTAAAGGAAATCTCCGATGTGTTTCCTGAGGACTTTTCAGGTCTTTCACCTAGAAGAGATTTTGAATTATCAATTGATTTTATACTTGGGCCATTTCAAAAATAAAAGAATCCTTATAGAATGGCTATTGTGGAGCTTGAGGAGAAAAATAAAAACTATAGGAGAATCTGGATAAAGGGATTATATTCCCAAGTGCTTCACCATGGGGTGCACCAGTCCTCCTTATGAAGAAGAAGATTGGTCAACATGACTTTTCATTGATTATCATGTGCTCAACAAAATCATGATAAAGAACAAGTATCCTTTTCCATGAATTGATGATATGTCTGATCCACTATGTGGAGGACAATACTTATCCAAGGTGGATCTATGGTTCTGATATTACCAAGTAAAGGTGAAGAAAGAAGATATTCCCAATACTACTTTTATATAAGTTACATGCACTATCAGAGGATCTTAAGGTAACTATGGGTGGCTCCTACCCAGGGGCATAAATGTGTTTCTATCCACAACAAATTTCTAAGGATAAAACAAGGGTTAAAAGATTGGTCCAGGAGGTTACCTCCCTTCGATCATAACCTGGTAGCCGTTGAACAGAGAATCAAAAGCTTAAATATAACCTGGAGGGAGAGTGGGATGCTTCGATGTTTGGAGATCTTGCAGGAAACAAGATGTGTTGGATAGAGGAGCTTCTTAAACATGAGCAGATGGATTGAGACGGCTCCTAGGTGAGGTGGATGAAGGAAGGTGATAAAAACAGTTCTTATTTCCATGCATGGATCAAATATAGAATACGTCTTCCCTCACTTAACATTTTACTCGAGGAAGGCTCATATACAGATAATTGTGACACAGTAGGGAGTATGGCACACTCTTTCTTCAAGAAACTGCTTGATGGCCTTAACCCATGGAAGTAACGACCCGAAATTTTTGAATAAATTTTGTTTCCTAACTTTTTGTGTTATTTTATTTTTATACTCAACAAAAAAATTTCATTTAATAAAATTAGTATAATTAAAATAAGACCTTTGGGATTCAACTGTTATATGACTGTTGGTCAATATGATCATTGAAAACTAAATGTTGCGATTATTGTCTATAAATACAAGTGATCTTGATTAATTAATATAGAAAGAATATTAGATGGCCTCATCCAGTAGTCTAGGGCCGATCGAATCCCATCTGATAGAACTTGGGGAGGAGGTAGCACCACTGGGCTTTGCTCTGGACCAGACCCAAGCTGAACTTCATCATGTGAAACTAGAATAGAATCGCCTTCACAAGAAGTTCAAGCTGATAGAAATCACCACTCGGGCAATGTTGGCCAAGCCGCCCCAAGATTCTCTCACCTTAGCACAACTTACACTTAGATCCTATGCTGGTGTTATAAGGGGCTATGTAATGAGACCTTAGCTGCCTTATGTAATCCTTTAATAAATAAAAATTGTGATTTCTTCTTATAGTGAAGTTTGTGAATTTTCATATGTCCGGATAAATTTAGGATGTATAATATTGATGAATTTTGGAAAAAGGATATTTTAAAATATTTATGTAAACATTAAATAATTAATGATGTGTAAATATTTTCAAAAAAAGGTCTTCTACAAATGTGTTAAGTAAAAAATTTAGAGTCTAATAAGAGCAACTTAATTTTTCGTGAATAGTAATTTATGAATAGTGATTTTATGCTTAGGATTAGTAATGTGACCAAATGGAT
Source organism: Viscum album (assembly GCA_963277665.1). Lineage (NCBI taxonomy): Eukaryota > Viridiplantae > Streptophyta > Magnoliopsida > Santalales > Viscaceae > Viscum > Viscum album. The sequence goes on along the minus strand of OY728134.1, from coordinate 1,100,708,037 downwards.
TAGTAATCTCACTTAAAGAAAGTATTAATATAATACAGGCACCTTGATTAAGTAATGTGATTCAATAAAATAGGTAAATAACGGTTTTAGAAATTATTTGTCAAGTATTAGTTTTTTTGGGTGAATAGTGTTTTTTAAATAAAAATTAAATTAAAAATATTTAGAAAATTATTTTTATAAAATGGAGTTCATTTTTGAATTCAGAGCATTGATATTATGTTAAGGTAATTTTTGGGGATTTTTCTGAAAAAATGAATTTTTGATGAATAGTGTTTTTTATTTAATAATTAAATTAAATATATTTAGAAAATTATTTTTATAAAATGGAGTTCCTTTTTCAATTCAGAGCATCGATATTATGTTAAGGTAACTTTTTGGGATTTTTCAATAAAAGTTGAATTTTCGGTGAATAGTGAATTTTCTGTTTAGTGTTTCAGGTGTTTAATGACATCATTAATGATGTATTAAGTATGTAATGAATATGGCCGACTTATGAATAGTAAGATAATTTATGAGGTGTCCCAAGTGGCCAATACCATGGGCAAGCCCACGGTTTTTCCAATACCACCAATGAGGTGTCCCTTGGCCATTAATACCTTGTTCCCTCACTTCCCCTATAAATACCAAGCCATTCTCTCATCCTTTCCATTCCAAAATCCTCTAAACAAAGTTCTGGTCTCCTTAACTCCCAAGGAGTCCTCCCAAGGTTCCCTCAAGCCTCCCAAGGCACCAAACTTCAAGATCTCAAAGTTACTCTTCAAGGTAAGAGATCCTACCTCCTTTCTTTTCAAGTACTCTCTTTTATGTCATTTCTTTTATGATCCATGTCCTTATATTGGAAGATGTTATTTTATATTAATATTACTATCCTTTTCAGGTTAATATGATGAGATAACCCCTATTTCTCTCATCATTTCATTTTATAAATGTTTAAGTGGCGCCGTTAGGCTGCCGAATTTTTGAAAGGGATTCTTTCACTCTCCCCATTTTCAAAGTTCTACTTTCATGTCAAGTCTTTCAAGTTACTTTTTTCCATGTTGGGGTATGATCTCTATATTCATCATACTTTAATTTTATGTTCAAATGATGAGAGACCCTTTTTAATCTCATCAATTCATTTTTTGAAGTTTTAAGTGACGTCGTTAGTCTGCCGAATTCTTCATAAGAGAAATCTTATTTTTGTCTTCCTTTCAAGTTTTTTATTTCATATGGTATTTCCTTCAAATTTCATTACCATATTCTTATATCCTTTATATTCTATCCCTTTACTATTTTATGGGTCATTTATGAGTGGGTGACCCATGTCCCCTCTCTTTTCAATGTTTTCTAAAACCCTGCAACATAGCCGTTATGCTGCCAATTTTTTGTCTCAAAATCTCTCTCTCTTTTTCTCAAATTCTTTTATTTTATTAAGTGAATACTCAAAACTCTTTATTATACTGGGGTATTCACATATATATATCAAAATATTCTATTTTAAATTCTGGTATTTACATACATGGTACCCGCGTTCCTTTTCCGTGGGTTTAAAGTGACATAAAGATCACGTCTTTAAAGTAGTTTTTAAAATGTTATGATTATGAAATGAAACCCATTTATTTTATGATATATGGGTTATTTATGAAATGTTTTATGATTATATATGTGGATCACATGATAATAAATACAAATTTAAGGGTGTTCCCTGATAGCGCTCCAATGCATTGGGTAATGATGTAATCTCTAGGGATTACAATTTTAACGATACCTTGGTGAATAACCTTGGTAATTTTTTTTAAACGACACCTTGGGGATGGACCTTGGTGATATGTTCATGATTGTATGTGTTAAATGTTTTAGCCACATATTCAAGTTATGAATCATGTTCTTTCCATTATGATATGCCTCATGATCTCATTCTCATGCCTTAAAGCTATTTATTATGACTTTAATGATGTATATCAAGTTCACATGTAAAATTTTTCTCTTGTTTCCTTTACTGGGCCTTCTTCTCAACCTTTCCTTTGATGTATGATCCCAGGTTATGAGATGCTGTAATGAACTTAGGATGAAAAATAAAGAAGCCTTTGAAGTGTTTAAGAAGAATGTTTTATGTCATCATGTATTAAGTTCCTGGTTTCCAAGACACTAAACCTTAAAGATCCTCAGTTTTGTAAAATGTAATGAAAATTTATGTATTAAAAAGGTGGGATGCTATTTTTGGTATCAAAGGATTGTTTAGTTATTTATGAAAATTAGGATATGAAAACTTTAGGAAGAACCCTAGATAAAATTTTAAAATATAGGAAATATTCCTGGTATTTTGGTGAGTATTGAGTAAGTGGTTTATCAAGAAAATACATCACTGTCTGGATACAAGCAGGTAGAGGTGGCTCTGGAACAAGTGTACATACGGGTAAAAATTAAAAATACCTCTTTGGGATAGGCTCGAATGAGAACCGGTACACGACAACGGGCCTTGCTGCACTCTTGGTTACGACACTCTCGGGGGATATGTTGGTTAATCCCAAGCTTTTTATGAATAATTATGAAAGAATTATAGAATAATGTAATTGTCTAAGCATGATGTTTTAAGACATAAAATACTTTTTAGTTAAAAGAGTCGTAAATGAAATAAGTTTCTCACGAAGGATTTATTCTTTTAAAAAATTTCCCTATCGTCTAGGAATACATTAATGTATTTCCTAAGGAGTTACCCGAACCTCCCCCCGAAAGAGAGGTAGAGTTCTCCATTGAAATCGTACCTGGATCTCATCCGATGACAAAGACCCCCTATAGGATTGGAAATGTGGTGCTAGCGGAATTAAAGAAACAACTCTGAGATCTTTTGGATAATGGGTTTATCTGACCAAGTGTGTCTCTTTGGAGAGCACGAGTTCTCTTTGTGAAGAAGGATGGATCGATGCAGCTATGCATTGATTATAGAGAAATTAATAGGATCACATTAAAGAAAAAATAATCTCTTCCAAGAATTGATGAATTATTTTACCAACTTCTTGGGGATCAATTCTTCTCTAAGGTTGATTTTTTTTATCATGATCTGAGACATGAGCTGGTCACCCAACCCATATCCCAAAAAATTTTATTAAAGAAGAAGGATCTTCTCTAAGGTTGATCTTCATTCTGGTTATCATCAATTGAGGGTGAAGAATGATGATATTCCAAAAACTGCCTTCCAATCAAGATATGGGCATTTTGAGTTTGTTGTTATTCCCTTCAAGATAACTAATGGACCTACTATTTTTATGGATCAAGAATAAGTTGATTTTTGAAACTTATGTTTTATCAAATGGATATCCTTTATATAGGAAAATGATTTGGTGATTAAATGATAAAGGTTATTTTGGATGACATTTTCTCTTTTGGAGTACTATATGCCTAAGGGAAATAAAATACTACAGGATTTAAATTAAGGAGGAATGGTTGTTTTTTTGTATTTATTGTGGGCATATGGTGATTTGGGTTATTTCTAGAAAATGATGAACCTAGAATAGAGAATATGTGAATAGGTTAATTACACTTTAGTATGAGACTCTAATAGTAGTCGATGTTATTCAAAGATAAATGTTAGGGAAGACTATGTGATTAAATCCTTCTGAGTTTTGGGTTCCAATCTTAGTTTGAATTATTCTGAAGAATTTTAAGGATGATTTTGTATTGAATGGTCTTCCTGGAACTTTGGGTACTTTTGGTGAATTTTGTAGATTAATAGTTTTTTTCCTTTTTATAAAATTATTTTCATTTTTGGGGATTATATGATCTTATACTAACCATTTTGGTTTTGGTTATGGTCTAAAGACATGGGAAATATATAGTTAATCTTTTGTGGATTATGTGATTCTCTAGAAGTTGTTTTTAGCGCTCTTAATGCAAACAAGTCATCCTAAATACTCATCTTTTGGAGAAAATATGAGTTTGTGTTAGAAATATAGTAAAAGATGAAAGTCTACATGACAAGTAAATATGTTTCCTTATGTTTTCGTTAAGCCCATAAATAAATTCCTCAATGAAAAGTAACTTAAAACAATAATGTTGTCTGTTAACTTTTCCTACTGGGGAATCAAATACTATTTAACCCATCACAAATTTGTGATTTTTTGGTGGTTAACTTTCTCCTAAACATGTTTTCTATCACTCTCCATCAGAACTTGATGGTTTGTTTTGTCTTCCATATCCATGTTTTCCTACATGGAATCCTAGTATGGGATAACTCGGGTGACCTTTGTACTTCCCATTATTTCTTTTAAAGTAATAGTTTTACTAACTCTTTTTCCGATGTGAGACTTTCAATGAAATTTCCACACCCAATTTTTTAAAATTGCAAGGACTCAATTTCTTAAGGGGGGAAGATTGTAACGACCTGAAATTTTTGAATAAATTTTGTTTCCTAACATTGTGTGTTATTTTATTTTTATATTCAACAAAACTTTTTCATTTAATAAAATGATTATAATTAAAATAAGACATTTGGGTTTCGACTGTTATATGACTGTTGGTCAATATGACCGTTGGAAACTAAATGTTTCGATTATTGACTATAAATACAAGTGATCTTGATTAATTAACATAGAAAAAATATTCGATGGCCTCATCCAGTAGTCTCAAGCCGATCGAAGCCCATCTGACAGAACTTGAGAAGGAGGTAGCACCACTGGGGTTTGTTCTAGACCAAACCCAAGCTGAACTTCGTCATGTGACACTAGAATGGAATCGCCTTCGCGAGAAGTTCAAGCTGATAGAAATCACCACTCGGGCAATGTTGGCCAATCCGCCCCAAGATTCTATCACCTTAGCACACCTTACACTTAGATCATATGTTGGTGTTATAAGGGGCTATGTAACGAGACCTTAGCTTCCTTATATAATCCTTTGATAAATAAAAATTGTGATTTCTTCTTATGGTGAAGTTTGTGAATTTTCAAATGTCCAGATAAATTTAGGATGTATAATATTGATGAATTTTGGAAAAATGGTATTTTAAAATATTTATGTAAACCTTAAATAATTAATGATGTGTAAATATTTTCAAAAAAAGGTCTTCTACAAATGCGTTAAGTAAGAAATTTAGAGTCTAATAAGATCAACTTAATTTTTGGTGAATAGTAATTTATGAATAGTGATTTTACGCTTAGTATTTGTAATGTTACCAAATGGATTAGTAATATCACTTACAGAAAGTATTAATATAATATAGGCAGCTTGATTAAGTAATGTGATTCAATAAAATAGGTAAATAACGGTTTTAGAAATTAATTTTTAAGTGTTAGTTTTTTTGGGTGAATAGTGTTTTTTAATTAAAAATTAAATTAAAATTATTTAGAATTTTTTTATAAAATGGAGTTCATTTTTGAATTCAGAGCATCGATATTATGTTAAGGTAATTTTTGGGGATTTTTCTGAAAAAAATGAATTTTTGGTGAATAGTGTTTTTTATTTAAAAATTAAATTAAATATATTTAGAAAATTATTTTTATAAAATGGAGTTCATTTTTGAATTCAGATCATCGATATTATGTTCAGGTAATTTTTTGGGATTTTTCTGAAAAAGTTGAATTTTCGGTGAATAATGAATTTTCAGTTTAGAGTTTCGGGTGTTTAATGACATCATTAATGATGTATTAAGTATCTAATCAATATGGTTGACTTATGAATAGTACGATAAGGTATGTGGTGTCCCAAGTGGCCAATACCATGGGCAAACCCATGGTTTTTCCAATACCACCAATGAGGTGTCCCTTGGCCATTAATGTCTTGTCCCCTCACTTCCCCTATAAATACCAAGCCATTCTCTCATCCTTTACATTCCAAAATCATCCTCAACGAATTTCGGGTCTCCTTACCTCCCAATGAGTCCTCCCAAGGTGCCTTCAATCCTCCCAAGGTCCCAAACATCAAGATTTCGAAGTTACTCTTCAAGGTAAGGGATCCTACCTCCTTCTTTCTTTTCAAGTACTCTCTTTTATGTCATTTCTTTTATGCTCCATGTCCTTATGTTGGAGGATGTTATTTTATATTAATATTACTGTCCTTTTCATATTAATATGATGAGATACCCCCTCTTTCTCTCATCATTTCATTTTATGAATGTTTAAGTGGCACCGTTAGGCTGCCGAATTTATATAAGAGATTCTTTCACTCTCCCCATTTTCAAAGTTCTACTTTCATGTTAAGTATTTCAAGTTCCTTTTTCCATGTTTGGGTATGATCTCTATATTCATAATACAGTACTTTTATGTCCACATTATGAGATACCCTATTTAATCTCATCAATTCATTTTTCAAAGTTTTAAGTGACGCCGGTAGGCTGCCGAATTCTTCATAAGAGAAATCTTATTTTTGTCTTCCTTTCATGTTTTTCATTTCATATGGTATGTCCTTAAAATTTCATTACCATGTTCTTATATCCTTTATATTCTGTCCCTTTTCTATTTTATGGTTCATTTATGAGTGGGTGACCCATGTCCCCTCTCTTTTCAATGTTTTTTAAAACCCTGCAACATAGCTGTTATGCTGCCGAAATTTCGTCTCAAAATGTCTCTCTCTTTTTCTCAAATTATTTTATTTTATTAAGTTAATACTCAAAACACTTTATTATATAGGGGTATTCACATATATATCAAAATATTCTATTTTAAATTCTGGTATTTACATACATGAGACCCGCTTTCTTTTTCCGTGGGTTTAAAGTGACATAAAGATCACGTCGTTAAAGCGGTTTTTAAAATGTTATGATTATGAAATGAAACCCATTTCTTTTATGATATATGGGTTATTTATGAAATATTTGATGATGATATATGTGGCTCACATGATAATAAAGACAAATTTGAGGGTGCGCCCAGATATCACTCCAATGCATTGGGCAATGATGTAATCTCTAGGGATTAAAATTTTAACGATACCTTGGTGAATAACCTTGGTAATATTTTTTGAAATGACACCTTGGGGATGGACCTTGGTGATATGTTCATGATTGTCTATGTTAAATGTTGTAGCCACATCTTCAAGTTATGAATCATGTTCTTTCCATTATGATATGCCTCATGATCTCTTTCTCATGCCTTAAAGCTATTTATCGTGACTTTATTGATGTATATCAAGTTCACATGTAAAATGTTTCTCTTGTTTACTTTACTGGTGCTTATGCTCTCCCTTTCCTTTGATGTATGCTCCCAGGTTATGAGATTCTGTAATGAAATTAGGATGAAAAATGAAGAATCCTTTCAAGTTTTTAAGAAGAATGTTTGATGTCGTCATGTATTATGTTCCTGGTTTCCAAGACACTAAACCTTAAAGATCATCAGTTTTGTAAAATGTAATGAAAAGTTATGTATTAAAAAAGAAAGATGCTATAATGGATGTCTAGTGGGTATCCCAGGGGTAATGCAGGGATGTGGGGTATGATCCCTACTTTGGTGACTAATTGGGGCAATGAGGTATTGGAGGCGATTCCCAACGAGGAAGAAGTCCATGCATCCATGAAAAAGCTTGACCTGGAGAGCGCACCCGGACTTGATGTCTTTACAGGTTCCTTTTACAGGGGGTGTGGGATGTAGATAAGCACAACATCAGGGATGCTATTTAGGACAACTTCCAAGGTGGGTGCCTCCCTTGTGTGGAAAGTGCAACTACCCTGGTGCTCATTCCTAAGATCAATGACCATTCTTCTCTCTCTCTCGCTATAGGCTAGTGAGCCTATACAACTTCCCCTATAAAATTCTTGTGCGCGTTCTTAATTAGAGGCTATTAAATCTTCTACCTGGGTGGATTTCAGTTAACCATCATGACTTTGTGGGAAGTCTCTCCATCTAGGGAGCTATAGCCATAGCTCAGGAGATGTCAAGGGACATCAATTTAAAAAACCAATGGATCCAACATGGTGATTAAACTAGATATGAATAAGGCATATGAAAGTCTGGAATGGATTTTCATCATCAGATTCCTATCGGGTATTGGGTTTTCGACCAAGGTAGTAGACCTCATTTTCAGAAGATTTAGTTCTTTGTGGCTGGAAGTTTCATTCAGAGGGAAGTCCCATGGCATCTTTAAGGCAATGGGATGTCTTTGTTTGGGTGACCCACTCTCTCCAAGAATTTTTATCCTAGAACATGACACTCTTAGTAGGCTTATCAACAGAGGTATATTCCAAGTGGTTATTCTCCATTTCATAAGGAAGATGAATATACCAATGATGTCTCATCTAATGTTTGCCGATGATAGAATTGTCTTCATCAATGGTGTTCGAGGCTCAGTTGGAGGGATCATGGATATTTTGGATGAATATTGCAATTGGAGCAGGAAAGTCATTAGAAACTCCAAAAAACTATCTACATCTCTAATAAAATCTCTCAAAGGAGGGTGTCCTCTCTGTGCAATCATCTGAACATGAAGCATGGTTATTTTGCGATGGAGTACCTAGGATATCCTATTTCTTCAGGTATAATTCGAATCAAATACTATGATCACATAGTTAGTAGAATCACTAGACAGGTCCTTAAATAGAAAAATTAGTTTCTTTCTTTTGGGGGTTGCACAGCTCTGGTGAATAGTGTGTTGTCTGTAATTCCTATCCATGCGTTGGCTTCTTCCAATGTCCCTCAAGGTGTGATTAACAACATTGATAAGATCCTGTGTAGCTTTGTTTGGGATTCTAAATCTGAAGGTAAGAGACATTGGGCTTCATGGGGTAAGATGGAAAGGCCCATCCAGGACGACGAGATTAACATAAAGAGCCTACAGAGCACGATTCGTTGCATGCACATAAAACTCACCTAAGAAGTTCTTGAGGAGCGATCTTTATGGGGAAAGTCCATGTCATTCTCTGTGGCGGGAGTGCAGAGACCACCCATGGTTATGCATATCCTATATGGAAAAGAATTTACCCCCTGTACCATACTTTTCAACTGAACTCTCGATGGATTGTTGGCACATGGGATCTCCTCTTCTGGCATATAAACTGGGCAGGCTCTATTTTAACTTTACATGGTTTCCCTACCCCACTAATCTCAGTTAAATAAGCGTTCCAATATACTAGATTTACCAAGTCATTTATGGATGAGGAACAACATTCCCTTCTCAAGACCATTGAGTTTAATGACAAACCGAACAAATGCATTTTCACTCCTGCTGCTTCGGGGGTATTCTCCTGTAAAGATTTTCACAGGATGTTTTCTGAGCATGGTATTCAAGATGGGTGGAATGGTGTAGTGTGGTGCCATAAGATTCCTGTGAAGTTTAACTTTCTAACATGGTGCATTAAGAACTTTTCTTTAACTACGGACAAGAACATCAGAAAGCTAGGAATAATCTTGGCCTCTAGGTGTCCTTGCTGCAACAACATGTAGAAAGAGAGTACAAACCACTTATTTTTCGAAGGGGATTGGGCTCATGTGGTGTGGTCTTGCATCAGAGGTTCCTTGGTTCTCTCTTCTCACGAGTATAATGACACTACTTTTTTGGAGATTTGGTTCTAAGGAATGGATGGTTTTGAGAAGGATAGAATGGTTTATTTGGTGATCTTCAGTGCAGGATGTTGGAGTTTGTGGAAATCTAGGAACCATGCAAAGTTCGAAGGCTCTATTCCTACGGTAAGGTCCATCATAGTGCGAACTATTTTCCTTATGATTGATTTGGCTTTGCTCACCATGGACTGGTTGGAGGGACCCTCTTTCAGTTTACTTCAAGTCAGTGTCCCTTTGGATCTACCCTCCCTATATGTTAAGTAGGGGAACTGGGTGTGTTGGAAACTCATGGATCCGGTTTCAAGCTGAACATGGACAAGTCCTGCGCAATGGTGGTGATGAAAGGAAGGGGCATGGTTCGTGGACCTAGGGGGAGGTGGTCATGGAGTTCACATCCTTCTTCGAAAATGGTACTTCTCTCTTGGATGAGGCCAAGGCCATGCTCATGGGGATATCCCTATGAATGCAGGAGAATATGGAGATAACCTAGGCGGAGACTAATTCCAGGATTCTCTGTGACTTCATGCTTGGTAAGGGTCGCAATTTGATCTATTACTTATATAGTTAAGAAATTTTGAGAAATTCTTGGAACCAATATTCATGTGTCTCAGACTTTGTGCGAGGGTAATAAGGTTACAGATCACATGACTTCCTTGAAGGTCTAGAGCTCCATCACCACTAGTCTTCTCCCTATGAATAGTTTGAAACTAGATTGTGTTAATTTACCTAGAGGGGATTCCCTAAACTTGCACTATTTCAGACCTCACTAAATCCTGGGGTCCCATGGTTTTATTGCTTGTTTCTTTCTTTGAAAAAAAAAATTGATTTGGATGGATGGATAGAGTTATTGCCTATGCATTAAGGCAATTAAAAATTCATGAACAGAACTATCTAACTCATGATCTTGAGTTAGTAACTTTAATCTTTGCTATGAACATATAGAGACACTATCTCTATAGTGAAAGATGCGAGATATATATGGATCACAAGATCTTTAAATACATATTCTCATAGAAATAACTCAACATGAGGAAAAGGTGATGGCTCAATATACTCAAGGATTATGATTTTTCCATAAACTACCATCCAGGGAAGGAAAATAAGGTGTCATATACATTGAGTAGGAATGATCATGGAGTTCTGAAAAAATGAGGATTGATAAGGATCCTATGTATATGGATCTAGTGAGTATGGATATATAAATTATCAAAGAAGGTGAAGAATCATTACTTTTTCAATTGGTTTCCCAACTATATTTATTTGAAATAATTAAAAGTTCTCAATATGATGATGAGAATATTCAAAAGAAAATTATAGTTATGAATGATGGGAAGTTGCTGGATTTCATGTGTGAGGATGGAATTATAAAATTTGGCAGAATTCCATGTGTTCTCTTTGTACCAAAGATAAAAAGGGAGTTATTTGATGATTCCCATAGTTCAAATTTCTCTATACACCATGATAGCACTAAGATGCATAGAGATTTGAAAGAACATTTCTGGTGGGACAACATGAAGTGTGAAATTTCTGATTATATATCAAGATGTTTAGTCTGTCAACAAGTGAAGACTGAAAGACAACATCCTAGAGGAGTCATGAAAACTCTACCTATTCCTACATGGAAATGGGATGAAATCACCATATATATTTTTCACTAGATTACCCAAAACTCCAAGAAACAATGATACAATATGGGTAATTGTTGATCGAATTATGAAATATGCACACTTACTCACTATAAGGAAGGATTTTCCACTAGAGCACCTTTCATGACTCTATATCAATGAAGTTGTGAGACTTCATGGAGCACCTCTATCAATTGTGTCTAATCATGAACCATGATTCACATCAAAATTTTGGAAAAGCCTTAAAAAAATATTTGGATACTGAGCTTCAATTGAGTACTTCCTATCACCATCAAACTGACAGGAAATCAGAAAGGATGATCAAGACATTAGAAGACATGTTTAGATCATACTCACTTGAATTTCAAGGTATATGGGATTAATATTTACCCTTGGTGGATTTTTACTATAATAATAGTTTCCATTCAAGTATTTAAATGGAACCATATGAAGTATTGTATGAAAATAGATGTCGTACACCAACATGTTGGGAGGAAGTTAGTGAAAGGAAGCTTGTGGGCCTAGAGCTTGTGGAGAAAACAATAGAAAAGGTAAATACTATTCAAACCAATATCAAAGAATCTCAATGTATGAAAAAGAGATATGCTGATAATCAAAGGAAGGATTTGGAATTTTAAGAGGGATATCACATTTTCTTGAAAGTATCTCCATGGAAGGATGTTATAAGATTTGGAAAGAAAGGAAAACTGATCCCTAGGTAAATTGGTCCTTTTGAAATTCTAGAGAGGATTGGAGCTTTATATTATTGTTTGGTAATTCCTCCTTACCTTTCTAAGGTGCATAATGTGTTCCATGTCTCATTATAGAGAAAGTACATTCTAGACTCAACACATGTCCTCACTTCTAAAGGTATAGAATTGGAACCTGAATTATCTTACTGTGAAGATCCTATCCAGATTCTAGACACTAAATAATAAGTGTTGAGGAATCATACAAATAGAATGATAAAGGTACGTTGAAAAAATCATAAAATTGAAGAGGCAAAAAGGGAGCCTGAGGAACTTATGATGAAGAATTCAAAAAAATCTTTTTATAAGGAAAACATTTTGGTAATTTTGAGGATGAAATTTTTGTATGGGGGGAGGAATGTAGCACCCGAAGAATTTAATATTAAATTTAATATTGAATGCATGAAACACTAAGTCTCTATGAAACAAAACTTTGTTATAACCTAGCCAATGAACATAATATTTCTTCTTCTGTGATTTGAATTTTAAAAACTGACATACACATTTGTGATCAGTAAGATATTTAGAGTTTGATAGATCAACATACATGTATGGTGAATAGTAACTTACCCTTATGAATAGTAATTTACCTTTATAAATAGTAACCTCACCCATGTAAGTATAAATAAAATTTAGGATTCTTATAAATGAGAGTGAATATTTTAAAAATTAATAATTAAGTGTTGGTATTTTTGTGAGTAATAAATATTTAATAACAATTTAAAATTAATAAATTGATTTAAATTAAAATTAATTTTTATAGAATTTATTCTTAAATAAATATTTTGTTGAACTATAATTTTAGGATAATTTTATGAGACCTCAGTTAATTTTTGAAAGTATTATAAAATCAGTTTAATATTTAAAATTAATATTTTTCAAGTAAATAGTGATTTTATTTAAATAATTAAATTTCACTTATTTAGAAAATTATTTTGATAAAATGGAGTTCATTTTTTAATTCTAAATGTCAAAAAATGGTTCGGGTTATTTTTGGGGATTTTTCTGAAATACTTGAATTTTTGGGGAATAGTGGAACTCAATAATTTACGAAATATGCTAAAAAATGAATTTCTGCATCAGGCTTGAGACATGGATGATATAAATGAAAATTATTTCGAACTCACATGAACTTATTACTATTTTAGGTCATAATAATCAAGATTATTCATCATCTTGAGGCAAAAAATAAATTAATGATTAAAATAATGGAAAAACCATTCTATCCTCCACTATAAAAACCACTCCTCTCTCCCTCTTATCTTCACTCCTATAAACCTTGAAACTTGTCAAAGTTATACCCAAATACTCTTCCCTAGTCCCTCCCCACTTCCATGATCCCTTGGTATTTCCAAAATACCAAAACCCTTTTTCGTAAGGAGGTTCTCAAGGAGGTTATTTCAAGAGGTAAATCCTGTTTCTTTTTTTTTCATTTAATTTCATTTCAATTTATCTTATTTTCTTATTATCTCATAACCTAATCTATACAATTGATCATTATAAATCTAGTATCATATATATGCTATAATTATATAATGTTAATGTAATAACCATTATCAATCTTCTTACTCTCCCTCTTTTATTTTATAAATGAAATCCTCATCCGAGAGGTGCCAATTTACAACCTTTATGGATGACGAAGTTTCATTCTTAAGATTATTATTAAAAGATTTTCATGAAACCATTTTAATGGTTTATAAATACAGTAAAATGTAAAATATAACCATTTTTATGTTCTGTAAGTAAAATATTTATATAATACTAAACTATAAAACAAAATGAGTTCATTATGATCAATAACCATCATAATAATCTAAACAATTATCACTAAATGTATTATTTAATGATTAATCCTCATAATATGTAACCAAATGATATATAAAACCATTTAGAATTTTGTATTATCAATAAAAAAAATTCAATTCCAGTTCTATAGAATTATACCAATTTTAAATGAACTCCATTACTTATAATCAAATGAACCGATCATGAAATGACGGAAACAAACACTCCAAAATGATAGAATTCAATCATATAACTTATCAAAAAGGACATAAAAAAACTTAATAAAACTATAATGTATCAAATAAATGTATATAAGGTTATTAATTAATTAATTAATGGATTTAAAATGATTATCCAGGATGTTAAGGTCAAGTGCAGAACACGTTCAGACATAAGGTAAGGGTTTTCTACCAGAACCTCCATTTTCATTTGGGTTACTCTTTGTCTCTGTTAATCCCAATTAAATTTATAATTATTAAAATTTAATCCTCATAAATTATGTTTGAATTATATATATATGTGCACCAATAATCTTCCTTATTTATTTTATGGGGTGTTAAAAGTTTTATAAAGATATCTCACAATTCTTCCCGATAAACAAACCCGATTCAAGGGAACTTCTCAAACTTTTACCTATTTTTAAGTGCACTATATAATATATTTTAAGACACAATTACTTTTATAAAACCACTCATTTCAGAATTAAAAAACTACCTTTGTTAATTTTTGGTTTTATGAAATGTTTTTTCCAAAAGAAATCCTATTTTAAAAGCAAAAGTGTATTTCTCTCAAAAATCCCTTGATGATTTTATTAGAGTATTTTTGTCTATTTAAACAGATATATTTAATTTTTTGTCTTATTGAGGTTAGTATATTATGTTTATCATATACCATATTGTATTAAATGGTTTATGATCAGTTTGACTATGTATGTTCTATCTTGATACCATTCACCATCCCACTCAGAATGGTTAGTGTTTATGTGTACAGAGTGGGGAAAGTTATTTCATATGTATATGTTGTTTATGTTTATCCCCTTTCATATGAGGAATGAATTGTACTTTTCAAGTGAAATTTGGGGTCTACTATAGCCCCTCGATGCATCTATAGGTGTCATGAGACAAAATAGAATAGGGTTTTGGCTGAGACCTTATCCTAGTATTTTCATATGTCTTGGTTGAGGCCTTGACAATATGTTTTAGATGTGAGACACTATACATTCCCTTATTATGGTATTAGTAATTGATAAACCATGTGATTATTTGACTAGTATAATATCAATAGTTATGTTTCATTCTCTTATTATCATTTATATGGACTTATTTAATCAGCTTTCATTCATTCCATATTATTCTCAAGAATATTTTTAAAGGCATGTGTTTTTAATTGTTCACAATGCCTAGTGTTTATTTTTATGATAATTTATACTGTATTACTTAACCTTACCAAGAATATGAGCTCAAACCTTTATTCTATTTTATTTTCCCTTGGTTTTAAAGAAGAATATAATGAATTACTTTCATGGATAATCTAGGATTCATTGATGTTTACAATGGAATTGCTATTATGAATTTCATTTCAAGTTGTAATGTTGAAATTATGATTGTATCTTGTTTTCCAAAATTTCTAAATTATCCATTCCTTCAGGATATGTCTTTATTCTAATCATTATAATGAAATAAAATAAAGCACTAGCTCTGGGAAACTAGGGACAGGGCATTAGAAAATGAGTTTCAAGTGGTTATATAACATCTCATCTTCTCTTTAATAGATTGGTCAAGTTCACTAATCCCCTTATTAGAGTTCTAAGCTGAGGAAGAAGAAATTTACCTCTTAATAGCATTAAACAAACCCATATTATAAGAATTTGATCAGCCAAAACATTGATCCTTCATAGCTATCATAGTTACAGCTGGTTTAAAAGCATAACTCTTCACCATATTAGCCAGTCTCTCTAAAGAGACATGCCTGCCCTGGAAGTGAACATATTTCATGAGTTTGATTTTGTCATTCTCATGAGGTCTATGTGTCTCAAAACCATTAACCTTAAGAGAGTTACCTCAAGACACAAATATTATAACTATTTTAGTTATAGTAATCTCTATCTAACTTCATGATTCCCTATATAAATAAAGATGGACATAAGAGGGATATTGAGCATAGAGAGCATTCTCTACTACCCTCATGTTTTCTTGTTCCATAGAAGAAAAGATTCCAGCCTGGTTATGCCCATACCAAGGATAATTTTTCTACTTCTTTATTGATGAGGCAACAACAATATTATTTTTCCCTTTACTTTAATCCAAGTCTAACATATATTCTTACCACAATTAATTGTTCACATCATCTTGAGAAGATAGTTCATTATACGTTTGATGATCTTCAAAGGTACCATCAAGTTGATCCAATGAAATACACTTATTAAGTGCATCCTTAAAGGATACAATTACAGGTTTCATATGATCTCTCATTTCCAAGGCATAAACTAGTCCAATTGGAGAGTCAAATTATATGGTATTAGAAAAATGAGTTATCTCTAATTTCTCTTAAGCGAAAGGCACACAAGATGAAACACTTTACACACCCTCATTAACATTATCATGGTCTATGAGAATAGAGGAATCAATGATAGCATAAATATGTCCTTGATCATGATCCTTTAGTGCTAGAACACTATTTATAGGCCTATTTCCATTCACATTCCCTCATGTTGGTATAACTTTTCAGATTTTTTAACCAACTAAGATGGGTGAAAAAACAACATGAATCATTTTATTCTTGTTTCTATCAAGGCTATCCTTATTCTTGCAATTAACAAGTCCATGAAAAATAATCTTAGAGAAATAATTTAAGTATCCTTTATACTAAAAAGTAATATTTTTCAAAATCACTCTGCATAGAAATCATAAAATTTAGATATATACATGAAAACTATAAATATACATTAATCAAACACTTACAAACATTTAATAGAAAAAAACATGAGAATCACTTAAACATTTTAATTATAATAGGTTCAAAAAACATTAATAGAATAAATATAAATTAAATATTATTAAAGTAATTCTCATACATAATGAAAACTTTTTAGTATATCCAAAACCATTTTCCTTATATTTTTCAGAATATATTTCCTGATTATAAGTCCTTTATTATCAAGAATATCCCTAATGAAAATCAGTATACATACAAACTCCAACTCATTCAAAATAAATACCACTAAAATTTTCTAGAAAAACATCATAAATAATAGTACCAAATTATTGGAATTAAAACATTGGTTATTATAATAAATTAAATGAAAAAATTGAGTTTTCATTCCAATACCTATTTTTTAAAACTAAAAGCATTTATTCAAAATTCATACTTTCAATCTGTAGATGCTTAAAAACCAAATTAAATTAAATAAAATCAAACCAATTCCAATAATTTTTTTGAAATGATACAAGTTCTTATATAGTAAAAGATTATTTAAATAAAAGAACAAAAAATACCATGAAACCAATAAATGTAGAGAGAACCCATAAAATATCTACTAATTACTTACAACAAACCCATTCAAATTAATTACTTAAAATATAATTATAAATGATACACACAAACTGTAAAATGAAGTATCAAACCCTCACTATTTAGGATAGCACTATATATAAACTTTTAATCAATGTTTTTTGGTTGTTTAATGATATTTAAATTGATATATGTCATGTTCAAAATATGAATTAAAATAATCCAGTGAATTAATAACATATAATAACCTTTTTAGAATATAATAAAGCGAAAATAATGAAATAAGTTTCAAATTATTCTATTTAAAACCCCGTTTTTCCAAAATCACTTTTATAGATACCAATTTAACCATAGGTTATCACATTTAAAAATATTAAAACACTAAAAAATAATTTTTTGGTTTACTAAAAAGAAAACAATATTGAAAGATGATACTATAATTTTCACGAAAAAAAATATACTAGGTAATGACATGTTTTAAAAAGATATTGTGGTTTTAATCCATGATAATAGGAGGGATACTTGAAAGAAAATGGTAAGAAGTGTTTGATTTTAATCCATGAGAGAAGGAAGGATACTTGGAACTTAGAGCCGATTACCATCTGTGTGCCAAAAAAGCTCTACATACTTATCAATTACAGTGACCACCCTACATGATTAGTGGTTAGAGTTTTTTTGGTGCACAGTTAGGAACTTGATGAAATTAGAGTGATAAATAATGATGAATGAGTGAAAATGAATGTGAAGTTGAGAGAGAGGGTGAAACAATAGTGACTCGATGCAAGAGAGATTAGTTTGAGAATAAATGAGGTAGATTGAGGAAAAATCAGATCTCTTGAGCATGTACTATTAAAACCATTTGGGAAAATTAAAAAATTAACAAAAAATGTTTAAGGGGGAGAAAAAAATCACAAGTTATCTCATACATTGATTTTAATATATCATTATAATTTCAAGAATATAAAATTAGATAAAATTTAATCTAATACAAATATATTGATAAAATTTTAAAATTTAAAAAAATGTGTAAACAAAAGTGATTTTGCATATTCATTAAAATAATTTACATAATTCATATATTTATTTATTTTAAAATTTATCATTTAAATTTATAAATAATCATTATTATAAATTAAATTTGAAACATTTAAATTTTAACAACTATTAAATTTATTTACATAAAATTTTTAAAATATGTACTCATAAATTATTTACATACATATAATTATAATTATTTATAAATTACACTAGAGGTCACAAAATCAGATGCATAACCCCTTTAATCACCAAAGTTCTAATGGGAACCACGACACACGTTGTTGTTATGCGCGAACACCTAAAAACTATGAACACAATTAAAATTTCCATGCAAAAAATACTGATAATTCAATCTATTCGCCCAAATGACTACTGATCATAATCATGATAGGAAACATACACCAAAAATTGAAAAACACCATGATAACTCTTATTTATGTATCATTGGTATTGAGATCAATTGAAACCACTCGAAAATGGTTGGGTGGTTGTAGTGTGAGAAATAGAGTGTGACTATGGTTCTGGTAGATTGAGGATTTGACCACAAAATCAAATTGAAATTTAGGTTGAGAATTTAGTTGGTATTTCATAATGATCTTAAGGTTCCTCCAAGAGAGAATACATTATGTTTAGGTAAATGAATAGTGAATTAATAGCGAAAGTTGAGTGTTTTTTGAGGGGTTTTCCAATAGAGGTTTGATCGATTGTTTTTCATTTGATGAGATATGGTGGGTTATGAATAGAATCAAACACATAGTTTAGAATGTGATGGGAAAGTTCGAGGATCGTGATTAAAGGGAAGTAGAAATAATCACATACCTTAGCTTTTGAAAGGATAAATTCGTTGAGAATATCGAAGAAGAGTGGGAGCAAGGATTTGATTCCATGAGAGCTTGAACGACGTGAATGAGAAGGTCTCTATTAGGGTTCTAATTAAAAGACTGGGAATGCTTTTATCAGTGATTTAAAAATATAATTGATAAAGAGTGGTTTTATCAATGCTAAAATAGTAACCGCTGATAAAACATATCTTTATTAGCATTGATAAAGATACACATTATCTTTGTTTTTTTGGAGCTGATAAAAATAAATCTTTATCAACATCAACAAAGTGCAGATAAATGCCAAATTGTAATAATATAAGAAATATAATTAAAAAATTTAAATATATATAATTATAAATAAATTTATTTATTATGTAAATTTATTTATTATGATTTTATAATTATTTAAATATATATATATATATATAATTATAATTATAATTTTTAAATAAATCTATTTAAAAATATTTATATATAATTAAAAATATAATTATATAATTATTTATATTTATATAGTTATATATAATTATATATATATATATATATTACATATTTATAATTATTTAAATATAGATATTTATATATAATATAATTAAAAAATTTAAAGGTATATAATTATAATTAATTAAATAAATATATACATATATAATTATAAATATATTAAAAGAATTTTAAATATGTATTTATAAATATAATTATAGATATATATTTATAATTATAATTATAAATGAATATATTGTTAGATATATTTATAAATAAATATATTTTTAAGTATTTGTGACAAAGCGTAGGGGTGCAATGGGTGTCGTGGATGATAGCAGATCAGCGTGTGTTGGTATCTTGGTGTCTGTTGTCTATGGTGCCCCAGTGATCGAAAGGAGCAGGCAACACCAACACTTCAACATGTGAATGGTAGTGGGGCTCCAGTGACTTTGCGGCGACAACGTCCTTAGCGAAGGTATGCTTCTTCAGCTAGGAATGAAGTCCTGGCGATTCTCACTATTTGAAGGCGGAGGTCGGCCACAAGTGACAACGAAGGGTGCTACCTCAGGTCTAGACTGATCGGGACTGACGGTGGTTTGGGATTGGCGACGACAGGGTTGTGATGGCCGGGCGAGGGCATCGCATCGGTTTACTGGGGCGTAGGTTGTATGCGTTGACAGGTGTTCCAATGGGATCTCCACTGGGCTTTGTGCGTTGGATTTGTTATGGGATTTGGTTTTGTAATGGGTATTTTCTCACTCGGATCTCGAGCCACTGAATTTTAAGGGTATGCGTCTCTAGGCCTATGAGTTTTTAATGAGTTTTCCTTTAACCCAGTTCAAAAGGGATTCCTATTTGTTTTTTATTTTTTAATAAAGGGGCCTGTCGCAACCTTTTTAGTAGTAAATATATTCATTATTTAAATATATTTATTACAATTTATAAAAATTTAAATATATAATTATTTATTTATAATTTTATAAATATTTTTTTAAAAAAATTATATTTTTTAAAATATTTATTTACAAATATATTTTTAAAATTATTAATGAATATATAATATTAAATGCATGATTGCTAAAAATTAATGAAATTTAATAATTAAAAATGAGTCAAATTTAAAAATATTGAAAAAATGGATAAATTTTATTAACTATACAAGTTCTTACAAAAATAAAATATGGATAAATATTGAAATGAAGATTAATACATATTGAAAATACTGAAACATATTAAATAAATATGTGTAAATAAATATTATAAAATGATTAAATTTATAAAAAATAAATATTAATAGTTATTAAACATGAATAAATAAAATTTACCGGTTAAAAACATAATATATTAAATAAATAAATAAATAAAGTAACATATATATATGTATATATATATATATATTAGGTGATTAGGGGTACAATTACATTAAACACACACACACCACACACATAGACTGGAAAGGTAGACCATAACCCCCACAATGGATAGCCCACCCTTCAAGAATTATTTATTCAGTACATGCCCCAAAGGACCAATGTGCATAAAGACCATAACATGACCCAAAGGCCCATAAATTAGCCCAAAGGCCCAATGTAGCATCATGATGCATCATACTACCAATGTCACTAGGCCTGTTTCTTGTCTATGTCACTGCCTACCTACATCATGCCTGCGTCACTGCCTACCTACATCATGTTTGCATCACGCCTGCGTCACCACCTGCCAGTGGAAATTCGCTCCCACTCAGATTTGAATTGGGTTTGATGCAGGATTACAGGGAGCATTTACCACTCGGGTAAGCCCCCAACTACATATATTAAATATATTATGTTACTAATTTTAATTCTAAAATAAATATTAAAATTTGAATAAAATACATAAATATTATGCTTGGGTGTTTCTATATGGTGGTGGTCAACCCATCCCAATGGAATTCAAGATTTTTATATATTTTTTAGATAATCCCCTTTTTAACTTGGTTAATAGGGAACCTTTACATGAACCGTAGGCCCAGTGGCATAAGGCCCAATACATGACCCTAAGTCCTATAGACCTGACTACATTAGAACTGCAAATCCCTAGAATTTGATTCATTGACGGTTCATAACCCCCCACCTTGCATGGATGATCGAATTTTTTTCCTTGTACAGAGTTTCATGGTGCCTTGCAGAGATGGCTGATGTCATACCCTCTCCTCCTTCCTAATCCGATTAGCCATACTCTAGTGGTTTCTACTGTTCTATTACTCTTCTTGGGGTTTACTCCTATTTGATATTCTTATAATTCTACAAGGCTCTAAATCCCATGACTTGGTGTCTTGAGGTGGCCTGAAGCCTCTATGGATTGAATAAAAAAGATGACTCAAAGGACCTCGGACCCGTAGGCCCAAACCAGTGGCTCAAAGGCCCAAATCGAATGAATATTTTCAACTACTATGGTACCATACATCACCTGATACAGTACCTCCTACAGTATTAGTACTATACAATCAAAAATTCACCTACACCAAAATTTGATCATAAGTCTTTCAGATGCCAAGCATGAGCCTCTACCACTCGGGTACAACCTCCTTGGCATGTGTCATGAATCGAGTCTGAGTGCCATCCAACTCAACACATGGCCTAACTCTTGGCCTGGCTCAAAGGGAATTACCAATCCCCCATGGGCTTGAAACTAGTTCCTAGGTATCAACAATATGCTTTGGGAATGATTTCAACCATTTATATAACAACAAAAAACCAACAAGAATAGATATCACAAGACTAATAATAATAACAAAACAAGGTACACCAATTATCAGATTCAAAATTTTACAACATTAACTAAAAAAAAGTATTAAAATAAAATGGAAGAAATAAAACAATACCAAAACCTCCATACAACAAGAGGGAATCACACTCAATCCATAATGACCAACATCTGTAAAAAGTGAAACACAAGAAACAAGATCCACCATCACCACCCTGACACATGTTGTCTTTACTTGGTTCATACATAAAAAACTCCACATACACCCAAAGGTGTATGTAGGCTGTGATACAAAGTCTAATATGATTCCACCCAAAAGAAATATTCCATTCTATACATTATAAGACAAATAAACATGCACATTTCCATAAGAATATTTGAGACATTTTTAAGAATTTTTTTTAAGGAAAACATTCTAAAGAAACACTTATCAAGGAAAAATATTTTTATAAATAATATTTCTTGAAATAAATAATGAAAAAAATTTCTACCATATATTGATGGATATCACCACATCTCATAATCATCATATCATAAGAGATCACTATGGGAAAATCCCTAGAGGTAACTAGTGCAAGTGGGACCCTATGAACCTCATACATTTGTGATCAGAATCCTCTAACTCAACTACCAACTACATTCCCATGCACGAGAAACTAGAGGGGAATGCATCCCAAGGCTCTAGTGGTCTAAAAATTATACGACAATACCAACAAAATTCTCATGCACGAAACACTAGAGAGGATCCCATTTTAAGGCCTAGTGTTCTCTAATAATATCACATGTTTAGTTAGAGTTGTAATGTCAATTCTGCTAAATGATTCCAAGACTTATAAACTTCTAAATAAAATAGCGTGTTAGTTATATTTCTACCACCTTGATACACATGATTCCCTTTGTGTTCATGGTTCATTTAACACATCACAAAAATCATCATTTTCACACACACATGCCAAGAATCACAAGAACACAAGGAAATCACCCTTTCACGTTTTCATAGCGATCCAACGATCAAAACCCACATTGAAGCCACCATTTTACATAAAAAAACAACTTTCCATTTCAAATTCACAACAAAACCATTTGTAAATACCTTTTTCACCACTTGAATAATTTATAAAACCCATTTGAAAACACAACAAGAATAGAATATATGGAATCCAATCATTTTCATGGGAAAAAACCCTTTCAAATTCATATTCACATCAAAACCAATTTACATCATGCTTTAAATCTCTTAAACAATTCAAAGACACATTTAAGGTGCACAAAAAAGGAATAAAAAATGTAACAAAACCCCATTTCTCTTGGATAATTCACTTTCAACACTTTCTCACCTCAAATCTCTTTAAATTTTTTTTCTCACTTTACACACAAGGCATTAATCACTTTCAAGAAGCACCACAAGAAATAGTATATGAAACATAACCATTTTACCATATAAAATGCATTTTCATCACATGTGCATCTCAAATCCTTTCCAAAAAATGTTTTATACCACACAAATAATTCATATAACACATTTAAACAATCAATTAAGAGCATAAAAAAACATCTAATAATGTAAAATCATGGAACCACCTACCCCACACTCGGAAACTTCCAGAAAATGGTGGAAAACATAAGACCATATAAATGCAATATAAAATAATAATCATCATGATTTCACCCCACAACTTAATATTGACCCCTCATTAGGTGAACAACCTGCTGTAAAATGGAAAACCCAAGAAAGAGGGAATAAAAACCCTATAAAGAGGAAGGAAAAGTGAGAAATGAGAGTTACTTGGAGATTCTATGAAGTTTCATTGAAAAAATACCCAAGGATTGATGTTCAAGAGGTCCAAAAAATCTTACAGGGGGATCCCATGGCTTTAAATCCCAAATTGGGTGAATGAGAGGTGTTTTAGTATAAAAATAGAAGAGGTAAAAGGGTAAATTTCCACCTTTTATTGACCTTGACAAGTCACACAGTTAGACCACATGGTTTTAAAAACCATACAACAACCATGTGTCCCTCACTATTCAAGAGAAACACACTGTGTAGTTAAACAAACCATGCACCAACCATGTGGTTACCACTATCCAAAACTAACATCTATAGCACAGTTTCCTGGGAAAGGGCACGCGACTTCCTCTAACCATGTGCCAACCGCGTGACACCTACTGCCAAGCCCAAAATATCCATTTTCTCCAAAAACCTAAGGGGAACTCAAGGGATAAAATCTATAATGAAATTAAACAAAATAACAACTCAAAATGAAAACATAGATGCGACAATTCTCCCCACCATGAAAACTTTCTTCCCTTGCAAAGTCATCTCATGGCTTGATCAGAGAACAAAAATAGATACACCTCCTAAACCTAATACTTCCTATCCCATTTCTTATACTAATCACCACCGTACTGCCAAAGAACTCGAACCAATAGAATGGAATTCCCATAATATAATTTCTCCTGAGAATCCACAATCCATACCATTCACTCAAAAATAGACAAATCAGGTTTCAATTCCAACAATTTATAATTCAACACATGGGATAGATTTAGATTATTCCTTTTCAACCTAGAGACATGAAATACGTCATGAATTAATATCAACTAAGAGGGAAAAGATAAATTGTATTCCACCTTAACGACTATCTCTGTGATCTCAAAAGGTCTGACACACCTCGAAGTTAGCTTCCCTTGTTTACCAAGAAGATGATGACCCAAGCAAGGTGCCACTTTTAGGAACACCAGATCACCCACAGAGAACTCCAAAGCTCATCACCTCTTATCAGCATAAGATTTATAATGACTCTACACTGTAAAGAAACATTTCCTGATCAACTTAACATTATCAAACTTTTCCTACACAAGGTTTGGTCCCAATAATGAGGTCTCACCAAATTCAGCCCAACACAAGGGAGACTGACATGGCTGACCATAAAGCACCTGAAATGGAGAAATTTGATTATAGTATTGGTAACTATTATTGGTGGAACCAAAATTTGAGCTCTGAAAAAATAATAAAAGGACACTAAAAAATGGTGCAAAAGGGGCTACTTCGTGATGCAACATCACAAATCCCACCAGCACCGTGGTTGGCATGAAGATTCGGGTTGTCTCTACAAATTCTGTCGATAAAAAGAGATGGTCACCTCTATGAGTCCAAGTAAATTGAAATAAGTCTATTCACCATGGAGGGAAGGAAGGTCACCTCTGTGAGTCCTTTGAACTTTAATAAAGCCTCTACGACCACTGTGGAGGGAACAAAAGAAGCCTCTGCATCGCAGAGAGGATGATAGTTGACTTTGTGACTCCAAGAAACTTGATGAAATCTTCCTCTAGTGGAGGAGTAAAAGTTTCTTCATAGTGTGCCTTTAGATCATCGTGCCACCCCCACTACTTATAAACAGCTGCCCCCCTCTCCAAAGGATCAGGACCCCAACCTTTCACCTTTCAAATTCCCAAATCACAACAAACCATTTTATCTACAAACCATTAGAAAAATGAATCATCTGAGGTACTTGAGAATTGTAAAAACCCTTTCCCTTGTCTCAGATATACCCCCTCTTCGAAGAGGGGTTCCCTTCGTGAAGTCTATGATCCATCGCAATGGAAGGAAACCCCTCGGGTACTCAGGACTTCATGAAGCACCCAGGCTTCATGAAGCGCCCTCCAAGAATAGGTGAACTCCATGCTTATGTTGGGTCACTATGCTTCATGAAGCTCTCTTTTTTTCAAATCCATATCCTCTGCGAGCCCTGTGCTCTATGAGGCCTTGTACTCTACAAGCCCCTGAGCTCTACAAATACCTATGATCTGTGAATCCCTGTGCTCTATGATCCCCTGTTCTCTATGAATCCCTGTTCTTTATGAGCCCCTATCCTTTACGAGCCCCTAATATTTTCGAATAACTTCTCTACAAGGCATCTTTCTTCATGAACCCCTCTTCCATGCAACCCTCCAGGCATTCATAAATTGATTTCAAAGTCCCTTGGGTGGTGCTTCATGTTGCATTACTTTTCCTCACGATTCTTCGCAAAGGTACACTAATGACTATTTCTTCTTAGCATAGCCATGCTAATGTGGACTCTTAAATGGATCACTCCTCAACCCTGTCTCTACATGGAATTGCCTCTACCTTCCTGTACCCAAGTGTGGGTCAGTTCAAGTCATGTATTCCCTAGGTCTGAGGAGTGAATCCTATTCGTCTGAGTTGTAGAATGTTAAACTACCAAACATTTTCATCCATGACACATGACATTAAATTTTTATCACCACATAATTGACAAGCCCCGAGAGGACTATAAAGGGATGGGCACCAGTGCCCTCTCACTCCCCTATCCCTCTGAGCCTTTTCACCATGCACACCTCAGCTAGTCTCTGCATAATCCCCAACCCAACTTGACAGGGTGCTCCATGTAAGGTGGCCACATCCTCCTCATACATCTGGACCCCTACTCAGACTTCCCTCTTAGAGTAATCTCCTATTTCCTCTTTGTTCCACTAATCATGCGTAATACCCAATCCATTCTTCACAGATTCACGTTTTGTGATGTGATTGTCAGGTCTTTTGTTTCCTCTTGTGTCTCATACTAATCAAGACTCACCTTGGATTATAGTAAGCATCGACCATGAAATTCTCTCAGGTTTCTTTAGCATGTAATCCCCATTTCCATATTTCCCAAACTATATGGACTTTGATCTTTTCCCCTTTTCAAGTAAGGTACTTAGATAGCCTCCCTAAGGTTCAATCCCATCACCCATCGGTCCTAACCACTTCACATCAGTTTACCATCGTCTCGCATGATGTTAAACTGTATTCCATTTTCATCCCACATGACTTTAAATTATACTCTTTCGAACTATTTGGGTTTTTATCCCTATCTCCCAGACATGGTACGTAGGAATCCTCCTTAAGGTTCAACCCCAAAAAATGGTAAACTTTGGAACCCCCTTTTTTAGGACCCACATCCTTAGTCCACCCCTTAGCGGTGTTAGAACAGTTCTCAAGAATCTAACCATGCATAATACCCACACTCTATCCATACTCCTCTAAGCAAGAGTGTCCCTCTTAAAATGGGCTGATAACCATGCATAAGCCCCTACATGTATTTGGGTTGTTGTTTTTATGTAAACCCCGATACTATGCTACTATATCTTAACTATGCGGACTTTGATTTTTTCCCTTTTTGAAAAAGATACGTAGGAAGCCTTCCTAAGGTTCAAACACATCTCCCATGTCCCATCCTGGTCCTTCCCTAAAGCCTTTGTGTCTTGGGAAGATCATTATGTAACCTGGGGGTTCTATTTCCTTTGGGTCCCATCATTGTGTCCATTCTCACGAGCCACCTCCTTAGGTGACTCATCAACCCATTCTAGAACTACATGTACTTTGATTCCCTATCATAGGGATACATAAGAAACCTCCCTGAGGTTCAATAACAACACTATCATATTCACATATGTTCCCATATCCATTCATTCTATCCCCTGAGACTTCATTCATATCCAGCTTGATTTCATATGGGCTGCCACATCCTATTGAAATCATGTCATTCATCCTAGTGATCTTTGTAGCACTCAGGATTCTAACCATGATTAAGTCCCAACAGGTTCTTAGGTTATTATCTTTCATGTACACCCTGATTCCATGTCTTACCCTCTCGAACTACGTAGGTTTTGATGACTTTTTGGGTATACAGGAAACCTATTTGAGGTACAATCCTAGCCAATGGTAAACCTTGGTGTCCCTTTTTCTGAGACCCAATCATCCTCTAATATTCCCTTTAAGGTGTCCAGATCAACCTTCATGGTGTGAAATCTTCCCTTTATGGGACACACCACCCTGGGCACACTCTCTTTTGGCATTCTTAACCATACATCCAGTACTATCTTTTTGGGACGCACCTTCACGACATGAAATCATTCCTTTATGGGAAACACCACCCTAGATCCGCTCTTTTTGGGTGTTCTAATCCATCCATATGGTAAAACTTCCTGGTGATATCTCCTAGGGATGCACCCATATGATTAACTCTCATTAGTGTTTTGATCAGTTCGATCCATCTCTTCTAGATGTTAAACTCACAACATACCCCATGTTAAACATGGGAAGCTGAGGAAAACCTCAGAGACATGCCTCTGGCATAAGATACCCCTCATTCTATGTGGGATACCTCAGGTTTCCACACCCTTGAGAAGACCTATCATAAGGATAAGAAATTTAGGTGTACTAGTGTTTCAGGATCCAGACATGCCAACGATGCACAACGTGAATACTCCCCTGGCTGAAAGTCACTACCTTGACATGACCCCATGGAATTTCCTCATAGAATAAGTGTAATTAACCGGCATCCACAAAGATATGGAACTAGGAATAGTTTCACGAACAACGTCTTAATATTTAAGGGAGACCTGAAATAGGTAACAAATTTCAAAGAGAAATCCCCAGAATGATAGGACAACATCTCATCATCCCGTTTCAATAAAGGAGAAGATGTCTCTGAAGAAGTGTTAGATGCCGCCCACCTTTGGAAAGTGGGAATGAGGGACGACAATCAGTGCACCCTCACAGATCGATGCACACCCCGATGAAAGAACTGGAAGCAGAAATGGTGAACCCAAGATGAAATTATTCTCTTCAACATGAGGATTAGTAGCATTCATGGAATTAGTAGATAAGTGTGTCACCAGATCCAGCTATCTTGCGCCAGGTCCTGATAAGAAAACAATGAGCCTGTCAAGAAATTCACTAGGATATGGGGTAGTTAATTGTTGAACATCCCGGTCAGTGATGTTGTAAGTGTGGATCTTTCTATCCAGCCATGGAATATTGAATGAAGTTGGGGCACTTTTCATCAATTTACTATTGTCTATACTGATGGCTGAATTTTCCTACTTTGCAGGACCCAAGATACAGCTACATGAAACTAATCACCCCATCCCCGCAGATGTAGGGGAATGGTAAATGCCAACATAATAGTACCACATGAATTCATATCTTATACGACAACTTCCATGACCACAATAGTCGGACACCCACGCCCCATTTCACACTTTGAATTTATTCAAAGGATGGTGATTAATACTCTTGTCCTTCAATATGAATAGGATGGGGTTATCCTGATAAGGGATATGTCCCATTAAGACCTGGAGGTCTCTATGCCTCATCGATGCCGCCGCCCCCACGGGTCGTGCAGGGAGTCATTTCTCCACACTCCAACCTTCAAGAAATTCAAGAGTCTATCTCTGGAGAACTATTATTTTTCACTCCCTTATGAGGATGAAGTATGGAATGCCCGAGTCCTCCCAACTATGAATTCACCCAAGGAGAAACTAAGGAGGGACCCCACCTGGCCGTGTAAGCATTGCCATCCAATCCCACAGGACGAGGATTAGGTGTTTCATACCACTTCACAACTAGTTTGGATGACCCGATGTCAATGTCGAGTGCATGATATGGACGACACCCGCCATGGGGCATAATATTCCACATCTTCTATCGATCGATCCATCATTGAAACGTACTATTGGCCCATAGTTATTGTTACAGGGGGGGTACTTCCCTATCCTAGAGCAAGAGCACTTACATGCTTGTTCTGGAGTGAGGAACCAACCACCCCACAAGTAGGATGAGTTGACTCCTCTGATCACTGGTGAAAATGGCGACCATCATAGGCTGACCTTCAATGATGACGTTTAGTATGGAGGTCTTCCTCATACAATCATCAGACAAAGTGAAGGTCTTCCCTACTCTCACATCTAGCATGGAGGTCCTCCCCATGCCAGAATTATCAGCCCAAGAGGAGGTCCTCCCCATCTTTTTGTTTCACAACACGAAGGTCCTCCCCGTTTCCTTGGTCTTAGGTATGAAAATTTCCCTTGCTTATCAAGTTATCAAGATGAGTATTCTTCTTTCCGTATCACTTACCAGCATGGAGGTCCTCCCTATGTTCACACCGACTCCAACATATGCCCTCCCCGATTTATTGACAATCATCATGAAGGTATTTCCCATATCCAATATGATCAGTATGAAGGCCCTCCTCATACCAAAACTACCAGAGTTATTAGACACAAAAGTCCTCCTCGCGTTATAGACGACCACTATGGAGGTCCTCCACATGTTCTTATCAGTTCCAGTGGAGTCCCTCTCTATTTAAAAACTCTCAATCATGGAGGTCCTCCCCGTGTTCCATTTGACATGTGCCAGAGTGCCCCTTGCACCCTAGCTCATCAAAGTGGAGGTCCTAACCATGACAAAGATATTCCCTTCTAGGGAGGGTAATTGACTCCCAAGGAAGAACCCTAAGAAGCCTCAAACCACAATCAAACCTTTCCACTTTTCAAATTACAATGCTGAGTGTGATCCGATGATGCAACCTTCGCCCTGATCCTCTGTGTCAAGAATTGGTGAAGGAACTAGGCATATCATCTTTGTCCTCCTAGAAAGAGAGATTCACCAGATCCTTGAGGCCCTTTGAAGATACATAGAGGAGGATGAAGATTTGGTTCCTTTTCTAGGGCATGACCATGTAATCATCCTTATCATCAATAGAATCATTCTATACCTCAACAAAAGTTCACATAGAGTTATTCTGGGGACCAATAGAGGACGAGAAACAGAAAGACCCACCACCATTGAACACAACCCCTTCACAAGATGTAGGGGTCATTAGTCATTCTTATAGGGATGTGATGGTGTAATCAATGAATTCTCTGAAAATCATCCCAATATACAGTGGTTTGTCGGATCGTGTGCCGTACTCTCCATCGACCAGTATAACACTACAATAGTCTACATCAATACTTTTATCAGTCCCTCAAGTGCCCCAGTCGATGAATGGGGAAACCAAGGGTCATATCCCAAGTCATAGTGGAGAAGTTTTTGGGAAATTATCACAATAGACCATTTCCTTGAGATGTTTTATCCAATTTCATCTAAAAATTTCAAAATTTCAGATCCCCTCACCCATGATGAAGTTATGTGACATTTTAAAACATTAGGGATGACACATTTCCATCTTCGTTGTCAATGGTTAGCTTACCCACAAATTCGAGAACACTGCGATGACATTTGTCAACAGTGTCGCATCATCGAGTTGGAAACACTTCTTATTGCTCAACACCCTGTGTTTCCCAATCATCACCAAACCCTTAAGAAAGTATGCATCCATATCTTCAAAGTGATCCAAAAAATTATTACGGAGGCTTCCCAAATGTCCAAATTTGTGGCTGGGGGTAATATGCTTCCCTTAATTTCAGTCATATCTGGCACCAGCCTTACCTGCTAGGCAATATCGAGGATACTCCTCCAGGCTTAGTCACAGTTAACATGGATGATCTTGTAGAGGAGAATACCGCCTAAGAATCATTGAAGAAAACTTACCCTCAAGATGGTGCCACACCTATTGGATACTTTGGGTAGGGTTACCTGCTAGCAAAGTAATTTGATGGGCCTTCATGTGCCTTCAGAGTCATTATCTTTCAGTTGGTACCCTAGTAAGGTCAAAGAGAAAATTGGGACCGTCAAGCCATATCACCTATCTAGCTCAGTGAATAACACAAAGGATGATCCTGAAAAGGTGGTACTGAACCAGTAGCTTGCTGAAATAAAAAATATTGTTGATGAGATCCTCGTCGAGCATGCCGTGAAACTACATCTAGATTATGGTAATCCTCAACCGAGGAAATAAGGGCAGAGGCAGGTACATCTTCCTCCTAGTGAGTTGCCTATTAGTGACCTTGACCACCCTTCCCATCTAGATAGAGTAGAGTCCAGAGTTTATATCATGTGAGAACGATATGCATCATCGAATCCACCTGATTTGCATGAAAACCCTCATCAGGACCCATCCCAGGTTTCTCCAGTCGCCCCAAAGGCCGTTCCCCCAGTGGTCCCTCGAGTCATTCCACCAACTGCTCCATGAGTTGCTAATCTAGCTTACCATGTTAAAGAACCTTCGAATGCAATGGTGGTTACAGATCCCAATCAAGATAGGAAACCCCTCCAGGATAATCTAATAGCCACTCTAATTTCCTTCCTTGAGGCTTTAAAAACCCAAAAAGTGGCGATGCCACCTAACAGCAAGCCATATCTGGCATGGGTGGATGATATACCAACACTCCTAGGCTTTGGGAATCCTAAATTCTCCCCTTTTAATGGAAAGACAACCCACTATAACATCTGTCCCACTTCATTTCATAATGCAGACCCATGCTGGGAACTCTAGAAAAATAGGAAGCCGCTAAACTCTGGTGTTTTGTACAAACATTGGAAGTGCCTATGTTCATCTAGTACAACTAGTTACCCATCGGGTCTATAGCTAGTTGGGAGGATCTCTGCAGGAAATTCCTTTACCAGTTCAGTTCCACCACCTAGAATACTAGTAAAACTGACCTCTTTAAGTGCAAGAAAAGGGTGGACAAGCGTGTTGTAGACTTTGTCACTAGATGGATTGGTCTAAAATAATCACTTGACATGCCACTGACTCAGGATTAGTTTCTAATTATGCGTGTGATAAATGTAAAGACTGAATTGGTCCCTTCACTCATCACTCATAACTACCTAGGTGGATTCCATGATTTCTCTGACAAGTCACAACGTCTAGAGGAATCCTTACAACAAGCCAAACAGGCACATCCGGTGCCTCCTGTAGCTCCTGTAAGAAGAGATTACAATGCTGAGACCACTACTGTTTAAAAAATAAAGGCCCCTAGGTAGATGAAATTGTTACCAGAAGAACCACCTCCACAACCTTGCTAAGGGCCACCGCATTAGGATCAGTATTTGGCTAAAAAAACCTTCTACCATAGAATCAGAAGGTGCCACCGCGTAGCGTACCACCACCACCTAGGAGAGATAACTAGGTTCCAACTCCATTTTACGATCCTCCTACCAATCATCAAGGCCAGGCTCCCAGATCCAATTTCTTGGATTGAAGAAACGAGACCTACTTGTTCAATGATTCCCAAGTCCCCGGATATTTCTAGAGTGCCTTGGATCAAGGAATCCTGCGGTTGTTGGAATTCAGGAAACCCGAAGAGGAAAATTGCATTGAACTCCCCAATTAAATACACTATCATTGGTTCATTAGGAACACCCTCAAACAATTCTATGTGTTCAAATGATGGCTCCCATACCAGGTTGATAACAACGTAGTCAGATTGGGTTCGGCCCCGATACATGTGGCATGTGTGTTCATAAGGTCCGACAGAGATATTGAGGGAAAATGTCAAGAGGTTTCTAATCACAAGTCTGAGAAGTAAGATGAATGGATGAATCATAGTGTGGTCTCCTGTACCCATGGTATTATCGTTGTATTTTTAAATTGGCATGATCCTTTAGAAGTTTCTATACTACCTTCAATTACTACCTCTGCATCAACATCTCAGCCTTCATCCTCTTAGGGGAGTAAGCATCGAAGACAAAAGGGAAAACCAAGCCATCCACATATGCCAAATCCATATTTTACTCTTGGTGACTCCATTCCACTAGAGATGGAGAATACTCCCAGAATTATCCCAGCAATGAAGGACTCTTCAAGCAACGACCATAAGTACGCTTCGGTAAATACCATCGAACTGATAAACCCTAACATGGTTCCTGATGATGAATAGCACCAGGTGGACCCTACCAATGTCCCTAATTGATGCCAGTGTCACTGAAGCCTTGGGTATGTGATTCATCAGAATGAATTTTCTAGTGATTCCAACCAAGTTGTGCACACCACCGAAACAAGATAGCAGACCAAATGCCAAGCTCGACACACATAACCTTCTTATCTCATTTCATCAAATTCACCTCCACTACCATTTTTACTTCTTGATCAGGTAGATCCACCATGACTTTGATATGATCAACCATGTTCAGTTTTGGATGGACCTCATACATTTGGCTTCCATCCAGTAGTCACTCTACATGGTTTGACTAGTGAGCAGTGGGCCACTCCCAACACCAACCCGAATCCACCAGTTCGGCCAGCAACGTCCATCATGACTCCTACCACTGAGTGAAACCCTGTCAACAGAAGTGTATGAATGGCATAGAAATATGATTTCTTCAAGCATCTTTCCAGAATTCCTTCATGGCTTTTGATCCTCGAGGCTCTGTACCTGTCAAAAGATATGCGTAAAGCCCTCACTGAGGCTTTAAAAATCCCTATCTAGTTTAAAACAGAGGTTGTAGCCATAGAAGCCTTCTATACTAAGGTAGTCTAGTTGGAAGAGTGTCAGGACATCATTTCATTCTCAGGGGAAGATGAAAGTTATTCTATATAGGGGAACATCCACCCATTGTACATCACTGGACAGTTAAATGGCATAGAGGTTCACTACTATCTTATCGACACTGTCTTTGGGATTAATCTTATCCCGACCTGGACACTTTGCAAGATGGGGCCGTCTGAAACAGATTTGAGTCCTTCTGACCTGAAGATTCAAGGTTATGATAGGATAAAGAAAACACTAGTTGGAAAGATATGCTCGAAGACCCAGTTTGGTGGCCTAGTTGTCAATACTGAGTTCATGGTTGTCTCACATGACACCACTTACAATGCATTAATGAGTAGACCATGACTCCACCTACATGCGAAATTACCTTACTCATATCACCAATGACTTAAGTACTCCATTAATGGTCGATTAAGCATACTCCAAGTTGACGTGTCTCCCTTTACCTCTTGTGATGCCTATTACCTGGATGCCAACTACTATAGGAGAAAGGATAAGTAAGTTCAGGACAATGAGGTTGAACACACTACCACTTTGGCTGACCCATGGAAAAACATAGATGATCCCTATTTCCTAATGATTCACTGATTGGAATCCACAAACCCATACTTGGGGCAATAAATTATTATCTCTAGGATGAGGGAGAAACATGTTCCCAAGTCTATGGAACACTAGAATATCACCTCATATACCTCCACAAATCAGGGTCGAGTGATACTAGAACCCCTTACCCCATAAGGTATCAGGATGGTCTCCCCATACAAGGAGCAACAAATAATACTTGATTATTTATCATGGTTGGAATAAATTGTCCCAAGACGATGAATAACTACTACTTTGATATTATCAATCATGAAACCTTGGTTAGAAGGCCTGATGAGATCATATCAACAACTTTCATCGCCATGGTTTTAGAAGTGTATGAGTTCCCTAATGAGGTTTTCACTACTGCTCAGGCTAGAACCAACATTCTATTAGGATCATCCAACTTAGAAAAATTTCCCCCTGATGATGATCCTCTCACTACGAATGATGAGGAGGATTTTGAATATTACCCTCCCACATTCGAGGAAGGTTTCTCCACCACCATTGATGAGCTGGTACAGGTGAATCTCAGTACCGAGATAGATCCAAAAAACTGACACTAATCAATGTATCCATGTCTACAGAAGAACATTAACATTATGTGGATTTCCTAAAGAAGCATCAAATGTATTTTCCTAAAGCTATGATGAGATTATAGGGTTAGATCCTCAGGTCTCTTTACACCATCGTTGTCTCTAGATAAATCATCGCGGGTTCAAACAACCTCTTTGAAAGATACACCCTTCTCATGGTGCCATGGTCGTAGATGAGGTTGATAAGATCATTAAATCCAACTTCATCAAGGAGGTCCAGTACCCCAGATGGTTTTCCAACATTGTACCTGTCAGAAAGAAGAATGGACATATTAGAGTCTACATTGACTTCTGGGATCTCAAACATCACTGTTTGAAGGATGATTTTCCCATCCTTGTGATAGAGCTACTGATCGGTGCTACCTATATATTCCAAGATCTTTACTTAATGGGTGGGTATTTGAGATATAATAAAATCTGAATGGAACTTGAGAATGTAGAATCCACCGCCTTCAGGGCACCTCAAGGTGCCTTCTTCTATCAGGTAATTCCTTTTGATCTGAAGAATGAAGGATCCACCTATCAGTGAGCCATGAACCACATATTCAAGCCGATCCTTAGGAAATTAGTGGAATACTATGTGGATAAACTAGTAGTCAAATCCCGATAGTTATAGGTCCATCTTAGAGATCTTTAGAAAGTGTTCTACTTGCTCCTTCCCTGCCACCTAAAGATGAACCCCTTGAAATGTGCCTTCGAGGTCAACTCTAGAAAGTTTCTTGTATTCATTTTCAGATACAGAGACATTGAGATAGATTCGTAGAAGATCAAGGCCATAAGTTAGATGCCTACTTCGAACAACCTTTAGGAGATCTAAGGATTTCAAGGCCACTTATCCTACATATTCCAATTCATCATGAATCCGACTGTAAAGTGTAAGCATTTTTCAAGCTCATGAAGAAAGCTATTGATTATCAGTGGAATAATGAATGTCAGACCACTTTTTGAGAAAATCGAGCAGTACTTGCTACAACCTCTGGTCCTAATTCCACCCATTTTCAGAAAGCCACTAGTCCTCTATGTGACTACCTTGAAACGATCTCTCGGTGCCCTTCCCTCTGAGAAGAATACTGAAGGAACATAGAACAATTTATATTATCTCAATCACATGCTACTCAATACAAAGACCAAATATTACTCTATTAAGAAGAGCTACCTTGTGCTGGTATTCATAGTGTAAAAATTGCAACACTACTTACAACACCATGAAATACAGCTGGTGTCCTGAGTGGATCCCCTAAAGTACATTCTGAACTGCCCCATGCTAACAGACCGTCTAGCTCGATGGGTAGTCATCATTCAATAGTTAGATATTAGGTTTATTCCCCAGAATTATATCAAGGGGAAGGAACTGAAAGGCTTTCTTACTGCCCATCTAGTCTCTGCTGATAAGTCTCTGGATCATGATTTCCTAGATGAGGAAATCCTCTCAGTGGATCAAGCCATGCCATGTTGGAAGATGCACTTCGACGGTTCTTTGTGCATTCTAACCAACAGAAGGCTCAATGATCCTAAACTTAACTGGGTAGGCTTAGGTATCTTATTCACCATACCTGTATAGGTTGTCTTGCCTTATTTGATCCTATTCTCAAAATGCTGCACCAGAAATAAAGCAGAGTATCAGGCTCTCATCACTCGCCTCAAGCTGGCCCTTGAGACTGATGTTCCTAATATTCATGTGTAGGGGTATTATGATCTAGTCATCAAATAGATCAATAGTGACTATGTTGTTAGGAATCCAAAGATTTCACCTTTTTTAAAGCACATTCTCCAACTAATGGCCTAGTTCCCTTCCCCACTAGAGGTCACTCATGTTCCCTAATCACAGAACAAATGAGCTGATTCCTTGTCCAGCCTGACCGCCTCACTTGCAGAGCTCATCTAGGATGATTTTATCATTCATGTGGTGCATCAAAGAGTCATCACTCCCATCACTCTAGAAAATAATGAAAAATAATAGGTAAGTCATCTTACCACCTATGTGTCCACATTAGGACCCCAGGTCCTCCTACTGTAATAGAAGAGACCCTTGATTGGATAACTCCTTTCATTGAGTACCTCCAAAATGGCGATCTTCTGATAGATAAAGCCAAACGTGAATAAATCCATCAGCGTGCAGTGCATTTCACCCTCCAGAGTAGTCCCATACTTGAGTAGATCCTCTACAAACATGGTTTAGATGTTTTTCTCCTCTACTGCATTCAAGGATTTGAGATTCCCCAGGTTATAGAGGAAGTTCATTCCAGTTCCTAAGGAGCTCATCATTCAGGACCGAAGCTTTCCCACAGATCTGAAGGTTGGGCTACTTCTGGCCCACCATGATCCATAATTGCATCGATTTTATCAAAAGGTTTCATGCATTTCAGATCCATGCTCATTTTGTGCATCAACTTCCAGATCACCTTCATACCACCAAGTACTCTTGGCCCTTTATAGTATGGGGACTCGATGTTGTGGGGCCATATCCACCAGCGATAGCTCATTAGTGAAGGTTCATCCTAACCTCTATAGATTTCTTTTCCAAGTGGACAGAGGCAATTCTAATCAAGAAATTCAAGGCTATTTCTATCATTGGCTTCGTGAAATCCAATATAATCCTTTGATTTGGATTCCCTCACACCATCATCATAAATAATGAAACCAACTTTCGAGCAGTCGAATTGAAAAAATTGTACTCCAAGTACAATATTTGTTCTAATCATACATCTCTCTATCATACGCAAGGAAATGGGAAGATCGAGGGATTCAACAAAACCCTCTCTAATATTCTGCAGAAGATAGTTGGAAAGAACAAGAAAATTTATTCGAACAAGATCCTCAATGCTCTCTGGGCTTACTAGACAATGACTCATACTTCCACTCAGGTGACTCTATATTCCCTAGTGTATGGAACAGAGGCAGTCCTGCCCATCAAGATTCAGTTACCCTCACTATGCATAGTTGTCTACGATCATAAGATGTCAGAAAGAGTAACGAAAGTCCATCTGGATGAACTATAATCCCTTGATGAGAATAGGATTTGATCCTTGCACAATATATAGAAGTATTAGAACAATATAGTAAGAGATTTTAAAAAAGAAATTTCGTCTCTGTTTTTTCCTTCAAGGTGACACGGTATTGTCCTTGAGAATGCCAATGATACCCGGTAGGAAGCTGCCAAAGTTGGAACCTAAGTGGGAGGGACCTTACATAATTTACAAGGTTTACCCCAATGAAACATACTCTCCATTAATTATGGATGGTGAGCATATTAATCCTCCCACCAATGCCAAATTCATTAAGAATTATTTCACTTAAGAATACATACTTTTGTCCTTATCTCATGGAATTAAACTACATGATCCTTCTAGAATGAAGAATGTAAAACCACCTAGAATTCATTTTTCAAGATGATAAACTTAAAAATGGTCTGATTTACATGACCTTAAACTAAGACCCCACCCATCGTGCACGATGTTAAACTGTAAATTGAAAATATCCTATGATTTGAGCTCTATGGCCTTAAACTAAGATCTCCATCATCCTCACCGCATGACGTTAAACTACATGGTATTTCAAGAACTACACATGGATTGATTCCCACCCTTATGGGATATGTAGGAACTCTTCGACATTTTTTCTTTGGGTCTAGCCCCAGTTTTTAGAAACCTTATCTTTCACTTGAACCCCTTTCCTAAGTTCTCCTAAGGGTATGTGGTGTGGTTAGGACTTATATCCTCATTCATGTCGGGTTTTCAATAACCATACCACATACCTCTCTCGAGAGCTCTCAATTATCATGTCCCATGCATATGATATTAAACT
Source organism: Viscum album (assembly GCA_963277665.1). Classification (NCBI taxonomy): domain Eukaryota; kingdom Viridiplantae; phylum Streptophyta; class Magnoliopsida; order Santalales; family Viscaceae; genus Viscum; species Viscum album. The sequence goes on along the minus strand of OY728134.1, from coordinate 1,100,668,613 downwards.
AGTCATATCTTGCTCTGAACTCTATGTCCTTAAACTAAGATCTCCACCATCATCACTACATGACTTTACTACATGGTATTTCAAGAACTACATATGGATTGATTCCTATCCTCATGGGATACATAGGAACACCCAAAAATTTCATCTTTGGGTCTAGGCCTAGGTCCCTTGATCTTTTATGGCCCCTTGGCCTTAGGTCCCCCCTTGGGATTGCTCAAGCTATGGTGTGTACTTTTCTTGTCCTCATTCACATTGAGTATGCTATACCACACCATGTGCATTCCCATCATAACCTCATTCTTCCACATGCATCCAAACCATATGATGTTAAACTATGCTGCCTGGTCCCACATGACTTTAAAATATTGCGTCATGGACACATGACGTTAAAGTGCATGGGATGGTCCCGTCATACGACCTCAAACTGTGACACTATCATTCTTGCCACATGATGAAAAAAAGGCACTATATTGTGGTGTCCTCAATTGATAGGGAATCATGTTTGGAATCAATCACCCACCATTCTATTTTCAAGGCCTAGATATGGATTTATTCCTACAGTAATGCCCAGATTATCCATCCTGGGTCTGTTGCTCCAAAAAAACACACCCACACTAAAGAACAAACAAGATCCTTAAAATGAATCTTCTTTTAGTGCATTGTAAGACATTCACAACAATCCCTTTTAGAACAATGATTTTCTTGATTACCATCCTTATGGGATACATAACAATGCTCAAGCATTTATTATTTGAGTCTAGCCCCATGTACCTTAAATCCTTCCTTCTTTCTAGCCCCTTGGCTCGAACTCTATTTGAAGCACGTGGCGTGGGGAGGAATTCTTTGGTCCTCATTCACATTAGGTTTATAATATCCATGACATGTACTTACCTTTGAGGATATCCCTTCCATTCTCTCTAGTCCTTACCACATGATGTTAAAATACACGAATTTTAAGAACTATGTATGGATTTATTACCATATCTATGGGATACATAGTAATTCCCAGACATGTTTTAATTAGGTCTAGCCTTAGGTTATTCTATTCTTTCTCCCACCCCCTTGGCCTGGGTACTCTCCTGAGACCGTGAATGGTGTGGTATGTGGACTTATTTGGTCTTCATTCACATCAGGTTATTCTACCATGCCATACAAAATTCTCTCTTAAGAAACCTCTACCCCTTTCATCCTTACCACATGATGTTAAACTGCATGGCATTTCCAAACTATGTGTGGATTGATTACCATTGTTATGGGATATATAGGAATGCTCAGAAATTTTTTCTTTGGGTCTATCCCCAGGTTCATCAATCCATTTTTCTCTTTTCCTCCACTCACCTCCATGAGTGTTCTACCTTTAACTAGACCTCTTGACCCTTTTTATGCCTCACCAACATGCTCAGATGCACTGTGGTTTAGGACATAGAGTGTTGGATTCTACATGGACATGCTTTCATCCATTTCCATGCTTCATGTCTCCATTTATTTGGGTTTCCACCATCTTTCACATCCAAAATGACCCCCGAATGGTATGGATGATCAACCTTATGGCTCACCTACCACTTTGGTCCAACATCCTAGAGGATTTAAAATGACACTATGAGATAGGTCTTGTGTAGTGAATTTGGTCAGTAGTCAACCCTCTTTTTTTGTTCCCATTTCAGGTCACATGACATGGATGTTGTGTTTAGAACACAGTCAAAAATTATTCTCCATCATCATTCCACCCCTATTATTCCATAAATATTGGTCTCGTGATTCAAATCCCTTTCCACTCCATCACTATCAAGCAGAATTTTGACACCCTTGATGTTAACCCTTCGTGCGCCTTTGTGTATTAAGAGGAAAAATCAACATCGTAGGGTCTTATTAGACTCCGCACTATTTCCCCCTACTAAGTATTCCATGTGTTGTAAAGATATTCACTAACTTCATTTCCAATTCCGAGCATAGATCATGTAGGCTTAGGGATATGAGTATGTTTTGTGCTTACATATAAGAACCAAACTTCTCTTGGTCCAAGCTCTATGACCATAAACTAAGATCTATTACATCCTTATCTTAGGATGTTAAACTATGTCTTCTTCATCCAGGTTATGTGTTTATAAATACCCATCCATATGATGTCTTCATTCGAGAAGACATTGTCCCTCTAGCATTGGACTTTTTCCATTCCATGTTTAAGAACTATGTGTGGCTCGATTCTCAACCTTGTGGGATACGTAGCGACACCTAGACACTTTGCCTTCGGGTCTAGTTGTAGATTTATGAACCTTGTCCATCCCCTTTAATGGGTATGGGTCCTTTATTTTTGAAAAGGTGTGATCTAGTATGGATTTATTCTATCTTACCCCCGTTGGTTTTGCCTCGTGGTGCTACACCGCACCTCTCCACACCTTACGGTTGAAACTCTACAACCTTAAACTAGGATCCTTCATTGGAAAGTCCATCCGTCATGAATTTGAACTGTGTGTATTCAATTGGAAGTGTGTGATGTGGGGTGGACTTCTCTGTCCTCATTCATGTCGGGTTTTCAATAACCACATCACATACCATCCTTAAGATCTCTTCATCCTCCATCCATACTGCATGATGATAAACTGCACAGGCATTTCTCACACACATGACATTAAACTAGGAACTTTAAGGTCCAAGATCTACAACCTTGAGCTAGTATTCTTTCCATATATGTTCACATGATGTTAAATCTCATAACAATTATGATATTCCTATTTAAGAGAGTATATCATTCCATTTTGGTATTGTCTATCTGCCATACCACCACTAAGAACTATGTGTGGCTTGATTCCCACCCTTATGGGATATTAAGTGATGACCAGGCATCCTGTCTGTGGTCCAGTAGCAACCACTTTTTCATTCCTAGCCCCTTATGGCCTAGGTTCCCCTAAAAGTACGTGTTATGGTGCAAACTTCTTTGGTCCTCATTCACATCTGTTTTATAATAATCACACCGTGTTATTCCTTCGAGATTACCACTCCTTATGATCTTCCTGAATGATACTTAAACTACATGGGTAATGTTCACACTTTTCACATTACTTCATTTGGGTTTTCATTATATTTCACATCCAAAGGGACCGCCTAACGTCATGGATGCTAGGCCTGATTTCTCTCCTATCGTCCTGGGCCAATGACCCGAAGGATTTCGAACAACAGTTTGATACAATTCCCACGTCTTGAATATGGTACCGGTCGACCCTCATTTTTATGTTCCCATTCTAGGATAATAATGTAAAATGGATGTTGGGTTTAAAATACAGTCAAAAGTTATCTTTTATCATCATGACACTCCCATTTCATCCCAAATATTTAATGTTGTGAATCACATGTTTAATGAACCTTTACATTTTATAGATCCTCGACACCCTTAGTATTGTAACTCCGTGCATTCACGCACATCAAGTAGGAATGTTGGTTCCTCTAGGATTTTCCCCACCCGACATTTCCTTTCCACCATTGCACTCTCTCATTAGATAGGGAATTCCTAACAATTCTCATTGTTCCCAACATCAAGCATGTATAACGTAATCTTAGGAGTTGTGGTAGGTTAATATCCATATACGAGACTATGTGACCCATTGGTCCTAACATGAGACCTTAAACCGTGACACTATCATCCTCACCACATGACATTAAACTATTTAGAATACAAAGAACTATGTAAGGCTTTATTTTTTCTATTAAAGGACACATAGATACATTCAGGAATCTGATCACCAAGTCCATCCATTAAGTGATAAACTACCTATCTTGGCCTTCTCAACCCTGACTTTCCTTTTAGGAATGTGCAGTGTGGTGCATACCTCTTTGGTCCTTATTCAAGTCGGGTTATAAACCGCACCACACATTTCTTTTTCGGGGTACCCATGTCCTCGATGCATGAATTTAAACTACGGACCTACCCTGAATAAGTTCTGGATTCCCAATGATAATTATGGGATGTGTCAACTTCCTCACCAGAGAGGATTTCCCCTACCAGTGTGGGTCTCCAACCACGCTGTGTTCAAGAACTACATTTGGATTGATTCTCATCATTATGGGATACGTATTGATTCCCATACATTTTTCCTTGAGACTAGCCCCAAGATCATTAACTTTCCTAGTTCTTTCCCCCTAATCATGGTCTGAACTCTATGACCTTAATCTTGGAGTTCCTAGTCCATGTAACATGACTTTAAACTATTGGGAAGGGTCCATGCAGTACAATCTTACACTATGTGCAGTGTTCTGATCATACAAATTTAAACTAATCTATGCATCGTCCACACCATATGATGATAAACTTCACATTTATCATTCCCATTTACATGACTTAAACCTATATATCATCTTAGGTCCTCTCTAGAGAGGCCCCTCTTAGAAGTAGGCCTAATCTCAATTCAGGATGATACACTCACCTAATGCATTTTGTCATGGTGTCATAATTCTAAGAGTGTTAGACTCCATTAGAACAACCCATCACTCCACCCCATTCTTTACATGACCCATATTCAGACCCTAACCCTCTTTTACATCTAAAGGGACCCCCAAATGGCATGGATTCTCAGGCTTTCGGCTCACCTACCATTTAGGGACAACGTTCCAAAATATATTGGACAACGTTTCAAGTCAGGCCCCTTGTTTTTTAATACCATTAGTGGATGGACATCGTTTGTTTATGCCCATTTCAAGCTAACATGATATGGATACTGTGTTTTGAATATGGTCAAAAATTATCCTCCATCATCATTCCACCTCTCACTATGTTCGGAATTTCAGGTAACATGATTCACACTTCTAATTACCCTTTGTTCAGATTGATTCTAACACCCCTGGAATTATCCCACTGATGTACTAGAGAATGATGCGAAAGGCAATTCAGCTACTTCAAGAACCCTATTATCTAGTTTCAACCCCTATATCAATCCCAAATATACCATATGATCATCTGAGCCTTGATTTCCCGACAATTGGCTGGCTCTCTCATACATGAAGTGAATAATTACATAGTCATCCCTTTTTTCTCACATTGGGAATGACCCACTTGAGCTAAGGGATTGATCACTAGTTATTTTATGGATACAATTGAGATGAAATAACACACACACTTAAAATAAACAAACAAGCATGAAATTATGTTTGTGAGTTTGTGCGAATTACAACCCCCACGAATCGACCCCTCTAATAGATGGGTTTACCTCTTCAATAGAGAATCCTATCTCCAATGCCCTTTGGATTTTAGCCTCCAGGACTTGCTGTTTTCTACCAAGCTTTGTCTCTTATTCACTAGTTGTGAGGTGTAATTCATCAGCCCTGATCCATGCCCGATCCTCCTCAGCTCGAATGTTAACCATTTCTTCGGATGCTCACCTCATATTCTCCTCGACCTCTATCAACTATGCCTTAAATAACGATATGAGTTCCGATTGTTCATAGAGAAAATCAAAATGTTTGTTTTCCTACACCCTCAAGCATTGGATCTCTTGATCAGCCTTCTGAAGTCTCCTGGTGTTGACAAAATTTCTTTTCTTCCATCCAACACTGAGGCCATGATCATATTACCATATTTTCTTTGCCATGTAATCTCAAATGAGCATATGAGGATGTTTGGAATCCACTCCTCTAGTGAATAGTTCATGTAGCTAGAGATGAAGTCTCATCATATGGTTTATCCAACTTACTTGTGGGATGTCTTTGATGAAGTACTTGATCCTTTTCCAGGACTGGTGATAGACTGCCTTTCCATCCTCTTCATCAGAAGTAGTCTTGTCATGGTCCTCTAGGTCGTTAGGTTCGTATGCTAGGAACACCTCTATAAGTTTGAAAACATGATCTTTTTTTGATGTCCTATTAGGTAGGATGGGTTCCAAATCATGTGTATGGTCTTCATCACTAGATTTCACCTTGAAAATTTCTGGTTCGATCTCACCGGTAACCACACCAGCAGTCACAGCTACTGTGATTTGTTCCCAGACAACCGACATTCCCCTAGGGAAATGAGTGTCGGGATACCCATCCATCCTCACCAGTATGACCCACCCCATTTGAAGAATTGTTCAGATAGAACTATACAATGTCAGTGGGCTAGGCTCAATAGACAAAAATTATGAATTCTGTGAAGGAGAGGACTTACAAAGGTCAAACAATGGGACTCTATCTCGAGAATTTTCTATCAGAATTCTAGGACATGGCCCCCCTATATATGGTTGAGAACACTGAATACTCTGGGAGAACTACCATGGGTTTCACAACCCTGCTAGATTTTTCAATCACCACTATACTAGGCGCTGACCCCAAATCTACGTCTACTATCAGGCGAGAATGGGTTTTATGTATAAGGTTCTCATGCACAGGGAAAATGTTAGTTGAGAAAGCCTAGATGATCTGAATGAGGACCACAATAGAATGGTTTAGAATTTACCTCAAGAGTTTTGATAATGTTTTCTGGCTCTGAGGTCACAACCTTACCTTTCACCAAAGGGCTCCCCCTGTCAGCCTCTTCTCTCGAGGAGGACCCCTCAGATTCCTTAGATAAAGGGAAACACTCCCTCATCTCGACGGCAGACGGTTGGGGTGGGACTATTTTACTGAGTAGTACTTTCACCCGGTTCATAATTGAATATGGAGTACCATGAGAATACATGAATTCCTCCATCTCGGTGATGTATTGTTACCCTTCAATCTAAGACAACCCAAAGACGACCTCAACATGAATGATCTCAGATAGATCCATACCATGATGATTAATATGGTCCCACATCTGAGAAGGGCTGAGAAATTGTTTTTTCACTTCCCAGTTGTCCCAAGACTTTGGAAAGACAACATCTAGAGGCATATCTATGTGGTATAACCACTTCCTAGGAGGCTTAGTGGGTATCCTATAGAACCCTTTGGATTGCTTTATTCTCTTCTTGGCCTGCTCAACTGGGTTCATTGGGTCCATCACTATTTTCTACCCTCCACTTGATGTAGGAATTGGGATCAATGGATCTTTCACAACCCCTCTACTGAGATGTGCATCGACTCCATGAACAAATCGCATTATTTTTATTTTCCAACCCTGACCATGAGGTTGACGGGGACCCTGTCATTGGCATGAACGGTTCATCACTTCAGCATCTCCCCCGTGTAGGATTCTTCCTAGATCTTGGAATATTCCTTGACTAACCCATAGGTAGTAGTGGGAATTGGTAGTTCACTCTATATTTTTCCATCCTATCACATGAACATGAGCCACATCTGCCTCATCACGTGTGGATGATCCTCATGGAATACTCCCAAGTAGACTTGAGGGGTCAACCTTTGCATGCATTGGTACTGCCTCCCGAAGCGGTGCAGGGTGTACGAATAACAGATAGGCTCACAGTCTACCCTTCCCACCAAAACTACAGCCCAGAAGTCTAGGAGATAAGACTGATGCTTCTCAGTTCCATGGACATCATCAGTGAATACACATGTTGGCAGTAGAAATGGATGGAAGTTGAATTCATCCACCTTCCAAACTCTGATAAGCACAAGTGGTAGAGTCATCTTTTCTAGAAAGATCCACAGTACATTCAGGATGGCTGATCGGAAGTCTGATCTAGGAGGATAAATAGGGTTCAAATACTCGTAGACATCCATATGTGATGTTATCCATCCATACAAGAAATGGAGTGGTAGGCACACCCTATGTGCCTTCTTTCCATTAATGATGTTACACTACGCCTTGTATAGTTTGTCCAGAACCAGGATCCCTAGGTTGATGTGCTTCCCTATCACCAGCATGGATACCATAATGAATGTTCTCAGTCGCACACCTGTGTTTTTGTCCCTGATTGACAACATCTAGTCACAGATAGGTGCAGAGATAAATAGAACCATCCTAACCAACAGTTGTCGCTCGATGTTGAAATTGTACCCCCATATCTTCCATTTTCTTTCCTTAAGGATTCACTTATAGGAATTATATTTACTATGATGGGATCCCTTTGGATAGGTGAGAGGATTGACTGATAGATTTTTGGGTACCTCCTCCCCTTCAACGGCATGCTTTGACAAGATTTTTATGAAACTCCCAAACCACACCTTGAAATAGACATCCCTCACAGACTACTTGTCCTCGCCCGACATCAGATCCATAAATGCCTTTTCCAGCCCTGAAATCTACTCCAGATCCTCCCCTGTGTTCTCTACAGGGAGGAACTCATCATACATCACCCCCAAAATTGGAATCCCTATGATACTATGAAGGTCCCAGAGGCTGATGCCGACCTCCCCAAGGTGAAGATGGAAAGTGTTAGTCCTCTAAGACCATCTTCTAAAAAACTCCAGTATCATGTGTTTCGGCTTGTAAATGTGGAATTGGGAGACCCATGCAGCTTCATAAAACCCTACTCACTTAAACTCTTCCTCTAATTACTTGAAGGTTTCACAAACCCAGTAAGCCTATGCCCAATCATCTTTAATTTTTTTCACCCTGGCGCAGGTCCCAATAGTCAGTCCACCCCTTCTCCAGATTCCCTATAACCATCTTGAGAATGGTATGGTAATATGGGGGAGATGCCTCTGGCTACAGCTCTTTCCCATCAATGTTTTTGACATAATTTTATAGACAGTGAGCATTAATAGGTTTATGATCCTCCGCTGTATGATCATAGATAACCCCTAACCACTGGTGCTAAAATGGAATACCCCTAAACCAATGATCCAGTTCATCCCTACTTTCTTAAGGTATGAGAACATCACCCTTAAGACCAAATACGTACAACGATAATCTCTGGTTGAGATAATAGTTCTTTTGGATTTTCAATAGGAGCTCCACAAAGGATTCATAATCTAAATGGCTTCACACATATTCTCTGATGCCCAGATTATTCGTCATCTATTCCCTTCGGGTAGTATCCATGAGGGCATCCTAAGAAACTTATTGGTTTTCTATTTTTTCTAAAGACTATAGTATTTTTCTATTCTGTTTTGAGATCTCTGTTGCAAAGTTCAATCATATATCTCGATCGTAGATCTCAGTTGCAGAGTTCTACCCTAATTTTTACAAACACAACTCTTAGGGTTCATGATCAAAGAGTCTAAGGACTCACTATGAGATGAAGAGTAAAAAAAAGGATCATGGTGAAACAATTTTCAAGGCATTATTCTCAAAGCACCGGTCCATGAACCCAGTTCACAAAGTGCGCTCATAAGGCGTGCAGATCTTCGAAATTCTAGAGATTAAGAATGAAAAATTTGAAGAAGCTATGGAAAAAAGAGGGGTCTTCTCCATATATTTATAGGCGATGAACCCCCCTGACACTTTATTGCGCACATAGCCTTGGTGAGAATCACGATGATTTTTTCCCTGGAAAGCTCTGCGACATTCTCAACCCGTTCTTTGCGATCCCTCATCATGATCTTGCTTTTTGATCAGCTAAATTTTAGAGATCTACCCTTATAATACAATCCTCATTTTTCTCCTTAGTTCCCATTCTGGGGGGGGGGGGGGATTTTTTGGTACCAAAATTTGGGCCTTGAAAAAATAAGAAAAATAAACTAAGAAATGGCGCAAAAGGGGCTACTTCATGATGCAACTTTGTAAATCCCACCAACACCATGGTCAGCACAAAGATCAAAGTTGTCTCTACAAATTCCACATAGAAAATGATATAGTCATCTTTGCGCGTATGAGGAAATTTACGGAAGTATTTATGTTGTGGAGGGAAGGATGGTTGCCTCCATGAGTCCTTAAAATTTTATGAGAGCCTCTGTAACCATTGTGTATGGAATGAAGGAAGCCTCTGTGACGCAAAGGGGATGACAATCAACTTTGAGACTCTAAGAAATTTGATGAAATCTGCCTCTAGTGTCAGAGAAAAAGTTTCTTCACAGCAAACCCTCAGAGCATCACGTTACCACCTACTACCTATAAATACCCATCTCCACCCACTTCATAGGATCAGGACCCCCCAACTTTTTTCCTTCCAAATTCCCAAATCGTGAAGCACCCTTTTATCTGCAAACCATTGGTAAAATGAATCATCTGAGGTATTTGATCATTGTGAAAACCCTTTACCTTTGCTCAGATTTACCCCCTCTTTGAAAAAGGATGCCCTTCTCCAAGCCTATGGTCCATCTCAAAGGAAGGAGAGCCCTTAGGTTACTCAGGACTTCATGAAGCACCCAGTCTTTGCGAATCACCCTCCAAGAACATGTGAAATCCATGCTTAAGATGGGTCACTATGATTCATGATGATATCTCCATTACAAAGACCTATCCTCTATGAGATTTGTTCTCTATAATCATTTATGATCTATGAAGCCTTGTTCTCTATGATCCTCTAAGATCTGTGAAGCCTTGTGCTCTGTGAAGTCTTGTTCTCTACAAGCCCCTATGCTCTGTGCAGTCTTGTTCTCTGTTAGACCCAATCCTTTGCGATCCCCTAATATTTTCAAATCCTCTCTCTGAGATTCCTCTTGCTTTGTGAACTTCTCTTCTATGCGGCCCTCTAGTCTTGTATAAAGTTATTTCAAAGTCCCTTGGGCGGTGATTCATGTTGTGTTGATTTTACTCATTCTTCTTCATATCGGAAGAATAATGGATATTGCTTATTCACATAGCCATGATAATGTGGACCCTTCAATGGATCAATCCACAACCCCGTCTCCACATAGAATTTATTCTACCTTCCCTCCCCTAAGCATGGGTTGATACAAGTCATATAATTCCTACGGGTTAGGAGTGAATCCTCTTTGTCTAATATTCATGATGTTAAACTTCCAAAAATATACTTCCATGACACATGAAGTTAAACTATGATCACCGCATAACTGAAAATCCCCAAGATGACCATGAAGGGATGGGAACCAGTGCCCTCTCACTCCCCTCTCCCTCTGTGATTTTTTTCCATGTGCACCTCTGGAGGTCTCTGCGTAAGCCCCAAACCAACTTGATATGGTGCTCCATGTATGGTGGCCACATCCTCCTCGTACATCTAGTCCCCTACTTGGGATTCACTCTTAGAGTAAGCACCTATTTCCTCTTTGATCTGATAATCATGCGTAAGACCCACTCCATTTCTCACAGATGATCCTTTCACAATGTGATCATTAGGTATTTTATTACCTCTTATTTCTCACACCAATCATGACTCATGTGGGATTAGAGTAAGAGTTGACCATGAAATTCTCTTGGGATGACTTAGAGTGTAAGCCCCATGCCCCTATTTCCCAAACTATGTGGACTTTGACCTTTTCCACTTTTCAATCAAGGTATGTAGGAATCCCCCCTAAGGTTCAATCCCATCACCCATTGGTCCTGACCACTTCACGCTGATTTAACCTCGTCCTGTATGATGTTAAATTTTATTCCCTTTTCACCCCACATGATGTTAAACTATACTCTTTAAAACTACATGAGTTTTGATCCCTGTATCCTAGAAAGGGTATGTAGGAAGGCTCCTTGAGGTTCAACTCCAAACATTAGTAAACTTTGGTGCCCCCTTTTTTGGGACCCACATCCTTGGTCTACCCCTTATGGCATCAGACCAATTCCCTAACAGCTAACCATGTGTAAGACCCACAATCAATCCACACTCCTACAACCAAGAGTGTCCCTCTTGAGATGGGATACTAACCACACATAAACCACAATATGTACTTAGGTTGTTGTCCTTTGTGTACACCTTGATACTATGCCCCCATATCTAAACTATGCGGACTTTGATCTTTTCCATTTTTGAGCAAGGTACATAGGAAGCCTCCATGAGGTTTAAGAACATCTCCCATGTCCCATCTTGGTCCTTCCCTTGAGCCTTTGGGTCTTAGGAAGATCATGTCGTAACCCGTGGGTTCTATTTCCTATGCTTCCCATCCACACATCCATTCTCACGAGCCACCTCCTAAGGTGACTCATTTCCCCATTCCATAATTACATGGACTTTGATTCCCGACCCTGAGAATATGTTGGAAACCTCCCAAAGGTTCAATCCCAACACTTTCATATTCACATCGGTCCCCATATCCATTCATTCTATCCACCAACACTTCATCCATATCCACCCTGATTTTATCCAGGCTTCCACATCCCAGTGAAATCATTTCATTCATCCTAGTGCTCTTTGTAGCACTAAGGATACTAACCATGTTTAAGTCCCAACAGGTTCTCTGGTTGTTGTCCTTCATGTGCACCCTGATTCCATGTCTTACCCTCGCGAGCTACGCAGGTTTTGATCCCTTTCTTTTTGTATGTAGGAAACCTCATTGAGGTGAAATCCCAACCAATGGTAAACCTTAGTATCCCTTTTTCCAAAACCCAATCATCCTCTATCCTCCCTTTGAGGTGTCCAGATCAACCTTCATGGTGTGGCATGTTCCCTTTATAAGACACACCGCCCTAGGTCTTCTCATTTTGGGAATTATGATCCATCCATTTGGTACTCACTTTTTGGGATGTACCTTCATAGTGTGACGTCTTCCCTTTACGGGACACACCACCTTGGGTCCTCTCTTTTTGGGTGTTCTGATCCAACCATCCAGTAAACATTCTTGGTGCTCTCTCCTAGGGATGTACCCATATTATCCACCCCATCAATGTTCTGATTGGTCTTATCCATCTCTTATAGACATTAAACTCATGGCATAACCCATGATAAACATGGGAAGTCAGGGGAAACCTTAGAGACATGCCTCTGGCATAAGATACCCACATTCTATGTGGGATGCCTCATTTTTCCATTCCCTCGAGAAGCCCTATCATAGGGTAAAAAATTAAGGTGTACCAGTGTTTCAGCATCCAGACATTCGAGCGATGCACAACATGACTAATCCTCTGACCTAAGGTTTCTTCTCAGACTTGACCCCATGGAATGTCCCAATAGAAGCAACGTAATTAACTAGTTTACACAAAGATATGGAATTGGGAAGAGTTCCATGAACAACATATTAATCTTTATGGGAGACCCAGAATAAGTAACAAAATTCAAGGGGAAATCCTTGGAAGAAATTCTGACATCCCATCATCCTATTTTGATCAAGGAGTTTACGTCTCTAAAGAAGTGATAGATATCGTCCACCTTTGGAAAGAAAGAACAAGGGGAAACAATTAGAATGTCCTCATAGATAGATGTCCACCCCAGTGAAAGTGTCAAAAACAATTATTATACAAAAATTATACGAATCCAAAATGGATATCCCATAAACCTCCAAAATAAAAAACACATGCCTGAATAATGTCTTCCAAAATTTTATTTTCCTACTTCATCTAACCATCTATTTGAGGGTGGTACACTGTGCTCAACTTGAACTGTGACCCCGTCATCTTCTGAAGGCCTTCCCAAAAACGTGGGGTAAAATGGGGGTCCCTGTTAGAAAAAATTGATGATGAAACACTGTGAATCCTCAAAAATGCATGAACATATTACCAATACAACTCATCAACTTCATATAAATTCCTGATTGGAATAAAATGGGATGATTTTGTTAGTTGCTCAATCACTACCCAAATAACATTCCTCTCTCAGGGTGTATGAGGTAATACAATAATGAATTCCATCAAAATCCATTCCCGACTGAGGGAAAACATGTCCCAACCAAGGATCCCATTCACCTATAAAAACATGGGAACTCCTATCAGATTCCGCAAAACTTACCTTCCTCCTATAATAATTGACGTGCACCTAAAAGAACACATCTAATCCATACCAAGGATCATGTTAAAGAGTTCCATATCTGATAAAACAAATTTATATTGAATGTTTTATTAATTATAAATTATATAATTTCCTCACATTGTGTTAAATATGTTCAATTAGAAAGTATTTGGGATTAGATCATTCATTTGAATATTTGATGAAACTTCCATTTTTACCCTTTCAAAATTACTGTAGTATTTTGATCATAAATATTTTTATTTGAATTAGTAGAACCTAATATTTTTTAAATGTGTTCCCAACTTCATTTTCGACAACTTTTATTCAGGACACTAGATCAAAAGAATGCATTTGGATGGAGTAATTGGGCCATAAAGTCAAAGGAGGGCTGGACACGCCAGAATGGATAAGCGTCTGTATTTGGGCTATAAATCCTTAATTTGGGCTTGGATTGAGCCCAAATGTTTATAGGAGATAGAGGAACCATATAAAAACATATGATCCTTATGTAAGAAGAGATTATTCACGTTTTTTAGTGGTAAAATGGGCGATAAAATTTGGATTAAAATATTTTGCAGAATTTCCACATTCACACTTGAAAGCACTTGTAACCTCTCCTCCCCTCCCCTTTATAAATTGGAGTTTTTATCATTTTTAAGGGTTGGGACGTACATTGGAAAGTTTAGGGAATATTATAAGTGGATCCACTCCAATTATCCAACCATTCTAATAAGTGTAGCTCTTGAAGCAAAGATCCATTCGACGAAGCCTTCTTCTTCTCCTTCATGTTGTAATGCTTTAGTTTGTGTAATAAATTTATTTGTACTTCTTTTATTTATTGTATTTTATTATGATTTATTCAAATATATTCTTCTCTTAATCTTCCTCTTTGGTCTGGAATTCTTGAGTAGAAGCATTATTGGGTTATACCCATTTTAAACTGTTGCAAATGCAATTCGCTTCTATGATGATTACGCCACCCATGGAAGAGTAGTATTTTAGTAATAAATATATCTCTTATCTTCTACATTAATTTATTTTGAATCAATGATATAATTTACTTCACATAATATTATAAATTAATTGAGTTTTTAATTTTAATGAAACTAATCAAACAATTGAATAGTTAACACATAACACGCGAGGTCGGGAATTGTGTGAACTGTGAGAGCGCAACCTTAACCGGTAATTCAAAACCACATGGGATTAATTTGTAGAGTTCAAACATAATATATAAACTAAATTAGTCATCATTTCCAGAATGAATATGTGACTTAATTTACCACTGACCATAATCTATCATTAGAACATCAATCAAAGTAGGGTGCTGCGATTACATGTTCCGAAGAGAAGCTAGGGTTTAATTCACTTCATCTTTGTGGTAAGATTAATTCTCATAGGGTTTGTGGGTTAACAAGTTAAGGGATTATAATTAAGTGGATGTTAATTTAAATGATAATGATAAATAATTTATCTAAGAGTTAGAGTTAGATCAATTACGTCTTTTAAATATTTTCTAAAAAACATATTCTTGTTGTGTCATTTTAATCGAAACTCATTTCAAAACTAAAAACAAAAAAAATACAATCTTCTTCCAGAAAAAATCTTCTAGATTTATAAACTATAACCAACCCCCATCCTTTCAAGTAGTGTTTTCATTATCTTTTATTTTATTTCTAGAATACCTCTATAAAGTTGTTTTAATTCACTTCCTCCTTTGAGAGATGACCTTGGTCAGCCACTCTACTACACCTAATTACCCCAAAATCACACTAATCATTTGAGGGCAACCACGACAGTGCTCTTTAAAATTGGCGCCATTTCCAGGGTGGAAAATAATTATTTCAACCAATTAGAGGTATTTATTTTATTTTAAATTTTATTCTCTTCCTCTTATTTCTTCCTTCTTTACCCTATCTGATTTTTTTCTCTTCCTCTTTTATTTTATTCTAATTATTTTTGGACCATCAACTCAAACTTATTATTTTTATTTTAATATGGTCCAATTTCATTATTTTCATTTTTATTTGATTTATTATAAGAACTAATCCCTAAGATCTCTTAGATCTTGACCCTGAGATTGAACGTATCCATAGGGCTCGAATGAGACATTCACAGTCTATGGGAAGTTTCAATATTCAACCAGTTGGAGAATTCCTCCACTTTCAGAACATTGAAATCAGAATAAATTCAAATTAAACCATAAAACAAGAACCAATGGCTGAAAATAATGGAAATGAACTTAAAAGAACCATTAGAGAATTGGCTTCACCTAATATTAGCTATCAACCAAATTGTATTGCATACCCAAATTTTGAATCGGAATTTGAATTGAAATATGGATTAATTCATCTTCTTCCAAAATTTCATGGCCCCTTAGGTGAGGATCCAAATAAAAACCTTAAATAATTTAATGTGGTTTTCTCAACCTTAAAACCAAGAAATGTATCTGAAGACTAAATCAAATTAAGATCATTCCCATTCTCACTTGATGGAGTTTGGGAAGATTGGATGTATTATTTAGAATCTGCAGATGTAACTTGTTGGAATAATTTGAAACATCTTTTCTTGAAGAGATTTTTTCTAGAATCAAGGACCACTTCCATTCGTAAGAAGATCTCAGGGATCAAGCAAGAATAAGGGGAGTCAATGTATGAGTACTGGGAGCAATTCAAGAAGTTGTGTGCAAGCTGTCCACATCACCAAATCAGTGATCAACTCCTCATTCAGTACTTATATGAAGGACTCAACCCTATGGAGAGAAGCATAATGGATTCTACGGCTGGAGGAGCATTGATGGAAAAGACACCAGTAGCTGCACGTGCGTTGATCAACAAAATGGCCCAAAAATCCCAACAATTTGGCGATTGAGGTACACCACATGTTAGGGGAGTACATCAGGTAAGTCCTTCTTCTCGTGAGAGTCATTTGATTGATACCAAGTTAGATGAATTGACAGCTGTGGCAAGGCAGATTGCTTTGGCACAAAAGACATCTGAACCCCCTCTTTCAAGGCCTTGTGGCATTTGCAATGAGACAAGCCACCCGACCGACTGTTTCCCCCAACTATGAGAAACAGAAGATTGTGCAGTAGTATTCCCTGGGAGACCATATTAGCAACAATAAAAACCAAATCCCCAAAAGAAGTATGAATCATTTTCACTAATAGTCAACCTTGGGTGGAAGGATCAATCAGACATGAGGTATGGCTCTGGGCAACAAAAAAGGCACCCTTTTCAACCAAACATCCAACAGCCTCCACCTTACCAATAGGGTTTCCAACAACCCCAATGGATATTCGAAGCTCAAACATCAACAAGTCACCAAAAAGGGAATCAACAACACATGGTAGACTCTAACACTGATGATATTTTGAAACAAATTGTTCTTAATCAATAGAATGAGCTAAAGAGTCATGGTTCAGAGTTGAGGGAGTTGAAGACTCAAATGAACCAGATTGCCACTGACCTCTATGAACTGGTAAGTAAGAATTATGGAAATATTCCTTCCCAACCTACTCCCAATCCAAAGGGTAATGTCAGTTCCATTGAATTGAGGAGCGGGAAGAAAACAACTGATGCTTATCCACCTATCATTCCACCGGGATTCACCTCAACTCCAGAGAAGCCCCATTCCATACCAACTGATGAGAAACCCAATGAGAAAGATAAAGGTAAGAAAAATATGGATGATGTTCCTCCTAATCCTCTTCCCTTTCCAAATAGGGTTGGTCAAACCAAGAAGATGGCTAAATAGGCAATGCAAAAAGAGGTTTTGGACACATTCAAGCATTTTGAGACCAACATCCCTCTACTTGAATCCATCAAACAAATCCCAAGGTATACCCAATTCTTAAAATAACTCTACACCAATTAAAGAGGGATCAAGGGAAATGAGAGGATCAACCTTGGAATGAATGTCTCATCACTCATTACACCAACTCTAGCAATGCCAACAAAATGCATGGATCCCAGGACATTCACCATCCCATGTACCATAGGGGAGTTGCACTTCTCTGATGCTCTTTGTGATTTAGGAGCTTCAATAAATGTGATGCCTCACTCTGTATTCTATTCTTTACAATTTGGTGAGTTGAAGCCGACGAGAGTAGTGGTGAAATTGGCGAATAGAGCTACGACATATCCAGCGGGAGTCCTTGATGATGTACTTGTATGGGTAAGAGACATGATCTTTCAAGAAAACTTCTATGTGCTCAAAATGGAGGATGATCAGGTAAGTTCTCATGCTCCCATTATCTTAGGTTAAACCTTCCTCAAAACTTCAAAAAATATCATAAATGTTCATGAGGGTACACTTTCCATGGAGTTTGGAGATGAAGTTGTAATGTTTAATGTTATGGACTCTATGAAGTACCCCTCTAAGGACCATTATTATTTTGTTATCTCCCATTTTGAACCACCAAGTAAAAACTCCATGGATTTTGATTTTCCAATGCTTCGGGAGATTATGAGTATTGGTTCTAGTTTGATGTCTAAGAGTACTTCCACACCTTTTTTTGATGGAAAAACATCTATTGGATTTGATTTTGATGTGGATTCAAATTATGATCATATAAACTCCGATTATGAAATGGCTGTTGAGTATGCTGATGGATTTGATGCATTATTTTCTAATTTGGATGATATTTATTCTGATACTGATGTTAATTGTGAAGATATGTCGGTTGCATCAATTTCTCCATCCAAACATCACCCCCTACATTGGAACTCAAGCCATTGCCCCCAAATCTTAAATATTCATACTTGATAAGTGGTGATAGATTACCTGTTATCATTGCTAACAATCTCTCTTTTGAACATGAATAAAAACTTTTGAATCTTTTGAGAGATAACATTAGGTCAATTGGTTTGACATTGGAAGACATATCAGGCATTAGCCCCTCCATTTTCATGCATAGGATTCTCTTGGAGGATGGGGCTAAACTGATTAGGCAGCCACAAAGGAGACTTAATCCAACACTTTTGGAAGTTGTTATGAAAGAAGTAGAAAAATTACTTGAGGTGGGTATCATTTACCCTATCTCTGACTCACAATGGGTTAGCCCTATCCAAGTTGTACCAAAGAAAACTGGTTTCACCGTTATAAAAAATGAAAATGACGAGTTAGTTCATGAGAGAGTAAAAAATAGTTAGAGAGTGTGTATTGATTATAGGAAACTAAATCAATCCACTCGTATGGACCATTTCCCACTTCCATTCATTGACCAGATGCTTGAGAGACTTGCAGGTAGGACACATTATTACTTCTTGGATGGTTTCTATGGCTATTTTCAGGTTCCCATTGCAGCAGAGGACTAGGAGAAGATGACATTCATTTTCCCATTCGGTACCTTCGCTTACCGAAGGATGCCATTTGGACTTTGTAATGCCCCAGGTAACTTCTAGAGATGCATGGTGAGTATTTTCTCAGATTTCATTGAGACCTGCATGGGGGTATTTATGGATGATTTTATAGTTTATGGATCCTCATTTGATGAATGTCTCTCTAGTTTGAGTGATGTGTTGCATCATTGTATTGAGAAAAATCTGGTCTTGAATTTTGAAAAATGTCATTTCATGGTCGAAAAGGGAATTTTGTTAGGTCATATAGTATCACAACATGGAATTAAAGTTGATAAATCTAAGGTAGACATTATTTCATCCCTACCATATCCTACATGTGTGCGTGATGTTCCTTGGACACGCAGGATTTCATCGATGCTTCATCAGAGATTTTAGTGAGATCGCTCTACCCTTATCTCGATTGCTTCAAAAAGATATTGAATTCAATTTTGACGATTCATGTAGGGTATCATTTGATGAGATAAATAAGTGTCTGACCACTCCACCGATCATACAGCCCCTGTGGTGGGAACTTCCATTTGAGCTTATGTGTGATGTGTCCAACTTCACGGTTGGAGCTGTCTTATCTCAGAGGGTGGAGGGACATTCACATGTGATTCCATATGCATCGAGGATGTTGGGTTCTGCCCAATCAAACTACACCACAACATAAAAGGATTTTATTGCTGTTATATTTGCTTTAGACAAATTTTGTTCATATTTATTGGGATATAAAGCAATTTTTTTTCTGACCATGCAGCTTTGAGGTACCTCCTAAAGAAGCCAGATGCAAATCCATGACTTATCCGTTGGATGCTCCTTCTTCAAGAGTTTGACATCGAGATAAAGGAAAATAAGGGGTTAGAGAAGTTTGTGGTAGACCACATGATTAGGCTTACTCACACACTAGAGGGTGACACCTTGGATGAGGTACCACTTAGGGAAACTTTTCCCGATGAGCATCTCTATACCATCTCAGGTACGCATCCTTGGTATGCTGATTTAGTTAATTACATTGTTGCCTTTGAAATCCAAGAAAAATTTAAGAAGCATCTAGTCCAAAAATTAAAAAGTGAGTATAGGTTTTATGTGTAGGATGATCCTTACCTCTAGCGCATGTGTAGTGACCAAGTCATTAGGAGGTGTGTTACTGATCATGAGTTTGAGTCTGTTTTTCATTTCTGTCATACAATTGCTTGTGGTGGACACTTTGGACCCCAATGTACTGCTAGAAAAATCTTAGACTCTGGATTATATTTTCCTAGATTATTCCATTATCCCCATGTGTTTTGTAAGTCATGCTCTCATTTCCAACACACTGGAAACATTTCAAGGAGACACGAGATTCCCCAAAAACCCATTTTATTTTGTGATATTTTTGATGTTTTGGGAACTGATTTTATGGGCCCTTTTACTAGTTCATTTGGTTTCTTGTATATACTTGTTTCTGTCGATTATGTGAGTAAATGGGTGGAGGCCAAGGCCACCAGGACTGATGATTCTCATGTTGTAGTAGATTTTGTCAAGGATCAAATTTTCTGCAGGTTTGGAGTACCAAAGTCCATAATAAATAACCAAGGGATACACTTTTTCAATAGGAATTTTTCTTCCCTCCTTCAAAGGTATGAGGTGACACACAAAACATCAACACCATACCACCCCCAAACAAATGACCAGGCTGAGGTTTCAAATCGTGAGTTGATACAAATCTTGGAGAAAACCATGCAGCAAAATAGGTAGTATTGGAGCAAGCGCTTGGATGATGCATTATGGGATTATAAAATAACATACAAGACCCCCATTGGTATGTCCCCATTTCATATTGTTTTTGGGAAAGCATGTCATCTCCCAGTGGAAGTCGAGAATCGAGCACATTGGGCTATAATGAAATGCAACATGGATTTGGCCCAAGATAGAATTCAAAGGAAGTTGCAAATTCAAGAGCTTGAGGAGATTTGACTGTCATCATATGAGAACTCAAGGCTTTACAAGGAAAGATAAAAAAACAGTTCATTATACAATGATCTATAAAAGGGAGTTTCTTGTTGGTAAGAAAGTCCTACTCTACAGTTCACGACTGAATTTGATGCCTGGTAAGTTGAATTCCAGATAGTTAGGTCCTTATGTTGTGTCTAATGATTTTCCTTATAGTGAAGTGGAGATCACACAAGAGGACAATTGAAGGAGCTTTATAGTCAATGGTAAACGTTTGAAGAAATACATCGAGAGACTTCCTACCGATGCCGTTGATTTCATCAAACTGCATGACCCCATCATCACTTGAGAATATCAAGTTGTTCCTAACCCTTTCACTTTTATATTACTTGTCCTAAATAAAATTATGCATTTCATGTGCACATATCATCTCATGGGTTCACATTTAGGACAATGAAATATTTTAAGTGTGGTGGAGGGAACCTTTATAGTTTAGGATTTTCATTTGTTTTTTGTTTAAAAAAATTGTATGTTTTCAAAACTTTTGTGCATTTCTTTATCATTTTTTGTGTGTTTTTTTAAAAATTTGAGCTGAAATGATTATCATTTAAATTTTTTAAACTTGTGTCAATGAGTAAACCAATTTATTCCATGAAACTTAGCTTAAATGAATGCTAAAAACGACTTTGTTTCAAGTTCAATTCTTTGGGAATTTCATGACAAGTACTCTGATTTTTGAATCCCATTACACATCTCACTCTCTTTATCTTTGAAATTACTTTCCTGTGAGGCCTCTGAACCATTTCTTTTAATATTCTTTTCATTCACCTCACTTCTTGAGAGAACCAAACTATTCTTGATTTAACCATATTTTGATTTATTCTTGTCAAAACTTGAGGTTTATGATACATGCGTTTTTAAATAATTGAGGCATTTCTTTGGTTTTAAAGCTCCCTTTTCAAGATAATAATTTTTATTCTATCCTAACTTGTACATTTAATCCTTTTAACCTATATAACCCATGAAAAACCTGTTAGGTTAGCCACATTACAAGCCAATTCTCCCTATCCAACCTACTCTTGAAGTGAAATTGCATAATCTAGTTAAACTTAAGTGTGAGGGAAGGTGTCTTTGTGTTGTGATACCTCAATTGGTGATACATTGGGAGGAACATAAAATGATGAAGAGATGATATTTCTTTGAAAAAAAAAAACATTCTGTTTAAAGGTGTGCCTTTTCTAGAGCTTTCATAATTAGTGAAGCTGTTTCTTTCTAGAGCTTCTAGTGGAGGAAGAAAGTTGTGCCTTTTCTGGAGCTTTCAAGAAAAATATTGTTTGAGAAGATTGGAATTTTTGCTGCTGAAATAATGAAGGGTGCTAAATTTCATTGATTTTTCATACTGATGGAGATTACATGCTATTGTGGTGAGTGAGGAGGAGACCATACTTGAGTGAAAACTGGAATAATGTTATTTCACATCAAAAAGAGCCAATCCCTCCTCATTCAGCCTCAGAATTTTTCAGCATCTAAATCCTACCAACTGAAAGCCACAGAACAACCTTGAAAAGTCCTAATGATAAACATATGTCCTTTACTCACATCAGGTGAAGATGTACAAATTTATCAAGCCTATGGTGACCCTTGTATGAGTTTAGATGATAAAGACATTGATAAAAAAATGACATTTATATGATGAGTGAAAATGAATGTTAGGTAAGTATTTTGTGTGAATGGGAGGATAAATTAAGAGGAAATATATTGAATTATCTTAAATGAATAACTTTAAAAAATAGTTTATATATGAGGCATGATATCTTTTGTTTCTTGGTATGAAATTGGTGGATTTCATTGATATGTGTTTCAAATTTTCTTTGATTTTCTTTTGATGTTTACTTGTCCATGAGTCCATGTGCCAAGTGTGGGGGAGTTGATAAAAAACATTTTTATTGAATATTTTATTAATAATAAATTATATTATTTCCTCACATTGTGTTAAATATTTTTAATTAGAAAGTATTTGGGATTAGTTCATTCATTTGAATATTTGATGAAAATTATAGTTTTACCCTTCCAAAATCACTGTAGTATTTCGATCATAAATATTTTTATATGAATTATTTGAACTTAATATTATGTAATTGTGTTCCTTAATTCATGGGATAAGACTTTTATTCAGGACACTAGATCAAAATAATGCATTTGGATGGAGTAATTGGGCCATAAAGTCAAAGGAGGGCTGGACACGCCAGAATGGATAAGATTTTATATTTGGGACATAAATCCTTAATTTGGGATTTTATTGAGCCCAAATTTTTAGAGGAGATAGA
This sequence comes from Viscum album, assembly GCA_963277665.1. Classification (NCBI taxonomy): domain Eukaryota; kingdom Viridiplantae; phylum Streptophyta; class Magnoliopsida; order Santalales; family Viscaceae; genus Viscum; species Viscum album. The sequence goes on along the minus strand of OY728134.1, from coordinate 1,100,645,390 downwards.
GGACCCATATACACACATATGATCCTTCTGGAAGAAGAGCGGATTCACTCTTTTCTGTTTTCAAATGGGTGGTAAAATTTGGATTAAAATATTTGTCCGAATTTCCACATTCACACTAGAAACCACTTGTAACATCTCCTCCCCTCCCCTATATAAATTAGAGTTTTTATCATTTGTAAGGGTTGTTACGTGAATTGGGAAGTTGAGGGAAGAGTACAAGTGTATCAAATACAATTATCCAACCATTTCAATAAGGGTATCTCTTGAAGCAAGGATCCCTTCGATGAAGCCTTCTTCTTATCCGTCGTGTTGTAATGCTTTTTTTTTTGTAATAAATTTCTTTTTTACTTCTTTTATTTATTGTATTTTATTCTATTTTATTCAAATTCCTTCTTCACTTAATCTTCCTCTTTGTGCTAGAATTCTTGAGTAGAAGTGTTATTGGGTTATACCCATTATAAACAGTTGCAAATACAATTCGCTTCTACGATGATTACGCCACCCATGGAAGAGTAGTCTTTTAGTAATCGATATATCTCTTACCTTCTACATTAATTTTTTTTGAATAAATGATATAATGTAATTAATATAATATTACAAATTAATTGAGTTTTTAATTTTAATGAAACTAAGAAAGAAATTGAATAGTTAACACAAAACACGTGAGGTCGAGAATTGTGTGAATTGTGAAAGCACAACCTTAACCGGTAATTCAATACCACATGGGATTAATTTGTAGAGTTAAAAAATAATCCCTAAACTCAATTAGTCATAATTTATAGAATGTATATGTGCCTTAATTTACCACTAACCATAAGCTATTCTTATAACATCAATCAAAGAAGGGTGCTGTGATTACATGTTCTGAAGATAACCTAGGGTTTAATTCACTTCATCTTTGTGGTAAGGTTAATTCTCGTAGGGTTCGGGGGTTAACAAGTTAAGGGATCATAACTAAGTGGATGTTAATTTAAATGATAATGATAAATAATTGATTTAAGATGTAGAGTTAGATCAATTACATCTTTTAAATATTGTCTAAAAAACATCTTGTTGTTGTGTCATTTTAATCGATACTCATTTCAAAAAAAAAAAATACAATCTTCTTCCAGCAAAATTCTTCTAGATTTATAAACTATATCCATACCCCATCCTTTCAAGTAGTGTTTTCATTCCATTTTATTTTATTTCTATAATACCTATAAAAAGTTGTTTTAATTCACTTCCTCCTTTGAGAGACAACCTTGGTCAGCCACTCTACTGCACCTAAGTACCCCAAAATCACACTAATCATTTGAGGGTGCCCACAACAATGTTCTTTAAATCTCCAAAATATGAAAATACCACTCTATATCAACCACTAACACAGTGAGTGCACAATAAGGACACTTGAAACCCTTATCTTAATTTTTACCAAGTGGCATTACCAACTCTATCACGTACGACATAAGATCAGTTGGAAACATTAACACATCCAAAATATGGGTATAAATAAAAGAAAGTAAATAACCTGTATCAAACCGAACAATGACTAAAGACGATTCAATAATAATGGTACCTTGAACTATCACATTCCTTGCATTTGATTCCACTGGTTCTCGATCTATAGGTTGTAGTTTCCTCGTCCCAACTTGAGCCTCAGAATGATCACTGGCATGCGGATCTTCCCTGAACTGACTCTTACCATAAGAAGACCCATCCCTAATTCCACAACCTCCAAATTGAGAACTCATTCTTCTAGATGGTTTTGACTGAGCCAATTTCCCCTTAGAAGCCACAAATCCTGCACCACTCTAATATGGGCATTCCACTTTGTAATTTCACTGCAAGTTCCCCCATAGCTCTGCACCGTTGATAAGGTCTGGGTGTAGAAAAGAACACAGATCACATGTTCCTTGACTTCCCATACTGATGGAACATGAATGAACCAACATCAAAAGCCAAAGATGAATACCACCAGGAAGGATGGCCTGAAATACCTCCTCCCTTATTCACTTTCTCATTTTACTTCCTCTTCTTCTCAGATAAACTGCCATTTCACACTGCTGAAACTGCACCATAACAACCAGGATTTCATTTATGATAAATTTCCACCATCATGGGATGATCAAACTCCTTATCATAGGGTTTGTATCTTGAAAAAGAATAATTTATATTGTATCTTTGGCCATAACCCCATATCAAACTTCTGAGCCTTCATATACTCATTAAAAATGACATCACGGGCACACAAAACCAGCTCTGCAAAGTGGTTGGAATATTCCATCATGGTCCAATCTCCCTTTATAAGCTCTATAAATTCCCAAGACCTGGAAAATTTCAAAACCTCATGAAAATATTGATCATTGAAAATGACCATAAAGTTTTTACAACCCATATGATCATGCTTACCAACTTACACCATTGAGTCCCGCCACTTCCAACTAGGACCTTCCAACAAGAAAGAAACACATTTCACCATAAATGCCACAAGAGTGTTAAGAAACTAGAAAAAACCTCTATATATTCTAAATCCACTCCTCGTCTTCCTCATGTTTCATGCTACCCTAAAAAGAAAGAGGCTTGTTGTAACACCCCGAGCTTCCATGATACGCTTCTCATTCAATAATGCAATAGCTTGCATTGTACGCAACTTCGAGTTCTAAAACACCGCGACTAATCAAAGTAGCCGTTATGAATAGTAATAACCACTTTTGAAAATTATAGAAATTTTATATTTCAAAATGGACTTCATTTTTGGATTCGGAATATCGAAATTAGCCTATGTTGAATTTTGGGTATTTTTCTGAGAACTTCTAATTTTTTTATGAATAGTGAAAAATACTTAAAACAAATTTTTTAATAAAAATAATTTATTGTGATAAATTATACTATTTAGTGGTTTTAAAGTATAATTAGAATATATTTTTACCATTTTATCCAATGGTGGTCATTAGAATTAATTTAACATTGAAATTGGGCATGAACAATTGTCAATCTTTTGATATAAATTGTTTCTTAAAAACACGCTATTTGTTGAGACAGCGAGAATTAATTATAAAATTAATTAATGCAACTTATACATTAGGAATTTTTTAAAATAGAAATCATTTTTGAAATCGGAATATCAAATATAGCTTAGGGTGAAATTTTGACATTGTTCTGGAAAACTTCAATTTTTGATGAATAGTGAAACCACTAAGTGGTAGTTAAATAACTGATTTTTCGTTTAAATGAAATATTACCACTTCTGTGTTTTGATTTTCAAAAATCCGACATACATGGTTGTCATTAAGAAGTAAAATGTGGTTCAATGAGATTAAAATAATTTTTGGTGAATAGTAACTTTTAAGTTCTTAATCGCGATTAGAGGTAATTAGTGTAGTTTAAGGTAAAAATAATGTTTTAATAATCTGAGATGAGATTGACACATGTACTACCCTCATTGGATGTGCCATGGACGACCAAGACAATCCATGGGTCAACTTGGGGACCCCATGGAGCCACTTTAGTTGGAAAATGACATAAATACCTTTTATTTAACGTTAATGTAAAAAATGACACAAACATGAAATGTTTTACTAAAACAATTTGTATATGGGGTTGTACAAGTCATATTTTTGACTATAAATAGTCATTGGAAATCTAAAAATATTTCCGACATCATAGTAGTTTTTGTATAATTTTTAGACATTAAATAAATTAAATTATTTATGACATCATTATGATGCAGCGATGACCTCATTATTTAATGATTTTAATAAAATGAAAAGATAATGTACAATCCAAGGCTTAAACTTGTCCAAAGACTATTGGATGGGTATATTTCGAACCCTTATCACCTTAGACACTAATTATATAAGTGTGGGACCTTTAGAATCCGAAAAGCATTGTATAATAATGTAAACTTTCCTTACTTTCCAAGAGTGCCCCTCCTCTCCACTTATAAAAGGCCCCCACCTCTACCACCTCATTCACACTTTCAAGCCATTTGGCTCGACCAACCTCTGCCCAAATACCCTCCCAACTTCCCTCCCTTACTCCTAGAAGCCTCAATTTGGGCATAATTCTTCCCATGAAAGCCTTTGGCTCAAATCAAAAAGAGTTACCCGATTTGTAGGTAATGTCTTCTCTAATGTTGTTTTGTTTTATTTAGCTTCTCCAACCCCATAAACTCTTTTTATTCATTTCTTTTGTAACAAAAACAGTATCCTCAATATACTAGGATGTTTTTATAAGAAGGATTCTAGCTACACTTACACACACCTACATCTAATGGTTAAAGAACATACGGTTTCTGTGGATGGTGAATTTCTGCCTCACGAAACGATGATTGTTCAACACTCATATAACACCTTCAAAGGTGGCCATTAAGATGTCACTATATTTATATATGATATATAATATGTTTATGTTTTACTTATGTTTCTGTATTTCTCATTTATGGTATACTTTAAGATTTCCATTATGGGTAAACGCGATAATTTCATTTTAGGAAGTGCGGACTACCACCCCCTCAAAGTGATGTGAATCATTAATGCCATATGTGGGATGTATAAAGGATGGAGTAAATGATATTATATATGATATTATACTGGAACTATATTATACCTTTATATAATTATTATTTCATTCCATTAAATACGAAATAGAAATGAAATTAGCATTCATGCGTACGTACGGCTTACCGTCTCCATGAACGGTGCATTTCATTTCTTACCTCTAAATGTTACGCAATATTATAAATGAATGTATATACTGTATATATATGATATATATGATATTTACATCATGAATATAATTCTGGATATAATGGATATTTCACCACATGAACAACTTGTAATTATAAGAAGTTTATTTTTGACTCAAGTACCTAAGATCAACAAAATGACCGTTATAAACTTAAATAATTACATAATGTTCATAACATGGTAATAAGGGATATAAAAGGAATAATGAACATGAAAAAGGTTCTTAAGTAAATAGGAATTAACTCTAGTTTATTATCCAGGAGGTTAAAGAACGGTCGAGTCAGGACAGGACGCAAGGTAAGGGAACTTCTTAACCCAATTTCTATTCTTTGGGTTAATCTCCTACTTTCAAATTATGTCATGATATTATTATGTCCTATCTTGTATTTTTACATTATTTATGTGTAATTATAGTGAATACACATTATAGATGTACTTTATTTAAAAAAAATGATCTTTTTAAGGACTTCGTCTCAATCCCCTTTCATTGAGGCATATTTGGCTTTATACACAACTTTCTTTTATACGGTGTATAAACCCCTTTGACTTTTACGTTTATTCAAAAGGAATATTATTATACGAAGAATTTACTAAATGACAAAAGGGAATGTTTTTTTCGTACGTATGTGGCGACAACGACTTCTCCGCCTCCGTGACCATTATTTGAGTTTCAGCTTCCTCTACAAGCCATACATTTTTTTAATCAAAAATAAATACAAAGTTTTAACTTTCTTTTATTTTGGTATTGAAAATGGTTTTGAAAGCGTTTTTATTATATCAATGTGTTGTATTTATATCTTGTGATTGAAATGTGGAAATGTTTTGTTTCCTTTATGCATGTTTTATGTGATACGATTATGTTATGGTTTATGATATGTTTAAACCTATTCATATGAGTAATGTATTGGACTTAATAAGTGACGGGTGGAGCCCACTATAGCTCCTCGATGCATTGGTATGTCTCATGAGACAACTAGATGTGGAATTGGCTGAGGCCCTTTCCCAATTTGATTTATGGTTTTGGTCGAGGCCTTAATCATTTTAGACGTCTTGGCCGAGGCCTTGACAAAATGTTTCAGAATGTCTGGCATTATACATTCCCTCATTATGAAAGTGGTTATTGATATTGCATGTGATTATTCGACCGGTAGAATATCCATGTGAAGAAGTGAATGGCATTATCTCATTTTACTTTTCCCATATTATGTTGATGTTCAAGTTTAAAAGGCTTTTGTTTTAGTTATACATTGCCTTAAATTTCTATGTTTATTTATGAAAGCTTCCGCAATATTGTTATCCTTACTGAGCATCTGAGCTCACCCCTTTCAATGTTTTAATATTTTTCCAGGATGTGAAGAAGTATTTTATGAATGACCTGCAGGGATAGTCAGAAAGGGATATGAGTGTGGACTATGAAGACCATGTTATTGTAGTTTGTTTACTTTTTGATGTAATGAAAGACTTATGAATGTATCTAGTGTTTCCAAGGCTACTAAACTAATCGGTCTTTCGAGACTTGATCTTTTGTGATCATGCCAATGTTACAAAGTAATGCACCGACTCTGGGTAGCTAGGGTCGGGGCGTTACAGTTGGTATCAGAGGCAGTTTAGTACTAACCTTGGAAGCTAGATTTAGATAAACTCTGATTAGATCACATAGCCCAAAGATAGACTTTGAGGATTAGTATAGAAGAACTTCCTAGAATTTTGTTGTTGTAGAGATTTTGTGAGTTTTCTGAGCGGTACATCCCTGTCTAGATACGAGCAGGTAGAGGCAGCTCTGGCATAGATGTACCTAGGGGTAAAACCTGAAAACACCGCTTTGAGCTTGACTCGAACGGGAACTGGTGCACGACAACGGGCCTTGCTGCACTCTTGGTTACGACACTCCCGGGAGATATGCTTAGGATAATTCTCATTTCTTTACAAACCACTATGAAGGGTTATGAGTATATACTTCCTCAAAGAAAACTTTTTTTTATGATTATGGATTATATCCATAAAATAGTTCAATTAGTGTTAAGTGTTTTACAAGTACGGAATTATGTATTTTGATTCATAAACTAATCTAGTTTATGCCATTGTTTAGAAATGGCGCCTAGTGGAAGGAATGGAAACCGTATCAATGCACGCACTCCGTGTAGGGATTTCCCTCCTGCTCAAGATAATTATTGTGGATCTGGAGATACAACTGGTGCTGATCAACTTATTACCATACTGGGACAACTCACTCAGGTTATGAATAATAACCTTACTCGTATGGAGCACCCTGATCCGCAACGTGAAGGATCAATGTTAGACCGCTTCATGAGGCAACAACCACCAACATTTAATGGGGGTACCAATCCATTAGTAGCTGAGCAATGGATAAACTCCTTAGAGAAAATATTCCACTCCTTGGGGTGTAGCGAAAGGGAGAAGGTTATCATGGCAGTTTACCGCCTCACTGGAGATGCTGATCAATGGTGGTCATTGATTCAAAATACAAAGGAAGATGAAGAAGTATCAAGTATGGAATGGAGAGAGTTCAAAGAGATTTTCCTAGAAAAATACTTTCCTCATGACCATCAAGCAGATATGGAAAGGAAATTTCTGAGTCTGAAACAAAAGGAGGATGAGAATGTCGCAAAGTATGAGGCCAACTTTACAAGGTTAGCGAGGTATGCTGCAGATTATATACATAACCCAAGAGGTAAGATTGATCGTTTCTTTGATGGGTTAAAACCATTTCTCCGCCGAGCTTTAGTATCACAATCGTTCTCAACATACGAAGATATTGTCTCATGTGCTATCAAGACAGAAAATGAATTCTTTAAGTCTTATGACAACAAAGTAAAGCAAGAGAAGAAGAGAACGGTGGAACAAGAGACAGATAAAGGGAAAAAGGGAATGAAGGATTTTCCATTATGTGATAATTGTGGGAGAATCACCCTGGTACTTGCCTAAAAGGAATGGGAGTTTGTTATAAATGTGGAGAAAAAGGTCACCAGGCGCGTGATTGCAAGGGAAAGAAAGAGGCTATCAATGTTGAATGCTACAATTGTAGAGAAATGGGGCATCATGCAAATGAATGTCCTATGCGTCAGGGAAAATTACCTCAGAAAAGGCCAAGGGATCAAGGACAATCTTATGCTGTGACTACAATTGAAGCGGAATAATTAATGTCTTGGTGCTTTTGGACTCATGGACTATATTCAGGTTATTAGAATAATGTGATATATATATATAAGGATTGTACTGCAGTACTTGTTGATTTCAGTAAGGATTTAATATGATGAAGGTAATTATATTTTTAGTATGTGACAATAAGAGAAACTTTACTTTGTTTGGGGAATCTGATAAATTGATTTTGGAATTAAGAGACCTTTTAGAGAAAGTCTGGACAGAGGTATTTTGGATAACTATAAAGGTTGGAGTGGATTAAGTTGATCTTTGGATAGTATTGTTTAAGGTTAAAAAATTTATGAAGATTATTTTTGGAATATTATAATACTATAGTTTTAGGAAAAGGACAACCTGTAGGGTGGGGCATAACCCGTCGCGTCGGACAAAGCTGTAGGAATCGAACCCACAATCATAGTGCGACAGACCTTTATTTCCTACCACTAGCCTACAAGAAGTCCCTGGTTATTACAAAATAATTTTACTAATCTAAATGGTATGTGTTAATATTTGGAACCTTATACAATTAGGATAAATAGAATATTTTTGAGTTGTATTACCTTTTAGAGTGAAAGATGGGTTTGTGGTAAAAAATTATTAAAGAATGAAAGTCTACATGACAAGTATGTATATTCCCTTACATTATTAGTAAATCTCCTAAATAAATTCCTCAACTTTATAAAAGTTAACTCAAAACAAAAATGTTGTCGGTTAACTTTTCCTACTGGGGAATCAATGATCGTTTAACCAATCACAAGTTTGTGATTTTCTTGTAGTTAAACTTTCTCCTAATCCAGTTTTCTATAACTCTCCATCAGACCTTGATGGTTTGTTTCTCCTCCATATCCATATTTTCATAGAATCCTAGAATGGGCTATCTCGGGTGACCTTTGTACTTATCTTTCATTCTTTTAAAGTTAAATTTTATTAACCTTATTTCCGATGTGGGTTTTCCACAAAGGTATTTTCTATTTTCAACCTTTTATTTTCAAAGAAAAATATCAAATTGCGAGGACGCAATTTATTGAAGGAGGGGAGAATGTAACACCCTGAGCTTCCATGATACGCTTCTCATTCAATAATGCAATAGCTTGCATTGTACGCAACTTTGAGTTCTAAAACACCGCGACTAATCAAAGTAGCCGTTATGAATAGTAATAACCACTTTTTAAAATTATAGAAATTTTATATTTCAAAATGGACTTCATTTTTGGATTCGGAATATCGAAATTAGCCTACGTTGGATTTTGGGTATTTTTCTGAGAACTTCTAATTTTTTTATGAATAGTGAAAAATACTTAAAACAACTTTTTTAATCAAAATAATTTATTGTGATAAATTATACTATTTAGTGGTTTTAAAGTATAATTAGTATATATTTTTACCATTTTATCCAATGGTGGTCATTAGAATTAATTTAACATTGAAATTGGGCATGAACAATTGTCAATCTTTTGATATAAATTGTTTCTTAAAAACACGCTATTTGTTGAGACAGCGGGAATTAATTATAAAATTAATTAATGAAACTTATACATTTGGAATTTTGTAAAATAGAAATCATTTTTGAAATCGGAATATCAAATATAGCTTAGGGTGAAATTTTGACATTGTTCTGAAAAACTTCAATTTTTGATGAATAATGAAACCACTAAGTGGTAGTTAAATAACTGATTTTTCGTTTAAATGAAATATTACCAATTTTGTGTTTTGATTTTCAAAAATACGACATACATGGTTGTCATTAAGAAGTAAAATGTGGTTCAATGAGATTAAAATAATTTTTGGTGAATAGTAACTTTTAAGTTCTTAATCGCGATTAGAGGTAATTAGTGTAGTTTAAGGTAAAAATAATGTCTTAATAATCTGAGATGAGCTTGAAACATGTCCTACCCTCATTGGATGTGTCATGGACGACCAAGAAAATCCATGGGTAAACTTGGGGATCCCATGGAGCCACTTTAGTTGGAAAATGACATAAATACCTTTTATTTAATGTTAATTTAAAAAATGACACAAACATGAAATGTTTTACTAAAAATTTTTTTACATGGAGTTATACAAGTAATATTTTTGACTATAAATTGTCATTGGAAAGATAAAAAGATTTCCCACATCATAGTATTTTTTTTATAATTTTTAGACATTAAATAAATTAAATTATTTATGACATCATTATGATGCAGCGATGACCTCATTATTTAACGATTTTAATAAAATGAAAAGATAATGTACAATCCAAGGGTTTAACTTGTACAAAGACTATTGGATGGGTATATTTAGAACCCTTATCACCTTATACACGAATTATATAAGTGTGGGACCTTTATAATCTGAAAATCATTGTATAATAATGTAAACTTTCCTTACTTTCCAAGAGTGCCCCTCCTCTCCACTTATAAAAGGCCCCCACCTATACCACCTCATTCACACTTTAAAGACATTTGGCTCGGCCAACCTCTGCCCAAATACCCTCCCAACTTCCCTCCCTTACTCCTAGAAGCCTCACTTTGGGCATAATTCTTCCCAAGGAAGCCTTTGGCTCAAATCAAAAAGAGTTACCCGATTTTTAGGTAATGTCTTCTCTAATGTTGTTTTGTTTTATTTAGCTTCTCCAACCCCATAAACTCTTTTTATTCATTTCTTTTGTAACAAAAAAAGTATCCTAAATATACTATGATGTTGTTATAAGAAGGATTCGAGCTAAACTTACACACACCTACATCTAATGGTTAAAGAACATACGGTTTCTGTGGATGGCGAATTTCTGCCTCACAAAACGATGATTGTTCAACACTCATATAACACCTTCAAAGGTGGCCATTAAGATGTCACTATATTTATATATGATATATAATATGTTTATGTTTTACTTATGCTTCTGTATTTCTCATTTATGGCATACTTTATGATTTCCATTATGGGTAAACGCGATAATTTCATTTTAGGAAGTGCGGACTACCGCCCCCTCAAAGTGATGTGAATCGTTAATGCCATATGTGGGATGTATAAAGGATGGAGTAAATGATATTATATATGATATTATACTGGAACTATATTTTACCTTTATATAATTATGATTTCATTCCATTAAATACGAAATAGAAATGAAAGTAGCGTTCATGCGTACGTACGGCTTATCGTCTCCATGAACGGTGCATTTCATTTCTTACCTCTAAATGTTACGTAATATTATAAATGAATGTATATAATGTATATATATGATATATATGATATCTAAATAATGAATATAATTATGGATATAATGGATATTTCACCACATGAACAACTTGTAATTATAAGAAGTTTATTTTTGACTCAAGTACCTAAGATCGACAAAATGACCGTTATAAACTTAAATAATTACATAATGTTCATAACATGGTAATAAGGGATATAAAAGGAATAATGAACATGAAAATGGTTCTTAAGTAAATATGAATTAACTCTAGTTTATTATCCATGAGGTTAAAGAATGGTCGAGTCAGGACAGGACACAAGGTAAGGGAACTTCTTAACCCAATTTCTATTCTTTGGGTTAATCTCCTACTTTCAAATTATGGCATGATATTATTATGTCCTATCTTGTATTTTTACATTATTTATGTGTAATTATAGTGAATACACATTATAGATGTACTTTATTTAAAAAAAATGATCTTTTTAAGGACTTCGTCTCAATCCCCTTTCATTGAGGCATATTTGGTTTTATACACAACTTTCTTTTATACGGTGTATAAACCCCTTTGACTTTTACGTTTATTCAAAAGGAATATTTTTATACGAAGAATTTACTAAACGAAAAAAGGGAATGTTTTTTTCGTACATATGCGGTGACAACGACTTCTCCGCCGCCGTGACCATTATTTGAGTTTCGGCTTCCTCTACAAGATATACATTTTTTTTAATGAAAAATAAATACAAAGTTTTAACTTTCTTTTATTTTGGTATTGAAAATGGTTTTGAAAGCGTTTTTATTATATCAATGTGTTGTATTGATATCTTGTGATTGAAATGTGGAAATGTTATGTTTCCTTTATGCATGTTTTATGTGATACGATTATGTTATGGTTTATGATATGTTTAAACCTATTCATATGAGGAATGTATTGGACTTAATAAGTGACGGGTGGAGCCCGCTATAGCTCCTCGATGCATCGGTAGGTCTCATGAGACAACTAGACGTGGAATTGGCCGAGGCCCTTTCCCAATTTGATTTATGGTTTTGGCCGAGGCCTTAATCATTTTAGACGTCTTGGCCGAGGCCTTGACAAAATGTTTCAGAATGTCTGGAATTATACATTCCCTCATTATGAAAGTGGTTATTGATATTGCATGTGATTATTCGACTAGTAGAATATCCATGTGAAGAAGTGAATGGCATTATCTCATTTTACTTTTGCCATATTATGTTGATGTTCAAGTTTAAAAGGCTTTTGTTTTAGTTATACATTGCCTTAAATTTTTATGTTTATTTATGAAAGCTTCCGCAATATTGTTATCCTTACTGAGCATCTGAGCTCACCCCTTTCAATGTTTTAATATTTTTCCAGGAAGTGAAGAAGTATTTTATGAATGACCTGCAGGGATAGTCAGAAAGGGATATGAGTGTGGACTATGAAGACCATGTTATTGTAGTTTGTTTACTTTTTGATGTAATGAAAGACTTATGAATGTATCTAGTGTTTCCAAGGCTACTAAACTAATCAGTCTTTCGAGACTTGATCTTTTGTGATCATGCCAATGTTACGAAGTAATGCACCGACTCTGGGTAGCTGGGGTCGGGGCGTTACACTTTTTGTTGAGAAACTTATGAGATTTATCCTTTCCAGGACCTGGTTCATCTTCTTTAACCTGAGTAGGACCAACACTCTCTTCCTATCCCAACACTTGGATATCCCAAATAACTGCTTCCACTAAAATATGATCGATTGAAGAGGGATAAATCTCTCCAACCTCTTCCCACAGTTCCAGAGGAACTCTCTAAGGATGCATCTTACTACAACAAAAAATAAACACAAGGGAGACTATCAACACAACCATTCTAAAAAAAATTCATCAAAAAAATAAATAAATATCAAACACTTCAACAAATCAAAACATAACCAAATCCATCATAATAACAAGACCAACCAAAACAAGCTCAAAAAAATGTTCAAACCAATTCATCCCCACCCAGTGTCCATATACAGTCTACAACATATATATCTCACTTGAAGAATTCAAAACAAATTCCAACATCATATGGTGACTCGAGTCCTATCATGAGGTGTGTCATCTAGACACCCCACTTGCACCCAGAACCTCCATCCCTGACAATCCTAGCTCTGGTATATCCGAACTCTTCCCAAATAACTTTACCCCAAAAGAGTGTGACCTTATATAATACTATGTTTTCATGAACTGATCTGGAGATCCAACCCAACACCTGACTCGAATCTTGGCATATCCCTAAAGGCATTATTGATCTCTCATGGGATAGAAACTAGTGCCTAAGTATGAGAAATATTATTTGGGAATGATTCACCCATTTATATAAAAACAAACAACCAATAAGAAGAAACATCACAAGACTAATAATCCTAACCAAATGAGGCTAAATAATTTTCAAATTCCATGTTTTATAACTTTAACCAAAACCAAAAGTACTACAACATAATGAAAAAACCATCCCAAAACCTCCATCGAACAAGAGGGAATCACCCTTAAGCCACCACTGCCAACACCTGTAAGAAGTGGAACACTAGAAACCAGATCCACTATCACCACCCTGAATTGTCTTGCCTTTACCTGGGTCATACATAAAAAAGTCTACATACACCCAAAAGTGTATGTAGGGTGTGAGCCAAATCCTAGTAAGATGCGACCCAAAAGAAATATTCCATGGTATAATATTAGAAGAAAAATAAACATGCACATTTATATACGAAAATTCAACACATTTTCAAGAAAACATTTTAAGGAAAACTTTCTTAAGAAATAATATCCAAGGAAAACCCTTTTTATAAATAATATTTCTCGAAATAAATAATGTACACAAGGTCTACCATATATCGACGTCTCGCACCACATATCATAAGCATCATGTCATAAGAGAGAACCGTGGGAAAATCTATAGAGGTAACTAGTGAAAGTGGGACCCTATGAACCTCATACATCAGTGATCAGAATCCTCTAACTCAACTACTAACTATGTTCCCATGCATCAGACACTAGAGGGGAATTCATCCCAAGGTCCAGCGGTCTCCAAATCATATTCTAATACCAAAAGAATTACCAATAATGAGCCACTAGAGGGGATCTTATCCCAAGGTATAGTGGTCTCCAATCATATTACATGTTTAGTTAGTGTTGTAACCTCAATCATGCTAGATGAATCTGAGCCTTATCCACTTCGGAATTAACTAGCGTTCTTGTTCTAGTTCTCCCACCTAGATATTTGGGATTCCCTTTATGCTCAAGTTTCATTTTACACATCACAAAAATCATAATTTTCACATACATATTCCAGGCATCACAATCACATAAGAAAATCACCCTTTCATGTTTCCACATTGATCCAATGATCAAATCCCACATGGAAACCACCATTTTCCATCAACAAAACCACTTTCCATTTCACACGCACAACAATACCATTTTGAAATACATTGTGCACCACTTTCATAATTTATAAAACCCATTTTAAAACACAAAAAAGAAGATAATATATAGATTCCAACCATTTTCTAGGGAAAACCCTTCTCAAATTCATATTCACGTCAAAACCAATTTACATCATGCTTCATATCACTTAAAAAATTCAAAGACACATTTAAGGTGCACAAAAAAGGAATCCAACATGTAACAAAACCCCATTTCTCTTGAAAAATCTAGTTTTAACACTTTATCATTTAAAATCTCTTTGAAAACACTTTTCAAACTTTTCATACAAGGCATTAAACACTTTTAAGAATCACCACAACAAATAACACATGAAACATAACCCTTTTCCTTTAGAAAACCCATTTTAATCACATGTGCATCTCAAATCCTTTCCAATACATGTTTCTCACCACATAAATAATTCATAGAACACATTTAAACAATAACAAAAGAACATCAAAATCATCTAATAATGTAAAATCATGAAACCACCTACCTCACACTTAGAAACTTTTAGAAAACAGTGGAAAACCACATCTACACCACCAAAAGACCCTATAAAGGCAAGATCAAACAATAATCATTATTATTTCACCTTACCACATAATATTGACCCCTAATTAGTTTAAAAAACCATTGTAAAAAAGGAAAAACAAAGAAATAGGGAATAAAAACCCTAGAAAGAGGAAGACAACGTGAGAAATGAGACTTAATTGAAGATTCCTCGAAGTTCTGAGGCCAAAACCACCCAAGGATTGGTGTTCAAGAGGTCCAAGAATTCTTGGAGGGAGATCCCATGGTTATAAATCTACAATGGGGAAGATGGGAGGTTATTTAGGATAAAAATAAAATAGGGGAAATGGGTAAATTTCCACTTTTTAATGACCTAGACAAGTCACATGGTTAGCCTTTAAGATTTTCCAAACCGTGCGGAAACTGTGTGTCCCTCACTATCCAAGAGGAAAACACCACACAATTTGCCCACACAGTTTGAAAAACTATGCGCCAACCATGTGGTTGCCACTATCCAAGAGGGATAGGATGTATGGTTAACCCACACGATTTGATAAACCGTGTGTCAATAGTGCCGTTGCCATTGTCAAAAACTAACATCTGCTGCATGGTTTCCTAGGAAAGGGTGCATAGTTGCCCCTAACCATGTTCCAACCATGCACCACCTACCTCCAAGGTCAAAATATCCATTTTTCTCAAAAAAAATCAAGGGGAACTCGAGGAAAAAAAAAACAATACCGAAAGTAAATAAAATAATACATTAAAATGAAAATATGGATGTGACAACATGTGTGTGTTTCTAAATAAGATTGCATTAATTACCTAAATGTGTGTAAAACTAATGTGTGAATATATATATATACACAACAAATGTTTGATACATGTTAAATTTAATAGTGACATTATATAATATGAAATGTATATTCATGAAATAAATAATAATAAGAATGAATAAATTTAAAAAATGAATAAGTGTTATTAATTATATTGATTATTAAAAAAAACTAAAAAGGAATATTTATAAAAACACATGTAAAAATTAAAATGAATACATATTAATTATATAAATTACAACCATATTAAAAAAATTAAATGTTAATGAATAATCATGTATAAATAAATATTTAAAATGGATAAAATTACAAACATATTCAAGAATGAAAAATTGAAAATGAATAAATTACAAAAAAATTAAAAAGAATATTAATGAAATTTTTATTAATAAAAATGAATAAATTTAATATATACATATAATAATAAAAAATATATTGATTATTTGATTAAAAATTAAAAAATTACAAAAAATATTAATAAATATTTCATTAATAAAATTTTTAATATTTTTTCGTACTATATTAATTTTTTATATTGCTGTTGTGTATTAATTTTTTTAAGAGTGAATAAATTTAATATATATATGTAATAATAAATAGTATATGAATTATTTAATTATATGTATTTAAGTGTAAATTTTTTTTAAGATTTAATTATTTTTTAGGTAAAAAATAGTTTTAAATTAATTAAATTTTATTAATAAATAATTCATTAATAATTTTACTTAATATTTTTTTATTATATTAATTACTTAATTAAATGTTTAAAAATTAAAAAAATATTAATAAATATTCCATTAATAACTTTTTTAATATTTTTTTAGTATATAAATTTTTAATATCTTTATGTTATATTAATTTTTTTATAAGTGAATAAATTTAATGTATATATATAGCAATAAATAGTTAATTCTTTTATTTGTAAAAAGATAGGCCAATGGGTTATCCCTCAACCCAATGGGCACCCCACCATATAATAGACCCATATTGGACTCACCGGCCAAGCAACCAGGTAGGGAGATCCCAACACACAATTAGAGGGACAACTAGTGCATGAGAGAAAATGCTGGTGTGTGGTGGTCGGGCTCACACGATGATGTGAGGAGAGATTCATCGGCACTGGTGGCGTTAGGCATCCTCCGACACCTGTCCGACTTGATTGCAGCTATGGTGTCAGTGGTTTGCTTATAAAGAATAACAGAGTGATTATGTGAAATCAATATGGGACAAAAGAATATTCATGTACTTTTTATACCCTTTATTAGTGCTTAAATAAAAGGGATGATAAAGGTAACCATTTATCAGTGCTTTTATTTAAGTGCTAATAAATGTGGCCTTTATCAGAGCTTTTATTTTGCACTGATAAAAACCACACTTTATCAATGCTTTAATTTATCCTTGATAAAGGCCTATATAATTAATTTTTATAATATAATTAATATAATTAAGAAATTTAAATTTATATAATTTTAAAAATTTATTTATAAATATGTATTATAGTTATTTTTGGGATTATGATTCGAAAACTATAGTACAAACCTTAAGGATAATATTTAACTTAGGAAAACATCCCTAATATTTTGGTAAATTATAGAGTAAGTGGTTTCTAAGAAAATATATCCCTTTATAAATACTACAAGTGGATGTGTCACTCTCACTGATGCACTTAGGGGCAACAACCCCGAAAATAGTACGTTGAGCTAGACTTGATCGAGAACTAGTGCACAACAACGAGCCTTACTGTACACCTTGTTTGACATTTAAAGGGGATATTCTATGGAAAAGTCCAAAGATCATTATGAATCATTACCAAGGGAATAAAAATTACCATAAGATTTTATGTTAGGAAATAGATCATGGATAACTTAGATTGAAGCCTAAAAACTCATAAGTTATGAAATATTTCTCATTTATGGGTTATTCCTTTAATTTTATTAGTTTCTCATTTATGTGTTCAATAGTTTAAAAGTAATAATCCCAAATTTTCCATTTATTTTAGTCAATGTATAGAAATAAGAGGTAATTAAACACGTTATAATTTAGTTACAAATAATTATTTTCATGTTTTAACTTTTTCATTTCAATAAATCAAAGATCAATTATCATATGGAGGGAAATAAATCTTTTACCACATTTTTGTTCCTTTCATATGATTTAATCTTAAATATTATTGAAAAATCTAGTTTTAATGATTTTGAAAGTTTTTCAAATATTCAACTCACCTACAAGAAAATATTTGATATTTCCAACACCTTTTTATTTCTCTGGAATTCCAATGGACAAGGGTGTATTAACAAGATGATTTAAAAAGCTCAATTCTATCATCTCTTTTGAAAACTAAAACACCACAAAGGGATTTACCATTTCTATATTGGACTTGTGGAATTCATACTAAACGATGATTTAAATATCAGCAATTTTAAGGATAATCGTGATCTTTTTAATTAAAGGTATCAATCAATAAGAGAAAATTGCACGTATGCAATTTATTTAAGGGGGATAATGTAACGCCTTGAAAATGACATTATTTTATTAATATAAATATTATTTTATAATTAATTTTATTATTATTATCACATATAAATAATTTTATAATTCATAATAACTTTTCACATCATGGAAAACTACAATTAGGAACAGTAAAGGGAATATTTAATGATATAATCAAAATTGTATTATTTTTAAAGACTATAAACGGATTATATTAAAATTTCATTTTGTTAAAAATTTATAAGTTTTAGATAAAAATTACTTCCATGAAGTAATATTATAAAAAAAAATTTACATGATAATATATTTTATTGAAGTCCTGGGTAATTTTTATAATGGTCAGAATGTTTATTTTTCTATAAAATATCTAAATTTAAATAAATAAGGATAATTATTTAAAAGTTTAAATTCACATAGTTAGAGAATTATTTTTATAAAATAAATTTCATTTTTTTCTCAACATGTCAAAATTATCGTACTTTAATTCTTTGGGAATTTTCTAAAAATTTGATTTTTGGGTTAAAAGGTAAAAATAATATTTTTACGTAATAAAATAACTCTTATGATATAATTATGATATGATAAATATTTTAAAAAAATTAATCCTCATTATTAATAAAAATTTATTTAAGTAACAATATAGTACATAATGTGTTACATTTATAAACACATGCTTAACATTTTTAACAACCATGATTTTATCATTTAAATTAGAACTATTTTTATGAGTTATATGCATATCATGGTAGAATTGTTTTTTATAACTTTTATAAATTTAATAAATTAAAATTTATTTAATATTTTTAATTATAATTTCCAAATTAGTTAATAAGGTTAATTTCATTTTTATTTATAAAAAAATTATTGTGAAAAAAAAGAGTTACCGTAGTTGAAGTTAAATAATGCAACGAGTTAATATTAAAAGGTAAAATATTAGAATACCTAAAAAATACAATATTAAATAGGTGTTTTTATGTTTTATTAAACATAAAACATCCCTAAAGACATTAATCATAAACCAATTTTTTTGAAATTAATTCCACCCAAAATTGGTTTGCTTAAAATACAGAATAATCATTATTTAATCACTTAAAACCACCCATCCTCAAGTATAAATGACCCTTATTCACTCATAAATTTCAACAAAAATTCCGTTAATCAGGAATCCTATCCCAATTCCTCTCCCAAGAGTCTCTCCAAGGTGGTTCCATGGTTCAAAGGAGTCCCTATATATCTTTAAGAAACATCCTCCCAATGTGTATGGAATCCCCTCCTCTATTCAAGGACCTTATTTGTATTTATCATTTTTAATCTCAATTGGTTATGTTTTTATGACTTTATAAATTTTCCTTTACTATCCATTTTATTTTCTTATAATGATATATCATTTATCCTATATTATAATAACCTTTAACTAAGACTTTATTATGTCAGAATTTAGTAAGTGATCCTCTCCTTCTCTTCTTTATCCAAGCACTTTATTTATGTAATTCATTTTTTATTCCAATTACAATTGATGGGATATGATTTTATACATCCCTATCACATACCTTATGATTTCAAAGTGATTAGATACCAATTTCAAAATAATTAAACGCTCCCATGATTCATTATATTCCCCTGTTATGTTGCTAAAATTATCCTGTTATTTTCCATGATAAACTTTTATTCAAGCACCATTTTTTTATGCCTTTTAATTCCAAATTTTTCTTGTTGAATTAAGTTATTACATATCCATGTTACTTACCTTATGATTTATTAGTGATGATATACCTCTTTAACTCTCATTAATCCCTCCTTGATTCATTATATACCGTTGTTATGCCACAAAAAATATCCTATAATTTTTCCATGTCAAACATTTTTTTTCTGAATACCATCACCATTTACACTCAAGGGTATTCAACTAGACATACCCAACCTTATTTTATTAGAGTATTCCATGTATTTAACTCACACTCTTTGATAGTGGGGTTAAAATTGATGAAATGAATTCTTATGTTATATGATCCATGTGGTACACTTATGCATGTACATGATATGATTATGAATGGGTGCACCCAGATAGCACTCTAATGAATTATGTAACATTTTTGTCTCATGAGATGCATGTATAGTGCATGGGAGATTATACTAAGGACATTATGTTATGAATTCATGGTGGTTAAACTTTACTTATGCTTATTATGTCATGTTTAATGTTGTTGTCACATTCTCATGTTACCTTTATGATATCATATTATAAAATGTCTCTT
The DNA here is from genome assembly GCA_963277665.1 of Viscum album. Classification (NCBI taxonomy): domain Eukaryota; kingdom Viridiplantae; phylum Streptophyta; class Magnoliopsida; order Santalales; family Viscaceae; genus Viscum; species Viscum album. Next base: position 1,100,624,762 of record OY728134.1, on the reverse strand, counting down.
TATTCATGGATATGATTATAAAATATTATGTTACATTTTTATTCCTCTTGACTCACATGTATTGATTTACATTATGCTTTTTTATTCCCTTATTGAGCTGTATATATCACCCCTTTCTTATCAATCTCCCCAAGTTATTTCGTGAAGTTTTAAATGAGCAGTGGAATATTAGAACCATGCTATGAAAGTTTTCAATAATATTGGTTTATCCATGTAAAAAGTTAATACTCTATGTACCTAATTCCCAAATACACTATTTTTATCAATCTTTTGGGTATACTAAGTGTTATTTTATATAAATAATTAAAAATCAATGTGTAATAAAGACAAGGTTTGTCATAATCTAGCTCTTGATCTCTAAGACCTAACCACCGTACGCGGTCAATACACCCAAGTATCCCTAAGTTCCACCAAATCAATTATCAATCTGTCAATATTCTGCATAATAATTGAGATGTGTGGGAAAAATACACCCATGGGTGAGTATATAAATACCTAGTAAGACTCCCCAAAAAACCAAAGAGGGAGAAATAAAAAGATATGATAGAAGTTAAGCTCATCCCAACAAAGTTATGTCAATCAAAAATTAATAAAACAACCACAAACACCTAGTATGATCAATAAAAAGTCCAAATGAGAGATAAAGGGGATATCTATCTCCATATCCTAGCTAATAATGATGAGTCTACTCACAAATATAAATTTTCATCTATTATTCCCAACATCATTCAAAACTGCATAAGAAACTTCATGAAGGGGACTGAACCTCGTCACTATGCTCCACAGATGAGGGAGACACAACTCTAAACCATGCATCTCATGAAACCTTACCAGAATATTTGTGGAGGGGACCTCTTCTCACTACTACGTTCCATAAATGAGAGATCCATAATTCTCATGGGAGACCCGCATGTTTCCAGATCTCGAAGATGGGGGAGTACGACTCTATAAATAGAGCAACCACAATCAATGTAGGGGATTACTATATCTATTTGTGTAAGGAGTTTGGGGGAATCACACCCTGGTACGACAGGGGAGTGCCAACCCCGACATCACTCTGATGATCTTTCCCAAATCACTATCATCATCAAGAATATCCTAAGAATAAAAACACTTGGAACACCTCACATCATATATTAAATACAATAATGAATGAAACCATTGCATTCTATATAGGAAAATACTCGGGATAGGCTACTAATGGGCCAAAATCTAAGTCCAAACAAAGGAAATTTGAGAGGAAACAGTTTTAGGAGAGAATATATATCGTGTATGGGGTCACACAGTGTGTGTACCGACATAATTACTTGGTTATGTTATCCTATGGACACATCTTGGAATCCATTTCATTGTACATGGCTTGTATAGGTGGTACATTGCATGTATCATCCACTTGAGGCCTACCCATGTATAGCTGGTCATGCCCGTATACTTTTAATTGTGACCGTGTACCTGGTCATGTACTTGGTTGTGCCCAGGTACCGATCCATGCTTGTATACTTCTGAAGTACATTTATGTCTGTATACATGGGGTCTTGGGTGCGTTCTAGATAGCATATGGCTTGGCCAACTAAGGAGGGTCACAGGGTGTGTGATCCATAACTCCACCTGAAACCCTAGCATTATAACCAGTGGTGCTACACACCATGTGTTCTGAGATACATGGAATGTATTAAGGAATTTTCTAGTTCCCAAATTCCCTACACGTGTTTTACAAATTTGACCATATTTTTATAGATCATGCCATTTTACTGGATGAGATTGAAGGAAAACACCTCCGACCGTTATTTCCAAGCCTTCAGTGGTGAAAAAATGGAATCTGATCATCCTCTCAAAGCCCTTAGTGCATACCATGTGTGTTTAATCACCCACTACCACTCTAGATCCTACATATATGAAGAATAACCTAAAATATATACCAAAACATCCACAAACGCAAATTTATTCATTGTTCACCCAACCACTGTAAATCTGGGGGTTTGATCGCACTCAAACCTGCCTCAACAATGTTGAATCACGACCCCGTGGTCCAATGATGGAGAATATGTATAATTAGTGGCGAAAATAACAATAAGAAATTTGTGGCCATTATTGTACAAGTGATCTTAGCCAACGATCATGAAAATAGGATATCCAAGGTGATATCATGGAACAACAAGAATAAATTGATTTAAATAATTTAATTTATATATCTGGCTCATTTGAAAAACGTGAAATATCCAATCAAATAATGAAGATAAAATCAATGTTTTAAATATTTAATAAAGAGGGAGGAAACCATACTTGATGACTCATACCTATATTTGGATCTATAATTCGTTCACCAGTGATGAAGAAGACCCATTGCATTCACTACCACTTAATCTACCATGATACGATCTCCCATTATTTTTTGATCTCAATCTATTAATGAAGAATGCTTAGAGCTCCTATCAATTTTCCTAACCCTAGATAATTTTTATAATTGGGTACTTATAGAGGTTTCTATAGGTTAGGATATTTAATAAAATAAATAAATAATTTAATTATTTATTTTACTAAACTCACTCACCATGGGCTGCTTGAATCATACATCTGATGCTGGCCAACCTTAGGTCATGCCTAGGGTAAACCCTGCATTCCAAAATCAACAGTGGTCTCAAATCTACAATCTAATTATATTTTTATGAGTTATTCCACAATTTCATTAAAATTACGCATGTGTGATATTAATATCTTTAATATTTATATAATATCAGTTTCAGGCTCACCAGGCCTTAGAATCTCATTCCGTTTTAGCGCCTAACACAAAAAATATTCCTTAATATATTCCAAATTATTATAAGGAAACAATAGAGTCACTAAATCATCCTATTACATCCTATTAATTATATAGATAATAAAATAATCCATCCACCACAAATCGATTCTTACGAAGATTAATGACAAACAATGCAAGTGATAAAGTTTTCCATGATAGCACTTGGGAATTTCTACAGGAATGTTCAGAGGTTCATATAGCATGTGTGGATCACTGATAAAGGTATTATACCACTGAATCATCTCACCACAATTATGGTACACCAAGAATTGGTCAACCATTTCATCAGTAAGGAGAGCGTTCCAACTTGTGGTAATTAATAATAAATATAAATTAATTATAAATTATATGTGATGATCCTATCTGTTGGTTATCGAATTATTTTTCAAACATCATCAAATTTAATTCATTGGTTATGAAATTAATCAGCATGTAAAATACAGATTATTCAATGAATTTATAAAAAATTCAAGTTGGCCACGGTCCATTAGATGGTTCTTCTATGTCTAGAATCTATAAAAAGGTGGAGCACGAGTTGAAGATTCCAACCAAGGATTGGTTTTTGAGTTTTGTGTTTTATGATATTTCATGGAGTTTAGGTTTGTGGTATAGAACATTTGAGTTGTACTATACTAGTTTACAGGTTGATATTAGGGGTTCTTCCATTTTTGGAACACTTGAACCATAGTCCCCTAACTGTGTCCTATTTTTGGTATGATGATTTATCAAGATTTCAGATAAGATTGTAGGATTGTGGAATTTTTAACATTATAGTAGTGTAGATCTTGGTGTTGTCTATTTTTTTGGTTCTACAATTTTGTGAATGTTGTACTGTAGTGCTTGTGTTATACTATGGTTTGGCTCAAGGTATTTCTTCATGATTTAAAGATATAGAACATTTCATTATGGTGATATACCTTACAACAAAACCCTCACTCGGTAATTTCAGGTTAATGGGATGAATGGATTTAAGATATGAGATATATGAGAGATATATATCATGATTTCTGAAGATTCACCCAAATTAAACCCATTGTGGTGTGGTCATCTCCCTTCCACCATGGTCTTATATTTTGGGAAGCCAATATTAATCCCTATTATTTACCTCATTTCTCCCAAACCCTAGGTGATCATAGAAACCCCTTTAGAGACATTTTATATCCCTTTAATTAGAACCGAACCTCATATTCTAGAGATTTGTTGTTTTTATCTTATGAGAGTTCTTCCCACTCATTCATGGTTTTATACACATTCTTTCCTTGGTAATATTTTAATGTAGTGTTGGTTTGATTTTGGGGATATTGGGGTTATGATTTTGATTATGGATTGTTTTGATTTAGGTGGTTGAATATTCCATTATATGATCTTGGTCTTTCGACCCTTCCTTACTTTCCTTCTCTTGGTGTAATGAATTATGAAGCATTGATTGAGGTATGGGATTTGAGAACTCTCATTTTTTGTTGGTAAATTATAGAAGTAAAATTTTCTTTCTTTATTTCAGTGGATATTAAGAATTTATTTAATGAAGAAAACAAGTTTAACTAAAAGGGGGGAATTGATGGGAAGGGGTGTTTTACATGTGTTCACTTGATTTCATGATATTAATCTTGTTATTGATACTTAATTATTATTGTTTCGATTTTTTTTTATTTTTTTGAGAATTGTGTATTTTTTTATGAACCTACCACTAGAATCACATTTCATGAAAGGTTATGTAATTATAGACAATAATAAACTGGTTGTGTTAAACCTGGAAATTGAAGTAAATGTTTTTTTGAAAGACGGATTGAATTCTTATGAAATAAGGATTTAAATGAGAATAGTGAAAGTGGTTGTTGATGGAATTGGTTGATACACAATTTTATATGCTTTTTTTCACTATTGTGGTTATGTGTAAATGGTTGGTTACTTTTTGTTGTTGGTTTTAGATGGGATGTGTTGAGCATCATGGCTGTAGCTTCCTTACCATGATTGGAAAGTAGAGAGGTGGTGGTTAGTGTGGAATGATGACATGGTTATTGATGTGGAAATGTTAGTAGGGAAAGTTAGGTAGGAATGAGATGACATTATGATGGTCGTAGTGATTTTTGGAATGTGTTATGATGTGGGGATGTGTTCTAGATTCGTGGTGGTGTGGAATATATGATTGGTAATGATGAATATGGTTAATTAATATGGGCTATAATTAGACAAGTGAAGTGTTTTTAATGAAATGTAAATGCATAAAATTAATGGGTAATGATTTTATTAAATTTATATAAAGGCTATAAATGGTTATCATTAAATATAGAATTAAATGGAATAATTAATTTAATATGTCTGATAATAGTAAATCTTTAATTAGTTAGTATCATGAATAAAATGTTAAAATATGAATGTTGTTTATGGTTTTGTGTGTGTAAGGAAGTGGGTTGATATATGAGGTAGAGGTGGAAGTAGTTTTTCATGAAAGGTTGTGAAAGTATGATGAAAATTGTGGGCCATGAGGAGGTTGTTTTGATATGAAAATTATAGGTTGGTATTGTGTGTGGATTTATTATACTTGTATTTTCCTCATGATTTCTATATGCAGCCCACCTAAGTTGAATATCCTTACCAATGCCCAAATGTTTTGTGTTCTAGGTGTTTTCCCCAAACATCCAGGTTAGAATAGGAATGGATGGATAACTACTCCCTCTTCCCAAATTTCTCTTCTAGGAATACTGAATTATAGTATTGGTTCATGGTGGGGGGTCATGCATGGGGGGATGAGGGCATGAGGTTGATGCCCTCCATGTTCATGATATCCAACTATGATGGATATAGTGTTTTATATGAAGTTGTGGCTTTGAATCGATGCCAACATGAGATGTTGTACCCTGTATAAGGTTGGGATAGGTAGGTTTGTGGTTCAAACCACACTTATTGTGACATGAGTAGTCACACTAATGCCCACATGAGATGTTGGACCCCATAAGAGGTTGGGATAGGTAGGGTTGTGGTCCAACCCACATCAGTTTTGACTCGATATATATACTTTTTATGTGATTAGTGAATATGAAAGGGATAGAAACACATGCCATTTGTCATTGGGGAATGAGAATGAAAAAAAATTGGGAAGTGGTTATAGGGAACCCTCTTTATATATTCATAGATATTATTTTATTATACTTGGATGTGATATTGGTATGTAGTCTGGCGAGGCGGGGGGGGGGTAACTGACCTCATATGTGTTTTTTGGTTATATTATTTATTCATTAAAGCCTCAATATTATTTATCCACATTTTCACACGTGGTATTAAGGGGGATACTACAAAGTATACATGTTTTGATCACACCTATAAATATAAATCTATTTTATAGTATTCTAGGAGGGATTTGGTGACACTGTTAGGAAGTACTATCTTATTGATTGAGATTACTATTAAATTCACTACCTTAGAGATATTTTTTGTATTTTACCTTGGAGATTTGTGTTGTATGAAATATCATGAATTTTTTTTATTATAGGATTTTGGATTAAATTTATATTTTAGTGTTGATCGGTGTATTTTGTATTATGTTCTCTTGATATTTGGGGGTAATACCTCCCACTTGGATATTTTAAACCCTCAGTTGTAGTCTCAAACCCATGTCCTGCTAGAGGCTGGCCTTGGGGGTCACTCTCATATTCATTGTAATCTTATGAGGGATTCATAGTGGGGGAGGCTAACAAAAATGTATTATCAAAGCTTTGGTTAGAGTTAGTATGGATACTAGAGTTAGGAACTAGTGAGGATCTCATGAGAATAGTAGATAAATAATGTTATTTGAACTTAGTATATGATGTATAAAATGAGACTATTTAGGACTGAAGAAATTAAATCCCCTTGTGATCTAATATAAGGACCTTAATATTACTGAAAATCCTATGAGAGGTAATTTTTTTTATGAGGTAGATACTTCATAAAGGAACATGCATAGTGTTTTCCCCTTGTGTCTGAATTGGGGTGATTTGGGGGATGTTAAATGAATTAAAATAAATGAATAAGATTAAAAAATTCTATACTACTAGGATTTAGAGTTTTTTTTATTAATTTTAGAGATACTTTCCAATAACTACATATGTGTGGTTGAGTTTGGCAAGGTTCAGTTGGAAAATATGGTTGACTACAGAAGGATTGATCCAGATGAGGAGGATGGGGTTTGGAGGAAGGAATTTTGTGAGTTACAGCATTGGGGATTATATTGGTATGAAGGGAGAATCTCTGATTCGAGACAGAGCACCAGATAGAGGAGATAAATATTTCCTTTATCTTGATCCAAGATAGGGTGGTGTATTGGGTTATATTGGTAATTATTTAGATACAAGGAGTAGTGTGGTAGTTATGGATCTTGTATCTCATGGAGAGGAAGGAAGAAGATGTTTCAGGGAATGATTTTTAGTGGAAGTTTTGTGCAGAGTTCCTATCTTAGATGGTGAGGGAAGTGAATCGGAAAGAGAAACTGTCCCTTTTGTAGGGATCTTGATCTTTTAGGATCTCATGATTCGATTTAAGTACCTTATTTTCCTTACATTCAATATTTTACAAGATGAGGAGTCTAGAGTGTGAAGTCTAAAAGAGGAATAATAATCAGTTATTCATTATGAAGTCACCTCATTTATGATACCTATGTGTTTGGAGGTAAATAAGAAGGTTGAGATGATTTAGAGGATTCAAACATAGCTAGGATCATCTCAAGAGGGTATCCATCAGAGCTCCTTGATGAGAAAAGTTATTAGTGGATGATCTCAGGTGTTAGGGCAGCTGAGTTTTTAACCAGTGGGGAGTTAACCTCGATAGTTTTCTCCCCATTTCTATGCATCCAGTAGTTCTCATGAATCTACTAAAAGTTTTATTCCATTATAATTTATATTTAGAGGTTGTGGACATCAGCGATGTCAGTTCCAAATCATCCTTGGGACCATCATAGTATAAGTGGTAAGATTCATTTCAAGCCCCAATAGTGGGTTCGTCCAAGGTCATATCATCATCAGGGAAAACGTCCTCATATTCTATTGAGAGGAGATGGATCAAGTATATGCCCACCTCACTTTTTTCTCTATCCTTAGGTACATCAGGTTGATCATGGATATGGAAGTGGTCATCAACAACATATTAGAGGTGTTGTTTGTGGATAGTTTCATGTTATTAAGATGAACACATTTAATGGTCCATAGATTGTTTAAGGTACCATTTTTTCATCATCTAACTTGAATTATTATTTATTTGATTAGAGAGCATCACACTCCTTTTTTGTGCTTGCCTTGGTCCATGCCTTATGACTTGGGGTGGAGATGCTTCCCATGCACCCATTATTGAATATTCTATTTGGAGGTTAGATGATCTTTCTTGATGTTTTTAGGGGTTTTCACTGATGACGGGGTAACATAAGTCGTCAAGGGATTTATTTCTACTTTATATATAGCCATATAATGGAATTATTAGAATCAACTGGTTTTATTTCATGTATACCTTCATTTATTTCTTATATAGGAGAGTTGAGTTCTCCAGTTAGGATGGATTGTGTGAATTATTCATTAGGGAATAATATTGTTAGATGGTTCATAGGTTTTCATAGCTTTTATTATCTCAACCAGAAGCATTTTCATTGGATTCAGTGGAGGTGTTAAAGGTGGAGTTTCCCAGAGTCATTGAGGAGTGCCTAAATGTCATCCCAAGGAGGTTGTGACTCTACCCACTCAACATTACAACATGTTCATAATGAAGTTTTATCTTGGTGACTCTATAATTTTTATGGATCCTTATCAAATAAAACCTTCTGAGCTATGGGAGTAGAGAATCCAGATAAATAATTTGATTCACAAGGGATTAATCTAACTCAGTGTGTCTTTTGATGCCAACAAACATATCGCATGCGACATTGAGGAGTCCATGGGTAATTTGAGGCAAGTGTGGTCCAAAACAGGGTAAAAATCCATTGAAGGGGATGGATTCATGAAGGATTCATCCTTAAAAAAACCAAAGTTTTACGAAGGGTGAAAAAGAACTGTGAAACATCATCTTATGTGAATATAGTAATTTTTCTCATAGATCATGTCTCCACCTCCGTGGAGCCTATAAATACCCCATGCCACCCCTAATTTAAGGGGTTAAATCCTTTTTTATTTCCAAACAAATATCTCAATCCTCAAAACTCCATACTTCATGGGGAAAAGAAGAAATAGATTATTAAAAGAAACCATATTCTATAAATGCCCACCCATGATTCCTTAATTATGTAAGCTCATAGTGAATATGAGGTTTGTAAAAGGTCACGCCCTCCATACTAGAGTCATATTCTTCAAAACCCATAGGGTTCCTAGAGTCCCCCATATTTTGTGAGTCCTTCCCCATAGGAACCAATAAATCATCCCCAAGTTAGGAAATCATGTCTCACAAAACCCAAACCTTCACAAAACCATTGGAATTTGTGAAACTCAAATCCTTCACAAAAACCAACTCATAAGGTCTAATATAATGCCTCATATCAGAAGAAATTACTACATGAATGTTGAGTACTTATGAGTCTTGTACCAACCTAATTCAGGTTTACACATTCCTCAATAATCTGCATGACAAGTATCTTAAACCCTCACATATATCCCTTTGACTCGAAGGATGTTCTAGGATGTATCTTCACCTATTTCTCCTAAACATAAGCACCCTAACCTCCAGAACCATTCACTTTACATAAAATTGGTAGTTTCTATGCCTTTTTCTGTCCAAAAGAACCTCCGCAGTGGACATGTAAGACCCAATGGTGGAATCATCAAGGGAAAAATATTTATTTTCCATTTAATAAGGGAAAGTTTTGTATCCTCGTCTCCTCATACCTTAATTAAGAATGGGTATTCTCATGTGTAAGTCCTAGAAATGTTCAATATGTAAGAATTTAAACTGTATAGAACCCACATCCTAGTTGTATGACATTCAACAATAGTATAATGCCCTCAATGTATGATGTTAAAGTATATCCTTACCCTATGTGATGAGTGAAATATGACTCGTATCAAAAGCATGAGATGTCCCCCAACACTCAGGAATCTCCCATGCATAATCCCCACCATCATTACTCTTTAGTGGAACTAGGGTAACTTCCATGCATAAGCCCCCACACCATCCCTTGTCATTACTCATTTCATGACACAAGCATCCTTACTGTAAGATGTTAAACTACATGGAATATTCCTACCACACAAACTTAAACCATTCAATAAAACTACATTGGTTTTGACCCCAATCTCCTAATAGGGTATGTAGGATTCCTTTCTAAGGTTCAATCCTGACATGTATGATACATTTACCTGATTCTTAATCCCGATATCTAGATATCCACTATCCTCCAAGGGGTGAAAACTATAGACCTTCTAGGAGAATTCCAAAACTATCATAATCCAATTCATAGTACCACATTGGAATTCAGTGTCACCATGTAATGCTAACTTATATTCAGGCCAGATTGTGATGAAAATATATGGGAAATGTCCCAAAAATACATTAAACCTATGACCAAACCATCCTCACAAGACTTTAAACATATGAAAAAACCATCCCCATAAGACTTTAAACCTACTACCAATATATCCCCACAAGACTATAAATATATGATCAACCTGTGTCTAAATGTCTTTAAACATGTGACCCCTATTGATGCATAAAAACCTATACCTCATATGTTGAGCATGATATTCTTTATGTGATGAGCATAGGAAGCATTTTTTGATGAAAATAAGTTTCTTCAAATGATGTGTTTAATATTCCTCACATAGCACATAATAAAATCGATTCGTTGAGTGTGAAAAGTGTAGGATGATCAAGGAAATGATCCTTGGCTGCCTTACACCCCTCACATAAGTTTACCCATAGAAAAAATGGGATTACTTGTATTCTACACCAAAGATTCCTCATAAATTAGATTTCATCAACTTCAGATGAGGAAGACCTTATAGATTCCTAACATGCTCAAGATACCCAATGTCCTCATTAGATCCAACCAAAAGGTAGATACTCTATTGTAACAAAAATATGTGTAGTTAACCTATTTACACTTCAATATGGTTTTGGTAATGAGATTCAATAACATATATTAGATCTACAAGAGATACCCAGACAAGGCGAAGAACTCTAAGTAGGAATCCATGGAAGGAAGAGTCGATATCCCATCACCCCTTTCCAATTAATGAGATGAAATCATGGACCACAGTGGTGGAGGATTCACACCTTTCAAAATAGGTAACAAGGGACAAAACACACCAGAGAGGCTATGACTAGTACAAGTATGTGGCCCACTCTATAGGAGTAAAAAGGTGATCCTGATGTGAAATTTGTTGAAAAGTTTCATAAAAATAATGGTGGACCTATTGTGAATCTCTTCTACTATAACTTGGGAAGATAATGAGAATTGGTAATCATTGGTTCTAATAATCATTGATGTGAATATCTTATCCATATTTAGAGAGGATGAAGTGAGTTGGACACATTAGGCATCAACTTCATTAGACATGTCTAAATATTGAAATCATATATCATATAGGACACAAGGTGAGGGAAGAACTCAATGAACCACCTCCAATAGGTATAGGAGTGGGGGGCCATTGGTTCACTAATCCCACACAATTATTCCTCTTATAAAACATCCACCCTCTCATGGATTATGGGTGACATCACCCCGTATCCCCCTTCAAGATCATCTAGCGGAGGGTCATCAATGTTTTTATTCATTGATATGAGCATTAAGAGGTCATCCCAACTAGGGATATTGCTTACTGGGATATGGAGGTTGTAAAACCACAATGATGTTGCCACTCCCAAGAGATGCACAAGGGGTAATATCCCCCATCCCCATGGTGAACCATTTTGGTATCCTCTCCCTAGAACACTCTGATGATTATCTCCCTTACACTAAGGAGGTGGGGGACACATTGGTCACTCCCACTGTGACTTCCACCTAGGGGCCACCTAAGAGGGACCCCACCACTAATCATCAACAAAAACACTGATTGTCCCAAAGATATGATGAGAAGTTTGATCATATCCCTTCTCATCTGGACATAGTCTAGAATACTCGACACCAGTATTGGAGGCATACCACTAACCACACCCGACGTGAGGCCTTTTCAACAAATCCAATGGACCCTACCACCATCAACACACCTTCTGGCCTTATAACCACCATATGGGGGGATTTTATCTATTGATTGGTATTAAGACCCCATCCACCTACTTGAAAAGACGGGTTGACTCTACCTACCATGGATACCACCATCAATTGTCATGGGACACACCATGATGAAGAATTACACCACCAAGGTCCTCTTTGTGATTCCATCAATCGCAATAGAGGCTCTTCTCATGCCTAAGACTTTACCTACCCTAAATATTCATCCTGAGTTAGGAGGATAAGTAATTTTCATGGGGGTCTTACCTACTGTACTAGATATAACACAAGAGGAATAAATCACTATGGCCCTCAAAGGCTTGATCTTGGGGAACTCCACTACCATTAGAGGTGGGGTGAGGGAAACACCATGTATCCATATACCTCTTATAGTCTGAGAAAATGGATGAATCAGTGGAGATGAATCCACCTCCACCACCAGAGCTAGGGGAAGAAGACCATAAATTAAGGATGACTATCCCTAAGGGAGAGATCCATAAGGTCACAAGATCCATTTGTATGAACCTGAATATGTAAGACATTATGGATTCCTTATAGATACTCTTTATAAAACATTCCATACCACTATCAACTTCCATCCTCTCCAACTATACTTTCGAGGTTAGAGAGACTTCAAGGTTTGGATTGATGCCCTTATATGAAGGTGAGAAATCTATTGAGACAGATGGGTATGATGACATTACTGATAAATAGGGGGCCCAATAAATCTCATCCTATATAGACATGGTTATGAAATTGGCTCCAACTCTGGAAGACACTCCATCATTTTTGGGGATGATTGGATAGTGTGATTCTCCCTCTGTTAGAGGGTCAGTAGCAAAGTAGTTTTACATAACTACCTGCCCCAACATCCCAACGATCACTGATTAGAGCTTGGGGTAATCAAGAATAGGATGACCCATAAGAAAATGAGAAATTGGATGAAATATTGTGGGAGATCCTATCCATCGACTGGCTATCAGTCATGTTTTTTCCACCCAAAACCCTGAACTTCTCTATCCTAGAGTTCCTCAATGAGAACCATACATCATGCCTCCACCAAAATATATAGGTGACGTTCAACCACATCTAGAACTTCCAGATGACCTATCCAAGAATCCCCAAGAACCTTGAGGATATCCATAAATATTTTAGAAAGGTTTATATTACTATAATTATAATGGATTAATGCCCTAAATTATATGGATACCATAATAATTTTTAGAGGACCTTCATCAGAAGCCTCACCAAGCTCTAATGGATCATGTAAGAGGAATCTCCCCATGTGAATATTAAATATTGGGGGTAATATATTTCCCTCTAATTTAACCCCCTTTCATGATGATAATGGTATCGTTATAAAAAACCACCTGCAAACGGTGAAAGTTCTTCTCCAACCACTGCCAGTGTGAATGTATTCATGATCAATACTCTTGATTATCATAGGAATAAGGTTGAATATAAGGAGAAATATATTGGGAATCCACCTTGTGAAGGGGAACAAAATTAAGAAGATATCCTAGTAGGTTCCCACACTCATCAGTAGAGATATATGTTGGACCCAGAATCCCCATAAAGGGACTGCTGCCACCTACTCTTTGACATCTTGGTAAGGTCATGGGAATAAATAAGCACATTGTCCAATTTGAGACCATGCCAAAATCCTAATAAGATGCCAAAATTGATGGGTTTCTTTAGGATCTTAAGGGTTATAAGAGGATCACTATAAAACTCTTTGGTCAGAAGCACCCAGACCAGGATGTTTCTAGAGGGGATCCCATCCCTCCTCAGACTGGACATTTGTTCCTTCTTGGATAGATTTTTAGGATCGAGACAGGTGTTACCGTGCACCCAATTAGGGTAGAGGCTATTGGACTTAGAAAATTACTGATATATGACCAGCCTACCTCACCTGAGTAGCACAACCTCCCACCTATGGACCATGATCACTTCGCCTCTTGAGCTAGTAGGTCATTTAATGAACTGGTAACCACCACCCCTACCTGATGACATGATATCTACTATCAATACCCATATTTAGGATTTAAAGATGCATAATCATCCATACCACCTAAAGGGAATATATATCCAACTTGGGTGGACTAGGCTCATCCACCTTTATAATTCAGAAATACGAACTTTACCTTATTCAATAAAATGGGAGATCTACCGCATCTTACCCACATTACCTCATAATGCAACTCGATGATGGGAACTCTAAAATAACGATACATTACTATGATTTAGTTCTTCATTGAGACCTTATAGGAACCTACTTTCATATGGTACAGTTATCTAGCCCTAAGAACTATTACCAACTTGGAATATATCCACTAGTAGCTTATCTACTAGTTTATCTCTACCATTCATAAGAAAAACATCTTTTACCTATCCAAATGAAAGTAGGGGAATGATGAGTGAGTTTCTGACTTCATTTACCAATTTAAGGTTCTCACATACTCCCTTGATGTGCATATTTCCTTGAAAAAACTATTGGGGATGTGCATCGAGAATGTCTAAGATAAACTGGTCCCCACCCTCATCTCCCTAAGATATCAGAGTATAATTCAAGAATTAACTAAAAAATATTCCTTATAGTGGACCAAGTAGTGGTGATTCCTATTACCTCTTTCAATCCCCCATATGAAAACCTGTAAAGGTAAAGGTAGCCATTGTGGTGCAGACTTAGGCCTCACAACCGACCTGAATTTAGGAACATCCGTAGGATATGTGTTTCTTGGTGCAACCTCACTATAAGAATACTTTCAAAGCCCCTATAAGGGCTAGTTTCTCAGGTTTCCATTCATGGAATTAAATAACTATGTCTACTCCTTCATGGATGCAGACTTTATAGGGTAATTTATCTATTCTATGGATAAGAACATCCTGAGGTTTCTAGAATCTAGGTGGCCCTAAGAGGTTGATTTGGAAAATAATTACAACTAATAACTATACCATAGGGTTATTGGGAACAACATTAAGGACTGGTTTATTTTCCCAGATTGGATCTAGTACCAACTACACCGTGGCCTAGTCAAGTTGGGTGATATCCTAGAGCAGGTGACATATGTCTCTACTAACCCCAATAACGACGATGAAGATTTTTTTGAATGATAGAAAGTCCCTAAATGACATATGTATATGTACAACATATGGTTGGCTTGTCAGATAGTCACTCATTCCCTTGGAACCATCTATTTATAGTTAAGAAAACAATCACCTCCTATAGACACCACATTCTCTACAGCCACCATATCGTCATCACGACATTATAAGTTTTAGAATAATATATTCCAACAATTCTAAGTAAATTAGAGTCCCCCACCAGTGTTAAAACTATCTTGTACTCATAGTGTATTAATGAACCATGAATTGGTATAATCCCCTATAATATATCCCTTCATGGAATATTCCACTGAGGAAGAACAAGAGCATACTTATGTTAATACTATTAGGTTAGTGGATCGTTGTATAATACTCAGTGATGAGGAACACCATGTGGCCCCTTTAAGAACCTTCGTCTGACACAGTCGGGGGGGGGGGGGGGGTATTTCATGATTAAAAGAAGAATATTTATGATGTTAATTCAGATAGTATAGTTCATGGAATTGAAACTAGGTAGAAATCCTTTCTTAAGGATCAACATGCATAGTCTTCATAGACCGCATCATTGAGAACACCTCAGCAACCAACCAAGTTGGTTGACCTTGTGGATCAGACACATCATCCTAGTTCTCATCGATAGTTGGAAAAGGCCTGATATCAGACATATAATGCTCAACTAAAGCTATCAAAACAATAATGAAATATGGTAAGAACCATCCATGTCCCAATACCTCTTCAAACTACTCCCATAATGAACCCTTTCAAAGAGAAAACCTTAGTGGGTATAAATATTACCCTCACTTGGAAGTATGATATGGTGTAGAACCTTACTAGTATACCAATGTAGATCTTGATCCTCAGTACACTCCACCTATCAAAAGAGTTACTTGAGGCTCTTATTGAGGCCCTGAAGAACCCTATACAGTTTGAAACAGAGGTAGATTCGGTTGAGTCCTATCATGTAGAGGAATATGAATTAGAAGAGTGTTAAGTTTCCATATCCTTCTCTGAGGAAGATGAATGTCCCATCATTTAGGGGAAAATACACCCTCTTTATGTCATAATATATTTAAATGGAATGAAAATCCATTATTTCACAGTGGAAACTAGCGACATGATCAATATCAACCCAACTTCGAGACTCCAAAAGCTAGATGGAGACCCAGTTCAGTGTCTTAATAAAAACACAATTTCAAGGTTTTCTCATAGGACACTACCTACAATGCTTTGTTGGGAAGGACCTATCTCTATCTAAATGCAGAATTCCCCTCTTCATGCCACCAATTTCTCAAATACTCCCTCAATAGTTTAGTAAGGTTACTCCATGGTGATGCTTCCCCCTTCAAATTATATTTGTCCCATTACCTAGATATTAGGTATTACAAAATGGAGGATAAGTATCTTCAACATAATGGTGTTGAAAATATCAATGCCCCAATGATTTTATACCACCTCAATGGATCCTTGGGTGGATTTTAAAGACAACTTCATCTTTCTGATCCATCTATCGGAGGTAATAACCCTAGATCTTGGGAACTATTTTATAGTTTCTATGAGAAATGAATTCTCATATTACCTCATATTACTACACCAAGTAGGAATCATTGAGGCCAGAATTACCCACTATCTTTTCTTACCACAAGGTCCACCCCTTGGTTACCAACTCACAATAAAACCATACCTTAATAAGAGAAGTATTGACCCAGTGGAGGTCGAACCATCATCATTGCTTTGACATCAAAGGAAAATCCCATTGTCAGAAACTACATAGGATTGAATCATCATCTTCAGTAATCATGGTCTATATAGAAAAGGAATCCCTCAATAAGGATTCCGCCCTCACCAAAGTAAATGGAATCGCCACTCCACGATATCTAGATCTAGGATAATCACATATTTATTTTGATCCTCATGTTTTAGATGATAAATAAGATTTAGATGAAACCACTCTTAGATTTAAAGAATTTATATCATCCACTATTGATGAGTTAAACTAGGTGAATCTTAATATAGAGGAATATTCTATCCCAATTCTAGTTAACATAAAAATGAATCCAGAGGAGAAGTAGTGATATGCCTTTTTATTAAAATAGAACCATGATGTGTTCAAATGGAGCTATAAATAAATGTCAGGGCTCAACCCCCAGGTTATTTTTCATCACTTTGTACTCCCAATGAGCCACCGTGAATTCAATCAGGCTCCTCAGAAGATGAACCCTTCCCATGGATCCTTGGTTGAGGCTGAAGTTGACAATATCATCAAATCTAACTTCATCATGGAAGTCTATTACCCAAGGTGTTTGGCCAAAATTATCCTATTTAGGAATAAGAATAGATAGTTTAGATTATTAATCAACTTCTATGTCATCAAAAACCACTACCCAAAGGATGATTTTATCCTCCTAGTGACAAGATATTAATTGATCCAACTGCTAGTTTCCAATCCCCATCCTTCATGGATGGGTACTGTAGGTATAATATGATCTGAATGGCCCCTGAGGAATAAAATTACAATACTTTTAGGGAACCTCAAGGAACCTTTTTTACAAAGTGATATCATTTGGTTTAAATAATTATAGAGATACCTACCTGTATAACATGAACCACATCATCAAGTCACTCTTAGGGAAATAAATGGAATGATATGTGGATGATTTTGTGGTTAATTACCACAAACATTAAGAAAATATCAAGGATATTAAGAAAGTTTTTATCATACTACACTCCCACCACCTAAATATGAATCCCTTAAAGTGTTCATTTGGAGTCACCTATGGGATGTTACTTGGATTTTTCATCAGATACAGAGGTATCAAAATCAATCCGAAGAAGATTAAGTTTATCATCCAAATTCGTCCTTTGCGTAACCTTTGGGAGTTGAAAATCCTCTAGGTACACTTATACTACATCCAATAGTTCATGACAAATGTGGTTATAAAGTTTAATCACTTCTGAATGATCATGAACAAAGGAACCACTTATCAATGGGATTAATATTGCATGAATTTATTTGAGGACATCAAGTGGTATCTTCTATATCCTTGGATCTTGATGTTTTCTATCCTAATAAATCTTATAGTCATTTATGTGAACACCCTATAATGGTACCTTGGTTCCCCCATATCCCATAGGAATAATGAGAGAATGTATAACAAATTATACTATCTCATTTTAATGCCACTTGATACTGAAACCAAATATTATCCCATTGAGAAGAGTTGCCCCTCCTTGGTCTCCACGGTCCATAAACTGTGGCACTGCCTAAAACACCATGATATGTAACCGGTATACAATATTGATCTACTAAAATACATCCTCAATCAATTTATGTTTAATAAGTGACTGGAATGGGGGTCAGTAATTCTGTAGTAGTTAGACATTAGGGGTTTCCTTTAGAAAGATTCCAATGGCCAAGAACTGGAAGAATTTTTAGTTTTACATCTTATTTGTTGATTAATTCATTCCATGTTAGAATATTCACTTTGAAAGTGACTCTCAAAACCCAATAAGTATAAGGATAAATAACCCCAAACGCAATAAGGAAGGCCTTCAGATTGTCTTCATCACTCCCACATGGTTCATCTTTCCATACTTATGCTTTTTGTTGGAAGGGTTCACAAACAACACTGATGAGTATGAGGATCTTATCACTAGTCCCAAACTAGCTCTCAAGATAGAAGTTCCATGATTACATGTGAAGGGAGACTCTGAACTGGACATAAAATAAATCAAAGGTGACTATGTCATTATGAAGAAATAATTTCTCCCATTTCATGAGAGAACTTGTGAGATGATGACCCAGTTTCCTTCCTAGAAGAACATGAATAATGTTCCATGGTCCTCAAACGACTGAGCTAATGCCTTGGTCGGCCTATACATATCTCTAGCAGATCTTGACCAAGATGATTTGATCTTTTATATGGAACATCAGAGAGTTTTTTCCCCTATTTCATCTAAAGAAAAGGACCGATAGGTGAACCATTTTTCCATCAAAACTTAAACCATAGGGTCCTTAAACACACTAGTATTTGAAAAATCACCCAATTGGATGAATCTATTCATTGATTATCTCCAACATAGAACTCAACTATTAGGACAGACTAAGAATTAGTGAGTCCATCAACAGGTAATGAAATACACCCTTCAGGATGGCCCCATCCTAGAGAATTACCTCTATAGGGATAGTTTCAATGGAATCATTATCTATTTCATCAAAAGGTAATTTGGCTGCTAAGGCCATGTAAGATTTCCATGTCTGTTCATGTGGGTCCCATAAATCTGGATTGAACCTTTCCTACTAGATCTGAAGATTTGGGTACTTCTGAATGCCACCAACTTCTACTAAAAATAGATGGAATCCATCTAAATTAAAGAAGTTGAGGACCAGTTTTTGATAAAGTTTGAGAAGTCCCATATTATCCATCAAATTGGGATCCCTCAAACTATTCTCATAGATAATGAAACTAAGTTTCTAGCCATCAAGATAAAGAAGTTGTACACCAAGTACAAAATTCGGTCTAATCACACCTCACACTATCATGTACAAGTGAATGGTAGGATCAATGCATAAAAAACTCTCTCTAACAACTTACAGAATATGGTGGGTCAAAAAAATAAGAGTTAGTCCGGTAATCTCTCCAATTACCTCTGGGCCTATAAAATGATGACCCAAAACTCTACCAGGGTTCTCCATACTCTCCAATGTATGGGACATAGGTTTTTCAACCTATATAGGTTCAACTAACATCACTATAGAAATATTTTTTTATCATCAAATTTATTATAAGAGGGTTAAAGTATGTCTAGATGAATTGTAATCCCTCAATGAAAACAAGATCCAAGAACTGCATAACTTGGAAAGGCATCAGAATCGGGTGGCGTGAGTGTTCAATAAAAGGTATGACCTTTTTTCCTTCCATTAGGGAGATATTATATTCTCTCTAAGGACACCAATGATACCTAGGAAAAATCTTCCAAATCCATGAACCAATTGGGAAAGACCTTATTTCATTCATAATGTCTAGTCCAATGGTGCATACTCATTGATTACTATGATGAGGAGCATATCACACATCCCAAAAATAAAAATTTCCACAAGTAGTAATTTTCATTACCCTCACACCGACAACTTGGTTTCAACACATAAAACTACACAACATCATCCTAGTCAAACAACATAAAACTGAATAATAATATCTCAATCGTATGATGTTAAACTATGGGACAATGTTCGAGTCACATTATGTTAAACTTTATGAATCCATGGTTTAAGAATCATGACCTTAAACTGCATGGGAAGCTTAGGTCAAATCTATGAGACATTAAAACACAAAAACCATTCATCCTCACCATGTGACGTTAAACTGTATGTCCAACATTCTTTTCATGATACTTTAAACTACATGGCCTTCATCCCCTTCACATGAAATGAAATTGAATGATACCTGAAACCCTTACTTGAGAGGGTTACCCCTTCCCAATGTTGGTATCCTACCACAAAACCCTTTAGAAATACATTTGGATTGATTACCATTTCATTTAATGGGACATTTAGGGATGCATGAATCTCACATATCAGGCCTAGTCCCACCACTAACTTATTTCAAGGAAATTTCCTTTGGGAACATGTTTGATTATAAATCATTGGTACTCCCACTCTGAATGTTCAAGTGTGTGGTGGAGTAGCTCCTAGAGAATTTATCTATCACTTGAATAGAATCAAAATTCATTTCCAAACTTTTAATCATCCTTGGTTTGGATCCTCATAATCCTCCTAGTCTAAACAAAATACCCTAATAGAAATGGTACCTAGCCAAACTGGCTCACCTAAAATCATAGGAACACTCCTTAAAAAAATTCTGATGAAATATAGTGGATCCCATGTTTTGAACATGGTCAATTGTAGACCCTACATTTTATCACCCCATCCTTGACTTGTGTAGTTATAGAACCTGTGTTTTGAACATGCTCAACAATTAATCCCTACACATTGGTCACCACTTTTGTTATTTATATCTCAAAAGTATTTATTTACTTCCTTTCCACCTCCCTTTGTTCTGGTGTAATCTCAACACAATTGGAGTTATCCCTCCATGCATTCGAGAAAATTGATCAAGAAAGTCAGTGTCATTAGAACCCTCTAATATGGATTCATTTCCCCATCTTGTGCTCCCATGTGACAGGGGGGATTCATAACCACTCCTCATTTTCTACAACAAATGTGGCTCATGTGGGATTAGGAATTATGGTAGGATATATCCTGGTATGGTTTAGGCACACAAACATCCCAAAGTGGGATGTCTTTCAGTTCAAGCATTGTGACCTTAAACTATACGAAACTCATTTTGGGGGAATTTACATGGAATGAGGATTATTTAGTCCTATATTCATATTGGTTTTAAACTCTCTAGAGCCAAAAAATCCCCCCAGAACAACAAACTTTTCAATGAGATCCATGAATTGAAAGTGGTAGAAACCCCTTTGATCCAAGAACAACAACCTTAAACTGTATGAAATTTGTTTCATAGGTGTTTACTCAGTGAGAGTCCTTAGACATCTTTTAATGGTGGGTTCATACTCTCTTTCATGTCATATGAACTTCTCTATAACACCACCCATAGCCCATGATCCATCAACTTAAATTGGTAGAAACACCTCTCGTTTAAGCTCTATGACCTTAAACTAGGAGTCATAGTTTAAGATACCAGACCTTAAGCAAGAATAAATATCCCCCATGGTATGATATCCATGAATTTAAATTGGTATCAACCTCTTTGGTCAAAGTTCTATCACCTTAAACTAAGAGGATTGGTTAAAGCTATAAGGCCTTAAACTAGAAGAAATATCCCCCATGGCCTAAGATTCATGACCTTAAACCGACAAAAAACCCTTGGTCTAAGCTCTAGGACCTTAAAATATGAGTCCTGGTCCAAGATACAAGACCTTAACCTAGAAGAAAATATCCCCCATGGTCTGAGATCCATGACCTTGAAATTGTTGAGACCCCTTTGGTAAAATATATATGAACTTAAACTAGGATTCTTAGTCTTATATACAAGACCATAAAATGTTAAAATCTCCCCCATAGTCCCAAGTTCATGACCTTAAAATATTTAGAAAGAATATCCTTGTATGGAGATTTAAACTATTGAATCAGCTCATGATCCTCACCAGAGAGGATAACACCCCACATTTATTGTTGGTCTCTTACTGCAACTCTATATAGAACCATGTGTGGATTGATTCCCAATTCCATGGGACACATAATAATTCCTATACCCCTTCTCTTGGTCATAGCTAAAAAATATCCCCACCTATGGGAGACTTTCTTTGCTGGAATTTGGCCCCCGAGGCCTCCTATACCTCTTTTTGCGCCGGGTTCATTTATCATGATTGGAAAATCCATATCACCCTCACCATTGGTAAAATATGCCTGAAATTAAACTAGATAAAACATATTTCTTGGTCACATGATGTTAAACCATAGGATATCACCATCACTGTATAACATTAAACCACATGTCCAATGTACTCATTGAAAAATGTTAAACTGCATGTCCAATATCATTGCCATAAGACATTAAACTACATAGTTTACATCCCTTATGAATGATGTAAAACTATGTGATAATTTGTCCCTTTCCTGAGAGGACCTTCTCCCTCAGTTTCGGTCACCTACCATTCCATGTTTTATAACTACATATTACATGATTCCTAATCCCATGGGATATTTTGAGATACTCATATCCCATATTCTGGGCCCAGTTCAGTCATTGATCTATTTTAGGACCACTACCCTTGAGAACTATTTTGACATTCTCACATTGATGTGCCCCTTAGGTGTTACCAAAATCATAGTGGTATAGAACCTATAGTATTGAATACCACTCGAACGCTTTCCTAATTCATCTCCACACTTTGAGTCTTCCTCAATTTTGATCCCCATCATCTTCTAAATATGAACATGCACCATTAATGTAAATGGTTCCTAGAAAAATTGACCACCTCCCATTCTATTTACATGACTAAAAAACTTTTAGTGGAAACTAACATTTTCCCATGTTTCCAACATGGTCAATGGTTGATCTGAAAATTTCTCACCCAATCCTTGATTAATGAGGTTGCAGAACCTATGTTTCCAACATGGTCCACCGTCATCGCCTACCCATAGATCACCCTCTTTTCATGATCTAGATCTCAGAAGGAAATATTTACTTCCTTTCCTCCTCCCTTTGTTTTTGTAGAATTATAACACCCTGGGTATTACCCCTCCATGCATTTATGCATGTTGACTAAGTAATTAGGTGTTGTTGGGACTCTCTTGACCCAACTTCTCTCCACTATTTTTGTTCACTACCATATGAAAAGTGAGGCTGAATACCATTCCTTTTTTCTCAAACTAATAATGGATCATGTGAGATTAGAAATTATGGTAGGGTCCTCCCTGCATGGTTGAGACACACCCATAATATCATTACAAGAATCATAACATTAAACTAGTTTCAACTCATTCCAAATACATTTACATGACATGAGGATTATTAAGTCCTCTATTCACATCAGGTTTAAACTCTCTGGTTCTACATGAATCCTCATAGAATAACCCTCTTGTATCCAAGATCCATGACTTTAAACTGATAGTATCCTTCCGGTCCAATCTCTATGACCTTAAACTAGGAGTTCTGGTCTGAGTATTATGACCATTAAACTATGCACGCCTTATCTAAATGGATTTCTGTGTGATTTTAATCCCATATACACATTGGTTTTAAAATATATTTCATGCCACTTAGGTTTCCCTAGGATAATTTTAGTATGACTAGCATGAACATAAATTACCCAAGTTAAGAGTCACAAATGTTTTTCAGGTTGAAAACCCATAAAGTGAAACTAGAAAAAGTAATTATTTCACCCCAAGTCACCCCTATGTCTTTGAAAAATTTGAGGGTGTGTATAGAAAAGGTATAAAGCCCATGGGAATCACCAATGGACCTTAAAAAAAACTATTTTTTCTCATTGATCCCACTAGTTCAAGAAAAATTAAAGGTGACCATTTCCTCCTTTTATTCCCTCTCATGGGGTCCTCCACATGGTGTCAGCCTATATGACCCCTTTCATGTATTTAAGTATTTCCATAGGGAGAATAAAATTCATGTCAATATTTTTTCTCCTTGTATAGTATCCTCACCTCTCAATGTCCCATGCTACATGATCTTAAATCTTAGCACGCCACACTCCTAATTGTGAGACCATGAACTACAACACTCATATTGGTCCTTATCATATGAAATTAAAAGGAACAACCCATGTTCCTAGCTATATTACATTAAAATAAACTCTATCTGGTCGAATATATACAACCTTAAACTATTTATCTAGAGATACCACTTATCTCCTCTTTAGAACATGATCGAGCTCCACTCTCATACCTTCCACTTGGATAATGTTTGTGTTCTTCCTACTGGATTACACACCTTTTAGTTTGGTATGATTCCATTGATATGTTTGATTCACTATGGTTTATCCATAAGAGTGTTTTAAGTCTTATTCAGTATCTTTATCCTCCATCAACACACTCTAGGTCCTCTTAATATGGATCGATATCCATATTTCATGTCCAAATGTTCTCCCCTATAGTGTTGGCGCATGACCAAAATTTTCTCACCTCAAACCTGGGCACATGAATAGGATAATCCAACTCCTTCTTCTTTGAACAAAATCCCCTAAGGTGATGGAACATTTCCAAAATAGGCTTGCCTCCCACCTGGGCCCATGCCTTGTAGGATACATCTTCAGCAGAACAGTTTTGGGACCCTTGTTTAAAATATAGTCAATGGTTTTCCCCAACCCACCCACCTCCACTCTTTGATTCATATGAATAAAGTTACAATTTATATCTCTACACTTTTCTCTTATCCAAGTGGAACTATAACACACCTAGTGTTACACAACCATGCACCATGCATGATAATATGGTATACTAAAACCATGGGATCACACTATCATAGTTCCCAAAGCCATGGGTCTCATAGGGGATTAACAAAATGAATAGATCATAACCCTTCATCCACTATCTATCAGTCTAATATAAATTATAAGTCTTCTAAATTTCTCTTGATTCTCACACTAAGCATGACTCACATAGGTTTAGAGATTTATAGATTATTTTATTGTGAATATGATATAGGTTCACAAATAAAACATAGGGAATTGAAGAAAATAAAAATTTCATTTATTTGAGAAGATATTAATGATGAAGGTCACCCATGTATTGGATCATATCCATTATTACAATAAAAATAAAGAGAAAAGTGAAAAAACACCCCCTACAACTCATCCTATGAAAGGGACCACACTAGCTTATCCAACCCTTTCCTAGTATCCTCATGGTTTTCCACCACCTAATGAGCTTTGTATCCTACTCCTTATCTATAGGGATAACCTTGTTGGCCTGGATTTTCACATAACCAGTTCATCCCTACACTCAGCCTCCAAGGATGCGGCTCTCACTACTTCATCCTCATCTGTCGCATACTCTTCCCTTTACTAGATGATTATATCTCCCTTTGTAGTAATGAAAACCTCATATTATTTCTCATAACCATCTAGTTGAGTGAGATCTTATTCATATTACTGAAGTGTATTGGTTCCTTCCAAGGTATGTTCATACTAATTGACATCAAAATCTTACCACTCCGTACACACCCGATTAGTGAGGAAGTACCATGCCATCACATGGAGGTTGTGGGAGTCCCCCCGTAAGTCCCCAAACTCACCATTTAGTGATGGAGGGACCCCAAACAACTTATCATGTCTTCCCATGGGGTGTGGGTTATGAATCTCAAGATTTTCCTCCATGACCTGCACTAAACAAACATGTTCTCATCATTAATGTTAGAGTTAAAGTCTTCATGATCCTTGGGTTGTGGGTTTGTACTTTGGAAAATATGCAATCACATTAGTAGTGGGATCTTCCAAAGGCATCCTTTCAGATGGGATATAATCTATGTCCATTGGGAGATCAGGTTCACCTAGAGTAGGAGTCTTAATGGATTCCTTGGGAGACATCTCTATAATGGTGTGATTTACCTGTATAGCCTCATCATCCACCCCTATTGTGGTCATGGATCTATTAATTTTTCAGTCCAATGATGGGCTCCACCTACCCTAGAATCACATCCAGTGGTTTGGTACCCAACATGGGAAGTACTACCATTAGGATTCAAGGTTGGTAAATTCCAACTTGTGATTAGTGAATAAAATTAACTAGAGGGAAACACTTTTAGGTAGTTTAAAGTTCATCCAGTAGATCAAGATATGATATTCTCAACAAAAGATTCATCTAGGATAACATCTACCGTGATTGATGCTTCAGCTATCAGAGATTTCCCCATAACTAGGAACATTCACTCTTCTTAAAAGAAACAATAAAGTTAGAAAAAATCATCAAAATATGGGTATCTGAGAATAAAAAGGATAGGTTAGGGAATTCATATATGACCCTTAAGGAATTTGGTTTTCCACTTTAGTTGTAGGCCGCATCTCAGTGATTGAAGGTTGGCTGTTTATGATTGCAATGTTGGAGAGAAGTAATAAAACCAACCATTTGACATTCTGTACTTTCTTGTACTCCCTTATAGATTTTTCATGGATCTCTCCCTCATCCACACTAATTGATTCATTTATAAGTTTATGAAAACAAGTCAACAAACCCAAAAGAGTATCAATCATCTCAGATTTGTAAAGCTAGTGGACTTACCACATCATAAGTGAAGTCTTCTTCCTTTAGGGAGTCTAGTAAAGAATCACTCCTCCATGAATTCTCCTCGACTAATCCTTCCTCCCATGTTGTGAATCTAACTGATCCATCTTTAGGGAGGTTACTAGGAGAAGGAATGTTAAACAATAACCTCACTTGATATTTTAAAGGTTGTGTTATTCCAGAAGAGTGTATGACATCCTCTGGCTCCTACATATAAAATGTGGCCTCCAACAGGGAAGATTGGAATCTAGCATTGGCATGTCATAGGATGGGAAGGGAAATATCATCCCTTTGTAGTTGTATCCACACAACTTGGGTGATTTTGAACTACTAGGATATATCCCAGCGTGTCCATGCATTAGGGAAGATTGAATCTTTAGGTACCTCTAACACATGACACAACTACTTCCCTAGGGCCATAGAAGATGCTATTAAGACTACCTCAAAGGGTTCACATTTCTACCAAAGAAGTTTTCCTAGGAGCCTTAGGGACACCGTTGTATCCCCTTTAATAAATTCACCCTATCTATGAGTAGGATCCTTCAGAGCCATCACCATCACTCTTCTCATTTCCCCACCTCCTCTACCCTAGAATACTCCTATAGCTACAATATTCTCCTAGTCTCATAGCTATGGGGCCCCTTCTTTGTATTTTCCTAGATGACTGGATTCTTTAATGTGTCCCTGGGTTATGCACTATCCTAACACTACACGTAGTTATGGAATAAACCATATGGATAATTTCTTGGTGGTAGTTCTATCATATTCTCAATTTATTCCCATGAAAACATGTTCCATATTTTCAAGAGGACTATGGGGTGGTTCTTGATGAGGACTCTGGTATAAACTTTTTATTTGAGACTCCATAAGAAATGGAATTGGGAAGAGAACTAGTATGGGTTGCATAGATCATAGATCACCCTTCAATCCTCCTGATTGACCAGTAACCCACCTCCAAGGATAGAAGGTATGAACATTGCTTCATCATCCCTATTACTTTATCCAGAATCATCCCTATTAGGTGGGGGAATGGATGGAAGATTAGATGGTATGGAAGAACAACTCTTTCTAGAATTCTAACCAACTATAGTTGAAGAGGGTGACTCTCGATGACATTAAACATCAAAAGTTGGAAGTTCACATTGGGAGGACAGATGGGGTTGGGATATTCTTACTGCCCATGTGCATGGCCACCCACCCATTGAAAAATTTAAATGGGACACACACACAGAAGGGGGGGTTTTATTTGTTGATGTGTCTCAACAACTTGTACAACTTTGACAACACTAGAAATAATAAATTAATGAATTTAACCATCACCAACATTTCTTCCATGGTGAATTTACTCAACCATACCCTCATTTGGGAATCACAGATGTGAAGTAGCCATCCATAGAGTAATTATGCAATAAACCATTCAAGATTGACCTTATGGGTGATGTAATTTATGTTGTAACCCCAATGGTGGAACTAGATCATATACATGAGCAAACAATATGATCCCTTCTTCCCATATTTAATTTCCCTCAGGCACTGAAAGGGTCTCCCTGGAAGCCTCACATCGGGCTCATTCATGAAAAATCCAAAACACTACGTGAATGACATGGGATTCATCACCATCTTGTTCCACTTCCCCCTTTCACTATGCTTAGAAAATCCTTTTCTAGCACTATAAGTTGCTCCCAATTTCCCCAAATGTTATATACGAGGAGAAACACATCATAAATCTCCCCCTGGATGGGGATCTTACTGATGTGGTAGGGGTCCCACAAGCTGATGCTAACATCCCTATAATGTAAGTGGAAAGTGTTGGTTTCTGGAGACCACATACTTTATAACTCGATCATGATGTTAAAATGGTAGTAGATGTGGAACTAGGAATACCACAACATCACATAAATCCCAACCCATTTCTTCTCCTCTTCAAACTCATAACATGTTTTGTATACATAGTATTCCCTATCCCACTTATCTGTGAAGTTGTTGCCTTGACACAAGTCCTACTGCATGATGCAGCCCTGGAGACAGTCTACCAAGTCCTCCATAAAGATGATCATATATTGTTGGGGGATGTTTTTTTTCAGCATGTACTTCCCTATTTATTGTTTTCGTGGAGTTCCATAGAGATTGAGCCATAATCAAGTCATGTTCCTTGACATAGTGACTCACGGGAGACCTATTGCACCTATACAGCCCTAGGGAACCCATAAACAAATAGGTAGAGCTGTCTCAATTAGTGATAGGGATCATAACATAATCCCTAATCCCAAATAAATATAGTGTAAATCTCTAATAGAGAGTATAATCTCTTTTATCCTCTATTAATATCTTAGAGAGTGTTTCAAGATCAAACAAAGTTAAAAAATCTCTCTTAAATTTGGATGTTTCTAGGTATATAACTCCTTAATGCGGTAGTGGATTCATCACCTTGAATAGCCATATCATAAACATTGAAACTTTATTAAGTCTTGTTTGTGAAGGATTTTTTTGGATCTATATACTTCCTAGAAGGTTTTTCTAATGAAATATTTCCTTGAAGAAGGACTCACAAAATATTATTTTGTGGAGATGAAAAGTATTGTGAGTGCCAAGGATTTTGTTTAGAGAACTCTCATGAATGTTTTCAGTATCATGAAAAGATAGGATTGGATGATATTTTGTGAGAATCTCATAGTACCCTCTAGGACCCTGCCCCTATTTATAGGCCAAGGGTAGAGTCAATTTTCATGAACAAGGCACATAGATCACCGGTTTTTAGTGATTTCACCTCATAAGATGATCCTACTCTCTCACTTCATATCCCATTTTGAGGGAGGTAATTTTTTTATTCCAGAAAACACGTTTTGCAGGATATTTTGAGGAGACCATGAACAATTTGAGGAAAATCTAGGCCAAAATGGTATCAAAACCCACTAGAGGGCTGGATTTTTGAAAGATTCATCCTTCACAGAAATAAAGGGATTCAAAGCACCATGAAAATTTATCTTATGTGAAGAAAATAGTATTTCATGCAATGTATGTATCAAACTCCATGAAACTTATAAATACCCCCATTCACCCATCATTCAAGGGGAGGTGAACTTTTTAGTTCCACATAAAGATCTCAATTTATGAAACTATATCCTTTATGAGAAAAAGTGGAAATGGATTTTGTAGCCACCCATATTCCATGAAAATCCACCCATTAGTCATTTAGGATGAAAGATCATAGTGATAATGTCCTTCATGAAAGGTAAAACCTCCATGATAGAGGCATATGCCTCATGAACCATAGGGTTCTATGAGGTACCTATATTTTATGAAGCTTTCCCCATGTGAACCAAGATATCATCCCTGATCTAGACACTCATATCTCATGAAAACCAAACCTTCATGAAGCCTCTATCCTTCATGATACCCAAAACCATAACAAAAACCTCCACATAGTCCCACACATGATTCGTCTTTTAAAAAGGAACACCTTTGGAAAAGTTGATTACTTAAGGGTCTCGTGTTAACCTAAGCCGAGTTCACTCATGCCTCAATCATCCACACAAGTGGTATATTCAACCTCGAATCAATCCCCTTTGCTCCAATCATGGGTTGGGAAACATCTTTACCTTTTTATCCTAATAATAGACACTCTAACCTTAGGACCCTAACATGTTTTCTAAAACTTCCAGTGCCTACACCTTTTATTGACTAAAATAACCTAATGAGTGGATGTGTAATCCATAGTAGTGGAATCATCAAGGGAATCCACTTTCTTTTGATTTTGATGATGGTAATTGTCATATCATTCTCTCCTATTCCCCTAATTGGGAATGGTCTTCCCCATGTATAATTCTAAGGAATTTTTGATTTGTAAGAATTTAAATTGAATAGCACCCACATCTTAGTCGTATGAAATTAAACTGACCACAATTTCCTTAGTGTATGACAATAAATTGTAGCCTTAACCTATGCAAGGAGTGCCATATAATGTATGTATCAAGCATGAGATGTCCACCAACACTCAGGCTGTTGCAACATGTAATCCCCAATAAAACCATGACTACTCTTCAATGGAACCCAAGAAACTTCCACCTATAATCCCCATACCATCCCTTATTTTTTCTCCTTTCACAACACATGCATCCTTTCCACAAAATTTTAAAGTGCATGGATAGTTATCACTAGAAGACCTTAAACTATGAGCTCAAAATACATGGATTTTGATCCCTTTCTCCTAACATGGTATATAGGATGCCTCCCTGAGGTTTAATCTTGATCCACATGGGACATCTCCCTATGGTTCAACCCCATCATCTATAAATACAATATTTTATGAGGGATGATAACTTTAGACCTTATAGGTTAATTCCAAACCTCTCATCATCCATGTCAGAGGGACCCATCAGACTTTAGTGTCTCCATGAAATTCTACCCTATATTAGGCCTAGTATATGATGATAATATATGGGAAACATCCACACAAGACTTTAAAACACTTAACAAACTATCTCTGCATGTCTTTAAACATGTGAAAAAACTATCCCCACTGTACTTTAAAACTATCACCAAATATCCCCACAAGACTTTAAAGTAGTGTCCAAACCATCCACATAAGACTTTAAACCTATGATCAAACTTTACCCATAAGAATTTAAACTTGTGACTCATCTTGAGGCATTAGAACCTCTACCTCATTTGATGAGCATGAGACGATTTAAGTGATTAGCCTAGGAAGACTTATGTAATGATAATAAGTTGATTTACATTATGAGTTTCAAATTCCTCACATAACACATAATAAATGTGAATTTCCCAATTTAACAAGTGTAGGATTCATGTGGAAACAAGATTTGGATTTATTGTTCCCATAACACATGTTTTACTATAGAAAACATAAGATGAATTGGGTTATACACCTAAGATGAATCATAAATGTTATTTCCTAAACTTCAGATGAGGAATACATTATAGATTACCAAAATTCTCAATATACCTAATGTCCTCATCAGCTCCAAACTGATAGTAGCTACTCTATCACAATAGAAAGAATTTTAATTAACCAGCATATACTTCAATATGGAATCATGAATGAGATTCATGAACTTGTATTAGATCTATGAGGGAGAATCAGGATAGGAAATGGAATCCAAGGATGAATCCATAGAAGGAAGAAATGACATCCCAACACCCCATTCCGATCAAGGATATGACACTATTGAGTATGGGGGTGGAGGTATCCCACCTTTGGAAAGTGGGAATATAGAGAAAAACAAACTAAAGAGGTCATGACTAGTCTATGTATGTGAACTACTCTTGATGAGAAAAAATTGCACTCGATGCATGCCCCGATAGAATGATTCAAAAATAGTTTATTTGTGGGGTGCTCTAGTGTTATTATCCATGAAGGAATATGGTGGTCTGAGGTTGTGTAAATAATACTAGGGGATAGACCAAGTGACATTTAAGAACCATTACCCTCTTATAAGGGTTGATGTTTTTTGACCATTTGAAGGGATCTATGTGGGTTTCCAATATTAATTTTTTTTTCTATATTTCATCAAATAATGGTGAAGGATTAGGATATCTTGAAGTCTAATTTTTGGTGCCACTTTGGGAAATTTGAGTTTATAGTTATTTTATTCTATGTCATTAATGCCACACCTATTTTCAGGATTCCCATGAACTCAATGTTTCGTGAGTTCCTAGATCAATTCATGGTAGTGTACATCTATGAAATTCTCATATATTTGAAGTTGGATAAGGTGCATGTCAAAAATCATAGGGATATTTTATAGGTCATTTAACATAAATTTCTCTATGGAAATTTATCCAATTGTAAGTTTTAGACACATGAGGTGCATTTTATTGGGAATATGGTGTCCCATTAGGGTGTAGAAGTCGATACTTTGATGATTGGATGTTTTTTAGGAATCACCCAATAAAATTATAGAGGTATATAGTTTCCTAAGTCTCATAGGTTATTGTCATAGGTTTTTATATTATTACTCTAAAATTATATTCCCATTGATATCTTGGACAAGTAAGTACTATGCATTCATTTATAAAAATCAATGTCAGTCATCTTTCTACCACTAAAAAGCCCAAAGGGCGTCATTATTTCCCTATGGGTCAAATCAAAATAAAAAATTTATAAAACTTCAACTGTGTTGATTAATTTATTAAAATTTAGTATTAGGAAAGTTCAAGACTAAACCCATGAATATGGTGAATTAGTTTGATTAGGTTTTCAAAATAATTGATTTATTTAAATTAAACAAAGGGGAAAAAAGACTTTGGTTTTGGGAATAGTTTTAGGAAAGAGAAAGAAAGAATCAAAGTAAAACAAATTATATGTTTGAAAATCAGATTTGAAGGTGTTTTGGGGGTTTTTAATTTTACGGTTTAGGTGTAATTTTATTTTAGAAATTAAATTATTAATCCATGTGTGGCATCAAATTCAAGACGATGTGGATCCAATTATCATGGTATCCCTTCATCAATGCAGTGATTCCCCTTTACCCATGGTCAAGTAGTTTAGGGAATTGATGAATAGAGTTTGTCTTGATACCATATTTAAACCATGTTTCCTTGAATGTGAAAATGGACATGCCTTAATTCTGGGTAACTAGATACATAATTTAGATGATTCCTTTTGGTTTCAAATATCATTGTTCATGATAAAAAGAAAATAAAGTGATGGAGATTGAATAAAATAATTGTAACCATCCAAAACATGAATAAAAATAAATATATCCAACAACACCTTCACCATTATGAAAAATAACCCTAGAAAAGGTAGGTTTTACCATCTAATCCTAGTGATGATAGACTAATAGGGATAAAATGAGAGAAAATAAAGCATGAAATAAAACTAGAGAGAAAGGGGTGGAAGACCCTAAAACAGTGCAACTTATCACCCAAGGCTTTGGTCTTCAGAATATGACCCTGATAGAAATTGATTCTAAATCTATTTATAGACTTCAACGGGGATCAGTTTCTAGTTAATTCATCATAACTTCATCCCATGGTGAAGCATGGGTCCACTCAATGTGTTAAATGGCCACTGAGGTCATAAGTAAAAAGTATCCCATTGAAAATACCATCAAAATACCATTACTGGGTATGTTGGTCAACTTTCATTATGTGAATTTGATTGAACATGTGAAAGTTTTGGTACATACTCTAATTGATATTTATTTTCTTCACGCACTATAATTATCTCATTCCTTGTACATTTTACACATCTTATAATGTTTTCATGATGTGAATCTTCAATTTTCAAGCACTGGAAACTCCATTTTTATCTAGCTCATTCATTTCATGACCTTGAAGTTTCCCATAGGCATCCAAAATCATTGGATTATTTCTTTCCTACTGTGAAAATGATGTTTTCAATATTATTAAATAATACTCATATCTATTATAGCTTCAATTTTGAAGTTTCGTGCCACGATGCATGAAAACTGTCTCTTTTTTTTCCTTTTCCAAATTTTTGTAGTATCCTTCTATAAATCACAAAAAAGTTATATAATCCAAATATTACCAATAATATCAATTATATTACATAAATCAGTGTATTTTATATAAAAAACATATGCATGAAATGTACATATCAAATCCCCCACACTTGAATTCAGACTTGTCCTCGAGGATGGAATCTCAACATACTACAAAGGATTCCCACCTTACCATGATTTAAATTCAATTTTAATAAAAAAATTGATTAAATGGGAAAATAAATATTCAATCATCACATATGAAAATTCATCAATACCACATTTTTCAAATAAAAAAATCAACTAAGTATTTTACTTTTTTATTTTAAAATAAACAAGCCTTTTCAATCATTTATTTGTATTTTTCAATTCATTAGTAATAAGAATGTAATTTTAAATTTATCTCTCTTTGAATTTTTTCACTCATAATAAGGGTAAAATTGTAAATAGTGTTTCGAATATACCTCAAGAGCATGTCACTTACCATAGTCTTACATAGAATCTAACATCTCCACCATGTAGTGATAGATATCAGAATTAATCACGAGGCCTTTACCATTTAGGATCAAAAGAATTTGAGGCTTAGGGAAGGTAGGTAAATGATATAAAAATTAAGGCTGAAAAATGAGGTTTGACTCTAATTCATAATGCATGATATTAAAAGATAAGGTAAATAAAAAATTCCTTTTAAATATTTTATTTCTCTCTGCCCCCCAAAAGTTCATATTGGTCTCCTAAAAAACGTAATCACAATTAATGAAATATCCCCTCTTTATTTTTTTCTTTTTTACCTTTTTCTTTTATTTTTTTTAAATTGGATTTAAGAAAAATCTCACATCCACCACCAAACCACATACCATCAAAAGATCTTTAGTCTGGTAATGGTGATTTTTGATCCCCCTAAGACACAACCTATTTTATTTATTTTAATTATTTAGAAAGTGAGGTGAATGATGATAAATTATAGTAAATGATATCATGGGCTCTCCCAAAATCATGATGAAAACCCAAAAAAATATCATCAATGATGTATGTCCCCATCCACTATGGACAATATCTCCATGACACTTATTCTTTTAAATATCATTCACTATATTTATAGGAAGTTTAAAATGGATAAAATATGGTTGTAACTCAGTTCATATCCTCAAAATGTTGTTCATGTATTTTATGTGCTTAAAAAATATTAATTTTAGGTGGGTCTAGGGGTAAAGTGTTGAAAAAATATGCCTCAATCACATTAAAAGTGATTATTGGAAATCATATCTTTGATAAGATGTAAAACAAGTTTTATAAGAGAATATACCCATGTCTCATTATAATAAGACTATAGAAATGATGGGGAATATTAGGCTCATAGTATTTATTAGAAATAAGATGAATTATTGGTAGAATCTCTTATGGAAATTCATATGAATAATAAAGTTAATTAATAAAAATATCATAAATTCAAAGAATAGGGAATTCTTAGAAAAATATCATTTACAAGAATTAACATTCTTCCCCAAATAATGATTTTTTAATTCCTAATACACATGATTATCTCTACTAATTGTTTTCCCATTTTTTATCATTTAAATTTACAGATAAAGAAATTTAAATTCAAGGCATGGTAAACATCCGAGAGAGTTTATGTCTCATAGTTTGGTTAGTTAAATCATGAATTAGGTGAGATAATGAAATTAGAAGTTAAATGATATAAATAATTTAAATGTGGGGAATACAATAGAAAAATTCATAATTTAGAAGCTTACTACCCTTTTAGTGATGCTTAGAAGTCAGATACATAGGTTTTTCCTTTTCCAAATTTAGTATGTGTACATGTTTCACAATGTGTATTCTTTGGATTCATGAAATGAATGGGGTTAATGATGTGTAGTGTTCCTGTTACATTTTTTCATTCCTCGTGATTCCTACTACATTATAGGGTCTTAAAAGTCATACAAATTAAAAACAAATAGCTGAAATACTTGACCATAATCATTGAATTTGGAATGATAATTTGGGTGAGAGTGAATTCGCATATCTAAAAACAAAAAATAAATCAAAAATCTAAAAACTCAGGCTGCATCCTAGAATCACATTTGGTTAACTTCATTAGATCGACTGCAACTCTTTCATCTATATCTCATGTGGAAGATAGTTGAAACGTTTTTACCTGGAAGGGTCTAAAAATGGTCTCAGTTGTGACCTTTCCATGCAAGTCGTCCGTTTTTCTTTCTATCTGAATTCCTTGAATTTTTCTAATAGAAGTACTTTCTTGATTTCCATAAGGATGATCCACTATTTCTTTATTAATCATGAATGATTAAATGGATGTTTTTTACTTTCCATACATGTTTACCTTTATCAAATATTTTTGAGTTTGTCACTCATCCAATGTTAGTGGTTTGACCCTTCAAATTATCTTTCTTCTTATCAGTATATTTATTTTTATTATCCTATTATAAAATTGAAGCTACCTCATTCACTTATTTAAATTCACTGATACCTTATACTTTAGGTATTTTTTCTTCTACAGTCTCATTTTATTCCCTTACATTGCAATTATTCGTCACCGAATAAATATTGAAACTCACATATTCATAATCAACTCTCAAACAGATTTATCCACTTTTCACGTCTATTAGTATTCACCCAGTGGAAAAAAATGATCTCCCCAAAATTAGTGTAGTCTACTATTATTCCATATCCGGAACTAATAAGTTGACTGGAAAGTCGAATTTATCAATTTTATTAGAATATCTTCGATAACCCCTTGATGGTACCTCACTGTTGATTTTTCTAATTAAAGTGATTTTTTTGGGATTCAATTTCTCTAGTCCCAGGCTCTTGTAAGTGGCGTATGACATGATATTGAAACTTGAACCTAAGTCACATAAAATATTCCAAATTTATTAGCTTTGATAAAAATTGTAATTGAAAAGCTAGCTAGAACTCATTGCTTATTAGGTTGGTCCTTTGATACCCATACCAAGCATTCACATATGAGTGGGATGGTGCCGATTTCCTCCAACTTATTCTTATTGGTCACCATCTATTTCATAAATTTTTCATATGTTGGCATGTTTTTGAGATCCTATGAAAAATTAATACTCATATGAATTTTTTTTAAAATGTTCCAAAAAGTTACCTTTATTCACATCGATCTTTACTTGTACTAGTCACTCTAGAAATCGTAGTCTTGGCTTCAATTGTGGTGGGTTTTCTTTTAAATATTCTTTAGATATGTTTTACATACTCTTTTACTTATCTATAACTTA
Source organism: Viscum album (assembly GCA_963277665.1). NCBI lineage: Eukaryota > Viridiplantae > Streptophyta > Magnoliopsida > Santalales > Viscaceae > Viscum > Viscum album. The sequence continues at coordinate 1,100,587,204 of OY728134.1, read as the reverse complement.
TTTTTCATCTTGTTGTCTCTTTCTTGATTCAGTATAGTCTTTGGTGATTTTCCACTTCATAGGGAGATGAATTTTGGATCTCAGATGGGAATACTTTAGGCCATCCTCAAATTACTCTTATTTGTCTATATTTAAGTTGATAATATTTTTTTTGATTATTGTTCAAGGTTCCAAAGTTCCTCCCTATATTCCTTTAATTCATCATTCATATCCTTTATTGACGCATAATATTCTTTTGAATAAGAAATGATTTCATTAATATAATCCCCAGTGGAATTTATGAAAGTAGCCAAGGTCTCCCTTATTTTGTGGACCTGGATTATGAGTGATGGTCCTTGGGGTTCTTGCAATCCTGGTGATCTATGATGATATAAATTTCCTTGGTTTTGTTATGGCCACCAACCCTAAAAATTATTTCCTTTATTATAATTATCATAATTTACTTATTGTATATACGTACCTTGGGTTTGTTTTTGAGGGATCATCATTGTGTCCATAATTCTAGTTAGAGATTACATATATGTCTCAATCTAGATCTTTTTTTAACCATGTGGATGCCTATTAATTATGTCCCTTCTCCTTACCACTAAAATCTATTTCTCTCCATTTTTTCTAGTAGGATATACCTCTATTTTAGTGACTTCTTCATCAGTGATCCTCCAACTAAAACATCTAGAATTTATTTTATTCCTATTAGAGTCCCTTATACATGGTTTGGATTATAAGACACAGTTCAATACCATGATGGGGGAATTTATGAGTCATGTCATTGTAATGTTTCCAAGAAGAATAAAGAGATTCATCTTCAAATTGGAAAAGGTTAAGTAGAGTGTTTACCCAAATATACACTGACTTTAAAGGTGGGAAGAATTGGGTGTGCAAGTTCCTTGACAACTCATCCCATTTAGTGATGGAATGTGAAGGTAGGATTTGGATCCAATCCCGAGTTCTCTCTTGTAATGAAAATCAAAAAAGATGTAGCCTTACCACATCACTTGAAACATTTTGGAATCAGAAGGTATAACAGAGCTCAAGGAATATTTATAGATGTGTGTTTGAATCTTCATACAACATTCCTTTGAATTTAATGATATTTGAGATTATCTAGATGATTGAATGATTGATCATGAAATTATTTGTAGCAATTGGAGGTGTAGGAAGATCGGTTCCAATCCTGTGTTTGATGGCCGCCTATAATCCATGAGATTCCATAGCCCCAGATCTCTTTGAAGAACACCATCAACTTGGTTGATCTTTGTGCTCACAATGATAACAATGAATTTTATTTTCTATCTTGGTTCAAAATTGGTTTCAAATTTATGAAAAATTTACCTTTTTCCTAAGTGCTATAGTTGTGTTTCAATGATTTTAATCTAAAAATTTCCACACAAAATACACTGAAATAAATAGGTGAAATAAAATAATTCAAAAAAATTAAAATTAAAAACCTAAAAACTAATTAGAAATCATCCCTCAAAATAGTTTCTATTTGGATAGTCCCCAAGGGAATCGTTATTTCCCCACAGTTCTAATACAAATACAAAATTTATAAAAACTCAAATTATTCTACGTCATTAATTAAAAAATAGTATTAAGAAATTTTGAGGTCAAAACCATATAGATGTTTAATTAGTTTGATTATGTTTTCAAAATAATTTATTTATTTAAATTAAAAAATGTTAAATAAACAAACATTGGTTTTTATAATAGTTTTAAGAAAGCAAAATAAATAAGAAAAGTGCAGTAGATTGGTTATTTGGAAATCAGATTTGAAGGTTTGACATGGTTTTGTAGTTTTAGGGATCTGGTGAAATTAGATTTTAGAAATTAAATTATTAATCCATGTGTGGAATTTATTTCTTGGAAATTTGGATTTAATGGTCATGAAATTCCTTCCTAAACATGGTGATTCCCCTTTTCCCATAGTTTGGTAGTTTAGGGAATTGCCAAATCGAGTTTTTCTCAATTCCATATTTAAACATGGTTGCCTTGAATGTGAAAATGGACATACCTCAATTTAGGGTAACAAATTGACCAATTTAAATAGTTCCTTTCATATTCAAATGTCAATGTTCATGACAAAAAAAATAAAGGAATTGAAATTGAATAAACAAATTGCAAAAATCTAGAACATGAATGAAAATAAATAAATCCAATCTCACATTCCCCCTTTGGCTATATAACCCTATAATAATGAAGGTTTTACCCCTCAATACTAGTGATGAGAGAGTAATAGGGAAGGTCATAACTATAAGAAAACATGAAATAAATCTGAAGAGAAATCAGTAGAGGACCATGCGATAACTCAACTTCTCACCCTAGACTTTGGTCTCCAGAATCAGTCCCAGGAAGTAGAATATTATCTCACTATTTATAGACATAAATAGGGATCATGTTGTATTTAGGTCATCATAATTTCATCCCATAATGAATCATGGGTCCTCTCTCTACGTTAAATTTATGCTCATGTCATAAATAAAAATTATCTCGTTATACATCCCATCAAAATTTCGTTACTAGGTTTGTCGATCAACCTTTACAATGTGAATTGGATTCATGATGTGAAAGTGTTGGGCCTTACTTTGATTGAGATTTCTTTCTCTTAAATCTTGAAGGCCTTATATTTTTATTGAATTTTGGATAATCCCCCTTTTAAGGGTTGACATGAACCCTTACATGATCCGTAGGCCCAAGGCACAATTCCCATACATAACCTAAAGGCCTAGAGGCATAAGGCCTTTTACATGACCTTGAAGGCCCAAGATATGATGTAATTGAAATATCCCCTCCTCAGCATCTGCATATTGAAGGCACCTATCTCCCCACCTCACATGGATGATCATCTAGCATTTCCTCGTGCAGGGCTGCACAGTGCCTAGTACCGATGGAAATTTCCATACTCTCTCATTCTTCCAATCCAGTTAGCTCTTCTTTGGTGGTTTCTACTTTTATCTGAATCCCCTTTTGGGACTACCCACACGTGGTCTTCGTGGGATGTTTCTTAGTATCTGTGGCCCAAAATCCCTAAGGACCGAAGTCCATTGGTGGCCCGAAATCCCAGTGGCCCGAAGGACTTTGGTGGCCTGAAGGCCCTAAGACCCATAGACCCAAACTGGTGGCCTGAAGGACCAAATTGGATGAATAATTCTAGCTACAATAGTACTGAAAAGTACCTGCTATAGTACTAATACAATACTACTATAACACCCAGAAATTCATCCCCACCCATATTTGATCTTGGGTATTTTGGATGCCAAGCAGGAGCCTCTACCACTCGGGTATAGGTTCATTAGTGTATTGAGATTTCTTCACTTCACACCATGTACTGCTTTCATTCCTTGTAATTTTTACACATCCTCTAACGTTTTCATGATGTGAATATTAAATTTCTAGTTTTGGAACCACTATTTTTCCATGATTCATTCATTTTATTCCTTGAAAGTGTCCCATAGGCATCCACCATCATTGGATACCTTATTTTTATTGTGAAAATGATATTTTCTAGATTATTCAATGCTACCCAGCTCTATTATAACATCAATTTTTTTTGATTTTCATCATGATAATTGTATCCTTTTATTCCTTTTCCAAATATTGGTAGTATCCTACCATAAATTACAAAACAAGTTAAAGTGTCCAAATATTAGCAATAATATCAATTATATTACACAAATCAATGAATTTTATATCAAAAAACATATGAATGAAATGTACATATAAACTACCTGAAGGTAAAGTTGATCGGTTCTCTCTTCACATCTATATGAGGGAGTGATGTTTGAGGTTTTCTATGATGCTTCTCATCTTGGGTTGGGTTGTGACTTGATACAGAAAAAGGAATTGATCTCAAAAGTTTGTAAGATGTTACATCACCAGAAGTATAATTATGAAATCCATGATCTTGAGTTAGTGATAATGGTATTTTATTTGAAATTATGGTGAAATTACCTTACTATTTAGTGATTTGTGGTTTTCATGGATCATAAGATATGGAGGTATATTTTATCTCATCAAAATCTAAATTTCCATCATTGGTGGTTGATGGAGTTCTTAAAAGACTATGACTTTGACATCTCTTACTCTCCTAGAAAAAGGAATTTATTTTATGATTCACTAATTAGGAAGTCATGGGGATATATTATTTGAGAGTGTAGAGATGATTGAAGGGTGATGGAGGAGATTTCAGTGAAGAATCTTAATGTAGAGGAGGTCGATGGAAGAGGTTTCCTATTTCAGATTATAGTGTAATATTCCTTGATGTAGTGGGTAGAGGAGTCTCAATGGGGAGACTCAAAGGTAGAGGTGATGTGGGACCATGTCTTTTATGGTGACACTATTGAGGTATGTTTAGAGGATGATACTCATCAGGTGTTGTTTTGTATCTTGATGTTTTTCCATCCGTCAAATAAAGTTAGAACATCATGTTTCAAGTTGTTTTTATATTCATTGGATACTCTGTAGTATAAGTGGTAGGAAATCTAAATGAATTTTATCATAGATTTACCCCAATCCCAAGGAGATGTGATGATAAATTGGTGACTATATATTGCTTGATAAATTAAAATCACTTATTGGTGATCAGAGTGTTAGATACAATAGAGGATTTCATAGGTTTTATGTGGATGAGGTGGTATGGCTTCACAGGGTTCCAAGGAACATTATTTAAGATTGGGATCCCTGCTTTAACTCATGATTATAGGGAGTTATTCAATGCTAGTTTGGATCTCAACTCCACCTTATAAAATATTTCCATCCTTATATAGATAGGAAGATGAAGTGGACTATTCATATTTTTGGGGATATGCATCAGGCTTGTGTTATGGATTTTAGTTGGTAGTGGGTAAAGAACCTACCCCTGGTTGAGTTTTTATATATAAATAGTTATCAATTTCACATTCAAATAGATCCATTTAAGTAATTGTATGGGAATCCTTACCTATATCTACTGTGTTGTACTGAGGTTAGAGAGTCTACAATCATTGACCAAATGTGATGAAAAGCATGACAGAGAAGTTTTAGATGATTCTAGAGTGAATGAAGGTCGCACGAGACCATCAAGAGTCATATGAAAATCAAATAATGATACTGGTGAAGTTTTATGTTGAAAATCATGTATTCTTAAGGGTTTCCCCTTATCATGGAAATCCCCAATATTTTTTAGGGAGTAATCTTACTCCTTGGTTTATCAGTCCTTTTGAGGTGTAGGGGCATGTAAGTGAAGTGGTATATCAGTTGGATCTTCCTCAATAGTTGGAACAGATCCACAATGTATTTCATTTATTGTATATTTATCGATTTATTCATGAAAATTACCATGTGATTTATTGAGTAGAGATAGATGTAGAGGATCAAAAAACATTCATGGATTGTCCGGTTTAGATCCAGGATCATCAAGAGATGGTGTTGCATGGGAATGTTATCCCCTTGGTTCATGGTTTTTAGAGGCATGATGCCTGGAGTATAACATGTGGGAATGTGAATCATAAATACATTCTTAGTATCTGGGGAAATTTTGAACTTTATTTTTTTGTAACATTGAATTTTTTGATTGGGCATTGGAACAATGAAATGATTTTTTTATGGTTTATTAATTTAGGTTGGTTATATTCTATGTTGTTTATGATTTGATGATGAAATTGTTCTATTTAATATATATCTTCCAGAGGAGTGTTAGGGTTGGTAGTTAGTCTCTTTCTAGGGTTGGTTTTGATTATCATGGATGATAATTGTTTACAAGATATCTGATGTAATGACCCAGACCTTTAAAGTTTGTTATTAAAATTAATGTGGGCTGAAATTGAACAAGTAGATGGTTTTTAATGAAAAGTAAATGCTTGAAATGAATGGGTAACTATATTATTAAATAGGTGTAAAGGATAGAAATTGTTATCATTGAATATGGAATTAAATGGAATAATAAATTTAATATGGATGGTAATGGTAAATTTGAAATTAATTGGTTAGATGAATAAAAAGTTAAAATGTGAATACTGATCATATTTTTTTTTGTGTGGGGAAGTGGATTAGTGATTAAGATAAAGGCTGTATTAGTTGTTAATAAAATGTTTCAAAAGTATGCTGATTCATGTGGGCTATAATAGGGTTGTTTTGGTGAGAACCTACTAGGTTGGGATAGTGTGTGGATTTATTATACTGGTATTTTCCTCATGATTTCTATTTTCACCCCACATAAGTCATATATACTTACTGATGTCCAAATGTTTTGGGTTTTAGTTGTTTTACTCAAACATTTAGGTTGTAAAAGGAACAAATGACTGACTACTCACTCTTCCCCACTCTCTGTCTCAAGTATATTGCATTGTGGTGTTGGTATATGGTGGGGGGTCATGCATGGAAGGATGAGGGAATGAGGTTGGTGCCATCCATGTTCATGATACCCTACTATGATGGATATAGAGTTTGATATGGTGTTATGGATATGAACTAATGATAACAGGAGATGTTGGACCCTGTAAGAGGTTGGGATAAGCGTGGATATGGTCCAAACCACATCAACTATGAAATGAGTTTTTTGATTGATTCCAACATGATATATTGGACCCCTTATGAGGTTAGTATAGGTAGGGTTATATTACAATACATAATCTATGGATTGATATATATAATTCTATGAGATTTATGGACATAAAAAGGATATAAGTGTTGAATTGGTGTATCCTGATATATTTGGATGATTTTGGGTTGAATACAGACTTCCAAAAACTGGCCAATGTAAAATATTGGACTTTGGAGATATCTGTATAACAGCTCCATGGAATTATAGCCACTATCCACTATAGTAGATTGGAATTGGGTGGATGTCACACTATAGCAGTGCGGACTTCTAGCCACCATTCATTATAGCATAGTGGACATACTATGCGGTTGGTGGCATAATGCTTGATATTATTTATTACCTCATTTGAGCTAGGGTTTTGGTGCATGAGAGACTCTAAAATCACCCTGTAATTCTACTCAGGATCTTAGTGAATTGATTCTTCCTCTCTTTGAAGATATGGATTATTCCCAAACCACATAAAATGTTGTGTTCATGTTCATCATCATCATCATATTCTTCTTTTGTATTTTTCTTTTCATCATCTGAAAATCTATGTCATTGAGACTCTTGGAATTTTCGCAATAGGAAGAATATGCTATTTATTATTAGTGAATGAGAGAGAGGAATCATTGGGGAAGTGGTTTTGGGGTTCCCTTTTTCTATATTCCTCAATATTATTTTATTATACTTGGATGAAATATTTGGTGAGCGGTCCTTAGTGAGTCTCAGTGGTAGTTGACCTAATAGGTGCTTGTTTGTTATGTTAATTATTCATTGAAGCATTAGTACACTTCTTCCACATTTACATGAGTGGTCTTGAGGAGTATTCCACTGAGTATAGATGTTATGATCACCCCTATATATATAAATCTATTTTACAAGTTTACATGGTGGCTTTATTAACCGAGCTAGATAGTACTATCTTGGGATTCAGATTGCTGTTAGAGTCACTACCTAAGATCTTATTTTGGAATTTTACCTTGGAGACTTGTATTGTGTGACATATAACACATGTCAGTTTATTATGGGATTTTGTATTTATTTTATATTATGGTGTTGATCAGTGGATTTATTATTATGTTCCATGGATATATGAGTGCAATACCTCCCAATTTAATGGTCTATACCCTATCTTATGGTCTCCAACCCAGGACATATTGGATATGGGCCTCATGGGTCAATATCATATTTAATGTAGGCCCAAGAGGGTTTCCCATTGGAAGAGGGTCATCAAGAAAATGGTATTAGAGCTTTTTTCGAGAGTTAGGATGGATACTGTAGTTTTCCATTCATAAGAATTTCATGGGAATGGTAAGTCAATAGTGTTAGTCAAACATAGTGTGTGATATAGAAAGGGTTATTAGTTAAGGAATAGGTAGTTAAGGCCCCTAGTGATCTAACATAAGAACCTTAAGATTACTGAACACATTATGAAAGGTAATGTTTATTAAGGGTTAGAGACCTAGGTAAGGTACATGTATCATGTTTTTTCACCAGTGTTTCAATTATAGAGATTTTGGGGTGGTTAAATAAATTAAATTAAATGAATATGATTAAATTAATTCCATTATACTAATATTAAGAGTTTTTGTCTAACTTGAAGATGTTTTTTTGGTTATTATTCTTGTTTGGTTGAGGTTGGTGAGGTTCAGCAGGATAATCTAGTTGACCCTGTGGAAGATTGATCCAGATGAGAAGGACGAGGTTTGGAGGAAGTATTTATGAGAGTTCAAGTTTAAGGGATATGATACGTATTAGGGGAGTGTATCTAATTTTGATAAAGGGTGCTAAATAGAGGAACTTGAAATAACTATTATATTAATCTAATTCGAGGAAGAGTATTGAATTTTTCTAGAAGTTATTCATACTTGGGGAACAATGTGACAGTATTGGATCTTGTATCTTAGGGAGAAGAAGAAGGTGGGTGTTTCGTGGGATGATTTTAGTGATTTTTTGTGAGAATTTCATATCTTGGATGATGAGAGGATGAAAGAGGTTTCAAATGGAATAAAGTAAACCTCAATAGTTTTCTTTCCATTTATCTAGAGATAGTAGTTCCCATGCATCTTTAAGGAGCTCTGTGCTGGAATGATTTTTCAGGAGAGGTCATGTTAATTAGAGATATCAATGATTGATTATACTTAGGGAACAAAATAGTAATGAAGCTCAAATTCCTTATTGTCCCTAATCGTAAGTGCCTTTAAGGCTGTATCAATTATAGGGAGAACAAACTTATATTACACTTAAAGGGGATGGATCTGGTAGAGGTTAACCCTATGATATTCCCTATTCTCAAGGACATTAGGATGAGGTCCTCTATGGAAATGGTCATCAGAATTGGGGAAGTAGTATTTCCTATAGAAAATTGTATACTATAGAGATTATATCACTAGATAATCCATATACTTCTCAAGGTACCATTAGTTTTTATTTTTCCTTGTCTTATGTTTTATTTTATTATAGAGAATTGAACTCCTTTATTGTTCCCACCTTATTTCTTTCGTTAGGACTCATGGTGGAGAGGCATCCAATTACTTTGGTGTTGACAATGCTAGTTTCAGGTCAAATGAGCTTTCTTGATGTTTTATGGGGTTGTGTGCTGATGATTGGAGAACATTAGTTACACAAGGATTTATATCCACTTCATATATATATATATATATATATTTATATATGATGTCATTATTGGAATAAAACAGTTATATTACATGTGTGAAAATATTTATTACTTCTATATGATATATGACTTATGTAATTAGGGGAGCCTACATGCAATATTCATTGGTTAGAAGGATTATCAAATGAGTTGTGGTTATTTAAAGTTATTGTCTCATCAAGAAGAATTTATTTTTAGATTAGATGTAGTAATAAGTGGTAGAGTTTCCTAGAGTCATTGAGGAGTCCCTATATATCTTATCTGAGGAGGTTATGACCCTACCCCCTTGACATGACATCAAATTCGATATAGATTTGTATTTTGGTGTCTCTATGCTTTTTATAGATCCTTATCAGATGGAAACTTATGAGCTATAGGAGTTAAGGATCTATATTTATGATTTTATGTAGAAGGTCTTAATCCAACCCATTATGTCATCATGAGGTGATCCAATGTTATTCTCCAAGAAAGAAGATGGCGGTGTGAGATTTTTTATAGACTACCAAAGGCTGAACCAAGTAATGGTCAATAACTATTACACTTTTCTGAGGATTGATGATTTATTTTACCAATTAAATGGTTCTAGATAGTTTTCAAATATTAATCTATATCATGGAAATTATCATATGAGTGTGAAGGAAGAGGATATCCCATATAATTCATTTAGGTGTTGTTATGGAAACTTTGAGTTCCTAGTTATATTGTTCGATTTCACGAATTCCCCAACTATTTTCAAGCGACTATCGAAATCAATGTTTTGGGAGTTCCTAGATCAATTCATTGTTTTGATTGATTTCATACATATATATTCAAAGTATTGGAAGAATTATTATAATCATATTAGGGATATTTTACAGGTCCTTCAGCACCACCATCTCTATGAAAAGTTTTTCAAGTGCATGTTTTGGACACCTGAGGTGAATTTTCCTAGACATGTGGTATCCCAAAAGTGATCAGTATTTGATAATTTTAAGATTAAGGTGGTTGTTTTTTGGGAGGAACCCAAGAATATTGCACTGGTTTATAGTTTTTTGGGTCTCATGAGATCATATATAACTTTCTTATATGATTTCTATTGGATCAAACAACTATTGAAATCTTTGACTAGGAAGAATTAGGAAATCATTTGGACTGATCAGTGTTAATAAGATTTCGATTACCTAAAGGGGGAATTTAATTTGTGATTCCATTCTTCAGCTAAAATAGTAGGGAGTTATGTTCTATGTGTTCTATGATTCCTCTCATCTCATCCTAGGTTGTGTTATGATGCAATAGAGTGTAGTGTCCCCATATGGGTCTAGGTAGTTACATCCCTATGAGTGTAACTATGCAACCCATGATATTGAGTTGGAAGCAATGTTATTTGATCAATTTTTTTGGTTATATTTACTTATCGATGAATGCTTTATTTTCTTCATGCATCACAATAGCCTGAGCTAAATATTCTATTAGCTGGATCTGGATTTTCATCAATAGTGTTGGATGGAGTTATTAAAAGACTATGAATTCGATATCTTATACACTATGGGGAAAAGGAATGTAATTACTGATGTGATGAGTAGAAAGTTGCGGGGATATGTTATTCACAAGTATTGAGATTCATAGAGGGGAATTGAGGAGCTTATAATGATTCATCTTGATGTAGAAAAGATCCATGGTAGAGGTTGGATATTTTTTATTATAGTGAAATCTTTCTTGATACAACAGGTGTATGAGTATCAATGGGGAGAATTAGAGGTAGAGGTGATGTAGGAACATGCATTTCATGGTGATTATTTAGAGGGATGGTTATAGAATGATCATTATTAGGTGTTGTTTTAAGGGAGGTTGTTTGTTCTATATATGATGCAAGAGGAGGTTCTTTATGAGTTTTATATCCCAATTTTGGTAGTGCATCCTGATATATCCAAGATGTATCATTCCTTTGGGGTATTATTTGGTGGCTCATATCACAATTATTGGTCTGCTAGCAGTTAAAGGTAAGACATCAGGTCCCAGGCAGTTTTTTGTAGTCATTGTATGTCCTTGGGTAGAAGTGGGTGAAAATCTCGATAGATTTAATCACTAGTTCACTCAAATTACAAGGATTATGTGATGTTAAATGGGAGATTATAGATCATTTAACGAATCTATGTCACTTTATAGTAACCAAGGATTCAATTGTTGGGGAGGATTTGGTGTGGCGGTATATGGATGAGGTGGTGTGGATTCGCAGGATACCAAGAAACATAATTTATTATTAGGATCATTTATTTAACTCATGAGACTGGGGAGGTCTTAATTTTGATTTTTTCTCTCAACTATTCCTTATCGTTACTTTCCATTATCATATGTGAGAAGACAGAGAAGACTCAAATTCTAGAGGAAATTTTGAGGGCTTGGGTTTGGGATTTTAGTGGATCATGGGTAAAACACATTCCCTTGGATGATTTTTTTTATAAAAATAGTGATCATTATTATATTAAAATTGCCTTTTTTAACATGTTGTATAATAATCCTTGTCGATCTCCATTGTATTGGTTTGTGGTTAGAGACTTAGAATCCTTTAGGCCCGATGTGGTATAAATAATGAAAGAGAATGTTCAAATGATTTAGGAGTGAATGAAGGTGGTTCAAGACCATTAGAATTCACATGCTAATTATAGAAGGATACCTATAGAGTTTGAGGTAGTTTATAAAGTATTATTAAGGGTTTAACTTCATCATTGTTAGTATATATTTTAATTAGGGAGTAATATTTATCCATAGTTTATCATCCCCTTTGAGGTGTTAGGGTATATCAATGAGGTGACATATCTGTTGGTTCTTCCTCTGTAGCCAGACTAAGTCAATGATGCATTTAATGTGTCATAGATTCATCGATATATTCATAAATATTATCATGTGATTTATTAGGGATATATAGATACAGAGGATGAATGAAAATTCACGGAGTTGTCAGTTGAAATCCAAGATCTTCAGGAGAAGGTGTTGTGTGGTCTAGTTATCCCTTTGGTTTTCATTTTGTGGAGGTGTGGTGGCCCAGAGGAGAGCACATGATAATGTGGGTCGTATATGCATTCTCAGTATCTGAAGTTTTTTTGAACCTTTTTTTATTTGTAATGTTGAGATGATTGATTATGTGCTGGATTTATGAGATGAATTTTTATGGCTGATTAATTTCTATTGGTTATCTTCTGTGTTTTTTATGCTTTGGTGATATAATTGTTTTGTTTGAGAGGTGTCTTAAATTGAAGAACTTGGGTTGATAGGTAGTAAATTTATATGGTTGGTTTTTTATTCTATAGAATGATAATTTCTTGAGAGGTATTTTATGTAATGACAAAAACGTTTATGACCCATTAATTTATAATATTTTGGTGTTGGAGGTGTCCATAGGTGATTGGGTGAAGAAAGATGGAGCATGAGTTAAAGATTCCATTTGGTAGGTGGGTTTTAAATGTGGTGTTTAATGTTGTGTTGGGGAGGTTAGGCTTGTGGAATGGATCCTTTGAGTTTCATTGTGGTGGTTTTGAAGTCGATATTGGGGGTTCTTCAATTTTAGGAACCCTTGTGTCATGGTCCCTTGACTGTAATGCAGTTTTGGTTTGGGGATTTATCAAGATGGAGGAAATGATAAATGATTGTTTCATGGTTAAACATCACTATGGTTTGGATCTTGGAGTGGTAAAATTTAGTGGTTCTACCATTTTGGAGGATGTTGTGTTGTTGAACTTATGTTGTGTCATGGTTGGGTTCCTGGACTTCTCTCAAAATTTCAAGAAATAGGATGTTGTGGCATAGTGATAGCACCTGTGCTACAACACTCCCTTAGTTAATCAGGTCAAAGGATTGATTGAATTTAATAGGGGAGATATATGGCATATAAGTTCCATGATTTTCGAATATTTTCCCAACTTAAACATATTGTAGTGTGTCCATCACCCTTGAATTGTGGTCTTATATTTTTATAGAACCTATATAAATTCAAAATCCAATAAGAATCATAATTATTTTCCTTGTTTCTCCCAAACCCTAGGTGATTAGAGAAACCAAATTGGTGAACCTAGAGATCCCTTTAATTGGCCTCATACCTCAGTTTCTTTGGATTGGTTTTTAATGATCCAAGGTGAGTTATTCACTCTCCTTATTGGTTTTCCTAATATTTTATCCTTGGGAATCCTTGGAGGTAATTAAGATTCGATTTGGTGGTGTTGGGGATGGGAGTTTGATGATGATTTTATATGATTTTTGTGGTTGAAGCTTCCCTTGTGTGACTTGCTCTTGAAATAATTCATTTCCTTTCCCTTTCACAGTGAATTGTGAAGCCTCTATTGAAGTAGGGGATTCAATAAATCTCTTTTTTATGTGTTAATTGTGGAATTTTCATTCTCTTTATTTCAATGGGTGGATGGTATGAATTTATTTAATAAAGATAATGAATTTAAGTATAAAAGATAAATTGATTGGAAGTGGTGTTTCACATGTATTTGTTTCTATTACATTTCCAATGTGATTGATGTTTTTTCTTTTATTGTTTAAAATTATTATTGATGCTAAAAATAGTGTTTTGTTTCTATGAACTTACTACTAAAATCGCCTTTTAGATAATTCCAATAACTTATATACAGTAACAAACAGATTGTGTGAAACATGGAAATTGAAGTGAATGTTTCATGTAAAATAGGGATTTAATTGTTGTTAAAGAATTATTTAAATGATAACTATGGAATTGTTTTTTGCTAAAATTAGTTTATATATGATTTTATATGTTCTTTTTGATGTTATTATTGTGTGGAATTGGTTGGGAATTTTTTTTGTTGTTTTGAGAAGAGATACGTTGAGTTGTAGGGAAGTGGATGCATTTCCATGGTTGGAAAGTGTAGAGGTAATGATTGTTGTGGTATGATTATGTAGTTATTGATGTGGAAATGGTAACAGAGATGGTTATGTGGGAATTACATGTCATTGTGATGGATGTGGTGGTTGTTGTCTTGTTTTTTGATATAGTTATGTGTTTTAGATTCATAACATATAATATTATATTTTTCGTAATGATGAATACAATAAATGAATTTTGAATATAATTGGATAAGTAAAAGGTTTTTAATGAAATATAAATTCTTGAAATTAATGGCTAGTGAATGGATTAAATGCATGTGAATGCTGGAAATGATTATCATTGATTATGGAATTAAATGTCATAATGACATTAATATATCCAGCAGTGGTAAATATAGAATTGATTTTTTTCATGAATAAAATTTTAAAAAGTGAATGAAGGTTGTGGAATTTTGTATATGGGAGTGGGTTGGTGGATGATATAGAGGTGGAATTAGTTTTTCATGAATGGTTGTGGAAGTATAGTGATGGTTGTGGGCTATGATAGGGTTGTTTTGGTGTGAATCTAAAAGGTTGGGATTGTGTGTGACTTTATTATACTAGCATTTTCCATATGATTTATATATGCACCCTACTAGAGTAAGATATCCTTGAAAATGCCCAAATATTTTGGGTTCTAGATGTTTTCCAAAAAATATCCAAGTTAGCAAGGGGATAGATGGATAACTTCTCTCTCTTCTATACTCTCCCTTCCAGGCATAGTGAATTGTGATATTGGTATATGGTGGGTGATATTTCAAGTGAGGGGAATGAGGTTGATGTATTCCATGTTCATGATTACCTAATATGATGGATATGAATATGAATAAGAGTTTTGGCTATAAACTAATGAAAATATGAGATGTTGGACCCTACAGGAGGTTGGGATAAGTAATAATATGATCTAACCACATGGACCGTGACATGAGTTTTTGGATTGATTCTACCCTGAGATGTTGGGCCTTTTAGGAGGTTGGGATATGTAGGGATTTAGTCTAACTAAAATCAATTATGAATTTATATATATATATATATATAATTGTTATACGACTAACAAATAAAAAAATATGGAATCATGGGATGTTCACCATTGAAGCATGAGAGCAGAAAACCAGTTTGGAATTGGTTATGGGGTAACCTCTTTCTATATTACTTAATATTATTTTATTATACCAGGATATGATATTTTGTGAGTGGGACTTGGTGAATCTAGGTGTTAGTAAGCCTGATAGGTGCTTTTTGGTTCTACTATTTATTCATTAAACCATCAATATGATTCTTCCACATTTTCATGATTTCTCTTTAGGTGAATCCTATTGAGTTTTCATATTATTATCACCCCTAAATTTATAAATATGTTTATAGGTTTCCAGGAGGAATTTAGAAACCGAGCTAGATAGTACTAGCTCAGGTCTTGGGAGTTTTTTAGAGTCACTGCCTAGGAGATTATTTTGGTATTTTACCTTGCAGACTTGTATTGTTTGACATATCATGCATTTTTGTTTTTTTGGTATTTTAGATTTATTTTCTATTATAGTGTTAAATGGTAGATTTATTATTATTTTAACGGGATATATTAGGGAAATTCCTCCCAAGTACATTTTTTATACCCTCAATTCTAGTCATTGACCAAGTACCTATTGGAGGCAGGCCTCAAAGGTCACTCATATCTTCACTACAGGATAAAGAGGGGTTCCTAGTGGGTGTGGGTCATGAAAAAGTGGTATCAAATATTTGGTTGGGAATTAGGATGAATAATGGAGTTAATAATTGGTGGGTATTTCATGGGAATGATAGGGAAATTGTTTTAGTCAAACATAGTGTGTGATGTATCAAAAGAGAAAAGTTAATACATGGGTGATTAAGTCCCCAAGTGATTTAACATTAGGAACTTAACTTTACTGAACCCCCAAGGTGAGATAAAGATTATTGTGGGGTAGAGGCCTAAGGAATGTACATGTATCATATTTTGTTTCACTTTTGATTGAATTGGGGTGAATTGGGTGTGGGTAATTGAATTAAATTAAATGAATTTGATTAAAATAATTCCATACTAATGGGATTGGGAGTTTGTTTCTTGCTTTCAAAGATACTTTTGGGTCATCATTTTCATGTGGTTGTGGTTAGTGAGGTTAAATAGGATGATCCAATTGGACATGTTGTGTATTGATTTGGTTGAGGAGAATGAGGTTTGGAAGGAGTCATTGTGTGAGTTCCAGTATAAGGGACCAACTAAGTTTGAGGGGAGAATATCTTATTTGGAGATAGATTACTAGCTGAAGGAGATCAAAATAACCTTTATCTAGATCTAAGATAGCGAATAGTATAAAGTTTTTATAGATTTTAGTCAGATGCAGGAATTAGTGCTGTAGTGGTGGACATTGTATCCCATAAAATTGAAGGAGGCAAATATTTCATGGGATAATTTCAGCATCAATTTCATAGGAAGTTATTTTCTTCAATAATGATGGTAACAACATAGAATTATTTTCTCTCCCATTAGCTAGGGTTACCAGGCATTTAGGATCTTATGGTCAAATTTAAGGAACTTCTTCAATTTTCTATTAATATTTTCCCTAATTAAGAGTCTAGAGAGTATCATATAGAGGAGTTGTTTCTACGAGTTATTTGTATACATTCACCCCATTTATGTTTCCTATGTGTTCAGCGGTATAGAAGAAGGCTAAGGTGATTGATAGGATGCACACACATCCAGGATACTATCAATAGGTTAGCCATTAGAGATCCTTAAGGATCATATCTATTGGTGGAGGATATTAGGTGTTCTAGAAGTATAGATTTTAATCAATGAGGAGTCATCCTTGGCAGTTTTATTCCCATTCCTCTATATTTAGTGGTTTCCATCCATATATGAAGGGATTTGTGCTAGTGTACATTGTCTAAAAAGGTCATGTCCATCAATTATATTAGTTACTAACCATCCTTAAGGCCCAACATTGCATTAAAGGGGATAATATAAAGTGCCTCTGAGTCCATATCAATAGAAGGGATAACATACTTATGTTCCAATGAGACGAGATAGAGCTGGTAGAGGTTATTCCTACGATGTTCCCCAACCTTGAGGACATCATGCTAAGCATGGAAATAGAGGTGGTCATCATCATCGGGAATGAGGTGTTGGACAGGGATATTTTTATGTTATGGAGATTCCATCATGGGATAGGATAGAGATTGTATAGTGACCAATATAATTTTACACATATTATTAAATTCTTTTAACTTAAAAATCCATTAATTAAAACCCAAATATTGAAATCTAAAATTTATTTGGAAGACTAGGTACATAAAAAATCAAAAGAAACTAAAAAAAATAAAATTCTTATTTTTATTCACCTTAGCATGCCCCTAAATATCTTTGATATATTAAAACTAAAAAGGATAACCTGGGGAATATATAAAATAAAGGGGTGAACAAAAAATCCTATTAAGAGAATAAAAATGACATAGAAACATTAAACGTGATTCAAAGGTATAACATGATGTCTCGCGAGTAATCATATAGAAGAATAAAATATAGAACATGGAGTCACATTATCATTGAAATATATAAAACTTCTTGAAACCTATAATATTATATAAGTATAAGTCAACGCTAACTACTGAGGAAACATCATATGGTGGATAAAGTCCCATGATGAATTAGGTTTAATCCCTAATCCCAAAAATAATGTCTCATGAGAAAAAATATTTTCCCAATGCATTATAATTATATCTATGCACATCCATAATAACATGCAAATGATTATTTGTGCCACAAAAAGGAAATAAATCGTAAGGTATACAAATAATAATTACCCATGAAAAAAGGGTAGAATAATCTTTCCTCATGTCATAATCAAAGGAGATTTCATAAAGAAGACAATTGATAAGTATTACCCCATCAAAGGAAGGTAGAATAAACTAGGTATATATATATATATATATATATATATATATATATATATGAGACATATATATAGAATTTATTGGAAATTTGTAATATCATTGGCTGTCTTTATTGATGAAAATTTCTTTAAAATATCACATAGAATATTTCTTGAGGAAAATAACCTTTTCACTTTTAAATTAATTATTTAAAATATAAAAAATTAAAAAATATTATAGAAAAAATTTTCTTTTAAGAGAACCATGGAAACTAGTAAAATAAGATTCAATTAATTGAGTGGTCATGATGTCATGAAATTAAATTCCTACTATATAAGTTAAAATAAAACATTCCATTCACATTTTTGTAAAAAAGTCAAAAAGTACCTTGTTCGAAAAACAACCAAAAGATTCCTTTTAAATAATTTTGTAAAAAATTAAAAAATGGGTAAAAAAGTATTTAATAAATAATTTTATAATAATAAAAACATTATTTAAAATATTTTAATGAAAATATAGACATGGAAGTGAAATAGTTTAGATCTAAAAGAAGATATATGATCAAAATTACTTGTAAACAACTTTCTTGACGTTTCTTTATTAAATAAGGAATGAAATGGATACCAATCATGTAAAAAAATTCATGAATAGAGGATAAAAAAGTTATGAGGCTAAATAAAATAATTATATATTATTTCTCCCAAAGGAACCATGAACATAAAAATCTCGAAAAGATAGTAGATTGTAATATAAAGCCCTTTTCACTTTGGTAACTTTCATATCAAATAATCTTGGATGAAATAAAATTAATTAAAACTTAAAATACCATTAATTACAAAGTATTCATGATATAATATTTAAAAGGGGAATAATATACACCGTATAAAATAAGTTATGTGATTAATATTAAAATATGCCTCAATGAATGGAAATTGAGATGAAATCCTTTACCTTGAGTTCGAATTGGACGTACATAATTTATCTTCCTAAATATTAAAATTATGTTAATTATTTAATTCCTTAAGAAATTATTTCATGTTTTGTATTTATTTTATTTTATTTATTACCACATTACATTATTTTACTTAATCAATTAAGTTCACATTAGACATTTTGACGATATTCGGTTCATATGTGAAAAATGACTTCGGTGGGTTGACTATGGAAAGATAATTAAATGTTCCATCATATCTAGAATAGTAATAATGAAATAATTATCCTTTTTATATATCAATTATACTTTTAAAACTAGCTATAATATATGGTTATGGAAAATGAAACATGTTACAATCATGGAGACAGTAGGTCGTACATACGCATGAATAACATTTCTATTTTTCAACGATCATGATGGAAAGAATGTAAATATTATTTTGTATTTACATAATGATAATAATATCATAAATTGCATATTAAATCTTTAAATAAACTTATATATATACCATACATGTGTTGTGATGATGAAAAATGAATCACATCGCTTTATGGAGGTGGTAGTCCATACGTACACACAAACAACATTATTATTTATTATTTAATGGAAAGGTAGGAAAATAAATGATATATTAATTTTAAATAATTAAAAATATTAAATTAATATAATTTATATAAATTAAATTTATCATTATAAATAGTTTTAATGATGATGGAAAAAGAACTACATCGGTTCGCAAGGTGGTGGTCCACCGTACATATGGAAAATGGTTCCATTTCTCATTAGTTAAAAGAGGATATAGATTTAGGTTATTACATTATCATAACAAAATCTCAATATATGGGAGATATTTATGTTTTTATATCATCATGGTTTAATATTTTTTTAAGGATGTTGAAGAAAAATAAAATAAAACACTTGGTTAAGAATGATACAACTTCTTCAGACAACCTCTTTAGGTTTTCCCCAAAAGCATTATAAGGAGGTTTTTATAATAAAAAATGGACTCTATAACATGGTAAGGGGAGTAAGGAAGGTATTTTGGGCAGGTATTTGAGAAACCAAAAGTATTTTTAATTATTAATAAAAAAGGAGAGTAGGTTCTCTCTTATACGTGAGAATGAGTGACATTTTTATATATACCAAAACTATTCAATATTGGGAAGTCAATCTCAATCCAAGTTACTCCAAAATTAATAAATAATGCATAGGAGGGAATAAAATTTCAATAAAAGTTCTAAAATTAAAAAATACACATGTTTTAAACCATTTATTCCCTTTATATTTATGGTGACTCACTTTTACCATTTTAGTTTTCCCCTCGGTAACTAGTTTGTTTACCTAGGTAATTTATACTTTAATACTAAAAATAAAATTACCTTTATTAGATAATTTAGATCCAATAATTCTATATATAAAATAAAAAAAATTTAAAATAAAATTATAATGTTTATGGAAAATTAATTTTAACACAAGCACATGTAACACACAAAGATCTGTTTTAACCCTAACTGTGGTAAATAAGTTTTACTATTTTTAATATAAATTATGAGAAAAACTAAGTTGAACTTATTAAATAATATTAATTCTGATAAATAAAAATATTGAATACATTTTTTTTAAAATAAATTCACAAAAGTGGTAGAATTTAATTTAAAATTAATCCCACAAAAAGCGATGAAACGCGGTTATTGAGGAAAATGCATTTTTCAAGAAATAAATGATATTATATTAACTCTATGACTAGAAAAAATCATTATGTGAGTTTTAATTAATGTAAATATAAAAAAAAAATATTTTATTTAAACCTTTCCTTGATAGGAATTATTTTATTTAATTAAAATGGATGAACTTTATGCACTTAAAAAGAGTTTATAGAATACCACATTTTTACGTATAAAATAAACTTATTCCAAAATCATTAAAATTGATGATTGAAATAAAATTAATTATATTATTATAAATATAATGTTTTATATTCCACTTAAATAAAAAATATAGAATACAATTTTACTTTTAAATTACCTAATTTAATCAAAATAAATGATAGTATTTGAAAAATCGTTAAGTTTCACTATTCCCTAAAAAGCAATTATTTTAAGAAAATATAAAAGTTTCAACATAAGATAATTTTAATATTATGATTAAAAAATTAAGTTAATTTTGTTTAATGCATTTTTGAAAATTTACCTAAATTAATTATAATATTTTCTCGCAAAAAGCAATAAAAATATGAAGAAAATATATTTTTTTGAAGAATAAAATGTATTCATTAAAAATCAAGTGCTTATTTTCTATGAATTTATTATTAAATTTATAGCGAGTATGATATTTATATATATTTCATTTATCAATTAATCATATTGATACCTTCCAATTTAATCGCTACGTTATAATGGTTATATTTAAATAGTAATATTTCATGTTTCATTTTGGATCGATGTTACAGTTCATATATGCTATTGAACATAGTTTTATTTTTAAAATACCAGGGTGTTAAATTATCCTCTTCCATTTAATAAGTATTTTCCTTGAAATTTAACTTCAACTGGATAAAAATTCCACTTTTAAAGTGAGAAAGTAAAATATGAAGGTCATTTGGAATTACCCATAACTATGTTTCCAAATAGAACAACATTAGTGGGGAGTAAAAATATAGACATAGAATAAAAGTAGAATGTAAAAATAATTATGGATAGTGACATAAATATTTGATCAAAATAAATTGAATTATTATGAGAAAATTAATTACTACAAAACTATAAAACGATTTAGTGTGAAAAAGACCATCAATTCTTCATAAATGAAGGTAATAAGATAAATTTTTTATTTCAAGATCCTTTTACTAGAGTTGAGAAATTGATTTACCATTTATACTGAGAAAATAAATATACCTACTTTATAAGTATAATTTCATATTTTAATCAATTTCCACCACAATATCATTTTTTACCTAAATGATGACTATTCAAGATGATTTTTTTATGCTCAAAGCATTAAAATCAGCTTTTAATAGATCACATAACCCAAAAAAGGATAACAAGTTATTACTCCTTTATTTAGACATTAACCAAAACAAAATTGTTTAGCACAAGGTAAGATAATTCCCAAAATGAATAAACCATCATAAAATGAAATAAAAAATTAGTCTTTAAAGCCTTTACAATAACAACCAAATCACAAATTATATAATTTTATAAATAACTGAACTTAAAATTATTTAAAATATTTCTTTCTAAATTTGAAACCCAATGATTTGAATGATCTGATCACATATTCATCCTAGATAAATTATTCCTTTATATATAAATAAAATAAATCACTCTTAATGTATCATACCAAACTGTATATTCTCTAATAATATATTATAATAATTTTTATAAATAACTTGAATCACCGTAAATTCATAGTAAAATCATATATTCTTCAAACAATTAACACAATCCTTAGTCATTTCATGATTATTATAATAGAAACCACCTTTACAAAAATAATTCTACAAAATAATTCTAGAAATCCCAATATATAAATACTTTCCCCTAAATTATTTGTATAACATAGGTCATTCCTTGGTATAGGAGTTAACTTTTATAAGAGATCATTGACTTGGATAATT
Organism: Viscum album; assembly: GCA_963277665.1. Lineage (NCBI taxonomy): Eukaryota > Viridiplantae > Streptophyta > Magnoliopsida > Santalales > Viscaceae > Viscum > Viscum album. The sequence goes on along the minus strand of OY728134.1, from coordinate 1,100,564,694 downwards.
CCGAGGTTCCCCACATTTAGGACAACGAACTATAAATGGATCTCTAAGATGAGAATTATTTCTCTCCATTTAAATCCTATTTTTTCCTTGTAACTTCATTAATTTATGCCCTTATTTTCCACACATAAAACATTTTTATATTCCTTTTATACTTTCTCATTAGTGTCTTTTCCCACATTTATAACATGAAGGAAATTGAGTCTTTTTTCATCTATGGTCTCTTCCACCTTAACACTTAGTAGAATCCATATTTATTTTATTTGGTGAGTTTGAGACTTATTTATGTTACGGGTTGTTAGTGATATATTTTTTTAAAATATTATGAATAGTCACAATATCTTTCACTTCCTTCATAATCCCATTTTTTCTTATAATCACCACATTTTCCATCACATTTAGCATTAACATCATTCCTCCTCCTTACAACCATTGACTAAAACCAAAAATCAATGTGTGATAAATAATAATATTAATCATGAAAAATAATTTATAAGATATCTAAATCATGAAATGTTTTTCAAACTATGAAACCATAGGTTTAATCTAGGTTATCCATGATTATCTACTCAAATCTTTCATGATGGTTTATAATGTTTTTTTGAATTAACCCAAGCATATCCCATGGGAGTGTCAAACTAACTATACAGTAAGGGAACACTAACCATGAATCATAATGATAGTTTATATATATTCAAACAACTATTTTTGGGGTTATTACCCCTAGATGAATCTATTCTAAAACCAAATTCACTTGTAGTTGCCAGGAAGGTATTTATTCATAGGAAAATCACATAATCATTGCCTTATCCAAACTTTAGGATGTTATCCTATACTTAGACTTACCCCTAGTATTTTAAAAAAATTATATAATCCTAATCCCTAAAAATAAATATACCTTCCTATGATACCAACTATAGTGACTCATAGACTTTTACACATATTATAACATGAATTTAATATAAATATCCATTAATTACAACCCAAAGATCACGAGGTCTCATGTATTTGGAATACTAACAACATAAAACATCAAAAGAATATAAAATATAAAATCTTTATTTTTATTATCCTTAATTAACTCTTAAATAAATTTGATCTCTTAAAACTAAATAGGATAAGAAAGGGGATACATAAAAGAAATGGGTGTGCTATGAATTTTAGTAAGGGACTAAACATTATATGGAAACATAATGTGTGAGTAAAGGGTATAACATGATGTCATAAAAGAGAAGGATTATGAGTAATCACATGGAAGAATGAAATAAATAACATGGTATCATAAGATCATAGAAATATAAGAAATTAGAAGAAACATAAAACACAACATAAGAATAAGTCAAGGCTAAATTCCAAGACAACATCACATGGTGCACAAAGTCCCATAATGGATTAGTTTTACTTCTTAATACCATACATAACGTATCAAGAGTAAAAATATTTATCCAATTAATTAGAGTGATACTTTGGAACACCCATAATATCATGTAAATTATTATGTGTGTTGAAAAAAATGAAATCAATCATAAGGTATAAATATAATAATTACATATAGAAAGAAAAGGGTTTCATAATCATTCCACATTTCATAATGAAATAAAATTTCATAAATAAGAAAATTGATAAGTATTACTAGTAAAAGGAAGGGATAATGACCTAGATATATATATAAGATACATTATACAAAATTTAGAGGAAATTCATAAAATAAAAGGTTATCATAATTTAATAAAGCATCTTTAAAAGATAACATGGAATATTTATTGAGTAAAATACCTTTTCACTTTGAAATCAACACTTAAAAAAAATTAATAAATATTATAGAAAAAGTTTTCCTTGAAAATATACATGGAAAATTTTAAATTAGTCTTTAAAGAATTTAGTGGCCATTATGGAAGGAAATTCTGTTCATACCATATAAGTTAAAAGAAAACATTCATTTCACACTTTGTAAAAGAATTCAAAAAGTATCTTGTTTGGAAAATGACATAAATATTCTTTTTAAACCATTTTATAAAAAAATCTAAACATGTGTAAAAATGTATTTAATAAATAATTTTATAATAGAAAAAAATTATTTAAAAAGTTTTATGGAAAATATATACATGGAAGATAAATATTCTATATCTAAAAGAAAATACACGGTCAACATTACTTACAGACAATTGTATGGATGTTTATTTATTCAATAATGGAGGAAATTGAAACCAAACATGTAAACCAAATTCATGAATATAGTAGAATAAGAGTTATTTGGTTCAAGAAAATAATTGTATATGATATCCCCCAAACGAACCTCAAACCAAAACAATCTCAAAAAGAAAGATGATTATAACATAGAACTATTACCCCTTGGGAATCATTTGAATAAAATCCACTTATATGAGGTATGATGAATTTTATATCAAAATTTATAAATTATTATTGATATAATATTTAAAAGGGGAATCATATAAACCATATAAAATAAATTAGGTACATAACATGGGAATATGCCTCAAAAAAGAGAAATTGAGATGAAATTTCTTACCCCAAGTTTGAATTGGAAAATACATAATTTATCTTCATGAATAATAAAATTGTATCAGTTATTTACTTTCTTAATAAAATTTTCAAGTTTATTTTTTTATATTTTACTTATTACCATGTAATATTCATTTTCTTGATCAATTAAGTTCATGTCGAATATTTTGAAGATATTCAGTTCATATTTCCAAAATGGATTTTGTGGGTTGACTATGGTAAAAGTCACCATTGTTCCATCATAACCAAAATAATAATAATGATATAATTATAATTTTTAAAAATCAATTATAATTTTTAAACAAATCATGAAATATGGTTATGAAAAATGAACCATGTTACATTCATAGAGATGGAAGGTCATACGTACACATGAGTAATGTTTCTATTTTTTAAAGATCATTATGTAAAGAAGGTAAGTATTTTTTTATAGTGAAATAATTTTAATAATATAATAAATAATAAATTATTTATTTAAATACACTTATATATACCATCCATATAATTCAATGATGAAAACTAATCACATCGCTTTGTGGAAGTGATCTTCCACACGTACGCACGAACGACGTTATCATTTTTCAGTGAATGAAAAGGTAAGAAAATATATGATATCTCAATTTTATATAATTATAATTATTTAATAAATATAATATATATATATTCAATCCATAATCATACAAATCCATGAGATACAATAATGGAAGACAAATTACGTCAGTTCGTGATGAGGTAGTCCACCGTACACATGAACGATGGTTTCATTTCCCATTTTATGGAAGATGAGATGGATTTAGGTTATAAAATTAACATAATAAAATATACTTATATTGGATATAATGATAATATTATATCATTACATTTTAATAATATTTTAAGGTGTTGTAATAATAAATAAAACAAAATGATCAGTTAAGAATGACACCTCTTCTTCGGACAACCTATTTTGGATTGCACCAAAAATACATACAAACAAGGTTTTATAATCAAACCAAGGCCTCTAAAAGGTGTTAAGGGGATTGATAGATGTATTTTTTTAGTTATTTCAAAAACCAAAAGTATTTCTATGTGTTAAGAAAAGAGGATAAGAGGTTCCCTTTTATAAGTGAGGAGTGACATTTTTGTAAATACCCAAAACTATTCAATAATGGGAAGTCACCTTAAATAAAAGTGCCTCAAAAATTGATAAATTATGTATTATAGGTAATATAAGGTCTCTTAACACCTCAAAAATTATAAAAAATGTTTTAAAGATGTTATTCTCTTTAAATTTATGGTTACTAACTTTTACCATTTTAGTTTTCACCACGATAACTAGTTTTTTTACCTAGGTAATTTATCCGTTAATATTAATAATTAAAATGATAGTTTTTAGATAATTTGGACTAAATAACTATAAGTATGAAATAAAAATTATGAAATTAAAAATCCCATGTTTGTGTAAAATTATTTTTAACACAAAAACATGTAACACACAAAACCTCGTTTTAACCTCAACTATGATAATTAAGTTTTACTATTTTTATTATTCATTATGACAAAAAATTATGTTTAATTTATTAAATATTATTAAAAATTATTATTAAATATATTAAATACATTTTATAAAATTATATTCATAGATATTTTATAAATTAATTTGAAATTAAAACCATAAAACGTGATGAAAGTAAATTTTCAGGAAAATGTTTTTTCCAAGAAATATATGATCCTATATTAAATATATGACTATAAATAACCATTATATGAATTTAAATAAATATAAATAGATATATTATCTATTAATTTCATTTAAATATTTATTTTATAAGTTTTATTTTAATTAATTGAAATGGATAAACTTTATGCACATACAAAACGTTTGCAGAAAACTGTTTTTTAAGCATAAAAATAAACTTATTCCAAAATCATTAAAATTTATAATTAAAATAAAATTAATTATATTATTATGAATAAAATATTTCATATTTCAATTTAATAAAAAATAAAAAATATAATTTTACTTTTAAATTATTTTATTTAATGAAAAAAGGCAATATTTGAAAAATCGGTAATTTTTACTATTCACCGAAAAATAAATTATTTCTGAAAAATCCATCAATTTAACCCTAATTTAATTTAAATGTGATGATATAAAAAATTAATTTCATTTTATTAAATAAATTTTCTAAATTTTCTAGAAATTTATTATAATATTTTCACACAAAAAACAATAAAAAACATTTTTGAAGAAAACATATTTTTTTGAGGAATAAAATTTCTTGATTAAAAATTGAGTGCTTATTTAATAAGAATTTATAAATATATTTATATTGAGTAGTATACTTATTTTTATTTAATAAAATAATTAATCCTATTCATACCCATAAATTTAATGTCAAGGTTATAACAGTCATATTTAAGTAATAATATTTCATGGTTCGTTTAGGCATGGTGTTGCATGTCGTATATGTTATTGAAAATAGTTTTATTTTTAAAATATAAAAGTGTTACATATTGTTTGAGGTACCATTTATTTATATTTTAACTTTTATTATTCTTTATTTGATTCTAGATCATCGCATTCCTTTATTTTTTCCACCTTAGTCTACGATTGGGACTCAAGGTTGAAAGGCTTCCAATGATCCTACTTTTTTCTATTCAAGTTAGAGGTCATATGAGATTGTTTGATGATTTTCGTGGTTGGGAGTTGATGATGGAAAACATCATTCATCAGGTTATTTCTTTCTTCTTCAGATATAGCAATATGATGTCATTCTTGGCGTCAGATAGTTTTATTCTATGTGTGTCATCATTGATTTATTCCAAAGGATAGTTGAGTTCTATGATGAGAAGAGAAAGTGTGAAGTATTAATTATAGAGTAGGATTATTAGATGATTTACAGTTTTTTAACATTATTTTATCATCTTGCAGTGTTGTCATTGGATTCAGTGGATGCATAAGTGGTATAGTTTCTTAGAGTTATCATGGATTTCCCAAATGTCTATTCCTAAGAGGTTGTGACCATAAACCCTCAATATGACATCGAGTTTGTGAGAGAGTTATAACCTGATGTCTCTATAATTTCAATGTCACCATATTAGATGACACCTTGTCAAATACAAGAGTTAAGGATCCAAATAGATGATTTGATGTAGAAGGTTTTTGTCTGACCCCATTTTTCATCATGTGGTGCTCCAATACTATTCTACAAGAAGGTGGATAGTGGTCTGAGGTTGTGTATGGACTACCAGATATTAAACCAAGTGATGTTCAAGAACTATTACTCTATTTCAAGGATTTACAATTTGTCTGACTAGTTTAAGGGAGCAAGCTAGTTTTTGAAGATTGATCAGCAATATGGATATCATCGGATGAGGGTGAAGGGGGAGTAAATCCTAAAGAATTATTTCAAGTGTCTCAATAGACAATTCAAGATCATAGTTATGTATTTTGATGACATGAATTCCATAACTATTTTCATGGGATTCATGTACTTTATGTTTCATGAGTTCCTAAATTATTTCATGGTGTTCATAAATGACATAGTTATATATTCAATGATAAGTCAAGAGCATGATGGATATTTTATGTCTATTTTATATGTCCTTCATCACCAAAAACTCCATGTAAATTTGTCTAAGTACAAGTTTTGGACATGTGAGGTGCATTTTCTCAGGCATGTGGTGTCCCAAAAGGGAGTGATAGTTCATCATTTAAAGATGAAGGTGATTGTTTCATGGGATGCACCTAAGAATGTCATAGAGGTTTGTATTTCCTATTTATAATATGCAATTATTGGAGTTTCATATCCAATTTCTCTTATATCACAACCTTGTTAACATTTTTGACCAAGAAGAACCATGAAAACATTTAGACTGGTCAATGTTAAGCATCTTTCGACTACCTGAAGGGGAAGTTGATCTGTGCTCCCATCCTTTAGCTGCCAAAGGAGGGAGTGATGCTTGAGGTTTTATATGATTATTACCATCTTGGGATGGTTTTCATATTAAGGAATTATTGGGAAATGACCTTGTATGGGTATATGCAGTTACATCCCCATGAGTACAACTATACCTCCCATGATCTCAAGTGTAAAGTAGTGGTATTTTTACTAATATTTTTGAAATATTTCCCCAAATAGTAGTGATTTTTAGTCTTCACATATCATAAGAGACTAAATTATATTTTATATCAATAGAATTTTAATTTTCATTAGCATTTATATATGGAGTTATTGAAAAATATTAATTTGATATCTCCTACACCATGGAGAAAGGGAATGTAGTTCTTGATGAAATGATCTGAAATTCATAGGGAGATGTTATTCAGGAGTCTATTGATACTTATAGAGAAATGGAGTAGCTTATATTGATTAATATTGATGTAGAAGAGGTTGATAATGGTGTTTTATTATTTTATATTACAATGAAATATTACTTGATATAGTTGGTAGAAGAGTTTAAATAGAGAGAATCAGAGGTAGAGGTGATGTGGGACCATGTCTTTCAGGGTGATTCTATAAAGGGATGGTTGGATGATTATAGTCATAGAGTATTGTTTCAAGGGTTATTTTTATTCCATTAATGATGTGTTATTAGGTTCTCCATGTGTTTTATAAATCGGTAGTGGTAGTGTATCGTAATAAATCCAAGATATATCATACCTTCAGGGGTCAGATTTTGTGTATTGAGATAAAATGGTCAGTAGAAAAGTTCATATCATGATATTTTCTCTATAAATAGGTAAAGGTAGAGCATCGTGTTCTGGATAGTTTTTTACAGTTGTTGGTTGTCCTTGAGTGGAAGTGGGGGACATATCTATGGATTTCATCATTGGTTTACCCCAAGACCAGGGAGTATGTGTTGTTATATGGGTGGTTGGGGATAAATTGATGAATTTGGATAACTTCGTGGAAATTAGATAGTCGAGTCTTTTGGAGGCTTTGGTGAGGTGGTGTGTGGATGAAGTGGTGAAACTTTATTGGATAACGAGGGCCATCATTTCTAATCGGTATCCTTAATTTACCTCATGAGTATATAGAGGTATTTAGAATGATTTTTTCCATCATATACACCTTAGAACTTCATACTCAAACATATGGTTAGCCATAGTTAAATTTTCAGATACTGAAGGATATGTTGTTGGATTGTGTTAGAGATTTCGGTGAAACATGAGTAAAGCACCTTCCCTTGGTTGAGTTAGTGTATAAAAAAAGTTATCACTATTCCATTAGAATGGCTCCATTTAAGGTATTATATATTCATCCTTTTCAATATCTATTATACTAGATCAAGGTTAGAGAGTCAGTATCTCTTAGTCCAGATGTGGTTCCAATAATTACAGAGAAGGTTTATATGATTTAGGAGTGAATGGATGTGGCGATGGATTTTCAAAATTCATGAGTAGATTAGAGAAGGGGACCCCTTGAGTTTGATTTTGGTGATCTTTTACTCTTGAGGGTTTCCCCTCATCATGGATAATAGATATTTTTTCTAGGGAGTGGGATTTCTCCCCCTTTTATTGGTCCCTTTGAGGTATTGGGACATATCAGTGAGATAATGTATTGATTAGTGATTCCTCCATAGATGGACCAGGTCTACTATTTATTTCATGTGTCAAAACTTCATCAATATATTTATGATGATTATAATGTAATTTATTGTGGAAAGATGGATGTAGAGGATAACGTGATGTTCACGGAGTGTCTGGTTGAGATCCAAGATCTTTGGGAAAAGCTGTTGTGTGGGGAATTTATCCTTTTAGTTCGCATTTTGTGGAGGAATGGTGGACTAGAGGAGAGCATGTGGGATCATGAGTCACACACGTTCTCTTAGTATGTTGAGCTATTTTGAACCTTGTTTTTTTTTAAATTGAGATGTTTGATTGGGTGATAGATTAATGAGATTATTGTTTATGGCTAATTAATTTGGGTTCGTTATCTTTTGTGTTGTTTATGATTAGGTGATGGAATCATTCTATTTGAGAGTTATCTTTTGAGGAGGTGTTTGGGTTTATATTTAGTCCATTTATATGGATGGTTTTGATTATTGGGGATGAAAATTGTTTTTGATATATCTAAAGTAATATCCCAGACCTTTATAACCCATTACTTCTCATGATTTAGGTGTTAGAGGTTTCATTAGGATATTTGAGAGAAAAACATTAAGCATAAGTTTAATATTTCAACTCGGGGTTGGTTTTGTGGCATAGTGTTTTATATTAAGTCATGGAGGTTAGGGTTGCAACATAGAGCCTTTGAGAAACACCCTGGTGGTTTGTAGGTTGATATTGGGGGTTATTATATTTTAGTAACCCCTGCACCATGGTCCCCTAACTGCATAATGGTTTTGGTTTGGGGATTTTTTAAGATAAAGGGAAGTAAACATGATTGTAGCATAGTTAACAAAATTTCTTTGTGGAGATTAGAGTGGAATTTTTTACAGTTCTTCTTTTTTGTAGGACGTTATGTTGTGGTTCTTGTGTTGCATCATAGTTTGGATCTAGGGATTCCCTCATGATTTTGGGAGATGGGATGTTGAGGAATGGTGAAATCCCTTGCTTTGCAACCCTCCATTTGTTATATAATGTTAAGGGGTTGAAAATTTTAAGACGGGGGAGATATGGGTAATCTATGGCATGATTTCTAAAGATTAAACCAACTTAAACCCGTTGAAACATGGATATCACCCATGCACTATAGTATTATGTTTTTCTAGAAACTGTATAGATTAAGAAGACAATTTGAATCCCTCTCATTTCCCTAGTTTCTCCCAAAAATTAAGATATCTAAGGAACCCCTTTGGAAACCATTGTGATCCCATGAACTGGCCATTTCCCATGGATTCTAGAGACTGATTTTTATTATCTAAGGTGAGTTATTCATCTCCTTTTTGGTTTTCATCCCATTCTTTCCTTGGGAATCCTTGGAGGTAGTACTAGTCCTATTTATGGGATATTGGGGCCATGCATTTGATGAGGTATTACCCCGATTTATGTGGATGAAGCTTTCCTTCTGTGACCTTGGTCTTGCAATCATTCATTCCTTTCCTTGTCCTTGCACGGTGAGTTGTGAAGCATTAACTAACGTAGGGGATTTGAGAACTCTCCTGGTTTACGTGTGAATTATAGAAGTTTCATGATCTTTTTTCTTTGGTTAGATGGTAATAATTTATTTAATTAAGATAATTAATTTAACTAAGAATAGGAAATTGATGGGAAGGAGTTTTTCACCTGTGTTTACTTGTTTTTGTGACATTTCTCATGTAATTCATGCTTTTGTTGTTGTTATTATTGAATGTTTTTATTGTTGTGGAGAATTTTATGTTATTTTTGTGACCTTAATATTGTAATAAACTTTATTAAAAGTTTAATAACTTATATATGGTAATAAATATGTTGTGTGAAACTTAGAAATTGAAGAAAAACTTGCTTGTGATAGAGGGATTGAATTGTTATGGAAGCATACATTAAATGAGAACTATGGCAGTGGTTGTTACTGAAATTGGTTGATATATTATGTAATATTATTATTGATATGTTGTTTTTATGTGTCCTTGGTTGGGTATTTGTTGTGTCTATTTTGATATGGGATGTGTTGAGCAGCGGGGTTGTAGCTACCTTTCCATGGTTAGCAAGAGGAGAGGTGGATGTTGGTGTGGAATGATGATATATATTTTTGATGTGGGAATGATATGACATTGTTATAGGTGTGGTGGTGGTTTCATTGTTTTTTAATGTATATACACATTCTAGATTCTTGGTGGTGTGTAATATATGTTTGGTAATGAAAAATACAATAAATGAATATGGGATATAATTAGACAGGTAAAGGGTTGTCAATAAAATGTAAATTGTTGAAAGGAATGGGTAAAAACTAGATTAATCAAGTGAAAATGTGGAAAATAGTTTTCATTGGATATGTAATTAAATGGAATAATTAATTTAATATGTATGATAATGGTAAATTTTAAATTTATTGGTTACATGAATAAAATATCAAAATAGGGATATTGGTTTGGTTGTTTTGTGTGGGAAGTGGGTTGGTGGTTGGGGAAGAGATGGCCATAGTCATTTATGAAAGGTTGTAGAAGTATGGTGATGCTTGTGGGTTGTGATAGGGATATTTTTGTGTGAACCTACTAGGTAAGGATTGTGTGTGGTTTTATTATACTTTTATTTTCCAGGTGATTTTTATATACATCTCACCTGAGTTGAATATCCTTACTAAAGCCCAAATGTTTTGAGTTGTGGTTGTTTTACTCAAATATCTAGTAGGTGAGGTAATAGATGATTGACTAAATTATCTTCCCCACTATCCCTCCCAATCATAGTAAATTTTTGTATTGGTATATAGTGGGGGGTCATGCATGGGAGTAGGGAAAGATGAGGTTATTTCCTTCCGTGTTCATGATACCCCATCGGGGTGGATAGGATATGGATATGGAGTTGTGGCCATGAACTACTGCAAATAAGAGATTTGGACCCTATGGGAGGTTGGGATATGAAGGGTGTAGAGACCCAAATCTTGACGTACATGGAAATCACATTACTTTTGTGGAATACTTAATACATAACAAAAACAGACACACAAGGACCGTAATAATTTAGTGTCTTTGGAAACTCGGAACGTAATCTTCAACATCTCCCATAAAGATCTTACCCTTTTGGTTTTCTTACCTAAAAACATTCTTTAAATCCTGGGGGAAGGAAAACATATAAAGGGTGAGCTCAAATGCTCAGTAAGGGTAAGCATGGATAAAATGAAACAAATCATATACATTTGAACTTAAAAACATGAACATAATGTTTAAACATCAAAATCTTGGGAAATGACAAAAAGCATGGCAGTACATAAGGCATAGATCATAAAGAAACATTAATCAGGATAAAATATCATGGGAATAAAACATGTTATTGTGGTAATAATTAAGCACATGATATGATTTCCATAGTAGCCAAGGCATTTCTACCAAGACTATCTTAGTGGACAAAGTCCCTTTCTGAATCGAGTTTACTCCTCGTTCTAGTCCTGTATTACTGAACCAGATTAACTTACCGTTCCAGCCATGTCTATCTCATGAGATATAAATCTTTACCCAATGCATTGGAGGGAGATATAGGTCCCACCCATCTCATAATGAAATCATTATTTCGTGTTCCACAAAATCATAAATCATACATCATAGCATAACCCATGTAATAGAATGGGATTCTTAAACATCATTCCATAATAACAGAATCCATATAAAAAAACTGATATCATTTCATCATAAGAATAATCAAACCATGTAAATAATGGATACATTATACTGAAAACATAAACATATTAAATAATGTCATTTTTAGATGGAAAATAGTTTTGTTAAAACACTTGAAATGAATTTTGAGGAAAATATCCTTTCTTCTTCAAAATCATTTTATTTTCACAAAATGAGATGCAATCTAAAATGAAAAGGGTTTTTTTGAAAATAATCATGAAATATTGTAGAGTAATATTCACTAATAAAAGGATTTATGAAACCGTAAAAAATCCGTTCATGTCGTATATTAAAAAAAAACATTCTTCTCATACTTTTTCCGGAAAAGTCAAAAAGTACCTCGTATGGTAAACAAAATAAAGATTCCTTACATACCATGTAGTAAAAGTCAAAAATGGGTAAAAAGGACTTTAAACATACATGAAACCATTTTTAGAAAACATGGACATAGATGATAAATATAACCCCAGTAAATACTTAGGAATAAACAATCTCAGATAAAAACGAGTTTGGAAAAGTTATCCCTTACCTTACGTCCGATATGCTTTGTATGTATATGAAACTCCTGTATAATGATTTAAATAATGTCATTGAATTATTAAAGAATCATATTCATTGTTATGATATCATATATGGTTCACTTATGACTTTATATTACCCGTTGTTTTGAAAATTCCATGTTAACCATCATTTTGGGTAAAATGGTTTCATTTATCGTACGTGGTTCGACTTGTTATTCTTGATATTATTACTTATATACTGATTTACATAATTCTAGAATGTAAAACATGATTTATATATAATATATATTCAGCATATACATATATATATGATAGATCGATAAATGGAATGAAATACACCATTCATGGAGACGGTAGGCCGTATGTACGCATGAACGCTGTTTTGGTTTCCTTGTTGAATTGAATGGAATTAAGTAGATGAAATACATATATTTATACATAAATTCAGTATAATTATTATGTCATATATTTCATTATTACTTATTATATATACTTTATAATCATTCATGAATGGTTAACATGGAGAATGAATCTCATCGTGTCGTGCAGACGGTAGTCCGTACGTACGCACGAGCGATGACATCATTCCCATGATCGTGGAATTGTTTTGAAGTGTATGTATAATATTTCAGAATCAATATCAATTTACAATAATCAAATATAGTTATTTATTTACACCATTATACCCATCCAAGTAAGGTAGTGGTCGAAAACAGATTACACCACGGCGTGGAGATGGTATTTTGTACGTACGCACGCGCGGTGATTTCATTATCCGTAAGATGGATAGAAGGTGAAATAGGGTTGTTTCATATTTATAATAACATATCAGTATATAATTAATACTGATTTTATTACTATATAATGATACAACTAAAAAAGAAGAAGTAGAGGAAGAATGAAACTTGAGAGAATCGGAAGAAGAGATTACCTCTTCTTCGACACACCTCTTTTAGGCCTTCTCTTAAGGAAGTAGAGTTGGTATTTTGAGAAGATCAAAACCTCCAGAATGTTTCTAGGGAAGTGTATAAAATAAATGGGCAGGTTTTTTCTGAGATTAATGGCTCAAAATGGTGTTAATAGAAGAGGGAAGGGGTGCCCTTTTTATAAGGGAGGAGAGGGGCACCTTTGGAAAAACTTAAAATATTATTTTATAATAAAGTCATATTCAGATTTTAATAGCTCAAAATTAATTTATTTCGAAGATAAGGTGGGGATGGGTCTAAATACTCTCAAAAAATATATTTTTGACAGGTTTGGGTCATTATATTAACCTTATCGTTTAGTTTTAACTCTTAGTTAGTTAGATTGACATTTACCATGTCACCTTGTATTTTTATATTATATAGTTAATGAACATACCATATACATACAAGCGACCCCCAAGTGGTCAATTAATGATACAAATATCATGATATAAGTATCTTGGCCTAACCTTAGATTTTTAGGAATTTAATAACAATTAATAATATAATATTTTTTTTAAAAACTATTTTATGTCAATTTTGACACTATTTGGTAATGGATTTTTTTGAAAATAATAACAGCATGATTAGTTCAAAAACAGTCAATTAAATCAATACTAACATGTCATATTAACCTATAAAATTAGTTTAATTCATAAAAAGTCTCAAATTACATTTATTTGGGTATGTATAACATCAATTATGTTAATATTTCATTAATAAGATAATTACTTTATCATCATTATTTCATAAATAAAATAAATTATTTAATGTCTAATTTTTTTAAATAAAATAAAATTATGTAGGAAATCGTTTTATATTTCTAATTAATATTTATAGTTGAGTTTATCTTATGTATAACCCTATATTAAAAATGTTTTAGTTATTAAACTTTGATTTTATCTATTTTAACTCTTCTTTAAATAAATTAATAATAAATGTCCTAATATAATTCAAGTGGACCTAAAGGGTAATATTTTATTCCTAAGGTTGGTTTTGGTCGAATTACACTTATTCAATAGAATTATGACATGTGCTAGGGTAATAATAATATCATTTTTACCCTTAATTACCCTATTTACTTTTAACCGTGGTAAATAAAAGTAAAAAGTTACTATTCACCAAAAATTATTTTCATCTCATTGAACCACATTTTAGTCCTTGATATTAACCGTGTCTCTAGGATTTTCAAAATTCCACTCACAGAAGCGGTAAAATTATGTTTTATGTAAGTTTGCAAAAAGCTCCTAGGAGGTAGGTAAAAGACGGTGAAAAGTTCAATAAAATTTTTATATATAAAAAATTATTATAAAATGACTCCAATGAATTAAATTGAACTTATATAGGTATTATGTATCAATTTTGACCTAAAATAAATTTAAATAAATAATTATTTAAATAAAAAGTCAGTTTTTAAATAGTAACCCAGTGTTTTCACTATTCATCAAAAATTGAAAGTTTTTAGAAAAATACCAAAAATTCACCCTAGGATAATTTCGATATTTTGAATCCAAAAATGAAGTCCATTTCGAAAGATAAAATTTAAAAAATTTCAAAATGTGGGTATTACTATTCATAACGGCTAGTTTATATAACATATCACTGTTTAGCGAAACTCGGTATTGCGTACAACACACTCTATCGTGGAAGGTCGCGATTGCGTGTAATGCATGCCAAGTCAGGGATGCAGGTCGTGAAAGCTCTTTTTGGTGTAGTGTACAACACAAGACATTAATAAAATTAAAAAGAATATTTTTCATAAAATCTCAGGGTGTTACATTCTACCCCCCTTAAAATGAATTTCTCCCTCGAAATTTGTCGGGGTTATAAATGGTTTACTACTCGAAAGTTTCTTTAATAGAAACCCACATCGTAAAAAGTAATACCAAAACTTTACTTTAAAAACAAAAGTATGAAATGTAACGATTACCCAAATTAACTAATCAATGGGTTTCCACTTAGGAGAACATAGATAAAAATATGGATATGGAAGAGAAATCTAACCGTCATGTTCTGATGGAGAGTGGTAGAGAACACGACTATGAAAAATCCAAAAATCACAAAGCCATAAATTTGTGATGTTCTAAGTTACCATCTGATTCATCATATATGAGGGCACTAGGACAACATTTCTGGTTTTCAAGATCATTTCCCTGAAGTTGATGAATTAAAATAAATACTTACATGATTTTGGTACCATCTCACTGTTGTTCGTGCGTTGAACAATTT
Organism: Viscum album; assembly: GCA_963277665.1. NCBI lineage: Eukaryota > Viridiplantae > Streptophyta > Magnoliopsida > Santalales > Viscaceae > Viscum > Viscum album. The sequence goes on along the minus strand of OY728134.1, from coordinate 1,100,549,219 downwards.
CCACTTCATCTCTTAAAGAAATGAAGTTGAATTTGTCATTCGTGGAGTGTTATTAGATCATGTGATAGAATGATGATTCATTCTATCTTTTTCAAACAATAAGGTTAGAACAAGTTATCAAATATACATAAGTCCATCTATGGTGTGGTTAATCACATATGATTCAAAAAATGGACTTATACTTCATCTATCACACTGCTTAATAAAATAAAACTAGTTTCTACTAACAAGTGACTTCCTGTAGGCCAGTGGTAGGCGATAAAGGCCTATCGCACTTCGGTTGTGGGTTCAATTCCCACATCCTTGTCCGATGCGATGGGTTTTTGCCCATCCTTCAAGTTGTCCTTTTTCTAAAAATACATCATTATGACATTCCATCGATAATATCGAAAACAGTTCTAGCCTTAAACAATACTGACTTATGTCCAACACAATCCATTTCATATCTTTAGGCTTATCCAAAATACTTCTGTCCAAGCTTATAGTATAAAGAAAACAATTACTAGAAATTTAATCCACTGAGCATGTCAATACCATCATTTATCCCCCATATATCATACGATATATCTTGTTGGTCACATTCCAAACATGTGAATACCATAATCATGTATTCTCTTGAAAAATGAATACCCATTGAACCCTAGTGAAAACATGAATGCTGTCAAAAGTTAACTCTTTCCACATACTAAAATCCCAAAAATTTTATATACTCAAACTATGATATCACTTTGTCCTTATATAAATCATGAGATCATTAATACTATCAAACATTTCATTATCTCATTAGCACTTCTTTATGCGCATATTAGGTGCTTTCCAAAAATATCTAAATAACCTTTCATGGTTACCGGTACCATTCATCATACACTTTCAAAACTTAAGGAAAGACAGCAGTGTAACAATCCTTAGATGTCTCTTTATTCCATAGTACTATAAGATTACTTATACAACAATACTCTTGATAAACATTTAATCATTCCACTACCTTCTTAAAGCATTGACCGAGCTTCAACAATTCTTTCATCTCACATATCATTTGTAGTCTCTTCATCATCATCCACATAAATACTACCCATATGACCATGCTGATTCTCTTTATGAGATTTTCCCTTAGGTAATTGGTTTGGATAATGCCCATACATTCCACATTTAAAACACTTAACCATTGTTGATGTCTTAGCAATACCATTATCCTTGTCCATGGTGTTAACTGAACCTTTTCCTTTACAATTACTAGATTTGTGTCCTTCTTTTCCACACCCAAAGAATCTTCCAGTTCCTTTGAAACATTCTCCTTGATGCCTATTCCCACATGACTTACATAATGGAAATTGAACTTTCTTTCCTCTATGATCATCATGAAACTCCATCTTTCTCTTATTAGCTGAGTCAGGAAACTTACCAAAGCTGAGATTATTAATCATATTATGAGATTGCTGATTAGGAATAATAATGATGTTTCGCCTTCAAAATCCCATTTCATTTGATTTATCATGAATAATATCATTCCATTGTCCATCATATTCTCCATTATCGTGAATCTTCCTATTTACAACCATTTTCTAAAACCCAAAAAGAATAGTGTGAGAGCCAAAAATCATGCTAGGAAAAAAACATAATAAAGGGGGAGTAACTTTAATATCTAACATCTTAGGTTTAATTCTAAGATCGTTACCATAATTCTAGGACAATAACCTATACTTATACCTAACCATAGGGACATCCCTCGAAATACCTTAGAAATATTTCTTGGGATCTCACTAAAGTTTTCGCATCCTAGTTTCCAAAGGTTGACTAAACCTTTCCTCTAATACCAACTGTAGAGACCCAAATCTTGACGTACATGGACATCACATTTCTTTTTTGGAATACTTAATACATAACAAAAACAGACAGATAAGGACCGTAATAGTTTAATGTCTTTGGAAACTTGGAACGTAATCTTTTAATCGTGGTGAAAGATCTTCAACATCTCCCATAAAGATCTTCCCCTTATGGTTTTCTTACCTAAAACCTTTATTTAAATCCTAGGGAAAAGAAAACATATAAAGAGTGAGCTCAAATTCATTGTAAGGGTAAGCATGGATAAAATAAAACAAATCATATACATTCGAACTTGAAAACATGAACATAATGTTTAAGCATCAAAATCTTGGGCAATGACATAAAACATGGAAGTACATAAGGCATAGATCATAAATAAACATTAATAAGGATAAAATAGCATGGGAATAAAACATGTGATTGTGGCAACCATTAATCATATGATATGATTTCTATAGTAGCCTAGGCATTGCTACCAAGACCATCTTAGTGAAAAAAGTCCCTTTCTGAATCGAGTTCACTCCTCGTTCAAGTCCTGTATTACTGAACCAGATTAACTTACCATTCTAGCCATGTCTATCTCATGAGATATGAATCTTTACCCAATTCATTGGAGGGAGATATTGGTCCCACCCATCTCATAATTAAATCATTCTTTCGTGTTCCACAAAATCATAAATCATACATCATAGCATAACCCATGTAATAGAATGGGATTCTTAAACATCATGCCATCGTAAAATAATCCATATAAAAAAATGGATATCATTTCATCATAAGAAGAATCAAAACATGTAAATAATGGAGATATTATACTTGAAACATAAAAATATTAAATAACGTCATTTTTAGATGGGAAATTGTTTTGATAAAACACTTGAAATGAATTCTTGAGGAAAATATCCTTTCTTCTTCAAAATCATTTTATTTTCACAAAATTCCATGCAATCTTAAATGAACATGGTTTTGTTGAAAATAATCATGAAATCTTGTAGAGTAAGATTCACTAATAAAAGGCATTATGAAACCATAAAAAATCCGTTCATGCCGTATAATTAAAAAAAAACATTCTTCTCATACTTTTTCCAGAAAAGTCAAAAAGTACCTCATATGGTAAACAAAAGAAAGATACCTTACATACCATGTAGTAAAAGTCAAAAATGGGAAAAAAGACTTTAAAAATACATGAAACCATTTTTAGAAAACATGTACATGGATGATAAATATAACAATAGTAAGTACTTACGAATAAACAATCTCAGATAAAAACGATATTGGAAAAGTTATCCCTTACCTTACGTCTGATATGCTTCGTATGTATCTAAAAATCCTGTATAATGATTTAAATAACGTCATTGACTTATTATAGAATCATATTCATTTTTATGATATCATATATGGTTCACTTATGACTTTATACTACCCGTTCTTTTGTAAATTCCATGTTAAAGTAGCATTTTGGGTAAAATCGTTTCATTTATCGTACGTGCTTCGACATGTTGTTCTTGATATTATTACTTATATACTGATTTACATAAATCCAGAATGTAAAACATGATTTATATATAATATATATTCATCATATACGTATATATATGATAGATCGATAAATGGAATTAAATACACCGTTCATGGAGACGCTATGTCGTACGTACGCGTGAACGCTCTTTTTGTTTCCTTATTGAATTGAATGGAATTATGTAGATGACATACATATATATATATATATATATACATAAATACAGTATAATTATTATGTCACATATTTCATGATTACTTATTATATATACTTTATAATCATTCATGAATGGTTAACATGGAGAATGAATCTTATCGCGTCGTGGAGACGGTAGTCCGTACGTACGCACGAGCGATGATATCATTTCCATGATCGTGGAATTGTATTTAAGTGTATGTATAATATTTCATAATCAATATAACTTTACAATAATCATATATAGTTATTATTTACACCATTATACCCATCCAAGTAAGGTGGTGGTCGAAAACATATTACACGGCGGTGTGGAGACGGTATTCCGTACGTATGCACGCGCGGTGATTTCATTCTCCGTAGGATGGATAGAAGGTGAAATAGGGTTGTTTCATATTTATAATAACATATCATTATATAATTAATACTGATGTTATTACTATATAGTGATACAACTAAAAAAGAATAAGTAGAAGAAGAAAGAAACTTGAGAGAATCGGAAGAAGAGATTACCTCTTCTTCGACACACCTCCTTTAAGCCTTCTCTTAAGGAAGTAGAGTTGGTCTTTTGAGAAGAAAAAACCTCCAAAATGTTTCTAGGGAAGTTTATAAGATAAATGGTCAGGGTTTGGCCGATCTTCAAGGCTCAAAATGGTGTTAAGAGAAGAGGGAAGGGGTGCCCTTTTTATAAGGGAGGAGAGGGGAACCTTTGAAAAAACTTAAAATATTATTTTATAATAAAGTCATATTAAGTTTTTAATAGCTCCAAATTAATTTATTTCAAATCTAAGGTGGGTATGGGTCAAAATAATCTCAACCAATATATTTTAGACAGGTTTGGGTCATTATATTAACCTTATCTTTTAGTTTTAACTCTTAGTTAATTAGATTGACATTTACCATGTCACCTTGTATTTTTATATTATATAGTTAATAAACATACCATATACATCCAAGAAACCCCAAAGTGGTCCATTAATGATACAACTATCATGATATAAGTATCTTGGCCGAACCTTAGATTTTTAGGAATATAATAAAAATTAATAATATAATATTTGTTTTAACAACTATTTTATGTCAATTTTGACACTATTTGGTAATGGATTTTTGTGAAAATCATAACAGCATGATTAGTTCAAAACAAGTTAATAAAATCAATAATAACATGTCATATTAACCTAGAAAAGTAGTGTAATTCATAAAAAGTCTCAAATTACATTAATTTGGGTATTTATAACATCAATTATGTTAATATTTCATTAATAAGATAATTACTTCATCATCATTGTGTCATAAATAAATTACATTATTTAATGTATAAAAATTATAATTAAAATACCATTATGTAGGAAAGATTTTTATATTTCTAATTAATATTTATAGTTGAATTTATCTTATCTATAACCTTATATTAAAAATGTTTTAGTTATTAAACTTTGATTTTATCTATTTTAACTCTTTTTTTAAATAAATTAATAATAAATGTCCTAATCTAATCCAAGTGGACCTAAAGGGTAATATTTTATTCCTAATTTTTTTTGGTTGAATTACACTTATCCAATAGAATTAGGACATGTGTTAGGGTAATACTAATTTCATTTTTACCCTTAATTACCATAAGTACTTTTAACTGTGGTAAATAAAAGTAAAAAGTTACTATTCAACAAAAAATATTTTCATCTCATTGAACCACATTTTAGTCCTTGATATTAACCGTGTCTCTCAGATTTTTAAAATTCTACTCACAGAAGTGGTAAAATTAAGTTTTATGTAAGTTTGTAAAAAGCTCCTAGGAGGTAGGTAAAAGACGGTGAAAAGTTCAATAAAATTTTTATATATCAAAAATTATTATAAAATGATTACAATGAATTAAATTGAACTTATATAGGTATTATGTATCAATTTTTACCTAAAATAAATTTAAATAAATAACTATTTAAATAAAAAGTTAGTTTTTAAATAGTAACCCAATGTTTTCACTATTCATCAAAAATTGAAAGTTTTCAGAAAAATACCAAAAATTCACCCTAGGATAATTTCAATATTCTAAATCCAAAAATTAAGTCCATTTAGAAAGATAAAATTTATAAAATTTCAAAAAGTGGGTATTACTATTCATAACGGCTAGTTTATATAACATATCATTGTTTAGCGAAACTCGGTATTGCGTACAACACATGCTATCATGGAAGGTCGCGATTGTGTGTAATGCAAGACAAGTCAGAGATGCGTGTCGTGCAAGCTCCTTTTGGTGTAGCGTAAAACACAATACATTAATGAAATTAAAAAGAATATTTTTCTTAAAATCTCAGGGTGTTACAAAGGGCTGGCATCCAACCCACTTCGACTATGATGTTAGTATTTAGACTAATTCTAACAATATATATTGTACCCTACAAGGGGTTAGGATAGGTAGGTCTACGGTTTGACCCACATAAACTATGAATTGACACACACACACACACTTGTAATACAATTACATATATAGAAGGGATAAAATCAGGGAACATTTTCTATTGGGGTGTAAGAGAGACAAACCAATGGGGAATTAGTTGTGGGATACCCTCTTATTATATTCCTTGATATTATTTTGTTATTCTTGGATGAAATATTTGGTTAGTGGGATATGGTGTGTCTTGGTGGTATTTGACCTAATAGGTGATTATTGGTTATACTATTTATTCATTTAAGTATTAGTATGCTTCTTCCACATTAGCATGGTTTTTCTTGAGAAGGATACTATTTAGTATACTTGTTATGCCCAACCATGTATATATAAATATGTTTTATAGGTTTATAGGAAGGTTTTGATGACTAATCTTGAAAACACTATCTTGAAGATTGAGACTGCTATTAAATTCACTACCTAGGAGATTATTTTGGCATTTTACCTTGTAGACTTGTATTGTATGACATATCACACATATTGGGTTATTGTGGGATTTTGGATTTATTTTATATTACGATGTTGATTGGTAGATTCATTATTATGTTCCAAGGATATAAAATGGTAATGTCTCCCATTAGCACATTTTATGCCCTTGGTGTTATTCTCTAACTTAGGGACTATTGAAGGCGGACCTCAGGGGTCACTCTCTTCTTTACTACATGCCTAAGAGGGGTTCCCACTAGGGGGTTGTGACATTTTATAAATAATAATTATTATTTAAAATATAACACACACACACACATATATATATATTATGTGTGGTTGGTATTTTATATTATATATATCACGAGAGTTAAAAGGGAATACTATAAATCTCATTTAATATTTATTTATATATATGGGATATATTTAAATAAATATAAAGGATGCCAATTAAAAATGTATGGTTGATATTTATTAAATTGATTCAATGATAAATAGACAGATGAAAGTTTTTCAAATTAATAGACCACATTAATAGTCTTGACTATTAACATTAAATAAAATAATTGACATAGTATAAATCCTCAGTTCATAGAGCCTATAAAAGGAGGGTAAGTGGATTGTTATACCATAACCATTGAAAAAAATCACTTTCCTTAAGATCCTATATATCATTGAAGAACCATTACCCTACAGAATTATTTGATATAATATATATCTCAAGGACCAAAGAAAAAACAGAAAAGGAAAACTTTTTAACAAGAGAAAAAAATCAACATTTTCTTTTTAGCAGAGTACGGATATTTTTTTGATAAGAGAATTTATGAGATAAAATAATCATTTTTTAATATAAGTATTTGTTTTAAATAATGCATGATCATGGTTTTGAAATTATTTTATTATTTTCACTATGTAAATGATGCTAAGAGAACATATAGAATTCCTACATCTTGGTGAGAGATAGAGATACAGTTGCTATGCTAATTATGATTTCCCTGTGACTAGAATATCTTAGCACATGATGTTACTATCTATAGGGAGTTTCAATTGGTGAGAAAATAAAGATTAATCTAGGGGTTATTTTTCAAGGAATTAATTAATAGGTGTTCAATAAATGGGTGGATATAATTTTTTAACATGTTAAAACACAATCAGTAGATAAAACCATATAAGTGAAACTAGAAATAGAAATTATTTTTACGACCAAACATATGAATAATTTTCTAGTGGAACCATTTTCATATTCGGGATTCTCTGCCTTGATGCTCTCTACTAGGGATGGGTATTGTCTCCAGTTAACCTTTTAACTGGAATATCCAGTACAACTATTGGATGGGAACACATGTCTTATTGTATATTTATCCATCAGATATTTTGGTCAAAACATTCCTTCAATTTTAATTTGGAGACAAGTTTGCCCTTGAATTTTGTGCGATATATCGACTTCGGCTCACTTGGAGTGACAACGACGAATCCTTGAAATCTAGTACTGTGGCAACAATAATGAATTGAGCTACCCTGAGAAAAAATAGGGAGAATCAAATGAGTACAGTGATGGAGACGACTTCACTGATGGAAGTATCACGTTGTCTAAAAGTTTCATCCACAACAAAGGCACAAGTTTTTCTCTCTAAGAACTACTTGACTCTTCTGGGGTTCTGTCTTAGTCTCTGATAATTGTTTTTTTACAAAACAACAACAATTTCTAAGTAATGTGTCATAACTTAGTTATTTTTTCCACAATATGTACTCAAAAATATTTATTCCATTTTTGTTCTTACGATTACTTATTTATAACGTTTGACTTATGAGTAGTTTTCTATAAATGTTGTCTGTCAATAAATTTTGAATTAAAAAATCTCTCATTTCCACATTTTGAAGTCACTAAAAATGGTTCTAATAGAGGAAGAAGATATCATTTTTCAACTATAATCATGAAAGTACCATTGGGAATTCTAATAAAGATTTCATTGATATTTCCCCATTTTGTAATGTTTGTAGGTTTAACTGCATTGGTGTATTGTTCCTCACAAGAGGTTCCAATGGAACTTACCCTAGAGGTTTCCACTCCAGGTTCCACTAGAAAATGCACTGACACCTCTAATTTCTAATAGAGGTTCATGGAAGATACGTTGGAACTATAATTACAACTTCCACTGGAAGTTACAGAAGAACTTTGTGGCACTTCCATTGGAACCTCCAATGGCACTTCTAGTGGTTTCCACTTTTCTATTAAATCAAATCATTCTTTCCCTGTGGACGTTTTAGTGGAACTTCCACTAGAACTTCCACTATAATTCAATATTCAAAACCTATAGTACATAAGTTCTAGTGGAACTTCCATCAAAAGTTTTAGTGGAACTTCCATTGAAACTTCCACTTGGTGTAATATTAATTAAATTTACAATTTTTTATTTAATTTGAAATACTAAATTAAATCAATTTGTAGTGTGGAAGTTACATTGGAATTTACATTGGGGTTTGGAAAATTAATTTAGTATAAAAGTTCTTATACTTTTTCAAATGTTAAATTAAATAATTTTTATAATAATTATGTGAATCAATTGAAATGAATATTTTTTAATTATATTTAACCAAAATATTAGTTTTAGAAATATATATTTTTGATGTATTGTGGAAGTTCTAGTGGCAGTTATAGTGGAACTTCCACTAGAACTTCCACTAGAACTTCTAGTGGAACTCCCAATGGAACATCCATTGGGGTTGGGAAAATTAATTCAATATAAAAGTGATTATACTTTTTCAAATGATAAATTAAATCATTTTTATAATAATTATGTGTAATAATAACAGTGAGTATTTCATTTCATTATATTTAACCATAATATTAGTTTTATAAATATAAATTTTTATTGTAGTGTGGAAGTTCCAGTGGTACTTTTAGTGGAACTTCCACTAGAACTCCCATTGGGACTCCAATAGATATTTTATTGGGTTTTGGAAAATTAATTCAATATAAAAGTGTTTATAATTTTTCAAATGCTAAATAAAATCTTTTTTATAATAATTATGTGTAACAATTTCAATGATTATTTCTTTTGATTATATTTAATAATAATATAAGTTTTAGAAATATGATTTTTTGTTGTAGTGTTGAAGTTCCAGAGGGAATTCCACTGGAACTTCTACTAGGACTTCCAACATAACTTTGAGTGGAACTCCCATTGGAACATCCATTGGGTTTTGGAAAATTCATTCAGTATAAAAGTGCTTATACTTTTTCAAATTCTAAATTAAATAATTTTTATAATAATTATGTGTATAAATTGCAATGAGTATTAATATTAGTTATATTTAACAATAATATTTGTTTTAAAAATATATATATATTTTGTAGTTTGGAAGTTCTAGTGGATGTTCCAATGTAACTTCCAGTAGAACTCCCACTAGAACTTCCATTGGGTTTTGGAAAATTAATTCAATATAAAAGTGATTATAAATTTTCAAATGCTAAATTAAATCATTTTTATAATAATTATGTGTAAAAATTACAATGATTATTTATTTTAATTATATTTACTAATAATACTAGTTTTAAAAATATACATTTTTTTGTAGTGTGAAGTTCCAGCGGTAGTTCCAGTGAAACTTCTACTGGAATTTCCACTAGCACTTCTATTGGAAGTCCCACTAGAATTTCCACTACAATTCCCACTAGAACTTACAATGGGTAGTGTAAAATTAATTCAATTTTAATTTTTTTTATTAAATTTAAAATTTAAAATTAAATAAATTTTATAAAAATCATGTGTTACAATTGAAATCCATATTTCTTTGAATTATATTTAACAATAATATTAGTTTTTGAAATATACATTTTTTTATAGTTTGGAACTTCTAGTGGATCTTCCACTAGAACATCCACTCGAACATGCACTGGAACATCTATTGGAACATCCACTTAAACTTACACTAGTGGAAACCAGAACTTCCACCAGAAATTCCATTGGAACTTCCACCAGAACTTTCACTAGAACTTCCACAGAAACTTTCACTAGAACGTCTACTAGAACTTTCACTAGAAGTCCCATGAGAACCTAGAATTATTCCACCTTCAATACTATAATTTTGTGGATAACCCCAATACTTCCTTGATTTCTATAGTGTAGTGAAATTTTCATAGGATTCAATGTGGAATTATAATATTATTTTTAGTCCTACTTTATGTTTTTTGATTCCAAGTAAAGGTCTTACTTTCAATTTTCTGCTGTACATTTTAGGTCCAATTTGACCTCTTTACAAAGACTTTTATAATAAATCAAATATCTACTGAAAGAAGGCCATAAAAATTATTTGAGCAATAATCATTTTTGGAATATGTTTGAAGAATTAATATCCAATACTATATCAACATCAAATTTTAAAAAATATGATAATTATGTTTTGTATGTATTGGATAACTACAATCCATCAACATGTGATTTATGAATTGGTGGAGTAGAAATATATTTATCTGAAGTCGATATCGAAAGGATATTTGCAATAACAGAATGTCGAAAAAAATAGAGGAATCCTACTCATTAAAACCAACTTAGGCATCATTTTATGTTAGGATATTTCAAACCGGTCTGAAGTTATTTACACATAAAGAAATAAAATCATCGTTTTTGAAGCAATAAAGGGAGATAAAGAACCCAATCATCTTGACACGACAAAACTACTATGTTTATGTGGATGTATGAATATTTTTTCCTTAAAACAGGTTTTTACTTGAGATGGGGTTTTATAAATTATGTGGATACTGAAAGAGACATGAGAACACTAAGGTGGTCTCATGTAATCCACCAACAATTGATGAGATTAATTAAATAATTTCACACACACCGTGAAAGGATTACAGGGGAAATTATCACATTATTGTTAAGGATTAATATTTATTTTCCATTCAATGTATAATATAATATTAATATTCTTCTTGTTATTTTGTTATTGGCACTGTGGGAAAAGTGTAATAGTGAAATGGAATGAAAAAGTGGCCAATCCACCAGTCATAAAGTGGAGCCTCTCAGATTTTGATGTTGCTTTAAAGAAACTAAAGATTCATTAAGTTCTATTTAGAGATTTAACTTTACCAATTAAAATATAAATTTAATGGTTTTTAAACCATGAATGTGTAAAAAAATGCATTACAAATACAAAAAAAGCAGAAATTGAGGAGGAGACACGAAAGATTAAGGAAGCTAAAGAAATTGAGGTGCCACGAATGATTATGGTCCCAATTAAAGAAAGATGTTGTTGGATAGAAGGATAATGGGGAACTAAAGGATGGAAAAATAATATTTCTTTCAAAATAAAATTTGTCCCCAAAAAGAAAACTACATAAAATGGAAGCTATTTTTAGAAAACAGGTTGAAAAAATTAAAATACTAAAGCTGTTAGTAAGTGATAATGATTACATAGAGGGAAGCAGAAGAGAAGCTATCACTAAAAATATTGATTCTTCCAAGGTGGAAACCCAAAAAAAGGGTACAATTGAAGTTGAGAAGTAGTAGGACCCTCTTAAAAAATCATGCATATCCCCCGGAAGTAGAACAGTAGAAGGAAAAAAACAAGGAGCTAAGGAATCTCAGATTGAGGAGCCTACAGATGAACTGTAAGAAGGTGTTGAACAATCCACTAATATACATCAAAGTATCCAAACTGAACATACATAAATAAAAAGTCACCAAATGAGATCAATGATTAAAAATGTGAAGTCCAGATCTACAAAATTGAATAAATTGGATTCCGCTTTTCAGTATAGAACATGATACATAAAAAAGAAGAAAAACACCAGGATAAAAAAACTAAAATGACCATGTTAGCTATAAAAACCCATTAAGATAGGTAGTATTTAAATGAAAACATAACTGTAAATCTATTTTAGGGATTCTAGTAAAACCTAATTAGGTCAGGTAGAGTATACTCCTGTAGAAAAAAGACTATGAGCATCTAGAAAATATTCTCCAGATTGAACCTGGATGGTATACATGCCCTTCATTTAAAGGATTTAAATTCAATTCCCCTAAACTTTATATGTTTTATTATAAGTTACAATTATTATAATGTAGTAAATATGTATGGGAAGCTGAGAACAACTTGTATTCAGTTTCATTAGAAGAAATTTTCTAACTTTTCACCAAAACCATGACAAGTAGCAAGGTGAGTATTTAACTTAATCAAGATTACTATAAACTAATAATAAATTAGTCTCACTTTATCCATTATTTTTTTTATTGATATCAGGTTATAGATTCCTATTCTCACCTTATAAAAAACAACTATAAAATATGGAAAAAAACTCAAATTTTTAATGATAATTCAACTTTGATTATATGTGTTTCCATGGTGAGTGTAATATAATATATGTTCTAGAAGTTCTAAATATATTAATTAATATATTTTATAACTTTATTCATTTTTATATAGAATTATACATAAAAAAATAACAATTTGAAAGAGTATTTTTTAGAAAAACCCATAAAAGATGCAATGTAGTTGAATAGAAAATTATTCATCCCCATCAGCATAGAAATTTGTATTGGACTTTTCTTGTGTTTGATATGGAAAAATAAATTTTAGCTACTATAACTCTATCTATCCTTAGATGGGTGTTAATACAATTGATTTTTATCAGCAAGATGATTTATAAATGGTAAATTCTGTCATCTTATACATCAAATGAATTTTTATATACACCAAATCCCTGAATAAATTTTTTACAACACTTGCAGAGAACATTTATTGAAGTAATCATCAAACAGTAGAACCACAAATACTTAGATAAGACTACTCCCACACTACCATTTATAGTGGAAGAAAGTCCTCAATAGAGGGATGCAACATTATACCGTGGGATAATTTTTTATTATCTCATTAGGAAGATGATAATAGATCAAGGGTATAAAAAGAATATATCACAAGACAAAGTTTATGACATGTGAATTTATAAGGCACATTGTTTCCTTATTGACCCTTCATCCCACTGGAGTGAAACCTCATATATAACTAGGACTTGTATTGTGGAAAAAATACTATCGAATGAATATAAAAAGTTAAACACTCGGGTTCAATGGACCTGACATCATATTAGAATTGAAATGGTTTGTAAAGATTAAAACATTTATAAAGTTCACTTTAATGGCTCTTACTAGAAACCATATTTGAATTTTTATATTTTTTAAATATATATACTACTTACTTTAATGGAAGTTTGTTTTTATTCGTTTGAATATTTCTATAATTGTTTTTTTGTTATAGTTTCTGTTGGTAATTACTGTGGTTTAAAAGTGGTGTTGGAAATTGAAATGTTTTATATTTGGTGTTGGATATTTCAGTGGTTTATATTTGGTGTTGGTAATTTTGGTTTTGCTATTATAATTTTGGTTGGTAATTTTAGTGGTTTAAAAGTGGTGTTGGAAATTGCAATGGTTTTATATTTGGTGTTGGTTATTTCAATGATTTATATTTGGTGGTGGTAATTGTGGTTTTTATGTTATAGTTGTTTTTAGTAATTGTAGTGGTTTAAAAGTGGTGTTGGAAATTTCAATGGTTTATATTTGGTGCTGGTTATTTGAATAGTTTATATTTGGTGTTGTTAATTATGGTTTATCTATTATAATTTCTATTGGTAATTGCAGTGGTTTAAAATTGGTTTCTACAATTGAAATGTATTATATTTTTTTATTGGTAACTTCAATGGTTTATATTTGGTATTGGTCATTGGTTTATATTTTTATCTAGTAATTTCAATTGGTGTGGGAAATTTCAATGGTTTATATTTGCTGTTATTAATTGTAATGGTATTTATTTTGATTTTGTATGTGGATGAATGATTATGTTTACATTTTTAGGATAGAAAACATAATCTATAGTGGTAATATTATGTCCTTATAAGGGGAAATATTTTATTTTGAGGGAATTTATTTGTTTTTACTATTATAGTTGGTGATGATAATAGTAACTGGTAAGTTTATGAATAATTATGTTCACATTTTCAGGACAAAAAACATGATGTTCACTATTTTCAGTTTCACAGTTACATACAACACAAATATATACAACACGTCTTAAATTTATTTAAATTTTATCCCAATCCCAATCCATTAAAACCTCATCGACTATGAAATATTTCATCCTATAAATGCTTTAATTTAGTCGTTACAATTTGAAAAACAAATGCCATCAAATGTTCTTTAAAACTACTTGGCATCTTCTAATGCTATGTCAGTATACCTTTAAATACAAATATCTAAATTGGTTGATAAGTTTTCCTGAAATATAATAACAACACAATTACAGAATTTAAAGAAATGAATGCTGATAAAAAAAATTACATTTAAAATTGTTTTTGTAGCTACAACACCAAATTATGATCTTTCTTACTCTAAAATTCCCTGTAAACAAACATAAATTCCATCAACTTCCACATTAATAATGGAAAACTGTGCTTATAAATTAAATACATCATAGAATGAAATCATACCATCACCATAACAACAAATTATTCTTCCATTCTCTAAAACTATTTTCATCTTATCTCCTCCTTTCATATTTGGTTTCTTTTTAAAAGAATCCCTTCTTAAAAGTCTATCCAAACTATCATGACCTTTAACTCTATCCAATGATGTATTTATAATACTCAAATCCTTTTCAAAATTACTGAATTTAGAAAATGAAATATCATAACTCGCATCTATCTCACAAGATATGTTAATTAACTTTATTACTATTTGTGCTAAATATTTATAACATTTTTCTATAACTAATTTCCTATGAGAAAGTACATCAACCGAAGATCATTCCAACATCACAATATTTCTTTCCAATCAGGTATATCGCCCAAAAATATATTTTTTAGGTATTTATCTCACATCAATCCACTCATAAATTTTTAAAACACGACAACAAAGATATCCAACCAACTCAAAATTTCAAAAAGAACATTCAAAAACTTCATTGGAAGCTTCATATGATACACAAAATTGATCTTCATAACCAACCATTCCAATAAAATAAATGAATTGAACTCCAATTTAAATACATGATATCAAAAAACAAGCACCAATCAATTGATATTCAGGTTAAAATAAATCAATGGATTTGACATCAGATTAGATTTGTTATGGTTTAAAGGGTTTTAAACTTTTATACAACCCACTTTAATGACTATTACTTGAAAATAAATTTGACTATTTATAGGTTTTAAATACCTATACTACCCACTTTAATGGTGATTTTTTTTATTCACATCAATATTTCATTATTTGGTTTTCCTGTTATAATTGATTTTGGTAATTACAATTGTTTATAATTGGTGTTGGTAATTGCAATTGATGTTGGTAATTATAATGGTTTATATTTGGTGTCATTAATTTCAATTAGTGTTGGTAATTGTAATGGTTTATTTTTGGTCTTGTTAATTGTAATGGTTTTTATTTGGATTTACTAATTTCAATTGTTCATATTTGGTTTTTGAAAATTCTACGGGATAAAATTGGTTTTGGAAATAGAAACTAGTAATTGCAATATGGTCTTATTTGGTTTTAGAAAATGCAGTGGGAATATTATGTCCTTATGAGGGGAAACATTTTCATATGAGGTGATTTTTTGGTTTTTTTTGTTATAGTTGGTAATGATAATTACAATTGGTTAGTATATGAACAGTTATGCTCACATTTTTAGGATAGAAAACATGATCTTCACTATATTCACTTTACTGATATTATTTTTAGTGTTTATAAGATTTTTAATTTTGGCCAACATTTGGATTTCATCAGAAGATAGAGAGTCTCCATATTGAAAGACTTGGATTGAAGATCCAATAAATCTTACTCAATCTTCTATATTTCTTCATCAAAATTAAATAACCTAGATTTATCCCATCTTCAAAGAAAAAATGCATACAGAATTCTAGAACCTGCATTTATCCCATCTTCACAGTTGTATATAGAACAAATTCATACATCACATTTACAATTTATTGACATATCCCAATCCCAATCCATTACAACCAAAAGTGGACTATCAAATACTAACAAATCCATAAATAACAAATTCATACAGAATTCTAGAACCTGTATCTATCCCATCTTTACAGTTGTATACAGAAAAAATGAATACAACAAATTTAAAATTTCATGATGTATCCCAATCCCACTCCCAATCCATTATAACCAAAAATGAACTATTAAATAATAAATCCTTTATATTCTTTAATTTAGTAATTACAATTTAAAAAAACTGCCATTCAATGTTTTCTACACTACTCGACCTCTGCCAATACAATGCTAGCAATCTACCTTCCAACCCAAAGTTCCAAATTAGTGGAAAATTCTTCCTGCAACAGAAAAAATAAAATTTCAATGTTTATAGAAAAGAATACTCATAAAAAAATTACATGTGAAACTATTTTTCTAGATCCAACATAAAAATATGATCTTTCTTTCTCCATGACTCCCAGTGTGCAAAGAATAATGATATCAGATAACATTTTAACAATAAAAAACTTCTCTTATAAATGAAATGCATCATAAAATGAAATCATACTATCAATATAGAAGTAGAATTAATTTTTTTAGCCAACTATTTTCCCTTTTGAAATCCATTATTTAAAAATATTTTCAATATATATCCCCCTGTCCTGTTTGGTTTCTTATTAAACAAAGCCTTTCCTAAAATTATGTCCAAACTAGAATGACCATTAACTTTATTTGTTGATGTATTTTTGAAATACAAATCTTTTTCAAAATTTCTAAAATTCGAGAAGGTAATGTCATAACCCGTGTCTATCTCACAAGATACAGTAATTAACTTCTTTCCCATTCATGCTAAATCTTTGTAAATTTTTTCTACAACAGATTTTCTATCAGAAAGTACCTCAATAGAAGATCCTTTGAACATCACAAAATTTTTATCCAATCAGGTCCATCTCCCCAAAATATATTTTCTCAGGTATTTCTCCCACATCAATCTGATCAATTTTTTTAAAACATGCCAGAAAAGATACCCACAGACTCAAAAATTCAAAAAGAACATTCAACAACTTCATTTTAAGATTCATATGATAAAAAATGATCTTCACAACGAACAATTCCAATAACATAACTGAATTAAACTACAATTTCAAAACATGATATCAAAAAACAAGCACCAATAAATTGATATTCATGTTGAAATAAATCAAATATTTTTTGTATATCTAGTAGAAACTTGGCACATAAATTCATGGTAAGGTTAAAGATTATGAGGAAACTTCTCCCCCATCTCAAATTCGGTCTTTATTTTGTGGTACCAATTTTTTTTACAACAATCATTCAAACTGCTTAAAGAAATCAACAACACATAAATTTCAATGAACATAATATTTAAGAAATACATTAAAAACTTCACTTAATTGAGTGTTACTAATAACCAATCTTAAATCATATTTCAAAAAGCGATGCACCCACTTTTCTCAAAATACCATTACATTATCTAACCACTATGATTTCCCATCCCCATATTCTACTCTAAGGGAATACCAATCCTGATCAAACTAATTTTCATCATGGTATTTGAACATAAACTTCTTAAATTTAGTTATAAAACTAGATCCATATTTCATCCAATTACCTAAATTCTTAATTCCATTTTGCATCAAATTCCATGAACAAAGGAAATGCCGAGTTCCCACTAAAACATCAAAAATGGATTTTAACATTACTACATCTTGATAAGTAAAAATCGTTTGAGGTATCTTCATGTGATTCACTTATAAATTGTTTTGAAACAACCAAGAAAATGAAGTCACAGTTCCATTATATAACAAATCTTCCCCAAAATCTGCAATCTCCTAATGGTAAATAAACCCCACAAAAACACATAATGTCATGTATTATTTATTAGTGATGAAAGTGGTGAAAAAAACAACAACATCTCTAAACAACTCATAATATATTCTCATTTTTGGATTAGCCCAGAATATATTATTAATTCTCCCATTCCTGTCAAACTGCATAGTATACACAAATGTTGGATTTTCCTGACATTGTCTTTCCAGGTACTCTAACTTGAAACATGCATCACCATGAATAAAATCTATTTCCCATTTAAACCTTAAAAAATTTAATAGATCAACATAAGTGTACCCAATAAAATCTCTTCAACTACAATAAATTTTACAAATGAGAAAGAATCATTTGGTTTAATACCTAATGAAGCATTCACATATTACTCAACTACTTGTGATTCTGTTATTTTTCTTTGTGACCTCATAATTTGAATTGATTCAGGCCTATTAAAGGGATGATTATGCTCTTCAAATAATATAGTACATGTATATTGGCTAGTAGATAATAAATTAACCCCCATAATAGTAAGGAAACCTGTACATGTCTCAGCCCAAGGAAATTTCACAATGATATCATGTTTGTCAACCTTCCTTTGACCTTCTTTGTTATATGCATAAAGGCTTGATGTGAAAATTGATTTATAATTTCCCATTTTATCATAGTGTTTTTTATGTACAATGAACCCATTTAATCCCCCATACGTGACATAAAAACATTGTGCTTCATTAAGTCACTCAAACGTCATCCCTAAAACTAGTTTAATAGAATCTAATACAACATCAACATCACCATCAACAACATTCCAACAACCTGCAACAAAAAACTTTAGTTCGACCAATGTAAATTAATTTTATAATAGGATTTAATCCGTTTCAAAATGTGTAAACTATATTAATAAACATTTAACTAAATAACATTTAAATATGAATATATATATATAATATAAAATTATTCTTCTAAAATTATAAATAAAACAATTTATAAGTCATATTATATATATTTTCCTGTGCTTCCAGTGTAAGTTCTAGTGGAAGCTCTAGTGAAAGCTCTAGTGAAAGTTCTAGTGGACATCGAGTAGAACGTTGAGTGGAAATTCTAGTGAAACTTCCAGTGGACATCAAGTGGAAGTTGCACCGGACCTTCTGGGGTTGTAACTTCCACTAAAAAAACTAGTGGAACATCCACTACAAAACCAGTGGAAATTCCACAATGAAACAAAACTATATATTACTTTCAATAAAAGAACCTCGATAAACATCAAAAAATTTTTTGGACAGATTTACAGAAAAACTAAGAAAAAACAAACATCAAATATAATCTTCAATACATTCAAATAATTCAATATACAGTCATGGATAGAAACTTATTCCAAATTTACCAAAAAAAACTATACAACTACTACAAATAAAATCTTCAATACCTTCATAAATATCCATTATAAGGAGAACCAAAACACAAACTTCAAACCGTGCCACGACTCTGATGATTCAACCTACTCCGAAACCCCCTAATCCCTCAGACATCGAATGAAAAAACCCAATGAATGAAAATTTTATACCCACTATAATGAAAACAATAGCTACACAACCCACTGAAAATTCCACAATTCGGAACAACTTTCCTACACTCCTTCAAAGCATGCCCGACCGCTACAAAAAAAATGTGCATTCACAAAATACCTACCATGCTCCGGTCATTTCATTCATGCCTCATTTTACATGAGATGAAAATGACCTACAATGGCTCAAAGAAAGAGCATGGTTCCAACTATAAAAAAATTCCACGTTTTAAGATCCTCACATATGACCAGAGCATCCAGTAAAATGGGGTACTAGAGATGATAAGAAGTTATCCTCTAGGGTTTTTGTGGTGCTACCTTAGTGGGGGGATACCGGTGCACCTCTCTCTATACTCGGATCCCCCTTTCCACCCCTCCCTTCTCCACCTCCTTTTTTTCACCCTTTACCTATTATCCTCTCTTTCTTCCAATCCTCTCCCGGTGCTTTCTTCCTATCTATTTAGTTCCTCTGATGCTATTTTAGGTGTGGTTTTCTCATTGCGGTGGCTTCATTTTTCATGGTTTGTGGATAGCTGGGGATACACATCTATGTTGAGACCCTAGTCTAATTTAAGCACTACTTTGGATTTCAGTTCCTTTTTCTCTCTTCAATTTGGTCAGTGGAAGTGGTTTCATAGAGGCTTTGGGAAGCGCGTTTGATCGGTTGATAGTGTTCTAGGAGGATCTTCCATTATTGTCTCTACTATGAGATTTGGTGGTTCCCATATTATGTTTTCTATGTATGATTAATCCTAGATTCAATTTTTCTTGGTTCTATTTTGGCTTTCTTCGAGTGGGTTGTCTCAACCACTCATATCCCTACTCTGACCCAAAGTGCCTATGATCTTTCCCTAGTTAGATCTAGAGCGGTGGAAACTAAGTTTTTGGATGTAGGATATGGTGGAGAATGGTTTTTATTACATGACTAGAGTCATTTTTCTCCCTTGAATTCATTAATGGTTAATTTTAGTTGTGGATACGACAACGTCATTTAAGTTGTTTCATTCGGTTTTTTCAAATTCTGTTTGGTGTTACATGGTGAAGTTTTTGATTTTATAGTTTGATACTTTATGACAACAATTATGGAGTTCTCAGGTGGTGTTTTATATTTTGGTGTCTTTCTCGATGATGGAGGTGTTGACGGTTGCAGGTTTCTTTTGAATTTTGAATGCTCTGGTGGTCATTATCGCCGATAGTGAGGGGAAAATGATGATGGTAGTGTACTGATGCCTGATGTGGGTGCCCCCAAATCAAGGCCTAGGGTTCCATGTTAGATATTTACATTTTCTAAGATGTGCATCCCGAGGTGCCTCTTTAAATGAGGTGGTATAATGGTGTTTATTTGAAATTAATATTTTGAAACTTTTAATTCAAGTTATTCTCAAGAGGGTGATTTTGGTTGCTGATGGATATGGAATGATGTAAGTATGGGCTGAACAACATGATATTTGTATGAGTTGATGGTAAATGATGATGGGGTGTCTACTATTGGATTTCTACTATTTTTTCTAAATTTTGTTTTATTTGTTTTTTATTTCATGAAGTTTGTAATTTTTATGTGTTTGAATTATGTACAGTGAGACTACCACTTACCCATAAATTTTATTTTATAAAATAAAAAAAACAGATTTAGAGAACCATTTTCATATTAATTTTATAAAACTATTTTTAATTTGAAGTTATAAACATTATACCACATCACAATGATAAGGTATATCTCATCAATAATATCCAAATAAAAACAGAATGCTTGCATTTACATCCACCCATTGTGCATTTTTTTGATATAAACTAGGGCTTCAAAAAACATTGAGCATAATAAACCCATAGAAATCAATATACCAAGATGAATCATATAATCTAATATCTAAACATACATATTGTAGCTTCTCAAGGTACATAGGACTCCAACTCTCACACTTCTAAAACTGAAGCAGTAAGGAAATCTCCTAAGTCATGCACTACCGATAAAAAAACAAACAACAAAACACCTTGATATAACGAGTATCTATAGTTATACTACAAAAGGGTTAAGTCTCTGATATGCATCATCTTTAGTCAAATAAGTCCTACAAAGTGACTAGTATCAAGGTTTCAAACCAAAGAGTAACCGAAGGTCCCATTGCTCAGTTGAGCACACAAATTTGGAACCTAGACATAGTTGACCCAAAGCTAAAATCATTCTATTGGTTTAAAAACTCCACTTAAATCAATGGATAATAAATTCAAATGCTCAAAAAAACTCCTTAGAAACATGTCCACTAATATTGTATAATTGAACCAAAAATTTCTTAAAAATATGAAACAAAAACCAGTAATGAAAAAATAAAATAGTGCTAGATGAAACTCATCAAACTAGGTCTTCACAATCAACACTATCCCAAATTGAACCAAAAAAAAAGAAATCCACTTCCATTGCGACTATTGGTTTTATAATATTGTTGGTATCTCCATCATTTTTTGGTTTCAGTATTTGAACACAGAATCCATTTGGCTTCTATAGTCATCGTAACAGAAAATAATTTACTGTGATGAATATAAAATAAAATTATGATCTGGGAAATCATATAAAACATTATATCATTATAATCCAACATATTACTTCAAATACATCTATTTTTCCCTCCCCAACTCTATTGAAAGTAGGGTAACCCAGGATAATTAAACACATTTATATCATTATTTTACATAAATAATCATTCCATCTCACAAATAGTCACACAAAATGGAGGACTAAATATTTAGTTCCTTGGAAGATTACCTTCATAAATAACTTATTTCACAATAGTCATGAAAATTTCTCCATAATAAAACACCTCAAATCCCAATTCTATATTTTTCATAAGTTTTATTTATCTTCATAACCTTGGAAAGGAAGCATAAAAGTATAAACTCAAACACTTCCATGGGGTAAACATAAGTGATAATAATAAAATATCACAAGTGATCATAATATGACCATGAGTGCATGATAATTTAATCATGATAAAATAACACATTATATAAAAATCATACCCAATAAAACATAGATCATAATCCAAGAATCATCAAATCAGGATTTTAGCATAAGGGAATAGTTATCATTGGATATTGGCATCAAAAGATTATGACCACAATATAATACATACTGTCATAAGAATATCACCAAAGTTCAGCACTAAGGTGTCGTAAGATCAAATTACCAAGGTTTTCCACTAAGGTATCGTAAAACATTAAGGCATGATACTAAGGTATCATGAAAATGTCATCTCTAGAGATTAATTCTTTACCGAATGCATTGGATAACTATAAAGGAAAACCCTTCCATTATTGACATGTACATTTTATATGTGTATCACATAAAATCAATCATTGTTACATCGTAAGGAATTCATGGAAAGATAATGAGTTTCATATCCTTTTCAAATATAATCATATAAATAAAGCATTCATAATTACATTAATAAAAATGATAATCCATAGAGTATAAATAGATATCCAATGATACTAAATAAATTTATAGATAGATGAAATTCAATTAATTATATTTTATTTACACTGTATAGATTAAGGGTATATGGTCATTCAATAATTTTCACAATCAATTGATGTATGGAAGCTGGGTGAATGACCTTCAATCAAAGAAATTGAAAACATGGTATTCACAAGGGAAATATGTTAGAAGAAAAGTTATGTCTATTCATGGTGGATGGTTAGGAAAGAAAAAGAAATAAAGATCACTCTAGTGATAAGGAAAAATAATATTTCATGAGTCATTTTAGAGAAATATGTTAGATGGTTTCAATAAATAATATCTTTGATCAAGCATAATATATTTCGAGGGATTTTGACATAGATGAAAAATAATATTTATTAGTTTTAGAATAATATCATTGTAAATATTAAATATCCTTGATCTTTGAATGAATTTTAAAAAATAACCTATTATAAAACAAGAATAAAAATAATTTCCTTTATAAACCATGGGAACATAGGTAGAAATATTCATATAAAATGACAGAGGCGAAAGAAATACATGTTCACACAGAAAACATTAAAAAGAAAGGATTTTTACACTTTTATAAAAGAGATTCATATTGAAAGTGTTAAAATGATTTTCTTTAAAAAAAAATTAAAATGAAGTTAAATTTAGTGTAAGATGACCTTTTCAATTTTTGAAACAAATATAGGAATATCCCGAGAATGCAGACTAGGAGATCAAAATATGGGAAAAAATTTGAAATTTATTTTTTATTTTTTATAAATTACTTTTGTTAAAAAATATACGACATTAAAATATTATAAAACAACCATCTTAAAATAGATAAAGATAAAAAATCCCAAAAATTATAATTAGTGGAGAATAAAGTGATCATGATATTTAAAATAAAGGCTATAAAAATTATCTAAATGGGTTATTACATTTGAGAGTTCTTGATTTTAAAATGAGGGTGGGAATAAAAATCTTACAGCTCGAGTAACATTAAAATAAAAAACCCTTTATGGGGAGGGAGTTTGAAATTGAATTTCAAATTTCAGGAATAAAATATAATTCATGATGAAATATATCAAATAGATACTATATACACCATGAAAAGGAAAAAAGTGCAATTTCACTTAACTTCCTCAACAATAAATTAAGTTTATTAAAAACATGATTAAGAACATAATTCATATATTTTTCATATGAAAAGGTTTATAAATTATAATATGTTATTCATTTATGTTTTTTACTTAAGTTTTATCTATTTTTTTTATATGTTATTTTATTCTTAAGATCATATTTTTCACTTATGTTGGTTACTTAAGGTTGTTTGGTAAATTTTTCTATAATTATTTCAAAATGTTGATCATTGAAAAATGTGTTGTAAAATATATTAATAATCTCCCAAATTATAGATAATTATGTATTTTATTATTCTATTATCATATAATTTACATAGTTATGTAGGTTTTCTAAAATGAACTTATATTGAGAAATGTACAATAATACGTTCATTTTTTTTTGTTAAGTTTACTTCGACTGGTTATTAAAATCACTTATAGAATATTAAATATTATTTTACATGAATACTAATATTGTCATAAAAATGATGTTTATAATTTAAATAATTTTTTACATTCAGTCATGTTAGTTGGTGATATAAAATGGAATACGTCGTTCTGTGGAGGTGGTAGTTCGCATATATACATGCACGAAGCTTCAATTTTACATAGAAAGAAAGAAAAAGTGGGGAATTGTTATCTCATTTTAAAATTATTAATCATAATTTAAATATAACAATAATACATCATGTATACCATCCCTTTAATGTGGTGATTAAAAAAAATAATGCCACTTTATGGAGGTGGTAGTCCTCACGTACGCATGGGTGACACATTTGTTTTTCATAGAATAGAAGGAGAGTATGGGTTGTATTATCTTATCATAATATTAATAATGTTGTAATTATAATATTGATATATTAAATGATACTTTATTACCCTCCATGAAATGAGGTAATGATAAATAAATAACATCATTCATGTTGGTTTTAGTCCACAAGTACGAATGAATGAGTTTTTCATTTTTCAAAATACAGTGAGTGGGAATGAAGGTAGATAGTGATTTATATTTTTATAATCATAATTAAATTATATATATAATATTTATTCATCAATTCATCATAATAATTAATCCATAAGAGGTTGTGAAGGAGAACCGAAAACATCATCTCATAGAGGTGGTAGTCCGCGCATACACATGATCAATGTTCTTTTTTTTCTTAGTAGATGGAAATGAATACATAAAGGTTGTTTCATTAATTTATTAACACTCAAGTATACTAGTTATACTAGGTTAATTATATTACTATGGATATAAGGGTTCTAGAATAATAACATTAAGGAAAAAAGGATAAGTGTTAAGTAACACTTAAGTTTAATAATTATACTGGGTAACTGCCTTCCTCACTACCTTCAACACGAGATCCTTTTGTGACTTATCATCATTGACAAAACTACTTTAGCATCATAAAATTTAGAAAAAAATTTTCTATTGTAAATTAAAACCCCCTTCATCACATACATCTCTCCCCCTTTTGAAACATAATCTAAAGGACCATCAAGATCTCAAAGCAACAAATTCTCAAGTGTACGGGGAAGACTAAACATTAAATTTTAGTCTAAACTAAAATAACATTTCACTTGGCATAACTTTTGTAAATAATTCTCTATGATTTTATATTGTGTAAATATATATTAGTTTTATTTCACCTAAAATAGCCTTATATTTGATAAAATGGTATCGAATTTCAATATTTTTAGATCAATAGTGTTGAACTGGATTTTTTGAAAGATCAATAGAACTCTTATTATCACACAATATCTTCAATAGTATCTGAACATCAGATCTCAAATCTTCTATATTAACTTGTAACCACAAATACTCTATAAGTACATGATTAGACACCACATACTATGATTCATCTATACTCAGGGTCAATTAACATTGCTTTTTTATTATACCATTTGACATAACCATCAACAATAAAGAACAGACCAACTTACGTGGATCTATGATTTATAGCATCACCTTCCCCATATACATCAGCGTATATAAAAAATTCTAGACCTTCACTACACCTATATAGTAACCCATATTTCATTATGTCTTTTACATATCTCATAATTATTTTAATTTCAAGAATCTGTGACTCCCTCAGTTCACTTTGATACCTTTCACTCAGAGTCACCGTATAGACAATTTATGGTCAAGACACTAGGAAATACAACAGGATACCAATCATTCTTTTAAAAATATTATAATAAATATTGTTGTGTTGTTTATCTTTTCTCAACTTCAATCAAATATATATAGGTGTATATAACACTTTTGATTATTTCATTCAAAAATTCCTCTATAATTCTCTGGAGTATGTTTCCTTTTAATTAAAGATATGATTCGAGTTACTCTCAATCTATTAGCCCAAAAAATAGTTTAGTTTCCCCAAAATTGAAATATCATACTACTTTGGAATTTATGTAACAAATACCTCACATAATAATATATTATTAGTGGAAAAAATTATTCCATCCATATAAAATATCACCACTAGTGTGTTTGAACTATCCTTCCTCAAGTATAAGTTGTTGTCAACAGTTCCTTTGGAAAACCCTATTTTTCTCAAATAGTCATCATGTTGGGAATACCAAGATCATGGATCCTATGGTAAGTAATAAAAAACATTCTTCATTCTAAAAACCATTCTTCCATAACTATCAATAATTAAATATTATTGTTGTTCAATCAAGATTTCTTCATCAAGGTCACCATTTAGAAAGGTAACTTCTACTGAGAATACATTTTATTCATTGCACACTTGAACTATTTTAACTTTATCTTTGAAAGGGGAATGACTAGGTAATATTTTCAGACATTTCAATACTCTATGTACCTTTTTATCACACCTTTTACATTGTTCTTAGAGATAATAAATCCTATTTTTGAAGCTAGTTTCCATTTTTGTATGATTTCTTCTAGACTTCGCTTTCTTCTCATCGGAAATTATCCCATAGATTATTTATTTATTATAGGTAAAGGATTTTTATAACAACATGTACATGATTTATGTTTTAACATTGTCCAACACTAACAATAACCCTAAAATATGTATTTTCTTGAAAAGTATAGAGTTGTATCCAGAATTTGATATCCAATGAGCTTCTTGGGACTGATTTCATATCTAATTTGGAATTAAATTTCATTAAATATTATTCTTCCATTAAGTACTCTTTTAGATAGTTTATATCCATATTTATTATTCTATATTTGATCAAAAATAATATTTAAATATGCATTATTGGTGTAAATAGTTTTGGAAATAGAGTTTTCTGATGAGGACTTTACCATTAAGTTTTTAGAATCAGTAGAGGATTATCCCTAAACTTCAGTAGATATTTTGTGTAAATAGATAGAAAAATTATATATGAGAATAATTTTTAAAAATACTTCTGAAGAAAATAAATGTTAACTACAATGAAAATTCATAATAGATGTCTCTTGGTACTAGAAACACATGTTACTACCTATGAGATGTGGTACCAAAAGAAGCCTATAGTGAAATATTTCAAGGTCTTAGTAATTTTTATAATAAAACAAAAGTAAGTAGGTTGGGGTATCTCAAATAAAAAAATGATCAAGTGTATAAGAAATACTTAACACTCAATTTCAGTCTCAATTCCTAGAACCTTTTACGTGGAATAGATTTTGTAAAGATGTTTGTAAGCTGTTCTTATATATATATATATATATATATATATATATATATATATATATTAGTTAGATTTCACATAAATTCTCCTATTTGATAAAATGATATCGAATATCAATATATTTAGAATCAGAGTGTTGGTCTAATTTTTTTGAAAGATCAATAACACTATGATTATCAAACAATATCTTTAATGGCATCTAAATACCATTCCTTAAATGTTCTAGTAGAACTTGCATCCAAAAGGCATGTGTAACTAAATTAGTAGTTGACAAATAATTTGATTTAGCCACACTCAGGTTCAATGAAATTTGCTTCTTACTATACCATCTAACATAAAAATCACTAATTCACACACCACCGGATATGGATCTACGATCTGTACAGTCACCTGGCCAATCTTAATTAGTGAATGCAAGAAAATATAGACTCACACTACACTAGTATAGTAACCTATAATTCAATATAACTTTTACATATCTCAGATTTGTTTAATTACTAGCATGTTTGACTATATCATTTCACTTTTATACCTTGAAAATATTATCACAACATAGGAAATGTCTGGTTAGGATTCCATGAGATACAATAGGATTTCAATTATAATTTTAAAAACATTTAGATCAAATTTGTTTCCTTGTTCATATTTTCTCAAATTCATGAAAATAGAAATAG
Organism: Viscum album; assembly: GCA_963277665.1. Lineage (NCBI taxonomy): Eukaryota > Viridiplantae > Streptophyta > Magnoliopsida > Santalales > Viscaceae > Viscum > Viscum album. Next base: position 1,100,520,511 of record OY728134.1, on the reverse strand, counting down.
GTGTAGATACCTATTTTGAGTCTTGTATTTAAAACATTGTTTAAAATTATTTGGCATACTTTCCTTGTGAAATGAAGATATGCTATAATTTCTGCTCAGTATGTAATCCCAAAAAGTATTTCATCTCCTCAAAAATGACATTTCAAAATGATTATGCATTTGTGTAATAATTTTGTCACATAATAAACTATTATTACTAGAAAATATTATGTCATTCACATAAAATATCACCACATGTGTGTCTGAGCTATCTCTTTTCAAGTATAAGTTGTTGTCTAAAGTGCATTTTGAAAACCCCATTTTTCTAAAATATTCATCACATTTAGAATACGAAGACCTTGGACCACGTTTTATATCATGAAACACCTTATTAAATATGAAAACCATTATTCCATCAATGTCTATAATGAAACCTTCTTGTTTTTCAATGAAGACTTATTTATCATGGTAGCCACTTAGAAAGGAAATTTCAGCCAATCATAACGTTTCTTCATTGTACACTTAAAATGATTTCAATTTATCTTTGATAGGGGACTAATTATATTGGTTTGCCATGAATTTATATGTTCTATTCCCCTTTTGATCACACCTTCCACATATCACTTCAAGGAACTAAAATCTATTTGTGTTGCTAGTTTCCATTTCTTTATGCTTTCTTACAAATTCTTATTTCTTCTCAATGAAACTTCTCCCTTGAGCTTCTTTCCTTCTCCTAGTTAAAGAAATTTTATACCATCATGTGTATTCTTTATCTCTAAACATTCCAAACCACCAACAATATCCCAAAAATATGATTTTCTTGAAAAACTAGAGTTGTATCCAAAATATTTTTGTCCATAATTTAACATCTAGTGAACGTTTTAGTTCTTATTCCATATTTGATTTGGAATAGAAGTTTCACTCAATCTTATTATTTAATCAAGTGAACTTTTAGTAAGTTTTTCTCCATTTTTATTAGTCTATACTTGACCCAAAATTGTATTTAAACCTAAATTGTTAGTGTCAACGATTTTAGAAAAAGAGTTTTTTGATGAGGACTTCACCATTAATTTTTAGTATATTTTAAATTGATCTTTTCCTCATATTATATAAATTTCAGTTTGAGATTTTTATTTTCTTATGAAAGAGTTATATCCCTTTCATCTTACTCAATTTTTTCATCAACCAGTTTCTTATTCTATTTTTCTAAAATATTTTTTCTTTTATTGAGCATAACTCTTTACTCAAGATATTCCAGAATTTAATCTTTGAACATGTATTCATAATATGTTGTTTCTAAGTTATATTCAACCCCACTAGATGAATCAATATATTTTTGAACATGATCCATAAAATTTGTAAGTTTCTCTTGTGTGTCTTCATTATAATCACTACAAGAGACTATATTAGTTTCCACTTATTTAATCATTAAATTTATTCTCTTATTTCTTTGAAATATCTTCTTACTTCTATCGGTCTTTGATGTTTTATTATATATTTTTCCACTTATTTACTTAAATTTTTTTCATAATTTTTATATTCTTAATTCAATCCTTTATTCTTTGGAAAATTAATTTCATAGTTTCCATGATTGTTGCATTTATAACATCTACTAGAGAGTATACCTTTGTTATTATTTCCCCCCCTTCTAAATTTTTTTATAATTTATGCTATAACTCTTTGATAATCATCTTCATTATTAGCATTTCATTAGTCAAAATCATTTTCAACATTGAAAATTATCATATTATTCATAATCATTAAAATTCATCTCTTATTTAATTTTCTTTTTGAATGATGGAAGTTTTCACATTTCAAAAGAAATGAAAATATTATGTAACTCATCTAGAAAAAGATCTTCTCTATCTTCAAGTGCTGAAATTTTGGGATCAACTCTATCTAGAAAATTTCTCTTCAATTTCTTCATAATTTTGGAATAATAAATTTTATCACCAAAGAAAATATTTCTCACAATTTCATTTAGCTGAGTAATGGAATAATTAATACATTCATTATCTATCATTTTGATGTCTTGAAATATGTTTCTCTAAATATGTAGTTTTTCCTCTTTGACTTTCACATTTCCTTTATAATTACTCTCAAACATGTAACAAATAAATTTTTTAGTTTTTATTCCTATAAATTTTGTGTATACTTTCTCACATAATGACAAGAGAATACCATTTTTTCTTTTTTTTCATACACTTCTATTTTCCTTTAGTCAGAAAATATCATTTAACTGTTATTTATGAATGTTGGAAATTCAAATATCACTTGATCAAGAAATTACATACCTATAGATAAAATATATGTCAACATTCAATTATTCTATCTATGATAATTTTTGTCATCAAATGTCAGTACACCCTTATAGTTAATTGAATTGAATTATACATAGCTCAAAAGACAATTGTTTGGATCTTACAAAGAGTACATACTCCAGTACCAATTAAAGTGTTTTATTGATTGTATTACTCTATTGAGAGGGGGGGGGGGGGGGTGGATCAACTAACAATATAGGTGTACTAAAATTCGATTGAAACATTTATTACAATTGAAAGAATTGAATTTTTTCCTGTCGTTTATCCCTGAGTCTAGACATTCATGATGTGACAATGGGATTTCCACCATTTATAAATAATGTTCTGATGATGTTTAGTGGAAAAAGGAATATATAAGTGGATGAAAAAACACAAAATGTTATTCTCATTTCATTAACAAAGAAATTATACAAAAAATTTACCAGACTACAAACTACAAAAGAGATATGGGGAATGTTCAAAAATAGTTATGAAGGCAATGTGAAATTCAATGAGGTAAAGATACAGATATAGGGAAGAAAATTTTAAGACATCAAAATGTAATAGGATGAATGTTTTAATGATCTCTTTACTTGGGTAAGTGAAATGTTTAGTAATATTCTAGGATTTGGTAAGTAACTTGATGATTTTAAAATTTTGAAGAAATTGATGATAAATTTTACAGATATATTTGTCAAAAAATTTCATTACTTTAATATAGATAATATCCTTCTCTTTATTAGTTATATAATATTATCATTTCTTTTGAAATGATAAAACTTTAAACATTCAGATAGAAAATGAATGAATAGACAGTTTTTAATCCATGAGGAATATGAAAATTTGGAACTATCAAGATGTTATTGACTCAAGTTATTCTAAGAATGAAGAAAAATATCAAAAAAAATTTCCATTCATTTGTAAAAGGTTTCAAAAGGATAAAATCTAGAATAAAGGTTCATTCTTCGGTAGATGTTATAAATAAAAATGATCTTGGGGATTGGAAAATTAAATTTCTAAAAGATAATGGAGGAGAATATGAATCTATCAAAAAAATTAAATAAACTTCAAAGGCTAGTGGGAGTAATAAGATATTTCAAATAAAAAGATGAATAAATTTGATGAGAAAATAAAATAAAATTAATATTGTCTCGTGTAGTGATTATATAGAAGAAACAAAAAAAAATTCACCAATTTTATGTTCTTTTTCAAAAAAAAAACATTTATTCATCTCATAGTGATGATGATCACTCAAAACCCAAAAAGTATGAATACACACAAAAATAATAATTTGAGCTATGTATTGAGAAAAACACCATTCTCATGAAAGAGAGGATATAAGTAAGAGGGAACTAGAAATTTGTTGATGAAAAAAGGGAGAAAGCTAAAAGTGAAATAAATCTTGTAGAAGAAAATAAAAATATTATATTGAAAGATATGAAATCTGAGAAAATGATCAAAGATATCGAAGAAAAATTTTCTTTAAAGGATAAAAAAGTTATCAATGAAATAAAAAAATATCTTAAAACTAGGAAATATATGGAAAATATCATATAAGGATTCAAAATCTCTATTAAATTCAATTTACAATCCTTTAAAGATACTATAAAATTTCTATTAACGTCTTCATCCAAAAACTTGTTTTTAAAAATTGTTGACACTAACAATGTAAGTTTAAATATTATTTAAGGTACAATATTGACTAAGAAAAATGGCGAGAAACTATCTATAATAGTACCTAATGAAAGAATAAGACTAAATGAAACTTATATTCTAAATGAAAGACGAAATCATACCCATGAAGTTCACATGATGTCAAATTCTAGACCAAAAACTTCTGAATACAACTTTGCGTTTTTAAGAAAATTAAGATTTCAATGTTATTTTTGGTGCAGTGAAATGTTTGAACATAAATAATATATGTGAAAGTATAACATGTATTTTCCTTGGAGATGGAAAAAATCTAGGGGAGATGTTCAAATGAGATGGAATTAAACTTTGGAATAAAGCATACCAAAATGGGAACTAGCTACAAAAACTAGTTTGATTATATTGAGGATATATTTGAAAGGTGAGATCAAAAGGTACATAGAAAGAATAAATGCATGATAGGCTTACCCAGTTAGTCTCCTCTCAAAGATAAAGGTAAATCAGTTCAAGTGTTCAATGATGAAAATTCATGCTTAGAAAAGTTGCTTTTAAATCAAGTAAGAGGAAAAAAGAATTCATACTAGATAGTAGGTGTTCCTCCCACATGACTAGTCGTGCTAAAATATTTAAGAATATCGAGAAACATGAAGGAGGTGTAGTAACATTTGGTAATGAACCGTCCTTTAAAATCAAATGTATTGGAACAACTTAGACTGTGAATAATAATTTGAAATCAGATGATCTTCTTTATTTTGATGGGATAAAACACAACATATTGAGTGTTATATGTCATTATGATGATGGGTATAAGGTAACATTTAGAATAAACAAATTCATCATTAAAATAACAAGTGATAGAAGAACTGTGTCTCAAGGTAATATAACTAAGGAAAATTCATTATTGATTATTGATCCTTCCAATACATTTTACTTGAGAATGAAAGATGAGAACATGTTATTGAACATAATAGTTGAGCATCCTGTCCAAAAAATCCTAAGTAAAATTTTGAAACATGAAGTGGTAATAGATTTAACCAAACACAAGAGAGATCAAGATGAAACATGTAGAACATTTTAGAAGGGAAAGATAACTCAAAAGACTCATAAAATTGTGGATATTAATTATCCAAGTCCAATTGAATTAGTTCACATGGATCTTTGTTGACCTATAATACAAAATCAACCCAAGGTGACATTTATTTCATTACTTTCAAAGATCACTTCACTCAAATGGTCAATGTTTTTTTCATCAAGCATAAGTCTGAGGCTATTAGGATTTTCAAAATTTATAGAAGGCAGGTTGATAAGGAGCTTGGTTTTTATATTAAAAAAATGAGATATGATAATGAAAAATAATACACGAGTTTTGTGTTTGAAACTTATTATAGAAAAAAAGAATCAATCATCAGTATATTATACCCTATACACCACAATAGAATGGTGTTGTGTAGAGGAATAATATAAGCATTATGAAAATGGTAATAACAATGTTAAATGATAATGATGTTTCAAAATACTACTAGAGAGAAATAATGTGTATTGTGGTGAACATTTAGAATAGATATCTCTTAAGACCCAAAACACATGCTACTCCCTATGATATTTGGTATAAAAATAATACTACAGTGAAATATTTCAAGGTCTTTAGTAGCCCTTGTTATGTTAAAATCAAATGAATCATGTCGGGAATGTTTAAATAAAAGGATGATGATAGAGTCTTTATGGGATATTTTTCTAGTGGGAATGGATATGGATGCTATAATAATAGTTTTTTTAAAATATTTGAGTGCTTGGATGTTAAAATTGATTAAAAGTTTGGAAAAATGAGTCACCAAATTCAAGAAGATTATGAGTATCTCATAGAAAACAACAATCATATTTCTTAATAAGTGGATGGAAACGTTTTTGAAATCAGACTTGAAATAGTTCATGTAAATTTACAATCATATAGTGATGATAAAGAATATTTTGGTGGTATAATAAGTCAATTTAAGGTATGAAAAAAACATTTTTACACTGAGAATATAATTGGGAATTTGAATTCACTAGTTCAGACCAGAAGGAGACTACAGATTAAATATCAAATAGCTCTTATATCACAATGTTGAACCTAGAATGATGGCCCATGCTGTTGATCATAATAAATATGTAACATCTATTAATGAATAACTTAATGAAATTGAGAACAATTCTACATGGGAACCTGTTCCCAGACCAAAAACCAAAAATGTGATTGGTTTCCTCCACTGAGAAGTGGGGTTAAATCAATGAAGTGGTTTTTTAATTTCATTTTAAAAAATAAAAATTTGTTATTTTTAGTGTATAATCCACTCAAAATAGAAAAACTAAGACTCAAATTATTATAATGAAAAATAAAGGGCAAGGAACACATAAATTTTTTACAAGTTTCACATCCAATGGGGAATCATACTTTTTATCGTGGCATGTTATTCCCCCAACCATAGATTATTTTCAATACATACCTAAGTGAAATATTCTTACAAGACTTCTTGTTGAATCCCACTACACATGTTAGGATTCACACTGAACATCACAGCTTCACACTGTGGTACAAAAGTTGATTAAATAATGAAGATAAACTAAAAAACTAGATTGATTTGACATTAAATAACGAATATACACATCCATGAGCCTCTAAAATATGAAAGAAACTATTTACCATAGTATAGTATTTTATGTTCAAACCAAATATTCATAGACTCAAAACCAATCTAATTTAGATATGAATTTCATCAGACGTTGATCGTTAAAGAACCCGTCCCAACTTCAAACTCACTCCCTCTAGTTTTCTCTCTCTATCAACTCTCTACTATGAGTCAATAAGTTTCCCACATTCTATAATTACTACAAAAAAATCATTAAATGCCCACAATCTCCATAACTGAAGTGAACAACCACATCTCCATCATGGAATTAGAAACCGAAGCCCATGATTGTGGTGGATTTGAAAACCATCGATGCAACATCATAAATAAAATCACCTTAGAAAACATTAATTAGAAAAATAATACATATGTAGCTAAGTCACTAAATTGGTTATGTAAATAAATTAGATACGTGGTTCTCAATAAGAGTCAGCTACATGACACATTTTGTTATGTGATTTGGTATTCAACTATGTCGCAAATCAGTTATGTGATTCTCAAGAAGCTATGTAGAAAATCACCTATGTGAAACATTTGCCTATGTGGATACCCAAATTGAATACGTCAATAATTGGGCTACATGATGCATTTGATTACGTGGTTGAATCCGATATGTGATTCGTATACATAGAGAAAACAACTACATAAATAACTTATGTGAATTTCCCTCTTCAAAATCGATTATATGGATTCAAAAATCACTCAAACTCAAATAGTATCACCTAATCTGATCCTCAAAACTTATAAAAAACACCTTATAGAATCATGAAACATTATTCCATGATATATACAACCCACACTTTTCAAATATAGGTGGTGTGACTATGATCATTTTTGAGAAGAGAAGAGTAGAGCACCACCACTATAACAACTAGACCCACTTGGGCCCACCTGGATGGTGGAAGGTCAGGCTGCCACAACCTCAAGTCCGCCTCTATAGTCCATGTGATGGTGACAAGTTCTGATAAGGCATTAATAAAAATAGAAGTTCATTTCCTAATGTACATGTATGAACACACCCACATATCTCCATGAATAAGTGTAGAGTAATAATAATAAAATATAGTACGATCTAGAGTAAACAAACATGAATGTAATAGCCTCTAGGGAATAAAAATAGTATGATAAGATACAACCAAATTGTAAAGGGTAATGTAAATACCCAACTAGAAATTAAGTAACAACTTGAAAAAAAACTAGAATAATATAATATTAGAGAGCCCAAATCTTGTTCTCCATGATCAACCACTATAAATGGTCTATGAACATGAGTATCCCAATGATCCTTAAAAATAACCAACGACCTATACATCTTTTTCATAAGACATGACACAAATGGTAAAATCCCATGTATGTGTGAGTATATACATACCCAACAGGACACCCTGAAAACCGAAGGAGGATCAATAGAGAGATACGATATAAGTATTTATCTCTACCTAAAGAAAAAGGGTAAAAAAAACTAAAAATCAAAAAAATATTCTCATAAAACATTCCCATATAAGAGAGCAAGAGGATATCCATTGACCAATCCATCCCAAGTTGATGAGTCTTCCAATAGCCCCAAAGGATCCATCTCCAATGCCCACCATCTCATGTAACTATTGAAGTAACCATGTGGAGGACCCACACCACTCCACTATGTCGCACAGTTGAGGGGGTACAATCTATAAAGGAGGACTCGACCCTAGTGCATTGGGGGGGGGGGGTGACGCTCAGTAAATATCGATATAGGACCCATGCCATAGTACACTATGGGTGAAACTCAAAGTATGGAGTATCCAATACCAAGTATATCAAGGGGTTCCAATCATTGTATATCAATATAAGACCCATTCCTTACTACATTATGGGGTTCCACTCAAAGATTGGAGGACCCACACCCTAGTATGTCAGGGGGTGCCACCCAATATGTAACAGGGGACCCGTTCCTTGATGTGTAAGGGGGAAATAACAACTCCAAAAATAATTTAATTATACATTAAGTAGTATGGGGTTTCCTACAATATTTCTTATGATTTTGATTATCCCGTGCTCTGATGTGACATGGGGAATACCAAACCCAATCACTCTATAATGATCCTACCTGATTATTTTCATCATCAAGTGTTACCTGAAGAAGTTTCAATTTTGAAACATTACTTTTTCATATCATAAAATAATCTACAAAGTCTTCCATCATGTTCTATCAAGAAATTTTTTTGGGATATTCTACTCACAAGCCAAAATTTAAGACTGGGAAAAAAATTGATAAGCACACGAAGCTCATCATCGGTCTATCAGGGTAAAATTTAAATCCACTAATATTTAATAAAAAATTTCCATGAATGAAAAAATGGATCACACAATTTATATCCTCATTGAGAAACACTCAAGATATGCTATTTACTTTCCCAAATCAGACACCCGGTGAAAGAAATCACATTTTTATGTAACAGGTAAGTACGTCACTTCATAGGCCCAAGCCACGAGTCGAAAAAAGGTATCCAATATTGGTATGGAATCATCCAATTTAATACCATGATCTTGATTTTTCATATCTCAAATCTTACATATCATGTAGAAATTAAGATTGAATCAATATTTCATAACAACAATAATAATAAGAATAAGAATATTTTGTATTATTATTTTTATATAAAAACTTATTCAATGGGGAGATGAAGACACACAAGGCTTCCTCACCCCTATCATAAAAATAGTGAACAATCCCAGGTTTTCTCCCCTATATGTTTATCCTCCTTCAATCTTCAATAATTATTAAAATCATCAAAAATATTAATAACAAAAAATTGCAAGCTTGAAGAATGGTCCTACTCCCCCCTTTCTTCACATGAGCATATCATCCCGCCTTAAACCCTCTTTTAATTTTTTTTAAATCAATAATATTAATATTATTATTTTTAAAGAGAACACAAACAAATTTTTTCCAATAATTCTCTTCCATGAGACTCTTCACACGTTTCTACTCCTAGTAACTAATCCCACCGCACCCCACATAATCACCATGTATCAACTGGGAAACGAGGATCACTGATCCGATCCCGGACCACTTATGATCAATTTTCTTCCTAAAAAAACCTCGATAAAATCCTAGATATTGAACCCGCACTCATGGAATTGATATCATCTATCCTCAAAAAAACAATCCTTTCATTATTCTTGCAACTTCTATGAATCTGGGGGTTTGATCACGCTCAAACCAACCCTAAAAATGTCAAACCATGACCCTATGGTTCAATTATGAATAATGAAAAGAAATATGATAGAAAAGCACAAAAATAGTGATAATCATTAATATAAAATGTGATCCTGACCAATGAACGATAGGTGTAGAATCATAGGTGATAAAATGACACAACCAAATAAAAAATTGATTTAAAAAAATTGAATTATTGAACGGGCTCATGAAAAGCATGGGGAAATGTAGATCAAAGAATGATAAATATATATCCATTCTTAATATTTTAATAAAGGGTAGAAACCACAATTTATAATCCCTATATCGAATATGGATGGATAACTGGTGAATAATGTATTCACCAGTGATGAAGAGATCCCACCGTGTTCTCTACCTCTCATTTCACCTTCATTCAATCAATGTTTTTAGTTTGATATCAATCTACCAATGGAGAAAGTTATCTTCCTCCTATTAGATATATTAAGGTTTATGAGTATAACCCTTGATAAATCATCATAAGAGGGTATTAATAGAGTATTTTAATTAGGTTAGTTAATAAAACAAATAAATAAATTATTTATTCATTTTAATTAAACGTACCCTTCAATGGATTCCTTAACCAGAAGTTTGGTGATGACCAACTTTAGGTCGCACCTAGGGTAAATCAATGGTGGTGGTTCAACCTATTATATCCAAGATGTATCATTATTTTAGGTGTTATATTTGGTGGATCAAGATGAAGTTATTAGTAATAGATTTTTCATCATGATGTGTGATATTTTAGAATGTGAAGACAGAGAATTATGTTCCAGGAGATTTTTTGCGACCATTGTATGTTACCAAGTTGAAGTTGGAGGATATATCAATGTATTTTAAACATCCTTTGTGATTTTTTTGTTTTATAATTTTTTTTATAATAAATTTTCTAAAATAATGTTTTTTTAAATCAAGTAAAAGATGTGTTTCTATAAGTTTATAGTTGGTTTGTTGTGAAGAAACTAAAAATCTGAATAAAGAAAGTGTTTTGAAAAGTGAGAGATCAGATGATCCATTGGCCATTGTTCATCAAATATAATTTTTTAGAAAATTTTAGTTTGTATGAAGATGAAAATCATCAGACAAATATTCTTCAGGAAGTCACAAGTTATTAAGATGAAGAAAGTTGAAGGTCACTTTGCCTTGAAAATTTGGAAAGTCTTATAAATTTAGAAGACTAGTCATAAGATTATTTTCCCTTATCTTAAGTTCTCAAAAATAATGAATAATTAATGATACAATATAGGTAATTTATAAGAATAGGTATGTAAAAAGTTCTAATGTTTCGGGTTTCAACGATGTTGAATTATTTCTGAATGCAAATCATCAGACTGTGAGGCACTAGATAGAGAAGTTGTCATAAGACTAGAATTTTGAATTTGATGAAGTTTAAGGAAATGAAATGTTGTTGATCAGTCTCATTTCATCCGATGTAGGTTATCAGATGCACCTAACCAAAGATGAATCATCAGACATTTCTTTTGATAGAAATTATGGTTTTATAGTTTCTAAGTTATGAGTTTTTATGGTGTTGAAAATGTGAAATAAAAATTAAGAGGCTCAAGATGTCATATTTGAATATATTATATAATATAAATAAGTATATCAGATTTAATTTCAACAAAAAATATAATGATGTTTGAAGTTTATGGAAGATAGAAAAGTTCCAGTTGGATATCGAAATGAACCGATCAAATGCTGAAGACCGATATAAGTTGTTGTACAGATATGATTAGACTGGAGGAAAGTGAAAATTTTAGAAAAAAAAAGTTTTGATGAAAGTAATCTAACATAAATCATGGGCATAAATTTTTTTAGAAAGATATAAGTTTTTTGGTTGCTGAGAAATTATGGTTTTGGTAAATATGAAAGAAGTAGAAAGTCTATCAAATGCACTTTTCATTATATGTTTCTTCAGAAGATCTTATGATACATATCAATTGGATATATATTTGTTAAGAAAGTTAAAGTTTACTAGATGAATAAATGAATAAAAAAATATTAGAAATGTTGGATTTTCTAAAGTTATTATAGGAAAATGAATTCTTTAGATGTTGCAATTATGTAGTCAATCATTTTTTTCAATTGGATTGGTGTGTTTGAGATTTTTTTTTGAATTTAGTGGGTCAAGAGAAGCTATTAAAATGATAAATATTTTTTTTAAGGTCATATCACGAAATTATATCAGACAAAATTCTCTAAAGAACATATAAATATTAAGCTAAGAAGAAAAACAAATAAAGAAGAGTGTTTGATCTTTCACCAGGTGAATAAGGTTTCACAATGAATTATCATCAAATGATATTTTATTTAAAATAGGGTAAAGTGTTTCAAGAATCATTTATAAGACTCCATAAGAGTTGATAATAATTGAGAATCACTCAAAAAGAGTTCAAATATGTGGTGTATTCTGTGACGTTTGGTGAGATGAAAATATTTTAGTTTCCCGCCTTTTCTATTTCTGAGGACACCTATAAATAGAGTTGGAAAGTATATCATAATTTTTCACTATTAGCCATTGTATAAAACCTAAAATACCACTAATTTGGTTTTATAACCATGTTTTCAATGGAATTTGTTTCATGTTGAAGAAGTGTTTCTAGATAGAGGATTCTGATCAAAAGATCAGTCATAGTTAAGTTCAAATTATTAGATATATATAATCAGACTAAGGGAATAGGTCTGAGTTTTGTGAAGAAGTTTGAGAAGTTTAGTTTTTTATACAGGTAGTTCATAAAGTCCATAAAAACAAAAATTGAGAAATGGGACATTATTTTGAGGCAATCAGATATAGGCCATCAAACATTGACAAATCGAACAAAGCCTGATTTGAGATACATTTCTGGATAGACCTATGTTGAGAAGAAAGGTTCAAAGGTACTTTTTCTTTTTTTGGATCAAATTTTGTAAGACAAATTTATAAACTGATGATATTAAGTATAATCATTCCTCTTAGGTGATAGAATGTGTCCAAAATAATCTTATATAAGTTGTATTCACTTATTTATAATAGTGAATTTCCATAGTCCCATGAGAGTGGATATGGAAATGATAAAGGTTCTCACACTGAGGATAGACCTTGTAAATTATGTTTTCCTTGTTTTATTTTTTATTTCTTCATGAAATTTATATTGATAAGGAAGAAACTATGAAAATTTTTTGGGGTTAATTTTATTAAATTTTAAATTTGTAAAAATACAATCACCGATTCACCCCTATTGATTAAAAGATCTTTATGATCTCTAAGTTGTATCAGTGTGAGGTTCCCATATTTAATCCTTATCATGGATAATATAAATTATATAAATTGTATTGGAATTAATTATTTTGATGTGAAAAAATTATGAATGAAAAAACAGAATGATTCCCTATCTTCTATGACTTGGCTTGGAATTTATTGATGGTGCTACAATTGGCTTTTCACCCACTGAGAAATATTGTACTATAAATTTTACTAAAAAGGGAAACATTGAAGTGTATGGAAATGATATAAATTTTATTCTTATGTCTCTATCATAAATTTCTTATATGAATTTTATTGGTCTTAAAATAATAAACATTTTGTGGGATAAGTTCAAAAGAATTTTTTAATGAAATACTAAATTGAATTAAGTGAAACTAAAAATCCAACAAAGAATGTTTGAACACATAAGAATTAGATATAAAGAAACTATTTATGAGTAATTCACTAGATTAATGGATGTTTTTTTATAACATCATATTTTTCAGAGATGTCTTTGAAGATTGTAAAATTGTTATAAAACTCATGAGAAACGTTTTTGATAGGTTTGATTCTAAAACTTCTGCTTTAGAAGACAAAGATTATATATATCTTGATTAACCACATAACATTCTTGTTTCTTATGAATTGAGAAAATCTACAATGTTCAAAATGAAGATGAAATATTGGATGGATTTGAAGTAATAATAAATATGAAAATTCATGATGATGAAGATGTTTATCCTTTTGATTCTATAGATAAGGAGGGTGATGATTTGAATGAGAAAAATCATGTATCTTATCTCCAATAATTATTTAAGATGAAGAGTAAAGTATAGAGGGATATTTATTATAAAATATTTTTAGTATAATGGAATCATGAATTTTCTTATAAATTTCCCCAAAAATAAATCTAGTTTATTTGAAGATCATTCTAAAGAAAAACCAAGATGGAAGTAGTTTGATAAAACTCCCAAGAAAGGAAGTACACTGGTGGAAAGAAAATGTTTACTTGAAATAGAATAAGCAATCTTTATATGAAATTGGAATGTGAATTAGATGTTATTTATTCAAAAGAATATTAAATTTCAAAAAGAATCATATAATTGTTTTAATATATTGAGGAAAATGAAGATTTTTCAAACAATGAATAAAAAGGTGAATAATCTTACAGAGAGTATCAACTCAGATCAGAACTTGTTGCATTCCTTGAGAAAAAATACTCTCAAGAAATAAATAAAAATGATGAAGAAATATAGTGGTAAATTTGTTTAAGGAATAAATTATGTTATTAAGAAGGAAGAAAAATGCATCCATGGGATCTTAAGTTACAACCTAAGAATTACTGAACATGGAAAATGGTGGAAGGCCTTATTTAGAAGTTGGAACCTAAAATATGAAGACCAAAAAACTCAATCAAAGCACCTTGATGCTGAAAGTACCTCGATAAAGTTGAATGAAAATTCTATTACATATTTATAAGTAATGGTTGAGTTATCTAAATCTACATAAAAACATCACCCCAAGATTCAGGTGAAATCTACACCCACTAAACTAAAAGTTTCATTATATTTTTCTAATATTTTTGGTGGTGAAAAAAGTTTTTGGAAAATATGGGTTGAGAAGGGATGTAAGAAACCAATAACACCCAAAAAAATTGAAAATTATATTTTTAGGAAAGATGGTCCATGCCCATAGTATGTTAGAGGAGAAAAGTTATCAATATCAATAAATTTCTATAGTAAAAGATCATAATTCAAATGAAAATTTAGATTTGATTATTTTTACTAGTGTATTTGAATATATGAGAATAGGTAATATAATTTTTGTTATAATTTTTCACTTCGCAAAAGAGGTTATGAATGGCGGGGACGCAACGGTGGAAGCATAATGAGTAACTTTCATAAAGAATAGAATGCAGGAAAAGTAAAATCTCAAGATGTTAAAAAACTTCCAACTGAAAACAAATTTTGATTTCTGGAAGAAGTATGCGAAAGATGTTCCCAAGTTTTCCATCATGGAAAAGAATGTATAACAACTATTATATGAAAAAGTTATTATTCTAAAAAGGAAAAGGAGGCTAGAAATAAAAAATCATGTAAAGAGTTTTTTTTGTTGAGACAACACTTAAAGGTTCTAAAAAAGAAAAAACCAAGGATACTTGAAAATAATTGTTCATCACACATGAAATGTGATTTGAAAATATTGAAAAATGTTGAAAATTGTGATGGAGGATCTATTACCTTTAGAAATGATAGTTCCTTAAAAATCAAATAAATTAGAATAGATGAGATTGAATTAGAAAGGTTGATATCTAAGGAATTTCTATTTGATGACTAAATAAAACATAAAATATTTAGTTTAAGTAAAATTTGTGATTATGAAAAAGAAGTTATTTTTAGAAAATATTCTTGTATCATCTGATGTTTGGAAGATGGAAAAGTTATTGTGATAGAAGAAAGTACCATTGTAATTCTTTTTCATATTGGAGAACTTGATAACTCATGTTATCTAAGTGATAAATATGAGAATAATTTGTGACCTCATAGAATTGAACAACTTGGGTAGATAATTATGAAAAAAGATTATAAAATTTATGTTTTATGAAATTTTCTAACTCCTAAAAGAAGAGATGATGATGTCTGTATAACTTTTCAGAAGGTAAAAATAGTTAGTACAATCCATAAGAAAGTTAATATTCAATCTTCCTGACCTTGTAAACATATTCATTTAGATATTTTTGGAATAATGAGACATGAATCATAATTTTTTTTAATTTATCACTTTTATTGATGATTTAAATCAAATGAACAATATCATATTTATAAAATATAAACGAGAGGCTATAGAAATGTTTAGATTCATCATAAGAGATATGGAGCAAGAAATAGGGGTTTATATAAATAATTTGAGAATATATAATGGTATTTAATTCACATTCAATGCTTTTGAGTATCATCTATGAAATTTTTGAATCAAACATTAGTATAGTTATCCCTACACCCCACAAAAAATGAAGTAGAAGACATGAAAAATAGAAGTTTGGTGGAAATGGGAAGAAAAATGTTTGAAAAATAAAAACATTAATTGTTATACTAGAGAAAAGTTGTTAATATTATTTTACATTTACAAAAAGATATTTTTTTAGACCCTAATCAAACATGACTTCCTACAAAATGTGGTATAACAAAAAAAATCATTGAAAACTTCAATGTTTTTGGAAGTCCATGTTTACTAAAAATAAAAAATCAATATCTTATAAAATTTGATAAAAAATACAATAACATGATTTTCATGATATATTCACCTATTAAAATAATATATAAATTTTGGAACAAGTGTTTTCAAAAAATTGTGGATTCATAAGATTTTAAAGTTATTGAAAATCCAAATTCCTTAACTAAGGATGTTGAAAATTTTGATAAATACAAAATAAATATTTCCAATGAAAGTAAAAGTGATTAAAAATAGATATATCAAGGCTTAGAGGAATCATGTAATGACTAAATTAAATGTGGAAGAGAAACATTGGAATTTTATACCTTACATAATCTTATTTGAACTAAAAATATTCTTGGGAATAAAAAAGCTTCAGTTCATTAAATAAGAAGGTTGAGATTATAAAATCAGACATCACTCATTTCAAAAACTGAACTAGAATAAATTTCAAAAGTAGTTTAACATAAAGAATTGGTTGATACAATGAATAAAAGGTTTAATTTTATTGAAAAAAATAACACTTCAGAACATATTCTATGTCCAACAAATAATCTTTTTTGGAACAAATTGGATGTACATAAAAATGTTGAATTAACATGGGGAAGTTTCAATAAATAAAGAAATAATTGTTTATGAAGGATATGTACTAGGGTAAGGTATGTATTTTAAAGATAACATTGCCCCTAATTCAAGATTAGAAACTATTAGAGTGTTTCGTGGAGTTGATCCACATCAAAGTGACAAAGTTCATTAGATGGATGTACAATCAACTTTTTCTAAATGGTGAAATTGAAGAAGAAGCTTACATTTATCAACCTTATTAATTTCAACTTAATAATAATAGAAGTAGGGGTTTTAAATTGAATAATTACTTGTATATGAAGAAACAATATTCATGTTCATAGTATTAAAAACATACAAATTTTTAGAATTTTGAATTTTTATAAAGTAAAGGTTGATATAAACTTACATGTGAAAGAAGTTAACTCCAATATCCTAATTTTAATTGTTTATATAGATAATATATTTTTTATATAGATGAAGAAAATGTTTTTAAAGAATTTTATAAGGAAATGAAGATGAATTTTTATATGTAAATGTTGGGAGGATTAACTTTATTCCCTGGTTTAAAAGACAAAAAAAAAAGAAAAATACATTTTTATATCTCAAATAAAGAATTCAAAGTAATTTTTATAGAATTTTTATATGGAAGAATCTAAATATGTTTGTACTTTTATTCTTGTTGATATGAATACGAGTAAAGATAAAGTTGGGAAAATTGTGAATTAAAAATATTTTTGAAAGTTTATAATGAATTTTCTTTATATTACAACTTCAAGACCTGATATTGTTTATATTGTGATGTTGTGAGCTAGATATCAGAGTGATATGAAAGAATATCATATACTGGAAGTAAATATAATTCTGAGGTATGTTAAAGGGACAAATTCATATAGTCTGATATATAAAATAATTTGAGATATGAACTTTAATGGTTATACTAATGATGATTGGGATGGAGATTGTACTGATAGAAAATAAACTTTATGAGGAACATTTTTCATGGGTGAATGTTGTGTGAGTTGGAATAGTAAGAAACATAGTTCAGTAACTTTGAGCACAGTAGAATCAGAATATGTTGCTACAATATGGGCTTGTACTCAAATGTTGTGGATACAATTTTAGTTGGAATATTTGAAAGTGGAATTTTGAAAACCATTGAAGATACTTTGTGATAATAAGAGAACAATTGGTCTTTCTAAAAATCCCATCCTACACTAAAGATAAGGAATATTTATATTATGTTTCACTTCAAAAAAGAGAAATTTGATGGTGGCAATGTTTTTATGGGATATATTTCAATGAAATAACAATTTGATGATGTTTTAACAAAATATATTATAAGGGAGAGATTTGAATAATTGAGGCTATAATTTCATGTTCAACCACAGCCAAAGACTTCCTGAACATCTTAATGAATTACCCAACCATGATTTCTATTATGTTAAAAAATGGGGATAATTTGTATAACTTTATTCTTCAAGGGATCGAGAAGTAATTTTATTACTTAAATGAATCTCAAGTTGTGGTTATCATAAAATGGTGGAGATAAAGAAAAGTTAGAGAAAGTTACTAGTGTGGGAGAGTTTATCTAACATCCCCTCAAATGTTATTATTACCAAGGGACTGAATTATTTCAACAACATTAATTTGTCCAATAGTGTGGTTTCAGAACAAACTCTTTTGAGAAAGGTTGTGTTTTGATTTAAGTTTAAAAATTTATTTGTTACAAAAATGAGTTGTGAAAAATTATGGATGTTGAAAAATTGTAAGTTGAAAAGGTTGTTATTGATAATTGTCAACAAATCCAAAAATCTAGATTTAATATCCTTTGTGATGTTTTTGTTTTAACAAAGTTTTGTTTTTATTAAAAATTAATTTTTTTAAAATAATGTTTTTGTAAATATGGTGAAATAGGTGCTACTGGAAGTTTAATTTGTTTTTTGTTTTAATGTTGATGAAAATATGAATAAAGAAAGCGTTTTGAAAAGTTAGTGATCGAATGATACATCTGAAAAAGTTCATAAGACATCATTTTTGTTAGAATATATGTGTTTTTATGAAGATGAGAATCACCATACAATGATTGTTTGGGAAGTTAGAAATTTTTCAGATGAAGATTGTTGAAATTTGATAAACCTTAAAAACTGGGAAAATCACAGAACTTTCCAAAACTAGTCAGATGATTATTTTCTTTTATTTTAAGTTCGTAAAAAATCATAAAGAACTCATGATAAAATTTGGAGTTTATAGAAGGAAATAGATGTGAAAATTTCTAAAGTTGCATTTTTCTAAGAAGTTGATGTTTTTTCAGACACAAATAATTGAACTGAGAAGAACTGAATAGAGAAGTTATTAGAAGACTGGAAGTTTGAATTTGATGAAGTTTGACGAAATGAAAGGTTGATGACTGTACATGGTTCATCGTATGTAGGTCATCAAATTCACCTGGTTGGATGTGAATCATTAAGATTTGCTTTTATTATAAAGTCTATTTTTGTAGATTTTGATTTCTATGTTTTTTAAGTGTTGAAAATGTGAATGAAATATGAAGAGGCTCAAGATGTCATATTTTAATATTTGAGAAAAGAAAACAGAATATATAATATTTTATTTAAAAAAAATATGAGGTAGTTTGATGTTTTTGAAAGATAGAAATGTTTGAGTTTTCGGTTGAACATAACTAATCAAAAACTGAATATTGGTCTATGTTATTGTACATATATGATCAAATAAGAGGTAAGTGATGAGTTTAGACAAAGGAAAGTTTTTATCAAAGGAACTAGATGTTGATAATCAGACATAAATTTTTCAAAAGAATAGAAGTGTTATGGTTGATGAGATTATACTTTTTTATAAATATTAAAGAAGTATAATAACTATAGGATGTACTTTTCGTTGGAAGATTAATCAGACGAGATAATGACACTAATCCATTAGACATATATTTTGTAAGAAATTTGAAGGTGGAAAGATGAAGAAATAAAAAAATAAATATTTTAAATATTAGATTTTCTAAAGTCTTTTTAGACAACTAAAGTCTTTATATGTTTCAACTATATAGTTAATCATTTATTTTAGTTGTCATTATGCATTTTTTTTGTTTCAGTGGGTCAAGATAAACTGCAATGATGTTTTTGAAGTGAAGATCAAGAATGACTATCAGATAAAATTCTTAGTAGAACATATAATGTTTGATCTGAGAAGAAAAAAAAGAAGAGTATACGTTATTTTACCATGAGAATAAAGTTTCATAAGGAATTTTCATCAGATTATGTTTTATAGGATGGGGGATCAAGTGTTTCATGTAGATTAAAGAATACACCAGAATAGTTGAGAATAATTGAAAATTACTCAAATGAAGTTCAAATATTTGGTAAATTTTTATGTGTAAATTTGGGTAAGTGGTTTCCCAATATTTTTATTTATGAGGGAACCTATAAATAGAGGTATAAAGTACATCGTACTTTTTCACTATTCACCCATGAATAAAAGATGAAACACTGTTGATTGTTTATCAGAACCAAGTTTCCAACAAATTTTTTTTTGCGTTGAAGAAGATTTTTTTGATAGTGGTTTCTAATAAAAATATCTGACAAATTTGAGTTCAGATTACTATACATAGATAATTATACTGAGAGAATCATTATGAGTTTTGAGAAGAAGTTTAAAAATTGGTTTTTTTGTTATATAAAAAGTTAAAAAAGTTTGAACATCATAGATTGAGAAAAGAGCTAGTGATATGAGGCTATAAGACATAGGGAAGTGGACATTGCAAGATTAGACAGAGGTTGATTGAACAATGATTTTCTGATGGACCTTTGTGGAGTAAAAAGTTTCAAAGTTACATTTACTTTTGTGGATAAAATTTTGTAAGATAAAATTTATAAACTGATGGAAGTTAGTATAATAATTCCTTTCAGGAGATAGAAAGTTTCCAATAGGATTTTACAATAGTGATATTCACTTATTTATAATAGTGAATTTCTATAGACCCATGGGAGTGGATATTGAAATTATTTAGGTTCTTACACTCAGGACGAACCATGTAAATCGAGTGTTCTTTGTTTTCTTATCTATTTATGCATGCAATTGATATTGATAAGGAAGAAACTCTAACAAGTTACAGAGGTTATGTTTCGTAAATTTGAAATTTTTAAAGATAAAATCAATGAATCACCCCCCTTCTCAGCGATTCAATTATCCTAAGGACCCTCAAATTTCATCACTAGTTTACATTGATCCTAGGGAGGATTTTATTCTATTTGGGTGAGAATATATTGATTAATGAATTCAACACATTTCCTATGATTAGGGATTCATGTTTCATTGATTCTTTAGCGAGGCAGTATGTGGATTTGGTGGTGCAATATCACAGGGTACTAAGGACCCTCATTTATGACGGAGTCCCTAATTTCAACTCATGAGTTTTGGGATCTTTCCAATGCACCTTTAGTTCTTATATTCATCTTAGAACTACCTACTATACCTGGATAAATGATTAGATGAAGTAGACTATTAAGACATTGTGGAATATATTTCTTGCATGTGTCTTGGATTTCAGTAGATCTGTGGGGAGGCACTTGCCTTTGGTCGATATTTCTTATAATAACCACTTCTCTACTATTGGAATGGATTCATCTGAGGAATTTTCTAGTAATCCTTTTCAATCTCCTTTATACTGTTTGAGGTTAGGGATTTGACCATCCTTGGTCTATATGTGGTTCCAAGTATGAACAATAATATTAAAATGGTTTTGAGAGTGTATTATGGTGGTGCAAGACCATTATAAGTCTTATACAGGTCTGAGGAGGAGAACCCTAGAGTTTTAGGTTGGATACTATGTGTTCATGGGGGTTTCCTCACATCATGGGCAGTAGAGGTTTTTTCAAGGAATAATCCCTCTCTCTGGTTAATTAGTCCTTTTAATTTGTTGTAATGTGTTGGAAAGGTAGTTCATTAGTTTATTCTCACTCCATAATTTTACTGGGTCCATGATGCATTTCATATCTTGAAACTTCATTATTATCATCATGATGGCTGCCATTTCCTTGATTAGAGATATTTGGATGTCAAAGATGACACAAATTTCATGGATTGGATGGTTGGTATTTAGGATCACTGAGAGAAGATACTATGAAGATATTTTGTTCCTCTAGTTCACATATTGTAGAGGCATGGTGGTTGGGAGGAGAGTAGGTGTGAACATGATTTGTAGATGTGCACTCAGTATCTTAAGAAAATTTAAGCTATGTTTTCCAAATTTGGCGAGATTTTTGATTTTATATATAATTGTATGATATGGTTTATATGGTTATTTTTTGAGTTATTTCTCATAGTTTTGATTTATTCTTGGTGATGGGATTGTTCAATTTGATAGTCCTCTCCTTGGGTGGTTGGATGGTGGTGTTTGTGGTTTTTTACTTCTAATTAAATTTTGATTCTTACAGATGAGAATTTATTGAGAATTATATGATATAATTACCCTGATATTTATGACTCATAACTTTGTGTAATTTCGGTGTTGGATGTGTTGGGTGGAGTTTTCTTGAATGAGAGTTATGTTGGAGCTATGATTTTAGTTGGGAGAAAGAGGTCTTAGTGTGGTCATTCGATCCAATACATGAATGGTTAGAAATAGTATATGTGTGGTTATGTTTCTCTTTGTCACAATGTGGCAAGGTATGTCACAAGACAATGGATTTGAAGGTGGATATTGATAGTATAGAACCTTATAAAGTAAACATTATTGTTTTCCTGGTCACATCATGACGGTTGAGTATGTGGCGTGACATGTTTTGGAAGTGGTTGAGTTTGTCAAAAAATGAGTTTTGTGGCATAGACATGTTTTACAAAACACATGATTTGGGGGATGAGATTAATTGGTTATTCCTAAAGTAACATCACATTAGAATGTTTGGGTTGTGGAATGATTTGTATTTAGTTTTATCAGATTATGTAGTTTGAATATGATTTGGGTTTTATAGATATAGAAGATTCATGACATGATTTTTTTGAGTAGTTCAATTTGGATCAGTTGAAGAATAAATAGGACTTATAGTTCCATAATTCCTTGTTTTTCTCGATTTTTATAAAGTGGTTAGTCCCTTTTATTTCCTCCTATTTCATTTGATGTCGTTTGGATCATGGGAGATCAAAGGTGCATCAATCGTTAGTAGTCTATGGTGAGTCCCCTATCTTTCTCTTGGGTTATCTCCCTATTTTCTAATTTTTTAGGTTTTAGAAGCTGTGTTGGTTCTGTTTGGAAAATATTGGATCATGGGTTTTGATGAGGATTGTTGTGATCTTGATTGATCTGGGGTTTCCCTTACATGTATTTTTCCTTGTAGTCATATCTTTTCTCACTTATTTCACAATAGTTTTAGAAGTGTTAGTTGAGGTAGTATATTCAACAATTATCTTTTATTTTTTTATATAATGTTATACTAGCATGCTCATTCCTTGGGTGGATGATATGGATTAGACCAATACATATAATGAACCAGACTAAAGAAAATTCATGGGAAGCAGTGGTTCTCATAAGATTTCTTGTTTCCATGATATTGATCATGTGTTGATGCCTCTTTGATAATGTTATTAAATTTTTTTGGGAAGGAATGATTTGAGTTCCATGTATGGAATGTTATTAATTGAACCACATTTCATAAATGATAGTAATTTATAGATGGTAATAAATCTATTATATAATTTTTGGTAATTTAAGTAATGTTGTTTGTAAAATTTATATTGAAATAAAAAAGAAATAATGCATTAAAATGGAAATTATGGAAGTGGTTTCTATTGAAATTGGGTAGTTGTGTGATGATAGGATGTTTTATATTATTTTTGCGGTTTGGGTTTCTATGGTAGTGTTTGTAAATTGTTTATGGGTATTGAAACATGTTGGGAAGTGGTGCTGTGATTAGTTGGATTGAATAGTGGTGTGTGTTGATGTGTTGTAGATTACTTATTAAGTTACTAGGTTAAATGAAGGTAATGAATCCCATTTTTAGGTTTTATACACTCATTTTTAATATCGAACACAATTCTTATTGGTGGATGTCTTTTAGGGTTACTCTCTTATTCACTATAGATCTAGGAGGGGTTCCTATTAGGGGCTCGTTATGAGAGGATTATGTTTCCTCCCCATTGCCTGTCTTATCATAATATATAAGGCATACTTAATGCATTGGGTGATTATATAATTTTGGGCCCACCCATCACATATTGGATTGAGTTTACACCACATTCATTTTCATCTAATGAGATATAATACTTTACTTGATGTAATGAAAGGATATATATAAATCCAGGACCACCTGTCACATAATGGATCAGGTTTACTTTCCATTCCTTATCATATAATGAGATATAAAAATTTAGAAAATACATTGGACGGATATATAATACCAGTACCACCCATCAAAAATGAAAAACCAATATATTTTTTTCAAATGAATATAATCACATTCTGAATTTTATTATAGTATAGTTAACCTATTAGAATTAAATAGGTTTCATAAGAATTTTCACAATGAATTGTTTGTTGGGATGTGAATTTTATTTAAGTGTTGGACTCATTCTACCAAAATTAGGTACTTGAGTCAACAGAATAGTTTTAATGGTTCAGGAAGCCATAAAAATTTCATCAGTAGGGGTGGGTTGGTTAGAAGATTGTATCATCCATTAGGGAGTGTACACTAGTTAGTGAGCCAAATGTTATTTGTGAAAGTTACAAGGATGGTACTTAAGGTTTTTTATAGCAATGGTTTGGATAAAATTTCACTCTTCAATAACTATAATATTTTTGTGATGAAAAATATGGGCAATACATAGTCACTATGGATCGATGGTGGGTCATCCATGAATTTCTCATTGCAGTTCAATTAGATGACCAACTGAAACCTAATATAAATAAGTGGGACCACTAATACTAGTATTATAATGTGACTAGGAGATTAGTATAAATTAGTGATATAATTTAATGAAATGGAAAATGTTATTGTGATTCTTTTATCCTTTGATAGTAATGGAATATAATAGTGTTTTTCCTGTGGTTATAGGATATAATGTCTTAACCATGTAATTCCAAAGTGTTAAACTTTATTTATTTGTATTATTTTCAATAATTTTGAATGTTATGCCGGTTAAGAGTTTTCCTTGGTGTTTTTAGGGATACTTAGTGCTGTGTGTAGGGTGAGTGGTCATCCTATATTCCATTAAAATAATTAATTGGAGTCATTTGGATAATCAAAATTCATTGTGTGTATCATCTAGTGGATATTATCTAGGAATCGGATGGTGATATATTCCCAACATGTGGTATTAGTGATTGTGGTTCAATGCCTTCTCATAAACACACTCTAAGACATCATATGTAACACTCACTCTTTCCATGATGTTTTTTTTATTTTATCTTGAGTTTAATATCATCAAAAGGCATGACATAAAAAGGTAAGGTCTAGGTTGATAAGTTCTACAACACAAATTTTTGTTTGTAGGAAATAAATAAAGATAATCATATTATATAAAATTAATTGGATGTTATTTTGGTAAAAATAAAACCAAAGAAGATAAACTAGGTTAAATATAAATGACTAGATAGGAAAGTGCTAGGTCTGATGAGAATTTCATTAGCATGGAACCTATCCTTTAACATTAGAGAGGTGAAGACCATGGTTGACTCAAGGATCCATGGTGTCAAAACGAAAAGTAAATATTGAGACCCCATATGTGACTAAAAGATCATATGGAGTGGTGATTTCTATAGAAACAATGTCTGATAGTTTGGAATTGTGGAATTTATATCTAGAAAACATAGTGAGAAGAACATGAATGTTATAATGAAAATAAGTAACACCAAAGCTCGATCAAATTGAGTTTTTATGTTGTGAGACTGGTGTTCTTGGGAAATAGAGGATGGTGAAATACCCCTAAGAAATTGTGTAGACACATGAGGGTGGGGTGAATCAAGTGTTGAATATTTTTACCAATATCTAATTATTCTTCTAAAATTTAACACATAATGGTTATAAACCTATGTTTCTGGTTAATAAAAGTGGATCTATTTTATGTTTAAATAAGAAATAATACAATAAATAATGCAAATAAATCAACTAAAAAAAGGACACAATATTTTCAAGGTTTTTCTAGAAATTCCTTCTCCTTTCCTTGATTGGTTATTTTTTCCAATCAAGTATTCTCCACTATAATCAATCTCAAATTAAAATGGGTTTAGTGCATCCCGAACATAAAATTTCCTGCATCCCATATGAATTCTCTTGTTATCTTACCACTGAAATTATTTAACAACTTCTAATTGTAGCTACAGATTCTTACTATGATCTCTACACATAACCCAAGTCATATAGTTTTAATGACATCCCACCATGCATTTTTAAGTATTTACTTCAAGGAAATTCTAGGATGTCGATCACTAGGTTTGTACAGGAAGCCTCTATATCAATAAGACTGATCTCGTTCTTATCAACACAAGGTTTTTTACTACCATTGGTTATTTAATAAATCTTACTTACAACTCATTACCTATTTTCCACTTCTTAAGATCTATAATATAATTGGCTTACTGGATTTTCAACTCATTGAGATCCTATCATCTTTTCGAATACATCAGCTCATTAGGATGTGAAAGACTCAACACTAATGAACAAAACCATGCACAAAACTTCAACCTCACCTTGATTTTTCCTCTTTTATTATCCTCACAACTCTAGTTCACACAATTTGATCTCAAAATAATGAATGAATTACTCTTATTCTTATATATTTAAACCTAATTAATCTTCTTGTAGATTACTATCAGATCCTCCGGGTTCATATTCTTTGAGAGTTCTCATTTTTTTTATAGCGCTCTAAGGATCTCGACCTCCATTGATCAAATTAACTCATTATTTTTCTTTTTATATTTAAATCACAAGATTTTTTTCTTTATATTTTAGTATATATAAATTATTACATCAAAATCAGTGCCGAAAATACTCAATTACCTTTTTCATACAGGTGAGTGCTCCATGATCTTCAGAAACTTTCTCTCTCCCAATGACATGTTCCCAATAAAATTCTTGGAAAACCTTTTCTATTTATTTTTCTATTTTTATATGAATAATACATGTACTATGTAAGATTCTATAAGACTCAAGAAATACTCATCTTCTACTCTTTCTCTTCTACTCACTAAAGCATCTCAAACTCAACTTCTTCTAACTCATGACTTTAAGAACTGCTTCACAAAAAAATACTAAAATACTCAACAACTTGAACATCCAACACTTAAAAAAACAACTAAATATCATTTAACCTAGTCCCAACATTAATCGAAATTAATTTTATGATATTTTTAACAATAATGATCAGTTTAGGGATCATTAAATTTATTTTACCTTTTGATCACTAATGATTATTTTTAAATAATCTTATTTTAAAATCATAATATAAAGAACAAGGATCCTATCTATATCATTATTAAAACTGTAAACAATATTTAATCAAGGGTCAAAAAATATTAATGATGTTTAGATCATTTAAGAAATAACTCAACATTAATAGATCACTTTTCATTAGTATTATGAAATTATTAAAACTATATTTTTCAGACATAAAAGTATCTCAAAATCTATCTTTACATTGATCTTATTATTACTCAATTTTAAGATCAATATCTAAATGATTTAATCAGGAATAAATTTTTTTTATGTTTTAATCCACAAAATTTGTTTAAGAATCTTCACAATTGATTTCCTTCTTCATATTTGAAACCCAGAAAACTGACTTTTCATCCATTAGAAACCTCAAAATTTCACCAAGTGTTGAAGTCATATGGTGTAGTAAGTAGTCATAAAAAATCTATTTCATAAGCCTTTGAAATTATTATTAAGTAACAATATCCATTTCATAATACTTTACAAGTATTACAGTTTCTTGCATTCATTAATTTTCAAGTATCATATTATTTCATTAGACTTTTGACGTCATATGCAACTCCTCCTAAAGTAATATTCTCAAATCGATTAAGTAGGATGTGGAATTAATAGACTCAACCAGAATTAATATAATGGAGAAAAATTAATACCACCAGATCAAACACTTATGGTAATGTTATACAGTCTTATATTTTCCATTTTCTTCCCTCATCACAAATTCATATGATTTACTTCAAAGACTTACACTAATGTCTAGAACTAGTAAAATTCATACAATCTCAAGTAAATTCATATTATATTAGTGAAGTCATATGATGTATCAATAATATGATTATCTTAAAATCTTATAATTTTCAATGTTATATGGTCCTGTAGAAGTCATATGATTTACCATTATCAAATGTAGGGTCAATTCCATTGTCATGAGATTAGTAGAAAACATCATATGTTTAAGGACTTTTCCATTTTTCCAACTCCAGATAAAAAATTATAGACTTATTCAGATGACTTTGGGGATTATGAAATGGAATCCAACAATTCTAAAACACTTAAAATAACTTCCAAACATTATCTAAAAAACATAGAAATAGATCTCAGAAGACATAAAAATAAAGAAACATTAGATGGTATCCTATTCACTTTATCCATCTACATCCACACTTCGAGTCTATTTTTTCTTAGTGTAACTAGAACATAATAAATTATCCAACATTATCAAATTACCAAAAAAATATCACTAGATATATTCCTTTTCAAATCCTCATACATAAATCCATGAATGGTTCCTCAATCCTTTTGGGTTGTCAATATCCCCAATCAAACTATCCATTAACATTGATAATAATAATTTTTTCAATATATTCAATATAGCTAGAAACTTATACACTTTATCTTCTAAACTCATCTATTGTAGGAAAAAAATTCATTCCAACTTCAACTACACGTTTCTATTCCATGATGACCAGATTTATAAATATAATGACGTGTTATAACATTAACCTATAATATTTCCAACCAAGTGTTCATAGACAGTAGAAATGTCTATCTATCTCCATAACCCATACTTAAAAGGAAGTATAAACTTTTTTATATGGGTAAAAGATCATTAAATCATCCATGTCTCCATGATCATACATTGAAATGCTTCATTGACAAAAAAAATAACATTTTCAAAAAATAAAATCATACACAAAAGACACTTCATTCTCTACATTTGGATTTGTTTCCAATTCATTGAACTTACAAAATACACTAAAATTCATGTTAATATTCAACTCAATGTTTACTTTTATTCTCCCCATTAATGATAATAAATAAAAAGTTTGAACAACCTTTCCACCCACCTTATTCATACCAAAGAGTCATGGGGAGGAATTGTAAGGTAAAATTATTATCGCCTATATTTATTTAAATTTAAAAACCATATCCCCCATTAATTTATTCATCTTTCCATGTTATTCTTCTTTCTTGAGAGATTACATCCATCCCTTTTAAGAGAAGGATAATACCACTTACTTCTTTGTAAAATTACTTAATTAAATCAAATATAAGTATATTTGGGATAACCCAATGCAGAAATCAAGAGTGATTTTAACAAATCCTCAAGGATGTACATTCATATTTCTCAATGTGGTACCAACTCAAAATCCAAATATTTTAGGGATTTAGAAACATATTTTCAAGATAGTTCTTAAACCTTCACACATCTTAACAAAACACATCAAATAATATAAGTGCAAGTTGTTTTTCTCCTTTTTGTTATAAAATCACTCCCTCTTTATAAATTGATTAAAAATTATCAGATTAGTAATTTTGAGAGTGAAAATCATAAATCTTATCTTGATTTTATATAGGCAAAACATAATTTCATATTTGATATAAATTAAATAAACTATGGAATGTTGATCTCTTTTGATAGATCCCCATCAAGGGATTATTTCTTTATATCTTCACTATAGAAATATTCTTTTGGAAATGGAATCCAAAAAAATTTCATACAAACTAATGTTGTCACATCCATGATTTAATTTTAACGTATTTATATAGTTTATTTTCATTCTATTATTTATCCCCTAGTTTTTCCAATAGTTTTTGGAGGAAAATTGAGTTTTCAGCTTATTAGTAGGTGGTTTATAGTTTTCACATGGTTAGGGGATATCGTGCTCGCTCCCAGGGGAAATACTTCACCCTAGACAGTGGCACAGTCCATGACATATGATTAGAAGTACAGGCATACAGTTTTCACTAGGAAACTGTGTGACTTGATCTTGGTCAATGGATGTTGCACAGTTTCCATACGATTTGGAAAACTGTATAGGATAACCATGCGGCCTATCTAGGTCATTAAAATTAATAATTTACCTTTATAACATCCCCTTATTTTAACCCCAAACTACATCTAATTGAAACTATTCTGTATTTTTAGCCATATGAGCTTCCTATTATCCCTCTTGGCCCCCTTCAACTCAAATTTTTGTGTGGATTTGTCCTTGGATATATAAGAATCATCTAGTAATTCTCTCTTTTCTTGATTTATTTCTTCTTCTAGGGTTTCTCTTCCCTCTTTATTGGATTCACTTTCCTCTAGTATGATTTTTGACCTAATATAGGTTAAATATTGAGTTGTTGGGTAAAATATTTTTGGTTATGGTTTGATCATTCCTTTATATGGTCCCTTTGTGGTGGGGTTGTGGTTTTCAACAAGATTTTGAAAGTTTCCAAGCTTGAGGTAGGTGATTAAATGTTTTAGAATTATTAGATGATTTGGGTATGCTTGATTTGATTCTTTAATGTGTTCTATGGTTTGTGGGAATGTTGTGAAATGACTTTTAAATTTTTTTAAGGTGTGTGTGGATTAAAAAGTGATTTCCAAAATTAAATTGGTTGTATTTCATTTTTTTCTTATTTTTCTTTCAAATGGGATTTATGAATAGTGCAAGTGGTGTGAATAATATCTTAAAGTGGATTTGGTGTGTGTGAAGTTGAAATATTTTTTTCATATAAAAGGTAATGATTTTTTCATGTGTATTTATGTTTCTTGATGTGTGAGTGTGAAATTGATGGTTTATGTGATATGTGAAATGAGATTTGAGCACAATAGGAATATTAGGTATCTAGGTGGATGGACTAGGACTAGTATGGTAGTTGGATTGCTGGAGATAAGTCATAGTTTATTCTATCTTGATTGACACTATAATACTAACTAAACATGATGATGATTTGATACTACTAGGACTTAGGATGTATTTCCCTTTAGTGGCTCATGCACTAGGACACAGTGGATTACGAGTTTTATACCATGTTTCACTGAGATATGAGGATTCTAGGGTCACAATAAATCTATCTCCTCTAGGGATTTCCCATGATGTGGTTCTCTCTTGTGATGCAGTGATAATCATTGGCATACGGTGGACTTTGTTTCTTTATAATTGAAAATAAAGTTTCCTTTTGAAATATTTTCTTTGAAATATTTTCCTTAAAATTTTTCCGTATAAATGTTTCTATTTCTTTTGTTAACACATTCATGTTAATTTATTATCTAATGTTTTGACATGGAATCTTTCTTTTGGGTGGAATTCTATCAGGATTTGGATCACATCCTACACACACCTTTGGTTTTCTGTAGACTTTGCTATGTTAAACTCAGGAAAAAGAAATATGTTCCATAGTGGTGATAGTGGATCTAGTTTCAAGTGTTCCTCTCTTACTGGTGTCAGTGGAAGAGGTTTTAGGGTGATGTCCTTCATGTTACATGGTGTTTGTTTTTGTTTTTATGTAGTTGGTAACTATCCCTATTTTTGTATTTTGGTTTTTTGAGTAAGGATGTAAAATGTTGATCTTGAAATTATTGTATCACATTAGTTCACAGTGTGTTGATTTATTTTTAAGAATTATTAATGATTGATTATCTTGGGTGAAATGATTCTCAAAAGTGTATTTTTAATACCCATGCACAATTTTATAGATCATGGGAATCAATAATTACCTTAGGGCCATACCATGGTTTGGGTCAGGGGTCAGTTTGGATGGACCCCCTAACTTGGTTCATGAAAAAATGTTATAAAAGCATGGTTTTCACCCTTTCTTTGGGTCATGATGTTTGGGAGAGTTTGGATAGACCTGAGTTAGGATTTTTAGGGCTTGAGGTTCTGTTTGTAAGTGGGATGTATGGATAGCACACATCATGATAGATCTTGAGTCACCATGGGATATTTGGATTTGATTTTACTTCTCCTCCAGGTGAGACATATAGGCCGCAGACTATACATTGAAATTGGGTGGGGGTAAAGTGGTTGATCTTTTTGTTTAGATTGTCATGTTGTTTTTGTTTTATGGATGTTTGGGGATTTTTTTTTGTTGAAAATTTTCAGAATGGGGTGGTGATGGTTTTTCCTTATGTGTGTTTCCTTTGTAGCAAAATGCCTTCCCAGAGACCTTCTGTGCAGCTATGGGAAAAGGATGAAGAGTGTTATATCACACTAATTGATCAGAGACTACTGGAAGCCATGATCTAGGCTATCAAAAATTTGGGTCAAGGAGTGGGATCTGATCCTACTCATGTTAGGGAAACTGAGCCGGGTACTATAACAAATAAATCTCAAGAGTTACATAAGAACAAGACTCCTTCCTTTTGGGGTATCAAGGATACCCAAGAGGTAGAAGAGTGGATTGATAAGATATAGAGGATGTCTATGTTTTTCAACACTCTTGAGATAGTGAAGGTTATGTGTGCTTCATTATTATAGGAAGGTCCTAGTCGGAGGAGGTAGAATTCATCGATTCAAGCTGGGAAGCATGATAAAATGGTTTGGAAGTATTTCAAGGTCATATTGAATGAGAATTATTTCCCCGAGAACTTAGGATTCACCAATACCCAGGAGTTATTGGATCTTCATCAGGGGGATCAAACTATAATGGAGTATGTTATCCTCATTTTAGATTTGGGTTGATTCACACCCGATATCGTTTCCAATGATAAACTGAAGGATAAAAATTTTATAATGGCGTTTTAACTAGATATCTGATCTCAAGTATTATATTTCAAGTTGAAGACTTATTCTTAGGTGGTTGATTGTGATTTTATGGTGGAAATATATTGTAGTGTAAAGTCCAATTTCTTTGGGGAAGTGTCAGTAGTGGGCCATTGTAGTGGAAGTTCATCTGAGAAGAAGAGGAAGTGGAAAGATAAGAACAAGAAATGAGGTGGTAGTTCATGCCATACTTTCCAATTAGCTTCATTTGTTGATTTAGGTGCTAGATCAGTTTTGTAAATCAGTGTGGGAAGGCAAGAAATATACAACCAACTTACTTATCCCAACCCAATACTTGACATCAGCATGGAACTCTAGTGAACATGTAGTGGTTTTTCAAGGTGGTGCATCCATATCAGAGTGGAGAAGGTTATGTGTCCTCTAGTGGGATATTATCTTAGTTTGAGTTTTCTAGGACTATAGGTTCTAGGTTTTATGGTCATTGTGGTAGGGTTGGATCTACTTCTAAGAAGAGTTAGTTCAAGGTATAGACACAATACAGTGGTCGTTCTTAGCCCCATTAAGAAACTAAAAATCTTCATGCTCTGGACCAGGAACCAATAGGACCTATGATAGTTCGAGGTACAATTCTTATTATGTTGTCCACATTTTTTTATTTTTTTGATACCGGTTCATCTGTTTCATTTTGTTATTCTCATCTTGTGGATTCATTGAAAATTTTCACTAATCATATTCCATATATGATGGAGTTAGTGACACTTCTTGGTAAGAAGAGAGATAAGGGGTTCATGTTCGCGTCTTGTGCCCCCACCATTTCAAGGTTTGATCTAGAATGAGATTTCCTATTTTTGGAGATGGACCTATTTGACGTAATCCTCAGTATGGATTGGATGGTGTGATTTTAGGAACAAATCAGTTGTTATCATATTTGAGTGAGTTTCATGGAACCTGATTGGAGTACCCAAGTTTTTCAGGGTGAATGGGATCCTTGGTCAGGATGTGCTGGACCTCCACTTGTAGATCTGGACATTATTGCTTTTCAGATATCGTCTCTTTGGTTAGAGGATGATGGTAGTATTTTTTAGGGTGGATTACCAAATGTAGTGGATGAATTTTTAGATGTATTTCCAGAATAATTTTCACGTTTTACCCTAGAGAGGGGAATGGAGTTCCCAATAGATTTGGTGTCAAGAACACAACCACTATCTCTTCACTCATACCATATATCCCCCACCAAGTTGAGGGAATTAAAGGTATGAATGGATGATTTATAATCCGAAGGATTCATTCACCTGAGGGTCTAACCTTAGACTTCCCCAGTTTTATTTTTCAAAGAAGGTCAATGGATTTCTTTGATTACATATCGATTACCACAAGTTGAATAAGGTTATGATTAAGAAAAAAATATCCTTTTCTCCATATGGATGACTTTTTCAATCAACTTCAGGTGTGAAGTGGTTTTCCAAGATCAAATTACATTTCTAGTATCATCAAGTTAGATTCATAGAGGTATATGTTTTAAAAATAGCCTTCCAATGTAGGTACAACAATTTTTAGTATTTTTTCATGACATTCAGTTTGAAAAATACTACAACAGTCTTTATGGCACTTATGAATAGGGTGTTCCACTAGTATCTTGACTCATTTTTCATGGTATTTGTGGATGAAATCCTGGTTTATTCCGAGACCTAATACGAGCATGAGAAACACTTGATCATTGTGTTGGGTAATCTTTATGACCATCATCTACATGATATGTTTTCTCAGTGCACCTTATATATTATGGGGTGAAGTTTCTAGGTCATGAGATCTTGGAATGAGGGGTTTCGGTGGATCTAAATAAGATTAGTATGATGATTTCATGGGACCAGCTGAAAAATGTTTTGGAGAGCAAAATTATTTTCATCCTAGTAGGGTATTAAAGGTGGTTCATTAGATATTTATTTTGACTTGATTCACCCAAGATGGTGCTCAACTAAAAGGGGGTAAAGTTTGAATGGATTTCTATTTGTTAGGAATAATTTGAGGAGCTTAATTGATAATTGAACATAGCCCTTATTTTTATTTTTCTTGAATCTATAAAGGGATATGTAGTCGTTTTTGATGCTTTAGGTATGGGTCTTGGGTGTGTGCTGATGCAGGGCAAGTATGTGGTGGTGTATAGTTATTTAAAACTCTAAAAACATGAAATAGAATTACCCAACCAATGAATTGATTTTAGCTGTGGTGATTTATGCCTTAAAGATGTGGCATCATTATCTTTTCAAGGAGAAGTTTTTAGTTTATTTAGATTATAAGAGTTTGGATTACATATTCTTCTAGAAATATTTGAATATAAGGTAGTGTCATTGCTTCAAGTACCTTCAGGGGTTCTCTTTTGATATCATGTACACCCAAGGAGAAGGTATTGTGGTAGAATATGATTTTTGAAGAAAAGTATTGGTTAATTATTTGAAAGATTCTAGTGATGAGTGGAATTTTATGGGCCTTTTTTTCCCAGATGAATCTAGAAGCTAAGGAGCATAATGGAGGCGTGTCTTGGAAAGTGTTTAGGAAACCCTATCCCTTATAAAGTTGATTTGGAAAGAGAATCTGAGTGATGGGTTGTTATAACATTATATATAGTTCTTAAATGGTGGGGAAGTGTCTTTTGAATGTTGATTGTCTCCTGATGGAGTTATTTGATTAAAGGCTTTCTTTATGGTGTCATTTTCATTGGGGAAGGTAGTGATATGGGATATCCACTAGTCTCAGTGGGTTGTTCATCCTAGTATGACCTAGATGTTTCATAATGTGAATCTTTAATTCTGGTGGTTGGGCATGAGACCGTACATTTCTGACTTTGTATCCTGGTGTTATAGATGTTAGTAGGTTAAATCAGATCGAAAAATACCCTCTTTTTTACTTAAAATCTTACCCATTTCTCTATAGAAGTGGGAAGAGGTCACCATTGATATTATTTTCAGCTTACCTCATATGCCTTTGGTCCCAAATGTTATATGGGGAGTGATTGAATGTCTGACCAAGTCATCCCACTTTGTTCCAATTAGATATTTAACAAAGGTTGATGAATTGGGTCGATTGTATGTTCAAGAATTTGTGAGGCTTCCTGGTGTTCCATCTACTATGATTTTAGATAGGTAACCCCATTTCACCCCTTATTTTTGATAAGTAATTAAAAAATTTAACGGGGGTTATGTATCAAGTTGATTACTGTATACCATCCTCAAAAGGATGGTCAGACGGAGTGGGTGAATCAAATATTGGAATACATGATCTAGGCATGTGTTTTGGATTTTAGAGATTTGTGGGATAACCATTTGGTGCTAGTTGAATTCAATTATAATAATAGTTACCAATACTCGACAAGAATGGCTCCCTTTGAGGAACTTCATGGTCGGCTATGTTAGTCCCTTTTATGTTAGACTGAGGTAGGTGAGACCTCATTGTTAGGACCAATCTTGGTGCAGGAAACATTTGATAAATTTAAGTTAATGAAGAATAATTTGTTGATATCTTAGAGTTTCTATCAGTCTTATGTGATCCTAGGTGTTGATATTTGGAAATTTCTATGGGTGACTGGGTGTTTCAGAAAGTTGCACCTCTCTGGGGTCACTATTGTATTGGTAAGCAAGGGAAGCTAACGATGAGGTATATGGGACCTTTTTAGATTATTGAGAGAGTTATTAAGGTGGTATAGTGGTTATCTTTTCCTTCACAATTGACATAAATTCATGACATGTTATATGTCTCTCAGTTTAAGAAGTATAATCCCAATCCATCTTATGTGATGAATTGGGAAGAGTTGGGGTTAGAATCTGGTTTTTTTGTGTTTGAGTGGAAAATGTAGATTTCTGATTCATAAGAGAAAATACTTCAGGGGAAGTAAGTATTGTTGATCCAGGTTCTTTGGCATTATGGTAATGATGATCATGATACTTGGGAGCATAAGTCTTGGGTTGAGAAGAAATATATTTTTTGTTCTATGATCAAAATTAAATATGACTTTATAGGGGTGAAAATTTTTCACGGTGGAGAGAATTATCACATCTAGGATTTTATTTTGAGGTATTTATTTTGTTTTTTTAGTCTAGTATTTATCCCCTAGTTTTCCGAAGAATTTTTTAGAATAATAATGTTTTTGGGTTCAACAAAATGTGGCACATAGTTAGGGGAAACTGTGCGTTATCCTAGGAGAAATTATGCACCTTGGATAATGGAACTATCCAAGACACATGGTTATCCACACTTTCATGTGGACTCCCAAAAAACTATGTGTATGGTTTACTCTTGGATAGAGGAGGCTTCAAAATTTCCACATGGTTTGGAAAACATTGGGGGATAACTATGTGGCCAATCTAGGGCATTAAAATTGAAAATTTACCTGTACGACCTCCCCTTATTTTAACCCCAAACCACCCTTAATTCAAACCATTCAAAATTTTCAGCCCTAGAAGCGTCCTATTCTCTATCTTGGCCCCCTTTAACACTAGTATTTGGGAAGATTTGGCCTTGGATATTCATGAATCATCAAGTAAGTCTCCATTTTATTAGTTTATTCCTTCTTTTAGGGTTATTCTTCCCTCCTTCTTAGATTGGCTTTCTTTTAGCAGGTTGGTTGACCTAATAAGGGTTCAATCATGAGTTATTGGGTAAAATCATGTTGGTTATGGTTCTATCATGCCTTTATAGGGACCATTTTTGTGATGTTTTTGTTTTCTATTGGATTTTGGATGTTTCCAAGCTTGAGGTTGGTAATTCAATGTTTTAGAATTATTATATGATTTTGGAATGCTTTCTTTTCTAATTGAACGTGTTCTATTGATTCTTGGAATGGTGTGAAACGTGTTTTCAAAATTCTTTAAGGGGCATATGGATTGAATAGTGACTGTTCAAATGAAATTGGTTGGATATCATGTGTGTTTTCTTACCGTACTTCCAAATGGGCTTTATTAATTGTGAAAGTGGTGAGAATCATGTTTTAAACTATATTTTGTGTGTGTGTGAAGTTGAAAGAGTTTTTTCCTATAAAAATCAATTGTTTTTCTTGTGTATTAATGTTTCTTAATGTGTACGTGTGAAAATGGGGGTTTATGTGACATGTGAAATGGAATTTGAGCAAAAAGGGAATCATAGGTATCTAGGTGGATGGACTTAGACTAGTATACTAGTTGGATCAGTAGGGCCACATCCTAGTTTATTCTAGAAGGATTGATGTAACAACATTCACCAAACATGAAGATAATGGAGACCACTTGAACTTTGGAATGATTCCCCTCCAGTTTCTCATTCACAAGGATGTTATGTTTTATGGATCCTACACCATTTTTCACGAAGATAAGAGGATCTTAGAATCCCTCTAAAGCTGGAGCATATAGGGATTTCCCATGATCGGTGCTCTCTTATGATGTAGTGCTCACTATCGACATATAGTGGACTTTGTTTTTTATTATTTCAAAGCATGTTTCCTTTGGAAATGTTTTCTTTGAAAATTTTTCCTTAAAATATTTCCTTATAAATGTTTATATTTCCTTTGTTAAAACTAGCATTTTAATTTTTCGTCTAATGTTATGACATGGAGTCTCTCTTTTTTGTGACATCCTACTGAGATTTGGATCACACCCTACATACAAATTTGGGTGTATGTAGACTTTGTTATGTTTAAATCAGGTAACAGAAATATGATCTGTAGTGGTGATGGTGGATCCAATTGCTAGTGTCCCTCTCTTTCAGGTGTTGGTGGAGGTGGTTTGAGGGTGATGGCCCTAATGTTACATGTGGTTTTTTTGGTTTTTATGTATTTGGTACCCATCTCAATTTTTCTATTTTGGTTTTTGTATAAGGATTTAAAATGTTGAACTTGAAATTGTTGTATATATTTTGGGCATGATGTGTTGCTTTATTTTTAAGAATTATTAATGTTTGATTATCTTGGGTTAAATAATTCCCAAAATTGTATTGTTGATATCTGGGAAGTAGTTTCCATCCCATGGGGATTGGGAACACCCTTCGGGCCATGCCATAGGCTGGGTTGAGTGTTGGGTTGGATGGAACCTCATCTTGGTACGTGAAAAATACCCAATGTTAATTGAAACTTTACACCAATTTAAATAATCTCCATGATTTAGATATTTCTTAAAAATTTACTTTTAATTATATCTTTAATGCACAACCATCAGAATGTGGGAATAGTGTGAGTATTTCATTTCTCCTCAGTTATAGCATTATTATTGATACTTCTTACACAACCCATTATAACTTTTTCTTGACACTTTATGGTGTCTATTCTTATTTATGATTTCTTCCTTCTTCCCTTTCCATATTTTTTACTTCATTGGGTAGCATGGACTACTTTTATTTTTCACATTTTACCATAGATGGGGTAGGATTCTTCACTTGAGCTAGCATATTGGTTTCACTATTTGATTCTTTCTCTAACATAATATATTTTTCCATATGATCTATCTATATGATCAATATATCATTAGGTTCATTCTCAATCCTATATTCTATGGAATACCTCTTTATAATATCTTTCTCAATAGTATAAGACATATGTTCTTTCATCTTGACAACTCCTTTTGACTAGGCATCCAAGAAATTCGTTTGAAATCTCTATGAACAACCTATTTTTACTTTCCTCGCGTCTATTATCCTTTTTGGTTCTATTCTTTGGAAACTTATCAAACTCATTATCTATGATATATTCTAACATAAAAATATTTTTATTCATCTCTTGGATTGAATTTTCTTTTGGAAAAAGCTTAATAACTTGAAATTTATAGATCTTAATGACCATTTTGTAATATTCCATGATTTGGACCTTTCTACCACACTAGAATCATCTTATTCTATCTATTTTGACATCGTTCTTAGCATTCTTCTTGGGTGAAATTTGTTCAACACTCTTCTTTTGTTTGTTACCCAAGGGAGA
Source organism: Viscum album (assembly GCA_963277665.1). Classification (NCBI taxonomy): domain Eukaryota; kingdom Viridiplantae; phylum Streptophyta; class Magnoliopsida; order Santalales; family Viscaceae; genus Viscum; species Viscum album. The sequence goes on along the minus strand of OY728134.1, from coordinate 1,100,480,834 downwards.
CATGACTTCATATTCTTGTTTCTTCTGATATTATGGCCTATTTCCCATTAAATATAGGAACTATGTTAAGTTTGTTGATAACAAAATTATTCAATGGTTTGACCAATTCTATTGTAGTATTCATAGAAATCCTCTATACACTTAATTTTTTTATTACAAGATATATGTTTTTATTCTATGTAACCTATCCAGTAGGTTTTTCTCAACTTCTTCTCTACACCCCCTTACTTATGGCCTCCTACCAATTTTATGAGTAGAAATATTATTGCAATAATCATTTTAGGTGTAAGATGTCTAAATTTTCCAGATTTTGGACCTGTTGATTTTGGGTTCAAATACTGAATTTTTTAGATACATTTCAGGAATATATTTTCCTAGATATTATTCCACCAACCTATTATGATATAGTGTGATTACCAATATTTTTACTATAATATCATAGTTTTTTATAACATTATTTTTCAAAATAGATCTAGTAATTACATATTTATCATGGTATTGGGTTACCTCTTCTAAAGAGCCTGAGGTTGATGCTCCTTTTGATGATCTTAATCTATATTTACTAGAATTATGAATCTATTTTGTGAGATAATACAACTATTAAACATTAGTGGCATCATTATTCTTTTCAGCAGCATGGGAAGATCCAGGTTATGTCACTTCTAGATTCTTTAGCTTTACCTCAAGCTCTAAACACATTATATTGAGTGTATTCTTCTCAATCAAAACTGAGATCATCATATGCAACCATTATCTCTATATCTAAATAAACTCGTATTAATTAATTTTATACTTTCTTTAAATGTATGATAAATCTCCTTAATTATTTTTTCTTAAACTTCCAACTGATCTTTATTGAATTACAAAGCATCTTTATGTGGTTATTCTAATGAATAGATCTTATCATCATCAATTTTTATGATAATTAATTTATCATCAATGAATAATTTTATGTTCTCTTATTCCATTGAAAATTTATATCTATTAATATATAAATATTGGTCATTATCCTTCAACTCTTTGGTGATAGAGTTACAATTTTGTAACTATTTTTCCAATTCATTTTTTATTGCTTTAGAATTTTCTACTAGTTATGATTTTTCATCATCTAGCTCAGGAATAAAAAAACATGTTAGTTAAAAACCTCACTGATAAAATTATTTATGTAGTCCCTAACTTCACAATATATATTATCAATAACATTAATCCTATAAATATCATTAAAACTTAACTACCAAAAATACTTTGACAACCTTCAACTAGCGGGGATTCTTCTTTGTTTCATGATATTTTTCTCAGCATCTTGGTCTCTTTATTTCTCTTTTTTTTCAATGTCTTGGATAATATTTCAGATTCTGGGGTAATAAGAATAGAAATTGGGTCTTTCATCTGAGTATTAACATCAAACATACCAAATTGGAATATCATCAAGTTTTTATAAGAATAACATTTAAAATTAAATCCAGATCCAACTAGAAGGAACTTGGGATCTGATACCAATTGAAATACCCCTAAGGATCAGTAAAAACATATGAGGGTAAATATAGCCTTTAATATTTTTTCAAATTACCATTTATTATTTTAAACATTAACCCCCAATGGTTATGACCCTCTATTTCCTGTTAAGATATGTAGATCTATTTTATGTTTAACTAGGAAATCATACCACAAGAAATAAAAGTAAAGAAAACAAAGAGAGCACATGATATTTAAAAGTTTCAGAAAGAAAGACCTACTAATTTCATTTATTAGTTATTAACTCCAATCAAGTATTATCCACTATAATCAGCCTCATATTACAATGGGTTCAATGAATCCCACAATTATAATTGCATGTATCTCATAGGGATTCTCTTGTTAGCTTCACACTGAATTTTCTTCAATAACTTCTCACTATAGTAGAAGAGTCTCACTCTGATCTCCATGTATACCCTGAGTCACATTGGTTCTATGGAATACCACCATGTATATGGAATTATTTACATTTATCACATTCTATTAATTCAATCACAAGGTCTATAAAGGATTCTTTTTTGTTAATAATATTAATATCCATCTTCTTAACATAGGGTCTTCTACTGCCATTAGTTCTTTAAGAAAAATTTATTGCAATTTGGTACCTATTTTTTACTAAATCTAGATCTGTAACAGAATCATCTTACTAGATTCTTAACTCACTGTGTACCAGTCATTATCTAGAATAAAACTCATCATTAGGATATGAAATACTTGACACAAATGAATAGAACCGTGCATAACAAGTCGACCTATCCTCATTTTTTTCCTTTTCTTCTTCTCACGACTTCATCTCACATGATCTAATATTAGAATGATGTCCAAATTACTCCTCTTCTTCTTCTCACTTTGATACCCAAGTAATATTATCTTCAAAGTAGTATTGGATCATCCTGGTATTTCTTTTTGTAGTGTTATCCCTTTTTCTTTAGTGTGCACATGCTCTTATATTCCAGTGCTCTAACTCACTCATTCTTTTATTATATACAGGTCACCATAATTACATTCCCCATATTTTATAATATACAATATATTACATAAAAATCAATTCCCATGATCCTTTATCACATATTTCTTACATGGGAGCTCTCCATGATCCTCAAATGATTTTTATCTCCTAATGGATTTCCCCCAGTAAAATACCAGGACTATCCTTTTCTTTTTCATTTGTCTTGGTTGAATACATATCTTCTAGATAATTCTAGTAGGTTTGATACATCCTCATATTCCACTATTTATCATCTATCATTAAAGAAGCTCTAACTCAATATATTCTAGATCATGACATTAATAACTACTTTAGGAAACAATACCCAATTAGTCAATACATTGAACATCCATCCACTCAAGAACAAAACTACATCTTATCTAACATAACCCAAGAAAAAATCAAAAAAACACATTGGGATATTTAGGATAATAAATATCAAATTATTCATATTTTTGTTTATTTCATTTTTTGAGCCCTTAAAATTATCTCATTATAAAATCATAATATAAACAATAATGATTCTCTCCATATCATTATTCAAACTCAAACTAATCTTGAATCATGACTTGTGAATGATTTACTATGTTTATATCATTTAATAACTAATCCAATATTAAAAATCTTTTTTCATCAGAATTAAGAAATTCCAAAAACTCCATTTTTTAGAAATAAAAATGTCTAAAAATATCTATTATCTTTGATCCTCTTCTTACTAAATTTGAAGATCATTATCTAAATGATTCATGCTTGTATCACACATGTGCCTTAGCCCGGTTGGTAAGGACTCTGTAAGTGCATCCAAGAAACCAGAGATCAAATCCAGGCAGAGGCAGAATTTCCAGGTACTGTAGCAGCACTATAGCAGTACTATAGCAGGTACTATAGAAATGCTGTATTAGGTACTGTAGCGGGAACTGTGCAGTACTGTAGTAGGTACTATAGCGAGAACTGTAGTAGTCAATATTTGGCATTATAGCATCTAGAAATACGCCCATGTTTGGGCCTTTGGGCCACCGATTTGGTCCCTGAGTCCTTTAAGGCCTTCGGGCCACCCAGGCCTTCAGTTTATTAAGGCCTTAGGGCCACCTTAAGGCCTTCAGGCCACCTTTAAGTGCAAATGCAAACTAGAAAACCTACAAGGAACAAGCTCTACAAGGAGGACGAGCAATGAGCTTTCACCTCAACAGAAGCTAAATAGATTTCAAGAATTCAAGGGTATGACACATACCATCGGGACAAGCCTGTGCATGCATGGGAATGCCCATCCGAACAGCCATGCGAAAGTGGAGAGCTGATTTCATGATGCAGATTCTGGGGAGGAGAAGTTACAAGTATTTAGTCTGGGTTGTATGTAATGTTTGAAGCCTACAGGCAATGAATTCCTCTAAGGCCTACGAGCCTTGTAATACTTATTCCTACGGGCCTTGTAAGGGTTCCACCTCACCCCTTGAAATGTGGATGATCAAGAATCAATAAAAAACGAAGGCCTTCGAGCCATTAGAGGATTCATGCTTGTATCACATATTTTTATAATGTTTTAATCCATGAAAATTAGGACAAACATATTCACAATCGAGTTACTTCTTTAGATTTGAAATATATAAAACCCAATTTTCATCCCAAAACAACTTCAAATTTTCACCAAGTGTTGAAGTCATACAATTTAATAGTAAGTCATAAGAATTATATTTTTCAGGCCTCTAAAAATCCTATAAATTCACAATTTAAATTTCCTGAGGCTTTGAAAGTATTATGGTTTCATGCATTTATGAATTTACAATATTCCTTGTATTTTATAAGACTTATGAAGTCTTATGAAATTCCAGATGAAGTCATACTCTTGAATCAATAAATTTTGAAGATGAAGTCATATGCTAAAGACTTATTCTGTACCTAAATTCCTACGATGATGCATAAGTTATACAATCGGCTTAAAGACTTTTAATGAAGTCATACATTTCTAACTTTTCTATTTCTTTGCCTTAGCTCAAAGTCATAAGATTTATTCCAAAGACTTATACTAAATTCTAGAGTTGGGAAAAGTTATAAAATATCCAACAAATACTTACGATCTTAGTGAAGTCATACAATGCATAAGTCATATGAGGTTCTAGAATTCATTTGATCTACAAAGTCATAAGGTCCTATTGAATGCTCAAGATATACATTTATAAAATTTACGAACAACTAAAAAATCAAATAATTAGTAGGAAATTTCATACATTTAGGGACTTCCGTATATTTTCATATCCATCTCAAAAATTCAATACATTTTCAAATGAATTCAATGCTTCGGAAAATGGACTCCATCCATTCCCAAACACTACAATTAACTTTCAATCTTCTTATAAAAATATTTAATGGATATCAGAAGCCTTGAACCTCAAGAACCTTTGGAAATTTTCATCTTCACTTCATCCAAATATGTACATACTTTGAATCTATTTTTCAGAGCATAACTATAGCTTAATAAGCTATCTGGAATTAATAAATCAATAAACAACTCGTACTCAACCTTATCCTTTTAAAATCATTCTCCATTAATACATGGATGGTTTTTAACTTTTTGAGTCTATGATTTCCCCAATTAAACTAGTAATTAACACTGATAATAATAGACGTGTCAAGATGTTCACTATAACCAACAGCTTCCCCACTTTCTTACTACACTCAACTATTTTAGTAAATAAATTCATCCCAACTTCAACTACACTTGTTTAATCTATAAGGACTAGATCTATCAGTAAATTGTTATTTTATAGATAAAACCTTGAATATATTCTTCCAAGTCATCATAAGCATTAAACACTCTCATTTATCTCTATTATTCATAATTTAGGGGAAAAAACCTCTTTTATATATGGGTGGAAGATCACTCAATCACCCATTTCTCCATGCTCATACATTAACTTGATTTGTTGAAAATAAATACCATTGAAACAATACAATCACACACCAAAGGAAACCTTATATGGTATCAATCAAATTTAATGGTTGAAATACCGAGGCTCATAATTTATAACTAGTTCACTTGGACCTTTTGGGGCCTTCTATAGTTCAGTCTCATTATGGTCAACTTTACTTTAAAACATTAATTGATGATGAAATTAGAAATGTGTGGGGTTAATTTATAAATCATTAGTATGATTTAATTAAAAAAATAATTTAGTTTAAGGCCAAGGTAAAAATTTATATTATTTATAAGATAAAATGACTAATATCTAACAATAGTAGCGAGTACAATGGAAGGAACTTTTAGAACTTCTGTTGAAAGAAGGGAATTAGGTCATAGTTAATTATTCCAAATACAACTCAATGAAATGGGGTGGAAGAGAAAATGAACTAAATATTAATAGTAAATACATGAATTATGTGAGAACACATAGCAATTAATAATCCAATTTAGTATAAAGAAATAAATACAACGTCACATTGGTTAACAAAAGTCCATCTGATCCAATGGGATAAGATTTCTGAAACAACCATAGTTTGGATAACTACTAAGACTTAGGTACCTAAAATATTTTTGGGAGCATTGATTATATCTCTGTGGATGATAAGTATTGAGATAAAATCAATGAAAAATACAATGCATGTTTTTTTCTTGGATATGTAGATGACAAATTTGGATTTAAACTGTGGGATGATAAAAAAATGACAAGCCATCTGGAGTCATGATATTCTAATGAAGGATAAGTTCCTTTGGGAGAACCATAACTTGGATGAGTCAGAAGTTGAGTTCAAGTAATGAAATTAAAAATCCTATATTGATATGAATAGAGATACTATTAAGGAACAAGTTTTGGAATGTTATGTTGACAACACTAGAAGTGAGATCAAAAAAAGTTGTTCTAAAATGATCTTGGATTGATAAAGCCTGATGGAATTATCTAGAGGTTAGACCATTAGATCATGAAACTATGGAATATATATTATAAAAAAATTTATATCTATAATTAGTATAGTAATAATTATAATTTTGAATATCTTTTAGAGTCATACAGTTAGTCTAGAGTTTTGAGACTGACATGACCTTTCTAATTCTAACGGATGATGGAAAAATAAAAATCCCAAAAGTGTTTTCCAATTACAGTGACCAATAAGTAAAGTAAGTGATGAATGAAGAAGTTAATTTATTGAAATACAATGGAATACGAGGAATGATTGATTTACCATAAGGGAAACAAGATCTTGAGAATAAGTGGGAGATTTATTTTAAGGAGGATGTTGATAAAAGGAATAGATATAAGGCATTACTAGTGTTAAAGGGTTTTAAATAAAATATGATATTTTATTTCTTTTAAATTTTATAATTTGTAATTAATCACACTTCCATATAAATATTGAGAATCCTGGTTTCATCTAATAATCTATATCTTGATAAAATAGTTATAAAAAAACATCCATACACGAGGACTTAGTATATGATATTTAGTTAAAGAAACCAATGGGTTTCATATATATTTAGAATGGGATATTGGTGTGGAATATTAGAAGAATCCTATATGACTTGAAGAAAGTTCTAAGTCAGTGGAATCAAAACATTGATGCATTTCTGGCTAAAGAAGATTTTTTGCAGTAAAACATAGATCACTGTTGCTACCAGATGGTGTGGGGTGATGGGAGTTTCATCATACTTCACTTGTATATTGATGACATGGATCTAGATAGTCTACTTGTCAAGAGTATTTAGAAGCTAAATAAGTATCTATATTTAAGGTTTGATATAAAATATCTTATATAGGACAAGAAGATATTGGGAATGAAGATTGACAGAGATAGGGAAGCCAATATATTGGTTCTATCTCAAAGTGACTACATCAAAACGGTTATCAAGAGATTCAATATGATAGTATGAAATATAATATCAACTCTATTATCCAAATAATACCAATTATCCAAGTATATTTAACTTCAAACAAGATATGTGGTTGCATACATGTTGAAAGTTTCATTTATATAAGTTATAGTAAGTATGATGTATGCAATGATATATACTCAACATTACATTACATTCACAATGGTAGATATGATTTGATTCATGAATAATTCATGAAGGGAATACTGGGAGGATATGAAATAGATTATTCATTACATATAGGGATCACAAGATGAAACCTCATACTTTGAGATCGATGATCTATTGTGAGGATACATTAATGTAATATTTTCTAGGGATTCTGATACCCAGAAGATAACCATAGGGTGTTTGTTCACCTATAGGGTAATATAAGTTTGTTTTATGTTACAACAGTAACTAATTATTACTTTTTTCACAATTGAAGCTAAGTATATAACTATAATGGAAGATTGAAAGGAACCGGTATGATTGATGCACTTTTTGAAGGATCTTGTAAGGAGTTAAAAGTATGGAGGGATATTCTATGATAATCATAGTGTAATTCACTTATCTTGGAATCTCATGTTTTACATAAGGAAAAAACACATTCGCCTGAAATATAAGGAATGGAACACCATTTAACATGGTTACCATCGATTACCAGTAGCTATCAGTGCCTTATAATTGTATATAGTAATAATAAAAGGTTATCAAGTCCTTTTCCATAAAAAACTATGAGGACCACCCCTTTAACTTCTGTCAAACATCTTTTAACTCACCAACTTGTGCCCACACCCCATTGGTTAAGTAATACTTATATATATTATAGTGGAAGTTATATATTTACTTTTATACAAGGATATTTCACCACGTATGGACTTTTATGTATTGAGGAATGACTTTAATATATTGAGTAATGACTCAATTCACACCTCTCAACTCTTTATCTTCAACTTATCTAGGACAAAAGTGGTATCAAAATGGACTCTTGAAGATATCTATACTATCCCAAACATTCTTTTTTAAACATATATGATTTTAAACCTTAAGAAGATAAAGAGTGAATGTTCCAATAATAAAAATATAGATGGTTGAATCTATAGAAGGCATGTATATGATTTGAGATCCTTATTTGAATGGTGAAAATTATGGTGTCTGAAAATCAAGAATGGTTTTATATTTGAAGAATCTTGGTTTTCAAGTATATATGATGGTGATAGAACCCTATAAGATTCCTACCACCAATCCTAAATATTGGAGTGATGATCAATAATCTAATTATGATTTTAATTCAAATGATATGAATTCCATAATTTGTGGATTATGAGAAAATAAATTCAAAAAAAATCTCAATGTGATACTTATCATGACACATGGGAGGATATTATTTTTATCAATTAAGGAATAAAAAATGTAAGATAATTAAGGTACAACACTAAAAAACTTATGTTTGATACTTTCAGGATGTTTATGGATCAATAATTACTCAAATTAATGTAAGAATCACTATGATAGTGCATAATGTGATTACCTTGAGAACTATTATACTATAACTAGATCATTATTTGAAATTTATTAGAGTTATATCTGCTAGATGGAGAACAATATTTAGTTCCATTAGATATTATACACCTATTAAAAAGATAAAATGAAGAATGATATTGTAATGCTTATGATGTATGAAGATGATATGAAAGAATAAGCTGATGATCATTGGTTAGTTAAGAAGAAAAATATTTCCCTTAAGGTTTCTACATTAAAGGATGAGAATAAGTTCAAAGAAACATTTTCTAACTCATTTGATGAAGGATAATCATGTTGTTTGAATTATTAGATGAACTTTATCAACTAGTAATATGACTCAAAAAGATTTATAAAAGGAGAAAAGGTTTAGATTCCTTCAATAAATTCATGTAGAATAATAGAAATTTAATGTAAGTGAGATTTTTTGAATGATAGAAACTTGGAAATATAAATGCTGACTTCCCTCAACTAAAATTCAAGAAGAAATAATTATTTTTAAAACCAAACATAAAGAATAAATTTAAAAGTTATATAAATGATATTTGGAGTGCTTATAATGAATCCAGTTATAAATAATATTATAACTCTAAATATGAGCATTCAAATCAAAAAGAAAATGCATGTGTCATGACTCAGACTAAAGTTTTATGATCATTATGCTCTACTAATTCTAAATAAATGTATTCGTTTGATGATATTAATGAGTATTTTTATATTATTTATGACAAATATAATGTTTTAAATAAAAATAAAAATCATATAAATAAAAATCATGATTATTTTATTATTGAAAAATATTATTTTTATAAACATATTTTAGAATTAAATCTTAAACATGATAAAGTTGAATCTTTTTGTACTGTTAATGATTATTGAATTAAGGATTTTTTTAAGTTGATTATTTGAAAATGGATGATAATATGTTTAATAAGGGGGGAGGATTACCTTTATAAATCCTTATTAAAGATTAAGGAAATAAAGGAAAATGCGGAATTGAAAGCAATGGTGAAAAACTAAATTTTAATAGAATTTATTTTTTGCCTAGTTCAAATGGTAAAAGCATGGCTACCATTACTTATTTAATTTATTTAATTGTTTTAATTATGAAAACGAGTTTTTGTTTAAAATTCATCAATTATGTGATGTTATGAATGCCTAAATTACTAATGATATATCTAAAGTAAAAGTTATAATTCATACCAGAAGTAAATGGATTTGGTTACCCAAGATAAAAAAACTGTTAGTTGCTAACATTACTGAACACAAGACTATATGGGTATCAAATTTTTTTGTTTGATAATTGTTTATGGAATTATATATAGAAAAAATGATAAATAGTATATGGATATTTTTTATTATATACATCTGAGTGGTGACCTCTCAAATTTCCATTATTTATCAAGTATTAGTGGAGGCCATGTCACTTTTGGATATTATTCTAGATGAAATATAAATATATTTGGTTATTTTAAAAATCTATAATCACTCATCATAAAAAAATGCTTTATATTAATGGGTTAAATAACAAGATGATATAGGAGTGACAACTTGAAATAATACTAGATTAGTTGTTAAAAGTTATAATCAAGATGAATGTATATATTATAAAGATACATTTTCACCTATGTCTAGATTATAATGCATTACAATTATCTTATCCTATGGACATCATATAAACTTTAAACTATTATAGATGGATGTTAAATCTATATTTATAAATGGTTTTCATTTTTATGGAGTTTATGTTGAACTACCTTACAGTTTTTTTTTTCTAAATTCAATTTTCAAACATACCAAAGCATTATATCGTATTAAATAATAACTTATAGATTTTTATGAAAGTCTTAGTTATTTTAATTTTTCAAATGGGTTTTCAGTAGGCTTTACATATCCTATTTTATTTAATAAAACTTCATTTTCATATATTATTCTTGTTTAAATATATGTTAATGATGTAATTTAAAGCTCAACTAACAAGAAATTATATAATAAATTTTCAATACTCATAAAATAAGAGTTTTAAATGAGTATTAAGGGTGAGATAAACTTCTTTCTTGGTTTTCAAATATTTTATAAAGACTTTAGGAATGTTCTAAATCAAAGAAAGTTAATTCATTACTTACTTATAAGGTATGTAATTGAAAATAAAAAAGTATATGCCACTCCTATGAGTGATTTTATTAAACTTGACATGGATGAATCTCGGAAACTAGTAAATATAATTTAATATAGAGGAATAATTAAGAGCTTGTTATATATAACTTATAGTAGACTAGACATCACATTTAGCATATGATTCTATACTGAATTCCCAGAAAATCCTAAGGAATCACATCTAAAAGTTTCTAAAATAATTTTATTATTTTTAAAAGGTTTTTTATAACTTTTCTTACTTTTTACAGAAATCACTATATTTGATTAAATTTCATATTCCGGTGTTGATTTTGGGTGTTATAGATAAGATTGAAAGAGTACCTCAGGAACCTATCCCATATTGGGATGATCTTTAATTTATTAGTCTAGTATGAAACAATACTTTATTGCATTATCAACCACTTAATCTGAATATATTGTATCCAATAGTTTTTTTACACAAGTGTTGTGGATAAAACATACCTTAAAAAATTTTGGGTTAAATTATAAACATGAGACAATCAAATAAGATAGCACTAGTACTATTACCAGTTCAAAAAATATCCAATAATCCATTTTGAGGACTAATATTGTTGATATTTGGAATCATTTCTAGAGATCACACTCAAATTATGATAATTATCTTGAATTTATTTAAACTATAAATCTTTGTATGATATTTTACTAAGCCTCTTTTTGCTGATTGTTTTTTTATTAAAGGAGAATTCAGGTTTTTTATTTTAAATGATTTTCATTTATTTTATTTATATTTATTCACCATTTTGTTTCTGATTTCTTATCTCTTTATTTTTTCTTTATATATTATTTATTTGTTTCTATCTTTTAGGATTTTTATTTTTTCTTAATACAAGACACCGCTAAATTCATTTTATTTTCAATATTATAATCTCATAGTTTATTACTTCACTATGAAATTAAGGATCTTCCCAATAAGTGATAAGCTCTTGAGGAACTCTTCCAATATTATCTACAACCACCAAAATCAACATTGTAATATGTTCCATATTAGATTATTTTGGGATTTTGGATTTATTTTATGTTATGGTTTTGATTGGTATATTCCCTATTATTTTCCTCAGATATATTAGGGTAATGTCACACACTTTTATATTTTATTACCCTAGTGTTATTCAATAAATCAGGACCTATTGGAGGTAGGCCTAATGGGTCCCTCTCATCTTCACTATAGGCCCAAGAGGGGTTCCCAGTAGGGGCGGGTTGCGACATGTTTTAAATAATAATAATTATTTAAAATATAATATATATATATATATATTAAATTTTATTGGTATATTATATTATATATATTTTTATATATTTATAATATAATACCATAAATATCATTTTATATTTATTTATACAGATGGGATATATTAAAATAAATATTAAGGATTTAAAATACAAAAGTATGGTTGATATTTATTCATCCGAGTTAATGATAAATGGATGGATGTAATTTGTTCAAATTCCTATACTACATTAACAGTCTTGACTATTGAAATTAAATGTAACAATTAACATGGTCTAAATCCTTAAATTGGATTGCCAATAAAAGAAGGTTCAAGTAGATTGTTATACCACAATCAATTGAAAGGAAATTGAATTCCTTACGATCATATCTATCATTGATACACCATTCCCCATATCATTATTTGAGATATTTTTTATCTCATGGAAGGAAGAAAAAATAAACAAATGCCGCATTTTTAATGAGTGAAAAAATCATCATTTTCTTGATAGAAAAGTAATGATATTATTATTTGATAGGAGAATTGATGAAAAAATCATTATTTTTTCATTATAAGTATTTGTTTTATATACCATGTAGTCATAGTTTTGGAATTATTTTATTATTTTCAATATATAAATTATTCTAGGAGAACATATTGAATTAATATTTCTTTTTGGTAGATCAAGATATGATTTTTATGCTAGTTATGATTTCTCTCTGACTAGGATCCCTTAGCATATGATGTGACTGTCTATAGGGTGTTCCAGGTGGTGAGGCAAGAAAGGGTAATATAGGGGTTATTTTTTGATGAATTCATAAATATGTGGTGGATAAATATATGGATGTAATTTTTTTCACATTAAAACACAGTAGGTAGATAAAACTATATCAGTGAAAATAGAACTTGAAATTATTTTTGTGACCGAACATCTGCATTCTGTTCTAATGGAACAATTTTCATATTCACTTAATATAACTATTATCAATTTTAATAAAGGATCATTATATCACATAATAATTATAAGTTAATTCTCATTAATAATATCCTAATAAAAATAGAACATCGACATTTACCTCTACCCATTGTGAATTTTTTAGAAATAAACCCGCATTTCAACAAACACCAAGCATCATCAACCAATAGATGTCAATATACCAAGATGAATACTATAATAAGATTTCCAAAAGTATGTATAGTATCTCCTCAAGGAACATAATAATCCAACTTCCACACTACTAAAACTAAATTAGGAAGAAAAACTTTTGATTCATGCACTACCAATCATCAAACAAACAACAACACACCTAGTTGGAATGAGTAACCCTAGTAATACTAAAAAGGGTTGATTCTATTATATCCAATATCTATAGTAAAATAAGTCCCATAGAGGTACTAGATTCAAGGTTGTAGACCAAACAACAATAGAATTTCCTATTTCTCAGCCGAGCACTCAATTCTAGAAGCAAGCTATAGTTGACCCAGAGTTGAATGCATTATTTAAGTTCTAAAACTCCACTTGAATCAATGGGTAACGAATTAAAATACTCCAAAAAAAAAATTTCAGAAATAGGGCCACCAATATTTTATAATTCAACCAATACATAATCAAAATAGGAAACAAAAACCAATAATGAAACCCAATAAAGAAGTGCCAGATGAAACTCATCATACCAGGTCTTCACTATTAGAACTAGCTCAACAAGAACTGAATAACAACTAAGACACTACCATTGTGATTATCAGTTCTATAGGATTATTTATAGATCCATAGTTTTTTGTTTTCAGGATTTGAACACGTAATTCATTATGTTTATATATTCATAATAACAAAAATAATTACTATGATGAATATAAAATAAAATTAGGATCAAAGAAATCATAGCCAATATTATTTCATTATAAGACTACATATTCCTTGAAAAACATCAATTTTTTCCTCCCTATATCCGCTAATATTACAGATACCTAGGCTAAATAAACACATTTATATCATTATTTTACATGAATTATCATTCCACCTCACAAATATTCATAAAAAACGGAGAAATGAAGGTTTAGTGTCATGGAAGATTAGCTGGATAAACAACTTATTTCATATTACTCGTGAACATTTTTTCATAACCTAACTCCTCATGTCCCTCTTCCAAATCTTTTATAAGTTATACTTATCTTCCTAACATGGGGAAGGAATCATAAAAAAGAGATGAAATAAAATACATCATCAGGGTAAAAATAAGTGATAATAATAAAATACCCTAAGTGAGCATAAGATGATCATGTAGATATGATAATATAATCAAGATATAAGACACATAATTAGTAAATCATACCAAATAAAAATTGGATCATAAGCCAAGAATCATCAAATTAGGATTACAGAATAAGGGAATAAATATCCTAGGATATTGGCATCAAAATATTTTAACCACAACATAATACATGATTTCATAATAACATCACATAATTTCATCACTAAGGTGTCATAAAATCAAATTGTCATGTTTTTCCACCAAGGTATCATAAAACATTGAGGAATTATACCATGGTATCATGAACATATCATCTCTAAAGATTAATTATTTACCCATTTTATTATAGCACTATCAAGGTGAACCCTTCCAAACATTACATGTATATTGTATATGCGTGTCACATAAAATTAATCACTATCACATCATAAATAACTCATTGAAATAGAATGGGTTTCATATACTTTTCAAGTAGAATAAAATAATGAAAAAATTCATACTTCCATAAATAAACATGATAATCCATGGAGTATAAATGGATATCTAATGATACTAAATAACATTCTATATAGATTAAATTCAATGAAATATATTTTATTTACACAATGTTGATTAAGGGTATATGATTATTCAACAAATTCCTCAATCAATTGATGTATGGAATCTAGGCGAACACCCATCAACAAAAGAAATGAAAAATAGGGTATTCACAAGGTAAATATATTAGAATAAAATTTATGTCTATTCATGATGGTTGATTAGGAAAGACAAATAAAGGTGGATCAGTCCAGTAATAAGGAAAAAAGATAATTTCATGAGTCATTTAGAGAAATAATTTGGATGTTTTCAATTGAAGAATATCCTTGATAAAAAATAATATCTTTCAAGGGATATTGAATTAGATAAAAAAAAATTAGGATATTTAGGAAAATAAAATTTGAAATAAGAAATATCCTTGATATTTGAAGGAATTAAATGAAATAATAATTTATAAAATTAAGGGAAAAATAATTTCCATTAGAAACCATGGGAACGTAGGGAGAAGGATTCATATAAAACAACAAAGGTGGCCGCAACAATCATTCACATAGAATACATTAAAAAAGTCATTTCACACTTTCCCAAAAGATACTCATATAAAAAATGTTAAAATTATTTTATTTAAAAAAATTAGAAAAGAAAGTAAATGTAGTTGAAAATAACCTTTTTCAATTTTTGAAACAAATATAGGGATATCCATAGAATTTTGCGTGGAAGATAAAAATACAAGTGAAAAATTGAAATTTCATTTTTCTTTTTTTATATAAATTTTTGGAAAACCAAACCACATTAAAATATTATAAAACATCCAATTTACAACAAGTTAAAGAGAAAATGACTCCAACTAAGGATAATTAATGGAGAAGAAAATAATCATGATATTAAGAATAAATGTTACACAAATTATCAAGATGAGTTATTATATTTGAGAGTTCATGATTTGAAAATGAGGTTGGGAATAAAAATATTATATCTTGAGTAAAAATTAAATAAAAACCATTATGTAGATTGTGTTTGAAATTGAACATCAAATGTCATGAATAATAGATAACTCATGATGTAATATATCAAATAGACAGTATATACACCATGAAAAGGAAAAAGATGTGAATATGCATCTATATAAAAGAAGTGTAATCAATAGGAAAAAAACCTTAACTTGGTCCTAATTTTATATTCAATTTTTTTAATATTCCTATAAATTAAACGAGTGGTAAATACACATATATCTTAAAGAAGTAGAATTGGGATGAAAAAGACCCTGACCTCAGTTCTGATTCACTCTGAAATTGAACATAACTTCCTAAATAATCAATTAATTTTATTAAGAACTTTCTTAATATCCTAATTCACATATTTTTCATATGATAAGGTATATCTATTACCACATGTTATTAATTTATTATATAGTTTTCATTTATGTTGATTATTTTAGGTTGTTCAGTTAATTCCTCTATAATTATTTATAAATGTTGACCACTGACAAAGGTATTCTAAAATACCTTCATAATATTCATAATTATATAGTTTTATGTATTTTATTATTATAATATAAAAAAATTTACATAGTTACATTGGTTTTCTAAAATGAACTTATATTAAGAAAGGTACTCTGATATGTTCATTTTTGTGGTTAAGTTTACTTAGACTGATCATTTTTTGTATCACTTATAGAATATTAAATATTATTTTTCCACAATATTAATAGTGTAATAAACATAATACATATACTTTAAATATATTTTTAAATTAATTAATTTTATGTGATGATGTAAAATGGAATACATCATTTTATGGAGACGATAGTCTACACGTACACACATACGAAGCTTCTATTTTCCATGGAATGTAAGGAAAAAAAGGAAAAATGATCTATATTTTTCAAAATATTAATCATAGTATAAATATAACATTAATCTATCAAGAATACCATCATTTTAAACTTGTGATTAAAAATATCCTGCCTCATTGTGGAGGTGGCAGGCTACACGTATGGATGAGCAACATATTTATTTTTCATAAAACAGAAAGAGAGTAGGGGTTTTATTTTCTTATCAACAGATTAATAATGTTATAATTATCATATTGATACATTTTATGAAACTTTAATACTATACATGAAAGGTGGTAATGAAATATAAATTAAATCTTTCATGGGGGTAGTAGTCTACACGTATGAATGAATGATGCTTTCATTTTTCAAAGGATAGTGAGTGGGAATGAAGGTAGATAATGATTTATATTTTTAGAATAATAATTAAATTATATATTTCATATTTATTCATTAATTAATTATAATAATTTCTCCATAATAGTAATTCATGAAAAACTAAAAATGTTTTTTCATAGAGGCGGTATTATGCACATACTCACGATCGAAATTCATTTGTTTTTATTTGTGGATAGAAATGAATAAATAGAGGTTTTTAAATTAATATAATAACACATAATTATACTAATGATATTGGGTTTATTATATTTCATTTTATATAAGAGTTTTTATAAAATAATATTTAGAAAAAAATGATAATAATTAATTAACACTTCGGTATACTAATGATACTGGGTAACTTCCTTTATCACTGCCTTCAACATGAGCTCATTACATTATTTATCATCGTTGATAAACACATTTTTCATCATTATATTTATAAAAAAACTCACTTTTAACTTACACTCCCCCTTTATCACATACACTACCCATTGGAAACATAATCCAAATGACTATAGGGGATATCAAAAAAAAAACAAATGATCAAGTGGGGAAGACTGAACATTCAATTTTGGTCTCAAATACACGAACCTTTCATGTGGCATAGATTTTGTAAATATGTCTACAAGATGTAATTGTGTGAAAATATATATTAGTTTTATTTCACTTAAAGTAATATTCTATTTGATAAAATGATATCTAATTTCAATACATTTAGACTGAGAGTGTTGAACTGAATTTTTTGAAAGATTAATAAAACTATCATGATCAAAAAATATCTTCAAGGGTATCTTAATATATAACCTCAAATATCCTAGCTTAGTTTTCAACCAAAAATCCTATGTGACTACATGCTTAGGCACCACATACATTGATTCAGTTACACATAGGGTCACTAAAATTTTCTTCTTGTTGTACTTGCTGACTAAACCATCACTAAAATAGAACAAACCACCTATTGTGGATCTAAAATTTATAGCATCACCTGCCCAATCATCATCAATGTATGGAAAGAAAATACAGACCTTCATTTCACATATATATAAACCCATAATTCACTATGAATTTTATATATCTCATAAATCATTAAATTTCGTGTATGTGTGACTCCCTCAGTTTACTTTGATACCTTTCACTTAGAGTCACCACATAGACAATGTTTTTGTCAAGAAAATATGAGATAAAATAAGATTCCAATCATAATTTTGAATTTTTTTTGATCAACATCATTAAATGTTTTGTTTTTCTGAAAATCATGCAAACAAATATGGGAGTAGACACATCTTTTGATTCTTGCATTCCAAAATTTCTCAATAATTCTCTAGAATATTTTTATTTTTAAATAAATATATGATACGATTTATTCTTAATCTATAAGATCAATAAATAGTTTAGTTTCACCATCATCGACATCTCAAACTACTTTATGAATTTATATAAAAAAGTAATGACATAAGAATTTGTTATTACTGAAAAAAATTATTTCTTCAACATAAACTATCACCACAACTGTGTCTCAGAAACCCTTTTTTAAGTACATGTTATTATAAACAGTGCCTTTAGAAAACCCCATTTTTCTTAAATAGTCATCAATTTTAGAATACCATGTACTTTGAGACTATTTTAAGACATATAATTCCGTCTTAAATCTTCAAATAACTCATCCATAATTGTCATGAATGAAACCTTCTGGGTTTTTCTTAAATACCTCTTCATCAAGGTCACTATTTAGAGAAGAAACTTCTTCACCAAGCATGACTTTGGTTCATTTTACACTTGAATAGTCTTACCTTAATATTTAAAAGGGTACTGACCATGTAATATTTTCATGAATTTATCTACTCTATGTCACTTTTTATCACACCTTCTACATAGTTCTTCAAGATAATGAAGCCTATTTTTCTAGCCAATTTCTATTTTGTATTCTTTCTTCCACAGTCTTCTTTATTATCATTGGAAATACTCCCCCTAGTTTTATTCCTTCTCCCAGGTAAATACATATTATACCATAACATATGTTATTTATATTTGATAATTCCATAGATCCAACAATAACCATTAAATATGAATTTTCTTGAAAAAATAGAGCTGTATCCATAAGTTTTCTGTATAGAATTTGTCATATGGTGAGTTTCTTGGGTTCGAATTCATCTATAATTTGGAATAGTTGTTTCATTAAATATTATCGTCTCATCATGTCCTAATGAAGATAATTTATCTCCCTTTTTAGTAGTCTATATTTTATCAAAAATAATATTTTCATATGCTGAAACATATTTTTAATTATGCAAACACTTTTAAGGAAAAAGTGAGAAACCATACATGACCTCACCACATCACCAATTCTCCGCATCAGCACTTGAAAACTTACAATCACAATGAATAGAATCCATTCCATATTGAAAACTGACAAAACATCAAAGTTGGTGCCACAGACACTGAGAAAGGCTGAGTTACCATGAACAAAGGGAAACAAACATCAAGAGAGCTGGACAAACCTTATAACTGGTCTCCTCAAACGCCCACCGATGCGACCGTCGACATCAGCCCAAATCCACAAACCCATCGATGAACTCCATTAGGATTCCGCCCAACCCTCCAGCGAAGTGAGATGGCCCCTGAAGAGCACATCCACAAAGGGTGACGAGCAGACCAGAGCGAGGAAGACTAGGCCATCCAGATATTGCACCCAGCTCCGCAGATAACCGCAACGCACACTCAGACCAAACGCCACTCCGCAAACCAAATTCCAGCATCTCTGAAGCAGCAAGAGAACAATTCTAGTTGATAATTATGTTTCAAAATACTTATAGAGATAATTAGTTTGTACTATCGTTCACATTTAGAACTGATGTATCCTAATACATGGAAAACATGTTACTCCCTATGAGATGTAGAACCAAAAGAATCCTATAATAAAATATTTCAAGGTCCTAGTCCTTGTTATATTAAAATCAAAGTAAGAAGTATAGGGGATACCAAGGAAAAAAAATTCTCAAGTGTACAAGGAATACTGAACAATCAATTTTAGTCTCAATTTTAAGAACCTTTCACATGACATAGATTTTGAAAATATTTATGCAAGCTGTTCTTTTGTGAAAATATGTATTAGTTAGATTTCTCCTGAAGTAACCTTAATGATAAAATTATATTGAATTTCAATATGTTTATACTAAGAGTTTTAATTGTATTATTTTGAAAGATCAACAACACTCTGATTATCAAAAAGTATCTTTAACAATATTTGAATATTAATCCTTAAATATGCAAGATGAATTTGCATCCACAAAGCCAATATAACTACATGAGTAGCCTCTGTACACTCTAATTCAACTGCACTTAGGGTCTCTGAACTTTTATTATTATTATTCGAGCTGACACAACCATCAAAAATAAACACACCACCTAATGTGGATACAAAATCTATACAGTAACCTATGAAATATTCATTAGTGTTTGCAAGAAAATCTAGACCCACACTACACAAGTATCGTAACCCATAATTCAATGTTCCTTTAAAATATCTCATAATTATTTTAATTTCAAGCATTTGTGACTCTCTTATTTCAGTTTGATACCTTGCATAGAGAGTCACCAAATATGAAATGTCTTCCCTGGATGCTATAGGATACAATATATTATCAATCATACTTATAAAAATTTCCTGATCAACCTTGTTTCCTTATTTAACTTTTCATAACTTCATGAAAATTGATATGGGTGTAGACAACTATTTTTATTTGTGTATTCCAAACTTCCTCAACAATTCTTTGGTATGTGTTTCTTGTGAAATAAAGATATAATCAAAGTTCTTCTTAATCTGTAATCACAAAAAATGGTTCAGTTCCCCCAACATGACATTTAAAACACCTTTTTCATTTTTTGTAGAGAATTTATCACCTAATAAACTATTATTACTATAAAAGATAATGTCATACACATAAAAAATCACCACTATTGTGTATGAGAAATCCATTTTCAAGTACAAGTTGTTGTCAAGAGTGCCTTTAGAAAACCCATTTTTTCTCAAATCGTCATCAAGTTTAGAATACCAAGACCTTGGTCCCTACAGTAAGTCATAAATTACCTTATTAAATATAAAAACCATTCTTCCAACATTTTTAATAATTAAACCTTATTTTTATTCAATAAATACTTATTCATCAAGGTACCATTTAGAAAAGAAACTTCATCCAAACATAAATTTTATTCATTGCACACTTGAACTTATTTACCATTATCTTTGAGAGGGGAATGAATATGTAAGCTTGTCATAAATTTCTTTGATCTATTTCCCTCTTGATAAAACCTTCCACATAACTCTTTAAGTAAATATAATCTATTTTTATATCCAGATTTCATTTTTGTATTCCTCAATATTAAATATTCTTTCTTCTCATTGGATGTTCTCCCTATGGATTCTTGACTTCTCCCAGGTAAAGACATGTTATACTAGAATGTATATGATTTATGTACAAACATTCCATATAACCATCAACAACCCTAAAATGTGAATTTTATTAAAAAACTGGAGGTTTATATAGAAGTTTTCTGTCTAGAATTTGATATATGATAAACTTATTTAGTCTAACATCATCTCTAATTTGGAATATAAGTTTCATTCAATATTCTTATTAATAAAGTACACTTATAATAAGTTTAATTCTAATTTTCTTTGTCCATGTTTGAGTAGAAATATTATTTAAATCTACATTGTTGGTATCTACTATTTTAGAAATAGAATTTTTAGATGAGGGATTTTCCATAAAGTCTTAAATATCTATGTAATTGGTCATTTTCTCATATTCCACATATTTCAATATAATTTTTTTTATTTTTATTATAAAAAATTTATCTACCTTTTATCTTACTCATTTTTTTATCAATCAGATTCCTATTTTCTTTTACAAACATCATTTTTTTCTTTGTCATGGAGTTTTTCTCAAGACATTACTTTGGTTAATCTTTGAACATGTATTCAAAATCTATTGGTTATGAGTTATCTTTATCATTAATATATGAATTAAATGTTTTTTTGAATAATATCTATAAAATTTGGGAATTTATTGTCACGACCCGTCCTCGGGGCCCGTGCCGTGACTACCCCAAGCCCGCCTTCCATAGGCCAGGGGCTGGCGACTAGCACCAAGGCGTAAATCCCAACAAAAGGGAAGGCATTGCCTTTGAAAAGTAAACAAGCACCACAGAGCAAGCAAGCGGAAAAGTAAACAGTAAGTAAAACTGTACAAGCTGTGCTGGAAGTAAAAAGGGGCCGGAAATACAAGCCCAACTGTAAAGTACAACTGAAAGGAAAAACAGCAACTAAAAAGGGAAAACTGCAGCGACGAGCCGTCCTCCGGAAGTCCCACCTGAAGGGTGGGTACAGATAGCCTCCACTGCTCCTCGGGTCCACCTAACCGCTCCGAGTACGTCCCGCCCAGTGGTCCACCTCTAGGTACTATCCTGCTCCGCACGCCTCCTCCACGATCAGCGCTGTCCGTCGTCTGCAACCAACACCACGAAGTGCGGGCATAGCCCGTGCAGGGGTGAGTATAAGCTACTCAGTAGGGACCCCGATACCCCCGAAGGTCTCCCGAAATCCAAAAAGGATAATCCACAAAGGAAAGATACAATCACGAAGTAACATCTGACACGGCTTAGGTATATGCCCATACATATACCTAAGTCTTCAATTCCCATTCGGCTCCAACGTCCGAGCCCAAGCACAACCCAGTCCACACAGGAAAGAAAAACGTATACCCACGCAGGATAGAGCAACACAATCCACAAAGGAGAGTAAACAGTAAATCCACACAGGATAACTCAACACAATCCACAAAGGAGAGTAACACAAGATTCAGCTCACACAGGTATACTTCTTCGGATGACGATAAAGATGATAATTGAACCATCTAAGTCGTCGGACCCACGAAGGATCGATAGGTACTAACCTTGCAGTGACCCACACAGGATCGGGCCCACGCAGGACCTGTAGAAGTTGGCTCACACAGAACCGCTGAGAGATGACCCAGACAGGATCAGGCCCACACAGGACCGGGCCCACGCAGGACCTGTAGGCGCTGGCTCACACAGAACCGCTGAGCGCTGACCCACGCAGGATCGGACCCACACAGGATCGGTCCCACACAGGACCGGGCCCACACAGGACCTGTAGCACTGATCCACGTAGGATCGCTGAGTGCAGTAGTCGTCGCAGTCCGCTGAGGATCTCTGCACAGTCGTCGCCGCAGTCCATTGAGGATCTCTGCACGGTCGTCGTCGGAGTCCACGGAGGATCTCTGCACAGTCGTCGCCGCAGTCCACTGAGGATCTCTGCACGGTCGTCGCCGCAGTCCACTGAGGATCTCTGCACGGTCGTCGCCGCAGTCCACTGAGGATCTCTGCACGGTCGTCGCTGTCGAAGTAGCAGTCGCAGCTAGCACTAGGGTTCCCGCACACAGCAAGCTCGTTCGGGAAGGTCCGCTCCACGAGCCGAGAGACTGATACATCAACTGACACGAAGTCCGAAGTTGATGTATCCAAAAGTTCTGTATCGTCAACAGGAACTCAACGTCGCAGACGGCGCGTCAATCGGACACCCGGTCTGAGAGATATTGGCATTTTCGTCCCAGGGGCCCGGTTGGTTTTTAAGGAAAAACCAACCCAACCGCACTCCACCTGCATCCAAACCTCGGGCGGAGTATGCCAAAAGATCCGTCTCACTTAGAGGAATTCAACAAAGCTGACGGCACGTCAATCGGACGTCCTTAGCTCAAGATATGAGCGTTTCCGCTCCGAGGGCCCGGTTGGTCTCGTGTACGAACCAACCCGGCCGAACTCAAAGTATTCCGAAACCTTGAGTGCGATATACCGAAACGACCGTCTCGATCCAAGGGTCGTGTTTCCACTGACGGCGAGTCGTTTGGAGGCACGAAGCTCAAGATACGAGTGTTTGAACGAAAACGTCTGAAGATGGGGGGTACGGGCCCGGGCCGACCCGGCCTGACCCCCCCTGGGTCGGCCCGAACCGGGTCGACCTGACCCGAGTCCGACCCGGGTCCGACCCGGCTGGCTCAGCCGGCTCAAACGGCTCTGCCAGCTCGGCTTGGCCGAGCCGCGCGGGTGGAAGCCGCGGGCGCTGACCCGCGGCTTGAGGAAGGACCGCGGCCCGCGTGCGGGCCGCGCTGGCGAGCCGCGGACGCGCTGAGCAGCGTCCGCCCGGATGAACCGGACCCGCGCGCCGCGGGTCCGTTTGGCCGCCGCCGCCGCGGCTGAAGCCGCGGTGGATTTCGTCCGGCGGCGCGCCGGGGCGCCGCCGCCTCTGGCCGCCGGCGCCGCCGCGCCGGTGACCCGCGCCGCCGGCAACTTCCGCGGGCTGCCGGCGTCGCTCCGGTGGCCCGTTTTCCTTCCCTTCTGCGCCGTTTCTCCTCCCGGGATCCGTTCTTTACTGCGGGATCGTCAACCGTCCGCTGCGGCACGTTCCGTCGTCGACCGTCAAATCCGCACAAAACGAAGAACGGCGGAGGGTCGTCGGGCCGTGTTCGTTCGGCCCGCACCCTCCGCGTTAGAGATAAACAACCGGGAGAAAAACGATCAACACATGATCCAACAATTTTAATTAAAATAAAATTGTTCATTGAAAACCGGCTTTTTAATTTTCAATAACGTTCATTAGAAAATTAAAAAGGGGTAACTTTCCAAAATGAATCCCTACCTTGATGATCGTCGTGCGCGGGCGTTCTTCGCGGAAGAGACCGTCGCAGAAGAGATCGATCGTCGCGTCGTCGCGGGGAGGCGTCGCGTCGTCGCGGATTCCGACGTTGAAGCGGCGAGCTCAACGAATCAAGAACAACATATTTAAATTATTAATATTTAAATCTATGTTTCGTTTAAAACCAAAGAAAAGAACTTGAGAGGAAATCCGAAAGCACTCACCTCGAATGGTCGGTGATCGGAGATCGGAGATCGGAGATCGGAAGAACGTCTCGGGCGAAGGCGTCGTCGATTTCCGGGTTCGGCGTTCTTCGCGTTCATCGCGTTCTTTGCGTTCTTCGCATTCTTCGCGAGGGAGAAGAAGTTGCGAGGGTTCTCCCAAATCTTCTCAAGCGCAAATAACCAGAGGTTAAGCGTTGGTCTTATTTTATTATTACGCCAACGAATTTGAAAAACTGGTTAAGAAACGATCCATCAATTCGTTGAATTAATTCAACGAAAGAAACGACCCATTTAATTCACGAAAGAAACAGCCCATTTAATTCACAAAATAAACCGCCCAATTAAATGGTCTGTTAAGAATTTAGAAAACGCGTCGGTTGACTTTCATTAAGACGGGTTTTCACGGGTGCGTTTCTTAGCGGAAAGAAACGGCGGGGCTCGTGCGGGCCCCACCTCACAAATATCCTACCAAGGGGGTATGATATTTCTAGATAGCATCCTATCCAGTTCAACTCAGTTCAAGCCTCCTTTAAGTGGCTTCAAGTGGCTTCCAAGTGGCTTAAGTGAAATAAAATAAAGTTGTCGCAAAATTATTTTATTTCTTAACCTTAAGCCCGAAAATTAAAAACCACACCCGAGCAAACGCAACTCCAGAAGAGGAGTTTCTAAGAGAATACCGGTGCTGCGATTTCATCGGTGCCCTCAGAATTCGATTCCGGGCACCGGTTCAAAAGTTAGAAAAACCCGCTCGTCCGTTCACTGAACGTACCCGAGCCAAACTTCAGAAAATGATTCCGGGCACACCGGGCCTCGGAATCAGGCGCCGTCAGAAACTGCGTTCTTGTAAAATTCCAAAGAAAATTAAAAAAAAATTTACTTGAAATTTACGGGTCTTTACATTACTCTCACCTCAGGACTTTACGTCCCCGTAAAGATACATCAAAAACTAGGGAAACAAATGTGGGTACTGAGCACGCATCTGAGCCTCCCGCTCCCAAGTGCTCTCCTGGAGGTTCCCATGCTGCCATCTGATGCACACAAGAGGAATCGATCGCCCACATAGGACCTGCTCCTGTCGATCCTCTATATCCACTGGGACCTCCGCAAAAGTCTCCCCATCATCCACGTCTAGCTCCCCATAGTCAATGATGTGCGTCGGGTCGTGCACGTATCTCCTCAGCTGAGATACGTGGAAGACATCGTGCACCCGGTGCAACTGAGGTGGCAGAGCCAGGCGATAAGCCACCTCGCCAATCCTGCTGAGGACCTGGAAAGGCCCGATGAAGCGTGGAGACAACTTGCCGCCTCGGCCAAATCTCCTCAAACCACGTCGAGGTGAGACCCGCAAGAAGACGTGGTCACCATCCTCGAACTCTAGTGGCCTCCGCCTCCTGTCAGCATATGACTTCTGCCGGCTCTGTGCTGTCCTCATCCGCTCCTGGATGACCTGGACCTTCTCTGTCGTGGCCCGGACCATCTCTGGTCCCACAAGTGCTGACTCTCCAGGGTCTGTCCAGCACAAAGGAGATCTGCAAGGCCTGCCGTACAACGCCTCGTAGGGTGCCATCCCGATGGTGGAGTGGTAGCTGTTGTTGTACGCGAACTCTACCAAGGGTAGGTGGTCCTCCCAGCTGCGACCAAAGTCGAGGACACATGCACGGAGCATGTCCTCGAGAGTCTGAATGGTCCTCTCCGTCTGACCATCCGTCTGAGGGTGAAAGGCGGTGCTCAGACGTAATCGCGTCCC
Source organism: Viscum album (assembly GCA_963277665.1). Classification (NCBI taxonomy): domain Eukaryota; kingdom Viridiplantae; phylum Streptophyta; class Magnoliopsida; order Santalales; family Viscaceae; genus Viscum; species Viscum album. Next base: position 1,100,453,895 of record OY728134.1, on the reverse strand, counting down.
GAACGCCTCCTGCAACCCCTTACAAAGCCAGGAAGTAAAACGAGCGTCCCGATCGGAGACGATGGTCGATGGCACACCGTGAAGTCGTACAATATCCTGAACATAGAGACGCCCCAAGCTCTCCACTGTGCCCTGCTCTCGGATGGGTAAGAAGTGTGCCGACTTGGTGAGTCGGTCAACAATCACCCAAATGGAATCGTGACCTCTGGAAGTGCGTGGAAGTCCAGTCACAAAGTCCATAGATATCCCATCCCACTTCCACTCCGGGACCTCCAAGGGCTGTACGAAGCCTGCTGGTACCTGATGCTCTGCCTTCACCTGCTGGCAGGTGAGGCACCGTGAAACGAACACTGCCACAGCCTTCTTCATGCCCGGCCACCAGTGCTGTCGCCTGAGATCCTGGTACATCTTCGCCACTCCAGGATGTACCGCCAAGGGAGAAGTGTGAAACTCTCTCAGCACCTCCTCTCGTAAGGCGACTGGTACCAAGGTACGTCCTCTGAAAAGGACATCGTGCTCTGCTCCAAGGGAGAAACCATCAGGTGCCTGTCCCGAGGATATCTGTGCACGCCGCATCTCACAGTCAACATCCCCATGTTGTGCCTCTCTGACCCGCTGAAGAAGTGGAGGAGAGACTGTGAGAGACTGAAGGAAGGCTGCTCCGTCTCTATCCACGAAGGATATCTGCAAAGCGGCTAGCTGCTTTGTCGCCTCCTCAAGTAGCTGGATGCCCGTCCTCCTTCTGAGGGCATCAGCCACCACGTTCCCCTTCCCAGGAGTATAGACTATCTCAAAGTCATAGTCCTAGAGGAACTCGAGCCATTGCCGCTGTCTCAGGTTCAGGTCCTTCTGAGAGAAGATGTACCTGAGACTCTAGTGGTCAGAAAAGACTGTGAAGCGCTCGCCCATCAGATAGTGTTGCCATGTCTTCAGGGAGAAGACCACTGCTGCCAACTCCAAGTCATGGGTAGCGTAGTTCTGCTCATGCGGCCTCAACTGACGTGATCCGTAGGCAATCACGGCCCGCTCCTGCATCAGGACACACCCGAGTCCGGTCCCTGATGCATCGCAGTAGACTACGTATCCAACTCCCTCCTCAGGCAACCTCAAGATATGTGCGCTGGTCAACCTCTGCCTCAGCTCCTGGAAGCTCTGCTGACATCCGTCTGACCACACGAAGGGTTTTCCCTTCTTCGTCAACGCTGAGAGTGGGGCCTCAACTCTGGAGAAGTCCGGCACAAATATCCGATAGTATCCGGCTAGGACCAAGAAACTCCGCACCTCTGTCACGCTCTTGGGTGGCTCCCAAGCTAGCACTGCCTTGATCTTCGCGGGATCCACTCCAACTCCCGCCTCAGAAATGACGTGCCCCAAGAAGTGGACCTCACGTAACCAGAACTGACACTTCTAGAGCTTGCCATAAAGCTGGTGCTCTCGGAGTGTGTCTAGTACAACACGCAGGTGGTAGGCGTGCTCCTCCTCCGTCGTCGAGTACACCAAAATGTCGTCGATGAAGACCACGACAAATCGATCGAGGTATGGCTAGAAGATCCTGTTCATGAGGCTCATGAACACTGCTGGAGCGTTGGTCATGCCGAAAGGCATAACCAAGAACTCGAAGTGTCCATACCGACACCTGAAGGCCGTCTTCTGCACATCCTCGTCTCGAACTCTAAGCTGATGATAGCCTGACCTGAGGTCTATCTTCGAGAACCACCGTGCTCCCTTGAACTGGTCGAAGAGATCATCAATCCTAGGTAGCGGATACTTGTTCTTCACTGTCACCTGATTCAGGCGACGATAATCGACACACAGTCGCAAGCTCCCGTCCGCCTTCTTGGCGAAAAAAATCGGGGAAGCCCAGGGCGAAACACTGGGTCAGATGAACCCCTTGCCCTGCAAGTCCTCCAACTGTACTCGGAGCTCTCGAAGCTTAGCGGGAGCCATCCGATATGCTGGAGTGGATATCGGGGCTATCCCAGGGTACAGGTCAATATAAAAGTCTACCTCTCTGCGAGGAGGTAGTCCTGGAACGTCGTCGGGAAAGACATCCGCGTACTGATCCACCACTGCAGGAAAACTGGGACTCCGCACGTCAACTGCTCCCAGGATGAGGCTAGCCAACTGATGAGTGATGGGCTGACCTCTCCTCTGCGTGAGTCCATCCTGTGCTGCTAAGGCTCCCTTCTCGCCGGTGAAGGTGAACCTGCTCCCGTCGGTGCGCACACATCGCACCTTGCGCCTAAAGCAGTCAATCTGAGCATGGACCGTAGATAACCAATCCATGCCCAAAATGACGTTGTAAGGCCTCGACGCTGCTACAAGAAGATCCCAGCCGAAGCTCTCGCCTCCTAGAGTAAGCTCACACTGCCGGCACCAGTGCGTAATCGTCGAGTCTGCTCCCGTAGGAGTCTCTAGCCGCAAGGATCGAGCCAACGACTCTGTCGGAATCTCCGAGCTCCGAACAAGGGCAGTGGCTATGAAAGAGTGACTCGCTCCTGTGTCTATCAGAACTGCAGCAAGGGTGGAATAGACACAGATCGTACCTCGAATCATCTCTGGCGCGCCGTGGTCGTAGGCCTCCGCTGCCTGGAGCTGAGCCTGTCTCTGCCCTCCAGCTCCCTGTGGTCGGGGCGGGCCTCCTGGTGGTGGTGGTGGCAGAGTCTCAAAGCGTCGCCCACCACCTACTGCTCGGCCAGCTCCTCTGCCTCGTCCGCCTCCTCCCTGCGGACCGCCACGGTCGACCCTCTGCCTCTGCCTGGGTGGCCCCTCCACCGTCTGCTGCCCCTCGGTACGACGGGTCGGGCAGTCACGAGCCATGTGGCCCTGCCCGCCGCACTCGTAGCACTGTCTGCCTCTCGGAAGGCTGGCTCCGGGCCGGGTTCCCTGCACTGCTGAGCCAGCGTCCCGAGGTCGCCTGCCGAAAGGTCTGGTCCGCCTGGAACCCTGAGTCATCCGCCGGTTACCAGCTGCCGAAGACTCCGCTATCTGCCGCCCTGCGGTGGGTCTCGCTGTGGACTCAGCCAGGAAGCTCTCGATCAGGAGGGCTCGCTCCAGTACTCCTGCCTGGGTCGGGATGCTGAGGGAGATCAGCGATGCCCTGATCTCGTGTCTCAAACCCTGCTCGAAGGTCCAGGCCCGGAAGAAGGGGTCCCGTACCATGTCTGTCGAGTACCGAGAAAGGTCGGTGAACCTCGCCGCGTACTGAGCGACCGTCAAGCTGCCCTGCCGCAGCTGAAGAAGCTCCTGGATGCGCACCGCTCGGAGGGTGGCCGGGACGAAATCTGAGCGGAAGAGGCTCTCGAAGTCCGTCCAGATGAGGGAGGCCACATCGTGTACCTGGAGCATCAGGCACCACCAGCGTCCGGCTGCTGCGTGCAGTAAGCTCGCCGCGAGGATCACCATGAGGTCTGCTGGCGTCCTCACTAGCCTGAAAACTCGGACGACCGCCTCCAGCTAGTCCTCAGCTGCCTGGGGGTCTGACTCCCCACGGAACCTGGGTGGTCGTTGGCGCTGGAACTCGTGCAGATCTCCGAGGAGTCGTGCATCGTCAGCTGCCAGTGCTGGAAGCATCGGGGGCTCGGCGGGTAAAGGTACCGCCGGTGCCTCTGCTGTCAACGGGCCCTGTACCGAGGCCTCGTCGCTCGGCGGGCTGTCGTCGCGCCCTACTCTGGGAACCCTAGCTGGCTGTCGTCGTCGTGCCATCCTGAAAAGGAAAAAAGTATGCCACGGTCAGGACAGTATACCTGGTGAGCTGACACAAGTAATCACAAAGAAAACTTGAAACACACATGCAAACAATGTTTTCGTACATTAAGTAAGGAATCAGAAGTTAGGGTCCTGGTGTATGGATACGTCGGCCGCCGCACCAACACTGGACTCCCTGGACTGATAACCACACTCAATACACTAAACACTTTTGCTTCACATAGAAGAAAGATCAGAGTCTGCGGTAGAACCGACCACCTCTGATACCAATTTGTCACGACCCGTCCTCGGGGCCCGTGCCGTGACTACCCCAAGCCCGCCTTCCATAGGCCAGGGGCTGGCGACTAGCACCAAGGCGTAAATCCCAACAAAAGGGAAGGCATTGCCTTTGAAAAGTAAACAAGCACCACAGAGCAAGCAAGCGGAAAAGTAAACACTAAGTAAAACTGTACAAGCTGTGCTGGAAGTAAAAAGGGGCCAGAAATACAAGCCCAACTGTAAAGTACAACTGAAAGGAAAAACAGCAACTAAAAAGGGAAAACTGCAGCGACGAGCCGTCCTCCGGAAGTCCCACCTGAAGGGTGGGTACAGATAGCCTCCACTGCTCCTCAGGTCCACCTAACCGCTCCGAGTACGTCCCGCCCAGTGGTCCACCTCCAGGTACTGTCCTGCTCCGCACGCCTCCTCCACGATCAGCGCTGTCCGTCGTCTGCAACCAACACCACGAAGTGCGGGCATAGCCCGTGCAGGGGTGAGTATAAGCTACTCAGTAGGGACCCCGAGACCCCCGAAGGTCTCCCGAAATCCACAAAGGATAATCCAAAAAGTAAAGATACAATCACGAAGTAACATTTGACACGGCTTAGGTATATGCCCATACATATACCTAAGTCTTCAATTCCCGTTCGGCTCCAACGTCCGAGCCCAAGCACAACCCAGTCCACACAGGAAAGCAAAACGTATACCCACGCAGGATAGAGCAACACAATCCACAAAGGAGAGTAAACAGTAAATCCACACAGGATAGCTCAACAAAATCCACAAAGGAGAGTAACACAAGATTCAGCTCACACAGGTATACTTCTTCGGATGACGATAAAGATGATCATTGAACCATCTAAGTCGTCGGACCCACGAAGGATCGATAGGTACTAACCTTGCAGTGACCCACACAGGATCGGGCCCACGCAGGACCTGTAGAAGTTGGCTCACACAGAACCACTGAGAGATGACCCACACAGGATCGGGCCCACACAGGACCGGGCCCACGCAGGACCTGTAGGCGCTGGCTCACACAGAACCACTGAGCGCTGACCCAAGCAGGATCGGACCGACACAGGATCGGGCCCACACAGGACCGGGCCCACACAGGACCTGTAGCACTGATCCACGTAGGATCGCTGAGTGCAGTAGTCGTCGCAGTCCGCTGAGGATCTCTGCACAGTCATCGCCGCAGTCCACTGAGGATCTCTGCACGGTCGTCATCGGAGTCCACGAAGGATCTCTGCACAGTCGTCGCCGCAGTCCACTGAGGATCTCTGCACGGTCGTCGCCGCAGTCCACTGAGGATCTCTGCACAGTCGTCGCCGTAGTCCACTGAGGATCTCTGCACGGTCGTCGCTGTCGAAGTAGCAGTCGCAGCCAGCACTAGGGTTCCCGCACACAGCAAGCTCGTTCGGGAAGGTCCGCTCCACGAGCCGAGAGGCTGATACATCAACTGACACGAAGTCCGAAGTTGATGTATCCAAAAGTTCCGTATCGTCAACAGGAACTCAACGTCGCAGACGGCGCGTCAATCGGACGCCCGGTCTGAGAGATATTGACATTTTCGTCCGAGGGGCCCGGTTGGTTTTTAAGGCAAAACCAACCCGACCACACTCCACCTGCGTCTAAACCTCAGGCGGAGTATGCCAAAAGATCCGTCTAACTTAGAGGAATTCAACAAAGCTGACGGCACGTCAATCGGACGTCCGTAGCTCAAGATATGAGCGTTTCCGCTCCGAGGGCCCGGTTGGTCTCGTGTACGAACCACCCCGGCCGAACTCAAAGTATTCCGAAACCTTGAGTACGATATACCGAAACGACCGTCTCGATCCAAGGGTCGCGTTTCCGCTGACGGCGAGTCGTTTGGAGGCACGAAGCTCAAGATACGGGCGTTTGAACGAAAACGTCCGAAGATGGGGGGTACGGGCCCGGGCCGACCCGGCCCGACCCCCCTGGGTCGGACCGAACCGGGTCGACCCGACCCGGGTCCGACCCGGCTGGCCCGGCCCGGCCCGGCCAGGGCCGGTCCGGCTCGGCTTGGCCGAGCCGCGCGGATGGAAGCCGCGGGCGCTGATCCGCGGCTTGAGGAAGGACCGCGGCCCGCGTGCGGGCCGCGCTGGCGAGCCGCGGACGCGCTGAGCCGCGTCCGCCCGGATGAACCGGACCCGCGCGCCGCGGGTCCGTTTGGCCGCCGCCGCCGCGGCTTCATCCGCGGCAGATTTCGTCCGGCGGCGCGCCGGGGCGCCGCCGCCTCCGGCCCCCGGCGCCGCCGCGCCGGTGACCCGCGCCGCCGGCAACTTCCGCGGGCTGCTGGCGTCGCTCCGGTGGCCCGTTTTCCTTCCCGTCTGCGCCGTTGCTCCTCCCGGGATCCGTTCTTTACTGCGGGATCGTCAACCGTCTGCTGCGGCACGTTCCATTGTCGACCGTCAAATCCGCACAAAACGAAGAACGGCGGAGGGTCGTCGGGCCGTGTTCGTTCGGCCCGCACCCTCCGCGTTAGAGATAAACAACCGGGAGAAAAACGATCAACACATGATCCAACAATTTTAATTAAAATAAAATTGTTCATTGAAAACCGGCTTTTTAATTTTCAAGAACGTTCATGAGAAAATTAAAAAGGGGTAATTTTCCAAAATGAATCCCTACCTTGATGATCGTCGTGCGCGGGCGTTCTTCGCGGAAGAGACCGTCGCGGAAGAGATCGATCGTCGCGTCGTCGCGGGGAGGCGTCGCGTCGTCGCGGATTCCAGCGTTGAGTCGGCGAGCTCAATGAATCAAGAACAACAGATTTAAATTATTAATATTTAAATCTGTGTTTCGTTTAAAACCAAAGAAAAGAACTTGAGAGGAAATCCGAAAGCACTCACCTCGAATGGTCGGTGATCGGAGATCGGAGATCGGAGATCGGAAGAACGTCTCGGGCGAAGGCGTCGTGGATTTCCGGGTTCGGCGTTCTTCGCGTTCTTCGCGTTCTTCGCGTTCTTCGCGTTCTTCGCGTTCTTCGCGAGGGAGAAGAAGTTGCGAGGGTTCTCCCAAATCTTCTCAAGCGCAAATAACCAGAGGTTAAGCGTTGGTCTTATTTTATTATTACGCCAATGAATTTGAAAAACTGGTTAAGAAACGATCCATCAATTCGTTGAATTAATTCAACGAAAGAAACGACCCATTTAATTCACGAAAGAAATAGCCCATTTAATTCACGAAATAAACCGCCCAATTAAATGGTCTGTTAAGAATTTAGAAAACGCGTCGGTTGACTTTCATTAAGACGGGTTTTCACGGGTGCGTTTCTTAGCGGAAAGAAACGTCGGGGCTCGTGCGGGCCCCACCTCACAAATATCCTACCAAGGGGGTAGGATATTTCTGGATAGCATCCTATCCAGTTCAACTCAGTTCAAGCCTCCTTTAAGTGGCTTCAAGTGGCTTCCAAGTGGCTTAAGTGAAATAAAATAAAGTTGTCGCAAAATTATTTTATTTCTTAACCTTAAGCCCGAAAATTAAAAACCACACCCGAGCAAACGCAACTCCGGAAGAGGAGTTTCTAAGCGAATACCGGTGCTGCGATTTCATCGGTGCCCTCAGAATTCGATTCCGGGCACCGGTTCAAACGTTAGAAAAACCCGCTCGTCCGTTCACTGAACGTACCCGATCCAAACTTCAGAAAATGATTCCGGGCACACCGGGCCTCGGAATCAGGCGCCGTCAGAAACTGCGTTCTTGTAAAATTCCATAGAAAATTAAAAAAAAATTTCCTTGAAATTTACGGGTCTTTACATTTATCTTGTGTTTCTCATCAGACTCATTTCATGAGATAAGACCGTTTTCCACTTCTTTTCTAATAATTTTTTTATTATTTATTTGAAATCTCTTATTACTTCCATCGTCCTTTAAAATTTCATTATATGTTTTTCTCCACTTATTTACTTGAGTCTTTTAATTATTCTAATATTCATAATAAAACCCTTTATTCTTTATATAATTAATTGCATAGTGTACAAGACCATTTCATTTATAACATTTACCAGATAATTCACATTTGTTGTTATTTTTTACTTCTAAAACATTTTAGAAATGTATTCAATAATAATTTGATATTAATATTCATTATCTAAATCAATTGAGTCAATAGAAGCATCATCATTGAAAATTTTCATATTCCTTATATGCTTCAAAAGACATCTCTTATTTCATTTTATTTTTTAATGCTAAAAGTTTTTTCATTTCAAAAGAAATAGGAATATTATGTAACTCATCAAGAGTAATTCTCTATCATAAAGTGTTAAATTTTTGGGATCAAATCTATTCAAAAAGATTCTCTTCAATTTCTTCATAATTGTCACTAAATTCAATATTGCTCACAATTTCATTTACCTAAGTAAATAAATCATTAAACCATTCATAATCTATCATTTTTATGTCTTTAAATTTTTATCTATAGATATGTAGTTTTACCTCTTTGACAATCAAATTTAATTTATTACTAGTCTCCAAAATTTCCCAAACAACTTTTTAATTTTTTTATTCCCTTTAGTTTTTTTGTATACTTTATCTAATAATGACATGAGAATAAATTTTTCCATTTTTCATCCACTTACGTATTCATTTTATTAGAAAACATCATATAACCCTTATTTACAAGTGGTGGAAAGTACCCTATCACTACATCAAGAACTTTTATACACAGAGATAAAAGATATGGAAACATTTTATTCTTCCAACTATGATAATTTTTGTCATTTAATATTGGTACACCCTATTAGTTAAACAGAAACTAAAATCACTTTTAATTTATTAATGAGAAAAACAGATAGAGATCAAGATAATGGGATTTTAAAGTGTTTAATACAAATAGAATCTCCCCTAATAATATCCTCACATATAAGAGGAAGAGAACCAGGTCTAGAAAAGTGAGTACATGTACCATTCAAAGGGATTATTGAATCCAGATAATCAGCTACCAGGTTTCCTTCACACCATGTATGTATTAAGGTAATATGTTCAAGGACCAGTTCCTTGTATCTATATATGAGATAATTAATAGAGGAATGTAAATTGATATTATAACATAAAAAGACCTGCACTCTTGGACCCTATGTTGTAATCATGAACTTTACATCTACAGTTCTGATATCGATAATTGTGACCCATTTTTTCCCATCCAATGCTTAAAATATCAAAATGAAAAACATGATCACTTACATTATCTGAGAAATTTTATGTTTACAGTTTTAGATAATTATGAAAAAATATTACTTAAACAATATACATGTCTTCAAATGAGAATTTATCCAACATAACAAAACTACACTTATTCCACATTAAGTTATCATTATCATCCATATGAAATCCCTTTTAGACATAATTCATTCTACCTAATTATTTATAAACTCGGGGAAATGGGAACATAATAGGGGTGAGCTCAAATGATCAGTAAAGGTAAACATAAGGATTAATAATTTAATTTCATAAATGAGCATAAGATGTTTATAAGGGTATGATTGAATAGTGAGAGTGCATGGAAGAATTATAAAATAACTCATACCCATCAGTAACTGGATCATAAAATATGAAAAAATGGAAAAGGAAAGAGTCATCACAATCACAAATAATGAGCCATGTGATATCAATCTACATTATAAGAAATATTTTAAACTCATCATAAGAAATTAAAACCCTTTTTCCTAACTTGGATCATCACTTTCATACATACTTTTCAAAATCATTTTAATTATAATAATCATATGCCAACTTCTCATATAATTGCTACCCAATGCATTGGAGTGCTATATAGGAGCACCTATCAATTAATCTATAATAGGATTACCTGGTGATATTTGGGCCACCCCATGTTAATATGTAACAAGATTACCAAATTCCATCTGGGCCATCCCATGTTAAGATGTAATAGGATTACATAGCTCTATTAGGGCCACCATAATTTTCATTTACAATATCCATGAATCAAAACACGAAGAAAGTACATATAGATTTAAATTAATCATATAAACTATCATTATTATTTAATAACCTGATTAACCAATTATAAAAAATGGTTTTAATATTAATATCTTCAAAACATAATTAACTCATGGAAAAGAAATGGGTTCCATAAAAATATTTTTGAAACAATATTAACCCATAAAGAAGAAATGGGTTCTTTAAAAATATCTTTAAAATATGATCAACTTGTAAAAAATAAATAGTTTTCATAACTGTTTTGTAGTTCCTTGAAACATTTATTCTAGTTTTAAGAATCACTGCTTCCAGGTGGTTTCCATTGGATTTATTTATGGAACCAGAAACTACCAAAAATTCTTTATCCAAAGGGGACCCTCTTTCCAAAAGCAACTGTTCATTATGTTTGAACATTATGATACTTAAGAATGTGCATTGGTTGAGAGGATGGGAGGTTGGACTCATCACACCCTTTTGGGGGGAATTATTTTTTACTCAGGGACTCTCTTTGTAAATTTAAGATATTTTCATGAATCCTTATTAATTCACCAAGTATATCATAAATATCCCTAGGAATTTTCAATCACATATGTGAAGAGTTTAAAATCATCCATATGTATTTGAGGTTCTCCATCAATGGTATCCTCTCATATACTACTTAGATATTATTTTAATCATCACTATGATAATACTGGTTTTCAAGCCACTTGACGAGGAACTCTAAAATTTCTTTTCATACAGGGAGACGAATGTTTGTTTTGATTTTGGGATCTTTCCAATAAAATGGGCTACCTACGTATCCTTGTGAAAGGAATCTGAAACCTTGTAGTTCGGTGCTTCTTAATGGTACAAATCATACCTTTTAAGGTCATGTGATAAGGACCTCTAAGCTGAAAGTGCTTAGTTGAAACAGAACAGGGTTGAATAATATTAGCTTCCTAGTAAGATTAGACCCAGTTTGGAATATATCCCAAGGAGAACAGGGTTGATTCGAAGCGTTTTGTTTGAACCTCAAGGAGGCTTCCTACGTATCCCATATGGATGGGAATCAAAGCCCATGTAGTTCAATAAGTATCATAGGAGAGTATGGTCTTTTGATAGAGATGAGTTTGGAATTACTTCCTGAAAAGGATTCCTTGATGATTTAGTGTTTAATATGGGGCCTATTTTTAGGGAGGCTTCCCAGATTAGAGAAATTAAGGTTGGATTCCTGAAGAGTATATCCGGTGAGCTCAATCCTTGAAAAAGTATTTCTACGTATCAAGGTTTAAACATGAATCAGAGTTCTCATAGTTCATTCAATTGTGAAAATGTTGTGTCCATGACGAATCTCTAAGCCCATGTGAGTCATGATCGGTGTGAGAATCAAGAGGATGTCAAAGATTCAACAAATGCATCCACACTTTCAAAATTTTCCTCCTCTGTCGGTGGACGAGGGCGCACCCATGGGAGCGATGGTGGATGAGGTCGAGGTGACTCTGGAAGAGGGCGAGGGGACGAGCCTTCCCTATATTCTATTTACACTGGACATGGGTCTAATGTAAGGAAGAAGGGATAAAGGTTATGGGCATATACCAAGATGGATGCCCATGGTGACAAAGCCCAATGGGAGAGGGAAAAGGCAATGAAAGTCCCTATGCCCATCTCTCCTTTGGTCTTTAGCACCAAAGAATAAAGGTGAAGCAATGATGCTACCTCATGAAAGAAAAGCTAATGGATTACGCCATGTTAGATGCCCTTTTGAAATTGGTTGGGGCTTACTCCTAAGGAGGATACCTATTTGAGATTTTTTAGGGCTTACTCATAAGGAGGATGCCCATTTGATGTTTGGTTGGGGCTTAATCCTAAGGTGGATTCCCATTTGAGGTTTAACCTGACATAGGAGTCAAGTGATGAGCTTTGTGGAGCTTCTTGAGGAGCTTATCAAATCATGGTACTCGAGGAATCCATAAAGAGAGTCCAAACTCAGAACATGTGGAAGAAACTAAGAAAAGTAAGTCAACTTAAGGCACTTCATTGAGTGTGGTGGAGCATCTCAAATCATGGAATTCCAAGGTAGGAAGTTGGGACTCATAAAGGGCTTAATGGAAAATGGCATCGACGAGACCCGAAAAGTTCACAGTGTGACTCCCCATTTTTCATGGGGGTCAGTGATGGAAGTGAAGGGACCAACCTAAAGGGGAATGACCATAGCCCGACAGTGATCCCTTTGCAAGGGTGCATGGGCACATCCCCCACCATATGGACCAGTGGGGTTGTGAAGGTGATCTTCATAGGCACCTAGTGTAGGTGCTTTGGGTAGGTTCTCTGCTCAGGTGCAATGCTCAAGTGCTCCACACAGGTACGATGCGGCGCGCAAGTGCTCCACACAAGTGCAACGCGCAGGTTCTTCCCATAGGTTTCAAATGTTCTAGACCCTAATGGGGCTGAACAAAATTTACCCCATTAAATTCTCTATTCTATAATGTTTTATAGAGATACCTGAGATAATTTGGGGGACTTGGGAGAAATAGCTATGCAATGGGACCTTTGGGACTTCTTCTAACTTTTTTCCTCACTGAAATGGGGAGCCCAAGGGTCCTATTTATAGGCATGGTGGGGACCTAGTCGAAGGGAATTTTTCTGCCCAGGTCCTTCACGTATGTCCACCACGTAGCTATTCTTCATAGGGATGTAGAAATTATATTTCTATATAGGACTTCTATGCAGGTCCCTTGTGTAGGTCCTCTTGTGATATTTTATCTGTCTTCTGAGTTCCATAGAGTTTTATTCATAAGTCTGTTTGGGATCTGAGACCAGTCAAATTGAAGCTCTTGAAGAGATCGATACATTCTTGAGATAGTGAATACACCAAGTATTCTTGAATGAAACTCAGAATTTTAATTTAATGTGTTGACACCTTTTAATCATCGATCTTGGAAATCCACCAGCTACTTCTGGATGAGGGAATCATTCCACTTATTCATCGGGTATGTAGTAGTATTTTGGCATATAGAAAAACATCTTTCATCTTCTTCCTTCATAGTGAAAACATATTTACTCATACTTTACATTTTTTGTCTATGTGATAATCATATCTTTAATATACAGAAAAGTGTATGGAATACATTTCATGGTGTCAACAATAACAATCTCTCTGAAACATAATTAACCCATATAAATAAAATAGTTTCCAAAACAATCTCTTGGAAACATGACTAACCCATGGAAAATAAATGGGTTAAATAATAATCTTTTTGAAATAATAATTATCCATCCAAAGAAAAATGAGGATGGTAGAAATAAAAAATATCCCCAGTAGAGGAAAATTATCAACAACGGTTTTTGACATTGATGAATACAAATACCATTAAAATATCATTAAAAAACATCTTATAGAAAATATTCTTTTTATTTTTAAAATCACTTCTTAAAAAACAATGGGAAGAGGATAGGTATTTTATAAACATTTAAAAAACTATTGAAAGAGGATAGGATTTTTTGTAATTTTAAATCATTTAATAAAATATCATTTATTATAGAATAGCATTCGTGTCAATTTTGACACTATTTATTTAATTTAAATTTTAAAAAATCAAGACAAAAATGGGATTTGAATATATTAACTTAAAAACTATTTAAAATGATAGATTAATCTAAAAATGTAATTTAATAAGACAATTAATTCAATTTACTTCACTTCTAGTATTTTTAGTATCATTTATTTTAGTTAATTATTGACTAAATAATTACTGTGATGGTGTTTCTTAATAATTTTAAGTATCTAATTCATCCCTAAAAATTAATTTTAAAGTATTATGATGAGAAAAAACCCATTTATCCTTAAAAATAATATATATAACTGAACCGAATATGTTTTTGTTCATATCCAATAGCATTATAGACATTAAAGGCAAGGAATGTTCCCTTTTTTTGTCCTTTTCTTTACTTAACTTATTATATATGTCACTTTTATGGAATAGTATTAAAATAAAAAATAAAATAGAGAATAAGGTGATAATGGTCTAAATATTTCTATACAATGGGTGTTGGAAAAGTTTCTAGGTCATTTCATATCTTATATTATAAGTTTAACTACTAAGTAAACTCCTTTTTTGCTTAATCCCTTTAATTAATTTTAACTATTTTCAATAATAATTGTGGTAAAAAATTTTGTTTCACTTATTAGGTAATATAAATTTTTTTTATTCAAGATATGGAATAAATTTCTCCAAATTAAAATCATAGAAGTGGAAGAATTTAATTTAAAATTAATCCTGCAAATTTGATGTGAAAGTGGGTTTTTAAGTGAAAATGTTTAAAAGTTTGCAATGTTTTTATATTGAATTTCAAAATAGAAAATATTAAAATGAATAAAATTGGAATAATAGATGTATAATATAACTATTTTTACTTTAAAACAAATTCAAAATATAATTTAACATGATAAATATTTTATATGAAAAAATCGTTTTTGATTATAATTTAGTATTTTTCACTATTCATAAAAAAATGAAACATTTTTGAAAAGTACAAAAAAGTCAACCTAAGATAATTTTAGTATTCCACTTTTAAAAATTATTTTTATTTTGTAAAATAAAATTTCTATGGTTTTAAAAAATATAATTTTAAATTATGTATGTCAAGCACGATTAAACCGCCTTTTTGAAAAAAATACTATTTTTCATAAAAAATTTCTTTTTTATTCTTATTTTATTTATAATACATAGATAACTAATAAAATGTTTAAAAAAGTTATTTTAAAAAGTTAGTTAGTACTATTTATTCTTTCTAATTTAACATCTAAGAGATAATTTTCATTTCAAATAATAATTTTAATAGTATTTAGTAAAAATCAGTATTGTGTGTAACACAAACCATCAAAGAAAGTCATTATTATGTGTAAAACAAGATAATTTTTTATTATTTGCACTTAAAGTTAAAGTATATATTATATTTGTTTAAAATATTAAATATAACTTAAATTATTTGGTTTTTATATTCCTTTCTACACTTGGTGCTGCGTGTCAAATACATAATTGAATATGAGGTTCATATTTTAATGTTTTGGGGGTGTTACATCCTCTACCTATAAAAAAGATCATCTTCATAATGTGAACTTTGTCTCAGTAATCAAACATTGGACATTTAAAAATATTTCTTTTTCAAGGTCCTTTTCTTAGAGTTTAGGAATTATCTTACCATCTATACAATGATAATATTGAAATATACTTACTTAATTAGTAGGATTTAACTCTTTAGTCAATTTCCACCACAATCTCACATTTTTAACTAAACAATGTATATTAAGGATGAATCTTTTATGTATAAATCACTAAAATAAATTTTAAAAAGGACCACATAATATCTAAAATTTTAATAGGATATTCCTTCTATCTTTTTACATCAACCAAAACTAAAATGGTTTGAACATAGTAAGATAATTCCAAAAAATGATAAACCTTCATATGATACATTAATTTCTAAAATTAAATGGTAAAAACCAAAGTTGAAACTAAAAAATTCCATGAATTAATAACCATATATCCTAAATAACCTTTATAACATCAACTTTAAAGAGTTTTTTATCCTCAAATGTTAACTCATACCCTTCATCTTACATGAATAAAAAATATGGCGATCTTCTTTTGCAATAAAATTAATTACATAGTCACCAAATCAATTTTCAATCATATGGTTATCTATAAAATAAAACTTGTGTTCTAAATATCCAAGATCATATAAACCCTAAAGTTTATCAATAACTTAAATCTCATTTCCAAAAACATTAAATTCATACTTCATGTTTAACTATAGCATTACAAATTCTTAAACCTATTAAAAGGTCTTTTAAAATTCCAATAATCCCTTTAAAATCTCATCCCTTAAAACCTTAAAGTGGTGTATAAGAATTTGAAGTTATGATAAAACTTACTCTTGAAGACGTAAAATGGTAACCAAAAATCTTAATATAACCTCACATGAAAACATCATAATCACTAAAGTTATCTAAAATGACCTTTCATACCAACTATAATAGCTCAGGACCCGCACTCCTAGATATTCTACTGGAATCATGAACTTTACTTTTTCGGTTTTGATACTGATAATTGTGACCTAATTTTTACCCACTTAAACCTTACAACATCAAAAGGAAAAATAGGATCACTTGAATTCCCAATGACCTTTTACGTTTAGAGTTTTATATAATTAGGAAAAACTCCAACATAAACAAAACCCATATTGTTAAATAATAATTTCACATACTTAAGACAGATTTTATTATTTGACATTAAGTCATTATAATCATCCATATGATATCCCTTCTAGGCATAAATCATTGAACCTAATTATTTATAACCTAGTTGAAAAGAAAACATAAGAAGGGTGAGCTCAAATACTTAGTAAGGGTAAACACGAGCATTAACAATTGAATGTCATCAATGATCCTAAGAAGTTCATAAAGGTATGAAAAATAATCAGAGTGTATGAGTGAATCATAAAATAACAAATGTCCTCAAATACCTGGATCATGAAATATGAAAACATGGAAAATGAAAGAGTCATTAGAGTCACTAATAAAGAGCCATGTGATATCAATCTTAACAATAATAAAAATTATAAACTCATAAAAAGAAATTAAAACCCTTTTTGGTAAATTGGAGAATCACTTTCATAAAACCCGTTCAAAACCTATTTAATTGAAATTATCATATTACCGAATTCCAATATAATCATTACCTAATGCATTGGAGTGCTATTTGGGAACACCCATTGTTTAAGCTATAACCGGATTACCTGGCCCTATCTGGGCGACCCCATGTTAAGTTATAATGGGATTACCTAATTCAATCTAGGCCACCCCATGTTAAGTTGTAATAGGATTACCCAATGTTATCTAGGACACCCCATTTTACATTTATAATTTCCATTAATAACAACATGATTAGGTATATACTGATTTCACTTCATCATAAAACTCATAGAAATAATCACTATTCATTAATAACCTAATTCACCCATAGAAAAGAAATGATTTTCATATCAATCTCTTAAAAAATGTTTAACATGTGGAAAATAAATAGGTTACATAAAAATCAATTTGAAAAATGATTAAGCCATGGAAAAGAAATGGGTTTCATAATAATCTATTTGAAACATGATTAACCAAAAAAATGAAACGGGTTCAATAAAATTCACTTTGAAAAATTATTAACCTATAAAAAAGAAACTCATTCCACAAATATCTATTTGAAACATGATTAAACTATGGAAAAGAAATGAGTTCGATAACAATATCTTTGAAACATCATTAACCAAGGGAAAAGAAATAGGTTCCATAACCATCTCTTTAAAATAATCATTATCCATCCATAAAAAAGGGGGATGGTATCAATAAAAAATATCCCCATTGGAGTATAAGTAATAAAAAATGGTTTTTGACATTGATGAAAGGAAATGACATTAAAATATAATTAAAAAAATTCCTTAGGAAAATATCATTTTTATTTTGAAAATCACTTTTTCAAACATAAAACATTTTGAAAATATTTTTCTTAGAAAAAACCTTGGAAACATATATATGAGTATTTTTTAAAAAATTAATTTTTTTAAACATAAAAAAAATTAGAATCCTTTCCCTTGAAACTTAGTTTAAAATATTATTTAAAAAAAATTAAAAACATTTTTAGAAAACATTGTTTGGAAAGAACACAAAATTCCAACCGAAGTGAGAAATAAAGTTGGAATTTCTTAAAAACACTTTATAAAAAAATTTAAGTAACAAAGTGTTAAAATATGGTACAATTAATTGAAAATATCATGAATAATCTGAGTATAATATAATTCATGAGAATTATAAGATTTAAACATCTGATACTTAATCATACACAATCCCAATAGATGATGAGATTGTAACAAAAGACTCTTACCACTATGGTAATATTGAATCATAATCCATATAAAATAATATCATTTATAATATCATTAAAATAATGAGATTCATGATATAGAATTTAGAAGGGAAAAAATATACAACTCATAAATGAAGGTAGGTGTATAACCTAACTTATGTCTTGAAGAAAGAAAATTGAGACAAAAAACCCTTAATGATTTGGAAACTTTGAATCCATAAATCCCATGAAAGAGAGATCCTAAAATGGATATGAAAATCACCTTAAAATTATTTATAATATTTATAAAATAAATTCCTTGGTATTATATACACCGTATAACAAAAACCAATGGTGAATAAATCATAAATATCACAAAAATAAAAGTGGGATGAGAAAAAATCTTACCTAGAGTTTGATTCATCACGCATGTTATTTATCTTATCGAATAATAAAAATATATTAATTATATAATTTTATTGAGAAATTTTTTCAAGTTTATTATGAATTTTATTTCACTTATTACCATGTTATATACATTTAGTCAATTAAGTTTAAGTCAGATGTTTTGACCATATTTGTTTTATGTGGCCAAAATGACTTTGGTAGGTTTACTATGGTAAATGAGGTAATTATTTAAAAATATATAGAAAAATAATAATGAAATAATTATAATATTTATACATCAATTATCATTTTAAAACTAATCATGAATTATGGTTATGAAAAATGAACTAACATTACAATCATGGAGACGATAGGTCGTGCGTATGCATGAGTAACATTTCCATTTTTCAATGATAAATATGAAAAGAAGGTAAGTAAAATTTATCTTTATAGAATTATAATTATATCATAAATACCATAATATTTAATTATATATACTTTTATATATCATTCTGGTGATTTGGTGATGAAAAAAAAGAATAACATCACTTTAAGGAGGCTATAGTCCACACGTCCACAAACGCTGTTATCACTTTTTTAGTGAGTGAGAAAGAAAGAAAGAAAATGTTATATTATAATTATATATTGATAAATATGTCATGAAAAAAAATATTTCATGTATATCACAAATACTCAGTATCTTTACCCTTATTACCATCAATGTAATGAGTTAGTGAAAACGAATCACATTGCTTCGTTAGGTGCTATTCCATTGTACACACAGACATTTTTATTATATCCCTTATGTATTGGAATATAAAAATGTTATATATGAAATAATTACTCTAGTGGTATAATAATTTTATAAATTTCATATATGAACTTTAGATCCATCATTATTCCCAACCATGACTGGTTGTAATAGAAAAATTAATGGCACCGTTTCATGAGGTGGTAGTCCCTCGTATGCATGAATGATGGTTTCATAACCCATTTGATGGAAGTGTGTATAGTTTTAGGTTTTATCCTTAACATAAAAAAATATCATCATATTTAGGATACTAATTTTATTTTCTAATAACGGTATAAGAAGAATTGTAGAGGGTGGGGAAAGAAATAAAACAAAAATTCATGTTGATTAATGTTACCTCTTACTCAGGTAACTCCTTTTGTCTTGAACAAAAGGCCTTAATTGGATGGATTTATTCTCAAATTAAGGATTATAGGATGAGGGTAGGGAATTTGGGGAGTTATTTGGGTAGTTTTTGAATGATTCATTTTGATTCAAAAGTATTAACTCTTGGGAGTTCTCCCTTCGCTCATTTGCTTCCAAAATTGACAAATAATGGATTGGAGGGTAATAATGGTGGATATAAACTTACACCACAAAAAATGGAAAGCATTTTTATCATTATTTCCCTCAGTATTTATGTTTACACAATGTTACCTTTTTCTATTTTTAGTATGTTATCAAGTTTTATGACCTAGAAACTTTATCAATTATGAATAAATTAAAGAGGTAATTACTAGAAAAATTATACCCACTGATTATAAATATTATAAATAATTTATAAAATAAAAAATATGATGTTTTTGGGAATTAATTTTAATTGAAGCTCATATAACGTGCAAAAGCACTAGTTTAACCCTAACAACACTAAAAAAGTTTTTACTATTTAGGGGTCATGAATTATTGATATTTGATATTTATTAGCATTTAAAAATCACTTATCATATTTAATGTTTTTTAGTAATTTATTATCATTTAATAAAATATCATTTATTATAGAATAACATTAATTTCAATTTTGACATTATTTACTTAATTTGAATTTAAAAACATCAAGAAAGTGATGGAATTCGAATAAATTAATCTCAAAAATATGTAAAATTATTTATTAATCTAAAAAACTAATTTAATACAACAATTAATTTAGTGTACTTCACTTTTAAAATTTTTAGTATCATTTATCTTAGTTAATTATTAACTAAATATTTATTGAGTTGGCATTTCTTAAGCATTTTAAGAAACTGATTCACCACTAAAAATTAAATATATATTTTTATAATAATACAAACTCATTTATACATCAAAATAATATATATAAAAAAACCAAATTTGTTTTCCCTATCCTAAATCATTATAGATATTAAAGGGAAGGGATTCTCCCTTTTTTCCATTTTCTTAACGTATTATGTAGGTCACTTTAATGGGATAGTATCCCAATAGCTCATAAAATTAATAATAATGTGATCGGGTATAAATATTTCCATTAAATGGAGTTTTTAATAAATTTTAGGTCATTTTACACCTTATATTATAATTTTAACCACTAAGAAAACTACTTTTTACCTTAATCTCTGTAATACATTTTAATTGTTTTCACTGATAATTATGGTAAACAATTACGTTGGTTATATTAGATAATATAAATCATGTTGATTATAATTATTTAATCCATTTGTAAAAATTTTACTCACATAAGTTCTATAATTTCATTTAAAATCAACTCCAGAGATGTGATGTGAAAGCTGGGTTTTAAGTGAAAATGTTCAAAAAATTACATTGTTTTTATATCAAAAACTCAATATGATAAAGATTATGATTACATAAATTTTATTAGTAGATGTATTATTGAACTATTTTTACTTTAAAAACAATCCAAAATATAATTTAACATTACAAATTATTTAGACAAAAATTTGGTTTTCGATTAAAATTCAGCATTTTTAATCGTTCATAAAAAAATGAAACATTTTAGAAAAATGATAAAAATTCACCCAGAGCTAATTTTGGTATTATGATTTGAAAAAGTGTGTTTATTTTTTCAAATAAATATTATAATAATGGTAAAAATCAATTTTTAATTATGTTCGCAAATCATGATTAAACCATCTTTTAGAAAAAAAATTGTTTTTTTTAGAAAACATTTCTTTTTATATTAAGTGATTATTATTTTATTTATAATCAGTACATAACTAAAAAAATGTGTAAAAATATATTTTACTAATTTATTTAATACTATTCATTCAATCCAATTTAACGGCTATTAGATAATTTTAATTTTAAATAATAATATTAATAGTATTTGTTAAAACTCGGTCTTATGTGTAGTGCAAGCCATTGATGAAAGTCATGGTTGTTTGTAAAGTAATATGACTCACTATTTTGTGAATTTAAATCTATAAAATAGAATGAATTTATTCAAAATAGTAAATATGTAATAATTTCTTGTGATTTCATAATCATTTCTATTCTTAGTGTTTTGTGTTACATAAGAAATTGAATATGATGCTCATATTTTAAAATTTAGGGGTGCTAAAGATATGGAATTGGAAAAAATAAAGCATGTTATCAGAATAATTTTCCACCATAGAAAACTAAATTTTATCCCTTATACACATTTTCTTACCCTCACCGATGTTACATGCTTCACTGTAAGAGAATCTCCAGGCCCATATGATGTGTTGAAGGCAGGTAGCATCGAGCTAGCAGAATCACGAAAAATACAGCCTCCATGCATGAACTCAGAACTACATGACCCATCCACATTATGTTTGAATAAAATTTTGGGGGGAAACCATCTTATCTAGTAACCCTGGTTTTACTTACACTGCCTGGGGGGGGGGGTGTTGTACCTCTCGTACCCCTCGTGGTTTAATTTTCATGATCAAAATCACTCTCTTATTTATCTAATCTTATTTTAAGTGTTTTTTTGATAGGAAAAAGGTTGCCAAGGAATTGGGCCAAGAAGGACTGAAAGTGGACTGATTTTCAGTCCACCGGCCAACCGATGGATGACCACCGGCCAGCCGATGGAGCCTGGGCAGAAGGCATCCCCTATTTCCAGACCACCGGCCAACCGGTGTCCCATCACCGGCCAGCCGGTGGAACCCAGACAAATAGTGACACCTACTGTCTCAGCACCGGCCAACCGGTGGCTTCCTCACCGGCCAGCCGGTGGAGCCTGGGCAGAAGGCCCCTCCCATTTCCAAAGCACCGACCAACCGATGGCACTGTACCGGTCAGCCGGTGGAGCCAGTCAAACTAGTCGCTGGGCTTTGACCAGACTTGCCCACTTGACCCCCAACGGCTCTGAAGGCCTCTCCAACGGCTCCGAAGACCCCCAAAGGCCATTTGAGGGTTCCCCCTGTATAAATAAAGGACTAGGAAGCCCCAGAAACACACAGAATCCCATAGGAACATTTGTCGATCATTTGGAGAACCTCCGGCGCATTCCTTCAAGGATCCCCACTTGCTCCAACTCAATTTCACAACCAAGGAGCACCACCATAGAAGCTTGGGATCACCCTTCATCAACTCCAATCAATCCTTTGGCGCCCAAGGCTTCTCCCATTACGGTTTTTCATTATTTATCATTTTGAGATTTATTTTGGGTTTGTGCCTACAAACCCCCATTTCTCTCATCCTCCTTTCTTTTGGGTTTTTACACCACCTTCAAGGTGTGAAGAGGTTAGTCAAGCCTTCCCTTTAAAAGGCTTGAGTCATAGGTGAGCTAGCCTTAACCTGTAAGAAGGCTAGTGGGTTCTTTCTCAACCATTGAAAGCAAGTGGGTTCTTGCGTAACCATTAAAAGCAAGCTGTAATAGGTTCTAGACTAACCTTAAAGTCTAGTGGGTTTCTTGCTAAAACCATTAAAAAGCAAGCGGTAGTAAATCTCTCAACGGTTGAGTTGGGAGCGGATACATAGGATTTGGTTTAAGCCGAACTCCGTTATCAAGCTTTGTGTCTTGCCTCTTTTATTTCCGCTGCACTTTAACTTTGATTTTAAATTGTTAATTATTTTTTAAAAGGCAATTCACCCCCCCTCTTGCCATCACTTCTCCGCCCAACAATTGGTATCAGAGGCAAAATTTGAGTAATACCCTAACCGGTTTCAAATTCAAGATCCTTTGTGATGGCTTCAACTTCTTTCTCCCCCGAAGGATATTCTTTGGGTCGTGCTCCATTCTTTGATGGAACCGTCTACACTTATTGGAAAACCCGCCTGACCACTTTTCTTAGAAGCATTGGTTATCCTATTTATAAAATTGTCACGCATGGTTATTCTCTTTCTTCTCCTGATGAATCCAAATGGACTCAAGATGATATTAAAAATTTCGAGCTTAATGGCAAAGCCATGAATGCTCTTCATTGCGGCCTTGATCGTAATTAATTCAATCGAGTTTCCACATGCACCTCATCACATGAAATCTGGAACCTTTTGGAGGTTACCCATGAGGGGACCAACAAAGTCAAGGATACTCGATTGGATATGTTCTGTCAAGATTTTGTGTCTTTTACCATGCATCCATCTAAAAATATAACTGAAATGTTTACTCGTTTTACTGACGTTTGCAATGGAAGAAAATCTCTTGGAGATGATGTTACTGCAGAGATTATGGTCAAGAAGATCCTTTGGATCCTACCAAGCTCATGGGCACCGAAAGTCACAGCAATCCAAGAAGCAAAAGACATCAAGAACATGTCGGTCGAAGAGCTCATCGGATCCCTCATGACCTACGAGATCACCATGAGGAGGCAAGCTGAAAAGGAAGGCAAAACGATCAAAGTTCCAAAGAACATCGCCTTCAAAGTTCAACAAGAAGAAAGCTCCTCCTCCTCATCGTCATCCTCTTCAAGCGGCGATTCAGAAATGAAGAATCTTGCCCGGAAGATGCACAAATTCATGAAGAAGCACAAGAAGAAGAAATCCTGCAAGGCTCAACCCAACGAAAAATCCGAGCCCGAGGTAACATGCTATGGGTGCGGCAAGAAAGGCCATTACAAGCCCGATTGTCCACTCAACAAGAAAAAGGCCAAGCAAAAGGAAAAGAAGAAGGCATTCAAGGCCACATGGAGTGATAGCTCCACATCCTCCTCCTCCTCCTCCTCAAGCGAAAACGGTAAAAAATTCCTAATGGCATTTCATGAGGTAACATCTTCCGACTCCTCTTCCTCTTGTTCTTCAAATTCTTTTAATCATTTTTCTTATGAGGATCTCCAACATGCTAGAGATAAATTGGAGGAAGGTTTTCACGAACTTTCTTCCAAATTTGTTGCTTTAAAAAAGAATTTCAAAAAACATTCTTCCGAAAAGGAACAACTTCTCAAAGAGAAGGAAGAGTTTTCCCTCAAGGTCCAAAACCTTCCCGATGTTGATTCTATGGAATCAACAATCAAGGATTTGAAGGAATCCCTTGCCAAGTTCACCCAAGGTGAACAAAATTTAACCAAATTTCTCGGTTCCCAACGCATATCTAGAATCACCCAAGGGCTTGGCTATTCTAAGCAAGCTTCCTCTTCCCATGCTCCAACTATTTTTGTAAGGGGGAGCTCCCAATATAAATTTTGCAACTATTGTAAAAAACCCGGGCACTTAATTTATGAGTGCGATTGAAAAAATGCCCGGTATGGAAGGCCCAAAACGTTTTTCCTTAATGATGAATTTCATAGGAGAAGACCCGCCACTAGACAAGTGTGGATTGAAAAATCCCTTTTAGCGAGTCTCACCGGACCAAAATTTGTCTCGGTTTCAAAAACCTCTCCCCGGTGATTTGTTGTTTTTATTTAGGGGGAGTTAGGATCGTTTAAGCCTTTTTGCTTTTTTCAATTCAAAACTTTCAATTCAAAACATTCTTTCAAAACTTTATTTTCAAAACTTTCTTTTCAAAACTTTCAATTCAAAACTTTCAATTCAAAACTTTCAATTCAAAACTTTCAATTCAAATTTCAAAAATTTCAATTGGTTTAAAAAACTCTATCTTGTCTTTTCCCTCAATCAAGTTTTATGCCCCGTGCTATTTTTATAATCACAAAGGGGGAGAAATTCTTGGTTGATTGGGGGACAAATCTTTCTCTCATGCTTTGCTTTTCAATCTTTTACATTGCTTGTTTTTGGTGATTGTGATCATCAAAATAGGGGGAGATTTTTGTACCTCTCGTACCCCTCGTGGTTTAATTTTCATGATCACAATCACTCTCTTATTTATCTAATCTTGTTTTAAGTGTTTTTTTGATAGGCAAAAGGTTACCAAGGAATTGGGCCAAGAAGGACTGAAAGTGGACTGATTTTCAGTCCACCGGCCAACCGGTGGATGACCACCAGCCAGCCGATGGAGCCTGGGCAGAAGGCATCCCCTCTGTCCAGACCACCGGCCAACTGGTGTCCCATCACCGGCCAGCCGGTGGAACCAAGACAAATAGTGACACCTACTGTCTCAGCACCGGCCAACCGGTGGCTTCCTCACCAGCCAGCCGGTGGAGCCTGGGCAGAAGGCCCCTCCCATTTCCAAAGCACCGGCCAACCGGTGGCACTGTACCAGTCAGCCGGTGGAGCCAGTCAAACTAGCCGTTGGGCTTTGACCAGACTTGCCCACTTGACCCCCAACGGCTCTGAAGGCCTCTCCAATGGCTCCGAAGACCCCCAATGGCCATTTGAGGGTTCCCCCTCTATAAATAAAGGACTAAGAAGCCCCGGAAACACATGGAAGCCCACGAGAACATTTGTCGATCATTTGGCGAACCTCCGGCGCATTCCTTCAAGGATCCCCACTTGCTCCAACTCAATTCCACAACCAAGGAGCACCACCATAGAAGCTTGGGAGCTCCCTTCATCAACTCCAATCAATCCTTTGGCGCCCAAGGCTTCTCCCATTACAGTTTTTCATTATTTATCATTTTGAGCTTTATTTTGGGTTTGTTCCTACAAACCCCTATTTCTCTCATCCTCCTTTCTTTTGGGTTTTCACACCACCTTGAAGGTGTGAAGAGGTTAGTCAAGCCTTCCCTTTAAAAGGCTTGATTCATAGGTGAGCTAGCCTTCACCTGTAAGAAGGCTAGTGGGTTCTTGCTCAACCATTGAAAGCAAGTGGGTTCTTGCATAACCATTAAAAGGAAGCTGTAATAGGTTCTAGAATAACCTTAAAGTCTAGTGGGTTTCTTGCTAAAACCATTAAAAAGCAAGCGGTAGTAAATCTCTCAACGGTTGAGTTGGGAGCGGAGACGTAGGCTTTGGTTTAAGCCGAACTCCGTTATCAAGCTTTGTGTCTTGCCTCTTTTATTTCCACTGCACTTTAACTTTGATTTTAAATTGTTAATTATTTTTTAAAAGGAAATTCACCCCCCCTCTTGCCATCACTTCTCCGCCCAACAGGGGGCTCGTGAACATGCATGGCATTTCTAAGAGAAGGGGAATTCTCCCACTGCATAACTAGAGGCACCAACTCCACCACCATACATCTAGTTATAACCATCAGGGACCTACAAAATAAAAGTAATCCCTCACCAAAGTATTTATTCTTTTTTTCTCATATACACTATAAAATTTTATCTATGACAACCACCTTCAACTTCTTTTTAGAGCTGTCATCAAAAGCGCCCTTGAACAAGAGATAGAGAAAAAAATCACTGTTATTATCATGAGACTCAAGACTAATGAAATCACTTAATTCCCAAAAAATATAATTATCCAAATCTATTTCAAATAATATATGGGTGATAGTCTCCTTGTGGGTATTCTTGTAACAAGTTCACTTTGTAGCCAACCTAATACATTTTTGTTTGATCTCCTCATCTGTGGGGAGTGCGTGATTTCCTATCCTCCATATCTAAAAGTAGAAATTTGGAGTATATCTTTTCACTAAAGAATAATTCCCCATGAATTATGAACCACATTATAATCTAGGATACAATGATACGATATCATAGTGAATGCACCAGATTAAGATCCCAAGAACACCTAGAAGTTTCATTCTTCATTCATGTGAATAATTAGATAAAAAAACATTTTGATGGTTCATAACAATATTGATGAGAAAAGGGTAATTATTGGATTTTCTAAATGAGATGTGTAGGATCAAAAATCATGGAAAACCAAGTAGGCCTTCTGCCCAATTGTGGCTCCAAAAACCAATCTCCCCATGGCCAATGACCCAATGAGAATTATACATGATATCCAAGATGTTCCAATGGATATAATTACCAATATTGAGTACCCTATTACTCAGATGTATCATGTCTGACCCAAATTTATTATTAATGATCCTTCCCCAAAATAGTTCTACCTTTAACATCTTCCAAATCCAATTTTACTTGCATGCTATACAACATACCAGATATATCCCTCAGGTTAATGATACCCCCATCCCATGAATTTCCAACCTTACCCACGATTCATGGTGAAATATCCCATCTGAGGGTGCATCCTAGATGAATTATGACATGTGTTTTTCAATTTACCTTAAAATTTAATTTGTAACCATGCAAACTAAAGGAACATGTATGGGGATGGAAGTGGGGACACAATTAACTAGAGTAATCATGCCTCCAAAATAGAGAAAATGTTTCTTCTAATTATTAATTCAGTTGGAGATTTTATCCACTAACTCATTGAATTGGTGAATATGAATCCTAGAGGGTGATATTTGGGATCATATATACTCCATGTTAAAGAACCTATTGTGGATTCTCAATGAGTCTTCAATTATCTTATAATTCCTCACCGAATAAGAGGATATAAGGTAAACACTACTTTTATCCTAATTAATAAATTGGCCACTCCATCTACAATAATAATCTATAACCTTATTAAATCCCCATAGAGATGTTTTACTCCCATTTACTAATAAGACCATGTCATTAGAAAACCTGAGATGAGAAACACAAGGGTAAGCATACCTACTACCAAAAGTTAGGATATATCTACTATGAATACTTTGAGAAAGAAATTTTTTGAGGACGTCTTTCAACAAAATGAAATGTTTAGGTAAAGTTGATCCCCTTACCTCACACCCCAATCCATCTTCATGAAACCATACCTCCTGACCATGAATGATATGGAAATCAACGTGGAGGTATAGCAATTGAATAAGAGATCCGAGACCTAAGAAAAGAAGCATATACACCCCATGGATTTTAGAATTAAGTTCAATTCTATCATTTCATAATATTTATCCATATCAAATTTGATGGAAATTTTGGTTTCATAAGACTCCAAGTTAATGCCCATATCATTTCTTGATTAATACAAAATGCACCTTGTATGGAATGACACTTGATGAACCCATGATTATCCCCAAAGATCAATACGGGTAGAAGTCTAGATAAAATTTTATTAAGGACACTTACTAAGACGTTTTATGAAAAATTACTTATACTAATGGGAAAAAATTAGCTGAGTGATAAAATATCTTTTGCCTTTGGAATAAGAACCAACATAGTGGAAAAAGTCACCCATGGAAGAATACCACCATGAAAGATGTCTTGGATTTCCTTAATAAGATATTCCTACACCAAACCCTAAGAATCCATGGAGAATGATACTAGGAATCCAACAGGGCTATAATGGATCTCTTTATTGAGTCACTTAACAACCTCCCATATATCCCTTTCATGGGGAACACCAATGAGCATAAAATTGTTACTATCAAAAACCACTTGCAGAAATGAATCCAGAATACCCACATTCCCCCTTAGATAATCCCGTTTCATACAAGTGTTAACTTCAAAAAGATGTAATTCAAAGAACACCTCATTTATAACCAAGAAAACTAAAGGGTCATTAGTATATGATCCATCCCCTAGATGAATATTTAGACTAATGTTTCACCTCTTCTCCTTTATGAAAACATGAAAATAATTCATATTGGGGTCTCCCTCCTTGAGCCATGTAGCCATGGATGGAGGCTGAGCCTTCTTCTCATATTCTAGAAAAATCCGTGACAATTGATTTTTCTTGATCACAATAGATTCATAAATAACATCACTCCAATCATCCTTAAATTGAGACTCAATCATGCTAACGTCTGACGAGAAAGAGTCAAGGGAAATCCAACAAGAAGGCTTATTATTATTTCATGTTTAAGTGAACCTTTCAAGTGCATAAGTTTTTTTTGTGCCGAGGAACAAATTGAACACCATGAAAAGGTTGTTCCCTAGATTCTTGACCCTTGGGAAGGAAATGGGATCTGAGGGACATTAGATGGAGAATAATAAGCATTTGTACCTTCCTCTCCCACCAGCAAGCTTAATGAGGAGTGGGGAATGATCAGATATAGCATGGGAGAGATGATTCATAGTAGCATTTAGATTCTTGGAGAGAGCATGAATATTATTGAAACATTTTTCTAAGAGACACCACATAAACCTTTCTCCTTATAGTTTTTACACTAGGCGAAATGGTTATCGATGCATCCATTGTACACAAGACCTACACAAGAAACAAAACCAGTAAAATATTTTCTTTCCTTCATATAATACAACTCTACCCCTTATTTTCTAATACATCCACATAGAACTCGATCTGATAAAAATGAAAAAGTCTAGTAGAATTGGTTTCTTACACTGAGAATGGGGGTTGAATCAATTAACAAGATGGGTATACCAACATTCTATGAAAACAATTATCACAGTTGGAATAATTTAATTTTTTAATATCTTTTATATCTGGGTCTGGATGTTCATGATGCAGTGACGTGGTTCTTTACACCATTTTTAAATAATGTTCTGATGAAATTTGGTGACAAAAATAATATGTAAGTGGATGGAGGACCACAAAATGTTATTCTCATTACATTATCAAATAATATATATAAACAAATTATGGGACTAAAAATTAAAAGAGAGATATGGGACAAGTGAGAGAACAATTATAAAGGAAATGTGAAAGTAAAAGGCAAATTTACAGATCTAGAGACGAAATTTTGAAGACATAAAAATCAAATAGGATAAATGTGTTGGTGATTTCTTTACTCAGGTAAATGAATTTATGACAAATATTCTAGGATTTGGTCAGAAACTTGATGATTCCCTAATTGTGAAGAAATTGATGAGAAATTTTCTAGATATATTGGATCCCAAAATTTCATCACTTGGAGATATAGAATATCTTTCTCTCTTATTTTGAAATGTAAAAACTTCCATCATTCAAAAAAAATGAAATATGATATGGCTTTTGAAGCCATGAGGAATATGAAAATTTTAAATGATGAATATTTTGTTGACTCAAGTGATTTTTGGAAAGAAAAAAAATATCAAAGTGTTACTGCATAAAATATTAAAATGTTTTAGAAGTATAAATAAAGAAAAAAACATACATTCTCTAGTAGATGTTATAAATGTAAATGGTCTTGGGAATTATGTAATTAATTTACCGAAGAATAAAGGAGTAGATTATGAATTTAAAAATGATGAATAAACTCAAGGAAATAGGCAGAGAAAAAACATTAAATAAACTAAAAAAGTTTGTGAGAGTAAGAAATGATTTCAAATAACTAAAATAATTAATGTGTTGAACAAATAAGAGGAAAATGATATTATCTTATGTCATGATTCTGATGAAGAAACACAAAATAAATTCTCAAATTTTTTATCTTATATTAAAAAACTATTGATTCATATAATAGTGATGAATATCACACATAACCAATAGATTATGAATACATTCTCAAAGATGAACTTCTTGCATCTCTTCAGAAAAACACCATGCCCAAGAATGAGAATATGTCGGTTAGACGGAATGGGAAACTGGTTGATGAAAAAAGAGAGCAAGCTAAAAGGGAGAAAACTCTTGTACAAGACCACTAGAATTAGTTCACATGGATATTTTTGGACCCATAAGACAAAGTCTACTCAAAGTGATAATTATTTTATTACATTGATAGATGAATTAATAGAAATGATTTTTTTCATCAAGCATAAGTCTGAGGCTGTTAGGATGTTCAAAATATATATAATGAAAGTTGATAAGGATATCGGTTTGTGTATTAAAAAATTATATCCGATAATGGAAAATAATAAATGAGTGAATCATTTGATAAATATATTAGAAAACATGAAATAAACCATCAATATAACACACCCTATACACTATAAAAAATGGTTTTGTAGAGAGGACGAATATGAGCATTATGGAAATGGGAAGATCAATGCTGGATGAGAATGATGTTTAAAAATACTTATAGAGTGAAGAAGATTTTATAGGGGTTCACATTAAGAATAAAAGTCTCTTAAGACCCGAAGAACGTGGTACTCCCTAATATACACAATACTAAAAGAATCTTGAATTTTAATATTTCAAGGTCATTGGTAGTCCTTGTTATATTAAAATCGAAGGAAGCAATATGAGAAAGTATAATGAAAAGGATGATCATGGAGTCTTTATGGGATATTTGTCTAGTGGGAATAGATACAGATGCTTGAATAATATATTACATAAAATTGATGAGTGTTTGGATGAAAAATTTGATGAAAATATAGAAAAAATGAGTCAGCGGATTCAAGAATATTTACAGTACATCACAAAATACAAATAACATATTTTTGAATAAATGGATGGAAAAGTTACTAAAATCATACTTGAAACAGTTGATGTCAATTCATAAATTTCTAGTGATGATGAAGAAGGTTCTGGTGGTAAAATAAATTGATATCAAAGATTAAAAAAACATGTTGACATCAAGAATATGATTGTGAATTAGAATGCACCAGTTCATACCAGAAGGAGACTAAGACATGAAAATCAAATAGATATTTTATCACAAGGTTGAACCTATAATGATGGCAAGGTTTTTTGAGCATAATGAAAGTGTAAAATCTATTAATTAATAAATCTATAAAATTGATAAGAATTATACATGGGTACTTGTTACCAGACTAAAAAATAAATATGTGATTGGTTTCCTCCATGAGAAGGGGAGTTGAATAAATGAAGAGGTTTTTTAATTTATTCTAAAAAATATACTTTTGTGAATTTTTAGATCATGATCCCCTAAAAATATAAAATCTATGATTCAAATGATCATACCAAAAATTAAATGGAAAGGAACATAAATATTTTTTACAATGTTCGAATTTAATGGGGAATCCTACTGCTTTTCAGGGCTGGTTATCCCCCCAACCATATATTATTTTCATTACATCCCCATGTAAAATATTCTTACAATAATTTGTGTGTTATTTCACCACACATGTTAGGAGAAAATCCCAACATCATATCATCATTCTATAGTAAAAAATATGATTACACAATGAAGATCACCATAAAATCTAGATTTTTCAATAATATTGAATAACGATCCACTTGCATGACCCTCCAAAATATAAAAGAAAGTATTTCCCACAGATTATCATTGAAAGAGCTGATTTTTTTTATTATACTCAAAATCAATCTAATTAAGATACGTGTTTCATTAGATTTTGATCAATAAAGAACCAATCTCAGCTTCAAAATCACTTCCTCCTTTTTTCTCACTATCAACTCCCCATTGTGCATGAATTGGTTTCCCCATTTATTTAATTGTTTCACAAAAAAAACATAATTATTAAATCCCCATGATCTCAGTAAAAGCATTCAATAACTTTATCTCCACTATGCTATTAGAAACTGAAGCCTATGATTGTAAAGGTATTCAGAACCTTCCACATGACATCATAAATTAAATCACCTCATAAAAAATTAATTTCAAAAAAAATTGTATGTAATGATGTCTCTAAATCAATTATGTGAATAAATTTATTTTTTGGTTATCAATAGGAATTAGATACTTGACATATTAAATAATGTGATTCAACATTTAGCTACACTGCAAATCCGATATGCGATACTTAAGAAGCTATGTAGCAAATTGGCTATGTGAAATATTTGGTTATGTGGACAGCCAAATCAACTACATCAATCATTTGTCTATGTGACACATTCAGTTATTTTGGATAATCATATATGTGATTCCCCTACAGAGAAAAAAAGACTACATGAAAGGATTATGTGAATTTCACTTTACAAAATTGGCTACATGTATTTAGAAATCACTCAAACTCATATAGTAATTCATCATAAGAACATCATCCCTTGTAAAAAACTTTTGAACACAATGAAACTTTATTCCATGATATATACCAACAATAGTTTTAAAAAGCTATGGTGTGGCCGCAATCATGAAAGTGAAGAGTGGTGTGGATCACCATCGTTGTAAAAACCAAAACCACTAGAGCTCGCCTGGCCGACGGAAGGTCAGGCCACCACAAATCAAAGCTTTCCTTCATAGGACTGTAGCTGACGACAATAAATGAGAAGTAATAACTAAAAATTAGAGGCCTTTTCCTAATATACCTATATGAATGCACCCAACCATCTCCATGAATAAGCGTAGAGTAATAATAATAGAATACAATAACATCTAGAGTAAAAAACATGTACGTAATAACCTATAAAGAATACAAAGATTATGAAAGGATACATTCAAAGTGTAAAGGGGAAAAATACATTCCCAACTGGAAATGAAGTCACAACCTAACAAAAATTGGAATAGTGTAATATGAGGGAGCCCAACATCTACTCTCTATGTTTGACCACCATACATGATCAATGCACATGAGTATCCCTATGATCCTCAAAAATCACTGCTGACCTATCCATAATCTTTATATGACACAACACATGTGGAAAAATTCCATTTAGTGGTGAGTATATACATACTTAGTATGAAACCCCTAAAACAGAAGGGGGAGCTATAGAGTGATATGATAGAAGTAGTCAGATCAACCCAAAGAAATTGGGAAATGAAACCCAACATCATAAAAAGATGCTCATAAAAGAAACCCAAATGAGTGAGAAAGTGGATCTCCATCTCATAGTCCATCTTAGGTTGATGAGTTTGACAACATCTCCAAAGGATCCATCTTTAATTCTCATCATCTCATTTAACTATTGAAGTAACTGTGTGGAAAACCTACGCCTCTATACTATGATGCAGAGTTGAGGGGGTACAATATCTAATAGAGGACCCACTCTATATTTCATTAGGGGGTTCCACTTAGTATATATTGATAGAGGGACCACACCCTAGTATTTCAATGGGTTCCACTCAAAGTATATATAATGCATTAACTACTACGTCTGGGGGTTCCACTCAGTAAATATTGGTAGAGGACCCATTTACTAGTATGCTATATGGATTTCACTCAAAGTATTGAGGACCTACACCTTGTTATATTAGGGGTGACTCTTAGTGTATAGTAGGGGAATCGTGCCTTGATATGTCAAGGGGAAATACCAATATCAAATACAGAGTACCCACACCCTAAGTAGTAGGGGTTTCCTACCCTATCTATCAAGTGTATGAGGGACCTACACCTTGATGCGATAGGGGGGAATACCAACCACAATAACTCTATGATTATTCTTATTTATTATTATCATTGTAGAGCATTTCTTGAAGAATTATAATGCTCGAAACATAATATGTCATATCTCTAAAACTATGACAAATCATAATATCATGTTATATGAGGAAAACTACTCAGGATAGACTACTAATGTGCCGAAATATGAGTCTAGCCAAAATCTTGATGAGCTATTGAGGCTCTTCATTGGTATGTAAGGCTAAAAAATCAAACCATAAACATGTATTTGCAAATGAACAAGAATTAGAAAATAGATCGCACCATTTTTACCCACATTGAAAAATATTTATGGTAAGATATTTACTTTCCCAAATTGGACACTCTATAAAAAATGCATTTTGGCGTAACACGTATGTATGTCACTTCATAGACGTGAGCCATGAGTCAAAAAAGGTATACAACATTGATATTAAATCATCCAACTTAATACCATAAGAAAAATTCCGTAGATATATTTTCAACCTGACATTGCATGAATAAATTACGTCTGTATCAAGATTTCATAACAGCAACAACAACATCAACAACAACATT
This sequence comes from Viscum album, assembly GCA_963277665.1. Lineage (NCBI taxonomy): Eukaryota > Viridiplantae > Streptophyta > Magnoliopsida > Santalales > Viscaceae > Viscum > Viscum album. Next base: position 1,100,418,994 of record OY728134.1, on the reverse strand, counting down.
TTATATTATTATTTTTATATAAAGCCTTATTCAAATGGGATAGGTACAAGAAAACGGATTCCCCAACCCTCTCACATGCATAGTTCACATGCCCAGGTGGTGTCCCCTCCAAGTGGATCCTCCATCATTATTCCATAATTATTATTATCATAAAAAACAATAATAACATAAAATCGCAAGCTGGAAGCATGGCCCTATTCCCCCTTTGTTCACAGGAGTTGCACCTACCACCTTAAATCCTCTTAACTTTTTATCAATCAAATATATTAATAAAAATATAATAATAATAATAATAATAATAAAGAACACACCACCCAATCTATGTTGATCAGCCTCCACCACGGGACCCTACACATGTGGCCACTCAGAATGGATCTTGTCGAACCAAACATTATCACTGCATGTAAATTGGGAAAATGGGTATCACCAATCTAATCCTAAACCACCTCAGATCAATAGTACTCCTTAACATACCTCGATCACATCCTCTATCATTGTCCCTCTCCTGTGGTACCGATATGATCTATTCCCAAAGAACCGTAACACTTTTTGTTTGCACAACGGTCATGAATCTGAGATTCGATCACACTCGAACCCACCTAGATAATGTCAAACCATGACCCCATGGTCCAACAGTAAAGAATGTGAAAATGGATTTGGGAAAAGGACTATAACATGTGACAATCATTGATGTACAATGTGATCCTATAGGTGGGAAAATTAATATCAAAATAAAAAATATATATATCCATGCTCAATATTTTTATCAAGGTTAAAAACCACAATTTATGATCTCTACCTTGATTATGGATTGATTTTTGGTGATGAATTAATTTTACAATGATGAAGAGGTCCTGTTGTGTTCACTGACTCTTAATTCACCTCAATCTGATCACCATTCGTCATTCGATGTCAATCCACAAAAGAAGAATGCTCTCTTCCTCCTCTCATATCTAGTAAGGGTTATGTGGCTAATCCTTAATGTTTTTTCATAAGATTATGTTTATAGAGGATTTTAATTATTTTATTTCATAAAAAAACAAACAAACAATTTAATGTTTTTCATTAAACACACCATCCAACAGCTGTGTTAACTGGACATCTGGCGCTGACCAACTTTTGGTCACACCTTGGGTAAATACCATGTTATGGAGCCAATTTTGGTCTCATATTTCCGATCTAATGATCCATTCATTATTTATTCCACTTTTTCAGGAAATCTACACCAACATGATATTAATATATTTAAAAAAGAAATTATAATATGAATTCTAGGATCACAAGGCATCTAAATCTCCTGTTGTCTCTACATATGACTCTAAAAATATTCATAAAAATACTCCAAATTATTACACAATAATAAATTATTCATTACATTATTTCCTCTTTAATGATTTTCATCCTCTAAACACATAAGATAAACAAAAAGGTGGTGATACTGAGCCGGCATCTGGATATCCTACTCCCAAGAGCTCTTCAACATGATCATGTGTTTTCTACCAACATGCACATAGGGGAAGCACATTACCATGATGGTTCTTCCCAAGATAGTTCAAAACCACAACTGGAAACCCTGGAAGTCATCTCCACACCCCATTCCTAGCCAATATAGATCAATATTTTACAATGATTCGTGCACAGTTTCCCCAACTGCAACAAGTGTAAAACACCTATCACCCAATCTAAATACAATCAAAGGGTCAAACAATACACCACATCCTTAACTTGATAATGTAATTAGAAAAAGGGTCTATGATCCTTATAGATAGCCTTTCATCTATACCAAATCCCTATGATCCCCAACATGGCAATATATTTCGAAACATATTATCCTATCTTTGAACACTAAAGTCCTCTAGCATAAATCCAAAAATGACTCCTAATGTTTTATGGATAGTCATTATCCACCCTAGGATGAACTAAACCCCTTTCACAACCGTTACTAGCACCAACCATGGGCCTACAAGAGTTGACTCTCACTAACTCTGACCTATATGCACAAGTGTCACAAACTCTCCACTAAATTCCACTCTTAGAAGGGTAATAGGTGGGTCAACTTGGTGAGTCGATCAATGATCATTAAATCATTATCATGACCTATCGACAATCATGGAATGCCCATCAAGAGAACCATAAAAAGACCATCTGATTTTCACTTCCACTTAGCGCCTCAGTCTCTACCTATAGGAAGGTGATACGTTGAGAGTTACACTCGATAATAAGTTAAAACATCCTTGGACACCAAACCCAAAGACAATGAATCTTGCTACAACCACCCTTATCTTAGGTGTACTATTAAAGGAAAATTGTATCCTCTGTACCCTTTTCCCTTATCATGATCAATGCCTCCGACCATCCTTGAACAATGATTTCATCTTCCCCACCTTCAGGGAATCCATAAAGAACATATCCATTTGATGTATGGTCACACAAGATCTCACAATCAATACCCCCAAGTTGTGCCTCCTTGAATTGCTGAAGAACCGGAGGCATAACAACAATCAACTAATGGTATATTTCACCATCCTCACCCATAAGGGTCAACAAAAAATATGTCAACTGATCTATAATTTTTCTCATCAATAGTGGATGGAAAACCTTGTTTTGATAATCTACTACCTTGACCACACCCTGGGTAGCCCTCAATCTCATTCCACCTCAACCTATACAAGGTTCATAGTCACTACCATGTTTGGGGAGAAATATCCCTTGAATTGAACCTTTGAATCTAAAACTGACTCTATGAGAGCTGTCGTATGAGTATCACACCCATAACATGTATAGAACCATCCTCATATGTCTTATATGCTCCAAATATAACATTGAGTACATGAGGGTACCATCCCAAAAACTAACATGAGACAATACAAGAAAGGTTAAGGATCTGGCTAATAAATCATGTGAACTCTACTTGGGTGTTCAACATGACAACGGGTATCACCAAGACCTCAAAGAAACTGTAGCGGCTCTAGGAAGCCAAATTAATTATATCAAACTCTGGAAAATGGCGTTGGTCATAACACATCCTGAGGTCAAACTTCAAGATACACTTCACCTCCATCCATTGGGAAAAGAGGACATCGATTATCATGGGTGGATACTCCTCCCAAATAGTCATCTAGATCAGATGATGCCAATCGACACCTGACCTCAAGATATAATTAGCCTACATGTGAACTACATAGGGCTACCTAGAAAAGAAAACCGTGTTTATGAATCCCCCTATATACAGACCCCTCTAACCACACCTCCAGCTCTCACAACTACATAGGGGCATTCTATATGCTAGCACAAAATTAAAATCATCCCCGATACAAGTCTATGTTGAAAAAAAAACAATATATGGGGAGGAAAACCCAACATGTCCTTGACATAGACATCATCATACTCCATCATCATAGGAAACAAGAACCTCAAATAATATACTAATCCAAGGATAATACTATCCAACTGATAAGGAAGTGACTGCAACCTCCATCGAATGAGTTCATCCTACCCTGCTCTAGGATCAATCCTTTTAAAAAGAGGAAAACATCATCCCAAAAAACTGGAAGCATTGTCACAATCACGGGTAGAAATCATTTGGGCATAGATGGTAAATGACTATCCCATAATGAGGAAAATATCATAGTATTTCACTACTGATATATAGGGATTTCTTGATAGGCCCTCTCTCCTTATAGAGTTAGGTCACACCACTGATAGAAATGTATGATCACCAATATTATTTGAAAAATACTCAAATACTAGGGTGAATTAAAAGGCCCCCACTTATATCACTAATTCTTGAATAGGGGATATATCCATGGAATGTGTCTTGATGTCGTGAACCAAAACTAAAACCAGAGTATATAAGACGCAAGTCACACCTCAAATGCACCATATCCTTAGGGCTACAAGCCTCCAACACTTGTAACCATCCTTCACCTTTCCTTCCTATTCTCTATAATCAGGGATCACACTGAAACCTTCCAATCAGAATGAAATAAAACATACAAGTCAAGGGACACTTTTTCTACACCTAGAAACCATCCACTTTGGGTAGTACTAACTCACCCTAATATTTTTTAATTTCATTACAAGAACACATATCGGTGGGCAAAGTGTGCCTCATTCTTGAATGTTCAAATCCATGTACAAAATCACCCACACAGGGATCTACTGTTTCCCTACATAACCCTAGAGAAGTCTAACCACTCAGACCACCATCAGGATGGGTCCTATCCAAGTGGTGCACCATAGGATTTCTCCAATCGTTTACCACATGAGGGGGGGGGGGGGGGGGTCTGGCTCAGTGAAAAACCTGGGCGGTCTCTATCTCAAAATATCATGATTCACACTCACACATGTGTGACATATTTTGGTACCTATGGTGCTAATAACTAATCCATGCAGAATACTAGTCTCCAATACAACCATCTAATCATCTGGGGCCTGAACAAGCAAAAAAACCCAGGTCAATGCATTGAGCCCAACCTCTATGACTTGTGGGACTATCTCATTTTGTAACCTAAATTCCATCCATCCCTATAACTCACATAACATGATAAGTATGTGTGTACCATCATCCTATCTTATTGGAGGTATAGAATGCGTAACACTAGGACATCCATCTATCTGATCTACAAAAGGATAAATGCACCTCTCAATAAGTGGTAGCACTAATTAGTGCCCGTTTGATGAAAATAACCTTAGGGATTAGTCCATGAATTTATGCATCATTTATCAACTAATTATCATCATGAAACTATCTCAAAATCCACCTGGTTGTCTTTGTGAGGAAATCTCAAAAGTTATCAAGATGTATCATGGTCAAAGAGTAAATATAAGAATCTAACACAATAAGGAGAGTCAAAGGAATTAATATTATATTATGCATATACTAGGTTCCCTATAATCAATGTATTGGTAAGTGAAGTCAACAAGAAGTTAGTTAGATTATTTGTGTACGGATACATCAGTCTCCACACCAATACTGGGTTCCCTGACCTGAAAGATATACTCAAGACACCCCGATATAATTTCTCTAATTCCCAATTGATCCTCATAAGGGGATAAATCCAAAAACCAATGTAAGGAATGAAATTCTATGATACAACTATGTAATAACCCAAACTATTGAGGCCCACCTGGCTGGCAGAAGACCGATCATCAGAGTCATTGGGAAAACTGCATGGGTGTGCTGGTCATCAGATCACTAGGAAACTGAAGGAGGTGGGAAAAATAGAGGAAATGGCTGCCATAAGAGGAGGCCTACATGGATGGAGAAATAGTGGATAGAGGATCCATATGAGGGGTTTTTCTAGGGTAAATTTCCTAGTTGTCTACTTTAGAAGTAAGATGTGAGTCACATTAGGAGGTCCCTGGAGGGCGGAGCGGAAGAATTGGGGTTTCCAAGTCTAGTAAGTGTCATGTGCATGGAGGAAATTTCTTGAAGTACAGAGGGATTAGCACTTGTGGGAGATTAATCATATGGGAATTGGGGTTGTCACAGACTAGGGATGATCTGTGGGAGGCAACAACGGGTGGAGGGGAGGGTTCTTCTTTGATAGAGGAGGGTCGGGAGACATGACGGGTGTAGGAGCACCGAGATATGGAATTAGTATTAGGAGGGTCTCTATCGGGATTGGGAGGAACAGTGGGTCTGAGAGGAATGATGAGAAGGAGGATTCGGGCAGGACCGGTGCATAGGAGGTCGTTTGTGATGGGAGGGCACCGTTGGGAGGGATGATCAAGATGGGAGGAGTCCGCCTCTCAGGTGGTGGCCATTTTGTAGAGGAGCAACGGATGAGAGGGGGAAGCGCTCTGTGCAGGTGGCCAATGGCTTCGGGCCGTCTCCCCCAAAGGGGGAGAACCTTGGAAACATAGGGTGAGAGAGGAAAAATGAGAGGGAAGGCTCATGTTAGAGAACCTCTGCTGATAACATGTTAAAATATAAGTGGTAAAACCTAATACCCAATGTCCTCTCTAAAGGAGTCCTTGAGGATCTAATATAATGAATAATAAAGACCACATCAGACCACAAGTCTGTTGTGGGATACAGACTCCAACATGATCCAAGTTCATACCCTGGTCTAGGGACCCTAGTGATGGCATAAAAGCTGATGTATTCATTCACCCAGATCTTGATAAACTGTTTTTTCAATAGATAAACTAAAACACCAGTATTAGGGAAATAATGGTACATGTATCATATAAGAATTAGTTATGGTTTTCATTTCCTTCTTGAGTTAGCTCTGCAAATATTCTATTTTATATTGGAACATCATGACTAGTTCACGATTCCTCCATGAATATTGTAATAAATAATTCTACAATAGGATCCTGGTGAGGATCAACTCATCAACGAGGCCTTAGTTAATGGGCTTGTTCAGGAAGTGTTTGCTTCCGATGGACAATGAGCGGTACTTACATCTGTTGAGCAGTATAAAAACCCACCACCAGTAATTCAGGTGGATGCTTCATGTTTGATAGAGTTGTAGTTACATACTGTTATATCATATGACAACACATATAGGATGAGTTTGTTTTGTTAGTTTCAAAGGCAGAGTTTGGCTTTGTTTCGGGGTGTTCCATACCTGATGTTAGCATGCAAAAGGTTTAGGATTCAAAAATAATGATACAATATGTTATGTCATTCTCAGGGGTCTCAAGAAAGATTTAACCAACATGAGTATAGGAATTTTATGCCAGTGATGGGAGATTTCATATTTTCTAATATTATCTGGCCCACTGAGAAACAACAGACAGACAGGTTGTGGATGGGATTTAGAGGTAGAGGAAGTGGTACAAGTAGGATGATCCACAAGGTAGAAGTCATGGTAGAGGTTATGAGAGAGAAATAAGAAGTGTTTGATGCTATGATACAATACAACCACTACCACCTATAGGTGGCCCCTATCAGGCTCAGGGAATTAGTAGTTACGAACATAGTCAGATGTTGACAATTGAGGCATATGAACCAGAGGATCTTGACATGATATGAGGTATAAACTGTGTCTTCTCTACCTTAGCTTTGATTTTAATAGAAACTAGAATGATCTATACTTTTTTCCAATATCCCTTACATGAGAACTAGGGATACCAATAGAGTCTCTAGATCAACGTTTATGGCTGGAGGCTCCTACTGGAGAGGATTCTGCCATCACACTCTTCTATCGGTTGTGTGGCTTGTCACTTGGCGGAGAAAGTTTCTCATGGAACATTTTCATAGTTGTGATGGGACCTTATTATCTCATTCATGGCATGAAATTATTATATATAGTCCATTTCGAGATTGATTATTTTTTATGGTGGATGTGGTGGACCCGATAAAATGGGTTGGGATTTTCTTCCTCGAGGAGAAAAAATTCTAGATCGAAAGGATTGGGATCATCTGCTGAAGATTATAAATAATACCCCATCTGTTGGCTATCTTGACTCTTACTACAGTAGACATAGTGGATGTTCAGTTTCCCACTAGAATATAGTAGTACCCCGAAATATTTCTCAAAATCATACATGGTTTACCTCCTCAACAGAAGTTGACTTTTATATTGATTTACAATCAGGGGAAGCTCCAATATCATTAGAAGCATATTAGATTACTCTCACCAATATTCAAGAGTTGATATTGTAGTTGAAGGACCTATAGAAGAAATAATTTATCATAATCAGAATGTCACCCGAGGATGCTCTGATATTATTCCTAAAGAAGGTGGAAGAGAGCCCGAGGTTATGTATAAATTATTTTCTCCTGAGTTAGGTGATCATTAAGAATAAATATTCACAACCAACGATCAGCAAAATCAATGATCAGTAGAAATGGGTGAAGTGGTTCTCAAAGATTGAACTCAGGTCAGGATATCACCAGCTACAACATATGCAAGGAGGGTATACCAAAAATGAAATTTCAATACGATGGATGTTATTAACAAGGGTGAAATAAAAATTGAAGATAGATGAATCTTTGTGGAGTACCCAATGGTGATTTAGGATTTACCGGAGAAGATCCTCTAAGGGTGAAATATTTCCCTAGTGTTCATTTTATGTTGACTATAGAATCTCCCCGAGATCTCGTAGGAATGTGAGGACTAGATGTGAGCTCAATAACCTCACCTTTTTGAGTTAGTTTTTTCTTTCTGAGATGAAATAAATGAATGTGGGGTGAATATAAAAACCCATATTGTAGGTTTTGGATCCTTTTAAAAAAATATATGACTTCCCTCAAATTTTATTTTGGTGGTGGCATAATTATCAGGGTTTGTTTGAACCTCAACATGTAGTATTTTAATTTATTTAAATATTTATAATACTCATTTATACATTATTCTATATATTTTGATGAGGTCTCATATGGATAAAATGGTTCCATGTTCAACTTTAGAATGTGGGCTTTACCCTTGGAGGAAAAAAATATTCGTTCATATCAGATCCCTGGTCGATGCATTGTCACGGGGAACACAACATAAAACTTTTAAACAAATGTTTGGTCACTACAATTTTAGTTTTATTTTATTTATCTAATTAAATGACACAAATTAAATATATTAATTTAAATAGAAAAGAATAGGAGGGGAGACCGTTTCCAAGGTGGTTTTACTAAATAAATTAATTGGACTTCATTTTCAAAATAATCAAATTAAAAATCTATGCTACCATTCAATTGGATTTATATGAAAAATGGTCAATACCAATCAATCAAGCCTAGAATCTCAATTCATCATGGTATGATGAATTAAAATAGATAAAGATCATTAAGGTTAGACTACCAAAAAAATTGAAAAATAATTAAATTAAATGGTCATGAATAAATTATCTCAATCATGTTGGTGTTTTTTCATTATTGAAAGAATTTTTTTCATGAATCAATGATGAATAAAATAAACACACATGCACAACACGATATTATTTACTAAAACAGTATTATGAGTTAAGGAAATTAGGATTCTTTGTTATGTGTTAGAGTCTTAATCCCACATCTGACTTGTGGTCTGATGTGGTCTTTATTATTCATTATAAAATAACCTCAATGCCTCATTTAGAGAGCACCTTGGGTATTTGGTCTACCTATTTTATCATTCAAAATGGTATCAGTGGTGGTTTTCTAAACATGATGCCTCCCTCCCATTTTTATCTCTTTCCCTAGGTTTGGGATTTCTATTTACTGTGGGGTAGCGGCCTCTATGGCCAATGACATGTAAGTCCTCCGCTGCCCCCTGTCGATATCTCCCTCCCAGATGTCTGTCAATGACCCTCTTGAGTGGATTACTCGGCTATGCCTTTTCAACAACCACATGAATGTCTCCTACTCTTCATTAAAAAATCTCGTTGTGCGACAACATACCTTCTGCATAAAACTCTATATATCCCTACGTCCCCCCCCACATCTAGCATGACACATCTTGTCACCCTCGGAATAGTTTCCCTGCTACTCTCTCCCACACAACAAAATTATCTTCTCCCCGCCATCATCCTCCGATGTGGCACTGTACCAACCCTCCTCTTTCACAACACCATGCCCCTACCTTTCTCGCAGCCTCCTGGGTTCACACCCATCCCCATCCCCATTCCCCTTTCTCCTCCACTACACTAAATCTCATGCGACGTTGTCAAGATCTGATCTCTGCCTCCCCTGATAATGAAGCTAGAGCTCCTTCTATAGTGATGCTTCCATGCGCAACATTTTTTTCATGTGCTCCAATGCTTATTTCCAAGTATGTTGCCAACTTACCTATATCTATCAACCCACGATCACTTCCCTCTGGATTCCCAGTCACCCGATCATCTACCTACCTCTCCCTCCACCGGATTGCATGATCCGCGACTTCATCCTCTACGTGCAACAAACCAGGAGACCTCCCCTCTTACAAATCTAGCCGGATTCAATCAGATCTCATCGCTGACCTATCCTCCTCATGTAGACTCTTCTCCATAACCATTCTTGTGCACCATAACCAGATCTTCCTGATGGTCCTCCACGTGATGGCACCTCCTGTGGGATGTATCCTTTCCAAAATTCCTCCTCCACTAATCTCTCCAAGTCATCCTTCTCCTACAATAGCCATCGCCTCCCTGTCGGCTTCCTCTTGTAGTTTCTCGGTGCTCTGAAGACCAACCTACCTATGTGGTTTTTCTATCTACTCATACGATTGGCCCACCCATGATGATTTCCTGGTGCTCCGTCGATCAGAACTGCTAGTGTGGCTTTCCTGGCACTCTGTTTATCAGCACTACCCATACAAATTTCCCTACACTCCATCAGACGACACAACTTGAGATGCTTGAAAAATATTTTTCAACTACATCATCCATCTTCTTGAGGGGGAGTATCAGTCATGGAAAGTTATCATTTCTTCGTTTTTATTTTTTATCAAGCTGGGTATCTCCTAATTTAGGGGGAGTGTTTTAAGCATTTATTTTTTTCTTCGTATTGTCTTTTTTTTTCTTTATTTTATTTATGTGTCCAATCTAGGTACACCTAGATTGAGGGGGAGTTTTGGAGTTTTCATCCCGCATAGGACTTGTTGTATGATGTGTTCTTTATTATACATTATAAAATAAGCCCAAGGCCTCCTTTAGATATCTCCTTCGGTATTCAGTCTAAATATTTTATTTTTCTATAGTATACAACCCCTTTAACTGATTCCACTCTTCCCTATGGGGTTTATCCCATCATCATCAGGTGGTCACCAATGATGAAAAACCCAATACCCATAGTAGAGATATTAGAAAATAATGAATGATAATGGGAACAAAGAAAATAGAATGTAATTAATTTAAAGATCATTCTATATTACAAAAAATTATAAAAAATAAGATAGAAGAAAAAACCTATATATGATGAATGAAATTAGGGTCGATAACTGGTGATACCCAAATTTACCCTATCGGTATAAGCAGTTGTTTTAGTACAGGTATGGATGAAATCCATAGGTATCGAAGAAGTAACCTTGAGACACTTAGATTTGTTGGGATGATTAGATCTGAAGTGGCCAACTTCAGGGTTTATTGCAATTGGGATAAAAGAATACTAACATACCAAAGAGAATGGATTTAATTTAATAATGAAACACATAATTATTCTTAATGGAAATAATTAATTAAGATGGTCTGATCCTAGGTTTTCAGTAGGGCTATATTGGATGTATTTGTTTTCTTAGAAAATTCTAGATCACGAATTTAAGAATTATCTAATCAATGGGATAATTATCTAAAATAATTCCCCAATTTAATCCCTATATAGTTCCAATGATAAGCACCAATTCACTTAGAGGTCCACTTTATTGAGCCCTCAAAGTAATTTTATCATACTGGCACTCAAAACGTGTCATCGTAAAAGTCGGAGAAGATGAAGAAGAAAATAATTCATCGAATGTAACTCTTAAAAGAATGAACTGATTAAAATATTAATCACTTTAAATAAAATTCAATTGATCCCCACATAACTCTTTAGGATCAACCCATAAAATTATTATCCTTCCATCAATGTAATCCTCTCAATGGGGTATAAAAGTTTACTTAATAAAGTGTGATTGAAGAAGTGAAAATAATGAAATAACAAACACTCCACCATTGTGTGGGTATTTTTAAAAATTTGGGTGTAAATAAATTCACAAAAAAACTCAACAATATAAACTTGTTAAGAAAAATGATAGAAAAATATAATAAGAATATCTTTTATTAAGAAACTAAGGTGATCCAAAAAACTTACAGGGGAGTAATTGAACATGTTATTAAAAAATAACAATGTAATATTACAATTAAATGAATAAAAACATACCCCAATTACTTTACAAAAAAAACCTTAAATAGGATTTTATTGGTCATAGGGTTGATCCCCCATCATTTAATATCATCCAAAATAATTAGGATGGTAAAAGGTGGGTTGGAAAAAATGAAAGAAATATTTTCAACTTTTAACACAAAAATCAGATTAGATTCATCCCACTTTTTTACATACAAATCTTACCTTTAATATGGAAACATTTGGGATGTTTTTAGGAAAGAAATATGTTATTCAATATGTTATATAATTTATGTATAAATTTCACCCCAATTGGATCATATTCTTTCGAATGTTATTATGAAATTGGTGGGCTTCCATTATGAGCCTTAAAATATGGTCCATAATTTAAAATTCAACTTGGGATGCATGGATCAACTTGAAAATCTCAAAATTATCTATTTTCAATGTTTAATGAAATGTTTCCCATAATTTTCTATTTCTCTAGTTAAAATTTGATAATCATTGGCCTTGAATTGTGGGATCCACATTTATTTGATGGGCCTAAGGCCCATTATAATTTGTCCAGAAATTTATGTAACCATGGAAAAAACTATAAATATTCCCTTAGGAATATTCCATTGATCATAAAAGAAAAAATGTTTCAAAAAAAGTGATCAAAAAAATCTGGAAATATCAAATTCAAATAATAAAAAAAATTAATTTATTCCACCAGATGATGATTATGTAGGCACAAATTAAAACAATTTAAACATGAATTGAACAATAATGTGAAATGAGATTAAAATAATAAAATGAAATAAAACCAGTATTATAGGACATTTAAACACATGAATATTAAAATATAAATAGCCGACATTATCCTCTTTTAGAGGATAATCACACCCCCAACCTGAGTTCTGCTAATCCTGAGAAAAAATGTATCTCAAAAATATGAAAATTGAACCACCTTTTTCAAAAATATTTTAACATACAATGATCATTAGAAGAAATCATTCCAAAAAATAATGAAACCAGTCAAAACCATTTAACACAAGATAGTTTCAAAAACACATCCCAATCAAAATCCCATTCATTTTTTTCAAATTTATTGACACATTTCTTATAATTTCAATTCTGCATGATAATGTGTTGTGTGTCACTACAGATATCAGACCCATTTTCATGTTAAAAGGGAAAATAAATGGAAGTGATAGGTGAGAATAAAATTAAACCTCAATATGAGTATCTTAATTTTCTTTCTTTTTATTTTTTCTTTTTATTTTTTTATTTTACTTTTTTTTGAACCATAATAGAGATGAAAAGACCGACTCTGAACGAGAAAACTATGGACTCATAATCCTCTTCTATTGAATTCCACACATTTTTTTCAATTAAATTCTTTAAAATAGAGATTTAAATCCTATATTTGGGAATGAAAAATATGGATTCACAACCCCTAAGTGATGGACACCACTCAATTGGACAAAACATTACTCTATGCCATCGTTTTTTCTTCATTTTTTGGATACTCAAATTAAACTGAAAGTGGCCATAAAAACTATGAAATTATGGAAGGGAATCAACAAAACAAACTTACACCCAAAATAATATGGACATGCATTGTGACATTTTGATTAAATGGATGAAAATCTTATCAGTGAAAAATCATGTCGGACAACTACACTTTCCAAAAACAATGCTCATAAACATGAACATACATTAAAATAATAATCAAGGAAGAAAAGTTATTTTATATTTAGTTTAAATTTTTTCAAAGTGTATGATCATTTTAAAGGTTAATGAACTTTATATCCAATTTATATATACAATTTGTTTTACAATAGATCCACAGACAACAAAATTTATTAGACAAACAATTTTTTTATTCATTTTAACACCCCCAACTTAGAATGACACTATCTGATGTGTTTAAAGGAAATAAAATTTAGAATGGGGATGAAGTGGAAGAGAGGAGTTCAAAAAAATATTTTAAATTTTGATTAATGTAACATGGTTTCTCATATAATAATCCCTTGTTGAAACAAAATGATCCATTGACCTCTATGTCACTTGTAGAAACCTTATTGATGATGAAATATTATGCTTCAATTCTGGGGAGGGATGCGATTTTCCAAAAAATACATCAAGTTCGTAATCCCATATATTTTATACACCTTCATAATTAGGTAACCATGAAAATCCCAAGGTGTTCCATTAACTACAAAAAAATCAATAAAAAACTATGGGATGCCTCCCAAAAAGCGCACAGTTTAAAGTCACTAGCTCGACGCGATCCCCCCCCAACTTACCCAATACATACTTTTATCATATCCAGGAACAAAATTTTCACCAATTATACTATATTGATATTGATTATTTTTTTATAATCTATTTCATGTATAAACCTATGCTCTAAAATGAGTGGGAAGATCCAAGGAACATCTGAAATGGTTGATCTAATTACTTCTGTATTCTTCTGTAATACATCCTTGACCATTCCCCCTTTGTGGATTCCATGATAAAGATAAATGAAAATTGTAAGGTCCTGGTTATACCCTATGTAGGTATACTTGATAACGTATGTAAGGACTATAATTTTGAGTTGTGGTTGATTGAAATTTCTTAAAGAAAATTGAAAATTTGAATCAAAATCAGTTCCTTTTCCAAATTTTTTAGAAATAATTGGTTCCTTATGAAAATATGATTCAAACCTAAAATTGATCATTTCTGTGTTAGGGTTTGGTAAAAACTGAAAGTTCAATATTATTTTAAATGGTTCAGTATTTAGTTCAGAAAAATCAATAGTGGAGCAATATTCAGGACACTCAATTTGTGATGTAAAATTATCCTCTTGTGAATACATAAAATCAATTTACTCTTGATTTAATGACCCTTAAAAATTAATTTATCACATAAATATATATTAAATCCAATGTTTGGTTGTTTAGTAAATTCCTAAGATATTTTTGCAAAACTAGTCACTCCACATAAGGTTTTGTAAGGGACAATCAGTGTAGGGATGAGTCCCTTAAAAGTTTTAAGGCTTTGTAGTTTTAATCTCAAAGATAAAACCTCAGAATTCATTATCTCCATATTATTACAAATTTTTTCAATCAATGTCCAAGGAAAAAAATGGATAGGTTATTGAACATCATGGAACTCCCTAAGATTGATATATTTAAACATCCTTAGGAGGGAAATGTTTTTTCCTTTAAACATTCATAATTCCAATGATTGTACATCTCGTCGGGTGTGGTGTAATCATTCAAGGTTTGATCAAATAAATTCTCTATGTTAGGGGCTTCCCAATATTTATTTCTCATTTTATTCCTTCATGATTTTATTATAGGTTAATTTTGAAGATACTCTATTATCATGGACTGAAATTATGATTTGAGATTCTCAGGACACACACAAATAGAAAGTAGAAAAGATGAGATAAAAGGTGGTGAAAATAGGTCAATAGGATCTAAGGTCACATACTTGAGTCCCTGGTAATTAAATAAAAATTTGGGGAAAACCATATTTACCCTATAGGAATAAGAGGCTTTTGTATTACAGGTAGTTATAAAACCCAAAAAGACCAAATAAGTAACCTTTAGACACTCATATTTTTTGGGAGGATTGTCTATGAAGTGGCCGACTTTGGTGTTGATTATAATTGGGATAATATAATAATTTCATTTCCAAGATGATATATTTAATTTAATAATGAAACATCAAATTATTTGAATGGAATAAATTAATGAATATGAGTTGATTATAGGTTATCGCTAGGGCTAGATGGGATGTATTTTTTTTTCTTATAAAATTCTAGTTCAATAATTCAAGATGTATCCAAAAAATGAGATAATCCTCCAAAAAACATTACCAATTTCATCCCTAAAAAATAACAAGTCTAATAACTAATTAAATTATAGGATCATTTTAATAATCACTCAATGTAATTGGATAGTACTAGCATAGAAAATATGTCATCGTAAAAGTTGGCGAAGACAAAAAGAAAATACATCTTTAAATGGAAATATTAAAATAATTAATTGATTTAAATATTATATCACACGAAATAAAATTCAATCTATCCCTAAAAAACTCTATAGTATCAACCCTTAAAGGTATAACCTTCCATTTATGAAAATCTCTCAATGTATGATAAAAATCAACTTAATAAAGAAGGATTAATGAAATGAAAATAATGGAATAACAAACACGCCACTATCGTGTGAAGAAGACCACTTTTTTGCGGAAAATAAATTCAAACCTTGATTAAAATGTATAAATGTGTTAAAAAATGATATAAAAAGTGAATAATAATAATTTTTATTAAGAAACTATGGTGATATGAAAAACTTACATTAGTGGAATGGGATATGCGATTACAAAATAAAAGCACAACATTACAATGAAAGAATAAAACACTCCCCAATTAATTCACCTCTACCACCACAAATATATATATTTGGGTCCTAGGTTTTATCCTCCTACAATTAATTTCATCCCAATTAACTATTTTGGTAAAAGGTGGGTGGGGGAAAAATGAAAGAAGACTTTTTTTAACTTTGGCCACAAAAATCAGACCAGATTCATCCCCTTTTGTCATGAAAATATGGCATTTAATATAAAAAAATTTGGGATGTAAATATGATAGAAATATTCTTCCATATTCCCTCTAATTTAATTATAATTTTCATCAAAATTTGATATTCCCTTAAGAAGTTATGATGAAATTGGTGGGCTGCCATTATGGACCTTCAAATCTGGACTATAATTAAAACATCAACTTGGGTTGCCTCGACCACCATAAAAAAATCCATATCAACTCTTTTCACAGTATAATAAAATGTTCCTCATAGATTTATCTATCTCCGATTAAAATTTTAGCATAATTGGGCTTGAATTACGGGATCCACATTTATTATATGGTCCTAAGACCCATTCTGATTTGTCCATAAAATTATGCGTCTATAGAAGAATATATCCATTTTACTTTATGAATATTCCATTGATCCTAAATTTTATTCCCACACAGAGTGAATAAAAAAATCATAAAATATCAAATTTAAATAATGAAAATATTTATTTTATTCCATAAGTTGATGAGTAATTTGGCCCAAACTGACACACTTTAAACATGAATTGCATAATGATGTGAAATGTGATTCAAATAATAAAATGCACTAAAATTGGTGTTATGGTCCTTTAAATACATTAATATTAAAATATAAAAAATGAATATTAGCCTCTTTCAGCGTCTAATTAGAACCCTAGTAGTACCCTCTAAATGGTTGAATCCCTACATCTTGAATCCCTACCCTCTCTTGGTCAAAACACATATACATAAGCCACGAATTTTACCTCCAATTACCCTATGTCCAAGATTCTGTTTAATGGATGTTTCAATCCAAAGATATAAATAACATAAAGAGATTCAAAAAATCACCGTTTTGGGTATGTCTGAGGTTTTCACATCATGTAATGTTTACATGACATGTAATGTGCGGGGCTGAACTCTGGGCTGTTTTTTTTCACTTCACATATTGTAAAGTTTTCACGTTGTGTAATGTTAACATGATGTGTAATTTGTGGGGACAAACTCTAAGATATTCTATTAACTTCAAAAATTATATTTACAATCATTGTAATGTTTTCACATGGTGTAATATTTACACGATGTGTATATCAATTTCAAGCACTGGAAGAGTTTTTTTCTCCGATTCTTCATTTTTGAGTCTTTGAAACATCATGTGATCATCCAAAATCATGGAAACCATTATTAAATGGTAGTATTGATCTTTTTGGATTCAATATTAAATCTCAGCTTCATAATATCTCTATTGTCACACCGAGTTACTTCATGAATCAGCACGAAGTGCCTTTATGTTCGTTAATTTCCATGATTTCCTCACTATTTCTCCATGTGTCATTCCTTCTAAAAGAATATAAAAAACCTCAATATTAGGCATGAATATCATATTCAAATAAAATTCATACAAAAAAATGAATATATCAATACAATATATAGATATCTATAACCTATAGGGAGCCTTGATAGGATAGATACAGTGGAGAGCATTGGTAGCCACCTTAGAATTTTGGATCAATCATTAACGTGTTAGATTTCAATCACATATACAAATGTGATAACACAAGATTCATTCTCAATCAAATATTGATCAATTCATTAGGTAGGGTTTTTTATTTAATATTTTATCTCTATTACTGGAATTGATGTGATTGCAATTTTGTTCCAAACAAACTAATAGAGAATCGATGATTTCCAAGCTATTAATTTTTTATATTGTTTGGTTTTATATATTTAATAAAGATAATTATTAGAATAAATGTTTTGATTTTTCCTCTTTGAAATCCATCAATTAATATTGTCTAAACCAAACATGGACAATGTTCGATATCACTTTGGTGTTTTTGTGGTTTCTCCCTTTGTTCTATGTGCATTCATTATTGACATTCGATTAGACGGTGCTTCGATCAATTTTTGGGAACCCATTTAATTTTTTGACTGATTATGGGTTCCAAAAATTTATATTTTCAGTTTTTTATGATGGTCTATCGTATGGAAAATATATGATGACGAATATGAAAATCCATAGAAGAATCATATAGTGGTGTTTTTGGAAGGCAAATTTGTGGGATGGTAGTTCTTCCATAAAGGTGGGGTAAATTCGATTATACATTAAAGAAGTATTAAATCCAATTTTAGATAGTCCATTGATGATGGTTAACTTTATTTATGGGATTTATAGTTGTGATTCACTATATAATTGATGAAGGAGGTTTTGAAATTAGAACACTCTTTATAGAGATGTCTTTCTATGAAATTCAGTACTACACAACATCTAGTTCAGAAGAAAACATGTCTTGTGTATCACTGATATGATGACTAGGGGTTTGGAGGGAGTTTAATATCACATGACCATGTAACTAAGTCACACACCATGTGACCCCAACCCAACCATTCTAACTTGTTCTGAGGAGTACACACCCAAATACTCATATGGCCCAACACAACATGTGTTCTTGTACCCTCAAAGGGTCATGGATCTGGTATATGATGTATATACTGAGTACACTAATTGACATGACATGTCATGTGACCCTTCTGTACTCTATGAAATGATGGTGTGATATGCCATGTGGAATGATACAACATGTTTAGGTGGCTGAATTGGGTCAACATATTTTGTACCCACAAAAAACACTATGTAATTATATTTTTTATTGAGAAACATTTGTTAGATAAGGTTTCCCCTAAAAAAATACCTATTTGGAGTGTCTATCTCACTGTTTGGGACTGAGATCATCTTTGTGAATATAATTTAGCTCATGTAAGTATGGGTTTGGGATACTACACTTAATGAACAAGATATAGTAAGGTAATTCACCCACATTTATGAAATCAAGATCCTATATTTGTATAGTATAATTTTGAAAATCCATAGAGATCAAATGTAAAAGATATCATACACAAGAGTTGAATTTTAGTCGTCCATAGAGATAATATAGGATATAATATCCTATATCTGTAGAGATCCTCTATTTCACCTATAGACATGGGACATGGATCCTCCATTGGAGTTACTATTTCACCTATAGTCATGGGGCAGGGATCCTCCAAAGTCATATGAATGAATGACGATATGTTTTCTTGATACTTCTGGTTAAAAAGTTATGTATGTTGAGTTTTTTTGATGGATATGAGTTTGAGACAATTCTTTGGGATGTGTAATTTTATATGAGCTTATCTAGGTGTCCTCTTTTCATTTACCTTCTTGGTTATGGGTTTAGAGTGAAATTCATTTTTTGATGATTTACATCTTAGTGATTTTGGGATATACTACTAGGTATGTATATACTCACCCCTACATGAGATCTTCTTACATGTGTCATATCTTATGTAGATGATTGGTTATACTGCATAGATATGGGAGGACATAGTGTTGGTGGTGTCTAGTGGTTCTTAGCAGCTACGATATAAGCATTTGAGATATACTAGTGAATTCATGGAGAGACTAGTTTCCCTTATCTTATCATGTTTTTCTTCTTGTTAGTTATTGGACATGTATTTTTTCCTCTTTTCCTTGACTATGTATTTTTTTTCTCATTGTGTGATTCTAGAGGCTATGAATGTATTTATTATTCTTGTTTATTTTCTGTGTTACTCTAGAATTTGTGGAAAGATGTTTGTGTGTGTAATGGTGAATTAGGATGAGGCCTCCCATATGTGTCTTATTCCTATTTGGTGATAGTCACCGACCCTTGACCTATTGGAGGTAGTCTTGGGGTGTCTCTTTTTCCATTTCACCAACCCAAGTGGGGCCCCAGTAGGTCGATATGTGACAATTTATGTTCCATTTATCTGACACTGGATGAACCCCCTATTGGTGCAGGTTCCCTAATGAACTTTGACCTATAGACTTGGTCTTATATTTTATTTAATTTTTTATAAACAAATATTATTATTTCAGTTTGATATTGCTTAAATATCAGGGTGAGCGATGTAGGTCAATTTGGGTGATCATGATGGTGATTCAGTTGATGGATGATTCTCTCCATCTCCAATTTCATTTCCTTGAGATTCTATGGTTGATGTTGCTTGTATTATTGTTAGTGCTAAATGGATCGTACTTGATAATGTACAAGTGGAATTGATTGAATGCATTGACTCAGATGTTGGTACATCAGGTTTGAATTAGCTCAATGTGAATGTTTCTCATTCCTTTCTCTATTTTAGGGATTCATTTTTTGGAAGAATTATTAATAAAGTCTCAATGACTCATGTAGGTGTAAATTTGGATGTTGTTGTAGAGAGATTACCTCAATGTAAGAATTCAAATTTGGGCTAGCTTGTCCTTCCATAGGGGAAAGGCATTAGAAATAGAATGAGATGTTTCATCAGGTATCCTATATCAGGGCGTTCTTAGATTGTAAATTCATTTCACTTGTTCACGGTTTATTCTATTGTCTATTTCCTTTAGAATATCTCTTGCAGCGGGTATGGGTCTTTAGTTCATTGTTCTCAAAACCAAGTATGTTTTGAGTGAACGAATGGCCCCTAGCCGTGATTTTGGTAATTTTAAGAACTCATTTTTACAAATTTGGATTTTAATCCATGGTATAAATTGGGTTCTCTAACATATAAAAATAATTCATGATATTGATTCATCCATGGGTGTTATCTATTTCGATACGAAAAATGAGACATTAATATGGGGTCACTTTGTCAGGTTTATGGTGTAAATTGGTCAAGGTGAAATGGTTATTCATAATGTAATTCTTTCTACTCATTATGATAATCTTAATATTCATATTGAATATGAGAATTTACCTCTTTTTTGTGTGGAATGAATGTCTGTTGTCCATTTGGTAAGAAGTTTTCAAAATGTTTTACATTGTGTTAATTGTGGTTTGAAAGGTCACCATGATAGATATTTTCATAGAGGAAAGATCAAGAAGTGGGGTTTTTACGGTCAAAATGGATTTATATCTAAACCTTATATTTGGAAATTAAAATATATTTTATAGTAGTAGAATGTGGTTGCCGATTTGGGTGATGGGCTGGTTGATAGAGTCAGGGGGAAGCTAATTGGTTCCAATTTATGATAGGAAACATTAAATGGACTTCCTATTTCGTGTCAATACCTAGGTTTATCAAAACCTAAAATTGGATTTTCTAATTAAAAAATTACTCCTCAATCTTATAATATTGGATATTTGAAAATTTAGGTGGTTACGGATGCTATTAAAAGTATCTACAATGTTGATGTTGAGCTATAAGAGAAAAGAATAAGATATGTTAACAGATTTAATATTTTGAATACTAGTTTTGTTGAGTCTAGAAACTAGGGGTCTATTAAGGAACAACATGCTAATATTTCATCTAGGTAAGGTGGTATCTCTTTAATGTTGTCTGATTCTCAACATCATGAAATATCTTCCTCTTCTGACCATGATGAGAGGAATTAGGATAACTCCTCTATTTTGTAATTTTCAAGACACTTAGTGTGGATTTCAGTGATGTTACCTACTATGATATTAAGCCTCATCTTAGAGATAATATATAGGATTTGGTTATTTATGGTGTGGGATCTGATCCAATTCAACCCGATAGTTTTAATATTGCTCATGAGTAGAATGGAATAGATAATTACCATACATTTATTGATTTTAATAACTCTTCAGGTGTGTCTGATAAATGGGGAGACATATTAGATCTTTATAAAGATGATAATATTCAATTAAATAGATATTCTTATAGGGATGTTGCTACTAAAGGGATAAGGAAAGATGCTAAGGGCTTCTCCTATGTTCATATGAAGAATATTCGACCTATAAAGAATTAACCTATGTTGAATCCCACCATGAGAACTAGATCTATACCAAGTATTGATGTGAGAATGGTCTAATATAATATGTTTAACTCTTTAATTGATGATTCTAATTGATGTGAATATTTTTATGACTATAATGAACTTGATTATTTTTCTTAAATTCTTCTTGTTTTTGGATTTAAAAATGAGGGAAGATATTATTTATCTGACCTCATTATCCACCCTTTCTCTTGTTTTTCATTTTCTTTAATAAATGGTCCTTTTACCCAACCTTTCATGATTATTTCTTGGATATATGTTCTAGAAAAATTAAGTATCACTTATCAATTCTAAAAATTTCAGTATGTTGTTGCTCAATTTATGAAAGAAACACAAAATAATTTCTTATACACACTGAATTTTTCAAAAGGAATTTTTTTAGAATAAAACATATCCATTGGGTGTCTTTTAGTTGTTTTTGATTATCCCTAGTTTAGGTAATTTAATTTCTTTTCACTAGATTACTTAAGATTCACCCATCCTTCAATACTTAAAAGTTATAAGATTTTTTTCTCTAGAAAAGGTATTATGATAATATAAATGGTGGGTTCTACTTTTACACATTTTTTGGTTAATTTTAATTTATATTTAGCCAAACAAACACTTTCCTTTTTTGGAACACTTTTGAATTATTTTTCACATATTTTTGGTATAGTTTTAAACGTCACCTTAATACTATTTTTTTACTTCTATATTTATTTTACCATTTTATTGATCATTCAGTCCCATTTATGTTTCAAACTTTATTATTTTAAAAAATTACTTCATTAGTTATTCAAAGTGGTAGTGGTTTTTTTTTCAAAAGGAGGTAAAGTTTCTAAGAAATACAATGTGTTTCATAATGTTATAAATTATATCCATGGAAGTTTTTACATTTTTTTGTGCATAAATTCTAACATTTCAGTGACTAATCCTTTATTCATGTGAGACAAAGCATATTTCTATAACAACCCAATATTATCCATGAAAAGACTAATAT
This sequence comes from Viscum album, assembly GCA_963277665.1. Lineage (NCBI taxonomy): Eukaryota > Viridiplantae > Streptophyta > Magnoliopsida > Santalales > Viscaceae > Viscum > Viscum album. Next base: position 1,100,395,920 of record OY728134.1, on the reverse strand, counting down.
TTTACCTTCATCTATCATGTAGTGTTTGTATTCATGTTACATTAGATCTAGTTCGGTATGATAATATTTATTTGAATTCTTTAATAGAGCTATGAGAAGTTTCTTCAGTATCCCGATACAGTGTATAAATAATTTTGTATGTATTCTTAAAATTGTAAATTACATTGTGTCATGTTATAGTTTTATTCATCGTGTGAACCTTGGATATGATGATATTAATGCTCTCTATAATATAATAGGGACCTAACTGGTTTAGGAAAATATGTTTTTTACACTCCATGAACAATCAAATTTAGTTACTAAATGTTTTCTTTTGAACTATCACACCACCTCTATGGTATATGATTTTCTTCATTGTTTTATGTTATCACCACATACATGTTACATTAAATCTAATATAATATAATGAAATTTAAATATTCTTTAAAACATGATTTAATGTTTTTGAAATGATAATAATTGATTATATATTATGTTTAAGATGAAACATAATCTAATATAACGAAATATAGATTGCACATTGACCAAAAACTATGTTTTTGTAAAATATTTTAAAAGTTATATTTTTTAGTTATTTTATGGTATAAATAATAAGGATATTCTATTTATATATTTTGATGATTTATCTATATTGTTTTTTTGAATTTATTTTAAAAAATATAATTGTTTAATCCATTTTAGGAATAATAGTACATCGGTTTAAAATGGTTATTATTCAGCACAATATTTAATTTAACTATACTACAAGTTAAATATCATTCTATATATTAGTTTTTTCTTAAATTATGTGATATTACGGCATATAATGAATATTTTTCATGGAATTAGACCTAAAGAATCTCTATCTTCCAATGATGTATCTAGATAGAAGTATAAAAAGAAAGTATATTTTCTCTACAATTTGAAAATATTGTTACATGTAAAGCACCTTTTGATCAAAAACAAGATCATGAAATTTATGGGCAATGTTAATAAAATTATTTTTTTAAAAGTAATCATTTTTGTGCCTTATTTACTAATAGTTTTCAATGATAGAAGTTCTTGTTTGTATGTGGTAGTTATAGTGATTTTTTCTACTTATAGAAAATGTCAGTGATAAGCAATTGAAATTTATATTTTAGGGGTACTTATCCATTTATAAGATAATTAAGAACTATATTTTCATTTCTTTAAAAATGTGTCACTAATTTGAAATCATTGATTAATTATAAAGCAAGTTCACATGCTTAAAATTATTCTACATTTTTTGTAAATTTATTATAATCACACAAAATTTTATCCTAATTATTAACATTGATTTTACAAGAACTTATTCAAATCTAATTTCAGAATACATAATTCCCTAGTATAAGTGAGTGATCTTTATTTGTTGATTTTTTTCTTTTCTAGTTTTAATAATATTATATATTTTTAATATATATGTGTTTGTGTTCTTAATTTTTATTTTCCATATATGGAAGTTCATTTAAAAATTGAAATTTATATATACAAATACATTATTGGAGTTGAGAACCTGTTGGATTTCATTCCACCAAATTTAAGGTGAGCAAGGGTTGTCTGGTTATTATTTATAAAAACATTTTCGTTGATTTTAAAATGAAAAAATATTTTGGGGATATATTATTCTTTACTAATCTCTCTATTTTCTATTTAAAAAATAAAAAATTATTTGTTTTTTAATTATCGAAACATAAGGCATGAGGATGTAATACCACCAAAATTTTAAATATATTCTTACAAGACCTACAATATTTACCATTATGATAAATGCTAACTTACATGATTTTAAACTTATTATTAGTTTTATAAATATATAAGTATCATTTTAGAAATTTATGTGTAAATATTTATGTTGTTTTTCAAGAACCGAACAGACATAAGTTTTTTATTAATCTACTTACTCAAAATGAAAAGTAATATATAATAAGTTTTCTATAGGTGTTACCAAATAAATTCCAAGCAGAATGTTGACTATATTTTTTGATATATGACATGTTTATTATCATGTATGCTTAATGTGGTATTTGTGAAATTCATTTGACCAGATTATCCTTCGACATGGAATCATTGTAGTTACAATACCTATATGTGTATATGTTGAATGAATTTTCCTTTTTGACACAATCTTCAGTACATTGTTGATTGTTTTTCTCAGAAACATATCTTTATTGAGGTTTGTTATTTTCTCTTGATCTTGATTATAAAATGAATATAAGTGTCATGTTTGGATTTATTCATTCCATTTAATTAAACATAATGTGCATGTGCTCATGAATCATTAAATAATATGTATGATAATGTGGATTCTTATAGACTATATAAAAGAGCCATTAGGTTAGACTCACATTAGCTAATTTATTTTTATATTTTTTATATTTATGTTTATTTTAATCTCCTTGATAATAGATAAATCATTAGTGGTTTTCTAGATGTGAATGTTTATATATAATGTATCCCTGATTTTGTATTTGTTGATATGAATGATGCACATGAGAATATCACAACAACATGTCTTACACCAGATAAGCACATAATACATTTTTTCACCTCCTAGAGGGATTTTGGTATGTAGATTTTAATTTTATAGTGTATGTAAGTTATAATTTTAAATATAGTGTGGTTTATAAATGTAGAGATGTCAAGTTTTTCTTGGTATAGGTTATAGTTTTATAATACGTAGGTTGGTGTTTTTATGGTGTAACATCTATAGGTTGTTTTTTGTTTACTGGTTTCTATGATTTTAGGTTTTTTGGTTCACATATGTGCATTTTACATGCTTATTGGATGAAAATTGATGGTTTCAAGTTTTCTTATATATATATATATATGTGTGTATATATATAAATATATATGGCTTTCAGATACTAATATTTAGGGTTTATGTTACATGTTTTAAGGTATGCTTGTTTATATATTTTTGGTTGATAGTTTATTGATTGAAACATATATGTTTTTATTTTTTTAATTTTATATTTGGTATGTTTTTTTAGAATATTTTTATTTTTTTACATTAAAATTTTGAGTTCATTTTTTAGTTTTGGATATTTACATATGTGTAGTTTTTTTATTCATAAGGTTTTCATTTGATGATATTGATGGTTGAACATTATGAAGTTTATATTTTTCACCAGATTTCAGGATGAATATTATAAGGTTCAAAGGTTTAAATTAAGTATTCCAGATTTCTATTTGTACATTTTACAAATTCATATTTTAATGTACATGGGTTTACATGTTATGAATTTCTAGATTGAAAATTATAAAATATTGATATAATAAATTTTGGTTAAAAGATACATCTAATTTTATATATTCATTTAAAAAAACTAGTATTGGTGGATTTTAATATCGATATCCAATAGTATAATTGAAAAATAAAATAAAATATGTGGCAACAACTTATAACAGTTACAAAAAAACCATCTAAAACCATGGGTGGTAATAAATACCTCTTTGCAACCCATCCTAACTTGACCATTTTTAACCCCCAAAAGAAGTCACCCATGATGAGAAAAGGGATTTTGAGACCTATTTTAGTGTTCATAAAATCCATTTTATCTACAAGTGAATCATCATATGTTACCATATAAAATACATTGTAGAATAATTTAAAAATTGTAATATGAAAACAAAGATCATGAATTGTTATTTTTCTCATAAAACATACTTGAAAATTATGTTGTTAATTATTATGAAATTAATATAATTACAACATGAATAATATGTATGTTGTTCAACATTATTTTTGACAACATGAATATTTTTGAATGATGTATGAAATTTTCAACCGCATTCATATATGTCTGTTGTTAATTTTGTGCTGTTAAAACTCATTTTTTATATCCAAGAAAGGAATAAATAAATTATGAAAAGTTTATCCTTCATGATGTTCCACAAAGTAGTTACCCACTCTGTCTAAATTTGTCCATGCTGGTGGTTTTCCCTTCTCAGACTCTGAAAAAGTGGCGGAGTGAAGTTCTTATTTTTTCCATGGACCATATTTAAGAATTAATAAATCAAAACCCATCTATCATTCATGGAGGTAAAGATACATAAGATCAAATGGAGTGGATAAATATTATTTAAGGATTCCTCAATTCATTAAAAACTCCCAAAACCTTAAAGGTTATTTTTTTTCTAGGATTTTTTGAAAGAACAAGTTAGGACTGGAGGGAGACCATCATTCCACTAATGTTACAAAATGTCATGTCATGGATAATTTTCAAGATCATGATCATCTAATGGTATTATCCAAAAAATGTGAGAGCGGATATAGAAATTCAATTTACGAGGCTATAGTAGGGTGATCATATAGTAAAGTAATGCACCAATAGATTTTCTAAGTTTGTTCCATTCTATCCAAATTTAATATTTGAAAATTCTCTAAAAAACTCAATTCTTCAAAAGGGTATCCATTCAGACCATATATAAATGGTGTTCAGACTAATCCTAACTTCTTATATATAATTATTCGATAAGTACACAATAGTGAAATTTAATCAAACAAGGTATATTATAATGGGCGTTTCTTCTATTCTATCGAGCACCAACAAAGATAGTATGTCTTGTAAGAAATAGAATAATAATATACATGAAAAAGAAATTATGGTTGATGTGGGTTAATACTATCATTCTACAATCACTCCTAAGAAAAATTGATCTCTGGTGTGTTTCTAGTGTGGGAAAAAAGGACATTATAAACCCTTATTCTTAAGATATCTGGAGATTTATTGTAGATGTGTAAATCTTGGTTATCTTAAAAAAAATTAAACTGAATTATAATCCAAAGAGAAAAAATCCTTTTATGTTACACAAATCAGGGTAGTAGATTGTATTGAGGTACCCTAACCCGGACATATCACCTTTTCATAATTTCTTGGTAGATGTATGTATCCTTCCCGACTTATTAGTGGAATGTTATTGAACTTTTTGTGAGATGGACCAACATTAACATACATACACATTTCATCATTTTACATGATTTTTCATTACATCACATAAAAAACCACACCCCAGAACCTATAAGTAAAATGTATTTAGATTATAGCTACATGATATTATTTTGAAATAAATCTTTAACATTTATTAATTTTTTCAACACATGAAATCCTTCTAGGCATATTATTCATAACACTCCTCTTTATTTCCTAGGGATTGAAAACATAAGAAATGAGTGAGCTCGGATGCTCAGTAAGGGTAATTTTAAGAGATAACAATTTGGGATCGTATATGGGAAAAAAATAACAAGTAGGTATAAAAACATAATCAATTAATGACCACAACATAATAAAATAATACCCACTAAAACATAGATAATAAATGAATTGTCCTCACACAAGGCTGTTGGCATAACATACGACACAATTCAAAGGAGTATAAGAAAATGAGTCAATAACCATGAGCCATAAAAACATAACATAAGTATGTTTAATAACTTAGAGTTTTCACATAAGAATATGGAACATAAATAAGTATATAAAACCATTTCTTATGTCAAGGATCATTGGTAAGGCCACATCACATAGTAGAAAAAATACTTTAGGGATTTGGGTTTACTCCCCAATCTCTATAATCTCATGTGTTATAAATCTCTATTCATTCCATTAGAGGGATATATAATTCCATGCCCAACCATAACATAGAGTATTTTTAACATCTTAAACCTTTTGAACCATTCCTTTGTGAAATATGGGTGTTAAAGGTGTTGGGAGGATTTTAGAGAAAGAATAGTGTTATTGGATCTACAATTTCAGTTGGGAGAAGTAAGCTTCCATATGATCATTCGGGTCACCGCATGAAGGGTTGAAAAATATTTATTTTTGAATCTATAGTTATTTTTCATGTCTTGATAGGGTTTGTCCTAATGAGATGGATTCAAAGGATTACTTTGACAGTGCTGAAACTTATGATGTTTCCTTTAACAATTTCAAGGTCACAACATAAGGGTTGAGTTCAAGACACACGGGTTGATTTCATGGCATGATGTGTCTTGAAAATGGTTGATTTTTTCCATGGATGAGTTTCATTATAAGACCATGTTCATGGAATCATATATCCTAGGGGACAAGATTTGATGGTTCATCATTGAGCAACATCACAACACATCGCCTGAGGTCACAACCCAATCCATATTTGATTGTATCAGATTGTGAATTTTGACTAATACATGGTTATTAGAGATATAATATATTCACAATGTGAATTTTCGGTGTAGTTTTATTTAGTTCTGTCACAACGGGACCATGAACTGTCACACTAAGACACCTTAATTTTCCATCATGGTATGAATTGGGCAACCCCTTTGATTTTTATCTATTTACTTTGATTTCTCTCAGACCTTGTCTGATCATATGTATGTATTTGTAATTCATTGATCCCTTATTGAGTTTATTTATTCATCAACATATAGACATTTACCCATAACAATCTGAGGTAATTCCCCCATGTTTTTCATGGGTCCTCTTTCTATTTTTTCACCTTTGGAGGTTGTGATAGTTTTGTTGGTTTGGTCTACGAGATATTGGGTTGTGGGTTTTTATGAGGATTGATATGATCTATATTTATTTGGGGTTTCCCTCACATGGATTTTTCTTTGTGGTTGTCTCTTCCTTCACTTCTTATACTGCGGTTTTGGATGTTCCAGTTAAGGAAGGTGATTATAAAACACTGTTATATTATTTGTATAATGTGAAACTAGTATGATTTTGATTTAATTTGGTGGATGATATGGATTAACCTAATAAATATAATGAATATATCTAATTAAAATTAATGGTAAGGGGTGATTCACATGAGATTATTTTTTCCATGATATTTATCCTGTGTTGATGCTTCTTTGTTTTTATTCTCAAAAATTGTTGTGATACTAATATTATTAGGATAGGGGTGTGACTGTACTACTAGAACAAAAATTCATAAAAGGTTAATAATTTACATATTGTAATAAACTAATTTTGTGAAGTTTTGTAATTAAAGATATATTTATCATGAAATATGGATTGAAATAATCTAATTGAATGATTTAGAATGGGAATTATGTAATTGGTTTCTGCTAAAATTGGGTAATTTTATAATGATAGTATACTTGTTTGTGTTATTCTGGGTTGTATGGAAATGGTAGTTAGAATTAATTAGTTATGGGTATTGACATCTGTTGTTGATCACCTAGTATTATTTAGCTGAATTAGAAATGGTTGTTGATGTGTGAGGGATTCTGTATTATGTTCTTAGGTTAAATAAAGGCAATGCCTCCCATTTTTATGTATTATACCCTTGGTAAAAGTCACCAACCTAAGGTCTATTGGAGGTGGGCCTCAGGGGTCACTATCATCTTCACTTTAAACCAAAGAGAGGTTCCTAGTGGGGTAAGACTACTGAAAAGTGGTATCAAAGCTTTTGGTTGAGAGTTAGGACAAATAATATAGTTTGAAACTAGTAAAGATTACATGGGTTGATAAAGTGATGATTTAATTTGAACATTGTTTGTAATTTAATCAAGAGAAACAAACTTGGAAAAACTATTTTTGGTTCCCTGTGATCTATCATATGAACCTTAAACTTATATAATTTACTATGTGAAGTTATCCTACTTGAAGGGTAGAGACCCAGGTGAGGCACATGCGTCATCTTTATTTGTATTTTTGCTTAAATTGGGTTGATTATAGAAAATTAAGGTAAATTTAATTAACTATACATTAAATAAATTCCATGGAACTAGGATTTTTATTTTTCTTTCTTATTTATAGGGATTATTATTGGTCATCATACACACATGGTTTAGGTTGGTGAGGATCCGTAGGCTGAACCAATTGACCGTAAGAGGGTCAAACCATTTGAGGAGGATGAGATTTATAAGAATACATTGTGTGAGTTCTGGCATCATGGAATAGATAAGTAAAAGAGGAGTGTATTTAGATTTGAGAAAGATGACTAGTTAGAGGATCTTGAGAGTTATTTCCATTTTATTCATGCTCGGGTAGAGTATTGGGTAGCCCTAGTTTTTAGACAGATGGAAGGGTCAGTACAATAGTGGTGGATCTTATATTTTGGGGAGAAGGAGGCATATGTTTCTTGGGATTATTTTCATTGGTGATTCCAAGTAGATTTCCTATCCTCAATGATGAGGGAAATGAAGATGCAGTACCTACTCTCCCTCCCGTAGGGGAGTCTGAGTGTTAGAGAGCCCGAGATCAGATTTAAAGATATATTTTAACATCTCCCTTGATACTTTCTCTAATGAGGAGTCTAGAGTGAAATATTAGATGAAGGTTCTGTATCCCATTATTTGATATTCGCTCACCCTATTTAAATTTCTTATATATTTAGTGGTATAGAAGAAGGATGAGGTCATTTATAGGATACATTCTTAGAATAAATTGTCTCAAGATGGGATCCATCTGAGTTTCTTGAGGAGAAGAGTTATTAATAGAGGATATCAGGTATCCGGACCATCCAGGCTTCTACTGGTAGGGTGTTGGACTCAGTAGTTTCCTTCTTATTTATCTGAGACCAATGGTTCTTGGGAATCTTCAGGGAGCTCTATCCAGGTGTTTTTTATTTTATGGGAGGCATGGTAATTGGTAGTTTCAGTGATCGGCCATCCTTGGGGATCAACTTGGTGCATGTGGTTTGTTTCCATTCCATTCTCTATTGTAGTTGCCTCAGAGGCTATATTAATAGCAAGGACAACATGAAATTGTTTCATCAATACTAAATGAGGTTAGTAGATGTTTAAGTCATGATTATATCTATCCATAGGGACATAGGGATGAGTGTGTCCATGTAGGTGGTTCTCGTCTGTGAGGCATAGGATCTAATGTGGGTAGCTTCATGATATGGTTGTTTCAACACCCAATGTGCCAAAGATTTTATGAGGTACAATATGTTTATAATCCACCTTGTCTTATGATTTGATTGATTATGGAGTGTCATAATCCTTTATTACACCTACTTTGGTTGGCTCCTTGGGACACAAGGTGGAGAGTAATCTATTTCCCTTAGCATTGACTTTTCTAATTGAAGTTTGGACGAGTCTTTTTAATGTGTGTTGGGGTTGGGAGATGATGCTGGATAATCATCATTCATCTAAGGATTTCTTTGATCTTAAAATACAATAATATGATGTTATTATTATAATAAACTAATTATATTCTATGTGTATGGTTATTGATTTATTTTAGAGGATTGTTTTTTTACGATGAGTAGGTCCATCATGTGGTATTCATTTGCATGAAATATCATCAAATGGGTCAAAAATGTTTGGAGGCATTACTATCTTAACTAGTATACTTATCATCGGATTTAGTATAGGCATACGTGGTTGAGTTCCTTAGAGTCATAGAAAAGTTTTCCAATTATTTTCTCAAGGATTATTTTACCCTATCTCTTCAAAATGATATTGAGTTTTGGATAGAGTTGCAACATGGAACCTAAATGATTTTGATGGATCCCAATTAGATGTTACCTTCTAAGATGGGGGAGTTGCGAATTGAAATTGATGATTTAATGCGGAATGGTTTCACCAAATTCAGTGCATCACCATGGCATGATATAGAGATATTTTCTAAAGAGGAAAATTTTCTAAGGCTATGTATAGACTAAAAACAGCTGAATCATGTGACGGTTAAGAACCGTTACCCACTTCCAAGGATTGATGATTTATTCATCCAATTGTAAGAATCCATCTATTTTTAAAAAGATTGATCTATAGTATGGGTATCACTATATGAGGGTGGGGGAGGAAAATATCCTAAATACAACCTTTAGGTGTCTCTATGGGAACATTGACTTCATTTTTATTTTATTTTGTGTCATTAACACCCCAACTGTATAAACGTGACTCATGAAATCTATCTTCAGTGAGTTCTTGGATTATTTCATGTTAGTGTTCATCGATAATATACTCATAAACTCAAAGGTATATGAGGAACATGATGAGCATCCTAGGGCTATTTTTAGGTCCTTCAGTACCATCGTCTCTATGGGAAGCTATATAAGTGTAAGTTTTTTCATGTAGGAGGTTCATTTCCATAGGCATGTGGTATCTTAGTGAGGAGTAGTAGTTGATACAAAAAATATTGAGGCATATTTTCTTTGGTAGACCCCAAAAATTATATATCTATTATTTCCCAGGTCTTTTATGATCTTATCAATGATTCATATTAGATTTCTGTCAGACAATAGACCCGATGGTAACTTTGACCAAGAAGAACTAGGTCTTTGTTTGAACTGATCAGTGTTAGATAACTTTTGATTACATAAAAGGGAAGTTTATTACTGACATTTTCATTTGGTTATTAGGGAAGGGTGTGACTATTGAGGTGTTTTGTGAGGCTTCCCACCTTGGATTGGGTTGCTTCTTGATGCAATGAAGAGTAGTGATATTATATCGATCTAGGAGGTTATACCCCCATGACTGTAACTATGCCACCCATGGTTTTTAGATTACAATGAATATATTTTATTAGATGCTATGGTGACATTATCTCACCAGTGAGTTCTTTGTAGTATTCAAAAAATCACAAGAAATGGAGGTATGTTTTCTCTTAGTGGGATCTGAATATTAAATAGTGATGATGAATGGAATTATTATAGGATTATGAATTTGAGATATCCTATACACCAAGGAAGGGGAATGTGGTTGCCAGTGTGATGGGTAGAAAGTCACTAGAGGATGTTTTTGGAGAGTTTGGATATTCTTAGGGAGGTATAAAGGAGTTTGTGGCAAAATATCTTATTGATGAAGATGTAGGTGATTTGGGTTTCTTATTATATATAATAGTGAAATCATACTTGATGTAGCAAGTGGAAGAGTTTCAATGGTGAGACTCGTAGGTAGGGGTGATGTGGGATCATGTTATATATAGTGATGTTTGGATGGGATGGTATAAGGATGATGAAAATCATATGATGTTTCAAGGGAGGATATATATTCCATCATTAGTGCATGAGTAAGTTCTCTATGGGGTTTACAACTCAGTGGTGGTGGTGCATCCTGGTATATTGAAGATTTAACATCCCTTAAGGGTTTATATTTGGTGGTCTAGGATGAAGTGATTAATAATAGAGTTTGTGTCATGATATTTGAACTTATTGAAGGTAAAGGTAGAGCATTGTGTTCTTGGTAGTTTTCTATAACAATTGTATGTTCTCGAGTGGATGTGGGAGGATATATTAAGGAATTTCATCACCAGTTTACATTGATCTTAGGGAGGAGGTGATTCTATTTGGGTGATCATAGATGAATTTATGAATTCAACTCATATCCTATGATCATGGAGTCTTGTTTCAAAGTGTTTTTAGTGTGGTAATATGTGTATTAGGTCTTGCGGATTCATAAGGTACCAAGGGAAATCATTTTTGACCGAGAACCTCATCTCAACTCCTGAGTTTATGGATCTATCCAATTATTCTTTGGTTATCAACTTCATCTTATCACTACCTTCTATCCTTATACAAATGAGAAGATAGAGAAGGCCATTAAGACATTGCAGGATATTATGCATTCATTTGTCATGGATTTTGATAGATCTTGTGTGAGGAATTTCCCTTGGTTATGTTTTATTATAACAACTACCACTCTTCCATTATAATGGATTCATTAGAGGCATTGTAAGGGAAAAATTTTTGATCTCTTTTATGCTAGATGAGGTCATGGATTCGACCATCCTTGGTCTAGATGTGGTGCCAAGTATGACCAAGAAGATTTGAATTGTTCGAGAGTGGATGATGGTGGAATAATACTGTTATAAATCCTATATATATTTGGGGAGGAGACCCTTGTGGTTTATTGTTGGAGACCATATGTTCATGAGGGTTTCTCCACGTCATGGGAAATAGAGGTTTTTCTAGGGGTGAAAGTCGTCTCACTATTTTGTCAGTTCTTTCAAGGTGTTGTAGTGTGTTGGAGAGGCAGCGTATCAGTTGGTGCTCAATCCATTTTTTGACCGGGTCCATGATGTATTTTATGTGTCATATATTTATTGGTATCATTATGATGACTCCCATTTCGTTGATTAGGGATATTTGGATGTCAAGGGTGACACAAAATTCATGGAGTGGATGGTTGGGATTCAAGATCACCAAGATAAGATTATGTGTGGATATGTTATTCCTCTAGTTCACATCTTGTGGATGAATGCTGACATATAGGATAGTAGGTGGAAACATTATTCTTATATGCATTCTCCGTATCTTGAGATATTTTATGTTATTTTTTTTCTTATTTGATAAGATGTTTTATTTTATATTGAATTTTACGAGACAATTGGTATGGTTGTTTTTCTAGGTTTTCTCTCCTAGTTTTGATTTATGCTTGGTGATGAAATTTTTTGATTTGAGAGGCATCTCCCTGGGGGTGGTTGGATAGAAGTTTTTTTTGTTTTTTCTCTTCTTGTTCAATTTTGATTCTCATAGATGAGATTTTTTTTATTGGTATATTATGTTACAACCCAAAGATTTATGACCCATTCCATAGTGATATTTTGGTGTTAGAGGTACTAAGAGGAGTTTAGAGGAAGGAGGGTTTCTTTGGTGCTATGATTTTAGTTGGGAGCAAGAGGTCATCGTGTGGTCATCTGAGCCACTACATGAATGGTTTGAAACAATAGATGTGTGGTTCTATAAATTTTGTATATAGCACAGAGAGGTATGTCACGACACAATTTATTTGAATTTGGATTTTAATAGTTTGTAGGATTAAAAATTTTACTTTATTGTTGTCTTGGACATGTTATGAGGGTCAAGTATGTTGCACGATGTGTCTTGGTAGTGGTTGAGTTTAGCAGCTAATGAGTATTTTGGAGTACCCATGTTTTCCATAGAACATAGTATGGGGGATGAGATTTAGTGGCTCTTCATGGAGTAGTGTCACATCATAGTGATTAGGGTTGTTTTGTGATCTGTATTTGGTTTTATCAAATTAAAAAGTTTGACTGGGACATGAATGTCAAAGATATATGGAATTCATGACATGATTTTTGGGAGTAGTTTGATCTGGCTTAGTCATGAAGTGGCCATAAATTATCACATCATGATTACATGTTTTTCCATCATGGTATAAATTGTTCAGTCCCTTTACTTATCCCATATTTCCATTGATTTTTCTTATACCTTGGAAAATCATAGGTGCATTAACTAGTAGTAGTCCTGAGTGAGTCCCCCAAATTTCTCTTGGGTACTATCCATGTTCCACTTTTTGGGTGGTTTTAGAAGCTATGTTGGTTTAGTTTTTAAAATATGAGGTCATGGGTTTTTATGAGGATTTTTGTGTTCTAGATTGATCTGGGGTTTCCCTCACATGGATTGGTCCTTATAGCCATTTCTTCTATTACTTCTTATACAATGGTTTTGAAGTGCCATTTGAGGCAGGGGATTCAGGAACTCTCATCTATTTTTTATAAAATTTTAAACTAGCATAATTTTTCGTTCCTAGAGAGGATGGTATGGATTGGACTAATAAATATAATGAACCAAAATAAATAAAATCAATATGAAGGGGTAGTTTTCATAATATTTCTTATATACATGATATTCTTCATGTGTTGATGCATATTTTCCACTATTGATGAAAATTACTGTGAATCTAATATTTCCATTCAATATATGAAATTTTACTGATAGAACCACTATTTATAAAATGATAATAATTTAAAGATGGTAATTAAATAGTTGCGTAATGTTTGGTAATTGAAGTAATATTTCTCATGAATGATGGATTAAAATAAATAGAAAGCATGATTTAAAATGGGAATTATGGAAGTGGTTGTTACTAAAATTGGGTACCTGTGTGATGCTATCATTATTTCTACTATTGTAGTGGTTTTTGTGGCCATGGTAGTGGGAATGAATTGGTTATGTGTATTTATGTGCGTTGGGAAATGATGCTGCGATTGGCTGCCTTGAGTAGTGACAGTTGCTGATGTGTGGTGGATTACTTATTATGTTGTTGTGTTAAATTAGGGTAATGAATCCCAATTTTATGTTTTATACCCTTGATTCTAGTCTCCAACCCAATGCTTATTGGTGGTGGTCCTCGAGGGTTACTCTCTTATTTACTAGAGGCCTTTGAGGGGTTCCCAATTGGGGTGGGTCATTAGAGAATGAGGATTACTCCTCATTCCTTGTCATCTCATGAGATATGAAGCTTTACCAAACATGTTAGAGGAATATATAATTTTCTTCCCACCCATTGTATAATTGATTGATTTTACAACACATTCCTTTTCATCTAATGAGATATAAAACTTTACTTGATGAATTGAAAGGACATATAAGTCATGCTCCATCTATCACATAATGCATTATGTTTACTCCCCATTCCATATCATATCACGAGATATAAATATTTTTCAAATACATTAGAGGGATATATAATTTTAGACCCACCCATCACATAATGAAAAACCAACATATGTTTAAGACATGAATATGGTCCCATTCACAATTCCACAATAACATAGTTAACTTCTGAGAATGAAATAGGTTTTATAAGAATCATCACAAGGTATTTTTTATTAGTATGTGGAATCTGTTTAAGTGTGTGATTCATTCTACCAAAATCATATTATTGAGTCAATAACATAGTTTTAATGGTTTATGAAACAATAATGGATTCTTCAATAGAGGCAGGTTAGTAAGATGATGGTATCATCTGATGGGGGTGTGTGCACTGTTCTGTGAGCTGAATGATGTTCAATGGAAGTTACAAGGATGACCCTGATGGTTATTTTATGAAAAAGGGTTGGGTAAACATTCACTGTTCACTGACTATAATAGTTAGGTGATGATAATTATAGGAAATCAATAGTCGCTCTGGATCAATGGAGGGAAATCCATAGATTTAATAAGGTGGTTTAATTGGATAAACAACCGACACTTAATATAAATACATGGGACCACCAATACAATTGTCATAAAGTGACAAGGATATTACATGAAATTAGTGATATAATTTACCAACATAGAAAAAGTGATTGTTATTTTTATTTCCTCAAATTGTAATTGAATGAAATAGATATTATCTTGTGGTTGTAGGACGTAATGTCTGAACCTTGTAATACCAAAGTGTTTAACTTTCCTGTTTTTTTAATTACACAAGTCTTCAATGTTGTGTGAGTTAAGAGTTTTCTTGGGTGTGTGTGGGGGTTACATAGTGTTGTGAGTAGGGTGTCTGGTCCTCCTATCATCAAGTACAATGATTAATTGGAGTCTTCTAGAGAACCTATGTCCTCTACATGTATCATCTGGTGAATTTTTTTAGAAATAAGATTTTAAAAAATTTCTAACAAGTGGTATCAGTTCTTGTAGTTCAATGAATGATCATAAAAACACTCTGATACATCTTAGGTAACACTCACTTTTGATTTTAGTGAGAGTTAAATATCATTAAAAGTTATGACACAAGAATAATAAAATCTCTAGGTTGATGAGTTTGATGTCACAATGTTTTTTAGAGAATGAATATAGAGGGTCATCTTATTTAAAAGGACTTGGATGTTTTGTTGGCTAGAGTCAAACCATAGATGTTGGAATAGGTTGAATAGTAATGACCATATAGTAAAGTGCTGGGTATGATTGAGATTTAATTTGCAATGTACTTATCCTATAACATTAGATATGTGAAGACCATGATGAACTCAAGGATCCCTAGTGGTGGAACATAGAGTAAATGATGAGACTATATATTATACAAAAAGAATAGATAGAGTAGTAATTTATAAAGAAACAAATTTGATAGTCTGAAGTTATAGAATTTCTAGATCAGACGTCTTTGTGAGAATAACATGAAAGTTTTATTGAAAAAAGGCTTACTAAAGCTTAATCACATTGAGTTAGTATGTGGTGAGAGTAGTGTTATTTGGAAATAGAAGATAGTGAAATACCACTATGGATCGATGCAGACACATGGGCAGGGGGTGAATCAGGTGTTGAATATGTTTTAGGTTAAGATAATTGGATCTATTTTATGTTTAACTAAGTAATAATAACAAATTTAATATACGTAAAGAAAATAAAAATACACAATATTTTCATGGTTTTTCCAGAAATTCATACTTCTTTCTTCAATTGGTTATTTTCCCCAATCAATGATTCTTCACTATAGCCAGACTCAAATTAAAATGGATTCAGTGCATCCCACGCTTACAGTTTACTACATAACAAAAGATTTATCATGTTATATTCTAACTTAACTTTATTTAAAAACTTATAACTTTAGTCACCAAGTCTTATTGTGATCTCCCCACATACTTCGAGTCACACAGGTTTA
Source organism: Viscum album (assembly GCA_963277665.1). NCBI lineage: Eukaryota > Viridiplantae > Streptophyta > Magnoliopsida > Santalales > Viscaceae > Viscum > Viscum album. The sequence continues at coordinate 1,100,379,653 of OY728134.1, read as the reverse complement.
ATTACATTCCACGACGTATATACAAGAATTTTATTCTTGTAACTTATAGGAAGTCAATCACTAGGTCTACATAGTATACTTCTATATCAATAAGATAGATACCCTTCTTCTAAACATAAGGTATTGTAATTCCATTGGTTCTTCAAGAAAGCTTACTTGTAGCTAGATCCATGTTTTCTACTTGTCTCTGTATCTATAACATAACCAGATTTCTATATTCTCAACTCATTGATATCTTATAATATTTTTAAATATAGAATCTCCTTAGGATATGAAAGACTTGAAACCAATATAATAGATCAAGCACAACACATCTACCTCTCTTAAATTCTTATTCTCTTCTTCCTCTTATAGATTCAACTCAAATTATTTGATCTTATAATAATTAACAACTTACTCTTGTTCTTCACGCTTTGATACCCAATTAATATTCTATTCAGATTAGTATCATATCCTCTGAGTTCTTCTTCTTTGAGAGTTTTCTTTTTTTCTTTACCATGAAAAGGATATCGACCACTAGTGATCAAATTCATTCATTATTTTTCTTTTAATATGTAGGTCACTAAAAAAATATTTCCCATTTTTTTGAATTTTGAAAATCTCCCATCAAAATCAATGCCCATGATCCTCAATTATCCTTTTCATACATGGGAGTACTCCATGATCATCATATAAATTTTCTATCCCAATGTATTGGGGACAATAAAATACTAGGAATACCTTTTCCTTTTATTTTTACATTTTTATCAGCATAATACATATCTTCTAGAATATTATAGTAGACTCAATAATTATTCACCTTCTACTCTTTTTGTTCTACTCGCTAAAGTAGCTTGAACTCAATGTCTTACATCTTTTGACATTAAGAATAGAGTTACAACACAATACTGATATAATCAACAAATTTAACATCCAAACACTTAGGAACCCAATTCCGTATCATTTAGCTCAGTCTAAAAATGAATCAAAATTCATTTTTTGATATTTATAACTATAATTATCACTTATGCATCTTCAAATTTATTTTAGATTTTGATCACCAATGATGATATTCAAATAATCTAATTTTTTAATCATAATATAAAGAACACTAATCCTCTCTATATATTTCTTAGAAATCAAACCAATATTGTATAATGTATTTCAGAAATATAATGGTTTTTCGATCATTACATTACTAATCCAGAATTAATAGATAAATTTTCATTAGTATTAAGAAACATTGGATACACCATTTTTCAGACATAAACGTCTCTCAAAATCTATATTTAATTTATTATTATTATTACTCAATTTTATGATCAATAGCTAAATTAACCAAGCATGCATCAAATATTTGTTTTTGCTACTTTAATCTAAAAAATTAGTTCAATATTATACACAATTGATTTCCCTCTTCAAATTTTAAACCTAAAAAAATATTTCAACCATTAGAAAATTCAAATTTTCACCAAGTGTTGAAGTCATAAGGTGTAGTAGGATGTAATAATAAAATCCATTTCATAATCCATTGAAAGTTCTATATATAAATAATCTCTATTTAATAAGATTTTATAAGTCTTATAGTTCCATTCTTTTTCAAACTTTTGAGCATCTTTATATTTCATAAGACATGATAATTCATACAAAACTCAAACTAAAGTCATATGCTCAAATAAATGTAGTATGGTGATGAATTCATACACTCTTACTAAATTATAATTATGGTGAAAATGTTGTATGACTATCTCAAAGACTTCTGGGGAATTCATATGATCCTGTATTTTCCATTTCTTTACCTCAGATCCAAGTCACACTATTTACTATAAATATTTGCACTGAAATATGACACTGGGAAAAGTCATATGATCTCCAAAAAAGTCTTAACATATCAGTGATGTCATATGAAGAAAAATTAATATGATGGTCTTAAAGTATTATAATATGAAAATATATACAATCTGAAAATATTTATACAATCTACCTTCATCAAATTTCTAGTCAATTACAAAGTCATGTGATTAGTCAGAAAAATCATACATTTAAGTAATTTTCAATTTTTATAAATCTAGATAAAAAATTAATGACTTATCCAAATGACTTTAGGGATTCTGAGAATGGAATCCAACCATTCTAAAACACTTCAAATCACTTTCAATCTTCATCCAAAAACCGTGAAATTAGATCTTAGTATCCTTAAACCTCAATAACCTTTGGATGGTTAGATATTAAATTCAGCCATCTATGTCCACATTTTGAATCTATTTTTCATAGTGTAACTACAACATAATAAGTTATCCAAAATTAACAAATCAATAAGAAAATATTAATTAATATCATTTTTTCAAATACTCATATATAAATCCATGGATGGGTCCTTCAACATTTTGGGTAGTCAATCTCCCCAACCAAACTACCCATTTAAATTTATAATAAGAACTTTGTTTATATATTAAATATAAATATAAACTTCTCCACTTTCTATACTACACTCAAAATTTTAGAAAAAAATATTCATCACAACATCAACTGCACTTTTGTTTTCCATGAGGAATATCTTTATCAATCGATTGATGCGTTATAACTACAACCTAGATTTTTTCTAACATGGAATTCATAGGTAGTAGTAACTTCCACTTTTTTCCATTACCCATACTTTATGGAAAATACTAATTTTTTATGGGTGGATGATTACCCCATCACCCATGTATCCATGCTCATATGTTGATGTGTTTCATTAAAAAAACATTCCATTTACAATAGATAAAATCACACACTAAAGGGAAATCTAATATTCCCATTTGGATTTGTTTTCAATTAATTTAACTTATTAATACACTAAAATTCATGTCAATATTCCAATACAAGTTCATTTATCTTATCTTTATTAATGAAAATAAATAAAAATCTAGAACATTATTTTATCCCCCTTATTCATACCATAGATACATGGGTAAGACTTCTAATGGAAAATTATTCTCCACTACATTTATCAAAATTTAATAACCATATTCCCCAATTAGTTTCTCCATATTTCCATGTTATCTCCCTTTATTGAGAGATTTTATCCATCCCTTTTGAGATATGGATAACACCACTTGCTTCTTAGTAAAACGCCTTAGTAAGTCAAATATCAGTCTATTTTGGAAAACCCAATGAAGAAAAATTGAGTGATTTTATCAAAGGATGAAGGATTTCCATTCATATTGATTAATGTGGTACTGACTAAAAAAATCAAATCTTTTGGGTATTTAGAAATATATCTTCAATATAGTTTATAAAACAATACTCATATTAACAAAACAAATCAAACCATCTATGTGTGAGTTATTTTGATCCAATTTTGTTATATAATTAAAATCAATTTATAAATTGATTTAAAATTATTAAATTAGTATTTTTTAGAGTGAAAATAATATCTCATATCATTATTTTAAACAAGATATCCATAATTCATAATCTAGTAAAAATAGATAAACTCTGACAACTTTCTCTTTTTTGATAGTTACCATTCAAGGGATGCTTTCTATATATATTTTCCATTGAAATATTATTTTGGAAATTAAATAATTTATTTTAAAAACTATTGTTTTATGTAAATTAAAACTTAAAACCAATTGAAATAATCTATATGATGGATATCTTACTTAAAACTTCACCTTCAATTCTCTCTTCAAAGAAAAAAAAATTAGAATGTAGGAATAATGTGAGTCTTTTAGTGATCTTAAACTATAAAATTGGGGCCGATACATCTCACCCAACCCATTATAACTTTTACTTAAAGATCTAATTTGTCTATCTTCATGATTTCTTACTTCATCACTTTTCATATTTTTTACTTCATTGGGTGGCATGCGATTCTTTTCTTTCTCATATTTTACCATATACAGGGTTTGCTTCTTCAATTGAGCTAAGGTATTTGTTCAAATATCTTTCTTAATCTATATTCCTATATTATCCATATAATCAGTATATATGATCAGTATATCATTAGGTTCATGTCAAATCCTCCGTTGTGTGGAATCCCCCTTTATAGTAGGTTTCTCCGTAGTGGATGCCAGAAGTTCATTCCCCTTATATATTGAAAATTCCTTTTGAATAGGTATCTCAGACATAAATTTGAAATCTCTATGACCAAATTATTTTCACCTTCCACACATATGTTCATTATCCTTTGGTTTTCCTTTCTTAGGAAACTTCTGAAACTCATCATTTATGATGTATTCCACTAGGAAAATCTTCTTGTTCATCTTTTTGACTGAATTTCGTTTTGATCCAAGCTTTATCCCTTGAAATTTATATATCATCACGAAAATTATCAATGGTACATGATGTATAATTTTCCAACACAACATAATTATCTTATCCTATCTAGTTTGACGTCTTTCTCTTCTTTCTTCTTGGGTTAAATTTGTTTAACACACTTATTTTGTTTGTTCACCAAGGGAGACTTTTCTTCAAATTAAAGTTTCTTATGCTATTGTAGACTATTTATATCCTCAATATTGGAAATTTATTGAGTTGCTTCATACTAAAATTCTTAAAATGAGTGACCAATTCTCTTTTAGTATTAATAAAAATCTCCTAGATACTTAAATTAATTCTTAAAAGATAGATGTTGTGTCTTCTGTTTAAAATATCTAGTAGGTTTGTTCTCAAAATCATCTTTTTACCCTTACATTTGTCCTCCAACAAATTTTATGACTTAAATTATTATTCCAATAATCAATTTTTATATGGAAAAACTTTCATAAACACTAGCATCTACCAAAATATCTTATTCTTTTCATTTTATGTGCATGTTGTCTAAATTTTCTAGATTTTAAACCTACTAATTTTGGGTTAAAACTAAAACTTTTTGGGATTAATTTGGGGATTATATATTCCTATAATTTCATACACCTAAATTTGATGATATAGTGGTATTATCAAAAGTTTTACTTTTTTTTATAGATTTTGATTTTTTGTGAAACACAATATTTTAAAAAATATTTAGTAATTACGACTTTATCATTGTAATTGTTGGAGTTGGTTCCCTACAACCAAATTATGTATACATTATGATAACATAAATTTATTATTTTGAATATTAATAAACTTGTTATCACATAATGATTTTTATTTGGTGTGACATAGTATGTGATACTTTCATAAGGGTAGCTGTCACACTTAATGGTCATATCAGTTCCCTACATTGATGAAAACCTAAAAGTTTCATGATAGTTTTCTAAAATATACATTCTACAGCCAAATGAAATCATTTTAGGGACAAAAATGATACTTTATATCAAAGGTGGAGAATCAGAGGATATTGAGACACCTTCTCAAGGTGTATTCCCTTGGTAATATCTGCTGTAGGATATTATGAGAATAAGACCCGCTAGTCAGAAATCCACATTTATATGTGTCATTGGATGTTCCAATCTGTGGATGTGTGAATTGATCCATATAAATAATATTATATTTAATGAGTATTATAATTCATGTACTTTGATATATTGATGAAAACGGTGATGATATATGTTCATAGTGAGGTAGGATACGTTGGCTGCAACATGAGAAATATTTCATTAATGAATAATGCACAAACTGATTTTTCACTTCTGTTCTTTAAAAAAAGATGCCATCCTAATCACTTTTATTGAAATTTTATATCTTAAATAAATCCACGGACTTGGTGTTCTATGTGAAAGTATTATTTCAGAAAATTTAAAGAAAGAAACATCAAGAACATAGTTTGACGACACCGATATGCAACCTGCTTGATTAGTGATATCATGATAAAGGAATTATATTACATAGTTAGCTTCCATATGAGGTATTATTTCAATATGATATTAAATTATTTCTTTATGGGTTACTTGGAATGTTGCTAGATTCTAACCTTGTACTTTAGGATGATTCACCGAATGTCACTGAGAAAGATACCTAGAGGGTCAGAAACTAAGTGTATCTAGAGTTTTTTGTTAAATAATATTATTTTTAACAAGTTCATTAAATATTTTTCCCACATGTGGTTAACAAATTATTCATATTTTCTTGATTTCATATATTCCATCACTAGAAATTCAAGATAATATTATGTGATAGGAATATTTAATAAATATTTAATTTATATTTAGTGAATATAATATTTATTTATTTATTGGAAAATAATGCAGTGATATTTATTTATTAAATAAATAGTCATTATTCAAGGCCTCCTAAATACTATGGAGGAATGGTGGGCCGAGTTTAATGGTTCAATGAGAAATAATATATATTGAATATTATTTTAAAAAAATATATTTAATTTAATTTTTTAGTTTAGCGCAAGTTAAGAAATAATAATAATAATATTATTATTATAGACATGGGGTTCTACATGGATTATTGAAATAATAAAGAGCAGATGTACAATTATTATTTTCTAAACCCAGGGGTATATAAACCCAATTATATTATTTTCCTAATAGATCCAATTCATTTTTGTAGTTCACAATGAGATCTAGATAGAATCCCCTCAAAGACCTAGAGATCACTCTATCTAAGATTTCTATTAAGAATGGAGAGAAATCTTCCTCCTATACCACTATCAAAACTAGACCGATCATCTAGAACACTTACTTGATGTGGTTCTTAGGGTGATTAGAGATGAATGATGCAAGAATTATAAGCTATAATGTTATCAACCATAGATTCCTTAGTAACATTCATAGGTCTATAGAAAACGTGTGGATAACCACTAGAGGAAATCTATTATTTATTCATATAATGCTACAATGATAGATCATAGATACATTGTCAGATCCATCAAGGAGGAAATAATTTCTCACAAGTTAATTGTTTAATTGATTAAATTAATTATAAATAACATGTTAAAATCCTTCACTTTGGTTCTATCATTTATCTATTGTCTACATCATTTGATTAAAATTCATGTGATCATGACATATATCATCATGTAAATCTCAGATTAATCATCAATCCACACAAATATATGAGTTAGGTATGCCCCATCTGACCCTTCCACTATTCTCATAACCTTTATGTGGTATCATAGGGGTCTCATAATTTTTTATAATTATTTAAAAAGCATTGATTGATTTACGTATTTTTCATTACCATTAAATTGAGGTTTAATCTTTCTTTAATCAAAATTTTATGATATAATTTCTTTCTTTTCATTTCCCAAAAATATAATCAGATTGATTAATTTTATAAATGGAATAAATTCTAAGATCTCATATAGATGTTCTGAGGAGTCTGACTGGATAACACAAGAGTACACACCATAGGACTCGGAGGTACACATAGTGTACTAGTGTTTAAGGAATCATGAATTAATTTAGAATTAATTCAAGGAATTATCATATATTACATTTGTCGAATTTAATAATACACCACATGTTGACTAGGCTAGCCTGACACATGGTTAGCCATAGTATATTCCATGTAACATTTGTACCAGGCATGAAGTCCCTTAGTCACCAATGGGACATGTATCCTCTTACATGACCTACATGACTGGAGATCGTGTAACTCAGAGAGGATACACCATGTATCTCATGTACAGGATGTGTAATCCGATATTTTCCATGGCATTTTCACGTACTGAGTCCCTAAGTGCATTCCATATATAGGAAGTGAGAATAATACATGCTCTTGAGCTTTAATGTACATGCCATGTAATTTTACCAAATCATGATGAATTAAAAATTAATTTATTATACTATGAAAAACTTATCAACATGTGTTCTATGTGGTCATTAAGTAGATAGTACATTCCATGAGATGAGTTATATATATATATATATATATATATATATATATATATTTCCTATCAATTTCTGTGCCATGTTTAGATCTACATATCATGAATAAGTCGTATTACAATTATGACTCTACATTAATTGAAGTATAAAATGCTAAAAAAATACCATGTGTTTCATTTGGTCATTAGTTTGATTGTACATTATGTAAAATCACATGATATGTTTTGTATGCCACATGTCACAAGAGTAAATAGTATACAAGTATAATAGACATTGGGAAGTTCAGATGGGTACTCACCATGTTACCTCCCAGCTACATTTTTGTATAAATTTTAATTAAATTTATTTATTTTTCTTAAATTATGATGTATGATAATCTCAATAAAATTTGGATGAGAATTAAGATAAAATAACAGATTAATTAAAGAAAATAATTAATTGATTCAAGTGCGATTTATTTGAAATAAGAACAATTAAAATTGAACACTAATTTTATTAAAGGTGTAATCCGTTGCATGAATATGGATGATCATTATATTAGACCATAACTATGTATGAAATTGATTTATATTAATTTAAAATTAAATTATTTTTTTCATATGTGTTATCTATCCTATTATTATATAAGGGACTAGGTTCCCAAGGTTTATTTTGTGTAAACCCCTTAACCAATCCTATGGTTCCCATCACATGAGTTTTAGTAAAATCATATGTAATGGATGGAGGTACCATGAAATTATAAGTGATTCATGTTTGGAACCAAGGAGAAACCAATACAAGATAGATATATAGGTTGACATGTGGAATGCTGCAACATGAACCAAAAATGGTTCAATTTGTTTTTCCTCAAGGTCGATAGTTAGATTATCATATTTTAGATAAAATAACCATTAGTAAATTCTCATGATCACACCACTTTATTATTTTATTTCTATCATGTTTCATGGTTATTTCAATATTGATGTTTTATCATGATCACATGATTTAATGAATTTAAAAGAATGAAAGATAGAACTAAAATAAATAGTCTTATGCATAAATGTTATCTAAGACATGGTTAATCACTTAAGTAAATACAATTAATATTAAAAATAATTTAATAAAGATAGTAATTGGAAATATATTCATAAAATATAAAATCCATCAATTATACAAATTATAATGGAATAGCCTTCAACTACTTCAGTTAAAATCAAACTATAGTTCAAAAAGCTTGACCATCCAATGTTGGGGTGCTTCTAATTACTAGAGAATTATAAATTAAAGTTTTAGGTTTAATTAAATACATTCACATCTAGGGTTGACTACTATAGAAATACATGGTGTAATTCAGGGGAAAATATTAAGGAAATCCAATTTAAGGATTTTAAGGCCAGGGAGTCCACTCAATAGATATAGGAACTATGATTTAATGTAGTCGTAATTTTAAATTCTTACCTGAAACTCTTAGTATTTATAAACCATCCAAATATAGGGTGATGAGAAGGGTAATGTGGGTCCTTTAAACTAGAATTTACAAGAAACATGATATTCTGAAGCCAATAGTGAAGACTATTGATTTTGGATAAAATAATGGGATATTGATAAATATAATATTTATTTATTTTTATAAATTTTATAAAATAATGTACTAAAACTATCATATTATTTACAGAAACAACAATAAAATTACTTTAAACCTATCACTCTGATCCATACTTGAGAAGGATAACCTTCTCATCAGTACAAATTCCCAAGAATGGAAAAGGTTCTTACACGTTATCCTATGATATGAAAGAAAATTGTATGTTTTGGAAGAACCTTTTACTAATGTGACTAGTAATGTGGCTAGTAAGGAAGAGTTATCTCTCTATGAGAAACATTTGAATGATTCTACAGTTGTTCACTATTTCATTCTATCATCCATGACCAATGATATTCTAAAGAAACATGGGGACATGGATGCATATAACATGATGACTCACATTCAGGATCTCTATTAAGAGTAGAAAAGATAACAGAGTTGTGTGATCTTCAATTTTATATTTAAAACTGATCCTAGAGAGTTGGCACTATCAAGGCCTCATGTAGTCAAGATTATTGGATACATTTAATGCTTATACATATTAGGTATTAAATTCCCAGATAATTTTCACACAGATCTAATACTTTCCTCACTACATAAGACATTATCTATTTTTATTGTTAATTATTACACGATGAATAATGAGAAGTTTCTTTCAAAAATGCTTTGTGATTCACTAACAAAATAATTATATGGTTCATGAAAAACCCATGACCCTTATGGTGAATACGAAAAGGAAGAACACGGTGAAGGGTCCCAAGAATCACAAAAAATATAAATCTCCCAGGAACTATCCTTCCAAAAGAAATAATATCTAGAGGCACCACAAGGAAAAGGAGGCAATACATTCTTCATATGGAAAGTAATTCCACTAGAAGAGGAATGTCACCCAGAATCAAGGGGAAGCTAAAGGTGAATTCATTATCAAATTTAATATTTAAATATTTATACATTGGGTATTATATTAAACTTGTGATGCTCATATCTATATCAAAATGTAGGAAACAAGTAGATTCCGAAATATTTATATAGGATAGGTGGATTTTCAGGCTACCAATGGTGTGATGATATATGCTCTATCCATTGGTGACTAACAACATTAATTTCCAATAATAATGATATTGGTTGAAAGGTATTGATATTATGTACCAACTATTACCATGAACATAATTTCTATATCATTCTTAGATGTATATGGTTTTATTTTAATGTTTAGAAATAAAAGGTATTTACATTATTAAGACAACATATGTTATGCTATGTAACATTTAAATAATTTAATTTATACATTTAATTTTGAAAACCACGTATTTTCAAAAAATAATAAATCAAGTTCAAATGAATCATATAACACCCAGTAATGAAATCATCATCTTGGTCATGTAAATGAGATGTGTTTGAAAAATCTCTATCAAGATGGATATTTAGACTCTTTTGAGGTAAAACCGCTTGAAAGATGTGAAACCTGTTTATAAGGAAAAATGAACAAACTACCATTCATGGGATAGGGTGAAAGGTCCATAGATATTTAGTATTGGTATACATTAATGTGTGTGAACTATTTCCAATAAAATATAGAGGTGTGTTCTTACATCATAAATTTTATTAATGATTTAAGTAGATATTTCTATGTCTACTTGATGAGTTATGAGCATGATTACATTGAGGAATTCAAAGAATAAAATAATAAAGTTGAGAATCAAATTGGAAAGAAGATAAAGGAGCTTTGATTTGATCAAGGTAGTGAATATATTAACAAAGAGTTCATCAAAATTCTATGGGAGTTTGGGATTATATGTCAACTCACTCCACCTTAAACACCATAGTGTAATGGTGTTAGTGAAAGGAGGAACCATACCTTGTTAGACATGGTAAGGTCAATGATGAGCCTTGGAGATCTTACATTATACTTTTGTGGATATTCATTATAAACTACGTCATACACACTAAATCGAGTATCAACTAAAGAATAAAATGGAATTCCCTTCAAGTTATGTAGTAGAAGGAAACCTGTTTTGTCACATACATGTGTATGGGGTTAATAGGCATTTTGAGGCCTTCTCAGGAAAAAAACTAGCACCCCAAGATAAAAAGTGCATCTTTATAGGGTATCCTAAGGAAATAAAGGAATACTACCTATAAAAACCCTCAAAAAAAGAGAATTAATATCTACAGAGAAGCTATATTTCTTAAGAGGGATAACATCCTCAAAAAGGATAGTGGAAGAAAGATTGACTTTGATGAAGTTTATGCTGAAGATACATAAGATTTTTCACAAGAAAATATTCCGTAGTCCCTATATAAGAATTAGTTCCTAAAAAAGTATTGTGTATGACTACTAGAGAGGTAATTAAATTGGAGTAATATAGTATTCTAGTGACTGAAGTTGGTGAATAATTATTAGTTGAAAACGATGAACCTATATCCCACAAAGAGGCATCAGAGAGCTCAAAATATTCATGATGGAAATAATCCATGAATTCTGAAATGAATTCCACGTATCAAAACCAAGATTGGGTTTAAGTCAATTCATTATTTTATGTAAATCCCATAGGATAAAAAATGGGTATTCAAGAGAAAACTGGACATGGTAGGTAAGGTAAATACCTATAAAGTAAGGGTAGTTGGTAAAGAGTTTAAACAACGTTAATTAATTGACTATGATGAAACCTTTTTCACCAATTTCAATGTTTAAATCCATTAGAATTATATTTTCTATAGCCACATACCCTGACTATGACATTTGGAATATGGATATCAAAACTAATTTACTTAATGGTAATATTTTTGGAGATTTCTATATGACACAACTGAAAGGTTTTGTGACTCTTGGTAGTGACAAAAAGTTTTGAAAGTCCCAGAGATCTATATATGGATTGAATTATGTTTCTAGGTCATGGATCATTCGATTTTATGATGCTATAAAATATATTTTTTCAATAATATTGAATGTGGGGAATGTTTTTATAGGTTGTTTAGTGGTAATGAGGTCATTATCCTAGTATTATATTTTGATGATATATTACTTATTTGAAATGAGATACCACCCTTACAGTTTGATAAGGACGGGATAAACAAGAATTTACACATGAAGTACTTTGGTGAAGAAGCCTAAATTCTATCGATCAAGGTCATTATTGATAGAACCGAGAGGCTTATCCAACCAAATCAATGTACATAAATTTACTAGATACTAAATATATTTAGAATGTAACAATCCAATAAAGGATTGGTTCTAGTGTTACAAGGTATAAAACATTCTAAGAAAATGTTTACTCATACAGAATATGAGAAATAAAGAATGATTAATATACCAAATGCTTCAGTGATATGATCAATCATGTATGTAATTTTATATACTATACCTGATGCAGCCCATGCTTTTAGCATGGTAGGAAGATATCAAGCTGATACAGGAGAACACCATTGGACCATTGTTAAGGTTATAATTAAGTATCCGAGAAGAACTAAGACATGTTCCTAGTCTATACATGAGATGAAGAGCTAGTCATTGGGGGTTATACTGATTCTAGTTTTAAAATAGAAAAAAATGATTTGAAGTCACAATCAGGAATGATTTTTTTCTCTCATTATAGGAGTTGTGAGGTAGAAGTGTTCAAAGTAGCCAATTGTCGTTGATTCTATAAGTACGTCTAAATGTATATCATCTTTTGATGCATCCAAAAAATCAGTTTGGATATAAAACATTACCTAGGAGATTGATGTGGCACCAAGTAGTAAAGATCCTGTCATAATGTATTATGATTATACTACATCGGAAACTCTTGTAAAAGATCTAAGGATACACAAAAAGACAAAGTAAATACTCCGGAAGTATCCATTCTTGAGGGATTTTTATCATAGGGGTAATTTTTTAGTTATTAGAGTTAACATAGAAGAAAACATTATAGACCCCTTGACTAAAATCCTATCTCAGTATAATCATGAGTATCATGTTAGAGCTAGAGGATGGAAGGTTTCTAGTAGTTGGATCTAGTTTAAGTGGGACTCTTTTAGTGTTGGTGGCCTAGAACCAACTTATGTGTACTTTATGAAAACCTATATTCATTAATTTTAATATCAATAAACTAATTATCACTTCATGACTGCTCTTTCATGTCACATAGTATGTGATAATTTCTTAAGAGTTGATGTCGGACTGAAAGGTCATAGTAGTTTGCTGCTGTGATGAGAACCTAGAAATTTCATGATATCATTCTTAAATATATGTTATATAGCTGGATGAAATCATTTGAGGGACAAAAATGATACATGATATCAGGGGTGGAGACTCATAGGACATTGAGTCACCTTCTAATGATGGACGCCCTTGGTAATTTCCAGTATATGATATTATGAGAATGAGACCTGCCAATAGGAAATCCACATTTATATGTGTCATTGGATATTTATATATGAAAACATGTGTATTGATCCTTATACTATAATAATATTATTAAAGAGTATTATAATTCATGTACTTTTATATATTTATGAAAAATATGAAAACATATTTTCTCAGTGATGTAGGATGCATTGGGTGCTTTATAAGTAATGTTTCATTAATGAATAACGCGAGAAAGGATTATACCTTCTGTTTGTTAACGAAAGTTGATATCCTAGTCCCTTTTATGGAAATGTTATAGCATAAATAAATCCATGTCTATGGTATTATATTGGCATGTTATATTTTCATAAATTCAAATAAAGAGACATTGGGCACATAGGTTGATGGGACTGACTTGAAACAAACATAATTAGAGACATCACGATAAAGGGATTATATTTCATAGTAAGCCTCCTTATGAGGCATTATGTTGTTGTCTCATTAACTTATTTCTCCATGGGTAATTTGTAGTGTAAATTGATGTTAACCTTGGAATCTCGGCTAATTCTACTAATACTACTAAGAAAGAGGTGTAGAGGGTCACACACTAAGTGTATCCAGAATCTTTGTAAAATAATAATATTATTTAACAAGTTGAATATATATTATTCTCACTTGTGGTTTAATAATTATTCTTGTTTTCTGGATCACATATATTCCACCACCAGATATTCTAACGAATATTATGTGAGAGGAATATTTATAAATATTTATTTAATATTTAGTGAATATAATATTTATTTATTTATTGGGGAATAATAAAATGATAATTATTTATTAAATAAATAGTTATTATTCAAGGCCCGATAAATACTGTCGAGAAATGGAGATTCAAGTTTAATGGTCCAGTGAGAAATAATATACATTGAATTTTATTTTATTAAATAATATTAATTTAATTTATTAGTTTAGTGCATGTCAAGAAATAATAATATTATTATTGTTATTAAATACATGGGGTTCCACTGAGATTAAAGAAATAATAAAGGGAACATGTATATTTATTATTGTATAACCCTAATGCTATACAAACCCAATTATATTAGTTTGTCAAGGGAGCCAATTAATTTTTGTTTTTCATAGAGAGATATAGAGATAATACTATCAAATCCATAGAGAGATCCCTCTCCAAGAATGCTCTCAATAATGAAGAGCGATCCTCTTACGCCACTACTCTCATGTCTAGAGAGATTGAAGAGAACCCTTCCCTGAATCAGTTTGTAGGGACATCAAAGGAAAATGATGCAAGCATTGAGATCTGCCATGCAAGAACCGATAGATTCCTACGATGATGTTTGGAGGTTTGAGGAACATGTGTGGATCACTCATGGAGGGAATATATTCTTGATTCATACAACGCAATAACAACATGATGTAGAGACATTTTTAGACCCATAAATGAAGAAAATAATTTCTCACAATGTAATTCTCTAATTTCTTAAATTAATTATAAATAATATGTGAAAATCCTACACTTCAGTTTTGGAATTTGTCCATTTTCTATATTCTATTATTCAAATTCTATTCACCATGACAAATATCATAATGTAAATTATAAATTGATCGTCTATAATGACAACAAGATGAGTTGGTAATTCCCCTTCTGATGCTTTTCCTGCACCCAAAACCATTAAGTGATATCATATGAGTCACATAATTATTTAGAATTATTTAAATATAATTGATTGATTTAAAATCTTTCATTAGTTTTCAATCCCAATTTAATCATTCTGTAATCTGAATTGAAATATATTTGTTTTCCCTTTTCATTTCTCAAAAATACAATCAAATCAATTAATTTTTTTAAATGAAATACATTTCAAGATCTCATACAGAGATGCTAAGGATTCTAGATGGATAACAAAACAGTACACAATATGTAACCCTAAGGTACATGCAGTGCACTAGAGTTTAATTAATCATGAATTAATTTGGAATTAATTCAAGGAGTGTTTTTTATTACATGCGGTGAATTTATTTATACACCATGTATTGACTGGGACATCCCTATGCACAGTCAGTTAGAGTACATAATTTGTAACTTCCATACATGATGTAAAGTCCCTTAGTCATAGAAGGATCATGTATCCTCTTACATGGCCTACTTTACTGGAGACCGTGTAACTCAGATAGAACAGACTATGTAGCCCATGTACATGTCATTTACTCAAATATTTTCTGTGGCACTGTGACACCCTGAGATTTTATCAAAAATATTCCTTTTAATTTCATTGATGTCTTGTGTTGTACGCTACACCAAAAGAATCTCGCACTACACGCATCCCCGACTTGGCTTGCTTTACACACAATCGTGACCTCCCATGATAGCGTGTGTTGTACGCAATATCGAGTTTCACTAAACAACGATATGTTATTAAAATATTATATAAACTAGCCGTTATTAATAGTAATACCCACTTTTTGAAATTTTATAAATTTTATCTTTAAAAATGGACTTTATTTTTGGATTCAGAATATCGAAATTAGCCTAGGGTGAATTTTTGGTATTTTTTTGAAAACTTTTAATTTTTGATGAATAGTGAAAACACATGGTTACTATTTAAAGACCGACTTTTTATTTAAATAATTATTAATTTTATTTAAATTTATTTTAGGTCAAAATTGATACATAATACCTATATATGTTCAATGTAATTAATTGGATTCATTTTAGATAATTTTTGATATATAAAAATTTTATTGAACTTTTCACTCTCTTTTACCCACCTCCCAGGGGAATTTGGAAATTCATATAAAACATAATTTTACCGCTTCTATGAGTGGAATTTTGAAAATCTGAGAGACACGGTTAATATCAATGACTAAAATGTGCTTCAATGAGATGAAAATAATTTTCGGTGAATAGTAAATTTTTTACTTTTATTTACCACGGTTAAAAGTAAATTGGGAAATTAAGGGTAAAAATGATATTATTATTACCCTAACACAAGTCCTAATTCTATTGGATAAGTGTAATTTGACCAAAACCAACCTTAGGACTAAAATATGACCATTTAGGTCCACTTGGATTAGATTAGGACATTTATTATTAATTTATTTAAAGAAGGGTTAAAATAGTTAAAATCAAAGTTTAATAACTAAATCATTTTTAATATAGGGTTATAAATAAGATAAATTCGACTATAAATATTCATCAGAAAGATAAAACGATTTCCTACCCAATGGTATTTTATTTATGATTTTTAGACATTAAATAATTTAAGTTATTTATGACACAATGATGATGCAATAATTACCTAAATAATGAAATATTAGAATAATTGATGTTGTAAATACCCAAATAAATGTAATTTGAGACTTTTTAAGAATTAAAATAATTTTATAGGCTAATATGACATGTTATTATCGATGTAATTACTTTTTTTGAACTAAAAATTCTGTTAGGATTTTCACAAAAATACATTACCAAATAGTGTCAAAATTGACATAAAATATTTTTTTAAAAAAATATTGTATAATTAATTGTTATTATATTCCTAAAAATCTAAGGTTCATCCAAGATACTTATATCATGATAGGTGTATCATTAATGAACCACTTGGGGGTCTCTTGGATGTATATGGTATGTTTATTAACTATATAATATAAAAATACAAAGTGACATGGTAAATGTCAATCTAATTAACTAAGAGTTAAAACTAAAAGATAAGGTTAATATAATGACCCAAACCTGTCTAAAATCTATTGGTTGAGAGGATTTAGACCCATAACCACCTTATCTTCGGAATAAATCAATTTTTAGCTTTTAAAAACCGAATATAACTTTATTATAAAATAATATTTTAGGTTTTTCCAAAGGTGCCCCTCTCCACCCTTATAAAAAGGTCACCCCTTCCCTCTTCTCTTCACACCCTTTTTAGCCTTGATGCTCGGAAAAACCCTGCCAATTTCTCTTATCCACTTCCCTAGAAACATTCTGGAGGTTCTGGTCTTCTCAAAATACCAAATCTACTTCCTTAAGAGGAATCTTAAAGGAGGTGCGTCGGAGAAGAGGTAATCTCTTCTTCCGATTCTCTCAAGTTTCTTTCTTGTTCTACTTCTTCTTCTTTAGTTGTCACATTATAAAGTAATAAATAAGTATTAATTATATACTGATATGTTATTATAAATATTAAAGAACCTTATTTCACCTTCTATCCATCCTACGAAAATTGAAATCACCACGCGTGCGTACATACGGAATACCGTCTCCACACCGTGGTGTAATCTGTTTTCGACCACCACCTTACTTGGATGGGTATAATGGTGTAAATAAATAACTATATATGATTATTGTAATGTTATATTGATTCTAAAATATTATACATACACTATAATACAATTCCACGATCATGGGAATGATATCATCTCTCGTGCGTATGTACGGACTACCGTCTCCACGACGTGATTAGATTCATTCTCCATGTTAACCATTCACGAATGATTATAAATTATATATAATGAGTAATAATGAAAAATATGACATAATAATGATACTAGATTTATGTATATATATATGTATGTCATCTAATTAATTCCATTCAATTCAATAAGGAAACGAAAATAGCGTTCATGCGTACGTACAGCCTACCGTCTCCATGAACGGTGTTTTTCATTCCATTTATCGTTCTATCATATATATATGTATATGCTGAATATATATTATATATAAATCATGTTTTACATTATGTAATTATGTAAATCATTATATAAGTAATAATATCAAGAACAACTAGTTGAAACATGTAGGATAAATGAAACGATTTTACCCAAATTGCTGCTTTAACATGGAATTTACAAAAGAACGGGTAATATAAAGTCATAAGTGAACCATATATGATATCATAACAATTAATATGATTCTGTAATAAGTCAAGGACATTATTTAAATCATTATACAGAAGGATCAGATACATACAAATCATATCTTCCGTAAGGTAAGGGATAACTATTCCAATCTCGTTCCTATCTGAGATTGTTTATTCGTAAGTATTTACTGGGGTTATTGTTATCATCCATGTCCATGTTTCCTAAAAATGGTTTCATGAATGTTTAAAGTCCTTTTTAACCATTTTTTAATTTTACTACATGGTATGTAAGGAATATTGTTTTTACTATACGAGGTACTTTTTGACTTTTTTGAAAAATGTACGAGGAGAATGTTTTTTTAACTTATACGGCGTGAATAGATTTTTATGGTTTCATAACGCCTTATTTTCATGAAGCTTCCTATACAATATTGAATGATTACTTTCAACAACACCCTTTTCTTTTAAAGTTGCATGGCATTTTATGAAAAGAAAATGATTTTGAAGAAGAAAGGATATTTTCCTCAAGATTTCATTTCAAGTGTTTTATCAAAAATATTTTCCATCTAAAATGACATTATTTAATATGTTTATGTTTCAAGTATAATGTATTAATTATTTACATGGTTTTATTCTTCTTATGATGAAATGATATCCATTTTTTATATGGATTATGTTACGATGGCATGATCCCATTCTATTACATGGGTTACGCTATGATGTATGATTTATGATTTTATGGCACACGAAAGAATGATTTCATTACGAGATGGGTGAGACCTATATCTCCCTCCAGTTCATTGGGTAATGATTTATATATCATGAGATAGACATGGATGGAACAGTAAGTTAATCCGTTTCAGTAATACTGGACTGGAAGGAGGAATGAACTCGATTCAAAAAGGGACTTTGTCCACTAAGATGGTCTTGGCTATAATGCCTTGGCTACTATGGAAATCATAACATGTGATTAATGGTTTCCACAATCTCATGTTTTATTCCCATGATATTTTATCAATATTAATGTTTCTTTATGATCTATGCCTTATGTACTGCCATGTTTTATGTCATTTCCCAAGATTTTTTTGTTTAAACATTATGTACATGTTTTTAAGTTCAAATGTACATGATTTGTTTTATTTTATCCATGATCACCCTTACTAAACATTTGAGCTCACCCTTTATATGTTTTCTTTTCCCCAGGATTTAAAGAAAGGTTTTAGGTAAGAAAACGAATAGGGGAAGATATTGATGCGAGATGTTGAAGATCTTTCACCACGATTAGAAGATTATGTTCCGAGTTTCCAAAGACATTAAATTATTACGGTCCTTGCGTGCCTGTTTTTGTTACGTATTATGAATTCCGCAAAAGTAATGTAATGTCCATGTACATCAAGATTCGGGTCTCTACAGGCACATTTACATGATGAGTCCATAGGCATGTTCCATGGATAGATGGCGAGAATAATACACACCATGTAGCTTTAATGTACATGTCGTGTACTTTTACAAAATTACGTAGAATTAAAAATTAATTTATTATACTGTGCAGACCTTATCTACTTATGTTCAATGTGGTCATTAAGTTAATTATCATGCGCCATGTGATGATCAATATATATATGTCTAATTATTTTCCATGTAATTTTCAGATCTAAATATCATGTATAATTCATATTATAGTTATTAAACTATGCACATTGAAGCACAATACACTATGTAAACACCATTTGTTCCATGTGATCATTAAGTTTATAGGACATTCCAAAATATTATGTGATAATTCATGTATTACTCATTTCATAAGTGTACAAAGTATATGATAATATTACATGTTTGGTAGTTTGGACGGGTACTCACCGTGTTTCCTCCAAGGTACATTTTTGTACATAGTTAATTTTTAATAAATTTATTTAGCATGTTTAAAATTATGATGGATGATAATATCAAGAAAATTTATATGAGAATTAAGATAAAATAATTGATTAGCTAAAGAAGATAATTAATTATTTCGAGCGTGATTTATCTTAGATAAGAAGCATTATAATTGAGTGATAATTTTATTAATTTCATAATTTTTTTGATTCATTTGGATAATCATGAGCTGAGACAAGACCTTTGTATGTGATTGGTTTCTTTTAATTTAATTTTAAAATAAATTATTGGCCTTTGTGTCATATCTCCTGTTATCATACAAACTCCGACATGCCTTTGATTTCTTTTGTGTAAACCTGTTAACCAATATTTTGGTTCCCCTCACCTTTGTGTGAGTAAAAGCCTATGTAATGGATAGATCCCCCATTATAGTGGAAGAAATTGACGTTTGGAGCTAAGGTGAAACCAATTCAAGAGATATACATTAGTGGATAGGTGGAATGATTCAACACAAACCATAAATGGTTCAATGTGTTTTCAACCTATGTCAATGGTTAGTTTAAAACCCACTAGATAAACTAACCATTAGTAAAATATCATAATCATACCACTTTATTATTTTATTTTTATCAAGATTCATAGTTATTTCATTATGATTGTTTTTTATGATCACATGATTTAATGAATTAACAAGCATGAAGGGCATAACTAAAATAAATTTGTTTATGTGTAAATATTGTCTAAGATATGGTTAATCACTAAAGTTAACACAATTAATATTAACTGAAATGAAATAAAGATAATAATTTCCAATTTATTCATAAAATATAAAATCCATATGTTATATATATTAAGTCATTATAACCTTCCACTAATTCAGTTTGAATGAAACTATAGTTAAAGGTATTTGATAAAACAACGTTGGGGTGATTTATATTATTGGGGAATTCTAACTTGAAGTTTTGGGTTGACTTAACTTAGTTCACATCAACGGTTGACTACCAAATAAGGACTTGGTGTAACTAAAATTCAAATGATGAGGGAATCAAATTTAAGGATTTTATGATTGGAGAGTCCACTCAACATATCAAGGAACAATGAGTTAGTGCAACTGGAATTTGGAATGCCTACCTAAAACCCTTCAAATTTCTTGACCGTTCAAATTCAAGGTGATGAGAAGGGGAATTTGAATCCTTAACACTAGAATTTTCAAGAAATAGGATATTTTGAATCTAATGGTGAGAGATATTGTTTTTTGATAAAATAATAGGAGAATAATAAATATAATATATATTTATTTTTCTTAATTTTACTTGATAATGTAATAAAACTATACTAATATTGTTTTTATAGACAATAAAAAAAGACTTCAAACATATAACTGTGATCTATATTTGAGAAGTATGACCTTATCACCAACATTAATTTATATGAATGGAAAAGGAGCTTACGTTTTATTGTATACCATGAAAGGAAATTTTATGTACTAGAAGAACCTATTCCTGATGTTCCTCGAAATTAAGCTAGAGAGGTAGATTTATCTCTCTATGAGAACGATTTTAATGATTCTATAGAAGTTTAGTGTTTCAAGATATTATCCATGATCAATGAGCTTCTGAAGAAACATGAGTACATGGATACACATAACCAGATGTATCACCTTTGAGATATCTATACAAAGAAAGAAAGATAAGAGAGATATGAGATATCCAATGATGTATTTACAACTAATCGTGGAGATTCGTCACCAGATGAGACTCAAGTAGTCAATATTATCAACTACCTTAAATGCATAGACATATTCGGGATTAAATACCTAGATTAGTTTTACACATATCACATACTTTCCTCACTACATATTGCCTTCTCCAGTTTTATTGTTAATTATAAAATAATAAATAATGAGAATATTATTTCAGAACTTATTATTATGATTCACCAAGTGGACAAGGACATGGGGCTTGAAAGTCCAATAGTCCTTATAGTGATTAATAAAAGGAATAATAAGTATAAGGGGATGAAGGATCATAATAAGTCTAAATATATTGATCACCATCCTTATAAGAAGAGGATTATCAAGAGGTAGGGAAAGGAAAATGAGGAAGTATGTTTTTTATGTAGCAATCAAGGATACTAGAAGATGAAGTACTCCCATAAGAAAGGGGAATCTAAAGGTGCATTAATTATCAAGTGTAATTTTTTAATATCTATATATTACGAATTAGATATATCTTGTGGTTCCCACATATGTATCCAAATGAATAAAACAAATATATTTCAAAATATTTTTTGAGGAGAGGTGGATTTTTGTGCTACTAATGGAAAGAGTATGGATTTCATATCTATTGGTGACTACCACCTTCCATTGCCAATATAAATGATATTAGTTTTAAGGGTTTTTTATTATGTACCAATTGTTAACAAGAATATAATTTCTGTTTCATGCATAGATACATATGGTTTTATTTTAATGTTTGTAAATAAAGTTGTTTGTTCTAAAAAGTCAATATATGTTTTGGTATGACCCATTTAAATACTGATATTTAAGTATTAAACTAAGAAAAATATGTATTGGAAATAAATATCAAATCATTTTCACACGAATCATACAACACCCATCTATGGAATCACCATCTTGGTCATATAAATGAGAATCATCTGAAAAAGCTTGATCAAGATGTTTATTTATACTCTTTTGAGATAAAAACACTTGAAATATGGCATGATTGTTTACAAGGAAAAATGACCAAATATATTTTTTATGGAAATGCTGAAAGGGATAGATATTTGTAATGATTGGTAGAAACTGATGTGTGTGGACCATTTCCAATATAATCTTGAGGTGGGTATTCTTACATCATAATTTTTATTGATGGATTGAGTAGATATGGATATGTAAATTTAATGTGGTATAATTTAATGTAATTTAATAAATTCAAGTAATTCAGGAATGAATTAGAGAATAAACTTTGAAATAAGATAAAAAAGACTCGATTTGGTCGAGGTGGTAAATTTCTTAATCAAGATTTTAAAATTTCTATGGGAGTATGGGATTATATCTCAACTCACTCCACCTTACAAACTATAGTGGAATGGTGTTAGATAAAGGAAGAAACATACTTTGTTAGACAAGGTAAGGTCAATGATGAGTCATGAAAATCTCCCATTATCGGTTTTGGGATATTACTTTCATACTATGTAATCCACACTAAACTAAGTACCAATAACAGAGGAAAATAGAATTAACTTTGAGTTATTAAGTGGAAAGAAACCCATTTTGTAAGATACACATGCATGGGATTGTGAGGTGTTTGTTAAGGCCTTATTAGAAAACAAACTAGTACCTTGAGGCACAAAATGTATCTTTATTAGGTATCCCAAGGGAAAAAATGGTATAATACCTCTATAAAAACTCAAACAAGAAAGTGACTGTCTCCAAAAAAATCCATCTTCTTTGAGAGGGAGAACATACTAAAAAATTATAGTTAGAGAAATCATAACTTCGATGAAGTTGATACTCAATATACACAAGAGTTGGTGGAGGAAAAGATTCCATGGGTCCCTGTGGAAGTGATAGTTCCTAAAACAAAAGTACTACATAAGAGTACTAGAGAGGCAAGAGAACTAGATATATGGTTTTCTAGTCACTAAATATAGGGAATAATTATTGGTTGATAATGATGAACCTATCTCCTATATAGAGGAAGTATGGAGATTAGAATCTTCAAAATGGTAAGAATCCTTGAATTTTGAAATGGATTCCATGTATTAGAACCATTTTTGGGTTCTACTTGGCACACAATTTTATGTAAATCTAGTAGTGTGAAAATGGGTATTCAAGATAAAACTAGACATTGAAGGTAAGATATACACCTATAAAGTAAGGATATTGTATAAAGGGTTTAAATAGCATCTAGGAATTGAATATGATGAAACCTTTTCACTAGTTTCCATGTTTAAATCCATTATATTTCTACTTGCTATATCAGCTTACCATGACTTTGAAATTTAGTGTATAGAGGTTAAAATTTATTTACTTAATGGGAACCTTTAATAAGATGTCTATATCAAGAAACAAAAATATTTTGTGTCTATAAGTGTTTCAAAATAGGTTTTAAAGTTTTATAGATCCATTTATCGATTGAAGAAAGCATCTAGGTCATGGAACATTAAATTCAATGAGTCTAAAAATGAATTTCGTTTCATTAAGAATGAATGTGATCCATGTGTTTAAAAGTGGATTAGTGGGATTATGGTCATTATCCTCATAGTATATGTTGATGACATATTACTTATTGTAAATGAGATACTAGTCTTATAGTTTCTTCACGTTGGACATTAGTGAACCATACTATATTCTATAGATCAAGATCATTCATGATATATCCAAGAATATTCATGGCATAAGTTAAAGTACATACATTGAATAGATACTAAATAGATTTAGTTTGAAACAATCTATGTGGGATTTATATCCAATGTCACATGGTATACATCTTTCTAAGAAAATGTGTCCCTAGACACAATAGGAGAAATTGAGAATGAGTGAGATCCTATATGATTTAGCGACTGGATCAATCATGTATTCCATTTTATTTACTATACTTGATGTTTCCATGCATTGAGCATGGTAGGCAGATATGAAGTTGATCTAGGAGAACTACATTTGTCTACTATTAAGTCTATCCTTACGTATCTAAAAATAACTAATGATATGTTCCCGGTGTATGGATGATACAAGAATCTAGTCATATAGGGTTATACAAATTCTAGTTTTCAAACATATCTGAATGATCTAAATTCATAGTGAGGATATGTTTCTATCTCAAATGAGGAGCTATGAGCTGAAAGAGTTCAAAAAAGATAGTTGTCACTAATTCTATAGTGGAGTCTGAGTATATAGCCATTTCTGATGTAGCCAAGGAAGTTATTTGGATATAAAACATTTTCTAGGAGCTTAATGTGGTACCTAGTAGTAAATACCCTATCACAATGTACTGTGATAATACTGTAGAACTGGATCTTTTAAAAGAGACATGGTCACAACGATGGAATAATCACATACTCTAGAAGTATCAACTATTAAGGTATTTTTATTAGAGGGGTGAATTTAAAGTAGGAAGAGTTCATGTAGAAGAAAAAATGGGGGACCCCTTGACTAAAGGACTATCTTAGAAAAAGAATGAGTATCATGTGAGAGAAATCTGACTGAAGGTTGTAAGTAGTTGGCTCTAGTGAAACTAGGAGTTTGTTGGAGTGGTTCTCTAGAACCAACATTCGTATACTTTATGATAACATGTTTTTATTTTTATGAATATTAATAAAATAAATATTAAATCATGACTATTCTTCTCAGTAAAAAATTATGTGTTAATTTCCTAAGAGTAACTATCTCATTGAAAGGCCATAGCAGTTACCCGCTATGATGAGAATCTATAATTTTCCTGAAAGTGTTCTTAAGATTTTGTTCAATAAATGGATAAAACCATTTGAGGGATACAAATGATACATGCTATTAGAGATGGAGACTCATAAGACTTTGAGGCACCTTCTCATGTTTTACGCCCTTGGTAATATTCATTGTAGGATATTATGAGAATGAGACCCACCAATAAAAAATCCACATTTATATATGTCAATTGATATTCCTATCTATAGACATGTGTATTAATCCTTATAATTTAATATCATTATTAATGAGTTTCTAAGTTGTGTACTTTGATGTATTAATGAAAACTATGAAGACATATGTTTGTGGTGAGGTAAGTTATGTTGGGTGCATCATGAGTAATATTTTAGTAATGAATAATATGAGAAAGGATTTTTCCCTTGTGTTCTGTAATGAATGGTGATATCTTAGGCCCTTTAATGGAAATGATATAGCCTAAATAAATACATGGCTATGGTTTTCTATAGGCATGTATGATTTCTAAAAAAATCAAAGAATGAGGCATCAAACACATAGGTTGATGGAACCGACATGAAACCACCTTAATTAGAGATATCACAATAAAGGGATTAAATTACACAGTAAGAATCTATAGAAGGTATTGTGTCATTGTGGAATTAACTTCTTTCTTTATGGGTGTGTTGGTATATTTCTAGACGCTAACATTGGAATTTAGGATTCTTCTGTTAATGCCCCTGAGAAAGAGGCCTAGAGTGTCACACACTATGTGTATCCAGAATCATAGTTAATAAATAATATTATTTAACAAGTTGAATAATTTTTTTCCCACATGTGGTTTGATAATTATTCATGTCTTATTTATCACATATATCCCATCACATTATTCAATAGATTATTATGTGAGTGGGATATTTAATAAATATCTATTTTTTATATAGTGAATATAATATTTATTTATTTATTATTGAACAACGTAGTGATATATATTTATTAAATAAAAATTCATTATTCAAGCCCTGATAAATATTATGGATGAATGATGTACCGAGGTTAATGGTCGGTGAGAAATAATATATATTGAATATTATTTGAATAAATAATATTTAATTTAATTCATGAGTGTAGCACATGTAAAAAAATAAGATTATTATTATTATTATTATAGGAATGGGGTTCTACAAGGATTACAAAAATAATAAAGGGTATATGTGAAATTGTTACTTTTTAACCATATTGGTATATAAACCCAATTATATTATTTTTTAATGGTGCAAATTCATTTTTTGTGCATAATGAGATCTAGAGATAATCCCTTCAAATCCCTAGAGATCTCCCTCTTTATGAACATTATAAAGAACAATGAGCGATCATCCTCCACCACCACTATCAAGTATATAGAGATCGAAAGAGTTTTTTATGCGTTTTTTGATTTTTTTATAAATTTTCTTTGGTAATAATTTTTTTGAAATCTGTAGCTCAATGGTGGCATGGGCCTTGACGCCTTTGTTTTTTATCACTTAGGCCAAAGGTGGTAAGGCCCTAGCCACCTTTTCCCAAATGAAAAATAATATTATTTTAAATATATATGTTTGTATATTTAAAATTTTTGTTTTGTTTATATATATATATATAAATAAAAAAAATTAGAAGAATTTATCTAATATTTTATATCCTACATTTTTGTCATTAATGTAGTTTGAAATTCTAATAGAAACCATCAATTAGAAACCCTTTTTATAAAAGGGTTTTCCTTGGAAATTATTCTGGATTTTTGATATCAGATTCAGGTTCCCCTTTTTGTACACAGAAGTAATAATATATTATTATTAATCATTTTCAATAAACTAATAATAAATATTAATTACTGATAAATAATAATTAAATATTAATGTTTATAAATAAATATTAATAATAATATAATTTATGTTATTAATATTTTATACAATAATAATTAATACTAATAATTACTAATAAAATTTTAGTATTTAATAGTTATAAATTAATTATTAATTAAAAACTATTTAATTATTTATTAATAATTGAAATTACTAATTAATTAATTAATTATTAATTAATTAATATATATTATGAATTATTATTAAACAATTAATAATAAATATTTAAAATTAAAAATTTATTACTAAATATTAATAATAATTATTAAATTGTTAAATTTCTGATTATTAATTTATTACGATTATATTAGTATTAATTAATGTACTAATTGTTACTAATTAATATTAATAAATAATCAATATGAATTACTATTTCTTGATAATATTAATATTAATTACTAATAGATATTAATTAAATAATATAATTTAAAATTTAATAATATTAATTTCGAATAAATATTAATTACTCATTTATATTAATTACTAATAAATACTTATAACTATAATATAAATTATTAAAAACAATAATATAATTATTAGTAATTAACTAATTAGTAATTAAGCAATATTTACTTACTTATTAAAAATAGTACTTTCTAATTAACTAATTAATTATTACTTTATTAATAAATATTGACAATTATTATTAACCAATTATTAATAAATATTTAATATTATAATTTAGTTACTAAATATTAATAATAATGATGAATTTATTAAATCACTAATTGTTATTAATTATTATTATATCAGTATTTATTATATATTATTTTGTTGTTGTTAATAAATAATAATTTATAATAAATATTAATTAATAACAAATGTTTATTAAATGATATGATTTAATATTTAACAATTATAATTTCTATTAAATATTAATTACTAACTAATGTTAATTACTAATAATTACTAAAAATTATTATTTACTAACAATCTATTAAAAATAATAATATAATTATTCGTTAATAATTAAATAGTAATTACATAATATAAAATTACTTACTAACAATATTAAGAAAAAAATTACCTAATTAACTAATTATTAATTATGAATTAATAATAATAATTATTGTAAAATTACTAATAAATATTTCAAAAATATTATTTAGTTACTAAATATTATTAATAATTATTAAGTTATTAAAATAATAATGGTTAGTTAATTATTAATAAATTAAAATTATTTAATTAAATATATGTTGGTAATTAATATTAATTGCGAAATAATATTAATTAAACAATTTTATTTACTAGTTAAAAATAATAATTTCTAATAAACATTAATTACTAATAACTAATTAAAATTAAAATTTATTTACTAATAAATAATAATAGTTATTATAAATTATATATATATATATATTAATTATTAATTATTAATATTATTTTATATTAATTATCTTTTATTTAATTTGTACTTAATTAAGCCCTATTATTTAATATTATCTATTTATAAATTAATTGGTTGTTTAATAATATAATTAAATATTAATTAATAATATTAATTAAAATTGGTTAAAATATTATTAATATAAATTAGTTAATTATTAATATTTAGTATTAAGCGTTAATATTTAATTATTGTTTATTAGTAATTAATATTTATTATTAATTGATTAAAAATGATTAATAGAAATATATTATTACTTTTATGCAGGAAAGGGGGAACCTGAATTCCACATCAAAAATCCAAAATGATTTCTAAGGCAAGCCATCTTATAAAAGGGGCCCATGGGTAATGGTTTCTATCGTAATTCTAAACATCTTTAAAGAAATTAATACTAGACATAAAATAGCATATAAAATTTGCTTAAATTTTTTGGTATATATATATATACCAAATAAAAAAAATAAAATAAAAATTTAAATATAAAAAACGTGTATATTTAAAATATTTTTTTTTCATTTAGACAATGGCGGCAAGGACCTTGCTGGCATTGGCTCGAGTAAAAAAACCAAAGGGGGTAGGGCCCCTACCACCTTTGACCTGCAAAATTCAAAAAAAAAATTAACCTAGGCTCATTTGTTTTTCAAAAAACGCATTAAAAACATAGATTGAAAATAACCCTTCATTGAAGTGGTTCTTAGGGAGATCAAAGGTGAATGATACAAACATTAGGATCTACCATGCCAGCACCCAAATATTTATATCACGATGTTTGATGGTTTGTGTAACATGTGTGGATCACTGATTGAGAGAATCTATTCTTGATTCCTACATCCCAATAATGGTATGACATAAAGGTATTTTCATATCTATCAATGAAGAAATAATTTCTTACAAGACAATTATTTAATTGCATAAATTAATTATAAATACCATTTGATGATCCAGTGCTTTGGATCTAGTATTTATCCATTGCCTATATTGTTGATTCAAAATCCATTGATCATGGTGTATATATTTGGGTGAATCTCGTATTAATCATCAATGAGGACAAAAAGCTGAGTGGGTCATTCCCCATCTGATGCTTCCACTGTGCCCAGAACCTTCAGCATTTTGTTACCTCTTCCAAATTTCCTAAGGTGGATACTTTCCCTAATGATCTTATGTTCTCTTTAACACCATCATGAATCCATTGTTTGGGATAATAATTATCTGAAACATGAGTGGATTCATTCTTATTTTCACCATCTTTTGGAAGATCTAGGTTATGTACCTTCCATATTCTCTAGTTTTATCTCCATCTCTAAACACTTTCAACTGATTGTATTCTTCTCAATGAAAACTGATATCTTATTTTCTTCCCCCAAACTCTCATCTTATAAAACTGTACATCAATAATTTTCTATGTTCTTTCAATGTATGATAAATCTCTTTAATTCTTTTGGCCTTAAATTCCAACTGTTCTTCCTTAACATCCATAATAGATTTATTTGTTTCTACTGATGCATAGATCTTATCATCAATAATTTTTATAATCCTTAATTTCTCATCAAAAAATAATTTCATGTTTCTTCTTCCAAAGAAAATTTCACTCTGTTATTCCATTCAGTTTCATCCTTAGCCTTTAGATATTTTATGAGAGAGTTCGATTTTTTCATTTGTCTTTTCGACACATTTTTCATTGATTTACAATCTTCTCCAAGCTACGATTTTTCACCATCTAGCTCATAAATAAATAAAATATTTTATTAATAACATCACTGAGAACATTATTTATATATCCCTCAACTTCATTGTTTAGATTATCAAAAATATTAATTCTATCAATATCATCATAGATTAATCTACTAGTATAAATCTAACAACCTTTAACTCGTGGTGATTCGTCTTTATTTCTTGATATTTTTATCAGCTTCTTGGCCTCTTTATCTCTTATATTTTTCAATGTCTTGGACAAAATTTCTGATGCTAGGATAACAATAATATAAATTAGTTTTTCTATCTATGGGTCAACATAAAAAATTTCAAATAAAAAAAATCGTCAATGTTTGATAAAAATAATAGGGAAAATCAAATCCAGATCCAACCCAAGGGAACATGGGACCTGATACCAATTGAAATACCTCTAAGGATTGGCGAAAACATCCGGGGGTGAATTAGGAATTGAATATTTTTTTCAATTAACAATTATTCATATAAACATTATCCCCAAATGGTTACAAACCACTATTTTTGGTTAACATAACTAGATCTATTTTATGTTTAACTAGGAAACCATACCTCATGCAATGAAAGTAATGAAAAAAGAGAGCATGTGATATTTACAAGGTTCATCTAGAAAGACTTAATCATTACATAGATTGATTATTCTCCCCAGTTAAAGATTATCCACTATAATCAGTCTTAGATTACAATGGGTTTAATGAATCCCACACATACAATTGCATGTATCCCAGAGGGATTCTCTTATCATCTCCCCACTAAACATTCTTCAACAACTTATCATTGTAGTTGTAGAGTATCACTATAATCTCATTGTATACCCGAACTCATAAATGATATATGAAATCCCACCATGTGTATAGAAATATTTCCTATTCATCATTTTCTATGAAGTCAATCACTAGGTCAACAAAGGGATCTTTTTCCTTAAGAAGACATATCTCCATCTTCTCAACATATGGTATTCTACTTCCACCGTTTCTTTAAGAAAACATTTTTTCAGCTCAGTCCCTATTTTTTCCCAACTCAAGATCTTCGAAAAAATCACCTTGTTAGATTCTAAACTCATTAAGCACATATCATCTTCTTAAATACAACTTATACTTAGGATATGAAAGACTGAACACCAATTAATAAAACCATGCATAACACCTCAAACCATGTTAATTTCTTATTCTTTTCTTATTTTCATAGGTTTAGCTCATATAATATGATCTCATAATTATGTAAAACTTACTCTTCTCTTTATTCTTGATTATATACCCAAGTAATATTCTCTCGATATTAGGAATGGATCCTATTGTCTCTTCTTATTCTTTAAGAGTTCTCCCTCTTTCTTCAGTGCATAAGGCTCTTGGCCTCTAGTGCTTAAACTCAATCATTATTTTTATTTCTTATATATAGGTCACCATAATAACATTTACCATATTTTAGAATATAAAAAAATATCCTATCAATATCAGTGCCCATGATCCTCAATCACCTTTTTCATACATGGGAGTACTCCATGATCCTCATATTCCTTTTCTCTCCCAATTGATTGTCCCTAGTAAAATACAAGGACTAACCATACCTATTATTTTTCATTTGTATTGGTTAAATATATATCTTCTAGATAATTCTAGTATGATCGAGAAATCCTCATCTTCAACTCATTCTCTTCTACTCATTGAATCATCTCGAACTCAACCTCTTCTAGATCATGAAATTAAGAACTACTTTATGACCCAATACTCAATTATTCAATAAATTGAACATCCCTCCAATCCAGAACACAACTAAATATCATATAACTTAGTCTAAGAATGAATGAAAATTCAAATTTTGATATTTAGAATAATAAATATAAAACTTATGCATATTTTGATTTATTTTATCTTTTGACCCCTTCAAATAATCTCATTTGAAAATAATAATATAAACAATAATGATCCTCTACATATCATTCTTCAAACTCAAACCAAGATTGGATGATTTATTTTGGAAGCTTCATGATGATTATATAATTTAATAAATACTCCAACATAATTAAATTTAATTTCATCAGAATAATAAAATTATAGAAATGCCAATTTTCATACTCTAAAAGTTTATCAAAATATATATTTTCTTTAATATTCATTGTACCCAATTTAAAGATCAAAATATAAATGATTAAGGCTTGTATCACATTTTTTGTGATGTTTTAATCCATGAAAATAAGTTCAATTATCTTCATAATTGATTTAATTTTTTAGATTTGAAATCTAGAAAACTAACTTTCCATCCAGCAACAACTTCAAATTTTCACCAAGTGATGAAGTGATACACTGCAGTAGGAATTCATGAAAAATCCATTTTACAGGACTTTGAAAAGCCTATGAATAAAAAATTTCCATTTCTTAATGATTTTAAATTCATATGGTTTTATTCCTTTGTGAATTTCCAAGATTACTTGTATTTTATAAGACTTATGAAGTCATACGAAACTCTAGATGTAGTTATATACTTGAATCAATAAAGTTTTAAGATGAAGTAATATGATAAATGATTATGATATACTTGAATTACTATAATGGAACATAAGTTATGATGTTTTTTCAATGACTTATGATGAATTCATAGACTACTACCTTTACCATTTACTTACCATAGCTCAAAGTCATATGATATATTCAAAGGACTTGTGCGGAAGTATGACATTGGGTAAAGTCAAATGATATCCAACAAAATCTTATGATCCAAGTGAATTCATATGACACATAATTCATAATTTAGACTTAAAGTCTTATGATCTTTAAATTCATAAGATTCTTTATAATTCAAAATGCTTACATTTATCAAATTTATGACAAACTCCAAAAAAATATGATTAATAGGTAAATACATATAATTAGGGATTTGTTTTTATTTTTCCATATCCAACTAAAAAACTTATGACTTATTCAAATGAATTTGATTCTTTTGAAAATAGACTTTTACCATTCTAAAACCCATCAAAGAACATTCAATATTTACCTAAAAACCCTAAATATGGATGAAAGAGTCATATTTTGAACATATTTTTGAATACAAAAGATAATTTTTTACAATATAATTAATTATTCCTCCAGGTATTTAATTATTTTAAAGTCTTGTGATAGGATAAAGAGGTTGATAAAAAATAACAAAAAATAAGAGATGAGAGTGATCTGAAGACACTTTGTCCCATCCCCGATGCGGTGCGACACGACATCATATTTTGGAAGATATTATGAAGCTACAATAAGGTGAAGGAACAAGATGATGGATTTAAAATGAATATTTAGGATGAAGCTGTGAAAAATCCAATGTAATTCAACATTACATTTAATGAATATCATTTATGATGTGAATCACGTAGGATTGAAATATGTGAAGCCATGCAGCGAGAAGTCTGAACCCACACATTACATGTCGTGTAATTCATTTACCCATCGTTAACCTTTAAGAGTACACATTGTGAAAAATACACATAGCCCCACATGTTACATGTTGTGAAACATTTACATGATGTGAAAATTATAATGCTAATGTATAAATGGAATATTTTATGAGATTAAATATAGTCACCACAATTTTTGTGATCCATGTCCACAAAGACCCATTTATGATGGACTAAGTAGTTAGAAGCCTTATAAATACATAGCTAGGTGAGAGGAGAATGGATCAGTTCCCAAGGATCTACTGGTGTGATGTAGTGTAGCGATGCTACTCCCTTTAGATATATTCCTCTTCTTTTTTCCATTGGTTTTTCATATGTAACACATTAATTCTAATTTTAATTCAAGTGTTTCCCCTTTATTCTTCCATTCATCTCTCTCTTCCAACCATAATATCATTTTCTCCCTCTACTCTCATTCCGTTGTGATCTATTTTCACTTTTCAATGGAAAGTTACTAACCTGTGGCTTGGCCATGGGGGAGGTTTCACGATGTTCTTAATTATTGTTCCTTAATTTCAAATAGTTTCAATTTAGCTTGCGGTGGATGTGAGATAATTTCACAGGTTTGACGGTATCCCACCACAACTTGGAATTCAATTTTATTTCTTTTTTCTATCAAGGGTAGATATATTTGGTTTGATGAAGTTGTTTCTTTGGCATGCTAAAAATACCACTCAGGGTAGGGAAAAAACCCATGAATTAAAAGTAATGGATTGTAAAATTTAATTTAATAATTAAAGAAACTATGTATCTAACCATAGGACCAAGAAATTTTTCATAATATAGATTATGTCTGCATCCACATTTAGGTTTTAATTCTACATTCTATTATTTTAATCATACATTTTCTAAAAACCTCAAAATCCTAATTTTCATAAAAAATAAAAATATCCAAAAATATTTTAAGTGAATTATAAATTAGTGATTGAACCAACAATGGTGGTCCTCAAGTAAGATGACCCTGTTCAGACTTTGTGCTACTTTAGAAAAAATAAAATTTACTTTTACCATGCACTATGAGAGGTGTGTGTTAAAAATGAAACCATTATAGGGAGATAAACACTTTTAGGTCACATTTTTTAAATTCACATTTTTGTAAATAATTTTCAATGTTTTATTATTTTTTTTAAAAAATAGCTCACTATGGTTTATAGAAGGAAGTGTTGCTCTGTTTTCTAGACAGATAAGGGGAGCATGAATCTAAATTTTCATGAAGGAGGAATTCAGGGACCTTATCTAGGAACACAAAGAAACCCTTGAGTTCCCAATAATTGAGGGATTATCTCTATATTTAACTAAAATCTTGGAGAACATCCTATAATTTTTTTAAATAAGATCGAAGAAAACAGTAGAATGTTCTATGTTTCCTCCAAAACATGTTGAAGAAATCCCCAATGTGTAAGAACCAATTGTTAATTAAAAATTGTCTTTAGAGTAAGGTGATTATATTATTTATAGATAGGTGAGATTATTTTATAAATCAAATAATTGGGAGTAATAATTAAATGAATTAATAGCTGGTTTGAGGTAGGACCTAAAGGAACAAATTATTTAATCCATGGCCTGGGAACTAACTGAGTTCTCCCATTACCTACCTAAATTTTATCAAGTGGAAAAGGAATAACAAGAGACCCCATTATTATAAAACCCCACGGTTTTAAAAATAAATTGAAATTCATGAAGCATTGTTTTAAGTAGATAGTTATAGATATCATTTAAACATAACTTTTCACTTCTATGATTTGAATTTCAAAAAATAGTCATCTACAATTGTGATCAGTAAGTTATTTGGAGTCTGATAAAACCAACTTGTTTTTTTGGTGAATAGTAACATACCCATATCAATAGTAATATGAATAGTAATATGACCTTAATGAATAGTAAATTGTATTATTATTTTATTTTATTATTCCTTTAAGAAAATATCATCATGATTAATTTTTCAAGGTGTTTAAAAAATGAGTTATTGTTTTAAAATTGTTATTTTTTAATATAGTGTGATTTTTTTTAAAATTAAATTAATAATATTTATAGAATTATTTTCCAAAAATGGAGTTCATTTTTAAATTCTATGAGTCAAAAAATTGTTAGTGTGAATTTATGGACGTTTTATAAAATTCATTAATTTTTTATGAATAGTAAAATATGAAAAATTAAGATAAATGCTAAATACTTGTTATACTGCATCATAGGTGATGCATGGATGAAGTAAGCGAACTTGGTTCTAACTCACATGAAATTATTACTATTCGGGGTCACATGAATCAATAATATTCATATTCTTAAGAAAAAATATTAAAATGATGATTAAAATAACTGAAAATCCCGCCTCTCCTCCACTATAAATACCACCCTCATTATTTTCTTCCTCTCACATCTATCAAGCCTTGAGCATTGTATAATTTTTTCCAATTCCCCTATTCAAGGATCTTCCCCACGTCCAATACCTTCTAGTCTCACCAAAAGTCCAAAACTAAAGGCCTTAAGGAGGATCTCAAGGAGAAGAGATCAAGAGGTAAGAATCCTTTTCCTTTTTCAGGCATTTTCTTTTCAATTCATTTATTTTCCTATACTCTCTTACCATACAATTAACTAGGAGGTATTAAATCTACAAAATATAATATATTATGTATTTTATCATGTTCATGTAAAAAAATTCATCATTCTTTCTTCCTGTCCTCTCCCTCTTATTCTAAAAATAAAAACATTGTCTGCGATGTGCCGATTTACCAAAATCATGGACGATGTGCTTTCAATTTCCATTAAATCATTGAATTATTATAATAAAACCATTTTAATTATTTAAATATAATGTAAATTTTATTATTTAAACTATTTTATATTATTCAATTAATTTTTATGCATGACATTAAATTATATAATGAAACATGTTCATGATTTTCGAGGAACCACAAAAATGATCTAAAAAATATCATTAATATTTTACCTAAAGATTCATCATAATATATGATAAAAAATGATTTATGTTATCATTATATATTAAAAAATATATTAATACCTTTTAATTACACTTCTGTAATTTTATTTTCATATGAAAAGAATATCAAATACAAACCGACCCTAAAAATCGTGTAATGAACGCTCCCAAAACAATTGAAGGAACAAAATAGTAATAATTAATAGGTGAAATGATGTTTTGAAATGATAATATAAGGTATTATAAACATGAATATGTTTCTATAAGATATTAATAACAATATTTTAACCATTATATAGGCTGTTTCAACAGGTTTGAAGCAAGACAAACCTGAGGAAAGGGAATTCTTAACTCGATTTCTATTTTTTGGGTTAACCTTATACTTTATTATTTATGTGGTATAAAAATTGTTTGTGTGATAATTTTTTTATATAATGGTAAATACGTGTATTTATATTGTATGTACATATTCCATCAACTCTATTAAGTATCTCTTCAATTATATGATATTTGAATGGGTTTTTTCTTTTAAAATTTCTTTTAAAAATCAGTTTTATGAAATTCAAAAGCAATGTTTTTATGAAATTATTCATGTATTATGATTATGTTATGGATAATATGAATTGTTTATGATTATGGGTGGGACCTATATCTCCCTCCAATGCATTGGTCATGTGTAAGTTATAGGTCGATCGTATGGTTACACCAAGTGTAACTACGATGGTTACACAATAAGATACCCGTGAGGGTTACATTGTAATGAAGTCATGAGGGTTACAAATCATAAATTTGACATCATGGTTCCAAAACTAAGTAATTAATTCCCTAATATAACTTTATGGTTCTATTTCTGTTCTATATGTTTTGTGTAAATCTCATGGAAATCTCAAGTTTCACAAAGTAAGTTTATATGGTTGACAAGTATGTATTTTGAAAATGATTTCATACGTTACACGTATTCATAGACTAATGTTCTCTTTACAAAATTTTATATCCCTTACTAATATTCTTGTGATAATACCCATATTTTTTAAAAAAATTCCTAGGTTATAAGTATGTGTAAGACAAATAGGTGATCCATGTTAAATGTAATAAAGAATTTGTCAATGAAAAAATGTTTTATTTGAAAAGTTTTATATTTTGGAAAAATGGGTACTGTTCTTGTAGTATCAGATCTTTATAAATGTGGAATGTTATGTATGTCTTGTATCCAAATTATCTAAAACTATAAACTTGAAAAGATCCTCAATGTTAAAGGAAGTATGTTCTTGACTAAAAGTCAAGATTGTGTAATGTAATAAGGTCATGTCCTTATAATTAGTATGAAAGAATGGTTTATATAACTTTAGAGATTAGGATGATGTTAATAGAATACCATAAATGACTTTAACTTTATAGATAATTTCAAATGTTATAGTCTTTAAATATTACTATGTTTCTTTGACTAAGATATGTTTTTTCAGAATGGTTCTCCACAGAAGAAATAGGGAATCTGATGTAGAGAGGCATCAACAAATGATATCCTTTTGAAAATGAAACCTAGAATGGTAGGTATTGGAACCAAGAAGTTTGTGATAGTAATGGATTAGTGTTTCAGGCAATAAATGGAGGTGGCATCCATTCAAGAGAACAACCAGAGGTACCACAAAGAAACATGATGATAATGGAACATTTTATGAGGAAACACCATGCTTCTTTCAATGGATATTCTAACCTAGTAGTGGCTGGAGGATGGATTAATGGATTTGAAAAGATATTCGATGTTTTGGGATATTCAGATAATCAAAAGTTACATATTTCCATTTATCGTTTTGAAGGGGAATATAGTCACTTGTGGTAAATAATTACAAATATCAGGGATAGAGGGGATATTGAAGCCTTAAAGTGGGATGAATTTAAAAGTCTTTTCCTTTAAAAATATTTTCCTAAGGTGTTTTGACTTACTATAGAGAAGATAGTCCTTGAATTGAAGAAAAATTATGGTGATTCAATGGTTGTGTATGAAGCAATCTTCACCTGACTAGCAAGGTATGCTCCAAATCTTATTATGGATCTTGATATAAAAATCAACCAATTTTACTTAGGATTAAATCCAATGTATCGAAGGGAATTGGAATCCCATAAATTGAAAGTGATGAGAAACATGGATGATGTGTGAGAGGGTACCAATTGAGTTTGTTGATGATAATGTGCATTCTGAAAACAATAAGAAAAAGGGGTCCAGATGGAAAGCGATGGGTAATAATCAATCAACGAAATCTGAAGGTAAGAAATTCTAGTTTTCAGTTTGTAAAAAGGGTGGCAAGAAGCACCTTGGGGAATGCCTTTCCAAAATCGAGAGTGGTTTTGATGTGGTTTGTTTGGACCTATGTCCCAATATTTTAATGAAAATGATCCTAAGACTAATCTTGATAAGAAAACTATAAAGTGTTTAAAATGTGGAGAGATGAGTCATTATGAAAATGCCTTCCCAAAGAGAGACCCGAAGGATTCAAAGAATCCATAATTAAATAAGAAAGCTATAGTGAACTCTGTTGAGACTATGTCAGTAGATGTCGGGCCATCCAATGATGTTTTACTAGGTACCTTGTTTGTTTATTCATATTTTTCTAATGTTTTTTTTGATATGAGGTTTACACATTCCTTTATTTATGAGTAATTTTATTGTAAATTGGAAATATCACCTCAACAAATGAGAGCAAAAATTATTGTAAAAATGCCAAGGGAAATATTAGAATGAAGAGTAATTATAAGAATCTTTCTATTGTGGTCAATGGAAATACATTACCTGAAAACCTTGTTATTTTTCCCTTAGTAGAGTTTGATGTCATTCTGGGAATGGATTGGATTTCTATTTATCATGAAAAGATTGACTGTAGAGATAAGGAAGTTTTTTTCAGAAATATTTTTAGTTTGTATACAAGACCAAACCCTTACAATTGATAACGTATTCAGAAGATAAGAAAATGTTGAAAGATGGAAATAAAAGTTATCTTGCAGATATTGTTGAAAACAAGGGGACTGTTCAGATTAATGAAGTGCTACTGGTAAATGAATATCTTCATCTATTTCTAAATGAGTTACCCAGTGTTATACCTGATCAGGAAGTCGAGTTCACAATTGAATTAGTTCCTGATGGCAATCTAATTTCACAACCCCTATATCGAATGACTCAAAGAGAACATATTGAATTGAAAAATCAATTGTAGGAGTTCCTTGATAAAGGCATCATTCATTATATCACTACACCACGGGGTTCTCCTATTTTTTCCATTAAAAATAACGATGGTTCTATTAGACTTTTCATTGATTATAGAGCCTTGAATAACATCACTTTTAAAAACAAGTATCCTTTTCCTTATATCGATGACTTATTTGACCAGCTCCAGGGAGCTCAGTACTTTTCCAAGATTTACTTGAGATCCATATACCTTCAGCTGAAGGTAAAGGAGGATGACATTCCAAAAACCAATTTTCGTACTAAATATGTGCATTATGAATTTTTATTATACTATTTGGGTTAAATAATGAACCTATTGTATTCATGGATCTTATGAGTTTAATATTTCATGAGTTCTTGGGTAAGTTTTTAGTTGTGTTTATTAATGACATTAGGATAATTACTAAAAGTATAGAGGTGCATAAAAAGAATATAAGGGTTTTTTTAAAATCCATAAAGGAAAAGAAATTGTATGGAAAATTTAGTAATTGTGACTTTTGGTTGCAACAAATTTCTTTTCTTGGTCACATTGTGAATAAAGATGGAATAGTAGTTGATCCTGC
Source organism: Viscum album (assembly GCA_963277665.1). NCBI lineage: Eukaryota > Viridiplantae > Streptophyta > Magnoliopsida > Santalales > Viscaceae > Viscum > Viscum album. Next base: position 1,100,338,709 of record OY728134.1, on the reverse strand, counting down.
CAAAACAAAAGTGGTTGATGAATGGGAAATACATAAAAAAGTTAAAGAGATTCATATTTTTCTTTTATTTGTAGGTTATTAATAACAGTTTGTTAAAAAAATTACATGGTTATCCTAAATTCTAACTAAGTTAACAAAAAATAGGGTTAAATTTGTTTGGATAGAAGAATGTGTTGTTTTTTTAGGAACTGAAGAATAAATTAATGAATGCTCCATTTTTGGCCTTGCCTTACCTAAATGGTGAGTTTTTCATCTATAGTGATTATTACTTGAAGGGACCTTGTTGTGTTTTGATGCAGAATGATCAGGTTATGCTTCAAGACAACTAAAACCTCATGAGTTAAATTAATCCACACATGATTTGGAATTGGAATCTATGGTTTTTTATTTGAAGATTTGGAGGAATAATTTATACGGAGCCAAATTCCGAATATATACTAACCATAAAAGTATAAACTATATATTCACTTAGAAATAATTAAAAATGAAGAAAATAATATAGCATAAACTAATAAAAGATTCTAATTTGACAATTAATTAATATATGGGAATATAAAACAATGTGGAAAATGTCTTTAGTCAAAAACATCATTCATTGTTAACCATGTTACGTTTAGAACATGATCCCTTAATTAATGATTTGATGAATTATGGTATAGAATTTGTTGGTGCATGAAATGCCTCTGTTTTGTTTTAGGTATCAGTGCGGTCATCATTATCAGAAAAAATTAAGAAATCACATAAGGAAGACTATGGGCTATAGAGAAATGTAGAATTAGTTAAAATGGGTATGTTTCTAGAATTAAACCTAGATAAAGATTGTGCTTAAATATTTGGTAAAAGGTTGTGTGTGCCTCTTGATTCCCAGTTGAAGAAATAATTTTTGTGTGAACCTCATAATTCTCCATTTTCAGTTCATCCTGATAGTAATAAGATGTAAAGAGAGCTTCAAGATTATTACTGGTGGGATAGAATGAAAAGGGATATTTCTTATTTTACCATGAAATGATTGACATGTAAATAGGTTAAAGCAGAGCAGTAGTTACTAAAGGGAATGCTTTATCCTTTAACAGTGCCAGAGTGGAAATGGGAAAATATATCCATGGACTTCATTGTGGGACTACCAAAGACATCTCAAGGTAACAATTTAATATGGGTTATTGTTGACCGACTAACTAAATCAGCACATTTCCTTCCTATTCGAGATACAATGACATTGGACCAAATTTATTGATTATACCTCCAATATATTATTAGGTTACATGGATTTCCTCTCTCCAATCTTACCGGGATCCCATGTTCACTTCTAATATTTGCAAGGGCCTTCATAATTCATTGGGCACAGAATTAAATTTCAGTACAACTTTTCATCCCAAATCAGATGGGAAATCAGAATGAATAATTTAAACCTTAGAGGATATACTTTGAGTTTCTTCAATGGACTACCTGGGAAGTTGGGATCAACATCTTTCTTAATTTTAGTTTTCTTATGATAACCGTTTTCATTCCAATATAAATATGGATCCTTTTGAGGCATTGTTTGGGAAACAGTGTCGAACTCTATATTTTTAGGATGAAGTCAGGTAAAGGAAGTTGATATAACCCAAATTAGTAGAGAAAGTGGATGAGAAAGTGAAAATGATCCAATAACACATGAGAACATTTTAGAGAAGGCAGAAAAGTTATGCAGATAATAAGAGGATAGACTTTTCTTTGGAGGTATATGATCATGTTTTTCTTAGAATCTCACCATGGAAACATGTTTTGTGGTTTGGTATGAAAGTAAAACTATGTCCATGGTTCATTTTACCTTATTAAATCTTTGATAATGTTAGAGGAGTCGCATACTGAGTAGGTTTTGCTCCGATTTTATCTCAGGTACATAATGTTTTTCATGTTTTGATGTTGAGAAAGTATGTGCCAGATTTATCTCATGTCTTCAGTCCAGAAATATTTTAGCTAGAGGATAACCTTTCTTATAAGGAGAAACCAATTCAGATTCTTGATCAAATGGAATATGTATTTTATAATAAGGTAATCCACCAGGTAATTGTTTTTTGGAGAAACCACATGGCTGAAGAAGCAACATGGGAGTCTGAAAATGCTATGAGAGAAAGTTACCCTCATTTGTTTATTAAGTAAATAAAATTATAATGACACAATTTCTAGATGGTGGGGATAATGTAACACCCCATGGTTTTAAAAATAAATTGAAATGAATGAAACATTGTTTGATGTAGATATTTATAACTGGACTACAAACATTTTTTTCTTCTATGATTTGAATTAAAAAAAATGGTCATCTATGGTTATGATCAGTAAATTATTTGGAGTTTGATAGAACCAACTTGTTTTTTGGTAAATAGTAACATACCCTTATAAATAGTAATATGAATAGTAATATGACAAAAACTAATAGTAAATTGTATTATTTTTTTTCTTAAGGATTTAAGATAATTACATCATGATTAATTTTTCAAGGTGTTTAAAAATGTGTTATAGTTTTAAAATTATTATTTTATAATAAATTATAATTTTATTTAAAATTAAATTAATAAAATTTGTAAAATTATTTTCAAAAAATGGAGTTCATTTATGATTTCTAAATGTCAAAAAATGGTTAGGGTGAATTTTGGGGATTTTTCTGAAATTCTTGAATTTTTGATGAATAGTAAAATATGATAAATTACAATAAATGATAAATAATTGCTTTACTGCATCATATATGATACAAGAGTGATGTAATTCAAATTAGTTTAAAATAACATGAAATTATTACTACTTGGTGTAACATGAATCAATAATATTCATATTTGTGAGCAAAAATATTAATATAATGTAAAATCCCTCCTCTCCTCCACTCTAAATAACACCTTAATTCCCCTCTTCCTCTCACACCTCTAAAGACTTTATCATTGTCCAAGTTCTACCAAATCCCCTCCCCAATGATCTTACCCATGTCCAAGACGTTCTGGTCTCACCAAAAGGCCAAAACCAATGGCCTTAAAGAGGATCTCAAAGAGGAGATCAAGAGGTAAAAATCCTCTTCCTTTTTCATGTGTTTTCTTTTCAATTACTTTCTTTTACTATACTATATTCCCCTCCACTTATCAAGGTTTTATGAAATCTCTAGAATATTATATATTCTTAATGTTTTCATTTTTATGTAAAAAAATTAATCTTTCTTTCTTCCTCTCCTCTCCCTCTTATCCAAATAATAAAAACACCGTCCGCGATGTGCTGATTTGCCAAAATCGTGGATGTTGTGTTTGAAATATTCATTACATCATTAAAAGATGATCATAAAACCATTTTAATGGTTTAAAAATAATTTAATATGTATTATTTAACCTATTTTACATTTTATAATGAACTTATATGCATTAAATTAAATTATATAATGAAACAAGTTCATGATTATCGAGGAACCGCCAAAAATGATATAAACAAATATCATTAATGTTTTATATAATGATTATTCATCATATATGATAATAAATGATTTATGGTATCATTCTATGTTCTAGAAAAATATAAATACCATTTCTTTAAACATTTTAAATTCATTTCCATACAACAAGAAAATCAAATTCAAACCGACCATGAAAGTCTTGTAACGAATGCTACCAAAATAATGGATGGAACAAAATAAAAATAAATAATAGGTGAAATGATGTTATTAAATTATCATATAAGGTAATATAAACATGAATATGTTTCTTTAATATATTAATAACATTATTTTTACCATTATACTATACGATTAAACAAGGCTGAGGTAAGAAAAACCTGAGGTAAGGGAATTCCTAACCCAATTTCCATTATTAGGGTTAACCTTATACATCATTATTTATGAGGTATTAAAATTTTTTGTGTGATTAATTTTGTTTATATTATTTTTAATTATGTTTATATATAGTATATATACATATTCCAACCGCTCTATTAAGTCTCTCTTCAATTATATGGTATTTTATGTGGTCTTTTCTTTTAAAATCCTATTTTAAAATTCTCTTTTACTAAATTCAAAAGAAATATTTTTATGAAATTATCCATGTATTATGATTATGTTATAGATCTTGGGAACTGTTTATAATGAATTCTTAGACCTCTATCTCTCTCCAAATCATTAATTATGAGTATGTTGGTGGTTTTTCGTACAATTACTCCATGTGTAACTGCGATGGTTACACAATAAGGTAGCTGCGAGGGTTACACTATAAGGTAGCTGTGAGGGTTACATATCATAATATAGCCATTATGGTTACAAGAATAAGTATTTAATCCCCAGGATACCTTTAAGATTCTATTTATGTTCTATATGTTTTGATGAAATTTCCTGGAAATGTCATGTTTCACAAAGTATGTTTATATGGGTGATAAGTATGTATTTTTGAAAATGATATTATATGTTACAAGTATTCATGCACTAATGTTTTATTTCCTTAATTTTATATCCCTTAATAATATTTTTGTGCTCATACCAATATTTAAAATTATTTTCACAAGTTATAAGGATTTTAAAGAAAAATAAGTAATCCAAGTTAAATGTAATGAGGTTTTTTCAAAGAAAACATGTTTTATTTGAAAAGTTATATATTTGGGAAGAAATGGGTGATATTATTATGGTATCCTCTCTGTATAAATGTGGAATGTTATGTATTTTTAATATACCAATTATGTAAAACTCTAAATTTAAAATATCCTCAATGTGAAAGGAATAAATTTATTCACTGAAATTCAATATTATGTAATGTAATATTGCTGGGTCCTTATACTTATTATTACCTATTTTTTTGAGGATATCCATGAAATGAGGCCCAACTTGAGGAGTATCCACAGACTAGCCATCTCAAAGATAAAATCAAAGAGTTCCATGAAGAGATTGAGAGTGCATATGAATACTCATGTGATGATAAGAATTCGGGAAAATATTTCGATCAATTTTTGAGTAAATGGGTAGAAGAAGAAATGAAATGAAATATTCCCATATACAAGATTGAAGAATCTGCACCTGACCACCTATTTTGGGCCATGTAAGAAAAAGAAACAAAACCATGTGCTGGAATTAAAAGAAATACTTAAAGAGCTTGACTATTTGACTCAATCTAGTTAATATCAACTCCAAGAGGCTCTTTTCACTGAAGAAGAGATTCAATCCATTTGAACTAAAAGCGATTATACATTATTGAACTCAAACACATTTAATTTTATTAAAACCTATTTGAGTATCACTACTAATTGTTATTAATTTTTAGATTCTTCCAACTCATATTATTCCATAGAGTAAGATGAAAAAAATGAAAATGCACCTACTGAGGAACACAGGGAGCTCCCCAAACATATTGAAAATCTACTAGAGGAATCCCATGAAGAGATCCCAATGGATTTTCATGAAGAAACAGAGGAAAATGATGCCTACAATAAATGGGATAATTATATTATCGATTCATTCTTTTGAAATTTTGTTCAAATAAAATTACTTACTAACTCTCCATTTGACTATTATTTTAATGAATAATTCTTGGAGAAGACAATAGATAGTGGATAATTGGTTTAACAAGTCGCAACCAAAGAGGAGGAGGTTCTATAATTCATCTTACACCCTTCATGAAGGTTGTACCTTATTGAAAAGGGGGAGGACCTGGTGTAGTCTATTTATGAATTTCCCCTAAAAACAAATAAGTGGAAGCTGGAAGGAACAACGTGTGGTGGTTCAAGTCCAAGAAACTCCAACCACCAAAAAACATTTGATAAAATCTAGTACTGACCATTTAGAGGTAGAAAAAAAATCAATAAACCACTTGGGGGATTGGACAAATAATTATCCCTTCCTTTATTTTATTTAATTTTTTTTAGGAATTTTAATTTCAATTATTAGAATGGGAATAAATTTCGAAGCATCCCTATATCTCTAATTACAATTTAACTTAATATTGTATAGAAGTTATACATTCAAGTGTTTTTTTATTTTTTAGGTCCATCATGATGGAACAAATAATCAGAGAAGGAAATTGTGTAGGTTTCATGTTGAAATTCATGTCATAAAAATATATTCGAACATGGCCAGGAAATAAGAATGCACTTTGTGAAAGGAATTCTTGTCATGAACTTATGCAGAACAGAGCCACTACAACCAAAACCTTAAAAACATGAATTAACGGTTCATAGTGAGGGATGTATGAGTTTTAAATTCACTATTTATATATTCATCTAATTAATTTAATTTGTTTATTATATTTAAAATAAAATTGTATTCCCAAATGTGAACCCCTGTACTCTAGGGTTAATCAAGGAGACATAAATTTCCAAGTGTAATCATTATTCCATGTTTTAATTTTCAATGTTGACATGATTAGATAAGTAAAATTGAAAAATAAATTACTAAGATTAATGATGAGGGGGTGAATTTTTTAAATAATAATTTTTTGTTATGATTTTATTTTGTAAATGAAATTCTTTTTAGATTTTTCATATTTTGAATTTAAGAAATTGATATTTATTTATTTATTATTTTTATACATTTCCATGCAAAATTATCCCAAACCATATATTCTCATACCTAAAAAAATTATGAACCAATATTTCCCTTTTCCTTCCAAATTATATTTATTAATAGACTAGGGAATATTCTCTTCTAGAACATGATTGGCATCTTATTTAAGCAATGAATGAAAATAATCAATTTTAATATGATTGAGGCATTTTATTTATTGAGACCTTTATCCTTAGACCCACCTTGACTTCAATCCTATTTTTCTCATAGAATCCATGAATAACCATGTTATGAAATGATCCATGTTACAAACCTATTATATAAATTCCTAATGCACTCATGGTATATTTCATGATATAAAAAGAGTAAGTGTGGTGGACCATTTTTCATATTAGTTTGGGTTGTACTTCATTTCTCTGAGGGCTTCCATGAGATTTCTGAAAGGTCAAATTTCAATTGTAATTAATTATTACTCTCTCTTGATAAAATAATAATAAAAAAATGTTTGTGTCATTTTTTGATCAAAAATCACAATTTACAGACTGATGATCTGAGGATCATATGTGGTTAGGTGGTGGATGTGAGATTACTCATAAGAACAACATTCCAAAAAGGAGATAAAAATACAAAAAAAGAAAAAAATGAAAAAATTAAAAAAAGAAAGAAATAGAGGATGATTCATTCATTCATTATTATGATAATTATCATAGTCCTATAATGATATTAGGGTTATGGAAGATGAAATTTTTTGTTGGAGTACTTCAGTGAGATTATCTTTTGATATCACACAATATGCTTTAGAGTTAAAACTCATATTTGAGACTTATTTTTAATCATTTATCCTAAGAAACCTAAGACTTGGAGACATTTTAACCTTAATAAAAATCCATCATGGTTAATTTTTATATCTTTATTAATGTGATGAAGAAGTTATATTCCATGAAATTATATAGTAAGTGTCATGTACTTGAGGTATGATCAGAAATTTACTACACTTTTTACATTAAGAGATTAGTAAAAAGAATTCAATGTGAGGTCAATTTCAATTGTCATGTGCATTAATGATTAATTAATAAATAAATACTAAATGGTTGAAGAGAACTATTATTTTGAAAGTGGAAAAGTAAAATTATTGGTTAGGATTGTTTCTTTTAAGAATGTAGAGTTGCATGAATTATTTTGTATTAAATTTGAATGTTTATTTTCTATTATCAAACCTTTATATTTCAATTTAAATTTAAATATTTGTAGAGTGAAATTCATTTGAAATGTTTTTGATATTACATGATTGAGGAAAAGAAAGTAATCACACCCATTAAAAGGAAACCATACTCATTCAAGGTTCACATTGTGGAGATTACATGCTTGAGTAAAAACAAGTAATCTCAATAGTGTTGTAATGAAATTTCACTCTAATAATATGTAAATTTCAACTAAAGCAGAATGAAATAATTGATAATGGAAAATAAACATGGAAATTTAACACAAAATAATAACTCCAAATCCTAATTCTTAAAAGAAACAATGTTAACCTAGAATTTAATTTGTTTGCTGTCAAGATAATATTTCTTTTCATCCCTTCATTTTTATACTTCTTAATTAATCATTAATGCGCATTTCAATTGAAATTTACATCACATTGAATTATTTTAACTCATCTATCAATGTAAATAATGTATTGAATATGTGCTCATACCTCAAGTACATGTCACTAACCATAGGCTTGCAAGGAATCTAATTTATTCACTACATAAAGAAATAAATCAAAATTAATAACAAGGGAATTATATCAGGTTTCAAATGTCTCTATATCTTAGGATTTTTTGGATAAATTATTAAAAATAAAGATCAAATAGGATTTTTGACTCTAAATCATTTTACATGATATCAAAAGATAATATCAATGAAATATGTCGACAAATATTTCATCTTCCAACCCCAAATATCATATTAGGCACATAATAATAATCATCACAATGAATGAATCACCCTCCATTGATATTTTTTTCATTTTATTTGGTTTATTATTTTTCTAAATTTTTTTAGAAAGTTTATCTTATGAGAAATATAAAATCCATCACCTAATCACATATGATCATAAGATCATTGGTCTAGAAATGGTGATTTTTATCCTTAAAATGCACAACAATTTTTTTACATTTATATTTATTTATTATTTTTTTAGAAAGATATGGGAATAACAATGTACAATGAAAATGTGGCCGTTCCAAAATCTCATGCAAACCCTAAAAAAATTAATTACATCCCCAACAACCATAACAATCGCTCCCCAGCACTTACTCTTTTGAATATCATGAAATATATGGTGAGTAGAGTAGGAATAGATATAATAGGAATATAACATGGCTCAAGGTTATTCATGTAATCTATGGGAAAAATATGATTGATGTTAAGGTGATTGCAAGGATAAAGGGATCGACAATAAAATTCCTGAATCATATTAAAATTGATTTTGTTCATCTATAGGTTCGATAAGATGCCCAACAATTTATAGAAGAAAACATGACATGGTTTATCAAGAAATATACTATGATAAGAAATGTGAAATATTGGTTTGTAATTTTCTCTGGGATGAGAATATATGGTCTGGAACAATTATGCATGTCATTATACAAAAATAATAAATCAATCAATATAAATTTCAGAAATTTAAAACATACCGAATCTAAGAAGAATTTCATTTAAAAAATCAACTCATTACGAAAAATCATGATTTGTTGAGTTATTCCCCTCATGATTAACCTTAATAATTCATTTTACCATTTTATTCATATATTCATGTCAACATTGAATATTAAAACATTTTATAATGATTATCCTAAGAAAATTATGTCTCTTAGATTGACACTAGAGTACAAGGGTTCAAAGTGGGGCATGGAATTTTATTTTAATGATAAAAAACAAATTAAATTAATGAGAGTAACAATTAAATAATTAATTTAAAACTCATAATCCCATCATGCTTAAGCATCAATTTAGGTTGTGCAGGTTTTAGTTTACATACATTGTTCAACATCAGTTCATGATGTAAATTCCTTTCAAGAAATGTATTCTGATTTCATGGATCATTTATGATATATTTTAATGATGTGAATTTAAAATGTAATCCTCCTCAATTTCATTCTCTATTACTTTGTGCAATAATTATGGACCTACAAAATAAAACAACACTTATAAGTATAATGTCCATGCAAAAGTAAGTTAAAAAATAATTAGGGAGATATGGATGCTTCCAAATTTATTTCTATTATAATAATTGAAATTTAAATTCCTAGAAGGAAATAAAATAAAATAAAGGAAGGGATAATTATTGGTTTGATCCCCCAAGTGACCCTTGGGGTTTGAATGCCTCCAGATAGGCAGTACCAACTATTATAAAATGTCTATCAATGGGTAAAGTTTCTTAGAATTGAACCACCACATTTTGTTCCTTATAGTTTAAACTTATTTTTTCTTGTTGAGGAGGACTTCCTAAATAGAGTACACCAAATCCACCACCTTACAAATGAGTTATAACTTGCATGGTGGGGGTATGATATATTATCAAACCTCCACTGCTTTTTTTTTCAACTTGTAAAACCACTTCTTTACTATCCATTTCCTTCACAAAGCAAGCTGCATTAAGAGAATAGTCAAAGGTAGAGTTATTTTGTAATTTTATTTGAATATATTTTGAAAAACTTTATGGAATAATTAAATTATACCTTTTAGTGTAGGAAACATGCATCTTTTGTTCATCGGGCAAAGACACTAGGATATCTTTATGGGTTTCCTCAATTTTATGTTCAATTTGTTTTGGGGAGCTCGATGTACTCATCAAAAAGTGTATTTTCATTTTCATTGTCTTCTTTTAGGGATAATAAAAGTTGTATGAATATGATAATTCAAAACAATTAGGAGTGATAATAAAATTAGTTTCAATAAAATTAAATTATTTTTAGTTAAAGAATGAATCATATCCCTGAGATGGTTTATCTTGAATATCTTATTCAATGGGAAGAACATTTTACAGCTGATATTCATTGAAAGAATGTAGTTATTCAAGCTCTTCTAGTCTTTATTTGAATTCCAAAAAATGGGTGGATTTTTACTTTCATGTCCCGTAATAAGTGGTCATGTGACGATTCTTCAATACTGTAGATGGGAGGAACTCATTTTATTTCATCCTCTACCCAATTACTTCAAATTTGATCCAAATATGTTACCATATTCAAATACACACATGATTTTTTATCTTCACTCTCTAGATCTTCAGGGAACTCTTTAATTTCATCTTTGAGGTGGTTGTGTTGTGGATACTCCTCATGTTGAGCCTTAATTTATTATACCACCTTATAAAAATCAAGAAATAAAAGGGGGGATCTTCTTATACATTATCCACCTGATAAAATTTAAGAAAGTAATGGGAGAATTTTATTAGTTCCCAGGCCATGGATTAAAAAATTTGTTCCTTCAGTTCCTCCATTAGGCAAATTATTAATTCTTTGAATGCATGGTACCCATTATTTTATTTACATAATAATCTCACATGTTTGAAAATAATATAAGAACCATACTTTATAGGATTTTAATAAAAAATTCAATATATTCATGAATGAGGAAGATTTCTCTTGATGTATCATGGATCACTATTTCTACCAGAAGGCGCATCATGATGGGTGTTTCATCACACTTCTATTTTATATAGATGAAATGTTTCTAGCTATTCTAGATGTTAATAGGATTGAGAATCTAAATAAGGTTTTATCCAGAAGGTTCAAGATGAAAGATTTCGGAAAGTACAATAAGATATTAGGAATAAATATTTGTAGAGATAGGTAAGTTGAGTCTTTTGTTCTTTCTCAAAGTGATTCCATCCAAAAGGTCATCAAGAGATCTAATATGAACATATTCAAGCCAATATCAATTAAATTGGATTGAAATTTCAAAATTTTCAATTATAATTTACCAAAAAAGAAAGATGAGGTGATGTACATATTGAAAGTATCATTTACAAAAGTTATAATAAGTATGAAGTATTTCATGATATATACTCAACTATAAATTGAATTAATAGTGGTAGTTTTTATTTGATTCATGTAGAATTCATTAAGGGAATACTGGGAGGTTGTGAAATAGATCATCTGTTACTTGAATGGAAAAAAGATAAAACCTTGTGGGTTTGGATGAATGATCAATTGTGAGGTTACGTTGATGTCGACTTTTTTAGGGATTATGATACCTAAAAGAGTGTCTAAGGGTTTTTGTTCACCTATAGGGGAATATATGTTAGTTTAATGTCACGATAGTAACTAATTGTTACTTTTTCACAATGGAACATAATTATATAACTGAAATGGGAGATAGAAAGGACCTGGTATGGTTCATCGTCTTGTTAAAGGATTTTGGAATGAGTTTGAAGGGTTAAGTGTTATTCATTGATAATCGTATTTAAATTTACTTGCCTCAAAATCCCATGTTTCACAAAGGAAAAAAACAAATTGACTTGAAATATCATTAATAGACCACCATTGATCCATGGAGACTATCGATTGCCTGTAGCTATTAGTACATGACCATTTTAGCTAGTGAATAGTGAAAGGATATCCATTCATATACCATAAAAAATATTGAGAATCACCACTATAACTTATTTTGAATATCTTCTGACTCACAGACCAGTTCACACACCCCATAGGTTAAATAAGACTTATACATAGTATAGTAAAAGGTAAGTATTTACTTTTATGCATGGATATTTCACCATGTATGGTATTTAATGTATTTAGGAATTAATATTATATAATCAATGAGCTCAGAGATGTCTTTTACATATTTATTATTCATAAAGGAGAAAATGTTTACATATTCTATCTTGAGTAAAGTTACTCTTACATTTCAAATATTTTACTTTTACATATATATGGAGGGCAATGCAGAAGTTGATATCTTAAAAATTATTTATCATAAGTCAATGGATGCTACTCTTATTTAGTAAATTGCCTTTATATATTCAAGGATATCACTCATATGTATTATAAAGATTTGTAATTCACCTATGTGTATTACATTTATGCATATAGAGAAAGTTAAGATAATTCTTATGAATTTTTAGTTTCAAAAGATATATTATTTGTATGTATTGTAGTAGAGTTGACTGGACTAGAGATTTCCCAAAGCACTGACTTTGAAGTAAAAATAATTTACCTTTATGCTATTAGAAAATTTATTTATACATATTCAATTGTTCATAAGGTATATTTTTTATAAGATATAGGATATTTACCTATCAATACCTATGATAACCATCAATTTTAAGCTATAAACGATAACTATAAACCTTGACTATTCAAAATTAATTTATTTTTTATTTTTTATAAGACCCATATCAAAATATTTTAGAAATGATTCATTGATTAAATAATAATTGTTATGAAGGATATAAATTGATATTTAAATGAAAATCACAACAGTTCAATTTTCATGGGAATTAAATGGATATTCACACTTCTATTTTTTATAGATTTTGTATTGAAACAATGATAACTATTATTAAATGTTTTATTTTATTAAAGAAGTCTATATTAGTTATGAAAATCCTTAAAAGGGTGACTATTAAACTATAAAGTATTTTTTTAAAAAAAGAGGAAGTACTTGATAAATATATACCATTTTCAAGGAGGAATTTATATAATTCATTAAATCTATTATTTCTAGTTTTATTTATATTTATTTTGGAATGATTCAAGTGCATTTAAAAGACATGAATATACAATAATATATAAGTGATACGCTCAAGCTATTTTTTGAAACCGTGATATCTCTCTTTTTGTAATATAATTTTTAATATACACTGAGGTTGAATGATGAGGAGAAATAATGACCTAATGTTGCATATAATTCGTTATTGATATCAAATATTTTCATATAGTACCACACATTTAAGTTTGATACATTATTTGGATGAAATTAATATATCTAATAATAGTTGTATGTTGTCAACCAAGATATAAGATTTATTCAAAATTCTACATCATTATTTTTCTGTTATGTGCACATTTTTGCACTATGTGTGGGAGAGGGATTATAAAATATCTTAATGCCTTGTTACATGTTACAACTTCTTTCAATCAGTTGAGAGATCTTGAGGAAAAGCAATTTAATATAAATCCCCAAGCCTAGACTGGGTGTTGGCGGAGTGGCCTAAGGGAGGTCTATACTATCTAAAACATTATTTAAAGGAGACTATCTTTTATCCCATAAAAAGTTAGAGAGTGAAAGATAGAAATACACAAATATATATATTTTAACATAGATAAATTGTGCATATGGTGAGATCTCCTTATTTCATTGGTGGGAATTATAGTTGTTGTAAATCTTGAATGGTTACATACTTGAAGAATATTGGTTTGAAAGTATATATCAATGTGATAAAACACTAGAATATTTGTAACATCCCAAGTAATTAATGAATAATATATATTTTTATCAATTTCTATTAATGAATTAGATAGTGTTTTTGAGGATTAAAATGAGAATAAATCCAATCTTAAGCATGGAATACACTAATATTTTTAAAAGATTGTTTTACTGCCTTTTGATGGAAAAACATTTTTTAAATCAAAATTTTGACAATTTTATAAGCTCTATTTGTCAAAATAATCTTCTTCTTTATGATTGGGACATTGAAATTTACTTTGGTTAAATTTTTGGTATTTTTCCGATAAAGTTCATTTTTAATGAATAATGAAAAATGTTGTATTTTAATTCAAAACCTATTTTTAATATAATTTATTTATATGATTATATTATCTTTTGAATTGGTTTTAAAGTTAAATTAGAATATATTTTTACCATTTAATCCAATAGTGGTTGTTGGAATTAACTTCACTTTGAAATTGGACTTAAACTAGTGTCAATCTTTTGATACTTATTGTTTCATAAAACCACGCTATTTGTTCTGACAACGGGAATTAATTATTAAATTAATTAATGTAACTTATTTGTTTTGAACTTTGTTAAATAGACATCATTTTTGAATTCATAATATAAAATATAGCTTAGGGTGAAGTTTTGGTATTTTTCTGAAAAACTTCAATTTTTGATGAATAGTGAAACCACTAAGTGGTACTTAGAAATTGATTTTTCGTTTAAATGAAATTTTACCACCTCTGTGTTTTGAATTTCTAAAATCTGACATACATGGTTGTCATTAAGAAGTAAAATGTGGTTCAATGGAATTACAATATTTTTTTTGGTGGATAGTAACTTTTAAGTTTATTAATCGCGATTAGAGGTAATTAGTGTAATTTAAGGTAAGAATAATGTTTTAATAATATGAAATGAACTTGAAACATGTCCTAACCATATTGGATGTGTCATGGAAGAGCAAGAAAATCCATGGGTCATCTTGGGGACCCCATGGAGCTACTTTGGAAGGAAAATGACATTAATATCTTTTTATTTAATGTTAAAGTAAAAATGACACAAACATGGGTTGTTTTACTAAAACAATTTTTACATGGGGTTATAAAAGTAATATTTTTGACTATAAATAGTAATTGTAAAGATAATAATATTTCCTACATCATAGTATTTTTTTATAATTTTTAGACATTAAATAAATTAAATTATTTATGACATCATGATGATGCAGCGATTACCTCATTATTTAACGATTTAAAATAAAATGAAAATACAATGTAAAATCTAAGACCTACACTTTTCAAAAACCTATTGGATGGGTGGATTTCAAACCCTTATCACCTTATCCTAGAAATACATTAATGTGGGACCTTTAAAATCCGAAACTCATTTGAAAATAAAGTAACCTTTTATACCTTTCCAAGAGTGCCCCTCCTCTCCTCTTATAAAAGGCCCCCACCTCTACCTCCTTACCCACACCTATCAAGCCTTTGGATCGGCCAAAACCTACCCATTTTGTCTCTCCACATCCCTCTATTACTATTTGAAGCCTCACTTTGGTCAGAAGTGTTCCCAAGGAAGCCTTTGAGCTCAAATCAAAAAGAGTTACACGATTTAAAGGTAGTGTCTTCTCTTGTGTTCTTATGTTTAATTTTGCTTCTCCAACCCCCTAAACTCTTTTTATTCATTTCTTTTGTAACAAAACCAGTATCTTCCATATACTAGGATGTTTTTATAATAAGCATTAGAGCTACACTTACACACACCTACATCTAATGTTTAAAGAACATATTGTTTCTGTGGATGGCCAATTTCTACCCCACGAAACGATGATTGTTCAATATTCTTTTAACACCTTCAAAGGTGTCCATTAAGATGTAACTATATTTATATATGATATATAATATGTTTATGTTTTCCTTAAGCTTCTGTATTTTTCATTTATGTCATACCTTTATGGTTTCCATTATGGGTAAACGCAATATCTTCATTTTAGGAATTGCGGACTACCGCCCCCTCAAAGTGATTTGATTTGTTAATACCATATGTGGTACGTATAAAGGATAGATTGAAAGATATTATATATGATACAATACTGGAATTATAATACTATTATTTATCATTATGTTTTAATTCCATTAAATATGAAATAGAAATGGAAGTAGCGTTCATGCGTACGTACAGCTTACCGTCTCCATGAATGGTGCATTTCATTTATTACCTCTAAACGTTATGTAATATTATAAATGCATGTATATACTGGATATATATGATATATATGATATCTACATCATGAGTATAACTCTGGATATAATGGATACATGAACAACTTGTAATTATAAAGAGTTTATTTTTGACTCAAGTACCAATGATCGTTAAAACGACCGTTATTAACTTAAATAATTACATAGTGTTCATGAAATGGTAATAAGTGATATTAAATGAATAAAGAACTTGAAAAAGGTTCTTAAGAAAGTAGAAATTAACTCAAGTTTATTATTCAGGAGGTTATAGAACGATCGAGTCAAGTCGGACCCGAGGTAAGGGAACATCTTAACCCAATTTCCGTTCTTTGGGTTAATCTCCTACTTTCAAATTATGTCATGATATTATTATGTCCTATATTGTATTTGTACTTTATTTATGTGTACTTATAGTGAATACACATAATAGATCTATTTTATTTAAAAAAATTATCTTTGTATGGGACTTCGTCTCAATCTCCTTTCATTGAGGCATATTTTCTTTTATACACAACCTTCTTTTATACAGTGTATAAACCCCTTTGACTTTTATGTTTATTCAAAAGTAATATTTTTATATAAAGCCTTTACTAAAAGAAAAAGGGAATGTTTTTTTGTCATACGTTTGCGGCGACAACGACTTCTCCGCCGCCGTGACCATTATTTGAGTTTCGGCATCCTCTACAAGCCATACCTTTTTTTTAAAAGAAAAATAAATACCATGTTTTACTTTTCTTTTATTTTGGTATTGAAAAAGGTTTTGATAACGTTTTTCTTATATCAATGTGTTATTGATATCTTGTTATTGAAATGTGGAAATATTATGTTTCCATTATGCATGTATTATGTGGTACGATTATGTTATGGTTCTTGGGCATTGTTTTTGAAGATGGGTGGTTCTGTGATAAACTAAGGGCAGGTGAGCCCGATATAGCTCTCCAATGCATTGGGTAACACAAAGGAGTTAAACGTTAAAGTTTCTCCGAAGAGATTTAGGGAATATACTGTGATGGGTATTCCAAACGTAAACAAGAGGGTTACTCCCTACGTAAGAATGTTTTGAATGCCTCAAGTTACCTTTATGTCTTATGATTTCTATGATTTATTCATGATTTGATGAGGTATGTTAAAGTGCTTATGTTTTATGAGTAAAGTATGATTTCATTGATTCTTATGTATACATGTACTCAGGTTTCCTTTCCATATTTCTATATCCCTTACTGAGCTTTTTATGATCATCCCAAGTTTTTGAAATGTTTTTCACAGGTCAAGGGAAGGGTACATGATATGATGATAGTGTCAAGGAAGTTTCAAGAAATAATCCATGTTTTATTTTAAATATGTTTCCACTGATGGGAATATTGAGTACTATATTTTATGTAACCACTTTGTTTAATTGTGGTATGTAATGCATGATTTATGATCTAATTCTCTAAAACTCTAAACCTGAAATGATCCTCAATGTGTAATCTTTTAATAACTCAAGATTAAGTAAGGTTTAAGGCTGGGGCCTTATAGTTGGTATCATAGGTCGGTTTAGATAACTTTATGAGTTAGAATTTTATTAAATGATTATCCAAAAAAAATTTTATGGTCAATTTGAAATGATATAACATTTTAAGATTACCATGTTGCTTCACCTAAGGTATTTCTATGATAAGAATGGTTTTCCATAGAGGAAACATAGCAGCTTTTCTGGGAAGGCATACAGAGGGAAATGACCTTTCAAATCAGTATCCTGAGATGGTCAAAATCAGAACTAAACAGTTTTTTGCAGTGATGTCTCAGTTGACTCAGGTGAAAAATGTTGGTTGTTTTTATTGATGATATTTTGGTGTTTTCTAAAAGTAAAGAGGAGCATGAAAGACATTTAAGGGTTATTTTTCAAACCTTAAAAGAAAAGAAATTGTATGGGAAATTCAGCAAGTGTGAGTTTTGGTTGAAACAAATTTCTTTCCTTGGTCATATAGTTTCTAAAGATGGGATAACTGTTGATCCTGCAAAAAACAATGTTGTTGAAGAATGGCCAAGACCCACAAATGTAACTGAAATTCGTAGCTTCCTTGGTTTGGCAGGCTATTACCGAAGGTTTTTTAGAAATTTTTCACGGTTATCTAGTCCAATGACTAAGCTAACTCGGAAGGGTGTTAAGTTTATCTGGACAAAATAAGATAATGATTGTTTTTAGGAATTGAAAAGAAGTTGGTGAATGCTCCAGTTTTGGAACTTCCTTCTAGGAATGGTGAGTTTGTTATCTATAGTGATGCTTCGTTGAAGGGACTTGGTTGTGTCCTTATGTAGAATGATCAGGTAATTGCTTATGCTTCACAACAGTTGAAAACTCATGAGGTAAATTACCCTACACATGATTTGGAATTAGCTGCTATTGTTTTCGCTTTAAAAATTTGGAGGCAACATTTGTATGGAGTAAATTGTGAAATATATACCGATCACAAAATTTTAAAGTATATATTCACTCAGAAATAATTTAACATGAGACATAGAAGATGGCTAGAATTAATCAAGGATTATGATTGTACAATTCATTACCATCCGGGAAATGAAAATAAAGTGGATGATGCTATGAGTCGAAAAAGTAATGCTTCATTAACAATGATGCGTTTGGAACGTGATCCTTTGGTTAAGGATTTGATGAACATTGGCATAGAAGTATTTAGTGAAGGATGTTCTTCTGTTTTGTTTCAGGTATCAGTGAAATCTTCTCTATCAGATAGAATCAAGCAAGCACAGAAGCAAGACAGTGAGTTGCAGAAAAAGGTAGAGCTGGTTCAGTAGGGTAAGTTTCCTGAATTCAACATTGACAATGATTGTGTTTTGAGATTTGGGAAGAGATTGTGTGTGACTTGAGATTCACAGTTGAAGAGAGAGTTGTTAGGTGAAGCTCATAGTTCTCCGTTTTCTGTTCATCCTGGAAGTACTAAGATGTACAGAGATCTGCGGGAGTATTACTGGTGGGATGGAATGAAAAGAGATATTGCTGATTTTACTATGAAGTGTTTGACATGTCAACAGGTTAAAGCAGAGCAACAATTACTGAAAGGGATGCTTCAGCCTTTACCAATACCAGAATGGAAATGGGAAAATATATCCATGGACTTCGTTGTGGGATTTCCGAAGACACCTCGGGGTAATAATGCAATCTGGGTTATTGTTGATCGCTTGACTAAATCTGCTCATTTCCTTTCTATACGAGATACTTTTTCCCGAGATCAATTTCCCGTTTGTATCTTAAAGAGATAGTCAGGTTACATGGAGTTCCTCTCTCCATTGTATCTGACCGTAATCCCAGGTTTACTTCTAACTTTTGGAAATTCCTTCAGAAGTTGTTGGGTAATGAATTAAATTTTAGTATAGTTTTTCATACTCAATCAGATGGACAGTTAGAATGAAAAATTCAGACTTTGGAGGATATGCTATGTGCTTGTTCGATGGATTATCAAGGAAGTTGGGACCAAAATATTTCTTTGGTTGAATTTTCATATAATAACAGTTTTCATTCCAGTATACAGATGACACCATTTGAGGCGTTATATGGGAAGCAGTGTCAAACTCTAGCTTTCTGGGATGAAGCGGATGAAAGGAAGCTGATGGGACCAGAATTGGTAGAAGAGTTGGCAGAAAAAGTTCAGATGATACATAAACACATGAGAATAACTTAGAGCAGGCAGAAGAGTTATGCAGACAACAGGAGGAACGATCTCTCTTTTGAGGTAGGTGATCATGTTTTTATCAAAGTCTCACCATGGAAAAGTGTGATGCGATTTGGTAAGAAAGGAAAGTTGAGTCCAAGGTTCATTGGACCATATAAAATTCTGGAGAGAGTTGGATCAGTTTCTTACCGAGTGGATTTACCTCCGAGTTTATCTCAGGTACACAATGTTTTTCATGTTTCAATGTTAATGAAGTACATGCCAGATCCATCTTATGTTTTGAGTCTAGAGGTAGTTTAGATGGAAGAGAACCTATCTTATGAGTAACAACCGGTCCAGATTCTTGACCACAGGGATCAAGTGTTACGGAATAAGGTGATTCATTAGGTAAAGTTTTTGTGGAAAACCCACATGATTGAAGAGGTAACATGGGAATCTGAAAATGCAATGAGGGCTAAATAACCCCACTTATTCGATAAGTAAATAATTTGTGGGGACATAATTTTGTAAAGGGGGAAGGCTGTAACATCCCAAGTAATTAATGAATAATAGATATTTTTATCTATGTCTATTAATGAATTAGATATTGTTTTAGAGGCTTAAAATGAAAATAAATCCAATCTTAATCATGGAATACACTAATATTTTTAAAAGATTGTTTTACTGCCTTTTGATGGGAAACCATTTTTTAAATCAACATTTTGACAATTTTATAAGCTCTATTTGTCAAAATAAACTTCTTCTTTATGATTAAGACATTGAAATTTACTTTGGGTAAATTTTTGGTATTTTTCCGAAAAAGTTCATTTTTTAATGAATAGTGAAAAATGTTGTATTTTAATTCAAAACCTCTTTTTAATATAATATATTTATATGATTAGATTATATTTTGAATTGGTTTTAAAGTTAAATTAGAGTATATTTTTACCATTTAATCCAATAGTGGTCGTTTGAATTAACTTCACTTTGAAATTGGAATTAAACTAGTGTCAATCTTTTGATACATATTGTTTCATAAAAACAAGCTATTTGTTCTGACAGCGGGAATTAATGATTAAATTAATTAATGTAACTTATGTGTTTTGAATTTTGTAAAATAGACATCACTTTTGAATTCGGAATATCAAATATAGCTTAGGTTGAAGTTTTGGTATTTTTCTGAAAAACATCAATTTTTGATGAATAGTGAAACCACTAAGTGGTACTTAAAAAATGATTTTTCGTTTAAATGAAATTTTACCACCTCTGTGTTTTGAATTTCAAAAATATGATATACATGTTTGTCATTAATAAGTAAAATGTGGTTCAATGAGATTAAAATAATTTTTTTGGTGAATAGTAACTTTTAAGTTTATTAATCGCGATTAGAGGTAATTAGTGTAATTTAAAGTAATAATAATGTTTTAATAATATGAAATGAACTTGACACATGTACTACCCTTATTGGATGTGTCATGGCCGACCAAGAAAATCCATGGGTCAACATGGGGACCCCATGGAGCCACTTTGGAAGGAAAATGACCTTAATATCTTTTTATTTATTGTTAAAGTAAAATTGACACAAACATGAGTTGTTTTACTAAAAGAGTTTTTACATGGGGTTATACAAGTCAGATTTTTTACTATAAATAGTCATTGGAAATATCAAAAATATTTCCTACATTATCGTAGTTTTTTTAATAATTTTTAGACATTAAATAAATTAAATTATTTATGACATCACGATGATGCAGTGATTACCTCATCATTTAACGATTTAAAATAAAATGAAAATATAATATAAAATCTAAGACCTACACTTGTCAAAAACCTATTGGATGGGTGTATTTCGAACCCTTATCACCTTATACTCGAAATACATCAATGTGTGACCTTTAAAATCCTAAAATCATTTGAAAATAAAGTAACCTTTTATACCTTTCCAAGAGTGCCCCTCCTCTCCTCTTATAAAAGGCCCCCACCTCTACCTCCTTACCCACACCTCTGAAGCCTTTGGCTCAGCAAAACCCCAACCATTTTGTCTCTCCACATCCCTATATTACTCTTTGAATCCTCACTTTAGGAAAAAGTCTTCCCAAGGAAGCCTTTGAGCTCAAATCAAAAAGAGGTACCCGATTTAAAGACAGTGTCTTCTCTTGTGTTCTTATGTTTTATTTTGCTTCTCCAACCCCCTAAACTCTTTTTATTCATTTCTTTTGTAACAAAACCAGTATATTCCATATACTAGGATTTTTTTATAAGAAGTATTCGAGCTTCACTTACACACACCTACATATAATGCTTAAAGAACATACTGTTTCTGTGGATGGAGAATTTCTGCCTCACGAAAGGATGATTGTTCAATATTCATTTAACACCTTGAAATTTGGACATTAAGATGTCACTATATTTATATATGATATATAATATTTTTATGTTTTCCTTAAGATTCTGTATTTTTCATTTATTTCATACCTTTATGGTTTACATTATGGGTAAACGCGATATCTTCATTTTAGGAAGTGCGGACTACCGCCCCCTCAAAGTGATTTGATTCGTTAATACCATATGTGGTTCGTATAAAGGATAGATTGAATGATATAATATATGATATAATACTGAAATTATAATACTATTATGTATCATTATGTTTTAATTCCATTAAATATGAAATAGAAATGGAAGTACCGTTCATGCGTATGTACGGCTTACCGTCTCCATGAACGGTGCATTTCACGTCTTACCTCTAAACGTTATGTAATATTATAAATGCATGTATATAATGGATATATATGATATATATGATATATAAATCATGAGTATAACTCTGGATATAATGTATACATGAACAAATTGTAATTATAAAGAGTTTATTTTTTACTCAAGTACCAATGATCGTTAAAACGACCGTAATTAACTTAAATAATTACATAGTGTTCATGACATGGTAATAAGTGATATTAAATGAATAATGAACTTGAAAAAGGTTATTAAGCAAGTAAAAATTAACTCAAGTTTATTATTCATGAGGTTAAAGAATTATCGAGTCAAGTCAGACCCGAGGTAAGGGAACTTCTTAACCCAATTTCCGTTCTTTGGGTTAATCTCCTAATTTCAAATTATGTCATGATATAATTATGTCCTATATTTTATTTGTACTTTCTTTTATGTACTTATAGTGAATACACATAATAGATCTATTTTATTTAAAAAAATTATCTTTGTATGAGACTTCGTCTCAATGTCCTTTCATTGAGGCATATTTTGTTTTATACAAAACCTACTTTTATACGGTCTATAATCCCCTTTGACTTTTATGTTTATTCAAAAGTAATCTTTTTATACGAATCCTTTACCAAACGACAAAAGAGAATGTTTTTTTGTCGTACATATGCGGAGACAACGACTTCTCCGCCGCCATGACCATTATTTGAGTTTCGGCGTCCTCTACCAGCCATACCTTTTTTTAGAAGAAAAATAAATATCATGTTTTACTTTTATTTTATTTTGGTATTGAAAATGGTTTTGATAATGTTTTTATTATATCAATGTGTTATTGATATCTTGTGATTGAAATGTGGAAATTTTATGTTTCATTTATGCATGTTTTATATGGTACGATTATGTTATGGTTCTTGGGCATTGTTTATGAAGATGGGTGGTTCCGTGATATACTAAGGGCGGGTGAGCCCGATATAGCTCTCCAATGCATTGGGTAGTGCGAAGGAGTGAAACGTTAAGGTTTCTCCGAAGAGATTTAGGGAATATACTGTGATGGGTATTCCAAACGTAACCAAGAGGGTTACTCCCTATGTAAGAATGTTATGAATTCCTCAAGTTAACTTTATGTCTTATTATTTCTATGATTTATTCATGATTTGATGAGGTATGTTAAAGTGATTATGTTTTATGAGTAAATTATGATTTCATTGATTCTTATGTATACATGTACTCAGGTTTCCTTTCCATATTTCTATATCCCTTACTGATCTTTTTATGCTCATCCCATGTTTTTGAAATGTTTTCCACAGGTCAAGGGAAGGGTACATGATATGATGATAGTGTCAAGGAAGTGTCAAGAAAGAATCCATGTTTTATTTTAAATATGTTTCCACTGATGGGAAAAATGAGTACTATATTTTATTTAACCACTTTGTTTAAATGTGGTATGTAATGAATGTTTTATGATCTAATTCTCTAAAACTCTAAACCTGAAAAGATCCTCAATGTGTAATCTTGTAATAACTCAAGATTAAGTAAGGTTTAAGGCTGGGGCCTTTTAATATTCCTACCAATAAACATATATTTTAGGGAGTTGATCAAGAATATGATTATGATTTTAATTCAAAGGCAATGAATTGAATCAATTATGGATTATGTCCAAATAAATTCAAAAACGTTTCTCAATGTGATACTTCTCATGACTTGTGGGAAACTATTATTGTTTTCGATCAGGGAATTGAAAATATAATACAATTACGGTATAATAATGAAAAACATAATTTTGATACTTTTAGGAAGTTTGATGGATTAAGAAATAAAAAAATAATATAAGACTAACTAATATGGTGAATAATGGGTTTCTATAGGAACTGATATACTAGAACTAGATCAAACATTAACAGAGTTATACCCACTAGAAGGAGTGTAATATCTACTTTCATTAGATATTTTACACCTTTTAGAGAGCTAAAAATGAAGAATGGGATTGTAAAACTCATGATGTATAAAGATGAAATGAAATAATTATATGATAGCTATATGTTAGTAAAATATTAAAATATTTATCTTAAGGTTTTTACTTTTAAGGATGAGAAAAAGTTCAAAGAAACATTTTCTAACTCATCTGATGAAGGAGAATAAAGTTGTTTGAATCATAATATGACATTTATAAACTACCAACAATATTAAAAAATATTTACAAAAGGATAACATGTTTCAATCACTTAAATAAATGTATGACTAATAATTGAAATTCAAAGGAAGTGAGATTTTATGAATGCAAGAAACAAGGGAATATTACTTCTGACTTCCCTCAACTCAAATTCGATAAGAAATATATAAAGGTTTTTCAAAAGATAAAAATTAAATAAGAAAGGTAAAAGGGATATGAAAGATACTTGGAGTGCTTCTGCAAACTATAGGGATAAATAAAATTCTAACTCTAAATATGGGTATTCAATGGAAAAAAATACACGTTTCATTGTTTATATTGATGTGGTATGATCATTCTACTCTATTAATCCAGAAGTCATTCATTATTTTGATGATCTTAATGAGTATCATTATATTCG
Organism: Viscum album; assembly: GCA_963277665.1. Lineage (NCBI taxonomy): Eukaryota > Viridiplantae > Streptophyta > Magnoliopsida > Santalales > Viscaceae > Viscum > Viscum album. The sequence goes on along the minus strand of OY728134.1, from coordinate 1,100,313,601 downwards.
TGAAGATAAATATGAATCCTTAAATAAAAAACAAAAGTCTCTAATTAAATACTATGTTTCTAATATTGTTGAAAAATATTCTTCTTTTAAAAATATTTTAGAATTAAATCTTAGACATGATAAAGATGATTTTTTTGCACTATGAATGATTTTAAAATTAATGATTTTTATAGGAAGTTGATTCTTTGAAAATGGATGATAATATATTTAATAGGGGGATTACTTAAAAATACATAGTAAAAATAAAAGAAATGATGGTAGACTTGTAATTTGAAGCAAAGGTGAAAAACATAATATTTATAAAAACTATTTTATACGTATCTTAAATAGTAAATTCATTCTTACTATTGGATATTTTCATTGTGAGATTATTTTATATTACAAAAATTATTGTTTCTTTAAAATTCATCAATTTTCTGGTGTTAAAAATGTCCACATTTCTATGAATTTATCTAAAGTAAAAGTTGAACTTTTTTCTAGAATAAACAATTTTTTACTAAAGAATTTATTTTCTAACATTGTTGGAACCAAGAGTACATATGGGTATTGAAAAATTCATTTTTTTGATATTTTAGCATAGAAGGATCGAAAAAACAACAATGTTAAATAGTATATAGATACTGGTTATTCAATGTATATGAGTGGTGTCTTCTCAAATTTCAATTCATTATTAAAGATTGATGGATGCCATGTCACATTTAAAATGATTTTAGATGAAATATAACTTGAGATAGTTCTATTGGAAATCTATAACAACTCATCATTAATGAATTTATTTATATTTATGGGTTAAAACACAACATGATAAATATTCCTCAACATTTTGACGAGGGTTATCAAATTAATTTCTCTAAGAATTCATGTTCTTTTTTAAGAATAAATTTCTTATGTGTAGAGCACCTAGAATTGAAAATTAATATAATTTAGATCTTAATTATTTATGTAGAAAATCTATAAAATAAATTAATATTGAAATTAATGAATCTGGGATTTGGATTTTAAAACATGAACATTTTAATGCTTATTCTTTTTTGATTTTTAAGAGGAATTTGATTTATGATTTTCCTTACATTAAGTTTGATAAAAGAGGCTCTATGATGCATGAAAAATGGGAAACAAATAAATATCTTAATAAAATAAATCCATGAGGTTTCTACTTATATAACTTTATAACTTATCTACATAGATTTGTTTGGGCCATGTAGAATATAAATTATTGGTATAAAGTCTTTTGTTTTTGGTTTTATTAATGTTTTTTAGATTTACATGGGTTTAATTTTTGAGGATTAAAAATAAATCTTGTTGTGTCTTCATGAATTTTTTAAAACTAATTTAGAAAGAAAAAGATACTAAAATTGTTCCCTTGAAAAGTGATCATATATAAGAATTTGAAAGTAATTAATTTAATTGATTTTTCTCATGTAATGGTTTCAAACATACATTCGTTTTCCCTGATAACACTTTAACAAAATTGAGTTATTGAAAGGATAAATAGGAATTTTTAAGAAATTTTTAGAACCATGTTTTGTGGATATAGTATGCATAATAATTTTTTTGGATTAAGATGTTAACACATTCTACTATTTCCTGAACATAATTCTAGTAAGAATTATCTTACATGAAACACCCTATGAGTTATAACATAACAAAAATAAAAAAATTGGATACTTTAATCTTTTTATATGTGAGATTTATATCTTGAATAACAAGTGTTATCTTTGTAAGTTCAATATGAATCCTGAAAAAGTAATATTTCTATGTTATCCCACTACTTCTTAAGATTATAAAATTTTCAATAATAAGTGTAACATGGTTGAAGTGTCAATACATGTGAAGTTTGATTATAGTAATCCCTTTAATCCCAGGAAAACTCAAACTAATGACCTTGATGCTTATATAAATAATTTTATACATGATATTCCCTTAAGAGTAAATATAATGAGGATTAGGGAAATGTTAATTCAAAAACTATTCTTGAGTGGTTAAAAAGTATAGAAAGTGAGAGTGTTATTCTTAGACATCTTAGAACATTGAAATAATAACCCTTATAATATGTTATTATAATTCTATATAAAATATTTATAACTAGAGTTAGTGCTATAAATATTTTTAAATTTTATACTTTTTTATCATAGCCTGAACCTAAAATCATATAGTAAGCCTTGAGTGATGATAGTTGGGTTTTATCCATATAATAAGAGTCAAACAAGTTCAAGAGGAACCTAATTTTTAGAATTAGTTGATAAAACCTTTATTTATCATATTATAGTTATTAAATGGGTTTTTAGAAATAAATATGATGATATATGGTTGATAACTAGACATAAGACTAGATTAGAAGTTAAAGGTAACAATAACGAGGAAACTATATATTATAAAGATACCATTAAACCTATAGCTAGATTAGAATACATTATACTTATATTATCTTCTTTATATCATATGAAATTTAAAATTTTATATATGGATGTTAATTCTAAATTTCTAAATTGTATTATTTTGGAGTAATTTTATGTTGAACAACCTTCCATTTTTTAAAAATATTTTTTTTCTAAATTCTATTTTGAAAATTACCAAATATTCATATAGTCTTAAACAAGAACCTAGAGATTATAATAAAATACCTCGTTATTTTCATTTATCAAATGGGTTTTTAGTAGGCTTTATAGATATTATATTATTTTATAAAACTTCATTTTTAGATATTTTTCTTCTTCAACTATATGTTAGTGTTGTAATTTTCAGTTCAACTAACCAGAAATTATGTAATAAAATTTCAATACTAATGCAACAAGAGTTTTAAATGAGAATAATGGGTGAGTGAATTTCTTTATTGGTTTTCAAATCATTTATAAAGACATTAGGAATGTTCTAAATCAAAGAAAGTGAATACATATCTTAATAATATGGTATTTACTTGAAAATAATAATTTATATGAAACTTTTTTGAGTTATAATACTAATATTTATATGGTTCAAGTTGGTAAAATAGTGGAAATAAAGTTATATAGAGGGATAATTAGGAGCCTATTATATATAACCTTTAGTAGAACAGACATCTTGTTTTCCATATGTCTCTAAATTGGATTCCAAGGAAATAATAAGGGAACCCCTATGAATGTTTTTAAAATAATTTTATATATTTAAAAGGTTTTGTATCAATTTACAATCTTTTTACAAAAAAAAATTGTTTATTTAATTACATTTCATATTCCAATATTGATTAAGGGGCTTGTAAATAAGATATGAAGAGTATGTCATAAACCAGTCAATTATTGGGAAGATCCTTAATCTCTTTGCCTAGTATTAAACAATACTATTTTGTATTATGAACTATTATATATGAATATATTACATCTGATAGTTTTTTCACAAAAGTGTTGTTGATGAAACACACCATAAAGGATTTTGGTTTTTATTATAAGCATGTGATAATTAAATAAGATAATAGTAGTGCTATAAAGATTTCAAAAAAAAAAAATCCAATAAGCCATTTGAGGACTAATCATATTGAAATTTGGAATCATTTATTAAGAGATCACACTCAGAATTTGATATTTCAATTGAATTTATTAACACTAAAAATTAGTGGGGTGATATTTTTACTAATCCTATTTCCACTTATTGTTTTGATTTTATTAAAGGAGAATTGAGTTTGATTTCTTTTAATTAAATTTTTCTTATTTTATTTATATTTATTCACCATTTTTTCTGATGATTTCATAGATCTTTATTTGTTATGTATCTATGATTTATCTATTTCATTATTTTATGTTTTTCCTTTTTTCTTTATACAAGACATTTCTTTCAGTAGGTTCATTTTAAATTTATAATCTCATTATTTATTCACTTCTATGTGCTAAAGAAATTTTCAACCCTATTACAAAACATTATTTTTGATATCACAAAAAAAGATAAGAATGGGAAACACACAATTTATTTCATTATACATATTATTTAAGTTTGATAATTATTTTCTTATCCATATTTTAAATTCTATCTTTTAATCTTATGGGTTTTTTGATCATCGAAAATGGGTAAATTGTTGGACTATATTGTTGTGCATATTTTATAATCCATAATACTATTATTTAATTGAGTTTGGAATGAAGAAAAACCTTTTTTGTGTTATCTATATTTTGATCTTAGTGATTTTAGTTTAATTATTCTTTTCATTTAAGTTTCTCAATAGATTTTTTTATGGAAGTTGATTTATGAGATTTTTATACTATAGATATATTATGGGATTTCTGAATAATTCTTGTTTTTTTACATGTATTTTTTACAATGGAGTTGGAAGTTTAATTATGTGTATGATAGTAGAATTGGAAACTCAGTTATGTAAAAGGATTATACATATTACAATGAAGGTTAGGAATTTACTTTTATGCATGGATATTTCACCTTATAATGAATTTTACATATTGAGGAATGAATACTACAAATTTAGTGAACTCAAAGATGAATTTTACATATATATTATTCATAAAGGAGATAAATATTATATATTTTGTTCGAATAAAGTTTACTCTTACATTTTAGAGGTGTTAATTTTATGTATATAGGGAGTGTGATGGATAGCTCAATATTTGACAAAGCCTTTATTGATATTTAACAGAAGCTAATATTACACTAGATATTACCTTTACACATTCAAGGAGTTTATTTGTACATATTATCAATAATTTTAATTTGGATAAGTTAATTACCAGTTTTAGAAGACATATTATCCTTACATATTGCAGTGGAATTGACCGAAGTAGATATTTTTTTAAGTACTGATTTAAAATATATAGGGCTTACCTTTGTATACCCAAAAAATATTAACTTGTTAAAAATTTATAGTTTTAAAAATATATAGAAATATTATATATCATTACCTATGGAAACTATCAATTGTGAGTCAAAATTTATAACTGTAAACTTTTCTTATTCAAAATTAAAAAAATTTTAATTTTTGGAAGAGCTGTATATTGAGATTTTAGGAATGATTCATTGATTAAATACTGACTGACGCAGAGTATTTAAATGGATATTTAAATTTATATTCAATCATTTTTATTATCATGGGAGTTAAATGGGTATTCTAATTACTATTTTTGTGGAGTTTTTTTTTTCAAAAGTGAGTTTTTTTAGAATGAATTCTATAATGGTTATGAAGATCTTTGAAAGAAGGATTATTCAACACTGAATAAGTTCATTATCAAATGAATAAGTACTCAATGATTACATGGTATTATCAAGGAGAAATTTGTATAATTATTTGAATATATTATATTTAGTATTATATATATTTATAATAGATATATTTGAGTAAAATTAGAAGAAATGCATATAGAATGATATAAAAATGATAATCTTAAGCTATTTTTACACAGTGTTATTTCAGTATTTATGCTATAAATTTTTTAATATACCTTGATATTATAAGTGTAGGAAAAATAAATATATATTGTTTCTGATATTCCTATAATATAATCATATAATTATTTTTAGGACTGTAATATGATGGTTTATACATTATTTCGAAGAAATTTATTTATCTATTATTAGTTGTATGTTTACAAATGTGATATGTGCTAGATTCAATATTCTACAACTTTATTTTTGTACTAAGTTCATAATTCTTGTACAAAGTATTCTAGAGATTCTGAGATTAAGTTTTATAAAGGAGTTCCCGGTAAATTTTCTTTGATCATTGTACCAAGTGATAAAAAATTGAACTCGGTTGAGAGATCCCTGAAAAAAGGGCCTAAATACAAATCATCAAACATGCACTGGGTGTTTTTGTAGTGGACTGAGGGAGGTTCTTATAGTCGCAAACCATAATAAAAATCTTTCGTATAATTCCCTTTTATTTTTTTTCATTCTCTACATAATCGTATTTAAAAAGGTAGGACATATTCTAACAATTTATGATGGAAGTATAAATCTACCAATTATTTAAAGGACTTAATTCACCCCCTCTTGAGTCTTTATCAACAATTTATTTGGGAAAAATTTTGTACAAAAGAATCATTTAGAGAAATAATGTGGATTATTTCATTGAAACACATCTCCATTGAAACATAATAAATATTATAGGATATTGACATAGATTGAAAACACATTATAAGATCATTTTAAAAATTACATTGAAAAATAAGAAGAAATATAGATTATTTTTTTGATACTGTTTATTTTTAAAAGAAAATAATTTATAAAGCATATTTTTTGAAAAAATAATGATAAATTAAGTAAAAATTTTATTATAAAACCAGAAAAACTTATAAAGGAAGATTCACAAATGTGTTTTTAGAAAAATGTATTTTTATGTATAAAAATGTATTTATTCTTATTCTATACCATGTAATAATCAATATATAATTGATATTATATTTGAATATATTTATATATATAATTCATTACATTAAAATAACTCTTTAATAAACATCAATTTAATTTATTAAAATAAAAATATAAAACATATAAAAAAATTCTTTGAAAATCATGACTTCTTAACATTAAATGATTTTAATCACATAAGAATAATTATTTATATTACGACCATTAAATTTTATCAATCTAGTGGTATTATAATATTTACATTAATTTTATAAACACACAAATAATTTAATAAAAATAATAGTATATAACAAATAAAAATATATATTTTTATAATAAAGCATTTTAATTAATTATTATCTTTTTATTTTATTTGAGAATTATTTATTGTGTGTGAATTAAATTATTTTTAATTTGTTACAAAAAAATACAAAACATTAATGTATCTATTGTATATAGGTATATCTAATGACCATATATCCAATAGTTATGTGTCCAATAGCCATATCTTCAATGTCGATATATATAAAAATCATATTACATTCCTATATATAGCCCCACATGCATCTCTAAAATCATTCAATTTATTCTATAATTTTTAATATGTTTATCATATTTCTAAAGAGTTCTTCACTTTATATAGTTATCATTGCTGGTGTGATCTTCATATAATATTATGATGTTGATATTTTTAATCATGTAGTAGTATTATTTACTTGTGGTTTCATTACTTCAGTAATTTTACTTATTTTGTTTCATTTAGTTATCTCATAATGTATTCCATTTTATATTATAATATACTTCCATAATGAAATAAATCATTGTCCAACTGTGTTGGGTTTATGTTAACCAAAATCTATCGAATATATTATTTATTTTAAGGGAAATAAAAACTAAAATTGTGGGGAGTTATATTCTACCCCCAAAAAGATATTGTTTCCAATAAAAAATCCATTACTCTGATGAAAAATGAAATTGCTTTTCCCTCATTAAATCTTTGTGTTTCCAGGTTGATTCCTCCAACATATAAATCCTATAAAAATCTTTATCCAGGTGGGTGGTCTTGTTTCATAGTACATATTTGATCCATTGATTATATTGTTTGTTCCTCCTATGGGAGACCACGTTTAAGTGGTGCTACCTCTGAGTTTAGTACATGTAAAGGGTCATGTATGTACTTCCATAAAAGTGATATATGGAAAAAATGATGCACTCGGGGGATGTTTTATGTTAGTTTAAGGTGATATTATACTTTCCTTGTAGGATCAAGGATTCAAAGGGGGTCAATTTATATATGGATCAACTAATCCTTCTTCCCAACTCTCATAACCCTCTTCCATGGTTATATTTAAAGGAATAAATTTTCTCCCACTCTAAACTCAAAATATCACTGGAGATTATTAGTTAATATCATATATCAACTTTATATAGTTTTAATGTGTTTTCAAATGGTTTGAATCTTCTATAAATTTTATAAAGAATGATATGGTTCTATCATATTATTCTCCCTAACGTCATCCCAACATGTTAGAATTATTTGTCTCCTCCCATAAAACACCTCATATGGTTCCATTTAAATTCTTGAATGGAAACCATTTTTATATGATAACTCTACCAAGATAAGGAGTTAACCCTAATCTCTTTAAATTCCATTGACAATGATATCAAAAAATCTATTATGGTTTGAACAATAATTTCAAATTAAACATTAGTCCAAGGATGATATGTAGTTTTGAAGCTCAACTCTGTATCAAAGGCTTGTTAAAAACATGTCTAGAACTTCAAGGAAAAATTAAAATCTCAATTAGATATAATTCAGAGTGGTATTCAGTAAAACCTTACCACTTATTATGTGATTATATTGGAAAGTTGAACGAGCAAGATAATTTATCAAATTGCAATGAAATTCACCAACTATATAAATAAATCCACTATAACCCAAATGTAATTATAGAAATTAGATGTCCAGGGAAGTCCTATAATGAAATATGTGGTGATGTTATCCTATTTACAAAAAGTTATAGGTAATAATTTCATTATCCCCATATAATTGCATAATTTCCCTTAACTTTTTGGAATACCAATCATCGTGATATATATACTCTTAAATCTCCCTCTTCATATGTCCCATCAAAAGTTATATTTGATATCTTTATAAATTATGATTCCAGGATGTTTGGATAATGATAATCCATTTGTATAATGTAATATCTCATTCAATTATAGTATTAAAGGGACTTATATTAATTTATAAAACATTATAATTCCATCAATTTCCAGTTTTAAATCTAGAATATTTCTTACCTTCTTATATATATTTATATCCTCCTTTAGAACCTTCTTTATCGTTAGATTTATGGATGTTTGATTATTTATTTGGAAAAGATAGGATTTTACCCTTACCTTATGATTAATAGGTCTTTCCTTTGAAAATATATGAGTGTTGGGTCTCTTTAAATCCTTATCATTGATAAGTTTTCATGATCCTTCCTACTTAGAGAATTAACCACCCTTCTTTCCTTCCCAGGTTGGTAATGTATTGAGATGTCATAGTCTTTAATGAATTAAAACATATCCTTTGGTTTATGTTCAACTCCTTCTTTGTGAATACATTATTTAATCTCTTGTGATCAATATATATATTACACTTTTCACTGTATAGATAATTCCTCAATATCTTTAATGAAAATATTACTATTGTTAGATCCAGATAAAGTGCCAGGTAATTTTTTCACATGGAAATTTAATTGATATGGGGAATAAGTTATATCCATGTTATTGTTCATTAGGACACATAATAAACCATTATTTGATGCATTGATATATATTAAAACCCTTATCCATTATAGGTTATTGTGATTATAAGTGAAATGACCAATATTCTATTAGGCTCCTTGAAATGGTCTACACATTCACATGTCCAGAGGAACTTACCTCTATTATGAGTTAACATGGTTAATGGATTTGATAGTCCTAAGAAATTTATCACAAAGTACCGATAATATCCATCTAATCCAATAAAACAATGAATCTTTTTTCAATGGTTGGTTTGTGCTATTCATCAATTGATTATGTGGTTGAAGGATCCATAAATATACCCTCACTTATGATTACATGTATAAGGACCCAACCTTATTACATTACATAATCTTCAATTTTAGTCAGTAATTCACTTCCATTAATTTTGGGGATCTTTTCAAGTTTATATTTTTAGATAATTGGGATATAGTACATACATAACCTTCTATATCCATATAGAGAAGATACCACATAAACAATATCCAGTTCATCAAAAATATAAAAAATTTCAAATAAAACATGATTTCTTTGAAAAATATTCATTATATTTAACATGTCTTATTTTTTTCCTTACATATCTTTATAACATATAAAAATCATTCAAAAACACGGTATGATCATAAAATATCAGTAAGGTATATAAAAAGAGGAAAAATAAAACATTAGTCTATGAATTTATGAAATAATTTTCAAAAAGACATAATTGTTACCCATATATACATATTTTGTGAAACTAGATATTCCCAAAAAAATATAATGTACATAAATACAACCATAAAGGCATCTAGGGGAATTACTTACATGATCTTGTAACCCTCTTGGATACCACATAATTTTTAACCCTCATAGCTTCCTTACAATTTGTGTAACCATCAATTTTACAGTTGGAGTAACTGTATGACTGACCGCCAACATAAACATACCAAATTAATTGGAGAGAGATATAGGTCCCACCATTCATTATAAAAAATTCCCAAGAACCAGAACATAATCATATAACATGAAATATTGGATAAAAAATTTCTTTTGAATTTCGCAAAACAGAATTGTAAATGAGAATCCTCTTATAAATATCATATAATTAAATTGAGACATAATATAGTAGATGGAATATGTATATACACTGTAAATAAACATAATTAAACAAAATATAAACAAAATTTATCACACAAACAATTTTAAAACAAAATAAATAATGAAGTAGAATGTCATCCCAAAGAATGGAAATCAAGTTAAGAATTTTGTTACCTCAGGTTTTTCTTACTTAAAACATATTTAAACCTCATGTATAATGGGTAAAAGAGTGTTATTTATATATTAAAAAAATCATATTCATGTTTATAATACCTTATATGATCATTTCAGTTCATCATTTCACAATTTAATTGTTATTATTTGGTTCCATCCATTGTTTTTGGTGCATTCTTTACATGATTTCCATGCCCGGGTTGTATTTGATTTTCTTATCATATGGAAAATAAATTCTAAAAGTGTAATGAAATTGTATTAATATCTTTAAATAATATATAATTATTCCATAGATCATTTTGTTATCATATATGATGATTTATCATCAAATAAAACATTAATGATATTTGTTTAGATCATTTTTGGTGGTTCCTTGATAATCATGAAATTATTTCATTATATAATATAATTTCAATAATATAAGTTCACATCATAACAAAAAATAGGTTACAAAATAAACATTAAATTATTTTTAAACCATTAAAAGGATTTTATTATTATCTTTTAAGGATGTAATGGATATTGAAAACACATCGTCAATGATTTTGGAAAATCGGCACATCGTGGACAATGTTTTTATTTTTAGAACAAGAGGGAGATGAGAGAAAGAAAGATGATTGATATTTTACATGAATATGATAAAATACATACTATATAAGATTTTGGAGATTTCATACCTCCTGGATAAGTGGAGGGAATGAGAGTATAAGAAAAAAAGGAATTGGAACGAAAACACATGAAAAAAAGAAGAGGATTCTAACTTCTTGATATCTTCTCATTGAGATCCTCCTTAAGGCCTCTAGTTTTGGACATTTGGTGAGACTAGAAGCTCTAGGATGTGGGTACGAGCCATGGGAAGGTAATTTTGAATAATTTAGGAAATAATCAAGTCTTGAGATGTGTGAGAGGAAGAGGGGAATGACAGTTGTTTTTACAGTGGAGGAGAGGAGGGATTTTACATTATTTTAATCATTTTTTAATATTTTTTGCTCAAGACTATGAATAGTCTTGATTCATGTGACCCAAAATAGTAAAAATTTCATGTATGTTTGAAACAAGTGGGCTTACACCATCCTTACATCACCTATGATGTAGTAAAACAAGAATTTATCATTTATAATAATTTATCGTATTTTATTATTCATAAAAAAATAAAGAATTTCAGAAAAACACAAAAAAAGTTTCAAATCATTTTTTGATGTTTAGAATTAAAAAATTAACTCCATTACTTGAAAATAATTTTATAAATATTATTAATTTAATTTTTATAAAAAATCATAATATATTAAAAAATTAACAATTTTAAAACTATAACTCCTTTTATATCACATCGAAAAATTAATCAATATGTGAATATCTTAAAAAAAATAAGGAAATAAAATTAAAATACAATGTACTATTCATTAGGGTTATATTAATATTCATAAGGATATGTTACTATTCAACAAAAAACAAGTTGGTTCTATTAGACTCTAAATAACATACTAACACAACCATAGATGACCATTTTTTGAAATTTAAATCATAGAAGCATAAAACTTATGTTTTAAGGATAGTTATAACTATATATTTAAAATAAAGTTTCATTAAATTCAATTTATTTTAAAACCTTTGGGTGTTACATTATCCCCACCTTCTAGAAATTACACCCTTGCAATTTTATTTACTTATTAAACAAGTGAGAGTACCTTTCCCTCATAACATTTTTAGATTCCCATGTTGCTTCTTCAACCATGTGGTTTCTCCAAAAAACCTTTAACTAGTAGATTACCTTATTACATAATACTTGTTCCCTTAGATCAAGAATCTGAACTGGTTTATCTTCATAAGAATTTCTCTCTTCTAACTAAACTGCTTATGGGCTCAAACATGAGATGAATCTTGCACATACTTTCTTAATATCGAAACATTAAAAACATTATGTACCTGAGATAAAATTAGAAGAAAATATACTTAGTAGAAGACTGGTCTAACCTTCTCCAAAATTTCATAAGGTCTAATGAACCATGGTGTTAGATTTAAATTCTTACTAAAATGCCTAATACTCTTCCATGGTGGGATTATTAGGAAAACATGATCACTAACATTAAAAGAATATTTTTTCATCTTGTTGTCTACATAAATTTTATGTATTCTCTGAGCTGTCCTCATGTGTTTCTAGATAATATTCACTTTCTCAACCACTTACTCTAATAATTATGGTCCCATCAGCTTCTTTTCCCTAACTTCAACCCAATTGTTGGAGTTCAACACCGTTTCCCATTCATTGCCTCAAAAGGTTCCATCTATATACTGGAATGAAAAATGATTTTATACAAAAACTCAACAAAAGAAAGATGTTTATCCCAAATTACCTGGTAGTATATTGAACAAGATTGAAGTATATCCTCCAAAGTCTGAATCATTCATTCTGACTGCCCATCTGATTGAGGATAAAAAGTTGCAATGAAATTTAATTATGTTCCCAACAGATTCTAAAGGCCCTTCCAAAAGTTAGAAGTGAACATAAGATCCCGATTATATACAGTAGAATGAGGAAATCCATGTATCCTGACAATATCCTTGAGGTATAATCGAGAAAGCTGATAAAAATACATTAAATATCGAATAGGGAGAAAATGTGATGATTCAGTTAGTCAGTCAACAATAGCCTATATTGCATTATTACCTCGAGAAGTATTTTTTAGTCCCACCACAATGTCCATGGATACATTCTCCTATTTTCACTCTGGTAGTGGAAAAGGCTGAAAAATATCCTTTGGTAACTGCCACTCTGCTTTAACCTACTAACATGTCAAACATTTCAAGGTAAAATCCACAAAATATCTTTTAATTTTATCCGACCAATAATACTCCTGATGGTCTCTAAACATCTTAGTACTTCCCGGGTGAACTGAAAATGGAGAGCTATGAGCTTCACACAACAAATCCATTATCACCTGGGAATCAAAAGGATCACACATCCTTTTACCAAATATTAAAACACAATATTTATCATGGTAAAATTCTAGAAACATACCCATTTTAACCAAATCTACATTTTTTTATCTCATGGTCATCCTTCTATGCTTGCATAATTATGTATGGTATCAATGACTGCATAGAAACCTGAAATAAAATATAGGACTTTCCTACACTGATAACTTCTATTAAAAAATTCATCAAATCATTAATCAATGGATCATGTTCTAAATGTAACATGGTTAATGATGCATGATGTTTTCAACTCAAGGAATCCACCACTTTGATTTTCCCAGATGGTAATTGATCATGCAATCATAATCCTTTATTAGTTCAAGCCATATTCTATTCCTCATGTTTAATTCTTTAGATGTGAATATATAATTCAGAACTTTATGTTCAGTATATATTTGACATTTGGATCTGTATAAATGATGCCACCAAATTTTCAAAGAAAAAACTCCAGCTGCCAATTCCAAATCTTGCGTGGGATAATTTAACTCATGAGGTTTTAGTTGTCTTGATGCATAAGTAATTAACTGATCATTTTTCATTAAAACACAACCAATTACCTTTAATGGAGAATAATTATAGATGACAAACTCACCATTTAGGGAAGGTAAGGACATTAATGGAGCATTCACCTATCTCTTCTTCAGTTCCTAAAAATAAACATCACATTCTTCTGCCCAAATAAATATAATCCCCCTTCATGTTATCTTATTTATAGGGCTAGATAAATGTGAAATGTTTTTAACAAACCATCTGTAATAACCTTCTAATCCAATAAAACTACGAATCTTTGTAACATTTGATGGTCGTGGCCATTCATCAACCACTTTTGTTTTGGCATGATCACCTGTTATTACATCATTATTTACAATGTTCCCAAGAAAATAAATCTGTTGAAACCAAAAATCACACTTTCTAAATTTTACATACATATTATTTTATTTTAAGGTTTGTAAAAAAACCCTTAGATTTTTTAATGCTACTTTTTACTCTTAGAAAATACCAGAATGTCATCAATAAGCACAACCACAAAATTATCCAAGAACACATGAAATATTCTATTCATAATATTGAAAAATACAACATTTTCATTAGTTAAATCAAACAACATAACAAAAAAATCATAATTCCTATATCTATTATGAAAATCGTTTTTTGGGATTTCATCCTCTTTCACCTTCAGTTGATGGTATCCAGATCTCAAGTCAATCATGGAAAATTATTGAGCTCCCTAGAGCTGATCAAACAAGTCATCAATATAAGGAAAAGTTACTTGTTTTTTAATATTTATGTTATTTAATTCTCTATAATTAATACAAAGTCTAATAGAACCATATTTTGTTTAACGAAAAAATAGTATCATCCCATGCTGAAGTACTAGGAAAAATGAAGCCTTTATCAAGAATATTATGCAACTGATTTTTTAATTCAAGAAGATCCATTTGATCCATTGTATATGGGGATTTTGAAATTGGTTTAGCATCAGGAAATAAGTCAATTTTGAATTAGACTTCCCAATAAGGTATGGAACCATGTAACTCATCAGAAAAAACATCAAGGTATTCATTTTACACTGGCATATCATTAATCCGAATAGTTCCCTTGTTTTCAACAATATGAGATTGATAAATTTCATTTCCATATTTAAAAAAAAAATCCATCTTCCTGATATGTTATCAATTTTATGGGTTTTTTCCTGTATACAAACTGAAAATCTTTGTGAAAAACAACTTATTTAGCTCTACAGTCAATCCTAGCATGATAAATAGAATGCCAATCCATTACCAGAATTACATAAAGCAATACTATAGAAAAAACAACAAGGTTTGCAGTTTAGTATTTCTCCAGACCATAATAGAATGATTCTTATAATTCCTCATTTCTATAATATTTCCCATGGTGTTTTAATAATAATTTATGGTCTCCTTTGTGGAGGTGATATTTCTAATTTACCAAAACATTCCTAAAAAATAAAGGAATGTGTAAACCCTATATCAAATAAAAATTTATAAAAATCTAAGTAAAAAAACAAGGTACCTGAGACAACTTCATTAGGTAACCCAACATATGTTGTCGTAGGCCCAAAGGATCTCACTACAGGTTTCTTTTTATAGTCTGGATTCTTTTCATTATTCATGTCTCTCTTTGGGTAGGCATTTTCATAATGAACAATCTATCCACACTTAAAACACTTAATAGTTTTGTCATAAAGATTAGAATTAGGATCATTTTCATTACAATCTTGGGCCATATGTCAAAACTTACCCCATCGAAAACAATCCCCAGTTTTAGCAAGGCATTCCCCAGGGTTCTTTTTTCCACACTTTTCACAAATTGGAAACTGGAATTTCTTACCATTAGATCTATTATGTTGATTATTACCCATTGTATGACACATAGAACTCTTCATCTTCTTCTTTTCATAGTGCATGTGATCGTCACCAAACTTCATCTCTACCCTCATATCACATCAAAAAAATTTCTCATAACTTTTGAGTTAATGGGAGGACAATTCCCTTTGATACCTTAGCTTTAATCTTGATAAAAAGAAGTTGATTTCATTATCTTGATCCAGAATAATATTTGGAGAATACCTCATCAGTTGGGTGAATTTCTCATTATACACAACCACTGAATCTTCCTACTTTTTCTTCAATTCATGTACTTGATTCTCTATCCAAATTCTAACCACCATGGAAAAATATTTTTCAAGGAAAAGACTTTTAAATTTATCAAAATCTAAGGAATAAGTCTCTTATATATTCATGGAATTGTTGACCATTAACACTTCTAATTAGCTTCACCTTAAAAATGATAAATGGAACAAATTACCTTTTTATTATCTAAACATCCCATAACATATAATATGTTTTCAAGATCTTTATTCCATCCTTCATATGCTACCAGGTCCAAATATCCACTAAATGTAAGAGGGTGTTGTCTCATAAAATGTTCCACTATTACCATGTTATGTTTTGGTAGCTCTGGTTGTTCTATTTCATGGATTCCAAAACCATTTATTGTTTTTTTCTAGATGATCCATTACTTTCACAAACTTCTTGGTTCCAATCCCTACCATTCCAAGATGCATATTCGAAAGGATATCATTCAGTCGATGCCTCTCCACTTCAGTTTCCCTGTTTATTCTACAGAAAGACATTATGAACAAACATATCTTAGTCGAAGCATCATGGTAATATTTAAATTATATATCATTTCAAATTATCCATAGATTAAAAGTTTTTATGGCATTATATTAACATCAATCTAACCCCTAATGTTATCTAAACCATCCTCTCATACCAAATTTAAGGACCCGATCATATTACATTACATAATCATGATTTTTTTCAAGAAATCACTTCCTTTCATATTTAGTATATTTTAAAGTTTAGAGTTTTAGAGAATTATGATATAATACATACATAAAATTCCACAATAATATATATAATATACCATATAAACAATTTACATTTCTTCCAAAATATAAAATTTTTGAAATAAAACATGATTTCTTTGAAAAAACTTCATAACATTTAACATGTATTTCTTATTTGTATTACACATCCTTATAACCTATGAAAATCATTAAAAAACATGGGATGAGCAAAAATGCTCTGTAAGGGATATAAAAAAAGGAAAAAGAAAACATTAGGCAATGAAGGTATGAAATCATTTTCAAAAAGACAAACAGGTAACCCATATATATATACATTATGAAACTATATATCCCACCAAAAAAATTTACATAAATAGAACCATAAAGTCATATTGGGTCATTATTTAAATAATATTGTAACCCTCTTGGCTACCTCATAATTTATAACCCTCACGAATAGCTAATAATCTATGTAACCATCGTTGTTACACTTGGAGTAACCATACGAACAACCTACAAATTGTAACAAACCGAGATTTTATAAGATATATTCCTTTTAATTTATTTCATATATTCTATTTTATGCTATACCAAGATCATCTTGTACTATAAGCAGAACTATATTAGCTTGCAGTATACGCAACACTAATCTTGGATCGTGTTACACAAAATTTCAAGTTTGTTTGATAGTAGTTATTCTACGCAACATTGAGTATATATATACATACATACATATATATATATATATATTCAATGTATAAATGAAATATGGTTGGATTTTGTTATAAGAAACAACAAAGGAGTCTTGCACTACACGCAACCTTGATTGTCTTGCATTATACGCAATCACGACCTTCCTTGATAGCGTGTATAGTACGCAATACCGGGTTTCACTAAACAATGATATATTGTTATAATATTATTATTAACTAGCCATTATGAATATTATTAACTAAATTTTGAATTTTATAACATTATTATTCATCTTAAACATTTTCTAGAACATTGTGTGAGAACAAAATAAATTTTTCGAGTAAAATAAGTATTTTTCAAAAAATGGAATTTTTCCGCCTTTTGATGGAGCACCCTCATTAAATCTAGTTTTTGACATGTTTATAAGTTCAATTTGACAAAATAAAATTCTTCTTTGGAATCAGGGTATAAAAATTTACTTTGGATAAATTTTTCCTATTATTCTGATAACTTTCATGTTTTGATGAACAGTAAAAAAACGCTATATTTTAATTACAAACAAATTTTTTCATCGTTATAATTTATATGGTTAAATTGTAATATTTAATTTTTTTTAAAGTATAAATAGAATTTTTTTACCATTTAATATAATTTATGTCATTATAATTGATTTTTCATTTAATTTATAGGTAAAATCATTTCAATCTTTTACAATGTTTTAATTTTTAAAACTCATTTTCTTAAGAACATGGTTAATTTTAAATTAATTTTTGCAACTTCTGTGATTTCAATTTGGAAAAATAGATTCCATATTTGGAATTAGTAGGTCCAAATTATGTTAATAAGTTACTTTTTATTTTTAGTCCTTATTAATAGTAACTACGGTAAATTTTATTTACCATAGTTAAAGGTAAATCAAGGTAATTAAGGGTTGATATAATATTATTAAATTACCCTAACACTTGTCCTAATATAATTGGATGATTATATTTTACCCTAAATCATACTTGGGTTGAAATGGAATCTAATGGAACCCACTTGTATTTGATTAAGACCTTTTATTTAGTTTATTAAAAGGAAAGTGAAATGTCTCACTCAAACTTTAATAATTATATTATTTTTAATATATAGTTATACAGAATATAAATTCTATTATAAATACTAATTTGAAAGCCATATTTTTATTATTTATCATGAACATTTATTTTTAATTTTTAATAAATATTTTATTACCTTAAAATCTTATACATTAATGATGTAGAAATTATTTATTTAGTGAAAAATAAATAATATAGTTTTTATTAAAATAATAATACCGGTCAAAAGGACCAAATACTTGACCAAAATGTATTTATTGAGTATATCAATACCCTAATAATCCAAGGGTCGATATTTGGACCATTTGGAGCCTTATAAAACATATTAGAACATTTATATTGTATTATTTTAAATGATGTCAAAGATATCACCTTCATAATTTAATAAATATAACAATTTAAATGTTATGATTTTAAGATGATAAATTTGATTAAAAGTATTATTTTTAAAGGTATTATATTTACCTTCATCATATAATTTTAGTTTTAATTATTATGCAACTAATATGTATATTAAATGATTAGACAAAAATGATGTAGTAATTGTTTTATTAAAAGAAATATGAAATAAATTGTTTTATAAATATTAAAACAAATCTTATATGAAATAATTAATGTTCTACACAAATTTTATAGATTAATATTACATTTTATAAATCTATTAAACATTTGTTTTTCAAATATATCCTCTGTGTGGATTTTATTTAAATTCAAATAAATGGATAGTGTCAAAATTAACACTATTGTTATTATATAACAATAACATGTTATTAAATTGATTAAAAATCACATAAATAATTATAAATTATAAATTGAAATTTATATGGTCTAAAATTTCATAACGTATCCAATTATGGATAATTAAAAATACATATGTAATTATTTATAACAATTTAAAATTTAGAATCTTATTACCACATATAAAATTAAATAGATTAAATAAGGATAAATCAAGTTGATAAGGTTTAAAATAAATTTAAAACGTGCCTAAATTTTATTTATTGATTATATTGCAACCATATTCCATATAATATCTTAATATTATTCATTTATGGAGGTTTTTATGAGGGGTTTTATTTATTATAAATTAATATTTTTGATGTCTCCAAAAGTGCTCCTCTCCTCCCTTATAAAAGGGCACCTCCTCCTTCTCCACTTCACTACACTTTGAGCCTTAAATCTCGGCCAAACCCTGCCCATTTCTATTTTCCACTTCCCTAGAAACATTCTGGAGGTTTGGGTCTTCTCAAAATACCAACTCTAGTCCCTTAAATGGAAGCTTAAAGGAGGTGCGTCGAAGAAGAGGTAATCTCTTCTACCGATTCATTCAAGTTTCTTTATTCTTCAACTTATTCTTCCTTAGTAGTTTAATTATAAAGTAATATCATAAGTATCACTAATATACTGATATCTTATTATAAATATGAAACAATCCCATTTAACCTTCTATCTATCCTACGGAAAATGAAATCACTGAGCATGTGTACGTACGAAATACCGTCTCCACGCCGTGGTGTAATCAGTTTTTCCAGCACCACCTTACTTGGATGGGTATAATGGTGTAAAGAATAAATATATATGGTTATTATAAAATCATAATAATCTTTAGGTACTATATCATCCACTCCAATTCTATTCAATAATTATGGGAATGATATCATCGCTCGTGCGTACGTACGAACTACCGTCTCCACGAACGCAATGAGATATATTTCCCATTATTAACCATTAAAGAATGATTATAAAGTATATATAATAAATAATAATGAAATATATTACATATTAATGTTATTGGATTTATGTACATATATGTTTCATTTACTTAATTCCATTCAATTCAATAAAGAAACGAAAACAGCGTTCATGCGTATGTACGACCTACCGTCTCCATGAACGGTGTATTTCATTCCATTTATCGATCTATCATATATATTTATATTCTGAATATATATTATATATGTAACACCCTAAGATTTCATGATACACTTATCTTTCAATAATGCACTAGCTTGCATTGTACGCAAGTTCGAGATTCTAACACACCGCGACCAATCAAAGTAGCAGTTATGAATAGTAATACCCACTTTTTGGAATTATAAACAAATTTATATTTCAAAATGGACTTTAATTTTTGTATTCTGAATATCTAAATTATCCTAAGATGAATGTTTTGTAATTTCCTGAGAACTTCCAATTTTTTATGAATAGTGAAAAATTCTTAAAAACAACTTTTTTAATAAAAATAATTTATAGTGATAAATTATACTATTGAGTGGTTTTAAATTATAGTTAGAATATATTTTTACCATTTTATCCAATAGTGGTCATTAGAATTAATTTCACTTTGAAATTAGACATAAACAATTGTCAATCTTTTGATATATATTGTTTCTTAAAAACACGCTATTTGTTGTGACAGTGAGAATTAATTATAAAAATAATTAATTCAACTTATATGTTTTTAATTTTTTAAAATAGACATAATTTTTTAATTTGGAATATCAATTATAGCTTAGGGTAAAATTTTGGCATTGTTCTGAAAAACTTCAATTTTTGATGAATAGTGAAACCACTAAGTGGTAGTTAAAAAACTGATTTTTCGTTTAAATGAATCATTACCACTTCTGTTACTTGATTTTAAAAAATCCGAAATACATGTTTGTCATTTGGAAGTAAAATGTGGTTCAATGGGATTAAAATAATTTTTTTGGTTAATAGTAATTTTTAAGTTTAATTAATCGCGATTAAAGGTAATTAGTGAAATTTATGGTAAAAATGATATTATAAAAATATTAAAATTCCTTTACACTTGTACTACCCCTATTGGATGAGTAATGGACGACCAAGACAATCCATGGGTCAACTTGGGGACCCCATGGAGCCACTTTGGCAGGAAAATGACATTAAAAACTTTTTATTTAATGTTAACATAAAAATGTCACAAACATGAGTTGTTTTACTAAAACAATTTTTAGATTGGGTTATAAAATTAATATTTTTGACTATAAATATTAATTAGAAATATAAAATTATTTCCTACATCATGATACTTTTTTTATAATTTTCAGAAACTAAATAAATTAAAATTTTTATGACACAATGATGATGCAGCGATTAGCTCATTAATTAACGATTTAAATAAAATGAAAAGATAATCTAAGGCTTACACTTGTAAAAAACCTATTGTATGAGTAGATTTAGAACCCTTATCACCTTATCCTCATAATATATCATTTTGGGACCTTTAGAATCCAAAAATCATTTCATAATAAAGTAACATTTCAATCTTTCCAAGAGTGCCCCTCCTCTCCTCTTATAAAAGGCCCCCACCACTACCACCTTACTCACACCTTCAAAGCCTTTTGGCTCGGCCAACCTCTGCCCAAATACTCTCCCAAATTCCCTCTATTACTCCTAGAAGCCTCACTTTGGGAAGAACTCTTCCCAAGGAAGCCTTTGGTTCAAATCAAAAAGTGTTACCCGATTTTAAGGTAATGTCTTCTCTTATGTTATTTTGTTTTTCTTATCCAACCCCTTAAACTCTTTTTATTTCATTCTTTTGTAACTTAAACAGTATCTTAAATATACTAGGATGTTTGTATGATAAGTATTTGATTTAAACTTACACACACCTTCATCTAATGGTTAAAGAACATACTGTTTCTGTGGGTGTCGAAATACTGCCTCACGAAACGATGATTGTTCACTATTCTTTTAAAACCTCTAATGGTGGCTATTTTGATGACAATATTTTTATATATGATATATATTATGTTTTTTCTTTCATTATGATTCTGTATTTTTCATTTATGGAATTCCTTTATGGTTTACATTATGGGTAAATGCGATAATTTCATTTTAGGAAGTGCAGACAACCGCCCCCTCAAAGTGATTTGAATAATTAATGCCATATGTGGGATGTATAAAGGATGGAGTAAATGTTATTATACATTATATTATACTGGAATTATATTATACCTTCATATATTTATTACTTCATTCCATTAAATAAAAAATAGAAATGAAAGTAGCGTTCATGCGTACGTACGACTTACCGTCTCCATGAACGGTGCATTTCATTTATTACCTCTAAATGTTATATAATATTATCAATGAATGTATATACTAGATATATATGATGAATATAATTATGTATATAATGGATATTTTACCACATGAACAACTTGTAATTTTAAGAAGTTTATTTTTGACTCAAGTACCAAAGATCGACAAAACGACCGTTATTAACATAAATAATTACATAATGTTCATAACATGGTAATAAGTGATATAAAAGGAATAATATACTTGAAAAAGGTTCTTAAGAAATTATAAATTAACTCTAGTTTATTATTCAGGAGGTTAAAGAATGGTCGAGTCAAGTCGGACACGAGGTAAGGGAACTTCTTAACCCAATTTCTATTCTTTGGGTTAATCTCCTACTTTCAAATTATGTCATGATATTATTATGTCCTATATTGTATTTGTACTTTCTTTATGTGTACTTAATGTAAATACACATAATAGATCTATTTTATTTTAAAAATGATCTTTGTAAGGACTTTGTCTGAATCTCCTTTCGTTGAGGCATATTTGGTTTTATACACAACTTTCATTTATACGGTGTATAAACCCCCTTTGACTTTTACCTTTATTCAAAAGGAATCCTTTTATATGAAGCGTTTTTACTAAATGACAAAAGGAATGTTTTTTTATTACGTATGCGGCAACAACAACTTCTCCTCCGTCCTGACTATTATTTGAGTTTAGGCTTCCTCTATAAGACATAACTTTTTTTAAAAGAAAAACAAATACCATGTTTTAATTTTCTTTTATTTTGGTATTGAAAATGGTTTTGATAATGTTTTTATTATATTAATTTGTTGTATTGATATCTTGTGATTGACGTGTGGAAATATTAAGTTTTCATTATGCATGTTTTAGGTGATACAATTATGTTATGGTTTATGATATGTTTAAACCTATTCATATGAGGAATTCATTGGACTTAATATGTGACGGGTGGAGCCTGCTATAACTTCTCGATGCATCGGTAGGTCTCATGAGAAAAACTAGTGTCTTGGCACGAGGCCTTGACAAAATCTTATTTGTGGTCTTGGAACGAGGCCTTGACTACGTGGTTATGATAGTATGGAATTATGCATTCTATCATTATGAAAGTGGTTATCGATATTGCATTTGATTATTCGACCAGTAGAATATCCATGTGAATAAGTAAATGGCATTATATCATTTTACTTTTTCCATATTATGTTGATGTTCATGTTTAAAAGGCTTTGGTTTTAGTTATACATTGCCTTAAATGTTTATGGTTATTTATAAAATATTCCGCTATATTTTTATCTTTACTGAGCATCTGAGCTCACCCCTTTCAATGTTTTATTTTTCCCAGGTTGTGAAAAAATATTTTATGACTTACCTACAGGGATAGTCTGAAGGGGATAGAAATGTAGACTATGGAGACTATGTTATTGTGATTTTTCACATTATGATGTAATGTAACATTTATGAATGTATCTAGTGTTTCCAAGGCTACTAAACTAATCGGTCTTTCGAGACTTGATCTTTTGTGATCATGCCAATGTTATGCAATAATGCCCCGACTCTGGGTAGCTGGGGTTGGGGCATTACAGTTGGTATTAGAGGCAGTTTAGTACTAACCTTGGAAGATATATTTAGATAAACTTTGATTAGAGAACATAGCCCTAAGATAGACATTGAGGATTAGTATAGAATAATTTCCTAGAATTTTGTTGTTGTGGAGATTTTGTGAGCTTTACGAGCAATACATCCCTATCTGGATATGAGCAGGTAGAGGCGGCTCTGGAACAGATGTACCTAGGTGTAAAACCCAAAAACACCGCTTTGAGCTAGACTCGAACGGGAACTGGTGCATGACAATGGGCCTTGCTGCACTCTTGGTTATGACACTCCCGGGGGATATGCTTAGGATAATTATCATTTTCTTTACAAACCATTATGATGGGATTATGAGTATATACTTCCTCAAAGAAAACGTTGTTATGATTATGGATTATATCCATAAATAGTTCAATTTATGGTAAGTGTTTTACAAGTATGGAATTATGTATTTTGATTCATAAACTAATCTAGTTTATGCCATTGTTTAGAAATGGCACCTAGTGGGAGGAATGTAAACCATATCAATGCACGCACTCCATGTAGGGATTACCCTTCTGCTCAAGATAATTATTGTAGAGATGGAGATACAACTGGTGCTGATCAACTTATTACCATACTGGGACAACTCACTCAGGTTATGAATAACAACCTTACTCGTATGGAGCACCCTGATCCACAATGTGGAGTATCAATGTTAGACCACTTCATGAGGCAACATCCACCAACATTTAATGGGGGTACAAATCCATTAGTAGCTGAGCAATGGATAAACTCCTTAGAGAAAATATTCCACGCCATGGGGAGTAGCGAAAGGGAGAAGGTTGTCATGGAAGTCTACCGCCTCACTGGAGATGCCGATCAATGGTGGTCGTTGATTCAAAACACAAAGGAAGACGAAGGAGTATAAAGTATGGAATGGAGGGAGTTTAAGGAA
This sequence comes from Viscum album, assembly GCA_963277665.1. Classification (NCBI taxonomy): domain Eukaryota; kingdom Viridiplantae; phylum Streptophyta; class Magnoliopsida; order Santalales; family Viscaceae; genus Viscum; species Viscum album. Next base: position 1,100,288,490 of record OY728134.1, on the reverse strand, counting down.
ATTTTCTTAGAAAAATACTTTCCACATGACCATCGAGCAGATATGGAAAGACAATTTCTGAGTCTGAGGCAAAAGGAGGATGAGAATGTCCCAAAGTATTAGGCTAACTTTACAAGGTTAGCCAGGCATGCTGCAGATTATATACGTAACCCAAAAAGTAAGATCGATAGTTTCGTTGATGGGTTAAAACCGTTTCTCCATCGAGCATTAGTATCACAATCTTTCTCAACATACGAAGATATAGTCTCGTGTGCTATCAAGACAGAAAAAGAATTCTCTAAATCTTATGACAATAAAGTAAAGAAAGAGAAGAAGATAATGGTGGAACAAGAGACAGATAAATGGAAAAAGGAAAAGAAAGATTTTCCATTATGCGATAATTGTGGGAAGAATCACCCCGGTACTTGCCTAAAACGAATGAGAGTTTGTTATAAATGTGGAGAAAAAGGTTACCAGGCTCGTGATTACAAGGAAAAGAAAAAGGATATCAATATTGAATGCTACAATTGTAGGGAAATGGGGAATTATGCAAATGAATGTCCTAAGCGTCAGGGAAAATTACCTCAGAAAAGGCCAAGGGATCAAGGATAATCTTATGTTGTTACTACAGTTGAAGTGGAATAATTAATTTATTGGTGCTTTTAGACTCAAGGATTATATTCTGTTTATAATAATAATGTGATATATATAAGGATTGTACTGTAGTACTTGTTTTTTTAATTAAGGTTTTAATATGATGAAGGTAATCATATATTTAGTATGTGAAAATAAGAGAAAATTTACTTTGTTTGGGGAATCTGATGTTACAATTGATTTTGGAATTTAGAGACCTTTTAGAGAAAGTCTGGACAGAGGTATTTTGGATAACTATATAGGTTGGAATGGATTAAGTTGTACCTTGGATAGTATTGTATAAGGTTAAAACATTTCTCAAGATTATTTTTGGAATATTATAATACTATAGTTTTAGGAAAAGGACAACCTGCAGGTTGGGGGATAACCAGTGGCGTCAGACAAAGCTGTAGGAATCAAACCCACAACTATAGTACGACATGCCTTTATTACCTACCACTAGCCTACAGGAAGTCCCTGGTTATTAAAAAATAGTTTCCTAATCTAAATGGTATGTGGTAATATTTAGAACCTTATACAATTAGGATAAATAGAATATTTTTGAGTTCTATTATCTTTTTGAGTGAAACATGAGTTTATGGTAGAAATTAGTTGAAGGTTGAAACAATACTTGTCAAGTATAAATATAAATATACATATCTCTTATTCTATGAATAAATTAATTTTTAAAATTTAGTAAAGGGATATTAAAACAAAAAATGTGTGATCCTAATACCTTATGTCTTGTTGAACTCATAATATTTTAAATCAACATAGATTGAATGCTTTGAGGCCCTAAATTTTACACTTGTTTGTGATTTATGACCTCAATCACCCCCAACAAATATTTATGTTTTTCATCCAATTATATGTCTCTAATTGCCACCAATTTTCTCCTTATCGAGATCATAATTTGGTGGTGACTTTTTCATTTCCCTTTCCCTCTTATTAAGGCTACATTTTATTAACCTTATTTCCGATGTGGGTTTTCCAAAAAGGTATTTTCTATTTTCAACCATTTATTTTCAAAGAAAAATTTCAAATTGTGAGGATTCAATTTATTGAAGGAGGGGAGAATGTAACCCCACAAGATTTCGCGATACACTTCTCTTTCAATAATGCAATATCTTGCATTGTACGCAAGTTCAAGATTCTAACACACCACGACCAATCAAAGTAGTAGTTATGAATAGTAATACCAACTTTTTGGAATTATAAAAAAATTTATATTTCAAAATGGACTTCAATTTTGTATTCAGAATATCGAAATTATCATAAGTTGAATTTTTTGTAATTTTCTGAGAACATCCAATTTTTTATGAATAGTGAAAAATAGTTAAAACAACTTTTTTAATCAAAATAATTTATAGTGATAAATTATACTATTGAGTGGTTTTAAATTATAATTAGAATATATTCTTACCATTTTATCCAATAGTGGTCATTAGAATTAATTTCACTTTGAAATTGGACATAAACCATTGTCAATCTTTTGATATACATTGTTTCTTAAAAACGCGCTATTTGTTGTGACAGTGGAAATTAATTATAAAAATAATTAATGAAACTTATATGTTTGGAATTTTGTAAAATAGACATCATTTTTGAATTCTGAATATCAATTATAGCTTAGGGTGAAATTTTGGCATTGTTCTGAAAAACTTCAATTTTTGATGAATAGTGAAACCACTAAGTGGTAGTTAAAAACTGATTTTTCGTTTAAATGAAACATTACCACTTCTGTGATTTGATTTTCAAAAATCTGACATACAAGGTTGTCATTAGGAAGTAAAATGTGGTTCAATGGGATTAAAATAATTTTTTTGGTGAATAGTAACTTTTAAGTTTAATTAATCGCAATTAAAGGTAATTAGTGAAATTTAAGGTAAAAATGATATTATAAAAATATGAAAATACCTTTACACTTGTCATACCCCTATTGGATGAGTAATGGCCGACCAATAAAATTCATGGGTCAACTTGGGGACCCCATGGAGCCACTTTGGTAGGAAAATGACATTAAAAACTTTTTATTTAGTTTTAAAATAAAAATGTCACAAACATGAGATGTTTTACTAAAACAATTTTTAGATGGGGATATACGAGTAATATTTTTTACTATAAATATTCATTAGAAAGCTAAAAATATTTCCTACATCATGATACTTTTTTTATAATTTTTAGACATTAAATAAATTAAAATATTTATGACACAATGATGATGCCGCGATTACCTCATTAATTAACGATTTAAATAAAATGAAACGATAATCTAAGGCTTACACTTGTCAAAAACCTATTAGATGAGTATATTTCGAACCCTTATCACCTTATCCTAGAAATATATTATTTTGGGACCTTTATAATCCGAAAATCATTTCATAATAAAGTATCATTTCAATCTTTCCAAGAGTGCCCCTCCTCTCCTCTTATAAAAGCCCCCCACCACTACCACATTACTCACACCTTCAATGCCTTTTGTCTCTGCCAACCTCTGCCCAAATACTCTCCCAAATTCCCTATCTTACTCCTAGAAGCCTCACTTTGGGCAGAACTCTTCCCAAGGAAGCCTTTGGCTCAAATCAAAAAGAGTTACCCGATTTTAAGGTAATGTCTTCTCTTATGTTATTTTTTTTACTTCTCCAACCCCTTAAACTATTTTTATTTCTTTATTTTGTAACAAAACCAGTATCTTCAATATACTACTATGTTTTTATGAGAAGCATTTTATTTACACTTACACAAACCTTCATCTAATGGTTAAAGAACATACTGTTTCTGTGGGTGGCGAAATAATGCCTCACGAAACGATGATTGTTCACTATTCTTTTAACACCTCTAATGGTGGCCATTTTGATGACACTATTTATATATATGATATATATTATGTTTTTTCTTTCATTATGTTTCTGTATTTTTCATTTATGGCATTCCTTCATGATTTCCATTATGGGTAAACACGATAATTTCATTTTAGGAAGTACGGACTACCGCCCCCTCAAAGTGATTTGAATCGTTAATGCCATATGTGGGATGTATAAAGGATGGAGTAAACGGTATTATACATTATATTATACTAGAATTATATTATACCTTTATATAATTATTACTTCATTCCATTAAATACAAAATATAAATGAAAGTAGCGTTCATGCGTACGTACGACTTACCGTCTCCATGAACAGTGCATTTCATTTATTACCTCTAAATGTTATGTAATATTATAAATGAATGTATATACTAGATATATATGATTAATATAATTATGGATATAATGGATATTTTACCACATGAACAAATTGTAATTTTAAGAAGTTTATTTTCGACTCAAGTACCAAAGATCGACAAAACGACCGTTATTAACATAAATAATTACATAACGTTCATAACATGGTAATAAGTGATATAAAAGGAATAATAAACTTGAAAAAGGTTCTTAAGAAATTACAAATTAACTCTATTTTATTATTCAGGAGGTTAAAGAACGGTTGAGTCAAGTCGAACACGAGGTAAGGGAACTTCTTATCCCAATTTCTATTCTTTGGGTCAATCTCCTACTTTCAAATTATGTCATGATATTATTTTGTCCTATATTGTATTTGTACTTTATTTATGTGTACTTAAAGTAAATACACATAATAGATCTATTTTATTTTAAAAACGATCTTTGTATGGAATTCATTTCAATCTCCTTTCGTTGAGGCATATTTGGTTTTATACACAACTTTCATTTATACGGTGTATTAACCCCCTTTGACTTTTACCTTTATTCAAAAGGAATCTTTTTATACGAAGAGTTTTTACTAAATTACAAAAGGAATGTTTTTTCTTACGTATGCGGCGACAACGAATTCTCCTCCGTCGTGACTATTATTTGAGATTCGGCTTCCTCTATAAGCCATAACTTTTGTTTAAAAGAAAAATAAATACCATGTTTTAGTTTTCTTTTATTTTGGTATTGAAAATTGTTTTGATAAATTTTTTATTATATCAATGTGTTGTATTGATATCTTGTGATTGAAGTGTGTAAATATTACATTTCCTTTATGCATGTTTTAGGTGATACAATTATGTTATGGTTTATGATATGTTTAAACCTGTTCATATGAGGAATGCATTGGACTTAATAAGTGACGGGTGGAGCCCGCTATAGCTCCTCGATGCATCAGTAGGTATCATGAGACAAACTAGTGTCTTGGCACGAGGACTTGACAAAATCTTATTTGTGGTCTCGGCACGAGGCCATGACTACGTGGTTATGATAGTCTGGCATTATGAATTCCATCATTATAAAAGTGGTTATTGATATTGCATGTGATTTTTCGACCAGTAGAATATCCATGTGAATAAGTAAATGGAATTATCTCATTTTACCTTTACCATATTATGTTCAAGTTCATGTTTAAAAGGCTTTGGTTTTAGTTATACATTGCCTTAAATTTTTATGGTTATTTATAAAATCTTCCGCTATATTTTTATCCTTACTGAGCATCTGAGCTCACCCCTTTCAATGTTTTATTTTTCACAGGCTGTGAAGAGATATTTTATGAATGACCTACAGGGATAGTATAAAGGGGATATAAGTGTGGACTATGGAGACTATGTTATTGTTATTTTTCACCTTATGATGTAATGTAACATTTATGAATGTATCTAGTGTTTCCAAGGCTACTAAACTAATCGATCTGACTTGATCTTTTGTGATCATGCCAATGTTACGCAATAATGCACCGAATCTGGGTAGCCGGGGTCGGGGAGTTACAATATAAATCATGTTTTACATTATTTAATTAATTAAATCAGGATATAATTAATAATATCAATAACAAAAAATCAAAACATGTACCATAAATGAAACGATTTTACCCAAAACGCTTCTTTAACATGAAATTTACAAAATAATGGGTAATAAAAATTCATAAGTGAACCATATATGATATAATAATAAGGAATATGATTCTGTAATAAGTCAATGACATTATTTAAATCATTATACAGGAGTTTTGGATACATACGAATCATATCAGACATTAGGTAAGGGATAATTTTGCAATCTCATTTTTATCCGAGACTGAATACGTAAGTATTTACTGGGGTTATATTTTTCATCCATCTCCATAAAAATGTTTTTCATAATTTTTTTAATATTATTCCATGTAGTTTTAAAGTCATTTTTACCCCTCTTTACTTTTACTTTTTGTTATGGAAGGAATCTTGCTTTTGTTTACCATACGTGGTACTTTTTGACTTTTCCGTTAAAAGTATGAGGAGAATGTTTTTTAACCTATATGGAATGATTGGATTTTTTACGATTTTATAATGCCTTATTTTCATGAAATTTACTCTACAAGATTTAATAATTATTTTCAACAAAATCATTTTCTTTTAAAATTGCATGGCATTTTGATAAAAGAAAATGATTTTGAAGAAGAAAGGATATTTTCCTCAAGAATTCATTTCAAATGTTTTATCAAAACTTTTTTTCATCTAAGGTGAAATTACTAAATATGTTTATGTTTCAAGTATAATGTCTCTATGATCTACATGGTTTCACTTTTCTTATGATGAAATGATATCCATTTGATTTATATGGAATATGTTATGATGAGATGATGTTTATGAAACCCATTTTTATTCTTTGGGTTATGATGAATAATTTATGTTTATGTTGTGGCACAAGTAAGAATGATTTCATTATGAGATGGATGGGACCTATATTTACCTACAATGCATTGGGTAAAGATTTATATCTCATGAGATAGAAATGGCTGGAATGATAAGTTAATCTGGTTCAGTGATACATGACTGGAATAAGGAGTGAACTCAATTCAGAAAGGGACTTTGTCCACTAAGATGGTATTTACAGCAACACCTTGGCTACTATGTAAATCATATCACGTGATTAATGGTTTTCCACAATTAAATGTTTTATTACCCCACTATTTTATCATGATTAACGTTCCTTTATGATTTATTCCTTACGTACTCCCAAGATTTATTTCACAACTCATGATTTTGATGTTTAAACTTTATGTTCATGTTTTGAAGTTCAAATGTATATGGTTTGTTTTATTTTCTCCATGCTTACCCTTACTGAGCAATTGATATCCCCCATTATATGGTTTCTTTTCCCCAGGATAAAAAGAATGGTTTTAGGTAACCATGAATGGCTATTCAGATATATTTGGAAAGAAGATGATATTCACACAATGAAGTGATAAAGAGATAATGAAATGTTTTATAGTATTAATGAGCTCATGACAGATATAAAGACAAAGTGATATCAAGGATTGAGTATATTAAATTTTTGGGATTTTTGTATGTGGAAAGAGTTACATTGTGACAGCATTCATGATTTCACTATGGTTCTATGATATTTACTATTTCAAGGGAAAATGTGATTAAGGTATTCACATGTTTGGAATGCGATCAACAAGATATATCTTATGATATATGGGGGATAAATGATGGTATTCACTTCCTTATTATGTGACCTTTCTGGTAATAATTTTCATTATACTATGAGCTTGGACCAATGTATTTTGGATAAGCCTAAATATTGGAATGAATTAAGTTAGACATAAGATAGTATTGTTTAAGGCTAGAACTTTTTTTCAATATAATTTCAGTAATGTTATAATAGTGTAGTTTTAGAAAAAGGACAACTTGTAGGATGGGAGAAAACCCGTCACGTCGGACAAGGATGTTGGAATCGTACCCACAACCGAAGTGTGACGGGACTTTATTGCCTACCACTGTCATACAGGAAGTCCCTGGTTAGTATAAATTAGTTTTAATTTATTAAGTGGTATGATATTTGAAGTATATGTCCATTTTAGGAACCATATATGAATAATCTCACTATAGATGGACTTATATATATTTAATAACTTTTTCTAACCTTTTGTTTGCGGAAAATGGAATGACCTATCATTCTATCGCATAGTCCATTAAACACTTCATGTAAGGCAAATTCAAATTCATCTATTTAAGAGATGAAATGGAAATTGTTCAAGTCACGAACAACAGTGAGATTGTACCAAAATCAAGTAAGTATTTCTTTTAATTCAAAACTTTTTCAACATTAGGGAAATGATCTTGAAAACCAAAAATGCAGTCCTATTGCCCTCATATCTGATGAATCAGATGGTACCTTGGATCATCACAAATTTATGGTTTTGTGACTGTTGGATTTATCATAGCCATGTCCTCTACCACTCTCCATCAGAACTTGATGGTTAGATTTATCTTCCATATCATTATTTTCATCTTTGTTATCCTATGTGGAAACCCAGTGATTAGTTAATTTGGGTAACCATTACGTTTCATACTTTAGTTTTTAAAGATAATTTTTAGTATTCCTTTTTACGATGTGGGTTTCTATGAAAGAAAGTATCATGTAATAAACCATTTATAACCCCAACAAATTTTGAGGGAGAAATTCATTTTAAGGGGGGTATAATGTAACAACCCGAGATTTTATAAGGTATATTCTTTTTAATTTATTTCATATCTTCTATTGAATGTTACACCAAGATTATCTTGCACTATACGCAACACCGTATTAGCTTGCAGTATACGCAACACTAATCTTGGATCGTGTTACACACAATTTCAAGTTTGTTTGATAGTAGTTATTCTATGAAACATTCAGTATATATATATATATATATTCAATGTATAAATGAAATATGTTTGGATTTTGTTATACACAACAACAAAGGAGTCTTTCACTGCACACAACCTTGGCTTGGCTTGCATTACACGCAATCACGACCTTCCTTGATAGCGTGTGTAGTACGCAATACTGGGTTTCACTAAACAATGATATATTGTTATAATATTATTATGAACTAGCCATTATGAATAGTATTAACTACATTTTTAATGGTATAATATTATTATTCATCTTACACATTTTCTAGAACATCGTGTGAGAACAAAATAAATATTTCGAGTACAATAAGTATTTTTAAAACAATGTAGTTTTGCCGCCTTTTGATGGCGCACCCACTTTAAATCTTGTTTTGAAATGTTTATAAGTTTAATTTGACAAAATAAAATTATTCCTTGGAATCAGGATATAAAAATTTACTTCGGATAAAATTTTCATATTATTCTAATAACTTTAATATTTTAATGAATAGTAAAAACACGCTATATTTTAATTAAAAACAACTTTTTTCATCGTAATAATTTATATGGTTAAATTAAAATATTGAATGGTTTTAAAATATAAATAGAATATATTTTTAAAATTTAATATAATGTATTTCATTAGCATTGATTTTACATTGAATTCATAGGTAAAATCATTTCAATCTTTTGTAATGTTTTAACTTTTAAAACTCATTTTCTTAACAACGAGATCAATTTTAAATTACTTTTTGAAACTTCTGTGATTTGAATTTGAAAAAATGGATTCCATATTTGGAATTATTAGGTCCATATTATGTTAATAGGCTACTTTTTATTTTTAGTCATTAAGAATAGTAACTACGGTAAATTTTATTTACCACAGTTAAAGGTAAATCGAGGTAATTAAGGGTAAATATAATATTATAAAATTACCCTAACACATGTCCTAATATAATTGGATGATTATATTTTACACTAAATCATACTTGGGTCTAAATTAAATCTAATGAAACCCACTTGTATTTGATTAATACCTTTTATTTAGTTTATCTAAAGGAAAGTGAAATGTCTCACTCAAACTTTAATAATTAGATTATTTTTAATATATAGTTATACAAAATATAAATTCGATTATAAATACTATTTTGAAATATAAAATGTTTTTCTTTATCATGATAATTTATTCTTAATTTTAAATAAATATATTATTACCTTAAAATCTTATATATTAATGATGAAGAAATTATTTATTTAGTGTAAAATCAATAATATAGTTTTTATTAGAATACTAATACCTATCAAAAGGACCATAAACTTGAGAAAACTTTATTGGTAGAGTATATATATACCCTAATAATCCAAGGGTCTATATTTGGACCATTTGGATCCTTAAAAAATAGATTAGGACATTTATATTATTTTGTTTTAAATGTTGTCAAAGATGTCACCTTCATAATTTAATAAATATAACAATTTAAATGTTATGATTTTAAGATGATAAATTCGAGTAAAAGTATTATTATGAAAGTTATTATATTTATATTCATCATAGGATTTTATTTTTAATTTTTATACAACTAATAAGTATATAAAATGATTATACAAAAATGATGTAGTAATTTTTTTATTAAGAGAAATATCAAATAAATGGTTTTATAAATGTTAAAATAAACATTATATGAACTAATTAATGTTCTCCACAAATTTTCTAGATTAATATGACATATTTTAAATCTATTAAACATTTTATTTCGAATATATCCTCTGTGTGGATTTTATTTAAATTCTAATAAATGAATAGTGTCAAAATTAACACTATTGTTATTTTATAAAAATAACATATTGTTAAATTGATTAGAAGTCACATAAAAATTTTAAAATTATAAATTTAAATTTATACTGTCTAAAATTTCATTAAGTACGTAATTATGGACAATTAACAACACATAAGTAATTATTTATAACAATTTAAAATTTTGAATCTTATTACCACATATAAAATTAAATAGATTAAATACGGATAAATCAAGTTGATAAGGTTTAAAATAAAATTAAAACATGTCTAAATTTTATTTTATGATGATCTTAAAACCCCATATCATCTAATATTCGAATATGAGTCATTTTATGAGGTTTTTAAGTGGTTTTTTTATTTATTATAAATTAATATTTTTGATGTTTCCAAAGGTTCCCCCCTCCCCCCTTATAAAAGGGCACCTCCTCCCTCTCCTCTTTACAACACTTTTAGCCTTCATTCACGTCCAACCCCTTCCCATTTATCTTATCCACTTACCTAGAAATATTCTGGAGGTTTTGGGATTCCCAAAATACCAACTCTAGTCCCTTAAGAGGAAGCTTAAAGGAGGTGTGTCGAAGAAGTGGTAATCTTTTCTACCGATTATTTAACGTTTCTTTCTTCTTCAAATTCTTCTTCCTTAGTTGTTTCATTATATAGTAATAACATAAGTATCAATAATATAATTATATCTTATTATATATTTTAAACATCCCCATTCACCTTCTATCCATCCTACGGAAAACGAAATCAACGCGCGTGCGTACGTACGGAATACCGTCTCCACGTCGTGGTGTAATCAGGTTTTTCGCCACCACCTTACTTGGATAGGTATAATGGTGTAAAGAATAACTATATATGGTTATTATAACATAATACTAATTCTATGATATTATATCATTTACTCATATTCTATTCAATAATTATGGGAATGATATCATCCCTCGTGCGTACATACGGACTTCCGTCTCCACGAACGCGATGAGATTCATTTTCCATTGATTAACCATTCAAGTATGATTATAAAGTATATATATATAATAATCATGAAAGATATTACATAATAATGACACTAGGTTTATGTATATATATTTTTCATTTACTTAATTCCATTCAATTCAATAAGGAAACGAAAACAGCGTTCATGCGTACGTACGGCCTACCGTCTCCATGAACGGTGTATTTCATTCCATTTATCGATCTATCATATATATTTATATGCTGAATATATATTATACAAAACATTTTTTACATTCTGGAATTAGGTAAATCAGGATATAAGTAATAATATCAATAACAATAAATCGAAACACGTATGATAAATGAAACGATTTTACCTAAAACGTTACTTTAACATGGAATTAAAAAAACAACGGGTAATATAAAGTCATAAGTGAACCATATAAGATATCATAACAATGAATATGATTATTTAATAAGTCAATTACATTATTTAAATTATTTTATTGTGGGTTCAGATAAATACGAAGAATATCAGACATAAGGTAAGGGATAATTTTGCAAATTCATTATTATCTGAGATTTCTTATACATAAGTATTTACTGGGGTTATATTTTTCATCCATGTCCATAAAAATGTTTTTCGTAAAGTTTTTCATATTCTTACTTCTATGGTTAAAGTCATTTTTAACCCTCTTGACTTTTACTTTGTGTTATGGATGGAATATTTCTTTTGTTTACCAAACGTGGTACTTTTTGAATTTTCTGTTAAATGTATGAGGAGAATGTTTTTTTAATTATATGGAATGAATGGTTTTTTACGGTTTTATAACACCATATTTTCATGATGTTTACTCTACAGTATTTCATTATTATTTTCAACAAAATCATTTTCTTTTAAAATTTCATGGCAATTTGAGAAATGAAAATGATTTTGAAGAAGAATGGATATTTTCCTCAAGAATTAATTTCAAATGTTTTATCAAAACTATTTTTCATATAAGGTGAAATTATTTAATATTTTTATGTTTCAAGTATAATGTCTCTATGATCTACATGGTTTCACTTTTTTATGATGAAATGATATCCATTTCTTTTATATGGAATATGTTATGATGGGATAATGTTTATGAAACCCATTTTTGTTCTTTGGGATATGATGATTGATATATATTTATGTTGTGACACAAGTAAGAATGATTTCATTATGAGATGGGTGGGACCTATATCTACATCTAATGCATTGGGTAAAGATTTATATCTCATGAGATGGAAATGGATGGAATGGTAAGTTAATCGGGTTCAATGATACAGGACTGGAATGAGGAGTGAACTCGATTCAGAAAGAGACTTTTTCCACTAAGATGGTCTTGGAAGCAATGCCTTGGATACTATGGAAATCATATCATGTGCTTAATGGTTTTCCACAATTAAATGTTTTATTCCCATGCTATTTTATCATGATTGATGTTCATTTATGATCTATGCCTTACGTACTGGAATGAGTTATTTAACAACTCAAGATTTCGATGTTTAAGCTTTATGATAATGTTTTGAAGTTTAAATGTATATGGTTTGTTTTATTTTCTCCATGATTACCCTTACTGAGTATTTGAGCTCAGCCTTTATATGTTTTCTTTCCCCTTGGATAAAAAGAAAGGTTTTAGGTTAGAAAACAAAAGGGGAAGATCATTATGGGAGATGTTGAAGATCTTTCACCATGATTAGAAGATTATGTTCTGAGTTTCCAAAGACACTAAACTATTACTGTCCTTGAGTGTTGGTTTTTGTTATGTATTAAGTATCCCGCAAAAGTAATATAATGTCCATGTACATCAAGCTCTAGGTATCTACGCAAATTACACATACCCAATGTATTTGAGGGAGATATAGGTCCCAAAATTCATCATAAAAACTAAAAAATACCCAAAACATAATCATAATACATGAAAAGTTTCATAAAAACATTGCTTTTGAATTTTGTAAAACATAATTTTAAAAGAGGATTTTATAAGAAAATCCCCTTAAAAATATCATATCATTACATTCATACCTAATAGAGTGGATTAAATAAGTATATAAACTGTAAATACCGATAGTTAAACATAATATAAACAAAATTTATCATACAAAATTTTTTAATATCACATAAATAATGAAGTAGAATGTTAACCCAAAGAATGGAAATCAGGTTAAGAATTCCCATAACTCAAGTTTGTCTTACTTAAAGCTTGTTTAAACCTCCTGTATAATAGTTAAAAGTGTGTTATTAATATATTAGAGAAACATATTCATGTTTATAATAACTTATATGAACATTTCATTACATTATTTGACCCTTTAATTGTTATTATTTTGTTCGTTCCATTGTTTTAGGTTAATTCTTTAGATGATTTTCATGCACGGTTTGTATTTGATTTTCTTTTTGTATGGAAATAAATTGACAGATGTAGAATGAAATGGTATTAACATGTTTCCAGAATTTATAATGATACCAAAAATAATTTTGTTACCATATATGATGATAGATCATTAGATAAAACAGTAGTGATATTTGTTTAGATCGTTTTTGGCGGACCCTTGATAACCATGAACTTATTTCATTGTAAAATTTAATGTCAAGAATTGAAGTTCATTACAGAACATAAAATAGGTTATAGATTACCCATTAAATTCTGTTTCGATAATTTAAAATGGTTTTATGATCATCATTGAAGTAATTAATGGATATTGAAGACACATCTCCCATGGTTTTATTAAATTGGCACATCGTGGACAATATTTTTATTTTTAGAGAAAGAGGGATAGGAGAGGAATAATGATGATGAATATTTTACATGAACATGGTAACATAAATAATATATAAGATTCTAGATATCTCATACATTCTGGAGAAGTAGAGGGAAAGAGATTATAAGAAAATAAAGGAATTGAAAAGAAAACACATGAAAAGGAAGGGGATTCTTACATCTTGACCTCTTCTCCTTGAGGTCCTCCTTAAGGCCTTTGGATTTGGCCTTTTGGTTATACCAATAGATCTAGGACTTGGGTAAGATCCTTGGGTAGATAATTTAATAAAACTTATACTATTATCAAGGCTTGAGAGGTGTGAGAGGAAGAGGGGAATGAGGGTCGTATTTATAGTGGAGGAGAGAAGGGATTTTATATTATTTTAATATTTTTTCTCAAGACTACGAAGAGTCTTGATTCATATGACCCAAAATAGTAAAAATTTAATGTGAGTTAGAAAAAAGTTGTATTACATAATCCTTGAATCACCTATTTTGCAGTAAAACAAGTATTTAGCATTTATCGAATTTATTGTATTTTACTATTCATAAAAATTTCCTGAATTTTTGAAAAATACCAAAAAAATCACATTAACTCTTTTTGGACATGTATAATTCAAAAATTAACTCAATATTTTGAAAAAAAATTTATAAATATTATTAATTTAATTTTTAAATAAAATCATACTTTATTCAGAAATTTATAATTTTAAAACTATAACTACTTTTATATCACATTGAAAAATTAATCAAGATATAATTATATTAAATCCTTATGAAAATAAAATAAAAATACAATTTATTATTCATTAGGTCCATATTACTATTCATATTACTATTCATAAGGGCATGCTACTATTCACCAAAAAAACAAGTTGGTTCTTTCAGAGTCAAAATTACTTATTGATCACAATCGTAGATGACCTTATTTTAGAATTTTAATCCTTGAAGTGCAAAAATTAGGTTTAAAGGATAGTTACAAATATCTATATAAAACAAAGTTTCATTCATTTCAATTTATTTTAAAAAACACGGGGTGTTACAACTTGAACCAATATTGATACTTTTTGTATCCAAAATTCTCACATGAAAAACGTATCATTGAATTTATCCTTTCATAAGGCCTTAAACACAATCCTAAAATGATATTCATGCTCGTAATTACTCTTGGAATATATGAAAATATCATCTATAAAGACTACCAAAAATTGATCAAGGTAATCTCTAAAGACTCCATTCATTAGATCCGTGAAGATAGATGGGGAATTTGTAAGTTTGGATGACTAAATATGAATTCATAATGTCTATAAATTGCACAAAAGGATTTATTAGCCATAGATACACATTTAACTCATAATTGATGATATCCAAATGGAAGGATAAGTAGTATTTATCCCCTAAAAGTTGATCGAATAAGTTATTAATATGGGATAAATGATTCTTTTTCTTGATTTTGATCTTTTTAATCTCATAATAATTAATAAAGAGATGCAATTATCCATATTTATTTTCAAAAACGAGGATTAGTGAACCTCATGGTGAAGAAATTGGGTTTATTAAACCGTTATCTAGATTATTTTGGAGTTTCTCCTTCAATTCCTTCAATTAAATCAAGGATACTCTATAAGTAATCTTCGATATAATCATAGAACTAGGTATGATTTCTATGGAAAATTCAACCTCATGATGTTGTGAAAGACTAGTAATATCCTTAGAAAAAACATTATTTTGTTCATTAACAATCATAATATCCTCAATATTGATTTTCTCCCGAACCAGTTCAGCTAAATACCCTAGATGATTGGGTATTAAGACTCATATAATAGAAGTAATTTCCATAGGGAGTTCATAGTCATCCATTCTCTAATAAATGATCATATGTTGATTGGATATATGAAATGTTATTTCCCAATCAAATTTTTTTAATATGGGATATTTTTAGAATTCCAATCCATTCCCAAAATCACATAAAATTCAACTAAATAGAGAATAATAAGATTTATAGGAAGCACATTGCCACAAAATTATATCTGGGTTGAGTTATATAATTAGTATTCAATCATCATACCACCAGGAGTTTTCATCAATAATACTATGTCTTATTATTGGGGAAACAAATTAAAAATCATAGATAATTTTCAATATATGAAGGAATTTAGATAACTAGAATAGAAAAAGATATTTTCAATATTGATCTCACTTATCACCTCCCCAATTTCATGATTCTTTCTTCCACCCCCTAATAAAAACAAAAATGGTTAGGGTGATTATTAAGTAATAATAACAATAGTATGTAATCATATGATAAGAAAACTAAATCTCATGATGTCCTAAATTAGTACACCTTCATTTCAATGTATGAAATTTTAAGTTTATCCTTCACCAATTTTGGTTCAATATAGGTTGTTTTATATTCTATGATATTATTTTTCATAAAATAGTTTTAAAAATATATAAAACCCAATTTGATGACAATTGAGACAAACCAAACATAAAAAAAACATATTTCGTCATTTTATATGGATATTCATTACATCTCAAGATAAATAACATCCTAGAACCTATAGGTTTAATGATTGGAGAATTGGTACATGATCTTCTTATTTTACAATAATCCATCAAAATTTCCCAAAAAAAATACCTATTAATGTAATCATTCTATAAATATCACACATAATACTCCTCTTCATTTTCTAGCTAATTGATACATAAGAAAATGGTAATCTCAGATGCTCAGTTAGGTTAAACATAAGATATAACAATCAAAGATCATAATGGGGAATAAGATGTACATGTTAGTATGAAAACATAATCAGGGTTCATGAACATAACATAATAAACTCATTCCTAATAAAATATGTATCATAAATCATAAAACATGAAATAAGGCTTTTGTAATGAAATAATACATGAATCACATGAGTGTGGGAACATGAGTCAATAACCATGTTCCATGAAAACATAACATAGGGATGTTGTATAACCTAGAGTTATGACATACAATTTTTTAATATACAAAAGCATAGAAAAAAATTTCTTATATCAAAGATAACTTCCAAGACCATCATAACATAGTGGATAAAATTTATTAGGGGTTTGGGTTCACTCTTCATTCCTTATCATCTCATGAGTTATAAATCTTTACCTAAATAATTAGAGGGTAATATAATTCTGGGCCCACCCATTACATATTGGATTGGTTTTACATACTATTCTTTATCATCTCATCAGATATGAATATTTCTCAAATTACTTAGAGGTCTACATAATTTTATTCCAACCCATTACATAGTGTATTGGGCTTACTCGCTATTCCTTGTCATCTAATTAAATATAAATCTATACACAATTCAATGGAGGGATATATAATTCTAGGCCCACTCTTCAAAAAGTGGATTGGGTTTAATTCCAATTCATTTTCATCTCATGGGATATAAATCATTAACAAATTCATTAAATTGATATATAATTCTGGTCCCACTCATCACATAATGAAAATCAATACATATGCATCCCATATTAAAATAACAACATTCAGGATTCTATAATAGCATAGTTAAACCATGAGAATGGAATGGATTTCATAAAAATCATCAGATGGTATAAAAATAATCAAAAGGAATAAAAATTAATCATCTATAAAATAAAGAATATTATTCCATTTAAACACATCCCCAATGAAATGTAATAAATATTAAAGGATATTGATATAGGTGATAAATACTTTATAAGAGCATTAGAAAACAGATTTTTTTTTAAGAAACATACTTCATTTTGTTTCATAAATTTCACTTTAAAAAGGAAATAATTTATAAAAAATATAAAAAAACAAAATAAATAAAAATATCTTAACAAAAACATGAATACTTGGGAAGGATGTTTTTTAATGAAAATAAAAGAAATCAGCAAGAGAGAGTGATCACATGACCAACATTAAAAAATATTACTTTAAC
This sequence comes from Viscum album, assembly GCA_963277665.1. Classification (NCBI taxonomy): domain Eukaryota; kingdom Viridiplantae; phylum Streptophyta; class Magnoliopsida; order Santalales; family Viscaceae; genus Viscum; species Viscum album. The sequence goes on along the minus strand of OY728134.1, from coordinate 1,100,270,743 downwards.
TATTTTTGAAATAAATTAAAATTAAATAGAAAATGAAATAAATAAATCATAGAAGTATGGATAGGGATATTCATAAAATCATTTAAAAAATATGTACATAGAGGTGAAACTTCCCTGATAAAAAAGAATTGATAATGTGACCTCCACTTATAAACATACTTTCAGGTGAATTTTGATCCAAAGGGAGGTGAAATAGTAAGGTGAAATGAAAAAAATATAAATAAATATTGGAGAATAAAATATATGTTTTGTTAGAGAGAAATAATATACAATTTCCTATAACAAATATTTATTAATAAATAGTCTTGATTTCAAAGTGAGATTGGAATGAAACCCCTTCCTCAGAATTCTACTTGGTCAAACATTCTATAAATCCCTATATAACAAATTTAGTTTTATAATTAATATGTATAATAACCATATTCATATTTATTTTTCTTAATATTATTCAATTATAACTCCTTATTTCATAAATATTAATTTTTTATTTTTAAAATTAATATTCAAGTGTTAACTGTTCCATTTTCCATGTATGTTTTTGTTCGGATGTTTTAGTCCTTGATGCTTGATCATTGTTTCATCACCTCCAGAATAATCATGTAGATATTTTATATGTGTTTGATATTTTATGTCCCATGATAATTTCCTGGAACTTATGGTGGATTTTCTCATGGAATTCTTATAAAATATCTTTTTAGTGATTCTTGAATTAACAAAAGAATTGAATTTATTATAGAATATACATTGGAATATTACCTATCCATAATTATTAAAATATTAAAAATAATCATTATTATATACTATTACCAAAATTTAAGTTTAATTTATAGTTACCCAACCCAGTTTTCTCAGATTTGGTGGTTACTTTATTACATCAGTATAAGATACATGAAATCACATCCTAACAGACCAAATAATTTATTAGTATTGGTAAAAAAGATACATAATTGAAATTAACATTATAATTGAAAACATAAATTTTTTTTTCTTTTAGATCCTCATTATTCCACTTATTGTATCCTTGTAGATGAGTAAAAACACTTCCTAGTATCCTGGGGAAAATAAAACATAATAAAATTGTGAGATCACATGCTCAGTAAGGGTAAGCATACAAATAAGCTATGAATAAATAATTCATAATCAATAAGGAAAGTTAAATAACTAAAACACCTTCTATTTAATCAATAACTTTAACATAATATGGTAGGAATAAATGATGATCAAATAGTCCCATATAAATAACCGAATAATCTTGGAAGTTAACCAAGTATATTATAACTAATTAAAAAAATGAAAGGAATATAAATTATTGAATTCATAATGATGGAATAAATAATGTTGGACATCTAAAACACATCGGTGAGTCCTTGTGCTAAGACATCTAAATACCTTTGAGGCCTTTTTTAAGACATCTATATAAATGGTTAAGGTTAAGAATGACTTATTGTCACTTATTGACCATTCAAGGTTTCGATGCTCTGCTAATGTGTATAGCGGCACTAAGGTCGAATCCTCAGTAATGATACCATTTTTATAGTCAATTGTTTTTGTGATTCTTATTTTTAATAGGGGGTTAGTTTGAAAAGATTAAATTAAATAATTTATGGATGATTTTTTATTTACCAATTTAATAATGATTGAGTTGGGTTCATTATTGGCGATTCTAATCTTATGTTATCCTTGAACTTTTGTTTATATTGAATTAAACTAACACACACATCAGAAGATGATTTTGATCATAATTCCAAACGGTTTAGGCTTTAGTCCAATCCTTAACTTAACATAGGGTTTTGTTATAAATCAAAACTTTTTAGTTGGAGTTTATTTATGGTTCTAATAATCAATGTAATCCACATGTTAAACAAAACATGCCATTAATCAAGGACATTTTAGGTTCAACATACACAAAGTTAATATAAATAATACTCAACTTGGAAAATCTCTCAATCACTTAATATCCCCAATGTATGAATCACCCCAATAGATAATTTATTCAGAAATTGACATGGTTATTAATATGGTAATATGTTTTTATGTTGATTAATTATAATGTGGATGTAAATAATGGGATATGAAAATACTTGTGTGTGAACACGCACACGTACAATGAAGAGAATTAAAAAAATATACTTTAAGTTGAATGAGGAAGAAAAAAGGGAAGGGGTTTCCACTTGATTTAAACTATTTTAAGATAATTAGTATTTAATAACATAGTTTTGATTATTAAAAGAAAATACGAAGAAGAAACTTTCATTAAAATTTAAACAAAATTTAAAATAGCTTACACAATTACAGATGAAATGAATGAAAAAGAACATGAGATCAAAGAGATGATGAAGGGTATATAAAGTAAAAACATGAGTTTTCAAGGTCTTACTAGGACTATGTAAATGATTTTTTAAAGCCAATGTATCCTCCTCTATTCTGAAATGAAAACCGTTTGCAATAAGAGGAGGTGGTGTATTTATATCCCAAATTGGTAGACTATTTTCATTCCAAGTATGACCATTCACTTGGATCACCAATTTGAATATTCATAAAACCTAATATGGAGAAATATTATTCTTAAAAGTTGTATATATTAATGTTTAAAATCCAAACTCAAAATTACATGTTCATTGGACTTAAGGAGATAATGTTATGATGGGTTGAATAAAAACTTTTAATCTATACATTTGCATATATGATTTTTTGAAGGCTGAAATGTGAATGGGTTTTGTAATAGTAAGATTCCCTCACATCCAATAAATTTATTCTAAAAAGCAGGTAGGATATATTTTTTATTTCACACTTTAAAATATAATACCCATTAGATTTTGTATATTTGGAGTGAAGATCCATAAACCACCCTGAGAGGGGGGTGGGGAGAATCAGGTTGGAAACTTTTTCTCTTTCTTTACTGGATCTTGTTCCCACTGTGGTAGGAAATTGTTTAAACCTATATTATGGATATTTGATGTAATTAAAACATGCATAATGATGGAAAACACTTTTTACCTGGTTCACCACAAAAGGATATTTCCAAGGAGCATACAGAGACATGTTTCCAGTCATACCAAATTCTACTAATCTTCACTAACTGTTGATTAAAATGGTTTGAGCACAATCACTCTATCCCAGGAACACTTCCATTATAAAGGATCAGGGATATCCCACTACTTCCATCAAATCACTTCTATCAAATCTCCATTTATCACTACCTTGGGAGAGGTCTGACTCATTTTATCAACTTGAAGGTCACTTGAACTGATTGGAATGAAAATTATTTTTCTATATTCAGCACGAGACACTACTTGAATCGAAGAACTAAGTTGATTATCATCTATATTTAATTTTCTCCTGCAGTGAAATTACTGAATTCATTATTACTTATTAACTTTCTATTCACTAGGATAAAAAATTTCATTTATGAGGTTTTAGTCTTCGTGAACTCTCCTTGATTTTGCAGACTATCTTTGATATTCATAACAATTTTTTTCTACGTACCACAGCTAGTCTGCTTACTGTGTCGGTACTGCGTACTGCCGCTGCTCAGCATATCGTTCCTGCTTCGGGAACATCCCTTTCTCCAAGTACTATGCCTGCTCCATGTACAACACCTAATATGCGTACCGCAGCTACTCTATGAACAACACCTAATCCGCGTACCACGCCTGATCCGCATATCGTGCCTGATCCATGTACCGTGCCTGATCCACATATCGTGCCTGATTTGCGTACCACACTTACTCTGCGTACCCCTCAGTGTATCACCTTAGTGTACGAACTTCATGTACCTCCTTCATATACTGCCTTCACTTATAGCCTTCGCGTACCGCCTTTGCATACCGCCTTTGTTGAAAAACTTCTTCCGTGGACTACTCCTTTCATTTTGACGAGCTGTTTGGTCTTTTGCATACCACTTAATCCTATAAATAATATCTCCTGAGTACCACTTTCAGAATTAGCTGAGATCATCCAAAATGATGATATTTTCTTCTTGAATTTGTGTTGTGCCTTAATAGTGGGATTAACACTCTTTATATAGGAAAATAAATCTACAAATTTAATTAATCTATTATACCCAAATTTTAAATGTGGGACAATACTCACCACATACGGAACTTTATCTGTGTACAGTAAGCCGCCACCACGTACCTCTCCTATTTCGCAAACCATAGCGATCCTGTGAACCTTCAGTTGCATACCATAAGTCTATCTGTTCACGTACTGCGACCCTCCTGCAAACTGAGAACCTTCACTGCGTACTGTGTGTCTGTAGGTCCACATACTACATCTCTTCCACCAATGATGATCTATTCCACATACCACAACTCTTCTTGTGGAGAAACATTAACATTATATGTACCAAAAATCATTCGACGATGAACAATTTTTTTTAACACAACCCATTCCACAAACCGTTCCACGTACCTTTCCCGAATACCACATGCCTTCACAGCGTATTGCACACCTTCACCGCATACCGCCACTAAAAACCATTTTTGATTCTATTCACCGCTCTACGTACCATTCCCACTTCGAGGTACACAACCATGAACCATTCCCCAAACATGGTACAAGGTCCAGGTTCTGAGGTACGTGGTTTGCTTCCTTTGCATATTTCCTTCATCATTCTGCATCTCATTCACTCTTATAATGAATCCTTAAATATCTACTTCAGCAAGAACACCCAAGCCAATTCACTATCATATTTATTCTTCAAAAGTCAATGGATTCCATCACAAAATACTTACACCATGATATATACTCTTTGAATGATCATTTCTAGCATCGTTAGATTCAGTAGGGAAAGTATTGTAAATTACCAACATCCCTGTCCTCTACCAACATCAGTTTTTCAAGTCAACACTGAATATGGATGGCATCATTTTCTCAGCTTTGTATGATCATTTTTAATTATTCAAATCTCTACATGTTCTCTCATTAAATAATTCATGTATCTCAGTAACTTTTAATTTCCTCTTGACATCCTTATTCATTTTGATCTTTATTGAAAAATATTAACAACAAATACAATAGTATACTTAAATTGGTCCCTAAAATCTCCCCCTTTGTATTTTATTGTCAATACCTTAAAGTTCACCTCAATTTAATGTGTCAACATCAATATGAGAATATTATCTCTCCCTTTTACTTTTATTTCACTTCTCTCCCCTTATTAAAAAGAAAAAAAATGTTCATAGAAAAAGTGTATCAATCCATACTTAAGCAACGTGTCATCAATCATTCCACTCTATGTATGTTTGAGAAAAGCTCAATGTAGAATACAAGGGGATTTTATTTTGACAATAAGGTTTTCCATTATTCACTGATCATGATACCTCATGAGATGAGAACTCATGTACTTTGTCTTCAAGGGTTTTCCACTTTCATTCCAGGATGAAGAAATTGACTGTGATAGGCAATAGTCAACCTAAAACTCTTACACCCACTTTAGTAAACAAATCAAAAACATTCAAGTGAAATTGGTAGGATAGGTGGCCTTGGGGCACTTCAATTCTTCTTATGTCACTGATTAATTCTGTTACTCCCATTTTATAAAATGATCTTCATTCTCAGTGAACAAGGATGAGAAACTGAGAAATGAAGTAACTTTTCTAATGAAATTTTCTTCAAGAAATTTCTAGGGTAATTTCATTTGATACCAACTGAGGTTGATATTGATTAAAATAATAACTCTGGAAGATTCTTCATTCCCCTCCCCCTTAAAGGAAACACTCCTTATCATCATCTTCACAAGTGATACTTCATCATGTAAATAATTTAATATAAATTGAAGAATCTTACAAGGGTGTAAACTTCTTCATCTTATCTATCAAGAGTCGAAATAATTCACTACTTCTGATGTTCTCCTCATGAGAGAATGCTTTACCTTAAATTCCCTATATTATTATCACAAATACAATACACAAATGATTAAGGAAATATGGTGGTTCATCATTTATTCATCAATATGAATTGCATGGTTGAGATGATTTTCTCAACCAAGTTCCTCCATTTACTCCAGTCTTCATGATTTCACATCTGAACATATCTTCTGATCTGTGTTAATGTGGCATGGATCTCTTCAAGTTATCTTCTTCTTTGTGTGGATAGTTGTTCTTCTTAATAACCATCATGAATGATACATTCTTACTCTTTTTAAGGATTTCATATTTCTCTAGTATTGAGGTTAGAAAAACTATTTCAATGTGACCATATTTCTTACATCTCTCACACATAACTTCTTTAACACATATTTTTATTTTGGTTTTAATTCCCTCATGTACTTTATCATAATCATGTGAATGTTTTCCTTTTCCTTTATTACTAGACATGGCCTTTCCATCTTCATGTTTCCTTATTGTTTTCAAATATTTTATCGAAATGACCAACATGTCATTTAGAATTGTTGCAGTAGGTTTGGATCTTCCACACAGGTTCATCTGACTGTCATCCTTCACAATTTCTCTTTTGGACAAATTTCTCTTCAATTGCATAGATCTAAAATCTAGGGTCTTCTCAGTTTCCCTATATGAGATATTATTGGGGAAATGTGGGTTCACAATATTCTTATGATTTCTTCCCAAGGTAGCTGCATCATACTTAGCTGACATCAGAGGTATTATTTTCTTATCAACAGTGAATGCATGTTGAGATGGACATGTACCTACCTTGTGACCACAGCTGTTGCATACATGACAGATGTTATCAAGCATTCCAAATCTATTTTTGGTAAACAGATGCTTCTATACCTTTGGATATTTCTTCTTCTTTTCTGGATTTATTCCTTTTAATATAGGATTTCTCTGTGCCTTTTCATTTAAGGGATTGTTCCAACAATCTAGTACACAATGCCCGAATTTGTTGTAGCACCAACATTGACCCCAAAATCTTTTCTTCTTGATATCTTAAATATAAGGTTGTTGGGACTTCTTTTTAATGTGATGTGCACTATCTAGGGAACCATCTTTTATCTTTTTATTCCTATCCACCCTAGCCATTATGGTAGGTTTTTGCTCCTCCCCTTTACTCCTCCATACTTGTTTATAATTTTTCTTCCAACCTGCAATTTTTATAGAAACATATTTAGAAAAAATAGTGAAATTTGGTACGGATGGTACCATCACATTCCCAGCTACTCGAGATATATTAGTGAGTGAATTCATGTTCTTTTTATCACATGTTTGAGGTATTTTGATAGTAGAATCCTCCAGTGATCATTGATTTCTAGTATAAACTAATTCATTCTGTTTGTAAAGTCTCAATATGTGTCTTTAAATGATTGGTCAACTGAGCATCCAAATATACACATTTACTATTGAGAAAGACAATCTGATCTTCAATCATAGTCATCTTCTCTTTACAAGACTTCTTCATTCTAGAAAATTCTTCCTCATGAAACATTATTTTATTCTGAATTAAAGAGTCATGTTCCTTGATCTTATTAGATACACTTCCAATTGTAGACCCTTGACATCAGTGCAATTTTTTAGTTTCCCTTCAAGCACATAGATCTTTTTTTCAAGATCCTTTCTGACTCTATCTTCATCATCAACTTCTTTGAACCCTCTTGATGTATTTATTTCATGATTCATACTTGTTTACTCAATGTATTCAATCTGTCCAGAGAGAATATAACATTCTGATACATTATTTACAAAGCCTTCCTCCATATTATTAGCTTTTATTCCCATTCAGGTGATCTCAACATGCATACATTGAAATATTCTACAAATAGAAGAAACTCATTCGTTAGGAATATCATGTAGGTACATTTTTAATTTCTCCCAATCACTTGAATATGATATAGAAGTGTCTTCGTTTCCACTGGTATACAGATGAGCTGCCTTATCGTTAATTTCCAATCCTAATATTTTTTCATTATTGGAAGGGCATGGAGAAACAGGCACTGCATCTTCATTGGACATGATGGACTTCTTCAACTGTCTCTTCTCTTTCATTCTTCTATTTTCCATAGTCTTGCGGGATGTAGAATTCTTATCAGAGATGAATGAATATTCATCGAGACTACATTTCATTATTGACATTATGAAATAAAATCAAATCCTATTCTAAATATAATTACTCTATAATATCCAACATACATGAGCCTTTTCCCTCTAATACCAATTGAAGGACCCTAGACCACCCTGAGGGGGGGGGGATCATGGTGGAAACCTTTTCTTTTTCTTTACCAGATCTTGTTCTCACATTTGTAGGAACTTGTTTAAAAATGTATGATAGATATGTGCAATAATTAAAACATATAGAATGAAAACACAAAACTTTTTACATGGTTCACCTCTAAGGAAAATGTCCAAGGATTATACTCTAACAGGTTGTCGGTCGTACCAAATTCCACTAATCTTCACAAGCTGTGGATTACAACGGTTTGGGTAAAGTCACTTTGTCCCAAGAACACTTCCTTTACAATGGTTTAGGGATATGCCAATGCTTACCTCAGATCACTTCCATTAACTAACCCTGGCTCACTTCCTTGGGAGAGATCTCACTTAGTTTCTCTACTTGAAGGTCGCTTCAATAGATTGCCATGAATTTTGGTTGTCTCTATTCAGCCCGAGACACTGCTTGCATCGAAGACCAAAGTTGATTCTCTTCAATATTTTATTTTCTCCTATAGTTAAATTACTGAATGCACTAGAACTTCTTCAATTTTTTCACTACAATCACAAAATCCCTTTACGATGTTTCCATTTCTGTGAACTATCCCTAATTTTGCAAACTATCTCTGATCTGCGTACCATCCCTACTCTGTGTACCACATCTGGTCAGCTTGCTACACATGTTCCACATACTTACCCTACTAAGCATGCCAGACCTACTCAGTATAGTACCCTTGATCTATGTTCTGCACTGGCTTCGTATCTGCACTTGCTCCGCGTACCGCGGTTGCTCCACATACTGCAGTTGCTCAGTGTACCGCGGTTACTCTGCGTAATATGCCTAATCCGTATAACGCACCTAATCCACGTACCATGCCTGCTCCATGTACCATGACTGATCCTTATACCGTGCCTGATCTGCGTACCCATTTGCGTATCGCCTCGGCATACTGATTTCACATACCGCCTTTGTGTACTACCTTTATGTACTGCCTCTACGTACTGCCTTCCTTGAAAAATCTCTTCAACGATCTACTCCTTTAAATTTCATGAACTGTTTTGTCTTTCGCAAACCACTTCATCCTATGTATAATCTATCCTATGTACCACTTTCAGACTTACCTGAGATCTTCCATAACGATGATATTTTTTTCTTGAATTTTCATTGTACCTTAATTATGGGATTAACACTCTGAATATAGGAAAATAAATCCTAAAATTTTGATAATTCCTTATACACACATTTTCAATGTGGGAAAAACTTCACTGCACATGGAAGTCCATCCACATATTGTATGCCACCACCGCATACCGCTCCTATTTCGTGAACTGTAGCAATCCTACGAACCATTAGTCGCGTACCGTAAGTCTATCCGTTTGTGTAATGTGACCCTCCTATGAACTAAAATCCTTCACCATGTATCGTGTGTCTATTAGTCTATGTATTGCATCTCTTATTCCAATGGTGATCCTTTCTGTGTACCGCAACTCATTCTGTAGAGAACAATTAGAATTCTGCGCACCACAACTCCATCTACGGGGTACGATTTTCAGTACCGCGACCCATTCTGCAAACCGTTCCGCATACCTTTCCCGCTTACCAAATTCCTTCACCACGTACTACACACCTTCACCACATACGGTCATTGCAATCCATTTTCGGTTCTATGAAACTCTCCGCGTACCGTGTCTGCTTACAGCTACACGGCTGTGAACCATTCCCAGAACATGGTACACAATCCATGTTCTAAGGTATTAGGTTGGCTTCATTTACTGATTTCCATCACCATTCCACATCTCATTCACTCCTATGTAGAATCTATAAATATCTTCTTCGGCAAGAACACCCATGCTAATTCACTGCCATCTTTCTTCTTCACCAGTAAACAGATTTCATCATGAACTCCTTCCACCGTGATATATGCTCTTTGAATGATCATTTCTAGTATCATCAGATTCTCTAGGGAAAATATTGAAACTTACCAACTTCCATGTCTTCTAGAAACATAAGTGTTTCCAGTCAACACTAAATATGACTGGAATCATCTTTTCAACTTTTAATGATCATTTTTAATTATTCAAATCTCTACATGATCTGTCATGTAATAATTCACGTCTCTCAATAACCATGGCATTATTATTCATCTCCTTCTTCATTTTGACATTCATTGACAACTATTTCAAAAATACAATTGTATCCACAAAGTGGTCCCAACAAAGAGAAAAGTGAAGTATTGGGTGATGAATTTAGTTCCCATATAGAATGGTGGCCTTGATTTCAAAACATAATTGTGGACCCTTTTCTTTAGAGATGGGCCTTGAAAGTTTTATCCAGAATGAATTGTATTGTTTTCCATCCTTTGGTGGAGAATAAATGAATTTGGACTTTTGGAGGTATCCCATGAAGTATATATTGATGGATGGTCCCATTTCATCATAGAATCTTTTGGCATTATTGTGTATTCCATATGACCCTTAAAATTACTGAATTGGCCAAATATTACTTCTAATGATATGTTGGAATTTGAATGAGGAACACTATAAGAGAATATTAACACAATTTAGATAAGTAGGATGAGAGGTATAATTAAAATATTAAACTGAATTTACTGGATTAATTCCAATAATGTTTAAAAATTATATTTAGTATAAAAACATGAGTATCCCACACCAATTATGAAATTTTACATGAAATTTAATATACAGATTAGACAAGAAGTTATGAATAAATGAAAAAAATAAAATCCCCTACAATTAGTCTTGTTCATGTCCTCATGTGAAACAATTATAAAAACATACCAAAATTATTCTCACATGCCAATAAATATTAAAATTTTGGATTCACTAATCAGGGGGGGTCCAGAATAGTTAACTCATCCATAATGAATTCCACCAATTTTTTTATAGAAACAATGTTCCAAAAACAATTCATTTTTTCATGCTCAAATTCAGAAATGAAATATAGGGGAACTCAAAACTTACTCCTCTCATGATGATAAAATTAATTTATGGAGATTCACTCATTCAACAACAAAAAGTGAGAATATTAGAGTTTGTAAGAGTTCTTACCTTTCATTTCCTATCCTAAAGTGAAAAATAATCAAGAGATATTTTTGGGGTTTTTCAGTTTCTATGGTAGAGAAGGAGTATAATATCTAAAAGATATGAAAATAAGGGTAAAGCACCAACATGGAAAAGGCAATGCTCAATTTTTTTTAAATGTGGCATGAAAGGAAATAATAAAATATTTACAAGGGAATGAATCTATGAAGGAATATAAGAGAAAGATAAAATTGAAATTGGATGAAATGATAATATATGTACAAAAAAATTTATCTCAATGACACAAGAATATATAATGCAAGTGTTATTTCATTTCTTTTCTGTTTTTCTTTTTTTTAAAAGTTGAAATAGAATGAAATCTGAAAATATTCTCCCAGACCTTGTATGATCTCCTCAAGACACTAATTGAAATAGTTATAAAAATATCCAGGGTTGAGGTAGAGTGATTTTTGACCCTACCAAGACATAACCAATTCGTTTTTTCATTTTCATTTTTGTTTTTTAACTTTTTTTCTTTTTTTGAACACTTCAATATCATTTTGAAATATTTCATAAACATATATACATTCCCAAAAATCACCGAAATGAAACCCCTCCCCCAAACTAAAATAGATTCTTGTGCCCAAGCATATAAGGACACATTGAAAATAAGGAAATGGTACCCACAATTAAACTTATCCCCACCACACTTAAATTTCAATAAATTATAAAATTTAAATCAATATAGATGTTGGGTGGGAAAATGAATTGAGATTATAATGTAGATATCAATTTTTTTCATAGGCTCGAAGGAGATTTCAAATGGAGGATCAACATAAGGGTAATTAGAGGCTATCTGGCTATTGTGATTCTCATGTGGTTTAGAAAATGCCTATATCATATTAATGTACACCAATGTAGGAAATTCTGATCAATGTTCCACAAAATGAAGCCTCACAATCAGGGTGAAAAACACACAAAATGAAAAGATGGTCATAGGTGACCTTGGAAAGAAATCTAATGTTGTTCCTCGCAGTTGGGCAAGAATGATTTCCCAAATCAAAAAGAGAGCATTCAAAATCTATTGTTCTTGAAAAAAATTATTTAACCAAATTTATGATGAAAATAAAAATCTTTGAGATGAAAAAATGTATTTTAACTCTATAAAATGGTTTGTAAAAAATTTCAAATGTATATGGTGAGTAATTATGAATATTTTTTTCATCTTTTTTTTTGTTTTTTTAATTTTTTATAGTTTTTTATAAAGTCACAGCTAGACAAAAGAGAAATTATAAGTAAAAAAGTTTGTTGATGAATGTGTTAAAAAAATTAGAATGATAATGTATGAAAAAGAAGAGAGGGAGAGAGAGATAGAAGTTAAAGGGAAAGAGGATCCCCTTAGTTTTGATTCCATGGTTCACCATATCCATCCAGTGGTGGGTCAACTATAGAAGTTGGGGATCCATTTGAAGTCGTTGTGGTTCTTGGGATGAGTATCCTCTCATGGTCATTCTTTAACTAATGTTCATTAACTGTGAATTTCATTTTGTAAGAGGGGTCTTGGACATGAATTTCACCAAATGGGTAAACATTTGTATTGCTAAAAGAGCTTCCCAATTGGAATTAAGCTTAACTGGGTGAAGTCGAAATCAATAATTCTAGATCATTAACTTTTCACCTTTATGAAATAAGTTCTTTAGGACGTGTTTCTCATGGAGTACATTGGAATATTATTTGTATAGACTGGAATTCTCATAAGAATCAATTCAAATCACCTATAAATTAGTCAACTGTAACAATATTTATTCACCATATTTTTCACAATACAAATTACTTATTTTCATAGACCAAAATGACTAATATTTAACTTTAACAAGTAAATGACATGCTTTACCAAAAACATTCTTAAAAGGATACATCCCAAATTGTGTTTTATAGGTAGTTCGATAATCCCAATGTGCTTCACCAAGTTATTCAAACTAATATTTTCAAGTGGGCTTTTCAACTCTCTAAAGCACTATTCTCACTTCTCTATTTGAATGCTCATCCATGCCATTTTTGGGGGGTGATATATTGTTGATGTTATATATACAACCCCATTATTTTTTAGGATATATTCCATGGCCCAATTACATAAATGAGTTCCCATGTCACTTATCAAGGCATGTGGTGTTTCAAAATGGTGGAATATATAGGGTTTTAAGAACTCACTAACAGTTTGTGAATCATCCTTTCAAGTAGGTTTGGCCTCATACCACCTAGACTCATAATCAAGTAAAATTATAATATATGATAATCTATTGGAATGGTGAAATTTTCCAATGAAATAAATCCCCCAAACATTGAAGATCTCACAGAAGATTAAGGGCTTTTAGGGAATTTTATTTCTTTTAGAAATTGTGCCAAACATTTGGAATGTGGGACATGATTGAAAAAACTCATATGAATCCTTGAAGAGTGAAGGTTTGAAGAATCCTAAGTCAAGGATCTTATTGGAGTTCTTTTTTGGTTAAAAGTAGACTCTACTAGGCATTGAGTGACAAAATTCCAAGATGGAGGAATGCACATATTCATCAAAAAATCTCTTAATTACCATGTGATCCCTAGTTTTCCAAAGTTTATTATCTTCCCAAAAATAGAATTTTGAATCATTTTTCATCTTTATTTTTTATTCTTTTGAAACAATTTCTGTAAAAATACCAAAAAACTAGTAGTTATCAATTTGGGCTTACCATGGAAACATTGTTGTGATATATGATAGGTGTTTAGTTGGAAACTCATGATCCATCATTTCAAAATGATAAGAATTAGAAATTATACTCATGTGATTAGCCATAGGGTTTTATTTTACAAGTCTATCTTTAATCACAATGTAAAACTCTTAGATCATAAAGATCCATATTATTATTCTTGGTTTGTAATAACTTTTCTTGAGTAAGAACTTTATAGCAGAATGGTCTATGAAGATGATGATTTAAGAACCTAAGAAATAGAGCTGAAATTTATCTAAGACAAAACCCACACCAAAAAGTATCTTTTCAGTCATATTATAGTGATATTGAGTTTCATACAAGGGTTTTGAGGCATAATAAATGAAATTAATAATATTTTGTCTTCTTTAACTAAGAATGGATCCAATGACCCTATTAGATGCATCAAAAATCTTTTCAAAGGGTAATGACCAATATGGGGGTTGGATTATTAGGGAAAATGTAAGAACATATTTGAGTTAAATAAAGGCTCTCTTTCAAGCATCATAAAAATAGATTTCAACAACATTTTAGAGTATCCAAGTGAGTTGGAGGGTAGTCCTTCTGAATTTATAGATGAATCACTAATAGAAAATGGCATGAAAAAGGAATGAATGGATGTGTCAAACTATTGTTGGTTCAGGAAGTGATTGGATCACCTTAATTTTGGAAGGATCAACTTGAATAAACTCTTGTGAAATTGTGTGCCCTAGAACAATCTTGATAGTAACCATGAAGTGAAATTTTTCAAAATTTAATACAAGGTTTCATTTTTCACACTTTTGTATGCCCGGAGAGAGAGATTACAAGAAGGATTCAAATGAATCACCATAAATGGTAAATTAATTGATGAATACCTCCATACAGTGCTCAATTAATTCTGAAAATATAATCATCATACATCTATAGAATGTTGCAGGAGCATTTCAAAGTCCAAAAATCATTATCTTATATGTATATGTTCCAAACGATCATGTAAATATAGTCTTTTATTAGTTCCGAGGTTCTATTGTGATTTGGAAGTAGCCAGTGTATAAATCAAGAAAGCAATAATGTAACTTAATGACTAATATTTATATATTTTGATCAATGAATGGAAGAGGGTAGTGATATTTTCATGTTTCAACATTCAATATCTGATAATCAATGTACACATGCCATTTTTTTCAATCGAGTTGTGACAAACTCTCTGTGTTCATTCTTGACAATAGTTATCACATCCTTCTTAGTTACAACATGAATTGGACTGACCCATTAACTATTGGAAATTGGGTAGATAATAATAGATTGAAGAAGCTTGGTGATCTCTTCATTAACTACCACAAGGATGAGTGTATTGAGTCTTCTTTATGGTTGTATTATTGGTCTGGATGACTCCTCGAGATGGATTTGTTGCATGAACAAAGTATGGTTGATTATTGGTATGACATATAGGTTCCAAACTAAGGCATTTTTGTTTTATTTTAAAACATGAACAATTTTGGACTCCTCAGTTTAAGTAAGTGTGGAAGATAAAATGACAGGATAAGATTTATCATGAAAAAGGAATACATATTTTATGTATATAGGAAGAGGTTTCAGATCAATATCATCTTTCATTTTTATCCTAGTTAACTTAGGAATGGGGGCAGGGCTATCAGTTTGTTTTGATTCATTTTCCTCAATAATTTCTAAGGTGGAGTGGTAGAGATTAGAGTTGATATGGGATTCAAGAGAGTTTTCAAGATCCTCTAGATTTATAGTGTCTACAAATGAAAGGTCAAAAATCAACTTCTCCATTAATGACTTGGTCAATCACAGTGAAAATTTCACAAGATTCACTCTCATTAGAAAAATATGAACATGATGGGATGTGGTTCAATTGGCTCTGAGAAGTTTCCTTAGAAGCATGGATTGAGAAGGCAGAGTGATCCTCATATGGGTATCACATGGCTTGAAAAATGTTGAACTAGACTAGTTTGTCACCCAATTCCATGGATAGGATTCCTATAAGGACATCAATATTATTTCTTGTTGTTACGGGGAATGATATTTTTAGAATTAGGAGAGATCGAGAATAGGTCATCTGACCTTCCATGTCAAGGACATAGTAATTAGCTGGTAAGATAAGATCATTAACTTAGAGAAGGAAATCATCAATTATTCCCTTAAGACTCGCTGTGCTTCTATTGTATAACTAGATGACACCACTTTTTGGGTGCAACAGACCTAGACCAAGGTTGGAGAAGATGGATTTGGGCCTGAAATTTATCGAGGCTCATAGGTCTATAGTGCATCATCAAAGTTCAAAATTTCTATTTGGCATGGAATAAGAAATTTACTTGGGTCTTTGAAATTCATAGGTATGGAATGTAGGGTAGAGTCATTCACAATGGTCCTATGTTTCCTCTTATGGGTGCACAATCCTTAATAAACTTGGCATACATAGGAATGTTTTTGATGACATCTAAGAGGGGTATGTTCACTAAAACATGTCTAAACATGTCAAGGATTTTAGGATCAGGTTTATGGAACTTCATTGGATTAGAAATGGCTGGAGGAAAAAGAGTTAGGTTACTTAGAAGAATAAAAGGAGGCGAGGGAGTGGATTTAGCTTCCTTTTCTGGTTTTTTTTCTTTTCATTTTCCAAGTGAACATTTAAAGGAGAGTTAGAGGAAACATAAAGAGGAATAACTATTTTATTTCCCAATCTAATTAAAATTTCACTTGCATTACCCTTGGGGTTGGGTAACAGTTTATCTGGGAGTTTGGAATAATTTAGTTATTGCTACTAGATTAGGTGGGATTCAAGTTGACCAATATGGGTTTCAATGTTTTTTAGGATATACTGGGTGAAGGTGGAATGATCTTACACTTCACTTTCCCCTGGTTTCTTGGTAGAAGAGGCTTGTCCTGAATTGGGATTTCCTTGATTTTGGTTCTTGGGAACGTGATTATATTGGGTTGGGAATTTGGAGGGATCATTAGGATAGTGGATTCTCGGAGGATCAAGAAGAGGATTGATCCTTTTAGGATTAAGAACAATAAGTCAATGTTGTTAGATGTTACCAACACCTTGACTATATTGGAATTGGTTTGGGTTTTGAAGAGGGAATTGTGGTGGATGGGAGATAGAATTATTATACCTCAATTGTAACACCCCGACCCCAGTTACCTAGAGTCGGTGCATTATTACATAACATTGGCTTGATAACAAGAAAGATCAAGTCTCGAAAGACCGATTTGTTTAGTAGCCTTGGAAACACTAGATACATTCATAAAGTTTACATTACATCATAAAATAAAAACTACAACAATATAGTCTACATAGTCCACACTCTTATCCCCTCATACTATCCCTGCAGGTCATTCATAAAATACTTCTTCACATCCTAGGAAAAATAAAACATAGAAAAGGGGTGAGCTCAAATGCGCAGTAAGGATAAAAATATAGCGGAAACATTCATAAATAAGAATAAACATTTAAGGAAATGTATAACTAAAACAAAAGCCTTTTAAACTTGAACTTCAACATAGTTTGGAAAAAATAAAATGAAATAATTCCATTTACTTATTCATATGGATATTCTATTAATTGAATAATCACATGAAGTATCAATAACCAATTTCATAATGATAGAATGCATAATTCCAGACTATCAAAACCACATAGCCAAGGCCTTGTGCCAAGACTACAAATAATATTTTGCCAAGGCCTTGTGCCAAGACACTAGTTTGTCTCATGAGACCTACTGATGCATCGAGGAGCTATAGCGGGCTCCACCCGCCACTTAATAAGTCCAATGCATTCCCATATGAAAAGGTTTAAACAAAACATAAACATTCGTATTAAAAATAGAATACGTAATGTCAATATTTCTCCATAAACCATGAATGGTATAAAAATAACACATCCACAATCAAACATATCACAAAACATTCAATACAATACAAAAATTGTGTATCATAATAGATCAATTTAAAATAAGCTTAAAATCCATCAAAGGATGTTGACATAGATGAAATCAAAACTATTTGAGAGAAATATCTCTTTTTTTGAAATCATTGAAAAGTCACACATTTATAAAGGAAGTAATTTAAAAGAGATTTTTGAATCAAAGTGTCCAATACCACTTTGAAACTTTTGAAAATAAATATCATTTCAAAACATTCATGTCTATATAAATAAATCCTTAAAATCATTTTGAAAACATGGACATTAATTAAAAAGATTTAGAAAGATAAATCTTTAAAACATTTAAAATTATGATCTTGATAAAGAGTACCTTTCACAAATTCTTAAAATATTCATTTTGAAATCATTTAAAAGTTACATAATTATAAAATAAAACATTTACTTTGAAAATATTCTTATAAGCTTGTAAGGGAAACTTCAATGATTTTATAATGTCGGAAAATAGCCGCACCCACCGTATAAGTTAAAAAACATTCTTACCTTAATTCTGTTGAAAAGGTTAAAAAGCACCTTGTTTGGAAAACGACAGAAATATTCCTTTATAAAACTCTTATAAAAAATGAAACAAGGGTATAAATGACTTTAACTCATATTCTTGTAAATATTAAAAATGTTTTGAAATACATTTTTAAGAAACATGGATGTGTATGATAAAGAAGTCCCATTAGATTATTACGTATAAACATCCTCGGATAATGAAGAGATTGCAAAATAAACCCTTACCTTGTACTTTCCATTGGTTGAGGGTAGGTTAACCTCCTGTATAATGGTGAAATAATTGTTATTAAAGCATACAGGAATCATATACATTTTTATGCTATCATATATGATCTTTTAACATTGCTTTGTTAATAATATCTTAGTATTATCTTTGTTTCGAGTGTTAACTTACAAATTTTCTTTTATATGTTTTGTTATGTAAGTTGTGTTTGTCATGGATAGGTTGTATCTTAATCATATCCAGACTGATATCAAGTTTTTAGATACTATTATTAATCAATAAAATGAGAATTATACTTGAATGGATACAATGGAGAATGAATCTCATCGCGTTCGTGGAGACGGTAGTCCGTACGTACGCACGAGCGACAATATCATTATTTTGATAGTAAAATAATATATAATTGGATGTTATATCATATATACATAACAATTATCATGTTAGATTTATTATTTACATGAATTACACATCATTATTATACCCGTCCAAATAATAATTTATTGAATAACAATTACACCATGACGTGGAGACGGTAAGCTGTACGTACGCACATATGGTGAAATGTTATTCAAAGGATGGATAGAATACTGAATATGATTGTACCATATTTATAATAACATCACATTATATATAATATACTGGAGTTATTATTTTAGAATGGTAACAACAAAGAAAGAATAATTGGAAGAAGAAAGGAACTTGAAAAAGGGTGGTGAAATCATTACATCTTCTTCGGGTTCTTCCTTTTGATTTGATCAAAAGGGCTCCTTAGGTTGTCTTTCAGATCAAAATAAGGCCTCTAGGTTGTATTGAGGGAAGTTGAGAGAGTATTCGGGAAGATTTTGGCCGAGCCAAATGGCTTTGAAGGTGTGAATTAATGAGAAGAGGGAGTTCCCTTTTATAAAAGGGGTGAGGGGCACCTTTGGAAAAGCTAGAAATATTATTTTATAATAAATTCATATTCAGTTTCTAATGGATCCAAAGTGGATTAGTTAGAGGTTAAGGTGGGGATGGGTTTAAAACCACCCAACCAATAGAATTTAGACAGGTTTGGGTCATTATATTAACCTTATCTTTTAGTTTTAACTCTTAGTTAATTAGTTTGACACATACCATGTCACCTTGTATTTTTATATTATATAGTTAATAAACATACTATATACCTCCAAGCTACCCCCAAGTGGTCCATTAATGATAAAAATATCATGATATAAGTCTCTTGGCCGAAACTTATATTTTAGGAATTGAATATCAATTAATAATATAATATTTGTTTTAAAAACTCTTTTATGTCAATTTTGACACAATTTAGAAAATTGATTTTTGTGAAATTCATAACAGAATTATTACTTAGAAAAAAGTTAATTAAATCATTACTAACATGTCATATTAACATAGAAAATTAGTTTAATTTATAAAAGGTCTCAAATTATATTTATTTGGGTATTTATAATATCAATTATTTTAATTTTTCACGATTATGGTAAATACTGCATCGTCATTAGGTCATAAATAAATTAAATTATTTAATGTCTAAAAATTATTAATAAACTACCATTATGTAAGAAATATTTTTAGATTTCTAATGAATATTTACAATCGAATTTATCTTAAGTATAACCCTATATTAAAAATGATTTAGTAAATAAACATTGATTTTAACTCTTTAAACTCTTCTTTGAATTAAATAATAATAAATGTCCTAATCTAATCCAAGTGGACCTAAATGATAATATTTTATTCCTAAGTTTGTTTTTGGTATAATTAAACTTATCCAATAGAATTAGGACATGTGTTAGGGTAATATTAATATCATTTTTACCCTTAATTACCCTATTTACTTTTAACCGGGGTAAATAAAAGTAAAAAGTTACTATTCACCAAAAAATATTTTCATCTCAATGAACCAAATTTTAGTCCTTGATATTAACCGTGTGTCTCATATTTTCGAAATTCTACTCACAGAAGTGGTAAAATTATGTTTTATGAAAATTTCAGTTTTTTAACTACCACTTAGTGGTTTCACAATTCATCAAAAAATGAATGTTTCCATAAAAATACCAAAAATTAGCCCTAAGCAATATTTGATATTATGAATTCAAAAATGATGTCTATTTTACCAAATTAAAAACATATCATTTTCATTAATTAATTTAAAAATTATTTCTCGTCGTCAAAACAAATAGCGCGTTTTTAAGAGATAATAACTATCAAAAGATTGACACTTGTTTATGTCTGGTTTAATTGTGAAATTATGTAAAATGACCAACATTGTATTAAATGGTAAAAATATATTCTAAATATACCTTAAAACCACTCAAATTCTTAATTTATCTATATAAATTATTTCGATTAAAAAAGTTGTTTTAATTAAAATTTAGTAATTTTCACTATTCATCAAAATATAAATGTTTTCCGAAAAGTTCCAAAATTTCACCTCAGGCTAAATTTGATACTCCGAATACAAAAATGAAGTCCATATTGAGAGATAAAATTTATAAAATTTCAAAAAGTAGGTATTACTATTCATAACGGCTAGTTTTATTGGTTGTGGTGTGTGTTAGAACACGAAGTTGCGTACAACACACACTACTGTATTATTCAAAGGAAAGCGTACAATGGAAGCTTGGGATGTTTAATTGTAAATTTTTTTATGTCCCCATTCAAAAAAGTAAATTTATTTAGTCAAATAGAATATATAAAAGTTTAAAATATTAGATTTAAAAAAGGGTTCACAGTTAAAAGTTGGTAAAAGTGCATTACTAAAAATGAATTTGTTCATACATTATGTCTAAGAAACTCATAATATGGATTCTAAAATTATAAGGAATATATAAATTTTAAAATTTAGTTAATACTATTCATAACTTCTTTTTAACAGTTTTTTGGTAAGTCTTGGCGTGCTTGAACTCGGTGTTGCGTGTAGTGCAAGTTATTGAATTATTTTGAAGAAATAACATACTATGAAATCTTAGGGTGTTACATTCTCCCCTCCTTCAATAAATTTCTTCCTCGCAATTTGAAATTATTATTAAAAAATAAAAGGTTGAATATAGAAAATATCTTTGTGTTAAAACCCACATCAGAAATAGGGTTAATAAAATTTAATCTCAATAAGAGGAAAAGAGAAATGAAAGGGTCACCACCCAAATATGATATCTATTTGGAGAACATTGATGGAAATTAGAGACATATAATTGGAGGAAAAACGTAAATATTTATAGGTAGTGATTGAGGTCATCAATCACAAACAAGTGTATAATTGAGGGCCATAAATTCATCAATCTATGATGATATAAAATACCATCGGTTCAGGAAAACATATGGTATTCAGATAACACATTTTTTTTGTTTTAATATCCCTTAACTAAAGTATAAGAATTAATTTCTTCCTTGAATAAGAGAAGAAGAAAAATATATACTTGACAAGCAGAGTCTCATCCTTTAACTAAGTTCTACCAAAAACTCATATTTCACTCTAAAAGATAATAGAAATTAAAAATAATATCCTATTTATCCTATTCGTATAGGGTTAAAAAAATAAATTTATAAATCAACTAGTAGAACAAAAAAACGACATTATTCAATCCAGGACATCACGTGGGTCAGTGGTAGGTGATACACCATTTTCGCCCTTCGGTTGTGGGTTCATGTCTCGCGGCCTTGTCGGACATGACAGGTTGCCGCCCGACCTCCGGGTTTTCCTTTTTGTGGCAATCCAAAATAATCCAAACTAGAACTATCCAAAATACTTTAATCCAAAATTTATAAGGAAGGTAAACACAATGAAGATCCTTTTTTCCGCGTAATAACATTTGAACACCTTCATGATGTATTCTTTTAAAACACTGCAACATCCAGAATTACCAAAAAACCTTATTGATTAAATTCATGATCCCTAATTCCTTAAAGAATAATAGATATAATCCTTCAATACAAAAATGTTGTAAACCCCATCAATGATGGAATATACAAATCATTAATCAGTTTCAAGGTAGTCAAGAAT
This sequence comes from Viscum album, assembly GCA_963277665.1. Classification (NCBI taxonomy): domain Eukaryota; kingdom Viridiplantae; phylum Streptophyta; class Magnoliopsida; order Santalales; family Viscaceae; genus Viscum; species Viscum album. Next base: position 1,100,248,161 of record OY728134.1, on the reverse strand, counting down.
ATCCAATATAATTTATCCAAATCAATCGTGTGTTAATCACTACCTCGGTATCAGAACCATATTAGGGTTTATCTTTCTCTCAACTGTATATTTTCAAAAAAGTTAACCTGCTATTGAGTCACTTTTCTTTGTTCTACACAATCTCAAGTCCTTAATGAAATAGTACTGTAGTACAATCCTTATATACTCCATAATTATCATAACAAGTACATCATTGATACAACACTCAAATGACATAATCAACATAAGAACTCTAATCATTCCTCTTCATCTGTGGTAGTATCATTACTTGATTATTATCCAATAACATCATTTGAGGCATAGTCTGATGACTAGGACATAGGTTTGCATAGTGTCCAAACTCCTTGCAAATGAAGCATTGTAAATTTGAAACCATTTTCTTACCCCTGCAGTCACGTACTTTGTGCCCTTTTCCTCCACACTTATAACAAATTCACATTCCTTTCAGGAAAGTTCCAGGGTGTTTCTTCCCACAGTTATCACATATGGGAAAATTATTCTTTTCCCTCTTCCCTTTATCCATCTTTCTCTCTTCCATCCTTTTCTTCTCTTTCTTCCCTTCAAATCCATATGACTCAGAAAGCTCTTTACTTATCTTATCAACACATGATATTATTTCTTCATATGATGATAATACATGGTAGACTATTTCTCTTATAAATTATGGATTAAGACCATGAAAGATATGATCCCTCTTTCTCTTTGGATCATGTGCATTGATGGAGTTCTCATTCCTTTTACTGGGCGCCATTTCTAAACAATGGCATACACTATCTTAGTTTATGAATAACAATACCTAATCCAAAACTTGTAAAACACATAACATAAATTAAATAGTTTATAGATATAATCCATAATCATAAAAATGTCTCCTTTGAGGAAGTATATAATCATAAACCCTTCATAATGGTTTGTAAAGAAAATGAGAATTATCCTAAGCATATCCTCCGAGAGTGTCGTAACCAAGAGTGCAGCAAGGCCCGTTGTCGTGCACGAGTTCCCATTCGAGTCTAGATCAAAGCGGTGTTTTCAGGTTGTACCCCTAGGTACATATATGCCAGAGCCGCCTCTACCTGCTCGTATCCAGACAGGGATGTATTGCTCGGAAAACCCACAAAATTTCTACAATACCAAAATTCTAGGAAGTTCTTCTATACTAATCATCAAAGTCCATCTTAGATATATGTTCTCTAATCAGAGTTTATCTAAATCTAGCTTCCAAGGTTTGTACTAAACTTCCTCTGATACCAACTGTAACAACCTGACCCCAGTTACCCAGAGTCTGTGCATTATTACATAACATGGCATGATCACAAGAAAGATCGAGTCTTGAAAGACCGATTCATTTAGTAGCCTTGGAAACACTAGATACATTCATAAAGTTTACATTACATCATAAAATTAAAACTACAACAATACGGTCTCCATAGTCCACACTCTTATCCCCTCATACTATCCCTGTAGGTCATTCATAAAATAATTCCTCATATCCTGGGAAAAATAAAACATAGAAAAGGGGTGAGATCAAATGACCAGTAAGGATAACAATATAGAAGAAACTTTCATAAATAAGAATAAACATTTAAGGCAATGTATAACAAAAACAAAATCCTTTTAAACTTAAACTTCAACATAGTAAGGAATAAATAAAATGAAATAATTTCATTTACTTATTCATATGGATATTCTACTAATCGAATAATCACATGCAATATCAATAACCACTTTCATAATGATGGAATGCATAATTCCCGACTATCATAACCACATAGGCAAGGCCTTGTGCCAAGACTACAAATAATATTTTCCAAGGCCTGGTGCCAAGACACTAGTTTGTCTCATGAGACCTACCGATGCATCGAGGAGCTATAGAGGGCTCCAACCGCCACTTACTAAGTCCAATTCATTCCGATATGAAAAGGTTTAAACATAACATAAACATTCGTATTAAAAATACCTTACGAAATGTCAATACTTTCTCCATAAACCATGAATGGTATAAAAATAACACATCCATAGTCAAACATATCACAAAACCTTCAATACAATACGAAAGTTTTGTATCATAATATATCAATTTCAAATAATCTTAAAATCCATCAAAGGATGTTGACATAGATGAAATCAAAACTATTTGAGAGAAATATCTCTGTTTTTGAAATCATTGAAAATTCACACATTTATAAAGGAAGTAATTTAAAAGAGATTTTTGAATAAAAGTGTCCCATACAACTTTGAAACTTTTGAAAAGAAATATCATTTCAAAACATTCATGTCCATATAAATAAATCCTTAAAATCATTTTGAAAACATGGACATTAATTAAAAATATTTATAATGATAAATCTTTAAAAAAATTAAAATTATGATCTTGATAAAGAGTACCTTTCACAAATTTTTAAAATATTAATTTTGAAATCATTTAAAAGTCACATAATTATAAAATAAAACATTTACTTTGAAAATATTCTTATAATCTTGTAAGGGAAGCTTAAAGGATTTTATAACAGTGGAAAATAGCCGCACCCACCGAATAAGTTAAAAAAACATTCTTACCTTAATTCTGTCGAAAAGGATAAAAAGCACCTTGTTTGGAAAACGACGGAATGATTCCTATATAAAACTCTTATAAAAAGTCAAACAAGGGTATAAATTACATTAACCCATATTCTTGTAAATAGTAAAAATGTTTTCAAATACATTTTTAAGAAACACGGATGTGGATGATAAAGAAGTCCCAGTAGATTATTACGTATAAACAACCTCAGATAATGAAGAGATTGAAAAATAAACCCTTACCTTGTAACTTCTCTTGGTTGAGGGTAGGTTAACCTCATTTATAATGGTGAAATAATTTTTATTAAATTTTACAAGAATCATATATATTTTTATGTTATCATATATGATCTTTTAACATTGCTTTGTTAATAATATCTTAGTATTATCGTTGTTTCAGGTGTTAACTTACTCGTTTTCTTTTATATGTTTTGTTACGTAAGCTGTGTTTATCATGGATAGTTTGTATTTTAATAATATCCATAATGATATCAAGTTTTTAGATACTACTATTAATCATAAAATTAGATTTAGACTTGAATGTATACGATGGAGAATGAATCTCATCGCGTTCGTGGAGACGGTAGTCCGTACGTACGCACGCGCGACAATATCATTATTTTGATATTAAAATAATATATAATTGGATGGTATATCATATATACAGAATAATTATCATGTAATATTTATTATTTACATGAATTACACATCATTATTATATTCGTACAAATAATAATTTATTGAATAACAATTACACCACGGCGTGGAGATGGTAAGCCGTACGTACGCACGTATGGTGACATGTTATTCAAAGGATGGATAGAATATTGAATATGATTGTACCAAATTTATAATAACATCACAGTAAATATATGATACAGGATTTATTATTTTATAATGGTAACAACAAATAAAGAAGAAGTGGAAGAAGAAAGGAACTTGAAAAAGGGTGGTGAAATCATTACCTCTTCTTCGGGTTCATCCTTTTGATATGATCAAAAGGGCTCCATAGGTTAGATTTATGATCAAACTAAGGCCTGTAGGTTGTAGTGAGGGAAGTTGAGAGAGTATTTGGGAAGATTTTGGCCGAGCCAAATAGCTTTGAAGGTGTGTATTAATGAGAAGGGGGAGTGCCCTTTTATAAGAGGGGTGAGGGGCACCTTTTGAAAAGCTAGAAATATTATTTTATAATAAATTCATATTCGGTTTTTAATGGATCCAAAGTGGATTAGGTAAAGTTTAAGGTGGGAATGGGTCGAAAACCACCCAACCAATAGAATTTAGACAGGTTTGGGTCATTATATTAACCTTATCTTTTAGTTTTAACTCTTAGTTAATTAGTTTGACACTTACCATGTCACTTTGTATTTTTATATTATATAGTCAATAAACTTACTATATACCTCCAAGTGACCCCAAGTGGTCCATTAATGATAAAAATATCATGATATAAGTCTCTTGGATGAACCTTATATTTTTAGGAATTGAATATCAATTAATAATATAATATTTGTTTTTAAAAACTCTTTTATATCAATTGTGACACTATTTAGAAAATTGATTTTTTTGAAAATCATAACAGAATTATTACTTCGAAAAAAGTTACTTACATCATTCCTAACATGTCATATTAATCCATAAAATTAATATAATTCATAAAAAGTCTAAAATTATATTTATTTGGGTATTTATAATATCAATTACTTTAATTGTTCACAATTATGGTAATTACTGCATCATCATTGGGTCAAAAATAAATTAAATTATTTAATGTATAAAAATTATGAATAAAATACCATTATGTAGGAAATCGTTTTATCTTTCTAATGAATATTTATAATCGAATTTATCTTACGCATAAACCTATATTAAAAATTATTTAGTAAATAAACTTTGATTTTAACTATTTTAACTCTTCTTTGAATTAAATAATAATAAATGTCCTAATCTAATCCAAGTGGACCTAAATGATAATATTTTATTCCTAAGGTTGGTTGTTATCGAATTAAGCTTATCCAATAGAATTAGGACATGTGTTAGGGTAATATTAATATCATTTTTATCCTTAATTACCCTATTTACTTTTAACCGTGGTAAATAAAAGTAAAAAGTTACTATTCACCAAAAATTATTTTCATCTCAATGAACTACATTTTAGTCCTTGATATTAACTGTGTCTCTCAAAGTTTTTAAATTCCACTCACAAAAGTGGTAAAATTATGTTTTATGAAAATTCAGTTTTTTAACTACCACTTAGTGGTTTCACTATTCATCAAAAAATGAAAGTTTCCATAAAAATACAAACAATTACGCCTAAGATATATTTGATATTATGAATTCAAAAATGATGTCTATTTTACCAAATTCAAAACATATCAGTTGCATTAATTAATTTTAAAATTAATTCCCGTCGTCAAAACAAAAAGCGTGTTTTTAAGAGATAATAACTATCAAAAGATTGACACTTGTTTATGTCCAGTTTAATTGTGAAATTATGTACAATGACCAACATTGTATTAAATGGTAAAAATATATTCTAAATATACTTTAAAACCACTCAAATTCATAATTTATCAATATAAATTATTTCGATTAAAAAAGTTGTTTTTAATTAAAATTTAGTAATTTTCACTATTCATCAAAATATAAATGTTATCCGAAAAGTTCCAAAATTTCACCGTAGGCTAAATTCGATACTCCTAATACAAAAATGAAGTCCATTTTGAGAGATAAAATTTATAAAATTTCAAAAAGTATGTATTACTATTCATAACGACTAGTTTGATTGGTTGTGGTGTGTGTTAGAACTCGAAGTTGCGTACAACACACACTGTTGTATTATTCAAAGGAAAGCGTACCATGGAAGATTGGGATGTTTCATTGTAAATTTTTTGATGTACCCATTCTAAAAAGTAAATTTATTTAGTCAAATTGAATATATAAAAGTTTAAAATATTGGATTTAAAAAAGGGTTCACTGTTAAAAGTTGGTAAAAGTGCAATACTAAAAATGATTTTGTTCTTATATTATGTCTAAGAAACTCATAATATGGATTCTAAAATTATAAGGATTATATAAAGTATTAAATTTAGTTAATACTATTCATAACCTCTTTTGAACGACTTGTTTGGTATGTCATGGTGTGCTTGAACTCGGTGTTGCTTGTAGTGCAAGTTATTGAATTATTTTGAAGAAATAACATACTATGAAATCTTGGTGTGTTACATCAATCCTAAGTTAAAGGTAAAATATAAGGTATCATGATGGGGTTCGTTGAAGTTTCTAATGAACTGACCTTAATTTTTAGGGTTGGTGTTCTTCTGGGCATATGCTTTTTTGAGATTCATTGGTCTAGATGAATCAGATGAGTTATCTGGACATTTTTGAATAGTGTTAGTTGGATGAGCTAGTGAGCTATAGATTACACAATTCTTTATAGGTCCAAGGAACAATGATTTTGGAGAATAAGAGGATTGGGATTTGGTAGCCATCGCTAGTTGTCTCACAAGATATGTAAGTTCACTCATCCAATCAGTCATCTTATGGGGCTTTATGGATTGATTCTCTTGTAATTTTTTGACTTGAGAATGTTCTTGAGTAGGGGATTTTTGTGTATTTAAAATCATATTTATTAAGAGATCTTCTGCAGCTCTAGGAGTTTTTTCAACAAGAGCAATGCCACTTGTGACATCAATTAGAGTTCTCTGAATAGAAAATAATCTGTCAGAAAACTGTTGGATCAAGAGTTGCTCAGGGATTTGGTGATGTGGGTAGGTTGACAAAAGATTTATGAACCCCTCCTAGTACTCATGGAGTGATTCCTTAGGGAATATATGAATACCACTTATTTCCATTCATATAGAAGCAGTAAGAGAAGAAGAAAGAATTTTTCTAAAATGAGACGCTTCATGTAAATACATGAGTTTATGGAATAATTATGGAGGTAGTAGAGCACTCACATGTATGAGTCTTCTAGAGAGAATGGGAATGATGAAATTTTGATTTTTTCTTTAGAAACCCCTTGAGGCTTCATAACATAGAACACCACTTGTAACTATTTGAGATAAAGATGTGCATCCTCACCAGCTAGCACAAGGAAATGAATTAGAAGGTAAATCAAACAAAATTTGAGTTTTAAATTAGCATCAATGATTGGATATTGAATACAAATTGGTTGGTAATTCATATTAGGGGGAAAAAGTTCATTAAAGGTTTATACCCTATGATTGTCTATATATAGTTAATTGGTTAGACAATGAGTAGATCTTGATTGATTTGATTATCCTTAATATTATTCCAAATTTTAAAATAGATCTCTCTATTTTATGGTAAAATAAATATGATGGATTATTTGGGAGGCTATAGGAAAATCATATATGTTTGGAAATGATGAGGAATGAAGGGTTTTCTTTGTGTGTTTTTTTTCATAATTTTATTTGGTTAATTTTTTAATTTTTTTTAAAAAACAAAAAAACTACCAACTACAAGGAACCATCCCTAGAAATAGAACCATTTAAATCATGTATTATTGTTTCCTATCGACCATTAAAGGTTTTGGTGCTCTATTAATGTGTATAGCGACACTCGGGTCAAATCCTCAACAATGATAATTTTTTATAGTCGATTGTTTTCATGATTATTATTTTAAATGGGGGGTTTGTTTGCAGATCTCAAATGAAATGACTGATGTACACTATTTGATATAATAATTTAATAATGATTAGGGTATGTTCATTATTTGGGATTTTAGGCTAATGATATATTTGATGTTTTCGTTATATTTCATTAAATTAATACCCACTTCACAAGACGATTTTGATCAAAACTACCATGTGTTGAGTATTTAGTCCAAGCCATCACTTATCTTAATGTTCTAATATAAATCAAAACTTATTAAAGGTAGTGTATTTATGGTTCCAATAGTCCGTGTAATCCATATGTTAAATGAAACATTCCATTAATCCATGACATTTTATGTTCAAAATACACAATGTTAACCAAAAGAATACTCAATGAGAAAAAGATCTAAATCACTTACTTTACCTAAATTATTAATAACCCTAATAGATAATTTACTCAAAAATTTATAGGGTCATTAATCTGGTAATATGTGTTTATGGTGATTAACTAAAAATTGAACTAAAAGAATGGGATAATAAAAGAGTTGTTCATCGAACAAACATACGAACCGTGAAGAGAATTAAAAAATAGACATTCATTTGAATGAGGAAGCAAAAAATGGTAGGGTTTTATACTTGATTTAAAATATTTTAATAGAATTAATATTTAATAACATAAGGTTGATTATTAAAATAAAATAATAGGAAGAAAATTTCTTTAAAATTTAAGTAAAATTTAAAATAGCTTACGCAATTACAAATGAAATTAATGAAAAAGAACATGAAATAAATGAGAGGGGGAAGGGTCTATCAAGTGAAAACTTGAGTTTGTAAGCTTATCCTAGGCCATTGGAAATGAATTTTTCGTTCTAATATATCATCCCCTATTTTGAAATTCCAATCCTTTGCAAGGAGAAAAGGGGGATGTATTTATAGACCAAGGTGGTGAACTATTTCCTTTCCAATTATTTTCCTCCAGTTGGTTCTCCAATTTGATAATTCATACAGCCTAATATAGAATAATAGTCTTATTAAAAGTTATATATATGAAATCTTAAATTACACCCTCAAAATATGGCAGCCATTGGTCTTAAGGATAAAAATTTATGGGGTTTTGAATAAGAAATATTAATCTTTCCATTTCTATCTAGGATTTTTTGAAGGACAAAATGTGAATGAGGTTTTTATTAGAAATATGCCCTCAAATACGAAATATTTGTTCTAAAAAGTCAGCCAAATATAACTTGTCTTTCTATCTGTAAAATATTATCTCCATTGGATGTCTATATCAGGGAAAAGTCAATTATTGTGTATTACATTTAATTCCAAAATAGAATGGTGGTTTGGGATTCATAACACCATTTGGTACCGTTTTGTGGAGTTGGGAATTGTAATTTTTATCCAAGATGAATTGTATTATCCCTAAAATTTTTATGGAGAATTATAGAATTTGTACATCTATATTGATCATAGAAATTCTATCTTCCGGGATAGTGCAGTTTCTTCACAGATTCATCAGGCCTTCTTGTGTAGATCATATGACCCTTACAATGGCCGAATCGACCAACATTTACTTCTTATGATATGTTTTAATTTTAATCTAAAACCCTAAAATAGAATAATAACATAATTTGGATAAGTATAGTTAGAGTTATAATAAAAATAGTAAACTTACTTGATTGGATTAATTCAAATAATGCTCAAAAATTATATTTTGTATTAAACCATGAGTATCTAACACAAATTATACACTTTTACATGAAATTTACTAAAGGGGGAAGGAAAAAGTTATTAATAAATCAATAAGATCATAAATCCTCATAAAAAACCCAATCTAGTTTGTCTCATACAACTCACTGATGAATTTAGGGGATAGAACAAGCCCTTCCCATCACTAACTAAGTCCAATTAATTCCTCATATGAATGTGGTGAAGAATAATCCACATAAACATTAATATTTAAACTATAAAATTAAATATAAATACTTTACCCAATCAAAAAAAAATTATAAACCATCCAGATTAAAATGAATGGTATAAACATAGTATATCCCTAATTAAACTGATCATACACCATCTAGAGAAATAATAAGGATGTATCATTAGGGTATATCCACATTAAAGCATATGTAACATAAAAATATTTATTATTCATTTTTAAATTATTTTTAAAGATCACTTGGAACATTTTTTGAGGAAAATAACCTTTCTTTCACAATTAATGTTGTATTTTAAAACTAGAAAATTCATTAAATATTATCAAAAACCTTTTCTTTGAAAATCAAATTTAGAAAATAATATTTTCCATGATATTAGGAAAAAAAATTATATAAAAAAACCTTGTAAAATTTTAAAAGGATCTTAAAAAATAGGCATGATGGTAGGAAAATCCATACATGTTGTATAAGTAAAAAAGAACATTCCTTTTGCATTGTAAAAAGTTTATAAAAGTGACTTATTCAGAAAATGAAAATAATATTCCTTTAAATCATTTTTTAAAAGTGAAAAATGCTTTAATATTTCATTAAAAAATAATTTTTATAATGTTAAAACCTTTTTTAAAATATTTTTAGAGAAAATGGTCTTGGAAGAATTTTTTTGGACCAAAGAGAGAAATAAAGTCTGATTTTTAAAAAAAACATTTTATCAATAATTTTGAGTACCAAAGAGAAGTAAAAAGGTAATATTACATGAAAAAGTTCATGGAAAACTAAATGAGAAGAAAATATATTGATTTTAAGATATAAATATAAATAAATTCTCCTAAGGGAGACTTAAGTAAAAAAATACTGAATAATGATGAGACTGTGAAATAGACCCTTACAACTTTGGTAACTTATGACTCATAATACCCATGAAAGAAATGAATTTAAATGAAACCTTAAATACCTAAAAGATAAATTAATTAATAATATATCATAAAAAGTTATGTATATTCACCACACCAAAAAATAGGTGGTGAATATGTGGTATGTGTAAAGGAAGTAAAAGTGAGATGAGAAACCCTTACCTTGAGTATAACTCATCACGTACGTTATTTATCTACATGAATAATAAACATATGTTAATTAATTAATTTATTAATAAAAATATTACTGTTTTTAATTCATTTTATTTCACTTATTATAATGTTATATATGATTACTTAACCAACAATGTTTATATCAGATATTACAATAATATTTGGCTTATGTGTCAAAACATACTTTCATAGGTTGAATATGGTTGAAGATTTAATTATTTAAACATGTAAAGACTAATAATAATGAAATATTTTTTATATTTATACATAAATTATACATTTAAAAACAATCATGAAGTATGTTTATGAAAAATGAACTACGTTACAATGTTGAAGATGGTAGGTCATACATAGGCATGCGTAACATTTCGATTTTTCAGTGACCATTATAGAAATAAGGTAAGTAATATTTTCATATTAAAGAATAATAATAGTATTAAATATACCATATTATTTATTTAAATATATATATATATATATATCATACATGTGGTGTGGTGATTAAAATAGAGTCACATCACTACATGAATGTGGTAGTCAACACATACACGAACGACGTTATCATTTTTCAATGTAAGAAATAAAATATTATATTATATTATATTTTAAGGATTATAGATATTTCATTAATATCATAATTATTTCCTTTATATAAAATATATTCATTATATTTATCCTTATTACTTTCCATGTAAATCATTATTGATAAACAAACCACATCGCTTCATCAGGTGGTAGTCCACTGTACACACAAGTGATGTCATCATCTCCCATATAGTTTTGAAATTGTAAATATATATATGATATAACGAATAATTAGGTATAATTAAATTATAAATATCATATATATACTTTATATCCATCATCATACCACACCATGAGAGGTGTTAATGGAAAAACTAATGACATTGGTTCGCGGGGCAGTAGTCCACTGTACACACTGATAATGATTTTGTAAAACATTTGATGGAAGTGTAGATGGTTATAGGTAATAAAATTAACATAAAAATATATAAGTATATGTAATAAACTGAATTTATTATATAATAATGGCTTAATAATAATATAATTAGGTGAAATAAGAATTAAAATAAAAACAGTCATTGAAGAACATTAATTCTTCTTCGGGTAACCTCATTAGGTTTGTAGTAAAATCCTTCCAAAGTTAGATATACCTAAAATAATGATTATAGGATGAAAGGATAGAAATTGAAAAGTTGATTTTAAAGGTATTTGAATAACCAAAATGTTTTTACATTATGAATAAGATAGGATATGGGTTGGCGTTTAATAGGTGTGGTGAGTGACACACTTGTAATTTTTGAATAGAAAACAGTTTACCCACATTTGTTACCTGAAAAAAGGGTCCAAAATACTATATTATAGATATTTATACATTATAAGGTAAAAATATGTCTATAAAATAGATTTTATAAAAATTTTAGTTCATTTTAACCCCTATAATTTTAGTTTAACCCCCTAGTAAAGCTATTTTTGTACTTTAACCATGATAATTATTTTCTAATATTTTCAATATTCCTTTTGGTGAAAAATTAAGTTAGACTTATTAAATAATATAAATCATACTTATTCAAAATTTTGAATCCATTTTCAAAAATTCCATTAACAAGATATGAAAATTTTAATTTAAAATTAATCTCACAGATGCGATGATAAAATAGTTTTTGAAAGAGAAAATGTTCAAAAATTTACAATGTTATTACATAAACATTCAATATGATATTAATTGAAATGAAATAAATTGGATTTATTGATTTATTATTTAACTAGTGTGACTTTTAGAATAATTTAAAATATAATTTAACATTATAAACATTTTAGATAAAAAGATAGTTTTCAATTAAAATTCAGTATTTTTTACTATTCATCGAAAAAATTAAACTTCCCAAAAAACCCCAAAAAACCACCCTAAGATAATTTTGATATTTCTATGTAAAAAAAATTATATTTTTTCAAATGAAGTTTCTAAAATATTAAAATAATTGCATAAAAAGTGATAAAACAGTTTTCTTTGAAAAATATAGTTTTTCGAGAAAACTTTCTTTTTTTAGTTTCGAATTATTATTATTTTATTTATAAGATATATATATATATCCATTTAATTTATTTTATACATGTGTAAAGAAAATAATTTTAGTAATTTAGTTAGTACTAATTGTACCCCCTAACATAACAGCAATTTTATGATGGTCTTGTTTAAATAATAATATTTTAAGAGAGTATCATGTTTCTTTCAAACCCAGTGTTGTGTCCGTAGCAAGATATCGAAAAGATTGAATTTATTTGAAAATAAATATATCATAATGTCTCTCGGTGTTACAATATCTTATAATATTTTTTTTAAAATTTCCTATACGTTATTGAATATGATGTTATTATTTTAAAATCTTGGGGAATTACATTCTATAACCTTAAATAATTTTAATCATCACAATTTAATATTGATCTTGTAATCAAGTTTCTGAAATTTGAAAATACCTTTATTTAAATCACAAATTAGGTAAAGGGTTAACATAATATGATCTTGATAAAAGAGAAAGGGATGTACGAAGGCCATCTTGAATAATTAAATAACTAGCTTTCCAATTACGAGAACATAGGTGGGAAGTGAAGATATGGACATGGAAGAAATAAGTAAATAATTATATAGATTGATAGAGGTTATTGATCACAATTAAGTGAATTTTAATTAAAAGTTAAGGACCTAAAAACCATAAATATTTGATTATATAAAAAACAATTTAATTAATTAGATATGAAGGTAATAGGTTATCATTTTTGTTCTAAGATCATTTTCATAAAGTTGAGAAAATATTTTACTCTTTAAGAATGTAAAGAAATATACTTACTTTATATGTTAAAATTTCATAATAAATAATTTAATCCTTTGGTTACAATTTGATCAATTTAAAATTCACCTCTTACTCTAAGAAATTATTATCCAAAAATAATTTTTTATTACTGAATCAATAATATTTATTTTTAACAGATCGTAAGATAAATAACAGAGTACAGATTCTTTCCATATTTCTCTAACTATTTTAAAAATCCAATATGGTTAACACAAGTAATCAAAAATATAATACATTAATATGTAAATATCAATAGTAACACTGCTGGTTCATCATTAATATTTATTCACAAAATCATTTAACTAAACAAATATAATACTAATGATATAATCACATAGGCCAGTGGTAGGAGCTAAACTATTAGTGTCCTTAGGTCATGGGTTAAATCCCCTGACCCTTAATAGATGAGATGGGTTGTCACTCAACATGTAGGTTATCCTTTTTCATAGACAATATTAATATAATTACTATAAAATTCCCAAAGTGTAATAATCCATAATTATCTCAACACAAAATATAAGATAAAACCAAAAGGTTACCTTTAACTTTAAACTTCAGTCCAAAATAATTAAGGTAATTATTCCTCTACTAACTTTTAAATATAATAAACGAATATTATATATTCCCTTAAATTTTTTTATGAAAAAATATCCTTAATCATTATAAACTTTCATCACATAGAACCTAAAAGGGGTCTTTAAGACGTTGAACATATGATCTTATTTATACTCATAACCCATGATGGTATCCCTGAGTCTCATCTTAAAGGAGACATATTATCTTCTAAAAATAAACACAATACTTAGATACTTCATAGTTCTTATCACCAAAATTATTTTGGTAAAAAATACTTCGACAATATATTTCATGAATAATAAAACAAAAAAATTAATTTGTTTTATTTTATCATAATTCCATCATTGGTCTAGGGGTTAACCTTTAAAAAGGTGAATTGACTCAGATAATTCCCAGGATCCCAACAATTATTATAATGAACAATAAATGGATCCCTAGGATGAAATTTATTTCCTTCTATGAGGCTCTTCATTTTTCCTCAAAAATTATTTTCATTATTCACTTATTTTCCAGACACAAAATTTTTTCCCATTCCATTGAGAAATTTTTTGGGTTTGTCTTTCTACATGTATCATATGTTGGAAAATATTATTTTCCCCTCTCCCCTTTATCCATTTTTTTATACATCCTCTTATTAGCTTAATTTTTCTGGGAACAATGGTAGCATTGTTGGGACGACACCAAAAATTTATTTTTACTGTGATCAATGGTTATTTCAGGATCAATACGACAATGAATGCCAGCCTCCTTGGAATATAATGATAGATTTAGATAAAGACGAAAGAGGCCTGAAACCTTAGAGAGGATCTTTCACATCATGTTTGTAATTAATTTAATAAATTTCATAAGGAAAAAATAATACTTGTGTATTTATTATGTGTCTTTATTGATTTTGTTGATCATCCGGATTTACGCTTCTGGATTATCTCATTGCACTTGTAAGGATCAAAAATAGAATCCCTCAAGTAGTTATCCAAATGTGCTCTGATGTCCTCCAATCGACACAACTGGTTATCTAGGTGTTAGTGTGGTGAAACGAGTGTCTTGTGTCAGTCATTCTTGATCTCTTGTTCTTCGGCCTTGAAGAACGTCTATCCTTCTTGAGAGGCGAGAGAAGAGGATTGAAGAGAGAAATTGTTTTTCTCAACAATTATATATTCACCAGGCATGTGGTGTGGTTTGTGGAATAATAGGCCTACTTGTCTATTTATATTCATAGAATTTCAGTTATAATATTTAATTGCACAGAAAAAATTAAATACATTCATGAACATATAGAAAACCCTTGCATTTAATAATAATTCAGCATAATTATTTATAGTGAGTCAACTTGCACAAAATGGAATTAAAAATTCCACATCACAAAATAACAGCCACATTATTTTAATTTTTTCCAACTAGTTAAATAATTATATACCATCTTGTAAATAATTATTTTACTACCAGACTGAACTTGTTCTACTCAAACTCAACTTCCATTTATTGAACACTCAAATAAATAAATATATAAATAAATCCATTAAATAAATATTTTATTTACAAACTAGTAAATAAATAATTATTAAATGTTTAATAAAATAAATAAATATATTTTACTTAATTTATGCGATCATTATTACTTGAATAAAATTATTCCATGGTCTTGAAAATAATATCTATTTCATTAATTAAATTCAAATATAATTTTACCTAGACAACCAAAAACACTTAGTATATGACCCTCTAGGATTATTTCTCATTGGCATTAGGCGGGTTTGCCTAAAATCCTAGAGTACTATATAGAAATGGGTCAAGGAACCCAAGACAAAGAAAATAAAGTCACAACAACAAAATCCACATACAAATGCCCACAATGTAATATAATACCTTTGTCACAATATCTCATCAAGCAGGTTTCATGATTGTGTCATCAACATTTATGCATGATACGTCGTTCTTTGACTACCTAAAATAAACTATTCATTACACCATGGCCATGGAATTTCTCATGATAGTTCTATTTCAATCAAAGGGGTATGATATATACTTCTATAAATGGAAGGGACAAATCCTTCCTCGGCTTATCCCTTAATAAATTTCCACTCGTGACGTACCCAATGCACCCTACTTGAAGACAACTATCTGTGTGACAGTTTTTGTCAGTAAATCGAAGTGCATAAGTCGTGACACATATTAATGATAATATTAATGTCTAAGGATTATTACACATGCTCGAAGATAGAAATATCTGATGACACCAAAACATGCAGAATTACTATTAGCGGGTCTATTCTTATAATCTCTTATCTTGGAGATTACCAAATGAAAACTTTATGAGAGGAAGTCTCATATGATTACAAGTACTCGCACCTCACGGTATGCATGCTATGTGTCCCATCATATAATGTCATCCAACTACAGAACAATATTTAAGAATATTATTATACAATTTCAATGTTCTCATCAAAGCGAGGAACTTCCATGACCTTAACAATGCAACAAATACTATAGGTAATTATTACATCATAGCCATGCATAAAAATGTACCATATGTAATAACACATTAAATATCCATGTAATCAATGAAAAACTAGTTGGTTCTAGGAAACCAACTCTTCAAAACTCCCAATTGGACTAGAGCTAACTACCTACGACATTCAGTCTGATAGACCTCACATGATGATCATGTTTCTGCTATGTTAAGGCTTTAGTCAAGGGGCCTACCACGTTGTCTTTCGTGGAAATAATGATTATTGAAACTTCACCTCTCTGAGAAAAATCAATCAAGAGATGATACTTTCAATGTATGTGCTTCGTCCACTGATGTGAACTTGGATATTTTGTGAGATGCATCGCTGTTGTATTATCACAGTACAATGTGATGGGATATTTACTGTTAGTTATCACATCTAGCTCCTAGATGAATCTTCACATCCAAACATCTTCTTTAGCTGCCTTAGAAGCTGTGATATACTCAGAATCTGCTCTAGAATTTGTGACCACACTTTTCTTTGAGTTTTTCCATCACACTGCACCTCCATTCAAAGTGAAGATGTATCCCATTTGCGATTTCATTTCATCTTGACCAGTATGTAACTAGCATTTGGATATACCCTGATGACTAGTTCCTCATCTCCTCTATAAACTAGAAACATATCCGTAGTACACCTTTGATACTTTAGGATAGTATTGACTTCCATCTAATGGTGGTCACCTATGTCAGCTTGATATCTACATACCGCACTCAATGAATAGGTGACATCCAGCATATTACATAGCATGGCATACATGACTAACCCAATCCCGGATGTATATGGAGTCCTTTCCATTATCTTTCTTTCCCCATGTGTCTAAGGACACATTTTCATAGAACGATGAATTCCATGTGATGCTGGAAACAATCCGCTCTTGGATTTTTCCATACTGAATCTCTTCCTAATCTTATCAATGTATGTATGTTGACTTAGGCCTAGAAATCTCTTGGACCTATCACAATGTATCTTGATCCCAAGAATATATGTTGCCTCTCCCATGTATTTCATGGAGAATCATTGATTCAACCATTCCTTAATAGACTGTAAGACTGGTATCTCATTTCCAATAACTAATATGTCATCAAAATATACTATTAAGAAAATGACAGCACTTCCACTAAACCATTTTTAAATACAAGGCTGACATTAATTTTTAATAAAACCAAATTCTTTTATGGCTTCATCCAAACAAATTTTCCATGCCCTGAATGCTTGATTTAATCCATAAATGGATTTATACAACTTTTATACCTTATTGGAATCCTTTTGAGTCACAAAACTTTCAGGTTGTGTCTTGTAGAAATATTCCTGAAGGTTCCCAGGAATTAATGTTGTTTTGAAATACATTTTCCAAATCTCATAGTCATGGTAAGCTTCATTGAAAAGTAGAATTCATATGGATTTCTGCATTCCAACTGGTGAGAAGGTTTCATCGTAGTCAATTCACTAATGTTGTTTAAAACCTATTGCAACCAGTCGTGCCTTATAGGTACCGACTTGTCCTTCGATATCTAGTTTCTTCTTGAATAACCATTTGTAACCAACAGGCTTTACATCAACTAGAGGATCTACAAAAATCCAGACTTTGTTTTGGTACATGGAATCCATTTCATAATTCATAGATTCATTCCACCTGGCAACATCTGTGCAACTTACTGCTTCCATTTAGGTTAGAGGATCATTATTATCAACTAATAAATAGTCATCCTCCTCAGTAACTAGAAGAATGTTCCATTATAGTTATCTAACCTCTCTTGTACTTCTACGCAGTACTTGTGTCTCTGGAACCGATTCTTCTTCTATGGGGATTTTTAGAATCCGTTCCTATACCAACTCTTGTGTACCTTGTTCCTCAACTTCATTGATGTCTATCTTTCTTCCACTATCTCTTTTAAAGATGTTCTCCCTCTCATGGAATATGTTATGTCTTTCCACTATAACCTTTTTTTCTAAGGATTTGTATAGGTAATATACCATTTTTTCATTGGGGTATCCGATAAAGGTACACATTGTGCCTCAGAGTGTGAGTTTGTTACCTGAAGAGGCCTTAACAAATTCTTCTCTTCCCCACACATGTAAATTAGAAAGCATGGCTTTTCTTCCACTTCAGAACTCGTATAGAATTCCATTTATCAAATTACTTTGTAATTGGTTTAGTATATGTGCCGCTGTTTTTAATTAATATCACCAAAAGTATAATGGAAGACTCATATGACTCATCATTGGCCTCACCATGTCCAATAGGGGGAAGTTCCTCCATTCACTCACACCATTCCACTTGGGCATGTTTGGAGGAGTGAGTTGGGATAGGATCCCAAACAACCTTATGCAATCAATGAAGTATTGATTAAGATATTCTCCACCTTGATCTGAGCAGAGTTTCATAATCTTCTTACCAAGATGGTTCTCATATTCATTCTTATATTCTTTAAACTTATCCAAAGAATCCAACTTATACCTCATTATATAGATATTTCCATATCTACTAATATCATCAGTAAAAGTTATGAATTATGAGTACCCTCCCCTGATTAAACTGGAAATGGTCCACACACATTTGTATGAACCAATTCAAGATGTTCTTCATCCTTTTCACCTTTTCCCACTAAATGGGAATTTTTTCATTTTCCCTTGAAAACATGCATGACATACTCCAAGTGGTTTTATTTCAAAAGAATCAAAATATCCATCTTTATGTAACTTTGTCAAGCGTTTCTTGTTTATGTTACCTAGCCGATGATTCGAAACTTGGGTGTGGTATGAGTCATGTGAAGTATCTTTGTTATTGATTTCCATTACATGGTTTGTGTAATACAACATGTAATGTTCATTGTATAAATGTGCCCTACCCTAACAAATTCTATCTATGTAAAAGAAGAAAAATTCATTTCAAAACCTGAAAGAAATCCATCTGTATCTAATCTGGATATAAAAATAATGTTTTTAGTAACAGAAGGCACATCATAACAACCCTTTAACACCAAGATCATCCCAGTTGACAATGTGAGGTGGTATTCCCTGATATCTACAAAAGTAAGTCTGGCATTGTTGGATGCTCATAGATCTACCTACCCTCGATCAATCTTACTAAATCTACTTGGTTCCTATATTTGGATAAATATGTATGCACCACAAGTTGTATCTAACACCTGATTTGTAGAAACAGATAGATTGCATTCAATAACGAACATACCTAAAGATTCTCCTTGCTTCTTAGGTTAGGTGTACTTCTTATTCCAATGGCCCTTCTTTCCACATGAAAAACAAACATCCTCATCTTCCCTTGCCTCTCATTTTATCTTCCTCTTCTTGGAAAGCTGTGAAGAAGCTTTGGGCCTAAATCTCTTCTCCTTCCCTTTCCTCTTATTCACCATAAGTATAGAAGGCTTTTAATGCTTCTTATCATTGTCCACTTAATGAATGATGATAAGAAGATCAGATAGATACTTGTCAATGTTTTTCATATTGAAATTAACAACAAAGTTAGATAATATCTAAGGGAGTGATGAGAGAATGAGATCAAAACCCAATTATTTGGGGAGTTTAAATCCTAAAACCTCTAGGTGCTCAATGTAGCCAATGATATTGACTACATGAGGCCCAGCTGGGGAACCTTCTCATAGATTACTCTGAAAGAGTGCCTTAGAGATCTCAAACCTTTCCTGTCTTTCTATCTTCTGGTAAAGACTATGGAGGTGATCGAGCATTCTATAAGCATCCATGTTTTCATGAGACTTCATGAGATCACTAGACATTGATGATAGAATCAAAAATTGAACATCGATTGCATCATTCATATGTTTCTCATAGACCAGGAAATACTCATCACTCACCTCTTTGGTAGGTGGATCAAGTAATGTTGAATCCAACACATAAGACTTTCGTTCATGGCATAGGATAACCCGAATGCGTCAAAACCATTCTTGGAAGTTACTGCCGGTGAGGATGTTGTCTTTATCCATAATTTATCATAGGGTTAATTTGGTTGATGAGTTTTTCATTATTATTCTACAATTAAAAGAGTAGATCACTAGTACTTTCTTGATTACATTTTATAAAAAATAATAAATTTTATTAAGTCTCAAACTATTTTATCAAGTCCTAATAGCACTCACCATTAAACTTGGAATTTCCAATTACCCTGAAATTCTAGTGGAAAAGATTCATATTCCCTTTCGTATAACCCCAACAAGGGTTGGTCAAGCTATTAGACAGTATTTAAGAAGGCAAGTCTTTGCGAACTACGGGCTTGCAGCTTCTTGATATGTTGAGTGGACTCCCCAATCCTGAAATCATGACTTTGGATTTCCTCAACTCTTGCCTCCAATATTACACCATGTATAGAAAGGGATACTCCTCTTGATGTAATATGGTTAATTCATCCCGAAACAATTCATAAAGGCTTCCTGTATAAAAGTATGTGTCCCAACAAGGGTTGGTCAAACACATGGTTGTATTGAGTTTTTCCCTTAATCAATTAACGGAAGGCTTATTATGACTTAATATTTTATTTAAGGGATTTTTATCTCTTATATGTGAATTTCTTATTATCATTATAACACACTTGTTAATATTAAGTGGAACTTACTTAAGTGATTGGCCATGTCTTGATGATATTTACGCATATGTCTGGTTTATTATAGATTCACCTTGTGTGCTTGTTTAATTCATTAATTATGTGATCGTGACAACACATCCATAATGATAAACCATGAAACTATCAAAAATAAAATAATGTAAATGACATGATAACAATATTTTATAATGTCTAGTTTATTTAGAATTTTATAAACTAACCCTATCCTAGGGGAGAAACAACTTGAAGGTTTTGGGTTTGTGTTTACAGCTTCCACCTGTCTACCTATATATATATATCCTATGATTGGTTTCATCTCGACTCTATCTTGAACCGCCTCCACTAGCTTGGGAGTTCTATACATTACATAATCCTTTTATAACTAACATATATGTGAGGGGTAAAATGGGGTTTTACATAAATGAAACCTCGGGCATGCATGCCCTACATATTAAAGAGGAGAAGGCTCACATGCCAACAAAATTAATTCAAATAAATAAATTAAAAGAAACCATCCACATACAAAGGTCTTGGTCTAGCTCATGACCATCCATACATGAAATTATATTTACACATAAATAAAACTAGAAATTAATTCTTTAATCATTATTGTTTAAGATAAATCATGCTTGAATCAATTAATTATCATCTTTAATTAATCAATCCTTTTATCTTAAACCTTTTTCAGAATTTTCTTGAGATTCTCATCCATCATAATTTTAATCAAATAAATTCATTTAAAATTATCTTTGGATATAACATGTTCCTTGGAGGCAACCCAGTGAATTCCTATTCACAACTAGACAATGAGTAGAAATAAACATTACGCAGATGTTAAATTAAACACATATATATAAAATGCCTATCTCGTGTTGTACCTCATCTTTATACCCACACGATGGTACACGTCTCAAGGGTTTGTATAATATAATAATAAATTTTAATAAATCCATGTAATTTGGATGAGTACAGAATGTGTAGTTCCAACTACATGACGTTTATTTTGTTTCACCGTCTATCTGAAGTACACGCCTGGGAAAACGGCGTGTGAGTATACTTCAAAAATCATCAGAGTACAGGGTGTGTCTAGTGGGACATACATCGTGTAGTTCCTCGTTACACAGTCTCCAGTTGGGAATGCTGTGTATGGGGTACATGGTCCAACCCTAACCTAAATGGACTACATGTCATGTCCATTAGGCCACATAATGTGTAATCCAGAAACCACATGCCACTTAGTCCTGGTAAACACACAAAGTTATTTAAGACATATAAAGAATCCATCACACGGCTTGGTTTGGTGGACTGGTCCGATGCATTGAATCATGACTACATGGATTGTATTGCTGAATACATGCAGTGCGTTCTGGTTTTGTATGACCAGGAACCTCTGGAACCTCCGGATAAGATCCTTTATTTTATTTTAATCAAAATTAGAAGAAAAGATTTTTTCTGAATGTCGAACAAGAAATGAAAGAGGAGGAATATATCTCAAGATTTAGATTTGCTGAATGATTAACTTGAATTGAAACAACTAAATTATTAAATGCGTAATTTATCAACGAAATATTTAAATAATTATAAAATATTATGTAACTGCTTTGATACCACATGAAGGTTCCGGGCACAGCAGAATTGTGGTTGGGACGGAAACCAACATTGATTTTTACAATGATAAATTATTATTCCGGGATCAAGACGACGATGAATTCCAGTCCCCATGGAATATAATAAAAGATTTACATAAATATGAAGATTCCGAAAACCTTAGAGAGGATCTTGCACATCATGTTTATAATTAATTTAACTAATTTATTAAATAAAAATAATACCTATGTCTTTGGTATTTTTCTTCTTTGATGATATTTATCATCCGGATTGACCCTTCTAGATTATCTTGTTGTGCTTGTAAGGATCCAAACTAGAATCCCTCTGGTGGTGATCCACATGTGCTCCGATGGCCTCTGATCGACACCGCTCGTTCTCTGGGTGCTAGTGCAACAAAGAGAGTGTCTTGTGTCGATCATTATTAATCGCTAGTTCTTCAGCCTTAAAGAATTTATCTCATTCTTGAGAGGGGAGATAAGAGGATTTGAGAGAAAAATTGTTTGGCTCAACAATTCTCAATTCACCAGGCGAGTTGTGTGGTGTGTGGCACAATTGGCCTACTTGTCTATTTATATTCATGGAATTTTAGTTACAATATTTAATTTCATAGAAACAATTAAATACATTCATGAACATATAGAAAAACCATTAATTTAATAATACTATCATGTCATTATTTACGGTGCACTAACTTGCGCAAAACATAATTATAAATTCCGCATCACAAAATTATTTCAGCGTAATTTTAATTTGTTTCAACTAGTTAAATAATTATTTACCATATTTCAAATAATTATTTTAATACCAGACCGACCCTGATCCACTAAAACTCCACTTCCATTTATTGAACACTCAAATAAATAAATAAATCATTTATTCTATTAAATAAATATTTTATTTAAAAACTAGTAAATAAATATTTATAAAATGTTTAATAAAATAAATAAATATATTTTGTTTAATTTAGGCGATCATTTTAACATGAATAAAATTATTCCATGGACTTGAGAATAATATTTATTTCATTAATTAAATTAAAATATAATTTAAACAAGACCACAAACAACACTTAGTGTGTGACACTCTAGGATTCTTTCTCATTGGCATTATGCGGGCATTCCTAAAGTCCAAGAGTACTATCTAGCAATGGGTCAAGGAACCCAAGAGAAAGAATGTAAAGTCACAACAACGACATATACATACGAACGCTCACTGTGAAATATAATTCCTCTGTCACAATATCTCATCAAGCCTGTTTCATGATAATGTCATCAACTTTTATGTTTGATATGTCGTTCTTTGACTACATGAAATAATCTCATCATTACACCATGGTCGTGGAATTTCGTGTGACAGTTCTATTTCAATAAAAGGGATGAGATATTAACTTCCATAAATGGAAGGGACAAATCCTTCCTCGACCTTTGAATTAATAACATGCCACTCGTGACACACCCAACATAACCAAATTCTCACCAATTGTATGTGCGATGGTTTTTGTCAGTAAATCAATGTGTGTAAGTCATGGAACGTATTAATTATAATAATAAAGTCTAAGGATCATTACACATGCTCACAGATAGAAATACCGGATGACACAAAAACATATGGAATTTCTACTAGCAGGTCTCTTATGAAAATCCTCTATCTTGGATATTACCAAGTGAAAACTTCATGAGAGGAAGTCTCATCTGCTAACAAGTACTCGCACCTGACGGTCTGCATGTTATGTGTCCCATCAAAGAATTTCATCCAACTATAATATTTTTATATCATTTCATGGTTCTCATTATAGTGAGGAACTACCATGACCTTATCAATGCAAAAAATAATCTTGGAAATTATTACATCAAAGCTATGCAGAACAATGAACAATATGTAATAATACATTAAATATCCATGTAATCAAAGTAAAACAAGTTGGTTCAAGAAAAAAAACTCTTACATTAATTCCCTTATAATTAATAAGATATAAAGAACCATTTCTATTTATTGATTGACTATGATACAATATAATCTAATGATTAGAATGTTTGGGAAACTAGTTCATTTTAGAGGAGTAGATTAAGGCCATCAAATAAATGGTCAATATTAATCTTTGGATTAAATATATAGTCGGAAACATTCCTTTATAACCTAGTAATGTTTTATTCATACATATAAACATTTTCTTCATCTTTGTGTCTTAGAGTCAAGAATTGTCTCTCCATATCCGCTTATTTCTCATGAGGAAAATATTTTTCCAAGAAGAGTACCTTGAAATAGTTTCTCTCCATGATTTATATTTCTTCCCCATCCTTATTTTTTTGAATTAATTAGCACCATTGATCTACATTTCTTGATAGATGATAAACTTCCATGACAAAATTCTCTCTTTCACCACTCCCTCAAGATATATCTTCTCTAAAGAGCTTATCCATCGTTCAGCTAAAAATGGATTTATAATCCTATTTAATGATCAAGGATTCAAATGCATGAAGTGGACTAACATCATGAAACTATATGGAGTATCAGTATAATTCTTAATATAAGAAGTATTACTACCCACAACATAAGTCATCTTCCCCAATATTGTTATAATTCGATCAGTTCCAACTATAGATCTAGCTCCAACTACATTATCTTATCCATGAGATTAATCCCTACATAGAGTTTTTGAATTGATATATTTTCAATTACATACGTTATTCACTATTTATAACAAATTTCATACACTACATTTGTTCTAAACATTATAAAACATAATGTGTAATCCCAAAACTAGTGAAACACTTAACATAAATTGAAAAAATTATACATAACTAATTTCATAATCACAAACACGGTTTCTTTGGGTATGTTTCAAAAAAAATTCATATCCTTTATAATGGTTTTTAATGAATATGTGATTTAACCTAAGCATACCCCCAATGATTTTCAAACCATGTGTATAGTAAGACCCATTGTTATGCACCAGGTGACGATCAGGTCAACACCAACATGCCCTTTTCAATGTTATTACTCCTAGGTGACTATGTTCCAGAACCAAATCCACTATTAGTATCTAGATAAATATGTATTTTAAATAAATACCATATAATTGTTTTCATAACAAGACATTAGGATGTTCTTCCACCCTTTTCCTAAAATTATATCATATGGATATGTTCCCTAATCTTTATTTCCCTAAATCTAGTTCCCAAAGTTTCCACTAAACCTCCTCTCATACCAATTGTAGTGACCCTAACCTCTATAGATCTAATATTCTAGTTGATTTATTAAATTTTCATAAGATACATGGAATCAGATCCCAAAAAACCGAATAGATTAGTATTATTGTTATTGTAGATAGATACATGAAATTATCATTATAATTAATAAAATACAAAAAAAAATTCATTTTAGATTTCCATTATCCCCCTTAGAATATCCCTATATATCAATGAATAAAACATACCAGTATCCTAGGTAAAATAAATCAAAATGAATGGGTGATATCAGATGATCAATAACGGTAAACGTGTAATGAAAGATACGAATAAAAAATGCATAATCAATAAGGAATGATAAATAACGTTAACACATTACATTTAATCAATAAATTGATCATAATATGGATTGAATAAATGATGATAAAATAATTACATATATATAATCACATGATCTTGAAACTTAGACAAGGATATTCAATCTAATCAAATAATCACATGTAATTTCAAAAATTTAATTAATAATGATGGAATAAATAAGGCTAAAAATCTAAAACATATTTTCAAGGCCTTATGCCAAGACATATGAATACCATTTATACCTTGTTCCAAAACACACACACACACAAACACACACACACACATATGTGTGTGTGTGTGTGGGTAATGCCTCAACCAAAACCCAATCTAGTTTACCTCATTAAAACCACTTATGAATCGATGGGTTATAGCGGGCCCTACCCGTCACTTACTAAGTATAATGAGTTAATCATATGAAAAAAGTGAAACCTAATGCACATAAAAATTAATATTAAAACTAAAAAATAAAATGTAAATACTTTCCCCAATAAATAAACATATTCATAAACCATCTAGAGTAAAATGAATG
Organism: Viscum album; assembly: GCA_963277665.1. Classification (NCBI taxonomy): domain Eukaryota; kingdom Viridiplantae; phylum Streptophyta; class Magnoliopsida; order Santalales; family Viscaceae; genus Viscum; species Viscum album. Next base: position 1,100,221,720 of record OY728134.1, on the reverse strand, counting down.
ATATCTACATAGTACATCCTTAGTCAAATTGATCATAAACCTTTTAGAGAAATAATAAGGATGGTATCATTGGATTATATCACCATTAAATAAAAATTAACACCAAATGATGTGTTCTTAGATGGAATTGTTTTTTGAAATTTCACTTGTAACATTTCTTGAGGAAAATAACCCTTCATTTAAAATCACGTCTTTTAATTTAAACTAGAAAATTCATAAAATATTGTCGAAATAATTTTCATTGAAAATCAATTTTTAAAACATAGAATTAAAAAAATATTAGACAAACCATTTTATTTAAAAACAATCTTTTAAAATTTCCAATTAAGATTTAATAAAATGGTGGTTATGATGACAGGTAATTCTGTATATCATGTGTAATTTAAAAAACAATCCTTTTACACTATAAAAAGGTTATAGAGTAACATTTTCAAAAAAAAAAAGAATATCCATTTAAAAACATTTTTTAAAAAATAAAAATGGGTTAAAATTTATTTAATAAATCATTTGGATAATTTTATAACATTTTTGAAAGCATTTTTAGAAAACAGGGTTTTGGAAGAAAAAGTATTTTCGACCGAAGAGAGAAATAAAGTCATATTTTCTTAAAATGTTTTCTTAATCCCTTTCCATAGAAAAGTGAGAAGAAATGGTATTATTGCTTAAATTTTTTCATGAATAACCATAAAATAATAAAGTATATTTATTTGAAGATATAAATATAAAATAATTTCTATAAGGGATACTTAAACAATAACAATCCCGAGTAATGATGAGATTGTGTGATAAACCCTTACCACTTTGATAACTTTTGAATCATAAGCCCCATGAAATAAATTACATTAAATGAAAAAGTAAAAACCATTAATATTAATTAATTCGTTATATATCATACAAAAATGGAATTACATACATTAAAAATGTGGTAAATATGGCATATGTCTCACGGAAGTAAAATTGATATGAGAAACCCTTACCTTTAGGTTGACTCATCACGTACGTTCTTCATATTCATGAATAATATACTTAATTTAACTACATAATTTCTCAATAACATTATTCAAGTTTATTATTCCTTTATTTCACTTATTACCAAGTTTTATATGATTAAATAATCAACTATGTTTACATCATATTTTTCAATAATATTTGGATTAAGTGTCAAAAATGATTTTGGGAAGTTGAGTATGGTCAAAGAGTTAATTATTTAAACATATAAAAATAATACTCCTGAAATAATTTTCATATTTATAATCCAATTATACTTTTAAAACCAATCAAGAAATATGGTTATGAGAAATGAAATATGTTAAAAACATGGAGACGGTATCCAAAACGCACGCATGAGTAACATTTCCATTTTTCAATGATTATTATGTTTAAAAGGTATGTAATATTTTATATTTAAATAATGATAATAATATCATATATAACATATTATTTATTTAATTATACTTATATATATCATAAATTAGATATGGTGATGAAAAGAGAGTCACATATCTTTGTGAAGGAGGTAGTCCACACGTACACGAATCACATTATAATATTTCAGTGTAAGAAATAAAATGATTTATTATTTTTTAGAATGATAAATATGTCATTAATATCATAATTATTTAATTTATATAAAATTTATTAATTAAATTTATCATTATTATCTTCCATGTAAAACATTAGAGATAAACGAATCTCATCGCTTTGTGAGGTAGTAGTTTACTGTACACATGAGAAACATTACCATCTCCCATAAGGAATGGAAAGTAAAAAAGGTATATATGAAATAATTACTCAAGATTTATAATTATGTTATAAATATCATATATATATTTTATATCCATCATCATACCAAACCATGAGAGGTGGTGAGGAATAAATGAATGACATCAGTTCACGAGGCAGTAGTCTTCCATACACACAAATGATGATTTCACAACCTATTTGATGGAAGTAGAGATAGGTGTAGGTAATTAACATAAAATAAAAACAACTATGTTTATATAATATATTGGGTTATTATATACTCATGTTTTAATGATAATTTAAGTATGTGGAGGAAGAAGTAATATAAAAATTCTTATTAAATAATGTTACCTCTTCTTTAGGTAACCTCCTTATGTTTGTTCCAAATTCCCTCATAGGCTAGATTTAGGCCAAAATTAAAGATTATATGATGAGAATAAGTTATTTTTAAAGTTATTTGGGTAGGTAGTTTATAGAAAAATTGTTTTTATGGTTTGAATAAGAGAGGAGAGGGGAAAGCCTTTTATAGGTGAGTTGTGTGACACACTTGTAATTTTTGAAAGGAAAAAGGAATACCCCCATTTCTCACATGCCACAAAAATACAAAATGGATTATTATCTATAATTAGACACGAAAATGTATAAATATTTCGATAAAATATATTTTATACAAGTTTTAGGTCATTTGAATCCCTATATTTTTAGTTTAACCCTTGGTAAACCCTTTTTACCTTAATCATGGTGATTATTTTTTACTATTTTCACTATTCATTTGGTAAATGATAATGTTAAACATATTAGATATTTTAAATTATTATGATTAAAAAATGAATCAATTTTTCTAAATTATATTTATATATGTGGAAAATTTTAATTTAAAATTAATCTCATAAACATGACGAGAAAGATAATTTTGAAATAGAAAATGTTTGAAAGTTTACAAAGTTTAAAAAAAAATTAAATATGGAATTTATTTAAATGATATAAATTGTATTAATATATGTATAATTGAATTATTTTTACTTTAAAACCAATTTAAAATAAAATTTATCTTTGTAAATAATTTAGATGAAATTACAGTTTTTACTTATAATTCAGTAGTTTCTACTATTAATAAAAAAATAATGATTCTATGAAAAATCCAAAAAATGCCCCTAAGATAATTTTTACACATAGATTTAAAAATTAATTTTATTTTGTAAAATAAATTTTCTAAAAGTGATAAAAATAATTTTACCATAAGTGCGCAAGATGTGTTGAAACCATTATATTTGAAATATATAGTTTTCTAGAAAACATTTTCCTAATTTCAAATTGTTATTATTTTATTTATAACAAGTAGATATAAATTCATTTTATTTTATATATTTTAGAACCATATAATTTTTATAATTTAGTTATTACTATCCATACCAACCAATTTAACAGCCAGGTTATAATGGTCATGTATACATAACAATGTTTTAATAGAGTATCATGAATTATTCAAACCTGGCGTTGCATGCATTGAAATCTATTGAAGAGATAGAATTTATTTTAAGGGATATATTTCATTAAGTTTGTAGGTGTTATATTATATTATAATCTTTTATATTTCATGTCATATACACTATCGAATATGGTATTCTAATCTTAAAATCTTGGGGTGTTACATTATCATTCATTCATGATTTAAACGTTATAACATCCATCAAATAGGTGGTTAAACCAACCCAAAAAAGAACACATTACCAAAATTGAGAGAGTATAAATACATTATTGCATAGTAATAATTACAATTTTACAGAAGCATAATTATTTTGAATTTCTTTTAATAACATGTTAAATCAGATGTGATAAGCGGTGGATGGAGAAGATAAATAAGAATTATTGATTAGAGCATAACACTTACATTCAATAATTGAATCATATCTTAGAGTGCCACTTAGAAATAAGGGATTTGGGACACCTTCTTGTAACCAGAGGCTCCAAAATGTGGTATTTTACTATTAGGAATAGAATTTCTGTAGATATTAATGACTAAATCTATGTAAAAGCGTGTGTTTAGTTGGGTATAGGAGGAGTCCTTTTATAGGTGATCATGAGTGGCATTTTGACAAATACCCATTTCTTAATGTGTAAGGGATGTATTTTTTACATTGAAAGTGTATTTGAAGTTCACTTATAATAGTGATAGAATAAGGGGAGGTCTTGAATTTCACCATCCACTCATTTAAAGATAATTGTTATGGTATTTTATGCCTTTACCCCTTAGTCAAACCATTTTTCCTCTCTTTACCTTTACCGTGGTAACTCAATTTGTTTCCTCTGTAACTTATTTTTATGCCTAAAAATTAAATTGTACATATTATATAATTTAGACATGATGATTCCAATTATGTAATCCATTATATCAGATTAAATTTCTAAAATTGGTAAAAATTAATTTTAATATAAGAATTTATAATGTATAAAAAAATATTTTAGACAAATGTATTTTTGAGCATAAAAGTACATTTATTATTATTATTTTACAAGTAATAATAAATATATTATTGTTAATTTTTTATTTACATATAATTAATTTCATTAAAAAAACCATTAATAGATATCATTTTTATTTAATAAAAGAAAAATTCACACCATATAGAAAACAGATTCTTAAACAAATAGGTCTTTATAACATTAAATTATTTTAATTGCATCCCATTAATTATTTATCTTATAACCATTAAATTTAATTAATCCATTACTGTTAGAATATTTATTTTAATTTTATAAACATATCAACTCATTATTTAAAAACAATAACTTGTAATGATTGAAAGTACATATTTTATTAATAAATCATTTTAATTAATTATTATCGTTTAATTTCATTCCAAAATTATTTATTATATATGAATTATGGTATTTTTAAATTATTATTAATAATTAAACAATTTTAATGTCTCTAGTGGATATACATATATCCTAAAACCATATATCCAAGGAATATATATATATATACCCATCATATTATATTCCCATATATACAACCTTATGTATATCTCAAAAATAATTCATCATATTCTCTAATTTATTTGTAAAGATGTTTGTCATATTTATAATGTGTCGTATTCTTTTTACATTAATTATGGGTGTCACAATCATCATGGTAGATCATTATGATGAGATGTTTATCCTTGTAGTTTTATTATTTACTTGTGGTTTGATTCCAATAGTAATTTTACTTATTATGGTTCAATTTAAGTGCGTCATAATGTATTACTTTTTATATTGTAATATTATACCATAATAAAATAACACATTTCCCATTTGGTTCAGTGTTGCATATATCACAATATATAAAATATAGTATTTATTTAAAGTGTAATTTATACTAAAATCATGAGGTGTTAAATTTTGCATCAAATATTATTACTCTTTTTATTAATTTTTGTATAATGGTTTCACTTATATTATTAATTGGACATCTATTTAGATGTATAGGACTTTAGTGAGGTTTTGTATCTTTTGGTTATGATCCTCCATAGATTGTATAATCATAACTATTTCTCTGTATTAAGGTGAAACCTTTCAAGGTGTAGAGATCTATAGAAGTCCTTAGTTATTAAAATTGAATAAATACCTTTTATAACCAATCCCCAATGTGAGATCATTTTCCTAGATGCTATCGATTTGTAAAGTGATATCAATCATTAATATAAACTCCCTTGGATTAGTGTGATATGATTAATAGAAGTTTTAATTGCCTATTTTAGTGATATAAATGTTAGGTAACTTATGCTTATCCAATTTATTAGACATATTCTTAGTTTTCAATGACTAATTGAAATAATCATTTATATGTTGGCCATTTGGTGGACTTGTTCTTCAGAATTATTGTGTCTTTTATTGAGAACTATGTTATGGAATAGAGAAACCTTTTGATATATGAAGTTATTTCCATTTATCTTTGAGTCTTATAATGAATCAAGTTCATTTCATGGAATTATATCATTCTTAATGTCATATCAATTTGAGAAAATATATTTCATTTAGTATTTATCTTTCAACAGGTCTCTTTGATCCTTCCTTTTTCATGTATATATTTATAAAATGTTCTTATTAAGACATATTCCATATTTATTCTAAATTAATTGATGAATTTATAGGGATGAAAATATTATGGTGGAGTGTAATGTGACACCTATTTGTCAATTTTGTGTAATGAATTTATTTATTACAAATTTTATTAGAATTTATGCATTCTTAGTTGGAAATGTTTTAAATTTTAAAAGTTTTTTAGGATGCACGGTTCATTAATAGTTAGTAGTAACCATAATATAAAACTTGTTCCTAGTGGTTGGAGAATTTCTAGCACATGGTTTTATAAACAATGTGGCCAAAACATGATGTTTGTTCTAGGTGATCTTGTAGCTTGTGTTTGATTAACACACAATTTGGTAAAAAGTGTGACATAACCATGCCATTTTTGTAGGAATTGTTTTTTGGATTTCAAAAAATTCCCCTAGTTGATTTAAAACATCTTTTGGGTATTCTATACTCATTTGAACATTCTAGACCAATATATCCCTAGATGATTCCATCCTCTAATCCTCCATTGATTTTGGCTCCCCAACCATGATTTCATTATGGTTTCTTAAGGTAAAAATATAATTTCTTCTCTATTTACCCTATTCTATTGTTTCTTCTTCCCTATATTCTACTTGTTTTTTCCCAAACCCTAGAAAACATAGTGTTCATGAATTTATGTAGGGTTTTTCTAATATTGATATTCTAGATGTCTAGCTTTGGATAAGAATTTATCTTAACCTATCCAAGTGTTCTTTATCGAGGTTCGGTTGATTTCATCCCATTGAGGTGTATATATTTTTTTGAAATACCTTTTATTTAATAAATAATTTGGTGATTGTGTTTTTAAAATAATTTTATTATAAATTATATTTAAATCTAGTACAGTTGATGGGATTATCAAATTGTTCACATTATTTTGTTGAATTATGACATTGAAATTAAGGGGTTTCTATGGGTCATTTATTGTTTATCTCTAAAATTAACATTTATTTATACAATGTGTTTGTTAATTTTCCTAAAATATTATTTTCAAATTTTTTTTTAACTAAAGATATGTTAAAACTTCCAAGTGGTTTTATATGAAGTATCATATGTATTTAAGAATGTTTTAAAATTATAATGTAGGTTTTTATAAGATTTTAATTTTTTATTGGACCTTAAAGTATTCCTTTGATTTGTTCATATGAATAATTTATATTGATTTATGTTCATGAAAATATTTATATAGTTAAATTTATTTTAAGTTCATATATATATAAATCTGATCAATTGGATATGTTGATTTAATGCATGAGATTCATTTTGGTTTAAAATATATTTCAAATAAATTCTGGATTTTCAAGTGATTTTTAAAGAAATATTTTGAGATTTCAACTTTGGGTTAAATGAATGGCCTATTTGGAATATTAAATAAAAGTTTTTTATGATACTTGGGACACCCTTTATTTGATCTCCATCATCTCATGATTTATGTGAGCTTATACATATCATTAAATGAACATTATTATTAGTTTTTTATTTTGTAAATGGAAAGATGATATTTAATTTTGGTTGTATAGGGGATATTAGGAATAAGATTTGATATGCTATATGGGTATTGTGAAATTACTTGTTATTTGTATCTCTACATCCCTTGGATAAATTATGGGCACTTTGAGTACCTTAGGGGAGATCAAGAGACAATTTCTATACTAGTTATGATTCTATTATTACTAATATCCCTTATAGAGTTATATGAATCTACCTAAAATAAGGCTAGTAAGATTAATTCAGTGGTAATTTTACTAAAATTTCATCGATATTCTTGTAGATAGTTACAACCATGTATGTTGAAATGACTACTATAGTTTGCTAAAAAAGAAATCAATTTCCTGTGGTTAAAATATAGTGTAGTAGATATCAAAGGTAGTATCTAAGGAGGGGTGGAAATTTAAAAGATTCACAATTAGTAAAATTAAATAAATGAGATTTTATTTGAGGGAAAAAATTACAATAAAAACAACATTTATTTTATTCTAGTTATAAAACATGTGAGTGATTCAAGGGTCAGATCAAATATTGTTATTTTATCCTTGACTAAAATTTATTTATCTTTATGTGTAAATTTGATCAATGGGATAATTCAATATCAAATTATATCTCATTAATGGGTGGTAAAGAGTGTGAGATTCAATTTTTAGTGGTCACAACCAACATATCATTCTTCCTATGAGCATGAATAATAAATAATGGATAACCCATAAATTACCCAAGAAAGAACTGTTAAAGTGAAGAAACTCCTAAAGATACACATCCTTCCATACTCATATCAACAATATGATGATACATTACTTGAAAATCCTATATATTTGATCACATATAGGCATCATTAAGTGGAGTGAGAAAAATAATTTTCTCCCTAAGAAATACCAATGCATGAAATACCGACTAAATAAAATCACATTCAATTAAATATATAAACATTATATATTGATATTAAATGAAAAAAAGGATTTTATCTTGATATTTAGACTCAATTATAACAAAATATTTTCCTCCCTAAGACCCCAATCAGAAAAATGGTTTTAACCCTCCAAGCGTAGGGTTACTGCCATGAAGGAGTAAAAAAGAAATATAGCTGAAAAATAAAAGTACAACACACTCACCCAAGAGTAGCTTGAATATTTCTCTCCTAAACTCACATTCTTACCTATTCTTAAATATATACCAGCCTTAAAATAAATAGGATCCAACAATTCATGAGGAATCATCCTCACATGTATTCTTCTTCAAGGTTGCAACAAAAACACATCCGTTATCTTCAAAATCCTCCCATAATTTTAAATTCAACCCACATTATCATATTTCCTTATATTTAATTCATGTGTTAAAATAAATTATTAAATCATCTAAATTCTAAAAAAACATTTGGAAATATTCCATTTTTCTTTATCACTTTTAAAATGTGTCATGATATAAAGGGTTCTGGTCATGATGTGGATCTTAAGAGTTTAGATATCTCGATCATTCTAACCCCCTCACAACATGACTGTAGATCTTAATAGCATATACTTCTATATGCATTTATCCAAAATAACTAATGCACCATGGATCCTATTCCATGTGAAGTGCCCAGATCAGTGTGAATCACTGAGAGGGGGAGGGGGTGAATCAGTGATCCTTTAAAACTTTTTACTAATTGATTCTTAATCAATTAAAACTCTATGGCTTGTTAAGGCCTCGATCCACTCTTCTTATGTCTCTCAACCTTTCCCGGATAATGCAGTAATGAAAAGGCACAGGACACAAGGATTTACAAGGTTCGGCACCAAAGGCCTACATCCTTGCCATGCTCTCCCAACATGGATTCTCCCATTATAACTTGTTAGAATTACAATGGTCGATACAGCTTCCCATCGTATCTCTCCTGAGTCCCACAGGAGGGTCTTTATACTGCGTCCCACAGTGTTACCAGAGTCCCACTGGCCCGCTCCAGAATCCCACTGAAGACTTATTCTCCCTGAGTCCCATAGGGTCTTCTCTTGGCTCCTCGAGTCGCACGAGTAGCTCTTCTCCTCTTTAAGATTCTTCAAGTATCTTCAGCAATCTGGGATAAAGACTGCTGGACTTGCTCTTCTTCTGATCACTTGTGGTGAAAAGGTCTTCTCGTCTTGCTCAGGATTTATCTCCTTCTTCTCAGGATGACCTGGCTTCTCTCCAACTACTGAATACTCAGACAACTAATATCTTTAACTTCAGTCTGGTCCAGTCTCACTTTAAAACAACTTCATGCACTGAGTGCATGGAATCTCTGCTTCCTCATGCACTGACTGCATGGCCTTCTCAAATTCTTCAAGAACCTCTGGTCTTGGTCAACTCAAATGCACACAACCAGATTTGGCTTTGTTCACGTGTGCATGTGCATGCATGCAAGCATGCACTCTCCTGTTCTTCTTCTAAGTGCAGTAAACCCTCAAAGGGAGTAATTATTTTAAGCACACACCTTCACTGACCTTCACACACTTTATCCAATTTGTTCACACACTTAAAAGTGTGTTGTACATTAGTGTGGATGTCCTCTTCCTTCTTCTTCTAAGTGTATATACTTTTAGTGCACACACTATGTTCGGCCTTCATGTCTCTTTGCACACACTTGTTTCACTTTTGCACACACATGAGTTGTCCTCGGCCTTCTTTTCAAATGCACACACACACAAAGTGTGGTGGTCTTCACTCTTCAAGAATGAACACACAAATGCACTAAGGCCTCGGGTCTCCTTTGGTTGCACAAGGCTACGGCCTTTCCTTCCCTTCTTGCACACAACCAGAATATGTCCTTCTCCACTTCTGCACACAAACTGTCCCGTAGGGTTCCTTCACTTGACACACAAGCATAAAGGCTCGGCCTTCTTAATGGGGCAAGGTGGCGCGCAAGAGTATGCTTGAGCCGTGGCCAACTCCTTCTCCAACAGTCGCACAAGGTACCAAGCCGCAAGGGCCGCGTAAGCCTCAATCAACCTTGAGCGCGCAAAAGATGCGGCTCGGGTTGTGCAAGCCTCAAGAGTGCAAGAGCACCTTGGGTGCGCAAGCTTCTCCTGCCGCGCAAGTATGCGGGCATGGAGAGCTCTTCCTGTCGCGCAAGTGATGCGCACAGGGAACTCCTTCGGGCCTTGGGTGGCACCGGGACTTCAGCCGCGCAAGTGTGCGCGGGGCTTCTACTTCGCGAGGCACAAAGTGCTTCTCACGAGACTTCTCTCTTCAGAGGACCAGCAAGCACTCCAAGGCCTCGGGCTCTCATGTTATAGGCAGAGGAATGCCTCAGCCCATCCGCGTGATACAATATTTGAATCCCCGATGTTTTCGGGTATTTCAAGATTCTGAAAATCTTGATATCTTCCTCTGTTTCACACGCAGGTACTTTTCCTTTTTATTTTCCTCTCCTCTTCGTGAATGCGACTTAGAACGCATGAAAGCCTTCGGTTTAAGCGTTCGAGCAACGTGGCACTCCCTCGGCAACTTTGTTTGCCTCGGCCGAATCTCGAAATCTCCATCACTTTGCATGCATGCTTATTTTATTGCATGGTTAGGTTTAGTTGGGCCAGACGAACTCCATAGAGGTCTCGGTTTGCTCGAAGGTGGCCGGGAACTCAAAAACCGTGCTCGGGTTGCTCCTGGTTCGACAGAGGCACGCGGGGATGTCGGGGGTGCCTCGGCTGAGCTTGAGGAAGGAGACGGACTCTTAGCCGTCGGATCAGATATTTGAAATACATCAGATGGCTGGATTAGATCGCGGCGCGCGGCAGATGAATCGTGCGGCGCAGATCAAGCGCGAGATCGCTCGGACGGCTTCGATTTGCTCCCGGGGATTTTTCCGCGTCCCACATCGAAGCGACCTCCTGTTTTCACGCGGCTTATTACCAAAGCGCTGCCGAGAGCCGCTCAGTTGAACTTCTCCCCTCCCGGTGCCGCCCCGCACCGGGTTCTCTCTGCGGGCGCGCTCTTGCGCCCACCCCTGCCACTCGGGCGCGCCACTGACGCCCACTATGCACACTGCGCTCCTCCGGGCATGCCCCTGGCGCCCATGCTGCGCAGGCCTGATCCCCTGCGTGGCCCCGGCTTACACACGGCCGCGGCCTCTCGGGCTGGCCCCATGGGATCCCCTTGGGCGTGGTGACCTAGTCCCACATGTGCCTTGGGTTGAACCCTTAAGGCTGGCCCTTGGTGGCTTATTTTTTTCTTAAATATACACTAAGTATACAAAGTACTCTTAAGTGTAAAATGCCAAATGCCACAACTCTCCTTCTTCATTTCTTCTCTTCTCTTCTTCATTAGAATTTCTCAAATCTCCTCAACATATATTCAATACATAGAATGTGGAATTCCAGAAGGGTATTCTTCATCAACCGAACTCCTGAATCACTTAAATTCTTCAAAGTGCTTCATTGATCTAATCAGAGATCAATTGGATCTTCTTCACATTCACATGCACTAAGAGTTAGTGCATGGACTTCTTCAGCTCACTTCATCCACTTAGAAGTAGTGGATGGTTCATTTCATCTCCTCATGCATTGTGAAGACAATGCATGGTCTTCTAACATTGTAGTGACATTGTATCTAGTAGATACAAGTTCTTGGAACTTAAAGAGCAGCTCAACAATCGTCTGATATTACTAGAGAATGTTTCAACCACATCTCCTATGCCACTTAGTGAATCTCCTAAGTGACACGCATCTTAGTACCATGGCCATTCTCCATTCATCACCAACACCATCACAACCTTTGTCATTCACATCGTGACATTCCTTGACTTCCATTCATTCCAAGACAACTTCATTCCTCATTGACAACAAATGCAACACAATGCACTTCAATCTCCCCCTTTGTATTTGTTTTCAATACACTCCTTCAGCACATATGAATGGGTCAATATGTGTGACAATATTTTCTCCCCCTTATTGGAAATAAAATGCAAAGGTGTGGTGTGGTTCACTTTCAAAAATATCTTCCTCCCTTTGAATATCATCTTCGTGAAAATCACTAAGAGAGGGATGATGCCACATGTTCTTCTTTAGCAAAGAACCTTTAGTAAATCAACTCTAAGTCTACTTGGGCTAACCCGGTGTAGAAAACAAGAGTGATATGACCAAGGAATTCAAAGCTGTCCATAATTCTCTACACATGTGAGATCATTCTTAGGGGTTTGAAATTTTTCAGATATAACAATGAATTTTCTAAATCCTGCACAACTTCACAAAACTCATTAGAAAGTTCAGGTGCAAAGATAAAGCTCCCCCTTTCATTCCTTTGTCTTCAATCAATACTCCCCCTTTAATTGTCATGATGAATACAATTAAGAAACAAGGGATGAAAGTATGATTGGAATACCTTCACTTTTCTCAAGATGGTATTACATCTTAGAATCCCATCTTCTTCCGATTGGCTCCCCCTCAAGGGGTGCACTCCATTCTGTCCAAACCACTCTCCAGATGAGAATGATCATCATCTTCAATTCCCTGCAATGTTAGCACATGTAAATACCAAAAGTATAAGGGAATAAGATGGAACCTCCTTGGTTCATCAATGTGAACAACAAGTTTGAGAAGATTCTCTCAACCGAGATGTCCCATTTTCACCATTCTTCACACTTGCACATTTGATCTTCAATGATGTTTGTGCTGGTGTGGATCTCAACACATCTTCATGTGAAATCTTCTTCTTTCCTTTTGCCTTAGCAATTGCCAGAACATCATCTTCAGCTCCTTGTAGATCTTTGGCAAGTTGCAACTGATTTGGCCATATGACTAACAAGTCATTTGGAAGTATGGCCTCAGTTCTGGAAGTTTCACATGGTTCCTTTGATGCTGTCAAGCTACCTCTCTTAGGAAACTTGTTTTCAATCAATCCCTTCTGCTTCTTTTGGATTGATTGTCTGTTTGAGTTCAGTTGGCTTCTATTGATTTCCATGGCTTGTTTGCAAAGATCCATGGTATGACCTTTCTTTCCACAGTAGAAGCATGTCTTCTTGGTGGCTCTTCTTGATGCATCACCCTTCTTGGATTTGAATTCCAAGGACTTCTCTTCCTTTTTCATAATCTTCTTGGGAGAATCTTCCACATTCTTATGCTTTCTTCCCAAGGATTCTTTCTGAGCCAGGTTCTGTGATCTTCTCTTCTTTTTAGCTCTAGATACAGTTGGAGATTTACATGTATCATTTTGACCACTTTTGCAACCATCCCAGATGTTGTCAAGAAATCCAAATCTGTTAGCAGTAAACAGATGTCTCTGGACCTGTGGATGTTGCTTATTTCCTTCTGGATTGCTCCCCCTTGGCATGGGCTTCCTTTGTGCTTTGACATTTAGTGGATTGTACCAACAATCCTTTGCACAGTGCCCATACTTATTACAACACCAACATTGACCCACAAATCTTGACTTCTTCAGTCCTTCTGATTTTAGGGTACCTTTTTGGAGCTGCTGTGTTGTTTCAGGAGAGCTCTGCTTCTTCATTTTCTTCATCCATACTTGTTTGGATTCATTCTTCCATCCTGCACTTTTAGTAGAAGCACTTTTAGAAGCATGAGTACTAGATGGTATGGATGGTTCCTTCTTTTTAGAAGATGTTTCCCTTTCATTAGAGGATGTCTTTCTTTTAGAATCATCCTTCTCAAAGCACACTTGTGTAGCAACATTTCTACTTTTAGTTGACTGGGAGGATTCAGCTTTGGGTGATTGCAGATTTTTCAATATCACCTCCAGTTCTAAGCATTTTATATTGAGGGAGTTCTTCTCATCCTCAATAGTTCTTAGCCTTCCTTCCCATTTCTCTTCCAGCTGCTTTATCTGGTCTTCATGCACCTTATTCATTTTAAGCAATGAGTTGTCAAGCTCCTTCACCCTTTTTACTTTGTCTTCAAGTTGAGCATCTTTAACAACCATTGATACTCTATGCCTCTTCTCCAGTGCATGGTAAACATCTTTGATTATTACCTTAAAGAATTCTTTCTCAGAAAGGCTTCTTTGCAATTCTTCAGTAGTGTCTTCATATCTTTCATTGCAAAGCGATATTGTTTCGTCTTTAGCCTTCACCAGCTTTCTGAGAGTGTTGGTTATGCCAACCCTTTTTGCCAATTGATCTTCCATTGCATTGGCTTCTTCTTCTAACTGTGATTTTTCTTCATGAAGATCAAGGATGCCTGTAGCTATACACATTGCCACTTCCTTGGGGACTGTCTTCTGAAGATATTCGATTGCATTTTGAAGATCATTCATTATTCCAACTTCATCATAGCTAGGACAGGCTTTCTTCATCTTCTTGGCCTGTTTCTTCTTTCTATTTTTCAGAGTCTTGGCAGATATCTCCATTTGAGGCTGGTCACTCATTTCCTCAAATCTGCACTTCATAAAGACTCCCTAGGATCTTTTAGAGGTAACCTTCGCTCTGATACCAATTGAAGTGCCCAGATCAGTGTGAATCACTGAGAGGGGGAGGGGGTGAATCAGTGATCCTTTAAAACTTTTTACTAATTGATTCTTAATCAATTAAACCTCTATGGCTTGTTAAGGCCTCGATCCACTCTTCTTATGTCTCTCAACCTTTCCCGGATAATGCAGTAATGAAAAGGCACAGGACACAAGGATTTACAAGGTTCGGCACCAAAGGCCTACATCCTTGCCATGCTCTCCCAGCATGGATTCTCCCTTTATATCTTGTTAGAATTACAATGGTCGATACAGCTTCCCACCGTATCTCTCCTGAGTCCCATAGGAGGGTCTTTATACTGCGTCCCACAGTGTTACCAGAGTCCCACTGGCCTGCTCCAGAATCCCACTGAAGACTTATTCTCCCTGAGTCCCACAGGGTCTTCTCTTGGCTCCTCAAGTCGCATGAGTAGCTCTTCTCCTCTTTAAGCTTCTTCAAGTATCTTCAGCAGTCTGGGATAAAGACTGCTGGCCTTGCTCTTCTTCTGATCACTTGTGGTGAACAGGTCTTCTCGTCTTGCTCAGGATTTATCTCCTTCTTCTCAGGATGACCTGGCTTCTCTCCAACTACTGAATACTCAGACAACTGATATCTTTAACTTCAGTCTGGTCCAGTCTCACTTTAAAACAACTTCATGCACTGAGTGCATGAAATCTCTGCTTCCTCATGCACTGACTGCATGGCCTTCTCAAATTCTTCAAGAACCTCTGGTCTTGGTCAACTCAAATGCACACAACCAGATTTGGCTTTGTTCACGTGTGCATGTGCATGCATGCAAGCATGCACTCTCCTGTTCTTCTAGGTGCAGTAAACCCTCAAAGGGAGTAATTCTTTTAAGAACACACCTTCACTGACATTCACACACTTTATCCAATTTGTTCACACACTTAAAAGTGTGTTGTACTTTAGTGTGGATGTCCTCTTCCTTCTTCTTCTAAGTGTATATACTTTTAGTGCACACACTATGTTCGGCCTTCATGTATCTTTTCACACACTTGTTTCACTTTTGCACACACATGAGTTGTCCTCGGCCTTCTTTTCAAATGCACACACACACAAAGTGTGGTGGTCTTCACTCTTCAAGAATGCACACACAAATGCACTAAGGCCTCGGGTCTCCTTTGGTTGCACAAGGCTACGGCCTTTCCTTCCCTTCTTGCACACAACCAGAATATGTCCTTCTCCACTTATGCACACACACTGTCCCGTAGGGTTCCTTCACTTGACACACAAGAACAAAGGCTCAGCCTTCTTAATGGGGCAAGGTGGCGCGCAAGAGTATGCTTGAGCCGCGGCCAACTCCTTCTCCAACAGTCGCACAAGGTACCAAGCCGCAAGGGCCACGCAAGCCTCAATAAACCTTGAGCGCGCAAAAGATGCGGCTCGGGTTGTGCAAGCCTCAAGAGTGCAAGAGCACCTTGGGTGCGCAAGCTTCTCCTGCCGCGCAAGTATGCGGGCATGGAGAGCTCTTCCTGTCGCGCAAGTGATGCGCACAAGGAACTCCTTCGGGCCTCGGGTGGCACCGGGACTTCAGCCGCGCAAGTGTGCGTGGGGCTTCTACTTCGCGAGGCACAAAGTGCTTCTCACGGGACTTCTCTCTTCAGAGGATCAGCAAGCACTCCAAGGCCTCGGGCTCTCCTTTTATAGGCAGAGGAATGCCTCAGCCCATCCGCGTGATACAATATTTGAATCCCCGAAGTTTTCGGGTATTTCAAGATTCTGCAAATCTTGATATCTTCCTCTGTTTCACACGCGGGTACTTTTCCTTTTTATTTTCCTCTCCTCTTCGTGCATGCGACTTAGAACGCATGCAAGCCTTCAGTTTAAGCGTTCGAGCAACGTGGCACGCCCTCGGCAACTTTGTTTGCCTCGGCCGAATCTCGAAATCTCCATCACCTTGCATGCATGCTTATTTTATTGCATGGTTAGGTTTAGTTGGGCCAGACGAACTCCATAGAGGTCTCGGTTTGCTCGGAGGTGGCCGGGAACTCAAAAACCGTGCTCGGGTTGCTCCTGGTTCGACGGAGGCACGCGGGGATGTCGGGGGTGCCTCGGCTGAGCATGAGGAAGGAGACGGACTCTTAGCCGTCAGATCAGATGTTTGAAATACATCGAACGACTGGATTAGATCGCGGCGCGCGGCAGATGAATCGTGCGGCGCAGATCAAGCGCGAGATCGCTCGGACGGCTGAGATTTGCTCCCGGGGATTTTTCCGCGTCCCACATCGAAGCGGCCTCCTGTTTTCACGCGGCTTATTAACAAAGCGCTGCCGAGAGCCGCTCAGTTGAACTTCTCCCCTCCCGGTGCCGCCCCGCACCGGGTTCTCTCTGCGGGCGCGCTCTTGCGCCCACCCCTGCCACTCGGGCGCGCCACTGGCGCCCACTATGCACACTGCGCTCCTCCGGGCATGCCCCTGGCGCCCATGCTGCGCAGGCCTGATCCCCTGCGTGGCCCCGGCTTACACACGGCCGCGGCCTCTCGGGCTGGCCCCATGGGATCCCCTTGGGCGTGGTGACCTAGTCCCACATGTGCCTTGGGTTGAACCCTTAAGGCTGGCCCTTGGTGGCTTATTTTTTGCTTAAATATACACTAAGTATACAAAGTACTCTTAAGTGTAAAATGCCAAATGCCACAACTCTCCTTCTTCATTTCTTCTCTTCTCTTCTTTATTAGAATTTCTCAAATCTCCTCAACATATATTCAATACATAGAATGTGGAATTCCGGAAGGGTCTTCTTCATCAACCGAACTCCTGAATCACTTAAATTCTTCAAAGTGCTTCATTGATCTAATCAGAGATCAATTGGATCTTCTTCACATTCACATGCACTAAGAGTTAGTGCATAGACTTCTTCAGCTCACTTCATCCACTTAGAAGTAGTGGATGGTTCATTTCATCTCCTCATGCATTGTGAAGACAATGCATGGTCTTCTAACATTGTAGTGACATTGTATCTAGTTGATACAAGTTCTTGGAACTTAAAGAGAAGCTCAACAATCGTCTGATATTACTAGAGAATGTTTCAACCACATCTCCTATGCCACTTAGTGAATCTCCTAAGTGACACACATCTTAGTACCATGACAATTCTCCATTCATCACCAACACCATCACAACCTTTGTCATTCACATCGTGACATTCCTTGACTTCCATTCATTCCAAGACAACTTCATGCCTCATTGAAAACAAATGGAACACAATGCACTTCACCATGTAATGAGAATATCTAATTTCTTAGTAACCCTTAAAGTTTCTATACACACATTACAATGTGGCTTAGATTTCCACTTCGTGGTCTTATTATCTTTTCTTTTTTCAATGTATAATTCTTTACATGAATTGCTTGGTAAAATTGTCACTAATTCCTTAACCATTACACATTCCCCTTATAATATTGAATGACCATTACTCATTATCCTTAGTAGGTTTAAATAATCCCAAGAAGCTTAGGAATTGACCTGAATGTAACATATGGATTACAAAGTTTTCTTTTACATGCATTCCATGGATCCCTTTAAATAATTTACGGAATACTCCTATGAAGGCTCATCCAAATTCATCCAATATAGGTATGAAATTTATGCATGCATTGACCTACACTGACTTAGTTTTATGTATAGAGGGTGAAATTAGGTCTTTTATATATTACCAATCTAAAATGCGAAGGTAATACTATGTATAATACTAAAAAAACCATACACATAGATTATTGAAATTATTTGTATGATGGTCCTTTTATAAATTTCCTCTATAATTCAAATTGATTTTTATGTACAAAGAAGGATGGTTCATAAAAATTACATAATTTTCAAATTCTTTTTGAAATTTTAAGAAATTAATCTTATATATAAACTAAATAACTTTTATGCATCTAATTACTTTGAATAATGAAAATTATGTATTGCTTCACTTTGACCGAGAATAAAAAAAAAGATTAAGTGTACACATTTTTCCATAATTTCAGAAGATTTATTAAAAAGTTAAAATATTTTATTAATCCATTTTTATATTAAATCAAATAATATAAATAACCATAAAATTTGGAGATCTTTCCCTTAAATTGATAAAATTTTGGAAATTAAACCCTTAAATCAAAATGTATAGATATTGAAAATACACATTCCATCAATTCCACCACACTTAAACAATAGATTCATAGACAAGCGAACATAAAAAATATTACCAAAGTGGATTTCAAAATGCTAAGTTATGTGAGTCCATTCTTTCAATAAATTTCATCATCAAAATTTATTATTGATCTCTGTAATCAAGTTTTTGAAATTTTAAAATAGCTTTCTTTAAATCCTACTTCACTTTAAGGGTTAATAAAACATCTTATTTATAAAATAGAAAGGGATATATGAAGGTCTTCTAGAATAATTAAATAACTAGGTTTCTATGTAAGAGAACAAATGTGGGAAGTAAAGATATAGACATGGAATAAATAAGTAAATAATTACATAGAATAATAGAGGTCATTGATCACAATAAAGTGAATGATCAATGAAAAGTTAATAACCAAAAAACTATAAATATGTGATGGTAAAAAACACCATTTGGTTTATCATATATAAAGATAATAGGATATAATTTTTTGAGATCATTTTTGTAAAGTTGAGTAATTAATTTAGACTCTAAGAATATAAGGAAATATACTTACTAGACATGTTAATATTTACTATGGATAATTTCAACCTTTTGGTTATGATTTGATCAATTTACAATTATCCTATTACTCTAATAAATTAATATAGAAAAATGAATTTTTTATTGCTTAATCACTAAATTTTATTTTTAACAAATTGTAAGATCCACAAAATTTTGAAAATTCTTCCATATTTCTCTAGCTATTTTTCAAAACCAATATGGTTAACACTAGTGACCCAATATAATTCATTAATATGTAAACCTCAATTGTAACACCATTGGTTCATCAATAATATTTATTCATCAAATAATATAACTAAAAATAGTGACATATTAACCATGAAATCATGTTGGCCAGTGGTTGGATCTAAAACCGTAGTGTCCATTGGTCATGTGGTAAAGCCCCGTAGACTTCAGTAGATGAAATGGTTTGTCACCCAACATTCATGTTGGTCTTTTTATAAGACCATATTAACATAATTACTATAACAATCCCAATGTTTAATAACCCATAATTATCTAAACATAAAAGATAAGATAAAACATAAAGGTTACCAATACCTATAAACTTAAATCCAAAAAATTGTGGTAATTATTTTTCTAATAAATTTTTCATATACTAAACCAAAATTGTTTATTTCCAAAAATGTTTTATTAAAAAATATCCTTAATATTTATAATATGTCATCACATAGAACCTAGAAAGGGGTGTTTAAGACATAAAATTATGATCAACTCTATATTCATAAAATTATGATGGTATCCATAATTCTCAACTTAATTAAGACATATATGCTTCTAAAATTTATCAAAATACTTAGATGATTCATAGTTATTATCACTAAAACAATATTGGTGTAAAAATACTTCTAAATTTTATTTTTTGAATCCTAATTCAAAAAAAATTCATCTGTTTTATTTTAACATAATACCGTAATTGGTTTAGGAGTTAACCTTTAAAGGAGTGAATTGACACAAGTAGTTCCAAGGTACCCAAAATTAAATACAATAAACTATAAATGGATCCCTATGATGATATTTATTTCCTTATACAATAATGTTCATTTTACCTTATAATTATTTTATTTATTCCTTTATTTTACACACATAAAACATTTTACCATTCCATTGAGACACTTTCATGTGTGTCTCCTTCCACATATATCACATGTTGGATAATCCTTCTTTCCCTTCTTACCTTTATCCATTTTTTCTTATCCACCCAATTATTATCTTTCATTATGTAGAAGTCATAAGTCATAAGGAATTATTTCTATTACATAATATATTATGATATTATGTAATCTTATGCTAAGAAAGTTTGGGAGACTAGTGCCCTTCGGAGGATTTGATTAAGACCATCAAATAAAGTGCCCATATTTGTCTTTGGATTACGTATATAGTCCACAATACACCAAGCTAAACTTTTAATGTTATATTCATACATAGAAACATTTTCCTCTTATTTTTGTTTTAGAGTCATGAAATGTCATTCCATATTTACGTATTGGTCATGAGGAATATATTTTTCCAAGAAGAGTACCATGGAATCCTTCCTCTCCATATTTTTTTCTTCATCATACATAGTGTTTTAAATTAATTACCACCATTGATCTGCATCTCTTAAGATATGATAAAATTCCATGAAAGCATTCTCCCTTTCACTACTCCCTAGATATATAAATATATTCTATAAGGAATTCATCCATTTCTTAGCAGAAAACGAATTTTTAGTCCCATTAAATGATAATGGTTTCTAATTCATGAAGTTGTCTAATATCATGACAGCATAGGGTGGATTAGAAAAATTCACGGTATAAGAAATATTATTATGCATAAACTGATTAAATATCCCAAATATGGCTATAATTCTATCATTTATAGCTACAACTCTAGATCCATATACATTATCTTCTCCTAGAGGTTAATCCCTACATAGAGTATGTGCATTGATATAGATTCAATTAATTCCATTATAAACTTTTTATAAACAATTTAATACACTAGATTAGATCAATGAATTATAAAAAATAATTTATAATCCCAAAACTAGTGAAACATTTATCATAAATTGAGAAATTTATGTATTGATAATTGCATAATCATAAATATAGTTTCATTGGGTATGTTTTCAAATAATAATAATATTTTCATATCCTTCATAATGGGTTTTAAATAATATGTGAATTATCAAAAGCATATCCCCTGGGATTTTCAAACCAGGTGTGTAGTAAGGCCCATTATCATGCACTGGGTAATGCTCATGTCAATACCAGTGCAACCTTTTTAAAGTAATTAATTCTAGGTACCTATGTTCCTAAACCATGTATGCTTTTAGTATATAGATAAAGATTTATTTCTAGGAAAATACATATAATGGATTCCTTAACAAAAAATTAAGTTATTCTTCTATAATTATCCTAAAATTATATCATAGGGTTATGTTCTCTAAATTTTATTTTCATAAATATAGTTCCCAAGGGTTCTACTAAACCAGCTCTCATACAAACTGCAGTGAACGAAAACCATATAGTCTGAAGATGGTGGTTTCTTTATTACATTGAAAAAAGATACATGGTATCACATCCCGATGAACCAAATAGTTCAGTAGTGTTAGTAATCTAGATACATACTTGAAATTATCATGATAATTAAAAACATTAAATACACAAAGTGTTTTATTTTTTATTTACATTATTTCCCGGAGCACATCCACACATATCAATCAAAATAAATTACGATTTTCATAGGGAAAATATTAAATAAGAAAGGGGTGATCTTAGATACTCAGTAAGAGTAAGTATATAGTATAAGATATGAATAAATAAGGTATAATTAATAATTAAAGGTAAAAAACTGAAACAAATTACATTTTATTAATAAATTGATCATAATATAGAGAGAATAAATGATGATAAATAATGCAATATAAATAATCTCATTAGCTTGAAACTTAACCGTGGATATTCTAACTAATCAAATAATCATAAGAAATATCAATAACTAAATTCACAATGATGGAATGCATAATACTAAACATCTAAATCATATTTTCAAGGCCTCACACCAATACATCTGAATACCATTAAGGCCTTATGACAAAACACAAACACACATATGGGTAAGGCCTCACCCATTACCTTATATAGTTTTCCTCATTAAACCCACTTATGCATCTAAGGGCTATAGAGGGCCCCACACATCACTTATTAATTCTAAATAATTCCTCATATGAAAAGGGTAGAGAATAATGAACCTAAAAATTAATATTTAAACTAGAATAAGAAATATAAGTACTTTTCTCAATCAATAAACATAATCATAAAGAATATAGTGTAAAATTATTGTTATCAACTTAGTAAATCCATGGTCAAATTTATCATAAACTATTAGTAACATTTCTTGAGGAAAATAACACTTCTTTTAAAATCATCCTTTTTATTTTAATGATAGAAATTTAATAAAATATTATCAATATACTTACTTTTGAAAATAACTTTTAAAAAAATTGAATTTAGAAAATATTTGGGAAAATGATTTCATTAAAAATAACCTTATAAACATGCTAATTAAGATTCAATTAAATGGAGGTTAGGATGACATGTAATTTTGTACATTCCATATAATTCAAAAAGAACATTCCATTTGCATTGTAAAAATATTTGAAAAGTAACTTGTTCCAAAGAATGAAAGGAGTATTTATTTCAAAATATTTTATAAAACATTAAACATGGGTTGAAATTTATTTAATAAATAATTTGGATGATGTTAAAAAATGTTCGAAAATATTTTTATGAAACATGTTTTTGGAAGAAAAATGATTTTTGAATGAGGATAGAAATAAATTGATATTTTCTTAAAACATTTTATTAATCATTTTGAGCACCAAGGTGAGGAAAAATGGTATTATTATTTTAAAATTTCGTTGAATAACTATAAGATAAGAAAATATATTTATTTTAAGATATAGATATCAAATAATTTCCACAAGGGATGCTTAAAAAAAATCCTGAATAATGATGAGATTATAGAATAAACCCTTAACACTTTGGTAACATTTATATCATAATCCTCATGAAAGAAATAACATTAAATGAAACTTTAAATACCATGAATATAAATTAATTAAATATATATCAATAAAAAGGGATGCATATACACTAAAAATAAAATAAAATAAATTCGTGGGTAATATGGAATAGGTCTCATGGTAGGAATATTAAGATGAGAAACCCTTACCTTGAGTCTGACTCGTCACATACATTATTTGTATTCCGGAATAATAATTTTTTAATTAAATAATTTATTATCAAAAATTCAAGTATATTATTGGTTTTATTTTACTTATTACCCTATTATACATGATTAATTAATTAACTATGTTTACATCAAATGTTTCGACAATATTTGGATTATGTGTCCAAAATGAATTTGGTAGGTTGAATATGTTCAAAGAGTTAACTATTTAAACATGTAATGAATAATAATCATGAAATAAGTATCATATTTATATAAAAATTATACTTTTAAAACCAATCATCAAATATCATTATGAAAAATAAACTACATTAAAACCATGGAGACGGTTGGTAATACACATGAATGAGTAAGGTTTCTATTTTTCAATGATCATTATGGAATGAAGGTACAAAAATATTTCTATTTATATAATTATCATAATATCATATATAAAATATTATTTATGTAAATATACTTGTATATATATATTATCAAAGAGGTTTGGTGTTGAAAAGAGAGCCGCATCACTTCATGAAGGCGGTAATTCACACATGCACGAAATGCGTTATCATATTTCAGTGTAAGAAATAAAATGAAATATTATATTTTTAGAATGATAAATATTTCATTAATATAATTATTATTTCATTTATATAAAATAAATCCATTTACTTTATCCTTATTATGTTACTTGTAAAGCATTAGTGATAAACGGATGGCATCACTTCACGGGGCGGTAGTTTTCCATAAACATGAGAAATATTATCATCTCCCCTACAGATTTGAAATTAAAAGGTATATAAGACATAATGACTCCAGATGTATAATTATTTTATTAATATCATATATATACTTTATATCCATCATCTTACCCAACTGTGAGAGGTAGTGATGAAAAAACGAATGACATCTATCTGTGAGGAAGTAGTCTGTTGTAAAGAGGAATTATAATTTCACAACCCATTTGATGGAAGTAAAGATGATTGTAGGTAATTAAATAATCATAAAAAATATTATTTTTTATAATATAATAATATTTTTATATCATCACGGTTTAATAATAATTTAATTAGGTGGAGGAAGAAGTAAAATAAAAATAGACATTGAAGAACGTTACATCTTCTTCAGGTAACCTCCTAATGTTTTCACCAAAATCCTTCATAAGATAAATTTATTCCCAAAGTAATCATTATATGATAAGAAGAGGACAGTTTTGAATTTATTTGTTCTAGTATTTTAAAATAAATTGTGATTTAAGGTGTGAATTATAGAGGGGAGGGGCGAACTTTTATAGGCAAGGTGTGTAACACACTTGTAATTGTTGAAAATAAAAATTAATAACCACATTTATCACATGACACAAGGATAAAAAATGAATTATTATCTATAATTAGACATTATAATGTCTAAATATTGATATAAATATATTTTAGATCTATTTAGGTCATTTTAACCACTATATTTTTTGTTTAAACCCTGGTTAACCCTTTTTTACCTTAACCGTGGTAATTAATTTTTTATTATTTTCACTATTCATATTTGAAAGAAACTATTTTAAAAATACTTGATATTATCAATTATTATGATTAAAAAATATTATTATTTTTATCTAAATTATTTGATGTGATGAATTTTAATTTAAAATTATTCCTAAAGACATGGTGAGAAAGATGGATTTCAAAGAGAAAATGTTCAAAATCTTACAATGTTTTTAAATAAAAATTCAATATGAAATTTATTAAAATTAATTAAATTGGATTAATAGATTTATAATTGAAATATTTATAATTTAAAACAAATTTAAAATAGTATTTAACATTATAAATAATTTATATGAAAAGGCGGTTTTCAATTAAAATTTAGTATTGTATAACTATTCAAAAAAATGAATCTTCTTATAAAAATCCAAAAACATCCCCTATGATAATTTTGAATTTTATATTTCAAAAATTAATTTTTTTTGGGAAATAAATTTTCTAAAAGTGAAAAATATAATTTATCATAAGTGCACAAAATTTTTTGAAACCATTTTATTTTAAAAATATATTTTTTCGAAAAACATTTCACTTAATTTGAAATTAATTTTATTTTATTTATAATAAATAGATATAAATTTATTTTATTTTATACATTTTTACACCATATAATTTTCATAATTTAATTATAAATATTGGTACCACGAATTTAAAAGGGAAGTTATAATGGTCACACTTAAATAATAATATTTTAATAGAGTATTGTGTTTCATTCAAACCCGATGTTATGTGCATTGAAATATTTATAAGATATTGAATTTAAACAAAAAGAAATATTTCATAAATTATTTAGGTGTTACATTATACAATAATATTTTTGTTTCATGTCACAAACACAATCAATTATAATTTTCTTATTTAAAAATCTCATGGTATTGCATTATCATTCATTCATGATGTAAATGTGATAACATCATTCACATAGGTGGTTAAACTGACCAAAAAGGAACACATTACAATGAATCCATGAGAAAGAACATGTTATCTCATATTAATAATTTCACTTTTATAGAAGCTTAATTATTATATATATATTTCATTAAATTGTTAAATCAGATTTGATAATTTGTGTATGAAGAAGGAAAAGAATAAATATTGATTAGTAGATAACACTTACATTCAAGACTTGAATTATCTCTTAGAGATCCACTTGGAAATGAGGGATTTGGGACTATTTACGGCTAGAGGCTCCCAAATGTGGTATTTTATACTCAGAATACAATTTTTCTAGATACTCAAGAGTAAATCTAAGTAAATGTGTGTGTTTATATGGATATAAAATGACTCCTTTTATTGGAGTGCATGAGTGGAATTTTAAAAAATAAAAATTCCAAAATGTGTAAGGAATGACTTTTTTACAAGAAGAGTGTATATGAAGTGGAAAAATAATGGTGATAAAATAAGGGGAGGTATTTAATTCCTTTATCCACTCATTTAAATATAATTTTAATGATATTTTAGGCTTTTACCCATTAGTTAAAGCTTTTTTCCTCCCTTTACCTTTATTGTGGTAACTCAGTCTTTTCCTCGGTAACTTATTTTTATTCCTTAATATTAAATTGTACATATTATATAATTTTTAATTGATAATTCTAAATATGTAATCCATTATATCAAATTAAGTTTATAAAACTTGTAAAAATTAATTTTAATATAAGAATGTATAACTTATAATGTTTTTTAGAAAAATGTATTTTTGACCATAAAAGTACATTTATTATTATTATTTACCAAGTAATAATAATCATATGATTGTTATTTTTTTATTTATATATAATTAATTTCATTAAAAATATATTATTAGTAGAAAACATTTTCATTTAATATAAAAAATACACAACAAAAAGAAAAACAATTCTTTAAAAAATTGGTCTTTATAACACTAAAATATTTTAATCGCATTCCATTAATTATTTATCTTATAAGAATTAAATTTTATAAATCCATTTTTATTATAATATTTCTTTTAATTTTATAAATATATCAAATCATTCTTTAAAAATAATAATTTTTAATGAATGAAAATACATATTTTTATAATAAATCAATTTAATTAATTATTAGCATTTTATTTCATTAAAAAATTATTTATTATTTGTGAATTACATTATTTTTAATTAATTATTAATAATTACAAAATTTTAATGCATCTAGTGGATATATGTATATCCAACAATAATATATTCAAGGACTATATATATCCTAATCATATTACATTCCCATATATATAACCTTATATATATATATAATAATTCATTATATTATCTAATTTATTTTCAAATAAGTTTATAATATTTATAAATCATTGAATTATTTTTATAGTTATTATTGGTGTAATAATCTTCATGATAGATCATGATGATGAGAATTTTAACCTTTAGTTGTCTTATTTTCTTGTGGTTTCATTCCTATAGTAATTTTACTAATTTTGGTTGATTTTAAGTGTCTTGTAATGTATTTTTTTATGTTGTAATATTCTGACATTAATGAAATAATGAATTTCCCATTTTTTCAAATTTGAATGTTTCAAAATCTGTCAAATATAGTATCTATTTTAATTAAAAAGATTACTAAAATCATGAGGTGTTACATTTTGGATCCAATATTATTTCTCTTTTAATTCACATGTGTATAATGGTTTCACTTCTATTAATAATTTGACATCTAAAGAGTTTTATTGGACTTTGGTGGGGTTTATTGATCTTTTGGTGGTGATCCTCAATTGATAGTCCAATATTAACTGTTCCATTATATTAAGGTGAATCCTTTCAAGTCATAGAGATCTATAATAGGTCTTAGTTATTCAAATTTAATAAATACCTTTTATAACCAATCCCTAATATGAGATCATTTTCTTCGTTTCTTATGAAATGTAAATTGACATCAAACATTACTATCAACTCCCAAGGGATAGTTTGACATGATTAATAGAAATTTTGGTAACCTCTTTCGGTAAAATAAATGTTAGTAGTCTTATTCTTGTCAAATTTGTTAGACATATTCTTAGTTTTAAATGACTATTTGAAAGAATCATTTATATATTGGTAATTTAGTGGACATGGTCTTCTCAATTATTATAAATTTTATCATGAACTGAGTTATGGCCTAGAGAAATATTTGGATATATTAAGTTAGTTAAATTTATCTCTGGGACTCATAATTAATTAAATTGATTTCATGAAATTATAAAATTACTAAATTCATCTATATTCGATAAATTGTATATCATTTGGTATTTTTATTTGAAGAGGTCTATTTGATCCATCCTCCTTCATGTATCTAGTTGTAGTATGATCTTATTAATACTTAGTCCCTATTTCTTCTAAGTTCATTAATGAAGTTATAGGGATAAAAATGAAATGATGGGGATTAATTTGATAACTCACTATTACTTTTTTGTATTGCTTTAATTGATAATATATTTTATTACACTACACAAAAATCAGTGTTTAGCAGAGGATATTTAGGATAGGGTTTAGTAAACCATTTCAATTTGTTTTGTAAATAATTTTGGGGTGGTTTATTAAAAACCTCCTCTAAAACTTTTTTTTTCAAAAACCTGACACTTCTCCCCCAAAACCCCACTCCACTGACCCTTACGACCCCCATTACCCCCCAACCCCCCGAAGCCCTACCCTTACCACACCTCGACACCGGTCTCAAGCCTTGTCGCACCTCATCACACCTCTCCTCCAGTCCCAAGCCTCTCCACCATTATAGTATTTATTTTTCTTGATGGTTTGGTATATTTTGGATTTTTGAGTCATTTATTAGAAGTTTATTGTAAAATTAGGTATATTTATTAGTGTGATAGTTTTGGATGTTGAAGTGTGGGTGTTTTTAATGATTTGGGTTAGATTTGTGAGCTATGACTTAGACATGGGATAATTGAATTGGGATATGGTGTGAGTTGTGTTCAAAGTTATGTATAAGTTATATGATATTGGTTTAGTTATTTTTGATTTGGAGTTGATTAGTTTTGAGGATTTTAGGTGAGTTTCAATGATTTTGATTAATGATATAATAGATTCCTCAATTTATTTATTGCCAATATAGGGGCAATGAATCTTTAAATAGATGTTTATTGAGACCTATCTGTATTGAAAAGTTATATTTTTGGGAGGATATGATGTTTTTACCTTATTACCTTGATTATGGTGCCATTAAGGTCTTATATTATAAATTTTAGTGGAAAAAAAATTAGATAGTTTCAATTTTTGATTCTGATTGAGGGGTATTTTTTGATAATGGATTCAAATTTGATTTCAGTTATTGATTTTTCATTCTAAGTTATTTTTTAATGATGTTTTTGGATTGGTGTGTGAATTGGGGATTTAGGGTACCAACAACAGTTTTCCACATATATTTTACTATTACATGTGACACTGGGAACCTCGTGGGAGTAAAATATTTAACGTTGGACTTGTAAGTGTCCCGAGTATTCTAAGAGTGAAACCAGGGAACCCATGTCCCCATAAAATGCACTTGATACACTTTATCTATATATATATAATGTGAGGATTTTTGGTCAATTAACCCATCTTGATCATTTTACCCCTTTCTCCCTAAATCAAACTCTTATCTAGACACATAGGAGGCCCCTTTGAAATGTAGTATTGTTCATACTAAAATATCATTTATATTTTTATGTCATTGATGCATTTTTTGTGCTTTAGGTGGTCCCTTTTGGGATTTTACCATTATTGGTGGTAATTGGGTTTGAGTTCGAGTGTGTTGTTCAGTGAAAAAAATGGTTGGTTGGAATGAGATGTGATGATGGATGATGTGTGATATAGTTGTGTGATGATCATGGTTGTGGTAATTATGGATGGTGTATGAGCATGGAGTTGGTATGAGAATTATATATGCAGTTTTGTATTGGCTTGGTTTTTTCCTAGTAGTTATAGATTGATTTTAAAATTTCATTCTAAAATTAAATGAAAATCATATGTATTATGTTT
Source organism: Viscum album (assembly GCA_963277665.1). Lineage (NCBI taxonomy): Eukaryota > Viridiplantae > Streptophyta > Magnoliopsida > Santalales > Viscaceae > Viscum > Viscum album. The sequence goes on along the minus strand of OY728134.1, from coordinate 1,100,191,574 downwards.
TTTGGGGATGGAATACAATGGATTATAGAATAAATTATATTGTGCATCCTAATGGTGCATTATTATTTCTTCTGAAGAAATTTTATTTTTTATATGAATAAATTATAATAATATTTTTGTGACATTAAACATCTAAAATCATTTAATATAGGGAATTTTTATTATTTTGATATGAAGCATGTCTATGGTTATGATGTAGATAATGTTTAGTGTATACATATTGAAAGTTTATGTTTCTCTCTCTTTAACTGATTTCATTGGGATTACCTTAGGTTTCCTTATTTTAAATTTTACCTGTATAACGTTGATTTTGTTAAGAATATCATATGAAACATTAGGGAATTATCTTACAGATTTTATCTTGATTCTTGTCTACTATAATCCATGTTGGGTCATTAGGAGCTTACCAGGTTACCCCAACACTTAACCTCACTTATTTCAATCAATTCTTGTGATACATATATTGTAGCCACAAGTCATTATATATCCATCAGAGAATGTAATCTCAATATCTAGTACTAACCAAAATAAAGATCATATCCGAAGGTCATTGCAATAGCTAGTTATAATCATATATAAAATCAATCACATATAACATGATATTTAAGGATATAATATCAATATACAAACTCTCTAAAAAGTTGATTTTTTTGAAATATATGTTCTAAATTTAATTTTATTTGATTAAATGATAGTAATGCCAAAGAGGAAGCACTATACGGTTCCATCAACAACACTGACAGGTGACGATCCATCTGTCTCCCTCCCTACAACATCTAGGACACAATCTATTTTCTCCTTGAACCATCTCACACACCATCCGTGAGTGTCCCATCATCAAATCAGTTGATGCCTTCCCATTCAGAAACCTAATTAGTGAGGGAGCATGACGCTACTCCTAGTTCTTCAGGAGAATATTGGAGAGTTAATTTTATAGGTAAAATTTTTAATATGAATAAAATTGTTGCACTTTTTTTATAGTAACTGTTTGTTCATAAAATGTGGAAATAATGCAACTATAGAGAAAAATATGAAAAGTTCATATGTATGGAATCTGACTGAACTAATGATATTTGTCTCACTTGATTTCTATGGGGTCCATATGGATGATTCCATAAGATTACTTGTCCGGATGCTGGGTCAGCTGGCCATGGAGCCAGTTTTCATTCTGATTACGTATGATGATTGCAGGCATATGCCTTAATAATGGAAGAATGAATCACTTAATTCAAATATAAAGGTAATTTTAATACATTACAGTGTAATTTAATGAGATTATATTATGAAATTCAAATTTATTTAAAATTAATTTCTGTGTACATATGTTATCCACTTTACGGTTGGTGATGTGCTAGAACGAAAGTGGACATTGAAAAATCTAGGCACGAAATATAATGACATTAAATAGATATTTTGGGATGATTTCAATGATACTTCCTTGAGTTCCCATCAAATTTATGACAAGTTACCCAAAGGGGTACCTAGAGGGAAATGAAATGTTTTTATTGAAGGACATCACAATGTGAATCACATGGTATTTACATATATATTAGTATATTAATCTAATTTTAAATTTATACATGTATATGAAAAATATATGGCATTTCATACCTTATAATTAAATTACATTTATTTATTTCAGGTTCTTTCATGGAAGAATTCATCAATCCGTGCTAAGAAAATCATCCCTCGCACTACGGGGTCAAAGAGTTTTTCTAGAAGCAAATCGACTCTAGTAATATTTTCGTTAGATTAAATATTTATAAGAAAATATTATCTTTTTAATATATTTAAGTGTTGATTTATCTTTGTTTAGTGAATTCATAGAGTTTAGGGAATCAAGCATTCCAAACAGAATTGTGGTTGGATGTTTAGAAAAAAATATGATGGAAGTTTTATTAACAAGACAACCAAAGAAGCTGGGGTATGAATTCATTTTTCGTAATAATAACTTATTATCAGTTGTCAATATGTTAATATATATTGATTCTAATATGACTAATATTTGATTTATAAGTAAAAATTAAAGAACTATGGGATTCCAATCCCATGTAGTCCTACTCAGTCACACAGAATGACCCAGTTGGTAAAGTGTTTGGGATGGAGCATCCCATTCGAGTGCACATGATAGGTTTGGGACCCTTACCATCTAAGGTCTTTATCAGGCCATTGAGGATTGAATATTCATACACTCTTCAGTTCAGTTGAGATTCTTATATATATATTATGTTTATATGAAAAAACACAATTCTGGAATGGGGGCTCAGATATCCACTTTACAGAAAGTGTTGGTCGATTTATATTAGAAGACAACTATATATATCCCTATGGATGTTTCATCAATGACGAGTGGTGAGAAGGTAAATAACACAACATCAAAATCATTTATTTAGAAAATATTGATTGATTTAATGTTTAAATAACAATATACAAGATTATTTAATTTTCAATATAATTGTCTTATAGGTTCTAGTAGTTGGAAGTAGAGATGGAGGTGAAGAGGGTGATAAGTAGTGTTTATCATTAGATATTGATTACTGATCTTGTTGATATGTTGGAAAATATAGAAATAGAGGGTTTTTTCGTGTATCATGTATCGTGTTTCATGTATCATGTGTAGTATAGAGTAGTAACCTAACATTTTCTGGACCTAACATTTTCATGATTCCCCATGTTTGACAAAGGAATTAGAATTTGATATGGCTAGATGATTTAGTAAGGTAGTGAGTCTAGACATGGTGAAGTATGAAGTTGATGGAGTATAATGTAATATATGTTTCATATGGAATATTGATATATTTAATATTTTAATTTGAGTTATGTTAGGATGTGTATATTAATATTTTGGACTAACTACTATATTGTTTCTTTGATTCATTTTATTCATGTTGGAGACACAAACACCACTACCATGTCATTCAAGGATGGTTCCCATAAAATTTGGGTCGACCATTAACCACATTCGAAACTTGGGAATGATAACTTCTCACAAGAGATCATTTTAGGTGTGTTCCCTAGATGCTAGTAAAGCCTTATTTTGGCTACACTCTATCACTATAGGGGAGAATAATACATGGAGGATGATGAAGATCCAAATTGGGAGCTACACCACTATGTTCTTGGGAAAATTAAGTGAGCCAATATATAGGAGTGATGATCATGCAATCCTCATATTATCAACTTGTGTATAGATATATCCACAATAAATTTGAATTTTTAATGGTCAATTTTTAGATGTAGTACTCCCACAATCACAATTTCTTATTTATGCATGACCATAATGTTCTAACGGTGCTCCGAACACATTTAATATGTTACTTAGGAGGATATTACCTGTGGTCCTCGATTTTTTTTGAAATGGTTGAAATCTAATTGACCAAGATCATACCGTCCACACTATATTTTTCTGTAACATCTCTTAGAAACCATTAAAATTCTCCTGTCTCAACCCACCATGTTCCTGAAATGGTTCCTCACTGAGCAAAAAGTACTTTTAGAAATTAGTCATATTGAACTGATTTTGGTAGAGTATTTTTCTAGAACACTAAACATTAATAGTCAACATCTATAATGCATATTCTGACACCTTTTATACAAGGTACCCCAATATCAATTTGATAATGATCACCATTACTTGTAACTAACTTTGAGTGACGTCTCTTGATCATACCAAATCTTACTCATTTATGTCACAATTCCCAATTTTTTTGGAATTACTAGTCCAACACAACTAGATACTCAAAAGGATTCCCAAGACTAATGCCTAGACATGATCTTCTCCTAAGTATTTATTTAAACTAGTACCTTGCATTCACCATGGAATACAATAGTACCCAGTTCCAGTTATCAAGAAACTCAAAAAATGAAAACAACAATCCAACGACTGTTCCAACACTCACATGAGTGTTACCCTCCAATATTTAAAATTTATAATATATATATTAAGGCTTTCTATAGATCAATCTGTGGGTAAAAATTCCATGGATTCCTTCAATCCAAAAAAATTGGTTTTAATAATTTATCTTGGTATATAAACGCTCTCCCAACATACATAACATGGTATCAATATATTATGAATGATTGAATCTGGAATAAAAGTACACCATGTTGCTAACATTTACCAATTCCTTGTCCATAAATAAAAACATCCTGACATTTTTGAAAATTTGGATTAATAGGCCTGTATAGATCTTTCGATTCACGCTCCATCAAAACATGTTATTCATTCCTTGAACCAGCCATGATGCCACGTCTCTTGATGATGTGTGACTATATCTAATAATGGTTCAAGCACCTCAACACACCCTAAAACCCTCATTGTACTTGAATGGTATATATTTAAAGGTTTGCACCCCCAAAAAGTTCGCATCATATTTAACATGATGCATAGATGGAAGGCTAAGCTCCCCTTAAAACTTTCATCAGTGAAGAATCAATCAATCCACTCCAGACTAACTTGTTTAATAAATTCCTATCTTAATAGATGGTGTTTTAATTAATTTATTGATCACACATCCTTATATCCCAATGATACCATGTTATTTCATGCATAACCAAAAAATTTCAATAATGAATCTCATCATTCATCAATGGTTGGTCAATCAACCAACCACCTTTACATCATGTTACCATGAATTTATACACACACTACTGACCAGTAAAACTCATTGATCACTTATTAATCATGAGAAAGAATTTATCATCTAGAATTACTTTAAACATGAACCTATGTTCTAAAATTAATTTCCTTGTTTGAGTTATATTTTATTGAATATACCAACTCATCGACTTCAAGAATCAATTTTAATAAATTCTAATTATTCCATTACAGTTGTGTCCCTATACATAAAAGGGGATAGTTTCCATAATACTCATCATTCTCCCCACCGTAGGAATTTCATGGGCAACATTTTATTGAAATAATACACTTTCCATGGCACATGTTCATCCAATAATGAATGTGGTTCCAAAACAAGGATAACATGCTTATATTAATCAATAACCTAAATTGAAAAAATAACATCCTCTTACAAGTTTTATAGTATGGGTTTTCTTGTAGAAGCATGAATGATTCTCTTACCAAGTCATGTTTAATCACTTCATCTATATCAAATATAAAGTCCAAACTAAATATAATCAGTAGTGTTGTTGGACCCATTTCTTTTTTACAATGTTATACTGATCACTGGGATAAATCATTTTTATTAGGATATCTCATGGGTATATATTATAAGTTCATGCTATGTAGTTTCAAGTGTTATAGTTCAGACATTGTTTCTATACAGTTTGAAGTCTTAGATTTGGATCTTTGAAACATTATTATATGATTGAGATTCTATGGTTTAGATTATTCTGTTATATGTTCTCAGTACATGGTTCTTTTATGAAACATTGTTAGATTGTTGACTACTGATCATTTTTAGATGGTTTAGATTTTTCTATTATATATTCTCTAAATATGTTTTTTTACATCATTTTTCTAATGTGGTTGTAGGATATACTTAATTTTTAAAATATAAATATAAATTTATCGGTGGTCTAAACCAATGCAAAATAAATGGACCATATTTTGGGGTGGTTTAAACCACCCATATAGTTTGATATTCTCTTATCGACAGTGGTTAAAACCACCTCTAAATAAATGCACGTGATTTTTTGGTAAAATTTATGGTGGTTTAGCAGTGGTTTTAATGTTAGTAAATGAAAAAAAATTAGAATTGGTTTATAACACTACTAAAAATGCCATTTTTTCAGATGAAACTGCCGCTAAAACTACCAAAACCGCTACTAAATATACTTACTATGAGACATAAAAAAAATTCCGATTAATTAAAGAAACCGTCAGATGTTAGATGCCAACAAAAAATTTAGTGGCAGTTTTATGATACGATTTCAATATCATATTGTTCCAGTTTAAACTTCCACTATGAGGTTCTTTTCTTGTGGTGTTATAATTTGTGTAGTTTAGGTTTGAATGTTTTGAAATTTTAAAAATTTTCAGGATGCATAGTTAGTGAATGGTTAGTAGTAACCATGCAGCCTAATCATAAAAAATAAGAGTCATATTCCCATTGGCTGTAACATAGGTATAATATGGTTTATTAAACCATATGTCCAAAAAATCAAGGTAGTTCTAGGTGGTCTAGTATCTTGTGTATTATTGAAGAATAGTTTGGTAAAAAGTGTTTCCTATCCATCCAATTTTCTAATATTTATTTTTCTTTAGATTTCAAAAAGTTCCCCTAGTTGATTTAAACCATCATTTGGGTATTCTATACTCATTTGAACTTAAAATCCCAAGATATCTCTAGATGATTCCATTTTATACCCCTCCATGGATTTTGGCTCCCCAACCAAGATTTCTTCTGGTTTTCTTAAGTTAAAAATCTTATTTCTTCTCTATTTATCATATTATATTATTTATTCTTCCATATATTCTACTAGTATTTTATTTCCCAAACCCTAGAATCCATTTTGTTCATGAATTCATATAGTATTTTTCTAATATTGATACTCTTAATGTCTAGGGTTAGAGAATAATTTCTCTTAACATATCCTAGTGTTCTTCATTGGGGGTCGGTTGATTTCATCCCTTTTAGGTATCTCTTTTGGTGAAATTCCTTTTAATTAATAAATCATTGGGTGATCAAGTTTTCTAAAATAATGTTCTTATAAATTATACCCAAATCTAGTACACTTGATGAAGTTATCAAATTGTTTAAATTTTTTTGTTATATTTTGATGCTAACATCAATGGGTTTCTAGGGTTCATTTAAATTTTATCTCTAAATTTAAAATATATTCATATAATGTGTTTGTTAATGTTCTAAAAGGAAATTTTCAAAATAATTTCTTACTAAAGTGATTTTTTAAATTTAAAAGTTGATTTATATGATGTACCATATGGAATTATGAATTTTTAATATTATAATGTGGTGTTTGATTGGATTTTCATTTGTTATATGACCATAAAGTATTCAATTGATCGGTTGATATTATTCCTTTTTGTTGATTTAAGTTCATTAAAATATTTTTATAGTTAAGTTGACTCTTAGTTCTTATATATATACATAATATCAATTATATATTTTTATTTAATGTTTGATATTCATTTTGTCTTAATAGTTATTTCAATTAAATTCTTGATTTTCAGGTATTTTTAATGAAATATTTTACGATTTCAATTGTTGGTTAAATAAAAGGCATATTTGGAACATTAAATAATTTTTTAATGATACATGTGACACCCTTGATTTTAGATCCATTATCTCGTTATTTATATGATCTTATATATATATATCATAAAATGAAATTTATTGTTACTTGATTCTTATGTAAATTTAATGAATCTATTTATTAAAGATTGTAGAGGGAATATGAGGAATATGATTTCATATTCTTTATGATTATTGTGAAATGACTTTTGATTTGTCTCCTCACCTCCATTGGATAACTTTATGGGTATCTTTATTACCAAGGGTGGAGATCAATAGATAATTTCTATACTAGTTATGATTATATTCTAACAAATATCTAAAAGTGAATGATGTTACTCTAACTACAATAATTCTAGTAAGAATAAGTCATGGGCTATTTTCCTAAGTATTCATATATAGGACAAATAATGGTTACAACCACGTAAATTAACACAACTATTATATCTTGGTTAAAAAATAAATTAATATTATAAGGTTAAACTGTAGTATAGTAGAGATCAAAGGATGTCTCCGAGGAGGGGTAAAAATTTACAATTTTTACAATTAGTAAAATGTCCTAAATGAAATTTTATTTGAGGAAAAAAATTACAAGAAAAAAATAATTTATTTTATTCAAGTTATGAAACATGTGAGTGATTCAGGGGTCAGATCACATATTTTATGGTATCCATGACTAAAATTGATTTATACTTCTGTGGAAATTTAATCAATGTGAGAATTCTCGATCACTTCATATATCATCAAGGGATGGTAATGATTGTGAGTTTAAATTTGTAGTTTTCACAACCAATAGTTAACCCTTTTTATGAGCGTGAATAATAAACAATGGATAGCCCCCAAATTACCTAATAAAAACTGATGGAGTGAAGTAATTCCTTTGCAATAAAGAAAGATACACTTCCTTCTATACTCATATAAATAATAAGTCAACAATTTACATAAAAATACTATATATTTGATCATATATTTATACCATTAATTGGTATAAGAAAAATAATTAACACCCAAAAAAATACAAATGAATGAAATACAAACTAAATAAAATAACAGTTAATTAAATATATAAACATTAGACACTGAGATCAAATAAAAGAACAAGTATTTTATCTTAAAATTTATACTCAAATATAATAAAATATTTTCCACCCTAAGACCTCAATAAAAAAGGGTTTTAACCCTCTATGGGTAGGGTTATTGCAATGAAGGATTGAAAAAGAAATATAGTAAAAAATTAAAAGTAGAACAGATTCTCCCAACACAATATCGAATATTTCTCTATAAAACTCACATGATTACCTATTCATAAATAGATATCACGCTTTACATAAACAGGCTCCAAAAATTCATGAGGAATCATCCTCATCTGTATTCTTTTTCTAGGTGGAAACATCAACACTTCCTTTATTATCAAATTCCTCCCATAATTTTTAATTCCTCTCACATTATAATATTCGCCTATATTTAATTCAAGTGGTTGAATAAAATATTGCATCATCTAAATACTCAAAAACATTAGGAAATATACCATTTTCCTTCTTCAATTTTAAAACATTTAATTCCATGAAGAGTTCTGGTCCCGATGTGGTTCTTAATAATTTGGATATATCACTCATTCTATTCCCCTAAATAAGTGAATTTAGTTCTTTATAGAAAGGAAATATATGTGTTTTTATCTTGAATAATTATAGTTTCATGGATCCTATTCCACAGAATGAGAATATATATTTTGGTAGCAGCCCTAAATTTTTCAATACACACTTTACAATTTGAATTAACTTCCACTTTTTTGTCCTCTTATGTTTTATTTTTTCAAATTATAATTCTTTACTTGAATTTATTGGTAGAATTTTCACCAAGTACTTAACCATTACAAATTCCCCTTATAATATCGAATGACCTTTACTCATTCTGTTTAGTAGGATGAAATCATCCCAATAATCCATGGAATTGACTCGAGTGTATCAATTGGGATACACATTTTTTTACATACATTCGATGCTTAAATTTAAATAAATTAGGGAAGAATAATAAAAATAATTTTCCAAATTCATCTGATAAAGGTATGAAATTTATGCATGAATTGACTTACACTGACAAATTTTTTTGTATAGAGGGTGACTTCAGTACTTTCCCATATTTACAGTCTAAAAATACATGTTAATCTTATGTATGAAACCCAATAAATCATAAACATATATTATTTAACTTTTATATAAGGAGTTACTTTTATAAATTTCCTCTCTACTTCAAAATAAATTTTACATTCAAAGAAGTATCTTCTTAAAAATTCCATACTTTTGAAATTCTTCTTCATAGTATAAAAAATGAATCATATGTATGAACTAATGTACTTTTATGCATCTAATTACATTGTAGAATGGACTTTATGTATGGGTTCACTTTGTAGGAAAACTAAAAAAGACAAATTAAGTTTACACACTTTTCAATAATTGTAGAAAATTAAAAAAATAGTTAAAAATCAAGAATTAATCCATTTTTATATTAAATGAAAAAACATAAATAAAAATTGAATATGGTGACATTACCCTTGAATAGATAAAAATGTAAGGATTATACCCTTAAATAAGAAAGTAATGTTAATGAAAATGCATTTTCCATAAATTTAACCACACATTAAACTTTGAATCCTAGATAACTGAACAAAAAAAATACCAAAGTAAAATTCAAAATGCCAGAAAATGTGAGTCCCTTCTTCAATAATCATGGTACCAAGGATTAGCATGCCTCTTTAATTTCATTAATTCTATCTTCCCTATTTTTTTATATTCAATTAATTTTCACCTTTTCCATCATCAAATTCTCATAATACTTAATCTTTCGAATGAAAGTCTCTTTATTGAATCAGTTTTTCAAGTGATACTTTTTTTCATTAAAATTTTATAGTTCACAAATGATTCTTTTCTAATTTCATCTAGCTCTAGAATTTAATGTTTTTTTATTTTGCACATTTTTTTGGATCCCAATTCAACTCTTTGATTTCACAATAATCATTATGCTTCATCACCTCTATAAAGTGATTACTTAACACAATTCAAATGGTAAGGGTTCATTCTAATGGGGGGGGGGGGGGGGTTATAGGATATTATGTAATCCCATAATGTTTCTTCTAACCTTTGGATTAAATATTTACTATTTGGTTTGAAATTATTTTCTATAATTCATTTAGTATCCCTATTGGACACTTTATCTTCCCATTTGTTTAATGGTGTTAAGGTATTTATGTTTTATGGGGTTATTTATGATTTCTTATTAAATATTCCATGATTTTGTTGAAAAATTGGGTTCCATGGCCATTGATGATTTCATATAAATGTCCAAATCAGAAAAAGATATTACTCTATACAGACACAAAAACAACAATATAATCATCAGTTTTAGTGGATATAAATTAAACATATTTAGAAACATAATCTATAACTAATAATACATGTGAATATAGAAATTACATGGCAAAGGGATCTGTAAAATTTATTCCAAATATAAATAAGATTTAAAAACATTTAGTGGTCTTCAAATAAATTTCTTGATCCTTTGAAATGTTTTTAGTAAATTGAAATTTATTAAATTTCTTATAAAAATAATGGGAATATTTAAACAATATAGGTTACTATGTTCTATATTCCGAAACTTAATTAGTTGTTATTTGAGATTTATTATTTCCACCATAGGCTAATGCATGAAAAAAATTAGTATATATTATACGTCACTTTTTGGAAGAAATATTATAATCATTTTATCATTATATGTTTTTCAAATGTTTGGATCATTCTAAATATAAATTATGGATTCAGATTTAAGTATTAAAACCTTTTGTGTGTTTAGATGTGATGGAATTTTAGGAGTTACATGAAATCTTACCATTTTCAGCAAACCATGGAACTTATCCTTCAATAAAATAAACAAGTACACATATAAGGTAGTCATTAAATGGATATTTTCTTTATAATTTATACCTTATCTCTGTGTGAGAGTCTACTAAAGAGATATAACACTTGATTTTTATCTCATCTTCTTTCATTTTTCTCCAAATCAAGCTCCTAGAGTAGTAGAACCCATCCTACCAGTCTTTATTTTTCATCAACTTCTCATTAGGCAGCTTAGGGGTGCATGGATATAGAATGAAATAACCTTAGTACCAATTAAATATGATTATAATCAATATAATACAAAAATAAGTGATAAAAAATTAGTTTTAGTAGTGGTATAATTGTTTTCAGCCGCATTGAGTGTTATATAAGCATATTCAATGACGTGGTGTTTCCATACTATTTTATGAGATATCACTTCTCCAATAGAACGGTTTGAAGCATCACATAGAACATCCAATTTAATATCCTTATTAGGTAGATTTATAGCTTTTGTAATGATTAGATTATAATTAAAATCATTAAAATAATCCATGTAATGATAATCAATATAAAACTCAACATCCCTTATGAGAAATCTAGATAGTGAAAAAAAATCTTACTAAAATATTTGAGGAATATTCTGTAAAAACATGCGTATCATAATGAGGATCTAACATGTTTTATAGAACTTAAGTAAGGTAATGCAGTGATAAATCCAATTTTGGACTTTTCAACCATAATCCCACTTTTTGAAATTATATGTATAAGAAAAATTCCTCTTTCAACAATGGAATGTCACTATAAAAAATTTTAAAAAATATTTTTTAATGTATTTTTTAAAAAATATATATATTTTTACCAAATAGTTATCAAAATAATTTCTAAAAGGTAGTGAAATAATTAATAAAACTTCCAGGTATTCCTCAATAAAATCATAGGAAATTCATGCCATATATCATTGAAATACACTTGGTGCATTTGATAATCTAAATGAAATTATTATATATAAAAATTTACCATAATTAAAAGTAAAAGTTTCATTTTATTAGTCCTCAAGTATAATAGACATATAAAAATATCTAAAATATCCATCTAAAAATATGTAATAAAACTTTCTAGATAGTATTTATAGAATTTTGTTAATAAAGGGTATGTAAAAAACAATATTTTCTTGTGATTTGACTAAATTTTATGTAATAAATATAGTCTCTCAAACTATTTCTTAATATCATAGCAGTTAACTAATTTTGTTCTTTATTTATAATAGAGAGTCCAATTTTATTAGTCACTATGTTAATAAGACTACCCAATAGGGATTCATAAATTTTGTAAAAAGTTTCATCTTCTAATAACTTATTAATTTATTTCTTACTAACATACATCATTATTGAATTAAGATCTATATGGGGTTGTATAATAGTTTCAACATAATTTTATAGAATAATTATTTCCATGAATATTTTAGAAATTATTCCAAGAATGTCTCCTAAATTTCATACTATATCTCTCATATTTTATCTTTAAACATTCATCAATGTTTGATCTTGATTTGATGAAACTTTTCTAGAAATTATCAGTGGAAGTATTTTTCCTTCCATTAAAAATAAAAAATTTAATGTAGTAAGAAATGGTTTTAATTATATGTTTAACAGATATAAAAAATATGAGATCAGGTTTGGTTTTGCTACCTCAATGTATTTTACTTCCTATACAGCTGATGAATTATCAACTCCTTTATCATTAAATAATCAATAAAAACTATCAAGGGAATAAAAAGGTTACTCATAATCAAATGGTTTCACATGTTTTTTAATTTTATCAAAATTGATTCCCAAAAAGTTTTTTGATATTAATTGTTTTCCTAGTTATATCATTTATACTTAAAAATCATTATCCTCACATATATTAGATTCCCAAAAATGTGAAAGTGCAGAAATGAATGATCTTATTATGGGTACATCATGGAGTAAAAAATATTAAAGTATATATTGTTTCAATTTTTAGTGTACCTTTATGGAAATTTTTAATTGTATATTCTACTTTTAGGATGGGTTTTCTAAATATTATAGGTGACTAAGTAGGGGTCATAACCTCTTCTATGTTTAGCACATAGAAATAAACTAGATAGATCAAACATTATATTCTAACCAAAACATATTCAAGTACTCTAGATCATAATTAAATGAATATATTGGCTAGTTAAATATATATTATTATTTGTTTTAATTCCATAATATTTAAATAAGAAAAATATTAATGTATCATTTTTGTAATATAATATCCTAAATAACATAATTCATCAGTGAAATTCATGGATCCAATTATCAAAAGAATATAAAATGACAATAGATCTTGAAATTTGGTTTAAAGTAGTGGTGTGATCAATGATAAAATATTTCTCCCTAAATTAACGCTCTAATTTCCTTGAAGTCTTAATTTTTTCTTTGTGAAAATATCTTTGATAAAATTTTAATATTTGAGATTTTTTTGATGTCTTCAAGAAGAGGTATGTTAACTTTCACTTTCTGGAAGGTTTCTAAAATTTTCATTTATATTTATTCCTTTAAAATTTTAATTATTTAAAATATTCTTGATGAAAATGATAGGGGAGGATATTTATTTTCCATAATATATTTTTGTAAGGGTGATTCCAATTTACCTTTTCTCGTGACTAAATTTCTCTCGAATATATTTATACTCTTTTGGATAATTTTAATATATTTTTTAGGATTACCAATCATTCTTGTAAAAACTACCCTATTTTTCAATGATTAGATAGTTTTTCTGGGAACTAGATTTGGGGGATGGGTGAATCTATTTTACAGTTCTAGTTATTACCACACTTACATCTCCTTTGGGATTTTTAATGATTTGATATGGTAAATTTATATGTTTTTTGGTCATAATTTCAATAAGTATTCCTATTTTATTTTTAAAGTCTAATATGTTATTTTGAAACTTTTCAATCCTAAAAACTGGTCAGTTCTACACATTTGGCTGTGAACTAGTTGATGAATGTTCAAATATTTTCCTTTGTTTATAGGTTTGTGTTTGGAAATATTTTTGATTATACTGCTTCCTGAAAGGTTATTGGAATAATGGAATTTATTTTAACGGTGGTATGGATTAAATTTTTGGGATTTAATAAAATTTATTTTTGGAGGTTCTATCCATCCTTGGGAGTGATAATAAAATTTAATTTGTTAATAGGTAGGAAAAATATTTTAGTTTCATTTACTTTTTCACATTGTTTAGTATAATGAGTTTTAGAAGAAAAAAATCCAAAAACCTTAACTAATGTGAGTTGATCACTTCATTTATTAAGAGAAATATATCTAACTATATTGATTAGTTCATCAAGTTTTAAATATATAAAAAGTGATTGATTTGATCACACCTCATCCACTCCTCTGGTCCTAGTACCCTTAGTACCAAACTATTGGAAATTTTGAGCTATCTTTTCAATGAGTCCTTTATATTCCACCGGTGACTTGTCATTCCAAGATACTCCTGATAATGTATCCAACATATTTTGATCACTATCAAACAATACATGATCAAAGAATACTGAGAAATAGTGTTCCTTTACTGCTTGGTGTGGATAACTTTCATATAACTTATTTAATATTTCCCATTAGTCATAAAATATATCTCTAGTGTCTTGTATTATGGAATATATCTCCTTCCTGATATTAGTTTTCCCATAATTTGGAAAAAATATTAGAAAAAAATTCCTTTTATGATCATTATTATCATCAAATTCTCTTGGTTGTAAGGTGTATTTGTGTTCTTTGGATAATAATTTCAAAGAAAATTAAAATCAATTCTATTTAACTTGATCTTCATCCAATCCCCTTGGATTAAGTGTAAAACACAACATGGTGTATTTTTTCAAATGTATATTGGGATCCTTACATAGAATTCCATTAAACTTTGGGAAAAGATTGAACAACCAAATTTTCTTTTGAAAATTAGTTTTTAATGCAGGTATAACAATTTTATTATTTTGATTAATGAAACGGGGTGTGCAAATATCTCTAATGGTTTTTTTGGAATTTTAGCCGTGATATTATATTGAAAATGAATAATTAAGGTTCAATTTAGTATTTTAATGAATTTTTTTCAAAATCTTATTATAGGTTTATGTTTCTAAGACTGGTTAGAAAATTTCTCCCAATATCTGTATTAAGTGAGTAAATATTCTCAGTGTTACTACATTTGATGAAAATCATGGGTATAAAATTTTTCACCACAACCCCAGTAAAAGAGGCATGTTTTTTGATACAACTATCATGGGATGATACAAAAATCAATTAATTAACTAAGGTAAAACTATAGTATAGTAGATACTAGAGGTAGTCATTAAGGACGGTTGAAAATTTCAATGTTTAAAAATTTTTAAAACAAAAGAAAAGGATCTTTATTTGACTAATATTGAGAAAACAAAGAAACAATTTCAGTAAAAACATTGTTTATTTGATTCAATTTAGAAAACAGGTGATTGGATTTGGGGTTAGATGATTTATTATGCAATCTCATTCATAAATCTATTAATGATTGTAATGAAATTTTGATCAAATATATATTTCAGTATCGCTTCATCTCTCATCATGGGGTGGTAATGAGTGTGGGTTTTAATTAGTTTTGATCACTCCCAATAGACCATTTTTATATGAGTGTGAAAAAATAATGGAAACTCTCTAAACTACCTAATAAATACTTGATCTTATGAAGAAACTCTTGGAAAAAATATATAGATCCATTGACTTCAACACTGGTATCAATAATCACTTTATATTTCACTATAAAACCTATATATTCCATC
Source organism: Viscum album (assembly GCA_963277665.1). NCBI lineage: Eukaryota > Viridiplantae > Streptophyta > Magnoliopsida > Santalales > Viscaceae > Viscum > Viscum album. The sequence continues at coordinate 1,100,175,663 of OY728134.1, read as the reverse complement.
ATATATAGGTAGAATTAAATATAGGGAGAAAAATAATTACCACCATAAGAAATAATAGTTCATTAAATACCAACTTAATACAATCACATTAAATTAAATATGTATACACTAGATATTGAGATCCAATAAAATCACAATAATTTTATATTGATATTTAGACTCAAGAATAATAAAAGTTTTTCGTCGTTACAACCCTAATAAATAAAACAGTTTTATCCCTCCTTGTAAAAGGTTACTACAATGAGGGATTGAAATAGAAATAAAGTAGAAATATAAAAAATTATTATACTCACCCACCACTCTATCAAATTCCAATGAGCATGTACTCGAGTGGTACTTTCTCTTGCTTGGAATCCAAATGAACAAGGATCAAATATGTGTAGGGGAAAATTTCTGTGTACTGTAGCATTGCTCTAAAAGGGCAGTGTAGCAGTACTGCAGGAGCGGTGCAACTGTTGTAGCGGAAGCACTATAGTAGCGGAGGGAATGTAGCAGGAATTGTAGAGGTAGAGGTACTGTAGTGGTACTGTAGAAGTACAGTTCAACAAGGGGTCCATTGGGCCAAAAAATTGGCTTTCAAGCCTTGTATTCATCCCACTTGGCCTTGGGCCTTTGGGATATTTAATGGGTCTACATATACCCAGTCTAAAAAGGTATTTTCTTTAATAATAAATTGAGGCTTCGGCCCCAACCTTTGAAAAAAAAACCCACCAATCTATCAAATAGTTCTCTCGTGAACTCATGCCCCTACCACTGGTTAAATAACTCATCTCTTTCACACCAATATGATCCAAAAATTCATAGGGAAGAATCCCTATGTGTATATATCTTCCATGTGGAAGAAACATTAATTATGTAATCATTGAGGTTCTCCCATGATGTTTAATTCTTCCAATGTGACCTTATTTTACTAAATTTAAATGAAATATTAAATTACATAAACGCGTGAAGAAATCCTGAAAGATTCCATGTTACTTCAATGCTTTAAAAATGTGTCATTACATAAAGGGTTCTGATCATGGCATTGTTCTTAAAAAATTTATGTCTGGCTCATTATATTCCATCCTGATAATGACTATAGATCCTCATGGAATGGCCTTATTTTTTTTATACAGAAGATCCATCACGACATGGATCGTCTTCTATGAAATAGCCTCCTATAATTTTTAATAACACTAAACTTTTCTCAAGTCACTTCAAGACATGTATTAATTTCCCACACCATGGTCTTCATATCTTTTGAATTTCAAAATTTTAATTTTTCACTCAAGTAGTTTGGTCAAATTTTTAACAAGTTATTAACCTTTACGCATGACCCTTTTGATCAAGAATTAAATATATATATTATAATTTGTAGTATAAAATCATTTAAATTATTAAAGAAATGGAATTTTATATATTTTCATAGATTTGGGGTTTTCTTTTACATTCATTCTATGGTTACATTTATGTACTTCGAGGAATAATATTTTCAAGACCTTTTCTAATTTATCTAGTAAATTCAAGACCTTTACACATATATTGACTTAATTTTTCATACAATGGGTGACTTTGGGACTTTTCCAAATTTATAGTCTATAACTCCAAGGGACTCTAAAATATGAACCCTCGTGAGTCATTCACATGGATTATTTTACTTTTATGAATGGAAATCCTTTTCCAAATTTCTTGTCCACATCAAGATGAATTTTATGTATATTTAAGGATAAATATTACATATTACAAAATTTTCCAAATCTTATTCAAAACATAAAAAATTACCCCGCGTATGAACTTATATACTTTAATACATCTAGGTACCTGGTAGAATAAAATTTATATATGGTTTCCCCTTCCATAAAAATCAAAAAACACAGATTATGTGTAAAACCATTCATATAATTACAAAACATTTATAAAAGAGTAAAAAATCAATAATTCATCCATTATAATATTAAATATAATAATATTACTTAAAAATAAATATGATAAAATTTCCCTTAAAATGATAAAAAGGTGGGGACTAAACCATTTAATAAAAAAGTAAATATAATGAAAAAAATGGTATATCATATATATATTATCATTCCACTAGAACCTAAGGAGCTTCCCATGATATGTATAATTTGATCCATTTTTTATTCTTACTTAATCTTGATTTCTTTTTAGGTTACATAAATATTATTGTTAAATATTTTATCTTTGATTCACGATATTTTAAGTATGTTCTTACTGTTTAGTCTTTATATTTTATTTTTTTATAATTATTTATGAACATATAGAATCCATTATTGTTACTTGTATCTCTTTGTCAATATTGATTTACTTATATTTTTTTATTTTGGTTCAGGATCTTCAGTTCTATTTTGTTGTTCATTTATTTTATAGTTTGGTTCCCTTTTTAGATAGTTTTCAAAAAGAAGTTACTTTTATAGAACAATCAAAGCTAAAATGGGCATGTTCCTTATTTTGTTTAATAAAACTAGGTATATTTTTTTAATTGATTTGAATTTAATTTTTTCATAAAGTATTTCCATTTGGTTTTGTTGCTCAAATAAAAGGAAATGTTTTATTTAAAGGATAAAGATTTTTTATTGGTTTTAAATACACTTCCTTGTATGATAAAAAGTTATTTTCTATATATGGATCAACCTAGAATTCATGAAGTATCTTATAAAATAAATTTTATATACTATTTGGTGTAATCCTACGGGGAATATGGATCTCACACCCTACATACACACAACGATGTGTATTTATTTATAATGTCTCCTCTAGGAATCCAAGTCATACTATCATATTGATAGCATGATTCCTCATACTGATTGATGTATTTTCTCAGGATATAGATGTGACCTAAGGTTATGTGGATATGATCTCGTTTTGTTTGGTGGTTATGGTTTGTCTCATGTTGTTTATGCATATAAAAACTCAACCGTCAATAAATTTTAGTTTATGTTTTGTTAGTTAACATTGTTTTTGACTAATGGAGTTCAAACTTACTTATGGGTTGGATATTCATATTAGTAATTAAAAGTCAGTTTATTGATTATATTTGAAATTATTTATCACATTATACATGGAAGACCAATTTTTAGTCCAACCATGCCATATTTTTAGCAAGATACCACTGCTCATTTATCAATTCTTTAAGGGTGAAATCATTTTATTGTATCCTTTCTACTTTTTTATGTTTTCATAATTACTTATAACTACTCACATAGTTTATGCTTTGATTTAAATGTTTTACTTATTTCATCCCACTATTATTTATATTAATTTTTATTATTTAATTATAATTTTTTATTATTATTCATTATTAGTATTTATTATTGTTCTAGAATTTATTATTTTGATTATCTAATATTTTATGTTGATAAATTTTCTTAAGTTCAATACATGGGAGGAAGTGTACGACTTACACATATTATGAATTTTGATATTTGGAAAAGGAAATCACCCATATGGATTACAATATACGATTGTTGATTTGAAAATTTGATTATTAAATAACACATACATATTAAAATGATGTTAGAAGATTTAATATTTTTATAAAGGAAATCACCAATACATATAACAGTGGAATTTGAAACCAAATTTGAAATTTGGAAAATGAAATAACTTATATGTATGCTATGAGAAGTAAAGATTGATATTTGTAAAATGAAATGAATTATAACTGAACAGGGATGTTTTATGTACTTATTAAGAATTTGAAAAATTATTTTACCTATATATATTATAGATAATGTTTTTTGAAGTTATTAAATTTTTAAAAGTCCCAAGAGACACTAGAGTATGTATGAGTTAACCTATCAGTAATGGTTGATTCAATTTCTAATAAATAGTGAAGCTATAAGAACTAGATTACATAAGAATTGTTTAATTTACCACATGAAGTAAATATTCAGTCCTGAGAGTGAGAAGTATTTCTTGTCATAATGAGACATTGGTGGATCTCTTTGGTTATGTATATATTGATATTCTCACACTATGAAGAAGATTTTCATTCCAGACAACCTAGATATATCCAATGAATGAAGAAGTTGGATAAATTAAGTTCCTAATAAAATAATATTACTATTATATATTAAATGTTATGTGTTTTATATGTAAATAATCTTGGAACTAAGGATTCATAAGTTAACGATTCACGAGATATGAATTTAATTCTGAAGCCTCATACTTGGTTATTTATCACTACTTATGATATACTATCAATTGTAAGATAAAAATGATCATTTTCCAGAAATTATTATTCAAAATTAAAACTTATTAAAATTTTAAGGTGTTTTATCATGATATTATAGGGATTATTCAATGATTAAAAGAAAATTTATTTTGAAAAAAATCATGTATTATTTTGAATAATTTTATTTCAATATTTATCTTATAATGTCAATGAAGATTTGGAAGAATAATTATATAACTCTGAAGTAGTTTTGCATTAGAATGAAGATATTCTGTAAAGGATATATTATATTTTGATATAGGGAATTATTAATTTATTTTATTTGTTTCATTTTGAAGAAGAAGACTAAAGTGACCATAAATATTCTTTATATTATATTCATGGTTTTTAATATGTTAATGATATATTAAACTTATATAGTAGGATAAAATAAGAAACACACACACACACACATAGAAATAAATAAAATTATATATAATATTTACTCCCACCATTAAGACTGAAAGAAAGAGATGAATAAAAGAGAAGAAAGGAGAGGAAGGAATCTTACTACCGTGCCACCTTGAATATTTTTTCAATTTCCTTTTTCATACATATAATTTAAAGATCTATCTACTCTATAGAAGAAGGAACATTGTCTATTATATTTAGAGTTTTTAATTATATTTTATCAACTATATATATATTTATACATTTCATTTGATTCTTATACTCAATTGTGGAATATAAAGGTTTATACTTCCCTAATTTTTTGATTTTTTTACCCTAGGAGTAGCGATAGATGATTTTTCTTCCCCTCTACCTTCATAGTGGAGGGAGGGGGTATTTTCAAGTTTGTATTTTGATCTCTGTAAAACCTTCTCAACTTTCACTAATCCCACCCATCTTCTAGGTTTTCCCTACATAACCCTAAGTCCATAATTCCATTTATTAGAATTATGTATTTGGAATATTTATCTATCCATCCTATAATTCACTAAATTTTTGAATCTCCATTACCTTTTACTATTTTCACATTTTATCTATATATTTCCATCAGTATATGAATTTGACAGACTCATCAATATGTTAGATGGATTGAAAGAACGAGCTATAGTAGGTTTTATAGACTTTTTCTTCATTTTAGTTTTCTTTAAGGGAGAAGAATACCTAATATTTACCTTGTATAAATTTTATTACCTCATTGATGGAATTCAATTTTCTTTGTCTAGATGGTTCCACACGTTTATCATAATGTGATATCCCCCAAAAGTGGCCATTTGGGTAATCTTCCAAAGGTTTCCCCTTCCCTTCTAAAACATATCCATTTTTCAAATTCTACGATATTTAGTTGGTATATTCCGAAGTATTAATAATAGGTCCCAAGATCTCTGTAACCCCAATAATTTAATGTAATTTTTGTTGAATTTTATAAGTCTAATACACTGATTGAATATATTTGTATTGAGTATGAAGAATATTTTTAGTGTTATCAAGAGGTGGAGTTTGAGTCATGGTGTGATTGTTTCTCTTATTACTTTCAATTAGGACACAATGATAATTATTTTCATCATGGATATATGAGGAAGAATTTGGGTGGATCTAGATCACATAATACATCTGATTCTAGGAATAAAGGAAAAAGTATCTATTTTGATCCCATTAATCCAGTTCTAAATAAAAATTATCAGGTTGGAAGGGTGGTAACAATATTGGTAGCCATTTTCTCAACCTATATAGAATCACTACATCTAGGACCTACACCCCTTATTCTTATGGATCTTGAATATCTTTATACACCTATATATGAGATTAAATTTCTAATGGATTCTATTAGGTTATACAATCTAGTTATATCCAAGATGCCACTAGAGGTGATGAAGGAAGGGGTTGTCGATCAAATTATACATTCTATAATGCTTGGTAATCTTATGAAAGATAAATATTATTTTGTGTAGTGTTTACCTTGTGATATTTTCTAGCTGAGGGTTAGTAATGCTAATAGAATTGAGAAATGGTATGATATAGAGGTATAAAGAGTACTCAGTTCTTAGTCAAGTTCCCCTGAGTATGGATTCTTTTAGTCCTCAATTTATTTTGTGGATGATTTGAAGGATACAACCTCAATAATTTACATGTAGAACCAAGTAATGAAGTTATATGGAAATATAATGGAAAATAGTTAATGAGATAGATGGTAGGAACTAGTTCCTAATTGTAAAATAAATTATCCTAGTTGGAAGACTTATGAGGTAGGGCTTTTAGAGGTATTTTCCAGTGTGATTCCTAATGTTTCTAATTCCAAAATTAATAGGGATGATGATCCTTCCATAGCTTCCATTGATTATGATGATAATATGACTACATTTTTATTTCATTTTGGTATGAATAATGGGAATAAAGGAGGCTTCAACTCAAGGGGGTGTTTAGTAAACAAAAAGAAGGAAACTAAGAATAGTAAGAACCATTCCTATATACATATGTTGATGACTAATAGATCAGTGGGTGAGGCACTGGATTCATGATGAATGGAAATTAAACTAGGTAAAGCATTATTCTGTCAAAAGAGTCTATGGGTAATAATAATCATGTTAAAGGAGGGGGAGAAATAAAGGAGTAAGAAGTTGACAGTGATATGGATTTTTAATCCAATCCAAAACATTATCCTAGAAATGATGAACTTGTGGGTACTAATTCAAATGAGGTATTTTTGGAAGTACAATAGGCTATGGGTAACCACCATATTTGAGAAATAATAATGGAGGAATAATGAACTGAACCCAATCCTACTATAGAAATACCTTTTTCACTCCATGGGGGATAGGGTGAGAATACCCTTTGATATTAATATTAAAGTTGAGATTTTATAATGGATGTATGTATATACATTTCATGATTTCATGAATAAGTAAAAATTAGAATTGATTAACATCCAAGATCACATATTTATTTATGAATTTAACAAAGGGAAGATAAATCTAGAAGAGTATCTCAAGACCGGGGACAATATGAAATATGAATTTGAGGATATTATTCACAAGGAACCAGATTGGGAGAAATTAATCATTCATTAGATCCTTAAAAGGATACATAGTTCTAATATTTCAAAGTTTATCTGGAATGGATCAATAGTTTTATTTGATGTCTAATGTAATGAACTGACCCCAGTTTTCCAGAGTCAGTGCCTTATTTTATTACATTGGCATACATACAAGGAATATGAATCCCGAAGGACCAAGTAGTTTAGTATTATTGGAAAAAAGATGCATACATAAGTTCAACATTACATATGTAAAGGAAAAAACACAAATTTATTTCACTAGAAAGATCACGTCTCCTAGATTATGCTTGAAAGTCATTCATAAATTACATCTTCATGTCATAATAAAATGAAACATAAGAAAGGGGTGAGAACAAATTCTCAGTAAGATTAAGCAATACAGCATAAGATAATATAAACATTAGACATGGTGAATAATTGAAAACACATGCATTTAATGATAAACTTGAAACACATTATGGTAGAAATATGAGTTGAGTAAATAATTTCATAATAAAACATCATCATGGGTATTCTACTAGTCGAATAACCACATGAACTTTCAATTACTAGCTTCATAATGAGGTAAGTGAATATTCCAGACATCATAACCATATCGTCCAAGCCTCGTGCTTGGACAATAAAATAATCATTTTGTCAAGGCCTTGTGCCAAGACCATAGTTTGTATCATGAGACATACCGATGCATTTAGAGGCTATAGAGAGCCCCACTTATCACATAAAATGTCAAATGAATTCCTCATAAGAGCGGGGATCAATATAAAAAACATATACATTCATATTGAAACTATCTTATGAAATGTAACTAACTTTCCCCAATCATTAAACATAAAACACTAACCATTCGTAATAATATGGTGAATGGTTTAAGGATATATCATGCACAATAGAGTTATTCATGAACCATTAAATAAAATATAGTATATTAATTCATAAATTATTAAACCCAATAATACCATGGAATCAACAAGAGTGTTGAATTAGATGAAAACACTCTTATAAAATCATTAAGCAATTCTGGAGATAAATACTCTTTTATTTTGAAAAGAAGATTCCTTTTGGGAAACAATATTGGTATAAAACTAGGAGTGAATTAAGATAGTATTTTAATAATAAAATGAGTTATTTTATAAAGATAATGGTTTCTGAAAACATATTATAGAGATCCCTTGAAAATAGGTAATATTTTGAGAAATTCCCTTGAATTGGGATTGTAATTTTGAAACAATTTTGGAAGTTCCTATCCATATAATAAAGAAGGATTATGGTTTGTAAAAATATATATGATACTCACATAGAAAATTTTATGAGTACATAACAATACATAATAATTACATCGAAGTAATTAGACAATGAAAGTATCCCAAATGAAAGTGGAAGTTCGGGTGAAAAAACCATTACCTTAACTCCAAATGTGTTCTGCTCTTGTAATTAAGCTCCTGTAATATGAAATTATACTTATTAATAAATTATTTAAGAACCTATTAGACATGAATTTAGTTTACCATAATTCTGGTTCGTTCATTTATGTCTTTATTGATAAGTTATTGTGTTGAATTTTGTCGTTCTGGAGTGTTCGTTTCCTTTATTTACATATTTGGTTCACTTGTTTTTAAGTAATGAAGTTCAAGTGGAATGGTTATAAATCTCAAGGATTGGAATTATATATTATTAATGAACATAAATAATTTATAATGGTCATTTATATCATTTGGTTACAAGGAATGAGGATGAATCATTAGATGACTACCACTTCGATTATTCATCGGTATTTGGAATATTATGAAGTAGTTTTGTCATATAACTTAATTATATGAACATATTCGGGTTCTTGAATATTAATTAGGGTATAAAAAATATATTATAGTCTAGTTAAACCATGAATATGGTTTCATGAATAGTAATGAAGAATAAATTGAAGAACAAAACTTCATCATCCACAAAGGTTATAAATCGGAACTCATGGTCGTCGATCTCATTTATAAAAATAAAAGGGATGAAGTAAGAATATTTATGATGGTTATTCAATTAACATGATATAAATCCAGTATATACATGTTAATTGAGTTATAATGGTCATTTGGACCGGGTAGGTGAGGTGAGGATAGAAAAGGAAGATAAATTGAAATGAAACCAAATGAAAAAGAAGGATGCTTTACCTCTTGAAATAACCACTTTGAGAATCTCCTTAAGGGAAGGGATTTTGGTATTTTGGAAAGACTAAGTGCTTCCTGGTCATGGGGAGTGACTAGGGAAGGGTAATTTGGCAGATCATTGAGAATATTCAAGGCTTATGGGAGTGAGGAGAAGAGGTAGTGGTGGGGGTTTTTTATAGTGGAGGAGGGGATTAAATTTTGAATATTTAATTTCATTATTTTATTATTTCCATCAAGAAAACCAATAGTATTGTTTCATGTGACCCATAATAGTAATAAGATCATGTGAGTTCGAATCAAGTGTCCTTACATCACTTATGATGTCATAAATAGTGTATTTAACTGATAAATTGAATATACTGTCTTTTACCGTATTTCACTATTCATAGAAAATTCAAGAATTTCAGAAAATTCCCAAAAATTCACCCCTACCATTTTTCGACGTGTATAATTCCAAATTGAAATCCATTTTTCAAAAATAAATTTCTATATATTATTAATTTAATTTTTAAATAAGGTCATAGTTAATTCAAAAAATAACAATCTTGAAGTGCAGTTAGTTTTATGTGACATTGAATAATTAATTAAGATCCCATTATCATATTTCCTTAAGAAAATAAAATAATATCATTATTTAATATTCAAGGGTCATATTACTATTCATACTACTATTCATAATAGTATGTTACTATTCACCATGAATCAAGTTTGTTCTATCAAACTCCAAATAACATACTGAACACAACTCTAGAAGACCATTTCTTGAAATTCAAAACAATGAAGAGGCAAAATTGCATTCTATATTTATTTTCAAAACCATGGGGTGTTACATTCTCCCCTACTTATAGAAATTTCATCCTCTAAGTTCACAGAATATTACTAAAAAATATTCGGGTATGTCTTTAACATAAGCTCCTCAGGCTCCCATGTTACTTCCTCCATATCATGGTTCCTCCATAGAACCTTTACCAGATGTGTCATCCCATTTATCAATACTTATTCTCTAGTATCATGAATCTTCATAGGTTCTTAAAAGTAAGATAGATCGAGCTCAAGTACCACTTCTTCATAAGTGAGTACATGTGTTGGGTATGGAATGTAATTTCTTAACATTGACACGTGGAACATATTGTGAACCTTGGAGAGACTTGGCAGAATTGCCAAACGGTAAGCTACGACTCCAATTCGGTCCAGAATTTCAAAATTTCTGATATACCTGGGACTTAATATTCATTTATTACCGAATTGTAATAATACCATTTAATGGAGATACCTTTAAGAAAACGTGATCACCTTTTTGAATTTCCAAATCCTTCCTTCGGTTATCAGCATAGCTCTTTTGCCTACTTTGAGCTATTTTGATATGGTTCTAGATAATCTTCACCTTTTCCATTGTTTCTTCAACATGTTTTGAGCCCACGAGCTTTCTTTCACCAATAACATCCCAAAAAGTTAGTGTACGACATCGCCTCCCATATAATACTTCGGAGGGTTCCATCTGTATACATGAATGGAAGTTATTATTGTAGGAAAATTATTCGAGAGATGAATACTGATCCCACAGGCCTTGAAAATAAAGTGAACAAGACCTCAACATGTCTTCCAATGTTAGAAAAGTCCATTCTGATTGTCCATCAGTTTGTGGGTGGTAGGCAGTTCTCAAACAAAGATCAGTATCTAGGAAATTCTGAAGACTTTTCCAGAATCTTGATGTAAAACGTGGATCACGATCAGAAACAATCGATAAGGTTACTCCATGAAGTCTAACAACTTCATTAATATATAGTCTTTCTAGACATTAAAGTGGTAGATCTTCTCTTATAGCAAGAAAATGCGATGACTTAGTAAGATGATCAACAATGACCCATATTTCATCATTCCTTATAGGAGTCTTTGGTAGTCCCATGACAAATTTCATTGTGATATTATCCCATTTCCACTCAGGTATGGGAAGAGGTTGAAATACTCTTCTAGGTCCTGCCTTCTTGATTTCACTTGCTGAAAAACCATACATCTTGACACCAAATAAGCAATCTCCCTCTTCATGTTTTCCCATAAAAAATGTTCTTTCAAATATCTATACATCTTTGTGCGACCATGGTGTATAGAGAAATTGGAACTGTGAGCATCATCCAAAAATTTCCAGGTATATCTGGAACAAAAAGTCTCTTCCCAAGTTTCAAAATTCTATCTTCATATATGAAGTCACTCAATCTCCCATCATTCACAACATTAATCTTCTTCTGAAAGTCCTCATCATCAGCCTGAGAACTTTTTATCCTTTCTAGTAAAGATGGTTTGCCAACCATTTGAAAAAACATTGATGTTTCACCTTCCATAGTTATTCCCATATCCATCTTTATTAGATCCATGAAAATAGGATCCCTTTCAACTCTCATCTTGTTCAAAAATCCATGATCCTTTTTTATCAAAGCATATGACACCTTATTTTCCTTCCCCGGGTGGTAGTGTATCGTGCAATCATAATCCTTGAGTAGATCAAGCCATCTCCTTTGCCTTATGTTGAGTTATTTCTGTGATAAAATATACTTCAAACTCTTGTGATCAGGATAAATCTCACATTTATCACCATAGAGATAATGTCTCCATATCTTCATTGAAAAGATTATAGTAGATAACTCAAGATCATGAGTAGGATAGTTTTTCTCATGAATTTTTAGTTGTCGTGATGCTTAAGCAATAACCCTATCATTTTACATAAGGACACAACCAAGTATTTTCTTTGAACCATCACTATAAATAACAAACCCGTCATTCCCCGATGGTAGTGTCAATATAGGAGCATTGAATAATATTATCTTCAGTTCTTCGAAACATTCTTCACAATATTTTGTCCAAATGAATTTAACCCCTTTACGTGTGAGCTTCGTTAGCGGGTTAGCCAGTTTGGTAAAATTCTGCATGAAACGCCGATAATAACATGTTACGCCAATAAAACTACACACCTCAAATATGTTTGTTGGCATTGGAAAATGTTGAATTTACTTTGTCTTTGTATGATCAACTAGGATTCCATCCTTAGAGACAATATGGACAACAAAAGAAATATCTTGAAGCCAGAATTCACACTTGCTAAACTCCCCATATAAATCATGTCTTCTAAGAGTCTTCAGGATAATGTGAAAGTGATTTTCATGATCTTCACAGATTTTGGAGTATAACAAAATATCATCAATAAACACCACTACAAAATCATCAAGATATTCCTTGAAAATTCTTTTCATTAGATCCATGAAGATAAAAGTTTCATTAGTCATTTCAAAATACATCACTGTAAACTCATAATTCCCATACCTGTTTCAAAATGCAATTTTTAGAATGTCTTCCTTCTTTACACTCAACTAATGATATCCAGATCGAAGGTCAATATTTGAAAAGTATTTAGCTCCATGTAGTTGGTCAAATAAATCATCAATGCGAGGTAGGGGATACTTTTTCTTTATTGTTATAGCATTGATCTCCTTGTATTTGATACATAACCTCAAAGATCCATCTTTCTTCTTAACAAAAAGGACAGGGGCTCCCCATAGAGAAACACTAGGGCGAATAAATACCTTATTAATCAATTCCTCTAGTTGTTTCTTTAGTTCCACTAATTCCATAGCAGCCATTCTATAAGGGGTCATTGACATGGGACTTGAACCAGGAATTAAATCAATTGAAAACTCAGTTTCTCGTTCTGGAGGATGTCCAGGTAAATATTCAGGAAACACATCAACATATTCTCTCACAATAGGTACATCCTCTATTTGAACATTACTTTCCTCACCCACAATTATTTAATTATCTTACTCCCCAATAATTGAATTTAGTAGAGCTACTGGGGGTGGATCTAGATAAGAATCAGGTGATGAATATTCTGCTCTATAGATATGGTGTTCTTTATCATCATCATCAAAAATCGTAACCTCATTTTTCTTACAATAAATTTTTTCATCATGGTCTGAAAGCCAATCCATATCGAGGATTATATAAAATTAAATCATGGGTATGACGATGAGATCAGTAGATAAAGAACATTTATATGCTCTATTGGGAACTGATTCATAGAACATTGTAGCAATGATACTTCCCTCAGGAATTTTGAATGACAACTCCCCTGTTAAATCAAAATGGAAATATCTGATTGTCATAGAAAACTGGGAAGATATGAAACAATGCGATGATGCAGAATCAAATGAAGCATTGGCTATGCTTGAGGAAACAATTAAATTACTTTCCACCACATCATTATGAACTTCAACCTCTGTAGTTTTTATTGCATAAGCTTGTCTCTGATCCCTTGGCCTTTTCTGTTTCATATTTCCTTGACATTTTGGACAATCATTAGCATAGTGCCCCATCTCTTGAAAACTATAGCATTGAACATCATTGGATTCCTTCTTCCCTTTGCAATCACCAACAAGATGGGCTTTCTGACCATATTTGTAGTATACTCCTTTTCCTTTTAAGCATGCACCAGGGTGTTTCTTTTCACAATTATCACATGGTGGAAATTCAACTCTTCCGTTCTTCCCCGTTTCTTTATTTCCTTTTCCAGGGTTTTTAGCAACCCTCTTATTTTCTTTCTGTCCATTAAAGTCATAAGACTTAGATAATTATTTTTCTGTCTTGATGGAACATGAAACTATATCCTCATATGATGAAAAACTTTGGGAGACCAGTGCCCAATGGAGGAATGGATTTAGGCCATCATAGAATCGATCATTTTTTCTCCTTGGATTTCGTATGTATTCTATAACATGTCTTTCTAATCTTGTGAAGTTAGCTTCGTACCTTGAAAAATTATAATCTTCCTTCTTCCTCAGGTTCAGGAATTTTCTCTCTATATCTGCTTGCTTCTCATGAGGGAAATATTTTTCTAAGATGATTTCTTTAAAATCCCTCCATTACATCTCTTCTATTCTTCCTCCTCCTTTGTGTTTTGGATTAAGGACCACCATTGATCTACATCTTCTGATAGAAGATAGACTTCCATGATAACCTTCTCTCTTTCATTACATCCCAAAGAGAGAAATATCTTCTCAAGGGAACATACCCATTGGTCTACTATAAACGTGTTTGTAGTCTCGTTGAATGACGGAGGTTGTTGTCGCATAAAGAGATCTAGCATGGATCCTCCACGTGGTGGATCCAAATGCTCCATATGGGTAAGGTTATTATTCATTACCAGAGTATGTTGTCCCAGTATATTTATGAGTTGCTCAACACCATTAACAGAACTAGATCCAACATCATTATCTTGAATCAGAGGAAAATCCCTACAGAGGACACATGCATTCATTTTATTTCCATTCTTTCCACTAGGAAACATATCTAGATAATGTCATACAATAGATTAAGTTATGAATAATAATGTATAATATTAACTTAAAAATACTCAAAAAAATTGAGATCCTATGCATGGTTAATCCAATATTTACAAATATTGTTTCATTGAGGAATATTTTACATTTCAATCCTTCATAATGGATTGTAAAGAAAATTTGAATTATCCTAATCATATCCCCTGGGAGTGTTGTAACCAAGAGTGTAGTAAGGCTCGTTGCCGTGCACTAGTTCCCGTTCGAGTCTAGCTCAAAGCGGTGTTTTCGGGTTTTACCCTTAGATATATCTATGCCAGAGCCGCCTCTACCTGCTCGTATCCAGACATGGATGTATTGCTTGAATGATCCATATAATATATTCCTTAATAAAATACCAGGGCATTCTTGTATGTTTATCCTTAAAGATTAACTTATGGACTCTTCCCTAATTCTACGTTTTCTAAATATAGTTTCCAAGTATTCGACTAAACTTCATCTGATACCAACTGTAAAGACCAGATACCAGTTGCCCAAAGTCGGTGCCTTATTTGAATATGTTAGCATACATAAAAGGAATATGAATCCCGAAGGAACAAGTAGTTTAGTATTATTGGAAACAAGATACATACATAAGTTCAACTTTATATATGTAAAGGATAAATAACACTAATTTATTCCACTAGAAACATCATGTCTCCTAGATTATGCTTGCATGTCATTCATAAATTACTTCTTCATGTCCCAAAAAAATGAAACATAAGAAAGGGGTGAGCTCAAATGCTTAGTAAGAGTAAACAATACAGTGGAAGATAATATAAACATTAGACATGGTGAATAATTGAAAACACATGCCTTTAATGACAAACATGAAACACATTATGGAAGGAATATGAGCTGAGTAAATAATGCCATAATAAAAAATCATCATAGGAACTCTACTAGTCAAATAACCACATGAACTCTCAATTAATAGCTTCATAATGAGGGAAGTTCATATTCTGGACATCATAACCATATCGTCCAAGCCTCATGCTAGGGCCATAAAATAATCATTTTGTCAAGGCCTTGTGCCAAGACCATAGTTTGTCTCATGAGACCTACCGATTCATAAAGGGGCTATAGAGGGCCCCACCCATCACATAATAATTCAAATTAATTCCTCATATGAGAGGGGATCAATATAAACAACATATAAATTCATATTTAAACTATCATCTGAAATGTAACTAACTTTCCCCAATCATTAAACATAAAACACGATCCATTCGTAAAAATACGGTGAATGGTTTTAGGATAGATCATCCACAATAGAGTTAGTCATGAACCATAAAATCAAATATGGTAGATTAATTCATAAATTATTAAAGCCAATAATACAATGGAATCAACAAGAGTGTTGAATTATATGAAAAACTCTTATAAAATCATTAAGAAATTCTAGAGATAAATACTCTTTTATTTTGAAAAGAACAGTTCTTTTGGAATAAAATATTTGAATAAAACCAGAAGTAAATTAAGATAGTATTTTCATAATAAAATGAGTGATTTTATAAAGATAATGTTTTTAAAAAACATATTATAGAGTACCCTTGAAAATAGGTAAATATTTGTGAAATTCCCTTGAATTGAGATTTTATTTTTGAATTTTTTTTGGAAGTTCTTATCTATAAAATAAGGAAGGACTATGGTTTGTAAACATATATATGATACTCACACAAAACATATTATGAGTACATAACAATAATAAGAATTACATCTTGGTAATTATACAATGAAAGTATCCCGAATGAATGTGGAAGTTTGGGTGGAAAACACTTACCTTAACTCCAAACGTGTTCCGCTCTTGTACATAAGATCCGGGAATATGAAATTATACTTTTTAATAACTTATTTCAGAACCTATTAGACATGTATTTAGTTTACCAAAATTTTTTGTAGTTTATTTTTGTCTTTATTGATAAGTTATTTTATTGAATTTCATCATTCTGGAGTGTTCGTTTCCTTTATTTTCATATTCGGTTCACTTGTTTTTATGTAATGAAGCTCATGTGGAATGGTTATAAATCTCCAGGATTGGAATTATATATTATTAATTAAAATTAATAAGTTATAATGGTCATTTATATCATTTGGTTACTTGGAATGATGATGAATCATTAGATAACAACCACTTCAATTATTCATTGATATTTGGAATATTATGAACTAGTTTTGTCATATAACTTAAGTATATGTAAATATTATGGTTCATGAATATTAATTAGGTTATAACACATATATTATAGTCTGGTTATACCATTAATATGGTTTCATGACTGGTGATGAAGAAGAAATTGGAGAACAAAACTTCGTCATCCATGAAGGTTATAAATCAGAACCTCATGGATGTCAATTTCGATTATAAAAATAAAAGGGAGGGAGTAAGAATATTTATGATGGTTCTTACATTCACATGATATAAATATATTATATACATTTTACAGTAGTTATCATGGTCATTTTGACAGAGGAGGTGAGGTGATGATAGAAAAAGAAGATAAATTGAAATGAAACCAAATGAAAAAGAAGGATGCTTTACCTCTTGAAATAACCTCCTTGAGAATATCCTTAAAGGAAGGAATTTTGGCCTTTTTGAAAGACTAAGAGATTCCTAGTCATGAGGAGTGACAAGGGAACGATAATTGGGTAGAAATATGAGGTGCTTCAAGGCTTATAGGAGTGAATAGAAGAATTAGTGGTGGGAGGTTTTTATAGTGGAGGAGAGGAGTAAATTTTGAATATTTAATTTCATTATTTTATTATTTTCATCAAGACAACCAATAATGTTGTTTCATGTGACCCCTAATAGTAATAAGATCATGTGAGTTCGAATAAAGTTTCCTTACATCACTTATGATGTCAAAAATATTGTATTTAACTAATAAATTGAATATACAGTATTTTACCGTATTTCACTATTCATAAAAAATTCATGAATTTTAGAAAAATCCCAAAAATTCACCCCTACCATTTTGCGACATGTAGAATTCAAAATTGAAATCCATTTTTCAAAAATAAATTTCTAAATATTATTAATTTAATTTTTAAATAAGGTCATTACAAATTCGAAAAATAACAATTTTGAAGTGCAATTAGTTTTTTGTGACATTGAATAATTAATTAAAACCCATTATCATATTTCCTTAAGAAAATAAAATAATATAATTATTTAATATTAAAGGGTCATATT
Source organism: Viscum album (assembly GCA_963277665.1). Classification (NCBI taxonomy): domain Eukaryota; kingdom Viridiplantae; phylum Streptophyta; class Magnoliopsida; order Santalales; family Viscaceae; genus Viscum; species Viscum album. Next base: position 1,100,157,737 of record OY728134.1, on the reverse strand, counting down.
ACTATTCATATTAATATTCATATTACTATTCATAAGGGTATGTTACTATTCACCAAGAGTCATGTTTGTTCTATCAGACTCCAAATGACTTACTAAACACAACTCTAGATGGCCATTTCCTGAAATTCAAAACATAGAAGAGGCAAAAAATTGAATTCTATATTTATTTTCAAAATCTTGGGGTGTTACATCTAATCCCCATTTTTGTCATTTTTTCTTATTTTTATGGGTTACCATTCAACCCTTAAAAGTGTTTTTCTTTAAAATCGAAAAAATATAATTTTATATAGAGAGAATTTCATTGACTTGTACTCAATTGTGAGAACCTTTATGGAAGGATCTAAAGGCCAGGTAAAATCATTATACTAAGTTTCAACTTATTGTACTCACTTGTGAGATCCAAAGGAAATGTATTATAATAAAAATAACCAAACCTTCATTGTGTGTTGGTGGGGTATACTAGGGCAGGTTATTTATAGACCTGAACCTCTATAAAAATATTATTCCCTTATCTTTACTTTACTTTTATTTATACTTATTATAAAATTAAAACATAAGGACATAATCTAAATATCTTTAAGAGGTAATTTTTCATTTAGTGAAATATTTTGGAAGGAATAAACTATTAATTCTTTTTTTCAATATTAATGGGAAGAACAATCACTCCCACATGGTTTTATTTGATGCCCATGTGCTATTTTTCATCCTAGTGTGATCGTGAATACACCTTGGGCCTTGTTGTGGGATATCTTGGGTGACATAATATGTTGACTTAGGTTTGTTATTTATAATAACTATAAAATCTCCAAGTGATAAAGTAGGCACAAAATAATGTTTCTTGTATATGTTAGAATAAAAAAGTAGGAGTCTACACCAATATACACTTATACTCATGTTACGTTAGTTTGACACCACCATCGATGCTATCCAATAAATCTAAAAAAACGTATAATTTGGGGACAAAAATTTATATATATTCAATGAAATCACTATAAAAATAAGATTAATAATTTCCCCTTTATCAATTATTTTTAAAAATCACTGATTACAGCCCCTAATGTAAACGCTTAATTAGATTTTTTTAAAAAGAGAAGATAAAAGGTACCCCAGTATACCCCCTTTACCAATGCTTCATAAGAATCTCCTTTAGTGGTTACATTTATTATCCCTTTTTGTTAGAAATGATAAAAGACACACTTGATAAAAAACTATATACGCATATTATTATATGCCATTTTTTAATATATGAATATATTTATATTAATATATATAGAATATTTTTACTTAAATATGATTTATATAATACAAAATATGTATTTACATTAAATATATAATATATTAAATTAAATATGTTTTTTAAAATAATTAATAATTAATAATAATTAAAATTTTCTAATTAATGATCTGTAATTCATATTTAACAACAATTTGCTAAAAATATATATTAAATAATCAATATTGTAATAAAAGTATAATTTAATACATAAATATTAATTAACTATAACTTTTTATCTCTCTGTGAATGTAAATAAAAAGGCTTAGGCCGTGGGTGATACTTGTGGATGTAGACTCCATGATTGTAGCTGTAGGATATGACCCTGATCACACTACCTCTAGGTTCTATTGGTGTGGCAATAGATATAGGGTCTATTTCCATAAGCACATGATCATGGCTATAGTGATATTTCCATGGTCCACCTAAGGCCATGTGTAACATCACCCTTTTGGGTTTTCAGAATGACTATACCCCTGGATTTGTTTCCATGGGAATCAGTCAAAGTCCATATTATGATTTATTAGCACGGGAACCTTTACATAGATATACAATGGATTAATTATATGGGAATATCCTATGTCTATATCAAAGTATATTGGCATAGGCATTTACGGTGGAAAATTTAAAAAAATTCCACCATCGAGTTCTAAACCCCAATAACCACCCTTAAAGTAAAACACACAATTCCACTAATTTGAAACATATTTTGTGTATAAATGTATTTTTATATATCCACATGATATTCCCAATAAACAATTAATTAACATTTGACGGGGGTATGAATTAGGATGATAAATTTTATCAAATTGCCTTTTCCCTTACAAACATTTACCCCTCTCAATATTTGAACCCCTATTATTGGTTGAGTATAAGTGTATTTTCTTATGATTAAAAACACACAATAAAACATAAAATATAGGATATCAATTGAAGATAAGTCTATAATATTTTTACAATGTTGAGTCCAAATGTGGGAACCCACTACTTACTGTGATCAGGTAGATTTAGGGTCACATAGTTTAAACTATTATTACATGTTATACAATGAGGTAGGTATCATCTTAAACACAAGATAAGGTATCATCCTGAACTCCATTTTTACCATACTAAACATGTAATTCTATATCCTGATAGGAATTAATTATTATATTGGTTCCCAACATTTTTTAAAAAAACCATCAAAAAATTTTGAAGAATGTTTTCAATCATGTACTAATGTTTCTACACCAAATAATTAGATATTATTCCTCGTCAGATTCTTTGAATACCTATAAATATCCTTTTAAATTTCATTCACCTTGGTCTTTACATGATACCAAGAAACCTGATCATATATAGAATCTGTGTCACTAGTGTTCCTTAACTCAAACTCAAAATAATTATTGCATAAAGGTATTGGTAACATTACACACTATTTTTCTTCTATATTCTTCAAGTGCTTTGAAACAGGTCATAAGAATCATTAGAAGTGTTAGAATTTCCCTCAAATATGATTCTTCATCTTATTCTATCAACTTTGAAAATATAGATCTAAAATAATATTCTCAATGTTATCTTTTGCTTACACTTTCTCAATATGCAATGAGTTCTTCCTCTTTATAGAAGTATAAAATTATATTAATCATCTATTTTATATTCTCTTTATTCTTTCTTGTTTTATATTCTATAATCACAGAAATGTATTTTCTATATAATCAATAAATAAATACTTAAACAATTTCAATACTAAGATCACCTCATAATCAGACCATATGGGATTTCACCCTCAATCTTATGATTATTCTCTTCTTTTTAACTTCCTTTTCTCACTGGTCTTCCAAGAATACCATTTTTCTCTTTTCATCTCATTTAATCACAACTAGATTAAATCTGAATTAAATTATACTAAAAATCTAGGGATTATTATTCTCAAAATATTTCAACAAAATCACACAAATGAAACATTATACATTTTTTTATGAATAAAAACAACACAATAATAGTGACATGAAATTTCTTTTTATGGCGTGATAGTATCTAAAAATATATATTTATCTTCACCTTGAATTTAATTCACTGCATTCATACCTATGTAAGGTTCTTCTTCTTATTATGATATTCAACCTCTCAATAATTCAAATTGAATAATTATTATATATTTTTTACATTTAAGTCAATTAATTACATCTTAAACATTACCTGATTTAATTTCTCTAAATATTTATTCTGGAATGTTTCCATGTTCAGAAATATCAGTATTCTCTAAGTGTAAAAACTTGAATATGATTTTTAAAAACATACATACCATAACATTATTTCCATATATCTTATATATTCTATAAAAACATCTCACATATATACATAAGGTTTTAAACCTATAAATACTTCTTGTTATTTAGAAAATATATTATGCATTCCTAAAATATATCTTATACATCAGTGTATGGTTTTTGACTTTGGAAAATAATTGAATGTTATTCCATAAAAACATATGTATTCTTCAAAAAATATTATATATCATATTATAAAAATTAGTTTTTAATATTTTTATATGAACTATGATAAATTATCTCATGTATTACAAGATTAATATTACACATCACTATGTGAGTTATGTCATTTAACAAACATCATCAAACTACTTTGTAAATTATCTTTTCTATACATTGTGAGCTCCTATATTTTCTAATTTTTCATTTTTTTAGATAATAAATTTCATATATTCAAAAATATTATACATTTACTATATTTTCCATTTTTTAGTTTTCTATTCAATCATAAACTTACACATGCAATAAAAAATCATACATATAACATTATTTTCCAATTTTTACCTCTTCCATATATCAAAAACCCAACATATCACATAGTATAATAAAAAATTTACCAAATCTCTACTTCTGAGAAATATATTTTACATATAATTCAATTTCTATATTTCAACTCCTATATATAAAAAATTTACATATACATGAAACTTCCATTTGTTTTTCAATCTCTTCTACTTTTAGGAAAGCCATACAAAAGCATTTCCATACCCAAATTCTCACATTAAACTAATGAATTATAAAATTATTTAAATAATCAAATAAAATCATCAAATATACTCATATAGTTTCCCATCACTCTAAAACACTTTAAATAACTTTTGAAATTAAAAAATATTTCTAAACTCTTCATCTTTAATTCTAATGTCTTTTAAAGAATATAAATACCCATTTTGAGTGGTTTCTTATAGATTCACTGAACTTGTATTTGAAAATTCAATATCAATTAACTAAAAACATTAGCTAAGTGATTTTAATCATTAAAAAAAATAATATTCACACTCAGAAATCCATATATGGATCCTCTATAGTCTAATGAACGTTTTCTTTATTTAATCAAAACTATTAAAGATATATATTATCCAACTACTTCATCCTCACTTGAAACTATTGTAGAAAACAGTTTTCTCCTTCCATAAACACATTCATTTGGTTATTTACAATCTAACTCTCCAATAACCATATAAAAATTCATCTATCTATTGAACCAATTTATATTAGAATACTAAACAAAAATGTCTTTATCACATTTTTCTTTACTATTTATAATGGAAGCAAGTCATATAATCATTAGGTTCTTTATCCATCACCCAAAATAATATTTACATGAATATTGGAAATAAACACAACCTTAATCTATTGGGATATTTAATCTCCCTTTTTTATTTTTTACTAACACATTAAACTTCTTCACAAAAGTTAATAACAATATATGTTCAATAGTTGTACTATTCTCTCCCTATAGAAAGTAAATACAAAGGTGTATTATAGGGGAAATATTATACTCACATATTTAACATATTTGATTTGAAAAATCATATTATCCCATTTTTTATACACTTCATTTATTCACACCCTTTTCTCAAGAGATACCATGCAAGAGATATAAAAACTGATTTTCTTGAGATAATGATGATATGACCTTTTAACTTAGTAAAGAGCCATTTATTAATCTACTATAAGTATAAAAGAGAAATTTTAGGATTTGTAAATAATACAAAATATTATAGACCTCTATGTTATCCTTAAAAAATCCGTAATATGATACCTATTCTAATTTATCTTTCTAGGGGTGGTGTAATTTTTTTAAAATAAATTGATAACTAGTATTAATCTACAAAATAAATATTAAAAATTCAAATGAAAGGTATATTAATCACTCTTAAATATAACCTTTTGAAAAAAATAACTCTGACTTAATTAATGAGAATTGATATAATTAAAAATATGGGAGAAGTGGTTATCATTCATAAAATTTAGTTTTAAAGTGATGTCTAGAATTCTATATTTATCATGGAATTATAAAACTCTGGAAGAATTCTCTTCTAATATCCAATTAATAAATTCATTACCATAATCATTATTATGGTTAATTATTTTCAAGAGTGAACTCCAAGAATATTTTTGAAATCACTTGATATATTTCAAGGAGGCATTAAAATATTAGTTAGAACATTTCATTATGGATGAAATACAATTCTATATGGAAATAAAATTATTCTCATAGTTCTCCATTTTAATAAATCACATTTAATTCCCAAAATAATAAGTGAAGATAAGAAAACATGAAAATAAAGAGAGTCTTCATTATCTCCTTAGTGATGTAAACATGGTAAGGACTTGGATCTCTACCAAAAAACTACTTTATTTTTAGCTCTATGTTTTGAAGAACCTTTTATGCTTACTTCACCATTGCTTTTATAGATTTATAATTATTGGGAAATTATGTATTTATTTATGTTTTCAAAAAAATTATTAGATAGAATATGATTTTTCACTTCATCAAGAAAAAACATTCATTCTTTTGTATTTTCTCCAACTTCATAGAAAATTATAAATGTTCTAGCCATATGGTTAAGCACTATTTAGGCATAATAAGTCACTAGTGCTTTCGATTTAGTATGAAATTTTTTTTTCTAGTTATCCATTTCATGAGTTTTTTAGTTGTATGTCCAAACATTCTAGACCATGAATGATTATTTTTAGTAGCCTTAATGTTACCTTTGAAAATCCCTCTAAAGCTTTCTATAAGATGTCTTCCACTAAACTAATCATCTTATCCATATCTTGGATTCATTATCTATTTGAATCCAGTCTGCTTTCTGAAAAATAGTGGTTAATATAAAACTTGTAATGATTTATGATGTGTCCATTACTGCCACAATATAAGCACCTCTTATTTTTTTTGACATGCTTATTATCTTTTTTCTTAGATTTATACCACAAAGAAATTTTTTTTTCTTTCTCACTTGTTTATTTTTCTATTGTAGACTTCTCCTCTCATCAACATATGAATTTTTATTAATTTTTTAATGCTAAAAAATATTCCAAACTATGACCACATATATTTAAATTAACATAGAAATTTTCATGATGATCAAAGTTTTTCATTATAGAAAGATTACTCCTTCTCCATTAACATTTCTTCAGCACAAAAATTTTTATTTTAATTTTATTATTGATCCACCTTAATGCATGACTTATATAATATTTATAAATTGACATGATTTTTCAATATTAGACATCATTGTGTGTAAACCTCCAATAAAACCTATAGTGACCAATAAACCTTATTCTTTTTGTTTTATATGTAGTTTTCCCAGATTTAACTTTTTTCAATTTGTGGAAAGAATCACAATTATTTTAGAATATTTTTGTTGATTTTCTATTCTTAAATTTTCTTATGTTTACCCTTTATAAAGTAGTAATTTTTTGATAATGTGTTTTCTCATATTTTTTCTATATTTTAAATTCAATCCAATATTAAAAGGAGAAACAATATTAGTACAAATAGAATCAACTAATGTACGAGTCAATTGTTTTCCATGATCTTATTATGGGATGATCAAGGGATGATTTTAGGATTTTGTCCCACTAACATGTGACATTTTAAAAGAAATAATATTTTTTAGAACCACATATGGAAACACTTGTACTTTTAGCTGTTTTTGAATAATTTTCATGGGTATTTTCTAGATTTGTCAAATAAATATACCACTCACGATATATAAAATTTAAATTGTTCTTATGTTCTTCTTCTGGCTTCAATATATATTTAAAATCTATTTTCATTTTTATAGTATAATTTTAGTACACCCAAAATTCCTTATTATATGTAAAAATGGGCCCTAATGACATAACATACACCCCTCCTTAACATGGTTGTCTGGTCCTGGCCCACCAAGTACCACTAGTTGCCTCACAGTCACACATTCCCTTTCTTGGGGCCCACCCACATGCATGAATAGGTCATATGACTAATGAATTTCACCCTAGGACAAAGTAGGTTCTTTCTAGTGTTTATTATCCCCACTCACATACACCCCAAGAAAATTCCCATGAGATCACCCATCCTGATCACTACTCCCGGCCAAGAACACTTTATGGTGGATTTCAAATCAGGTAGGCTCCTGAAAAGAAAGGTTCAAATTGACTACATGAGTCATATAATTTAGTAATTTCACACTTTATCATTATAGGGTATTATATTAACCCCCCTTTCAAGAAACAATTCTTCATTGTGGACCCTAAAACTCTACCCAAGCAGTTCCATCACACATAAGGCTGAGTTTCTCATCCTGATACCAATGTAACAACTGGACCCCATTGACAACATAAACACACTATCTTAACATGGCCATTGGGTTCTTTTCTACTTGGTACCACTGATTATCCCTAAAAAATGTGGTCCCATTCCTAGGGACAACCCAAGTGCCTGAACAGTTCATCTGACAAATGACTATCCCCACAATCCAACACATATTCTTTCCACTATTCTTTTTCCTCACCCACACACACCCCAAGAAACTTCTTAGGAGGTCACCCATCAAGATCACTATTCCATGCCAAACATGTTTAACAATCAAGCTCTAATCAGGTAAGATCTCAAAAATAAAGGTGCACCTTCTAGACATAAGTTATATCATTTAGTCATTTAATCCTTTATCATTATATGGTGTTACATTATAGATAATAGTAAAGATATTTTATTCTCTTTTCATAAATATCCAATTAATCATCTTTAAAATTGAAATATGATCTATTTAATTTCTTGAATGCATGGATCACTTCTTCAAAGAGTTAATTAATATAAAATTTCTCAAAATATTTCTTTTTAATCTATTCCTAAAATCATTGAAACCATTTCATTTCATATTGGTAAAAAAATTTCCTTATTTTCCAAAATTTTATTGAGAGTGTCAAATCTAACTATATTTTTAACCAACACATTCTCTATTTCATTGAATACCCTCTCTGATTGAGTTTTATGAAAATTTATTTCCATGAAAAATTAAAATATATACATGTAAACCCCATTATGAACTTTCTAAAAATAACCATTTACCTAATGGTAGAGATATTCAATATATTTAATGAAATTATCCCCATCATATTAAGAATTCATTTCATAAAAGGTAATAAACATAAATATATTTTTCTAAATTAATACCATTATTATTACTATTAGATATTGGTGATAGATCCTCTTTCTATTTTGAAATTTTTCTTAAATTAATTTCCTTTTATTTTCTTATTATTTTTATAGTGTTTTTTTCTAAACTTCTGTATTTTTTTTGTAACATGATTACAAATTAAATTTTCAATCTATGAAAATTTAGAACTCTCCTAAACTTTTCTCATCATATTAATATTATAAAAACATTTGGAAAATAAATTTTTATTAACCAATGAAATTCTAGTTATCTCTGATATCATTTTAGATGCCTAATAGATCATGAAATATCCTGATCGGCAGGGGTAATCTGGGTAGAACATTTTACTGAATTTTTTTTACATTACAAAATATTACCGCCTAAATATTTAAATACATAATATCAGTTGAAACATAATTGGATATTTGTTCGATTCTCAACACACAATACAACATGAAAATATGGTAAATAAAGTAAATAGAAACACACAACATTTTTACAAGGTTTATTCTTAATGTGGGAATATTCTCTTTAGTTTGATCGAGTTCAGTCCGAGTTAAATATTTTCCACTATTCTAATAAACATTATAACCTGGATGGTATCATCTTGAACCAATGAGTAGGTATTATCTTGAACTCCATTTTCACCATATTACACATGTTCTTATATATCCTAAAAGTAATTACATATTATATTGGTTCCCAATAGTTTTTGATATAACCATCCAAGCCTCTTCAAGAAGATATACAATACACTCTTGATGCTACTACACCATATAATCTGATCATCTTCCTCAACATAGTATTTGATTCCATATAGATATCCTTACAAACTAAAGGAAATTCAGTATCTATAAGTTACTAAGAAAACATAGATTATGCAAGATGTGGATCACAGATATTCCTTAACAGAAACTCATAATAATCAGTGCATTCAGGTGGGAGGAATTCACACTAGTTTCTTCACCTATATTATTAAAGTGATTTAATACAAATCACAAACAACATTACTAGTTTCAAAAATTCCCTAAAATATTATTCTTCTTAATTTTCTATCTATTTTGATGAATTGGGTATTCCATTATATTCTCATAAGTCTCTTCCACTTCAAATTCCCCAATACATTGAGAGTTATTCCTATTTAGAGTAGTTAAATTTCTATCAATTATCTCTCTCATATTCTTTTTATTATTATAAATTTTATATTCTATATTCACACAAATAAATTTTATATATAATTAATATAGAAAATACTTCAGTAATATTAGAACTATGATCTCATCATAATCGAACCACAAGTGATTAATATTATGATCTTTAGAATATTCTCTTCTTCATAACTTCTCGTATTTATTAGTATAAGAATAATTAACCTTTTATCATTTCTTATCATTTAATCCAATATAAATTAAATATTTATTCAATTAATTTAAAAATATTTGGATTCTTCAAGCAAAATATTTCCACAAAATCCCATTTATGAAATATTTACCACAGCTGTATGAAAAATATACAACAATGCTGTTGCAGCACAAAAATTTATTTTAAGGTGTGAAAATCTATAAAATACAAAATAATATTCAAATTGAATTTCATTAAAAAACTTCATCACCATATGATATTATTCTTGTTAGTGAAAAATAATCTTCTCAATCAGTCATCCCAAATAAAAATATAGTTTTTGATATATAAATCAATAAATAACATTCCAAGTATCATCTGATTTAATTTCTATAAAAAATTTATATTTAATTTCTCCATCTTTAGATATCTCAGCTTTATCTAAGTGTAAAAACTTATGTATGTTTTACAGATCTTATTTACCATAGTTTAATACCACCCATATTTTTTATTCTTCAAATACATTTTATGTATATACAAAAGGTTTCATAATTACCATCATTTGTTATTCTATAGAAAATATCTTACACATTCATGAAATATATCTTATAAATCGGTAGATGGTTTTTGAATTTGGAAAATCTTTTCAAAGTTATTCTATAAAAACATACACAATAATTAAAAAATATTACATATCACTGTATTCTAATTCCTTTGGCTTATTTAAATATAAACTATAATAAAATATCTCAGGAATTAATTAAATAATTTCGGGCATCGTAGTGCAGGTTATTTCCTTTATAAAATTTCATCAAAATCCTTTGGTGAATATATTACATGCGCATTATGTGCACTAAATTTTCCATTTTTTCTATGGTTTTAGAGGATATCTTATCTAGATTTAAAAAAATTACACATCTACTACTTTTAAAATTTTTCACTTTTCTCTTCAATAAAACATTTATGCATCAAATAAATAAAATCATACGTATAACTTCATTATCTAATTTTGAACTCCTATGTATATAAAAAACCCTACGTATCACATGGAATCATAAATAATTTAATAAATTATTACTTCAATGAAATATATTACACATATGATTCCTTTTCCATATTTCAAATCCTCTGTATAAAAAATCATACATTTTCAAGAAACCTCTTTGAATTTTTTAATTATAATACTCTTAAAAACCATACCCATTCAGTTTCTTAACCAAATTTTCACATTTAAATCATGAATTATATATTTTTTTTAAATAATCTAGTAACATCTTAAAATCTCATCAATGAATTTCTAATCTCTCCAAAATAATTTTAAATAACTTTTTAAATTATAAAATATTTTTAAAAATATTCAGGCTTAATTAAAACATATTTTATAGCATATAAAAACTATCTTTTAGTGTTTTATGTTGCTTCACTGCACATGTAATTCTATATTCAATATCATTCAACTCCAATATTAATCTAGGAATTTTTCACTATTAAACAAAAAACTCTTCATACTTATTAATCCTTGGATGGATCCTCTATAGCCTATTTATATTTTTATTTTTTTAATAAATTCATTAATTATTTTTATTATCCACCTACATCAACCTAATTGAAACTATTTTAGATGACCATATTCACCCTACACTAGTACTTTACTTTGGTTCTTTATAATCTTTCTCTCCAATCTTCAGTTGTAAATAATATTTTCCATTGAACCAATTTTCATCAAAGCACCAGAGAATAATAGATTAGTTTTCTTCTTCTTTTTCATATATAATGTCAATACCTCAAGTAATCATTGAGTTTTTTCTATATTACCAAAGACACATTTTGAAATGCATATTGACCAAGAAATACAACCCAAATCCATTCGGGTAATCAACATGTATATATAATAATTCCCAAATATAAATTAATGTATTACTTATAATATTTTTTAATTGTTTCACATATAACATTCAAATCCATGGATGGGATTGCTGATGGATGTTGTTTGGTACTACTTATATAGGTATAATTAACCATGGAAGAATGTTTGTACTGCATCAATGGCTGAAGTCACCCATGGATATACATTTTTCTACATCCACGTGCACAATTTCTAATGGTAGTATGTTTTCCTTACCTCCATGGTATACATGGAATCATGGATATAAGATATATTTCTACCATGCTAGAGGTCTCCCATGGTTATATGTTGGTGATACTAACACAATCATAATGTCTTGTAGTGGTAAAGAAAAAAGGTAGGGCCCTAATACTATGGGAGAGTCTGGTCATATAAGTACCATCAGGTGGTATAGGACTTATAGGCATGATTGTGGTTTCCCATGGTAGAAGGGTCTTCCCACTAACTTCCTGAGTTGTTCCTGTATCTTCCATGTGTTCCAATGTCAAATGTAGTCTAGAGTCTAGGCGGCCTGTAAGAAACCATTTTTCACTCATGTATGGATGCTTTAAAAATTTGTCTAAATCATTACTTTGGACCATATATGGATGCCTAATGAGTTAGAAAAGGTTTCAGGGGTGTCTGAGGCAAGTTAAGATCTTGGAACCCATTTTTTGGGAAACTGGACATTCCACATAGCTAGTGCACAGTTCGCGCACAGTTTTCCTTATAGTATAGATTGTCAATATTTGGACAGAACCATAGAGAATGGTTTGTGCATGACCATGTATCCAAACCGTGAATGTGACCCTTATTCCTAGGTAATCATGCACGGTTTGTGCATGATTTTTCAAACCGTACACAAGCTAATTTTCTGTGTAATTTTATAGATTTTCCCTTATTGATCTAACTAGATCAATCATCCTTCCCTAATTTTAGAACCAGTGATATTAACCTATTTCTATCTCAAATTGGGTCTTTTTTAATACATTAGGTATGAATCAAGATATATCCTTCATTTGGGATCTGTTCTAGCTTTTTTTTATCACATTAGATGCACAACAGTATGTATTGAAGCATGTTTAAGACTTTCCTCTTATCTCTTCATCTCGACCTAGTTATCAAGGTCTGAGAATGTTTATCCTTTTATTATATATACTCCGATCCGAGCAAATTAAAGGGACAATACCAAAGGAGGAGAGTCGTACAAGCCTATGGTGGGTGTTAAATAACTCATCCCTCAAGTATTTTGGCATTAGAATTGTCATGTAGGGCCCACTGATTTCATTAGATGCAATTTATAGAATTTTTATGTCATGATTATAATAACTAGAATCGTATGGATATGATGCTTCCATATATGTGATTAATTATTGGTGGTTACATCCATAACTACATCCATCCCATGTTGGTTGTAATTCCATAATTGGGTTTTTAGTATTTGACATGTTTGAGCCACTATTCAAGTTTGACTTAGCTTGAACTTTCAAAGGGTAAGCATTCCTATACTAAATGTCTTGATTTATGTTTTGAATTGCATAATGGAAAGTACATGGTTTATTAACCACTTGAGTTGTCAAAGGTAATTGGTTGATATTGATAATAAAATGTTAAATAGAAATGGGAATGTATACTAAGTATATAAATTGACTAGATTAAATGTGAATGAATAATAGGTTACCTATCTGTAACACCCCATTAAACATTAATGGAAGGTAGCATAATGAAACTTAATTGTTAAATATTATTTCAGTTGATTTAATAATGGTTGCATCCTATATGGCCTTATTTCACTACTGAAAGGAGAGGCTTGAACCAAATGACTTGATTAAAATGCTACATATTACTTGAACTCATCAAAATAATGAAAGTAAAGGCTTGATCCAAATGAAATATTACATGACTTCATTTTTTTAATACATGTTGAGGGTCAAACCCCCTTTTACTGAAAATCAAACAAGAAATTCTCTTTTGATAAATGAAGAAGAGGTAACCCATTATGATCACAATGGGAAATTCTAATAATGATAACCCAAGGGAAAAAAATGTGGTCAATGGAAAGAAAAAGTCAAAAAAGATAAAGGAAAGAGTTTAATCACCCCAATAAATGATAATGAAACAATGTGAATGCTCAAGAGAAAGTGCCTCCCCCCTCCAAGTAGTTGTGTTGTTCTAGCTTCACAATGACGTAGAGAAACCCTCCCAAACACATAAAAATGTTGAGGCAGGTCCGAACGATAGATGTCAGCACATCTATCAATCTTTCATGTCACCCAAATGATAATTCTAGTGAATAAGTCACATCATGTCAACCAGATGCAATATGAATCATGACCAAAATCACTGTACAAGATCAAAACAAGGTAATCATCCATCCAAAAGGAAGGAAAGATGGCTGATTATGGGTTTCAACACACCCATCCCTCTTTCGATGCCTCCCACCCAGTAGAGTATGCAAGATATGTACATCCAACCAAATGAAATTAAATAATAAAATATACCCAGAAAGAAACTTAAAACCCATATACCAATAGTCTCACAACAATAAAACCAAAAGGAAGAGAAAAATAGAAAAGGTTATACCCCACATGAATTATCATCTATATGCTTCAAAATTCGTCAACCAAAGCCAAAATGAGAAAAAAGACAGTCACCAATCCAATTAGCATTCAAGGATATTTTCCTAAGGCCATGTTGACCACCGGTCTTGGGGCACCGGTTAAGTGTAATTTGGGTCTAGGACGTCACAAAGTGGCATCATATGAGGTTTTCTGTTCTTTCCTCACTATTTGAAGAAAATAAATTGCATATTTGGAATGATTGTGACTTTTCCATAAGTTGTTATTGGGTATCACAATCCCATGTTTGCGGTAAAAACATTTTTTCCTAAAATTAAAATTGTTCTTATTTGGCCTAGTATTTTTGATATTATTTTAATATTGGGGGATGTACATGCTGTGTGGAGTTGATGATTATTACTCTGACTGAGAATTTTATTTCATCCTTGGCCCGATGAAATTATGGAAAGGAGAATTGTTACATAAATCACTATAGGCACCTAGAAATCACATTTCATGAATATTTTCATTTCTTATAGGTTCATTTAACTACATTTCATTTCTCGATATGCCTGTGATTGTGGAGTGATGATGAATAGTTATATTGTACATGTATTACTTTTGGAATCAATTGAGTGATTACATATCTCACATCATGAGGTTTATGGGCCCTCATGGGTTGGAATGAGTAATTTACTGAGTTGATTCACTATGCTATAAATAAATGTGTTTTTTAGTGATAGGTGTATGGGAACCAATTCACTAAAAATGGATATCCATTATAATGTGAATCATGAAATATAAAATGAATTGGTTGCAAATCTTTATCCCACCCTCTCATGTTTATGAATGTTAAATGAGTGAACCTAATAATTAAATGTAAAATGAAATGAAAATTATACTTGAACAGTTACCGATACTTGGCTGTCTAAGTGGGTAGTTGGGGTAGTATACCTCGGGTAGTGAGTTTTCTTACGTTATTATTTTTCTAGCGATAATATATTTCTACTTAAGATTGTATTGAGGTGTGTGCTTTGAATTTGTATACCAATTCTACCATGATATCCTTGTATCATACACTAGGAGGCTGGAAATGACCAAAATTTTGACATGGTCGGCCCTGAGTTGCCCGTCTTACCTCCAAGAGTACCACTTGAGGAACTGCCTGATGTAATTGATCTAGGAACTAATGCCCAAGTTCATGATAGTTTTTTATGTCAGATGCTGTCTATGCAGGGTGCTCCATGGCTTGCACCTATGATGGATGATCTGACTAGTGAGTTCCAGAAGAAGTATCCCCCTCCTTTTTAGGGGATAGAAATATACAAGCTACTGATTCATTTCTAGAATCCACCCTATGTATCTTTGATAATCTATAGAATCCACTATGGAAGAGGTTCATGCTTGATACATACATGCTTCAAGACTCATCCATTCATTGGTGGGATGTGATTACCCAGGCCAGTCGTCATTAGGGATTGTTACGGGTTGATTTTTAGACTTCCTTCTTTGATATGTTCTTTTTTTCCATTACTAAGAGCTGAGAGGGAAAGAGAGTTCATATATCTTAAGTTTGGTTCTATGTCAATAATAGAGTATCTAGCACATTCCACATAGTTTTAGTTCTATACACTGCATCTAAATAGAGATGAGATTTTACTTACTAGAGAAGTTGAGGATGGGATGAAGTATTCCATTTGTATGTAGGTGAATATATTTCAACTTCTTAGCTTTCCTTCAATAGTCAATTGGGCTCTTATCACTGAGCACATCCTAAGGGAATACAATAGTACCAAGCAGAGAGGACTAGTACCATGTCAGGATAGTAGTTCTTATGGTGTCATGAAATGTTCTCTTGACGTTTCTTGTCAGGTGAGTGACAACCAGAGTGCCCGTTTTGATAGCTCCAAAGTGTGTCATCAGTGTGGATGACGGGGGCACGAGAAGCCTCAATGTGATAGAGACCCACCATATTGTCTATCTTACGATCATATGGGGAATCTTTAGGGTTTATGTAGGAACTTTCCACTAGCTTCGAGTGGGAAGGGATCTGCACCTGCTCCACCTTTAGGAGTGGGTTCTTTTATGCCATGTTTGGTGGGGAGTTGGAATTGCACTAGTATGTATGGTCAAGGAGGAGGTCATGGTCATGGTATCCAAACCCCTGATCACCATCAACACCAAAAAATAAGTTATGATCATGGTAGTCTATCTATTTCATAGGTTCATGGATCAGGTCAATTGCATGCACTACAATCGATACCCGATGATCAGACTGTGTGACCATGTAAAGTACAAGATACTATTCTTGTGGCATCTACCATAGTATCTGCTTTATTTGATATAGGTGATGAAAAATCTTTTATCTCTTTATCTATTATGGAATGTCTTGAGATGGAGATGAAATATTACTATAGTGTAATGACCCTATATACACTGTTAGTGGTTCAGATAGAGGGTATACACCAGTGCAGGGACTGTCCCGTTGAGGTAGGAAGTAACCCTTTCTTATGGAATATATTTTTTCTCATGATGACAGGATTCTATGTCATTCTTAGGATGGACTGCTTGGTTCACTATCATTTTTTTTGTTGGCTGATATTGCCACAAGGTATCGTTTACATCACTAGAGGGAAAAAAATATCTACATAAGGGTGGGTGGGATGTCGGGGTTGGTTGAGATGGAACATAGCATCATGGGATACTTGAAGTGACCGAAATGATTGAAAATATCTTCATGGAGGGTCAAGATTTATGAAAACATTATTTCCCTCTAGAAGTAGATCATTTCTTAGACATCTTTCTCTACAATTGTTTTGGATTACCTCCTAAGAGAGATGTTGATTTTACAATTGAGCATTTTCCTAGAGTAGATCCAATTTCTATTACACCATATAGGATGGAAACAATAGAGTTTAAAGATCTCAAGATGTAGTTAGAGGATTTAGAGGCAAAAAGATTTATACAGACTAGTATGTCCTATTGGGATTCACCTGTGCTTTTTTCCAAGAAAGTGGATTGAACCTTACATTTATGTGTTGATTATAGGAGGTTGAACCATATTAGAATCAAAAACTCATATCCACCTTCTCGAATATATGATCTCTTTAACCCACTCTAAGGAGGAAAGTTATTCACTAAGATTGACCAAAGATCAAGTTATCATGAGGTACGAGTCAAACCATCAGGCATACCTCATACATCTTTTTGTAGTAGGTGTAACACTAATGCAAGAAGACAATATCATTGTATACATATATTGGTATTTGAGGCCTCATGATAGAAACTACCCAATGCACAACCTTGATCTCACAGTGGTTGCCCATTCCTTATGTTTATGGAGACATAATCTATTGTATGAGTGATTTTTGGTGTACACAGACCAAAAGTACCTCAAATATATCTTTTCTTAGCCTAACTTGATCCTTAGATAGAGGATATGGGTCAAATATCTATAATACTTTGATTTTGAGCTTGCCTATATTCCTGGTAAGGGAAATGTAGTTGAATATGTACTGAGTCAGAATACTCAAACACAAGAATTAAGGGAAGATAATGATGAAAAGTTAATGGTTTTCTTTTATGAGCTTCATCTGGAGTTTCATGAAAACCATGAGTAGTGTTACCTATCATCCTTGAGAGTTACCTCTTCCCTCCTAGAGAAGGTGAAGGGTAGAAAATTTGCAGATCCTAAAGGTTTGGTACTCCATGAGAGTATATTATGAGATAAGCTTCCTCTATATTTATATGTGGAAAAAGACAATGTCCTATGTATAAATTGACGAATTTGTGTTGCTAAAGATATGAGAGAGGTGATCATGGTTGAGTCACACACCTATCTATGGGTAGTTCATCTAAGAATCTCGAATATGTATCGAGACATGTGATTCCTTCATTAGTGTCCTAGGATGAAAAGTCAAATAGAATGATTTATCACTAGGTGTTACACCTATTAGTGGGTGAAGGGGAAGAACCATAGACCTATATTCTTGTTATAGCCACTTCCAGTCCTCAAATGGAAATAGGAAGATGTTCCCTTGGATTTCCATGTTGGCTTACCGAGGTCACTGAGGGGTAGCAATTCTATATGGGTAGTCATTGACCAACTAAAGAAATCATCCCACTTAATTCCTATCCAAGAGACTTTCTCAGTTGATGATTTGGGAATAATATATGTTTGTGAGATCATACAACTCTACGAGGTCCCTCATATTATTATATCGTATAGGGACGCTCATTTCACATCACAATTCTGGAAGGGATTGTAGAAGGATATGGGAACATAGGTGCTTCTAATAATATATTTTCACCCTCAGGATGATGGAAAATTGGAACAAACAATACATGTTCTAGAGGATATTCTCTGAGTATGTGTCCTTAATTTCAATGGTTCTTGGGAGAATCAAATCCCGCTTTTCAATTTTCCTATAATGACATCCTTCAGGAAAAATTCTGATTGATCCTTTTGGAACCTTATATGGTAGGCCATGCTATTCACCCATGTGTTGTCTAGAGGTAGGTGAGGCAGCCCTATTAGGTCCTTGTCTTGCTCAGGAAATTTCAGAATAGGTTCATCTGATTAGAAAGCATATGACTACTGCTCAGTCAAAATATAAATCTTATGATGATCACCATCGATGACCTCTATAGTTTGTGGTCGAGGATCATGTTTTCCTTCAAGTATCACCCATTCTAGGGAATAAATGGTTATGAATTTAGGGAATGTTTTCCCCTTATTGTGTGGGTCCATTTTATATTCTAGAGAGAGTCGGGATAGTAGCCTACCGGTTGCTACTACATCGGATGTACCATTCAATGCACGACGTCTTCCATGTTTCACAACTTCACCAATATCATGCCGACCAATCTCATACCTTTGATCCCAAGGATGTTCAGTTAGATATGGATTCTACCTTTGAGGAGTTTCCAATATGCATCATTAATTGGATCAAAAAGTCTCTCCGAGGCTGGTCAATCCCTCTATTAAGTGTGCTATGGAAGCATGGTCGCATGTAGGATGAGACTTGGGAGTTGGAGGTTGACGTATCTACCCAGTGGCTAGAGTTGTTCTCAGATAGTTTTTCTCTACCCTTGTAAGGTGAACTCGGGGATGAGTTCTTTTATGGGGGGAAGACTATAAGAACCTAGTTTTTCACTTAGGTATGGATCCTTTAAATTATGGTCTAATTACTTACTTTAGACCTAATTAGAATTTTTATGAGTTAGAAAAGGTATTTGGGGTATCCATGGAATGTTCGGATCTTTGAACCCGTCTTTTTGGGGAAACATGACATGTCACTTGGTTATCACACGGTTGGTACATGGTTTTACTAACAATGTGGATGGTAATTTTTCCAACAGAACAACATAACAGGGGTTTTACATGACTGTTCAGCTTAACCATGAACGTTACCCTCCTCTCCAGGTAACTGTGTGGAAAAACCATGCATAGGATAGTTTTTTGGGAAATTTAACAAATTTTCACTTAATGATCTAATTTGATGCCTTCTTCTTCCCTAATGTAAGAACCCATAGAATTAACCTATTTATCTCTGAAATTAAATATTTTTGATGACCTAAGGTAGGAATCCAGAGATCTCAATTATCTGGAACCATTTGAGCTTCTGTTCGTCACATTGGATGCCCAACGACAAGTACGTGAGTCCGTTTAAGCCTTTCTTATTCTTTTTTTCTCTTGACCTAGTTATCAGGGTATGAGCGTTTTTATCATTTTCTTATTTCTACTCCAATCTGATCTAAATCAAGGTGTTAGACTCTTTATGTTTTAATTCTAAAAAATCTTGTTTAACATCATAAAAATATTGTATGGACCTTGTAAACTATGCTTTATCATGATACATTATGTTTTGTTATACTAATGTGTAAGTATAATCCATTTTGTGAGTATTAATTCTTGAAAAAATTTAAAGATAATTTCCTAAGTATGATACACTGCTTCTATGATCACTGTCTCACCATTGGTGTGAAAAAATTACTATGTCCCTAACACCATAACGCATACACTGTAACCCTGACACCATAACCCAGAAACCATAGCCCTGACATCGTTACCCAGAAACAATAACCCTAACACCATAACCATGACACCATAACCATAACACCATAACCCAAAAATTATAACCCTGACATTGTAACCCAGAAATCGTAACCCTGACATCATAACCCAGACACTGTAATCCTTACATCGTAACCCAGATACCGAAACCCTAACACTGTTTCACCGGTTCCAGATTTAGAAACGGGCTTGATACCATAACCCTTACTACTATGACCATGCTACTGATTTCAAACTTCACAATGGATCTTCTACCATGAAACGTATACCATCACACAATGCTACCATTTACAAAATTTTCAAAGGAGATAACATCATTTCCACTGAAACCGTTTCAAGAAAAACTGTGACACCATTCCCTAACCATGTTTTCCTTTTCTGTCTTTTTCAATTAAATTTAAAATTTGATTCTAACAATCAAATTTGACTCATTTAATGACACTGATATAATAAATGTTCTTTTGTAGTCCTATCAGTGAATAGTTCAAGGTACTAGCGGTGGAGATCGTGATCCCTATCAGCTCCAACACATGCACCCGAAATATAAATAAAACTGTGAAAAAATATGTAGTAGCTAATGTCATACAAAAACATAGAATATTGGAATACATGTATGAATGAACACCAAGAAGAACACACAAGGAACAATCCTATGATCAAAAGAGCATGAATAATTAAAAACTCTATGGAATCTAACCAAACCTATGGAGAATAACATTATTCTTCCTAGAAGATAGAATACAACACTCCACGACCATCTATTATGGTGTCGGATTCCAGAAGAGGACTCAGGATTCAATCTTGATACATCAATGAGTCTAGATATGAACTCTGTAACACATAGAGCTTTCTAAACCATTCCTCGTTATTTTACACTTTGTTGCATACATTTCAATTACTTATCGAGCAGTGTGTGTATCTACATATTAAACACACAATGTCTCCTATAACGAACTGTAGGATACACGATATATTCACACAAAATATTCTTAATCATTGTATTACCCACATATAATTTCGGAAGAGGTTGTGTTTGACATGGTTGTTTACTTTTTCTGATGAAGAACTGATGTAGAGTTCGATTTGACCTAGACAGCTTGTATACTATTGTAACCCCGATCCACGGTGTGGATCAAGTTTATTTATATGAAATTTATGGTGGTTGGTGATCTCCAAGTGGAGGGGATTAGGTATTAGCTTGAGACATAACCAACTGTTTTATCCGCAATGTCTTTCAATTTAGTTTTTTTTTTCTATTTTAGGTTATATTTCATAATACTAAATTTTACTTTGTTAGTTAGTTTTGGATAGTAGTTTTAACTATTTTTCCTTACTAGAGTTGTTTCAAAAGTAGTATCAGTAGAAAATATTGTTATAACTGAGAATTAATCACTCTATTGAGAAACAATCTGAACAGACAAACTATTATAATTTTATTACCTTGATTAACTGGAATATTTTATTTTAAATTGTGAGAATCTTATAAATAAATTTTTTAATAGAAATTTTTATAGGAACACAATTCACCCCCTATTGTGTGCGCTATTCTGACCAACACAAGGGCCAATACTGGATATAGAGAGTTGTACAAGCCTAATTTGGGTGGTCTATAACTCATCCCTCAAGTTCGTTGATTTTGGAATTGTTATGTGGGCCCCACTAACTTCATCAGGTGTCATTTATATAATTATTATTCCATTATTATAATCATTATAACCATATGGATATGCTCTTTCCATATATGTGATTAATTTTTTGTGGTTATTCCAATAAATCCATTCATCCCATATAGGATGCTATGCCATAATTAAGTTTTTAGTATTTGACGTGTTTGAGCCATCATTTCGGTGTGACTTGGCTTGGAATTTCTTATAGTAATATTTCCTATATTATATGGCTTTATTTAAATAGTGAATTGCATAATGAATAGTACCATATATGTTTACCACTTGACCTACCTAAGGTAAGTGCTTGATATTGATATTTTAATTTAAAATTACAATTGGATTATATACTAAGTATATGCCCTGACCAGATTAAGTGTGAATGATTAATACGTTTCATATACATAGATACCACTTCCAAATTAATGGATGGTAGTAGAATGAACATTAATTATTGAATATTCATTTAATGGAACTAGTAATGGTTGAATGATACATGAACTGGTCACACTAATGAAAGGAAAGGCTTCGACCAAATTACTTGATTAAAATGTTGCATGCTACATGACCTTATCACAGTAATGAAATGAAATAATTGAACCAAATAAAATATTACATTACGTCATACATAAATAGGAATGGACTGACTCGAGCATTCCTTGGATTCTTATTAGGTAATTCCATGATCACTTGGGAACCACATTCAGATTTAAGGATATAGATTTCTTATGTTGAGACCCACCTTGAACCCAATCCTGGTATATTCTTCGATGCTCGATACGACTCTATAGGATCCCTCACATGGTATTATTGGTTTCCTTGGATATAATCCTTGGATCCATCATTGACAAGTAGGTTCCATGGTTACAGCCCATAGGGCCCTGTCCTTGCATATCCATGTTTTACCTTGTAATATTGTCATAGAATTAGTAGATACCTTATTGAGGAATTCCTGGGAATATGCTCCTTGGATTACACTCTTACCATTAGCTAGACTAGAGTTATTACTGAGTTGGCGACCCTTGAGGTCTACATTTCCTTGGTTTTTACGTTGGAACTTCATTATTAAATTTCATTATATGTTGCCTTGTCATAACATGGAACCATCATTATTGTTAACATGTGTTATATTTATAAACAGGTAATAATCAAATAATGATTTGTTGAAATGTTTAAACACCAACTAAGAAATGAAGCAGGTACTTGGTTATTTAGTTACTTTATACTACTTACTTTATATATGCATGATTTTACAATGTTATATTTATATTACATGAGCTCAATGTTATAGACACCATTGGTGGTGGCCTAATGAGATTTATCTCAAACCATCTTTGGGTACTATTTGGTACCCAAAGTAGATTACATGGTTTCAGGTGTTGAAAAAGGGAATCATACAACTTCGAACACTTGTTTGCTTTCTATTTAGTATTGGGATTGATAGATGATGACCGAGCTAGAGCTCAGTATTCGTGGGATATTCATTTATTTCCTTTATACTTTTGTGGAATATGTTATGCCTATTGTCTTGTATCCATGTTATCTAGTTTTATAGTGATGTAATATATCATCTGATGTCGAATGTTATTCCAGTTATTTTAGTTATTATTAATTTTATCTATATTTTTACCCTGTGTCTTCTATTTACATATATTGCTTCCTCTATTTACCTATGTTTACATTCATCTATTGTGCCAAACTTTGGTAATAAGGGAATAGTCACCCAACAAACTCACCTTATTCTCTCACTGCTAGTCAAAATCCTCTGGAGATCAAGGAGATGCACTTGAGGCCATGAGGACCACCAGGCTTGGGGAACCGGTTAGGTGGAATTTGGGTTCAGGAGGTCACACGACCCATGTAGTTGGGCCATCCTGACACATTTTCGTATCCTCCATGTCTGCATAACATCAAACCATCGACACACACCATTATTCCAATGACCATAGGTAACATGTCGCGACAAGAATAACTTGACCATGGCTATAGAGAAACCTATGGATATGGTCCTACCAACCAGGGATTTAAGACCATGGCCATAATACATTTTTTATAGTAATATAGTTTGTTTGGGATTTGTGGTCTATCATATTGAATCTTGTGAATAGAAATTTGTTTTTTTTATATAAGAGGAACCCCATGGTCCATTTTTCCTTCGTAAAAAGAGGCTTTTAGGGCCAAGAACACTATGTTTTAATTTAAGGAACTCTTATTTTTTAACATTATATGGAATACTATGTATTTTTAGGAGGGGCTTCTTATCATTTTTGGGTGAAATTTAAATTTATTCCCATGAACAAGATCTATATAATAACGATTATATTGAAATTTTAACAATATTTATAAAACTGTTTTAATTATAATTAAATTTATACATAAATAAATATAAAGTAAATTTTCATATGAAATCTATATTTAAATTTATAAATCATATTAAAATAAAAAATATTTATCCATTTTATTTAAAATAAAAAATTAATCATTTAATTAACCTTATAAAAATGAACACAAAAAGGCACATATATAAAATGTATTTAAATATATATAAATTCTTATAATGTTTATATATAAACACACACACACAATAACTTAAAAATTCAATATTTTTTATATTTTCAGATAAGACCTCTTTTTATCTAGGTTGATAGGGAAAACATACATGTCTTAGAGGCCCATAAAACATGAATGAAAGGACCATAGGCCCAAATTCCATACACATTTGACATGACTACACTAAAACAATCCCTCCCCAACACCTCTTCAATTTTTATGCCTAGATCAACACCTGTTGATGTAGTCATCTTGTCCTTGGAATGTGAAAAGATTCACAAGGCATAAACTTAGATTTTTTTTTCCTTCTACCTACACTATCCTATTTCAAATTAGCAACACCATGTGAGTACTATTAATATGATCCATCATCTTGAGGCTTCTATAGTATAGTCGAACCAACCAACATTAATTCCCCAAAGGCCTAGTTACATTACATGAAAGCCTAGTTCTGGTGAATATTACCATTATTATAGTACCCACATTATTATAGTTCTACAATACTAGTACTATAATTCCACAACCCGAATCACTGGGTTAAATTTGGGGTGACACATTCACTAAAGTTTTATTCCCTGTATGCCATATGATAAGTGACACCCTAATTGAGACCCTGTGATTCTATTCAGGGTGTTACATAATGGAATTAGAGCACTCTAATAATATATAATTATTTTTCAGTTATTTATATATTACTGAGTACTCTAATTGATCCTATAGTATCTCCATGATCCAAACATAGACCCTCACTGTCAGTCGGTAGCCTTTGGTGTATAGGCAGGCATGCTTGAGGTTTTGGGGAACCACATCTTAGACCCAATGATTCTATTCATGGTGTTATCAAATTTTCCATTAATAGGACAATTCATCCTCTTTTTAGCATGGAGATAAATTGGGTACGATTGGGTTTCATAATGGATTAGTGAGTGTTCAAACTCTCAACATATGAGCGTTCATTTCTAAATTGTGAATTGGTGAATATATTTTATGCTTTCATAGTTCATATAATTATTTTTTTAAATTCTACCAATATTATTAGATTCACGTACAATGTTTGTACTAGTTGGGTATTGGACCTCATTGGCAGTGTCCTACTGATTTGTACTCACACCATGTTGAGGGGACCATGACACTTGGGTACCTCGAAGACTCTAAATTACTGTGGGTACAAGTTGGGATGACACTTCGGATTGATTATTGGGAGGGTTAACTTGATATGATTCTGTAGACTAAGAAAAGGTAATACATGGATTTGTAGAGCCACTTTTACTTTTATTTATTTTTTGATATTATATGTGATCGGACCAGTGGGCGATCTGTTCCTTCTATTCATGTATGATGATCGATGTTTATTGTTTCCATATCAATTCATTACAGATGATATTTTTATTTGTATTAGAATACTTTTATTGTATATTATTACATGTTTGGTAATTTATTTATTATTGTGTAATCAGATTGAGGGTATAGTTTCCCCATGATTCTACCTTAGACCCTTGTTGTTAGTCCGCAGCCTTTGGCATACAAGGAGTCATGCTTAAGGTTATGTGGAAACCTGACTCAAACGTGATGATTCAGGATGGGATATTATAGAT
The DNA here is from genome assembly GCA_963277665.1 of Viscum album. Lineage (NCBI taxonomy): Eukaryota > Viridiplantae > Streptophyta > Magnoliopsida > Santalales > Viscaceae > Viscum > Viscum album. Next base: position 1,100,131,333 of record OY728134.1, on the reverse strand, counting down.
ATAGTATAACAAAAATTCACTCGCGCTTGGATTTGAACATGGGATTCATGCTGGATTTTGTGGAGTATTTACCCCTTGGGTATGCCCCTAACTAATTCAGACACATAAATATATTAATAAACATATATGGATTTTAGTATATATATTCTAATATATGTAAATAAATAAATAATATATATATATATAAAATACGTATGTATACATATACACATAGATATATATATATATATATATATATCATTCTGTTAAAATTAAAATCGGCTGAGCTAGTGGAAATGATGTTTGTTGGGAATCTACTGGATGGGGGTTCAAATCCCACTACCTTCGAATTAATTTGAAATTTTAAATTTCAGGAGTGGGTCTCATGTATGTGTAGAGGGATCTGGTAGTCCCCAAATCATTTTTCGTGGAACTCGTCGGGATCGATTGGTGGTTTTTGTATCCATTTTTTATTTTAAAAAATAAAAACTTTATTAGTTCTAAAAATTAATGCTGATAAAAGGGGGATTTTATCATTTCTAAAGACATGCTAATAAAATATTTTTTTATCAATTTTAATGACTAAGATTGGAAAAACCCACCTTTTATCAGTGAATTTTTAGAAATGATAAAATACCTTCCCCCTTTAATAAGTACTAACAACATTAGTGCTTTAAAAGTGCCAATAAAGGCCATTTTGTGCACTAATAAAAGACAGATATATATATATTCCTCCCTCAAACCCTCATAGGTTTATGAGAATATAATATACTAATGCATTTTTTAATTAATTATATAACAAAAGAAACCAACCGATCCTCTTAGGGTAAGTCTAAAATATTACTTCCATCTCATAACTCATGAAAAATACATTCCCCCAATAACCCACACCAAAATTGATCAACATATCCCCTGTGAAACCTTAACCAAATTAATCATCACCACAAATCCCTACATCTCATTTCTTGTCTCCCAAAAATAATCCATCCATACCCACCATATGTTATACCACACCTCCACCACCATCACTATCATCAAAGGAAAGGGGATGGGTAATCGATTGGTCACATGATCATTTTCCAATATATAACAAAATTTTAGGTTATTTTTTGATGCTATAATTTTATCATAAATTCTATTTTTTCATTTATAAAACTTTTTTTAAATGGAATTATATCATAAATAAAATGTCACTAAAAACATTGTTATAATTAACCATATTAGTGATGAATCATTTCTAATAATTTGGAGTGGGTCATTTTATAGAATTAAATTTCAAATTAATCATAAAAATATTTGAAACAATATTAGTAATGTCAAAATTTATTTTCATCAGAAGTAATTAATAGTGATTTTAATTCTATAATCATTCCAAAAAAATAGTCTTTTTTGTAAAAAAAATTACAATAGATTTATCCCCCATAAAAAATACTGAAAAATAAAAGAATTAAAAATCTTGAAGATTTAAAAAATATAAAAAATAAAAAATAAATTTAAAAACATTTAATATATAATAAGTTTATTATAAATTTATAATAAATGAGTCACATATAGGAGGGGTTCATATGAAGGAGTACTATTGGGAGGTGGATGGTACTGTATCCCTAAACCATGAATAATTAATCACATGTACTTGATCAAATTATTATCTTATTGTGGTTGACGCTGTTATTTATCTTCATTCCCTCTAACCAAGAAATGTATAGCCACAAATTGAGCTCTCAATCTATCCTAATACTCCATAGTAGAAAAGGATAGTGATATTTCATGATCTTCATTCTAACTGGTTGATGACATCGCTATAGTACCATTGTAATGGGCTTCCATTGAAAAGCATATGATCCTTAGCCCGGTTGGCAAGGTCTCTGTTGGTGCATCCAAGCGACCAGGGATCAAATCCAGGCGGAGGCAGAATTTCCGAGTACTGTAGCATTACTGTAGTAGGTACTATAGCAGGTACTGTAGCGGGAACTCTACCAGGCACTGTAGCAGTCGGGAATATGCCCCAGTTTGGGCCTTCGAGCCTCAGATTTGGTCCCCGGGTCCTTCATAGGCCTTCGGGCACCCTGGCCTTCGGGTCAGTTGGGCCTTCGGGCCATCTCAAGGCCTTCGGGCCACCTGCAGATGCAAACCAGAAAAAAAAACTACTAGGGACAAGCTCTACAAGGAGGATGAGCAAAGGAGCTTTCACCACAGCATAAGCTAAACGGATTGCAAGAATGAGAGGGTATGGCACCTGCCATCGGGACAAGCCAGTTCATGCATGGTAATTCCTAGCCAAACAGCCATGCGATGGTGGAGAGCTTATTTCACGATGAAGATGCTGGGTAAGAGCAGTTCCAATGTAGAGACCTAAAGCTTGACGTACATGGACATTACATTACTTTTGCGGAATACTTAATACATAACAAAAATAGACACATAAGGACCGTAATAGTTTAGTGTCTTTGGAAACTCGGAATAAAATCTTCTAATCGTGGTGAATGATCTTCAACATCTCCCATAAAGATCTTCCGTTTTTTTCTTACCTAAAACCTTACTTTATATCCGGGGGAAAAGAAAACATAAAAAGGGTGAGCTCAAATGCTCAGTAAGGGTAATCCGGGATAAAATAATACATAATATATACATTTTAACTTAAAAACATGAACATAATGGTTAAACATCAAAAGCTTGAGCAATGACATAAAACATGGAAGTACGTAAGGCATAGATCATAAAGAAACATTAATAATGATAAAATAGAATTGGAATAAAACATGTAATTGTGGAATCCATTAACCACATGTAATGATTCCCATTGTAGCCAAGGCATTGTTACCAAGACCATCTTAGTGGACAAAGTCCCTTTCTGAATCGAGTTCACTCCTCGTTTCAGTCCTGTAACACTGAACCCGTTTAAATTACCATTCCATCCATGTATATCTCATGAGATATAAAACCTTTACCCAATGCATTGGAGGGAGATATAGGTCCCACACATCTCATAATCAAATCATTCTTAGTTTTTCCACAAAATAAACATAAAACATTCATCATAACCTAAAGAATAAAAAGGGTTTCATAAACATCATCCCATCATCACATAATCCATATAAAAGAAATGGATATCATTTCATAATAAGAAATGTAAAACCATGTAAATCATAGAGATATTATACTTGAAACAGACACATATGAAATAATTTCATTTTAGATGGAAAATGGTTTTAATAAAACAGTTGAAATGAATTCTTGAGGAAAATATCCTTTTTACTTCAAAAACATTTTCATTTCTTAACATATCTTACAATTTTAAACTAAAAGAAGTTAATTAAAAATTAACTTGAAAATCCTAAAGGAAGCTTCTTGGAAATAATGTTTTAAAAATCCATTCATTTCGTATAAGTTAAAAAAACATTCTTCCCGTACTTTTGTCGGAAAAGTCAAAAAGTACCTCGTACGAAAAACGACAAAAGATTACTTTTATATCTTTTACTAAAAACTCACCAAAGGGTAAAATTGGATTTAAACAATTTTAGTTGGATGGAAATAATATTACATATTGAGGAAACATGGATGTGGATGATAAAATACACCCCAGTAAATACCAAAGTATAAACAATATCAGATAAAATGAGATTGTGATATTTTCCCATACCTTAGGTCCTATTTGCTTCGTAAGTGTCCGAAACTCCTGTATAATGTTTTTAATAATGTAATTGAATTATTATAGAATCATACTCATTGTTATGATATCATATATGGTTCACTTATGACTTTATATTACCCGTTCTTTTGTAAATTCCATGTTAAAGAGCGTTTTGGGTAAAATCGTTTCATTTGTCGTCCGTGTTTTGACTTGTAATTATTCATATGATTACATAGATCATGATTACTTAATTACAGAATATAAAACATGATTTATATATAATATATATTTAGAATATACATATATATAATAGATCAGTAAATGGAAAGAAATACACCGTTCATGGAGACGGTAGGTCGTACGTACGCATGAACGTTGTTTTCGTTTCCTTATTGAGTTGAATGGAATTAAGTAGATGAAATACATATATATACACATAAATCCAGTATCATTATTATTTCATATATTTCATGATTAATTATTATATATACTTTATAATCATTCATGAATGGTTAACGCGGAGAATGAATCTCATCGCGTCGTGGAGACGGTAGTCCGTACGTACGCACGAGCGATGATATCATTCCCAAGATCATGGAATTGTATTAAAGTGTATGTATAATATTGAAGAATCAATATCACTTTACAATAATCATATATATTAATTACTTTCACCATTATACCCATCCATGTAAGGTGGTGGTGGAAAATAGATTACACCACGACGTGGAGATGGTATTCCGTACGTACGCACGCGCGGTGATTTCATTTTCTGTTGGATGGATAGATGGTGAAATATGGTTGTTTAATACTTATAATAACATATCAGTATATTATTGATACTGATATTATTACCTCATAATGAAGCAACTAAATAAAAGAAGAAGTGGAAGAAGAAATAAAGTTGAAAGAATCGGTAATGGACATTACCTCTTCTTTGAAGCGCCTCTTTGAGACCTCCTCTTAGGGCACTAAAATTGGTCTTTGAAGAATACCAGGACCTCTAGGATGTTTGTAGAGAAGTGGAGAAGATAATTGTTTAGGGGTTGGCCGAGCGTGAAGGCTCAAAGTGGTGTGAGGAGGAGAGGGAGGAGGTGCCCTTTTATAAGGGAGGAGAGGGGCACCTTTGGAATAACTAAAAATATTATTTTATTATAAAGTCAAATTCGGGTTTTAATAGCTCCAAATTGATATATTTCGAGGATAAGGTGGGGATGGGTCGAAATCCTCTCATCCAATAGAATTTAGACATGTTTAGGTCAGTATATTAACCTTATCTTTTAGTTTTAATTCATAGTTAATTAGATGTACATTTATCATGTCACTTTGTATTTTTATATTATATAGTTAATAAACATACCATATACATCCACGCGATCCCAAAGTGATCCATTAATGATACAAATATCATGATATAAGTATCTTGAACTAACCTTAGATTTTTAGGAATATAATAACAATTAATAATATAATATTTGTTTTAAAAACTATTTTATGTCAATTTTGACACTATTTGGTAATTGATTTTTGTGAAAATTATAACAGAATTATTAGTTCGAAAAAAGTTAATTACATCAATACTAACATGTCATATTAACATATAAAATTAATTTAATTCATAAAAATTCTAAAATTACATTTATTTGGGTATTTATAACATCAATTATGTCAATATTTCATTAATAAGATAATTATTCCATCATCATTGTGTCATAAATTAATTAACATATTTTAAGTCTAAAAATTACAAATAAAATACCATTATGTAGGAAATATTTTTAGATTTCTAATGAATATTTATAGTCGAATTTATCTTATGTATAACCCTATATTAAAAATGGTTTAGTTATTAAACTTTGATTTTAACTATTTTAACCCTTCTTTTAAAAAATTAATAATAAATGTCCTAATCTAATCCAAGTGGGCCTAAATGGTCATATGTTATTCCTAAGGTTTTTTTGGCCGAATTACACTTATTCAATAGAATTAGGACATGTGTTAGGGTAATAATAAAATCATATTTACCCTTAATTACCCTATTTACTTTTAACCGTGGTAAAAAAATTAAAAAGTTACTTTTCACCAAAAATTATTTTCATATCATTGAACCACATTTTAGTCCTTTATATTAACCGTGTCTCTCGTATTTTCGAAATTCCACTCACAGAAGCGGTAAAATTAAGTTTTATGAAAAATTCAGTTTTTTAACTACCACTTAGTGGTTTCACTATTCATCAAAAAAATGAAAGTTTCTAGAAAAATACCAAAAATTAGGCCTAAGATATATTTGATATTATGAATTGAAAAATGATGTCTATTTTACCAAATTCAAAGCATTTCATTTTCATTAATTAATTTAAAAATTAATTCCCGTCATCAAAACAAATAGCGTGTTCTTAAGAGATAATAACTATCAGAAGATTGAGATTTGTTTATGTCTGGTTTAAATGTGAAATTGCATCACATGACCAACATTGTATTAAATTGTGAAAATATATTCTAAATATACATTAAAACCAATAAAATTAATAATTTATCACTATTAATTATTTCGATTAAAAAAGTTGTTTTTAATTAAAATTTAGTAATTTTCACTATTCATCAGAATATGAAAGTTATCCGAAAAGTACCAAAATTTCACCCTAAGCTAATTTTGATATTCTGAATCCAAAAATGAATTCGATTTTGAAAGATAAAAATTATAAAATTTCAAAAAGTGGGTATTACTATTCATAACGGCTAGTTAATGATAATATTATAATAATATCTCATTTAGTGAAACTTGGTATTGCGTACTACACATGCTATCAAGGATGGTCGTGATTGCGTGTAATGCATGGAAAGTTACGGATGCGTGTTGTGCAATCTCCTTTTGGTGTAGCGTACAACACAAGACATTAATGAAATTAAAAAGAATAAAATCATGGGGTGTTACATTCTACCCCCCTTAAAATGAATTTTTCCCTCGAAATTCGTCGGAGTTATAAATGGTTTACTACTAGAAAGTTTCTTTAATAGAAACCCAAATAGTAAAAAGGAATACCAAAACATGGCTTTAAAAACTAAAGTATGAAACGTAACAGTTACCCAAATTAACTCATCATTGGGTTTCCAAGTAGAAGAACATAGGTGAAAATATAGATATGGAAGAAAAATCTAACCATCATGTTCTGATAGAGAGTGGTAGAGAACATGGCTATGAAAAGTCCAACAATCACAAAGCCATAAATTTTTGACGATCTAAGGTACCATCGGATTCATCGGATATAAGAGCACTAGGACAACATTTTTGGTTTTCAAGATCATTTCCCTAAAGTTGATGAAATTTGAATTAGAAGAAATACTTTTGTGATTTTGGTATAGTCTCACCGTTGGTCGTTCTTTGGACAATTTCCACTTCATCTATTAAATAAATGAAGTTGATTTTTTCATTTGTGAAGTGTTAGCAGATCATGTGATGGAATGATGGGTCATTCCATCTGTTTCAAACAAAAGGATAGAAAAGTTATCAAAAAATACATAAGTCCATAAATAGTGAGATTAATCATATATGGTTCCCAAAATGGACTTATACTTCTTATATCATACTGATTAATATAATAAAACTAGTTTGTAATAAATAAGGACTTCCTGTAGGCCAGTGGTAGGTGATAAAGGCCAATCACACTTCGGTTGTGGGTTCGATTCCCACAGCCTTGTCCGACGCGATGAGATGTCGCCCATCCTGTAGGTTTTCCTTTTTCTAAAACTCTATTACTATCCCATAAATAATATCGAAAAAAAACTTCAATCCTTAAACAATACTATCTTATGTCCAACATAATCCATTCCAATATTTAGGCTTATCCAAAATACTGCTGTCCAATCTCATATTACAGTGAAAATGATTACCAAAGAGTTCATATAAAAAGCATGTTAATACCATCGTTGATCCCCATATATCATCAGATATGTCTTTTTGGTCACATTCCAATCATTCGAAGGCCTTAATCATGTATTCTCTTGAAAAATGAATACCCAATGAATCTTAGTGAAAACATGAATGCTGTCAAAAGTTAACTCTTTCCACATACCAAAATACAAATATTCTATATACTCAAACCATGATATAACCTTCTCCTTATATCAGTCATGAGCTCATGAATACTATCAAACATTTAATTTTCTCCTTATCCCTTCATTATGCGCATATCATCTACTTTACAAAAATATCTGAATAACCATTCATAGTTACTGGTACCATTAATCATACACTTTCAAAACATAAGGAAATACAATAGTGTAACAATCCTTAGATGTCTCTTTATTCCATAGTACCAGGAGATTACTTATACAGCATTAAACTTGATAAACATATAATCATTCCACTGCCTTCTTAAACCATTGACCGAGCTTCAACAATTCTTTCATCTCACATATCATTTGTAGTCTCTTCATCATCATCAACATAAATACTACCGATATGACCATACGGATTCTCTTCATGAGACTTTCCCTTAGGGAATTGGTTTTCATAATGCCCGTACATTCCACATTTAAAACATTTAACCATTTTTGATGTCGTAGCAATACCATTATCCTCATCCATGGTGTTAACTGAACCTTTTCCTTTGCACTTAGTGGCTTTGTGTCCTTCTTTTCCACACCCAAAGCATCTTCTAGTTCCTTTGAAACATTCTCCTTGATGACTCTTCCCACATGATTTACATAGGGGAAATTGAACTTTCTTTCCTCTATGATCATCATGAAACTCCATCTTTCTCTTATTAGCCATGTCAGGAAACTTACCAAATTTGAGTTTATTGATCATATTATGAGATTGCTGATTTGGCATAATAATGATGTTTGGACTTCCAAATCCCATTTCATTTGGTTTCTCATGAATAATGTCATTCCATTGTCCATAATATCCTCCATTATCGTGAATCATCTTGTTTCCAGCCATTTTCGAAAACCCAAAAAGAATAGTGTGAGAGGCAAAAATAATGCTAGGGAAAACAACATAGTAAAGGGGGAGCACCCTCAATATCTAACATCTTAGGTTAAATTCTAATATCATTACCGTAGTTCTAGGACTATATCCTATATTTATACTTATCCTTAGGGACATCCATAGACATACCTTAGAAATATCTCTAGGGATCTCACTAACATTTTCACATCCTAGATTCCAAAGGATGACTAAACCTTTATCTGATACCAACTGTAGATACCTAAAGCTTGACATACATAGACATTACATTACTTTTGCGGAATACTTATTACATAACAAAAACAGACACACAAGGACCGTAATAGTTTAGTGTCTTTGGAAACATGGAACGTAAACTTCTAATCATGTTGAAAGATCTTCAACATCTCCCATAAAGATCTTCCACTTTTTGTTTCCTTACCTAAAACCATTATTTTAATCTTGGGGGAAAGTAAAACATAAAAAGGGTGATCTCAAATGCTCAGTAAGTGTAAGCATTGATAAAATAAAACATACTATATAAATTTGAACTTAAAAACATGAACATAATGTTTAAACATCAAAAGATTGAGCAATGACATAAAACATGGAAGTATGTAAGGCATAGATCATAAAGAAACATTAAGAATGATAAAATAGCATGGGAATAAAACATGTAATTGTGGCATCCATTAAGCACATGTAATGATTTCCATTGTAGCCAAGGATTTTCTTCCAAGACCATCTTAGTGGACAAAGTCCCTTTCTGAATCGAGTTCACTCCTCATTTCAATCCTGTAACACTGAACCTGATTAACTAACCATTCCATCCATGTCTATCTCATGAGATATAAAATCTTTACCCAATGAATTGGAGGGAGATATAGGTCCCACCCATCTCATAATGAAATCATTCTTAATTGTGCTATAAAATAAACATAAAACATTCATCATAACCCAAAGAATAAAATGGGTTTCATAAACATCATCCCATCATCACATAATCCACAATAAAGAAATAGATATCAATTCATGATAAGAAAAGTGAAACCATGTAAATTATAGAGACATTATACTTGAAACATACACATATGAAATAATTTCATTTTAGATGGAAAATGGTTTTGATAAAACACTTGAAATGAATTATTGAGGAAAATATCCTTTTTTACTTCAAAAACATTTTCCTTTATTAAAATGTATTACAATTTTAAACCAAAAGAAGTTGATTAAAAATAAACTTGAAAACTCGTAAAGTAAGCTTCTTGGAAATTATGTTTTAAAAATCCATTCATGTCGTATAAGTTAAAAAAATATTTTTCCCGTACTTTTGTCGGAAAAGTTAAAAAGTACCTCGTACGAAAAACGACAAAATATTCCTTTTATATCTTTTACTAAAAACTCACCGAATGGTAACATTGGATTTAAACAATTTTAGGTGGATGGAAATAATATTACATATTGAGGAAACATGGATGTGGATGATAAAATACACTCCATTAAATACCAAAGTATAAACAATCTCAGATAAAATGAGATTGTGATATTTTCCCTTAGCTTAGGTCTGATTTCCTTCGTAAGTGTCTGAACCTCTTGTATAATGATTTATATAATGTCATTGAATTATTCCAGAATCAAACTCATTGTTATGATATCATATATGGTTCACTTATGACTTTATATTACCCGTTCTTTTGTAAATTCCATGTTAAAGAGCGTTTTGGGTAAAATTGTTTCATTTGTCGTCCGTGTTTTGACTTGTAATTATTCATATGATTACGTAGATCATGATTACTTAATTACAGATTATAAAACATGATTTATATATAATATATATTCAGAATATACATATATATAATATATTAGTAAATGGAAAGAAATACACCGTTCGTGGAGACGGTAGGCCGTACGTACGCATGAACGCTGTTTTCGTTTCCTTATATAGTTGAATGGAATTAAGTAGATGAAATAAATATATACACACATAAATACAGTATCATTATTATGTCATATATTTCATGATTAATTACTAAATATACTTTATAATCATTCATGAATGGTTAACGTGGAGAATGAATCTCATCGCGTAGTGGAGACGGTAGTCCGTACGTACGCACGAGCGATGATATCATTCCTAAGATCGTGGAATTGTATTAAAGTGTATGTATAATATTAGAGAATCAATATAACTTTAAAATAATCATATATATTCATTACTTTCACCATTATACTCATTCATGTAAGGTGGTGGTGGAAAATAGATTACACCACGGTGTGGAGACGGTATTCCATACGTACACACACGCGGTGATTTCGTTTTCCGTTGGATGGATAGATGGTGAAATATGGTTGTTTAATACTTATAATAACATATCAGTATATTATTGATACTTATGTTATTACCTCATAATGAAACAACTAAAAAAAGAAGAAGTGGAAGAAGAAATAAAGTTGAAAGAATCGGTAATGGACATTACCTCTTCTTTGAAGCGCCTCTTTGAGACATCCTCTTAGGGCACTAAACTTGGTCTTTGAAGAAGACCGGACCTAAAATATGTTTCTAGTGAAGTGGAGAAAATAATTTGGTAGGGTTTGGCCGAGCTTGAAGGATCAAAGTGGTGTGAGGAAGAGAGGGAGGAGGTGTCCCTTTATAAGGGAGGAGAGGGGCACCATTGGAATAACTAAAAATGTTATTTTATTATAAAGTAAAATTCGGTTTTTAATATCTCCAAATTGATATATTTCGAATCTAAGGTGGGGATGGGTCGAAATCCTCACATCCAATAGAATTTAGACATGTTTACATCATTATATTAACCTTATCCTTTAGTTTTAATTCTTAGTTAATTAGATTGACATTTACCATGTCACTTTGTATTTTTATATTATATAGTTAATAAACATACCATATACATCCAAGAAACACCCAAGTGGTCCATTAATGATACAAATATCATGATATAAGTATCTTGGACGATCCTTAGATTTTTAGGAATATAATAACAATTAATAATATAATATTTGTTTTAAAAAATATTTTATGTCAATTTTGACACTATTTGGTAATTGAATTTTGTGAAAATCATAACAGAATGATTAGTTCAAAAAAAGTTAATTAAATCGATACTAACATATCCTATTAACATATAAAATTATTGGAATTCATTAAAAGTCTAAAACTATATTTATTTGGGTATTTTAACCTCAATTATGTCAATATTTCATTAATAAGACAATTATTGCAGCATCATTGTGTCATAAATAAATTACATTATTTTAAGTCTAAAAATTAAAAATAAAATACCATTATGTAGGAAATATTTTTAGATTTCTAATGAATATTTATAGTCTAATTTAACTTATGTATAACCCTATATTAAAAATGATTTAGTTATTAAACATTGATTTTAACTATTTTAACCCTTCTTTTAATAAATTAATAATAAATGTCCTAATCTAATCCAGGTGGGCCTAAATGGTCATATTTTATTCCTAGGGTTGTTTTTGTCCGAATTACACTTATCCAATAGAATTAGGACTTGTTTTAGGGTAATAATAATATCAAATTTACCCTTAATTACCCTATTTACTTTTAACAGTGGTAAAAAAAATAAAAAGTTACTATTCACAAAAAAAATTATTTTCATCTCATTGAACTACATTTTAGTCCTTGATATTAACCGTGTTTCTCGGATTTTCGAAATTCCACTCACAGAAGCGGTAAAATTAAGTATTATGAAAAATTCCGTTTTTTTAACTACCACTTAGTGGTTTCACTATTCATCAAAAAAATGAATATTTCCAGAAAAATACCAAAAATTAGGCCTAAGATATATTTGATATTATGAATTCAAAAATTATTTCTATTTTAGAAAATTCAAAACATATCAGTTGCATTAATTAATTTAAAAACTAATTCCCGTCATCAAAACAAATAGCGTGTTCTTAAGAGATAATAACTATCAAAAGATTGACACTTTTTTATGTCTGGTTTAAATGTCAAATTGCATAAAATGACCGAAATTGTATTTAATTGTAAAAATATATTCTAAATATACTTTAAAACCAATCAAATTTATAATTTATCACTTTTAATTATTTCGATTAAAAATGTTGTTTTGAATTAAAATTTAGTAATTTTCACTATTCATCAGAATATGAAAGTTATCCGAAAAGTACCAAAATTTCACCCTAAGCAAATTTTGATATTCCGAATCCAAAAATAAAGTCCATTTTGAAAGATAAAAATTATATAATTTCAAAAAGTGGTTATTACTATTCATAACGGCTAGTTCATAATAATATTATAATAATATCTCGTTTAGTGAAACTCAGTATTGCGTACTACACACGCTATCGAGGAAGGTCATGATTGCGTGTAATGCAAGGCAAGTCAGGGATGCGTGTTGTACAAGCTCCTTTTGGTGTAGCGTACAACACAAGACATTAATGAAATTAAAAAGAATAAAATCTCGGGGTGTTACATCCAAGTGGTTAGTCTGGGTTGCATGTAATGTTTGTGCCTACGGGCAATGAATTCCTCTATGGCCTACGGGCATGTAATCATACGCTTGCGGGCATTGTAGGGTTCCACCTCATCACTTGAACGGTGGATGATTAAAATCAATAAAAAATGAAGGCCTTTGGGCTATTGGAGGAGGATGCCATTGAAAACAACTTAATATCAATCATCCCACATTTCTCAATACCACCTATAGTCACTTATAGCTAGTCCACCCCATATGAGCATGATTGGAATGAGCCCTCATCATCTTCACTGGCCATCTCACCTTGCCTCTCCCAAATGAAATTGGTTTTCCCCCATATTTTTCTTACGAATGTGAAATTATAATTTTAAAAAGTAAAAACAATTATGATAATTCAAAAAATAAAAAATAAGTACTAATAAAGAACTATCATTATCACTCGCTGCCAATATGTAAAGTATTATGAGAATTATACATCCTATTATATACATCAAACATTGTAACAACTTGATCAACTACATACACTATAAATTTAACATATAATTTTTTTATTAAAACCATTTATAAATTAATAATTAATTATATTTATCATCATCAAATAATATATACTAAGAGTATGAATCCCAAATCTATGTGTGAAATCCTTCCTCCCCTGACTCCATCGACCTGTAGATAATCTACACATCAAATTATCTCCTATATTTTTAATTCATAATATCTCCCAATCTTGGGAAGAGATGTAGTTTGGCTTAAAACGTACACAAGAGTCATCAAAGAAAGCCCCACAAATCACTCTACATATGTCTCTTTGAAATGTGGGGTAAAAACTAAGTCCAAAAATCATTCATGTAAGCCTCCCATGCCTCCGAGATGAAGAATCTCAAGTTTCCATCCATAAGAGTCCATAATATTTATTAATAAAAAATTAAAAATTAAATAAAATTTCAAAATAAAATATGTTATTTATTTATATACCATCTAATGATAAAATATGTGATAAAGAAAATTTATGAGATACTAATACCATGACACCCATTGATGATAAATATTATTCCTCAGAATGGTAGTTGTCATACTAACAACAATATATTAAAAATTATGATAATATAAATTAAAAGTCAACTAAATAATGGATGAAATAAATTAATGATATTTAAATAAAATACATATTTTATCTTACTTCCTCAAATGAGGATAAAAATAAAGAGATGAAATCCTATTAAGAAAATGGTTCAAAATCATTAGTCTGGAAGGGCCTTGACCCCTCATAGTGAATGGTTCTATAAAGTCATCCTTGTTATGGGACTCAGAAAATAGAATAGGGAGATCATCCTTATATAGCTGATATTTTTCCAAGCTATGCATCATATCAGTAAAATCATCTCTAGACATTTGAAACATAAAAATAATATTAATTTTTAATAATTGTCCATATAAGAATGTGTAATTCCCAGTAGGGTCATGTAATCACACCGGGGGGGGATGAATTATTATGAACCAGTTTTTACTAAATTAATTAACTTTAATAAATTCTAGTATAAACACCTTTTAGCATGAATTGATATCATATGAATCATGCAACATAAAAATATCACAAGAAATATAAAAAATTTAAAAATCATGACCCATAATATTTTTCACAAGGTTTGATCTTAATGTATGTATCTACTACTTGTTGTATTTAGGTTGAGTCTGTGATGCTAGTGATTCACTAAAAATATGAATAGAAAACACAAATATCCTCTAAAATTTTATAGTCTCCTAACTAGTTTTTTTATACTATCTCATATTCGTTTATAATGGTGTTACCACAACCCTGTATTAAAATATCTTCTTGTTGAACTAGGATATAAAACCATCAATAAGATATATCCTCATTATCAATATATGTTTTTCTATAAGAGGTTGATCTTCAAGAGTAATAACATGAATGTTGGCCTCTTCATATATACTTTAGAATGATAAAATTATGGATACAATGGTAATTCCATGTTGTCTGATTCCTCAATTTTTTTTATTTGATCATTATGAAAATCGTCAATAGAGTAATATCGTAATTCATTAAGAGTATTTATATATAATATATTCAATAATAGAATAACATCAGTCTCCCTCTTACTCCTCTTATTCTCCTTCGACTTCATATATAAAGTATAAACAAGATTGTTCTTTTTCTCCATTGACAATGATGGAATATTAATATATAGTTAATTTATGTCTATAAAAGTCTAAAATATATTCTTATTAATTTTAAAAACTCAAAATAATATCATGTGAATAATATTTACACAATTCAAATATTAAAATCCTTGATTCTTGGCCTCAATATGTCGTTATTTAAAACTAGTCAATAACATCATCAAGATAAATTTACTAGTCTCTATCTCCATGAATGGAATTGAAATATTCAAATATTAACATCCCACAAATATTATACGAATATATTTTCAAAATTATCTATAAATATTCTCATTTATTTTGGTCACTTATATCTTAAGTGGTTCTATAAATTTGATCTTCATTAATGATTTTCAAATAACTATGTTTGAAACATAAAAATTTATAATTTTAAGAACTTCTTATTATTTATCATATTATATTCTTAAGACATGGCATTAGTTCATCCTAAAGAATAATCCTTTATTTATTCATTTTAATTTCCATAATTCTTGGCCTCTTTTATTCTTCATGCTTCAAAAAAACCTATATAATTTTTACATCCATATAAATACATTAAAAAAAACATTATAATGTAGAGCTCCTCCTCATAGCTCAATTATCTTCTCTATATTCCTTGGCTTGAAAAATATCCAATAAAATAAATCATAATGATATTTTTCCATTTAATATAAGATCAAAACTATCCAAATTTTTTCACCAATATCTTTCCTTCAATTATTCATTTAAAATCCCAAAATATATGCTTAAAAATATTATATTAACTCATCTAAATTTATTATAAAATTATTATAATTCCTTATATATCCCCAAGAAGAATGTTATCTATCCTATGAAATGTTTAAGATATTATTATGTATCTTCATTTTTTTACTATGTATGCTTCAAAAATATCTAACATATCCCTAATTAAAGATTACATATAATCTAGAAAATATAACATTTGATAATGAGAGCATAGAATAAAATTATGTAGCTTAAAAAATCTTTTTTTACTCTCAATGAACTCAATGTTATTCTCATTTAGCAACTATTGTTGTGGCTTTAATCTGATATAGCCTGATGTCACCGAGTTATGCCTCTGTAGTGTAATTTTTTCTTTTGTATCACCTGTTTAATATGACGTAGCTCAAAGTTCACCCCATATTGTCTTATATAGTTCTTGATCTATATATTTTATCCAACATAGAGTCATTAATTTAGATTTAATCCTACATACATACTGGAAAAAACTAGATTACTCATACATAGGTTCTAGAAATCATATTATTCAAAATCTACTAATTTAGAACATTTCAAATCATTAGAAAAAGAATTTAAATAAACTAAAACCATTAAAATGTATTTATAATATTCATAAGAATATTTCAAAATCTCTCTAACAAGTTTACAAATCACGTTCAACCCTTTTAAACTATATTTTGGTATTTCTATGTAAGATTACTATGATATTTCATCCAATGAATCCCATTTTTGACAAACAATATTTTTTATAGTGGGATTTATTTTTCTAAATTCAGTGTTTACCCCCATTTATCTTTCAATTGATGAATGATACTTCATGGGAATCAAAAAAGGCCTACCCTAGAAATTGGGCACAATTGATAGGAAGAGAATATAATTCTGAGGAATTTAGGTAGACTGTGTATCTTCCTTAAAGTGTTCATATGATTCCCTAGGTTAAAGATAAGAGCCTATTATGGAACTTTATTCTTGAAATTTAGAGAAATATACTTCATGAATGATCATTATGGAATAAACTATTATTTGCTGTTGGTCAGAGTAAAGTACTCAAGAGGGGGTGAATTAAGTATCTAAAAAAATTTCTATTACAAAGGTATAATTTTATGTTCCCCCAATATTTAAACATAAATTTACTAGTTATCTAGTTGTGAATTTATAATATCTTGACTATTTGATTAATTTCTCAAAAGATTGATTAGTTCTCTATTGTATCAATTTGATAATTAATACACCTTTTGAAACTAATCTAATAAGAAAATAATGTTATAAGCACTTAATAAGAGTAACTATCTGAGTTAAATTTGGTTTTATTAAATATGTGATAAAACATAGTAAAAATAAAAGTTAAAAACACAAAAGAAATAAAAAAATAGGTTCACTCAAAAGTAGATACTTAATCCTCTCCACTTGGTGATCACCATCCACCAAGAAGTTTAAATTAATAAATAGTTTGATTCACACGTTGGATCGGTTTTCACAACAACACATAGGCTCTCTAGGTCACAAGACCTCTACTAGAGTTCTTCATGGGTACAAACTACCAGGTCACACAAGGATCTCTTACACACTTATCCATGGGAGTAATATATGTAAGAAGGTATGATTGGAAGGATTTATTGTATCCTTCAGTTTGATACAGGAGATAGTGCGTGTTTAACAGAAAGACACAAAAATTGTTTGAAAGTATGTGAAAATGCACACAACAGAGCAAAAAAATATGATAATGGATTTATAAGGCTCTATGTGTCTTGTGATGCAACTATTGACTCTTCAGATATAAGTGATATTATGTCTGAGTCCTCTTTTAGAAGCTGACACAAATATATAGTGTAGTATTATCGATTCCAGGTAAACGTATGGCTCTACAGCTATATTCTTCTCATTATTTGGAATGCTAAATTGGTTTTTCAATTTGATGTGCAGCTCGATTGATATTTTCATCATGTGTTATTATTTTTTTATTGAGTTTATAGTGGTCGTGTGAGAGTTTCAGAAGTTCTTTAGAATGTATCTCTCTCGCACATGAATGCACCACCTTTCTCTTCTGTAAATATTCCCTCTTTAAAAATTATTTTCATTTTTGATGTCCGATAAAGATAATGTTATTTCCATGTGCACACGTTATTCATACCCCATAATATCTACTAAAAGTACTACAAAAGATTATGAAATATGTTAGTATCATTAAATGACAAAAATATGACCGTTAGAAATAATATTTCTAAATTAATATTTAAACAGTCTGTTGGTGACTTGTCTGTTGGTGTCTCCTTCAATCAATGTATCCTTCTATCTGTGTCTCCTTTTGTTGGTGTATCCTTCTGTCAGTGTCTCCTTTTATCAGTGATTCCTTCTGTCGGTGTCTCCTTCTGTCGGTGACTTGTTCTGTCAGTGTCTCCCTCTATCTGTGTCTCCCTCTATAGGTGTCTCATTTCATCAGTGTCTCTTTATATTGGTGATCCTTTTGTAGTGACTCATCCCATCGGTATGACATTATATCAGTCTTTCCATACATTAGTGACTCATTACATTGGTGACTTGTTTCAATGGTGAGTCCTTCTTTCGGTCGATGAGAAAGTTGATCAAGCAGTGACTTATTTAAACTGACGGTGAGTTATTGCATCGGTAGCACCATGAAACGATAGGTCACTTGGACTAACAATATGTCATCTACGTTGGTGAGTCATATGAAATGGTTATTCATCTACGTCAAAGAGTCATACACAACAGTGACTCATCTACGTCGGTGAGTCATATGCAACAATGAGTCCTCTACTTCGGTGAGTCATCTGCATCAATGATTTATATTTCTGTCAGTGTCAGTGACTCATACATAGATCATTTTAGACGTTATTTCTTTATTATTGTTCAGTAAAGTTAGAGAGTGTTAATACCAATAATTACTCCTAGATAATCAGGTATAAGATTGATTAGACTTGAACACACAAAAATAGTTATATGGTTGACATGATATGATATACAAGATAATTCCTTGATATAATTTTGTATATAACATGAGGTAAGATATATGTTGATATGTGACATGATTTATGATAATTAAAACCATTATAGTCCGATACAGTATCCAACAATATATATGGGCCAACAATCTCCCCATTTTTGATGATCACAAATCATGAAATTTATGAAATAAAATCATTAGATTGGGAATAAAATCAACCAACTTATCATTTACCATTATGAATGATCAAATTAAAGAGTAATTATATCAATAGGAGAAGTAACATAAGTAACATATGTAAAAGGACAATGTTATAAAAGGGTAAGGCATAAGGTTTCTCCCCCTTTTGTGGTTATCATAAAGAGAAAAAATAGCACAAAAATAATAGCGTAAATAATAAATAAAATTGACAAGAAAGAAGTGCATGAAGACAAAAATTTCATTAAAGAGGAAAGTATAATGTATTATAAGGAACCAATCAAAAACATAAAGCATGTAAGTGGCCCCATTATAGAATGATCCACACTACGATTGAGGTTCCTTTCCATTCTCATAGGGAGGAATGGATGGCTCAGCAGGAGGGTTGGGCTATGAAGGAGGAGGGTCTGAATGGATTTTAAAAGGAGGTAGAGGCTCTTATTCATGAACTATAGAATCCAGGTCAGGTGTTTGCTAATAAATAATATGAGGCTGAACAAATTCTGTAATGATGGGTCTGATCTGAGATAAATCCTAAGAAACTAAAATCTGATCTTGAGTAGGCACTGAAACAGCAGGTCCGAGTGGTATAGCAGTAGGTACAACAATGGCTTGAATTTGGAAATAGAGATATTGTATTAATATCTTGATGAATTCTTCAAGGATTTCACCACCATATTTCATCGCTTTTTCAAAATCATCTTTGTTTTCTATGAACTTTTCCAATAAGGGAGTGAATTATCTTAGATTATGAATTTGATCCTTAGAAATCTTTTCCAGTGGAGTAAGACTAATATTGGTAGCCAAATACTTCAACATGCTATTCATTTGAAGCTTTGTAATGAGTTTTGATAAAAACTCATTAATCCTTTTGGTTATCTCTTCCTGAGATTTTGAATCACTCCTTTTATAATATTTCACATGGTCATGCGCCTTATATAAATTGTCCTCGACCTTGGAAACACTAGAAATTAATGATTGAAAATTTTCTTTCAAAAATTATCTGACAATAAAAAGATCCAAATATTGTCAATGTTGAATAGGTGGAGTAGAGGTTGAAGCAAGAGAAGAGGAGGAAAGATCCTTACCTTCTTTTCTTAGTTTGGAAAAATCTGGATCTTTAAGATGTGAAACAAGATTTTGAAGTCCTTTAATGACACTTTCTATTGTATTTCTGTACTCAATGGTTAATGAATTGATGTCAGTGGAAAAATTATTATTCTTATTCCCAAGTATGTTTTTTCTTTTCAAAACTGTTTCTGCAGTTGTAATCAAATTTAGCTGAATTTAATCACCATCTTGGAAACCAAAGAAACAACTACCTGAGAAACACTAGAGGTGGGAGTATAACTAGAAACTACAACTTTCCATACACCATCATCCATAGATTTTATTAATTTAAAATTCAAATTCAGCTTAGTGTTATCTCTCATGGCTTCATCAATCTCATATCTCATCTAAGATTTTACTGAGTGTCTTACTGAAGAACAAATTTCTTGCTTGAATATTTCAAAATAAGCCTTTGTGACATAGTCACTAAAAGAGATCTCAGCCAAGGGTTGCCTTGAAGTAAGTGAAAATAATTCACCATCTGATCCTTCAAAATCTAATCTGAGTGGCACATACCCATGATTCATTTCCCATTCACCCATAATATCTATATATAGAGGAGTAATAGTTTAAAGCCTTCCTCTTCCAAGTTGATGATCTTCATCATCTTGAGCTACTATTTATTGAGTCTCCCCCTCAGTGTCAGCCTTCATGGAAGATTTATCCCCTTAACATAATTATTCCATTCTAGGTTTCTTCTCCTTATGTAGTGTTACTTTTCAATTATATACAGCTTGACCAACTAGTTCAGCTAGAGTAAACTTTTCTTCTTGAGTAGCACCCTCAGTAGATACACCATCATTAGCTTCAACACTCTCTATACTAACTACATTTGGATTCTCATCATGATGATAAGATTCACTATCACTTCCACTTTCACTACATTCTTCATTATCACCATCTTCATCATTTTCATCACCAATTTCATCATCAACTTTCTCATCTTCTTCTTACCTACCTGATTTTGAACCACTTTCACTACTACCATATTCTTCTTCTTCATCTTCTACTTCACTAGAGTCACTGATATATTCTACTCATCCTTAAAATTATGTCTCTTCACTTCTAGTAGATTGGAGAATAGGCTTATGAGAATGTAATTCCAAAGGTGGAATTGGAGGTCCAATAGAATCTTTTTTTGTTGGTCCAATTGTGTCTATGTCACTTCTATAATAAAATTGCGATCAAACATCTCTGACAGGAGTAACAGGCTCCTCCTCATTTGACGAATAGATTTCATGATCATCTGGACCGAGGCCAGGATCCACTAGATTCCTTGGTCTAACTGGATGATCTATTGGATTGAACTTTTCATATTTTCTATATTCATCACCAACCCATTCCTTTACACATGGGTTCTAGTTAATTTTAATTCTCTTATATATATCAGAACATAAGCAGATTCTTCTACCTTCAGTAATTACTATATCATCAACTTCACTTACACAACCTTTCTCCTTTATCATTAATGAAATCATTCTAGAGTAGAAAAGTTAATTTGACTTGCAACCATGTTTTATCATCTCATTTATGTGATCCATCAGTTATCTTCACGGATTCCATTTAAATCCTTTTTGTATGAAATTCAACAAGTAGACATCCTGATACTTGAGAGATGAAAATTCGTCTTTATTGGGAAAACTCTGGAGCTGAATAAACATAAATAAAATCTTTCACTCGCCATTTTACTCTGATGCAATGGGTCTCCCATGTTCCCCATTTCTAGTTATCACTTTTAGAGATGTCTTGTAACAAAATAATTCACTTTTAAATGGATAATTGACTTGATAATCATCAAATATTCCTTCACGGTCAACCTTAAGACATCCAACCCAATGTATTGAAGAGATAGAGATTCTCTTCCTTTTTACTATTGACTTTACCTAGGCAAAATCACTCCCTTCCAATAGAAGTTATATATTCAAGTTAAATTCATGTACCAGCTTCACGTAGAAGACTCTGTTAGTGGTTGCGAACCAATCCAATCTTCCTTGGTCTTTTAGCATCTTTAGAAATAATGAATTTCTCTCTAGGATCCATTCGACTAGTACATATTTCAATGGAGTTAAAATATAATTTTTTAGACAAAGATTTACAAGAGATGAATATTTGATCGATTCACATTTATTTTTCTTAGAAGCACGAGTCTCACCATCTTCAAGAGCTCAATTCACATGCTCCATCCAATTAGTTCAGTCTATAGGTCAGAAGGTGAAAGGTCTGGGGTAAAGAAAGAGAGCATCAGCTAAGAGAGTGTAGTGGTAAAGGAGTAGAGTGGATCAGTTAAAATTTATATCCTTGTGGGTTTTGGAATTAAAAAATCATGAAATCATGTATCGTGTTCAACAAAATAAATGAAAAAAAATTATTTTTAATAAAAACATAAAATGTATAGAATCAATGAGTCATTGGTTCCATCATGATAGATTTTTCATAGTACCGATGGAATCTGCATGACATATTTTTCATAACACTAATGGTGTTAGCATGACAACTGTGTCAACATGAAAATAGTGTCAACATGACAACGATGTTGACATGAAAACGATGTCTTCATGACAACGGTGTCCGCTTGACAACAGTGTCTGTAGGAAAATGATGTCGGTATGACATATTCACCTAAAAGGATCAAAGGAATAACAAAAATGGGTCTTACTGATTGATTATTCCAAACTCATGTCTGATGTAATTCATTGTTTCAGAGTTCAATGGCTTAGTGAATATGTATGCAAGATGATATTCAGTTCCAATAAATTCTAAAGAGATATCACCTTTTTGATAATGATCACTCAAAAAGTGATGTATTAAATCAGTATGTTTTTGTTCTAGAATGAGAAACTGGGTACTTAAAAATATTAATAGCACTTATGTTGTCACAATT
The DNA here is from genome assembly GCA_963277665.1 of Viscum album. Taxonomy (NCBI): domain Eukaryota; kingdom Viridiplantae; phylum Streptophyta; class Magnoliopsida; order Santalales; family Viscaceae; genus Viscum; species Viscum album. The sequence goes on along the minus strand of OY728134.1, from coordinate 1,100,108,212 downwards.
AATAGTTACATTTATAAATTGATATACATAGTCTAGCAGAGTGTGTTTCATCCACAAAATCTAAGCATAATAGCCACCAATAATTCTGTATTCATCTTCGACAGTAGATAATGCAACAAAATTTTGTTTCTTACAACACCATGATACCAAATAATTTCCCAAAAAGTGACATGTTTCATAGGATTTCTTTCTATGTTTGTTGTATCCACCAAAATCAGTATTAGAATAACTCACTATATCAAATTATTGTCCTTTAGGGTAAAACAAACCTAAATTAACAATATTTTTGAGATATTTGAAAATTATTTTAACAAAATTTATGTGAGATTCATTGGGATTATCTTGAAAAATAGTCAAACATACACACACTAAACCTTATATCTTTCCTACTAGTAGTCATGTAGAGAAAACTTCCAATCATTCCTTTATATGTAGTTTGATCAATAGATTTATCATCTTTATCAAGATACAATTAGAATTAGTACTCATTGAAGTGTCACTACATTTGATGCTATAAAATCCATATATTTTTAAAAGATCGTTTTTTGTATTTATTTTGATTTAAAATGATGCCTTATTTATTTTGAAAAATCTAAACTCCAAAAAAGAATTTAAGTTCACCCATAAAACTAATTTTAAATTCACTTTTCATCATTTTAGAAAAATCAATAGATAATAAATTTCTTGAATATCCAAAAATAATATCATCTACATAAATTTTAACCACTAAAACAACTTTTGAAATTATTTTTTTAAATAGAGAAGGATCACTAATTCCTTTCGTAAAACCTTTTGTAATAAGAAAAGTACTTAGTATATCATATATGCTCTTGGAGCTTGTTTTAATCCATATAAAGATTTTATTACTTTGAAAACGTGATTTTGAAAATGAGGGTTTGTAAAACTAGGCATCGTTCAACAAAAACATCTTCAACTATATACCCATTTAGGAATGCACTTTTAACATCCATTTTATAAAGTATGAAATTATGATGGGAAGTATAAAAAATTAGGATTATGATGAACTAAATTCTAGCAATAGGTTCAAAAGTTTTTTCAAAGTCAATGCCTTATTCTTGAATATAACCTTGTGCAACCAATGTAGCTTTATTTCTAAAAATATTACAAACATCATATACATTGTTCCTAAACACCCACTTAGTTCTAATGGCTAATATTTCTTTGGGTCTATCCAAAAGTTTCCACAAATTATTTCATTCAAATTTATTATGTTCTTCATGCATATCCATCACCCAAAATTCATATTTAATTGCATCATTTTTTTTACTAGGTTTAAGCTGTGACAAGAAATATTGATGTTCAACTTGATTTCGAAGATATTATCTAGATTGTGTCCCTTTATACAAGCCTCCAACAACAACATCTAAAGGATGGTTATTGAGAGTTCTAGTTGGTTTATAAAAGGAGGGGCTAGTAAATTTCAGTTCATCTATAGATTTGGGTTCGTCATGTTCATATTTTGAAGAATTTTCAGAACTATTTAATTTAATAGATTGCTTGACAAGAGTATTAAATGATTTTTCATTTATATCGTGGTTTGACATATCAGCTTCATGGTTTTCTAGAGAGGTCTTAGGTTCATGTGGATATATTTCAAAAAATTTGATATGCACATATTCTTCCACACACATGGTTATTTAATTAAAGACTATATAAGATTTACTAGAGGTTGAGTAACATAGAAAGATTCCTTCATCACTCTTGGATATGAATTTGTCAAGATTTGTTTTAAGGATATAGACTTTGTAACAAAAAACATTGAAGTAACTAACTGTGGGTTTTCTATTTTTTCACAATTCATAAGGATTATTCTTGAGGATAGGTCTGGTTAAGACTCTATTAATTATGTATCAAGATGTATTCACAGCCTTATCCCAAAAGTAAATAGGTAGATAATATTCATTAAGCATTGTTCAGGATATATATTGAAAAGTTCTATTTATTCTTTTCACAACTCCATTTTGTAGAGGTATCCTAGGGGAAGATAAGTTATGACTATAGCCATTTTGTGAGCAAAATGTTTCAAAGTATTAATTTTCAAACTCATAGCCATGATCACATATTATGGATTTTATTCTAAATCCACTTATATTTTCCTTTGTTTTAGCTTACTAAGTGAAGTGTGTACATGCTTCCCTTTTGTGAGCTAAGAAATAAGTCAAAGTATACCTAGAATAGTCATCTATAAGAACATAGACATAGTTCTTCCCATTTAAACAAGAAAATCAAGAGGGTCTAAGTAAGTCCATGTGAACCAACTCTAAAGGTTGAGAATTTGAAACTTATTTATTTGATTTGAATGATACGTTTTGTTGTTTACCCTTTTTACAAGGCTTACAGACTTTATCATTTGAAAATTCAGGTATGGGTAGATCTTTGACTAGTCCTTTTCAAGTAATATTTCTAAGAGAGTGTACATTATAGTGTCCTAATATATTATTCCAAATCCATGACTCTTTATGAAAGGAACATAAACAAGAAACAGTTAGAGAAACTAAAGAATCTAGGTTAACAAAATATATATTTTCATTTCTAAATGACGAAAATGATAATTCATTTCTAGATTTAAAAACATTTCAAGAATAATTTTAAAATATAATATGAAATCCATCGTCACATAACTGTGAAATACTATGAAAATTATATTTCAATCCATCATCAAAAAGTACTTTATTATTTAATACCAAGTTAGAGATACTAATCTGTCCTAAGCCAGTAATATTTCCTTCAGAATTTTCACCAAAGGTGACATATACACCTTAAATATAAGTAGGTTTTTCAAGCTTGAATAATCTCCTATCATGCGTCTTGAACATCCACTGTCCAAGTACCACTGAATCTTATAGGATCTCTTCAAATATATTTCATATAGAATAATTAAATAAGAACATATTTTGGTACACAGACTTGTTTGGGCCCAGTGACATTTGTAATCAATGATTTAGGTACCAAAATTTGACTTATGGGGTTCCTATAAATATTATGTAATATATTTGAAAAATATAATTTATTTGGTCCAAACAAACTACAAGAAGTAAAAGATTTTCCTAAACTGGTACTAGTAGCAGGATTTCGATTTTTAGGTAAAAGAACGGATTTACCAGATTTAGTTACAAAATGTGTTTTAGATAGGGTTCTTTGTCCAGGTTGATATACAATACAAGAAGTTTACTTAGGATCTATCAATTTACCAAGAATTTTAGTAATAATATTTTTACCAATGATAAACTTTTATAGATCATTCTTCAATTTATCATTATACATTTTTAATTCATTGTTTTCTTTTTGCAGTTGAACATTCTTTTCCTTTTTATTACTAAGTTCAGAAATAATAGTTGCAATTAGATCATGTTGTTTCTTTAAATATTTATATTTATCTTTTATTTCATTACAAGTGTCTTCCAGCATGTTACTGTATTCAAATAGTTCATAACTAGTAATATTTTCAGAATCAATTTCATCACCAGAATAATAGGAATTGTGTGTGGGTGAATCTAAGGTTAACTCTGATGTGTTTGTCATAAAACACATATTTTCCATGTCATACTTCTCATCATGAGATGATATTGATTCACTAAAACTATCCTCCGATGCACTTCAGGTGGCCTTCATAGCTTTCTTATACTTCTTGTCTTTTGTTTATACTTATTTTTTTTTAATTTTGGACAGTCATCTTTGACATGTCCTCTCTTCATGCATTCATATCAAAAAATATCCTCAGATATTTAATTTCACTTCCAGTCCTTTTTTAGTTTCCCTTATTATCATATCTTTTTTTATAATTGGGCTTCTGGAAGAACTTCTTCTTATTAATGAATTTCTTCAATCTTAGGGCCAGTTGAGCTATCTCTTCATAACTATCTGATGTTAATTCATCATTAATGAAGATTTCAATAGAATCTAGAACCTTATATTTTTCTTTATTCTTAGAGGTAGTAGCCTTGAATGCTATAGATTTTCTCTTAGGTTTAACCTCTTCTTATTTGTTTACTTTCAGCTCTTCCTCATACATCATTAGTTTCATAGTGAGTTATTTGATAGGGAGTTTTTTTGATAAAATATGATTCTCTAATTGAGGAATAAGTTCCTCTAAATCTATGAGGTATGCATATGAGAATCCTCAAAATTTACTCTTTGGCAGTAACATCTATTCTCAGAGAGATCATAGTTTACACAATCTCATTAAACATGAGATACAATTCAGAAATAATCTCTTCAAGCTTCATTTTTAAGTTATCATATTTAATATTATATGTGTTAAGTTTTATTTACTTAACACTAGAAGTTCCTTCATGTGAAACAAACATGGTATCCCAAATTTTATGGGCTATTTTACAAGAAGAAATTCTGTTAAATTATTCATCTCATAAAGAACAGTATAACAAATTACTGGATTTTCAATTATTTTTCTAGGTAGTCTTATTTGGTTCATCTCTAGTAGTTCTAGAAATAGAAGGAATCTTGTATTCATATACAATTTAAGACCAAATTTCAAGACCTATACTTTCTAGGCGCATTATCATTTTAATTTTCCATTGAGTATAGTTTGTTCCATTAAATAATGGAGTTCTTCTAGTAGCATCGCCTTCCAGCCTTTTATATATAATAAAATTTTAGAACATGATTTTAAGGAGATAAATAATTTTATTAATAGAAAATTTAAGATCTTTAAAATACAAATAAAATTATAGATGAATTTTTTTGAAAGAGCATTGAAAATAGAAAATTCCAAAAACCTTTGATACCAAATGTTGGTGGAGTAGAGTACTCAAGATGGGGTGAATTGAGTATCTATAAAAAATTTTTGTTAAAAGGAATAATATTAAGTTCCCCTAATAATTAAAATTCAATTTCCCAGTTATCTAGTTGTGAATTTCTAATATCTTGATTGTTAAATTAATTACTAAAAATATTTATTAGTTCTCTATAGTGAAAATTTGATAGTTATTATAGCTTTTGAAACAAATCTAATTAAAAAATACTATTATAAACACTTTCTAAGAATAAGTATCAATGATCATTTTAGTTTTATTAAATATTAGACAAAACATAGTAAAACTAAAAGGTAAAAACATAGCGGAAATAAAACAAGAGTTTCAGTCTCAAGGAGAGACTTAATGCTCTCCACTTGGTGATCTCCTTCCACCAATTAGTTTATTTTATTAAATAGTTTGATCCACACCCTAGATCGAGGTTCACAACATCATTCAGGTTTTCTAGGCCACAAGACCTCTACCACGGTTCTTTGTGGGTACAAACTACCCTGTCACACAAGTACCCCTTCCACACATATCTGTGCGAGTAATAGATGGAAGATGTTATGATAGAAAGTATATCTTATATCCTTTAGTTTGATAGAGGTGATATTGTGTGATTTACTAAATGATACACACACTGCTAAAAATTATTTTAAAATGAACACAAGAGAAGAAAAAAGTATGATAAAAGATTTAGAAGGCTCTGAGTGTCTTGAGATGTAGCTCTTGACTCTTTAGATTTAGCTGAGATGAAGTTTGAGTCCTCTTATAGAAGTTGACATAAAAACCAAGTGTCATATTTTGGCTTCCAGATAAAATTATGGTTCTGCAGGTATATTCTCCTCCTTCCTTGGTATGTTGAAGTAGTTTGTCTATTTGATGTAAATCTTGATTAAGATTTCCTCATGCGTTTTATTTTGTTCTTGATTTTACAGGGGGTTTTTCGGAGTTGTAGAAGTTCTTCATTATGTATCTCCCTCGCACAGTCATGCACCACCTTTCTCTTCTGTATATATTCTCTCATTTAAAATGCTTCTTATTTTTGAGGCTTGATAGAGTGCATGTTATTTACAAGTGATTTGATTCATCATACCTCATATTATCTGCTAAAAGTCCTAAAAAGATTATAAAATATGTCAATATCATTAAATGACACAAATATGATTGTTAAAAATAATATTAATAAAAGCAGATTTAAACATTCTATCACTGACTCATCTCTTGGTGTCTCCTTTTTTCATGGTCTCCTTCTATTGGTGTCTCCTTATGTCAGTGTCGTTTTCTGTCGGTGACTAATTATGTTGGTTTCTCCTTCTGTTGGTGTCTCCTTCTGTCGGTACTGGCATCTGTCAGCACCGCCTTCTTTCGGTGCCTCCTTCGGTCATTGACTCCTTTTTTCAATGACTCAACCCATCGAAATGTAATTCTTCCAGTATTTCCATACATCAGTGACTCATTACATTTGTGTCTCATATAAACAGTGAGTCCTTATAATAGTGAGTACTTCCTTCTATCGGTGGGATAATTGATATATTGGTGATTCATTTCAACTAAAGGTGATTCCTTATGTTGGAAACACCATGAAATGGTAGGTCACTTGGACTGACAGTAGGTCGTCTACATTGGTGATTCATATGCAATAGTGATTCATCTACATCAGTGAGTCATATGAAACATTTATTCGTCTGTGTCAGTGAGTAATATACAATGGTGAGTCATCTAATTCAGTTCATCATATGAAATGGTTATTCATCTGCATCGGTGAGTCATATGTCTTTCGGTGTAAGTGACTCATACTTTGATAATTTTATATTTTCAATATATCATACAGTTAAATAAAGTCATAGAGTGTTAATAGACATAATTACAGATAGATAATCAGGTATAATCTTGTATAGAAATAAACACACAATAATAGTTATATTATTGAAATGATATGATAAATAATATAATTCTTCAACAAAATTTAGGATCTAACATGAGGTAAGATATATGATAATATATGGCATGATTTTTGATAATTAAAACCATTATAGTCAAATATAGTGGCCAAAAATATCTATGGGGCAACATTTTTAAAAATGAAATTTGTGAATGAATAGAAGTAACTGTGTAAGAACTATTTGAAGAACCTACTTTTTGAATGTTATCTTATAAAAATTGGTTTTTATATGATTCTTACACATAGAACTATTTAAGTAGGTACTATGTGAAAATTTATAATTTATCATTTTTTGGATGATTTATTACATTAACCATGATTTCCTTAGTTATTTTTAGGTATTTCTCTAGAATAACACACCTGAGTTGCTTCTATGAGGTGGACAAATATGATGGATAACATTGAAGTCAGCCAACACCAAAGTGTTTCCTCGAGGAATCATATTATTTCAAAGCTCAATGGAGTGGGCATGTGAGACTACGTGTTATTAGAAGGAATTCATGAATATAGGTTCATGATACTAATTAACTGAACTATCCTTGACCCATAATCAATGAATCAACTAATCAGTTGAATCAATATCCATTTAGAAATATCCTAAACCAACATTTCATTGACCATGCGTTTTATCAGAGTGTCCAACCACTAAGAGGGTAAAATATTGGGGTATTATCCATTTACCCAAGATGAAGGATGACGTATAAAAGAGACATATTCCAATGGTTATGGGTATATATTGAATAAATCTTTGGCTAACTATAAGATAAGACAGTTGTTGTGTTTAAACCTTCACTCTGGCGGGGGCTTTAAAATAGATTGGGAATATAACTTTTGGGTATGATAATGAGGTATGGGATTTGAACATGAGCATAGGGTTGTGGTTTAATATGAAACTATTTTTGTATTTTAGTCCTTCTCCAATAATTCTATCACATCATTCCAAAAAAGATTAGTAGATGGAGTCTATACATAAATACCTTCCATCTAGTGAACAAAAATGTCCGAATAAGGCTCTATGATGGGAAGATGATCAATTTATCGCAAGGTTTTCATGAAATTTGTTAGTATTTCATCTCAATAACATTTGAATGGGATAATATAGGGAGTACCCATTTTCTTGCAAGGGAATTACTCTATCTAGAGATAGATTCTATGTGCAAGGATCTCCACCCTACGAATCGACATCCCTTATGAAATATGGTAGAATATTTTCATTATTCAATGTGTTTGGGAGGAATATAAAGTGTTAATTATATTTTTTGGCTCACAATACCCATTGTTTTCCTAACAACTACCATAAAACATTGGAGGAAGTTTTCTACAATAACCAGGGATGGGAAGCCACACCTTGAATCAATCAGTTGTTCCACCTAGAAAACCTCCTAATGATAAATATTGGTGGATACCTTCTATTAGTGTAAGAGTCACACCATTGGGTAAGGGACAATACCTATGTAATGGAGGCCCAAATAGATATTGGAAATCATTTTATCTTGGTGATACTGGGGTTGATCAAAATTTACCATCACCTTGGGAACATAAACTAGGGGATGACCTTGTTCCATATCATTGGTAATTCTATGTGATGTGGGGTTGGATCACAACCAATGTTGGTGTAAAAAAGTTTATTAATGACTAAAAAATCCTAGGTTCCCAATTTATACCCTACCTTTAAAGAATAATCTGAGTTAGGATATTACCACTAAATGACTACGATGTGGTTAGTGTGCTAAGACAGCACAAACAATTCATCATTACATCATATAAAAACCCAACTATCAGCATTATCATTTATGCAAATAGTAGACATGATTCATTTTCATATATTATATTATTTATTGAATGTTTTTTTGCTTCTATAATTGATGAGGAGGATATTAGTGATAGGTATTCACCCTCCATATTCAACAAAAAAATTACATTATGTATAGAAGAACTGCCTTGTCCATCCCTAGAGTATATGCTCTGAGTGATATCCCTTGGTTTCACACAAGTTCTGGTTGATGATGAAAATGGTGGGAATGGGTATATGAGTCACATGCATATTAATAAATTCCTCCTCCAGGATTGTGACTAAAAACAATGAAACATGGATCTGGACATACCTTAGTGGGAAAATGGTTGTCCTGATACATCACTTCAAGTGTCCACCAATTATTGAGGGTGAAAAAGAGTGGTATAAAATAATATATATGGTAATAATTATCAAAAGTATTTATTCAATATTTCCTCTAGTGATCCAGATTCCCAATAATTGGGTGAGGCATCTAGACACTTCCCCTTGATGAGTAGGGTATCTCTTCCACTACTAATCCACATCGAAGTTTCATTCCAAGATATATATAGGGAATGGGATTCCTTGAGGAATATTATAATCATTTAGGAGGTCTAGGATGTTTTCTGAGTGGTGGATATTTTTTGAAGAGGTTCTGGTGTGTGAACAGCCCCATCAACATCTCCTGCAAAACTCATCATGAATAGGTGACAACCTACCTTTCAGGTCAAGAGGTTGTACTCAACTCACCTTAGGATAAGATATTATACATTTAGGGTGTGGTTGATCTACTAAACAATAGATCCAAAATCTCAAATTAATACAATTTCAAATTTCTCAATAAATAAAGGGACCCAACCAATCTATTCTAGGGAGTATGTAAGATACATTTTCACCTAAACTTATCTTGTTATCACTAATTATATTTTAAATATTATTCCTTCACCTTTGTAAGAGTTATAAAGGGATTAATATCCTATAAAATACCAAAATTATTCAGTCTAATGGATTATGATTAACCTGGAAAAGCAATTAGGATATAGGGTCGAAGAAGAAGGTTCTCCTACCCAAAGCTAGAAAATTCAGGTGCCAGTTTCTAACACCCTTGGAGTGGTTCTGGTGGAACCATTGAAAAATATTCATATGAATCAACCCCTTATTGAATCCCATAGGTGGTATTATGTTATATTAATAGAAACATTCCTTTTTTTCTAGAACTAATGGGTATGAATTATATTCTTATATTTACGTTACTCTTATAACACTATATTGATATAGTGAATTATTTAGATGTTGAACTGGGTGTCGATTACTCAGAAACACATGAACCCTAAACCCAAAGGGACTCCTATTAGATTGGTAATAAAAAACATCAAAGAAAGATTGAAATTAAACCGAAAACTTGTGGAATTTTCTATCATCCCAACTAACTCATGTAAAATATATAATCTTGTATGGATCAAATTAGCCACTTATTCAAAGTTGGATCTTTCTATATTTTGTGTTTCACTACAAAAGAGTGAGTTATGTAGATATTTTAACCTCATTTCATGGTCGTTATGACTAAATCTAGTCCCCAAGTATAGTTATATATGGTGACACTCAGGTGGTACCTTGGATATAGGTACCCTCTAAGCCTGTATCTCTATTGAAGGATATGTCGTTGTAGGAAGATCTTATTGTTTCACTATCTGGAATGCTAGAAATGGTTGAAGAAATGATATCCCTATTAGGATTAGCTGATTATATTATTCTTATATAACTATATTTTCCTTTTGTTTTACTTAATAACATATTATATATGTTGATTCTAGCATCATTATCCTAGAAAAATAAATTTCAATATATTTCTTCTTCAGTGTATTACTCAACATAAGTCTTAGAGGCATATGCTGGTTTAGTTTCATCTAACTTGGAAGATTCTTGGAATGAACCCTAATTAAGTGAATTGATCTCATACTATGTCTTATCCATATGGTTTATTTTGATTTAGACCTAAAGGATGTGTCACCCCAACTAAATATATGATAATAAGTAAAGAGAATGACCTATAATTTGGTTTAAGAGACTTCTCTTAGTTATCTAAGTAGAAAACTATATCACCTCCAACACATGTTTATTAAATTGGGATTTTCTGGGTATGATTACTATGAAATGCATACCAGAGTGGAGGAGGTGATTACTACTTAGGAGAAAAAAGTTCACTCCAGTCAAATCTATCGTCTGCTTAATCCAAGGCCCACCCTATTAATATTAGAACTACCATACCCAATAAATATTCCTGATATGAGGAAGTAGTTTTGATCGATGATATTGGGCCATGTAGATGAGGGATTTAGTGGAATGAATACACCAAGAGTTTTATAACACTGATAAAGTAAACAAGGATGTGGATTAGCTGGTTGATGAAGATAAAAGGGAAATAATGGATGTTACTACAAGGGAAAAGGTGTTACAACCCAATTCAAAAGTGGATGCCACAATGCTAGCTATGTTGTGGTAAGATGTAAATAACTTAGAGTAAAATATGATCCAACATCATCTGTTTGTTTAAAATTTCCTATAGAAGCACCCCAATTAATTCTTCCTCTTTTATATAATGATAGATACTCTGGAATATAGAATTTATTATAATATTTTGATCAATGGATGGAACAATTTAATTTTCAATCGTTATTAATTATTTGATTTCCCCAATTGTTTGACCATTGGTCTGTGATCACCTATACAACTAAAAACGTTTAGTAACATGATAAGTGAATTCACTTGAAAACTTTTTCAGGGTGAATCAAGTAAATCATAATCTCCAACTACTTGATTCAATTGATGATGGATGAATCAATCCATTATCCCTAAAACATGTACTCTCACACAGTATAGTGTAACAACATGAATTTTTAATGAATGATTTTATAATGTTTTTTTTTCAAAAATACAAATTTAATTTCTAAATTAATTTTTTATTTTAATATACCATGGATTTATTCAAATATTTATCTTCTATGTTTTTTGTTTAAATATTTTTCAAGCATATTAGTAATTTATTTATAAAAATGGTTTTAGAAAAACGGATGTGACAACCCTTATCATCTTAGAAATAAATAAATATCATGATTTATAAGTATTGATTTTACATATTTTTATTCATAATAATCTTATAAATAAATTTATAAAGGTTTATAGTCAAAAAAAGGAATAGCTCTGTTTAACTAAATTAATTTTCCATAAATTATATGGTTTTATTTTAGAAAATAAATTTATTGATTTTAAAAATTGAATTATATAAAAATTAATTTTTTTTGGAATCCACGTTACAAATTTATCTTAGTGTTTATTTTTGGGATTTTTTTAAAATATATTTTTTTGAGTGAATAGTGAAAAATGATGATTTTTGAAAAACCGTCATTTAATTTCATTAAATAATGTAATTAAAAATTACCATTATAATTTGTATTTATTTTTAATATAAAATAAGATCTATTTTATTAAACATATCTTAAATAATTCAATAGTAATCAACATTATTTTTCATTTGGGTCTATGTTCATTTTTATGCTTAAAAACATAATTTTCTAAAAAAATGTACTTTGTTGAATTTTACTTACTTATAGTAACATTAATTTATAACAATTATAAAAATGTAATCTTTATAAATGGATTCCATATTTTTAATCATGAGTTTAAAATTTATTAATGAGATCAATTTCATTATATGTCATTATGAATAGTAACCGTGGTAAAAATACATCACCAGGATAAAAGGGTAAATCGGGTTAACTATGGTAAATAATTTGTGACAAGGCCACACAATTTCATATTAAATGTCATTAGAAGATTTTATTTCAAATATCATCACCTTAAATTCTAATTTTTTTCGAGTCACATTCCAATGATTAATATTTTATATTATTTTAAAACATTTTAAAGTAACAAGTGTGCCACTCCTATAACTTATAAAAGGGAACCTTCTATCCTCTCTTAATCACACATTTTAAGAAATATAGATCCTAAAATACCTAAATGAATCTCTAAAAAAATACGAAAACACTTCCTAGAGATCTTGGTCTCACTAAAACACCAAACTTGTAAAGTTGAAGTTGCAATCCAAAGGATGTTTTCCGAAGAGGTATAATTTTTAATTGAGTATTTCATGATTACTTATTATTATACCACCTAAAAATATTATTGAACCATGATGAAATAATAAAAATGTTATATTAAATATACTAAAATGTTATTATGACTATGGTAAAACCCTTTTTATCTCATTTTACATCTTATAAGAAATGAGAACATTGCTCGTGCATACGTGTGGACTACCACCTCCACAAAGTGACATGTTTTATTTTCCATAACTAGATTAAATGTATAGTTAAAATTATGACAACAAGGAATATATATGATAATTATGATATAATTTTGATTATATATAAATATAATAAATTACTTACCTCCTTACCATTTTCATCTATTGAAAATTGATAACGCCACTTGTACATTTGGGTGGAATATCACCTTCATGAAGTCATGTGATTCATTTTTCATTTACACCATTTAAGGTTTGTAAAAATTATGGAAATAATTAATAAATATGAAATTTATAACATATTTATTATTCTTTAAAATATTAATATTAACTATTTTATTTCTTTTCCATTCAATAGAAAAATGAAAACGTCGTTCATACATACGCACATACTATATTCTCAATAAATGACATGATTATTTTTTCATGACCTATTAAAATAGTTTGTTTTAATAATGTATTTAATATCGAAACATTATAATAATAACATTTTTAATATTATTTGGGTAAAGGAAATATAAATCCTTTGACATATGAAAACGCCCCAATGTTTTTTAAGGTTATAAAACGAATGATCCCAAACATCCACCATGAACTTAACCATCTTAGTAACTAAATAAAAATGGTAATAAGTGAAATAAAAGTAATAATAAAAATTATATTAAAATAAAAAATGGTTATTAATAAAGTATAAAACAAATATAATTTTATTATTCATGATTTAAAGAACATATGGATCTAGACAAGACTTAATGAAAGATATTTTACATTAGAACATTGTTTTAAATGTTTTATACTCTTTCTCATCCATATCCATTTTGTTTTAATTATTTCAAGAATTTTATTTTTTAAAATTTATTTTTTTATGATTCATTGAAAAATACCTTTTTACATTCCTTTTTAATTTGTAAGAAGTAATCTTTTAATTATATACCATATGGGTCATTTTGAGTTATTTACTACAGTGAAAAAATGTGTTTTAACATATATAACTTGAACTCATTTTCTAACCATCATAGAAAATATTCATTATCTTGATTCCTCTACATGTGAACATGTTTTTTTTAAACTAAATCTTATTCATTCTCTTCTTTTACTTTTTCAATTTTAATAGTTTTCCATGAAAATATATATTTCTCATTATGATTATGTGAAAATGAAATGTTGTTTTCTTATGGGTTAAAATGAGTTTTTTAATAGCATTGTGATGAAAAATTGAATGATTTATTTTTTATTCAGTATATGGTAGTTGATAATTATAAAATATTATGGGTGAGCCTGATATATCTCACAATGTTGGTTAATCCTTATATATCTCTCCAATGTATTTGTTAATGATGTAGTCTTCAAAATAGAAAATGAGGGAGATAAAAAGGATGGTTACTCATATAAAATTATTGTAGATTCAGTTACAATAACATATTATAAACATTGGTGAAAATATGTTATAAATATGATCCTCCAAGTTACCTATAACAAAAGTGTTTTTACAAAAATATTTTTATTTCATAAGGTAAGTAACATTTAAATGTGAATATTTGTTTTCAAATAAATGGTTTCATGAGTTCTCAAATTCATTATGATTCCTAAATAGTTTTTACTATTAGTACTAATGGGTTTCAAAGATTTTTTTTGAATAATGGTTTATTTTCTAATAAGAAAATTCTATTTTGAAATGTTCAAAGTTTTATTTTGAAAAAGGGAAATGTCATCATGGATTTTCATGTCTTTCATTGGGCTAAAAGGATTCCTTTATTTTTATAACATACCCAGATTTTTTTTATCCTACAGTTTCTTATTTTTTCATAGGATATGAAAATGAGTTGTAATTTTAACAAGGTCAATTTCTATTCTATATTGACTCATTTTAAACAAAGATATAATGTCTTGAATTACACATGGATGTAAACTTAAAGCACTAATTTTTTTTTTGAAAAAATGTATACTGGGTAGAAGTTTCAACTTTCCAATATAATTTTTTACATAATTCCTTAAAACTCTATACTTAAAATATAATCAAAATATAATAAAGTTCAAAACTTATTTTAAAACATGTAAATATGGGTTTTTAGGATGTTGGTTGTGATATTAGGAATCAAAGGTAATGTTAAGATACATTTAGAGATTAAGATAATGTTAAAAGACACTTAAAAGATAATACAATTTATGGTTATATTTCTATGAGGTATATTTTTAAGTTTTACATATTGTTTTATCTAATACATGTCCATTAAGAATTTTTTTTCATATATTAAATAAGATATCTGAGGTAGAAAGACATTAAAGGGATAACATCTGTCCAAATCAGCAACTTGGAATGTTTGAAAGCGATTAGTTTGTGGGAGCCTTAATTTAGGTGAAAGATGCTATTAATGGAAGAACCCATAAAAGAGAGAAACCAAATTCATTACAGAGGAATATGTTTATAGTAGAGAATTTAATAAAATAGTACCCTCATGATTTTGGTGGATATTTATCCATGATGAAATTAGAAGGATGAATAAATTAATTAGAGAATATATTTTAATTTTTGGTATGTACGAAATATAAAAAGAAAACTCTTTATATTTATAATTTTGAAGGTGAATGTGATCAATGGTGGTATTTGATTATGAATATTATGGAAAATGAAGAGATTCATTCCTTGGAGTGGATGGTATTGAATGATATTTTTCTTGACATGTCATTTTGTAAATTTCATTATCTTTGAATGGATTTTTTTTTCTAGATTTGTTGAAAAAGGAAGAATAATCAATGGATTCTTATGTGGAATATTTTATGAGAATTGATAGGTATGCACCGAATTTTATTCTGGACCTTGAGAGAAAAATTGATAGATTTTATACATGTCCAAATCCATGTTTATAAGGAGATCTAACATCTTGTGAATTTAAAATTTATGAAAAAAATATTTATTATGCTAAGAAAGATGAGATGAAGTTTTATAACACTTATTTATTACTTGATGAAAAAAATTATGATGTGGTCATGGTTGTAAGAAATGGAGAATTAGTCATCCAATAAATATGGAGGTAAGCCCACAAAATGTTCCACATGTGGTAAAATACATTTTAAATAAGATTGGTAGGATTAGGAAGGTATTAACAATGTTCTAAGATTAGTTATTTAGCTCGTAACTGCAAATAAAAGAGTTGTAAACAAAATATTAATGAGGAAATAGATATTCATCAATTAATGATATGTTTTAGTTAAAATAAGTTGGTTCATTATGCTAATTCATATATATAGTTAGTTAATTAAGGTGGAAATCATCAAGAATAAAAGCTTAAAAGTGTAAAAATGTATTTTTATACTATTATAACATATTAAGGAATATAAAATGTAGTGGTGTTAGGAACATTACTTATTTATTCAAATTATTCCAATTTCTTGTTTGAGTTGAGATCTACATATTATTTTTTATCTAAGAAATTTTCAAGTAATATGGCAATACCTTCTGATGAAATAGGGTCATAAATATTATTAAAGACTCCTGGTATAATATATAGGAAACAAGAATTTATATAAATATTCTTATTATCATCTATATAATGGGTTTTCTTGAAATAATTGTTTTCTTTAACATTATTGTATTTAATTTTTTTTGGAAGTGATTGAATTTTAGTTTTTCATGATATGATATTTTTTAGGGATAAATAATTCATATTTAATTTTTAGAGTGTGTTTAAATTCATATATAACAATGATTTCATATCTTTGATAACATATCAAGAAGGTAAACAATTTATTAAATATAAGAGTGAATGTTATATTGAAGATATTTTTGAAAAGAAAGAAACTATTAAAATTAGTGATCTCTCTATAATGAATGAGTATATAGATGTATTTCCTAATAATTTTCATGGTGTTATTCTTAATATAGAAGTTAGGTTTACCATTTAATTAGTGCTAGATTCTAGACAATTTCAAACATTAATTAAATTATTTGTCTAACCCAAATTATCTATCTTGATGATTACCTAACTAGTTGATGCCATGCATGATAGCCCCTCCCCCACCAATGGGTGAGGGGAGACTTTTTTCTCCTCATATTTATTTTCCTACTTCAGATCGGTGCTCATATATTCCATCCATCAGGCTATGCCCAAATGGTTCTTGGGTTCTCAAAGGGTATTCTTTTCGTGGAGATCTCCTCCATGGAATCTCTCTGACATTGGATCATTTTGGCTTGTTGATGGTAGATTAATTCAATTGCACACTTCTATCATTTCACAATTTTATGATCTATGAAAGGTTGAATTTTTGTTTTAAATGCTATATTTTGAATATTATTTTTAATTCATAGAGATTATTTTCAAATTTTCAATAGGAGGATGATTTTATGAGGCTGTGGTCAAGGAAAGGATTATATTTTTGTCCGTTCAGTTTTCTCTTATTAGATGGTTTGTTGACAATCACATGTGTGAAGACCCACTTTTGGTTGTAGTTTAGGCGTACCTTCCTGTATTACCCCTACATATTTTCAATATGGTAATTCTGAGACGTGTAGGAAAGGGTTAAAATAGTTTTTATGGTTGGATCTATGTTTTACATCACTGAAACATCCTTCTTATATTTGTATGTGTGTGGAAGATGAATAATCCAAATATGTCTTTATTGTTATTTAGATTAGTATAAAATGGGAATATTGATTCAAACAATAGGAGATTTATGAAGTATGACCTATTTTCCAAATAATTAGATGTTAGAAAGGTCACAATTCTATTGAATTCCATAGGGATGTATTCAAGAAGGCTTTGGTTTCATTTAATATAGATAAATTATATAGTTATTGGATTTTTAGTGAATTTGGGGATATTTATGTATTAGGTGGTTCAAAATAGAATGCCCAGCCTCCTCTAGTTGAATTACAGATCGAGATGTGTGGGTATGTGCTTGAAGAGTTTTAGTTTGGGTCATTAGAAGACTAAAACCCGCAACAGGTTTGAAGTGATCCCCAATTTGTTGACCAAGTGTGTGGGGTGGTTACCAATGAGACAATGTCCCCTTCACTAGAAATTTTGAAACCTAATTTGTGGTTAGTATAACACTCCAAGATGACCCCATAATCAAAGAAAAGAAGGATTACTAGCATGAGCTTAGGGATACAAGAATGTTAATTTTTTTCAGGTCTAATATCAGATTTTGTAGGTAATAAATATCTGTCTAATAATAATAATGTACAGAGGAATAATTCGTTTTTTAATAGGTTTTTGTTGGATAAGGGACAATTTGAGATAAGTGACATCCAAGAGGTTTTTTTTATCCCCCTTAATAACAAGAAAAAAGGGAATAGAAAATGTATTTTCTAATGTGCATCCATGAGATAAAGGAATCACAAGGATGAAATTGAAAAAGCAATTTAGTCCAATGTGGGAGTTCATCCTGAACCCCAAGAAGATGGATGGTTGGAAAATAGTAGGATTATACAAGAAGAAGATAAAGTAATACTAAGGTGATAAAGTAGGTCATGTAATGGACACAAACATTTCTCTAGAATCTATTCCCAATAATGGAAGAGATGTAGATGTAGGATATTATTATTCATAAGATCATAAATATGATGAAATTGTGAAATATATTTTCCATTCAAGAAGGAATAAAGAGAAAAAAATATTCTAGGAATCTTGGGAACTTTTCATCACATTCTAAGAAGAAGACTAGGAATCATAAAGACTACTCCTATATTCCTGAACCTATATTGATTAGATTAGTGAGGAATATTGGTGTTCTATATGGAGTAATGGATATGATATTAGAGGGAACATCATTTACTATAAAGGGTTACTTAGATTGTAAGCCCTCAATGATATATGAATCAATAGAAGGTTTGAAGAAGGGTAGATCTTTTAGAATCTCAGTTCTCAATGACAAGATGATAGTAGATTTTAGTTTTTTTTTGGAAAGTATATTAATGAATAAATAAATAGGTATGATTTCGGGGAATATGGATTTACTATGTAAAAGTGGGATAGTCTTGATAACGTGATACAAATTGTGAATCTTAGTGAAGAATTGATTGCATGGTACACCTTGAAACTCAATGTCATGTTCCTGGATATTTATCCTTCTCCATTTGAAATGTAATAATATCTAGAGTATATTAATTTTATTACTATTAAGTTAGAGGGATACATCACCTCACACCCAAAAATTAATATTAGGTAATTATCTGGGATATAATAGGATAACCAAGTAAGGAAGCCTATGTAGTGATGGATGATTTGTTTTGGTTATTTGGTTATCTTCATGCTGCTTCATTTTCTTGATTTTTTTAGGTTTATTAATTTAACCAAAAAGAGTAATTTTCTTGAAAATGAAAGAAAAATATTTCTGTAAGGAAATTTTTAACCTTTGTATATAATGGATTTATTGGAGTTTTTAGAGTTGAGAAATAAATTACAAGTGTTTCTTGATAATGGTTTCATCATCCATAACACTTATATTATAACGCTCGGACCCTAGTTACCCAGAGTCGGTGCATTATTATATAACATTGGAATGATCACAAGGAAATAATGTCTCAAAAGACTGATTAGTTAAGTATTATTGGAAACAAGATTCATATATAAGTTCAAATTTACAACATGAAAAGAAATACAACATGAATTTATTCCATTAGAAACATCCAATCCTCCTAGATTATGCATGTAAGTCACCCATAACTAACTTCTTCATATCCAGGGAAAATTAAACATAAGAAAGGGGTGAGCTCAAATGCTCAGTAAGGTTAAGGAATACATCAGAAGATAACATAAATATTATTCATGGTGAATAATTGAGACCACATGCCTTCACCAAAAATAAACAAGAATAATTCTATTGCAGGAATATGAGCGTAGTAAATAATTCCATAATAAAACATAATCATGGGTATTCAAGTAGTCTAATGACCACATGAACAATCAATGTTATTTTCATAATGAGGGAATTTATAAGGCCGGACATTATAAGACATTTTTTTCAAGGCCTTGGCCAAGACGCCTAAAAATGATTAAGGCCTCAGCAAAAACCATAAACCAAATTGGGAAAGGCCTCGGCCAATTCCACGTCTACTTGTCTCATGAGACCTATCGATGCATCGAAGAGCTATAACAGGCTCCACCCGTCACTTACTACGTCCAATACATTCCTCATACGAAAAGGTTGAAATATAACAAAAACATTTATATTAAAACTAGAATAAAAGATTTCAATACTTTAACCATAAACCTTGAATGGTATAAAAATATCACATCCACAGTTAAACATATCACAAAACCTTCAATACAATATGGATGTTTTTATCATAATAAATCATCTTCAAATAAACTTAAAATCCATCAAAGGATGTCGATGTAGATGAAATAAAAACCGTTTTTAGGGAAATACATCTTTCTATTTTGAAATCATTTAAGAGACATAATTATGAAGAAAAAAATAATTTTGAAAAAATATTCTTATAAGCTTGTATGGGATGCTTGGATGATGTTATAATGGCAGAAAATAGCCGCACCTGCCGTATAAGTAAAAAAAACATTCTTACCTTAATTTTGTCGAAAAGGTTATAACCTAACTTGTTTGGAAAACAACGGAAAGATTCCTTTAAAAACATATAAGGTCAAATAAGGGAATAAATTACTTTACCACATTGTTTAGTAAATAGTAAAAATGTTTTGAAATTCATTTTTATGAAACATTGATGTGGATGATAAAGAGGTCCTGGTAGATAATTACATATAAACAACCTCAGATAATAAAGAGATTTTGAAATTAACCCTTACCTTGTACTTTTCCTTGGTCGAGGGTAGGTTAACCTCCAGTATAATGGTAAAATAATTGTTATTAAATTATACAAGAGTCATATATATTAATATGATATCATATATGTCCTTTTAATATTGCTTTATTAATAATATCTTAATATTATCGTCATTTTGGGTGTTAACTGATTCATTTCACTTTATAAGATTTGTTACGTAAGTAATGTTCATTACAAATAGTATGTATCTTATTTATATTCATAATGATATTAAGTCTTTAAACATTATTTTTAATCATCTAATGAAAATTAGTCTTGAATGGATACGATGGGGAACAAATATCATTGCCTTCATGGAGACGGTAATCCATACCTACGCAAGAGCGACAATATCATTCTTTTGATATTAAAATAATATATAATTGGATCATATATAATATATAATTAATCATTATCATGTTATATTTATTATTTTAATCAATTACACATCATTATTATACTCATCCAATTAATAATGTATTGAATAACAATTACACCACAACGTGGAGATAGTAAGTTTTACGAATGCACATATGGTGACATGTCATTCAAAGGATGGATAGAATAATGAATATGGTTGTACCATATTTATAATAACATCACAGTATATAGAAGGTACAAGAGTTATTATTTTATAACGGAAAAAACAAAGAAAGAGGAGGTGGAAGAAGAAAGGAACTTGAAAGAGGTAATGAAATATTTACCTCTTCTACGGGTTCTACCTTTTGATTTGATCAAAATGGATCCATAAGTTGGATTTCTGACTTAAGAAATGCCTCTTGTATTAAGGTAAGACATTTTAGAGGGTATTTGGGTAGGGGTTAGCTAAGCCAAATGGATTTCAATGTGTGAATAAGAGAGAAGGGGGTTTCCATTTAATAAGAGGGGTGAGGGGAACCTTAGGAAAATCTAGAAATATTATTTTATAATAAAATAATTATCAGTTTATAATGGCTCCAAAATGGATTATTTAAAGTATAAGGTGGTTATAGGTCAACAAACACTCAAACAATGGGTCTTAGATATGTTTGGGTAACTATATTAACTTTATCATTTATATTTAACTCTTAGTTAAATAGTTTGACATTTAACATGTCACTTTGTATTTCTATATTATATGGTTAATAAACAGACTGTATACTTACAAGAAAACCCCAAGTGGTTAATTAATGATACACATATCATTATATAAGTCTTTTTTTAACCTTATATTTTTGGAAATAGAATATCAATTAATAATATAATATTTGTTTTAAAAACTCTTTTATGTCAATTTTGACACTATTTGGTATTTTTTTTTTCTAAATTAATAAAAGAATTATTACTTAGAAAAAAATTTATCTAATCAACCATAATATGTCATATTAACCTAGAAAATTAGTTTAATTCATAAAAATTCTCCAATTTCATTTATTTGGATATTAATAATGACAATTATTCGTATCTTTCATTAATTTAGTAATTGTTGCATCATCATTGTGTCATAAATAAATTAAATTATTTAAGGTTTAAAAAATATAAATAAAATACCATTATATAGAAAATATTTTTATCATTCTAAGGAATATTTATATTTGAATTTATCTTATGTGTAACCGTATATTAAAAATGTTTTAGTTATTAAACATTGAATTTAACACTTTTTACTCTCCTTTGAATTAAATAATAATAAATGTAAAAATCTAATCCAAGTGGACCTAATGGATCATATTTTATCCCTAAGTTTTTTTTGGTCGAGTTACATTTATCCAATAGAATTAGGACATGTGTTATGGTAATAATAATGACATTTTTACCCTTAATTATTTTATTTACTTTTAACTGTGGTAAATAAAAGTAAAAAGATACTATTCACTAAAAATTATTTTCATCTTATTGAAAAATATTTTTCTTACTGATATCGACCGTGTCTCTTTGATTTTTGAAATTCAACTCACAGAAGTGGTAAAATTAAGTTTCATGTAAATTTGCAAATGCTCCTAGGAAGTGGTTAAAAGACGGTAAAACGTTCAATAACATTTTTATATATCTAAAATTATTATAAACTGACTCCAATGAATTTCTTTGAACTTATATATTTATTATGTATCTATGTTTTCATAAAATAAATTTAAATAAAATTAAAAATTATTTAAATAAAAATTTGGTTTTAAACTATAACTTAGTGTTTTTACTATTCATCAACAAATGAAAGTTTTTCGAAAAATACCAAAAATTCACCCTAAGCTAATTTTGATATTCCAAATCCAAAAATGAAGTCCATTTTGAATGATAAAATTTATAAAATTTCAAGAAGTGGGTATTACTATTCATAACAGCTAGTTTTATTGGTTGTGGTGTGTTAGAACTCGAAGTTGTGTACAACACACACTATTATATTATTCAAAGAGAGGCGTATCGTGGAAGATTGGGGTGTATAATTATCCCCTCCTTCAAATAATTTCATCCAAAAAATTTCTAGTATATTACTGCATAAAAAGACAGTTTTGGTTCTTCATCATAAGTTTCTCAGGTTCTCATATTGCCTCTTCCATCTTATGGTTTCTCCATAGAACTTTTACCAGATGAGTCGTCCAGTTTCTCAACACTTGTTCTCTTGTATCAAGAATCCTTATAGGCTCTTCATAATAAGATATATCGGGTTTCACTTCTAATTCCTCATTGGTAAGTACATGCGTTGGTTCAGCCACGTATTTTCTCAACAGTGATATGTGGAACACATCATGAACTTTGGAGAGACTTAGCGGAATTGCCAGCTAGTAAGCTACTACCTCAATTCGTTCTAGAATTTCGAAAGGTCTGATGTAACTGGGACTCAATTTTCCTTTCCTACCGAAATGTATAACACCCTTCCATGAAGATACCATCAAGAAAAAATGATCTCCTACCTGAAACTCCCAATCCTTCCTTCTGTCATCAGCATAACTCTTCTACCTACTTTGAGCTGCTTTGATGTGGTTTTGGATTACCTGCACCTCTTCCATCGTTTCCTCCATAAGTTTTGGCCCTACGAGTTCTCTTTTACCAACATCATCCCAACAGGTCTGTGTGCGAACTCTCTTTATATATAATGCTTCATATGGTGCCATCTGAATACTTCAATTAATGCTATTTCTATAGGAAAATTCTACTAGAGTTAAATATTGATTCCACATACCTTTAAGGTCAAGTGAGCATAATCTCAAAATGTCTTCAACGGTTTGAATAGTCTGTTCTGATTATCCATCAGTTTGGGGGTGTTAGGCAGTGGTCAAATGAAGTTCAGTATCAAGGGATTTCTGACTTTTCTAGAATCGTGATGTAAAATGTGGATTACAATCAGAAACAATCGATAGGGGTACTCCATAAAGTCTTACAACATCATTAATAAATAGTATTTCTAGATGTTCAAGTGGTAAATCTTCTCTTATAACAATAAAATTTGATGACTTGGTAAGACGATAAACAGTGAACCATATTTCATTGTTCTTTATAGGAGTCTTTGGTAGTCCCGTAACAAAGTCCATCGTAATATTATCCCATTTCCACTCAGGTATGGGATGAGGTTTCATGACTCCTCCAGGTTTTTTCCTTCTTGATTTCACTTATTGACAAACCATACATCTTGACACAAAATCGGCAATCTCCATCTTCATGTTGTCCCCCAAAAAATGTTCCTTCAAATCATTATACATCTTAGTGCTTCTAGGGTGTATAGAGAAACATGAACTATGCATATCATCAAACAATTCCCTTTTTAAATCAGGTATATCGGGAACACATAGTCTCTTCCCAAATTTCAAAATTCCATCTTCATATATTAAGTCACTCAATCTCCCATCATTCAAAGATTTAATCTTCTTTTGAAACTCTTCATCACCTGTCTGAGAACTCATTATCATTTCTAGAAAAGATGGGTTGGCAACCATTTGAAAAAGTATTGATGTTTCACCTTACATGGTGATTCCCATATCCATCTTTACTAGATCCATGTATATAAGATCCTTTTCAACTCTCCTCTTGTTTAATACTCCATGATCCTTTCTACTCCAAGAATTTTCCACCTTATTTGCCTTCCTCAGGTGGTAGTGTATAGTGCAATCATAATCCTTGAGTTGTTCAAGCCACCACCTTTGCCTCAAATTGTGTTCTTTCTGGGAGAAAATATACATCAAACTCTTGGGATCAGTATATATATCACATTTTTTACCATAGATATAATGTATTGATATCTTCAAAGAAAATATTATAGCTTCCAAATCCAGATCATGAGTAGGATAGTTTTTCTCATTATTTTTTAGTTGCCCTTATGCATAGGCAATAACCCTATCATTCTGCATACGGACACAACCAAGTCCTTTATTTGAAGCATCACTTTAAATAACAACCCCATCATTCCCTGATGGTAAATTCAATATAAGAGCATTGGATACTATTCTATTTAGTTCGTCAAAACATTCTTCACACTCTTTTGTCCAAAAAAATTTCACCCCTTTACCTGTGATCTTTGGTAATGGGTTAGCCAACATGGCAGAATTCTGGACGAAAAGTCGATAATAACTTGCTAAACCAATAAAACCGCATACCTTAGTTATACTCATCAGTTCTAGCTATTCATGTATCTCCTTTTTTTTAGAAGGATCAACAGAGATCCTATCCATAGAGAAAATATGTCCAAGAAAAGAAATCTCCTGAATCCATAATCCACACTTGCTAAACTTTCCATATAATTCGTGTCTTCTAAGAGTCTTCATGATAATGCCCAAGTGATTTTCATGATCTTCATAGATTTTGGAGTATACTAAGATATAATCAATATATACCACTAAAATTTCATCAAGATATTCCTCGAAAATTCTATTCATGAAATCCATGAAAATAGAGGTTTCATGAGTCAATCCAAAAGGTATTACTGTAAACTCGTAATGCCCGTACCTGGTTCAAAATGTTGTTTTCGGAATGTATTCCTTCTTGACGCACAACTGATGATATCCAGATCAAAGGTCAATCTTTTAAAGGTATTGAGCTCCATGAATTGGGTTGAATAAATCATCAATGTGAGGTATGGGATACTTGTTCTTTATTGTTATAGCATTGATCTCCATGTAGTCAATGCACAACCACATAGATCAATCTTTCTTCTTAACAAAAAAGACAAGTGATCCCCATGGAGAAACACTAGGGTGAATAAATCCTTTATTACTCAATTCCTCTAGTTGTTTCTTTAGTTTCACAAGTTCCACAGTGAAAATTCTATAAGGGTTCTTCGATATGGGCCTTGAACCAGGAATTAAATCAATGGAAAACTCAATTTCTCATTCTGGAGGATGTCTAAGAAAATCTTCTGGAAACACATCAACATATTCTTTCACAATAGGTATATCTTCTATTTGAACATTCCTTTCCTCACCCAAAATTATTTCATTATCTTCCTCCCCAATAATTGAATTTAGTTGAGCTACTAGGGGTGGATCTAGATAAGAATCGGGTGGTGAAATATTTTCTCTAAATATAAGGTATTCTTTATCATCATCATCAAAAATCGTAACCTCATTCTTATTATAAAAAATTTTCACATCATGGTCCGAAAACCAATCCATATCGAGGATTATATCAAATTCAATCATGTGTCTGATGATGAGATCAGCAGATAAAGAAAATTAATATGACCTAATGGGAACTGATTCACAAAAATTTGTAGCAATGATACATCCCTTAGGATTTTTGACTGAAAAATACCTTGTTAAATCAAATTGGAAATATAAAATTTCTTAGAAAACTAGGAAGATATGAAACAATGCGATGATCTAGAATCAAATAAAGCATTGGCTAAACTTGATGAATCCATTAAATTACCTACTACTACGTCTTTTGGGGCTTCAACCTCTGTAGAAGTGATCGCATAAGCTTGGCCTTGATCCCTTAGCCTTTTCTGAGGTAAGTTTCTTTAATTCATAGGACATACATTTTCATAATGTCCCATATCAATATAACTGTTGCATTGAACATTGGTATCATCTTTCTTTCCCTTACAATCACCAGTAAGATGGCCTTTCTGTCCACATTTGTAGCATACTCCTTTTCCTTTTAGACAGGCACCATGGTGCTTCCTTCCACAATTATCACAGGGTGGAAATTCAATTTTTCCCTTCTTCCTTGTTTCCTTATTTCCTTTCCCAGAGTGTTCAGAAGATCTCTTCTTCGCTTTATTTTCGTTAATGTCACAAGACTTACATAATTCATTTTCTATCTTCATAGCACACGAGACAATATCTTCATATGATGAGAATGATTGTGATACTAATTCTTGATGGAGAAATGGGTTTAACCCATAAATGAAACTTTCAATATTACTTCTTGGGTTACATATATAATCTGTAGCATGCCTCTCTAACCTTATAAAGTTAGCTACATACTTTGCGACATTCTCATCCTCCTTTTGCCTCAGTCTCAGAAATTGTCTTTCCATATCCGCTCGATGGTCATAAGGAAAGTATTTTATTAAGAAAATTTCTTTAAAATTTTTCCATTCCATATTTGATACTTAATCATATTCCTTTTTGTTTTGAATCAATGACCACCATTGATCAGCATCTTCAGTGAGGCAGTAAACTGCCAGGACAACTTTTTCCCTTACACTACTCTCCATGTCATGGAATATTTTCTCTATGTAATTTATCCATTTCTTAGATACTAATAGATTTTTACTCCCATTGAATGTTGGTTGTTGTTTCCTCATGAAGCGGTCTAACATTGTTCCTCCATGTAGTGGATCAGGGTGCTCCATACGGGTAAGGATATTCTTCATAACTTGTGGGAGTTCTCCCCGTATGGTGATAAATTAATCAACACCAGTTGTATCACCAGCTCCACTATAATTATCTTGAGCAGAATTGAAATCCCTGCATGGAGTGCGTGCATTGATACATTTTCAATTCCTTCCACTAGGTTCCATTTATAAACAATGGCACACACTAGATTAGTTTATGACTCACAATACATAAATCCAAACTTATAAAACACTTAATATAAATTGAACAATTTATGGATATAATCCATAACCATAAACAAAATATTTGAGGAAGTATATACTCATAAACCATTCATAATGTTTTGTAAATAATATGAGAATTATCTTAAGAATATCCCCCGGGAGTGTCGTAACCAAGAGTGCAGCAAGGTCCATGGTCGTGCACCAGTTCTTATTCGAGTCTAGCTCAAAGCGGTGTTTTTGGGTTTCACCCCTAGGTACATTTGTTCCAGAGCCGCCTCTACCTACTCGTATCCCAAAAGGGATGTATTTCAGGGAAAACTCACAAAATCTCTACATTACCAAAATTATAGGAAGTTCTTCTATACTAATCCTAAAAGTATATCTTAGGGTAATGTTTTCTAATCGAAGTTTATCTAAATATTGTTTCCAAGGTTTGTACTAAACTTACTATGACAGCAATAGTAACGCACTGACCCTAATTACCCAAATTCGGTGCATTATTACATAATATTGGAATGATCACAAGGAAATAATGTCTCAAAAAACCTATCAGTTTTGTATTATTGGAAATAAGATTCATACATAAGTTCACCATTACAACTGGAAAAGAAATACAACATGAATTTATTCCATCAGAAACATCCAAGCCTCATAGATTATGCCTCCAAGTCACTCATAACTAACTTCTTCATATCCTTATAAATTGAAACATAAGAAAGGGGTGAGCTCAAATGCTCAGTAAGGGTAAGCAATACAGCAGAAGATAACATAAATATTAAGCATGGTGAATAATTGAAACCACATTCCTTTACTAAGAATAAACCTGAATAATTTTATGGCAAGAATATGAGTTGAGTAAACAATGCCATAATAAAACATAATAAAGGGTATTATACTAGTCGAATGACCACATGAACCATCAACATTATTTTCATAATGAGGGAATTTACAATGTCGGTCATTCTAAAACATTTTGTCAAGGCCTCGACCAAGACGTCTAAAAATGATTAAGGCCTTGGCGAAAACCATATATCAAATTGGGAAATGCCTCGACCAATTCCATGTTTAGTTGTCTCATGAGACCTACCAATGCATCGAGGATCTATAGTGGGGTCCACCCATCACTTATTAAGTCCAATACATTTCTCAAATGAAAAGGTTGAAATATAACATAAAAATTCTTATTAAAACTAGCATATGAAATTTTAATACTTTAACCATAAACCATGAATGGTATGAAATACCACATCCTAAGTCAAACATATCACAAAAACTCCAATACAATATGGAATTTTTTATCATAGTAAATCAATTTCAAATAAACATAAAATCCATCAACGGATGTTGACATAGATGAAATAAAAACCTTTTTTAGAGAAATGTATCTTTCTATTTTGAAATAATTTATGAGTCACATAATTATGAAGAAAAAAATTATTTTGAGAATATTCTTATAAGCTTGTAAGGGAAGCTTTGACGATGTTATAACGGCAGAAAATAGCTTCACCCACCATATAAGTTAAGAAAAACATTCTTAGCTAAATATTGTTGAAAATGTCATAAAGTACCTTGTCTGGAAAATGATGAAAAGATTCCTTTAAAAAAATATAAGGTCAAATAAGGGTACAAATGAATTTACCCCATTGTCCAGTAAATAGTAAAAATGTTTTGAATTAAATTTTTAAGAAACATGGATGTGGATGATAAAGAGGTCCTAGTAGATTATTACGTATAAACAACCTCAGATAATAAAGAGATTGTGAAAATAACCATTACCTTGTACTTTTACTTGGTCATGGGTCGGTTAAAATCCTCTATAATGGTGAAATAATTGTATTAAATTATAAAAGAATCATATATATTAATATGATATCATATATGATCTTTTAATATTGCTTTATTAATAATATCTTAGTTTTATCATCATTTTGGGTGTAAAGTGGTTCGTTTTATTTTATATGATTTGTTACGTAAGTAATGGTTTTTATGGATAGGATGTATCTTATTCATATTCAGAATGATATTAAGCCTTTAAAAAATATTTTTAATTGTCTTATAAAAATTATTCTTGAATGGATACAATGGGGAACGAATGTCATCGCGTTCATGGAGACGGTAATCCATACATACGCATAAGTGACAATATCATTCTTTTGATATAAAAAGAATTTATAATTGGATGATATATCATATATAAAGAATTATTATCATGTTATATTTATTATTTAAATCAATTACACATCATTATTATACCCATTCAAATAATAATGTATTGAATAACAATTACACCATGACGTAGATACGGTAATTCATACGTACGCACGTATGGTGACATGTCATTCAAAGGATGGATAGAATAATGAATATAGTTGTAACATATCTATAATAACATCATTGTATATAGAAGTTACTGGATTTATTATTTTATAATGGAAACAACAAATAAAGAGGAAGTGGAAGAAGAAAGGAACTTGGAAGAGGTGATGAAATATTTACCTCTTTTCGTGTTCTTCCTTTTTATTTGATAAAAAGGGATCCATATGTTGGATTTATGACTAAAGGAAGGCCTCTAGGATGAAGGGAGGATAGTTTAGAGGGTATGTGGTAGGGGTTGTCCGATCCCAATGGCTATGAATGTGTGAATTTGATAGAAGGGGGAGTTCCCTTTTATAAGAGGGGTGAGGGGAACCTTAGGAACAAGCTAGAAATATTATTTTATAATAAAATAATTTTCGGTTTCTAATGGCTACAAAATTAATTATTTAAATTTTTATGTGGGGATGGGTCGATAAACACTCAAACTATATGTTTTAGATAGGTTTGGGTCACTATATTAACTTTATCTTTTAGATTTAACTCTTAGTTAAATAGTTTGACATTTAACATGTCTCTTTGTATTTTTATATTATATGGTTAATAAACTTACAATATAATTCCAAGATAACCACAAGTGGTTCAATAATTAAACACCTATCATTATATAAGTCGTTTGTCTGATCCTAATATTTATAGAAATAGAATATCAATTAATAATATAATTTTTGTTTTAAAAACTCTTTATGTCAATTTTGACACTATTTGGTATTTTTTTTCTAAATTTATAAAAGAATTATTAATTCTAAAAAAACCATCTACCAAAATCTAATATTTCATATTAACCTATAAAATTAGTGTAATTTATAAAATTTCTCAAAATACACTTATTTGGGTATTTATAATGTCAATTATTTTAATCTTTCATTAATTAGGTTATTACTACATCATCATTGTGTCAAAATGAATTAACTTATTTAATATATAAAAAATATATATAAAAAACCATTATTTAGGAAATAATTTTATCTTTCTAATGAATATTTATAGTCTAATTTATCTTATGTGTAACCCTATATTAAAAATGTTTTAGTTGTTAAAATTTGAATTTAACACTTTTAACTCTTCTTTGAATTAAATAATAATAAATGTCCTAATCTAATCCATGTGGACCTAAATGATCATATATATTTTTTTCCTAAGGTTGTTTTTTGTTGAGTTACACTTATCCAATTGAATTAGGACATGTGTTAGGGTAATAATAATGTCATTTTTTACCTTTAATTACCCTATTTACTTTTAACCGTGGTAAATAAATGTAAAAAGTTACTATTGACCAAAAATTATTTTCATCTTATTGAACCACATTTTACATACTGATATCAACCATATCTCTCATATTTTTTTAAATTCAACTCACAGAAGTGATAAAATTACGTTTTATGTAAATTTGCAAATGCTCTTAGGAGGTGGGTAAAAGACGGTCAAAAGTTCAATAAAATTTTGATATATCTAAAATTCTTATAAAATGACTACAATAAATTACATTGAACATATATATGTATTATCAATCTATTTTGACCTAAAATAAATTTAAATAAAATAAATAATTATTTAAATAAAAATTCAGTTTTAAACTATAAAATGGTGTTTTTCACTATTCATCAAAAATTGAATGTTTTCAGAAAAATACAAATAATTCACCCTAAGCTAATTTAAATATTTCAAATCAAAAAATGAAGTTAATTTTGAATTATAGAAATTATAAAATTTCAAAAAGTGGGTATTACTATTCATAACTGCTTGTTTGATTGGTTGTGGTGTGTGAAAACTGGAAGTTGCGTACAACACACGCTATTGTATTATTCAAAGAGAAGCATATCATGGAAGCTTGGGGTGTTACATATATTTTGGGTGATAATATTGTATTTTATTAAAGAAGGATGGTTCCATAATAATTTTAATTAATTATAATGAATTAAATAACATCACTATTAAGAAATTTTTTTAGTTTCCTCATATTGATGATTTGTTTGATCTACTCTAGGGTGTTCAATTTATTTTAATGATTGATATCAGATCCAATACCACTAGATGAAGGTTAAAGAAGAAGAAATTCTGAGTATGATGTTCCACACTATGTATGTTCATTATGAGTTTATAGTTATACTATATGGGTTAAAATATATGATTTCTATATTTATGGATCTTATTAATAGAGTTTTTCCTTAGTATTTGGAAACAAATTGGTGTTTTTCATTGATGAAATTTTGGTTTATTATAAGATATATAAGGAACATGAGAAGATTCTAAGGATTTGAAAAAACATAAATGAAAAGAAGATATATGTAAAATTTAGAAAATTTTAATTTTGGATATGATATATTTATTTTCATAGGAATACTGTTTCTAAATATTTCATAACTGTTGATGATACTAAAACCTAAGTGGTGGAAAAATGTACAAGACCCAAAAATGTCACCATGATTCAATGTTTTTTAAATTAGCTAGTTACTATTAACAGTTTTTGGATAACGTTTCCTGGTTATATATCCCACAAACTATGTTAACTTGAAATGTTGTTTGATTCATATAAATAAATGAATGCATTGATTAATTTTTTAATTGAAAAGAAGAATGGTTAATGATCTAGTGTTAGCCTTTAAAATAAGATATTATGAATTTTTTATTTACATTGATGATTCATTAAAAGTAATTCGGTATGTATTAATGCAGTATAATTAAGTAATTCCATATGCTTCACATAAATTTAAACTCAAAGTGATAAATTACCATATGTATGATATTGAGCTTATAGTGATGGTATTTTATTTACAAATTTAATGGAATCTTTTATATGGGGTTAAATTTTTTATATATATTGACCACAAAAATTAAAAGTATATAATCACCAATAAGAGTTGAACATGAGGGAAAGAAGTTTGTTGAAACTTATAAAGTATTATTATTGCATGATTCACTATTATCTAGGTAAAGAAACAAGTGAATTTTATGCCTTAATATGGAATGATAATGTGTCATTAACTATGCTAAATTTATAATATGTTCATATGGATAATGATTTAATGAATGTTGGATTAGAAATTATGTATGCAGAAACATTTTTTTACTCAAGTATCAGTGAATTCATCTTTGTCAGATAGAATTAGTGAGTCTCATAAGGAAGAACATTGTTTTCATGAAAGAGTATAATTATTCAAGAAGGTTATGTTTCCTATGTTTAATATTGATAAAGAAGATGTTATTATATTTATAAATAGGTTATGTATTTTGGGTGATCCCCAGTTAAAGAATGAATTGTTAAGTGAAGATCAAAACTCTTTATTTTATATTTATCTTAATAGTAACAAGATGTACAATGACCATTAGGAATATTTTTTTTGGAAGGAATGAAGACTGATATTGTTGATTTTACCATGAAATGTTTGAATTTTCAGTAGTTTGAGGATGAGATAAAAATACTGAAGGGGATGCTTTGGGATTCTTTTTGTGCCTAAATTGAAATGGGATAATATATCCATTGATTTTGTGATGGGAGTACCAAATATATCTGTAGGTAATAATGCGATTTTGGTTTTTATTGATCATTTGAAAAAATATGCACATTTTATTCATATTCAAGATACTATGACTTTGGATCAACCTAATATAATTTATATTATAAATATAATTATTTTATATGGAGTCACTATCTCAATTTTATAATATAATAATCAAATATTTAGTTCAAATTTTTGGAAATTAATTCAAACTTATTTGGGTATCTGAATTAAATTTTGATATATACTTCCATCCTCAATTTTTTTGACAATCAGAGAAAAAATTTAGACTTTGAAGGACATGCTTTGATATTTCACTTTATATTATTACAAAATTTATGACCAATATCTTTAATTGTTGAATTTTACAATAATAATATTTTTAATTTTATTATAAATATATAAATTTTAAGT
The DNA here is from genome assembly GCA_963277665.1 of Viscum album. Classification (NCBI taxonomy): domain Eukaryota; kingdom Viridiplantae; phylum Streptophyta; class Magnoliopsida; order Santalales; family Viscaceae; genus Viscum; species Viscum album. Next base: position 1,100,074,372 of record OY728134.1, on the reverse strand, counting down.
CATTGTATGGAAAGTGACGTTGACCTCCACCATGATGAGATGAAGTAATTGAAAGGAAGTTATTGGGACAAGAATTATTGGAATAGATTTTTGAGAAGGTAAAGAAGATTTACTACCACATGTGGATAACTCAAAGTAGGAAGAAGATTTATATAGATCACATGAGGAAAAATCTCTAGTTTGAGGTATGAGATCTTGTTTTTCATAAACTATCTCCATGAAAAAGTGTTATGCTTGTTGGTAAAAAAGGAAATTTAATTCCAAGATTGATTTTTCCTTTTGAAATTTTGGAAAAGGTAAGATCAGTTTCCTATAGAGTATCATTACCTTTTATTTTATCTCATGTACATGATCTGTTTCATATTTATTTGCTAATAAAGTACACAGATGATGCACCACATGTTTTGAGCCCAAAAGTGTCACGATTATAGTTGAATAACTATTATAAAGAAAATAATGTTTATATTTTAGATCAGAGATTTGAGGTACTATGAAATAATTTGATTCACTGGGTAAATTTTTTATGGAAAAAACACTTGATTAACAGAGCAACATGGGAATCAAAAAATGTTATGAGGGAAAATAACCTCACTTGTTTAATTAATGAATAAAATTATAAAGAATAAATTTAATAATGGGAGAAGAATATGAAAATAGTAATAATATAAATAAAAAAATATTATTATTTATAAGTATTTATTTTATGGATTTATATTCATTATAGTTTTATAAATAATTCTACTAATGTTTCAGTTGGAAAAAAAGAATAGTTTTATTTAGCTTAATTATATTTATATAAATTAGATGGTTCTATTTAAAAGATAAATTTATTGATTTTAGAAATTAAATTTAATAAAAATTAATTCAATTATGTAATGAATATGTCAAATATATTTTATGGGTAATTTTTGTGATTTTTCTAAAAATAGTTATTTTTTTATGAATAGTGAAAAAACGATTTTTGAAAAATTTTCATTTATTTTTGTTAAATAATGTATGATAAAAGACCCAATTTGTTTGATATTTAGTTTTAAATAAAAATAAGATTTATATGATTAAACATATTCTAAATAATTCCATAGTAGTCCACACTATTTTTTATTTTTTTATAAGTTTTGTTATGCTTAAAAATTTAATTTTCTAAAAAAACTTTTTTTGTTGTGGTTTTTAAATTTATATAAAAATAAATTTACACCACTTATACAAATTATATATTTAAAAATGGATTCCGCATTTTTAATTAGAAGTTTCAGATTTTTTAATGAGGTTAATTTCACTTTTGGTCATAATGAATAATAACAATGGTGATAATATGTCACCATGATAAAATTATAAATTGAGCCGATTAAGGAATATACTTTGTGGTAGAAACACAAAATTTTATATTAAATATATTAAGTTGATATTATTTCCACCATACTAGCTTATAATTTAATTTGGATAGTTTTAGAGACACTTCACTATGATTAATACTTTATATTATTTTAAAACATTGAAAATTTTCAAGTGTGCCACTCCCCTCACTTATAAAAAGGAACCCTCTCTTCTATATTCCTCACACCCTTTGAGAATTATATATCAGAAAATAATTTCCTAAATCTCTACCCAAATACATCCCCAAATACTATTGGTCATGGTTTCACCAAAAGACTGGGCCTAGAATGATTAAGGAGCAATCTGAACGAGGTTTTCCAAAGAAGATGTATAATTATTAACTGAGTGTTTCATGTTTATTTATTATTATACATCCTTAAAATATTATTTAACCCTGATTAAATAATAATAATATCCATATATTAGATATAAATAATTGTTGTTATTATTATTGTACAAACCCTTTTCATATCCTTTTACATCATATGGGAAATGAAAGCATTGCTCGTTCGTGTGTGTAGACTACAACCTCCATGAAGCGATTCGTTTAATTATTCAAAACTAGATTAGATAGATAGTAAAAATGGTGAATAAAATGAATAGATATTATATTTATAACATAATTATGATTATATAAATAAAATATATTACTTACCTCCTTACCCTTTACATCTGTTTGTAATTGATAACGTCGCTCATGCGTTCGTGTGGAATTCCACCTCTATGAAGAGATATGATTCATTTTTAATTTATACGTTATAAGGATGTTTGTAAATAAATATGAAATTTATAACACATTTATAATTATATGAAATTAAAATATTAACTACATCAATTCTTTTCCATTCTTTATAAAAATTAAAATGTCATTCATGTGTACGTATGGAATGTTGTTTCCATAAAATGATGTGATTAAATTTTCCTGACCACCTTAAATGGTTGTTTTCTAATTATATTTAATGTATAAATATTATTTTTATGAAACTTTTTATATTATAAAGTTAATAAAAGAATAAAATCTTTGACATTGATCAACACACTGATGTTGTTTTGAGGTTATAAACTGAACAACCCCAAAAAGTCCAATGTGAACTTAACCAGATTAGAAACTACAAAAAATGGAAAAAATGAAATAAAAAGAATAATAATAATGAATTTAACATAAAATTATTTATTAATAATGTATAAAACTAATATAATTTTATTATTATATAGTTAGATAACGTGTGATATTATAATGGACATAAGGTAATGGATTTTCATTCAAAAAGTTGTATTAAATGTTTTAAACTCATTATTCTCTATATCCAAGTTCTATTAAATGTTTAAAGAATGTTAATATTTGTAATTAAATATTGTTAAAATTAATTTTTAAACTAATTTTTTATTTCTTTTTAATAGTTTATAAATGAATCTTTTAATCATTTACCACATGGGTAATTTTGAATTTTTTTATCAAAGTGAAAAAAGAATGTTTTTAATGTATACATCTTATCTGCCTTTTATCACTATCATATCTATTTAATACTTTCATGATTACTATATAATTAGACATGATTTTTCAAGAAATAAAATATTCTCTATTTTCTAGGATTGTTTTCATTTTATGAGTTTCTAAATAAAAAGGATATTTATCATTATGATTATGAGAAAATGGAAAGTGCTTTACTTATGGGTTCAAATGAGTTTTTCATGGGTTTTATGATAAAAAATTTAAATATTACTTTTTTTATTTGTGATATGGTAATTAATAATTATATATGAAGATGGGTGGTCCTGATATAACACATGATAATGGGTGAGCCAGATATAGCTCTCCAATGTATTGGGTAATGATTTAGTCTTTGAAGGTGAAAATTAGGGAGATAAGTAGGATAGTTAATCCTATGGAATTAATTGTGATTTATATATTCGTACATGGGTTAAAAATTAGTGAAAATATGTTATGAATATAATTCTCTAAGTTACCTATATTATTTTTTCAAAAATGGTTTTTATAGAAATGTTTTGATTTCATAAGGCACAGAATGTTTAAAAGTGAATAGTTTGTTTTTAAACGGAATGTTTTCAAGAGTTCCCACATTACCCATGAACAATAAGTGGTTTGTAATATGATTTATAATAGGTTTCATATTTTTTATTTAAGAAATGTTTTATTTTATAGTGTAGAAATTTAAGATTTATAGTCAAAAAGTTTTATTTCAAAAAAGGTAAACATCATGAGTTTTCATGTTTTTAACTAGACTAGCAAGATTCCTTAATTTTTATCCCTTATTGAGATATTTTTCTCATCCACACATATTCAAATATTTTTAACATGATCTAAGTATGGGTATAATTTTTAGCAAGGTTATGTTTTCACCTATGGTGACTCAATAATGACTTTAACAAAACATGGATGTAAACTTTCACTTTCTTATGTAATGGTTTTTACTAATTATAAAAAACTATACACCGAAAAGATACTTGAAATGTAAGAAAGTGAAACCTTTTTTTTTAAATTATGTAATTATGGATTGTTTAACAAACAAGGTTTTATAAGGTTAACTCATGGGATAATTGAAAACCCCCTGAGTTCTGAAAGTCCATGAGGTTATAACCCATCACCAAAGGGATATAATGGTGTATTGTCTATATGTATCCTACGTTGTTTTCTATTTTCGACTTCTATCATTTTATATAAATGATAATATATCTTTTTATATATTTAATATTTTTTACATAGATCTATTTTCATGGTAATTAAGTTATTATAATCTAACAATTGAATATTATTTATATAGTAGAAGATTAAATTATCAGTACATTATGGTTAATTTTATTTATAAAGGGTTTATATCATATTCTATTTATATATTTTATTATTTAAAATTTCCTTCTAAAGTATCATGCTGTATATTTTATAACTAAATAATTCTATAAAATATTTATTATTTTAATTTGAAAATATAATTATTCTTAATTATAGTTTATTATAAACAATTTATTTTTGAAATTTCCTAATAATGTTTTTTAGAAAATAAAAATATTTATTGATATAGAATTATAAATCATTATATATAAATATTGATGCGATAAAACCTATTTTTCATGGTTATGTATTTGGAAGATAAATTCTAATTAATTAGAAAAATATCCTCATAAATTTCATAAAATAATTTTATAATAATATATTTGTTCGATATTAACATGGATACACACAAATACCAAAATGAAATAAGATTTTATAAAAGAAGATATTTCATATTTTACACACCAAATTCTCTATTTTGAAATACAAAAGTACTTATAAATTTCACATGGATATATATTTATTTTAAACAAAATGAATTTATATTTTGATTCAATACATAAAAATTATTTTTGGGTAGTTTTTAGGTATTTTTCATCAAGGTTTATTTTATGGTGAAAAATTGAAAATTATCGTTTTATGACTACCATGATTTTTATGAAAAAAAATATGATTTTAGCATGATTCAAAAATTTATGAACAATTTTATTAAATAAAAAAGTTAAATTTTTAAGTATAAAAAATAATTAAAAGATATTATTTTGAATTTATAAATTCATACGTTACATTTAGAAAAAAAATTGTGATTTTGAGATAATTTTTTTTTGGAATCTTTACATTAAATGGGTTGGGTGGAAGGCTAATTTATAATAATTGTGTTGTTGAAATAAAATAAACCACATATTATCATTAATAATCCATTATGTTAGTTATAATTTATTTCTCCCACAATTTCATTCCTTATATCATTAAATAACTAATATTTCAACCATTAAAACCTTCATTCCACAAGTATAAATAGCTACACGTTCTCTCATTCCTCTAAATTAGAAAACATTTCGCATGAAATTACTCTCCATATCAATTTATTAATCACTATCAAGGTGTTTCTAGGATTTTATTGTGTCTCTCTAAATCTTTATGAAGTTTCCTCTCAAGGAAAGGGTCTCCAAACCCCCCTTTGATTTACATGTCCATTACTTTTGTAATATTTTTTTTTAAATTACATTTTTAAATACTAATTTGAATCTTATTACATGGTATTATATTCTATTTAAATTTTTAATGATATTTTGTTAATTTCACCTCATTAAATCCTTGCCCTAACCTGTTACTATTTTGAAAAGGGGTTCCTCACCTTCCATTCCTATTACCTTTTGAGCCTTTTTAAATTACATTTAATTTCCATGGTAAATGTTATTATTAATATTTTTATAGGTTTTTACTATTTTATCCATGATATATCCCTATTCCATCTCATTAAACTACCTTTATAAGTAATTATAATTCATAAACCTTCTAATAGCCATAAAAAAATCCTAAATTTGATAATGAAAAGTGTGTGTGGTTGTCCTAGTAATAAAACATGTGTTTGGATACTAAAAATGGATACATTCTCTAATATAGATGTAAATATGGGTAATAACCTCAAAAATTATGGATTCGGTATTAAATAATTCTTTACATGGTGCACAACAAAGAGGTCTAACATCAAACCTAATTTGACACTCCCGATGGATTTTCTTTGGAGAACCCTCAAACTATTTATAAATCACAATGAATCATTGGGATATATGGTTTGAGATATACTTTTACTTAATCAATTTAATCCCCTTTACTGTTTTTTAACCTCCCAGTGATAGGGGTAAATCTCATTGCAATGTAAAGATCCTATAGTTTTTAAACGGATACTCACCTAGATAACGACAATAAATCTTCATAGGGGATTCATTCCTGATCCTGTCTTATGTAAATACCATAAACTTATTAGGCTAGATCTAATGTTTTCTATATTAAATTATATCTATATATAAAGAATCATATCACAACAAACCGAATAATTTATTTTCCTGGGTAAACTAGATAAATACTTGAATCTAACATTACATTTGAAAACATGAAATATAAAACATAGTGAATGTGAACATTCCTCGTCCTTCAAATCATTAAAAGATTACATATTCTGAACCTGGGGAAAGAAAAAAAATTAATTTTCAGCTCATATTCTCATTAATGGTTACGTACAGTGGATGTAATCATTAGTAAATAAGGAATAATCAAAATGGCATCATGAATATCTAAAAAACAAGCTATTTAATCAATAACTTGAGTACAAAGAAAAATATTTCATGAATTAATGATGATCAAATATTTCAATATAAATAATCACATGAGTTTGAAACTAATCCATGGATATCATAAATATAAAAACAATCAAACATACATTAATACCTGTTTTCATAATGATGTAATGAATAATATGAGACATTATAAACATTATATCAAGGCCTTGTGTTAAGGAATCATACCTAAATGGGTAATTACTCGACAAAATACCCAAACTAGATGGTCTCATGAGACTTATAGATGCATCAATGGACAGTGAGGGCCCCACCTATAACGTATTAAGTCCAATGCATTCATCATATAAACAATCAATACAATATAATCGTCATTCCTCAATAATAAAAAACTACCATTATTAAAAGAACTATTTTATTGAGCATCACTAATTTCCTAGTCAAATTAATCATAAACCATTCAGATGATGAATAAGGATAGTGTCATTAAAATGTTTCTCTAATAGTGAATAAGTAAACTAAATGGGTGTTGTCATTAATGAATAGAAATACAATGAAAATATCATTAAAATTTTCTTGAGGAAAATACCTTTTTAACATTTAAATTCATTTATAGAAACTATAAATTTCTAGAATATTATGGGAAACAATTTGTTTGAAAGGAATAAAATAGAATTTTACACATAGTTTCAAATCATTGGGTGACTTTTATGTTAGGTAATTCGATTCACGTTGAGTGTATTAAAACAAACATTCCTTTCACATTTATAGTAAAAAAACATCACATTTGAAAAATGAAAAGAAGATTAATTTTAAACAATTATGTAAAAAAACCTGGGAAAAATCTATTTACTAAATCCTTGTATAATATTAAAATTTTTATTGAAAACATTTTTAAAAAATATGGACTTGAAAGTAATGGATTCCCAACTACATAGAAAAACAAAGTATGTTTTCCTTCAAAAATTTATTTCATTATATTGATTATATAAATAGAGGGAAAATAAATAAATATTATAATTTATATAAATAACCACATTATAAAAAAATATATACAGAGTTTATGATATAAATATCGAATAATTCCCATAGTGGATACTTAAATATAAATAATTCTAAATAGTGATGAGATTGTAAAATAAACCCTTCGCACTTTGGTAACATTAGAATTAAATACCTTAGGATGAAATAATTTAATTTGGAACTTTAAATAAAACTAATTATTAGGGATATATGATATTTAGTATAAAATGGATAATATATACACCATATAAAAGAATTATGTTCAAAATAAGAAAATATTCCTTAATGAAGGAAAATTGGTACGAAGTCCTTTACCTCTGGTCTGAATCCCCATATACATTCTCTATATTCATGAATAATAAACATATGTTAATTATTTAAATTCTTAATAACAATTCAAAATTTTATTATTCCATTTATTTTATTTATTACCATGTTATATTTATTTACTTAATCAATTAATTTCATGTAAAACATTTTGATGATATTCCATTCATATGCCCAAAATGTATTTGGTAGGTTGACAAAGGTAAATGTGATCATTGTTCCATAATACATAGAATAATAATAATTAAAAAATTATCATTTTTATACATCAATTATAATTTTTGAACCATTCATGAAATATGAATATGAAAAATGAACTTTTTTACAATCATGATGACAATAAGTCGTATGTACGTATGAGTAACATTTAAAATATTCAATGATCCTGATGGAAAGAAAATAAGTATTATATTAACTTTATAGAATTATAATTATAATATAAATATCTTATTATTTATTAAAATACACTTATAGATGGTAGTCATGTGATGTAGTTATGAAAAATGAATCGCATCGGTGGTAATTAACATGTGCACACGAACGATGTTATGATTTTTAAAGAAATAGAAGGGTAAATCATTAATAAAATATTATTTTTTATCAAATGTCATTAATTTAATTTTTGGAACTATTCATTTAATTTTACTTTGAGAACAACTTGAAATTAACAAACCCATAAAATGGTATATTTATACAAAAAAATACAATAATTCAATCAAATTATATTGATTTTAATATTTTTTAAAATCATTTATTTTGTAATTATATTAATCTAATAAATGTTGTATCTGTATTTCATGGAAATTTAATGTAATTATTCCCTTTCTAAAAAGTAGTAATAAATTAACATAATTAAAAAATTATTTATCTTTCAAATTAATATTTTTAAGTGAATTATAAGTTGTTTTTATCCTTTAAAAAAATATTATAGATACTAATAGCAAGAAAGTGACATTTTTTAAATTTTTACTTAATTATTATAATAGAAAAATCAATGAAATATGGCAGAAAGTAGCCCTATATTAATGAATTGGATGGAAATTTCCAAAATCTACTCAAACTATAGGATAAAGTCAATTTTTAGGTTCAATTATTACAAGTTATCATATAATATGTAACCTTAATTACCTAATTTACCCTTCTCACTGTTATAATTATTTACTATAGTTACTATTCACAATGGTAGAAAATAAAAAGGGATTATTTACAAAATTTGGAATTCTAAATTAAATATATGGAATCCATTTTCAAAAATTCAAATAAAAATGTGGAATAATTTAATTTAATATTAAACACTGAAGACACATCAAAAAAAGATTTTTTAGAAAAAATTATTTTTGAGAATAAAATGTTTTTATAATATATATATATGTATAAAATTAATTAAAAGTACAATAATCATATTATTTTTAATATAAATTAAATAATTAAACATTAAAAATAATACAAAATATAATTTTACAATTTAAATACTTGAAATGAAAATACAATTTTTAATAAAAATCAGAATGTTGCAATATTATTTGAAAAAAACTTTTCGAAAAAATATAATACTTTCACGATAAGATAATTTTTATATGATTATTTTAAAATAAATATCCTTTTTATCAATCATTTTTAAACAAAATCTATAAATTAATAATATTATTTTCTCATGAAAATCCATAAATTCCATTTTTAAAGAAAATGTATTTTTAAATGATAAATTGACTTCACTAAAAATTGAGTGATTATTTACTATGCATTTATCAATAATTTGTTAAATAATTTAATTAATACTATTCGTACCCAAAAAATAAATGTCTATGTTATAACAACCATATTTAATTAATAATATTTTAAAAGTATATAACGATTCGTTTAAACTCAGTGTTGTGTGTAAAACAAATTATCCAAGAAATTAATTTTTTAAACAAAATATATTCTAGAAACTAGGGTGTTACATTTTAACTAATGATTAAGTTATATATAACTCCCCTATTTCTTGTAGATTTTACATTTCCAATCCATTTTCGTGTTACTCTGAACACGTGTTTTTTTAAATGAAATCTCTTTGTAGAATGATCCCTCGCCACCTTTTTATATTCTAATCATTAGCTATACATAAACTTTATTCCCATGAATTTTACATGTTGATAACCTTGTATTATTCTTCTTTTTGAAGGGTGCTCACCTAGATACTCATTCATATATTGACTAGGTAAATCATTTACTAAAACATATACCATTCATTTATACCATGTAAATACATTATACTTAATTGTCTTTATTGATGTGTATTTACCTAGAAAGATACCAAATATCATTGTACACCCATTTAATTTCCAATGGGTTTATCATGTAATGATTATTGATGGATTTATGAATATTTTTATCTATTTGTTACACATGAATTTATTCAAATTAAGGATGTTTCTGGATAGTTCTCCAATTAAATTGGTAAATAATTAATCTCTGGAAATGACATCCTGATGTACCTTGGCAGTATGCCTTGCAAATGATTTGAGATTCGTTGGTGTAGAAAATTTGTAATATTTTTTTACAAAACCTTGTTGATGAACCATGTTGATATGATTATGAATGTATCATATTTTTGTTATATCAACATTTCCATGTTATACATCTTGTACCTATAATGGAATACTTTTTGTTGTTTCCACATTCCTATGATACCATGGTTTTTATGATGTAACATTCTTATTCCATGATTCTATGTGACTATTTTTTATTCTTATGTTATAATCATATGCCTCTTGACTCACATTATTCTTTTCATCATTATATTCTTAATTATTCCCTTACTGGTCTTTATAGCTCTCCCTTTATTATGTTTCCCCATTTCTATAGGACTTGCAATTAAAGTGATAAATATAGAAAAATTACAAGAATGGGAAATATTGGTTTAAGAAATGTTTATTATACTATGATTTTATATGAAAATATACCTAGTTACCAAGGATACTAATATTTTGAACTTGCGTGTTGGTGGTAATTCAAGTGGTGTATAATAAGAATGTATGTTTAACACCATAACCAGAAGTACGTGAATGAGGCATCTCATCTGGCATCTGAGTATATTTTGGTTATTTTTGGGAGTTGTGAATTAGAATATTTGGGTAGAAAGAACTAGATAGATAACCTTTATCTCTAGATTACATGGTTAAACTAGTTTAAACCCTTAGTTTTAAAAAAATAATAGGTATTTATATTGTGTCATTTCAATAAATAAAAAGTAAATATTTGGGTTTAGTAAGTTCTTATCAAGGAGTAAAATTGCAATGAAATAATTCATTTGATGGGGTAGAATGTAACATTTCATATTTCCAATGCATGTTTTTCTAAATATTATTTCAAAAATATAAATATAAATGATTAATGAATTTTTTTATTTTAATAAAAAAAATATTTATAACAATATTTATAACTTATATTTTTTTGTTTACATGTTTTTGATGTATAATGGTAATTTGTTTATTAAAAATGGTTTTAGAAAAAGGGAAGCTCACAAAATGAGTAACAACCCATCACATATAATAAGTACACAATGTTTGAAACCAGGATCATAGGAAGAAAAGGGTGTATCACCTAAAGGTAACCTATGATCATTTCTATTTCCATCTTATATCTTTATATATAAATTCTAATATATCTTTTACTGTATTCAAAATTATTTTTACATTGTTAAATTTTCATGTAAATTAATTTATAATAAGTTAATTGTTGAATATTAAATACACACTAAAAGAATAAATTATCTTTATATTATAGTTCATTTAATTTTTAACTGGTTTTTTATCATATTATATGAATTTATTTTATTTGTAAAAATTTCATGTTGAAGCATTATGTAAAACATTTTATAAAAAAATAATGTTTTGAAATATTTATTATTTTTATTTTAAAAAATATTTAACCATATTTCATGTTTATTATAAATAAAAAATGTTTTTAATTTCTTGATAATGTGGTTTAATAAAATTAAAATGGATATCAACATAACAATATAAATCACTATATGTAAAAGTTATTTAGCTAAAAATATTTTATTTACTACTTATATGGATACTAAATTATAATTAATTATAAGACTAACATAATAAAATTCCAAAAATAATTTGATAATAATAAAATCATTCAATAGAAACATGGATACACACTTTTCTCATAATGAAATTATATTTTCTTAAAGTAGAGGTTTTCAATTTTACGTAAAAAATGCTCGATTTTGAAATACATGTGTATTTTTAAAATTTTCATAGATAGAGAAATATTTTATGTAAAATATATTCATTTTTGGACTCATAATGTGACATTATATTAGGGTAAATTTTTAGGAATATTTTAATAAGTTTTATTTTTTGGGGAAAATCGAAAATTATCATTTTATGAGTATGGTGATTTCTTTTGACATAAATATAATGCGATCATGATTAAAAAAATTATGAAAACTTTTATCCAATCAAAATTTCATTTATTAAGTATAAAAAATAATTTAAATATTTTATTTTGAAATTATAAATTCATACTTCAAAATTTGGAACCAGAAATCGTATTTTTCTGATAAAAATAATATTGTTTAGACTATATGCATTAAATGGGTTGGTTTTAATGTTAATTTTGACATAGGATGGGTTTTAATGTCAAATAAAACTATATTTCCCAATAAATATTAACAAAATCAGTTGTAGTTTATATCACCCACAATTAGTTGGATTATATAATAAAATTACCAACATTTTTACCCTTAAACCCACTTCTCCACAAGTATAAATAGACACCATTTGTCCATTTCATCTCCACTAAAGAAAAATTGATCCTAAAGTTACTCTTACTTCTCTAAAAATACATATTAAGTAGTTACTAGGTGTAATGTCAAGACCTGTCTCACCCCTAAACCGGTGGCCGGGACAGTCGCCACATGACCTCATGTGCTTCTCCCTGTTTGCTAGAGGTTTTAGACTAGAAGAAATGGTCTATGGATAATCTGAGGGTAGACTATACCCTCACATCATATTTCAATAGTAGACAATGAAAATAAATAGCAGTAGCTGTTTAATAAATGATAAAATAATGGAAGACATAATTTTACAAATCTTCTATAAAACAAAATGATGAATTCCACTGTTATAAAACGCATGCATTTTATGATGGTAAAACTATGGAATTTATAAAAAATATACCATGCATTACATATAAATAAATAATGACTCAAGGCCCCGAGGGAGATCTCCTCAAGCATCCTAATCCACCGCTCGATCCTCTACTCCTATCTCCCAAGTACGTGCAAACAACACAATCTTGCAACCAAATAGAATCTACTTTGGTACCCCAGTGAAATGGAGGCCCAAGTAGGGTATGTGATATAGATTTCATTATGTCGGGACTACTGGTGTCTACCCAAAATCCATACATTCAATAAATAAATTAAACAGTGTGAAAGCATGAATAAATAAAGTATTACAATGTAACTGTATACCCAAGTACCTACTTCAGCCATCAGCTGGTGTCTGAACCTACATTATACATTTTTCATGAATACAAAATAGTCATCACACATTCATTTTAATTTATTAATTATTCAATCCTAGTTAAATTATATAAGTCTTGAGAGCTTCCATACACCCAACATCCCACATATAAGCCACTCATAACATATGTCTCTAAAGACCATCTAAAAATAAATAAATAAATACTGAATCCAATATTGTTCTTTGGCTTGGATAATACATCACAAGATATTAAATTTAATCATTCAAGTACTACGTTTGATCCCATACACTAAAAATATTGATTCTCTCCATGGTCCATCCACTAAATAGGGATTCGTCCAATTATTTAACAAGTTTAAACCCTTTATCATATTTAATTCACAAATCATTACATCATATCTTCTTTCATTAACCATTTAATTCAAATAATTTATGAAAAATTGGACCCACAATCCAATGTCAATTAATGGATGCATAATGTCATGTCTAGCACTCTCTTGAGTATTTGGATCATCATTCCTTGTCTCAAACCCCATGGGTAATTGGAGCATCTGTCCCTGTCCCATAAAAGAGAAATTTGCATGCATGCTAGGTGTAGTACACCATATCTATAACCCTACGAGTATTTAGAGCATCAAACCATATCTCAAAGCCCATTTATCAATCATATATATATATATATATATATATATATATCTTGGGTGTTGAATGTCTATTATAGCTCCCTCTGAGTATTTGGAGCATCAGTCCATGTCTCACAACCTATTTATCATACATATGAATATATATATATTTATCATGGGTGTAGAATGTCATATCTATCACTCCAAGGCCCCATTCACATAAATATACTATTAGTGTTTTATGCCATGTCTAACCCCTCAAAAATCCCATTCATTAATTATATATTAAATTAATTAATCAAGCTCAATAATTAGTTCAATAACTAATTAGGAACATCAATTTCCTATTATTTAATTCCCTAATAAATTTACCCTTTTAAAAATCATAATTCAAATTTAAATAAACAAATTAACTATTCTAGATCACAAATATACAACTTGATTATTAACTCAACATTCAATTATCCTAACTTGTCAATCATTTTGATTAGTAATTAATTTACAAATTAAAATATCCTTATCTCTCATTTAAATTTACAACTTTACTAAAAAACAATTATTGAAAATTATTATCTTACTCATTCTTGGATCATCACAATTATTAAATTATTTCATAAAATTTAGTTAATGCATACCAATTAATTAATTCAACAATTAATTAATTTATTCACATCACATTAACTAATTTAGAAATTTAATGATTACATGTCAATTAATTTATTCAATGATTAGTTAATTTAATCATATCTATTTTACCAATTCAGAAATTGATTAACCATTCTTTATTTAATATTTAATAATGAATCCATCCATTAATCATTACCATTCATGAATTTATCTTTTGATAAAAACATGTGATGTAATTATTCATATTCTATATTCCCAATATTCAATAAACGCCACAATTTCCCAACTCACATCTTGATAGTTTATTATTTTATTAATTACCCTATTACTCAACCATATTTATTGAAATATTAAATTATGTAATCATATCAATTTAAACAATTTAGTAATACATGCATAAAACCAACACACGGTCGTGACTTAATTTATCTCACATAAGAAACATCATTCAATAACATCAAGCGTCTTGCATCAACATGTCATATATCAGCACTAAAATGAAGTCATATAAAAAGATCAAACCACTAGAAATAATTTTATTAATTCATTTATTAATGTTGAGAACATGGAAAAGGACACTACCTCAGGGTGGAACCAGTTTAATACCGATCACTTTGGCATAAGAGCCAGCAACCAAAAGCAACTGGTCCGTAACTGCACACACAAACCTTTATATATATATGTGTGTGTGTGTGTGCGCACCCTATAAATTGATCAAAACCCAATACAACATAAAATTAAATCACAAAAATGCAACGACAAGACTAAATGAACCTCAATTAAAGTACTAGGGACTCATATAAACTGAAATAACCTAAATTGGATGATGCGAAACAAAACAGTCGTGTATAAACCATACCCAAAACATCAGAATAAGAGTTAATTAAGACCATCCAACTCTCCCTTGGTGGGATATTCTAGATTATGGACCAACATTCCCCTAAACCCCAATTTCATAACCTATTAGAAGAAGAACACAACAACGAGTATTATCATCAAAACCCTAAATTCTCTTAGAATCAAATCGGGCATCGTAAATGCACCGAATCGCCGATGTGATGATGGAGGACATCATAGAAGATCCTACATTGAAGAATCATAACATAACCAATAATAAATTAAAAGGATGTACCCACAAAAGAAGCTGGTACCATGCTATAGTGATGCGCCCGAGGGTTTCTCCCAGGTGGGTTTGCACGGTTGTTGTAAGGGGTACACTTTAGGGGGAAGACACCATGGGAAAACCAGTCTTATGGGAGGTAAAATAATTCTACTCATTAAATGCTCCTGTGTTGCACATGGAGGAGGAGAAACTAGGGGTCGCGTCTCCTTGTGCATAGGGAGGAACAAGAAAGCTCCTCCCTTTGGTTTTCCCCTTTTAAAACCTAAAAATAACACCCTAAAATAATTGTAAACAATTGAATGTATTTATTATAATAATTATACTCTTAATTATAATAATAATAATAATATTAACAATATTACTATTATTACCCCCTTTCATTAATTTGTATTTAAGAAATTAAAAAGTATTTATGATAATAAAGATTGTTATAACTAATAACATTTAATATCATAATAAGAATAAAAAAAGTAACAACATTATTATTATTGCACCCTTTCATATATTCAATTTAAACCATAACCCCCAAATCCATTATTATTATTTAATAATTATAATAATAATATACCATAATTAAATTGTATTAAATAAATAAATAATATCTGTCATTTTAATGATAATAATAATAAACATACTATTATTATTTCCATTAAAACATTTATTTAATAAATACAAAATATCCAATTAATAAAACGTTTATTCATTAAATCTAAAACTACACATTTAATTAATAATTTCTTTGAGATACACAATATCCAAATTAATTTCACATAAAGGATACACCCCATTAATCGTGAAATTAAAATCTATTAATATCCAAATAATTTAATAATCGTCATAATAATAATAATAACATCATCATTGTTATTATTATTATTTTTAAAACATCCTTTTATTTAAACACAATACCCCATTTAATCTTATTTAAATAATAATAAATAAAATATTAAAGTGGGTATGTTGCACGGGTTGGACCGCAATCATGCGTAGCCCGTACAGATCCATTAAAGTGGATGTTTTTGGATCTGGTGCTTATGAGACATATCATGACACTTGTGAAAATTATTGGGTATTCTAACATGTCCAAAACAACACCTTTATGTGTTCAAAAACTCGAAAAAATGTTTTAGAGCACGGCTCAAAAACTGAACCATCGATAAATGGAAAAAAAATTAAAATCCTTTGTATTTATACAAGGTCCAAAAACATGGGACCTTACAATCTACCCAACTTAAAAACTTCTCATACCTAATTAGTCATTAGGAACTAATATGACATCTACTAAGCTACCAAGGTTGAGAACAATTTTTATTTTAACAACCATGTTAAGTCTCCAAATGCCAAACTTAATTTTCCCTAAAACAGAACTCCAACTGCTTAATTCTTAAAAACATGATCCAAATCTCTTTTTACCATTTAATCCCCTAAATGGAACATATATCCAAGGCCATTACAAGTACCTCATTGAGTAAAATGGTAGAATCTCGATTGACCAATAGAAACTGGTTGTTCATGATTTTTTGGAGAAATTACAGTCCCAAAACCCCCACTGACCCTTAAAATGGCGACGTGCCTTTTAAAATTATTACATCACCAACCACATGTGAACTACAGTCCTTACCCAACCTCTGGTGAAATTACCAAGTCTATTCATCGTAAGGCTATTAAAAAAACTAATGTACACAAACATTAATGAATGCATAGCACAAAGAAACCACACATCCCACATATAACCCAGATAAAAACCACTCATCAAGTCCAACAACATTTAAAACTATAGTGCGGTGTAAGACTGACTCTATCATATTATGTCCATAACAAGGTAAAGATATGGGACATGCTCATCTCATTTGAAATAGCACAGTAAGATCAAACCAATGTCTCTAGAAGATCATTTGTATTATCACTGGATGACTATTTACAAATAATCTAATCTTCTCTAACCGACACTTCATCAACCAAACCTCAATGCATATATCAACAATGATATTCGTGTTCTTTCAATGCTTACAGGTGCATCACTACCCTCTTTAGGATTTTCCATGTCATCGTAAGAAAAGATCAGCTACCCACTAGCACACTATTTTAGAAAACCTTAACCCATATTTGTGATGTTCCTCAAACAATGATCACTACATCAAAAATTGATCATAAAAGCCGTAACTTAATCCTATCGATGTGTCAAAACCCTCAAGTTCAAAAAATTTCATCCTAAGTAGTCACACCGACATACCGTAATGCCCAAAACATATTAAGGGTACTACCTAAAACAGGTTAGCCCCTTACGAAACATAAACATCGAACCTCTGTCTTGGTCACGCAAAACCGAAATCCCAAGGTTCAAATCCCCTTTTTAATTTTATCCCTTTTAATTAATTCATTTAAACCTTTTAACATTTGAATGAATTTCATGAAAAACACAAGTTCTTTTTTCACATCAAGTCACTTGGTTTTTAAAACAGCACCATACAGAAAAATAGACGTGATATCACAAACATCATGTTTAATCTTTGAACATTGATTTTCATATCATTTTAAACAGGAAATTTAGCATCCAAATTCCTTTTCAACATAGAGGATACCTCCGAGGGTCCAATTTATTCTAATCCAGGTTCTTCAAAAAGCAACCCACAACATCTCAATTCAATAAAAACTCAATAGTTTAACAATTATAATCATTCTCACATGCACTAAGGTTATACAAGGTTCAGTCACATCGATGGCCATCTACCAATCAATTTGGATAACATACATGTTATAACTATCATTTGGATACCATTTATTACAACCAAAATTCATTTAACATTTTAACTGTTGCATCCCTTTTACACATCAAAACATCTCTAGAAAGTTATCATAAGAAGTAACAAAACAACATGTTTTAACATAGAGGCATGGTAAAATTATAAAACATGCTAATAAGAGAGGTAGAATGGCATATAAACACCCAGGATTGTTAAATTTCTCACCAAAACATGCTATCTAAAAGTCATGCTAAATAAGTATCAGGCATGACACATATTCAAGGAACACAAATATATATTAGCCGGAATCCTACAAATGCAACAACATGGAATGGAATTTATGCATAGCATGTGAATATCTAAGTGCCTAAGTTGATTTATGTATGAAAATTTCATGCCTTATCAGGCAAAGAAAATTTGTTTTCAAAATTATCAAAATCAATAGGTAGTGGAAAATACACGAGCCTCTCAAGGTGATATCATATCAACTGTAACCAAGAATAGTATAAACATTAATTCCCATACATAGCCACTTGGTCATTTACCATACATGGGGTGATCGGTCTTGGGAACAACAATTAACCCAAGCACTGGAACATCCCTAGTCTCCAATCTACCAACCCCAAAATAGTATGAAAAATTAAAAGAATCCTCTAATACTAATTTGTAATGTACAGACCCAGCTCACCCCTGAACCGATGGCTAGTTTGGTCGCCACATGACGTCAAGAGCTTCTCATCATATGCCAGAGGCTACCGACTAGTATCAAGGGTCTATAGATAATCATTGGGGAGACTATACCATCATATCAAAGTTAAATAATAGAAAATGTGAAGAAATAGCATAAGAATCTTAATAAATGACAAAATAGTAGAAGGCATAAATTAATAAATCTTGTATAAAACAAAATGGTCAACGCTAATGTTATGAAATGCATACATGTTATGATGGTACAACTATAAAAGCAATAAGCAATACATCATTCCTTACATATAAATAAAGAATTAAATAAATAATGACTTAAAGCCCTGATAGAGATCTCTTTGAGCATCCAGAGATTCCACGCGGTCCACTACTTCTATCTCCCAAGTGTTTTCAAATGGCACAATCCTGCAACCAAATATAATTTACTCGTGTACCACAGTGCAATGGCGACCCGAGTAGGGTTTGAGATATAGATTTCAGAAGGTTGGGACCACCATTGTCTACCCCAAATCCATAATTTAATAAATAATTTAAATAGTGTGAAAGCATGCATAAATAATGTAAGAAGCACAATGTAACTATATACCCAAGTACATGCTTCATCCCTCAGTTGTTCTTGGATCCTGCATTATACATTTGTCATGCATACACGACAATCATCACACATTAATTTTCATTTATTAATTATTCAATCTTTTTTAAATTATATAAGTCTCGAGATTTGGCCAATGCCCGACATACCCAATATAAGTCACATACAACAGATGTCTCTAAAGACTATCTATGAAAAATAATACCTAATCCGAGATTTTTCTTTTTCTTGGATAACATGTCAAAAGATATTCAATTTAATCTTTCATGTACTATGTATAATCTCGTCCACTAAAAATATTGATTCTCCCATGGGTCTATCCACTAAAAAATTATTCACCCAATTAATTAACAAGTCTGAACCCTTTATCATATTCAATTCAAAAATAATTACCTCACATCATGTTTCATTAACCATTTAACTCAAATCATGTATGATCAATTGGACCCACAATCCAATGTCAATTAAAGGGTGTTTAATTTCATGTCTAGCACTCTCATGAGTGTTTGGAGCATTATTCCTTGTCTCACAACCAATGGGTATTTGGAGCATCTGTCTCTATCCCATAAAATATAAATTTACATGCATGATGGGTGTAGAACGCCATGTTTAGCACCCCATTAGTATTTGGAGCATCAATCCCTATCTCACAACCCGTTTATCAATCATACATATACATATATATGTATATATATATCATGGGTATATAATGTCAAGTCCATCTCCCTGTGAGTTTTTAGACCATCAGTCCATGTCTCACAAACTGTTTATCAAATATACATATATATATATATATATATATCATGGGTGTAGAATGTTAATCCTAGAACCCCAAGATCAAGTTCACCTACATATTCTATTGGTGTCTTAATCCATGTATAATACCTCAAAAATCCCATTAATTAATTAATCAATCCCATTAAGTTGTTCAATAACTAATTAACAACATCAATTTTCTGTTTCATAAATCACCAATCAATTTACCCATTAAAAACCCATAATTAAAATTTAAAGAAACCAATTAACTATTCTAGATCACAAATGTACATCTTGATAATTAACTCAAAATTTAATTATCCTAATTTCTCAACCATTTAGATTGGTAATGAATTTACCAATTAAAATATATGTATCTTTCATTAAAATATAAAACATGACTAAAAAAATCATTCTCACAAATTATTATCTTACTCATTCTCTGATAATCACTATTATTTAATTAATTCATAATATTTAGTCAATGCCTCACAATTAATTAATTAAACTATTAATTAATTAAATCACATCATATTAACCAATTCATCAATTTAATGAATAAATGTCAATTAATTAATTCAATAATTAATTAATATAATCATATCACTTTTAATAATTATCCAATTGATTAACCATTCTTCTTTTAACATGTACCAATTAATCCATCCGTTAATCATTACTAATCTCCAATATATGTTTCGATAAAAACATGTGAAGTAATTATTCATATTAAATATTATCAATATTCAATAAACTCTACAATTTCCCAACTCACATATTCATAATTAATTCTTTGATTAATTACCCTATTACTCATCCATCTCCATTCAAATAATTTAATTATTTAATCATTTCAATTTAACCAATTCATCAATACATGATTTAAACCAACACACGGTCATGTCCTCATTTATCTCACATGTGTAACATCATTCAATAACATCAATGGTTTTGAATCAAAATATCATATATTATAACTAACAAGAAGTCATATGAAAAGATCAAACCACTAGAAATCATTTTATTAATGGATTTATTAAATTTGAGAACTTGGAAAAGGACCCTACATCAGGGTGGAACCATTTTAATACCCATCACATTGGAATAAGAGGCATCAACCAAATTCAACTGGTCTGCAACCGCAAGCACATACCTTTATATATATATGTGGTCACCCTTTACATTGTTCAAAACCCACTAAAACATAACTTAGAATCACAAAAACCCAACAACAAGACTCAAATCACCTCAATTAAAGTACCAGGGACATGTATAAATCAAAAGAACCTAAGTTAGATGATGTGAAACCAAACAATGGGGTATAAACCTTGCTTGAATCATTAGAAAAAGAGTGAATCCAAACCCTCTGCCTCTCCTATGGTGGAGGATTCTAGATTATGGACAAATGGGTCCCTAAACACCAATTGCATATCCCATTGAAAGAAGAACATAAAAACGTGTATTATCCTCCAAACCCTAAATTAGTTTGGAATAAAATCGGGCACCAGAAATGCACTGAATCAACAAAGTGACGAATGATGATGTAATTGAATATCCAAACTTGAAGATTCATATTTGAACTGTGAAAAAATTGAAAGGATGAAGCTACGGAAGAAGCTTGTCATGCGCTATAGTGATGCGCCCAAGGGTTTCCACCAGGTGGGTTCACGCAGCTATTTTAAGGGGTGCACTACAGTTGGAAGATGCCCTGGAAAAAAATACATGGGATTGGGAGAAAATTTCTACTCATTGAAAGCTCATGCATCGTGCATGGAGGAGGAGAAATAGGGGGTCGCACCTCCTTGTTCATAGGGAGGAAGGAGAAACCTCCTCCCTTTGGTTTTCCCCATTTAAAACCAAAAAATAACCCCCTAAAATAATTATAATTAGATGAGTTTATTTATTATAATAATGATAATCATAATTATAATAATAATAGTCACAATATTACTATTATTACCCCATTTTATTAATTTATTTTTAAAAAATTCAAAGTATTTATGATAATAATGATAGTTATAAAGAATAACATTTAATATCATAATAATAAAAGGAAAATTCATAACATTATTATTATCACACCCTTTAATATATTCATTTTAAACCAAAACCCCCAAATCTATTGTTATTATTTTTGAATAATAATAATAATAAAATAGTATAATTAAATTGTATTTAGAAAATTAATAATATCTATCAGTTTAATGACAATAATAATAATCATATTATTATTATTATTTCCATTTAATCGTTTATTTAAAAAATCCAGTATTTCAAATTAATAAAACATTTCTTCATTAAATATGAAACTACTCATTTCATTAAATGTTTCTTTGTGTTACCCAAAGAAAAAATTAATTTCAAAAAAATATTACACCTCATTAATGTTGCAATTAAAATATTTTAACATCCAAATAATTTAATAATAACCTTAATAATAATAATAACTTCTTCATCATTATTATTATTATTATTAACACTTCCTTTTATTTAAATATAAATCCTTGTTTAATCTTATTTAATTAAAAATAAATAAAATATTAAACATGGTAAGCTACACGGGTTGGACCACAACCGTGTGCTGCCCATACAGATCCATTAAAGTTGAATTTTCTAGTTATGGTGCTCCCGAGACTTGTTGAGACACCCTTGAAAATTATAGGGTATTCTCCCAAGTCCAAAAAACAATTCCTTTAAGTGTTCCAACACTCGAAATAATGTTCTATATCTTAGTTTAAAAACCAAAACGTCAATAAACATGAACAAAATTGAGAAACATTGTATTTATGCCCGGTTCAAAAACATGATACATTACACGAGGCTTCTAATGTGTACCTATAAAGGTTAACAAAACTTCTTTTGAAGGTAAGGGTATATAATCCCCCACTTTCCTTTTGAAGTTCATTACTTTTGTTATATTTTACTTTCAAATTCTATTTTCATATACATATATGTTTATATTAAATGGAATTATTTCCCATTTAATATTTTTAAAATTATAGTTTATTATTCCCCCTCACTATATCATTTTCTTGAGCTGTTACTATGCCATAATATGGGTTCCCTATCCCTATATTCCAATTACCTTTGCGATATTTTTTAAATTCCTTTTTATTTAAATGTGAAATATTTTTATTCAACATTTTTATAATTTACATATTATGTTATCAATGATATATAAAAATTAACTCTAATTATACAACCTTTTTAATTTTTTATAATTCCCAAACATTCCTACAGTATGAAACCATCTTAAATTTTGTGTAGAAAAGTGTGTGTGGTTTTCCTAGTAATGATATCCCTACTTGGATAATACAAGTGGATACATTCTCTATAATATATTTAACAATAGGTAATTACCCTAAAAAGTGAATATTTGATTATTACTTGATCATAACCTAGTGCATGACAAAGAGGCCTAACTGCACACATGATTTGACACTCCCATGTGATTTTCTTTGGATAGCCCATATTCTCTTTATGAGCCATAATGAAGGATTGGAATACCTGGATTGAGATAAACCTTCAATTTATGAATTTAATCTACATTAATTTTTATTTTAATTTCTCTTCCATAGGGTTATAACCCATTTCAATGAGAATATCCAACAGTTTCTAAATGGATACTCACATCGATAACAATATCAATTCTATGTAGGGGATTATTTCCATCTCATATTGTAAATGATGATTATGTTCTCATTCACTATCCATATTTATAATGGATTTTAACTTTCTACTCCTAGTCCAAGTTTCTATATACATTGTTATATTGAAAATGAAATATATATGGAGAATGAACCATCACTAACTTTATCTTTTCTTATCATCCATTATACAAAAATTTTCTTCAAATGCCTTTCAATTGTGGATACCCTTGTATGCTTATTCTGATTGAATGGTATTCACTGAGATACCCATACATTGATTGACTTGGGAATTAATTGACTAAACCATATAAAATTTTTCGATATATTGTTTAAATACCATATATTTCATTATCTTGATTGATGGGTATTTACCTATAAAATTACAAAATTTCATTGGATATCCATTGAATTTCCAACAGGTTCGTCATGTCATGATTACTGATGGATTTATTTATATTTTTCTATATATTAAAGACATGAATTTAGGCATATATAGTGTGTTTCAAAATATAGATCCTATGAATTTGGTAATGAATTAATCTATAGAGATGACATGCTATGATACCATGGCAGCATGCCTTGGTAATGTTTTATGATACCTTATTAAAAAACCTTGGTAATATATTTTATGAAACCTTGGGGATGAAACATGGTGATATACCAATGAATGTATCATGTTTGTTTTGTATCTATTACATGTTATCCATCATATACTTATGATGATATATGTTACATTGTTGTCTCATTCCTATGATACCATGCTTTTTATGATGTCATTTTCTCATCAAATGATTCCATGTGATTATGTATGAATTTAATGTTATCATGATATGCGTCTTGATTCACATGTATTTTTTTCGCCATTTTATGATTGATTAATCCCTTATTGTGATTTATAGATCACCATTTATTATGTTCCCCCTTTTCCTTAGGATTTTCAATCAAAGGGATACATATAAAAGAATTACATGTGATGGGAATCTTTGTGAAAGAAATTTTTATTATACTATGATTTTATATCAATATGTTCTTAGTTTTTTTAAATATATTAATGTTTTGATCTTGTCAGTTTTTAATAAGTAATGTGATGTTTACTAAGTATGTATGTTTATCACCAGATCTAGAAGTGTGGGCCTGGGGTGTCTCAGATAGGTTGACCAAATATGAATGTGTATGTACCATCACCATAAGATAGGGTGAGTCTTTTGAGATAAAGGATCACAGATCTATGTATCCTCCTGAGTGTGTAAACTTATACAAATATAGGAAAGTTGGGTATAATATCATATACATCATCACTGTAATGCAAGATTATCCCAGTCATATATAAAATATGTTTTCCTCCAGGATGTTTGATCAAATATGGGAATATTTGGGATGAATATAATAACACATGTACCATTACCATACACTAAATTTATTCTATTCAGATATGGGAGATAAGTGAATCAGTATAATGATAATCCCATAGGGGTATTTTTGATTGAATATTATGATGTTTTAGAGGGATTGATCACCCTAACATTACTCTATAGTGTATTTTCTTGGATTATATGAACCATTAAATGGGAGGAATAGGGTCATGTAATGTTTTCCAAGATCAAGGGACCTAGAGAATATGGTTTGAATTTTTCCATCATTATATAGTGTACCCCATAGGGTTTTTTTCTTTTTTATCCACAAATTTTTCCTAAACTTCTAATGGGGAATGATTAGTGTGTAAGAACACGTCTTTCTCTCATTCCGCCCTTTGTGTAGTTTTAATCTAACAAGTATTATGGATTTTATTATTTCAAGAACTCAATTTTTTTCTAGGTTGTACAAGGTATAAGCCTAGCGGGCGGAGACTCAAATTGTTCTCAGGTTTTCAACTGGGAGAATATTATATCTTTTTTCTTGGGAATTAAAAGGTCAAGAAAGTTAGAAGAATGTAGTTTATGTTTAGGGTTGAACAACATTGAAAAATATATGAGGTGATCCACCCAATTGAAAGGGTGAGATACACCCAACATGAATAAATTCTTGATACCATGAATATAGATAGCCTTGGGGGAAGTTGATTGTTGTTTATGGTCATGATTCTTGGACAAAAGGTCACTAATGTTCAAAATTAGAAAAATTTTACAAAAAATATGAGATAATATATTTATCAAGGGAGAGAAAAAACTCAATGTGAATGAGTAGCCCAGTGATAGTATATACCATTTAACGGGGTGAATACATACATTTTAATGTCATGGTGGCTAGACTACCATGTCATGTGGTTTAGGGTCACTTAAAAATGACTGGTGGAGGTTAAACAATGTTGTCATATGCCTGATATAAAAATGGTTACGTTGCATAAATGTGTAAAATCAAGGATACTAAAATCCCCTTGATATACAGGATGTGAGATGTGTAAATTATAACTTGAAATGTTTTAATTGTGAAATGATGGCTTAAAAATTTATGCAGAGGATGGACATTAACTAAATTCAAATGATGGGTTCTACTGTGATGTTTTTAGCGGTTTATAGGGATTAGAGGACCTTATATTCTAGATGAAATACTCCTACTGTTGTTAGTTCCCAATATAGTGGCACAAATTTGTTTACCAAGTAGATTTTTCCCTTAGAGATGAATGTGCTCATTACCAAAAACCATAACAGGTTTTCTAAGATTCAAACAGTTAAGGAATGAAGTTGATTTATAGATAAAGGTAAACTCAATAAGGGTTTAAGTACCCTAAATGTTACGCCACCATGTATTGAATACATTATTAGGGTACATGGAAAAGATATGAAACTTCATAAACATACATGTAGGGTATAAAACTAAAGATCTACTATAAGTTTTCCCTAGACTACTAGGTTGACAAAGTATAAAATAGATTTTTCAAGGGTCATATGGTGGACCCTATAGGATTTATAACCATTTAAATTTTCATTCAAATATTTTCATATGACATTGAAGTGTATACCTATAGATCATAAAGTTGACCTTTTATCTATCCTCCCTTTATAGGTTATCAAGCAGATAATATTTTATGTCTTTTCATTTGTAGTTTATGAGTTGTGAAACTTGTTCAATAATAGACTAGATTTTAAGGCCATACATCTTCGGCCATATGTTGTTTGTGTTCAAGATCACATATCATTGACCAAATTATGAGGTAGTCTATTTAGAAAGGGAAATAAAAACCCAACATGAATGATGATCCCAAGGTTAGTATAGAACATCGTACAGACATGTCCATATAATTAAAGATTTTCGTGCTTGGATTAGTGATGATAGGTATAACATGACATCCTAGATAGGGATCAAGAGATCAGAGTTACTCCCAACACCTTATAATAGAGAATTATGATAGTTTTAAATCATAGTTTGAGGTATTTTAGTTAAGAAGTGACAATATAGAATTAGTATTCCTAGGATGTAAAATGACTAATATTTAAATGAAGGGTTCCACAATAAGGTTGTTAAGGTAACGTAGGGATAAAGTAACTTCTATTTAGGGTGATAACATCCCTCTGGATAGTAGTGATAGATATAGTGACATGAATATCATTACCAAGTGGAGGTTTCTCTTAGATATGAATGCAGTCTTTACCTGTAACCATGAAATACTGATTATGATCCAAACACTAGAGGTATTAACTATGTTTTGTGAAGGAGGAATTTTCAATATGAAACTAGAAAATTCTTGTATTTAACTAACTTGAGTTTGTATATTATAGGATATTTAAGGGGATTGTAGGTAAATTTTTTATATGGGTTTGAAATTTATGGTATGCATATCTTGATGTAATGGGAATCGAGTCATATGTAGTTATCATTTAAGAAGTCGCAGTATAGATCTAGGTAATATATAAGGAGGGGTTTTTTTTATTTGGGTATGATATTGGAACCAGATGTTTCTCTAAGTCTTTTACCCAGGATAGGAGATCCAGGTTTCTTAAGAGATAAAGCAATTTACCCTATAAGGATTGAGGATAATAACCATATTCTAGTACCCTTACATGGATATGGATATCATATGTGGAATTTAAATATAACGGGATGTAACTCTCTAAAATGTTTAGTTTCATGTAGGGTGACCCATATGTTTGTAACTTTATCATCATGTGATAAGGGCTCAAACGTAATGTTATTTAGGGCCATATGAGGAGGACCTCTATATAAGTCCTTACACCGATCTGGCTCATGCTCAAAATGAGGCGATGGGGTGGTTTGAATGGGATCTATGGTTGGGCCCATTATAGGACATTCATGCATCAATATACTATGATAATATTAATTAAGCTGCTCATAGTTCTTATTTAAGTAGTCTCTGCATAGATATTGATCATATATAAGTAAGGGGTATTTTTTAACATATTTTTGTATCATATTTGAATTATAAGATACTCTGAGTCTTGTACCCAATATAAGAGATATTTTTTCCTTTAATAATATTTTCATTTTACCCTATTTTATGTTTATGGATAGAAACCATATTCCAGACACCCTAAAATGGATCTGGCTATCATGTAGAGATGTTGAGTTATATAGGATGAACCAATCTAGGAATTTTAAGATCATGAAAAGTATACCCTAGTTAATAAGATTAACATAATATGACAAGGACTTAGAATCCATGAAATTTATGGTTATATAACAAATAACTATATATAGGGGGCTTTGCACAAGTTTGGCTTGTGAAAAAAATGAAATGTCTTTATCTCAATATAAGACCTATGAAGAAAAATCCATTTTGAATTAATGGACCCAACACACCAATAAGAAGAGGGTGTTAATTGAAATTTTTGTTTGGGACTAAGATAAGTCAGTATATTATCATTAGGTTTCCTAAAATTATAATAATCAAGATACACATAGTTCTTATAAGGGTATCTACACAGATATGACTCATGTATATAGTTGAATGTGAAAATGAAGTGAATGTTCATCCTATCTTGTGAAGCGAATAAACCCAACAAAATATTTGAAATCACTTATTATAAGGGTAGGACCATTTATTGAAATAGAAGGTACAATTGGGCTAGGATTAGAGATTCAACCATTAATACATATATTGAGCTATTAAGAAGCAAGCCACACATAATTTTGATAAGGAAATATTTTAGTCATAGGTTAGGTGAACCATGATATTATGGTTGGATTATATTTCTATAAGCATTTAATCCCAAAGGTAATAAAATGGACCACTATTTAGATAAACCCTTTTATAGGGGAGGGGATTTTTTTATTTGGGTAAATTGGAACAGACCCTTCAAAATAGTTTAGGTCCCTGAAATATGGACCATTAGATGTTATTTAGGATCATATAGGGTGGAACATATGATTTTAAGTTTAAAACCATGTAACAAAGACTTAGTTTCCTTGAAATTTAGGGATGTATGATAAGAAACTCTGTATATGTATTTATATTGATCTACCTTGTGCATAAAATGATATAACCTTATCATAGTGATAATTGAATGAGTGAATTTTTTAAAATAATAACTAATTATAGGTTGGATTTGAATGTTTTAATAGGATATGATAGATGATCTGATCATCACTACATATCCTATAATAATAGGAATTGAGTCATATATAGTTCTTAAATGGTTCTAGTGTAGGGTCCAATAGTGAAAACATGAAACAACCAATGATGGGTAAAGCACTTGGATGGGAAGGGGTTTGAATTTGATGGGGATATATGGATTGGCCTTGGATAGGAGATCCATGCATCACTATACATCCTATGCAACTAGGAATCAAGCCACACATAGATCTTATTTCATATGAGGAAATTTTTATTGGAATAAGTTAGGTGAACTGTGACACTAGGGTAGGTAAATGTACCTATAATTATATTATCTATGAATAAATAGAGATATAAAAAGGTTAAATCTCTTGAATATAAGCGTATTTTGTTTAGAATAGGTTAATTGATAAATAACCCTATTCTAGGGGTTCTTACATAGATCTGCATTATACGTAAGGAAACTAGTTCTCACAAGATAGTCCTCTCTTAGTAGATTATGTTCACACAATATGGACTATATTTCATGTAGTTTAATTATATATGATAAGTAATTTGACACCATATAGTTTTAAGGTCATTCTATGAGAACATTTTATGACTATTTTGAAGACATACAATGTGTAATTTTTAACCCAATTTGATGGCTTGGAAAGTAATCATTGAGAAACCTTTCATTAGTGGTGGGTATGATGCACTATTCTTCCATTATAATAAAGGAGTAATATCCATTAGAATTCACCTTGTATTTAGAATAAGGCCCTACCCATTTTGGTTCCAGTTTTGAAGGTCTCTTCCTAGGTATCATGGTGTTCCTCAAATATAACACCATTTCACATTAAATAAATGAGTGGAGGCAAGCATTTTTATTGAATTATCATGAAACTCAATTATAATGGATTTTCAAGGTTCTGAATTGTACATAACCTCTTCTAATAGACTCATTCCAATTAAATAATCTACATTTGAGACTTAATATCTTTAGAAAACTAATTACAGGTGGAAATTTAAAGTGAGGGAAGTTGAAACTCAATAAGGGACTACTTCCTTAATCCGATATACAAGAGAATATAGGGTG
Organism: Viscum album; assembly: GCA_963277665.1. NCBI lineage: Eukaryota > Viridiplantae > Streptophyta > Magnoliopsida > Santalales > Viscaceae > Viscum > Viscum album. The sequence continues at coordinate 1,100,043,661 of OY728134.1, read as the reverse complement.
TCATATGAGGAAGTACATGTTATTTTCGGATAATACCCCAATGAATATAAGTTCCTTTATAGCCAATATTTCTTTTCTTTATTCACCGTCTTATGAAGGATATTATATAGAGTTTTATTGAATTCCTCTATCTATTTGTTATCTAGTACATGGTGGAAGGAAAAGTGGTTAGACTATATATTGTATTCTTGATACAAACTCCTTCATTCATAAGGGAATTAATTTACACCATTATTCATCAATATTTTGTTAGGTACTCTAAATTTGGTGAGGATATTTGACTTCATGAAATTGATGAAATCCTTTATTCTGAATTCCTTGAGAGATATAGGCTCAACCTACTTAGATAAGAAATCGATAACTATAATAATGTACATGAATTTACAAACTGTAGATGGGGTATATGTCCCCCACGAAAACTAGTCCCCACATAAAAATGGTCAAGATTATTTGGAGATGTTAAAAAATTCTAGGGTTTGATGGATTAAATTTTTATGTATTGTAAATGTATAAAATTTCATGGTGAAATTCTTGATGTATTTATTTATTAATATATAGAAATAGACAAGTATCTTGATTTCATGGAAGATCTTAGTTTATGGGTGGTGGGAAGTGCACCTATTGACATAAAATATAAACATAACAATGAAGTTATCACCACCTTCAATGTAGGTTGGGGGTGGGCTCCACCAAAACCTCACATGTAGGGAAATTCATAGGAGTTTATACCATCATAATGGTTGAAGTTTGGTGGCCACCACTAGATTGATTCCTTATTGGCTTAATTTTTGAAAGAATTTCACTTTATAGGTAGTCATTTAAGGGAAAATCGATATAATTATAGTATTGGATCAATGAGGATGAAATTTTTAATTTATTGGGGATGGTACTAACTCCATTTATATCTTCCATATAAATATTGATGAAAAATGATGCTTCCCTGAGATGTGTGATGTGAATAACAACATTTCCCTAGTTTGAATTATCCATGGTTATGACTACATTGATTAATTAATTTTATTAGGTATTATAGGAACAGGGGATGTGAGACAATGTTGAATATAAGGGGAATCCAACAATTAAACCTTGTAAATAATTAATCAAGGGAATCATTTATTTATTCATGATATAATATTCACCATTAATTTTTCTAATTACTAAATATAAATCATCCTTGGTATTCAATTGCTCCACTGAAATACGAAACTATAGATCTATTCTTTTAATGAAGTATTGGTATTCCACCTCATTATTAGTGAATCCTTTTGATAGTAAGAAGGAATAAGGAAAATATATTTTTTCTGGTGAGAAAAATACAATACCTAATCTAACATATTTATTCTTTGATTTTTCTATACTTATTCTGATTGGGATCCTAAAAGAACCTTCAAAGGGAATCTCCCATGATTGGGGATTTTCATGTTTGGAAAACACTTTCACATTAGGTGTTCTGTGTTCAAAAGTGAATTTCCTCCGAAAGGATTTCTATGAGGACATAGGTGAATGCCTTCAAGATGATCACTTTATGAGATATGGATTGAATGTCAAACTACTATATAATAACCAATAACTATGCTAGATTCCTCATTAACATTATGTTAATGGGGATATATTAGAATGTGTTAATATGAGAAGTATGGTTGACCTAAAAGTGATGAAAATAATGTCTCATATTTTTTATTTCAAAGTTAAATTAATGTAAATTATTTTTAATATCAAAATAGAGTCTTAGTATCCAACAATTTTATATTGAGGTAGAATAAACTATTCTTATTTTCTAAATCATTATTTAAATTAAGGAGGGAACCAAGTGATAATTATGAGATTTCTATATAAAGGATGAGAGGATTACCTAATATCGGTGACATCAATTCCATTAGATGTAGGAGGAACTATGTGAGATCATACAAAAAATTATGATAATATTCATGAGACTAATAGGTGACACCATTTTGCCTTAGTTTTTGTGAAGGGTAGGCATGTTATGGAAGTTCTGGCTATGGAGTGCCTAATATTGGAAAGAATAACCTGATGTCCTCAAAACTCATTGAGGTTTTAGGGAGGGGGAATATCAAGTATCAACTTCATATTTTTGATGTTGACTTTAATATTGAAATTATGCACCTTGAAGTTAAGGAATTTCCTTTTCTATTTCACTTAAATAACACATCAAGGGATTCATCATCATCATGTATTACTATTGTTTGTTGAAAATGTATCAAGATCAGTGAGATGATCACAATGATATTGTGATTTGAACACCAGATCATACATGTATCTTTCTATAATCATTCCTAGAAGGGGTTTAAAATTATAGTGAATGAAATGTTAATATGTGACACATGTGTTCTTTAATAAGAATGGAATCACCTAATATAAATATACACCTTGGTGTTCCCCAAAGTTAGTGTCCAAAAAATCATCAGGTTTCATCTATATTTGGTTTTATCAAGAGTATATATTTATTAAGTAGAGGAATTAAACATTCACTATAGTGTCAATCATCATCTATGTGATCAAGATCAATAAAGTTTCATTTAGGAAGTTCTTATTGAGACCCTTGAAATTTATACAGACTAGTATTTTCCTGTTCTTTTTCATGAAAAGAAAAAAGTTGGAAATCCATTTTGGGTATTTTAATTCCTAGATGATGTTAGCACTGATGATTTTTTCAACATCAGGTTTTACTTTGTAAAAATGTCTTGTATGAATTCTTATTGCCTCATGTTTGTACAAATGATTGTCATTTAGAAAACCCAAATGATGTGTAGCCACATTGGAATCCATATTATACATTTTGTAATATTTTTTGGTGAATAGAACTAAGTGTTTCTCATGTAAGGAGATATATTTCTTCTATTTTTTATGGGACATGGTTTCACTAATCAATGGAGTCCACATATAATCCTTTTAACTTGGATTCACAAGTTTGAGTTTGTTGATGGTGGTGGAGATGCCTTCCTTGAATAATGGAGGGTTTGAGAGCCCAAGTGTGGATTATATTTTTTATCAATAAGCGAGGATATTATTGTAATTAAAAAATATCAATATGTGTTGGGTAACTTTTAATGATAATATGAATATGTCAGTCATATATAAATGATCAAACTAATATAGTAACTTAATTACAATTCCTAAAGAAACTAACTAGAAAAAGTTGATATTAAATAAATCAAATAAAATGAGTAAAAAATATTCTATAATTAATCCTAACATAATATAAAGGCCCAACTATAGAAAGCCTAAGTAGTCGAAGTGGATCAAACTAGGAAGATGATTAGACAACCAGTGTGGGTTGGCATTGGAATATTGGAGCATACATCCAATGAAATGAGGCACCCTAAATAGAGAAATAGTTGTTGTGGAACATGGTGTTACCATTTGATTTCAACAAAGATCAATTGCACTCTCTATATGAAATAACAGTTGTAATGATAGGGTAATTCTTTTGATATACATATTTTATGTGATTACTATTCAATATAAATGATCACAAAAGGTATTTTGGAAGATAAAGTCAACTATACTATATGTTAAGGAAAATACAACTATAATGGTTGAAAAATGGGTAGATGTTTTCACTAAACCATACAGATCAATGTTTTACATGAGAAATATTACTATGAAAAATGGGGAATCCCTACTAGGTTATATTGGTCATTGTGGTAGGAATTCTTGTAGGTGTCTATTTGATAAGGTTAGTGAAAATTAGTTTCTGATAGTGATCATTCTATATTGGAAGTCATGTTTTAATTTTAAGTAACTTATATTACAGAGTGTACCATAACATGATTTTTTATTTACATATAGGAGTTATATAACATCCCCATCCCATTACCACTGATAGATTTCAAAATCAAAGAAGCTACTGGGAATTTAGGTGTGCCTCCATGTATGTCAAAGGCATCCAACTAGCAGTGAAGATCTATGGTGTTTTTGTGGGGAAACTATTCTTATATATTTGAGTAATAATGACTTAAAATAACCAAAAATCATGTATAACAACCAATTAGAGTATTTGAATGAAATAAAACTTCAAAAAATTCTATAGAAAATGATAATGTGAAAATATATTGTAATACAAACTCGTAATCATGATAACATATAATGAATGATCACCCACTAGGCCAAACACATATAAAAATAAATAAAAGGATTAAATATATGAGAATATACTCCATCCTTGATCCATAACTCCACTCCTAATATCCAAATATCTTCTGAGCTATCCCACTCGATCATGAAACACTGAAATTTTCTATACTTGAACCTGTGATTAGTGAAGTCTATCTTGGTACCCATGTTCTATGGCCACCTGAGAAGATTGTGAGTATAACTCAATAGAGAACCACCAATGTTTCCTCATAAATAAACAGTAATGAAATGTATGTTCATATTATATTCTCAAAATAAAAAAATAAAGTAAAAAATTGTAAACAAAATATGTATGATCCTCAGGTTTTATCATGATACTCAAGATCTACTGTACCTACTTCAGCCAGTGCCAAAGTGTCTCTAAGAACAACATATGTATATGAAAACCAGAACTAGAACCAAAATCTATATAGTAGTAGGAATGACCACTATATACTAGGTTTACTAGGAATTCAAGAAGTATTAGGCTCAATGACTGATTCCTAAGTCAGATCACATGGCAATCTAATAGTATCAAGCATAAATATGAATACAAGGAGATTTTCCATGGAATTCAAACTGATAGTCATAACAGAAAAATCCTAGGTGATCACCCAAGAATTCCATAATCATTCCAAGATAATATTTATCCACCTAGTAAATAAATATATTTCCAAATCCCATGTAATAACCTAGGAATTTTACATGTGCATCACAGTCTAATCGAAGGGAATTTCCAATGGAATTTAATATAAGCATGACAGTTGAATCCAAGTGGATTTCCAAAGGAATTTTATATAGATCCCAAGTCCAATTATTAGATGAAAACATATTAATTTCATATATAATTGAATATATAATCATAGTAAATATATTAGGAATTCCTTTGTAATGACATGAGGTGAGTGTTTCCCTTATGTGATGTCTTATATGACCAAGCTCAGTGGTCAGTGTGTCCTATCTAATAACATCACAATTATAACATGGGTTTTTGCATCTCCCTAAACCTATATAACATGATCAAGGTCTCCCTATCAAGAATATGAACTATTATTACCACTATATCTATAATATTCTCACATACATGATTCAATATTTATGTTTACACTCAGAATCATCAATACTCATTTCTTGCATAAACTATCTCTGGGGTCAACACAACATTGGGTTACTCTCCAGGGTCCCCTAGGTTACATCATAGAATGGAAAACCTACCAGGATTCCTCAATCTCAATATCATACCTTGGTTAACCACCCATAAAATATAGGTCCAGACATCCCTCAATATCATCATTATCATATCAAGGCCTCAAATGACTCCTAGGAAATTTCTTATTTATATCATAAGAGGCCATTGTTCTCAATACCATCCAATTTATAAGTCACTATACACCGGTCCTCACACACCTCACCTATCCACAAGTATTACCAAGGGCATACCCACCGAAGTACTCACATGTCAGCTGGGGAGGAACACTTTACCCATGCTCATCTCAACTATCCTCTAGGCTATAAAACATATTAAGGTTTCATAAAGGCCATCTACGGCCAATCAATCACAATCCATCACATACCTATACTTAGAGGTAACTAACACACCTATTGTAATTAACAATAGGAATAAATAATTCATTTACACCCATCTAGGGTCTATTTATCTCAAGGAATACATTTATAATCAATCCCTTGACCATCGGTGGCCAAGGCATTAAGCCACTGCTCAAGGGTCCATCTTAGCCCTTGACACTTTGTCGATTTCATGAAATTAAAAGGAACCAAATAATTTCATAAAAAGATAAATCTCCCTTAGGGTAGAGACAAAATATCATAGGGACCCATCAAATTCATAAAACATTTGGTCATGTTCATACGGACACCTACCGGAAACATAGAGTTACTCCCTTTGAGGAAAAATAGAAAACTCTCGCCCAAGCTCACCCAAGTCCAACAAGCCAACACCAAATCATATGAGGCTCTAAATCATAACAAAAATCCAATTTAATTAATTTTAATCAATTTATAACTAATTAAAAAATACATTTATTTTTACTATTTAGTGTGATTAGGCATAGTCACTGAATAATTCACCGGGAGACCTCATAACATTGAAATTGAAACCAACCACTATCAAAAGGTCCAAAACGTACTACCAGCATGTTTCCAATAAAAAACACCAACACATAACATAAATACATTGTAAAATCTATATTGTGATCTAGGCCTTTTACACATATCTTCACAAAATATTTTACATAAATATCCTTCAAGTACAAGAAAATGATCAAAAATCCTACTGTATTTAGAAAACTAGGTCCAAAAAACCAAAAAGGATACAATAAAAAATAAATATTTATTCTACTATTCATAATGAGATCCTATATCCCATTGAGTTCCTAAAACTGCATTTGATAACTTGGGGAAATACATAAACAAATGGGTGAGATAAAAATACTTGCAAGGTAATGTACATTACAATGAATAATAACATGGGAGTCAGATGAAATAAAATGATATCATGAAAGGGAAGGATCATGGATAATCCCATGGGAAAATAAAATTATTTACATGGTATCATATTATCATGGAAACATCGGAAATTTTCAGTGACATATATAATTACCAAAACATAAGTCAATGCTAACCACTAATACCACATCACATGGTGGACGAAGTCACATACTAGATTTGGTTTACCCCATAATACAATACATAAATCCTAATGAAACAAATATAGTACCAAATTAATTATATAAATATCTGGGTGAACCAATCATACCATATACATTCTTTTCTGTACAAAAAAATAAAATCAATCTTAAGGCATGAACAAAAAAATTAACTATGGAACGAAATGGGTCACATTTGAGAAAATAACTTATGGCATGTATTACCCCATAAAAGTAAGGAACGGTAAGATAAGTATACTTATGAGAGACATATATACATAATTTTTAATCACTTAATAAAATTAAATAGATTGATAAAGTTAGATAGAGAGGGAAAGTTCGTAACCCAAAGAAAAAAGGTGGTTCAAAGAGATCCCTTACCTTATGTTTGAATTAGTTCTACACTCACAATTAGCATTCCAGACAATCAAATAGGAATAATTAATTATTTAATTCAGAACCCTTTCATCCCTATTTTATTATTATAATTTTATTGTGTTCATTTACAATCATTTTAATGATATATAAAGCTTAGTTTCACTGTTCTGGGGGTTTTTATTTCATGGTTCCATGGTTCCATGGTCAAATCACTTGTGGTTAATTATTGATATTCTTAAAAAATGGGATGAAAAATAAAAAATTGAAATTAAATGTTATTCATAAACATAAAAAAATTCAATTGGTATAATGTATCCATATATGTTCTGATATATTAAGTATTAATTTAGTTAAACATTAACATTATTTGATTAGTTCATTTTGGCGGTTTTACCAACCATCACGAACTAGTTTTGTTTTATGTAATATTATGAATATAATCATCCTATAATGTGAAAAAATATATAACATACATATTTGGATTATTTCAAACAATAATAAGTTTATTTTAATCTATCATGATGGCTGTAGTGGAAAATGAAAAATCATCATCCATGAAGGTGCCAAATCGACATCATATGGATAATGGTTTCATTTTTCTTTGAGTAAGAGGACATGAGAAAGGGGTGGATGATATATATTTTATTATCAATAAAAAATTATATTATATATATTGTATTGTATTTATTATTCTATGTTGGATGAGGGAGGTGAGGAAATGGTAGTAGAAGAAAATAATTTAAAAGTTGTAGTTTGAGAATGTTACCTCTTAAATGTTGTCTCCTTGAAGAACTCATTAAAGAACATGGAATTGGTATTTTTGTGAGACCAATATCACCATAACATGGGGGATAGTGGGTATAAGAATTGTTTCTGTAGAATTTTTATTCTTTAAGTCTAAGAATTTTTTAGGAGAAGGGGTGGTGAGGGGTTGCATTTATATGGGGTGGAGAGCGGTGTTTTGGATTTATATTAATTATTTTCTTATTTTATCTCAATATAATAAAAAATATTTATTATTAAGACTAAATATAGTAAATGGTGAGTTTTAGTTAAAAATAATGGGTTCTTACTGTTTCGGTGCGGATGTGCGCCGGGTTTCTGTTCCGACGCTGTTCCGCCAGGACGCGTTCACGCGTGCGCCCGTCGACCCGAGGGGATGGGCGCGCGGCTTGTGGCCCCGCAGTCCCGCTTTCCAATGGCAGGTGGCATCCGTCCCTTATTCAGGGGCGTCTGCTCCTTGATCGAAACCGGGATGATGGGATGTCGGCTCCTCCTTCCATGGACGTCTCCTCGGAACTCGTCACCTAATCTGGGTCTCCCTCATAGATTTAAGACGTGCTCGTGAATCTCGTTCCCGGCGCCATATCTTCATGGACACCGATTAATTACGCTGCTTCCGCCCGGACGTTCCAAGGATTCTGGTCGGGGCAGCAACCTGCGGTGAGGAGACCGGGTGGCTCTGGGTGTCGGGGGCGTGTCTTAACACTGCGACTCTACATGTCTGCCTTCCGTCCCTAATAGGGCTTCTCGAAGGCGTGATGGCCTGAGGCATCCCACGCTGGGTACGGGGAACTGTGGTACCTGAGGTTTTCCTCAGCTTCCCATGTTTAACACGGGGTATGCCGCAAGTTTAACGTCCAGCGGGGACGGCATCGGACTGATCAACACGAGAAGTGGACCAGATGACAGAACCCCTTGCGAGGAACCTCCGACGCTGGGGCCAGCACATGGGCGGCTTCCCGAGTGAAGTGGAGTGGAAAGAAATGGCATAACCCCACCGGGACGTGGCGGCCCGAGTAAGGATCAGGATGGATGATGGAGTGAGGAGCTTGGACCCCGTGGGGGCTTCCTACGTACCGCGCGTTAGCACGAATCAAAGTCAGCGTAGTTCGGATATACAGTTTAACGTCATGCTGGACGTTGAAAGGAGAAAAAGGCAGTGGGGAAGCACAATGGAGATACACACGTGCAGTCTCCCACAAGGGTGGATTCATAGGTGAATCGACGAAAGTGTGAACCCGGGAGGGGTCCACTGATGGAAGAACCGACGTGAATACGACCGGGACGACCAGGTGGTGGGCTTGAACCTCGGAGAGGCTTCCTACGTACCCTGTTTAGGAGACAGGGATCAAAGTCCACGTAGTTCGTTCTGGCTGTAATCCTCTACCCCCGTGGGCGAAGGCCACTCCAATCCCAACATCCCTGCAGAGACAAGCGGGTGGGGGCCACATCCAAACCGGGAGGGGGACCCTGCGTGCGAGGCACGGGATCGGGCGATGCGGACGGTTTAACGTCTTGCCGGACGAAGTACAGTTTAACGTCGTGTGTTGAGGACGAAGCGAACGGTTTAACATCTTGCCGGACAAAGTACAGTTTAACGTCGTTTGTTGAGGACGAAGGGGACGGTTTAACGTCTTGCCGGACAAAGTACAGTTTAACGTCGTGTGTTGAGGACGAAGCGGACGGTTTAACGTCTTGCCGGACGAAGTACAGTTTAACGTCGTGTGTTGAGGACGAAGCGGACGGTTTAACGTCTTGCCGGACGAAGTACAGTTTAACGTCGTGTGTTGAGGACGAAGCGGACGGTTTAACGTCTTGCCGGATGAAGTACAGTTTAACGTCGTGTGTTGAGGACGAATCGGACGGTTTAACGTCTTGCCGGATGAAGTACAGTTTAACGTCGTGTGTTAAGGACGAAGATGCTTGGCAGTTTAACGTCTTGCAGTGCGGACGAATGCTTGGCAGTTTAACGTCCTGCAGCGTGGACGAGGTACAGTTTAGCGTCATGCAGGACGAATGCTGAACAGTTTAACGTCTTGTAGCTCGGACGAAGATGCTGCCGCCGATGGGTCCGTGTCACTTCGCGCGAGCCTGGAGGGCCGCACGGGAAGACAACGCACAGTGCGGGCACCCGGGATGAAGATCATCGGGAATTACGCAGGCGGGTACCCTCAGGGGGTCAAAGGGGGCGACCCCGGCGGATTGCGCGCAAAAGAGGAGCTTGGCGCGCAATACCGCGGGTCGGCGCGCAAATGGGCGGGCTGACGCGCAATTGGGCCAGCGCTTTGCGCGTGGGAGATAGAGATTGCGCGCACCGAGCTTCGGATAGCGCGCGGGGGGCAACGGCTCATTCTTTAACGAACGGCCACTTTGAAAAGGGGGGGTGCGCGCAATCAGGCTGGATTGCGCGCACCCGGGGGCAATTGCGCGCAAGAGGCTTCTTTTGCGCGCGAAAGCCTTCGGGTGAGGGATTGGTCAAAGGAAAGGAGCCAAAGGGATTGTGCGCGAAGGCGAACCCCAAGGCTTTATTGCGCGAAAGAAAAGAGGTTACCTGAAGATAGGCATTGCGCGCGGAAGAGGTTGGATTGCGCGAACGAGCGACTCTTCGAATTCCGGCAACCTTCAAAACGTCGGGGGTCGCCTTGTATTTATAGGCAACCCCGGGCGCGGAATCTGGTTCGCGGGCGCGCAATTTCCTTCGCGGGCGTGGAATCGGGCCCGGCGCTCAAGGGAGTCGCGCGGGTCACGGGCGCGCAAAATTACGCACCGGCCCAGCGCGTTGCGCGCATCCCGGGAGGTTTGCGCGCGACACTCAAACATTGCGTGCGGGCCTCCGAAATTCCGCGCAAGACCTCCGGGCCCTCTGAAACGTGATTCTGACTCCAAATATATCTTTGCTTTCCGCATCCGGAGCTTCGTTTGGGAACAACGGACTTTTCCGGCGTCTACAAAAGCCCCCCCTTGGAATCTGATCGGCGAGAGGTCGCAACGATCGGGTTCCGAGGGAGACGCCGGAATGCCGAAGTCCTGGGTGGCGCGGGACTGTGGCGCGCAAAAAGGGTGTCGGGCGCGCAATTCGCCGTCTCGGTCGCGCAAAGCACTTTCCGCGTGGCGCGGACACCCGGCCTCGCCTATAAATAGGGGCCCTGGGTCCCCCGCACCGTACACCGGCCTTCTGCGCGACAAGCTTTCAAGCTCTCGTGCACGAAATTGCCCTCTCCGGCGCGGAATTCACCCGTTCGTCGCGCAAAACTTTCCGGATTTCGGCCTGTCTTTGCGCGAACACCCGGGGTTTTACGCAACTGACTTCCCAATTGCGTGCCGTCCACTTGGATTGCGCGCCAACTCTCAAACTTCTCTACCAGCCTCTTCCGATTCCGCACGCCTCATCCCTTAACCCACACGACTCCCGGATATTCTGAGATGGCCGCGAATCAAGGGAATGAGGGGGATGCCGCCATTCGCAGAGCTGAGATGGCGGCGAACAAGGAGGTCTACGGAGCCAAGGAGATTGTTTCCAACAATCAATCCTTGTTCGACTTGCTGACGCCAGCCCAGAAGATATATCCGATGTCGTACAACCTGCCGCTCTGGAACTTCGGCATCCTAGATGAGGTTCCAGTGCCAGGGTTCGAGGTTGATGCGCCACGGACCTGGGTGACTCAGGAGGACGAGATTCCCCGCTATAACATCACCAACAATGGGCATCCTGCCAGGGAGACCAGGCACTTAGATGTCTATGTCCCTAACCCGAGGACGCGAACCATCATCGGGAGTGAGCCTACTGCGGAGAACTCTCCAGCCCTCTACTCGAGCACATATCGCCAGAGTGTCACTGACGACACCAAGGGCTGGATGAAGGACTGGGACTTGCGGTCTGGGGGCAATTTCACCAGTGAGTGGGCCTGGGCGTTCTGGGTACGCCACACCTGCGATCACTTCGCAGAGGAGCTGCGGTACATCGGCCTGTTTGAGGCGGTGTGGACGTCGCAGTTCCACTTCTACTAGCAGTCCGAGCTCGGGCCGGAGCTGTTCACCCGCTGGTCCCCGGATACCAACACCTTCCATCTTCACCATGGGGAGGTTAGCATCGGTCTCTGGGACATCCACTGCATCAGAGGTATCCCGCTGGAGGGTTACCAATACGATGAGTTCCTGCCTCCGAAGAACACCTGGGAAGACAGGTCACAGACTCCCATTCTGACATGGCATCTACTTGACCTGGCTACGCAGCGGCTCGAGATCAAAGACTTCCACAAGGACATAGCCTACAAGGAGTGGTTCGGCCAGTTCTTGGAGCATGATCCAGCGGTCAAGATGCCAGGCAGGGGGAAGCGGTGCCCGACCGCGGCTCAGAAGAGCCGGAACGGGTCGTACTGGTGGGTCCTGGAGACGGGCGACTACCGCTCACGGGGGGTACCGCGTCATCGAGGCCCGGGACCCAAATGTCTGGTACGCGGCGTTCCTGGCCGCCTTTCTGAGTGGGTGGCTCCTACCAGTGCGGGACGCGAGAATGGGCATCCGCCCGACGACACTGGCGATGGCGGGCGCCATGGCCGCCAACAGAAGATACAACCTCGGGGTCCCAGTGCTGGCTAAGCTGTACGCCATCCTGGGACGCATCTCGCGAGGGGGGTCGCCACGAAGGATCTGTGGGCCCTTTCAATTCTTCCACGGCTGGGTGGCTGCTCACCTTGGTGGGTACACGTTTCCAAATGCCATCATTCCTCCGGGCAACGGCCTGCGACCCTCCCTGCTGAACATCGCGGGGGTCGCTCTGATGACCCTAAATGAGGAGGGCGTGAGGATTTGGATTGGAAATCACACCAATTTGAACTTCAGACCGTTCCCCACTCCCGTTGGCCAGATGATCGACAATGGGCAGGGTCCGCTGGAGCAGCACGAATACTTCCTGAACATGCGAGGCGGGGTGCTCGTGGCTCGGATCGACGGGAAGGTGATCTGTGAGCCCTACGTGCCAACCCGGTTCGCCAGGTAGTTCGGGTGCCTTCAACGGATGCCTAAGAGGGTATTCACTGCTGTCCGGGAGGAGACGAACCCTTGCGTCCTTCGCCATATGTGGCTAATGTTTTCCGCTTTCGGATCTGGCGAGGTCATCACTCTCCCTCCTACCGGGGTCGACGCAGGCTTGGAAACCGAGTACGCTGAACACTGGGCCATCGCGTACCCCGAGGGGCTTCTACGGAAACCAGTTCGGCGGCTCGAGGTCACCCGCGCGGAGACCGGGCGTCAAGGAAGGAGGCGAGGCGCCGTTACGCGGGGGAGAACGGAGGCGCGCCAAGCAGTGGAGCCGGCGCGAGCAGGGACTTCGGCGGCGGGGCACATCGCAGGCTGCCGCTACGACCTCGGCGCCCAGAGAGGGGGCACGTGCGGTGGTCGAAGAGCGGCCCGGGAAGCAGGTAAGGCGTCTGCTCGAACCCTCCCATGATGCAGTCTTCCCAGCGCTGTGGTCGGCCTGGATGACCCTGCGGCAGTCGCTGGGGACCGAAACCATTTGGCAGAAGATAACCAGTGAAGGAATCCATCTGCCAGAGGTCGGGCCCCTTCAGGTCGCCGACAGGGTGAACTTCCACCGGCGGTATGCGTATCTGACGGCCATGGACGAGTACGCGCGCTAACGTGGTCAGCGTGCGGAGCCGTCCCTTCTGGTGAAGGTGATGCTCGGTATAGAGCCTGCTCCAGAACAGATGCCGCCGGAGGAAGATGACAGTAACGACGACTCCAAGGAAGAGGAGGAGATGGGGGAGGATGAAGGCTCCGAGGGAAGGTCCCATCAGGGGAGCCCACGGGAGAGCGGCGAGGTGGTCGGCTCTGGCAACATTGATATCATTGAGCTCCTCGAGGTCCGCTTCTATCCCTACTCAACCTGCTTCATCCATTCTCTTATGCAGCTTCTAACCCATTTCTCCACTTTTCTCAGGAGTGCACGGATGTTGGTCAGGCATCCTCAGTAGGAATAGGAGAGGCGCCAGCAGGACAAGGCGGGGGCCAGACGCCCATCATCGAATTGACAAGCGCTGAGGGGTCCCCTGTTGCAATTGCTCCTGCGGCGGCCGGGATAGCGGAAGATGACGCTTTGGATTCCCGTAAGTCTCCTTACCTTACTGTCGGTGCTTGTTGTTGACGATCCGTGACTAACCATGGCATGCCCTGCGCAGTGATCTCAATACTGGAGGCTCGTCGGGCTGTCGAACCCGGGCCATCCACGAGTGGACCAGTGGCAGACATGCCGCCTGCTCCGGAACAGACTTCTCACACCGAGCCGCCCCACCAACTGCTGATCAAGGGGCTGCGGACGCCGGCGGTGCTGCCATCGGGGAGAGGTCGGGAGCTGACGAGGGTGTCAACGCCATTGGGGCGGGAGAAGAAGGTCACCCAGATGTTGGGGAACCTATCCTCCGTGAGGACACCCCAGGGGCAGACCCTGCAGCAGACCTGCTGGCTGCCTTCCCTACCTACCGGCCTGCCGACCTCGAGGAGATGGACAACTCGGACGCGGAGGCGGTCGAGGAGAGCCGGATAACGCGCCGCAGGGGGTGGAAGTGCATCCAGCGCTTCCTCAAGCGAGACCCATCGGAGTGGCTGGGGCGCATGGGATCCCTTCAAACCTGGCTGCGCTTCCTGTGTGCCGGGGGAGCCGATGCTCAACGCCTCCATCTAACGGTCCGTGATTTCATGGCCGAAAAGATGCGCGAGAGCCGCCGGCGTGCCGACGTCGCACAATGTTGGGACATGTCGGAGAGCACGCGGGCGCTCCTCGCGGCGGAGCAGGAAGTCCGGCGTCTCGAAGGGAAGGTGGCAGAGAAGGAGGCCTTCGTCGCAACGTGCACTGAGCTTGTGGAGCAACTAGCGGCCCAGCTGGTTGACGCCCAGGTACAGATGACGGAGGCGGGCCAACAGATGGTCACACTTCAAGTCGAACGGGAGCGTGCACAGGCCAGGATCGGCGAGCTGCGTGCTGCGACCGCCGACGAGGAGAGGGTGCGCAGAGAGCGAGAAGCAGCTCTGGAGGCCTCCAGCCAAAGGTTAGCGGCATTGGAAAGACTCGTTCAGCACGCTAATCCCTAGGGGCTTTGTTTTTTCCATTCCCAGAACATTTTTCTTCCACAACTCAATACTTTGATCCATTTGTATGAATCAATATATTTATCTGCATCTTTTGGCTTAACATGCTCAACCACAATTCATTGTCTCGCGGGAGCGTTAACCAATCTTCAGGCATCCGTAATTGGGCCTGGATTTCTAAAGAAAAGAGGGAGATCATTCCTAGAAAAGGAGACCTCAGACCTAATCAAGGTATCAACCCCCCAACTTGTTCCAACACACGAGCGGGACAATGCTAGGGGCGTTGAGATTTTATCCGAACATAGGGAAATGAGAAAGGGTGAATCGCGTGTCCCGAATTCAGAAATCCACGACGGTCGGCCTTCCAGAAAATGCCCAAGACGGCAAGCGGACATTGGATCAATCGACCATACTACTGCAATAGACGGACCGAAGGTCATCATTCATACTGCAGGAGGCGGATCACATGTCATCATCAATTGTCGCTTTGGGGTTCCTTCAGGCACAAGGGTGGAAATCCAGATCAACGGGGCATGCGAAGCGTGGGGCGAAGTGACGATTTGTTCGGACAGAATCTAACGCTCTCAAAATTGTGCCACCGTGTGGAAAGCGTATTAGGAGGATGCACTAATCTGGCCGTGAATCACCCCAATTCTCAGACAGAACCTATTTGACGAGGAAACTGTCGCTTCCCATCATTGCAATGGGGCATCCCGAGCTGAATCGGGGAGAATATCACAACTGCACCACTCTACCAGAAGCCAGGCCAGACGGCCGGCGACGAGGAGTGGCGGGACTTAGTGATCCCTGAGGCTGGGCCCGAGTCGAGATGCCCGGGCGTTCCTACGTACTCCATCAGGCTGGAGATCAAGCTGCACGTAGTTCTGAGAGTGCAGTTTTAACGTCATGCGGGACGTAGAACCCCGTTTGGGGAGATCTTAGTTTAAGGTCGTAGAGCTTGGACCATAGGGGCAGATCTTAGTTTAAGGTCTTAGAGCTCGGACCATAAGAACCTCAAAGTACGCCACATCGTGGTCCTATCCCCTGGATATGCGAAGATGCACTGAGGGATAGTGTCAAGAGTGCCGAGATTTTGCCTGGTCAGAATGGGAGGTGGAAAATGTAATGTGAATCATGCGGCCATTCACTCAAGGACTGGGGGCACTGGCGTAACGATATGGGAGTACTGCCGACCGTGGCGGAAAAGCAGCATCTATATCACACTGACCGTTGATGGAATGAGGCAGCAAATGAGCATCAACCACTCAAGAGCAGGATTCATATCGATTTGCTGCCCGAGGCCCTTGGGGGCACCAGCCCGAGTCGGTGGGAGAGCACTGAGGCATTGTGTCCAGACCGCTCACGGGGGCTCCACCCAGGGCGTAGGCGATGGGTCCGAATGAAAGGGAGCACGAAGCCTGAAAAGTGGAAGGAGCCTGACCAAGCTGAACCTGACCCTCCTGGCAATAAACCAGAGTACTCTTGACGCCAGTGGATCACTGCAAGGGGCCGAGGGACACGCCTTGAGGGTGACCCGAAGGCGGCGGATTCCCCAGAGAAGGGGGAATCTCTAAGAGGTGGGGGGCTGGACCCGAAGTTTCAAACATCCGGGCGTTCCTACGTATCCCATAAGGATGGGAATCAAGCCGCACGTAGTTCTTGAAGCGCGACGCAACACAATCGGGCACCAACGCGGGGAGGGGTGCGGGTCTAGCCCTCGCACCCAGAAGAAGCGGTATTTGATATTTCTTGTTTGTCCTTAAAGGTGGATGGTTTTTCATTGTGCAGCGACATGCCTGTGATTAAGAAATCCCTGGTGTCGCCAAAATAATCAAGCCATGAAAGGCATTGATAAATGGCGTGGTTATTAACCAGCGCCCAACGTGAGTGTCCTCTGAGGAGAACATCACGATGCAGTGCCGTTTCTCGTCGGGCAGCCAAGACGATCACAGTTTATGGTCGTGTGGTAGGACCAGACAACACAGTTTAAGGTCGTGTGGTTCGGACCATGGAGGAATCCGCTTATTGCGATACGGCGGACCCAGCGGAGGTGGGAACATACCCAGCCCTGCGGTCACGCACGATTCCAAGAGAAGGATCCTGGGATAGGGGCCTGCGTATGTCCATCACCCGAGGGGCAGAGATGCTAGCCTCCAGCTATACTGGGCCCAGAACGCGATTGTTCAGGCGACTCCTTCCTCCTTATGGGGACGAGGGTCCAGCTATACATGGCCCTTAGGGAGGACATCAGCATATATCCTTGGTGCTCAGATCGTGGGAGCCTCGAAAGACACCACTACCCTGGTTGGCCTGCCTAACGTGTAAAGGTGTACTGAAGGTCAGAATGAAGAGAGTGTCGAGATTCCACTACAACGCACAAAGGCGGAGTGTGATGAGGACTGCGTAACCAATGTTCAGAGCCTGAAAGAGCCGACATGGAGATCAAGGATGTCGCTGACCATATTCGCAACACAACATCCGATCGCGTCAGCCTAGGACGGGGCAAGCAAACGAGCATCAACCGCTCAAGCGCAGGATTCATATCGATTTGCGGCCCAGGACCCGCCGGTAAATCGACCCGAAGCGGTAGGAGAGCACTGAGGCGTCGTACCCAAACTGCTAACGAGGATCCCTTTGAGTGAAGGCTCGAACAAGAGGAAGTGCGAGGCCCGACAAGCAACACAGGACTTGTCGGGATTGAATCTGACACCACGGGTCATAGAACTGTGTACCCAAAACATGTTAACAGATCACCGGAAAGGGTCGGAGGACTCACCCTGAGAGCAATCAAAAGACGGCAGATCCCCGTAATCAACCAAGAGACGGGGCTGGACCTGAAACAAAAGCGTCCAGGCGGTCCTACGTATCCCATAAGGATGGGAATCAAGCCGCACGTAGTTCTTGAGAGGCAGTTTAACGTCATGCAGGACGATGAGGGGTGTGAGGTAGTCCCGCACACGGGGGAGGCGTACGGCGCGGCCAGTAGACCAACGTGAATGAGGACATAATCCCCCGCTCACGCCACACGCCTCGCACAAAAAGGAGGGGAACTTGGGCCAGAGGCCCAACGCGGGATAGAGATTCCCGGGAAATGGGGCTGGGCCTGAAACATGAATGTTCAGGCGGTCCTACGTATCCCATAAGGATGGGAATCAAGCCGCACGTAGTTCTTGAAGTGCAGTTTAATGTCATGCAGGACGAAAAGAGAAAGGGGGGAGCGGAAGGCATCCCCAAACGTGGGGGGCGTATAGCGTGGCGAGAAAACTGACGCGAATGAGGGCATAGCCCCGCGTTCACACCATACGCCGCATACCCAGAGGCAACTGGGCCAAGGGCCCGAGATGGGATGGAAATTCCCGAAGGATGGGGCTGGGCCTGAAACATGAATGTTCAGGCGGTCCTACATATCCCATAAGGATGGGAATCAAGCCGCACGTAGTTCTTGAGATGCAGTTTAACGTCATGCAGGACGAATGCTGAACAGTTTAACGTCTTGTAGCTCGGACGTGGTGCAGTTTAGCGTCATGCAGGACGAAGATGCTTGGCAGTTTAACGTCTTGCAGCGCGGACGTGGTACAGTTTAACGTCGTGTTGGACGAATGCTGAACAGTTTAACGTCTTGTAGCTTGGACGAATCTGCACTCAGGCAAAGTACTGCTTGAGGAACCTAGCGTTGGTGGGAGGAGTGACACGCTCACAATCCATAGTTGCTAGGGAGTACGCGCCATTGGGATAGACCTTGTGGACAACAAAAGGTACCTCCCACTTGGGCTCCAACTTGGGCGGCTTCCTGCCAGGGATCATTGGTGCTCTTAGGGCTAATACTAAGTCACCCTGCAGAAAGGAGCGAAGGCGAACCTTCTTATTGAAAGCTCGAGCCATTCTGCTTTGATGCCTCTCCAAGTTGTGCAAAGCGCGAAGTCTATTCTCATCCAGTGCTTCCAACTCGACTAGACGGGCTTCAGCAGCTCTGTCCGGTGATTGCTGGTCGTAGACCGCAGTGCGCAAGGATGGTAACTGGATCTCGATGGGCAGGACAGCCTCAGCTCCATACACCAGGGAATAAGGGGTCATCTGGGTGGAATTGCGAGTCGTTGTCCGA
The DNA here is from genome assembly GCA_963277665.1 of Viscum album. Classification (NCBI taxonomy): domain Eukaryota; kingdom Viridiplantae; phylum Streptophyta; class Magnoliopsida; order Santalales; family Viscaceae; genus Viscum; species Viscum album. The sequence continues at coordinate 1,100,024,512 of OY728134.1, read as the reverse complement.
TAAGCCCAGAGGGCGTTGGGGAGCTTGTCCGGCCAACTCTTCTTGTTCTGACCAACCATCTTTTGCAGAATGTTAGAGAGGGTCTTGTTAAACGCCTCAATCTGTCCATTCGTCTGCGCATGATAGCGAGATTTATGGTTCGAGCGAATGTTATACTTGGCATACAACTTCTTCAACTCGGCTGCTCGGAAATTGGCTCCGTTATCCGTGAGGATAGCGTGAGGCACTCCAAATCGATAAATGATGTTGGAAGTCACGAAGTCAGCGATTGAACAGGATTTGACCTCTCTGAGAAGAATCGCCTCTGCCCATTTGGAGAAGAAGTCCGTGGCGGTCAGAATGAACCGGCACTGGCGAGCCGTCGCCGGCGGGTAGGGTCCCACAACGTCCAGACCCCAGACTGCAAAGGGCCAAGAATACCTGGTGGTATGGAGAGGCTCCGGCGGCCGATGCACAAAGTTCGCATGAACCTGGCACGCATGGCACCTCCTGGCATACTCGATGCAGTCATGGATCATGGAGGGCCAGAAGTATCCCAACCTCCGAATTTGGTGGGACAACTTCGGCCCAGTCTGGTGGGCACCACATGAACCAGCATGAACCTCCTGCATGACTCGTGGGATCTCAACTCCCTGAAGGCAACGAAGGAGAACACCATCGAATCCGCGTCTATAGAGGATCTGCTCCAGGCCGGGACTGCTCTGGAGGACAAACTGCGATGCGCGGCGTCGAACTCGCTCGCGCTCGGCCCGATCCGACGGGAGAATGCCATGTTGGAGGTACTCAACCAAAGGCGTCCTCCAATCAGGGGCTGGTTCGAATGCCATATCTGGGGTACTCGGGGCTCTGGGCATAGGGGCAACCGTGGTGAGATTACTTACCGACGGGCCGCGATCTCCCTCCGGGATAACGGGAGCGATGAGCCTGCAGTGCGTCACGCGGACGATCAGGTTGTCCTATTCAGGTTCTGCGAGTGACGCAGCAAGGCTGGCCAAAGCATCTGCTCGACCGTTCTGCGACCGGGGGATATGGACAATTTCTGGCCGAGAAGGAAACTGGGCCATCAGAAGGAGGGTGCACTCCAGCAATGGCACAAGTTCCGGCTTCCTGACAACATAGTCACCATTGATCTGCTTAACGACCAGCTCGGAGTCCCCTTTCACACACAGATGGGGCACGTCGATCTCGAGAGCCAACTCGAGGCCAGTGATGAGGGCATGGTATTCCGCCTCATTGTTGGTACAACCCTCTGACAACAGGAAAGATTATGGAAGCACGGCTTGCTCCGGGGTAATGAAGACGATACCCAAGCCCACTATGTTGAGCCTAGGATTATCAAGTCATCTACCGGTGGGGCTCCGGGAGGCACCGTCAAAGTGCATCTGCCAGCATGGATCGGCATGATCGACCGAGCGGACGACCTCATCAGGAAAGCCTAGATCCAGCGGCTGATCCGTGGAGGTTGGGTGAGCAGCCAGAAAGTCTGCCAATGCTTGCCCTTTGATGGCCTTCTGAGACACATACCTGATGTCGAACTGCTGGAGAATCACATCCCACCGCGCTAGACGGACAGTCAACATAGGCCGGCTCAGGATATATTTCAACGGGTCTACCCGAGAAAACAACTGTACCTCATGGTGCTGCAAGTAGTGCCGTAATTTCTGTACGACAAATACGAGCGCCAGGCAGCTCTTATCGATGGGGGAATACCTAAATTCCGCATTGAGGAGCATGCGACTGAGGTAATAGAGGCTATTCTCTGTTCCCTCGTTGTTCTTCTGGGCGAGAAGGGCACCAAGGGACCGTTCCAGTGCGGTCACATAAAGGACCAGCGGCTTCCCGGACACAGGCGGCATCAGAACCGGAGGTTGAAGCAGGTACTGCTTGATTTCCTCGAAAGCGGTCTGACACTCTTTATCCCATACATAGGTGGCACCTTTCTTCATGAGCCGAGAAAAGGTCTTACACTTGCCGGCCAGATTCGCGATGAATCGGTGTATATAGGCTAAGTGGCCTTGGAACCCTTGCAGTTCCCGGATGTTACCTGGGGGAGGTATCTGGCTAATCGCCCTGATCTTATCTGGGTCGATCTCAATACCCCGGTATCTTACCACAAATCCAAGGAACTTTCCGGAGGTGACCCCGAAGGCACACTTCAACGGGTTCATCTTCAGGCAGCGAGACCGGAGGAAGTCGAACACTTTCTCAGGATCTTTGAGATGGTCCTGACGCTGGCGCGATTTGACCACCAAGTCGTCGACATAGCATTCCACCAGTGTGCCAAGGATTGGCTTGAATATGCGGTGCATCGCCCGTTGATAGGTGGCACCTGCATTCTTCAGGCCGAAGGGCATGACCTGGTAACAAAAGATACCTTGGGGGGCCCTGAAGGCAGTGAACTCCTCATCCTCAGGGGCCATCCAGATTTGGTTGTATCCGGAGTATCCATCCATGAAGGAGAGGGCTTGGAACCCTGCCGTGGCGTCAATCAACAGCTCTGTCACCGGAAGGGGAAAATCATCCTTCAGACAGTGGCGGTTGAGATCGCGGAAGTCGATACAGACTCTGATCTGCCCGTTCTTCTTCCTGACCGGCACAATGTTGGCCAGCCATTTGGGGTACTGAACTTCCCTCACGAAGTTGGCTTTGATAAGCTTGTCAACTTCGGCCTCAACCATGGCACCATAGAATGGGTGCATCTTTCTGGGAGGCTGCTTGAACCCGCGATGGTTCGCCGGGAGACCAAGGCGGTGGACGGCTACCTGAGGATCTAGCCCCGACATCTCGTCATAGCCCCAAGCGAACACATCACGGTGCTGTCTGAGGAAGTCCACGTACTGCTGCTGCTCCTCAGAGGGCATGGCGGCACTAACCAATGTGGGTCTTGGATCTGCTTCGGTTCCAAGGTTCACCTGTACTAACTCATCGACCGTGGCGGAGACTCCCTCCTCAAAGGCTGGGGGTGCATCTTCCACGTCCTCTCCACTTGGGGAGGGATCGTCCACGGGAGAGACTGCGTTGGAAACTGCATTGGGGCTACCAGATCCTGCTGGGCCGCTGGTGCTGGTCGCGGTCATTTCATCAGGAGACTCACAGGCCGTCGAGACCATGGCTATGTCCAACCGATGGATCGGGAGGACGTAAGCATCATCCAAACTTGCCCAGGGATCACTTGCAACAGCGACAGACTCAACCTCACCTGCCAGGATCTGCTTATCCTTGCTCTTGTAATAGTCCGCGTCCAGATAGCGGGCTTCACATGAGGAAAAAGGAGAGGCATCTCCCTGAAGCACGCCTACTCGACCATTAAGGGAGTATTTAAGGCATTGGTGGTATGACGAGGGAACCGCCGCATGAAGGTGGAGCCATGGCCTGCCCATCAATGCGTTATACGCAGTGTCTTGAGAGACTACCATGAATTCGGTGTTGGCAACCAAGTCACCGAACTGGGTCTTCAAACGTATCTTTCCGACCGGAGTTTGCTCGGTGCGGTCGTACCCCTGGATCCTGAGGTCGGAGGGAATCAAGTCATCCTCAGACAACCCCAATCTCCGGAGCGTCCGAGTTGGAATTAGGTTAATCCCGGACCCCGTGTCGACAAGACAGCGCCGGACTTCGAGGCCATTGAACTGGCCAGTAACATACAGCGGACGAATGTGCCCCTGTATAGGAGGGTCTTCATCCTTACCAGAGAACGAGATAACTATCTGACACTCGGCGTCCTCAATCGTTTCGGCGTGAAAGGCCTCTGCAGCCGCAACCTCTGTCTCAAACTGGAGGGGGCTCTTCAGGGCTTCAGCGAGCGCCTCGCGCATCTCAGATGACATGCGCAGAGCCTCAAGGATGGAGAGCCTTGCTGGGATATCGGCCAAGTGCTTCAGGACGTCATACTTTTTGGCCAAGCGCGAGCCCCTGGTTGCAGGAGGTTTCTCTGCGGTTGGAGGCATGACGGGCCTTGCCGGTTGGACCGGCGGTCGACTGGTGCTTGGCGCATCTCGCTGTTCATTGGTTGAAGCCCGGGATGTAGTCACCATACTGGGGTCAGGAGGCCGGGATGGACTTGTGGCGGGGCGGAGCTAATCGCGACGCGGCTGAGGTGGTTCTGCCTGGTCCCACACCACAAACAGTGGCGGAGGCGAATCCGTCATCCCCGGATGGGGGGGCTGCGCACGCTGAGCTCGGTTTTGAGCCTGCTGCCTAGTCTTAGTGGCGTGCACAGCCTGGCTGGAGGTACCAACTGTTGTGCCCCGGCGACTCCTGTTGTTGCGGTTCCTCCGACGGTGGCGACGACCAGGGACACTAGGGAGGTCCACCTGGTGTTCTTCAACGTTGGGAACTGAAAAGGGATTTACCAGCTCGACGGTATTAACCGAAGCGTACCCAACACTGTCATCGGACGAATCATTCACCACTGGGCGGATCCGGGGAGGGATCCCCATCTCCGGGGGCATGAAATCGCCGAGAGTGCGGGATAGTGGCGGAACTGGCGGGGCGCGCTCTTCTTTCTTGCGCCGCCGCCGTTTTCTCTTCTCGGAAGAGGCAGGCTGGGACGACGATGCCGAAGCAGCACCCACAGATTCTGGGGGCTTAGGCTGATTCAAGCGCGCACGTATGATTCCATGGGCGCGAATAATCGTCTTGCGGGCCATCCAGTTATTATACTTCTGGGATCCGCGGTCGGAGACCAGCTACCATTCGTCCTCGTTGCCACTATCGTCGTCTGATCCCACGAACACGCCCGCCACTTGTGCTGGAGCTGGGCCCAACCTGATTACATTGTTGTTAATCTGGTCTTGGAGCCAGTCCTTAAACACATAGCACCGCTGGATGGTGTGCCCCAAGGCCCGATGGTAAGGGCAGTAGCGGGGGTTATCCGTGAGATGTGCCTCCTCTGGCCTCCAACACTCAGGCAGTCGCACAATCCTCTGCTCCAGGGCGCTCCGGAAATAACCGGGGACCTGATCCTCGTGAAATAAGTAAGTCAGGTATCGCGGGCCCCTGGGAGCGTGGTCTTGACGAGGGGCTGGAGGGGCCTGCCGAGGAGGTGGACCCTAATTGTCTCGCATGGGTTGTGGCGGTACATTACGCGGAGGGGCCGGCCGGTTCTGGGGCTGCCGCTGCTGGGCCGGGAACTGAGCCCGTGGAGGCGGATTCCTGTGAGGCTGTGGATCTAGCCTCACCGGCAGCAGCTCCAACGGCCTGGGGGCCTCTATCTGGGCAACAGCAGCGGGCTCAGCCCTGCTGACTCTCCTTGCAGGAATCATAGGGGGCAGCGGGTGTGCCTGACTGGCCTGTTGCAGGGCTTCCTCAAGACGTTGAGCTTTGTCTGAGAAGTCCCTGAATCCCCTGGGGTAATTCTGAGTGATCAAGGAAGGGACCAGCTCGGTCTTGACGTTCCCGACGCACATTGTCAGCAACTGCTCCTGAGTCAATGGCATGTCAAAGGAATACGTGAGACCCTTCCATCGGGAAACGAAATCCGCGACTCGCTCATCAGGCCTCTGCTTGCACTTGAAGAGGTCTGCGATACTCGTCTTCCGGGTCGTGGAACTGAACTGGTAGAGGAATTGTCTACGAAGATCCTCCCAGCTAGTTATCGACCCGACGGGGAGTTGGCTGTACCAGACAAATGCTGGCCCTTCTAGTGTTTGGACAAAGCAGCGAAGCTTAGCGGCCTCTTGCTATGCCAGAGTTCCCAACATAGGCCCGCACCTCGAGTTGAAATGGGCCAAATGCTGTGGCGGATCTCCAGTCCCGTTGAAGGGGGCGAAAGTGGGATTCCCGAATCCCGGAGGCGCCGGCATGTCATCCACCCATGCTGGGTATGGCTTGCCGTCCGGTGGGATTGCCACTTGCCGAGTCTCCAAGGCTTCCAAGCGGGCGATGAGTGCCGCCATCGGATCGTCCGGACATGGGTTCCAGTCCTGGCGAAGATCTCTAACCACGAGCGCATTGCATGGGCCTTCAATCGGGTCGTCGATCGGGTCGTCGAACTCGGCAGCTCGTGGGATGGCGGGCGGAGCGGCCCTTGGGGCATCGGGAGGAATCCGAGCGGGGTCTCTCAGGTAGTCACGCCGCTCGGGAGGGTGCGGTGAAACATACCGCGCCCTCTTGCCATAGGCAATGGTCTCTCCTCTATCGGCAAACCCGGCATAATCACGGTTGCCCGGGAGAGTCTCGTCGAGGAGTGGTTGTTCTTGTCCCTACTGTCCTGGCCTGGGATCACCGTAGTCAGGACGTTGCTCTGCAGCGCGCTCGGTGAGGAGCTGGTCAACTAGCTTCTTCTGCTCGGCGAGCTGTTGACGTAGCGTAGCCTTCTCGGGATCCTCATCCGCCCTCTGCATGGAGGCAGATGGGTCGGCGGGCTTTACAGCCCCGCCGTGCTCTTTACCTTTGCTGACGTTTCGGCTCAACGTCAGTGCTTCAGTGGGCGTGGGGAGACCCAGGAGGTTCCTCTGGTGACGAGTAACTCTCACCGATGGATCCAACAACGGCTTGTCTTCGGGGGGAGAGCCCCCGTCGAGAAGTTCCAAACCGTTCCCCTCTCCCGACAGGTCAGCCATAATGACCGTTTCCGTCCCTGGGGATGTACCCTCAGGGCCACCCAGTGAATCGGGCTGTCGGCGAATCGCACTGAAGCGTAGGGCAGCGTACTGCCCCCATCCACGGATATACACGTGGGGAGTGGCTTCCTCGAGAACCTTGCGGAGTACTTGAAAACACTCAACGCATCGTTGTTGGAGGGCCCTGTGGTGCCCAAATGACCCGGGGTGCCGAACCGCGGGGAGCGTGGCAAGGTCGATCTGACGGCACTGCTCACCAATATCCTCCAGGTGCGCTTGACTCCCGGGATATGGCATTTGTAGGTGGTGAAGACGGGAGTGAGTCACCCGGAGAGTTCGGCGGAAGCATTCGAATTCATCCGGGGTGAGTGATTCGGGTGCATCAAAGTCCGGTCCTGCGATTGGCCAAAACTTCTCAGGGAAGTGGCCCTCTGCAAGGACGGTCCAGAAGCTCCACGACTCAAACTCGGGACCCAGGTCTCCTTGGTCCTCTTCAACGACTGGGAATGGACGGGGAACCGGCAGTGGTGCCGAAGCGGGCCGCCGGGCCGACGGGCTGGCCGGTGGTGAATACGGCGAGCAGACCGATTGGCCTCCATATCCCGGGCCGCCCTCTGAGGGTGGCGGTGCCCCAGCTACCACATCACGATAGGACGGGCCGGTGAGCGAACATCCTGCCGTAGCGTTGGTTCTCGCCGAGGGTGCACTAGATCGTGGTTCGACCGTCGGTCCCCAGAAAAAGTCTCCGGCTTCTCCGATCGAGGCAGAAGGCGATTCCGGAGGGGCCGGTACCAACCGCAAGCTTGACTCTTGGGGGTCTACTAGGCCCTCACTACTCCGGATATACCTTCGGAGAGAAGCGGGGATCATATCGATCTCGCTCTCGGGGAGTACGAGGCTGACGTGCCACATTCCTACCCCTGCCCCTAACTGGTGGGATCGGGGGGAGGGCTCCATCGCCGAATCATACTCCGCCTTTGTATCAGAGAAACGAACCGGTCGGATCTCTGTCCGGAATTCCGTAACATTCTTCCCTCGGCGTCGACGCCTCGCCTTCCTGCCCCTGGGTGGTTCTTCGGGGCATGGCTGATCTCTGTCCTGGCGTCCTCTGGCCACACCGGTGTTGGGGCCAAGAGGACTGGAAACCAAGGTGGGAGGAGCACCGGGACAGATATCAAAGGGGACGCGGGGAGAGATGATTCCGGGTAGGCCTCCGGGCCGGGATCGGAAGGTGGGGTGACCCATGCCTCTTGGATCGGCCACACGGAGTAGACCCTGTTGGTCAATAGCGCTACCGCGAGGTGGCCCGCGGTGGTTATTGCCTGTACCAGCAACCGGGAGAGTCAACCCAACCTGCCTCTGGGGCGGTCGGGGCCTCGATCCAGGTCGGGCATAGAAGTGCCCCTGCTCAGGATGCGCAGGGGCCTGGTGACTGGAGCCAGCAGTGGCTTGGGCCAACGCGGCTGCTGTTGCTAGGGCCCCAAGGTGGGCATCCTCTTCCGCTCGTGCTCGACGTTGGAGTCGGGACAAATGAGTCGGGATGAGCGGCGCGAGCAGGTGGAGAGCCCGTTCTTCGACTTGAGAGGCCTGGCGGCGGTGTCGCCGTAGCCTGACAGGAGCCCTTATCGCGGATCCCTGGAGCGAACCTCGGATAGGGTAGTCCCGGGAATCTTCCACCTCATCCGCATAGGGGAAGGAGCTGTCGGAGCGTTCCAGGGATAAACTACCGAAGCGGTTGGACGTCGAGGTAGGCAGCGGTGCCTCCCTGCGCGGCCCTCGGGGGCGGCGTTGGTGGCGAGGTGCAGCTTCCTCGAGGTCTAGGCGAGCCATGTCCCTGGTGGGGATGACTCCCTCTTCCTCATATCTCCGCACCAAGTTGTTGATCACCCTTCTCTGGATGACCTCCGAGGGGGGAGAGAGGGCGTGGTTGCCCCGCAGCTTCGGCTGCTGGGACGGCTGTGGAATGGGCGGGACAGCGCGGAGTAGCCGCGTCGGTGCTTCCCCTACCCCTGCGCCAGTGGGCGGGTGGCGATCGGGCACTGGATTGGGCGACTTGATTCCTGAAAGCAGGGAGAAAACCCCATTAACACTGACAGGAAAAGGAATCGACAACCAACCATTAGTGCCACGACGCCCTCCGTGGGGGGGAACCCAGGCCATCGACGTCGTGAGACGGAGTGCCCGATTTCCCTTCCCCAGCCCCTGGCGGGTTCCGTGCCCCGGTGCTGAATGCTCGGTCGAGCAGCATGCTGGTCTTCCAACACCTCTGAAAGCCATCGGTCTTCGTATTGAGGAGAAGAGATTCATGTCGGGTTCACCATTTTTCTGTTTCGGTGCGGATGTGCGCCGGGTTTCTGTTCCGACGCTGTTCCGCCAGGACGCGTTCGCGCGTGCGCCCGTCGACCCGAGGGGATGGGCGCGCGGCTTGTGGCCCCGCATTCCCGCTTTCCAAAGGCGGGCGACATCCGTCCCTTATTCAGGGGCGTCTTCTCCTTGATTGAAACTGGGATGATGGGATGTCGGATCCTCCTTCCGTGGACGTCTCCTCGGAACTCGTCACCTAATCCGGGTCTCCCTCATAGATTTAAGACGTGCTCGTGAATCTCGTTCCCGGCGCTATATCTTCATGGACACCGGTTAATTACGCTGCTTCTGCCCGAACGTTCCAAGGAGTCTGGTCGGGGCAGCAACCTGCGGTGAGGAGACCGGGTGGCTCTGGGTGTCGGGGGCGTGTCTTAACACTGCGGCTCTGCATGTCTGCCTTCCATCCCTAATAGGGCTTCTCGAAGGCGTGATGGCCTGAGGCATCCCGCGCTGGGTACGGGGAACTGCGGTACCTGAGGTTTTCCTCAGCTTCCCATGTTTAACACGGGGTATGCCGCGAGTTTAACGTCCAGCGGGGACGGCATCAGACTGATCAACACGAGAAGTGGACCAGATGACAGAACCCCTTGCGAGGAACCTCCGACGCTGGGGCCAGTACATGGGCGACGTCCCGAGTGAAGTGGAGTGTAATGAAATGGCATGACCCCACCGGGACGTGGTGGCCCGGGTAAAGATCAGGATGGATGATGGAGTGAGGAGCTTGGACCCCGTGGGGGCTTCCTACGTACCGCGCGTTAGCACGGATCAAAGTCAGCGTAGTTCGGATATACAATTTAACGTCATGCTGGACGTTGAAAGGAGAAAAAGGCAGTGGGGAAGCACAATGGAGATACACACGTGCAGTCTCCCACAAGGGCGGATTCATAGGTGAATCGACGCAAGTGTGAACCCGGGAGGGGTCCACTGATGGACGAACCGACGTGAATACGACCGGGACGACCAGGTGGTGGGCTTGAACCTCGAAGAGGCTTCCTACGTACCCTGTTTAGGAGATAGGGATCAAAGTCCACGTAGTTCGTTCTGGCTGTAATACTCTACCCCCGTGGGCGAAGGCCACTCCAATCCCGACATCCCTGCAGAGACGAGCGGGTGGGGGCCACATCCAAACCGGGAGGGGGACCCTGCGTGCGAGGCACGGGATCGGGCGATGCGGACGGTTTAACGTCTTGCCGGACGAAGTACAGTTTAACGTCGTGTGTTGAGGACGAAGCGGACGATTTAACGTCTTGCCGAACGAAGTACAGTTTAACGTCGTGTGTTGAGGACGAAGCGGACGGTTTAACGTATTGCCGGACGAAGTACAGTTTAACGTCGTGTGTTGAGGACGAACCGGACGGTTTAACATCTTGCCGGACGAAGTACAGTTTAACGTCGTGTGTTGAGGACGAAGCGGACGGTTTAACGTCTTGCCGGACAAAGTACAGTTTAATGTCGTGTGTTGAGGACGAAGCGGACGGTTTAACGTCTTGCCGGACGAAGTACAGTTTAACGTCATGTGTTGAGGACGAAGCGAACGGTTTAACGTCTTTCCGGACGAAGTACAGTTTAACGTCGTGTGTTAAGGGCGAAGATGCTTGGCAGTTTAACGTCTTGCAGCGCGGACGAATGCTTGGCAGTTTAACGTCCTGCAGCGCGGACGAGGTACAGTTTAGCGTCATGCAGGACGAATGCTGAACAGTTTAACGTCTTGTAGCTCGGACGAAGATGCTGCCGCCGATGGGTCCGTGTCACTTCGCGCGAGCCTGGAGGGCCGCACGGGAAGACAACGCACGGTGCGGGCACCCGGGATGAAGATCATCGGGCGTCACGCAGGCGGGTACCCTCAGGGGGTCAAAGGGGACGACCCCGGTGGATTGCGCGCAAAAGAGGAGCTTGGCGCGCAATACCGCGGGTCGGCGCGCAAATGGGCGGGCTGGCGCGCAATTGGGCCAGCGCTTTGCGCGCGGGAGATAGAGATTGCGCGCACCGGGCTTCGGATAGCGCGCGGGGGCAACGACTCATTCTTTAACGAACGTCCACTTTGAAAAGGGGGGGTGCGCGCAATCAGGCTGGATTGCGCGCACCCGGGGGGCAATTGCGCGCAAGAGGCTTCTTTTGCGCGCGAAAGCCTTCGGGAGAGGGATTGGTCAAAGGAAAGGAGCCAAAGGGATTGCGCGCGAAGGCGAACCCCAAGGCTTTATTACGCGAAAGAAAAGAGGTTACCTGAAGATCGACATTGCGCGCGGAAGAGGTTGGATTGCGCGAACGAGCGACTCTTCGAATTCCGGCAACCTTCAAAACGTCGGGGGTCGCCTTGTATTTATAGGCAACCCCGGGCGCGGAATCTGGTTCGCGGGCGCGCAATTTCCTTCGCGGGCGCGGAATCGGGCCCGGCGCGCAAGGGAGTCGCGCGGGTCACGGGCGCGCAAAATTACGCGCCGGCCCAGCGCATTGCGCGCATCCCGGGAGGTTTGCGCGCGGCACTCAAACATTGCGCACGGGCCTCCGAAATTCCGCGCAAAGACCTCCGGGCCCTCTGAAACGTGCTTCTGACTCAAAATATGTCTTCGCTTTCCGCATCCGGAGCTTCGTTTGGGAACAACGGACTTTTCCGGCGTCTACACTTACATCATCCATGACTCTAAAATACATGTATTTAACTTATAATTTGAAATACCATATTTTATCGTATTTCACTCTTCACAAAAAGTTTAACTATTTTAGAAAAATAAAAAATATACACCCTATTTTTTTTTAAAATCTAGATTTATAAAATTAAATCAATTTTTTGAAAATAATTTTCTAAATATTATAATTTTAGTTTGTAATTATTATTTTTATTTTATTGAAAAATTCAAATTTTTGTATTACGAGTAATTTTATGACCCTTTGAAAAATTACTTATGGTATCATAAAATTGTATTATAATTAAATTAAAACATAATATTAATTTATAATCACATATTATGAAAGTAAAATTTCTTTTAAATCATTATATTTGTTAAAAAATTGCAATTAATATATTTAGGTTTTAGAAAAATGAAAATTTTAATTTATCATTATTAAAACATTTATTTTCCTATACCATGATATAAATATATCATATTTTAGTTATTTAATATGAATAAATATTAAATTACACTTACATGTGTGAGGATACTATCCTAACTGATATGTTACAATTCCCAATCGTCATATTACTATTCAAATAGATAGGTTACTATTCCAATAGTCAGATTAGAATTCGAATGGTTAGATTTTTAACGGTCATATAGGTTCTATTATAGCTACAATTACCTCATATTTCTTTAATTATTAATTTAATTATATTTTATTCATACGGATATATATATATATATATATATATATATATTCAATTTAAATATGAATATTGGATTATTAACGTTCTACGTCATTTTTTCAGTGTTGTTCATGAGTGAGACAATTTTGGTGGATTTAGAAGATCCAAATTTTCATATTTTTTTTATATTATTTTCTATTTTTAGTCACATTTTTAAAACTTTCAATAATTATGGCCATTTTCATTCTTTAGATTCAATTTCAAAATTAATATAATAATATTTTATGGGTTTCATCATGTGGTAAAGTGCTTTATACTTCATTACTAAACTAGACACAATTATAAGGAGCGAAATTCAATTAATAATGTTTTTGGTCATTAAATTCTACACACATAAGTAATTTCCCCCTTAAAATTTTATTCTTTGTACTAAGGTGAAAACATGTGTCGGTACTTCTACTTCATGGATTCCTCCAGCTACCATTTCACTTTTTCATACTTATGGGTTTTCCATAGTACTTTGACTATGTGATTTATTTTTTTGAATATAACATTATATCTAGAGTCTAAAATATCCATCATATACTCCTCATAAGAGAGATCATTCTTCACCTATAATACCTCTTAATTTAGTTTGTATTAATGATCTAGTATGTACTTTATTAAGAGAGATATGTGGAATACTTTGTGTACTTAAGAAAGGGTTAGTGGGAGTGATAGTTGATAATAATGACTCTGATGATATTAATAATATCAAAGGGTCCAATGTATATGGAACATTGATTTCAATTATTCACAAATATCATGAATCTATTACATACAGATATGCAGAGGAATAACATATCTACAACCTCAAACTCTAGGTCTCACTAATGATTGTCATTGTATCTCTTCTATAATCATTGAGAAGCACTAATGTGATATTGAATGGTCTTGAACCCTTCTTATATATCATCAACCATTTCAGTTCCCAAAAGCTTTCATTCTCCAAATTCATCCCATCATGAAGCTATTTTTATATCTTATCATAAAAGGATTCATATGGATCCATTTGGATGCTTGAGTGTAAAGTAAGATTGTATGAGAACTAAACCAATGGAATATGTTGTTCCCATACTCCCTTTAATTACATTTAGTATGATTTGATCATGTCCTCTAGTGTCTGGATATTCCACTCAGATTGGTCTTCAATTTGTGGGTGATAATACATACAAAAGTTCAACACAATGTTTAAAGCATGTTTAAGAATCTTCTAGTGTCTGTATATTCCATTTTCTTATTGTTTCAATCTTCTTTTTTATTTCCAAATCATCTCTTTGAGCATCCTTTATCTTATCTAGAAGGGATAGTTGAGTAATAATTTGAGGAAGGATTGCTGATGTTTCTTCATTTAGGATTCCCATGTCCATCCATTACAAGTCTAAGAAAAATGGATCCTTCTCATTTATCATCATTTATAAGGTCACTGATTTCTTTCTGTTTAGATAATCTGCCACTTTATTTTCTTTCCAAGAATGGTAGTGGATTGAGATGTTATAGTACTTGATTAGATTTTACCATATATGATACCACATATTAATATCTTTACATGTCAATATATATATATTTTAGTATCTTATGATCTATATATATTTCACAATTCTCTCTATAGAGATAATTACTCAATATTTTAAACAAAAATATCACCACAACCAACTCTAGATCATGCACTTGATTTTTTATTCTCATGAACTTTCAATTAACTTGAGGGATAGGCTGTTACTTTATCGTTTTTAATTATTATATATCCCATGAACTTCTCTAAATAATCATTGTATTCTATGACATGTTCACCACTAAAGGGTATCATGAGTAATGGGGTAATGATAAGTCTCTTTTTAAACTCATTAAATATCTCTTCTCTGTCATTGGTCGAGATATACTTTAACCTCTTTCTAGTTATTGTGGTTAGAAGGATTAATAATAACGGGAATTTTTTCACACATTATTGGTAATACCTAGATTGTCCAATAAAATTATGGATCTATCTTACAAATGTTGTACTATGCCACTTCTCAATTGAATTTATATTAGAATATTTCATAAATATTATTTTTCTAGTGATAAGATACCCTATGAATGATTCTTGCTCCATCTAGAACAAATATTTACTATAATCTTCATAAAGATTCTCCTTTTTCAATGTATTTAGAACAATATTAAAATTATCCTCAAGCTCCTCCTAACATTTCCAGTATATCAAATACCATCTTTAATGACTACCAGAAATTTGTCAATTTAATCTATAAATAATTTATAAATTATTTCTATAATTATTTATAGATCATTATTGAGTATGAAGGGAGTCACTATAAACTCATAGTTCTCATACATTGTTTGAAATGTAATCATAGGGATATATTCCTTCTTCACCATTAATTGGTGATATCCTAATTGAAGGTCATCCTTAGATAAATATTGGGCCCCACATAGTTGATCAATAAAGTCATCTATATGTGGAAAGGGATACTTGTTATTTATCAGGATTTTATTAAGCTCATGAGTATCAGTATAGAGGAACATTGACCAATAATTATTCTTGAAAAAAAGGACTAGAATACCTCACAGTGAAGCACTCATGAATATAAAACCAATATCATGACTATTTTGCATCAACTTCCTTAATTATTCTAACTCAATGGTGTATATTCTATATGGATACTTTGATATATGTAGATATACATGTATGAGATAAATTGAGAACTCAACTTCGTGGTCTGGTGAAAAACATGGAAACTCTTCAGGGAATACTTCAGTATAATCCCTCACAATGATATTGTCTTCAAGAATTACACTCTCCTTTGTCTCAATCATTTGGGATAAATATGATTTCCCATAATGAAATAATATCCACACATGAAGAGAATATTCAAATGGATATTTATCCTCCTTATTATAGTTGTACGTTATCATAGGATGAGTCGGGATATGAAGATTTATCTCCCTCTCTTTATAGATGATTTGGGATTTATATAAGGATAGATAATCAAAACCTAATATAGCCTCAAACTCTAATAAAGTAAGTAATACAATATTTTTTTTGGAAATTTCATTCCATAGTCATTGAATTAGGAAGTGTAATATATTTGGAATGCCATAATTTCCCAATTTTTCTATCCTTGTAGATAACTCAACCCCCATGTTTTAAGGTAGTGTTTTAATAGTTCTATTTCACTTGCAAGATATAAAAGAATGTGTAAAATTGGAATAAAAATTTACATTCTCTTTTCTTGAAGGCATAACTGGTGTACCTATCACCACATATTGTAAGGATCCACCTTAGTAGTAGTGATATTATATTCCCTTCATTGATATCTAGGCCTTATAGGTTATTTACATTGATTATGTATTATAGCCCTTGGTATGGGGTTTTGGTTTACATAATTCCCATGTTCCTTACAATTAAAAAGTGCAATGTAGGTTGAGTGTTGATCTGAACCTTCTGTTCTTCTTCTGAATTAGTGGATTTCTTCATTTCCCTCTGACACAGATTATCAAAATTCCACTATTTTCCACAATTGATACATCCCTTGGTTCCATTTAAAACATTTTTTCTATTCGTATTCCCATATCATGAAAGACTTTTAAATTTTGGGTCATATTTTCCAATAGACTCATCTTCCTTTTCCTTCAGTATGAGGAACTCCCTATACATTTTAATTTGGAGAGTTTGGGGATATATTTTCCTGAATATTTCTCATCCCATGGAATCAATATTATTTTTGGACTTTTTGTTCTTGATCAGTGTCAACCACTGGCCAGATTCCCCTTAAATGGGGTAGATAGCCATTATGAATTTATTTTATTCCACGAAATGGTGGATAAAGAATATATTATCAATAGAGTTAATATGTTGTTTTTTATTAGGGGATTAGAATATTTACTAAAGGTAGGATACCTTTTTCATATAAAGTACTTAACCACCACTTGTTCTTTCATGGGAGAAGGAGAATGTTACACATGATTCAAGTTATTGTTCATATCATGATTCAACTGGAGCAATACTACCATGAAGTTCCCAGATCCTACTCCAATAAGGTTAGTCATATCATTAGGTTAATTTTCACATTTCTATCAACATTGGTTGTTAGAAAAGTTCCTCCTATTTCCCGTTATTATCCAAAATAAAGGAAAAATGAGATGAGCATAATTAAACAAATAAATATATAAAGGGGTAACATTTGAAATATAATGACCTGACCATAGTTACCCAGAGTTCGTACATTATTACATAACATTGGAATGATCACAAGAGATCAAGTCTCGAAAGATAGATTAGTTCAAAATCCATGGAAGTACTAGATGCATACATATGATTTACATTACATGAGGAAATATAAACAACAATAACATTGTGTCCCCTTTGAGGAAACTCATATCCCTTAGCCTATCCCTAAATGTCCTTCATAATATACTTCTTCATATACTAGGAACAATAAAACATAGAAAGGGGTGTGCTCATATGCTCAATAAGCATAACAGTGTAGCAGAAACATTCATAAATAAGAAAAAACATTCCAGGTAATATATAAGACGAAAAATAATCTTTTTAAACTTAAAATTCAGCATAATATGGAAAATATAAATCAAATAATTCCATTTACTTTTTCACATGGATATTCTACTAGTCTAATAATCACATGTAATATCAATTTCTAATTTCATAATAATGGAATGCATAATTCCGGACGTCATAACCACATAGTCAAGGTCTGGTTCCAGGACTAAAATTAAATATTTTTCCAAGGCCTTGTTCCAAGACAGTAGTTTGTCTCGTTAGACCTACCGATGCATCAGGGATCTATAGCAGGCTCTATTTGTCACATACAAAGTCCAATGCATTTCTCATATGAAATGGTTGAAACATTATATAATCATTTGTATTAAAACTAAAATACAAAATTTTAATACTTTAACAATAAAACTTGAATGGTATAAAAATATAACATCCATATTAAAACATATCACAAAACCTTCAATACAACATATAAGATTGTATTATAATAAATCACCTTCAAACAAACGTAAAATCTAAATAACAATGTTGACATAGACCAAATCAATCCATGAACTATTTGAGTGAAACATATATTTCTAAATTGAAATAATTAAAAAGTAAAGAAAACATTTATTTTGAAATTATTCTTCTAATCTTGAAAGTGAAGCTTCAAAGGTGTTATAATGGTGTAAATGGGCACACCCGCTGTATAAGTTAAAAAACATTCTTACCTTAATTTGTCGAAAAGGTCATAAAGTACCTTATTTATAAAACGAAAGAAATATTCCTTTCAAAAAATTTATAAAAAGTCAAAAAAGGATATAAATGACTTGAAAACATATTCTATTAAATAGTAAAAATGTTTTGAAATAAATTTTTAATAAACACGAATGTGGATGATAAAGAATTTCCATTAGATTCTTACGTATAAATAACCTCAGATAATAAATAGATTGTAAAATTAACCATTACCTTGTACTTTTCCTTAGTTAAGGGAAAATTAACCTCCTGTATAATAGTTAAATCATTGCTGTTAAGTTATACAAGAACAACATACATAAATATGACATCATATATGATCTTCTAATATTTCTTTGTTAATAATATTTCAGTAGTATCATTGTTTCGGCTATTAACTGATTCATTTTCCATTATATGATTAGTTATGTAAATCATATTTGTTATGGATCGAATATATTTGATTAATATATATAATGATATTAAGTTCATCAACATTATTTTTAAATCATAAAATGAAAATTATTCTTGGATGGTAATGATGAGGAATGAATCTCATCAGGTTTGTGGCGACGGTAATCCGTACGTACTGATGAGCGAAAATATCATTCTATTAGTGGTGAAATCATATGTAAAGGGATGATATATTATATATACATAATAATTAACATGTTATATTTATTATTTACATCAATTAAATTCATTATTTTACCCATCCAAATAATGAATTGTTGAATAAAAAACTACACCACAACGTGGAGATGGTAAGTCATATGTATGCACGTATGGTGAATTTTTCAATCATATGATTGATTGAAAAATTAATATGGTTGTACCATAATTATAATAACACCATAGTATGTATAAGACACTAGATTTGTTTTATGGAAATAACAAATAAATAGGAATTGGAATAAGAAAAGAACATTTAAATCGGTGATGAAATAGTTATCTCTTCTTCAGGTTCTTCCTTTTGATTTGATCAAAATGGCTCCTTAAGTTAGCTTTATGAAAAATGTAAGGCCTCTAGATTGTATTGAGGATAGTTGGAAATAGCATTTTAATAGGTTTTGTCTGATCCAAAAGTCTTTGGAGGCGTGAAATTAATATAAGGGGAATTACCCTTTTATAAGAGAGGTAAGGGTTACTTTAGGAAAAGCTTGAAATATTATTTTATTATAAATTAATTTTCAGTTTCTAATGGATCCAAATGGAATATTTCTAGGATAAGGTGTAGAATGTCAAAAAACACTCAAACAATAGGTTTTAGACAAGTTTTATGTAACCATATTAACCTTATATATAATATTTAACTCTTAGTTAAATAGTTAACATTTACCGTGTCTTCTTTTATTATTAAAATACATGGATATTAAAATTACTATAAAATTCCAAGAGAACCTGAAGTGGTACATTAATGACATATATATCTTTATATAAGTATTTTTTCCGAACCTCAGATTTTTATAACTATTATACATTTTAATAAAATTATAGTTTTTTTAAACTCATTTATGTCAATTTTGACACTATTTAGTATTTGTTTTTTTTTGAATGTCATAACAACTTTTTCACATCGAAAAAAATACATTAAATCAACCATAAAATATCATATTAACCTCAAAAAATTATGGAATTCATAAAAAGTCTCAATTTACATTAATTTTGATATTTATAATATCAGTTCTTTTAATCTCTTACTAATAAGGTAATTACTTCATCAACATTGTGTCATATATAAATTTACTTATTTAATTTCTAAAATTTAAAGATAAAATACCATGATTTAGGAAATATTTATTAGATTTAAAATTAATATTTATAATCAAAATTATCTTATGTATAACCCTATATTAAAAATTATTTATTTATTAAAATTTGAATTTAACACTTTTAACTCTTCTATAAAACAATAATAACAAATGTCTTAATCCAAACCAAGTGGATAAAATATGATCATATTTTATTACTAAGGTTGATTTTGGTCAAATAAAGCATATCCAATAGTATTAGTACATGTGTTAGGGTAATTATAATATCATATTTACCTTTAATTTCCCTATTTATATTTAACAGTGGTAAATAAAATTCAAAAGATACTATTCAAAAAAAATTATTTTCATCTTATTAAACAAAATTTTAGTTACTGATGTCAACTGTTTATCTTGGATTCTAGAAATTCTATTCACAAAAGTGTTAAAATTATGTTTTTTGTAAATTTGCTAATGTGCCTAGAAGGTTGGTTATAGTCGTTAAAAAGTTCAATAAAATTTTATACATCTTATCTTACTATAAAATGAATCCAATAATTTGAATTGAACTAATATAAGTAATATATATCTATTTGGAATTTAAAATTAATTTAAATAAAAATAAAAATAATTTAAATACAATTCGATTTTAAACAATAACGTTGTGTTTTTCACTATTCATCAAAAATTGATTGTTTTCACAAAAATACAAATAAATCACCCTATGATAATTTTGATATTACAAATACAAAAATGAAGACTATTTTGAAAAATATTGATTATAAAATTTCAAAAAGTGGGTATTACTATTCATAATGGCTAGTTTTGAAGGTTGTTGTGTGTTAGAACTTGAAGTTGCGTATAATCCAAGCTATTATCTTATTCAAAGAGAAGTGTACCATAGAAGCTTGGGGTGTTACATTCTACCCTCCTTCAAATAATTTCCTCCTTGAAATTTATATAAAATTGCTACATAAAAAGAATCAGGTGGTTCTTTATCATATGTTCCTCGGGTTCCCACATTGCCTCTTCCATCTTATGGTTTCTCCATAGAACTTTTACCAGACGATTCGTTTAGTTTCTCAACATTTGTTTTCTGGTATCAAGAATCTTGACAGGCTCTTCACAATAAGACAGATCGAGTTCTAGTTCCAATTCTTAATAGGTGAGTACATGCGTTGGGTCTGTCATGTATTTTTTCATTAGTGATATGTGGAACATGTCATGAACTTTGGAGAGACTTGGAGGCATTTCCTAATGGTAAGCTACAACTCCAATTAATTATAGAATTTCGAAAGGTCCGATGTACCTGGGACTTAATTTACCCTTAATACTAAATCGTATAACTTCCTTCCATTAGTAAACCTTCCAGAAAACATGATTACCTACTACAAATTACAAATCCTTCCTTCAGTTATCGGCATTGCTATTTTGCCTACTTTGACCTGCTTTGATGTGGGTTTAGATAATCTTCACATTTTCCATTGATTCCTCAACATGATCCGGGCCTACAAGTTTTCTTTCACCAATATCATCCCAAAACGTTGGTGTGCAATATCTCTTTCCATATAAGAATTCATATAGTGCCATCTGAATACTTGAATGTAAGCTATTTTTATAGGAAAATTCTAACAGAGGTAAATACTAATCGCACATACCCTGAATTTCAAGTGTGCAAGATCTCAACATGCCTTGTACAGTTCGAACAGTCCATTATGATTGTCCATTATTTTTAGGGTGGTAGGCAGTGCTCAAATGAAGTTTAGTATCCATGTATTTTTTATGAATTTTCTAGAATCTTGATGTAAATGGGGATCACAATCAGAAATAATCGATAGGGGTACACCATGAAGTATTAAAACTTCATTAATATATAGTATTTATAAACATTCAGGTGGTAAATCTTATCTTATAGAAAGAAAATGTGCTGACATGGTAAGATTACCAATGATGTCCAATATTGCATCATTCTTTTTAGGAGTCATTGGTAACCCCATAATAATGTTCATCGTAATGTCATCCCATTTCCACTCAGGTTTGAGAAGAGGTTTCATGAGTCCTCTAGGATGTTGTCTTCAAGCCTTCACTTGTGGAAAAATCATGAATCTTTACACATAATTAGAAATATACCTCTTCATGTTGTCCCACTAAAAATGATCCTTCAAATCTCTATACATCATACAACTACCACGGTGTATAGAGAAATTGGAGCTATAAGAATCATCCAACCATTCCATTTTTAGTTCAGGTGTATCGGGAACACAATGTCTCTTCCCAAATTTAAAAATTTTATCTTCATATAAAAAGTTGATCAATATACCATCATTCACAACATTAATTTTCTTTTGAAACTCCTCATCATTATTCTCATTACTTTTTATCCTTTCTAGAAAAGATAGTTTGGCAACCATTTGAAAAAGTATCGATGATTCACCTTACATGATTATTCCCATATCCATATTTACTAGATCCATGAACAAAGGATCCCTTTCACCTCTCATCTTGTTTAGAACACCATGATCCTTTCTACTCAAAGCATCAACCACCTTATTTTCCTTCCTAGGTTGGTAGGGTATAGTGCAATCATAATCCCAAAGTAGTTCGAGCCATCTCCTTTTCCTCATGTTGAGTTCTTTCTGTAAGAAAATATACCTCAAACTCTTGTGATCAGAATATATCTCACATTTTCACTATAGAGATAGTGTCTCCATATCTTCAAAGAAAATATTACATCTGTTTACTCAAGATCGTGAGTGGGATAGTTTTTTTCATTAATTTTTAGTTTCCATGTGGAATAATTAATAACTCTATCATTCTACATAAGGAAAAAAACAAGTCCTTTCATTGAAAAATCACTAGAAATAACAAGCCCATAATTATTTGATGATATATTCAAGATAAGATCATTGACTAATCTTCTCTTCAATTCATCAAAAAAATTCTTCACCCACTTTTTTCCAAACACATTTGACCCCTTTGCGTGTGAGATTTTTTAATGGATTAGCCAATTGGGGAAAATTCCAGATGAAATGACCATAATAACCTACGAAACCAATTAAAATGTGTACCTCAGTTATACTCATCGGTGTTAGCAATTCTTGGATTTCCCTTATCTTTGAAGGATCAACAGAGATTCCATCCTTACAGACAATATAGGCGAGAAAAGAAATCTCCAGAAGCCAGAATTAACAATTGCTAAACTTCTCATATAATTCATTTTTTCTAAGAGTCTTTAGAATAGTGTGCAATTGATTTTCATGATCTTTGTAGCCTTTTGATTATACCAAGATATCATAAATAAATACCACTAGAAATTTGTAAAGATATTCCTTCAAAAATATATTCATTAGAACCATGAAAACAGATGGTGCATCAGTCAGTCCAAAAGGCATTACTATAAACTCGTAATGCCCATACCCGGTTCGAAATTTTGTCTTTGGAATGTCTCCCTTCTTCATACACAACTAATGATATCCAGATAGAAGGTCAATCTTTGAAAAATATTGAGCTCCATGAAGTTGATCAAAGAAATCATCAATGCGATGTAGGGGATACTTGTTCTTTATTGTTATAGTATTGATATCCCTATAGTCAATGCCCATCCTCATAGATCAATCTTTATTCTTAACAAAAAGAATAGGGGATCTCATGGAGAAACACTAGGGAGAATAAATCCTTTATTACTCAATTCCTCTAATTTTTTTTAGTTCCAATAATTCTATAGTGGAAATTATATAAGGGGTATTCCATATGGGCCTTGAACCTAGAATTATGTCAACAGAAAACTAAATTTCCAATTCTGGAGGATTTTTTGGTAATTCTTATGGAGAAACTTGAAAATATTCTTGCGCAATAGGTACATACTCTATTTAGACATTCCCCTCATCCCCCATAGTTGTTTCAATCTCTTCCTCCCCAATAATTGAATTTAATAGAGCTATTGGGGGTGGATCCATATGAGAATCAGATGGTGGTGTTTCTGATCTAAATATAAGGTATTCCTTATCATCATAAAAAATTGTAACCTACCTATTATTACAATAATGTTTTTCATCATGGTCAGATAGCCAATCCATACCAAGGATTATATCAAATTCAATCATGGGTATCTCAGTAAGATCAGCTGATAAAGCATGTTTATATGCCATAATGGTAACTGATTGACCAAACATTGTCGTAATGATACTTCCTTTAGGTGTTTTGACTAACAAATCCCTTGTTAAGTCAAATTGTAAATATCAAATTTTCTTGGAAAACTGGGAAGATATAAAAGAATGTGATGATCTAGAATTAAATAAAGCATTGGATATATTTGAGTAAATGATTAAAGTACCTTCCACCACATCATTTAGAGCTTCAACTTCAGTAGTTGTGATTGCATAATATTGACATTGCTATCTTGGTATTTTTTTTATGTAATTTTCCTTGGTTCATAGGAAATTCATTTTCATAATACCACATTTCTCTACAATTGTAATATTCAACACTAACAGCCTCTTTCTTTCCCTTGTAATTGCGAGTTTGGTAGCCTTTTTCAACACACTTATAAAAAACTCTCATTACTATCTGGAATGTACTGGGGTGTTTCTTCCCACATTTACTGTAGGAATGAAATTAAACTTTTCCCTTCTCCCCTTATTTCCATTTTCATAGTGTTCAACAGATCCCTTGATCTCTTGCTTTGCTTTAAAGTCGTAATACTTAGATAATTCTTTTTCTATATTGATAGTACATGAGACTATATCTACATATGAAGAGAAGGATTGTGAGACTAATGCTCGATGAAGAAATAGTTTTACCCAATCAATGAAGAAATAAATCTTATTCCTTAGGCTACATATATAATCTGTTGCATGCTTGTCTAACATTGTAATGTTAGCCTCATAAATTGAGACATTCTCATCCTCCTTTTTCCCTATACTTAGAAATTGTCTTTCCATATCCGCTCAATGGTGACGAGGAAAGTATATTTCTATGAAAATCCCTTTAAACTCCCTTCATTACATATTTTATACTTCTTCATCCTCCTTCATGTTTTTAATTAATGACCTCCCTTGATCTGCATCTCTCGTGAGGTGATAAACTGCCATGAAAACTTTTTCCCTTTCATTACTCCCCAAAGCATGAAATATTTTCTCTAATGAAGTTATACATTTCTTAGTTACAAATGGATTTTTAGTCCCATTGAATTTTGGTGGTTTTTTCCTCATGAATGTTCTAACATTGATCCTTCGTGTTGTGGACTAGGGTGTTTCATACGGGTAAGGTTATTATTCATAACCTGGGTGATTTGTCACTATATGGTTATAAGATGTTCTACACCAGTTGTATCACCAACACCACTATAATTATCTCTTGTATGAGGGAAATTCCTACATGGATTACATTAGTTGATATGATTTTCATTCCTTCCACTATGTTCCGTTTCTAAAAAATAGAATACACTAGGTCAGTTTATGAATCACAATGCATAACTCCAAACTTGTAAAACACTTAACATAAATTGAACAATTTATGAATATAATTCCTAATCATAAAAATGATTTCTTTGAGAAAGTATTTACTCATAAATCCTTCATAATGGTTTTAAATGAAAATGTGAATTATACTAAGCATATCCCTTTGGAGTGTCATAACCAAGAGTGCAGCAAGGACCGTTGTCATGTACCAGGATACCCCGGGTTAAACCCGAAACTCCTTGTTAGAGTTTTCACTTCTAGGTACATCTATTCTAGAGCTTCCTTTACCTGGTTGTATCCAGAAATGGATATATTTCATGGAAAACCAACATAACATTTACACTACAAATTTTTTTGGATTTTATTATATTGTAATCCTCAAAGTATATCTTAGGTTAATGTTCTCCAATTAGATTTTATCTAAATCTAGTTTCCAATGTTTTTACTAAAATTACTAGGATACCAACTGTAATTCCCCAACCATAGTTACCCAAATATGGTGTATTATTACATGACATTGGTATGATCACAAGATATCATGTCTCGAAAGAATGATTAGTTTATTTTCCTTGGATGTTCTAGATACATATATAAGTTTTACATTAAATCGCGAAATAAAAACAAAAAACATTGTGTCCCCTTTGAGAACACTCATATACCATAGCCTATCCATAGAGGCCAGTTATAATATACTTCTTCAAATCCTAGAAAAAATAAAACATATAAAGGGGTGAGATTTGATGCTCATTAAGGATAACAATATAGCAGAAACTTTAATAAATAAGCAAAAAAATTTAATTCAATGCAAACAACTAAAACAAAATCCTTTTAAAATGATAATTCAGCATAATATGGAAAATATAAATCAAATAATTCCATTTACCGTTTCATAAGGATATTATACTAGTCAAATAATCACTTGTAATATCAATAGATAATTTCATAATGATGGACTGCATAATGTCGGGAATCATAACCACATAGTCAAGTCCTCATGCCAAGAATAAAAATAATGATTTTTAAGGCCTTGTTCCAAGACACTATTTTGTCTCAAGAGACCTACCGATACATCGAGGAGCTATAATGGGATTCACCCGTCACTTACTAAGTCCAATGAATTCCTCATATGAAAGGTTGTAAAATAATATAAACATTCATATTAAAACCAACATAGGAAATTTCAATACCTTAACCATAAACCATGAATGGTATAAAAATAGCTCATCTATAGTAAAAAAATATCCCAAACCCTTCAATACAATATGGAATATTGTATCATAATAAATCAACTTCAAACAAACATAAAATCCAAATAAGGATGTTCACATGGATTAAATCAATCCAAAACTATTTGAGTGAAATAACTCTTTTTACATTGAAATCATTCAAAAGTAAAGAATTTTTTTTTCAAAAAATATTTTTATAGGATTGTAAGTGAATCTTTAAAGGTGTTATAATGGGGGAAAATATCTGCACCCACCATATAAGTTAAAAAACATTCTTTCCTTAATTTTTCAAAATGGTCATAAAGTAACTTGTTTGGAAAATGACAGAAAGATTCCTTTCAAAACATTTTATAAAAATTAAAACAAGGGTATAAATGAATTTTACCCATATTCTAGGAAATAGTAAAAAAATTTGAAATACATTTTTACGAAACACAGATGTGGATGATAAAAAATTCTCCGTAGATGCTTATGTATAAACAACCTCAGATAAGAAAGAGCTTGTAAAATAAACCCTTACATTGTAATTTTTCTTAGTATAAGGTACATTAAACTCTTGTATAATAGTTAAATAGTTGTTATTAAATTATAAAAGAAACACATACATAAATATGACCTCATATATGATCTTCTAATATTGCTTTGTTATTAATATTTCCGTAGTATCATTGTTTCGGTTGTTAACTGATTAATTTTAATTTATATGTTTTTTTACGTAAGTAATGTTTGTTATGGATAGGATATATTTGACTCATATCCATAATGATATTAATTTCTTAAAAATTATCTTTAAATTATCAAATGATAATTATTCTTGAATGGTTTCGATGGTGAATGAATCTCATCACATTCGTGTAGATAGTAATCTATAAGTACACACGAGCAACAATATCATTAAATTAGTTGTGAAATCATATGTAAATGGAAGATATATTATATATACATAATCATTAATAGTTTATATTCATTATTTACATCAATTAAACTCATTATTACACCCATACAAATAAGTAAGTGTTGAATGACAAACTACACCACAACGTGGAGATGGTAAGTTGTACGTACGCATTAATGGTGGCTTGGTCATTCATAGGATGGATTGAATAATGAATATGGATTTACCATAATTATAATAACATATAAGTATGTATAAGGTAATTGATTTATTATTTTGGTATGGAAACAACAAATAAATGGGATGCGGAAGAAGAAAAGAACTTTGAAAGAGGTGATGATATAATTACCTCTTCTTTGGGTTCTTTCTTTTGATTTGATCAAAAAATCTCAATAGGATGGATTTATGATCAAATTAAAGCCTCTAGGATGTAGTGAGTATATTTTGGAATATATTTGAGTAGTTTTTGGATGAGAAAAAAAGGCTTTGGAGGTGTGAAATTAATATAAGGGGAAGTACCCTTTTATAATAGAGGTGAGGGTCACTTTAGATAAATATTGAAATATTATTTTATTATAAAATAATTTTTGGTTTCTAATGGATCAAAATGGATTTATATCAAGGATAATGAGAGGATATGTCGAAAACCTATCAACTAATAGGTTTTAGACAAGTTTATGTAACCATATTAACCTTATCTTATAGATTTAACTCTTAGTTAAATAGTTTATCTTTTACAACGTCTTCTTGTATTATTATAAGAAATGGTTAATAAACTTATTATAAAATTCCAAGAAAACATAAAGTGGTTAATTAATGACATATATATCATTATGTAAGTATTTTTGGAAAATCCTTAGATTTTTAGGACTATTATATAATTTAATAAAATATTTTTTGTTTTAAAAACTCATTTATGTCAATTTTCCCACTATTTAGTAATTGGTTTTTCAAAAGTCATAAAAACTTTATCACTTTGAAAAAATTTATTAAATAAACCATAAAATGTAATATTAAACTATAAAATTATTTTAATTCATCAATAGTCTCAATTTACTTTTATTTTGATATTTATAATATTAATTATTTTAATCTCTTACTAATAAGGTAATTACTACATCATCATTGTGTCATATATAAATTTAAATATTTAATGTCTAAAAATAATAAATAAAATACCATGATGTAGGATATATAATTATATTTATAATGAATATTTATAGTCGAAATTAACTTATGTATAACCCTATATTAAAAATTTATTAGTTATTAAAATTTGAATTTAATTCTTTTATCTCTTCTTAAAATAAAATAATAATAAATGTCCTAATCTAAATGAAGTGGATCAAAGAGGATAATATTTTCTTCCTATGGTTTATATTGGTCGAAAAACACTTATCCAATGGTATTAGTACATGTGTTAGGGTAATTATAATATCATTTTTACCTTCAATTATCTTATTTAATTTTAATTGTAGTAAATAAAATTCGAAAGTTATTATTCACCAAAAATTATTTTCATCCTATAGAACCAAAATTTACTAACTGATGTCAACTGTGCCTCTCAGATTTTTTAAATTCAATTCACAGAAGGAGTAAAAATACGTTTTATGCAAATTTTCTAACGTGCCAAGAAGGTGGGTAAAAGGCATTAAAAAGTTCAATAAAATTTTACACATCTAATCTTATTGAAAATTGACTCCATTGAATTAAATAGAACAAATATTGGAAATATTTATTTATTTTAACTTTAAAAATAATTTAAATATAAATAATAATTATTTAAATAAATCTTAGTTTTAAATAATAATGCAGTGTTTTTCATTATTCATCAAATATTGAAAGTTTTCAGAAAAATATTGGAAATTCACCCTAATCTAATTTGAATATTACGAATCCAAAAATGAAGTCCATTTTGAAAAATAAAATTTATATAATTTCAAAAAGTTGGTTTTAATATTCATAACGGCTAGTTTGGTTGGTTGTTGTGTGCAAGAACTCGAAGTTGCTTACAACTCAAGCTATTTCATTATTCAAAGAGAAACATATCATGGAATCTTTGGGTGTTAAATTAACTTTGAAGGAATAAATAATAATTGACATGTAAATACTAACTTAAGAATCTCTATGTTTTAATCTAGTTTACCCTTGGTAATTTCCCCTATTATGTTTTCTATACTAACAATTTGTTAAAATCCTTCATAAGGGTTTGTAAAGATTTTGTGAATTTTCAAAGCATATCCCCCAAGAATGTCAAACCTTGTGTCCAGTAAGGCCTATTTATCATGAACTAGGTAATGATCATGTCAAATACCAATGATCCCTTTTAGGGTTATTACCCCTAGGTGTAATTGTGTAAAATCCATGTAACACCCAATTTTTGATGAAATATTTTCTTTAAATAATTATAATTCTTTAGTATAATGAACTGCACAGAATTGTGATTTAAAAAAACTATGAGATAGTCTTAGTGTAAAATTACCATTATATTATAGTCCTTAGGTTATTAAGAATAAGTATAAATATCTTATGAAAATGCGTTATGAATTCATTGACTATCAACTGTTTATGAAAATATAAATCAATTACATATTTATATTTTTTAATGAATTATTAATGGTAAGGAAATTAATGAGATATATATGTTATATAATATTTTTGATATTCATACTATGGATATTTTTGTCAAAGGGTATGAATAAACACTATTTGATGTATAAAAAACATATATATATTTTTAAAAGTGTAATTTTATTGCTTTGAATGGAGAATAAAATTTAAATTAATATTTTGAAAAATTAATAATTTTTATTTGAAAACATAAAAATTTTATTTTTAAATGGTATATAAAAATTTACTTTGGATTAATTTATGATATTCTTATGATAACTTTCATGTTTTGATGAAAAGTAAAAATACACTAAATTTTATGAAAACAACTTTTTTTCATTGAAATAATTTATAAGGTTAAATTAAAATATAGAATGGTTTTAAAGTATAAATATAATATATTTTTATCATTCAATATAATATATGTCATTAGAATTAATTTTACATTGAAGTTATATGTACAAAAATTCAATTTTTTGTAATGTTTTAGATTTTAAAACTCATTATCTCTTTTTGATAATGGGATTAATTTTAATTTAATCACTGAAACTTATGTGTTTTTAATTTTGAAAAAATGGACTCCATATTTGTAATCAATATTTCCAAATTATTTAAATAGATTTATTTTATTTTGGTACAATATGAATAGTAACTTTGGTAATTTTTATTAATATGGTAAAAGATAAAACTAGGTAATTAAGGGTAAGAATATTGTTATAAAATTTCCCTAACACTTGTTTTAATATCATTGGATGAATGTGTTTCAACCTAAATCATCCTTGGGTCTAAATGGTATCCATTTGAATCCACTTGGATAAAATGTTATTATCTTAAAAAAATTTAATATAAGGTTATACTAAAGATAATTTTGATTAAAAATACTAATTTCAAATATAAAATTGATTCCATTAGCATGGTAATTTATTTGAAATTTTGAGGAAATAAATAATTACCATAGTAGCTTATACATTAATAATGCAGAAATTATTTAATTGATGAATAATAAAAAATATAGTTTTTATTAAAATAATAATACACATTAAAAGATCCCAACACTTGACCAAATCTTATTATTCCAGTATATCTCAATCAAAATCATCCAAGGGTCGAGTTATGGACCATTTGTAGCTTTATAAAAGGGATTATGACATTAATATTATTTTATATGAAGTGATGTTAAAATTTTCACCTTCATAATTTAATTAGTATATCATTTATAATATTGGATTTTACAAAAGATAAATTAGTCTAAAAGTTTTCTTATAAAATATAGTAGATTTATATTCATCATAGTATTTTATTTTTAATTTTTATTCAAAAAATTAATATATTAAATAATTACACAAAACTACTGTAGAAATTATTTTATTAAGATAAATATCAAATAAACATTTCTAAAAATATTATGGTATATATAATTTGGTCTAATTAACATATATATGAATTTTATACATTAAATTGACCTCATAGGAATACAAAAAAAAATTTGTTTGAAGTTATCTTGTTATATTAATATTTTAAAAAATCAATTAACTGAATAGTGGAAAAATTGATACAATTTATTTTTTATCAAAATATTGATTTATTTAATTAATTAAATATCCTTAATTTTTTATAAAATATATAATAATAATTATGTAGTATAAAATGATCTAATGTATATTTTTATATTATATTTTACATTAAATAAGTAAATATTTAACTCTTTTAATATTGAATTATTTTTTACCCTAGTTAAAACTTAAATATAATAACCAAGTGTCAGTTAAAAATATAAGGTTTAAATTGATAGAAATACTTGTCCCAAATTTATTTTTTGATTTTATTATAACCCTATCTAGTAAAATAATCTAAATTATGACATTTTTGAGGTGTTTGGGTAGGGTTTGAATTTATTATAAATTATTATTTCTGGAGGTTTCAAAAGTGCCCCACACCTCAATTATAAAAGAAAACCTCCTCCCTCGCCTATTCACTTCACATTGATCCTTCAAGAGTGGCTATCCCCTGTCATTTTCCCTTACCATCTTTCATATTTACATTCTTGAGGTTCTGGTCATCTTGAAAGTCCATCTTTAGTGCTCTAAGAAGAGATTAATAGGAAGCACATCGAGGAAGAGGAGGTTTGGATACATATAAATGACATCTGACCTATGGTAAATGATAATTTTGAAATCTCATTATTATCTGAGATTTTTTATATCTAAGTAATTACTGGTGTATATTTATCATCTAAATCCATTTTTCCTAAATATGTAATATTATTTCAATTCTTCAACAATTTTTTATATTCAATTTTACCCATTGGTGATTTTTTATTAAATGGTATGAAAGGAATATTTTGTCGTCTTCGATATGAGGTACTTTTTAAACTTTCAGACAAAAGTACGAGGAGAATGTTTTTTAACTTATATGGCATTAATTTACTCTTACGCTTTCATAACTCCTTATTTCCATGAAGCTTCCTTTATAAGATTTAAAGTGTATTTTCAAATAAAATCATTTCTTTTAAAATTGTGTGGCATTTTGAGAAAAGAAAATGTTTTTGAAGAAGAATGGATATTTTCCTCAAGTATTTATCAAAATTATTTTCATTCTATGATGAAATTATTTAAAAAGGGTTATGTTTCTATCCCAAATATTAATTTGATTTTATTAGTATTATGATGGGATTATTTTTATTATATCAATTTATTTTATAGGGATTGTGATGGAATGATGTTTAAGAAACCCATTTTTGTTTCTTGGGTTATTCTATGACGAATGGTTTATATTTTTGTGGCACATGTAAGAATGATTTTCTTATGAGATGGGTGGGACCTATAACTCCCTCTAATACATAGGGTAAACATTTATCTCTCATGAGATAGACATGACTAGAATGACAAGTAAATATGGTTCAGTAATATATGGATAGAATGACAAGTAAACCCAGTTTAGTAATGGACTTTGTGAGTTATTATGGTCTTGTAAATGAGCCTTGACTAAAATGAAATTATTTTATATGCTTATGTGTATTCAAAAAAAATTCATCTCTTATGTGATGAAATTATTTTGGGATTTTATCGATTAATAATTATGAAATTTTACCCCATGACATGATATCACTGTCATTCATATATAAGATAAGACTTTAAAATGTTATGTTCTAATGTCTTATGATTATTACATGATTGATATTTCACTTTTTTACCCTTACTGAGCATTTGGGTTTACCCTATAATATGTTTCTTTTCCCTAGGTCATGAAGAAGGGTATTAAGTAAGATATATCAAAAAGGAGTCCAGTTATGAACATATATGCGGGAGACAACATAGATGTCTTATAAACCAATTGTTTATATTTCCCGGTTTTTAATGAATTTATACATACACGGTCCTCTCATGTTGTAATTATATGTTTTAAGGAATTTACTTCAATTTTGATGTAATATAGGTGTTTATAAAGTATGGGGCATTATATTTTATATTAGAGTAAAGGTATAGTTAACCTTTGGAATCTATGACAGGTGATCCATAGTAAGAACTGTAAGGATATGTTTTAGTATAGGTTTTAATCGTGGAATTTTAAAAATGACCATGAATTACCTAGGATAAAAACTAAAGTGTCCTATATTGAAATTTAATTCTTGATTATGTATTTTTTTCTTCTTATGATTATTGTTTCTCATACTATGTTTCTTGGTTTTAGTCAATGACTGGAACCCAAAGGAAACACATTAATTGATGAATGTGATGAGAAATGTAATTATTGTATTCCTAATCAACCAAATGTTATGGGATCCGGAATGATAAAATCTTGTAGCTATGCCCACACAACTTTCTCAAGTTAAGAATCATGTAGGACTTCCAAATGAGAAAATGAGGGAGAAACATTCTATTGAGTTATTCATGAGGTAGATCCAACCTTTTTTGAGTGGGTCTTCTGATCTATTAATGGATAAAAATTGGATCAGGACCACTGAAAATATATTTTCAATTCTACAATGTTTTGAAAATGATAAAGTCATGTTAGCATTCTATCATTTGGAATGTGATGCTTATTAATGGTGGAATCTTATCAAGAATATTAGGAAAAGAGATGAAATTGAGTGCATGGAATGGCACGAGTTCAATAAATTATTTTTCAATACATAATTTATTCGTTTTATTTAAAAACATTTGCGGAAGGAGTTCCGTGAACTTAATAAAAAGGGTGATGAATCAGTTGGTACCTATGAAGAAAATTTTACAACACTTGGAAGGTATTCTTTTGGAATTACTATCCAACCTGAGAGTAAAATTGATCGATTAATTAGTGGATTAAAACCAAGTCTCCGAATGATATTACCCATAATGGACCTTTATAGATACAAGGAAATCGTTCGATGTGATCTCAAGGTTGGTATGACGATTAGAGTAATATGTGTTAGATAAGAAAGGAAAAATGTAATTCAATGAAAAATCTAAAGACCACACTGAAAAAAATGAGTTTTATCTTATGCTCAAATTTTGGAAGTAAACATGGAGTAAATTTTTTTAAAAGGACTACCAAATGTTTTAAGTGTGGAAAATTAGGTCATCAGGTAGTTAAATGCCTAATTGATGGGAAAAATATTTTTAATGATGTGAATAGAGAAAAGGTTACATGGAATGCACCACCTACACATCAATGCTACATGTTAAAAGAAAAAGTGCATTATTCCAATCAATGACCTAATCCAAGGGTTATTGAAGATGATTGATGTCAACAAACTCTTAAGTTCAAAGATAAAGGAAAGTAAGAGGTAATAACTATTGGTGATATGATATACGATAATGAAGTGGTGAAAGCTACACATACCATCTAATCTAAAGTAGAAAATATTTTATTTGACTCTGGATCCACCCACTCCTTTATTTCTGAAATATTTTTTATAGGTATCATTGTATTACCTCAATAATTAGATGTTGAGTTATCTGTGACAACTCCTAATGGCACAACAGTCACATTAAAAGTTTATAATTCTTTTATAGTTTTAGTTTGTGGGAAATTGCTTCTTGAAAATATTTTGATCCTTTCAATAAGGTAATTTGATGTGATTCATGTCATGTATTGGGTTTCTCTATATGGATATCATATAAGTTATCAAGGAAGGGAATTAACATTTCATATTCTATATCAATATATGATCATCAATCGATGCAAGGATGAATATAACCTTCCAATATAAATTTCATCCATCCTATGGGTATTTATTGCGTTAAATTAATGTTATATTTATCAAATGGTTGGATAGAAACTCATGATTAAGAATACACCCCTTGTATGGGAGTTTTCTGATGTCTTTCGGGAGTAATTTATAGCTCTTCCACCAAATCGTGAAGTTGATTTTTCAATAGAACTCATATCGAGTTCTATTCATATTTCAAAGAAACAATATAGAATGGTCCCAATTTTGTTGTATGAATTCAAGAATAAACTCCAAGAGAATCTTGATAAGCGATTCATATTCCCTAGTGTGTCACCTTAAAGAGCACATGTTCTATTTTTTATGAAAAAAGATAGATCAATGAGACTCCGCATTGATTATCGATTACTTAACATGATCAATACCAAGAAAAATTATCCTCTTCTCTGCTTTGATGACTTATTCGACCAAGTATGTTGAGGTCAATAATTTTTCAATATTGATATTCATTCAAGATATCTTTAATTAAGGGTCAATAAAGAGGATATACAAAATACAACATTTCATACAAGGTATAGACACTATAAATTTAAGTGATTCCTTTTCGGCATAGTAATTACCCGACTACAATCATGGTTCTAATGAATAGAGTCTTTAGAGACTATCTTGATTATTTTATGGTAGTCTACATAGATTATTTTCTTATTTATTCAATGAGAAAGAAAGAACATGAAGACCACTTGAGAATTGTATTGAAGACCCTGAGAAAGGGCAAGGTTTTTGGAAAATTTACCAAGTGCAACTTTTGGCTTTATGAAGTTTCAATTTTAGGACACATAATCTCATGAGATGGGAAATCTATGGGTCCATAAAAAATAGAAGTTTTTGTATGTTGGACGAGACCAAAAATAGTAATTGAGATCAAAAACTTTCTTGGTTTGTCTGGATATTATAGAAATTTTGTGAAAGATTTTTCATCATTCTAGAATCCACTCGCCAAGTTCACTCAGAAATGAGTTAGGTTTGTATGGATGGAGGAATGTGAAAACAATTACAAATAGCTAAAAATAAGGTTATCCAATGCACCTGTGCTCACACTACCTTATAGTGGAGAAAGATTTGTAATCTACAGTGATGCATCTAAGAAGGGGATGGGATGTTTTTTCATGAAAAATTATATGGTGATAGATTATGCCTCACAGTAATTGGAAATCCATGATCAAAATTACCAAACTCATGATTTGGAGTTAGTTGCAGTAATCGTTGCAATAAATAAAGGGTTGCATTATCTTTATGGAGAAAGGTGTGATATTTATACTTATCATAAAAGTTTAAAGTATATTTTTATACAAAATGATAATAATTTGCAACAAAGAAGTTGGTTGGAGTTTATTAAAGATTACAGCTGCTTAATACATTAACACCATGGGAAAGAGGATATCATGGAAGATGATTTGAGTTGACAAGACCATACAAGCCTATTTGTGATGAGGATCGCAAGAGATACAATATTTATGGATTTGTAAATGATAGATCCTTAAAATTTAAAGGAAGGAGTGAAATATTATCTTTATTAAATAAATTTTCAACCATATATACAAGTGAAGATTAAAGAGGCACACAAGAAAGATGCAGAGATACAAAATAAGGAGTGAAATGTTTCTGAATTCAACCCTGATTGTGATGAAATAATAAGGTTCATGAATTGGGTTTTTATTCCTCCTATAAAAAAATTAAATAAGGATATATTGGATGAGACTCATATTTCTTCATTCTCTATTACCCCTCAAATCACAAAGATGTATAAGGCCCTGAAAGATTATTTCTAGTGGGATATAATGTAAATAGATGTTGCGGAATATGTCTCTTGATGGTTGTTTTTCCAGAAAGTTAAGGTTGAGATATTAAAGTCTAAGGGGTTGTTACAACCATTACCCATACTGAAATATAAATGGGAAAACATCACTATGGACTTTGTTGTCAGACGTCCAAAAACATGTAAAGGAAATAATTCTTTTTGGTTTATAGTTTATCACCTTATGAATTCAGCACACTGCATGGATATTAAAGATGATTTCTCTTTTGATCAGCATACCAGGATATATATAACATAAGTGGTAATATTGCATGGAGTAAAAAATTTTCATTATATCTGATATGGATCTAAGGTTTACCTTGATGTTATAGAGAAGTGTTTATCATGCTATGGGTACAGAGTTAAGTTTCATCACTGCTTATTATCCTCAGAAAGATGGTGAGTTTGAGAGGACAATTCAAACTTTGGAAGACATGTTGAGAGATTTCACTATGGATTTCAAAGGTGGTTGGGATCAACACCTACCTTTGGTGGAATTTTGTTAAAATAATAACTTTCACTATAGTATTCAGATAGTTCGTTAGGAACCCCACTTTGGAAAGAATTACATAAATCCATCTTTTTGGGATGAAGTTGGAAAAATAAATCTATTGGGATATGATCTAGTTGATGAGATGGAAGAAAAGGTTAGATCTATTCAACATCACAAAAGAAAAGCTCAGATTCGACAAAATATTTATGTTGTCAATCAAAGAATTGACTTAGAGTTTAAAGTGGTGATAAGGTGTTTATATGAAAATCTCCCTAGAAGAGAGTAATGAGATTTGGAAAAAGGGAAAGCTGAGCCAAAGGTATATAGGCCCTTTTGAAATTTGGATCATGTTGGGAAGGTAGCATACCGATCGGAGCTTCTAATGAAACTCACTCAAGATATGTGTTCCATGTATCTCTCATTATAAATTACACACCAGATACTTTACATATACTAAACTCAGAAGTTGTAATGCTGGAGTAAGATCATTCTTATGAAGAACAACCAATAGACATTCTAGATCGTAGATAATAAGTTTTGTGAAACAATACTAATCGCTTGATAAAAGTTTTATAGAAGAAGCACAAATTTGAGGAAGCTATGTGGGAACATGAATATATGATAAGGGAGAGGTATCCTCATCTATTTTTTTCCAAGTAGATAATTTTAAGCGTGAAATTCAGTTTAAGGGGGTATAATTTAACAGCAGATTGTTTTTATGAAATATTTTCTTTAAATAATTTTAACTTTTTAATATCATGAATTTCATGCAATCAGGAGTTTTAAACAAACTGCAGATTCCATTAGTATAAAATTACCATTATAACATAGTTGTTAGGTTATAAGGGATATGTATGGCCAACTTATGAAAATGCATTGTGAATTCATTCGCTACCAATTATTTAAGAAAAATATAAATCAATTAGATATTTGTATTTTTTAGTGATTTAATATTAGTAATAAAATTATTGAAATATATATGTTATATAATATTTTTTATGTTTGTACAATGGAAATTTTATTCATAGGGTATGAATAAACCCTTTTGATGTATAAAAAACCTATATTTTTTTTTAAAAAAAGGTGAATTTTATGCCTTTGAATAGAGAACCCATTTGAAATCATGATTTTGAAAAATTAATAATTTTCGTTGGATAATGTAAACATTTTATTTTTAAATCGGATATAAAAATTTACTTTGGATGAATTTATGATATTTTTTTGATAACTTTCATGTTTTTATGAATAGTAAAAATACAATAAATTTTATGAAAACAACTTTTTTCATCGAAAATATTTATATGGTTAAATTATAATATTTAATAATTTCAATTTATAAATGTCATATATTTTTGTCATTAAATATACTTTATTTAATTTTCATTAATTTTACATTTAATTCAAATGTAAAAACATTTCAATCTTTTGCAATATGTTATCTTTTAAAAGTCATTCTCACTTCCTGATAGTAGGATCAATTTTAAATTTATTACTATAACTTATGTGTTTTGAATTTTGAAAAAATGGACTCTATATTTGGAATCAATATTTCCAAATTATGTAAATATATTTATTTAATTTTTTTCCATTATGAATAGTGACTTTGGTAAATTGTATTAATGTGTTAAAAAGGTGAACCGGGTAATTATGGGTAAGAATATTATTATAAAATTACCCTAACACTTGAATTAATATAATTGGATGAGTGTGTTTCAACTTAAATAATCCTTTGGTTGAAATTATAACCATTTGAATCCACCTGGATAAAATTAAGACATTTAATTTATTTTATTTCAAGAAAAGGTAAATATGTCTCACACAAATTTTAAGAACAAAATAATTTTTAATACAAGGTTATACTAAAAGTAATTTCTATTATAAGTAATAATTTTAAATATAAAATGTTTTCCTTTATCATTGTAATTTAATTTTAATTGTTAGAAAATAAATAATTTCCTTAATATCTTATAAATTAATGATGCAGAAATTATATAATTGATGAAAAATCAATAATATTGTTTTTATTAAAATAGTAATACCCATTAAAAGATCCAAACACTTGACCAAATATTTTTGGTAGAGTATATATCATCCACAATCATCCAAAGGTCGAGTTATGGACCATTTGGAACCTTATATAGGGGATTATGACACTTATATTATTTTATTTGAAGTGATGTTAAAGTTTCCACCTTCACAATTTAATAAGTATAATATTTTAAATGTTGGATTTTCTAGAATATTAATTAGAAAAAAAGTATTATTATGAAATATATTAGGTTTATATTTATTATAGTATTTTTATAATTTTTTCAGAAAATAATTATATTAAATAATGACACAAAACTATTGTAGTAATTATTTTATTAAGAGAAATATCAAATAAATGTTTTTTAAAATATTAAAGTAAATATAGTTTTGGACAATTATTATGTCTAATGAATTTTATAGATTACCTTGTACTACTAGTAATATAATAAAATTTTTAGTTCAAATTTATATTGTTATATTAATATTTTTAAAAATCAATGAATTGATTAGTGTCAAAATTGATACTTTTGATTGTTTATCAAACTAATGTTTTATAAAATTAATTAAAAATAATTTATTTTTTAAAAAAATTTATAATAATTATTATATTATACAAAATGATATTATTTATTTAAATATAGTCTATTTTACATCAAATAAGTAAATATTTCACCTTTTTAGTATTGATTTATTTTTTAACCTAGTTAAAAATTAATTAGAATAACTAAGTGCTAATTAAAAATATAAGGTTTAAATTGACATAAATACTTATAAATAATTTATTGGTTAATGATATTACAACCCCATCCCATCTCATTTTTGAAATGGAGAAATTTTGGAGATTTTTTTGGTAGGGTTTGATTTTATTATAAATTATTATTTATAGAGTTTCCAAAGGTGACCCTCTTCTCAATTCTAAAAGGGAACCTCCTCCCTCACCCACTCACTTCACTATGAGCATTCAAGCTCGACCATCCCTTGCCATTTTTTTCCAACTTCCTTATTTACATTATAGAGGTTTGTTTTATGTTTAAATTCCAAATATAGTGCTCTATGAAGTGATTTATAGGAAACACATCGAGGAAGATGAGGTTCTGATACATACAAAGGATACCAGACTTAAGGTAAGAGATTGTTTTGAAATATCATTATTATCTGAGATTTTTCATATGTACGTACTTACTGGGGTATATTTATCATCAACATATATTTTCATAAATATGTAATATTATTTATATTCTTATACAATTGATTGAAATAAATTTTACTCATTGATGAATTTTAATTAAACAGTTTTAAAGGAATCTTTTTTCATTTTTGGTATGAGGTACATTTTTTATGTTTTTGGAAAAAGTATGAGGATAATGTTTTTTAACTTATAAGGAATTAAATTATTATTATACTTTCATAATGCCTGATTTCCATGAAGAATAATTTACAAGATTTCAAATTTATTTTCAATTAAATTTTTTATTTTAAAAATTCTTCACATTTTGGGAAAAGAATTTTTTTTAAGAACAAAGGATATTTTTCTTAGGAATTAATTTCAAGTATTTCATAAAAATTATTTTCTATATAAGATTATATTATTTAAATAGAGTTATGTTTCTGTACCTAATATAAATTTTAGTTTATAATGTTTATGATGGAATTTTTTTATGAAATCCATTTATCTTATATGGATAATGATGGAATAATGTTTCAGAATCCCAATTTTGTTCCTCAGGTTATTTTATGTTTAATGGGTTTTTTTGGAAAATGGAAGATTTATTACATTATTATATAGGTTGGACCTATATATCCCTCCAATTAATTGGGTAATGAGTTATATATCAAGAGATAGGCATGACTGGAATGAAAAGTAAATCTCATTCAGTAATATAGGGCTTGAACACATGTAATCCTGGTTTGGTAATGGACTTTGTCCACTATGATAGTCTTGTCTATGAGACATGAATACTTTTCAATTATCTTATATGCTTTTCTGTATGCCACAATACATTATGTATTATGATGTGACATTGTTTTGGGATTTTTTCAATTAATTATTATGAACTTTTATCCTGTGACATGATTTCACGATCTTTCATATGCGGGATAAAACTTACAAATGTTATGTTATTATGTCTTATCATTATGACATGATTGATATTTTCCTTGTTTACCCTTACTAAGAATTTTAGATCACCATTTTATATGTTTATTTTCCCCAGGTCATGAAACAGTTTGTTAAGTAAGACATTTCAAAAAGGATTCAAGTTATGATGATATAAGAGGGTGGGAATATAGATGTTTTATGAACCTTTTGATTATGTTTCCTAGATTTTAATGACATTATACCTATATTGTCCTATCATAGATTTATTATATGTTTTAATGAATATAATTTAGTTTTGAAGTAATATCAATGTATGTAAAGTATGGGGTGTTATAAAACATATCCACTTGTATTATTAAGAAAGGGTTATATTTTCTTAGAAAACACCCACTCTATACTTCACCAAAATTCGAGGATATTTTTCTAAACTTATACTTATCCCTAGGATTATCACCATATAATTCTAGTTCTAATAACGAAAAATAACAATACAATACTATGATACCAACTATAGTGACATAGGACTTTTATACATACTATTACTTGATATTTAATATAAATATCCATTAAATACAATCGAAGGATAAAAAATTATAGTGTCTTTTTTGAGACATAGTTAATAATACATTAAATAAAACTAAAACATGAAATAATTATTTTATTCTTCATAATTATCTAATATATCCCATTGATCTCCTTAAACTGCATAGGATATCCTGGGAAAATACATAATGAAAAGGGTGATAGAAAAATCCT
The DNA here is from genome assembly GCA_963277665.1 of Viscum album. NCBI lineage: Eukaryota > Viridiplantae > Streptophyta > Magnoliopsida > Santalales > Viscaceae > Viscum > Viscum album. The sequence continues at coordinate 1,099,982,686 of OY728134.1, read as the reverse complement.
TGTAAGGGAATGGGCATGATAATGAATAATAACATGTAAGTCAAATGACATAAAATGATATCATGAAAGAGAGGGCTCATAAATAGTCACATGAAATCATAAAATTACTAATATGGTATCATATGATCATGGAAACATAGGAAAGTGGTAGAAAAAAATATCATGACACAAACATAAGTCAATGCTAACCACCAAGAAAACATCACATAGTGGACAGAGTCATGTAGTGGATGAGGTGTACCCCAAAATCACATACATAACACCTTATGAGAAAAATAAATTAACCGATTCATTAGAGAACTATCTGGGTGATCCCATCATAACAACTACATGCTTATGTATTATAACGACCCATACTTTACATACATTGTTATTAATTCATAATTGAAGCACACTTATTACAACATATAACAAAACCAGGAAAGGTCTGTATAGGTATAGTGTCTTTAGAAACTGGGAAACATAAACAACTGGTTCATAAAGCGTCTACAATGTCTCCCATTTATTTCATCATATCTATATTCCCTTTTGGAATATCTTAATTAATAACATTCTTCCTGATCTGGGGAAATAAAACATACAAAAGGGTGATCTCTAATTCTCCGTAAGGGTAATCAAAAGAAATATCAATCGCATCATATTCATAAGAACATAACTTTTGGAAATCTTAACCTGCAAAAGAGATCACAATTTCATAATATGGGATAAATCATAGTAGTGAAATGTAATCCCAACAATCATAACCTAAAACATGAAACTTTGTGGCATACACACATAATCATAGATATTTATTTCTTAGTAGTCAAGACTCATTGCCAAGACTATCTTAGTGGACAAAGTCCATTTCTGAACTGAGTTCACTCCTCATTCCAGTCCTGTTTCACTGAACAAGTTTAACCTGCCGTTCCAGCCATGTCTATCTCATAAGATATAAAATCATTACCTAATTCATTGGAGGGAGATATAGGTCCCACCCATCTCATAATGATTCCATTCTTATGTGTTCCAAAAAATCATAAACCATACATCATAGCATAACCCATGTAATAAAAATGGGAATCTTAAACATCGTGACATAATAAAACAATTCATATAAGATAAAGGAATTCATAAAAATATTTCCATCACAACATAATAAAATCAATGTAATAATAGGGATAGAGACAGATCCCTTTATTATCTTAGATGGAAAATAATTTTGATAAAACTCTTGAACTCCATTCTTGTGGAAAATATCCTTTTTTACATCAAAAACATTTTTCCTTTCTTAACATGTCATACAATTTTAAAGTAAAATAAGTTGATTAAAAATAAACTTGAAAACTTTTAAAGGACGATTCTTGGAAATATTGTTTTAAAAATCCATTCATGCCGTATAACTTAAAAAAACATTATTCTCGTACTTTTGTCAGAAAGGTCAAAAAGTACCTCGTACGAAAAATGACAAAAGATTCCTTTAATATCTTCTTCTAAAATCTCACCAAATGGTAAAATTGGATTTCAACAATTGTAGTTGGATGGAAATAATATTACATATTTAGGAAACATGGACGTGGATTATAAAATACACCCCAGTAAATACCAAAGTATAAACAATCTCGGATAAAATGAGATTGTGATATTTTAACTTACCTTAGGTCTGATTTGCATCTTATGTGTCCGAACCTCCTGTATAATGATTTAAATAATGTCATTGACTTATTCCAAAATCATACTCATTGTTATGATATCATATATGGTCATATTCTTAGCTTATTATTAGTAATATTTCATTGCTACTTGTTATTCAGGTGTTTATTACTTTTTGTTCTTATGCGTGTTTTGTCGAATAAATTCTTATTATTATTTTTAGGTTATAGATACCTCATTTACATAATTGTATTAGTGTAATATATATAATATTCATTCATTCAATTCATTTATATAATCATTATTCAATGAAGATCATGTAGAAGGATTCACATCACATCGTGGAGACGGTATTCCGTACGTACGAACGAGCGATGATATCGTTCCCATGATCGTGGAATTATATCGAATTGTATGTATACTATTTCAGAATCAATATCAATTTACAATAATCATATATATTCATTTTTTACACCATTATACCCATCCATGTATGGTGGTGGTGGAAAATAGATTACACCACGGCGTGGAGATGGTATTCCGTACGTACGCACGCGCGGCGATTTCATTTTCCGTAGGATGGATAGATGGTGAAATAGGGTTGTTTCATATTTATAATAACATATCAGTATATTAGTGATACTGATTTTATTACTTCAAAATGAAACAAATAAATAAGAAGAAGTGGAAGAAGAAATAAAGATGAAAGAATCAGTAACAGACATTACCTCTTCTTTGAAGCGCTTCTTTGAGACCTCCTTTTAGGGCACTAAAATTGGTCTTTGAAGAAAACCAGCACCTCTAGGATGTATCTAGGGAAGTGGAGAGAAGAAATTTTCAGGTGATGGCCGAGCATTAAGGATCAAAGTGGTGTGAGGAAGAGAGGGAGGAGGTGCCCTTTTATAAGGGAGAAGAGGGGTACCTTTGGAAAAACAAAAACTATTATTTTATTATTAATCCATATTCGGTTTTAAATAGATCCAAATTGATTTATTTCAAAGCTAATGTGGGGATGGGTCGAAATCCTCTCATCCAATAGAATTTAGACAAGTTTAGGTTCCTATTTTAACCTTATCATTTAGATTTAACATTAAGTTAAATAATTTTACTTTTACCGTGTCTTCTTCTGTTCTTACACTATATGGTTAATAAACTTACTATAACAAGCCAAAGGAACCCCAAGTTTTTTATTATTAATATATATAACCTTATCTAAGTCATTTGGAAGAACCTTATATTTTTAGGAATAAAATAAGAATTAATAATATAATATTTGTTTTAAAAACTATTTTATGTCATTTTTGACACTATTTGGTAATTGATTTTTGTGAAAATCATAATAGAATGATTAGTTCGAACAAAATTAATTAAATAAATACTAACATGTCATATTAACATATAGAAGTATTATAATTCGTAAAAATTCTCAAATTAAATTTATTTGGGTATTTATAACATCAATTATGTCAATATTTTATTAATAAGATAATTACTGCATCATCATTGTATCATAAATAAATTAAATTATTTTAAGTCTAAAAATGAAAAATAAAATACCATTATGTTGGAAATCTTTTTATATTTCTAATTAATATTTATAGTCGAATTTATCTTATGTATAACCCTATATTAAAAATGATTTATTTATTAAACTTTGATTTTAACTATTTTAACCCTTCTTTAAATAAATTAATAATAAATGTCCTAATCTAATCCAAGTGGGCCTAAATGGTCATATTGTATTCATAAGATTTCTTTTTGTCGAATTACACTTATCCAATAGAATTAGGACATGTGTTAGGGTAATAATTATAACACTTTTACCCTTAATTACCCTATTTACTCTTAACCGTGGTAAATAAAAGTAAAAAGTTACTATTCACCAAAAATTATTTTCATCTCATTGAACCACATTTTAGTCCTTGATATTAACCGTGTCTCTCGTATTTTAGAAATTCTACTCACTGAAGCGATAAAATTATGTTTTATGAAAAATTCAGTTTTTTTAACTACCACTTAGTGGTTTCACTATTCATCAAAAATTGAAAGTTTTCAGAAAAATACCAAAATTTCACCTGAGGCTAATTTTGATATTCCGAATCCAAAAATGAAGTCCATTTTGAAAAATAAAATTTCAAAAATTTCAAAAAGTGGTTATTACTATTCATAACGGCTAGTTTTAATAATATTTTAATAGCATATCGTTGTTTAGTGAAACTTGGTATTGCGTACGACGCAAGCTATTGAGGAAGGACGCGGTTGCGTGTAAAGCAAGACAAGCTAGTGTTGTGTGTAGTGAATGATTCCTTTGATAAAAACAAAATATTTCTCATAAAAGTCTAGAGCGTTACATTCTACCCCCCTTAAAATGAATTTTGCCCTCGAAATTCGTCACTTTGTAACAAAAAGATGAGGATACCTCTCACTCATCATATCCTCAAGCTCCCATGTAGCTTCTTCTAATTGGTGGTTCCCCCAAAAGACTTTTACCAAGCGAGTGGTCTTGTTTCATAGGACTTTTTCGCTACGATCTAGAATCTCTGTCGATTGTTCTTCATAAGAATGATCTTGCTCTAGCGGTACAACTTCTGAGCTGAGTACATGTGAAGGATCAGGTATGTACTTTCTCAAGAGAGATACATGGAACACATCGTGAACTTTAGAGAGATTCAGTGGAAGCGCCAACCGGTAAGCTACCTTTCCAACACAATCCAATATTTCGAAAGGACCGATATATCTTGGGCTCAACTTCCCCTTCTTTCCAAATCTCATGACCCTCTTCCAGGGAGATATTCGTAAGAACACTTTATCACCCACTTCAAACTCTAGGTCTTTTCTTAGGTTGTCGGCATAACATTTCTGTCGACTCTGAGCTACTTTTATGTGTTGTTTAATTGATCGGACCTTTTCTACCATCTCATCAACATGATCAGGTCCTAATAGCTTTCTTTCCCCAACTTATCCCAGAATGTTGGAGTCTTGCATTTCTTTCCATAGAGTGCTTCATAAGGAGCCATCTGAATACTGGAGTGAAAGATATTATTATAAGAAAATTCCACCAAAGGTAGTTGTTGATCCCAAACACCTTTGAAATCTATAGAGCAAGATCTCAACATATCTTCTAGAGTTTGAATTGTTCTCTCAGACTGACTATCTATCTGAGGATGATAAGCATTGCTGAAACTCAACTCTGTATCCAGAGTATGCTGAAGACTTCTCCAGAACTTTGAGGTAAACCTCGGATCCCGATCAGATATAATAGAAAGTGGTACTCCATGCTATCTTACCACTTCCTTTACATATATCCTGTCAAGACGATCCAGAGAGAAATCCTCTCTAATAGAAATGAAGTGTGCGGACTTTGTAAGATGATCCACTATGACCCAGATAGAATTATTGCCTTTAGATGTTTTAGGAAGTCCGGTGACAAAGTCCATAGTGATTTTTTCCCATTTCCATTCAGGTATGGGTAATGGTTGTAACATCCCCTTGCTTTTCTCTCTCTCAGATTTAACTTGCTGAAAAACCAAGCATCGAGAGACATATTCAGCAACATCTCTTTTCATGCCATCCCACCAGAAGTACTCTTTCAGGTCCCTATACATCATCGTGCTTCTAGGATGAATAGAGAATGAAGAACTATGAGCCTCATCCATCAACTCCTTCTTTAATTCGGGGATGGGAGGAACACAAACCCGATTCTTGAACATTATTATCCCATCACAATCAAGGTTGAATTCAAGAACATTTCTCACCATCTTTTGTAACTCGATATCTTCTTTTTGTGCCTCTTTAATCATCACATGTATTGATGGTTGAACATTAATTTGAGAAAGATAAGAATTTTCCCTTTCCATTATAATTCCAAGATCCATCCTTTGTAAATCCATAAATATTGGATCTTTTGTGATCCTCATCATGGATAAACTGGCATGGTCTTGTCGACTTAATGCATATACCACCTTGTTTGCTTTCCCAGGGTGGTAATGGATTGAGAATTCTTAATCTTTAATCACCTCCAACCATATTCTTTGGTGCATATTCAACTCCTTTTTTGTGAAAATATACTTTAAAATTTTATGATCAGTATAAATATCACACCTTTCACCATAAAGATAATGCCTCCAAATCTTTAATGCAAATATTACCGCAACTAACTCCAAATCATGAGTTGGGTAATTTTTCTCATGGATTTTCCACTGTCTTGAGGCATAAGCTATCACTATATCATTTTTCATAACAACACACCCCAATCCCTTCTTGGATGCATCACTATAGATCACAAACCTTTCTCCACTACAAGGCAGTGTGAGCACAGGTGCACTGGATAACCTTCTTTTCAAATCCTTGAAATTCTCTTCACATTCTTCCGTCCAAACAAACTTAACTCCTTTTCGAGTCAACTTGGTGAGTGGATTAGATAATCGTGAAAAATCTTTCACAACATGTCGATAATATCCAGCCAAACCAAGAAAACTTCAGATCTCGGTTACTGTTGTTGGTCTCAACCATCTTTCGATAACCTCTGTTTTTTCTAGATCCACATATATCCCCTCTTTTGAGATTATGTGACCCAAAATTGAAACTTTTTGAATCCAAAATTTACACTTGTTAAATTTGGAATAAAGCTTCTCCTTTCTCAGGGTCTTCAATATAATTTTCAAATGATCTTCATGTTCTTCCTTGCTCTTTGAATATACCAGAATATCGTCTGTAAAGACTACCAAAAACTGATCAAGATAGTCTCGAAAGACTCTATTCATCAGATCCATGAATATAGCAGGGGAATTAGTAAGACCAAATGGCATCACTATAAATTCATAGTGTCCATACCTTGTACAGAAAGACGTCTTTGGTATATCCTCCCTTTTGACCCTTAATTGATGATACCCTGAACGAAGATCAATCTTGGAAAAGTATTGAGCTCCGCATAGTTTGTCAAATAAGTCATCAATGCATGGGAGAGGATATTTGTTCTTGATAGTGATCTTGTTAAGTTCTCAATAATCAATGCAGAGTCTCATTGATCCATCTTTCTTCTTAACAAACAGAACAGGTGCTCCCCAAGGTGACGCACTAGGGCGTATGAACCCCTTATCAAGATTATCTTGGAGTTGCTTCTTCAATTCTTGAAACTCAATTGGGGCCATTCTATAAGGTGCCTTTGAAATAGGTAAATCACCCAGTACGAGTTCTATTGAAAACTCAACTTCACGATTTGGTGGAAGACCCGGCAATTCCTCCAGAAAGACATCGTCAAACTCTCGTACAATGGGCATATTCTTAATTGTGAGTTTCTCACCAACCATTTGAGATAAATAACCTTCATTTAGTGGAATCACGACCCATAAGATGGAAGAAATTTCCACTGGAAGGTTATGTTTATCCTTGCATCGATATACGATCATAGATTGATCTGGAATATGAAATGTGACTTCCCTTCTTTGGAAATTGATATGAGATCCATATAAATAAATCCAATCCATGCCAAGAATCACATAAAATTCCTCTATAGGAAGGATCACAAGATTTTTAGGAATCACTTTCCCACAAACTTCAATCAGGGAAGAATTATAAACATTTGATGCGAATGTTGTGCCATTAGGGGTTGTCAAAGCTAACTCAACATCTAATTGTTGAGGTAATATGGTGATATCATTAGAAAATTCTTCAGAAATAAATGAGTGGGTGGATCCAGAATCAAATAAAACATTTCCTACTTTAGATTGGATGGTAAGTTTACCTTTCACCACATCATTATCGTACTCCACATCGCTGATAGAAATTGAATGTGACTTTCCTTTGTCTTTAGACTTAAGAGTTTGTTGACGTCGACCATCATCATCAACCCTTGGATTTGGGCATTGATTGGCATAATGCCCCATCTCCTTGCACTTGAAACATTGAAGTGTAGTAGGTTCATTCTGGGTATCCCTTCCTCTGTTTTCATCATTATATATCTTCTTCCCATCATTGCGGCATTCAAATGCCTGATGACCTTCCTTTCCATATTTGAAACATTTACTTGTACCTTTAAGACAACTCCCTCCATGTTTCTTTCCACACTTTGAGCATAAGGGAAAGATCATCTTCTTTTCAGTGTTCTCTTTAGATTTTCCTTTGAATTCAATTTTCCTCTTCTTATCAAACCCATATGACTGATGGGTTACTCCAATCTCCATCTCAACTTTGAGAGCACATCGAATGATTTCCTCGTAGCTATTGAGGTCCCTTATGGCTAAGGCCCTTCAAAGACTTGGTTTTAAGCCACTAAACAATCGATCGATCTTACTCTCAGGTTGGATAATAATACCAGAAGTGTACCTTTCAAGTCTTGTAAAATTTGCTTCATAGGTACCAACAGATTCATCATCCTTTTTCTTTAGTTCAATAAACTCTTTCTCCATCTTTGTTCAGATAATACGAGGGAATTACTTATTGAAAAATAAGTTCTTGAACTCTTCCCATTCCATGGACTCAATCTCATCCCTTTGCCTTGTATTCTTAATAAGATTCCACCATTGATCAGCATCACCTTCCAAACGATACACTCCTAAGATGACTTTATCATGGTCAGAACATTGAAGAACTGAAAATATATTTTCAGTAGTACTAATCCATTGTTCAGCTACTAATGGATCAGTAGACCCGTTGAAAGAAGGTGGAAGCTGCCTCATGAAGGATTCAATATAATGTTGCTTCTTCCTTTGCTCGTTTGGAAGTCCTATATGATTCATAGCTTGAGAAAGTTGTGTGATCATGGCTACGAGATTTTTCATTCCAGCTCCCATAACGTTTGGTTGCTCAGGGGGACAATCATTGCATTTCCCATCGCATTCCGCATTAACACGGTTCCTTCGGGTTCCAGCCATTGACTAAAACCAAGAAGAATAGTGTGAGAAACACTAATTATAATAGAAAAAACACATAATAAAGAATAAAATTTCACACTTAAGGTCTTATCCTAGGTTATTCATTGCCATTTATAAAACATTAAGATTGTGTTCTATTCTTAGAATTATCTTTACGGTTCTTACTAAGGCTTTCACATCCTAGTTTCCAAAGGTTGACTATACCTTTCCTCTGATAACAACTATAATGACCCATACTTTACATACATTGTTATTACTTCAGAATTGAAGAACACTTATTACAACATATACAAAAACCAGGAAAGGACCGTATAGGTATAGTGTCTTTAGAAACTGGGAAACATAAACAACTGGTTCATAGAGCGTCTACAATATCTCCCATTTATTTCATCATATCTATAGTCCCTTATGGAATATCTTACTTAATAACCATCTTCCTCACCTGTGGAAAGAAAATATACAAAAGGGTGAGCTCTAATTCTTAGTAAGGGTAAACAAAATAAATATCAATCACATCATATTCATAAGAACATAAATTTTGGAAATCTTAACCTGCAAAAGAGATCATAATTTCATAACATGGGATAAATCATAGTAGTGAAATGTAATGCCAATAATTATAACTTAAAACATGAAACTTTGTGGAATACACACATAATAATAGAGAATCATTTCTTAGTAGTCAAGACTCATTTCCAAGACTATCTTAGCCGACAAAGTCCATTTCTGAACCGAGTTCACTCCTCGTTCCAGTCCTGTTTCACTGAACCGGTTTAACATGCCATTCCATCCATGTCTATATCATGAGATATAAAATCTTTACCCAATTCATTGGAGGGAGATATAGTTCCCACCCATCTCATAATGATACCTTTCTTATGTGTTCCACAAAATCATAAACCATACATCATAGCATAACCCATGTAATAAAAATGGGAATCTTAAACATCGTGACATCATAAAACAATTCATATAAGATAAAAGAATTCATAAAAATATTTCCATCACAACATAATAAAATCAATGTAATAGTAGGAATGGAGACAGAACCCTTTATTATCTTAGTTGGAAAATAAGTTTGATAAAACTCTTGAACTCCATTATTGAGGAAAATATCCTTTTTTACTTCAAAAACATTTTTCCTTTCTTAACATGTCATACAATTTTAAACTAAAAGAAGTTGATTAAAAATAAACTTGAAAACTTTTAAACGACGATTCTTGGAAATATTGTTTTAAAAATCCATTCATGTCGTATAAGTTAAAAAAACATTCTTCTCGTACTTTTGTCGGAAAAGTCAAAAAGTACCTCATACGAAAAACGAAAAACGATTCCTTTCATATCATCTACTAAAAACTCACCGAAGGGTAAAATTGGATTTCAATAATTGTAGGTGGATAGAAATAATATTAAATATTGAGGAAACATGGATGTGGATGATAAAAACACACCTTAGTAAATACCAAAGTATAAAAAATCTTGGATAAAATCAGATTGTGATATTTTCCCTTACCATAGGTTCGATTTTCTTCGTAAGTGTCTGAACCTACTGTATAATGATTTAAATAATGTCATTGACTTATTACAGAATCATAATCATTGTTATGATATCATATATGGTCATATTCTTATCTTATTATTAGTAATATTTCATTGCAACTTGTTATTCGGGTGTTTATTACTTTTTGATCTTATGCGTGTTTTGTCGAATAAATTCTTATTCTTCTTTTTAGGTTATAGATACCTCATTTATAGAATGTTATTAGTTTAATATATATCATATTAATTCATTCAATTCATTTATATAATCATTGTGCAATGAAGATCATGTAGAACGAGTCGCATCACATCGTGGAGACGGTATTCCGTACGTACGGACGAGCGATGATATCGTTCCCATGATCGTGGAATTATATTGGAGTGTATGTATACTATTTCAGAATCAATATAAATTTACAATAATCATATATATTCATTATTTACACCATTATACCCATCCAAGTAAGGTGGTGGTGGAAAATAGATTACACTACGGCGTGGAGACGGTATTCCATACATACGCACGCGCGGTGATTTCATTTTCTGTAGGATGGATAGATGGTGAAATAGGGTTGTTTCATACTTATAATAACATATCATTATATTAGTGATACTGATGTTATTACTTCATAATGAAAAAACTAAATAAGAAGACGTGGAAGAAGAAATAAAGATGAAAGAATCGGTAACGGACATTACCTCTTCTTTGAAGCGCTTCTTTGCGAACTCCTTTTAGGGCACTAAAACTTGTCTTTGAAGAAGACCAGGACCTCTAGGATGTCTCTAGGGAAGTGGAGAGAAGAAATTGGCAGGGGTTGGCTGAGCTTGAAGGCTCAATGTGGTGTGAGGAAGAGAGGGAGTAGGTTCCCTTTGATAAGGGAGGAGAGGGACACCTTTGGAAAAACTAAACATATTATTTTATTATTAAGCCATATTCGGTTTTAAATAGCTCCAAATTGATTTATTTCGAAGCTAAGGTGGGTATGGGTCGCAATACTCTCATCCAATAGAATTTATACATGTTTAGGTTCCTATATAACCTCATCTAAGTTATTTTTCTGAACCTTAGATTTTTAGGAATAAAATAACAATTAATAATATAATATTTGTTTTAAAAACTATTTTATGTCAATTTTGACACTATTTGGTAATTGATTTTTGTGAATATAATAGAGAATGATTAGTTCGAACAAAATTAATTAAATTAATACTAACATGTCATATTAACATATAAAATTATTTTAATTCATAAAATGTCTCAAATTGCATTTATTTGGGTATTTATAACATCAATTATGTCAATATTTCATTAATAAGATAATTACTGCATCATCATTGTATCATAAATAATTTAAATTATTTTAAGTCTAAAAATTACAAATAAAATACCATTATGTTGGAACTTTTTTTAGATTTCTAATTAATATTTATAATCGAATTTATCTTATGTATAACCCTATATTAAAAATGATTTAGTTATTAAACTTTGATTTTAACTATTTTAACCCATTTTTAAATAAATTAATAATAAATGTCCTAATCTAATACAAGTGGGCTTAAATGGTCATATTTTTTTCCTAAGTTTTTTTTGTCAAATTACACTTATCCAATAGAATTAGGACATGTTTTAGGGTGATAATAATAACACTTTTACACTTAATTTCCTTATTTATTTTTAACCGTGGTAAATAAAAGTAAAAAGTTACAATTCACCAAAATTATTTTCATCTCATTGAACCAAATTTTAGTCCTTGATATTAACCGTGTCTCTCAGATTTTCTAAATTCTACTCACAGAAGCGCTAAAATTAAGTTTTATGAAAAAATCATTTTTTTAACTACCACTTAGTGGTTTCACTATTCATCAAAAATTGAATGTTTTCAGAAAAATACCAAAATTTCACCCTAGGCTAATTTCGATATTCCGAATCCAAAATTGAAGTCCATTTTGAAAAATAAAATTTACAAAATTTCAAAAAGTGGTTATTACTATTCATAATGGCTAGTTTTAATAATATTTTAACAGCTTATCGTTGTTTAGTGAAACTCGATATTGCGTACGACGTAATCTATTGAGGAAGGCCGCGGTTATGTGTAAAGAAAGCCAATCTGGTGTTGTGTGTAGTGAAATATTCCTTTGATAAAAAAAATATTTCTCATAAAAGTCTCGAGCGTTACATGTATTCCACAAAAATGAAATCAATCTTAAGGAACAAACATAAAAATTATCCATGGAAAGAAATGGGTTTTATTTGAGAAAAAAACTCATGACATGTGTTAACCCATAAAAGGGAGGGAGAGTAAGGTAGGTATATATGTGAGAGACATATATACATATTTTAGAGGAATTAAATAACAGTAAATAGATATATGAAGTTAGTTTTAGAGATAATTTGTCACAAAAAATGAAAAAGGCTTGTTAGGAGAGATCCCTTACCTTATGTTTGAATTTGTTCTGCACTTGAACTTAAGATCCTATATAATCAAATTATATTAATTAATTAATTAACATAAAAACTTTTACATCCATAATTTAATTATTATAATTTTATTATGTTAGTTTATGAACATTTTAATTATAATAAATCTTAATTTCACGATTCCAGGGGCATTCGTTTCCTGGTTACAATGTCGGATCACTTGTGGTTAATTATTGTTGTTATTATCAAATAGGATGAAAAATATAGAAGTAATATGAAATAATTTTCATATCCTTTCATAAATTGAAATAGTCCAATTTATCCATATGTGTTCTGATATAAGAATGATTTGTTTAGTAAAATGTTAATGTTATTCAGTTAGTTCATTTTGGTGGTTTTACAGACCACCATAAAATAGTTACATTTTATTATATATTATGACAATATAGTCATCCTAGAATGTGAAACCATATAAAATATAAATATTTAATTCATTTTAAAACATTATAAGTGAATTTAATCCTACTATGAAGGATATAATTTAAAATGAAAACTCATCATCCATGAAGGCAGTGATCTGACAGAATATAGACAATGGTTTCATTTTTCTTTGAATAAGAGGAGATGAGAAAGTGGTGGATGAGATATATTCCATAAAAAATAAAAAATTACAGTATATATATGATAATGGAGTTGTTATTTTATTTTTATGAGGGATAAAAGGATAAGGTAAGACAAGAAAATAATTTAAAATAGGTAGTTTGAGAATGTTACCTCTTAAATGTCGTCTCCTTGAACAACCTACTAAGGAACTTGGAATTTTTATTTTGGTGTTAGTAGAAGCACTTTAACATGGGAGAGAGTGGGGAGGATATATTCTTTAAAATATTTTTCAATATTAATGTTTTATACGGTGTGAGGAGAAGGGGTGTTGAGGGATGATATTTATAAGGGGCGGAGAGGGATGTATTTGAATATTATATTCATTATTTTTTTAAGTTCCAAAATATCAATAGTACAGATACTTGCGAATCTATATCGTAAATGGTGAATGTGAGCTCGAAATAATTTATTAATTCATCATTAATGACTCAATAATTCATGTATTTAGCTTATAATTTCAAATATCATCTTTTACCATATTTAACTATTCACTGAAAATTCAATTATTTTAGAAAAAAAATAAAAAAATACACTCGAACCAATTTTCATTATGTAGATTAAAAAATGAAATCAATTTTTTTTAAAATAATTTCACAAATATGAAAAATTTATTTTTTAAAATAAAATCATCATTTTATTGAAAATACCAATTTTAATATTATGGGAAATTTTTTAACCGTATGAAAAATTAAATATGGCCTCAAAAAATTGTATTATCGTTATAATAAAACATAATATTAATTTATAAACCAATTTTATGATAGTGAAATTTTTTTTAAGCAATTATATTTATTATAATGTATCAATTAAAGCATTTCTATTTTACCAAAATGCAAAAAAAAACTAATTTATTATTTTTAAAACATTTATTTTCCTACACCATGATATAAATATGTTATATTTTAATTCATAAGATAAATAAATAAAATATTACACTTACATTGGTGAGTATACTATTCTTAACAACTATGTTACTATTTCCAATGGTCAGATTACCATTTCAACTGTCAGGTTACTATTCTAATGATCACATTACTATTAAAACAATCAGTTTTTAACAGTTATATGGGTTACCTATTTATTATAAATACATCATATATCATTAATTTTTTATTAAATTTTATTTTCTTCACAATTTTGTATATATTTTAATTTAAAAACTGCATATTTGATTACTAATATTCTACTTCATTTCTATAGTGTTGTTCGTGAGTGTAGTTATCTTGGTGGATCCATGATATTCAAATTTTTATACTTTAGTTATATTATTTTATAGTTTTTGTCACATTTTAATAGTTTCAATAATTATAGCCTTTTTATTCACTTAATGTAATGGTCATATTAGTATAATAATATGTTTTTTTGTTTTGTCATGTGGTGCATGTCCATTATATTGCATTACTAAATATGAAAAAATTTTAAGGAGAGGAATTAGAATGATAAACTTCTTGGGTTGATACAATCTATTTAATTTTAAAAAATACCATCAATAAATCCATTAAATGATGTATATTCAATGAAATGGCATGTGTAATTGTGTGATCATCATCTTGGTATATTCTCTAAGTGTCTCAAGATAATGACTCATCATATCAAGTTGATTCCACCATAATATAGTATAATTATCAATAAAACCTAATCTATAGACAATAAAATTAGTGCACAATACAATATAATATGGTTTAAGGAAGGAAATATCAGAGACTCAACTTTATTAAATAAATAAATTTCTCCAAGAATACACCACATTCATGGGAAATTGATATATACCAAAGGAAGGATCCTCTCTGGTTCGACTGTGCATGTGAATGATGAGGAAGAAGGAATATGTGATGGTTTTTGAACTAGAAAGGGTAATAATGGTGTTTTCCCCATTTTATGAAAATCAGGGAACATCATGATATTCTCCACGACATTCACAATTCTATGACACACCCCTAGATAACCCTAGATGATCCCATGACACACCTAACAACCACAAAGAAGGCCCTCACCCCAACACCATTTTAACAACCACCATAGAATGAACTACCCCATGGTGGTTATCTCCATTTCCCATTAGGAAATCCCCCTAATAAAAATTCTCTCCAAATCTCCCTACCTGGGTGTTTTAGACATTCTATTTCCCAAAAGAGAAACACTTGTAGGAAAACACCCATCAAAATTCCTATGTTCTGGGAATTATGTCATTGACAGACTCCCCCAAGAGACCTGTGAGACCTCATGTTATGCACTAAGGCCCTATTCCTATATACTAAACAAAATTCCTGGATTCCTAACCAATTTATCTTTCTTTGAGACACAACAACACATGATTAAAAAAACCTTTTCTAAGGAATCATGACCTATTTTATTTTATGGTTTACCTAGCAATTTTCTATAGGGAAGTCCCCTTGGAAATAATGGCCACCAAAATGCCAATCCTGGGAATTTATCCCAACTTGTTTTACATAGTAAGGATCCCTAGTCACCACATGCTCACCCAAGGAAACATTCCCAGGATGTTGGCTCACACAGACCTGGTCCGTCCTCTATGATGAGGTCTACATTGTGGTGCTACACATTGTGGAGAATTTTTATCTAAAATTTCTGAAGTTTCAACCAACTATGCTCTGATGTGAACCTGAGAACCTAAAAACCTCTTGAGCCTCATTCCCTCCTAAAAAATATCCTATATATTAAAAAAATTTATAATTTTTATATGATATTTTGTTATAAAATTTAACTCTCTCTAAAATTACAAAAATCAAATTCCCATATAATTTTACAACTCTAAAAGTGACAAGGTTGTTCAATATTCCCATTATAGCACTTCTCATCCCAAATAATTCTTGATGATATTTCCACCATTATTCTCTACCTATCCATGTTTTAAATTCATGTTCAATTTATAGTGTTCCACACTATAACACTAAATGATATTCCTCCATGAAACTCTAAACATAAGGCCAAAAAGTTATTTAAACCAAGACAATTCTCATCACTGTCATCAAATCATCTATACAAGACTCCAAAAATCATATATATCCTAAGAAACCATGATATAATTTATCAATTCATCTCTAATATTATGGAACTCCCCACCATATGACTTAGCTCATAAATACCGATTCTGAGCTATATTACTCCTCACTATCAAATTGCCTACCTAAAATGCATCCTTGGAAGTATATGAGCATGCTTAGTTTAGTTTCAGTATCACTACATTAAACTACATGAAAAACACCGGTTGAACCTCCTCTGGATAACCATTCAACAAAATTCCCTGCTACACCAGTCACAAATTTTCTCACCACCCAATTATAATACCTAAATTCACAAAGACATCATTTCATCAACTAAACATCCACAATGAAGTTACAACCCAACTATTAGTTTAATTCTATGGATGGATTACCAACCACTCATAATATTTATCATGAACTCACCCAAGATCCATCACACCATTAATCCAAAACACCCTTGGATATGTCAAACTCATCCCGATCCAGGTTCCAACACATTGACTCTATATAATAATTCATTAGTATCCCAAGTATAGTGTTCTCTATAGAACCAGATATAATCTAATTTACCTATTCACCGATATCCAAATTCGACCAAAATCATCCAATGACCTATCACATCACACCCAAAACTCTACCAACATTAGGGTCATACCTCAATAGTCAATGCTCATTCCATTATCGTATGTAATGACTAGATATGACAATGCCACTCATACCCAATATCCAATGTGTAACATCAAACACAAAACACTGCCAACTTACCCAAAATTCCATATTTGGATATCCCTAAATTTTTATCCATAACAAGGGTCATATACTATAACAACCCATGGTTAACTTCCCTCCTCATTAATTCCCCTATACCACTCCTTTAGCTGAATCCCAATAGGTTCCAACATCATGCCTCCTAGATTGTACTTTTCATGGAATCCACTTTATTCGACCGTGTCATGACACCCCAATCCATTCATGATGCCACCTCAAATCATATGGGGATATTTCACAATTTCATTAAACATGTTTGGAAACCAATCCCACAATAATTTCATAAAAACAATTATTCTTCAACTCTTACATGTCTAATCATATACTTTTAACTCTAATGTCATCATACATAACATACAAATGATATTTTTTTCCAAAGAAACATGTATACACTCCCATACCACCCTTTCACATAACCCTACACATGATCCCATGAGATGCACATCATAGAATCTAGGTTCAGGTTCCTAACCAGTAACCCTGCTCTTCTTATATGTCAGCCCCATCAATCCAAATGAACCCTCATCATTCCTCTTTAAAATTAAAATTTTTTCCTAAGCCCTGATCAATAATACTATCACTTTTTAACCAATGCATCATTCTAAAACCAAACTAATTTATCTATGCTCTCACTGTTCCACAAAAAGAGTATATAGAACCCATAGGGTCAAGAAAACAATCGATCCTTCCATCTAAAATGAAAACTTTGACACTAAATAACCTCAAGTGCTCAACATCACAATTTATCAAGGCATCACTACACCTATACCACATACTCAATAACACCTTAAATGCACCAATATCATAAAAAGGCATATACCCTTACACATCATCTCTAATCCAATCACAAGCATTGGGATAAAACTCTTATTGGGTAGCCCTCATATATATATGACTCGGATCACCTATATCCCAATCCACTTCTCAACGACCCTAAGCTTTACCACCTAACCCATAAACTATTTACCACACAATTTGAAACACACATGGAACATTTTGGATACTATCTCAATATACCAAGAAAACAAAAATTCAAACACCGAATGTAGTGTTTATACACACACACACACATATATATATATATCATAGAAGTCATACTCCAAACCACCACGTACTAGGTCACTAACACACACTAGGAATTTGCATGGAACAATACTCCCTTGAGGACTATAATCTCATCCATATATACAAAGAGTAATCATTATATCATTATCCATGTCAAGTATACCATGAAAATATGGTTCATTTATGTTGAATTCCATTAAGAAGGTATATGGGAAAAATATATTATTGTTTTCACTTTAAGTAACCAATCATATTTTATCTCAAAACCAGTACCAAAATCACACATAAGGGGTCTATTACATAAGTTTATAATGCATGTATTGAATCATTAGGGGATATTATGCATACCTTACAAGAGGTATTTAATGGATATCATCAAGGAGCTTCCCTCTATAGAGTCGACATGACCTATCATTAGAGATACTATACCATGTTCTAGCTGAGTAGATTTCCATTTCAATTTTATAGTAAAAAACACCATATATTTTACTATAGAAATTTTAAACAATTAAACCCCCATCATCAATGATATTAATCACACATAGTCATGCATCTATCATATAAATCAAATAAGACCAGAATGATTCATGTACATGGTTCTATTTCTAATGGTCCAAGATCCAAAAAACAAAAACCATATATCCATGGACTCATGTGAATTATGCTAGGTGAAATCATACAAATGTATAAATGAAATGAAAGATAAATATTTTTATACCATAGGAAACCTAGTCTTTCTATCAAAAAATGTGTTCACAATGCACTAGTTCTAGGTCTATAACAAGATATGACATTTTTTTAATCCATATATATTGTATCCAAAACAGTAAGAAAAATGAAAATGTCACTTTGATACCACTTTGTAATGTCCCATATCTATGACCACTCGAATGGTGCTTGACTAGAGATTTACAAAACCTTAGGCAAGAATCCCCATATTCCAGAGGCTACTGACAAGTATCAAGGATCCAAGGTGGTTCATAGTAAATATTATAACCTCATATTATAGTAAAAACAACAAAAAATAACCAATAATCATGAATAATAACCAATAAAAGTATAAAAAATTAATAAAAAACACGACATGATATATCAAATGAAAATTAAATGCATACTGTCATACACAATCACAGTAAATATATCATACAATTACTGAACACCCACTATGTTGATAACATATACAATAGAAGTTATATAAATAAGATAATATAATACATCCTTGATCCATAAATCCCATCCAATTCTCTAAATACCGTACCTAATATCCTACTCAATTATGTAACATAGATCTTCCACCCTACCTGAACATTCTATCAAATTAGTCTACTCAGGTACCAAAGTTCCATGGGTGCCTGAGTAGGGTATGAGTGAAACTCAATAGGGAACCACCAACACGGTACCATAGTTAACCAATAAGGAAATTTCTATTCATATAATATACTCTAAATACATAAATATACTATTTAAGTGTAAATAAAGAATAACCATCACTCCTTGGGTTCTAATGTGACACCTAGAATCAACTATATCAACTTTGTTTAGTATTGGAGTTTCTCTAAATGTGTCACTTAATCTTACAAACCAATACAAAACCCAACGAACATATAGTGGTAGGCATAACCACCAGATCCTAGTTTCTCTACAAATCTCAAAAGAAGTAGCCTCAAAATGATAATCTCAAGACATATCCCTAATAAATCTAATAATATCATGCATAAAGATGAATCTAAAAATATTTTACATGACATTCCAATCAGTAGGCATAACAATTGAATCCTTTGTAACTAATAAGGAATTACATAATGTTTATAAGGTAAAATCACCGACCTAGTAAATAGTTATAAAGCTGAATCCCAAGTAATAACCTAGTAATTACACATAGGAATCACACTCGAATCCAATGGAATTTACTTATGAAATATATATTGGAATGATATCTGAATCCAAGTGTATTTCACAAGGAATTTTATATTAACCCGAAGGATGAATATTCAGTGACCACCTAGGACTTCCACCTAGACCCAAAGGATGAAATTATAGGACATCTCCTTGGAATTCATTCATAATTACTCAAGGAAAGTGCATCTATCCCATGATATCTCATATAACTAAACTCATTGGGTAGTGAATCCCATCCAAAAACATCTTATATAATTATAAAACTAGTTGTATATCCATATAAATCCATAAAACATGATCAAGGTAGAAATATTAAGAACAATATATCTCATCACCACTATAGCCACAACAGGATCAGATCAATAATTTAGGTTCTAATGTGACACTGGTCTTCATCAATACTCATTTCTCAATTGCACCCTCTTTAAGGTCAACATAAAACTAGGACACCTTCAGGGTCCCCTAGATTACATCATAGCACATACAACTCACTTGGGTTCCTAGGTATCAATCTCATTATGTAGGTATTGGAACTGGAAAATGCACCCACAAGATTCAAAAAATGATTCCAAGCATGATCTAGGAGCATATCCTATTTTGTAGGATTCGATTTGACTGGTCATGGAGATAGAACAGAGTAACATATTAGAATTTATGGACATTCAAAGTCAATCTGGGAAAATGGTTCACGAATCCCCTTCATGGAGCTTCAATTATTCAAAGATATCCCTCTATGACCACGATGAAAGTTGATGGTAATTCTTCTAGTCTAACACCATCCACGATTGGGCAAACATCGTTGAAAGATGGTTCCTCAAGTCTGATGGAAACACGACATTTATAGATACCACCTTTGATTTTTATAATGCTTCGTAGAAGCACAAGACCCCTTGCCTATAAATACACCCCCATTCCTTCACTCGAGAAGGAGATGATGTCGGGTTTCGGTCTCAGGCTCTTAATTAATGGATCTCATGAGCTTTGTGAGATCATCTTCCACAGAGCCACTAGGCACTGCAGAACCTCATTTCTTATATTCTTGTGGTCCCCCACCCCATGTGGAGATGCCCTTTATGAAGGAATACACCCTTTGTGAATGAAGAAGGGTCTTTAAGGCACTTGAGGCATTGTAAATCATTCATACTTCTCGAATCACTCACCCCAATATTCAAGGATTACTTCTAAGGAAGGAGAGTCCTCCTTTGCAAATCCCCCCTCCATGAAGCCCCATGCTTTCTGAAGCCCTATCCTTCTCAAAGGTCTTACCTTCGTGCTAGCTGGTCCATAACCCAGGTGTTGTGCCCCCGCACCCCTGCTTAGGATTAGTGTTGGGCTACAGTCCCATCCCTCTGATCCAGTCCATTCACTACTGTTGCTGACCCCCATGAAAATGGAGAGTCTCACCGTGAACATTTCTAGCTAGGTGGAGGAAATTTTTTCATGCACTCTAATGCAGCTCCAACTTCCACCCCTAGAATAACATGATTTGAGATACTCATCCACACTCTATTAAATACCTTGATTCGACCTACTCCTCTTGGTCCCTTTCCCATGTCACTAGTTCAGATTCTCATCTTTGATTCCTTGAGTACCTAGAGTCAAAACATTCCTCAAGCACGTCCTCAAACCCCATCACATGACTCTTATCCCAAGTAGATCCAGAAATGGACTCTCTTAAGTTTTTCCCACACCATCCATTTCTAGGAATATTCTACCAAATAGTACTCTCTACGTTACTATAAACTATAGTACACCCTATATGAAAAAATATAGGATTCCTCTTATTATGAAGAAAATATTCCTTATGTGTCATGAATATGATTCAAATAGTCCTCACCACATGACATTAAACTATAGAATATACAATCATTCGTGAATAGAATTCCTTATGCATCAAACATTAGATGCCCTTATGGCCTAACATGAGGAAGACACATAGTCAACTAATTGCATAAGCCCCACACTCCTCATCCATTCCAATGATGTTAAACTGAATCCTTAAGCCTTACAATGGACATGGGATACCCTCATGACTTAACATGAGGAAGACATCACAAGAAGCGTCCAAGTATACTCCCCTTTCATCATTACTTCACCATAGCAGCACTTGGGCTGTTCCTACACATAACCTCATACCACATTTGTACTTATCCTTGTAGTGTATGATCTACTTATATGTGTAATACCAACACTATCACTTGTTGACATATCTTTTTTGGCATGACCATCTGGTCTACCGTATCTTTTTGTTTCTCACATCGAGTATGACTCAATTGGACTTTGAGGTTAGTAGTGACCATGACACTTTTTTTCTGGGAATCCCTCCTTGAGTATGCCCCAACTTCCATCTTTATGGGATTCTAGCTATGTGTAATCCCTAAACAACTGAACTACATGGGTTGTGATCCTTGTATAATAAACTTGGTATGTAGGGAGCCTCCAAGGGGTTTAATCCTGATCATTTGTAAACCTTAGCGACCTCCTCCTAGGGTTGAAACTCCTGGATCTTTGTATCCACCATAATATATTCACTTCCTGGTCTTTCCCTCAAAAAAATATATCTAAGGAGGGTCATTCCACACCCAAAGGTCGTATCTACTTAGTGTCCACCTAGGCAGCTTCAATGAATAAGCCCCACATTACATTCTTGGTATGCCTCTTCAAGTGTAAGCCCCAACAACCTGTTGGCACAGAAACACGCATCCATGAGATTCACCTATTTCTTTGTGACATAATCCAATAGCATAGATCATTGAACAAGATTCAATTTAACTATTCGTGGAGCCCAAATGGAGTTACGGATCAAAAGTTATGGTCGTTCGAAGGCAGACTGCTGGAAATGGCCATCCAGGGTAATTTCAGGGAAAAGTATGGATTTGCGCGTAAAAAAGGAAATCGTGAACATAAAAAAGGAATATTGCACATAAAAAAGAATCATGCACATAAAAAAGGAATCTTGTGCATAAAAAAGAAATCATGTGCGTAAAAAAGGAATCCCACGCGTAAAAAGAAATCATAGGCGTAAAAAAAGAAATCTTGCACGTAAAAAGGAATCATGCACGTAAAAAATAAATCTTGCGCGTAAAAAGGGAATATTTCATGCAAAATGAATTTTTAAACAAAAGTAGAATGGAATTTTATGCACACCAACATTCAAGGTTTCACCTATAAATACAAGTGCACCCCCTTCTTCCCAGGTGGACCCCCGGAGGTCAGCCAACGCTCTAATGCGTTTAAGTCCCCATTTTCGACGCCTACGCAGAAACCCCCCATCTTGCGCGAAAAACATCACTTTTGCAAGAAAATTCACTAAGGTTCCCAATTTTGTGCACAAAATGTCATTTTTGTGCGCAACAGGGCCACTGTGCCCAATTTTTCAAGCATCAGTGCAGCAGCTATCTAATTGCACGCACACCTTCCCTATTGCACGCACAAATTTCTTATTGCACACAAATATCCCCTATTGTGCGAAAATATCTCCTATTCCATACAATTCCCTCACTATTGCATGAACAACTCCCATATTGCGCACATGCCTGCCCTATTTCATGTAGGCATTCCCTATTGTGGGAAATCCTTCCTTCTTCCACGCAGCCCATTCTACGTGTCACTCCTATTATGCGCAATAGTGCATAGGCCTACACCTGTTGGTCCATACTTCTGTGACGCAGCCCTCGCACCCTCACTCGGGTTTATTGTCGGGTTGTGGTCCCCACCCTCCGGGCCAGTCCCTTCACTACCGTCACTGAACCCCATGAAAAATGGAGAGTCGCACCACGAACTTTTTGGGTCTGGACGTTAGGATTTTCCATTGCGCCCTTACACACACCCACCATCCACCTATGGAATACCACGATTTGAGATACTCCTCCTCACACCGTGAAACACCTTGAGGCGACATATTCCTCTAGGTTTGATTCCCATGTCGTGGGTTGAGATTCTCAATATTATTTACCTGAGTACCTTAAGTCAAACCATTCCTCAAGCAACTCCTATGAACCCTATCACTTGGATCCTATGCTTGGATAAACCTGAAATGGCTACCCTTGTGTAAGTCCCAACACCAGCCTTTGTTAGGCCCCTTATTCCGAATAGTCCTCTCTACAAGACTATAAACTGTAGTACAACCTATATTCCAAACACGAGATGCCTCTTACTCAATAAAAGATATTCCTTATGCCCTAAAAAAAATATTCCAACAGTCCCCTCTACATGACTACAAATTGTATTACACATTATATCCCAAACATAGGATGCCTCTTACTCTGAATAAGAGATTCTTTATGCTCCAAGCATGAGATCCTGATAGTTCTATCATCCTGACTATAAACTATAGTATTCTCTATCATTCAATAATAGGATGACTCTTGTTTCAAATAAGAGATGCCTTCTGTGGAAAGAATAAGATGCCTCATCCCATGATTAAAGTGGTGTAATTTGAAGAGCGTTGTAATCCATTAAAACATTCCATCACTCCACCTCATGCTTTACATGTTCTTCATTCGGATGTCCATCCTATTTCATGTCTGAAGGGACCCCCTAACGGCCTGGTCTTATGCCACATTGGCTTACCTACTATCCTAGGCCAATGCCCTGGAAGACATTAGACAACACTTCGAGTCAGGTCCGTTGTTTTGAACATGGTCAACAGTCGACCCTCACTTGTTTTTCCCCATTTCAGGATAATGTGATATGGATACTGTGTTTTGACAGGGTCAATAGTTATCCTCCATCGTCATGCCACCCTCACCCCATTTTGAATGTTGGCTATGTGATTCACACTTTTCAACTCCCTTTGTTCGGACTAATTCCAACACCCTTGGTGTTATCTCACTTGTGCACTAGCACATAAGTGTAGACCTCAATTATATGCCTCGACCCACCAGTGAGTTGAGATTCCCTCATGACCAGACATGAGGAAGACACAGTTAGCTACCTTGCGTAAGCTCCATTCACCATCGCCGCTCCATAGAGGCACCCAAGAAGCTACCTTTCATAAGCCCCATTCCCCATTTCCGCTCCATAGCGTCACCCAGATAGCTACCTTGCGTAATCCCCATTCACCATTGACGCTCCATAGAGGCACCCGGGCAGCTACCTTGCATAAGCCCCATTCACCATTGCCGCTCCATAGTGGCACACATGCAGCTTTATTGCGTAAGAACCAACCATCATTTCCACCCCATAGAGACACCCAGTCAGCTACCTTGCATTAGCCCCATTCACTATTTTCGCTCCATAGTGACACCCGGGAAACATCCTTGCGTAAGCTCCATTCACCATTTCCACCCCATAGCAGCACTTGGGCAACATCCTTGAAGAATCTCCATTCACCATTTCCACTCCATAGTGGCACCCGGGCAACTACCATGCATAAGCCACATTCACTATTATTGCACCATTACACCACCCAGGAAGATACCTTGCATAAGTCCCGTTCACCATTTCTTCTCCCTATCGGCACCTAGGCAGCTACCTTTCATAAGCCCCATTCACCATTGTCACTCCATAGCAGCACTCGGGTTGCTTCCTTGCATAACCACCATTCCTCATTGCCTTTCCTTAGCGGCACCTGGGAAGCTACCTTTTGTAAGCCCCATTCACTATTGGCACTCCATAGCGGAACACATGCAGCTTCCTTGTGTAATCCCCAACCACCATTGTCGCTCCATAGCGGCACCCGGGTAGCTACCTTGGGTAAACCCCATTCACCAATTCTGCTCCATAGAGGCACCCAAGCAGCATCCTTGCGTAAGACCCATTTACCATTTATGCTCCATAGCCGCACCTGAGCAGCTACCTTTCATAAGCCCCAATCACTAGTGCCGCTACATAGAGGCACCCAGGCAGCTACCTTGGGTAAGCCCCATTCACCATTGCCACTTCATAGCGGCACCTTGGCGGCTAACTTGTGTAAGCCCCATTCACCATTGTCTCTCCATAGCGGCACACGGACATCTTCCTTGCGTAAGCCCCATTCACCATTGCTGCTCCTTAGTGTCACCCGGGCCACTACATTGCATAAGCCCCATTCACCATTACCGCTCCATAGTGGCACCCGGGCAGCTACCTTGAGTATACCCCATTCGCCATTATCGCTCCATAGAAGCACATGGGCTGCTTCCAAGCATAAGCCCCATTCACTATTTCCACTCCATAGCGGCACTCATGTAGTATCCTTGTGTAAGTCCCATTCGCCATTGTCGCTCAATAGCAGCACCTGGGCAGCTTCCTTGCGTAAACCCCATTCAGCATTGCCGATCCAATGAGGGACACGTGAAACTTCCTTACGTAAGCCCCATCTACCATTTTCACTCCATAGCAGAACCTGGGAAGCTTCCTTACATAAGCCTCATTCACCATTGCTACTCCTTAGTGGCACCTGGGTCGTCTAGAGTGTAATCCCCACACCCCATTTCAGAACTATGAGGACTTTGATCATTTCCAAGGAAAGGTACCTAAGAAGCCTCTATGAGGTTCAAGCCCAACCACAATTGGCCCCAACCATTCTCACATCGGGTCGCCAAGCCCCATATCTGAACTACAAGGTCTTTGATCCTTACCAAGGAAAGGTACGTAGGAAGCCTCCCTGAGGTTCAAGCCCAACAACCATCTCTCCTAGCTCCCTTCACGTCTTCTCACCAACACGTTGGGCTGCCTTAGAGCATAAGACCCAATTCCCCCACCCGAACTATGTAGAAATTGATCATTGCTACACCAGGGTATATAGGAATCCTTCCTGAGGTTCAATCCCAACACCTGGTTGTTCCGACCCCCTTTACATCGGTTTGGCCAAACCATCCAAAACTATGTGGAATTTTATTCTTACCAAGGCAAGGTACTTAGGATGCCTCTAGGAGGCTCAAGCCCAACACTATCCACTAATTCTGAAAATATTCATGTCGGTTCCCTCCCCATCTAAACTATGAGGACTTCTATCCTTTCCAAAGCAAGGTACGTAGGAAGCCCCCATGAGGTCTAATCCAACTATCCATCTGGACCTCAGGTCCTCATTCATGTCGGTACACCAACACCCACCCCTGAACTACGTGGACTTTCAACCCTACCAAGTCATGGTACGTAGGAAGCCTCCCCAAGGTTCATGCCCAACAAACATGTTGGATATTACCACCTCACGTCGGTCCACCCCCATCCTGCATGACGCTAAACTATTGACCCCAATCAGGGGTAAGCCATTGTGACTACATCTAATGGAAATCTATTATGATCTCGTCCATGTTGTATGCCATTGTGATCCCATCCATGCACCCATCCACAAAGGGTGCCATCTTAGGTGTCCCATCACCCCAACGAACTACACAGAATTTGATTCTCTACCATGGGGATACGTAGGAAGTCTCTTAGAGGAAAATGACCAATATCACCATCATCCTCATGACAGTTCCCTCTCCTTCACCACCCACTTCATTCATCCTTCCATTATCTTTCTTGATTCTTACCAAGTCCTCCACATCCCATTGTGGTCACACCATCCCTCCCATTGCTGCTTCTTACAGCACCTGGGTAGATAACCATGCATAAGCCCTAAAAAATCTATAACCATACAACCAAGAGTCTCACTCTCATGATGGGATGTTATCCATTCATAATCCCCAACATGTCTATGGGTTGATTTTCTATGTGCACACCATGATTTCATTCACCCCCCTTTCGAACTACATGAGTTTTGATTCTTGTCTCCTAGACAGGGTACGTAAGAACCCTCCATGAGGTTCAACCCCAATCAATGGTGTCCCCTATGAGAGGACCCTTTATCTTATGATCCGGCCTTCATGGTGAATAGATCAACCATCACAGTGTGACATCTTCCCTTTATGGGACACACCACCCATGGTCCACTCTTATTGAGTGTTCTAATCCATCCACCCGGTAAACACTCTAGGTGATCCCTCCTAGGGATGTACTAATCTGATCCACCTCCATGGGGTATTCTGATCACTCTCATACTATCTATGAAATATGTTAAACTCATGGCCTACCTCGTTTTAAACATAATATGCCTAAGGAAAACCTCGGAAGACATGAATTTGGAATAACCGTCTCTAAATGACATTAAACTCACGGAATACCCCTTGTTAAACATGGGAAGCTAAAGAAAATCTCAAAGACATGCCTCTGGCATGGGATACCCCATGAACGACATGGGATGCCTCGGGTTCTATACACTTGAGATGCCCTCTTATGAGGAAGAATACAGGTTCCCCAATGTCCACACACCCAAAGATTCATTGACATGCCTGATGTTACCATCTACTCCAACCAAAGGTCACTTCTCTATCAATACCCCTTGGAATGTATTGGAAGAAGTAGCGTAATTAACCGGAGTCCACAAAGATATGGCACCGAGAAGTGATTCATGAAAAACATCTTAAATCTATGAGGGAGACCCAAACTAGGTGATGAGTTCTGAGGAGGAATCTACAGAAGGATAAACTAACATCCCATCATCCCATTTCAATCAAGGAGCATACGTCCCTGAATAAGTGACTGATGATGCCCGCCTCTGGAAAATGGGAATGTGGGGAAATAGAGCCGTTCGTCCTCAATAAGATGGATGCACGAGCCTCAACGAAATCATCGGAAACACACCCCCATCAGAACCATGCAGACATTGATTCCTTTACAACTGGGATATGTAGGAAACCTCCATGAGTTTCAAGCCCAAAACCATCATATTCATGTCCTTCCACTCTCATCATTCTCGTATGATTTTAAACATCATAAGATTCCAAAACTACTTGTATATTGATCTATGTCTGCTAAACACGGTATGTAGGATGCCTCTTTGAGGTTCAATCCCAACAACCATAACACCCCATCCATTCCATCAATCTATCCCAATTCATTCACACTCATCCTGATTCTTATATAGGCTGATACATCCCAGTGGGGTCGTGGCATTCATTTTATAAGCTCTTATGTGTAATCTTTGATCACATGCTTCATCGCCTCACCATTTTCTTGGAGAGATCATGTCATCCATCTTGTTCGCCTCACTATGTAAGACTCATCCACACCATCACATCTCATAGCATCACCTTGGTAGCTCCAATTTGTAGGCCCCACACAATCCAACCAAAAGAAATAATCTTCCCAAGGTAATATCACATGAATAAGCCTCACGCCATCAATTTAACTACAAGGGTTTTTGATATTTTCCTTCCAAACAAGGTATGTAGGACGCCTCCCTGAGGTTCCAAACCAACCAATGGTAAACCTTGGTTTGCCCCTCATAGGTGTGCACCCATTCTGATCCACCTCTAAAAATGTCTACATAGGCATTCATGGTGTGACATCTGGACTTTATGGGGCACACCACAGTGGGTCTACCCCCATTGGGCATTCTGACCCATCCATCTTGTAATCTCTGGTGCCCCCTCATAGGGGTGCACCCTCTCTGGTCCACCTCTAGTGGTGTCGATATCAGACATCATAGTGTGACATCATCCCATTATGGGACATACCCCCTAGGTCTTCCTTTATTTGGAATTATAACCCATACATTTGGTAAACCTTCCTAGTATTATCTCTTATGGTTGAACCTCTTCTAGTCCACCTTAATGAGGTGTTTTGATTAGTTCCAATCCATCTCAGCAGGACGTTAAACTTGCGGCCTACCCCTTGTTAAACATGGGATGCCTGAGGAAAACCTTAGAAGAAATTACTATAGAATAAGATACCTTGTTCTCACCAAATGGTGCCACAGGTTCCATTCCCTTTAAAATCACACTCATGAGGAAGAATTCATGTGACTAATGTTCCAGTATCAAGACATGCTAGTGATTGACAACATGACTACAAACCTGACTGGAGGATTCTTACCATCCAAGCCTTAATCTATAAGGGAGACCCAAACTATGCGAAAAATTATGAGGATGAATCCATGAGTAGAGTAACTGACATCCCATCACCTCATTTCAATCAAAGCGAATATATCACCGAAGAAGTGATGACTGTCTCCCTCCTTTGGGAAGCAGGGTATCAAATGCGAATCCAAAAAATAGTGACATGCAAGGTGGATATGCTCTGATGAAATAATGAAAAAATGGTCATTCCCATCCCTCATAGGGTCTGTCATCCCTCAGTATCAACATGATCATATCAAGGCCTTAAATGACTCCTAATATATTTCATATTTGTATCACACAATGGAGATAACTTCAATCCCACCCCCTTTGTATGTCACTATTGTTAGGTCATTGTACAGTTGTCCTATCCATAATTCCTACCCAGGGAATACCCATCCAAGTACTCACATCTTAGTGGGGGTGGTACACTCTCCCCACACTCATCTCAACTAGCATTCAGATTATAGAACATCCCATGGTTCTATAAAGGCCCACTAGGGGAAATCACTCACAACTCATAACATCCATTTACTCAAAGGTCACTAAGGTACCAATACTAAGGGACACTATGATTATATAATTAATTTACAACCCTATATGTCCCATGTATCTCAAGGAATACATTTATAATCAATCGCTCAACCATTATAGCTAAGGAATTAAGATACTTCTAAAAGGTCCAGTACAGGCCTTAACACTTTTCCATTTCATGCAATTCAAAGGAAACAATTCATTTATAAAAAAATATCAATTCATGTAGTGGTGAGACCCCATGTCACAAAAAACATATCAAATGAATAAAAACATAGGGAATTTGTATAGGAACCACCTACCTCAAACACAGAGTTACTACCATTTAATATATCATAATAACACTCACTAATGAATTCCCAATCCCAACTGCCCGGCAAGAAATCCTATGAGGATCTATCTCAATAAAAACATCAATGTTAATTAATTATACTTAATTAATAATTATAATTAATTATAAAAATTTATGTGATTACAAAAAATCAATGAATAACTCACTAAGAGACCACATCACACCAAAATCAAATCCAATATCACATTGAAAATTTGACCAATTACTCACCGAAGGTCCTTATAATACACCCAAAACTATCCTGGGGAAAATTCCAAACACACGACATCAATTTACATGATAATTTGATTTAATTTAAACAAAAACTACGAATAAATCCACATGATGATGTATATTCAACAAAATGGAATACGATGGTGCTCAATCATTTTTTTGGGATATCCTATAACTATTTCGATCCAAAGACCCATCATATTGGGATGATTCCACTAGGATCTATTTTAATCATAAATGAACCCTAACCTGTAGACAATGAAATTGATGGCTGATAAAAGAGGATATAAATAGAAGAAGTATATAAAATAGTCTCACCTATATAAATGAAATAAATTACACCGTGAATACCCCAAATTTAGGGGAAATCAAGGAAGACTAGGGGTCCTCCCAAATTTTGTTCTATATGTGAGTGGAGATGAAGTCAGAAGAGGTGAGAGTTTTTTAAATTGAAAGTGAAAAAATTACCCCGCCCTGTTTTAAGAAATTTAGGTCACACTATAGAATGTATCATGGCATATACCATGTCGATGGCCAGCAACCCTCGCCACTTTATCACCCAACATGACATTTAAAAAATCATGGTGTTGCTTGATATTTCTTATAGGGGAAGTCCCCTTGATCAAAACTCTCATTAAACTACCCCACCTAGGTGTTTTAGCTTGTTTGTTTCCTACATGGGAAATAGTCATTGAAAAATGTATGTTGAAACACTCTAGATAAGGGAACTACGGTGTGGAGGACCTCTCCAGGTGACATGTGATCCCTCCTATGAGGTGCCAAGGCTCTGACCCTCCACACTTACCAAAAAACATGCCCAATCATTTGTTTTCTCTTACCTCAAGACACACCCACAAAACCTTTAAAAAATGTACCATACCAAAGAACTAAAACCTTTTCTAAGATATGATTTCGATGGAGATTTCCCCTAGGGGAGGCCCATTGTCGTAAAATAGACACTAAAATACCCATCTTGTGCATTTCACCCTTCCCATTATTGAATATAAAGGATTACCAAGAACCATACATTATAATAATAAAAATAGTTGGAACCACATTCACCTAGGAATGGAACCCTCCACCAGAAAAATATTTATGGTGTGGTGCTCCCCATGGTGGGGAACCTATAGAAAAAATGGTTACAGGTCCACCTGGTCTTACTTTGATATCCACCATAATACCCAAAAAACATCTTATATAGATACCTAATCCTAAAAATTTGGACAAAATCCATAGTTCTCAATTACAACAAACTCTAGAAATAAAAAATTGAAATTCCATGGGAATTTTAGAACTCAAAAAATGACAAATGTTTTATAAATTATTTGATAATTTTGAAGAAATATGTTGGAGAACCATGTTCAATAGTCTAAAGAATGCCGTGTAGAGATATTTGATGAGGCTAAAGAGGAAACAAGAAGGTGGACATAGTTTCATCCATTTGGAATGGTGATTCACATGGATTATACAAGACTATATAATAAGAATCCACTATCATGATTTTATTACTTAAAATTTCATTTTGACATGGAAAAAATTAAATACTCTATATTTTTTGTAGAATAATATATTGTTACAAATTAGTTATCAAATGGATTTAATTGTCCGAGTCTTTAACAGATATTAAATGAAAATATAATATCATATTTAAATGAGTTTAAAAGACCAAAAATATAGGAATAACCACTACACTATTCCAAAGTAGAAGGATATTTGTGTGTCTAAGATTGTATATAATACTACTACTACCTGAAGATCACCTATGCATCGAAGAAGAAGAGTTGACCGCATCTAATAAAGAAGCACCTGTAAGTCTAAGAAAGATTAATAAGGGGTATATTGTTGGAGTTGTTACCCAAGAACCAACATCTATGTACTTTGTGATAAACATGTATTCATTGTTTTGAATATTAATAATCTACTTATCACATCCTTATTGTTCTTCAAATTACATAATATCTGATAATGTCCTAAGATTTTCTCTCACACTCAAAGGTTATGAAGTTCCTAGCTATGATGAGAACCCATAAGTCCTTCAACACTATTCATGAATATATGATCTATACCTAGATGATATCATTTGAAATACACAAATTATATATAATATCAAGGGTGGAGACTAATAGGACATTGAGGAACCTTCTCATAGTATACACCCTTGGTCATATCTAGTAGGATATTATGAGAATGAGTCCTACCTGTAAGAAATACGGATTTATACATGTCATTGGATATTCATATCTCTGAACATGTGTATCAGACCTTAGTCTTTAATATTATTATTAATGAATATTATGAGTTTTGTACTTTGATGTATTGATGAAAACTACAATGATATATGTTCTTAGTGAGGTAGGATATGTTGGGTGTGTCACGAGTAATATTTTATTAATAAATAATGCGATAAAAGATTTATACCTAATTTTCTTTAATTTAAGTTAATATCTCAGGTCCTTTGATGGAAATGATATAGCCAAAATAAATCCATGGCCGTGGGGTTCTATAGAAAAGTTCAATTTATGTAAATTCAAAGAGAGAAATAATCAAGCATATAGGTTGATGGCATTGGCATGCAACTTGATCAATTTGAGATATTGTGATAAAGGGACTATATTACACATTAAGTGTCTGTATAAGGTAACATGTCATTGTGACATTAACTTCTTTCTCTATGGGTGTTTGGGTGTGTTTCTAGATGTTAACATTAGACGTTAGGCAGGTTCGCCTGATGCCACTAAGAAAGAGGCCTATAGGATCACAGAGTAAGTGTATCCAGAATCTCAGCTAAAAAATATATTATTATTTATTATTTAACACTTTAAATATATATTATTCCCATACATGGCTTAGTAATTATTCATGTATGCTTGATCTCATTTATTCTGTCATTAGTTATTCAAAATAATGTAGTGTGGGTGGAATATTTAATAAGTATATATTTTCTATTTAGTGAATATAATATTTTTTAATTTATTAGAAAATAATGTAGTGATACTTTTTAATAAATTAATATACATCATTAAAGGTCTGATAAATATTATGAAGGAATGGCAAACTGATTTTAATTGTCCAGTGATAAAAAATAAAAAATAAAAAATATTTAATTAAATATTGTTTAATTATAATTCACAAGTTAAGTACATGTACAGAAATGATAATATTATTATTATTAATTGACATGTGGTTTTCTATGATTAAATAAAAAATTAAAGGTACTTGTGAAATTACATGATATTAACCCTTACAATATAAATACCCAATTATGTTATTTTCACAAGAGATCTAATTTTTTTATTGGTTTTTCCCAACAATCTTGTTGAATCACATCAACCCCATAGATCTCCTTTCTCCAAGAACACTCCCAAGAAAGAAGAGAAATTATCCTCCACCAGATCAAGGAGAGAACTTTGTAAGCATTTCCCAAAGCGATTAAAGGCAGACATTGCAAGCACAAGGATTTAACGTACTAGGACCCATTGATTCATTCGGTGGTGTTTGAAGATTCCTGGACCACATGTGGATCATCTCTATAGGAAATCTACACATGTTTTCTATAATGCAATGATGGTGAACTATAGATCTATCTCCATATTCATCAACTAGGAAATAATTCTTTATAGGTAATTCTTTATCAAGGTAAATTAATTTTAAACAATATGTGTTGGTCTCCTCTCCCACAATTCTAGATTTATATACCTTGTATATTTCTTCAATTTAATTCCATTGATCATGTCGTTCATCTTTGTATATATCTCATATTGATCATCTATTAAGGAAAAAAACAAATTTGGGGACCACCCATCGAATGCTTCTACAATGCCCAGAACCAAAAAGTGGTATTAGAGGGGTCACATAATTATTTACAATTTTTTATAGATTATTAGAGTTTGGCACATTTTAATTTAGTTTTTCAACTAATGTTTAATCATTAATTCATTCCAATTTGTGAGATCTACTTCTTTATCATTACTTTCTTATATATATAATCAAAATGATTAATTTTATGATTAAAATAAACTCATTGAACTCATTTTAATGTTTCAAGGTTTATGTTCGGGAAACACTAGACTACACACTGTGTAACTAGAGTTACACGTTATGGAGTCACATTCAATACATCAGAATTTATTTTGAAATCAATTCATGGTTATACATTGATTATTTCATTAATTTCATCCTTAATTCACCATGTGTTGACTATAATTTAATGATGTGTGTTCAGTCAGGCTACACACCATGTATCCCACATATACAACATATATTCCCTTTGAGTCATAGATGGGCCCTTTATTCCATACACAGCCTACCTGACTGGTGACTGTGTAACTTAGAGCTCACACAGTGTGTGGCCCATTGGTCTTTCCAAGGACTCCAAATTTTCTGGGTCATATATAACAAACCGATTCTTCGGACATGTTTCATTGATAGACGATGAGAGGTTTACAAAAATTAAATATCAAATCTATAAACCATGTTCTTTTACAAATTATGTAGATTTAAAATTTATTTATTATATTATTTAATCCATAAGAGATGTTCTTGAGTGTGTCCATTAAGTTTAAATAACATTAAATTTTATGAGTTTTAATATTTATATATATAATCTTCTAATTAATATCTAAATAATGTTGATGATCATTATATCATTTATGAGTTTATTTATATTTGTTTCTCTACATTCATTAAATCCTGACACTTTAAAGAAAAATAATATAATTTATGTAATCATTAATTTGTTATTATATGTCATGAAAGTACGTGTTAAGTCATGTATGCTAAATTTCAAAGAGTATAAACTGTATATGATTATAATACATGTTTGATTGAATTGAAAGGATATTCACCATGTTTTATAAAAGGTAAATTTACATACAAAGATTATTTTATATTAATTTATTTAATTTTTTAAAAAATTATAACGGATATGAATCTCAAGGAAACTTGGATGAGAATTAATAAGAAAATATTGATTAATTAAAGATAATAATTGATTTATTTGATCGTGATTTATATTAAATAAGAACGATTAAGAACAGAATACTAGTTTTATTAAATGCTTAATTTGTTTCTTGCATGTGGATGATCATGATCTAGGAATGACCTTTTGTATGTGATTGGTTTAATATAATTTATTATTTAGTTAAATTTTTATCCTATATGCCTTCTCTTCTTTCATTATATAGGGCCTGTGTTCCCATGGATTCTTTTATGTAAACCCACTTTTCCCCACAACTTTTTGTAAGTAAAAGGAATATGTAATTGATGAAGCTCCCAAGATAGTGAAGGCAGTTCAAGTTCGGAGCCAAGGAAAAACCAATCCAAGGAGATAGATAGGTTGATAAGTGGAAAGCAGCAATACGATCCTTAATGGGATCAAGGTGTTTCCCCCCTTGGTCAATGGTTAGTTTATCAACTGCAAGATAAAGTAACCACTGGTAAGAGCTTGTGATCATACAACTTCATTATTATATTTCTCTCAGTATTAGGGTTATTTCATTATGGATGTCTTGTTGCGATCACAGAATTAATGAATTAACATTCAAGAAAGATAAAACTAAAATAAACCATCATATGTATAAATATTATACAAGACATGGTTAATCACTTAAGTAATCCCATGTAATGTTAACAAGCATGGGATAAAGATAATAATTTTAAATTTATGAATAAAAGGATAAAATCACTCAATAAAATATTATGCCAGTATAGCCTTCCATTTCGTCGGTTAAAATTAAACCATAGCTCAAACTGATTGAGAAACTAAAGCTGTGGTTCTTTCAATTAGTGAGGAATTCTAACATGAGGTTTTTAGTTGACTTAAATTAGTTTACATCAAGGTTTTACTGCCAAATAAGGACATAGAGTTACTAAGAAGAAAAGGTTGAGGAAATCCAAATTAATGATTTCAGGATTGGGGAGTCCGCTTAGTAGATCAAGAAACTATGAGTTAATGCAGTTGGAATTTGAAATGCCTACCTAAAACCATTAAAGTTTCTTGAGAAACCAATTTTTGGGTAATGAGAAAGGGAAAATGGATCCTTTCCATTGGAACATCCAAGAAATAGGATATTCTGAATCCAATGGTGAGGGCTATTAGGATTCACTAATATTGTGGGGGACTAATAAATATAAAATTTATTTATTTGTCTAAATTTATCAGATAATGTACTAAAATTCCACTCATTATATTTTTGTAGAAACAAAAATAAATTGAAACAATTATATAATTGTGATCCATACTTGAGAAGGAAATCCTTGTTACTAGGACAAATTCCCAAGAGTGGAAAAGGTGCCTACATATCATCCTTCTCCATGACATGAAATTGTATTTTCTAGAAGAACCTTTATCAGTTGTACCTCGTAATGAGAAAAGTGATGAAGAACAATCTATCTATTAGAAATATCTTAATGATTCTACATATGTTCAATGATTCTTGATATCATCCTTGTACAATCATATTTGAAAGAAATATGAGGATATGGATTCCTATAGCATGATGTCTCTCCTTCTGGATCTATATCAAGTGTAGGTGAGACAAGAGAGGTACGAGATCTAAAATGTTTTGTTGACAACTATACTTGGAGAGTCTATGCTAACAGAGCCTTAGGTACTCAAGCTTATCAGCTAAAATGAACACTTATACATCAAATGAATTAAATTCTCATATGAGTTGCATATTGATCTCATACTTTCATCAATACCTAAGACCTTTTCCAGTTTTATTTTTAATTAAAATATGATTTATAATGAAAAGAATATTTCATAACTTCTTACATTAATTCTCCAATTGGATAAGGACATGTATCATGATAAACCTACTATCCTTATGGTAAATAAGAATAGGAAGAGCAAGAAAAAGTGTCCTAAGACCAATAAATAGAATATGAAGATCTAGAGGAAAGGAAAGTAAAATGAGGTGGTATGTTTTTCATGTGGAATGTAAAGCCATTGGAAAATTAATTTCACCTACAATCAAGGGGAATATAAAGGTGCATTCGTTATCAAGTGAAATATTTCCATTGTTACACATTGGGTATTAGATAGAGCTTGTGGTGATCAAATCCATATCCAAATTTGGGAACTAAGTATATTTCAAAATATTTTTAGAGGAGAGGTGGATCTGAGAGATACCAATGGAGCTAGACTATCCACCTTATCCATTGGTGACTAGAACCTTTCATTTCCAATGAGAATGATTTTTGTTTTAAAAGACTATTATTATGTACCTACAGTTACCAAGAACATAATTTTTGAATCATTCCTAGATACATATGGGTTTATTTACAAATTTGGAAATAAAATTTGTTTATTTTATATTGATATCATATGTTATGGTGTGGATCTTTTAAATAATGGTATTTATGTATTGAATTATGATAACCATGTTTTTTAAATTGATAAAAAATCATGTTCACGTGAAAAATATAACCCCTAGCTATGGAATCACCATATTGGTCATGTAAATGAGAATCATTGGATAAAACTATATCATGATGGTTATTTAGACTATTTTGATCTAAAACCACTTGAAATATGTCATGATGGTTTACAAGTAAAAATGACCAAACCACCATTTATAGGATATAGTGAAATGAACAAAAAGATTCTAGTAATTGTAGACACTGATGTGTGTTGACCATTTCTTGTAGAATCTATAGGTGGATATTCATACTTCATAACATTCAATGATGGCTTGATTAGATATGGATATGTCTAATGAATGAGGTATAAGTCTAATTACTTTGAGAAATTCAAGGAATTAAATAAGGAAGTATAGAATAGTCTTGGTAATAAGATAAATAAAATTTAATCTAATTGAGGTGGTGAATATCTTAACCAATATTTCGTTGGTTGTCTATGGGAGTTTTGGTTTCTTTCTCATTTCTCTCAACCTTATACATAATAGTGGAATGGTGCTTGTGAAAGGAGGAACTGTAACTTTTTAGACATGGTATGGTCAATGATGAGTCATGGAGATCTTCTATTATCCATTTGGGGATATGTATTACAATCTATGGCATACACATTAAACTAAGTAAAAACTAAAGTGGAAAAGAGAATTCACTTCAAGCTATGCTATGGAAATAAACCCATTTTATCACATACACATGTATGGGGTTGCGATTAGTTTGTTAAGGATTTTGTAGGCAACTGATTATCACCCCAGGGAATGAAATATATCATAAAAGGGTATCCAAATGAAATAAAAGGATAATACACATACAACCCCTCAAACATGAAATTGATTTTCACCATACAAACCATATCTCTTGAGAGGGATAACATCTTCAAAAAGGATAGTGGGAGTAATATTGACTTTGATGAAGTTGATGTTCATGATACATAAGTGTTGGTATATGAATAGATTCTATAGGTCCCCATAGAAGATGTAGTTACTTGAACACAAGTACTGCATAAGATCATAAGAGAGATAAGAGAACAATATAGATATGGTTTTCCGTTTACCAAGTATGGTGACTTATTATTGGTTGACAATGATGAACCTCTCACCTACATGGATGTCATATAGAACTCAAAAGGTGCAAGAAGGAAAGAGGCCATGAATTCTGAAATGGTTTCCATGTATCTAAACCATGTTAGTGTTCTATTTGAAGCACTAGTTGATGTATAGCCTATTTCATGTAAATGGGTATTCAAGAGGAAAATGGACATATAAGGTAATGTAGGTACCTATAAAGCAAGGATAGTGAATAAAGGGGTTAAACAAAATCAATTAATTTACTACAATAAATCCTTTTAACTAGTTTCCATGTTAAAATACATTATAATTCTACTTGATGTAGCAATTTACCACAAATATGAGAATTGGATGATGGATTTCAAAACTGAATTACTCAATGGTAACATTCAAGAAGAAGTCTATATGACACAACAATAAGGTTTTGTGACTCTAGGTAATTCCAAAAAGGATTTTCAAGTTTTATAGATCCACTTATGTATTAAAGAAACCATCAAGGTCATGGAACATTTGACTTGGTGAATCCAAAAAATAATTTGGTTTCATTAATAGTGAATGTGTGTTGCGTGTTTACAATAGGTTTAGTGGGAATGTGGTCCTTAACCTATTAGTATATTTTTATGAAATGTTACTTATTGTAAATGACATAATAGTCTTAGAATCTGTTAATGACTAGTTAAACAAAGTGTTTATCCAATAAAGACATCGATGAAGAAGCCTACATACTAGGGATCAAGATCATTTGTGATAGATCCAAGAGGATTCCTATAATATGTAGAAGTTCATGTATTGACCAGATACTGAAGAAATTTAGTATGGAAAAAATCCAAGAGGGTAATCGTTCCATCATCACATGGTTTACATAATTCAAATAAAATGTGTCCCCAAACACGATAAGCAAAAGAGTGAATGAGTAATATATCATAAAATTCAACAATAGGATCAATCAAGTATTCCATGTAATGTAAAAACACGATGTTTACTATTCATTGAGTATGGTAAGAATATATCAAGAAGATCTAAGAGAACAATGTTGGACTACTATTATGGTTATCCTTATATATCTGAGAAGAACTAAGGATATGCTCATGTTGTATTAAGGAGAAGAGGATCTAGTCATCAGAGGTTATACTTTTTCTTGTTTTCAGACATATCAGAATGATCTGAAGTTGTAATCAGTATATGTTTTCTGTCTAAATGGAGGAGTTGGGGGCCAGAAGTGTTCAAAGTAGCACGTTTTCACTGATTCTACAGTGGATTCCGAGTATATAGCATCTTCTCATACATCTATTGAATAATTTTTTATTATAACATTGTCCAGGAGCTTAATGTGGTACATAGCAGTAAAGACTCTTTCACATTGAATTGTGATAATACTAGAGTGGTGGATCTGGTAAAAGAGCCAAGGTCACATGAACCGAAAAATCATATACTCTAGAAGAGTCACCTCTTGAGTTATTTTTATCAAATAATGATGTTTTAGTGAGTAGAGTACCCAAAAATAGAACATGTTAGACCCATTGACATATGGTCTATCAAGAAAGAATCATGAGTATCATCTGAGAGCTAGCATACTGAAGATTGTTAGTAGTTGGATCTAGTGAAAGTGAGATTTTGTTGGGGTTAATGCCCTAAAAAACATATATACACTTTATTATAAAGTTTTATTCATTATTTTAAATATTAATAAACTAATTATCACGTCATGATTTTTCTTTTTCATGATATAGTGTGTCATAATGTCCTAAGAGTAGTTTTCTCACTAAAAGGTCATAGCAGTTCCCTGCTATGATGAGAACCCAAAGTGCTACAACCCTATTCTTAAATATACATTATATATCTAGATTATATCATTATAGGGACACAAATGATATAGGCTATCTTTTGTGGAGACTCATAAGACTTTGAGGCACCTTCTCATGGTTACACCCATGGTAATATCCAGTATGATACTATAAGAACGAGACCCTCCAGTAAGAAATCCACATTTATAAGTGTCATTGGATGTTCCTATATGCATACATGTGTATTGGTCCAAAAAATTTAATATTATTGTTAAAAAATATTATGAGTCGTGTACTTTTATGTATTTATGAAACCCGTGATGACAGATGTTGGTGACGAGGTAGGATATGGGCGATGCATCATGGGTAATATTGCATTACTGAATAATTTGATAAAGGATTTATCCACTATATTCTTTAACAAAAGATAATATATCTATCCCTTTTATAGAAATTATATAGCCTTAAAAATCCATGTCCATGGTGTTTTATAGGAAATTTATATTTCTATAAAGTAAAAGAAATAGATAATCGATCATTTAGGCTGATGGCACTAGCTTGAAACCTGTTCGATTTGATATATTATGATAAAGTGATTATATTACAGATTAAGTGTCCATATGAGGAAACATGTTATTGTGACATTAACCTTTCTTCTCTATGGGTGCCTTGGCTTTTTTCTAGATATTAACTTTAGAATTTAAGCTGATTCACCTAATGCCAATGAGAATGAGGCATAGAGAGTCACACACTAAGTGTATCCAGAATCTTATTTAAATAATATATTATTATTTATTATTTAATAGGATGAATAAATATTATACCCTCACATGGTTTAATAATTATTCATGTATGTTTGATCAGATTTATTCTGACACTAGTTTTTCAAGAGAATATATTGTGAGAAGAATATTTAATAAATATTAATTTTCTTTTTAGTGAACGTAATATTAATTTATTTATTAGAGAATAATGCATTCATATTTCTTTAATAAATAAATATACATCATTCAAGTCCTGATAAATATTTTGAAAGAATGGTGGAGTGAGTTGGTGAGAAATAATAAATATTGGATATTATTATATAAAATAATATTTAATATAAATTCCCAAGTTAAGTGAATGTTATGAAATAATAATAATATTATTATTATTATTTGACATGGGGTTATTCTAGGATTAAATAAATAGTTAAGGGACCTTGTGAAATTATTTTATTTTAACCCTAGTAATATAAATACCCAATTATGTTATTTTCTCAAAAGTGGAATTTCTTTTTATTTTTTGTGGAAAAATATTTTGTAGAATCCTCTAAAGACCAAAGAGTTCCCTTCTCCAAGAAATGTCTTTATAATGGAAAGAAATTATCCTCCCCTAGATCAAGGAGAACACTTTAGAATCAGTTCTCGAAGTGATCACAGGTGGAAGACGCAAGCGTAAGCATCTTCCATGCTTGCACATATAAATTCCTTCAATGAAGTTGAAGATTCCTCAAACACACATGGATCTCCATTAGAGGAAATATACACTTGGTTTCTACAATTCAACAATGGTGCACTGCATAACTGTCCCTGGATTCATCAACAAAGAAATAATTCTTTAGAAGTAATTCTCTATATAATTAATTTAATTATATACAATATGGGTTGATATCCTCTCTATAATTTCTAACTTTATATCCATTGAATTTTTATTTGATTTAATTCCATTTATCATAGTGTTCATCATCACATAGATCTCGGATCAGACATCAATTATGAAAAAAAATGTTGGGAAATTCCCATCACATGATTCCAATCCACTTGGATCCTAAATCTATGATATTTACATAATGTAAATAAAAAATAATAAGATCTGAAACTTCCATTATCATTTATGGCCATTGTGTCGAGACATTATAAGATTGAATAACCACTATGATTGAAGACCACAGTGAGATTGAGTTGAAGAACTAGACCAACTTTCTTGAAAGAGTAATGATCATATTTTGGTTGTTGGGGAATAATATATAAATATAATTGATGTTATGAGATATGAAACTAAAAGAATTTCATGTTCTTGGAGTTCATTAATGACAACTGAAGACTGGGGGATTCTAATACAAACAATTTCTGCACACTTATCTGAAGGATTGAATATTGTGGGATGAAATATAAAGAACCTATCTTGAGATAGATTGTAAAATTAGAAGATAACATCCCTAGGGATGTGTATAATACCTTATAAAACCTTTTCCGATTATTTTTTGTCATTTTTAATCACTAAAATAAAATATTAATAATTCTTGTCTCGATGGGAGTCAAATATGACAAAGAGTAGGTTCCTCATTGGATCTAAACCTTATAAAAACTCCAGCATGTTATTTTTATTAGTTTTGTTTATAAATTTTCAAGAGTAGGTAAGGGTTGAGTGCAAATCAATAGATACATATCTGTTAACTGAGGTAAAAGTTCAATTATTTATATGTTTATTTAAGTCAAAATATGAAACTTGGTAAAATTGGGAATATTGATTCACCCCCCTCTCAATGTACCAACATGATTAACTGGAAACATCAACTGGTATTAGAGATATGTTTCCTCTAATTGGATATAATTTTATGAAATTTTTTTTTTTTAACAGTCTATATGAAGTAAGAAGTACAAGAGATTATTGAAATTACATATATATTGAAGAATGAAGTTCTATCTATTGATGATATTATGGATATTTTATACAAAACCCTAAGAAATATAATAAAAATAGTGTTAATAAAGAAAAAAAAAGATTTAAAATGATAATAAGGATCAACCACTAGTTGAAGTTCATAAAAGTTGTATGCATTGATCTACAAAATTTGTTTAAGGTGATCCTTTTGTAGAATGAAGTTCAAGCTGTGGATGTTATGAGGAGGATGAGTCCATCAAAATAATTAAAGACCTATAACACCCTCATATTTTTTGGTATATATATATATATATTTAAAATACAATATTTTCTATATTTTTCATTACACACAATACCAATTTTACGTTTCATTACATTCCACACAACATTTATCTTATGTTACATGCAATACTGAGTTTAAATGAAATGTGACATTTATTAAAATATTATTATTTAATATGATAGCTATCACCTAGGTGTAGAAATGCATGATATAAATAGTATTAACTAAATTATAAAAATATATGTTTTATAAATGTATTTAAAACTAATTCTTAATGACCCTCTAATTAAAAATGAAAATAAAAACTCTTGGAAAATCAAGGAAATATTTTATTAAAA
Organism: Viscum album; assembly: GCA_963277665.1. Lineage (NCBI taxonomy): Eukaryota > Viridiplantae > Streptophyta > Magnoliopsida > Santalales > Viscaceae > Viscum > Viscum album. The sequence goes on along the minus strand of OY728134.1, from coordinate 1,099,938,331 downwards.
AACTATTTTTGTGAAAAAAATAAATTTTAATTTAATAAATAAATAAAACATTTGGGGATTTATTTTAATTAAATTTATATATTATATATTCAATAAAATATTTGAATATTATTTTATATATTTTCTAGACAATATATAAGAATAAATCTAATTATATGCTTAAAATATGTATTTTTCTAAAAAGTAATTTTTTCGCCATTTTACACTGTTATTTTATAACTAATTTTCTAAACCTATATAAAATTTCGTTAAAAAAAATAAAATTCATTTTTGAAATCATCATATCAAAATTTTATTAGGGTTAATTGTTGATAATTTTATAAGATGATTAATTTTTTAATGAATAATGAAAAATATTGAATTTTAATTGAAAACGACATTTTCATTTTATTTATTTTTAAAGTTAAATTATATATTCAATTTCTTTTAAAGTAAAATTATTTCAATTATATCTATTGATCTAATTAAAAAAATTTAATCGTTTTCATATTAAATTTTGATATAAAAACATTGTGAACTTTTGATCATTTTCTCTTTATAAACCCACTTTCTCATCACATCTATAGGATTAATTTTAAATTACAATTTTCCAATTATTTGAATTTAATTTGGAAAAAAATTATTTAATATTATTAATCATAATAATTTATATTATATAATAATTTTAGCTTATTTTTTTACAAAAAATAATAGTGAAAAAATTGAAAATTATTTGCAGTAGTTAAGTAAAAATGGATTTACTAGGGGTTAAACTAAAAAAAAATTAAAATAACCTAAAAACATTTAATAGATATATGTTTTAACCATATTTAGACCCTATAATATATAAGGATCAATTATAATATATTTTTGATCCTTTGTTCATGAAAAATGTAGGTAAAACTTTTTATTTCCAAAATATTACAAGTGTGTCACTCACCTCACTTATAAAAGGCGACCCATATCCTCTCTTCCTCACACCATTAAACATTATTTTATTTTAGAAGACCATAAAAAAACACTTAACAAATTATATCTTATAATAATTTAAGCGTTATTTTGGTTATAAATCTAACTTAGGAATGATTTTAGCACAAACTTAAGAAGGTTACCCGAAAAATAGGTAATGTTCTTCAATAAAAAAATTTCTTTTATTTCTCCCTCCACCTCCTAAAATTTTTATTAAACCATGATGATATAATAAATTTAGTATCTATTATATAATTATATTTTTTAATGTTAATAAAATTTCTTAAAAAATATCTTCTTCCATCAAATCAGTTACGAAATCATCGTTCATGTGTACGATGGACTACAGCCTCGCGATCCGATGTCATTCGTTTTTCCATTACCACCTCTCAATATTGGGTATAGTGATGGATATAAAGTATAAATATAATATTTAAAAAATAATTATACCTATTTATTTATTATATAATAAATATGATTTTAAATTTCATTCCGTAGTGGATATGATAACTTCTTTCGTGTGAACGGCAGGCTATCGGCTCACAAATTGATGTGATTCATTTTCACTAACACTTTAAATGTATGATAATAAAGATAATATATTTATATATGATATAAATGAAATAATTATGATATTTGAAACATATTTATCATTACTTAATGATAATATATCATTTTATTTCTTACCTTTTTACACACTGAAATATGACAATGTCGTTCAAGTATGTGGGGACTACCACCTTCACGAAGTGATGTGAGTCTCTATTTTCATCACCACACAACATGGATAAAATTTATTATTATATTTTAAGAAATAATGTGTTATTTATTAAATTACGATAATTTTGGAGATGTAAAATATTACTTACCTCCTTTCATTGATTAATTTTGAAAAATGGATACATTTCTCTAGTATATGTAGGACCTACCATCTCCATGAATGTAACATACAAAATTTCTCAAAATTATATTCCTTGATTACTATTAAAAATATAAATCATTTATAAATATAAAAATTATTTCATGATTACTTGTATGGATTTAATTTTACAGTGATCAAAGTAATATTACTAAAAAAATCAAAACATATATGAAAAATAAGAATCTATTACTCGGAACATGACTTTGACAATAAAATTTCAATAAAAATGTAATAAAAGGACATAATTAAATCATATATGGATTATATATATATTTTTGGTTCTGTAATATATTTTTAATAAACTTATTCCCATTATATTGGAGTTTTTAAAGAGTATGAAAGAAGACAAGACTTATGGTAAAGGATTTCCGTGTAACTTTCATTTTCTGTGAGACACATGCCTTATTCACCATGTAATATTTGATGTGGTATATGTATTTCATGTGAATTATTTTATAATTATTATCCTAAGAATTATGTGTATTTAAATATCCATTTAAGTTTCTCTATTTCATGGGGTTGATTGTTCAAAAGATACCAAAGCGGTTATGGATTTTTGTCTAAGTTTTCCATCTTTGAGACATATGATTATGTCATGAACCTATATTATTTTACAAGGTGTATATAAAACCCCATTGAAATGAAATATCATTATTTTTTTGTCATCATTATTTTTTAACATTCATTTATTTGTATTCCTTTATGGGGATTACGTTTCAAAGTTACCAAAGTGGAAAGGATTTTATGTCATAATGTAATAGTTTATTAAGATTGTTTATGATTATGTTTTTTATGATAAAATTTTATAATCCATATATCCAGACACACATTAATTTTCCTCAACTCATGTTATTCATGATATTTTCTTGTAATAGTTCTATTTTTCAACTATTTGGTAGTTAAAATAATGGAGAATATATTTTTCAGAAAAAACTCCTTTATTTCTCTTTTCAGTCAAAAAACCCTTTTCTACTAAAACCATGTTTTCTGAAAATGTTTTAAAAAAAGATTTTATCATAATTAAAATTATTTTTAAAATTATTTTTATCCCATTAAATAAAATTTTAAAAAAAAATTAAAGGAATATTCATGTTGTTTTCTAAATAATTCCCATTTAGATTTTATCACAAATGTGAAAAGAATATTTGTTTTTGCCATGCATGAAATGATCAATATTTCATGTAGTCATGACTTTTAAATGATTTCAAGCTTACCTTATAAGTTTGTAAAGATATTTTCAATGAATTTTTTTCCTTAATATTTTTAAAATATTTATATTCTAAATAATTTATTTCAAAATGGAAAGTATTTTGAAATTGTTTTATGTTTAAAAAAAGTGTTTTTAATTTAGAGTGCCTATTTCCCACTAATATGTTCAAAGTGATCATTAAAAATCATTTTAAATCTGATATTAAATCCTTTGATATTACCTATTATTTATAGGTAATATGATCCAAAGATGCCATTCTTATTATTTCTCTGAATGGTTTATCTTTATCATGAAGTGACATTTATTTAACCAGTTTGTTTCCCATGGGTTGTGTTATGATGAATTATTTTAGGGAACCCATTTCATTTTGTGTTTTTTAATAATATGAATGTTTTATGATCGTTTATAACACTTATAAATTTTTTTATGTGATTGTGGTTATGTTATAATGAATGACATTGGTTATGTTAAAACTAAATATTGGTGGTACCTTTATCTCTATATTGTGTATAGGGTAAATATAGATAACTCATGAGTAAATATATTGTGTGTAAACCTAATTACATGATCAATAGTTTATGCATGAACCTGATTACTTGTTAACAATGTTATACATGAACTTGATTACATGTTCATAATATTATGCATGAACCTAATTGCATGTTCAATATGTTATGCATGGACCTATCTTCTATGTATATAATGTTATCCATGAACCCTATTTCTTGTACATAAGATTATATGAGGGCCTGATTTCATGTCCTTAACTTAATGATAGGCCCAATTTCTATTTATACATGGTAATAATTTTATAATCTGACGTGTTTTCCATAAATCTATGTCTTATGCCAATGTTATGCTCTCATGGCTCTTGTTTTTCGATTCTCTAATGATTCATGTCTTATTAATTTCTAATATTTATGCCATGACTCAAGATTATGATATTTGATATGTAGGTTATGGTTTATAAAATGTTTTTATAATGTTATCATATCCTTATGTTCATGTTATTATTACTTATCTATTTTTTTACACTTATTGAGCACTTGAGCTCACCCTTTATTTTGTTTCATTTCCCCATGTTATGAAGAATAGTTTTATATAGGGTATGTTTTTGAAGAGAATTGGGGGTGATGTTTAAGATTGATGTTAAATATATTTAACAAAAATATAATATGGTGTACCTATTATCCAAATAAACTAAAATATTATGGTCCATAGGCTTCTGTTTATTAAATGCATTGAATATTCATTTAAAAAGATGTAATATCAATATGCGAAATTATTAAAATGCTATAGTTAGATTCAATAGAATGTTTTAGTTAAACTTTTCAAACAAATATGAGAAAAATTTATTGATATCCCTAGGGATATTTCTAAGGATACTTCTTGGGATGTCTCTAAGGATAAGTTTAAGGACGGGTCAAAGTACATGAAAATGTTATGTAATTTGGGTAAATGATATAGTGAGTGGTTTCTAAAAAACTTCATCCCTTTCTGGATACTATATGTGGATGCGATTCTTGATTAGAGGAACATAGGGGTAATAATTTGGAAAATGAAACATTGAGATAGACTCGATCATCACTTGGTGTATGACCACGGGCCATGCTGCACACCTAGTTTGACACTCCAGGGTGATATATTTTGGAAATTCCCAAACTCTTTATGAACCATCATAAAAGATTTAAATTGATAATGGATATGAATGGACTAGGATAAAACAAATGTGAAGTAAATTAAAGAGAAGGTTTCATGATATAGACATAATATAAGTGTTTTATCATGATTATGTGGCTTCCCACTATGAACCATGTTTCTCACACTATGATTTTTTGGTTTTAGTCAATAGAGATAACCAGAAGGAACTGGGTTAAAATTGAATGTGATGGAAAATTTCTGATGAGAAACCAAATGGGATTATGACTTGAGTAAAATGAGTTTTTATTATTCTTAATCATGTTTCATGATATATGATTAACAACATATACCTTAACTAACAATCAAACTTAAAAAAGAAGATAAGGTTAGAGTTCATTGAGAGTTCAAGTAATAGACACCATAGAAGAAAGAATATCCAGTTTCCTATTTGTCAAGAATCTGGGAAGAGGCACCCAAGTGAATATCTTAGAGGAATTAGAAGATTATTTGAGTTTAGAAAACAAGGATACAAATAAAGTAATTATTGAGTAAAAGGAAATGTTTATTTAACATAAAAGATTATAATATTGTTCTTCCTAAGATATCATCAACGGTTGAATGTTTCAAATGTGGAATGTATGTGAATAATGAAAATCAATTTCCTAATGGGAAATCTCATAAAGATAATCAACAAGGTTTTATTATTAATGGTTTTTCTATTGGCAATGAGGAGACTATGAATAAAATATTAAAGGAAGGAGGTATTATAGAAAAATATGATAAAACATAATTAATAGTTCGAGAAGGAAGTGGGATTATTGAAGTATTCATGTATTAGAATTAAAGAATTAGGTAATATAAATTGATTGTCCACTATATTTTTTTGTTAATGATTTCAAATAATATGTGGAATGATGTTGATGATCTTGAAAAGTGATTTAGTAGAAATATTTTTTTTTGGAAAACACATGATTAAGGTAAGGTAGCCCTTAATATGTTTTTTATGTTGAGAAATTTGTTTTTAGTTTAGAGAAAGATATGATTGATATAAATTTAGTAAATTGAATTATATTTTTAACCTTGGAACTAATTAATGATTTGTGGAAAAAGTGAACTATTCGGTCATTGAAAAAGGTAATTTTTTTTGGTTTTGATGAATATATCCAATAATCTATATATTATTTATCAAATAAAGAAACATATATTTTTTAACGAAGGTTTTAATTTAATTTTGGTTATTACCATGACCCAAGAAAATATATGACTATGGTATTCACATATTTGGTATGGGATAATCAGGTGCTACTTTATGATAATTCATGAATTAATTTTAGGTTTATTTTAAAAAATTTAAATTCTTTTAGTAATTTTGATGTTTGGAAGTGTTATAAGGTTAACCATTTATGGAATTGTTTATATTAATCTTTGGACAAGGATTTAAATATATATGTATTAATTCACCATATAAAGATTAATTAATATTGGAAATACTATGAACACCTTTTTTTATGATGATTAATAAAGATAGTTGAAATGAAATATCATTCTATTTATAGATTGTATGATTCATTAGTGTTTCAGGCATAAAAAACTCACCCACATCTCTTAGAGTAAGAGATGAAGGGGAAATTGTTAGAGGAACAAAAATGGTGAGAAGGTATTTATGAAATGGAATGAAATAAATTAAGTAACTCTCCTCATGAAGAATCTTCAAATTTTAGAAAATTAACTTGGATGAAGATGATGTCATATTATAATTATTTATGATGATATCAATGACCTTTATAACCTCTTTGGTTCAATGTTTTGTGGTCGTCAACCTTCTTTGGATCACCCAATTTCAAGTGATAAATGATCTCTATCACTATATAATAATTTTTGATTTTCTTCCATGTCCAAATATTCTCATCCATATATGCTCTCCTATATGGAAACCTAGTTATGAGTTACTTTTGGTACCCTTTATGTTTTCAAATTTCCCTATTTAAGGGAAGTTTTATTATTCATTTACACGATGTGGGAATTTCAAATTATAAACCACTGATGACCGAAAACAATTTCATGGGAGAAATTCATTTTAGGGAGGGTAGAATGTAACACACTAAAATTTAAGGAAATATTTTTTAAATATAATATTTTATATATTTTTCATTACATGAAATATCGAGTTTTTCTTGCATTAAATGCAATAGTGACTTTAAATTTTTTTACATGAAACACTTCCTAAAATCCCGAATGATTTAATTTTTTTATTTTTTGATAATATGCTTTTCATTTGGGTTGAGGGGTAACCTTTACATGGAACATAGGCCCAAAGGAACAATTTCCAATACTACTTCCATAGATGATGAATTTCATTCTTTATCACTACCTTACAAGAGTGGTTATAAAAATGAATTTAATAAAAAAATATTAAATTAATATTTATATGATGATTTTTTAAAGAAATGTCAATAATAATATTTAACTCATTATCTAGATATAACATTTTTTTCTTTGGAAATTACTAAAACTAGCTTATCATGGATTCAATTCTCACAGACCATACCCAACACTTTTATCAAATGAAAATGGGAATGTATAAATAATATAAAATAAATTATTCCACTAATATGACTAATTATGTAATGATGAAATTGGTATCAAATAATGGGGTCCAATACCACTATTACAAATCATGTATTAAACTATCAAAATTACTAACATTCGACATTAAAAATAATCAATAACTAAATAATATATGTGTAATGAATGAAACTAATTTGTGGGTATAAATGGTAATATATATGAATAAGGTTATGAAATAAATTATTAATAATTTTATTTTTAATATATAGTAAGTTAAAATTATTCTATGGAAGTTATGAGTAATGGTATGGGTTTTTCTCATCCAAATTTTTATTTGTTGATATTTGTTCAATATTCACCTCATTATTTATATGGTGTATATAATTCCCCATGAATATATCTTACAATATCATTCATTTAATTTATGTTATTAAAATTTCCATATCATGTTATTTCTTTCAATGTATTCAAATTAAATGTTACCAAAGTGGTATGGTTTTCTCATCTCAATTTTCGTTTCATTGAGATATCTTCCATATTCACCACCTATGTAGTTTTTTATAGTGAATATACTGGACATGGATGTGTTTCATCATAATTATCATGGAATTTAAGGGATTTATATTCACATATATCATTTTCCCTTTCATTGTCGTTTTATTCCTAAGTTTCCAAAGTCATAACGGTTACCCCTCCAATCTCCCTTTGAATTCAAGATAAAATATGTCTAAATTTTTAATTTGGTGAATCGTAAATTATTTATATTTAAAACCGCATATAATTTATTCTCCTATAATAATTTATTTATTTTATATATCGAATTTTTATTTCACTTACCATTGGTTTGAAAATCCATTGAAAGGATACATGTGGGAGGAACGCACATTATATTTTCTTCTCAGTCAGAAATCCTTCTCTTACTTATCCATATTATTTATATTTTTTTAATAATTTTTTTATTTAAACATTAATGATAATTAAATATTATCTTATATTAATGTTTTCTTTCTTTAAAAACGTTTTTAATGGAATCTTTTTAACTTTTTTTGTATGAGTGAATTTTGAATTTATTTATAAATGTGTGAAAATAATGTTTTTAATATTTACCACATGACCATTATTTCCTAACATCATGAATATTATTTTTTTAATAAATATTCATTTCCAACATACCATGTTTTTTCAAAGAAAATTATATTCCCATTATTCAATGAAATTTTTATTTTTAAATATCCCCAAAATTAAAATATATTTCTTCTTGTTTTGAAAGAAACATATTATTTTCCTTATAAAGGTTTTTTATATATGTAAAAATACATTACTATTTTTTCATCTATAATAGGGATACTCTATAATGATTCCATCACCTTTACCTCTCAGTTTGAATTATTATCATATTGTTATACTTGTTGAATGAGGAAAATATTGACATTTCATATGCTAGTTTTCCAGTACATATGTTTCTTAATTAATAAGAAATGTTTATTATGTATTATATTATATATTAATATTTTTCATATGATGAATTTATTATAATTATTTAGTGATTAGTGGGTCCTATAATTATATATTTTTTTGATGCATTAATGGGTCTCATGTGAAAAAATATTATGGGTTATTGGTGATTACACAACCTAGTTACATATGATATCTTGGTAAATAGCCTTAAAGGTAAGTGAAAGATATATGACATTATGAATTTTATCATAATTAAATCACTTATTGTTTTCCATGTTATTATTTATGTTTCTATGGTATCTATTTATATATTTGATAACAATTATTATGGTTATGACATATTGGATTGTTATTTATTCCATCCATTCTAATCATGGCTTTTGTATTTTATAATAGCTTCTATGATACGCTACCCCTTATTGAGAATATTGTCTCACCCAATTTATTTAATTATTTTTTTTCTAGGGAATAAATTAGATAATTCTAAATAAATTAATGGGTATACAAGAAGGAATAATAAATTTCTCAATGAAATTTTATTTTTTATTTTATGTTTTCAAATATAATTAGTTGGGACCAAGAAGTTTGGAGGTGTTTCAAAGATGAAAAATAATAATATAATGTTTGGATAGGATTGTCAATAACGAATAAGGTTTCCTAAAAAGTGTTTTCTTTTGTTTTAAAACATAACACAACTTACATTTTTTAGATTTCCTACAGGTGTGATTGTATAGAGTGAAATAATTTGTGTCTATCTTGTGAATGGTAAGTGTTTGTGGTTATTGAATAGCGTTTTATGTTGAATGGTTATCCTATCATTCTTAAAATATTCATTAAACAAAGTGTTTGATAAATAAATCTAGTGATGATTTAATGTTCTTAATATTTTTAACATCATAAGTATCCAAATACCTCATGATAGAAGACTGGTCAAATGTGGAATAAAATCATTTATATGTACCATGTTCGTACAATGATGTTCTAAGGAAGTTCACCCGAAAAAAACAACTTGTTATAGGTTTGGATGAGTAGAGTTTATGTTCATATTATATAATGTTTTTGGAATATTTGGCTCTATAAAGTGTTTCCAATCAATCATTTTTGAAGACATTTGATAAGAGGAAAGTTGTCAAAGTACTATGGGAATTTTAAGAGAAATTTAATTGTATGACGACCTATCAGACAAATAAAAACAGATGATATCACTAAATGTCATCAGTCTGAATCCATAAAATGGATAATTTTCACTATTTAAGGATTATTTATTTGTACAATTTTTATTGTATGTAAATGTATGATGTTATGAATTCAATTTATTACACGATGATTTGATAAATTTCTTAGATTCGTTGGAAAAATGGTTTTGGTTGAAGTCATTAGATTGATGTTTATGTATGATGTTAATTGGTTAGGTTTGGAGCGAAAAGTCAATTGTCAAAGAGTTATGATACATGGATTCAGTTGGAGGTAGAGTCTATCAAATGATTTTTGGTATGTTCCTATAATTTTTTATAGGAACATTGAACGAAGTTACATAAAATTTAAATATTTCAATAATTTTTCACTAGACTAATGAGTGTTGTAATAAGCCAAAATTCTATCAATGAAATTTACCTTTTTAAAATTATTTCATATAATATAAATCACTTAAATTCACATATAGAAAACAATAAAAACTTTATAAATTAAGAATGAATGAAATAATAGGTATTTATATAAGTTAAGAAACCTATAAAAATGAAATAATAACTTGACCTGAGGAATGGTAATATGACACTTATGAATAATAAACCAGCCCTGTGAATAGTAACCTCAACCATGAAAGTATAAAAAATTAGGAAACTCATAAATGAATGTAGGATATAACTATATCATAGTATAAGTAAATGAATATTTTTTTAAAAATTAATCATGTTTTGGTATTGTTGTATGTAATAAATGTTCAATTATAAATTTATAATTAATAAAAAAATTAAATTGAAATTCATTTTCATAAATTATATTCATAAATCAATATATTTTGGTCTTATGATGTTTGGATAATTTAATTGCACATTAGTTAATTTTTCAGAGTGTTATAAAATTAGTTGTAATTTTGAAAACTATAAATTTCAATTAAATAAGGATTTTAATTAAAAAATAAAATTTTCATATTTAAAAAAAATTATTTTCATAAATTAGAGTTTATTTTTTATTTTGACATGTTGAAAAATAGTTGGGGTGAATTTTTGGTAATTTTCTAAAATACTAAATGTTTTGGAGGATAGTATAATACAATGATTTATGGTATAAATACATTATTCCCTGAGTCATGGAAGATATAAGAAACATAATATAGAACTACCCTTTCTTATTTTTAAAAATTTAGCGATAATTCAAAAAATAATAATAGTCTTGGGAAAAGATAATAAACAAATGAATAAAATATTCAAAAAACACCCCTCTCAACCACTATAAATACCACACCTCAACACCTCTTCTCCTCACACCTTCCAAGATTTCATACATGTCAAATTTCTACTCAATACACATCCCATGTAGAGACCCGAAGCTTATCGTACATGGACATTACATTACTTTTGCAGAATACTTAGTACATAACAAAAACACACATACAAGGATCGTAATAGTTTAGTGTCTTTGGAAACTCGGAACGTAATCTTCTAATCGTGGTGAAAGATCTTCAATATCTCCCATAAAGATCTTCCCTTTTTTTTTACCTAAAACCTTTCTTTATATCCTGGGGAAAAGAAAACATAAAAGGGTGAGCTCAAATGCTCAGCAAGGAAAATAAAGGAACTAAAAATCATATCATATCTTTTTGAAAATAATATCTTAACATGGAATAAATCATAGAAGTGAGAATGAGATCCCCATAATCATAACATAGAACTTAAAACTTTGTGGCATACACACATAATCATAGAGAATCATTTCTTGTTAGTCAAGACTCATTGCCAAGACTATCTTAGTGGACAAAGTCCCTTTCTGAATCGAGTAACCCTCGTTTCAGTCCTGTTTCACTGAACCGGTATAACCTATCGTTCCAGCCCTGTCTATCTCATGAGATATAAAATCTTTACCCAATGAATTGGAGGGAGATATAGGTCCCACCCATCTCATAATGATACCATTATTATGTGTTCCACAAAATCATAAATCATACATCATTGCATAACCCATGTAATAAAAATGGGATTCTTAAAAAACATGACATCATAAAACCATTCATATAAGATAATGGATTTCATAAACATAATTCCATCACAACATAGTCAAATCAATGTAAAATATGGATAGAAACAGAACCCTTTATTATCTTAGATGGAAAATAATTATGATAAAACACTTGAAATGAATTCTTGAGGAAAATATCCTTTCTTCTTCAAAATCAATTTCTTTTCAAAAAACATCATGCAATTTTAAAAGAAAGAGATTTTATTGAAAATATTCATGAAATCTTTTGGAGGAAGCTTCATGAAAATAAGGCTTAATAAAACCGTAAAAATCCGTTCGTTCCATTTAAGTTAAAAAAACATTCTTCTTGTACTTTTGTCGGAAAAGTCAAAAAGCACCTCGTACGAAAAACGACAAAAAATTCCTTTCATACATATTAATAAAAACTCACCGAAGGGTAAAAATGGATTTAAAAAATTGTAGGTGGATGGAAATAATATTACATATTGATGAAACATGGATGTGGATGATAAAATACACCCCAGTAAATACTTACGAATAAACAATCTCGGATAAAAATGAGATTGTGATATTTCCCTTACCTTAGGTCCGATTTGCTTCGTAAGTGTCCGAACCTCCTGTATAATGATTTAAATCATGTTATTGACTTATTCCAGAATCATATTTATTGTTATTATATCATATATGGTCCACTTATGACTTTATATTACTCGTTCTTTTGTAAATTCATGTTAAAGTAGCGTTTTGGGTAAAATCGTCTCATCTGTCGTTTGTGTTTTTAACTTGTAATTATTCATATGATTACTTAGATCATGATTACTTAATTCCAGAATATAAAACATGATTTATATATATATTCAGAATATACATATATAATAAATCGGTAAATGGAAAGAAATACACCGTTCATGGAGACGGTAGTCCGTACGTACGCATGAACGCTGTTTTCGTTTCCTTATTGAATTGAATGGAATTAAGTAGATGACATACATATAAATATAAATAATTACAGTATCATTATTAGGTAATATATTTCATCAGTACTTATTATATATACTTTATAATCATTCATTAATGGTTAATCATTGAGAATGAATCTCGTCGCGTCGTGGAGACGGTAGTCCGTACGTACGCACGAGCGATGATATCGTTCTCATGGTCGTGGAATTGCGTTGAAGCGTATTTATACTATTTCAGTATCAATATCACTTTATAATAATCATATATAGTTACTCATTAAACCATTATACCCATCCAATTAAGGTGGTGGCGAAAAATAGATTACACCACGGCGTGGAGACGGTATTCCGTACGTACGCACGCGCGGTGATTTCCTTTTTCCGCAGGATGGATAGAAGGTTAATTAGAGTTGTTTCATATTTATAATAACATATCAGTATGTAAGTAATACTGATGTTATTACTTTATCATGAAACAAATAAAGAATAAGAAGTTGAAGAAGAAAGAAATTGAAAAGATCGGTAATGGTTATTACCTCTTCTTTGAAACACCTCTTTGAATCCTTCACTTAGGGAACTAAGATTGGTCTTTGAAGAAGACCAGGACCTCTAGGATTATTCTAGGGAAGTGGAGAAGGGAAAATGGCAGGGGTTGGCCGAGCATGAGTGCTCAAATTGGTGTGAGGAGGAGGGGGAGGAGGTGCCCTTTTATAAGGGAGGAGAGGGGCACCTTAGGAATATCTCAAAATATTATTTTATATTAAAGTCAAAATCGGTTTATAATGGTTCCAAAGGGTCTTATTTCGAAGATAAAGTGGGGATGGGTCTAAATCCTATCAACAAATAGTATTTAGACAAGTTTATGGTATTATTTTATCCTTATCAATTAGATTAATCTCTAAGTTAAATAATTTAACTTTTACCGTGTCTTTTTGTTTTCTTTCACTATATGGTTAATAAAATTACTATAACATGCCAAACGAACCCCAAATTGTTTGTTATTAATATATATATCCTTATCTAAGTCATTTGGCCGAACCTTAGATTTTTAGGAATTAAATAACAATTAATAATATAATATTTGATTTAAAAACTATTTTGTGTCAATTTTGAAACTATTTGATATATGATTTTTGTGAAAGTCATAACAGAATTATATGTTCAAAAAAAGTTGATTAAAGCAACATTAATATATCATAGTAACCTATTAAATTAGTGGAATTCATAAAAAGTCTCAAATTACATTTATTTTGGTGTTTATAACATCAATTATGTCAATATTTCATTAATAAGATAATTACTGCATCATCATTGTGTCATAAATAAATTAAATTATTTAATGTCTAAAAATTACAAATAAAATACCATTATGTAGGAAATAGTTTTAGATTTCTAATGAATATTTATAGTCGAATTTATCTTATGTATAACCCCATATTAAAAATTATTTACTTATTAAACATTGATTTTAACTATTTTAACCCTTCTTTAAATAAATTAATAATAAATGTCCTAATCTAATCCAAGTGGGCCTAAATGGTCATATTTTATTCATAAGGTTGTTTTTGGTCGAATTACACTTATCCAATAGAATTAGGAGATGTGTTAGGGTAATAGTAATATCATATTTACCCTTAGTTACCCTATTTACTATTAACCGCGGTAAAAAAAAGTAAAAAGTTACTATTCACCAAAAAATTATTTTTATCTCATTGAACCACATTTTACTTACTGATATCAACCGTGTCTGTCGGATTTTCAAAATTCCATTCACAGAAGCGGTAAAATTAAGTTTTATGCGAAATTCAGTTTTTAACCTACCACTTAGTGGTTTCACTATTCATCAAAAATTGAAAGTTTTCAGAAAAATACCAAAATTTCACCCTAGGCTAATTTAGATATTCTGAGTCCAAAAATGAAGTCCATTTTGAAAAATAAAATTTCTAAAATTTTAAAAGGTGGTTATTACTGTTCATAACGTCTAGTTATAATAATATTTTAATATCATATTGTTGTTTAGTGAAACTCGGTATTGCGTACCACACACGCTATCGAGGAAGGTTGAGATTGTGTGTAATGCAAGGCAAGTCAAGGATGCGTTTTGTGCAAGATCCTTTTTGCGTTGCGTACAACACAAGACATTAGTGAAATTAAAAAGAATATTTTTCATAAAATCTTGGGCTGTTACATTCTACCCCCCTTAAAATGAATTTCGCCCTAGAAATTCGTCGGGGTTATAAATAGTTTACTATTCGAAAGTTTCTTTAATAGAAACCCAAATCGTAAAAAGGAATACCAAAACTTGTCTTTAAAAACTAAAGTATGAAATGTAACGATTACCCAAATAAACTAATCACTGGGTTTCCACATAGGTGAAAATATGGATATGGAAGAAAAATATAACCATCATGTTCTGATGGAGAGTGGTAGAGAACATGGCTATGGAAAAGCCAACAATCACAAATCCATAAATTTGTGACGATCTAAGGTACCATCCGATTCATCAGGTATAAGATCACTAGGACAACATTTTTGGTTTTCAAGATCATTTCCCTAAAGTTGAAAATTTGAATTAGAATAAATACTTTCTTTATTTTGGTACAATCTCACTGTTGTTCATCCCTTGAACAATTTCCACTTCATCTCTTAAATAAATGAAGTTGAATTTGTTATTCGTGAAGTGTTAGCAGATCATGTGATAGAATGACGGGTCATTCCATCTGTCTCAAACAAAAGGTTAGCAAAAATTATATACATAAGTCGATCTATAGTGAGATTAATCACATATGGTTCCTAAAATGGACTTATACTTCATATATCATACTGCTTAATATAATAAAACTAGTTTCTACTAAATAGGGACTTCCTGTAGGCCAGTGGTAGGCGATAAAGGCCAGTCGCACTTCGGTTGTGGGTTCGATTCCCACAGCCTTGTCCAAAGCGATGGGCTGTCGCCCGTCCTGCAGGTTGTCCTTCTTCTAAAACTACATTACTATAACATCCCATCAATAATATCGAAAAAAAACTTCTATCCTTAAACAATACTCACTTATGTCCAACATAATCCATTTCAGTCTTTAGGCTTATCCATAATACTGCAGTCCACTCTCATAACATAGTGAAAACGATTACCAGAGATTTAATACCATCGTTGATCCCCATATATCATAAGATATGTTTTGTTGGTCACATTCCAAACATTCAAAGTCCTTAATCATGTATTCTTTTGAATACCCATTGAACCTTAGTGAAAACATGAATGCAGTTAAAAGTTAACACTTTCCACATACCAAAATCCTCAAAATTCTATATTCTCAAACCATGATATCACTTAGTCCTTATATCAATCATGAGCTCATGAATACTATTAAACATTTCATTTTCTCGTTTTCCCTTCATTATGCGCATATCATCTTATTTCCAAAATATATCAATCACTTTGAATACCACATCAATAAATATTGCAATACTCAATGATACAACATTATTTCGAAATCCCATTACATAAACACTTAATCATTCCACCACATCGTTGTCATATTCAACATTGCCAATAGTGATCGCATGTGAGTTCCCTTTGTCCTTTGCCTTCAGTGGTTGCTCATGTTGATCATCACTAACCCTTGGATTAGGGCATTTTTTAGCATAATGCCCCATTTCCTTGAACTTGAAGCATTGAAGTGTTGGTGGTGCATTCTCTGCAGTGTTTGATTTATTCACATTAGAAACCCTTTTTCCATTACTTCGACACTCAGCTGCTCGATGACCTTCTTTTCCACTCTTAGAACATTTTCTAGTCCCTTTAAGACAATCTCCACCATGCTTATTTCCACACTTTGTGCATAAGGAAACATTCATCTTCTTTTCACCATTATTCTGAGATTTCTCCTTGAACTCCATCTTTCGTTTTTTGTCAAAACCATGAGATGGATACGTAACACCAACTTCCATTTCTACCTTGATAGCACAACGCACAATTTCTTCATAGCTACTGAAGTCTCTTATAGCTAATGCCCTTCGAAGACTTGGTTTTAAGCCACTGAAAAATCGATCAAATTTACTTTCAGGTTGGATGATAATGCCAGATGCATACCTTGAAAGTATTGTAAAATTCGCTTCATATATACCAACAGATTCATCATCCTTTTGCTTTAGTTCAAGAAACTCCTTCTCCATCTTTGTTCGAAGAATACGAGGGAAGTACTTATTGAAAAATAAGTTCTTGAACTCGTCCCATTCCATGGACTCAATTTCATCTCTTTGCCTTGTATTCTTGATAAGATTCCACCATTGATCAGCTTCACCTTCCAAACGATATACTGCTAAGATACTTTATCATGTTCAGAACATTGAAGAACTGAAAATATCTTTTCAGTGGTACTGATCCATTGTTCAGCAACAAGTGGATCAGAAGACCCACTGAAAGAAGGTGGATGTTGCCTCATGAAGGACTCAATAGAATATTGTTCCCTTCTCTGCTCATTTGGAAGTCCATAATGATTCATAGCTTGTGTAAGTATAGCAATAAGATTTTTCACTCCATCTCCCATAACATTTGTTTGTTCAGGAGGACAATCATTGCATTGTCCATTGCATTGATCAACACGGTTCCTTCGGGTTCCAGCCATCGTCTAAAACCCAAAAAGAATAGTATGAGAGGCAAGAATCATGCTTGGGAAAACAACATAATAAAGGGGGAGTACCTTCAATATCTAACATCTTAGGTTTAATTCTATGATCGTTAGCGTAATTCTAGTACTATAACCTATACGTTTTCTTAACCTTAGGGACATCCCTAGACATACCTTAGAAATATCTTTAGGGATCTTACTAACGTTTTTGCATCCTAGTTTCCAAAGGTTGACTAAACCTTTCTTCTGATACCAACTGTAGAGACCCGAAGCTTATCGTACATGGACATTACATTACTTTTGCGGAATACTTAGTACATAACAAAAACACACACACAAGGATCGTAATAGTTTAGTGTCTTTGGAAACTCGGAACGTAATCTTCTAATCGTGGTGAAAGATCTTGAATATCTCCCATAAAGATCTTCCCTTTTTTTTACCTAAAACCTTTCTTTATATCCTGGGGAAAAGAAAACATAAAAGGGTGAGCTCAAATGCTCAGCAAGGCAAATAAAGGAACTAAAAATCATATCATATCTTTTTGAAAATAATATCTAAACATGGAATAAATCATAGAAGTGAGAATGAGATCCCCATAATCATAACATAGAACTTGAAACTTTGTGGCATACACACATAATCATAGAGAATCATTTCTTGTTAGTCAAGACTCATTGCCAAGACTATCTTAGTGGACAAAGTCCCTTTCTGAATCGAGTAACCCTCATTTCAGTCCTGTTTCACTGAACCGGTATAACCTACCGTTCCAGCCCTGTCTATCTCATGAGATATAAAATCTATACCCAATGCATTGGAGGGAGATATAGGTCCCACCCATCTCATAATGATACCATTCTTATGTGTGCCACAAAATCATAAATCATACATCATTGCATAACCCATGTAATAAAAATGGGATTCTTAAACAACATGACATCATAAAACCATTCATATAAGATAAAGGATTTCATAAACATAATTCCATCACAACATAGTCAAATCAATGTTAAAATATGGATAGAAACAGAACCCTTTATTATCTTAGATGGAAAATAATTATGATAAAACACTTGAAATGAATTCTTGAGGAAAATATCCTTTCTTCTTCAAAATCAATTTCTTTTCAAAAAACATCATGCAATTTTAAAAGAAAGATATTTTATTGAAAATATTCATGAAATCTTTTGGAGGAAGCTTCATGAAAATAAGGCTTTATAAAACCGTAAAAATCCGTTCGTTCCGTTTAAGTTAAAAAAACATTCTTCTTGTACTTTTGTCGGAAAAGTCAAAAAGCACCTCGTACGAAAAACGACAAAAGATTCCTTTCATACATATTACTAAAAACTCACCGAAGGGTAAAAATGGATTTAAAAAATTGTAGGTGGATGGAAATAATATTACATATTGATGAAACATGGATGTAGATGATAAAATACACCCCAGTAAATACTTACGAATAAACAATCTCGGATAAAAATGAGATTGTGATATTTCCCTTACCTTAGGTCCGATTTGCTTCGTAAGTGTCCGAACCTCCTGTATAATGATTTAAATAATGTTATTGACTTATTCCAGAATCATATTCATTGTTATTATATCATATATGGTCCACTTATGACTTTATATTACCCGTTCTTTTGTAAATTCATGTTAAAGTAGCGTTTTGGGTAAAATCGTCTCATTTGTCGTTTCTATTTTTAACTTGTAATTATTCATATGATTACTTAGATCATGATTACTTAATTCCAGAATATAAAACATGATTTATATATATATATATTCAGAATATACATATATAATAAATCAGTAAATGGAAAGAAATACACCGTTCATGGAGACGGTAGTCTGTACGTACGCATGAACGCTGTTTTCGTTTCCTTATTGAATTGAATGGAATTAAGTAGATGAAATACATATAAATATAAATAATTACAATATCATTATTAGGTAATATATTTCATTAGTACTTATTATATATACTTTATAATCATTCATTAATGGTTAATTATTGAGAATGAATCTCATCGCGTCGTGGAGACGGTAGTCCGTACGTACGCACGAGCGATGATATCGTTCCCATGGTCGTGAAATTGCGTTGAAGTGTATTTATACTATTTCAGTATCAATATCACTTTATAATAATCATATATAGTTACACATTAAACCATTATACCCATCCAATTAAGGTGGTGGCGGAAAATAGATTACACCACGGCGTGCAGACGGTATTCCGTACGTACGCACGCGCGGTGATTTCCTTTTTCCGCAGGATGGATAGAAGGTTAATTAGAGTTGTTTCATATTTATAATAACATATAAGTATGTAAGTAATACTTATGTTATTACTTTATCATGAAACAACTAAAGAAGAAGAAGTTGAAGAAGAAAGAAATTGAAAAGATCGGTAATGGTTATTACCTCTTCTTTGAAACAACTCTTTGAATCCTTCACTTAGGGAACTATGATTGGTCTTTGAAGAAGACCAGGACCTCTAGGATTATTCTAGGGAAGTGGAGAAGGAAACATGGAAGGGGTTGGCCGAGCTTGAGTGCTCAAATTGGTGTGAGGAGGAGGGGGAGGAGGTGCCCTTTTATAAGGGAGGAGAGGGGCACCTTAGAAATATCTCAAAATATTATTTTATATTAAAGTCAAAATCGGTTTATAATGGTTCCAAAGGGTCTTATTTCGAAGCTAAAGTGGGGATGGGTCGAAATCCTATAAACCAATAGGATTTAGACAATTTTAGGGTATTATTTTATCCTTATCAATTAGATTTAACTCTAAGTTAAATAATTTAACTTTTACCGTGTCTTTTTGTTTTCTTTCACTATATGGTTAATACACTTACAATAACATGACAAACGAACCCAAAATTGTTTGTTATTAATATATATATCCTTATCTAAGTCATTTGGCAGAAACTTATATTTTTAGGAATAAAATAACAATTAATAATATAATATTTGATTTAAAAACTATTTTGTGCCAATTTTGACACTATTTGATATATGATTTTTGTGAAAGTCATAAAAGAATTATATGTTCAAACCAAGTTGATTAAATCAACATTAATATATCATAGTAACCTATAAAATTAGTGTAATTCATAAAAAGTCTCAAATTACATTTATTTTGGCGTTTATAACATCAATTATGTCAATATTTCATTAATAAGATAATTACTGCATCATCATTGTGTCATAAATAAATTAAATTATTTAATGTCTAAAAATTACAAATAAAATACCATTATGTAGGAAATCCTTTTAGATTTCTAATGAATTTTTATAGTCGAATTTATCTTATGTATAACCCCATATTAAAAATTATTTACTTATTAAACTTTGATTTTAACTATTTTAACCCTTCTTTAAATAAATTAATAATAAATGTCCTAATCTAATCCAAGTGGGCCTAAATGGTCATATTTTATTCATAAGGTTGTTTTTGGTCTAATTACACTTATCCAATAGAATTAGGACATGTGTTAGGGTAATAATAATATCATATTTACCCTTAGTTACCCTATTTACTATTAACCGCGGTAAAAAAAGTAAAAAGTTACTATTCACCAAAAAATTATTTTTATATCATTGAACCACATTTTACTTACTGATATCAACCGTGTCTGTCGTATTTTTGAAATTTCATTCACAGAAGCGGTAAAATTAAGTTTTATGCGAAATTCAGTTTTTAACCTACCACTTAGTGGTTTCACTATTCATCAAAAATTGAATGTTTTCAGAAAAATACCAAAATTTCACCCTAGGCTAATTTCGATATTATGAGTCCAAAAATGAAGTCCATTTTGAAAAATAAAATTTCTAAAATTTTAAAATGTGGTTATTACTGTTCATAACGTCTAGTTATAATAATATTTTAATAGCATATTGTTGTTTAGTGAAACTCGGTATTGCGTACTACACACGCTATCGAGGAAGGTTGCGATTGTGTGTAATGCAAGGCAAGTCAAGGATGCGTGTTGTGCAAGCTACTTTTTGTGTTGCGTACAACACAAGACATTAGTGAAATTAAAAAGAATATTTTTCATAAAATCTTGGGCTGTTACATTCTACCCCCCTTAAAATGAATTTCGCCCTCGAAATTCGTCGGGGTTATAAATAGTTTACTATTCGAAAGTTTCTTTAATAGAAACCCACATCGTAAAAAGGAATACCAAAACTTGTCTTTAAAAACTAAAGTATGAAATGTAAAGATTACCCAAATAAACTAATCACTGGGTTTCCACATAGGTGAAAATATGGATATGGAAGAAAAATCTAACCATCATGTTCTGATGGAGAGTGGTAGAGAACATGGATATGGAAAAGCCAACAATCACAAATACATAAATTTGTGACGATCTAAGGTACCATCCGATTCATCAGGTATAAGATCACTAGGACAACATTTTTGGTTTTCAAGATCATTTCCCTAAAGTTGAAATTTTGAATTAGAATAAATACTTTCTTTATTTTGGTACAATCTCACTGTTGTTCATCCCTTGAACAATTTCCACTTCATCTCTTAAATAAATGAAGTTGAATTTGTTATTCGTGAAGTGTTAGCAGATCATGTGATAGAATGACGGGTCATTCCATCTGTCTCAAACAAAAGGTTAGCAAAAATTATATACATAAGTCGATCTATAGTGAGATTAATCACATATGGTTCCTAAAATGGACTTATACTTCATATATCATACTGCTTAATATAATAAAACTAGTTTCTACTAAATAGGGACTTCCTGTAGGCCAGTGGTAGGAGATAAAGGCCAGTCGCACTTCGGTTGTGGGTTCGATTCCCACAGCCTTGTCCAAAGCGATGGGCTGTCGCCCGTCCTGCAGGTTGTCCTTCTTCTAAAACTACATTACTATAACATCCCATCAATAATATCGAAAAAAAACTTCTATCCTTAAACAATACTCACTTATGTCCAACATAATCCATTTCAGTCTTTAGGCTTATCCATAATACTGCAGTCCACTCTCATAACATAGTGAAAACGATTACCAGAGATTTAATACCATCGTTGATCCCCATATATCATAAGATATGTTTTGTTGGTCACATTCCAAACATTCAAAGTCCTTAATCATGTATTCTTTTGAATACCCATTGAACCTTAGTGAAAACATGAATGCAGTTAAAAGTTAACACTTTCCACATACCAAAATCCTCAAAATTCTATATTCTCAAACCATGATATCACTTAGTCCTTATATCAATCATGAGCTCATGAATACTATTAAACATTTCATTTTCTCGTTTTCCCTTCATTATGAGCATATCATCTTATTTCCAAAATATATCAATCACTTTGAATACCACATCAATAAATATTCCAATACTCAATGATACAACATTATTTCGAAATCCCATTACATAAACACTTAATCATTCCACCACATCGTTGTCATATTCAACATTGCCAATAGTGATCGCATGTGAGTTCCCTTTGTCCTTTGCCTTCAGTGGTTGCTCATGTTGATCATCACTAACCCTTGGATTAGGGCATTTATTAGCATAATGCCCCATTTCCTTGAACTTGAAGCATTGAAGTGTTGGTGGTGCATTCTCTGCAGTGTTTGATTTATTCACATTAGAAACCCTTTTTCCATTACTTCGACACTCAGCTGCTCGATGACCTTCTTTTCCACACTTAGAACATTTTCTAGTCCCTTTAAGACAATCTCCACCATGCTTATTTCCACACTTTGTGCATAAGGAAACATTCATCTTCTTTTCACCATTATTCTGAGATTTCTCCTTGAACTCCATCTTTCGTTTTTTGTCAAAACCATGAGATGGATACGTAACACCAACTTCCATTTCTACCTTGATAGCACAACGCACAATTTCTTCATAGCTACTGAAGTCTCTTATAGCTAATGCCCTTCGAAGACTTGGTTTTAAGCCACTGAAAAATCGATCAAATTTACTTTCAGGTTGGATGATAATGCCAGATGCATACCTTGCAAGTCTTGTAAAATTCGCTTCATATATACCAACAGATTCATCATCCTTTTTCTTTAGTTCAAGAAACTCCTTCTCCATCTTTGTTCGAAGAATACTAGGGAAGTACTTATTGAAAAATAAGTTCTTGAACTCGTCCCATTCCATGGACTCAATTTCATCTCTTTGCCTTGTATTCTTGATAAGATTCCACCATTGATCAGCTTCACCTTCCAAACGATATACTGCTAAGATGACTTTATCATGTTCAGAACATTGAAGAACTGAAAATATCTTTTCAGTGGTACTGATCCATTGTTCAGCAACAAGTGGATCAGAAGACCCACTGAAAGAAGGTGGATGTTGCCTCATGAAGGACTCAATAGAATATTGTTCCCTTCTCTGCTCATTTGGAAGTCCAGAATGATTCATAGCTTGTGTAAGTATAGCAATAAGATTTTGCACTCCATCTCCCATAACATTTGTTTGTTCAGGAGGACAATAATTGCATTGTCCATTGCATTGATCAACACGGTTCCTTCGGGTTCCAGCCATCATCTAAAACCCAAAAAGAATAGTATGAGAGGCAAAAATCATGCTTGGGAAAACAACATAATAATGGGGGAGTACCTTCAATATCTAACATCTTAGGTTTAATTCTATGATCGTTAGCGTAATTCTAGTACTATAACCTATACGTATACTTAACCTTAGGGACATCCCTAGACATACCTTAGAAATATCTTTAGGGATCTTACTAACGTTTTCGCATCCTAGTTTCCAAAGGTTGACTAAACCTTTCTTCTGATACCAACTGTAGAGACCCGAAGCTTATCGTACATGGACATTACATTACTTTTGCGGAATACTTAGTACATAACAAAAACACACACATAAGGATCGCAATAGTTTAGTGTCTTTGGAAACTCGGAACGTAATCCTCTAATCGTGGTGAAAGATCTTGAATATCTCCCATAAAGATCTTCCCTTTTTTTACCTAAAACCTTTCTTTATATCCTGGGGAAAAGAAAACATAAAAGGGTGAGCTCAAATGCTCAGCAAGGCAAATAAAGGAACTAAAAATCATATCATATCTTTTTGAAAATAATATCTAAACATGGAATAAATCATAGAAGTGAGAATGAGATCCCCATAATCATAACATAGAACTTGAAACTTTGTGGCATACACACATAATCATAGAGAATCATTTCTTTTTAGTCAAGACTCATTGCCAAGACTATCTTAGTGGACAAAGTCCCTTTCTGAATCGAGTAACCCTCGTTTCAGTCCTGTTTCACTGAACCGGTATAACCTACCGTTCCAGCCCTGTCTATCTCATGAGATATAAAATCTTTACCCAATGCATTGGAGGGAGATATAGGTCCCACCCATCTCATAATGATACCATTCTTATGTGTGCCACAAAATCATAAATCATACATCATTGCATAACCCATGTAATAAAAATGGGATTCTTAAACAACATGACATCATAAAACCATTCATATAAGATAAAGGATTTCATAAACATAATTCCATCACAACATAGTCAAATCAATGTAAAAATATGGATAGAAACAGAACCCTTTATTGTCTTAGATGGAAAATAATTATGATAAAACACTTGAAATGAATTCTTGAGGAAAATATCCTTTCTTCTTCAAAATCAATTTCTTTTCAAAAAACATCATGCAATTTTAAAAGAAAGATATTTTATTGAAAATATTCATGAAATCTTTTGGAGGAAGCTTCATGAAAATAAGGCTTTATAAAACCGTAAAAATCCGTTCGTTCCGTTTAAGTTAAAAAAAACATTCTTCTTGTACTTTTGTCGGAAAAGTCAAAAAGCACCTCGTACGAAAAACGACAAAAGATTCCTTACATACATATTACTAAAAACTCACCGAAGGGTAAAAATGGATTTAAAAAATTGTAGGTGGATGGAAATAATATTACATATTGATGAAACATGGATGTAGATGATAAAATACACCCCAGTAAATACTTACGAATAAACAATCTCGGATAAAAATGAGATTGTGATATTTCCCTTACCTTAGGTCCGATTTGCTTCGTAAGTGTCCGAACCTCCTGTATAATGATTTAAATAATGTTATTGACTTATTACAGAATCATATTCATTGTTATTATATCATATATGGTCCACTTATGACTTTATATTACCCGTTCTTTTGTAAATTCATGTTAAAGTAGCGTTTTGGGTAAAATCGTCTCATTTTTCGTTTCTATTTTTAACTTGTAATTATTCATATGATTACTTAGATCATGATTACTTAATTCCAGAATATAAAACATGATTTATATATATATATATTCAGAATATACATATATAATAAATCATTAAATGGAAAGAAATACACCGTTCATGGAGACGGTAGTCTGTACGTACGCATGAACGCTGTTTTCGTTTCCTTATTGAATTGAATGGAATAAAGTAGATGACATACATATAAATATAAATAATTACAATATCATTATTAGGTAATATATTTCATTAGTACTTATTATATATACTTTATAATCATTCATTAATGGTTAATTATTGAGAATGAATCTCATCGCGTCGTGGAGACGGTAGTCCGTACGTACGCACGAGCGATGATATCGTTCCCATGGTCGTGTAATTGCGTTGAAGTGTATTTATACTATTTCAGTATCAATATAACTTTATAATAATCATATATAGTTACACATTAAACCATTATACCCATCCAATTAAGGTGGTGGCGGAAAATAGATTACACCACGGCGTGCAGACGGTATTCCGTACGTACGCACGCGCGGTGATTTCCTTTTTCCGCAGGATGGATAGAAGGTTAATTAGAGTTGTTTCATATTTATAATAACATATAAGTATGTAAGTAATACTTATGTTATTACTTTATCATGAAACAACTAAAGAAGAAGAAGTTGAAGAAGAAAGAAATTGAAAAGATCGGTAATGGTTATTACCTCTTCTTTGAAACACCTCTTTGAATCCTTCACTTAGGGAACTAAGATTGGTCTTTGAAGAAGACCAGGACCTCTAGGATTATTCTAGGGAAGTGGAGAAGGAAAAATGGCAGGGGTTGGCCGAGCTTGAGTGCTCAAATTGGTGTGAGGAGGAGGGGGAGGAGGTGCCCTTTTATAAGGGAGGAGAGGGGCACCTTAGGAATATCTCAAAATATTATTTTATATTAAAGTAAAAATCGGTTTATAATGGTTCCAAAGGGTCTTATTTCGAAGATAAAGTGGGGATGGGTCGAAATCCTATCAACCAATAGGATTTAGACAAGTTTAGGGTATTATTTTATCCTTATCAATTAGATTTAACTCTAAGTTAAATAATTTAACTTTTACCGTGTCTTTTTGTTTTCTTTCACTATATGGTTAATACACTTACAATAACATGACAAAAGAACCCCAAATTGTTTGTTATTAATATATATATCCTTATCTAAGTCATTTGGCCGAAACTTATATTTTTAGGAATAAAATAACAATTAATAATATAATATTTGATTTAAACACTATTTTGTGTCAATTTTGACACTATTTGATATATGATTTTTGTGAAAGTCATAAAAGAATTATATGTTCAAACCAAGTTGATTAAATCAACATTAATATATCATAGTAACCTAGAAAATTAGTGGAATTCATAAAAAGTCTCAAATTACATTTATTTTTGTGTTTATAACATCAATTATGTCAATATTTCATTAATAAGATAATTACTGCATCATCATTGTGTCATAAATAAATTAAATTATTTAATGTCTAAAAATTACAAATAAAATACCATTATGTAGGAAATCGTTTTAGATTTCTAATGAATATTTATAGTCGAATTTATCTTATGTATAACCCCATATTAAAAATTATTTACTTATTAAACTTTGATTTTAACTATTTTAACCCTTCTTTAAATAAATTAATAATAAATGTCCTAATCTAATCCAAGTGGGCCTAAATGGTCATATTTTATTCATAAGGTTGTTTTTGGTCTAATTACACTTATCCAATATAATTAGGGCATGTGTTAGGGTAATAGTAATATCATATTTACCCTTAGTTACCCTATTTACTATTAACCGCGGTAAAAAAAAGTAAAAAGTTACTATTCACCAAAAAATTATTTTTATATCATTGAACCACATTTTACTTACTGATATCAACCGTGTCTGTCGGATTTTTGAAATTTCATTCACAGAAGCGGTAAAATTAAGTTTTATGCGAAATTCAGTTTTTAACCTACCACTTAGTGGTTTCACTATTCATCAAAAATTGAATGTTTTCAGAAAAATACCAAAATTTCACCCTAGGCTAATTTCGATATTATGAGTCCAAAAATGAAGTCCATTTTGAAAAATAAAATTTCTAAAATTTTAAAATGTGGTTATTACTGTTCATAATGTCTAGTTATAATAATATTTTAATAGCATATTGTTGTTTAGTGAAACTCGGTATTGCGTACTACACACGCTATCGAGGAAGGTTGCGATTGTGTGTAATGCAAGGCAAGTCAAGGATGCGTGTTGTGCAAGCTACTTTTTGTGTTGCGTACAACACAAGACATTAGTGAAATTAAAAAGAATATTTTTCATAAAATCTTGGGCTGTTACATTCTACCCCCCTTAAAATGAATTTCGCCCTCGAAATTCGTCGGGGTTATAAATAGTTTACTATTCGAAAGTTTCTTTAATAGAAACCCACATCGTAAAAAGGAATACCAAAACTTGTCTTTAAAAACTAAAGTATGAAATGTAACGATTACCCAAATAAACTAATCACTGGGTTTCCACATAGGTGAAAATATGGATATGGAAGAAAAATCTAACCATCATGTTCTGATGGAGAGTGGTAGAGAACATGGCTATGGAAAAGCCAACAATCACAAATACATAAATTTGTGACGATCTAAGGTACCATCCGATTCATCAGGTATAAGATCACTAGGACAACATTTTTGGTTTTCAAGATCATTTCCCTAAAGTTGAAAATTTGAATTAGAATAAATACTTTCTTTATTTTGGTACAATCTCACTGTTGTTCATGCCTTGAACAATTTCCACATCATCTCTTAAATAAATGAAGTTGAATTTGTTATTCGTGAAGTGTTAGCAGATCATGTGATAGAATGACGGGTCATTCCATCTGTCTCAAACAAAAGGTTAGCAAAAATTATATACATAAGTCGGTCTATAGTGAGATTAATCACATATGATTCCTAAAATGGACTTATACTTCATATATCATACTGCTTAATATAATAAAACTAGTTTCTACTAAACACGGACTTCCTGTAGGCCAGTGGTAGGCGATAAAGGCCAGTCGCACTTTGGTTGTGGGTTCGATTCCCACAGCCTTGTCCATAGCGATGGGCTGTCGCCCGTCCTGCAGGTTGTCCTTCTTCTAAAACTACATTACTATAACATCCCATCAATAATATCGAAAAAAAAACTTCTATCCTTAAACAATACTCACTTATGTCCAACATAATCCATTTCAATCTTTAGGCTTATCCATAATACTGCAGTCCACTCTCATAACATAGTGAAAACGATTACCAGAGATTTAATACCATCGTTGATCCCCATATATCATAAGATATGTTTTGTTGGTCACATTCCAAACATGAAAAGTCCTTAATCATGTATTCTTTTGAATACCCATTGAACCTTAGTGAAAACATGAATGCAGTTAAAAGTTAACACTTTCCACATACCAAAATCCTCAAAATTCTATATTCACAAACCATGATATCACTTAGTCCTTATATCAATCATGAGCTCATGAATACTATTAAACATTTCATTTTCTCGTTTTCCCTTCATTATGCGCATATCATCTTATTTCCAAAATATATCAATCACTTTGAATACCACATCAATAAATATTTCAATACTCAATGATACAACATTATTTCGAAATCCCATTACATAAACACTTAATCATTCCACCACATCGTTGTCATATTCAACATTGCCAATAGTGATCGCATGTGACTTCCCTTTGTCCTTTGCCTTCAGTGGTTGCTCATGTGGATCATCACTAACCCTTGGATTAGGGCATTTATTAGCATAATGCCCCATTTCCTTGCACTTGAAGCATTGAAGTGTTGGTGGTGCGTTCTCTGCAGTGTTTGATTTATTCACATTAGAATCCCTTTTTCCATTACTTCGACACTCAGCTGCTCGATGACCTTCTTTTCCACACATAAAACATTTTCTAGTCCCTTTAAGACAATCTCCACCATGCTTCTTTCCACACTTTGTGCATAAGGAAACATTCATCTTCTTTTCACCATTATTCTGAGATTTCTCCTTGAACTCCATCTTTCGTTTTTTGTCAAAACCATGAGATGGATATGTAACACCAACTTCAATTTCTACCTTGATAGCACAACGCACAATTTCTTCATAGCTACTGAAGTCTCTTATAGCTAATTCCCTTCGAAGACTTGGTTTTAAGCCACTGAAAAATCGATCAACTTTAATTTCAGGTTGGATGATAATGCCAGATGCATACCTTGCAAGTCTTGTAAAATTCACTTCGTATATACCAACAGATTCATTATCATTTTGCTTTAGTTCAAGAAACTCTTTCTCCATCTTTGTTCGAAGAATACGAGGGAAGTACTTATTGAAAAATAAGTTCTTGAACTCGTCCCATTCCATGGACTCAATTTCATCTCTTTGCCTTGTATTCTTGATAAGATTCCACCATTGATCAGATTCACCTTCCAAACGATATACTACTAAGATGACTTTATCATGTTCAGAACATTGAATAACTGAAAATATCTTTTCAGTGGTACTGATCCATTGTTCAGCAACAAGTGGATCAGAAGACCCACTGAAAGAAGGTGGACGTTGCCTCATGAAGGACTCAATAGAATATTGTTCCCTTCTCTGCTCATTTGGAAGTCCAGAATGATTCATAGCTTGTGTAAGTATAGCAATAACATTTTTTACCCCATCTCCCATAACATTTGTTTGTTCAGGAGGACAATCATTGCATTGTCCATTGCATTGATCAACACGGTTCCTTCGGGTTCCAGCCATCGTCTAAAACCCAAAAAGAATAGTGTGAGAGGCAAAAATCATGCTAGGGAAAACAATATAATAAAGGGGGAGTACCTTCAATATCTAACTTCTTAGGATTAATTATATGATCGTTAGCGTAATTCTAGTACTATAACCTATACGTATACTTAACCTTAGGGACATCCCTAGACATACCTTAGAAATATCTCTAGGGATCTTACTAACGTTTTCGCATCCTAGTTTCAAAAGGTTGACTAAACCTTTCCTCTGATACCAACTATAGAGACCCGAAGCTTATCGTACATGGACATTACATTACTTTTGCGGAATACTTAGTACATAACAAAAACACACACACAAGGATCGTAATAGTTTAGTGTCTTTGGAAACTCGGAACGTAATCTTCTAATCGTGGTGAAAGATCTTCAATATCTCCCATAAAGATCTTCCCTTTTTTTTTACCTAAAACCTTTCTTTATATCCTGGGGAAAAGAAAACATAAAAGGGTGAGCTCAAATGCTCAGCAAGGCAAATAAAGGAACTAAAAATCATATCATATCTTTTTGAAAATAATATCTTAACATGGAATAAATCATAGAAGTGAGAATGAGATCCCCATAATCATAACATAGAACTTGAAACTTTGTTTCATACACACATAATCATAGAGAATCATTTCTTGTTAGTCAAGACTCATTTCCAAGACTATCTTAGTGGACAAGGTCCCTTTCTGAATCGAGTAACCCTCGTTTCAGTCCTGTTTAACTGAACCGGTATAACCTACCGTTCCAGCCCTGTCTATCTCATGAGATATAAAATCTTTACCCAATGCATTGGAGGGAGATATAGGTCCCACCCATCTCATAATGATACCATTATTATGTGTGCCACAAAATCATAAATCATACATCATTGCATAACCCATGTAATAAAAATGGGATTCTTAAACAACATGACATCATAAAACCATTCATATAAGATAAAGGATTTCATAAACGTAATTCCATCACAACATAGTCAAATCAATGTAAAAATATGGATAGAAACAGAACCCTTTATTATCTTAGATGGAAAATAATTATGATAAAACACTTGAAATGAATTCTTGAGGAAAATATCCTTTCTTCTTCAAAATCAATTTCTTTTCAAAAAACATCATGCAATTTTAAAAGAAAGAGATTTTATTGAAAATATTCATGAAATCTTTTGGAGGAAGCTTCATGAAAATAAGGCTTAATAAAACCGTAAAAATCCGGTCGTTCCGTTTAAGTTAAAAAAACATTCTTCTTGTACTTTTGTCGGAAAAGTCAAAAAGCACCTCGTACGAAAAACGACAAAAGATTCCTTTCATACATATTACTAAAAACTCACCGAAGGGTAAAAATGGATTTAAACAATTTTAGGTGGATGGAAATAATATTACATATTGATGAAACATGGATGTGGATGATAAAATACACCCCAGTAAATACTTACGAATAAACAATCTCGGATAAAAATGAGATTGTGATATTTCCCTTACCTTAGGTCCGATTTGCTTCGTAAGTGTCCGAACCTACTGTATAATGATTTAAATCATGTTATTGACTTATTCCAGAATCATATTCATTGTTATTATATCATATATGGTCCACTTATGACTTTATATTACCCGTTCTTTTGTAAATTCATGTTAAAGTAGCGTTTTGGCTAAAATCGCCTCATTTGTCGTTTGTGTTTTTAACTTGTAATTATTCATATGATTACTTAGATCATGATTACTTAATTCCAGAATATAAAACATGATTTATATATATATATTCAGAATATACATATATAATAAATCAGTAAATGGAAAGAAATACACCGTTCATGGAGACGGTAGTCCGTACGTACGCATGAACGTTGTTTTCGTTTCCTTATTGAATTGAATGGAATTAAGTAGATGACATACATATAAATATAAATAATTACAGTATAATTATTAGGTAATATATTTCATTAGTACTTATTATATATACTTTATAATCATTCATTAATGGTTAATCATTGAGAATGAATCTCATCGCGTCGTGGAGACGGTAGTCCGTACGTACGCACGAGCGATGATATCGTTCCCATGGTCGTGGAATTGCATTGAAGTGCATTTATACTATTTCAGTATCAATATAACTTTATAATAATCATATATAGTCACTCATTAAACCATTATACCCATCCAATTAAGGTGGTGGCGGAAAATAGATTACACCACGGCGTGGAGACGGTATTCCGTACGTACGAACGCGCGGTGATTTCCTTTTTCCGCAGGATGGATAGAAGGTTAATTAGAGTTTTTTCATGTTTATAATAACATATCAGTATATAAGTAATACTGATGTTATTACTTTATCATGAAACAACTAAAGAAGAAGAAGTTGAAGAAGAAAGAAATTGAAAAGATCGGTAATGGTTATTACCTCTTCTTTGAAACACCTCTTTGAATCCTTCACATAGGGAACTAAGATTAGTCTTTGAAGAAGACCAGGTCCTCTAGGATTATACTAGGGAAGTGGAGAAGGGAAACTGGCAGGGGTTGTCCGAGCTTGAGTGCTCAAATTGGTGTGAGGAGGAGGGGGAGGAGGTGCCCTTTTATAAGGGAGGAGAGGGGTACCTTAGGAATATCTCAAAATATTATTTTATATTAAAGTCAAAATCGGTTTATAATGGTTCCAAAGGGTCTTATTTCGAAGCTAAAGTGGGGATGGGTCGAAATCCTATCAACCAATAGGATTTAGACAAGTTTAGGGTATTATGTTATCCTTATCAATTAGATTTAACTCTAAGTTAAATAATTTAACTTTTACCGTGTCTTTTTGTTTTCTTTCACTATATGGTTAATACACTTACTATAACATGCCAAACGAACCCCAAATTGTTTGTTATTAATATATATATCCTTATCTAAGTCATTTGGCCGATCCTTAGATTTTTAGAAATAAAATAACAATTAATAATATAATATTTGATTTAAAAACTATTTTGTGTTAATTTTGACACTATTTGATATATAATTTTTGTGAAAGTCATAAAAGAATTATATGTTCAAACCAAGTTGATTAAATCAACATTAATATATCATAGTAACCTAGAAAATTAGTGGAATTCATAAAAAGTCTCAAATTACATTTATTTTGGTGTTTATAACATCAATTATGTCAATATTTCATTAATAAGATAATTACTGCATCATCATTGTGTCATAAATAAATTAAATTATTTAATGTTTAAAAATTACAAATAAAATACCATTATGTAGGAAATCGTTTTAGCTTTCTAATGAATATTTATAGTCGAATTTATCTTATGTATAACCCCATATTGAAAATGCTTTACTTATTAAACTTTGATTTTAACTATTTTAACCCTTCTTTAAATAAATTAATAATAAATATCCTAATCTAATCCAAGTGGGCCTAAATGGTCATATTTTATTCATAAGGTTGTTTTTGGTCGAATTACACTTATCCAATAGAATTATGACATGTGTTAGGGTAATAGTAATATCATATTTACCCTTAGTTACCCTATTTACTATTAACCGCGGAAAAAAAAAAGTAAAAAGTTACTATTCACCAAAAAATTATTTTTATCTCATTGAACCACATTTTACTTACTGATATCAACCATGTCTGTCGGATTTTCGAAATTCCATTCACAGAAGCGGTAAAATTAAGTTTTATGCGAAATTCAGTTTTTAACCTACCACTTAGTGGTTTCACTATTCATCAAAAATTGAAAGTTTTCAGAAAAATACCAAAATTTCACCCTAGGCTAATTTCGATATTCTGAGTCCAAAAATGAAGTCCATTTTGAAAAATAAAATTTCTATAATTTTAAAAGGTGGTTATTACTGTTCATAATGTCTAGTTATAATAATATTTTAATATCATATTGTTGTTTAGTGAAACTCGGTATTGCGTACTACACACGCTATCGAGGAAGGTTGCGATTGTGTGTAATGCAAGGCAAGTCAAGGATGTGTGTTGTGCAAGATCCTTTTTGTGTTGCGTACAACACAAGACCTTACTGAAATTAAAAAGAATATTTTTCATAAAATATTGGGCTGTTACATTCTATCCCCCTTAAAATGAATTTCGCCCTCGAAATTCGTCGGGGTTATAAATAGTTTACTATTCGAAAGTTTATTTAATAGAAACCCACATCGTAAAAAGGAATGCCAAAACTTGTCTTTAAAAACTAATGTATGAAATGTAACGATTACCCAAATAAACTAATCACTGGGTTTCCACATAGGTGAAAATATGGATATGGAAGAAAAATCTAACCATCATGTTCTGATGGAGAGTGGTAGAGAACATGGCTATGGAAAAGCCAACAATCACAAATCCATAAAT
The DNA here is from genome assembly GCA_963277665.1 of Viscum album. Lineage (NCBI taxonomy): Eukaryota > Viridiplantae > Streptophyta > Magnoliopsida > Santalales > Viscaceae > Viscum > Viscum album. Next base: position 1,099,903,413 of record OY728134.1, on the reverse strand, counting down.
TTGTGACGATCTAAGGTACCATCCGATTCATCAGGTATAAAATCACTAGGACAACATTTTTGGTTTTCAAGATCATTTCCCTAAAGTTGAACATTTGAATTAGAATAAATACTTTCTTTATTTTGGTACAATCTCACTGTTGTTCATGCCTTGAAAAATTTCCACTTCATCTCTTAAATAAATGAAGTTGAATTTGTTATTCGTGAAGTGTTAGAAGATCATGTGATAGAATGACGGGTCATTCCATCTATCTCAAAAAAAAGGTTAGCAAAAATTATATACATAAGTCGGTCTATAGTGAGATTAATCACATATGGTTCCTAAAATGGACTTATACTTCATATATCATACTGCTTAATATAATAAAACTAGTTTCTACTAAACAGGGACTTCCTGTAGGCCAGTGGTAGGCGATAAAGGCCAGTCACACTTCGGTTGTGGGTTCGATTCCCACAGCCTTGTCCAAAGCGATGGGCTGTCGCCCGTCCTGCAGGTTGTCCTTTTTCTAAAACTACATTACTATAACATCCCATCAATAATATCGAAAAAAAACTTCTATCCTTAATCAATACTCACTTATGTCCAACATAATCCATTTCAATCTTTAGGTTTATCCATAATACTGCAGTCCACTCTCATAACATAGTGAAAACGATTACCAGAGATTTAATATCATCGTTGATCCCCATATATCATAAGATATGTTTTGTTGGTCACATTCCAAACATTCAAAGTCCTTAATCATTTATTCTTTTGAATACCCATTGAACCTTAGTGAAAACATGAATGCAGTTAAAAGTTAACACTTTCCACATACCAAAATCCTCAAAATTCCATATTCTCAAACCATGATATCACTTAGTCCTTATATCAATCATGAGCTCATGAATACTATTAAACATTTCATTTTCTCGTTTTCCCTTCATTATGCGCATATCATATTATTTCCAAAATATATCAATCACTTTGAATACCACATCAATAAATATTGCAATACTCAATGATACAACATTATTTCGAAATCCCATTACATAAACACTTAATCATTCCACCACATCGTTGTCATATTCAACATTGCCAATAGTGATCGCATGTGACTTCCCTTTGTCCTTTTCCTTCAGTGGTTGCTCATGTTGATCATCACTAACCCTTGGATTAGGGCATTTATTAGCATAATTCCCCATTTCCTTGCACTTGAAGCATTGAAGTGTTGGAGGTGCGTTCTCTGTAGTGTTTGATTTATTCACATTAGAAACCCTTTTTCCATTACTTCGACACTCAGCTGCTCGATGACCTTCTTTTCCACACTTAAAACATTTTCTAGTCCCTTTAATACAATCTCCACCATGCTTCTTTCCACACTTTGTGCATAAGGAAACATTCATCTTCTTTTCACCATTATTCTGATATTTCTCCTTGAACTCCATATTTCGTTTTTTGTCAAAACCATGAGATGGATATGTAACACCAACTTCCATTTCTACCTTGATAGCACAACGCACAATTTCTTCATAGCTACTGAAGTCTCTTATAGCTAATGCCCTTTGAAGACTTGGTTTTAAGCCACTGAAAAATCGATCAACTTTACTTTCAGGTTGGATGATAATGCCAGATGCATACCTTGCAAGTCTTGTAAAATTCGCTTCGTATATACCAACAGATTCATCATCCTTTTGCTTTAGTTCAAGAAACTCCTTCTCCATCTTTGTTCGAAGAATACGAGGGAAGTAATTATTGAAAAATAAGTTCTTGAACTCGTCCCATTCCATGGACTCAATTTCATCTCTTTGCCTTGTATTCTTGATAAGATTCCACCATTGATCAGCTTCACCTTCCAAACGATATACTGCTAAGATGACTTTATCATGTTCAGAACATTGAAGAACTGAAAATATCTTTTCAGTGGTACTGATCCATAGTTCAGCAACAAGTGGATCAGAAGACCCACTGAAAGAAGGTGGACGTTGCCTCATGAAGTACTCAATAGAATATTGTTCCCTTCTCTGCTCATTTGGAAGTCCAGAATGATTCATAGCTTGTGTAAGTATAGCAATAAGATTTTTCACTCCATCTCCCATAACATTTGTTTGTTCAGGAGGACAATCATTGCATTGTCCATTGTATTGATCAACACGGTTCCTTCGGGTTCCATCCATCGTCTAAAACCCAAAAAGAATAGTGTGAGAGGCAAAAATCATGCTAGGGAAAACAACATAATAAAGGGGGAGTACCTTCAATATCTAACATCTTAGGTTTAATTATATGATCGTTAGCATAATTCTAGTACTATAACCTATACGTATACTTAACCTTAGGGACATCCCTAGACATACCTTAGAAATATCTCTAGGGCTCTTACTAACGTTTTCGCATCCTAGTTTCCAAAGGTTGACTAAACCTTTCCTCTGATACCAACTGTAGAGACCCGAAGCTTATCGTACATGGACATTACATTACTTTTGCGGAATACTTAGTACATAACAAAAACACACACACAAGGATCGTAATAGTTTAGTGTCTTTGGAAACTCGGAACGTAATCTTCTAATCGTGGTGAAAGATCTTCAATATCTCCCATAAAGATATTCCCTTTTTTTTTACCTAAAACCTTTCTTTATATCCTGGGGAAAAGAAAACATAAAAGGGTGAGATCAAATGCTCAGCAAGGCAAATAAAGGAACTAAAAATCATATCATATCTTTTTGAAAATAATATCTTAACATGGAATAAATCATAGAAGTGAGAATAAGATCCCAATAATCATAACATAGAACTTGAAACTTTGTGGCATACACACATAATCATAGAGAATCATTTCTTGTTAGTCAAGACTCATTGCCAAGACTATCTTAGTGGACAAAGTCCCTTTCTGAATCGAGTAACCCTCGTTTCAGTCCTGTTTCACTGAACCGGTATAACCTACCGTTCCAGCCCTGTCTATCTCATGAGATATAAAATCTTTACCCAATGCATTGGAGGGAGATATAGGTCCCACCCATCTCATAATGATACCATTCTTATGTGTGCCACAAAATCATAAATCATACATCATTGCATAACCCATGTAATAAAAATGGGATTCTTAAACAACATGACATCATAAAACCATTCATATAAGATAAAGGATTTCATAAACATAATTCCAACACTACATAGTCAAATCAATGTAAAAATATGGATAGAAACAGAAACCTTTATTATCTTAGATGGAAAATAATTATGATAAAACACTTGAAATGAATTCTTGAGGAAAATATCCTTTCTTCTTCAAAATCAATTTCTTTTCAAAAAACATCATGCAATTTTAAAAGAAAGAGATTTTATTGAAAATATTCATGAAATCTTTTGGAGGAAGCTTCATGAAAATAATTCTTTATAAAACCGTAAAAATCCGTTCGTTTCGTTTAAGTTAAAAAAAACATTCTTCTTGTACTTTTGTCGGAAAAGTCAAAAAGCTCCTCGTACGAAAAACGACAAAAGATTCCTTTCATACATATTACTAAAAACTCACCGAAGGGTAAAAATGGATTTAAACAATTGTAGGTGGATGGAAATAATATTACATATTGATGAAACATGGATGTGGATGATAAAATACACCCCAGTAAATACTTACGAATAAACAATCTCGGATAAAAATGAGATTGTGATATTTCCCTTACCTTAGGTCCGATTTGCTTCGTAAGTGTCCGAACCTCCTGTATAATGATTTAAATCATGTTATTGACATATTCCAGAATCATATTCATTGTTATTATATTATATATGGTCCACTTATGACTTTATATTACCCGTTCTTTTGTAAATTCATGTTAAAGTAGCGTTTTGGGTAAAATCGTCTCATTTGTCGTTTGTGTTTTTAACTTGTAATTATTCATATGATTACTTAGATCTTGATTAATTAATTCCAGAATATAAAACATGATTTATATATATATATTCAGAATATACATATATAATAAATCAGTAAATGGAAAGAAATACACCGTTCATGGAGACGGTAGTCCGTACGTACGCATGAACGCTGTTTTTGTTTCCTTATTGAATTGAATGGAATTAAGTAGATGACATACATATAAATATAAATAATTACAGTTTCATTATTAGGTAATATATTTCATTATTACTTATTATATATACACTATAATCATTCATTAATGGTTAATCATTGAGAATGAATCTCATCGCGTCGTGGAGACGGTAGTCCGTACGTACGCACGAGCGATGATATCGTTCCCATGGTCATGGAATTGCGTTGAAGTGTATTTATACTATTTCAGTATCAATATAACTTTATAATAATCATATATAGTTACTCATTAAACCATTATACCCATCCAATTAAGGTGGTGACGGAAAATAGATTACACCACGGCGTGGAGACGGTATTCCGTACGTACGCACGCGCGGTGATTTCCTTTTTCCTCAGGATGGATAGAAGGTTAATTAGAGTTGTTTCATATTTATAATAACATATCAGTATGTAAGTAATACTGATGTTATTACTTTATCATGAAACAACTAAAGAAGAAGAAGTTGAAAGAAGAAAGAAATTGAAAAGATCGGTAATGGTTATTACCTCTTCTTTGAAACACCTCTTTGAATCCTTCACTTAGGGAACTAAGATTGGTCTTTGAAGAAGACCAGGACCTCTAGTATTATTCTAGGGAAGTGGAGAAGGGAAAATGGCAGGGGTTGGCCGAGCTTGAGTGCTCAAATTGGTGTGAGGAGGAGGGGGAGGAGGTGCCCTTTTATAAGGGAGGAGAGGGGCACCTTAGGAATATCTCAAAATATTATTTTATATTAAAGTCAAAATCGGTTTATAATGGTTCCAAAGGGTCTTATTTAGAAGCTAAAGTGGGGATGGGTCGCAATACTATCAACCAATAGGATTTAGACAAGTTTAGGGTATTATTTTATCCTTATCAATTAGATTTAACTCTAAGTTAAATAATTTAACTTTTACCGTGTCTTTTTCTTTCTTTCACTATATGGTTAATACACTTACTATAAAATGCCAAACGAACCCCAAATTGTTTGTTATTAATATATATATCCTTATCTATGTCATTTGGCCGAACCTTAGATTTTTAGGAATAAAATAACAATTAATAATATAATATTTGATTTAAAAACTATTTTGTGTCAATTTTGACACTATTTGATATATGATTTTTGTGAAAGTCATAACAGAATTATATGTTCAAACCAAGTTGATTAAATCAACATTAATATATCATAGTAACCTAGAAAATTAGTGGAATTCATAAAAAGTCTCAAATTACATTTATTTTGGTGTTTATAACATCAATTATGTCAATATTTCATTAATAAGATAATTACTGCATCATCATTGTGTCATAAATAAATTAAATTATTTAATGTCTAAAAATTACAAATAAAATACCATTATGTAGGAAATATTTTTAGCTTTCTAATGAATATTTATAGTCGAATTTACCTTATGTATAACCCCATATTAAAAATGATTTACTTATTAAACTTTTATTTTAACTATTTTAACCCTTCTTTAAATAAATTAATAATAAATGTCCTAATCTAATCCAAGTGGGCCTAAATGTTCATATTTTTTTCCTAAGGTTGTTTTTGGTCGAATTACACTTATCCAATATAATTAGGACATGTGTTAGAGTAATAGTAATATCATATTTACCCTTAGTTACCCTATTTACTATTAACCGCGGTAAAAAAAAAGTAAAAAGTTACTATTCAACAAAAAATTATTTTTATCTCATTGAACCACATTTTACTTACTGATATCAACTGTGTCTGTCGGATTTTCGAAATTCCATTCACAGAAGCGGTAAAATTAAGTTTTATGCGAAATTCAGTTTTTAACCTACCTCTTAGTGGTTTCACTATTCATCAAAAATTGAAAGTTTTCAGAAAAATACCAAAATTTCACCCTAAGCTAATTTCGATATTCTGAGTCCAAAAATGAAGTCCATTTTGAAAAATAAAATTTCTAAAATTTTAAAAGGTGGTTATTACTGTTCATAACGTCTAGTTATAATAATATTTTAATAGCATATTGTTGTTTAGTGAAAATCGGTATTGCGTACTACACACGTTGTCGAGGAAGGTTGCGATTTCGTGTAATGCAAGGCAAGTCAAGGATGCGTGTTGTGCAAACTCCTTTTTGTGTTGCGTACAACACAAGACATTAGTGAAATTAAAAAGAATATTTTTCATAAAATCTTGGGCTGTTACATCCCAAGTACCTCCCACACATCCAAGAGATTGTTTTCATAACAAAAGATCAAAACTAATACCCGTAAGGAGGTTCTCAAGTAGGAGTATTCAAGAGGAAAAATCCTCTTCCTTTTATTTTTAATTTCATTCCAAGTTGTTTTCTTTTACTATTAAATCCTCACCCACCCTCATAAAAATAACATGCTGAATCAAGTACCTTAAAAATGTTTTAATGTTATTATTCTAGTGGAATAATCTATTATAAAAAAGCTTATCCTCTCTCTTTTATTCTAAAAATGGAAACATCGTATGTGAGGTATTGTTTCATCACCTTAAAGGATGAAAATAATTCATTTTACTTCACCATCTTGAAGAATGTTCGTGAAAACATTTCAATGTTTGAAATAGATATTAAAATTTATATTATAACCCTTTTTATGTTCTGCATGTAACATATTTACATAATACTAAACAATAAAACAAAATTATTTCTCTATGATCAAAAACCACCGTAATAATCTAAACGATTATCACTAATGTATTATCTAATGATTCATCCTCATACCATATAACTAAATATTATATATATATATATAACCCTTTATACTTATATATGTTCATTAATAACATATAATTCTAATTTTTTTAGAATTATAACCATTTTACTTGAACTCCATTACTTATAAACAAGCGAACCGATCATGAAAACCATGAAAATGAATACACCTGAATGATGAAATTAAATTCAATAACTCATAAATAAGGCCATAAATGAACGTAATAAATCAATAATGAAAATAATACATTTATATAATTTTATAAATTAATTATTTAATGGATTTAATTTGATTATCTATGACATTACGGTCAAGTGAAGAACACAATTGTACATAAGGTAAGGGATTCTAAACGAGCCTTTATTTTTTCTTTCATGTTATTGTTTCACTATATTTACCCCAATTAAATGATTATTTATTTTCATGTACATATTTTATAATATATTTATATGTTATAAACTCATATATCTAGATCATTTTATCATTATTTTAGTGGAAATATATGTTTTATAAGATTATATTTCTAATTCTTCTGAATAAGAAAACCCGATTAAAGGGAACTTCTTGATTTCATACCCATTTTCACGTACCATCGACAATATATTTTAAAAATACATTATTTTTCATAACTTACTAATTTTTTCGGGAAAAAATATATTTCGTGATTTCTTGATTTTATTCCAATAATTATAAAAAATAAAAAATATTTTTCCAAAAGAACTCCTCTTTCCAAAGTAAAAGAGGAAGTTCTATCATGAATTTTTAGATTATTTTATTAGATTATTTTCATTTCATTCAACAGCTTTCTTGAATTTTATGCTTTAATGATATTGATCCCTTATTTTTATCATCTACTATATTTTATTAAATGGTTTATGATCAGTTTGACTATGGATGTGCTATATTGATACCATTCACCATACTACTTAGAATGGTTTATTGATTATGTTTATAGATTAGGGAAAGTTATATACATTGAATATTTATATTATGCTTATGTTTGAAAACATTCATATAAAGAATTAATTGGACTTATCAGGTGATGGGTGGGGCCCTCTAAAGCTCATTGATGCATCTGTTGGTCTCATGAGACAAACTAGACTGGGTTTTTACCCTTTATGTATGGTGTCTTGGTTTAGGTCTCAAAAGTATGTTTATGATCTTCCACATTATGTATTTCCACATTATGAAACTAGTATTTGATATTCCATGTGATTATTATACTATTTAATATACATGGTTATGTTTTAATGTTGTATTATTTAGTCTCCATTTCTTCCAGCCATTTTATGATCAGGAATATGTTTTAATGACATGTGTATTTAATTATTCACCATGACTTATTGTTTATGCTTTTGATATCTTCCATTGTATAACATACCCTTATAAATCATCTTATCTCACCCCATTCTTATGTTTTATTTTTCCCCATGTTGCAAATATGTATATTATGATTGACTTGTAGGAATAATCTAGGAGTTTATGGGTGATTCCAATAAAATATCTATGGTGTATGTCCATTCAAGTTATAATGTAATTTTCATGTATGTAATCTAGTTTCCAAAACTAGTAAATTGATAAATCCATTTGGATTCATGTATTTTATCTATGCCAATGTATTAAATTATGGATTCAGCTCTGGGCTACTAGTGTAGTGGTCTTTACAGTTTGTATCATTGAAGGTTTAGTAGAAACCTTGGAAACTATATTTAGAAATCATAGATTATGGAACATAACCCTAATATTTAATTTGACGATAAAAATAGATGAAAATACTAGAATTTTGGTAAGTTAGAGATTATGTGGATCTTTCTAGAAATACATCCATGACTGTATAATATAAGTGGATGTGGTTCTGGCACATATGTACTTTGGGGTAACAACTCTAACAATTTGTCATGGGCCTGAATTAGGGTAACTAGGTACATGACAATGGCCCTTACTGCGTACTTGTCTTAACACTCTTGGGGGATATGCTTAAAATAATTCACATTTTCTTTTAATAATAATATGAATTATTTAAAAGTAAATATGTCCCTAATGAATCCATTCTTATGATTATGAGATTTTTTATGCATAAAATTTTAAATTATATTAAGTGTTTTTCTAGATTGAGATTATAAATTATTATTAATACCCTAATCTAGTGTATGGAATTATTTAGAAATGGAGTCTAGTAGAAATAATAGAAACCATATCAACACATGTATCCCATGTAGGGATTTAGAACCTATGTAATATAATGACATTTGTACTGGAGATGAGACTGTTTCTGAAAAAATTATAACTATATTGGGACAAATGACTCAGTTTATGAATACTAACCATAACAATATGGATCATCCCGATTCAAAACATGGAGGAGAAATGTTAAACTTATTTATGCGATAATAGACTCTATTATTCAATGGGAATAAAAACCCATTTTTAGTGGACCTATGGATAAGTTCCTCAAAGAAGATATTTCTCAAATTCGGAAGTAATGAATGAGAGAAGGTTATCATGGGATTTTATTGTCTCTTAAGAGATTCAAATCAATGGCTGTAATTTATTGTAACACCCCAACCTTATTTTCCCAGATTCAGTGCATTATTTTATTAAATTGGCCTGATCATAATAAAAAAATTCCGAACGACCGATCAATTTAGTAGCCTTAGAAATACTACATATAAAAATAAGTTTTACATTACATATTGAAATGAAAAACAACATATTATTACCTTTCCAAAACACTCATATTCCATATATTATCCGTGAAGGTCAATCCTAATATATTTATTTGCATACTGTGGAAAAATGAAACATATGAAATGGGTGAGCTCATATGCTCCCTAAGGATAAACAATATAGTGGAAGATATCATAAATAAGCATAAAATTTTATGGTAAGGTATAAAACTAAAACACAATAATTTTAAACATAATATTTAGAAAATATGGAAAGAATAAATCAAATAATTCCATTTAAACATTAACATGGATATTATACTAGTTTTATGATCACATACAATACCAATAACTAATCTCATAATTAGGCAATGCATAATTTTGAACATCATAACCATAACATTATGGGCTTGTGAAAAGACCATACATAACCATACCGTCAAGGCCTTTTTCCAAGACACTAGTTTGTCTCATGAGACCTACTAAAGCATCGAGGGGATATAGTGGGACCCACCCATCACTTATTAATTCCAATGAATTCCTCCTATGAAAGGGTTAAAACATAACATACACATTCATATTAAAACTAGCACATGAAATGTTAATTATTTAACCATAAACCATGAATGGTATCAAAATCCCAGATTCGCAGTCAAATATATCATAAGCCATTCAATACAAAATCGATGATTTAATCATTATAAATCAACCTCAATTAAGAATAAAATCCAACAAAGTATGTTGACATAGATGAAAATAATATAATAAAATCATTAAAAAAATTAAGAGAAATATCACTTTTTAACTTTGAGAACATTAAAATGTAGTGAAATATTTTCAAAAAATAAATTCAAAAGAGTTTTTTCAATCAAAGTGTGTCATACCAATTTGAAACTCTTTAAATGGAATTAGAATTTTAAAACATTCATTCCCATATAAAAAAATATTTAAAACCATTTTGAAAAAATAAAAATTAATGAGAATGATTTAGAAGAAGAAATATTTAAAAAGAAATTAAAACACGTTTTAGTTACAGATTATCTTATATAAAAACTTATAAATATTCTTTTTGAAACATTTTTAAAACACATATATATTGGTGATAAATATGTCCCTATAAATACTTATGCATAAATAATCTCAGATAATAATGAGATTTTGAAAATAAAACTTACCTTGTACTTTCCTTTAGTTGAGGGTGAGTTAGCATCATGTATAATGGTTAAAGCATGTTATTAAATTTTACCAGAACCATATACATATTAATGATATCAGATACGATCCTCTTATATCATTTTCTTAATAGTATTTCTATATTACCATTATTTCGGGTGTTAACTACTTCATTTTCTCATTCCTATTTTGTTATGTAAGTTATGTTTGTTATGCATAGGTTGTATTTTATTTATATCCAGAATTAAATAAAGTTCATAATTATTATTTTCACTCATAATCTAAATTTTATAATCATTTTTTAATGGTTAACTTGTAGAAATATAGCAGCGGCAGCAATGTAGTGGCGGAGGAACTATTGCAGGGAACTGTAGCGGTGGTGGGTACTGTAACAGGTACTGTTGCAGTGTGGGTGCTGTTGTAGTACTGTTCAATGAGGGGTTGTTTGGGCCAAAAAATGGGATTTTAGGCCTTTTTTTAGGACACTTGGCCTTGGGCCTTCAGGCTATGTAATGGGTCTCCCTTTACCCACACTAAAAAGGTCATTTCTTTAAATAATAAATTGAGACTTTGGCACCAACATTTTAAACAAAATGGAGAATTAATCTCACGGCATTGTGGAGATGATATATCATACATACACATGAGCGATAGTATCCTTCCCTTGATGGTTAAATGGTAAGGAATTTGATGGTATATTAATAATAAAAAATAATTATCATGTTATATTAATTATTTATAACTATTATACCCATCATTGTATGTAACAACCCGAGATTTTATAAGATATATTATTTTTAATTAATTTCATATCTTCTATTTTACACTACACCAAAATTATCTTGCACTATACGCAACATCGTATTAGCTTTCAGTATATGCAACACTAATCTTGGATCGTGTTACACACAATTTCAGGTTTGTTTGATAGTAGTTATTCTACGCGACATTGAGTATATATATATATTCAATTTATAAAAAAATATGGTTGGATTTTGTTATACGCAACAAAAAAGGAGTCTTTCACTACACGTAACCTTGACTTGGCTTGCATTACACGCAATCACGACCTTCCGTGATAGCGTGGGTAGTACGCAATACCGCGTTTCATTAAACAACGATATATTGTTATAATATTTTTATGAACAAGCCATTATGAATAGTATTAACTACAATCTTAATGTTATAACATTATTATTAATCTTACACATTTTCTATAACATCATGTGAGAACAAAATATTTTTTTTTGTGTAAAATAAGTATTTTTCAAAAAATGAAGTTTTGCCACCTTTTAATTGCGCACCCACTTTAAATATAGTTTTTTACATGTTTATAAGTTCAATTTGAAAAAATAAAATTCTTTTTTGGAATCATGATATAAAAATTTACTTTGGATAATTTTTTCATATTATTCTGATAACTTTCATGTTTTAAGGAATAATAAAAACGCGCTATATTTTAATTAAAAAATACTTTTTTCATCGTAATAATTTATATGGATAAATTATAATATTGAATATTTTTAAAGTATAAATAGAATATATTTTTAGCATTTAATATAATTTATGTCATTAGCATTGATTTTACAATGAATTCATATGTAAAATCATTTCAATCTTTTGAAATGTTATAACTTTTAAAACTCATTTTCTAAACAAGAGGATTAATTTTAAATTAATTTCTGGAACTTCCTTGATTTTAATATGGAAAAATGGATTCCATATTTGGAATACGAAGTCCAAATTATGTTAATAAGCAATTTTTTATTTTTAGTCATTATGAATAGTAACTACTGTAAATTTTATTTACCATAGTTAATGGTAAATCGAGGTAATTAAGGGTAAATATAATATTATAGAATTACCCGAACACTTTTCCTAATATAACTGGATGATTATATTTTACCCTAAATCATACTTGGGTCGAAATGGAATATAATGGAATCCACTTGTATTTGATTAAGACCTTTTATTTAGTTTATTTAAAGGAAAGTGAAATGTATCACTCAAACTTTAATAATTTGATTAATTTTAATATATATTTATACAGCATATAAACTCAATTATAAATACTACTTTGAAATATAAAATGTTTTTATTTATCATGGTAATTTATTTGTAATTTTTAATAAATGTTTTATTGCCTTAAAATCTTATACATTAATGATGTAGAAATTATTTATTTAGTGAAAAATCAATAATAAAGTTTTTATTAAAATAATAATACCTATCAAAAGGACCATAAACTTGACAAAACATTATTGGTCTAGTATATCTATACCATAATAATTTAAGGGTAGATGTTTGGACCATTTGGATCCTTATAAAACCGATTAAGACATTTACATTATTTTATTTTAATTGATGTCAAAGTTGTCACCTTCATAATTTAATAATTATAACAATTTAAATGTTATTCATTTAAGATGATAAATTCAAGTAAAAATATTATTAGGAAAGTTATTATCATAGGATTTTATTTTTAATTTATATACAAATATTACGTTTATTAAATGTTTATACAAAAATGATGTTGTAATTGTTTTATTAAGAGAAATATCAAATAAATGGTTTTATAAATATTAAAATATACATTATATGAACTAATTAATGTTCTCAACAAATTTTCTAGATTCATACGACATGTAAGGAATCTATTAAATTTTTTTCGAATATATCCTCGGTGTGGATTTTATTTAAATTCAAATAAATGGATAGTGTCAAAATTAACACTATTGTTATTTTATAAAAATAAAATATTATTAAATTGATTAAAAATCACATATGTATTTAAAAATTATAAATTGAAATTTATATGGTCTATAATTTCATAACGTATCTAATTATAGATAATTAACAACACATAAGTAATTATTTATAACAATTTAAAAATTAAAATCTTATTACCACATATAAAATTAAATAGATTAAATAAGGATAAATCAAGTTGATAAGGTTTAAAATAAATTTACAACATGTCTAAATTTTATTGGATGAAGAGATTAAAAACCTATCTCATCTAATCTTATAAAGTGAGTCCTTTTTTAGGTTTTTAAGTGGGGTTTTATTTATTATTAATTAATTTTTTTGATGTTTCCAAAGGTGCCCCTCTTCTCCCTTATAAAAGGGAACCTCCTCCATCTCCTCTTCACAACACATTGAGCCTTCAATCTCTGAAAACCCATGCCCATTTCTCTTCTAAACTTCCCTATAAACATTCTGGGGGTTCTTGTCTTCTCAAAAGACCAACTCTAGTCCCTTAAGAGGAAGCTTAAATGAGGTGCGTCGAAGAAGAGGTAATCTCTTCTACCGATTCATTCAAGTTTCTTTCTTCATCAACATCTTCTTCCTTAGTTGTTTCATTATAAAGTAATAACATAAGTATCACTAATATACTGATATCTTGTTATAAATATGAAACAACCCAATTTCACCTTCTATCCATCCTATGGAAAACGAAATCACCATGCGTGCGTACGTACGGAATACCATCTTTATGTCGTGGTGTAATCATTTTTTCCACCACCACCTTACTTGGATGGGTATAATTGGGTAAAAAATAACTATATATGGTTATAATAACATCATAATTATTCTGAGATATTAAATCATCCACTCCAATTCTATTCAATAATTATGGGAACGATATCATCGCTCGTACATACGTATGGACTACCGTCTCCACGAACGCGATGAGATTCATTTTCCATGATTAACCATTCAAGTATGATTATAAAGTATATATAATAAATAATCAAGTAATACATTACATAATAATGATACTGGAGTTATGTATATATATGTTTCCTTTACTTAATTCCATTCAATTCAATAAGGAAACGAAAGCAGCGTTCATGCGTACGTACGACCCACCATCTCCATGAACGGTGTATTTCATTCCATTTATCGATCTATCATATATATTTATATGATGAATATATATTATATAAATCATGTTTTACATTCTCTAATTATGTAAATCAGTATATAAGTAATAATATCAATAACAACAAGTTGAAACATGTACGATAAATGAAACAATTTTACCCAAAACACTGCTTTAACATGGAATTTAAAAAAGAACGGGTAATATAAAGTCATAAGTGAACCATATATGACATCATAACAATGAATATGATTCTCTAATAAGTCAATGAAATTATTTAAATCATTATACAGGAGGTTTGGATACATACAAAGCATATCATACATAAGGTAAGGGATAATTTTGCAATCTTGTTTTTATCTGAGATTGCTTATAGGTAAGTATTTACTGGGGTTATATTTTTCATCTGTGTCCATAAAAATGTTTTTCATAAAGTTTTTAATATTATTCCATGTATGTTTAAAGTCATTTTTACCCCTCCTGACCTTTACTTTGTGTTATGGAAGGAATATTGCTTTTGTTTACCATACGTGGTACTTTTTGACTTTTCCGTTAAAAATATATGGAGAATGTTTTTTTAACTTATATGGAATGAATGAATTTTAAGGTTTTATAACGCATTATTTTTATGAAGTTTAATCTAAAATATTTCATGATTATTTTCAAAAAAATACTTTTCTTTTAAAAATTCTTAGCATTTTGAGAAAAGAAAATGATTTTGAAGAAGAAAGGATATTTTCCTCAAGAATTCATTTCAAATGTTTTATCAAAACTATTTTTCATATAAGGTGACATTATTTAATATGTTTATGTTTCAATTATAATGTTTCTATGATCTACATGATTTCACTTTTATTTTGATGAAATGATATCCACATGTTTTATGTGGAATATGTTATGATGAGATGATGTTTATGAAACCCATTTTTATTCTTTGGGTTGTGATGAATGATTTATGTATATGTTGTGACACAATTAAGAATGATTTCATTATAAGATGGGTGGGACTTATATATCCCTCCAATTAATTGGGTAATGATTTATATCTCATGAGATAGACATGGGTAGAATGGTAAGTTAACCCGATTTAGTGATATAGGACTGGAATGAAGAGTGAACTCGATTCAGAAAGGGACATTGTCCACTAAGATGGTCTTGGAAGTAATGCCTTGGCTACTATGGAAATCATATAATGTGATTAATGGTTTTACACAATTAAATGTTTTATTCCCACACTATTTTATCATGATTGATGTTTCTTTATGATTTATTCCTTACGTACTGCCAAGATTTATTTCCCAACTCAAGATTTTGATGTTTAAATTTTATGTTCATGTTTTCAAGTTCAAATGTATATGGATTGTTTTATATTCTACATGCATACAATTACTGATCATTTTAACTCACCGTTTATATTTTTCCTTTTCCCTAGGATATAAAGAAAGGTTTTAGGTAATAAAAAAAGTGAATATCTTTATGGGAGATGTTGAAGATCTTTCACCAAGATTAGAAGATTAAGTTCCATGTTTCCAAAGACGCTAAACTATTACAGTCCTATGGTGTCTGTTTTTATTATGTATTAAGTATTCTAAAAAATTAATGTAATTTCTATGTACTTCAATCTCTGGGTCTCTAAATTATACCTACCCAAATAAAGTAGGGTTAAATAAAAAATTACACCACGACATCGAGATGGTAATCAATATGAACGCACACATGGAGACAATATTATTAGTAGAATGGTTAAAATGAGGAATATGGTTATCCCATGATTATAATTACATATAAGTATATGTATGAAAATGTATTTATTACTTTTTTATGGAAACAATATAGAAAAAGGAAGTATGAGGAGAAATGAACTTTGAAAGAGGTGATAAAACAATTACCTCTTTTTCAGGTATCTCTTTTTTATTTGCACAAACATGCTCCTTAGGATGGATTTATGTAAAAATTATGGTATCTAAGAAGTATTTGTGGAATTTGGGAGAAGAAATATAAAGGTGTTTTTGGATAAAATGGGCTTTATAGGTGTGTATTAAAGATAATGAGAAGTGCCCTTTTATAAGAGAGGTTAGGGGCACTTTTGGAAGATTATAAAAATAGAAATTTATTTTTAATTTATTTTTAATTTTAAATATCTCCAAAGTGATTTATTTTGAGTCTAAGATGATTATGGGTTGAAATATTATTATAAAATAATTTTGAGACATGTTTAGGTCACAAACATAGCATTATATTTTGGTTTTAACCCTCAGTTAAACAGTTTAACACTTATTGTGTCTTCTTATATTTTTACAGTATAAAGTTAATATAGTTTCAATAAAATGAAAAATGAACCCCAATTAGATTAGTTATTACATATTTAACACAATCCTATTTATTTGGATGAACATGATATTTTTTATAAATTTTATAACTCTTAATAAAATATTATTTATTTTTAAGAATTATTTATTTCAATTATGTTGTTATTAGATATTTTCATTTTTAAAAATATCAAACCAACATGATAACTTTGAACCAATAAATAAAATATTTCAATAACATGTCTATCATATCTATAATTTTTTTGTATATCCTTAGTTAAGTAAAATTATATTTAATTTAATATTTTTAATATCATTTAATTGAAATTTCTATTAATAACATAATTTGGGCATCACTATTGTGTCATAGTTAATGGTACTTATTTAATATATATATATATTATAAATAAATTAATATGAGTTACTTAACTCTTTTAGATTTCAAAATACTATTTATAATCAATTTTATCACTTGGATATCTCAATATTAAAACTATTAAGCTTATAAGAAATGAGAGTGTGACATTTTTTCACATTCATTAATTATAATAATATTCATCTCATATTTAGGGGAAAGGGTACATTAAATGATTCAATTTTGTAAAATAGGTTATAAGGGTAGAATTTAGTCATCAAAGAGTATTTTTGCACGTTTTACGGTAATTTTAAAATATTTTTTACCTCTAATTACCCTATTTACCTTTAACCATGATAATAAAAAATTACTAATGTTACTATTCATAATATCCAAAAAAACATAAAAGTAACCTATTAGCATAATTTAGACCCAATGATTCCAAATATGGAATCCATTTTTCAAAATTTAAAACACAGAAGTTGCAGTAATTAATTTAAAATTATTTCCCATTGAAAAAATGAGAAAACAAATTTTTTCAAAAGTAAAAACCATCACAATATTGGTATGTGTTTATATCAAATTTTAATGTGAAAATAATTATAATTAACTAAATTATATTAAACTATAAAAACATGTTCCATTATATATAAAAAAAATTAAAATAATAACCTGAAAATATATAAAAAATATACAAGAAAGTAGTTTTGAATTAAAATGTTGTATTTTCATTATTCATTAAAATATGAAGGTTATCAGAATGACCCCAAAATTTTTCCAAACTAAATTTTTATGCCTATATTTTAAAGAGGAAGATTATATTTTTAAATTTAATATATACATGTCTCAAATATTGGATTTTAAAAAGGATCACCATTAAAAGGTGACAAAAATAATTTTTTTAAAAATACTGCTTTTATTCAAAATATTGAATTTGTTATTATATCATGTCTAAGAAACACATGATATGAATATTAAAATTATGTAAAATTAAAAATGTGGTTAATACTATTCGTACCCTATTTCTAAATGGCTATTCATGGTGCGCTCGAACACGGTGTTGCGTGCAGTGTAAGCTACTGAATTATTTAAAAAGATTTGTATCATGGAAGCTTGGGGTGTTACATTCTTCCCTCTAAATAATTCAGTGCCTAAAATTTATATAATATCAATAAATATTCAGGTGGTTCTTCATTATATGTTCTTTAGGTTCCCACATCACCTCTTCCATTTTATTGTTTTTCCAATGAACCTTTACCAGACGAGTCATCCGATTTCTCAACACTTGTTCTTTGGTATCAAGAATCATGATAGGCTCTTAATAATAAGATATATCAGATTCCAATTCTATTTTTTCATAGGTGAGTACATGTGTTGGTTTTATAATTTATTTCCTTAACATTGATATGTGCAATACATCATGAACTTTATAGAGACTTGACGACATTGTCAAATAGTATGCTACAGCTCCAATTTGTTCCGAAATCTCAAAAAGTATGTTTTACCTAGAACTTAATGTACCCTTATTACCAAATTGTATAACACCATTCCATTGATACACCTTCAAGAAAACATGATTTACCACTTGATATTCCAAATCCTTCCTTCAGTTATCAGCATAACTCTTTTTCCTACTTTGATCTCTTTTGATTTGGGTCTGAATAATCTTTGCCTTTTCCATCATTTCCTCAACAAGTTCTAGGCCTATGATTTTTCATTCACCAGCATCATCTTAACAATTCGATGTACGACATCTCTACACATATAATTTTTCATATAGTTCCATCTGAATACTTGAATGAAAGCTAATATTATAGGAAAATTCTATTATATGTAAATATTGATCCCACATACCATGAATGTCAAGTGATCATGATATCAACATGTATTCTAAAGATTGAATAGTTTTCTATGATTGTACATCAGTTTGAGGGTAGTAGAAAATGATAAAATGAAGCTCAGTATCTAGAGAATTCTAAAGACATTTCTAGAATTGTGATGTAAAATGAGGATAATGGTCTGAAACAATCGATAGGGTTACACCATGAAGTCTTAAAACTCTATTAATATATATTCTTGCTAAATTTCCATGTGGTAAATATTCTCTTATGGAAGGAAAATGTTTTTATTTGGAAATATGATCAACAGTGGCCCATATCACATCATTTCTTCTTGGATTATTTAGTAGCCCCATGAAAAATTCCATCATAATATCATTCTATTTCCATAAAGGTGTAGGAATAGGTTGCATGACTTTATTAGAATTTTTTGTTCCGACCTTCACATGTTGACAAACCAAAAATCTTGACACATAATTTGTAATATCTTACTTCATATTTTCACACAAAAAAATCATTCAAATCCCCATACATATAAGTGCCACAAAGGTGTATAGATAAATTAGATCTATGAGAATCATCCAATAATTCTTTTTTTGATCAGGTATAGATGAAACACAAAGCCACTTCCCAAATTTCAAAATTCCATCTTTAAATATGAATTCAATTAGTCGCCCATCATTCAAAACATTAATTTTCTTTTTAAACTCATCATCATCAAATTGAGAACTTTTTATCCTTTCCTGTATATATGGTTTGGAAACCATTTGAAAATGTAGTGATGTTTCACCTTCCATGATAATTCCCATATCCAACTTTTCTAGATCCATGAACATAGGATCCCTTTCAACTCTCATTTTTTAGAAGTCTATGGTCCTTTCTACTCCCATCATCCACCACCATATTTTTCTTCCTTGTGTGGTAGTGTGTTGTGAAATCATAATCCTTGAGTATCTCAATCCATATCTTTTGTCTCGTGTTGAGTTATTTCTTTGATATAATATATTTTAGACTCTTGTTATCAGTATATATCTCACATCTTTCACCATAGAGATATTTTATCCATATATTCAGTGTAAATAGTACTACTGCAATCTCAAGATCATGATTATGGTAGTTTTTCCATGAATTTTTAACTGTCTTGATGCATAAGCAATAACCGTATCATTCAATAGAATGACATAACCATGTCATTTCCTTGATGCATCACTATATAAAAAACCCATCATTCCAAAATTGTAAATTAATGATACAAGTATTGACTAAACTTCTATTAAATTATTCAAAACGTTCTTTACACACATTTTTTCAAATGAATTTAACCCCTTTACATCTGATCATAATTAACGAGTTGGCCAATCGAGAAAAATTCTGCATGAAAATCCAATGGTAACCTGCTAAAACAATAAAACTATGTACCTAAGATATACATGTCTATGCTATCCATTCTTGGATTTCCTTCATCTTTTTAGGATCAATATAGATTCCATCCTTGCAGACAATATGGCCAAGAAAAGAAATTTCATGGATCCATAATTCACACTTTCTAAACTTCCCATATAGTTTATTTCTCATATGATTCTTTAGAAAAATATGTAAGTGGTTCTCATGGTCATTTTATCTTTTTGATTATACCAAGATGTCACCAATAAATACTATGAAAACATCATCAATATATTCCTTGAACACTCTATTCATTAGACCCATGAAAATGGAGAGTGTGTTAGTCAATCCAAATGGAATTAAACTAAGTTTGTAATGACCATCCCTTGTTCAGAATGTTGTCTTTAGAATATATCCCTTTTTAAAAACAATTGATGATATCCTGAACGAAGGTCAATATTCAAAAAATATTGAGCTCCATGAATATGATCAAATAAATCATCAATGCAAGGCAGATGATACTTTTTCCTTATTGTAATGGCATTGATTTCTCTATAGTCAATACACAACCTCATTGACCTATCATTATTCTTAACAAAAAATAAATGGGGATCCCCAAGGAGGAACCCTAGGGGAGAATAGATCCATTATGATGCAAATCCTCTGGTTTTTTACTTCATCTCTACAAATTCCACAGTGTCCTTTCAATAGATATTTTTTGATATTGTCCTTGCATCAGGGGTTAAATCAATAGTAAAATCATCTTGCTACTCTGGAGGATGTCTAGATAAATCCTCTATAAATACATCAATATATTCTCATAATATAAGTACATAATTAATTTGAATATTTCTTTCTTTATCCCTATATGTTATTTCCTCTTCCTCCCTAAGAATATTACTCTATAAATCTACTAGGTGTGGATTTTGATATGAATCATGTGATAAAGTTTCTTCTCTAAAGATAATGGATTCTACATATTCCTCACAAATAAAAACATCCTTATTATTGAAAACCCATTCCCATAATATTTTTATATCCAATACATATTAAGGATTTTATCAAAGTCTACCATAGTTACAATGATAAAGTTAGAAGATAAATCACTTTTATATTCCAAAATGGGAACTGCCTGGCACATCCTTATTGCAATGAGAATTATCTTATGGGTTTTTATTGACAAATCATATGTTAAATATGAATTGTAAATATCTAATTTTTAAAGAAAATGGAAAAAATATAAAGGAATATGAGGATCCCAAATCAAATAATTCTTTGACTAAATTTTAGAAAACTATTAAAGTACCTTCAACCACATCATTATGAACTTCAATCTCTGCTATTATGATAGAAAAAAAAATTTCTTTCTCCCTTGGCCTTTTCTGGGGAAATATTCCTTGAATCCTAAAAAAAATTATTTTAATAATGTCCCATATAATTTCAATTTTAGCACTGGACATTGATAGATTCTTTCTTCCCCTTATAATCACAATCTTGGTGGCCTTTTTCTCCACACTTATAACAAACTCTCATCCAATTTAAGAAAGTACTGGGGTGTTTCTTCCCAAAGTTATTAAAGGGTGGAAAGTCAAATTTTCCCTTCATACTCTTATTTTCTTTTCCAGAGTGTCCATCGAAGCTCTTCTTCCCTTTCTTTACTTTAAATTCAAAAGACTTAGGGAATTCCTTTTCTATCTTGATAGCATATAAGACTTTATCTTCATATCATGAGATATATTATAAGTCCAATTCCTATAGGAGGAATTATTTGAAACCATCACATAATCGATCAATCATACTTCTTAGGTTACATATGTAATCTGCAACATTCCTTGAAAGCCTTGTAAATTTAGCTTCATACTTTGCAATATTATCATCCACCTTCCTCAGACTCTGAAATTTACTCTCCATATATACTCATAGATCATGAGGAAATTATTTTTCATATAAGAGTTCTTTAAATTCCCCATATTCTATATTTTATGCCTCTTCATCCTCCTTCGTGTTTTAAATTAATGATCACAATTGATCAGCATCTCCTGATAGATGATAGACCTCCATTAAACATTTTCACTTTTATTAGTTCAAAGCAATAAATATTTTCTCCAAGGAACATATCCAATAATCATCTACAAACTAATTTTTAGTCCCGTTGAATTTTGGGGGAAGTGCCTCATTAATAGGTCTAACATTGATTCTCTACAATGTGGATCAGGATGCTCTATATGGGTAAGGTTTTTATTAATATCCTGATTTAGTTGTCCCAGTATGGTTATAAGTTGTTCAGTTCCAGTTGTATCATCAGCTCCACTATTATTATCTTTCATATGAGGGAAATCCCTACATGGATTATATGTGGTTATATGGTTTCTATTTCTTCTACTGGGCACCATTTCAAAACATTTACATACACTAGATTAGGTTATGAATCATAATGATTATTCCAAACTAGTAAAGTACATTAAAAAATTAAAACATTTACTCATATATAATCCATAATCATACAAATGGTTTTTTTGGGGACATATTTACTCATAAATCGATCATATTTATTTTTAAATAAAATTTGAATTATCCTAAGAATATCCACTTAGATTGTCAAACCAGGTGCACAGTAAGGATCATTGTCATGTACCAGGTTTCCCCGAGTCAGGCCTGGAACACCTTGTCGGAGTTGTTACTCTAAGGTACATCTGTGTCAAAACCACATCCACAGATAGTATTCAGAGAGGGATTTATTTTCTTGGAATACTCATATAACATCTACATTACTAAATTTTTAGGATGTTCTTATATATTTCTCCTCAAAGTCTATCTTAGGGTAATGTTCCATGATCAAGGGTTTTCTAAATTTAGTTTCTAAGGATTGTACTAAACTTCATTTGGTACTGACTGTAATTCCCTTACCCTAGTCTTCCAATGTTAGTGCATTATTTTATTACATTGGCAAGATAATAAGAATATCAAATCTGGATGTACCAATCAGTTTAGTTGCTTTTTAAATAATAGATACCAACATACGTTTTACATTAAAAATTGAAAAGAAAAACAATATATTATACACTTTTGAAAACATCAATATCTCTTAGATTATCCCTGTAGGTTAGTCATAATATATTTTTCTTCACATCCTGGGGGAAATGTAACATAAGAAAGGGGTGATCTCAGATGATTTGTAAGGATAAACAATATATCAAAAGCTATCATAAATAAGAAAAAACATTTAAGGCAAGGTATAAAACTGAAACACAATCATTTTAAACATAATATTCAGTATAATATGACAAGAATAAATCAAATGATTTTATTTAAAGATTCAAATAGATATTATACTAGTCAAATAATCACATACAATATCCATTACTAATCTTATAATGAGGTAATGCATAATACCAAACATCATAACCATAATTTCAAGTGCTCAGGCCAAGACTATACATAACCATATAATCAAGGCCTTGTGAAAAGACACATGTTTTTCTCATGATACCTACTGATGCATCGAGGGGATATGGTAAGCCCCACCAGTCACTTACTAAGACCAATGCATTCCTATTATGAAAGGGGTAAAACATAACATAATCATTTGTACTAAAAATATCATATGAAATGTTAATAAAATAACTAAAAACTATGACTGGTATCTAAATATAACATTCATAGTCAAATATATCATAAATAATTCAATACAATATGGTAGATTATATAATAATAAATCAAACTCAATTAACCATGCAATCTAACAAAAGATGTTGACATAGATGAAAATAATCTAATAAAATCATTAAAACGCTTTGAGAGAAATATCCCTTTTTTACATTGAAAACATTAAAAATTAGTATAATTTATAAAAGAAGACATTTAAAAGAATTTTTTTAATCAATGTTTCCCTTACCATATTTAAAATTTTTATAGTAATTAACATTTCAAAACATTCATGTCCACATAAATAAATCTTGAAAACCATTTTGAAAACATGAAATATAAGGGGAAAGATTTATAAGAATAAATATTTAAAAAATATAAAATGATGTTTTAGTCAAAGTATCCCTTAAATAAAAACACAACAAGATTCATTTTGATTTTTTTTTAAAAACATGGACAAGGATGATAAATATGTCCCAGTAAATACTTAGGTATTAATAATTTCAGTTAAAAATGGGATTGTGAAATTAACCCTTATCTTGTACATTCCTTTAGTATAGGGTGATTTAACATCTTGTGTAATGGTTAAATAATTTTATTAAATTATATCATAACCATAACCAGATTTATGATATCATATATGATCCGCTTATATCATTTTGTTAATATAATTTCAGTATTTCAATTATTTTAGGTGCTAACCACTTCGTTTTCCCATTCCTATTTTGCTGTGTAAGCCATGTTTGTTGTGAATAGGATATAGTTTATTAATATCCATAATGAAATTTTGTTAAAAATAATTATTTCTACTCATCTTAAAAATTTTATAATCATTCTTGAATGGTTAACATGGTAAATTAATCTCACTATGTTGTGGAGACGGTAGGTCGTACGTATGCACGAGTGACGATATCATTCCTTTTATGTTTGAATGGTTTTGAATTGGATGGTATATTAATTATACCAAATCATGATGATTTTATATTCATTATTTATATCCATTATACCCATCCAAATAATGTAGTGTTGAATAATAAATTACACCATGACGTGGAGATGGTAATCCATACGTACTCACACTTGGTGACATTGTTATTCATATGACAGATAAAATTAGTAATATGGTTGTTCCATGGTTATAATAACATATAAGTATATTTATGATACCATAGTTACTAATTTGGTATGAAAACAACATATAAATAGGCAGTATAATAAGAAAAAAACTTTTAATGTGGTGATAAATGAATTTCCACTTTTCTGTGTATCTCTTTTTTATTTCCAAAAAAGGACTACATAGGAAAGATTTATGACCATATTATGGCCTCTAATATGTAGTGAGAGAATTTGGGAGAGTAAATGGGAAGGTTTTCATCGAGACAAAGGGATTTAGAGGTGTGAATTAAATAGAAGGAGATGTGCCCTTTTATAAGAGAGGTGGGGGCAGTTTTAGAAGATCTAAAATATTAATTTAATGAAATTTTATTTTAGTATTAAAAATGATAAAAATTTATTTTCTAGATTATAAGATGATTATGGGTCTAAATAATCTCATAAAAGAATTTTTATATAAATTTAGGTCACACAAGTAACCTTATCGTTTGGGTTTAACCCTTAGTTAAATAGTTTAACTCTTACGGTGTCTTCTTGTATGTTTTAAACTGTAGGGTTAATATAGTTTCTATAAAATTCCAGAAGAACCCTAATTGGATCCTTTATGAAATATCTAAAACAATTGTAGATATTTTGATGAACCTGATATTTTTATAACTTTTATAATATTTAATAAAATATTATTTATTTTAAATGTATAAGTTTTGTCAATTTTGATACTATTCAATAATTTTATATTGAAAAATATAAAACCAACATGATAACTTTGATCCAAATCATCATATATTTCAATAAAATGTCTATTATATCTATAAAATTTATTTATTTAATTAATTATGTAAATTTATATATATTGTAATATTTTAATATCATTTAATTGATATTTCAATTAATAAAATAATTTTCGCTTCATTATCGTTTCATCATTAATGGATATTATTTAATCTCTAAAAATTATAAATAAATTTCTATAATGTAGTAAATTTATTTATATTTCTATATACTATTTATAATCAATTTTATCTCCTCGGTATCTCTATATTAAAATTATTATCCTTACAAGAAATAAGAGTGTGAAATTTTTTTGCATTCATTAATTGTAATAATATTCATGTCATATTCATATAAAAGGGTCCATTAAATGATTACATTTTGAAACATATGAAATGAGGTTAGAATTTGGTTATCTAACATGATTTTTATAGGGTATATGGTAATTTTAGAATATTATTTTTAACATTAATTACCTGATTTACCCTTAACCGTGGTAATAAAAAAAATTACTAAAGTTACTTTTCATAATATCCAAAAAAATAATGGTAACGTATTGCAAATTATTTAGACCCACTGATTCCAAATATGGAATCTGTTTTTAAAAATTTAAAACAAATAAGTTTCAGTAGTTAGTTTAATATTAATCCCTGTTGATAAAACTAGAAAATATGGTTTTCAAAAGTAAAAACCATCAAAAGATTGGCTTGTGTTTATATCTAATTTTTATGTGAAAATAATTCTAACTATCTAAATTACAATAAATTAAAAAAATAGTCTAATTATACTTTAAAAACAATTAAATATATAACCTAACAACATAAATACATTAGATGAAAAAGATGTTTTGAATTAAAATGGAGTATTTTCAATAGTCATTAGAATATTAGGGTTTTCATTAAAACACAAAAATATTGTCCAAAGTAAACTTTTATTTTCTGAATCTAAAGAATAATTTTATTTTTTCAAATTTAAATTTTAAAATTTTAAAATATCGGATTTAAAAAAGGTTCTCCATTAAAAGGCGAAAAAATGCATTTTTTGAAAAATAATTATTTTATTCTAAAAACATGGAAATGTTTTTATATAATGTCTAAGAAATAAAAGAGATGAATATTAAAAGTATATAAAATAATAAAATATTGTTAAAACTATTCATAACCCCTTTTTAAATAGTTATTCATCATGTCCTCGAACTCGGTATTGCGTATAGTGCATGCAATTGAATTATTTAAAAAGAATCATATAATTGAAGAATGAGCTATTAAATTAAATATAAACACAATGGAGGAGGAAGAAATTGAAAATATATAATGGAAAGATTTTAATTAAATTTTAATATAATAATATTATACTCACGAACAACATGCAGATATGGAGAGGCAATTCTTGAGTCTAATACAAAAAGAGAATGAAAATGTTGCCAAGTATGAATCGAACATTACAAGGTTAATAAGGCATGTTGTGGACTATATACATAATCTAAAGAGAAATATTTATTGGCTCTTATATGGAATAAAACCATTCATCTTAAGGGATTTGGTCTCTAAAAATTTCTCATCATTTCAAGATATCTCCCCATAAGCTATCATGATAGAAAAATAATTCTCTGTGTCTTAAGATTTTAAAGGAAAGAAAGATAAGAAGAGGGCTGATAAACACTCTTGAAAAATAAATAAATTACCGAAGAATAAGGGAAGAGTTGAATTCCAATCATATAATAATTTTGGATGAAACTCCTTGGTACTTGCACATGGGGTATGCGTGTTTGTTATAAGTGCGGAGAAAAAGGCCACCAAGCCCGCGATTTCAAGGAAATGAAAGAAGCTACCAATGTTCAATAAAACAATTTAAAAAAAATAACATTATGAAAATGATTTTCTTAATCTTCAAGACACCTTCCCCAAATAATCCCATGGGAGAAAGTCCAAGATTATGTGGTCACAACTACTATGGTTGAAGTTCTTAATGATGTGGTAGAAGGTTTTTTAATCATTTCCTCAAACATATCGAATGAATTATTTGATTTTGGATCATTTAATTATTTTAAATATACCTAGATTTCCAACAAAAATATAGATTTTCCTTTTGATTTAATAAATGAGTTGTTATTAAAAACTCGTAAGGGGTGTCTCATTGCAAAAAAGATGTGTTGGTCAGTCCCCTTTATAACACATAAATGTGATTTAGTTACTGAACTTGTCATCATACCTATGATTGACTTTGATAGAATTCTTATTATGGACTGGATATCAAAATATTAAGTGAAAATATATTTTAAGAATAAGGAAGTCACAATTTGTAGGGAAAATATATAATCTCTTATCTTTAGAGTAGAAACAGAATCATCTTGTTCTTATCTAGATCGACCTTAAATAGATCTTGTTAATAAAATTTGTGGGGAGGATGACAAAAAATCATCTATGAATATTCAAATTGAATATGTACCTATTGTGAAAGAATATATATATGTACTTTAATAGGATTTAACTGGGCATCCTCCATAGTAGAAAGCTGATTTCTCTATTGATTTAATTCCAGGTACATGACATATAACAAATACTCCTTATAGAATGGATACTTCGAATTAGTAGAACAGAAGAAAGAACAAGAGGAATTGATTGATAAAGGACTTATTAGCCCAATTGTTTATCCATGGGGCACCCATGTTATCTTTGTCAAGAAGAATGTTGGAACCATGAGGCTGTTCATTGATTATAGAGAAATCAATTCTATTACAATGAAGTACAAGTATCTCCTGCCCCACATTGATGATTTATTTGAAAAACATCACATATATCAATACTTTTAGAAGTTTGAAATTCAATATGGATATCATTAGTTGCATGTGTTTAAGGAATACATTAAAAAAGACATAATTTTGAACTGGGTATGGACATTATGAGTTTACAATAATTCAATTTGTACTGACTAATGAACCCTATGTTTTGATAGATCTAATGAAGGGAGTTTTCAAGGAATATATTTATGAATTTGTTGTGGTATTTATTGATGATATCTTGGTATAATCCAAAAGATACAAATACCATGAGAATAGCTTTAATATTGTTATGAATACTCTTAGAAGAAAGGAATTATATGGGATGTTTAGAAAGTGTGAATTTTGGATTCAATTAGTTTCTTTTTTTGTACATAATGTCTCTAAGTATGGAATCCCAGTTGATCTTACAAATAAAAAGGTAGTTCATGAATGGAATACACCAATGAACACAACTGAGGTATGTAGTTTTATTAGTTTAGTAGGTTATCATTGGGATTTTGTTTAGAACCTCACATAATTAGATAACCAATTAACCAATATTACATGTAAAGCGGTTAAGTCCGTATGGAAAAAACAATTCAAATAATGTTTTGAAGCCATGAAGAGGATATTAGTGAATGCTCTGATCCAAACCCTACCATAGAGAAATGGTGTATTTGTGATTTATTATGATGAATCAAAGAAAGGAATTAGTCGTATCCTTATGTAGAATGATAGAGTTATTTCCTATGCATCAGGGTAGTTGAAAACTCTTTAACAACACTATACAACTCATGATCTTGAGTTAGTAGTTGTAATATTTTCTCTAAAAAATTGAATCCACTATCTCTAAAGTGAAAGATGTGAGATATATATAGATCACAAGATCATATAATATATATTCTCCTAGAAATAAATAAATATGAGGAAAAGGTGATGGCTCGATCTACTTATGAATTATGATTGTTCAATACAATATCACCCAGGAAAGGAAAATAAGGTAGTTGATGCATTCATCAGGATGGATCATAGAGTTCTAAACCAAATGAGTATTGA
Source organism: Viscum album (assembly GCA_963277665.1). Classification (NCBI taxonomy): domain Eukaryota; kingdom Viridiplantae; phylum Streptophyta; class Magnoliopsida; order Santalales; family Viscaceae; genus Viscum; species Viscum album. Next base: position 1,099,873,688 of record OY728134.1, on the reverse strand, counting down.
AAGGGATATTGTGTTCATAGAATCTAGTATAGATGGATATGGGAATTTTCAAAAAAGTTGAAACATCATTCCGTTTTCAATTGGTTTCCTAACCATCCATATTGGAATGAATTAAAAGTTCTTAGTCTAATGATGAGAATCTTCAAATGAAAATGAAAGTTGTGAATGAGGGGAAGTTTCCAGACATCATGTGTGAGGATGAAATTATGAAATTTTGGAGGAGGCTATTTTTCCCCTTTATACCCAAGCTAAAAAGGGAGTTATTGGATGATAAACATAGTTATAATTTCTCTATACACCCTAGTAACACTAAGATGTACAGATATTTAAAGGAACTTTTCTGGTGGGATAAAATGAAGTGGGAAAATATTGATTATATATAAAGACGATTAGTCTATCAATAATTTACATCTAAAAGGCACTATCCTAGAAGATTCATGAAACCAATACCTATTCCTAAATGAAAATGGGATGAAATCACCATGGATTTTGTCACTGGATTACCAAAAACTCTAAGAAAGAATGATTCAATAAGGGTAATTGTTGGTCGACTTAACAAATCTGCAAATTTCTTCTCTATAAGGGATTATTTTCCATTGGAACTCCTTAAAAGACTCTATATTAATGAAGTTTTATGTATTCATGGATCACCTCTCTAAATTGGGTCTAATAATGATCTGTGATTTATATCCAAATTCTGGAAAAGTCTACAGAAATCTTTGGATACTAAGCTTTATTTGTGTACTACATATCTCCCTTAAATTAATAGATAATTAGAAAAAATGATCCGAACATTAGTATTAATGTTGAGATTATTATCACTTTAATTTCAAGGTATGTGGTATTAGTATTTATCGTTGGTGGATATTTCCTATAATAATTATTTTCATTCAAGTATTCAAATGAAACCATATAAAGTATTGTATGGAAAGAGATGTCATACACAAACACGTTGGAATGATGTTGGTGTAAGGAATCATGTTGGACTAGATATTGTGGATGAAACATCATAAAATGTACAGACTATTCAAAAAAATATCAATGTAGATCAATGTAAGAAAAAGAGATATGTTGATAATCAAATGAAGGATTTGGAATTTCAGGTGATTGATCATGTTTTCTTCAAGGTTTCTCCATCGAAGGGTGTTATAAGATTTGGGAAGAAAGGGTAATTGATACATAGATTCATTTATCCTTTTTAAATTATAGATACAAATGGATCTATGGCTTATAGTTTGGAAATTCTACTTATACTTTCTAAAGTACACAATGTATTCCACATCTCTTTGTTAAGGAAGTACATGCCAAGACCAAAGCATGTCCTCACTTCTAATGGAATAAATTCGGAAACTAGATTATCTAACTATGAAGAGCCTATCTAGATTCGTAACACTAAAGAACATTTGTTGGGGAATTGGATGACTCACCTGGTAAAGGTAGTTTAGAAAAATCATAAAATTAAAGAGGTGACATGGGATCCTGAGAAACTTATGATGAAGAACTACCCAAATCTTTTTATGAGGTGACATTCTAGAAATATAGAGGATAAAAATATTGTAGGAGGGGATAATTTAATGATCCAAAATTATATCAATGAAATTTCTCATATTATAATTATTTCATATAGTATAAATCACATAAAATTACTTATAGAACACAATACATATTTTATAATTGAATAACGAATTAAATTAGAGGTATTCCTAGAAGTTAGGGAACCTATACCAATGAAATAGTAAAATAAACTTAGTAATAGTAATATAAACATTTTGAATAGTAAACTAGCTGAATGAATAGAAACATCACCCATGAAAGTATAAACAAAATTTAGGCTTCTCATAAATGAAATTATGATATTATTATATCATAGTATAGGAAAATGAAAATTTTAGGAATTATTAATCAACTGTAGGTATATTTGTAAGTCATATATATTTAATTGAAAATTTATATTTAATACGATTATTTAAAATAAAATTAATTTTTATAAAATGTATTCATAAATATATATTTTTTTGTGTTATTATTTTAGGATAATTTAATGAGACCTTAGTTAAATTTTTAATGTGTTATAAAATTAGATATAATTTTAAAAAATATATTTTTTTAGTAAATAAGGATTTAAATTAAAATTTTAATTACAGAAATTTTTAAAATTATTTTCATAAAATTTATTTTATTTTCTAATTCTACATTTTGGAGAATGTTTAGGGTGATTTTTTTGGTTTTTTATGAAATAATTGAATTTTTAGTGAATAGGAAAATACGACAATTTACGATATAAATACATTATAAGTTAAATAAACTAATAATTGAAGCATGGATGATGTAAGAACCATAATGTAGAACTCCATTTAATTATTCTAATATATTTAGAGATTATTATAAATCTATTCATAGTCTTGAGCCAAAATAATAAACAAATGAATAAAATATTCCTAAAATACCCCTCTCCGCCACTATAAATACCACCCCTTTTAGTCACACCTTCCAAGCTTGGAGAATTTTCAATTTTCTTCTAAATACTCTTCCCAAGTCCCTTACCAATCTTCATGCTCTGATGGTATTAACAAATTATCAAAACCAATCCCGTTAAGGAGGTTCTTAAGGAGGAGTATTCAAGAGGTAAAATCCTTTTCATTTTAATTACTTTTTAAGATCTTTTATTTTATTATTCTCTCATAACCTCCCCTTATAAGAATATAATAATGAATAAAATACCTTAAACGCAAAATAATCTTAATTTTATAATGTAATGTTCCATTTTCAATCACCTTCTCTTCTTTATTTTATTCAAAAGATGGAAACATCGTTCATGAGGTGTTGTTCCATCGCCTTCAAGGATGTCAAGTTTTCATTTTCCTTCACCATCTCCAAGGTTGTTCATTAATCCATTTAAATGGTAGAAACATATTTTAAAATTTATATTATAAAACGTTTTATGTTTTGGATTTAAAATATTTACACAATACTTATCAATAAAACAAAATGAGTTTGCTATGATAAAAACTCATTGTAATAATCAAAACGATTATCACTAATGTCTTATGTAATGAGTCAACCTAATACCATATAAAAAAATGATATAAATAACCATTTAAAATTATGTTTTATAATTAATGAAACATAATTCCAAATTTTTTAATATTATACCCATTTTACATGAACTCCATTACTTATAAACATGCAAACATATCAAGAAAACCATGAAAAAAATTATCTCGAATGATGAAATTAAACTCTATAACTCATAAATAAGGCCATAAATTAACTTAATAAAACAATAAATAATAAATTAAATGTAGATAAGGTTCTTAATTAATTATTTAATATATTTAATTTTATTATTCAGTTCATTAATGTCAAGTGCAGAATACATTCAAACATAAGGTAATGGTTTCTACCCGAACCATCATTTTTTCCACCAGGTTAATATTTCACTATCATTACACCAATTTAATGCTTATTTATTTATTAAAATTATTATATATTCTATTTATATGTTCCAAACTAATATATCTAGATTATTTCATGTTTCTTTTATGCGAAATACATGTTTTACAAGGTTCCCTTCTCAATTCATCCCGATAATCAAAACAGATTAAAATAACTTCCATATTTTTTACCCATTTTCAAGAACCATCCATCATCAGTTTAAGACTCATTTATTTTTCAAAATTAATTAAAATTTTCATTAAATACCATATTTTTTCATTTCTTGTTTTATACAACAAATTATGACAAATATTAAGGATTTTTCCATAAGAACTTTTCTTTGAAAAGTAAAGTAGGTATTTCTATCAAAAACATTTCGATGATTTTATTAAAGAATTTTCATTTATTTATACAGATCTATTGAATTTTATGATTTACTGATATTTATATCATGTTTTTATCATCTATCATATTTTATTAAATTTTTTATGACCAGTTTGACTATGGATGTGCTATCTTAATACCATTCATTGTAGTACTTAGAATGGTTAGTAATGATGTACGCAGATTGGGAAATGTAATTTGCATTAAATATGAATATTATTTTACTATTTAAACCTATTAATATTAAGAATTAATTGTATTTATCATGTGATGGGTGGGCCTTATATATAACCTCGATGCATCAGTAGGTATCATGAGACAAACTAGAGTGAGTTTTTACCCACAATGTATTGTGTCTTAGCTGAGATCTTGACAGTATGTTTATGATGTATGAAATTTTTTATTCCCTCATTATGAAAATATTATTTGATATTCCATGGGAATATTTTACTAGTAGAATATCCATGTTTATTTTTTATTATGGAATTATTTAGCCAGCTTTTATTCATTCCATTTTATGCTCAAGGTTAGGTTTTAATGAAATGTGTTTTAAATTATTCACCATTCCTTATTGTTTATGCTTATGATAGCTTCTATTCTATTAATTACCATTAATGATTATTTTATATAACCCATTTATTGTTATTTATTTTTCCTTAGGATTCTAATATGTATATTATGAATGACTTGCATGAATAATCTAGGAGTTAATGGGTAATTCTAATGAAATGGATGTGTAGTATATCCTTCCAAGTTGAAATATAAAATTTATGTATGTATTATGGATTCCAAAACTACTAAAATGACATATCCTTTGAGATTTGAGTATTTTATCTATTCAAATTTGCTAATATAAGGTACCAATCTTGGGCTACTAGGGTCGGGGTCATTACAAGTGGTATATAGATGTATTGGTTCAAAGGAATTTGAAAATATTTCATAATGGCATCAATTGTGAAGATTCATTTATCATCATTCCGTATTCCAAATATAATAGAGGAAAGATGCATGATTCTCATTGAGTTGTAAGTAATCATGATGCAGCTCATTTCTATCTATTCTAAAGAAAAAAACCTATTTTAGGAGAATTAATTACCATCAAAAGGAAGGATTTTTATGAGAATGATGATCAATTTATTGTGTAAGAAGATTGAAATGAAGTCCACCTATTTACATAAAATAACCCTAGTATTATTATTTTTTAATGGGGGTATATTCATCATGGTGTGGTGTGGTTTAGAAGATGTTTTTCCAAACAATGATAAATCACTAAAATAGAGAAGTACATTTTCATATGTCAAGAGAATTATTCTAAGGAACATCTGAAGAAGTTTAGCATAGAATACTCAAATACTATTTATGCACCAATTTTAGGGGGAATGATTTTTCAAAATATATAAAAGGAAAGAAGGTTGATCCTAAATAATTTAAAAAACTATTTGGAAGTTTATTATATTTAATGGCTTAAAGGATACATATAGTTTTTACTACTATCCATTTTTTTCATATATCAATGTGAACCAAAGGAATCTCATCCCCTGGATAAAAATAGAATTCTCTGAAATAATAAAGGCATAACTGATTTTGGGTTAAAATATAAAGTGCGTTAAAGATTGATTTATTTGGTTATACAAATGAAGATTGAAAAGGAAGTGTAGATAATATAAAATATAATTATTGTAGAGTATTTTTCTTATGAGAAAAATGTGTTAGTTGGTATTCATAGAACAAATGTTTAGTGAATATTAATACAACATAAAATGAGTATGTAAGTATTTCTCAAGATGAAATTATTTATTTTAATGAATACATAGTTGGAATATTTATTGGTTAAAGAGAGTTTACCCCTTCTCTTGGCTTCTAATAATAAAAGTACTATAAATAACCCTAGGAATACAATGAAACATTCTCATTTTAAGAAAATTAATATCAAATATCACTTCATCAAAGAGCATGTGTAAAAGAGTGAACCAAATCTGGAGTCTGTTATTACAATGGATAAAGTTTCTAATATTTTCATAAAATCATTGTAGAAGGAAGCATTTTTTACATTGGGGATAATCATGGGTGTACAAACCCACCCTCTTCAAGGCTATGTTATGTAAACAACAATAACCACTCCATCTTATCTCTGGATAGTTTTTTCAAAGGAAGATAGAGAAGTTATAACAGAAATTTATCTACTAGTATGTGCATTAACTTCTTAATTAAGAGAATATATTTAGGGTGAGTTATTAAAAGGGGTAAGACCTGATTTAAACTTTTGTGTGATCTTTATTAACAATTTTTCTTGAAGTAGATGTTGGAAAATATTTTCTTTTTAGTAGAGTTTTTTGTGATGAAACTTCCCATTGAATGATTAAGTTCAAACTATTTCTAAAACAGGTTTCTAATGAGATTTATGAAACATTTTATAAAGTCGCTAATTTTGTAATTCATGGTATTTTTGTTTATTAATTCTTTTTTATCTACATATAGTTCACTCACACAAGCTTATCATTGTTGTATAAGTAATTTTTCACATGAGTTATAAATATTAATTGATTTATATTCATTGGTGGAAAACTTAATCCAAAGGGGAGATTGATGTGACCAAGAATTTTGGAGGTGTTTCAAAGAAGTTGAAAGGTATTAAGAAGATGTTTGGTTAGGTTTTTTATGAAATAAGGATGTCTCATTATAAGTGTTTCTTTTTTTCAAACATAAATAAATTTACATTTTTTAGATTTCATAAATGTGCTCTCAGATAAATTGCAATTAATTTAGTTTATTAGATTAATGGTACCGATATTAGGTTATCAGCCCATGTTTTATGAATAATAGTTATAATCTCAAGATTATAAGTTTCATTGGATATATTTTTTCATAAATAAATCTAGAAATTATTTCCTATTATTAATGTTTCTAACATATTTTTTATTGAATGGCCTCATAATTGATGTAGAGTTGAAAGGGAGAGGAAATAATTTATATATAAAAAGTTAAAAAAATGATGTTATGATAAAGTTCACCAAATAGAATATATTGGTCTGAAGTTTGGCCGATTAGAGTTTATGTACATAGTATATGATATTTTCAGAATATAAAATACTATGAAGTGTAATAAATCAATATTCTATGAAGACTTATGGTAAGAGGAAATATTTAAATGTAAAAAGAGAATGTCACGACCCGTCCTCGGGGCCCATGCCATGACTACCCCAAGCCCACCTTCTATAGTCCAGGGTCTGGCGACTAACACCAAAGGCGTAATCCCGATAAAAAGGGAAGGCATTGCCTTTAGAAAAGTAAACAAACACAACAGAGTATGCAACATAAGGAAGCACTAAGTAATACTGAATACAAAAGTAAGTGCTGAAAGGAATGGGGCCGGAAATACAAGCCTAACAGTAAGTACAGTACAACTGAAAAAGCTAGTACAACTACAGAAAGGTTAAATAGCCACTATTGAGTAATCCTCCGGGAATCCCACCTGAAGGGTGGGTACAAATGGCCACCTCAGTACCTCGGGTCCCTCTGCTTACTCTGTGTACGTCTCGCCATGTAATCCACCTCAGGGTATCGTCCAGCTATACCAGTCTCTACCTCGATCAGTGATGTTCGTCGTCTGCATCCAACATAATGTAGTGCAGACGTAGCCTATACAGGGGTCAGTATACGATACTCAGTAGAGACCCTGAGAACTCCGAAGGTCTCCAAGAATTCACAAAGGATAAACCCTAAAATAAGGATAAAAACACGAAGTATCAACCATACCTAAGTTAAAAATCATAGTTCATCTCCAACTCTCGAGACCAAGTACAACCCAGTACACATAGGAAAGCATGTCAATCACATCGATGATAATGATTGAAAGTCAAGACTCAGCTCACACCAGGTATACACAACATAAAGAGAGTAAGAGATGATTATTTGTATCCACTGAATCATCTATTACTGTCAAAAAGAAGATACCTGCAGAAACCTAAAACAGTAGTATCTTGTTGCGTTCTAACCCACGTAGGATTCAGTCCAGTCTCGTTACTGTCGAACCCACGGAGGATTCAATCCAGTTGTTGTCGCTACCGAACCCATGGAGGATTCCAGTACAGTTATCATCACTGCTGAACCCACAGAGGATTCCAGTACAGTTGTCGTCATTGTCGAACCCACGAACGATTCTAGTACAGTTTTCATCGTTGCAGAATCCACGGAGGATTCCAGTATAGTTTTAGTCAATGCTGAACCCACATAGGATTCTAGTACAGTTGACGTCGCTGTCACAGCCAGATCTAGGGTTCCCACACATAGCACGCTCGATCCCGGGAGGGTCCGCTCCTCGATCTAAGGGGTCGATACATCAGCTATAACAAAGTCCAGATTCGATGCATCCCGAAGTTCTGTCTCGTCAATAGAAACCCAATGCGATAGACGCTGCGTCAATCAGACACCCGGTCTGAGAGTTATTAGCATTTCCATTCCAGGGGCCTTGATAGAAATATGTTCTTTCCAAACTCAGCCATTTTCCAATGTCATCCAAAACTGACTTAGAGTATCGCAAACGGACCGACTCGTCGTAAGGGTCCCAGAGCTACAGATGGCGCGTCGTTCAGACACGTGGTCTTAAAGTTATTCGTGTTTAACTGAAACGGGCTCAACCCATCTGGGCTCGGTGTGTCTAACCCTGCTAAGGGGTCTGCCCGGTCCGAAATTGGGTGGCCCAGCCCGATGGGGCCTAGTCTGCACCCAGGGCAGGCAGCCCACCCCGCGTAAGGGTGCGGCCCGACTGGGCACGGCTGGCACGGCCCGGCCTGGCTGGTGCGATCGAACCTGTGCGGGGAAGGGGGGATGACTTCTTGAACCGGCGGTTCCGAGCGGCGCCTCCCTCTTATCCGGATGGACGAAGTCGTCCGGAATTCTCGGCACGAGGGGCCCGCGGCAGCGGGCCGCGATCCCTGCGCCGCGGTGCCTAAGAGCGTCGCGTCTCCTTCCACCCGGCCGACCGACGAGCCAGTCGGTTTTTCCGCCACAGCGGCCCGCCCTGTACTGGCAGCGGTTCTCCGTAGCATGGCGCCATGGGTCACCGCAGTTCCTCCAACCCAGCCAACTTCGTCCAGTCGGTTCTCCTTTGGTCAGGTGGCCCATCGTTATGGGTCGTGGTTCTTCTGCACATAGCTGGTGCGCGGCCACCTCCTTTGATCATCACCGCCTCCATTCACCACCGCCTCCTGTTGAAAATTAAAAATCAAGAAACAAAAGAGGGTCGTCAGGTCGTGTTCATTCGGTCTGTGCCCTCCTCTTTAGGAGTAACAGTTGGCCATAGACAAACATTCACATTCAACAACGACAAGCATAAACTTTTATCAAACTAAAATTATACGATTCCCCTAACTTGATTAATGTTCGTTCGTTGGCGAGCCATGGAAGATGAGTGTCATGGTGGCCAGGCGTTGCGGATGATGGTGTTGTTCTGTCAACGTTAGAGGAAGTGGGAGGTAGGTAGCATTCTTGTGGCGTCGCCTCCTTCCTTGCTCGGGTTGAAGTAGTGGAGGAAGGTGATCGTGTCCCTCACGTTCTTCATCGGAGTTGTTTGTCGTTGAAGAATGGTGTTCTTCATTGAAAGAAGAACACTATTCTTCTATTGAGCTCTTCCCAAAATTATCCCAACACATTGAGTGAAAAAATAAAATAATAGCAAAGGCTATTATTTTATTCACACACATGTAATTCAAAATTCAAACACTTTAATTAATTAATTTTAGAGTTCAATTCATTAATTAAAAAGTTTTGGAAAATATTAATGGGAGAGAGAGGGAGGTGAAGAGATCACATTCATAAAGGGGGAGTTGTCAAATTAATTAATGGGGGTGTTAATGGGGAGTTGAGGGGAGGAGATAAGTTAGGGCTCGCGTGTGCCCCACCACACTAAATCCTCTCATGGGAGGTTATGTGGGTGTGGGACTCACCTATAACTCCCCTTGGGAGGAAATAACCACCAATAAATAATAAAATTTTGTACCAACAATTTTATAAATTTAGTATGAATTCCTCAAAATATAACTTTCAACTTGCATAAAACACAATTACGGTAAAGGTCCCCTTAAGAGAATACCAATTCTACGAGTTCATCGATGTCCTTGGTTTTCAATTCCAAGCATTGGTTCAAAAGATAGAAAAACCACATGTACGTTTACTGAACGTACCCGAAAAAAGCTTCAAAAATTGATTCCGGGAACACTGGGCCTCAAAATCAGGCGCTTTCTGAAACTGCAGACTCGTAAATTTCAAAGAATTTATGAAAAAAAATTCATTGAAATTTTAGGGTATTTACATTACCCCCACATCAGGTCATTACGTCCTCATAAAGCTACAACACACACTAGGGAAACAAATGGGGGGTACTGAGCATGCATATAAGCCTCCCACTCCCATGTTCCCTCCTGGAGGTTCTCGTGCTGCCAGCGAATGCGCACCAGAGGAATCGACCATCCACGTAGGACATGCTCCTGTCGATCCTCAATCTCCACCAAGACCTCCGTGAAAGTCGCCCCGTCATTAAGTTCCAGCTCCCCATGGTCGATGATGTGGGTCGGGTCGTGATCGTATTTCCTCAGCTAAGATACGTTGAATATGTCATGAACCCATGCAATAGAGGTGGAAGGGACATGCGGTAATCCACCTCACCTACTCTACTGAGGACCTGGAAAGGTTCGATGAAGCGCGGAGAAAACTTGCTGCCCCGGCCAATTCTTCGTAGACCTCGTCAAGGTGAGACCCATTGGAAGATGTGGTCACCATCCTCGAACTCTAGTGATCTCCATATCCTATCAGCATAGGACTTCTGTCTGCTCTATTCAATCTACATCCGCTCCTCGATGATCTGTACCTTCTCTGTCATAGCCTGAACTATATCTAGTCAAACAAGTGCTGACTCCCTAGGGTCAGTCCAGTACAGAGGTGATCTGAAAGGTCAGCCGTATAATGCCTCGTATGGTTCCATCCCGATGATGGAGTGGTAGCTGTTGTTGTACGCAAACTCCACCAATGGTAGGTGATCCTCCCAGCTGCGACCAAAGTCGAGGACACATGCACAAAGAATGTCCTTGAGAGTCTGTATGGTCCTCTCAATCTGGCCATCCGTCTGAGGATGGAAGGTGGTTCTCCGATGTAGTTGCATCCCAAAAGCCTCCTATAATCCCTTCTATAGATAGGAAGTGAATCGAGCATCTCGATCAGAAATGATAGACGATGGCACACCATGAAGTCGTATGATCTCATGAACGTAGATGCATCCCAAGCTATCTATTGAGCCCTTCTCTCTGATCGGTAGAAACTGGGCTGACTTGGTGAGTCGGTCGACGATCACCCAAATAGAGTCATGTCCACTGGATGTACATGGAAGTCCCATCACAAAATACATAGATATCTCATCCCACTTCCACTCTGAGACCTCTAAGGGTTGTACCAAGCCTGCTGGTACTTGGTGCTCCGCCTTCACTTACTGACAAGTGAGGCATCATGAAACACACTCTGCTACTATCTTCTTCATACCCAACCACTACTGCTGTCGTTTGATGTCTTGATACATCTTCGCCACTCCTGGATGTACCGTTAGTGGGGTAGTGTGGAACTCCCTCAACACCTCCTCTTGTAGTGAAACTGGTACCATGGTACGTTCCCAGAAGAGGATGACATGCTCCCCTCCTTCAGAAAATCCATCAGGTGCCTGCCCTGAGAATATCTGAGAACGTCGCATCTCACAGTCTACGACCCATGCTGTGCCTCCCTGACTCGCTGAAGAAGTGGAGGAGTGATAGTCAGAGACTGAAAAAAGGCTTCTCTTTCAATATCCACAATGGATATCTGCAACGCGACTAGCTACTCTATCACATCTCCTTGCAGCTGAATTCCTGATCTTCTGCTGAAAGTATCAGCTACAATGTTCCCCTTCCCATGAGTATAGACTATCACAAAGTCATAGTCCTGGAGAAACTTGAGCCAACGTCACCGTCTCAGGTCTAGTTCCTTCTACGAGAAGACACACCTGAGACATTTGAGATTAGTGTAAACCATAAACTGTTTTCTCAACGAACTATGGGTGTGAATAGACATTTGTAAAGAACCCAACCACACTTTTTTTCGCTTACGTCCTACAAGAGATGAAAATATTTCTCCCTTGCCGAAAAGAGAAATCTGGTCTCATCCCCTGGATGAACCACATTCTTTTCCGAATATAGTCAATCCAGAAATGTACGACACTATTTCATGGCATGGACGACGTTGTAAGGCCTCAATGCTACTACCAAGAGATCCAACCGTTACTCTCAACTCCAAGGGTCGAGTCACACTATCGGTATCAGTGTGTGGTCACTGGGTATCCTCCAGTAGGAATCTCGAAATTGAGGGTCAAGTCAACGATTTTAACCTGATCCTCTCAGTATCAACCACATAAAATGGACATAGAAGCAAACGTCACAAGAACAAGTGTCTTTCATTACTGCAACTAAAAGTACAAAGACACAATGATTCTACAAACAACGACATCAACGAAGCCAGAAGCATCATAAACAAAGGCCTCTAATTCTAGAGCTAGTCTATCTCTGGTCCACTTGCTGCTCGCCCAGCTCCTCTTCCAAGTGCGCCTGCACCCGGTGGACCTCCATGGTCAAACCTCTACCTCTACCTGGAAGGTCCCTCTATCGCCTACTACTCATCTGCAAGATGGGTCAGGCAGTCTCGAGCCAAGTGACCCTACTTTCCGCATGCATAAAACTGACAGCTCCTCGTATGGTAGGCTCTAATTTTTGTGCCCCACACAACCATACCGGTATCCTGGGGTCGCCCACCTATTGGCCTAGTCTGCTTGTACTACTGTTTCATCTGTCTTATACCAGCTATAGAAGACTCTGCTATGGTCGGAAAGCCCTACGGATAGAGCACTAGCTCCTGATCCTGCACATAGCGTAGAGTCGCTGGTACAAACTCCTCCCCAAAAAGACTCTCAAAGTCTCCCCAATTGAGAGTCGCCTCATCGTAAAACTGGAGCATCAGACTCCACCACCTCTCAGATGATACCTGAAAGAGACTAACAGATAGGTACACCATATAGTCGGTGGGTGTCTCATCTATGTGGAAGGATCCTGCTACAACCTCCAGCCAGCACCCGGCTGTATGAAAATATGTCTCGCCTCGAAACTTTGGAGGCCTCTGTCACTGTAACTTGTGCAATGAAATCAGGTGGTGTGCACTCTCTTGTGCTGGAGATGGTGGTATCGGTGGTCCAACGGGTAGAGGTGTCGCTGGTACCTCTGCTATGATCGGGCCCTGCACAGAGGACTCGTCTCTCGGTGAGCTACTATCTCGCATGTGACTTGGAACCCTAGCTGGCTGCCTTTGTGGGGCCATCCTGAAAAGCAACAGGTGCGCCATGGTTAAACAGTATACCTGGTGAGATGAAAAAACGTAATCACAAAGAAAAAATTTGAAACAACACATGCAATCAGTGTTGTTGTGCCCCAAGTCGGAAATTAGAGGTCAGGGTCATGGTGTATGGATACGTCAGTCACCGCACCAACACTGGACTCTTTGGACTGAAAACCACACTCAATACTCTTAACACTATTACTTCACAGAAATAAATGATCGAAGTCCTGAGTTCTGTGGTAGAACAGACTGATCTGATACCAATTTGTCACATACCGTCCTCGGGGCCCATGCCATGACTACCCCAAGCCTACCTTCCATAGGCTAGGGGATGGAGACTAGCACCACAGGAATAATCCCGATAAAAAGGGAAGGCATTGCCTTTATAAAAGTACACGAACACAACATGGTACAAAACAGAATAAATCACTAAGTAATACTGAATAAAAAAGTCAGTGCTGAAAGGAGAGGGGCTAGAAATACAAGCCCAACAATATGTACAGTACAAATGAAAAATCTAGTACAACTGTAGAAAAGTAAAACAGCCACTACTGAGTCATCCTCCGGGAATCCCACCTGAAGGGTGCGCACAGATGGCCACCTCGGCACCTCGGGTCCGTCTGCCTGCTACGTGTACGTCTCAGCAAGTAATCCACCTCTGGGTATCGTCCAGCTCTACCAGTCTCTACCTCGATCAGTGTTGTCTGTCCTCTGCATCCAACACAACGTAGAGCAGGTGTAGCCCGTGCAGGGGTGAGTATACGATACTCAATAGAGACCCTGAGACCCCCGAAGGACTCCTAGAATCCACAAAGTATAATCCAAAAAAGATGGATACAAACACAAAGTATCAACCAAATCTACTTAGGTATATTCCCATACATATACCTAAGTTAACAATCACAGTTTAGCTCCAACTCTCGAGCCCAAGTACAACCCAGTCTACACAGGAAATCAAGTCAATCACATCGATGATAATGATTTCAAGTCATGACTCAACTCACACCAGGTATACACAACTTAAAGGGTGTAAGAGGTGATTAGTTGTAGAAACTGAATCATCTATTACTTTCGAATGACAGATACCCGCAGAAACATAAAACAGCAGTATCTCATTGTTTTCGAACCCACGGAGGATTCATTCCAGTCACGTTGCTCTCGAACCCACAGAGGATTCAGTCCAGTTGTTGTCACTGCCAAACCCATGGTGGATTCCAGTACAGTTTTTGTCACTGCCGAACCCACAGAAGATTCCAGTATAGTTGTCGTCACTGCCAAACCCAAGAAGGATTCCAGTATAGTTGTTGTCGCTGTCGAACCCATGGAGGATTCCAGTACAGTTGTCGTCGCTTCTGAACCCACGAAGGATTCCAGTACAGTTGTCGTCGCAGTCGCAATCAGCTCTACGGTTCTCGCACACTGCCTGCTCGATCCCGGGAGGGTCTGCTCCTCGAGCCAAGGGGTCGACACATCAACAATCATTATTTCCAGAGTTGATGCATCCCAAAGTTCCATCTCGTCAAAAGAAACCCAACGTGACATACGGACCGTCAATCAGATGCCCGGTCTGAGAGTTATTAGCATTTTTGTTCCAGGGGCCCGGTTGAAAATATGATCGTTCCAAACCCGATTGTTTTCCAAATTTTTCCAAAACTCACTTAGAGTATCACAAAAGGACCGCCTCGTCGTAAGGGTCTAGTGCTGTAGACAGCGCATCGTTCGGATGCATGGTCTCAAATTTTTTTGTGTTTAAGTAAAACAGGCCCGACCCGTCTAGCCCGGTGGGCTGGCGGGTTGAACCATCCTGGCTCAGCGGGTCCGAACAGGCTAAGGGGTAAGTCCAGTCCAAAAATGCACAGTCCATCCTGATGGGCCTCAGCCTACACCTGTGGCAGGTGGCCCAGCCTAGCCTGCGGCTGGCTATGGCCTAGCCAGCTGGTCGAGCTAGTGCGGGGGGGGGGGGGGGGGGGGGGCTGACTTCTCGAACTGGTGGCACTGCCCCGCTATCTGGCTGGTCTTCCCGGCGTGAGCAGCCCATAGTTGCGAGCCAAGATCCCTCCTTCGGGGCGCCTAAGATCATCGCGGCTCCTTCCACCCGGACGGCCGACGAGCTGGCTGGTTCTTCCGCTGGAGCGGCCCGCCCTGTGCGTGTCGCGATTCTCCGCAACGTGGCATCGTGGGGTGTTACGGTTCCTCTAGCCCGACCGGCTTCGGCTGACCAATTCTTCTTTGGTCGGGCGGCCCACGGTTGTGGGCTGCGGTTCTTCCACACGTGGTCAGTGCATGACTGCCGCCTTCAATCGTCGTCGCCTCCATTTTCCACCGCCTCCCGTGGTGAATTAAAAATCAAGAAACAATGGATGGACGTCGGGCCGTGTTCGTTCGGCCCATGCCCTCCGCTTTAGGGGGTAAAAATTGGATATATACAAACATTCGCATTCAAAAATGAAAAGAGTATAATTTTATAAAACTAAAATTATACGATTACTCTACCTTGATTAAGGTTCCTTCGTCGATGAGCTATGGAAGATGAGTGTCGCGGTGGCCGAGCGTCACGGATGACAGTGTTGTTCTGTCAACGTTGGAGGAAGTGAGAGGTAGTTAGCATTCTTGTGGCATCGCCACCTTCCTTGCCCCGGTTGAAGTAGTAGAGGAAGGTGATCGCGTCTCTCATGTTCTTCGTTGGAGTTGTTCAGCGTTGAAGAATGGTGTACTTCGTCGAAAGAACTCTATTATTCTCTTGAGCTCTCCCAAAAATTATCCCAACACAACGAGTGCCAAAATAAAATAATAGCTGAGGATTTTATTTTATTCACACACATGTAATTTAAAATTCAAACACTTTAATTAATTAATTGAAGAGCTAAATTCATTAATTAAAAAGTGCTTGCAAATACTAATGAGAGAGAGAGTGAGGTGAAGAGATCACATTCATAAAGGGGGAGTTGTCAAATTAATTAAAGGGGTGTGTTAATGGGGATTTTATGGGAGGTGATAAGTTACAGCTCATGTGGGCCCCACCACACTAAATCCTCTCATGGGAGGTTATGTGGGTGTGTTCCCCACCTCTAACTCCCCTTGGGAGGAAATAACTGCCAATAAATAATAAAAATGTGTACCAACAATTTTATTAATTTAGTATGAATTCCCCAAAATATAACTTTCAACCCGCATAAAACACAACTGCGATAGATGTCCCCTTAAGCTAATACAGGTGTTGTGAGTTCATTGGTGTCCTCAATTTTCAATCCCAATCACCGGCTCAAAATATAGAAAAACTTGTATGTACGTTTACTAAACGTACCCGAACCAAACTTCAGAAATTGATTCCGGGCACACCGAGCCTCAGAATCATGCACTGTCAGAAACTACGGTCTTGTAAAATTCAAAAGAATTTAGGAAAAAAATTCCATGAAATTTCCGGGTCTTTAGAGAGAATTCATTGATAAATCTTATCAGATGAAGACCAATCAGATGAAGAACCTTAGACAATATCTTTCAATTTCATGAGTATGAGTCTATCAGATTAAACAGTTGTACCTTTGAAGTATCTTTTCTTTTATAAAATGTCTAAAAAATAGATATTTATAATGTTACGGAGTGAAGTTATTACAGGAAGTTCATATGGAAGTCTCTAAGCCATCAGATAGATGGTTTTGGTTCATGTTATTGAAAAAATGTTAATGTATGATGTTTATAAGTCATAGTAGATTTGAAAATGTAATAGTTAAATAATTATGATTCATGTCATCATATAGTGGTAGAGTCTGAAAAATCATTTCTATAATGTTTTTAAAATGTTATTTAGGAACATCATATGAAGTTACACTGATTGTAAGTATTTATACAAAGATTTATAAGATGAATGAGTAGTACATATATTATGGTTAGAAAGAATTTAGGAGGATTTTATAAATGTACCAATAATGATGATTCTATAATGACTGTTAAACACTACATATATCACAGAAGAAATATCTGTGATTATCCCTAATTTGAAAATAATTTTTTTGAAATCTCATTAATCCCAAGTCTTATAGAAAACTACTAATTTTATCATAATTGATGGTGGTCAAAAGGGAGAAATATCTGACTGGGAAATTCAATGTATTGGGTGGGAATATTGAAATGGAGTATGTGAATTTCCCTAAAATCTTATAGGTGTTATACCGATACGGGTTTGTGTGTTGAGGTGTAGTTTGGATTGGGTGAATTGAGGTAAAGTTTTTTAGAATTAGAAATTTGATGATAAAAACATTGTTAAGTGGTATCAGTCTGAAAAATACTAGATGAATACTCTCCATCAGTTGGTATTAGATAAACAGTGTGAAGAATTTGATGGGTCAAACAGGTTGAAGGGGAATCTGTGGGAAAGATATCAGATGGAGTTTTATATTAGGTGGTATCAAATAGAAAACATACTTTATTGATTGGATGAACAAAACATTATATGTGGTATCATTAATATTTAGAAGGTAGTTTATGGAGCTTACGGGATGGATGATCAGACAAATATTATCAGTCATACATGTGATCAGAAGGATGTTTTCATACAAAAGTCCAAGGTCAAGTTCCTGCATGTTTCTATGTAATAAATTGGACAATAAGAAGTACTTGAACGAATATCAAGTGATAATAAAGTTCAAACAAAATAGTGAAAAAAAACAAAATCATGTTGGTGTATTTTCTTATATTTTTTTAAAAAATACTGTTATATCATTTATCTATGTTATGAGAACATTCACTATCAATTAACTGTAGTACATTTCAATTGAAAGGATATTCCCTTCATGTTGTAACCACATACAAAGTATTCTTTTCTTGTAGTTCATGTGGTCTCATATTATTTATAAACCATGCCAAAGAATAGTACTATAATTAATTATTGAACTTTATAAATACTTATGTTCTGATGGATGTTCTTGTTTTCTTGATTTCTAGAAAATAAATATCTCTCTAATAGGAAGTGAATGGAATTTCTTAAAAATGAAAATACAAAAAGACAATATCACTGATTCACCCCATCACCCTCTCAGTGATCACACAGATTCTAATTAGTCCTTTTCATGTGAGAATTATATATATATATATATATATATATATTGCATTTAAATACTACCGAACTATTGTATCATAAGTGATCTGAACATTTTCATTCTGTACCAATGTAATAATGAGACCACCGTCTCCAATTTATTAGAGATAGGTTTGTTACAATAGTTCCTAAAGGTTAACCTCATAGTGATTGTAGTTTCTTAGCATCCATACTACGGTGGACCTGACCAATGCTTTCAAAAATTTTGTACTAAAATTTTCACCACCAGATTATTGGAGGGGCATCTCCTCCTATGCATATCAGATTCTAGGGGAAGTATAAGACTTTGTAGTTTAGGCAATTTTTATTTCAAATTTAGGTCTATAAATATTCACTACCTGATGATTCCAATAACTATCCACCACTGACTAATTCCATAGTGAATTTCATAAATTTCAATCCCACTGATGGTTAAGAATGTGATGATGGAGATAAGTCATGAGGGGATGATTTTACTTTAGAATATGGAAAATGAAATGTGAAACCTGTTGAAACTATACAACCACATCATAAGAGGATAACCAGGTGCCTCATAAATTCTACTAAGGTACCAATTCCAAAAAATATTCATCGAAACCTAAAAAATTTGAATGTAGTGGATGAATCATCTAGTGCTCCTAAAGACACTGAGGTAACTCAAACGGATTCCATGATTTTTTTTTATTTTCTATAGTAGCTTGATACTTCTAAGAAGAAAAATGTTGAAATCCTCTTAGGATATCATCCAGAGTGATGATATTGTCAATATGAGCCCATCATGTTCCCCCCAGAACATATAAAACCAATAGTCCTTTATCATTAAACTAGGACTAAAGCTGGTGGCTCTTCCCACCTAATACATAGTCTGGTGTTTTTCGTAGCTCCCTATGAAATTGATAAGCATGAATTCCTACCGTCGGCCCATGATCACTCTACTTTATAATCCAGCAAACTAGTCATGGGAATGTTTCATGTCTATTCCCCTCGAGGGATGACCAGATTAGATTTCTCATGACTCTCTACGAATATCTATGTATGTGTGTGTGTGTGTCCATGAAACACCCAGATGGGAAGCTCTAACTGGAGTGGATGTACTATGTTGCTCCACCCTTAGGTTTTATCAACTTGAGCTTCACCTCCTTTAGTGGTATAAGTGACCGAAAGAAACAAGTTTATTATTTTTCCTCTCAGTGTAGGTTGATACTAGGAACCCAAGAGAAGTAGGAAGAATCCAAACTCACATGATGTTTTTCTACTCTAGAAGCGCCAGTCTTCACTTTGTAAAATCATAAATTGTTAGTATTTATCACCATTTGGGGGTATTTTCACTAATAGTTCTTCTAAAAAATGTTCTCCACCCTAAATTAGTTTAGTATCTCCAAACTCTCCAAGTTCTAGTTATGGGAGTACAAGAACACTACTGAATTTATTACTAGATGGAATGGATTAACCCAATCCTTAATGTCTAGCTTCCCCAGGAATAGTTGTTGGGGATGAATATATATAATATCTAAGATGACCAGATCTCAACCCTCATATCCCTTAAGTATTCAGGTGAATTCTATGAATTAACTAAGATCCCAAAACTTCAAGGATGATGAACAATAAATCAATAAAAGGTATTTTCCATCACATCCCACTTTATTATGAAATATTACCCGGGTAGAAATGAATTCTATATTGTAGAAACTGATCCATCAACTAATTTGGATCTATGAATTCGAAAAGAACTATTTTTTTGAGGCATAAACTTTCACAAAGACTATTTCATTAGGAACTTTTCAGGGAGGAGTATTCATTCCTTTTTAGATTAGAAGAACATGGTCTACTCCTTCAAGGATGAACAAGTTTCAAGCTTCTTCATATATTCCATAGATAATATCATGCTCAAAACTCCCAGAGATCAATAATACATAATATTTTAAGTTTAAGAATCATCCCAAATATTTAACCAGTAATAAACTACCTGAAAACACTATTAAATAATGTTTCTATAGATAGGAGACAATGGTGTGGTGGAGCTAGGAGACCATCCAGTGCATGTAACATGTGTCTCCACCACCCCATATAATGATGTAGATTTAAGGTACTCATAGAAATTATCATAATGAGGAGCATAAAACTTTGATGATTGGATAGGTCAAAAGATGATTACTCGACCCAAAATGATCATTCCCACATGGTTAAATTAGTCGAAACCTTATATTGTTAGTACCTCATCTTTAGTGGCACTATAATCTTTGTAGCCCCCCAAATCTCAAAAGTATCTTCTCTATCCTCACAGGGGTGATCAAGAATATCTACCAATTTCAAATACAGTGTTTACCCTTAATTATTTCATGACCATCACATTGGTAGGAAGCTACATGACCCATCCAACATTGGATGACTCTTCTGATGAAGATCTAGAGTATACTTTCGCTAATGACATTATTTTGGTGGATTACTGTGTAGATATTCAATATGGATCATGCTAGTCATTTCTTCTAGCCCCTCATCAACACTCTCATGGAAATGGAAATTCCCCTTTGATAAGGAAAATTCTAGAGGTTATATCTCTAAAAATGTTATCTAAACTATTGAGAGTAGAAAACAATCATTGTGAAAAACTCAATCAGAAAATCCTTATATTGAATCATCATCCAATATAACATTGTAGCCTATTAGATTGGTTGAACATTTTTCTCAACCACATCCATCCAATTATCACTCACAATAGTCCAACCAAAAACAAAATAATCCAGAATGTGCCAGTCATGCACCATCACCTTAGCTAGTTAGACCCTCTTCGCATCCTATTAAGGAATGACTACTTGGGGGTAAACATATGTCCCTAGTTCATTATTATGATTTGACAAAGCACATAATAGACATTAATTAACAGTTGTATATCCTTGATTCACTGAATCTATAAAAGGATATTCTTAAAACCCTCATTGAGGCCATGAAGAGCCATCTCATGATTGAGACTAAAGTGGTTTCTGCTGAAGTCTAGCATGAAGAAGAAGCTATGTATGAATATTTATACATCATCATATTATTCTCAAGGTCAGATTAAGGTGAAATTATATTGGGACATATACACTATCTCTATGGAATTCCAAATCTCACCAATGTGGATTTACTTCAGTTAAAGGTGGAAAGTGGCTCCGGTATCAATCTTATCCTAAATCACATACTCTAAAATCATGGGTATGAAAAGACTAATAAATCATCCTCTAACCTAAATATCTAGTGCTATGATAATTTCAAGAATAATCAACTTATAATGATAAAACTATATATACAGTTCAATGATTAGTTATCTAATATTAAATACATGTTTTATCACAAGAAACCACATTCAATTCCTTATTGGAAAGGGCTTGGATCCATTTTCATGAGTACCACCCATTATCGTATCACTGGTGCCTCAAATAATCCCTCAATGATCGAGTATAGGTGTTCCATAGTGAGGGTGATTCATTTGAATAATGTAAAGTCCTATAGATAAATGAAAAGTATTGTAAAATAGAAATAAAGGAACCCTAGGTTGAAAGAACAAAATATTTCAATGGTCCCAATGACATGAAACCTTCCTCCAATGATCCTTGGGAAGACTTGAAGTGAAGTTTCATCTTTCCAACCCATAATCTAGAAGAAACAATTACAAAAAAAATTCAATATTTAATAATTCACAATAAAATAGGATTTCAATCAAATATCCTATTAATATAATGAATGATATATTTCTTTAAGGCTGGGAAATTCTATTCTCATCGTACACTGGAAAATAAAACTTATGCATAATCATCAATGTCTCCACCATTTCAACCAAAGAGAATAATTTCCCCATTTAATGTTGACCAAGATGATTTTTTTTGAAATAGTTGGTAGACATCATCACTAATGACCACATTGTATATGATTATCTACCTCTATCACTATAGACTTTGTGAATATATAAGGATAAGAATTCATTTCTTAAGACTCTTAATATTCCCCCCCATGTAAAATGATTCCACATTTTATCCATGATCGTGCACACCAAAGGAGTTATCTCCTCACTCTAGTCCTTATTCTTCAAATGAAGAGTACTTGGATGATGCCCCTCCCTCCTTTTTAAAATTAATCTTTACCACTGTCGATGAGATGATATAGGTGAACCTCAACACTGAGGAAGATTATATGCCCAAATTGATCAGTGTCACCAAACCTCTCAATGAGAAAAATATGTATATTGAATTCCTAAAATAGAACCATGACATATTTATGTGAAACTATAAATAGATTCCATGTATTGTTCCCTATAATTCCATCTAATGGTTAAAAATTCCTATTTTTTCCCATGGATTCAAACGTAAACCCAAGATAATGAATCCCTCCCATGGATCCATGGTCAATTACAAGGTTGAAAATATGATAAAAGACAAATTAATTAGGGATGTTTAGTAACCTATGTAGCTGGAAAACTTTTTCGCAATCAAAAAGAAGAATTAATAAATTTGAGTCCTCATCATCTTTTGAGGCCTCAAACACCGTTTCCTAAAGGATGACATCCACATGTATGTTTGAATGTTACTGATTGATGAAACTTCATTCATTAAAACCCTCTCTTTCATGGATGGTTACTCCAAGTATAAATAAATCTAGAGGTATACCAAAGATGAAAAGGCCACTATATTTAGGAAAGCTTAGGGTACCTATATCTATTTAGTGATTCCTTTCATCTTGAGGAACACTGCATCCACCTACCAGTGGGTCTTGCATCATATCTTAAAGCCTCTGCTAAAAAATGGTATAGTAATATTTGGAATGTTTAATGATCATATTCTATCAACCTTAGGTCCATTTCAAAGATCTTGAGAATGTGTCAGACATGATTTATGCACATCATCAAAATATAAACCCCTTAAAGTGTGTATTTGGGGTTTCTATTAGAAATTTCCTAAGGTTAATTGTAATAATACAACGTAATAAAGATAGAATGGATGATTCCTTAAATAAGAACACACCCCACGTGGCTCCCTTGATTTTAATTTTTTGTTCGTTTTCACTCCTTTACTACAACAGCTACTGGTTCATCCTGGCCCCATGCCTGTCGAAGATGCTCCACCTCCTTCTCTAGTCCCTCTGTGTGTGGATTCTCTAGGGAATAATTTTTAATTATCACCTCACCCTAGAGATGTAGGTTCTTATCACATGATTTTAGCTAAGTTTTTTCTCCTTGGATTCCCTTCGAATGGATCTAAATCCATCTCCCATATCACCACATTACATATCTCCCCACCTAGTTAATTGATGGTGGATAGATTTGCAGTGCTAACCTTTTCATATGAGGGTATCAATACTACTTAATATTTCTATAGGTGGGAGTTGGTGGTCCGTTTTTGGGGATACAAACCTCGAATTCTATTTTTCAATCCATTTTCAATTCTTGGGGGTTAACTTTTACAACTGGAGTTTCTATACTCAACCAAAAATCCTTCTGTGTCATGATTACCTCTGAGGATTATTTTTTGAAGGCATGGTCACATCACTCCTATTATTATGTTAAGTGGTGTTTCAATCTCTTTAGGTGGTCACGTGGTGTTCACTTTGAAAGGGATTATCCTCAGGATGTGGTATGGATCAGCTTATTAGGGGTTCCACTTCCATTTATAAATGATGCTTTCCTGTGGCACATTGGATACTTGATCGAATCATATCATTTCTAACATGACATGAATATTCACCTCATAAAAATTTAAAAAGATCAACTATTTTTTGAAATGGATCTCTCATAGGATATTTCCAATCACATTCTCCTCCACGCCGATGATTCACTTTTCTGGTGGCAAAAGATCTTTTATGAATCATTGGTATGTCTCTACTCTTCTTGAAATCTTCATAGTCACTCTCATGATTTGGGCTAAAATAAATTATGTAGGCTAGAGTTCTCTTCTAATGAAATTGATCCCAAAATTCTCTATTAGACATTGAATGCCAATTTCTAGGTAAGTACCTCTTGTCCCTCACCCCTGGAGGGTGAATCAACCTCCCTATCTGACCTGGTGCCATTGAATCCCTCTCCCTCTTAGCTTTTGGAGAAAAATCCTTATAACCCACCTCTGCATCCCACAAACCTAACTTTTTTACTTTTCAACCCTACCAAAACTCATTTCTAATTCTCACCCCTAAGGATCCTCAAGGATCCCTTCAAAGGAAAGGAACTGATGCAATCCCCTTCCCCTTTAAACGTGATAGCTTAAAAGGATCCTAGATCATCAGGTTCCTTCTAAGTACATTTTCATAATAGATTCTCTAACATTGTCAATTATTTTATACAAGAATAGGATATGAGCACTCCAATAATTTCTCCATGCCCCAACACTCCCCCTCAATCTGGTGTTCAAACTAGATCCAAGACCAAGAAAGAGTAAGGATTTGTATCACTTCAAAATAATCCTTCGACGTTAGGGTCAAAATCCAGACATCACCAAATTAAATTTTAAAGCTCATGATCTAAAAATATTGTGTGTTATAAACATAGGTGAAATATTATTTTATCTACAATGAGGATCTATGTAATAATATATCCATAATAGATATCTTAAAAATAAAACAAAATTATTTCAAGATATCAACTTATGAAAAGATAATAGGGTATCTCCATTTTAAGCATGGTCACCCCAAAAAATAGTGTATATATATATATATGGATTTTCTAGAATTAGAATCTCTTAATAGATCAGGTGGATGTCTCGGACCAACACCTTACTACCAAGATCTCTTCAGAAAAACATCAAATCTTTGTCCTCTTTTTCTATGGAAAATGTGATCCCCAATAAAGTGGGAGCTCAGGTATAACCTCTGAATGTTTGATCCGGGTTCTTCAGTGTGGCTTGTGGGAGGTGAACTTAATTCCATTATTGAGCCCTATGAAAAGAAAGGTGGAATATCCTTCTACAGAAAGACTGGATTGTAATTCTCTTACATAATTCCTCATAATGGTATGATAGATATGGGCTTCAGGTGGGAGAATTTCACTTGGTGCAATAACCATAAGGGTTATAGATTCACTTGGTGTTTGGAGGACTGGTTCATAGAAAACCTAACATTAATTTCCACCTTTCATAAGGCTTTGACCACCCACCTTGTATGCATCCTCTCTGACCAGCCACCAATACTCATTAGCCTCAAGTCCGAGGATGAGGGGGAGAATCTCTTAGTACTCTCTAGTAGCTGTAATTTTTATCCAAACATCCATTAGGATGTTTTCTCCTCCTTGTCTCAACCTGTTTAAGGTAACCAATGGATTGGACTTCATAATAATTTGTGGTATTTGAAGTAATCCTATCAATATTAGAGTTGTAGGCTCTCTTCTTCACAATAGTAGATGGAATCCATAAAAAATGATATCTAGAAGATAAAGAAATGGTTTTAGGTAGGTCAGAATGATGATATCTTTATCTCCCTGCTGCATAAGAAGAGCCTTCTGGAGGATCTGGTTCACATTCAAGATCATTTGGCAAGAGAGAAATCCATATCTCTTTGGCTTCGTGTTGGTGAAAATAATTCGGGATACTTCCATGATTTCATTAAAGAATGATATTTTATACGGATCCAAACATTATTGAGCATGACAAGACCTTTATAAATGATATTGATATCATTAGAGGTATGGCCTAAGACCTTTTTAAATCTCTCTTATTTTCCCCTAACCCTTCTATGTAGGATGGGTACCCAAGCGAACATTTCCCTATATTTGATATAATTCTGAGATTGGTTTATGCGGACAAAAATCATTTCATAGAAACTATTCTTGAGGAGAATGATATATGTGAGTCTATGAAATGCCTCAATCTCAAGAGCTCTCCTAGGCTAGACGACTTTACTAGATCATTCTAGGAGGAATTTTGGAGCATAATGAAGGATTATATTATTGAGGATGTTGAAATTTATATCTTGATGGTATCCTCTCCTAGGTGGAATGTGTGAACAATATAGTTTATATTCCAAAATTTAAGGACCCATCTTCTCTCAAACAATACAGGCTTATAAGTATGTGTAAATTTAATTACAAAATTATCACTAGTATTCTTAATAGAAGAATTGGAAATCATATCCCTTTTTGGGTCTCTGAAGAACAACATTGTTTTGTGAGAGGTATGACCATTCAAGGTGAAATAGGGATTTCTAAAGAGATGATCAAATATATTAATTGGAAATCTCATGGTTTGAATATGGTCATTAATCTAGATATAGATAAATCTTATGAAAAACATGAGTGGGGTTTTATTATCAATGTTCTAAGATACATGGGTTTTTATTATTGGGAAAATAACCACTTTTTTAGATGTTTGAGTTCATAAATGTTTTCTATATTATCTATGGGAAGAAGGAAAGGATTATCTAAATCAGTTTGTGGTCTTAGATAAGGGGATCCATAGTTTCCATGTTTGATCATCCTATCATAATATTTTTAAGTAGATTCATCAAATCCAATATTCTGGAAGGTACCATTCAACCTTACCACTATAGATTCCATTTTTAGAATTTGTCCCACGTTATGTTCATAGACTATATGGTCCTTTTCATTAATAGGATCTCTAATTCTATATTAGGTATTAATAACGTCATTGACGAATTCTGCAAATGTAGTGGGGTACTCATCAATAGAGATACATGAAGCCTATACATATTGAGGATTCTCTCAGAGAGACCTATATGAAACATTGAATCTGTATATGTAATCAATAATAGGATCCATCCTATCAACTATTTAGGTTCTCCAATTACTCCAAGAAGTATTTATATCAAGCATCTAGATAAGGTTGTGGAAAAGATCTAGACTCGCATCAAGAAATGAAAAATCCTTTGCACTCCTTTGGGGGGGGTCACTTTTATAAATAGTGTTACTACCTTGATCTCCATTCATGTTATCTTGGCCCAACTATTTCCAAATATTTTTTTCAAGAATATTGATAAGCTCATAAACTCATTAATTTGGGACTCCCACTTGGAGGGTTAGTGCCACTGGGCCTCCGAGTCTAGAATGTCCCTCCCTATGGGTGAAGGGGGCATAAGCCTTCATAGATTCTCTAACATGATGAACTTCCTCCACGTGAGGCTAGCATGAGAGGATATATAATGGGGAACTCTTTAGGAAAGGGTCATCAAGGAGAAGTATAGGATAAACCTAGAGAAAATTAATAGTAATGCCTCCTACCTTTTGAGAACAATACAGTGCCATATACCCCACCATCTTAATAATTCAATATGGATCATCGGTTGAGGTTACATAAAATTTTGGTACAATAATTTGTTGGGTACTATTCCAAGATTACCAAGATGCCCAGAAACTGATATCACTTTAAAGAAGGATAATGATCATGATACCTTTATCTAAGTAGTCATAAATAAAGAACAGATCGATGTGTTTCATCTCATCAAGATCTTGGATGAACCAGACATGTGTATTTTCAATGCAACTTCTTCAGGCACCATTTCACTCAATATATACAGGTTGATTCTACTAGATATACCAGCTCATGATTTGTGGGTTCATCTATTATGTTGTAAGTATATCTCTCCAAATTATAATTTTCTCATCTGTAGTTTTCTTCACCACACCATTCTAATGATGATGAGATTATCTAAAAATGGATCAACATAGTCTCCAAATGCTCTTATTTATCGCTCCACTATGTCGAGTATACCTATCTTTTATTTTTTGAGAGTGACTAGTCCAGTGTTGTCTCGGATGTAATGGGGGATTTCATCAACCTTATGTTTGTTGTCTATCCAAGGGATTCATTCATGATGATTTGGTTCCATGGTGTGGTCCCTAATATCATGGAGAAGAAGGATAGAGATATCATTGTTTAAACTGGATGTTTGTGTATCTAGGATGCAATGATTGTATCACACATTTAATTTGTTGCTTTCACAAGGGTGGGTCTAGTTTCTAGAACCATGTGGGCGATATTTGATCTAAGAGTTCTCCTGAAAAAACTAGATAGGATGATTTGATGAGGTAGGTGCTTCGTTACATGTCTATTTCTCATGTAGGTAACATTATGATTAGTATGGGCAGATGAATCTACTAGAGTCCCGCCTCTAAAATACCGAAACATAATTTTTATGGGTCTTGAGCTATGGGGATAATGAGGGGAAGATGGGTAATCTGAAACTCAAAGGGTAGTGTGGTCGCACCACAGAATGCTAATTTTGGCAGAGACTCCCTATAAGCGGAGGCATGGGAACTACCCAAAGGGATCTAATTATATTTTTCTAAGATAATTCCTATTTTGGAGAATGAAAATGATTCAAAAATTATCTAATATAGTCTTAATGATCACAGTTCTACTTCATGGATTATTTTATACTGTGTCCGGTGGTACAAGCTTTTCATTGACAACAAGACAAGTATACTCCATACCTGGTGAGAACTAAACAAGGTGGAAAACATACTAGCATCTCAGTTTACTCATGATGATGATTTTGTTTCTTTCTCTAACTTGGGATGAATTCCACTGGTGTATGTTACTATTTATCAAGTTTATGCCCTTGGGCTCCATTATTTTATCCCCCCCTTGAGACCAGTTCAACATCCATGCTTTTGGGCTCCATTATTTTTTCATTTTTTGGTTCTACTCACTCTTTTATTTTGTATGTCTTCCTCCTTTAACAAAATAAAATATTTTTTGTATATGAATAAAAAATACATAAATAACAATTTTTTCCTTGGTATTTTTTTAAATAGGAATCAATATCAACCCATATAAGATCAATGCCAACATTGGAATATCCCCTCCACAAAATCTACAAGAGTTACAAGTACTTCAAAACCATCTAGCATACATATGGAATTATTTCAACAATAGGGAAGGAAAATGTAATACCATTTACAAGATGATGAAGAAAATAACCACCTATCAGTGAGATGAATAATGTTATACCATATTCAAGGGAATCATGAATTACAGGTTCAGTCCTTCATTTTTGATGTCACCAATCTAGGAAAAAACTTTGATCCTATATGTGATCACCGTAAGATTTTCTCTCATTGATCTCTTATCCCAAAAGAAAAATGAAATAAAAAATAAGGTTTTGTAATATCTCTATTAAATTATACAAGATACTGAGACAAGATAGTCTCCTATTAAGTAGAACTATCTTTCCTTGGTCTTTTTGATCCAGGATCTATGTAATTACCTATAGAATCATGAGGATCGACTTTTCCCTCACATAAAACAAATGATGTACATATTTAACCATCCTATATTGACTAGATATTTGATGTGAAGGGAATTGATCCTTAAGAAGCATGACATCATGTTCATCCCTTAGAAAGATGGAAAGGGATAATAACTGATGGACTTTCATGCTGTATATCAAACCTCTGAGGACTTCCACCTGGAAATTAAATTCAAATATGAGGGAATTATCTCCATAGATCAAGTAGAGTTTTGATGGTAGATAGACTTTGATGCAGCCTCCCAATATTTAACTAGAAGAAGGTTAAACAAAACAAATATCAATATGTTCATCCTTGGATTTTTATTCATCACATCATCAATGGACCTCATGTCATACAAGTTCCTCCATTAAGAGGGATTCACAAATAATGAATTTAGGTATAAATAAATCATTATTTTTCATGAGATAGCCCTTGATATTGATGTTCTATGATTTCATGTGAATGGATACTCTGATATGGTAATCAAGAAAATTAATGTTGACTATATAGTTTTGAAGTAGGATCTCATTCCACTTTCTTGAGTGCATCAATGAGATAATCAATTTGTTTCATTTTTATCTAAATGTGACTCATACACCATGATCTTATAATGATCAAGAAGTCTCCTTGGGTTTTTGTCACATATCTTTCCAAAAAAAATAAGTATAATCTTTTCATCCATATAGCATATCAAGAATTGATCACCCCTTTCACTCCAGATAACGAAAGATGGGAGGTGAATTAACTCACCTCCTTATCTCCCTAGAAATATCTCCTCAAATGTACTCATGGGAAATGAGGAAATTTATTGGGTACCTCCAATACATAACCCTACCATCCCCTCAAGCTATGTAAGAGAATACTCACTAGCTTCAACCAATTTCATCCTCTTTTATGAACCTAAATCAAATAAGGTTCAACATAGAGGAATATTTAATTATACCCTTCACCTTTTCAATCAAGGAAAGTAAATACCTTAGTTTTTTTCAAGAGGTTAATATAGAGACATGTGGGTATCAGCAATTGATATTTAAGCTCTCCCACTAGTTCTAAAGGATATGTAACTTTTGAACCACCATGGTTCATGACCACAGAAAATTAACTAAGTGGTTTCATGAATTATATACTCACACAGACTCTATGCATTGACCAAAAAATCATCTCACCATTACCATGTATTGTTAACACTTTTATTCATGAAGAATTGATGCCATGTTTTTCTTCAACCATTGATTTCTCTATAATGCTGGGTTATTCTTATTTTACATGATTTATTTTAAATGTCTGTTGAATCCATTACCTTCCAAGTGGTAAATATTTGATTCATGATTGATTTTATTAAATTACAAATCATTAATTAGTTTGGGATCCCTCACACCATTCTCATGTATAATGGTAGAAAATTTGAATTCATCGATCTATAGAAGCTGTCTTCTAAATAAAAAAATCTGATCCAACCGCATTTCCTTATATCACCCATTAATAAATTGATCATAAATTTTATAAAATATGGGGGACTAGAATAATAATATTTTTCTTAAATATATGTACAATGACATATTGGAATATTATATAATAAATCATGCTTATACCTAGGAAACAATTTACTCCATTGTGTATGGAACAAAAGTAGTGGTAACCATTGAAGTCCAACTTCCATTACTATGTATTGCTATCTATGACTAATTGAAACCCATAAAGAAGTCATGATTAAATCTATATTAACTAAAATAAATCAATGAGAACATTCTATGAGTAATAAAAAACCTCAAGCTATATCCTAATTTATTTTCCTAAGAAATTAACAAGAAGTTTCACCTTTTATCCTTTATTTATTGTTACTTGGTGCTAGCTTTGAAAATTCTAATGATACCTAAAAAACCAAAATGAATGAGCCCAAATGGGAGTGAACCTTATTTTTTCATAACGATTCCTCCAATGCTTCCTACTCATTTATCACCATGGAAGGGGAATACAACATACCTCCAACTATTACAAGTTTTCGAAAAAGGTACTTTATATAACATCATGTTGGTCCACATCCTCATTTCTAGTCATTGACTGCATAGTTTTAGTCTATGTTAGATGTCCTTAAACTATGTGATTCCAATGTTTGATATTTAATAATTTAAACTTCATAGAATAAGTCTATTTCACATGGATTTAATCACCAAAAATTATATACTTACAACAAGACATTAAACTACATAGTAGTTGTCTATTCCCTATAAATCATAACTTCTTAGAATATGTCCTAATCAAATGACCCAAAAATGCATGGGATATGGTCTTAACTACATGAACATAAATGGTGTATCATATCATCCTCACCATATTATGTTAAAATTCATGATCAATATCTATTTTCATGATGTTTAATAACACTAACTTTGTTCCTAGATGAATTTTCATAAACTATATAATGAATGTCTTTATATAAAATGATTAAAATAAAAAACAACGTTATCACCCATTCCCAAATAAACAAACTCCCTACGATGTTGTTCTCTTACCATAATAACCCTTGAGAACTAAACGAGTCTTGGTTCCTAGTTTATGAGATATATATAGATATCCCTATTCGTTATTCTCTTCCCAACCACCATTTAATCACCCTTTGAATATCTTAATGACCATTTCCCATATACTAATTCCTCTCTTCACACCTAGAATTGAGATAAAACCCCATTAATAGATGTATCTAACCCTTTCCAATATGAACATACCCATGTGATGTTATCAATGATTATTTTCATATAAATAGGAGTGTTTAACTCTAAGGAACATCCTTTTTAGTTCACCTTTTCACTTTAGGTCTTCCTTGATTTGGATTTGCCCATCATCATTAAAAATTGAATATAATACTATTTGATGATGAAAAATTTCCAAAAATGATATTATCTACCATCTAGGGAACACATACCAAATTATTAATAGAAGTAATAGGATAAGTCCCATGTTTTTAATACAAGATCAACGATCGACCCTAACTTATTTTCCCCCATTCTTGATATTTTTATTGGGAACTGAATTTAAAAAACACTATCAGTATTCATCCTGATCCAATTTATCATTCCCTTGCAATCGATACCATAAAATTCATAATTTATTTTTCATACAACCTCATTTCTTCTTATAGAATCCATTCCTTCAGTATTACCCCTGTGTTTTTAGTAGATTATTTCCCAACATGAGCAAGGAAAACAATGTTTACAAGTAAGGAACTAACCCATTTCATTCTAGCAGCATGACATCAAAGTGTAGTTCCTCACTTAGTCTTAGTTTCATGAATTGAAATTTAATATATTATTTTATCCTTTGAATATTTCATTAATCTATGTGGTCCTAGTCTAGGGTACATGACCTATAAAAACATTAATGCACTACATGTTAAAGTAATCATAACCTTAAACTCTATTCATAATCTTCTAAGGTTGTATATAGACTATCGAGATCTCAATTAATGTCTAGGTTCACTTTTACATTTATTCCATATAGACTACTCAACCCCTTTGGTAAAATATATATGACCATAAACATAGAAAATATTTTCACTCTATTCATAAAATGTTTAATTGCATCTTCAAAATCCTTTTCGCGTGATATTAAACTGCATGGTTTAGTCCCTATAACATGACTCAAAAATATATGATGCTTTGGATACTTTATCAAGAGGATTCCCCCTTTTGGTTTTGGTCTCCTACCATTCCACCTTTTAGAACTATTTGTGGATTGATTCCCATATTATAGGATATTTAGTGACATTTTGATCTCCTATTCTGATTCCAACCATGAAATCTATGTTCAGCCCCTCCCATAGCACTAGGTGATGATACTTTTACCAAACATATAAGGTTTTAGTCCATATTTTCCTTCCTTAGAAACCATTATTTTCTCACCCCTCCATGGAACATTATTCAGAGATGTGTATAGTTTTATTTCCTCTAAAAATATATCTAACTTGATTCCCAATCCACTTTATAATAGCAATTCCGAAATCTCCCATCTCAGGCCCAACAACAAGTCTCAAACCACCTTCACTCCATATGGGATATCAAAACACTTTTATCAATATTCCTTAATCTATTTCATATTAAGGTGATGTCACATTCAGAAGGATACAATCCAAGATTTATGACCCTAAAACAGTGTACATTCTCTTTAGATATTGTTTATATTAACATTGGTCTTGGAAATTCTCATGGTTTTTTGTCCCCAGATAGTTCCAATTAAGATACCTCACCTTAAAATGAAGGTTACATGACCATAAACTAGGAGTATCTTTGTATGAATTTGTAAAATTTTAAATCTCAACAAGAATTGTTACAAATTCTATTACCGTAAACTAGGAACCATTATTTTTTAGGATGACTTTATTGTCATTGGTTATTAGATTCCTTTTGTTAGTTTTCATGTCCTCTAATATGTATAGGATACCTAAACATTGGTATAATAACCACGACCTTAAATAAAATTTACTGTATTCAGGGGAAAATGTACCTTATCCTTGAGAACTCATTTATGTCTGGTTTTCTACTCACTCCTCCTTGATAGATCAAACCACCCTTGGTTGAAACTATGTGGCGTTAAACCCTAGAAACCTCTTGGTGAAATCTGTGTAACCTTAAACCTTTCCTTCTATAGTTTGAATATAATGAATCTAAACTCTCCAATGAAATACGAAAAAAGGATCATCAGGATAAAAACTTATAAATGTAGACCTGAGAAATATTCAAGCTTCTACATGCTATGTCTTCCCATTTGATGATTTATAATAAATTTAGATCAGAAATAGTAATGGTTCAAAGCTCTTAGGGATTACTATTTGGCCTCATAAAAAAAATTTATATGTTTATTAGACCCATTGGTCCAATAAAAATTTATAGAAAATCATTGAAACCATTACCCACATAGTTATATATATATGAATTTAAACTACATAAAATCTCATCCATTTCATATAATTTTAGGTTTCATGGATGGTTTTTAGGTTTCATGACCTTAAAAGGTATTACCTTATAGTCTATGCCGTTTGAAATAAAACTATGTGCATCCACCCCTGATATTTTCTTTAAGTAGGTGGTCATCAAACTTTATAGTTTAAGTTTCATGACCATAAAAGGAATAATCCACAGTCTGAGTTCCATGGCCTTAAACTGAGAATCTCAACCCATGCACCATTATCTTAAACTATATACACTTTTACTAAAGGTCATCGAAAATGGTTCTAGGATTTCTAGTTCATGTAGAGTCATATTCCCAACTAGTTCTAAATCGACCACCTCTCCATCAGTCTGAGAATTATTTCCTTGAACTGTATGTACCACCCTGAAGCTATTCATGGATGCATCAGCATTTCTACTTCACATCATGATTATTTTACAAAAGCTAGGTAAACAATATCCCCTTTGGTTTTAACTATATAAACTTAAACTCTATCACATCAGGGGACAAACTTTTCTTCCCTAAGGTAGGGTCATACCATTCCATTATCTCTACTTTGTTCTTCACACCATCAAGCATGGTACACCCCATCGATATGAATAAAACACGATGGTGTATCCCTGGGGTGACCATGCCTCTCATTGAGAATTTTCCATTATCTACACACATTATGTCCCTATATTTTTAATTACCCCCATCAATATTTCATTTTTGAATGGACTCCCCTATGGAGATAGAACAATACCACAAAGGTCTACATCTCATCAAGGATATATGTTCAAGAGGATTATATAAGTAACATGAAAGGCCATTTATTTTGAAGACATATTCAATTATTGGTGTTAATTTTTGATTCCTCTACTATTGATGATATGGTAGTGAGATCCATGTATTGAATATGGTCATTGAAAAATCTCAACCTATTTGTAACCTCCCTTATAATTTTCATTCTGAAAGGAATAATTTACCTTGCATCACTCCCATATTCTGAACTAGATTCTTAACAAAATTAGTGTTAAAATCTCAACTTTATTTTCATATTGGTAGGATAAACCGTATTTGAGGTCTCCTACTCAGCTGGAATTACCATAAGTATGGGTTCTATCAGTAGTCAATGAAGCATTCTGACCCTGATAATTCCA
Source organism: Viscum album (assembly GCA_963277665.1). Lineage (NCBI taxonomy): Eukaryota > Viridiplantae > Streptophyta > Magnoliopsida > Santalales > Viscaceae > Viscum > Viscum album. Next base: position 1,099,838,104 of record OY728134.1, on the reverse strand, counting down.
TCCCTACAAGACACACTCATGTGTCATGATTATCCTTACATTGACCCTTATTTCTCACACCTATCATAACTAAAATTTGTTTAAGAGTTATTGGATGAGTTTCCTCAATATTATTATTGATATTCCCCCTTACCTCATCACCATATGATATTAAATTGTGTGTATAATTTCCATACCATATGATTTTAAATTATATGGAATCATCCCTAGGACATGACTTGAAAATTTCATGATATATAGGTCCTATCTCAAGAGGAAAAACCCTGTGTGATTCTGGTCTCTTAATTGGCCCCTCTTTTGGTGTTGTTCAACTACCACACACTATAGAGAGCTCTATGTTGCATGATTCCCACTCTATGTGATAAGAAGTGATATTTGGACACCTTATTGTAGACCTAACTAGAAACTCTACCACATATTTCCCTAAGACCTGAGCTTTTATTCTGACTCAGGTAAATATCCCTTCTTCATAAAGCTTCAGGATAGTGCCCCATTATTTACAGATTAATTATATCTTTACAGCTGGTGTTTATTGGTTATGATTTTGTGATGAGTCCATGCCTAATTTAGGTCAGGTCTTATATCATTACCACTATAGAATTTACCATATTCCCTTGGGAATAAGCCATATCTATTTAGAGGTATTTCATAGCGTACAAATATGGGAAACCTAATTCTCATTTTACATAATATGTAGTGATGTATAGATCTCCTATCCTAGGCACATCCTTAAAAATCATATTATCTCTTACATCAGTTTGGTGCCTAATTACTCTATTAGGCTCCCCTTTTACCCACGTGGTATCGAGAGATATATTTTTTCTAAGGATATGGCCCAAGCTAATGACTCTAAAATGTTAGTCCCTATTTGGCACATGATAGATTTCTTTAAACTACTAGAAAACCCCTATTCCAACACACTCGTGTAATTAAATGATATTTTATTTATTTCTTGTTTCTCACACTAGGCATGACTCACATGGTCTTATAGGATTTTAGTTTATTGTATTAATAACGTGATAAAGATGTAGTGAACCTCAATATGGGGATTTTTTAGTTCTTTCCTCAGAATATGATCCTCCTTAGATTCCTCATCCTTTTCAGACCACATTTTGTTGGGGTGGTGGGAGGGGTTGTTGATGCTGAAAAATGCATCGAAAAAGGATATAAAAGGTATTCAAATCAAAAAACTTTTTTGGTTGTGTTTTGGGAACTATTTGGCCTTAGAAAACACCTTTTATAATGGATCAATATTCATAATGTTATATAATTTTAAAGGTGTTTATTTGACTTGTTATAGAGCTGAAATTGAATTATGGTTCATTAGGTGTAGACATTCAAAGTTGAAATTCCAAACGGCATCCAAAATGAGTTTTATAAAGAAAATCAGTATTATCTCATAACTCGAAGTTTCACAAGCTAATTATAAAGACACCATACAAGTCCATATTCTTCTCACATGAAATATGTATCAAAAAACCAAATTTAGAGCACCATGAAACTCAATACATTAATGAGTGCCCAAAACATGCACGATCTCCCACCAAAAAAGATCCTAGGGCCAATAAATACCAAATAAGACCCCTATTACTTGAAAAATCATTTTGTATTTTGATTAAAAATGTATCATATCATTAAAATAATATATCAACACACTTATACAACCCCAAATTCTCATTAACCCCTATAGGTAAAATATTGTGTGAATTACATCGCATAAGTCCTTCAAGGATTTTGTGTAAAAATTCGAGATTTTAGAATATATTTCTCTTTAATAAATTTTGCATGTTATGTAGATTATGAATCACATAACCCTATATTATGAAAATAATTCTTATATATTATAAAATGAACCACATTATATGGAATTTAAATAAAATATAACTATCAAAAATGTTATTTAGTTCACTTAGAAAATACTATTGGTCTTAAATAAATATTTTGAAATATTTTTTATGAATGTATTTTCTCATATATGTCAATTTAGTGTATTAAAATCATTAAACATTATTTTTTTACTTGTACAAAATGAATTCATAGGTTATTAATTTGTTATGATAGAAAATAAAGTCATTTGAATGTAAAAATTTATATTTTTATAAAAAAGTGATTTTATGCATGTAGAATGTTTTAATATTAATAAATTATATGAAGTACTATTGGTGAATGATTTTAATGAAATTTTGGATAGAATATTCAATAAAATATTTTAAAATTTATTTAATGGTTGTCACTGGGAAATTAATATTGATGAATTTAATTTTATACTTAAAAACACAATTTTTAATAAACGGTTTTCATTACGTTTTTCAGGCATATTTTTAAAAGATCATCTACCGATTATAAAAATTAAATATGTTAAAATGGTCTCCATATTTTGAATTATCATGTTCATAATTATTAATGTGTTCATTTTAAATTTTGTTCATTATGAAAAGTCACCATGGTAGAAAATCTTATTACTATGGTAAGGATTTAAAAGGGTTATTGAGGGGGTTAAACGAAGAGTAAATGTTTAAAATATAACATAAAATTATATAAGTTTTAATGGTTTAAAGGATTTTTACATTAAATTATCCTATATTTAAAAAATTTTCCATTGTTTTCCACCTGAAAGTGAAAAGTAATGTATATTATTTTCGAAAATTTGAATAATTACAAGTGTGACACTCCCCTCACGTAGAAAACAACACATCACCCCTTCACATATTGACACACCATAAGCCAACTAGATCATGAAATAGCTTCCAAAATCTATTTATACATTCCCTACACATATCCTTTAAATTTTGTTCTTCCTAAAACAACAACCTTTGAAGGATTAAGGAGTAATCTAAAAGAAGATTCCCAAAGAAGTGGTAATCATCTTCATCGAATACTTTCAAATTTATCTATTTTTATATAAAAATAAATTATATTGTATCCATCCTATAATAGTTCAATCTATATATTAAATATAATGAAATTTTATTATGTTGATGAAATAACCATTTTCTAACTCATCTCCATCCAATATAAAATGAATGTGTAACTCGTGCGTACATGCGGACCACTGGCTCAACAAAGCAATGAGTTTTGTTTTTCATAACCACCTCACATGGATGGTTATAATGATGTATTTACTAAAAATATAAGATATTTTTTATATAATAATTATTTTCTAATGATAAAGTATAATATAATTTCATTTCTTATTAGAAAATCAACGTATTATTTATGTATATGTACAGAATTTCGTATCCATGAATTTTATATCTTATTTTTCAATATCCACATTACATGGATTGTTCTAAAATTATATATAATGAATATAAAATATAATTATTAGTTGAATATTATTTTTTAAAAAATTTATTATGATTATATAATATCTTTTTCTTACTCATTCATCCTATATAACATTCTCTTGTTTGGGTCGATTTTACTACCTACATGAATGATGATATAATGTTTATGACATGAATGATTAAGGAATTTTATATTCTGGTGATATTATGTAATAATATTTTTATAAAATTATAATTATCCCTTTTAATATGATTGAATAAAGATAAAATTTTAAGGACCATAATCGTTGAACTGAAACATGTATGAAAAATGAAACATTTAGTACCACGAATTATGATTTTGAGAAGGAATTTTTAAAAAGTTGGAAATTATAAATTATAATTGAATCATATATAGTGATATATGTTTGAATATGGTTCTGTTATAGATTTTTATTTAATTTTAATTTACTATATGGGAGGTTAGAGCCTGTATAAATCAATTTAAGACACAAGGTAAGAGTTTATGTTATAATCTCATTTATTTTTAGGTTTTTCTATGTCAAATTTGTATTATAGTAAATTATATGCTAATTATATTTTAAAAATAATATTTTAATTATTATATTTTTAATTAAATTTTAATCAATTCTTCATTTCTTTTACCACTATTTTTTAACTTAAAATGAACAATAAAATGTTTTTAAGAAATGGTGACCTTATTCTCTCTTTGGTCGGGAACCTTTTTTCTACATATCCATGTTATTTAAAATATCTTCAAGAAAATTATTTTATATGATCAAATAAATATATAAAGAAATTTTCATCCATATATTACTTTACTTTTATAAGTTTAAAATGTAATTATTATAATTTTTTCCAAAAGGTTATTTTTTAATTTTTACAAAAATTGTGAATGGAATATATGCATTATGGCATACTATACTAATGAATTTTCTCACTATTCTGACCATTTTTTCATTTAAATATTAATATAAAATATTCAATCTTTATTTTTAAATAATATTTTTTTCAATATTATTGTTATTTTTAGTTTTTGAAAATACCAAAATAAAATGATATTTTTCTTCTTTCATAGAAATGCTTAAATGCACTTTTAATAATATTTTTTATCCATGTTAATATCCTTTGATGTTTCCTTTACTCAACTAGGGATAAATTATTATGATGATATCCATTTTATTTATATAGATGGATTATGATTATGTGATGAAAAAATGTTTATGAAATCTTTTTTTTTCATGAGTTACAATATGGTGGAATTATGTATGTTTCTATAATCTTATGGAACACATAAGTATGGTTTTATTTTTATGATGGGTTGGAATAAAATTATATATACATCTAATTCATTGGATAAATAATGATATCTCATGACTTAATATGAAAGATTATGGTTATTGAACCCTTTATAAGGATTAAAATAGGCTAGGGAGTGAACCCAATATATTATTAGACTTTATCCCCTATAAAATGATCGTCTTGTAAGTGATAATTGACTAATGAAATGATCTTATATGCTTATTATTATGAAAAAATAACATGATATTTTTTATGGTTATGATATTATATCATGTCTCATGATTGATTATTGATGATTACTCACATTTTTTATTAATTAATTATGATATACCAATGTTTTATGCCTGGACTCATGATTTAAGATCTAAGAATTAAAGGGTTTGAATTTCAATTTTTAAGTTCATGTACCTTGATTATGTTCCCATACCATTATTATTATTCTCAATTTTGGTCGATTGACATCTCCCATGTTTACCCTTTATGAGCATTTGAGGTCACACCTTTTTATGTTTGGATTTCTCAAGGTTATGAAGAAAGGTTTTAATAAGGGTATATCTAAGAAGGGTACATTGAGAGGATAATATTATGGGAGATATTCACGATATTTCATGAAATAATTTTATTACGTATCTAGAATCCAAATACATTAAACATTTATTTTTATTAGACATGTATTATTTGGATATATAATTAATATTTATCTAAAATGATGTAATATTTATGTATGTTATGATCATGCCACCATAGTTGGTATCAGAGTAGGGTTTAATTATTATTTTTATTATGTTATGAGTAATATGAATATAAAAATTAAGAAAATATATGATGAACTAAAAGTTATATATGGTGAACCTAAAGCTTTCATAGGTTAATTAGAAGGTGTCGTAATTTTTGAAATCTAATGTATTATTTTGATAATTATATGATTTCCCACTCAAATTATTGAATCTTGATGAGGTAACCTTGATTTTTTATTTAAACAATGTATATAACTAGAAAAAATTATGTTAATATTGAATTAAATAGATAATTAAATTATTTTAATCATGGGGAATTAAATTTCATGGGATCCATGATGAAAAATATTTTTTATAAGCTCATGAAGCTACATCAAAGCATGAATCATGTTTATATTACAAATGAGAAATATAGAGGCTAATACACAATTGATTATTTCATGAGGAAACATACACCTTCTTTATGTGGTTCCTTTGATCCTTTAGTTGATAATAAATGGATTAATAACCCTAAAAAGTTATTTTCAATTCTCCCATTCTTGGAGAATGAAAAGTATATTATAGATATTTATTATTTGGAGGTGAAATCCGATCAATGGTGGAATATTATTATGTATACGAGGTAAGTGGAAGAAATTTGATCCATATAATGGGATGAGTTTAAGAGGTTATTTTTATATAATTAATTTACCCAAAATATTCACATGAAAATGGAATAGTAATTCCATAATCTTAAGTATAATGATGATGAATCTATTGGTACCTATAATGAAAATTTTAAAAGAATTATGAGGCTCCCTTCTGGTTTTATCTCCAGCCCTAAAAGAAAAATTGACCAATTATTTAGTCGATTAAAATTAAATAATCAAATAGAGCTTGCCATAAAATAATTTTATAGAATTTAAGAAATTTTTTTATGCATTCTCAAGTCATAAATGGAGAGTATATATTTTAACAATTCTAATGCATCATATATGTGGAGAAATATGGATTTTTGAAGAAAAAAATATAATAATAAAACCACTAGAGGAATGAAAATAAATCATCATTTATGCCAGAAGTGTGGAAATCATCATATATTATTTTTTTTAAGGTAACTGGTAAATGTTTTAGGTCTAGAAAATTTGGACATTGAGGAATTGGATATTTAAGTGGTATGAAGTGTCTAATTAAACTAATGAATATGGGGAGAGATCAACTGAATACACCACCCACACTCTAATGTTAAAACTACAAGGAGATGTTATATAAAGATCATATTTCATTATTATTTATTTATCATTTTAGTATGAATATGTATAGTGAAAAGATAATTTATTCAAGAACAATATAAGTTGATACAAAATGGATTATGTATCTTGGTTCCTAGTATCAAACAAGTTAAGGATTAGAGACAAATGTATAAGGAGATGATATAAGCATTAACCAAACCTAAGTTGTGATGGGAAAAATCGGCACGGATTTAATCATGGGAATACATAATACATATAAAGGGAACACTAATATTGGGGCTGTTGTCAATCACATTTTTAAATTAGCACATTTCATTGCTATTAGAGGTGATTTATCACTAGATCATCTCTACAAAATAAAAAAAGTTGTAAAAGTTTCAAGGAGTACCACTCTTAATAATATCTTGTTAAGATATTATAATCGTCTTATAATTCAAGTGAATTATTTATCAATGAATGGAAACATACTTTTGTTTTAGTACCACATATCATACTTTGATAGATGGTCAGTATGAGATGACCATTATAATCATAGAAGATATGTTGAAAACATCCTCTCTAGAATTCAAGGGAGGATGGAATCAAAATATTTATCTAATTAAAATTTATTATAATAATATATTTTACTTTAACATTTATATGGATCTATATGAATCCCTATATAGAAAGAAGTGTATAAATACAACATGTTGGGATGATGTTGGAGAAATAAATATATTGGGAGTCAAGTTAAATGATTAAATAGAAGATAATGTTCGAGCCATTCAATATAATACCATGGAATCTAAAATCCAATGAAAGAGTTATAAAAATAACAATAAAAATTATATTTAGTTTTAGGTTAATGATAATTTATTCTTAAGGATATATCCTTGGAATAAGGTTATGAGATTTGGAAGGAAGGGGAAGCTGATCTCTAGATATTTTAGTCCTTCTGAGATTATTGATCATATAGAAGTAGTATCTTTTAAATTGGATATTCTTATTAATATCTCCCAATTTTATTATGTGTTACATGTTTTGTCGTATGATAAATAACATAATTAATCATCCCAATGTACTTAACTCAATGGTTTTACCAGTAGAGCATGATTTTTTATGAGGAATAACCAGGGAAAATCTTGCATCATTGATATAAAGTTATAAAAACAAGAATAATCACATGGTTAAGGTTCTATAGAGGAATTATAATTTTAGGGAAGTAAAATGGGATCCTTATTGTGTGATGAGGTGGAGGTATTTTTGTAATGTAATTTTGAGGTAGAAATTCTTATAAAGGTGTAGAATGTAACACCCTAATATTTATAGAATATATTTATCTTTAATAACATCAATATGTTTGATATATTATGAATAATATATCATTGAAATTATACAAATAATTCGTGTACATTATAAAATGAAGCACATTATAAGGCATTTAAATAAAAATAATCATCGAAAATGGTTTTTAATTCTTTTAGGAAATATCAGAAAAGCTCAGCCAGGGGATAACCCCCTGACCATTTATTAAAGTAAAAGAAAAGTGCAGTAGACAAGAAACAAAAGGAAAAAGAAAAGAGATTAAATGTCACATAACCCATACCCATCTCCATAATCCTCATCCACTATGGCTGTTTCCCATTCTGAGCTTTCGTAATGCCTCAGAACATTAGCATATTTTCTTCGCAGAATCATCCGCTCCAAGGATAAGAGCTCCTCGTTGCCACCAAAGCTCCTAGTGACTAACGACATTGGAAAATAAGAGTAATCTTTCTTTGACCTGCATTGTGGAGGGGCATTCAAGACTTCTTGAGCCCCGCTCACCTTCGCCTTCCCGCCTTGGACCACATCACTAAAATAAGGCTTGATCGTACCTCCAAAATTTTCTTGATCACTCTCATAGAAATCCCCCCACTTTCCATGGATAATGACCTGCTGAAAATTATCATTCGCTCCAAAACGCTGCTGGAATTGGCCATTGGTGTCAATCACAGCAAGGCATCGTGGCTGTTCTGGGGACTCCGGATGAACTAAAGTCCCCTGCAACACATACTTTGACCAATTTCCTCCCTCCTGTGAAGGATCCTCACACTGCATCTCAGTCCTGGACGTTCCCTCCTCTACCAGCTCCTTTTCCAACTCCTGGAACCGATTGGAAGTATCCACTGTCAATCCCATCTCCCCATCAATCACAGCCCTACCTTGCACACCATTACTACCATCTGAAACCTTCATCGCATCACAGCCTCTACCAACATCATCTTGCACTCCATTTATCACAGTCACTGCTTCCTTGCACCAATTGCTCGCCATTTCAGTAGTTGTAGACACACACACCTCATGTTGAAACTCCCTCATAGCAATGTTTACACCTACAGTACCTCCCCCTTCACCAGAACCAGAGGCCTCCTTGGTATTCGCGTGAATCACCCCATCACCCAACTGCAGATCGTGTCGAAGCCTGTTGAACATAGCAGATACATCAGGATTCGAAGGGGCCTCTGCACAGCTCTTCAAAGGCACTGACGACCGATTCTCCTCCATCGTTCCAGGTGCCACACCCCCAGCAGACACCAATCTCAGCTTGGAGGAATCATCCACCCTCCCCTTCCGGTTATGGGGCCTTCTGTTCAGCACCTCAGAGTGGCAGTTCAACGCCATATTCCCCAGACGACAGCAGGTGTTATAGTATCCTACCCAAGATTCGAAAATCATGGGTTGCCTCCATCTAAATTCCTCACCAACAGTGATCCATACCGAATTGACCGTGGGCCTTGCAACGTCCACCTCCACACAGAGACGAGGATTAACCGAATGACTTACAGTGGACGTATGAATATCAGAACAGAGAAAGAGCCCCACCATATTACCAATCATGCGAATAATTGCAGGATTTTGAAACGGGAGAGGGAGTTGTGTAAGACTAACCCATGCCGCAGTGGTTGACGGATCACGATTCATGTATAAATCAAATGACCAGAGAAGGAGGAAGAACCGGCATCCATTGCATCTACGAGGGGCACTGGACCAGGCGTGGATCAAATCATCCTCTGAGGAAAAGCGAATCATGAATTGGCGACTGTCGAGAAGCCCAACAACAGCGCGCTCTTGCAAATCCCACTTTCCGAAGATGAAACGGTCGAAGTCATCGAACGAGGGCCTTCTCCAATCAAAGCGTGCTACCAGCGTTAAATCCAAGTGACTCAAAGCTTCAGAGAACTCGGATGGAGAGATCAGTAGCTGAGGATCACCCTGATTAAGATCAAAAACTTTCAGGCATCAAGAAATCGACGGGAAATCTGGAAGGTAGCTAGGGTTTGAGAAAGGAATGAAAGGCTTCCGCGGTGTTGGAGGCTGTGAGACCCAGTCCTTCGCCTCCCTCCCACCTCCTGGAAGGGGAGGGAAGTCATCCCCGAGCTTCATCTAGGGTTTCGAATTCCATTGCCAAGCCGCAGGTCGCCGTGGATCACCTTCGCCGTCTCCGCGAGACGTCATCCCCTCTTTTCTTCTTTTAGGAAATACAATTGGTCATAAATAACTATTTTAAATATTTTGTTTATAATACTATTTTTTGTTATATATGTTAATTAAGAGTATTAGAAAAATTGTAAAAGTATTTTTAGTAAATTCAAATAATTAATAATTTTATTATCAATCAGTTAGAAATAAAAATAAATGAATTTGAGGTAAAAAGAGATAATTTTTTGAAAAACTGCTTTTATGCACATGATGTTTATTTATATTAATAAATTAAATTAATCTCAATTGATAAATTATTTTAATGGAATTTATAGATAATATATTAAATAAAATATTTTTACATCAATTTAATGGATTTCATTAGGAAATGAATAATAATAAATACTGTTTTATTCTTAAAAACAAATTGTTTTTGTTTTCTGAAAATGGTTTTCATTGAATTTTGCGTGATTATTTTAACTTGAATTTTTACCACTTCTATAAAAAAAATTAGTAAAATGTATTCCCTATTTATAATTATCATTTTCAAATTTTTCAACATGTTAAATTACATTTTTTTTTCCATTGTGAATAATTTCCATGGTAAAATTTTTATTAAAAATGGAATGATTAGAAAGGGTGAACTGGAATGTTAAACCAAGGGATAAGGTTTAAAATATCACTCAACAGTTTCTAAATTTTATTATTTAATGTTATTTTGATGTTACCCTATACTATATTCAAAATGGTTTCTATATGGTTCCATTTTACTAGGGAAATTAATTTATATTACCTTATGACTTTTAATTATTACTAGTGCGTCACTCCCCACACTTATAAAAGGGAACCTCATACCTTCACATATTCAAAAAATTTGATCCTTCTATCTCTAATTATACCTCCATTAAATCTATTTTTACCATCCTAACATAGTTAAATAATTAACCAAAATACATTAAAATTTTATTATGATGATATGAAAACCATTTTATGCCTCATTTAAATTTAATGAAAAAAATAAAGTGTTGCTCGTACATACATACAAACTACTAACTCCACCAAGTGATGAGTTTTTATCATCACCACATCACATGGATGGTTATAATGATAAATTTACTAAATTTATATGATATTTTTGAAATAATAATTCTTTTCAAATGATAAAACTTTATATACATTATTTTATTTTCCCTGTTAGAAAATGAAAGTATCATTCATGCATATGCATGGACTACCGTATTCATGAGTGATAGATTTCATTTTTCAATATTCTCCTTTAATATATAGTTATGAAATTGTATATAATATATAAATATGATATTTATGACATGATTAAAATTGATTAAAATTATTATTATGACTATATTGAAGGATCTGGTGTTCCGTAAATCCATTTATATATGATAATGAATTTTATATTGTTTGGAATTTAGATAAGAAGCTTGAAAATAAGATTTAAATGTTTTTTATATCACTTATATAACATGCATGAAATAAAATTCACTAATTTAAACCTAAATATTGTAAGTATTATATCTAATATATCATTCCATTACATAGAATGTAATGGATCCAAAGTACACCATTCATGTTTTTATGCTTAAGGTGGCCAAAGTAGCATTTAATCATACGTTTTAACACATGAGTAAATAAAAAAACACATGAATAATCCTTGTGGATTATTTAGAATTATCATGAAATAAAAGTAAAAATATATGGTGCAATAATTCTTAGATAAAACTCATTAGATCCAAACACTCTCATTATAATACCTCATTTAAATCATGATATGCTATCACATTATAAAGGATAATGGGCCGCACATGTTCGACATGAAATTCTTATTATCTGCACATACTTTCAAAAGAGGGATATCATTTAGGTACAAATTTTTGATCTTTTTCAATCATACTAAATTTTATTCGAAGGCTTAGAATGAAATTAAGTGGATCTTTGGTGTAAGGTACACATGTTTACAATAGTTCTTCATTTCCTATTTTATAAGCATTTTTCATATTATCTAGTTTATGAGATCCTCAAAAAATGGTTTAAATTTTTTCACTTCATCTAATAAAAATTATTAAACTCATTCAGATCCATTTAATGATATAAAATGGAATCCATGGTTATGTTTTTTAAATCATGCATTAAAATTTATAATAAATGAAAAGAGACATAATTTTTTTTTGAAAATATGGAAATATAAATTACACTTATCTAAGATCATCCTTGTTTTCCATATGCTAGAAAGGAATCCCAATGATTACCATTAAATGAAGGGTTCATGTAATGTTATTCTGATTTTTAAACCTTGCATAAATTGTTATTTTATAAGTATAACAACGGGGAATGATTTTTCTTACCCAGACACATAAAGGTATATACATCTTACCTTTACACAGATAGGGATTTCATAAAGGCCACACAAAGTTACCCTTATTCAATGTATCTTATGTAAGGGTTATCTCATCATATGTTGTTGTATACATGATGTTTATGTATTTCTTAACCCTAAATAGAGTTTGTACATAAAGGAAGGGCTCTGTTCTAGCGTTACAATTAATTTAAAAAATGGGTTCTACCCTATTGTGAGGGTTCTATAAGACCTAAATAATTTTATAAATTGGTTTACCATTACTTAAAGTGTTCGCGTTTGGGTAGAGAGATGTTACAATTATGTAGATTATGGATTCTATGTAAGGGAAAACATTTTAAAAAAAATATTTATTTTTTTAACATATAAATTGATTTAAATGGTTCAAAAAATGTTTTTAAATCATTTTAAATGATATTTGGAGAATATTTAAAAATTAATAAATGATTAAATACCTAATTAATTTTAAAGGGCTTGTAATTAACTAGTGAATGTTTAGGAAACATTCATTATTGAAAATTCATTAAATTTTAAATGTTAATTTCTAAAATACCATTAAAAATATTTATGGAATGGATTATGATATAGAAATAAAAAAATTATAAATAATAAGAAAAAACTTATAAAAGGTTATAAATTATTAAATAAGGCCAACATCAAAAATGTGTTGTCTTAGTCCCATAATTATTTATTTTATTGATCTCAAGTAATTTTTATTTAATTATTAATTAATAATATGGTGTATGGTAGAAAATAATATTTTTAGGGTAAATATGTAAATTTTCATAATTTTATTATTGATTTTAAACCCTGGAATCGACCACATGAATAGATAAGCGATTATGCGTTAAAAAAGTGAAAATTATCTATGTACTATTCTAAATGAAAAAGTAGTGGATATGATTAAACTGACCCATGATGAAATATAGATATAAAAATATTTTCTTAAAGGATGGAAGTGACTTCAAATTTAATTATATTGACCACATGACGGATTAATCGATTGTGGGGAAAATATCACAGACTCATCAAGTGACTGAAATAATCAATCAAGAAATAATATGATATATCATATCACCTCTATCAGTTGAATGGAAAAGTATTAGACTGAAAAAATTTTGTGGATAATCACTTTTATAATGTAATCATGTGACTGCATTATAGATTAATTATTTTGGAAAATTATTAAAGTGATTGTATAATGACTGTGAGTGATTGCAAGTTTGAGTGAAGTGACCTCATGTTCAAAGGATAAACCACATGACTAATTTAGGGAATCAATCCTAGTTTTCCCTAAGTGTTTAATCTACCATGAGGTACCAAGATGTATTGGTAGTCATAAATTAACCATTCCTAATTAGAATAAAATTTATCTAATATACTCCAATGAACATATTTGAATAATTAAATGAAAATTCAGAGAATTTAATACATATTTATTTCATACTGAATATAATTATCACGTAATGAATATTATTAAAAATATATTTGGATGATGATTTCCTATATTAAAATGTTGAAATATGTTAAGTAAAAAATAAAAAAGTAACAATGAAAAGGTGAACACTCATTCCATTACTCTGCTTTCAAAACCTACAAAACTGTTTTTTGAGAATCTTGGAAAAGTATTAGAGAACACATCTGGTCATTCCAACTACTCTCAGAATCAAATAAATATATTGGTAAGAGAAGAGAATCTTTCCAATCCATCAAAATTCAATTACAATCAAAACTGCATAAAATGTTATTCCTCCATCCCTCTCTCTCTATCTCCCTCTCTCTCTTTTACATTACTTTAGAGTTTTGGTTGAAATATTTTTTAAATATTTTTAGCACATAATCATTTACTAAATTGAATAATACTCTTGTACTCTTTATTTAATTTCCTTCAACGTTATATCCCAATAATCCACTATAGAAGAATCTTTTGGATGGGTTTGAAAAGCCCGTGTATTGTTGTAACATATATACCTGATCTAGGATGTAGATAATCCTGTTTATATTGATAAACATAATTAACAGTGGGTTATTATCAAGTGGAGAGGACTAAGTCGCATCTTAAGACTACACATCTTGTTTTATATCCACTGTGTTGTTTATGTTTTTATTACATTGTTTTAAAATTTTCTATCATTCAATATATATATATATATATATATATATTTCAAATATAATTTTGATATGCTTTTATAAACCACTAAAGTAAAAAATTACTTTGATAGAAAACTTTTTCAATTGATATATCTATTATTTTTAGTGAACAAAGTAATCTAAAAAGATTAGGATAGTCTTAGGTTATTTTAACTATGTTCTAATCAATCCCTTGAGAGGTCAATTCAAAATATCAAAAAAAAATTACATAATATATTAATTAATAGATTTTTTTCTAAATTGGGGTAATTTTTGTTAATATTATTTAAAAAAATTATTGGATTCTCAACACACCCTCTATATATCTCCAGTCCAACTAAAAAAATTATATTTAAATATTTTTTTGTTTATAATTAATTAATTTGAATTATTCAAATTAAATAGGATTTATGTGGATATTACCTAATCCACATAAAGAGAATTTTGATTAATGATATAATAATATTTTATATAATGTTATGTATATGATATTTTATTATGTTTACATAATTGTAATTGAACTATAGATTGTTTATAATTCATAAAATATAATATATTTAAAATGGAAATTACATATAAAGATAAATATTTAATATTTAATATTGTCATGAATATAATGTTTTTATATTCAAAATTATGGAAGGAATATAAAATATTTTCTTCATATTTATGGAGTTTCCATAATATAAATTTAAAATTATAAAATTTTTATAATTAGCTCTAATTTATGAATTGTTTATAAATATTTATCTCATGTTTAAATATTGAAATAATTCATATTTTTAATGGTTCATTCCCAATTGTTTTCATACTTATAAACAATTTATATGATAAATTATATATGATTTAGTTTAAAAGGTTAAACTACTTATAGGATATAACATTTAATTAAATTCTATATATGAGAATGAATTATGTTTTTCATCTACATTTACCTCAATTTGTAATTGAAGTTATTAGCTTGAATTTAGTTTTTGAATATAGTTTGTTCATATTTGGGGTTATAGTTATGATAAATTTAATTATATCTTGAATAATGTATCCCTTGGTATAGGGAATTTGGGTTGGACTACTTACTTACATGGAGGCTTATGCCTTGTCTTTTCTAGTGAATGTGTTTTGATATTTGTCACTTCGGTCTTACCCGAGAGGAGATTGATGATCTAATATAATCCTATGTCTTTACATGAAATTTTCATATATCTTAAGCAAATTATGTATCTGGGTGTTTATGAATTTTTTTAATTATATTTACGGGTGAGTAACACAAACTTATGGGTTGTATAAAGAGTTACACAACATTATGGTTTGAACATATAGATTTGGTAGAGGGAATATTTTTCCAAACTAACATCATTAGAAACATGCATACATAAATGGAATGACATGATAATATATGTAGAGAGTTAAAATACACTTCAAATACTATGTGTGAGATTCCTTCCGAAGTGACACTTTTTAAGACCTCAATTATCCAACCGAACATGTCATGCAAAATATGGGTACCCTTGTACTATTTTTCTTAAGGAAAGAAAAGATAGGTGAATCTAAAATTTATTTGGAAAGTTCATTAAAAATATAGGTGACCCTATATTATTCTTTTTATCTATTTTTAATTTTATTTGGGTTACACTATTTGGGATAACATAATAGGATTATGTTACTCAAAGAATATATTTGAGTTTATGCATGTGATGGGTTGGAAATGGTGTTTCCTCCTCGACCATCCATTAGTCATATATAATATTATTGGTATGATTCCATACATAAATAAATAATTGGTAAGCTAAATTACATTAAAACTCATTTTTAGTGAAATATGGATCTTGTCTCACTAATGGGTATGATATTTATAAAAAGGGATCATTATTTTAATTATATCCCATTTAATTAAAGTCCTTTTAAATGGTTAATAATACTTGATACTCATATGATGAAAGAATTTTGTGTAGATAATATCATCATAATGATCCAGATAAAATTATGACCAATCCTTGATAAAGATAATATTAATTTAATAAAATATTAAGACTGATAAAAATTTTATTAAAAGGAATGGTGATTTATGAAAATCTCTTAAGAAAAAGTCTATTTGTTTAAATAGTTCCTTCTTCAGTAACCATATTTTAGAATTAATACAAAAATTAATCTAGATCTATATGGAATCATGGAGTGATTTATTTAAGGTTTCAAAAGAATTAGATAAAAAATAACCCATAGAATTTAATTCTCCAGTCTTGTAGTCAATATGATTGGGTACGCTAATGATTTAAGGAATTTTAGCCTGATATTATCAATATTGTTGGGTGTGTATTCATTCTTAGATAAAATTTTCATAAGATGTGTAATTTTTTTTCTAATTTAGGTCATGAGAAAAGTATGGAACCAATAGTTTTTTAAATGAAATGAGATTGATGTTTCTAGTACACATGGTTTAGGGTTTTTTGAAAACGTATAACATGATTTGATGGGAGAATAAAAATTACTTATTCTTATTCAGTAATTTCTTTTATTTTAATTTATGTAATGTTTTTGATAATAGGATTAGATTCAAAGAACATTTACCAGATATTTTCAAAGTGTTGGGAAAGTATATGAATTAGACAAATGATGCATGTGTTCTAAAGTACGATACAGACAATACAAGTAGGATAAAGTTAAATTTATTGGAAGAAAAGTTGGTTCAAAAGTTCAATAATTTTTATTCAAGAATCCAATCCAGGTCATTGAAACCTGGAGATATCAGGAAAGAAGAGTAATAATTCAATATGATTGGATTTTCCAAGATATAACTGAAGGAGTTTCTGAAACTCCATGGAATTTCCATGCGACAAATGGATGTTATAGAAATTAATTATTTAATTTTGAAGCGTATATGATACCGAATGTATATTCTACAACATTTTATCTATATACAAGAGGTCAAAATAAAAGGAAAAATTTATCAATCATGTAGTTTATATTCATAAGATGAACTAAATAGTTTCTATATTAAGGATATGATTGTAAAAGATTTTATCAAGCTCAAATTAATCTAAGTAAAATATGTGTATGATCATCTCATTTGTCACGACCCATCCCCTTGGGCCCATGATGTGACTATCCCAAGCCCGCCTTCCATAGGCTAGGGGCTGGAAACTAGCACTAGAAAGGCGTATCCCTAAAATGGGAAGGCATTGTCTTTTTAACCTATAAAGAAACGCAGTCCAAGAACACAACAAGAAGCAACCACACATACTAGAATTCAACAAAAAGAAACCACAGAGTAAACTGTTGTAGTAAAAGAGTGCTGAAGGTGAAGGGACCGAAAATACAATCCCAACAATAATGTACAAGTACAAATGAAAAGTACAAATACAAATGAAAAGTAAAAAATCATCTCATGGATCATTCACTGAGGGTCTAACCTGAATTGAAGGTATAGCTCACGACCAGTAGTCCATGCATCACGTCATGTTGTATAGTCCACCATTGAAAACCATCCGATCCTAGCTCTGTTAGCCTCAATCAACACTGTACGTTGTCTGCATAAGACACAACAAGGTGCGGGCGTAGCCCGTACAGGGGGGAGTATAACAATTCTTAGAAGGGACCTCGGGACCCCTGTAGGCCTCCTAGAGTTCCACAATGGAAAAACCACTATGAAAGACCTCAAACGCAAGCACGAAGAGATAAAAATCAACTGTACTTAGGTACATACCCACACATATACCTAAGTTATCAATATATACTCACCTCATACATGATGGGAGAATTACAAAAATGCGACACCCCGAAGGTAGAAGTTCCACACAGGTAGCACCATAAAGATAGAATTACCACATAGGTAACAACACAAAGACAACACCACATAGGTAGAAGTACCACACATGTAACACCACAATGATAGAGGTACCACACAGGTAATACCACGATGGTAGAAGTAACACACAGGTAACACCGCGAAGATAACACCTCGAAGGTAGAAGTACCACTCATGTAACACCACGAAGATAGAAGTAACACACACATAACACCACAAAGATAGAAGTACCACATCAGTAACACCAAAAAGATAGAATAACCACATCGGTATCACCACAAAGATAACACCATGATGTTAGAAGTACCACACATGTAACACCACTAAGATAACACCACGAAGGTAGAAGTACCACACCGATTACACCACAATGATAGAAGTACCACACAGGTAACACCACGAAGGTAACACCACGAAGGTAGAAGTAAGAAATAGGTAACACCATGAAGATAGAACTACCACATAGGTAACACCATGAAGATAAAGGACTCGGCTCACACCATGTATAACTTAAGTACAGAAGTACAAATGATTTTCTGTAAGCTAGATCATCATATTCTGTTAAGAGGAATTGATGCTGACCCACACAGGATTGATAGATACTAACCCCCACTGATCCAAAGAGGATCTGACCCACACAAGATTGGTATGCGCTGACCCACACAAGATTTCAGAGTGCTGACCCCACAGGATCTAACCCACATAGGATAGGTATGTGCTGACCCACACAGGATCAATAGATGTTGACCCACATAGGATCGATGCTCTTTCATCCCATTGCACCCTACCTTAGGATTCCTTGCACACGGTGCATTCAACCTCCATAGAATCTTCCCCTCGAGATATCAGTCATTCCATGACTATCAATAATCTTCATGAAGGATTAACCCAATGGACCTCTATTTTTAAGGGTTCCAACACAATAGACGGTGTGTCAATCAGACGCTAGGTCTGTGTCTTATAAGCATTTTAGTTCCGAGGGCCCAGTTGGATTCGGGTTTGATCCAACCTGGCCAAACTCAAACTATCTTTAAAACTAAAGTGGAGTATACCAAAAGGACCATCTCACTCTAAGGGTCCTAGATCCATATACGGTTCATCAAATGGGCTACCGGTTTGCATGTTATGGCCTTTTAAGTGTTTTAGGGTCTGGTTGGGCCCGAGTCAAAGTCCGACCCGGATGTGTTGGGTCGAGTTTTGGCTCAGCCTGTATAGGGGAAACCCAAACCTCGAGGGTGCGTCCAGGCCCGCGAGGGGGCGGCCCGCCCCGTGAGGGGGGCATCCTAGCCCGCAAGGGGGTGGCCCGACCCATGAGGGGGCACGGCCCGACCTGCGGTAGGGAGTGGCCCGGCCCGCAGAGGGGTGTGGCCTGGCCCATTGGGCAGGTGGCCCAGCCGCATGAGGTATGACCCCCGTAGTCTACTTGAGCTAGCACTGGAGGGGAGCACCCCCACCCCCCCATTTGGGAGATGAAGTGGCAGCACCTAAGGGCACTGCCATGTCACCGCAAGACCCACTGCCTGTCCCGTCGCTGTAGCTGACGAGCCACGGCCTGCTCCCACCGGCGGCGCATTGGTCATGCCACCTATTACTTCTGCTGCCAGTCGGTGTGTCGGCCGCCTTCTCCAACCTCCGTGTCTGACGAGCCATGACCCCTTTCTCACTGACGGCGCGTGACGACACACCACACTATCTCTGCCGTCGGCCAATGTCAACTACTCTACTGACTGCCGAGACATAGTGTTGCAGCCTCCTCTTGCAGTGTGTCACGGTGCGCCACCTCCATTGTAGTTGATCATTGCTGCCATGCCGGAGGTATTCAATGAAGAACACGAGGGTAGGAAGGTAGCTGAGGGTCCTAGCTGAGTTCGTTAGGCTCGCACGCTCTGTGTTAGTTTTTAATCATTTCGGAGGATTAAAGGGTTCAACAAACTCTTGGAATTTAAAACATGATAAACCCCTACTTCAAGAATGGTGGTGAACTCTTGTGATTGAGGAAGTGGGTCAGTGTTTGTCATCCCCAAAACTGGCCTCCAACAACATCACTTGTGTAATGCCCCGACCCCAGCTACCCAGATTCGGTGCATTACTTCGTAACATTGGCATGATCACAAAAGATCAAGTCTTGAAAGACCGATTAGTTTAGTAGCCTTGGAAACACTAGATACATTCATAAATGACACATTACATCACAAAGTGGAAAACTATAATAACATAGTCTCCATAGTCCACACTTCTATCCTCTTCGGACTATCCCTACAGGTCATTCATAAAATACTTCTTCACATCCTGGAAAATATTAAAACATTGAAAGGGGTGAGCTCGGATGCTCAGTAAGGTTAACAATATAGCGGAAGCTTTCATAAATAAACATTAACATTTAAGGCAATGTATAACTAAAACAAAATCCTTTTTAACTTGAACTTCAACATAATATGGAAAAAGTAAAATGAGATAATTCCATTCACTTCTTCACATGGATATTCTACTGGTCGAATAATCACATGCAATATCGATAACCACTTTCATAATGATGGAATGCATAATGTCAGGCTATCATAACCACGTAGCCAAGGCCTCGTGCCAAGACCCCAAATAAGATTTTGTCAAGGCCTCGTGCCAAGACACTAGTTTGTCTCATGAGACCTGCCGATGCATCGAGGAGCTATAGTGGGCTCCACCCGTCACTTACTAAGTCCAATGCATTCCTCATATGAATGGGTTTAAACATATCATAAACCATAACATAATCGTATCACATAAAACATGCATAAAGGAAACATAACATTTCCACATTTCAATCACAAGATTTAAATACAACACATTGATATAATAAAAACGATTTCAAAACCATTTTCAATACCAAAATAAAAGAAAGTTAAAACTTTGTATTTATTTTTCATTAAAAAAAAGTCATGGCTTGTAGAGGAAGCCGAAACTCAAATAATGGTCACGGCAAAGAAGAAGTCATTGTCGCCGCATATGTACGGAAAGAAAAACATTCCCTTTTTGTCATTTAGTAAAACGCTTCATATAAAAAAGATTCCTTTTGAATAAACGTAAAAGTCAAAGGGGTTTATACACCGTATAAAAGAAAATTGTGTATAAAACCAAATATGCCTCAATGAAAGGAGATTGAGACGAAGTCCTTAAAAAGATCATTTTTAAAATAAAATAGATCTATTATTTGTATTCACTATAGGTACACATAAAGAACATAAAAATACAAAATAGGACATAATAATATCATGACATAATTTGAATGTAGGAGATTAACCCAAAGATTGGAAGTTGGGTTAAGAAATTCCCTTACCTCGTGTCTGACTTGACTCAACCGTTCTTTAACCTCCTGAATAATAAACAAGAGTTAATTCCTATTTACTTAAGAACCTTTTTCATGTTCATTATTCATTTTATATCCCTTATTACCATGTTATGAACATTATGTAATTATTTAAGTTAATAACGGTCGTTTTGTCGATCTTTGGTACTTGAGTCAAAAATAAACTTCCTATAATTTCAAGTTGTTCATGTGGTGAAATATCCATTATATCCAGAATTATATTCATGATGTAGATATCATATATATGATATATATCCAGTATATACATTCATTCATAATGTCACATAACATTTAGAGGTAAGAAATGAAATGCACCGTTCATGGAGACGGTAAGCCGTACGTACGCATGAACGCTACTTTCATTTCTATTTCGTATTTAATGGAATGGAATCATAATGATATAAATTTATAATATAATTACAGTATAATATAGTGTATAATACCATTTAATCCATCCTTTATACATCCCACATATGGCATTAACGATTCAAATCACTTTGAGGGGGCGGTAGTCCGCACTTCCTAAAATGAAATTATCACGTTTTACCCATAATGGAAATCATAAAGTATGCCATAAATGAGAAATGCAGAAGCATAAGTAAAACATAAACACATTATATATCATATATAAATATAGTGACATCTTAATGGCCACCATTGAAGGTGTTATATGAGTGTTGAACAATCATCGTTTCGTGAGGCAGAAATTCGCCATCCACAGAAACCGTATGTTCTTTAACCATTAGATGTAGGTGTGTGTAAGTGTAGCTCGAATACTTCTGATAACAACATCATAGTATATTTAGGATACTGGTTTTGTTACAAAAGAAATGAATAAAAAGAGTTTAGGGGGTTGGATAAGAAAAATAAAACAAAACAACATTAGGGAAGACATTAACTCAAAATCGGGTAACTCTTTTTTATTTGAGCCAAAGACTTCCTTGAGAAGAGTTCTGCCCAAAGTGAGGCTTCTAAGAGTAAGAGGGGGAAGTTGGGAGAGTATTTGGGCAGAGGTTGGCCGAGACAAATGGATTGAAGGTGTGAATAAGGTGGGAGAGGAGGGGGCCCTTTATAAGTGGAGAGGAGGGGCTCTTTTGGAAAGATTGAAATGTTACATTATTACACAATGCTTTTAGTATTATAAAGGTCCCACACTTATATAATTCGTGTATATGATGATAAGGGTTCGAAATCTACCCATCCAATAGTCTTTGGACAAGTTTAAGACTTGTATTTTACATTATCTTTTCATTTTATTAAAATCGTTAAATAATGAGGTAATCGCTGCATCATAATGATGTCATAAATAATTTAATTTATTTAATGTCTAAAAATTATAAAAAAAATCCTATGATGTATGAAATCTTTTTTTAATTCTAATGAATATTTATAGTCAAAATTTGGACTTGTGTAACCCCACTTAAAAACTGTTTTAGTAAAACAACTCATGTTTGTGTCAATTTAATTTTAACATTAAATAAATATATATTAATGTCATTTTCCAACCAAAGTGGCTCCATGGGGTCCCCAAGTTGACCCATGGGTTGTCTTGGTCGGCCATGACTCATCCAATAGGATTAGGACATGTGTCAAGCTCATATCATATTATTAAAAAATTGTTTTTACCTTAAACTACACTAATTACCTCTAATCGCGATTAAGAACTTAAAAGTTACTATTCACCAAAAAACTATTTTAATCTCATTGAACCACATTTTACTTCTTAATGACAACCATGTATGTCGGATTTTTGAAAATCAAATCACAAAAGTGGTAATATTTCATTTAAACAAAAAAGCAGTTATTTAACTACCACTTAGTGGTTTCACTATTCATCAAAAATTGAAGTTTTTCAGAACAATGCCAAAATTTCACCCTAAGATATAATTGATATTTTGAATTAAAAAATGATGTCTATTTTAAAAAATTCCAAACATATAAGTTGCATTAATTAATTTTATAATTAATTCCTGCAGTCACAACAAATAGCTTGTTTTAAGAAATGATTTATATCAAAAGATTGACAATTGTTTATGTCCAATTTCAATGTTAAATTAATTCTAATGACCACCATTGGATAAAATGGTAAAAATATATTCTAATTATACTTTAAAACCACTAAATTGTATAATTTATCACTATAAATTATTTTGATTAAAAAATTTGTTTTAAGTATTTTTCACTATTCATAAAAATTTGGAAGTTCTCAGAAAATTACAAAAAATTCAACATATGCTAATTTCAATATTAGGAATACAAAAATGAAGCCATTTTGAAATATAAAATTTCTATAAATTTAAAAAGT
Organism: Viscum album; assembly: GCA_963277665.1. NCBI lineage: Eukaryota > Viridiplantae > Streptophyta > Magnoliopsida > Santalales > Viscaceae > Viscum > Viscum album. The sequence goes on along the minus strand of OY728134.1, from coordinate 1,099,814,151 downwards.
GGTTATTACTATTCATAACGTCTACTTGGATTAGTTGCGGTGTGTTAGAACTCGAAGTTGCGTACAATGCAAGCTATTGCATTATTGAATGAGAAGCGTATCGTGGAAGCTCGGGGTGTTACATTCTCCCCTCCTTTAATAAATTGCGTCCTCGCAATTTGAAATTTTTCTTTGAAAATAAAAGGTTGAAAAGAGAAAATACCTTTGAGGAAAACCCACATCAGAAGTAAGGTTAATAAATATATAACATTAAAAGAAAGCAAGATAAGCACAAAGGTCACCCGATATAGCCCATTCTAGGATTCTATGAAAATATGGATATGGAGGAGAAACAAACCATCAAGGTCTGATGGAGAGTTATAGAAAACGGGATTAGGAGAAAGTTTAACCACAAGAAAATTACAAACTTGTGATTGGTTAAATGGTCATTGAATCCCCAGTTGGAAAAGTTAACCGACAACATTTTTGTTTTAAGTTACCTTTTATAATGTTGAGGAATTTATTTAGGAGATTTACTAAGAACGTAAGGGAATATACATACTTGTTATGTATATTTTCATTCGTTAATAAATTTTTTCCACAAACCCAACTTTTACTCCAAATGGTAACAGAACTCAAAAATATTCTATTTATCCTAATTGTATAAGGTTCCAAATGTTAACACATACCATTTAGATTAGTAAAACTATTTTGTAATAACCAGGGAATTCCTGTAGGCTAGTGGTAGGAAATAAAGGCTTGTCTCACTATGGTTGTGGGTTCGATTTCTGCAGCTTTGTCTGACGCGACGGGTTATTCCCCACCCTGCAGGTTGTCCTTTTCCTAAAACTATAGTATCATAATATTCCAAAAATAATCTTCATAAATTTTTTAACCTCAAACAATACTATCCAAAGATCAACTTAATCCACTCCAACCATTATAGTTATCCAAAATACCTCTGTCCAGACTTTCTCTAAAAGGTCTCTTAATTCCAAAATCAATTTATCAGATTCCCCAAACAAAGTAAAGTTTCTCTTATTGTCACATACTAAAAATATAATTACCTTCATCATATTAAAACCTTACTGAAATCAACAAGTACTACAGTACAATCCTCATATATATATATCACATTATTCTAATAATAAAAATATAATCCATGAGTCCAAAAGCACCAATACAATAGTTATTTTGCTTCAACTGTAGTAACAGCATAAGATTGTCCTTGATCCCTTGGCCTTTTCTAAGGTAAGTTTCCCTGACGCTTAGGAAATTCATTTTCATAATGACCCATTTCTCTACAATTATAGCATTCAACTTTGATAGCCTCTTTCTTTCCCTTGCAATCACGAGCCTGGTGACCCTTTTCTCCACATTTATAACAAACTCCCATTCCTTTTAGACAAGTACCAGGGTGATTCTTCCCACAATTATCACATAATGGAAAATCATTCTTTTCCTTTTTCCCTTTATCTGTCTCTTGTTCCACCGTTCTCTTCTTCTCTTGCTTTACTTTGTTGTCATAAGACTTAGAGAATTCCTTTTCTGTCTTGATAGCACACAAGACAATATCTTCGTATGATGAGAAGGATTGTGATACTAAAGATCGACGGAGAAACGGTTTTAACCCATCAAAGAAACGATCAATCTTACTCCTTGGGTTACGTATATAATCGGCAGCATGCCTCGCTAACCTTGTAAAGTTAGCCTCATACTTTGCGACATTCTCATCCTCCTTCTGCCTCAGACTCAGAAATTGCCTTTCCATATCTGCTTGATGGTCACGAGAAAGTATTTTTCTAAGAAAAGCTCATTGAACTCCCTCCATTCCATATTCAATACGTCATCATCTTCCTTTGTGTTTTGAATCAACGACCACCACTGATTGGCATCTCCAGTGAGGCGGTAAACTGCCATGACAACCTTCTCCCTTTCACTACTCCCCAAGGCATGGAATATTTTCTCTATGGAATTTATCCATTGCTCAGCTACTATAGGATTTGTACTCCCATTGAAGGTTGGTGGTTGTTGCCTCATGGAGCGGTCTAACATTGATCCTCCACGTTGCGGATCAGGGTGCTCCATACGAGTAAGGTTATTATTCATAACCTGCGTGAGTTGTCCCAGTATGGTGAGAAGCTGATCAGAACCAGTTGTATCACTAGCTCCACCATAATTATCTTGAGCAGGAGGGAAATCCCTACACGGAGTGCGTGCATTGATAGGGTTTCCATTCCTTCCACTAGGCGCCATTTCTAAACAATGGCATAAACTAGACTAGTTTATGAAATAAAATACATAATTCCATATTTGTAAAATACTTTACATAAATTGAACTATTTATGGATATAATCCATAATCATAAAAAGGTTTTATTTGAGGAAGTATATACTCATAACCATTCATAGTGGTTTGTAAAGAAAATGGGAATTATCCTAAGCATATCCCCCGGGAGTGTCGTAACCAAGAGTGCAACAAGGCCCGTTGTCGTGCACCAGTTCTCGTTCGAGTCTAGCTCAAAGCGGTGTTTTCAGGTTTTACCCCTAGGTACATCTGTGCCAGAGCTGCCTCTACCTGCTCGTATCCAAACAGGGATGTATTGCTCAGAAAACTCACAAAATCTCTACAATAACAAAATTCTAGGAAGTTCTTCTATACTAATCCTCAAAGTCTGTCTTTGGGCTTTGTACTCTAATCATAGTTTATCTAAATCTAGCTTCCAAGGTTAGTACTAAACTGCCTCTGATACCAACTGTAACGCCCCGACCCCAGCTACCCAGATTCGGTGCATTACTTCGTAACATTGGCATGATCACAAAAGATCAAGTCTCGAAAGACCGATTAGTTTAGTAGCCTTGGAAACACTAGATACATTCATAAATGTTACATTACATCACAATCTGAAAAACTATAATAACATAGTCTCCATAGTCCACACTTCTATCCTCTTCGGACTATCCCTGCAGGTCATTCATAAAATACTTCTTCACATCCTGGAAAATATTAAAACTTTGAAAGGGGTGAGCTCGGATGCTCAGTAATGTTAACAATATAGCGGAAGATTTCATAAATAAACATTAACATTTAATGCAATGTATAACTAAAACAAAAGCCTTTTTAACTTGAACTTCAACATAATATGGAAAAAGTAAAATGAGATAATGTCATTCACTTCTTCACATGTATATTCTACTGGTCGAATAATCCCATGCAATATCAATAACCACTTTCATAATGATGGAATGCATAATGCCAGACTATCATAACCACGTAGCCAAGGCCTCGTGCCAAGACCACAAATAATATTTTGTCAAGGCCTCGTGCCAAGACACTGGTTTGTCTCATGAGACCTTCCGATGCATCGAGGAGCTATAGCGGGCTCCACCCGTCACTTACTATGTCCAATGCATTCCTCATATGAATGGGTTTAAACATATCATAAACCATAACATAATCGTATCACATAAAACATGCATAAAGGAAACATAACATTTCCACATTTCAATCAAAATATTTCAATACAACACATTGATATAATAAAAACGATTTCAAAACCATTTTCAATACCAAAATAAAAGAAAGTTAAAACTTTGTATTTATTTTTCATTAAAAAAAGTGATGGCTTGTAGAGGAAGCCGAAACTAAAATAATGGTCACGGCGATGAAGAAGCCATTGTTGCCACATATGTACGGAAAGAAAAACATTCCCTTTTTGTCATTTAGTAAAATGCTTTGTATAAAAAATATTCCTTTTGAATAAACGTAAAATTCAAAGGGGTTTATACACCGTATAAAAGAAAATTGTGTATAAAACCAAATATGCCTCAATGAAAGGAGATTGAGACGAAGTCCTTAAAAAGATCATTTTTAAAATAAAATAGATCTATTATGTGTATTCACTATAGGTACACATAAAGAACGTAAAAAATACAAAATAGGACATAATAATATCATGACATAATTTGGAAGTAGGAGATTAACCCAAAGATTGGAAGTTGGGTTAAGAAAATCCCTTACCTCGTGTCTGACTTGACTCAACCGTTCTTTAACCTCCTGAATAATAAACTAGAGTTAATTCCTATTTACTTAAGAACCTTTTTCATGTTCATTATTCCTTTTATATCCCTTATTACCATGTTATGAACATTGTGTAATTATTTAAGTTAATAACGGTCATTTTGTCGATCTTTGGTACTTGAGTCAAAAATAAACTTCCTATAATTTCAAGTTCTTCATGTGGTGAAATATCCATTATATCCAGAATTATATTCATGATGTAGATATCATATATATGATATATATCCAGTATATACATTCATTCATATTTTCACGTAACATTTAGAGGTAAGAAATGAAATGCACCGTTCATGGAGACGGTAAGCCGTACGTACGCATGAACGCTACATTCATTTCTATTTCGTATTTAATGGAACGGAATCATAATGATATAAATTTATAATATAATTACAGTATAATATTGTGTATAATACCATTTAATCCATCCTTTATTCATCCCACATATGGCATTAACGATTCAAATCACTTTGAGGGGGCGGTAGTCCGCACTTCCTAAAATGAAATTATCGTGTTTTACCCATAATGGAAATCATAAAGTATGCCATAAATGAGTAAATACAGAAGAATAAGTAATACATAAACACATTATATATCATATATAGATATAGTGACATCTTAATGGCCACCTTTGAAGGTGTTATATGAGTGTTGAACAATCATCGTTTCGTGAGGCAGAAATTTGCCATCCACAGAAACCGTATGTTATTTAACCATTAGATGTAGGTGTGTGTAAGTGTAGCTCTAATACTTCTTATAAAAACATCCTAGTATATTGAGGATACTGTTGTTGTTACAAAATAAATTAATAAAAAGAGTTTAGGGGGTTGGAGAAGAAAAATAAAACAAAACAACATTAGAGAAGACATTACCTCAAAATCCGGTAACTCTTTTTGATTTGAGCCAAAGGCTTCCTTGAGAAGAGTTCTTCCCAAAGTGAGGCTTCTAGGAGTAAGAGGGGGAAGTTGGGAGAGTATTTGGGCAGAGGTTGGCCGAGACAAATGGCTTGATGGTGTGAATAAGGAGGGAGAGTTGGGGGCCTTTTATAAGTGGATAGGAGAGGCTCTTTTGGAAAGATTGAAATGTTACATTATTACACAATGATTTTCGGATTATAAAGGTCCCACACTTATATAATTCATGGCTAAGGTGATAAGGGTTCTAAATCTACCCATGCAATAGTCTTTGGACAAGTTTAAGCCTTGGATCTTACATTATCTTTTCATTTTATTAAAATCGTTAAATAATGAGGTAATCACTGCATCATAATGATGTCATAAATAATTTAATTTATTTAATGTCTAAAAATTATATAAAAATCCTATGATGTAGCAAATCGTTTTAGCTTTCTAATGAATATTTATAGTCAAAATTTGGACTTGTTTAACCCCACTTAAAAACTATTTTAGTAAAACAACTCATGTTTGTGTCAATTTAATTTTAACATTAAATAAATATATATTAATGTCATTTTCCAACCAAAGTTGCTCCATGGGGTCCCCAAGTTGACCCATGGGTTGTCTTGGTCGGCCATGACTCATCCAATAGGAGTAGGACAAGTTTCAAGCTCATATCATATTATTAAAACATTGTTTTTACCTTAAACTACGCTAATTACCTCTAATCGCGATTAAGAACTTAAAAGTTACTATTCACCAAAAAATTATTTTAATCTCATTGAACCACATTTTACTTCTTAATTAAAACCATGTATGTTGGATTTTTGAAAATCAAATCACAGAAGTGGTAATATTTCATTTAAACGAAAAATCAGTTATTTAACTACCACTTAGTGGTTTCACTATTCATCAAAAATTGAAGTTTTTCAAAACAATGCCAAAATTTCACCCTAAGATATAATTGATATTCCGAATTCCAAAATGATGTCTATTTTACAAAATTCCAAACATATAAGTTTCATTAATTAATTTTATAATTAATTCCCGCTGTCACAACAAATAGCGTGTTTTAAGAAACAATTTATATCAAAAGATTGACAATTGTTTATGTCCAATTTCAATGTTAAATTAATTATAATGACCACCATTGGATAAAATGGTAAAAATATATTCTAATTATACTTTAAAACCACTATATATTATAATTTATCACTATAAATTATTTTGATTAAAAAAGTTGTTTTAAGTATTTTTCACTATTCATAAAAATTTGGAAGTTCTCAGAAAATTACAAAAAATTCAACATAGGCTAATTTCAATATTAGGAATACAAAAATGAAGTCCATTTTGAAATATAAAATTTCTATAAATTTAAAAAGTGGTTATTACTATTCATAACGGCTACTTTGATTAGTTGCGGTGTGTTAGAACTCGAAGTTGCGTACAATGCAAGCTATTGCATTATTGAATGAGAAGCGTATCGTGGAAGCTCAGGGTGTTACAACTTAATCGTTGATCCTTGGTTTAGGGGTTTGTTGTCCCTCATCACTGCTCGCCGAAACTGGCTCTGTCCTTCAAGGTTGGCATCATGGCAATCTACCAGCACTTCGTTGCTTGGAAAAGAAATGTCGATACCTCCTGCAAAGCCCCATATAAATATGAAAGGGTGAGGGTGAGGAATGCTTCTAGAAATTAATAACATATCATTAATTAAGAACCTTCTTAATTCCCAAATGTTGGTGTTACATAGGATTAAAGGGTCAATCCATTTATTGGCTTGACATGTCGCTAGTCCCACCTTGCCGCTTGTCTGTTGGATGAAAATAATGAAAATAAAAAAATAATGTTATTTTATTTATTTCTTTGGAAAAGTCCCAAAATATAACATTTTCTCCCATCCTACTGAAGTAGAAGTGAAGCCTCTCTAAAGTGAATCACAGTGTTGCAGATTCAACAGTGCCCTCAGATTTTTAATCCACGCACTGGTTCAAAAGTTAGAAAATTCAGCTCATGCATTTACTGAACGTACCTAAAAAAAGTTCTGAAAATTATTAATTGTCACCCTCGACCCACGCCAGTCAAGGTTAGGCTCTGCCTAAGGGAAAAAAGTCCCAATGAACTCAACAGTACTCTCTAATTTTCAATCCTAGATACCATTTAAAAGTTATGGATTTTGACAATAAAATAATTGTTACTTAATTATTTTATTTATGGACAATAACTAACTTACTGTATTGGCCCATGTCGGCCAATGTTACTATCTTTCTCAAGAAAGAATACACTAATGAATTCAGCAATGGTATTGGATTTTTAATCTAATTCTTTTAATCTAAGTCACCGTTCATGAGTTATAAGCATATGAAAAATAAAATAACCTTTTTTAATTTTTTTATTTATGGTTATGCTATTTTAGGGTTTTTTCTCACTTGAGGCATGTGACGACTAAACTTAAGTCGTTCCTAGGATAAACCCTATATCCTGAACACAACTCTTCCCTCGGATTTCTAATTTGGGCACCCATTTAAGCGTTATTATACTTTTTCTAGAAAACCACTCACGCATGTTATTTAATGTTTGACAAAACATTGATGGATCATTCCAAGCACTATAGGCCTTGGAATCATGCGTCATTCGATTTCACGATTTCAAAATAATCCAAAATAATTTAAAAAAATACATGGAATTTCTGGGTCTTTACATCATTTATCTGATGTGATAAGATAAGTTGTTTGATAATAAATATATTTTATGAAAAAATCAGATGATTAATTGTATATGCATGGTTTATGATTTAATAGGTTCAATAACATTCCTAGAGAATATTATATGTATTAAAAAAATTTATTCGGGATAAACTTTTTATCAAAATATTTATTAATATATTTGGGAATGTGTTCCTACCACCCATAAGTGGTATGTTTCAATAGTTTTATATTCAAAATAAAATACTTCAAACTCATATAATACCACATATGACACGAAAAAAAATAGTTTTTTTGTCAAATATCCCCATAAAAAGGAAATAACTGTTATTTTTAAAACAAAAAGTGTTTTTTATATCTTTGAAAGATATTATTAAATGAAAATAATTTCCTCAAGGATAGTGAGAGAATTTTTAGACATAATCGAAGTTAAAAGTTAAAAAATTATACTATTTTAAGTTTAAATAGAACATTAGTTTATATCGTAAATGAATTTAGGATGTATTAGTAAAAAAATAATGTAAGTATTTATATTATTTTAAGGAAAACATTTGATGGAATAGAGTTCCATGGATGATGATTAACATAAAAAGGTTTTATGTAAAAAATAGAAGTTGAAGTTATTGCATTTGTTGTTATGATATTAAGAAGTTCTAATTTGTTCAAGTATTTGAAAAATTATGAATATGACTCTTAAGTCCTGCCATTATTAAAAATATCATACTTCATAGATTTTTTTGACTAAAGAGTTTAGTGGGAGGGTTTTATAATATGCTCAAACATATATGTGATAAGGATTATATATAATCTAATGTGTTAACAAAACCTAGAAACATAATAAACATAAGGTTGATATAAAATTTTATCAAATATGAAATAATAAACCAGTGAAATTATTTGTATTAATAAATATTCTTAAATATTTTAAAAATAGAAAAATTTATCATATCAGTAGTAACCTCTCATTTTAGAATTCTTTAAAATTTACTAGATAAAAAATATATAGATAGATAGATATAAATTTCATGAAGTGAAATAACTATTTCATTCTTAAAGTATAACATTGAGTTTCTATCTAACCGATGTTATTTTTGTATTATTATAGGTTTTTAAGAAATATTAAGGTAGGAGTGTATAGGATTCTTGTATAGAGATATAAAATATGCTCTTGGGAAAAAACAACAAATAATATTCTTTTTGGGCACTAGATTACCTATGAATTATACCAAATGGAATTTCATACAGATTTATCTGGTATACTAGGGGTACATGGATCATATTTGAGTCCCCATTACCTGAGGTTTATGAGATACCTAGCATGATAAATATCATACATTGATACCCTACTTATGTAAGTATTCATATTGACATAGCTAATATGGGGGTGGTTGGGTATATAATGACCCATACATTACATAAATTGATATTACATAAATATTGAACAATATTAATTACAAAGTATCACAAATACATGATAGGACATATATATATAGTGACTTTAGAAACTTGGAAATTCAAACAACTGGTTCATAAAACATCTCAATTGTCTCCCACTTATTTTGTCAAAACTAGACCCCTTTTTGAAATATCTTACTTAATACCATTATCCTTTATAAAGGGAAAAGAAACATATTAAAGGGTGAGATCATATTCTCCGTAATTGAAAACAAGGGAGATATAAATTATATCATAATCATAAGACACAAGAACATAACATTTTAAAATATTATCCTATATATGAAATATTTTGATTCTATGGCATTAGATAAATCCTGAAAGTTGATAAAAATAAATGAATGTAATCCCAGAATTCATGACATAAGACATGAAGATTTTCTAAATACACTTAATCATAGAAAAATCATTTCATATTAGTCAATGCTCATTTCAAATCCCATCATAGCAAACAAAGTCAATTACTGAACTAATTTTACTCCCGATGGATAGATTGCTAGAATTCTATGGTTGTCCTCAACTTCATCGCCACACACATATATCAGGAAGCCAACCGTATTGCTGACACACTTGAAAATATTGGTGTTAGACATGAGCTTATTTGGATGGATGACCTCCCCTCTGATCTCATCCCCATCTATGCTAGGGATGTTTGTAAAATCCCCTACTTCTGACTTGTGTAATCCTCTCTTTCTCTCCCCCCGTCTTTTTATTAATAAAAGCTCCTTTTACCTCTAAAAAAAATAAGTCTATATTAAAAATATGTATATAACATAATCCTATTAAAATAATGTCATTTTAAATGAAAAATAATATTGATAAAATAGTTGATATTAATTTTTGAGGAAAATATCCTTTATTCTTCAAAAAAAATTCTTGTCTCAAAATGTTGGAAAATTTTAAAAGATAAGAATTTATTTGAAAATTAATTTAAAATAATGTGGAGGAAGCTTCATGGAAATAAGTTTTTATAAAGACATAAAAATCCATTCATTCCATATGAGTTTAAAACAATATCTTTATACATTTTACGGAAAAATCAAAAAAACATTCTATTGAATAATGCCAAAAGATTCCTTTTATAACATTTAAAAAATTTCCTAATTGGTAATAGATAATTTAAAAAAATTATATGAATGAAAATTGTATTACATATTTAGAAAAAAATGGATGTGGATGATAAATATACCCTAGTAAATACTTATGTATAAAAAATGTCAGATAATAATGAGATTGTGGAATTATCCATTACCATAGGTCCAATATCTGTTGTATGTATTCGAACCTCCTATATAATGATTTAAATAATTTAATTGAACTATTATATTATCATTTTAGTTTTTATGATATCATATATGATCATATAATCATCTGTTTGTCTTGTCTCTTCCAAACGATGAGAGCTCCATCCTGGGATATACTAGGTTTTCTACCCCGGTCTTCTAACGGCCGACTGCCTGCTCCATCCTGCTTTGGAATCGAGATCTCTGCCCCTTCCGTTGGATCGTGGCCAGATCTTCATGTTCCCCATGGATTCTGAGAGGCAAAATTCACTTCTACCCTCTTTCTGAGATCCGGACCTTTGCTCGATTCTCCCTAGCTTAAGGCTGCATCCAGCAACAGAAAGGGTGGTTTCCTCAACTCCTTCTTTGAGAAGGCTTCGGTGGCGATATGAAACACAATGGACTTGTTCTGGACCTTGATGATGGATTCTGTTGAGGTTCTCCCCGATCTGTGGATATCTCAGGCGGTGGATCTGATTCTCGGAGGCCAACATCTGTGGATCTGACATTGCGCATGTCGCCAGTTGGATTATTGAATATGTGGCGACGATTGTGCATATCTCATCTAAGAAATGATGAAACTGGTTCACATTGACCTTGAACTAGGGTTTCAGACGTTTCCCCGATCGATCTGAGTTTGACGCCTTTTGGCTGTGAGCCTATTCAGATTGACTCATGCTTCGCGAAATGATGTTCGCGAGGAGCGATTCCCCTCCCCCCAGTTTACGAAGAGAGAAGAATGGGGTTGCGTTGTTCGCGAGGGTCGGAACACAGTTGATCAGTCAGAAAGACTGGTCGCTAATAGCTTATTGCGAAGGGCAGTTTGGGGTTTTAGGGAAAACTTTTTCCTTCCGCGAAGACTGCTCGCATTTTTACTGATTGCGATGGGCGGATAGAAGTTGAAGGAAACCCATGGTGGGATCAGACTCAACCTGGATAGGGGATCTGTGGGCCGAGAGTTGACATTTCAAGGGTGGTGGGTTGGATAACTGGTCCCAGAATCAAGGTGTGGGGAAATTGAATGAAGTTAAAAGGAAAAAATAATCAAAACAAAGTGATCTGCACCATGGAAGCCTACTTAATGGCGAAATGGAAGAAGTTGTCTTTGACGAACAAAGAAAATTCCCAGGTTGAGACATAGAGGAATGAAGATACGCTTCCTATAAAACGTATGTTTCTTCTGGTTGCTGGAAAATTTGTAGAGAATCCCCTAGTCAATCAGTGGGCCCTCAAAAACCCCATCCAGAATCTATGGAAGCTGGAAGCTGGAGTGGATATTCTGGAAGTAGAGAATAACCTCCTGTTTTTTGAGTTCTTCAATAAAAAAGATTGGGACAAAATCTTCAAAGGTAGGTCGTGGTCCTTTGAAAATTAGCTCCTCATCATGAAAGAATTCGAAGGTGAGGATGACATCCATTATATTAACCTTACCCGATCCCCCTTCTAGATATTCATCAAAGGAATCCCCTTTCATGGGAGAACGAAAAGGATTATGAGAGAAATTAGAGATCGCATTGGTCATTTCCTTGAATGGGACTACTCCGACCCAATCCAATGGGGACCTGTGGTGTGGATAAAAGTCGAGGTTGACGTAGTAGAGCCATTGATGAGGGGAATGTTCTTGAAAATTGATGAATCTAACACATGGATCTCATTTGAGTTCGAGAAACTCCCAATTTTCTACTTCTTCTGTGGGTGTATCGGCCATCTGGAGAGAACATGTGAAGCAAAGAAGAAGAATGATTCAGGCAAAATCATTCTGCAATATGGTCCTTGGCTTCGAGCCAAAACATCAAGATATGTCTTCATCTCTGAGGTGGAAAAACTATGGGATTGAAACCATCTCACGATGGCTCACACTAAACAGGCGGAACCTGAACATGACAATATCACCATGCTTGGACAACCAATGTTCCCTGAGAATATACCAACAGATTAGAGGGTGGCTGGAGGTTCCCCCCAGGACATAAACACCACGAGCAATACTAGGGAAAGACATGAGATCTGTACAAAGAAGTATTTAACCGACTCAGATAGAGCTATTACCCTCCTGAAAGACACTGTATTACCATCAATAAAACTGTTTCCAAAATATTTGGACCCACCAGATCAAAGTATAAAGCCAAAGAAATTGTGCATTGAACCATTTGATCATGACCCTGATCCAGATATGGCCACGTCAGACCTCTTTCCACAAGGTGACTCGGAGATGATAGGAATAACATCATCAGGCCCAATTATTCATCAAACATGGAAGGGGACACACTATGCAAGAATATATGGGAAAATATTTAACCCAAAACCTGGGTAACATAAATGAGAAATTGAAATAAGTAATTTGGCAGAAAACTCCAAAAAATGGAAATCGGTGGGTGACACAATGATCTCAGACATCCCAAATGTGGAGGTGGGTATGTCACATCCCTTCCTAGAGCAATGATTATCTTATTCTGGTACTATCGTGGGCTTGAAAACCCTCTAAATGTTCGTATGTTCCAGCTCCATTGTACTCAAAGTCTCCCTGATATGGTTTTCTTGTCCGAAACCATATTGGAGAACAAGGAAACTACTGGTCTTGCTCAGAAATTGGGCTTCCAGGGTTGCCTCTCGGTTTCCTGACAAGGCCACCTAGGGGGCTCTGTCTCCTTTGGATGGAAAATTTTGATGTCATTATCTTATCCTAATCATCGCACCATGTGGCAGCGGCAATCCTTGAGGCCCAAACCCCGCCATGGATGTTCGTGGTATTTTATAGTTGGTCATCCCATTATGAGAAGTTGAAATCATGGGATATACATTGAATTTTGAGGTGCGAGCTGAAAAGCCCTATTCTCTTTGGTGGGGACTTTAATGAGAACTTTTATCTGAAGGAAAAAAGAGACGGGGCTCTTCGATCCACTAAGTCGATGTCAGACTTCAAAGAGGAAATTTCTAGGGAGGAAATGGTCGAACTAGGTTACGCGGGTAAACCATTCACATGGTATCGAGGTAATATGGATGGAACCCATATTTCTGAGTGCCTTGATAGATTTATGTTCTCAATGGATTGGATGAATTATTTTAGAATGTTTCACATCAGACACCTGACACTCAATTGCTCGGACCATTTCCCGATCATCATTGAATATGCCCAAGGTGACCGCATCACTAAAGTCATGAAACCTTTATGATTTGAAAGATTCTGGGAAAAAGACTATGAATTCGAAGATGTTATCCGAACAGGTTGGAAGTGCGAACAATCAGACATTGAGTCCACCCTCCAATAGGTGGCATATGATCTGAGGTCGTGGATCAAAAAAAATTCCTTCAACCTGACAGGAACTGTGAATTTCTTGAAAGAAAGTTGGTTAACCTTCTCAACCAACCCCCATCCAATTACATTCTTTCCAGCATCATAGCCACTCAATGAGACCTGGATTCCAACCTACGTAACAAGGAAATATTCTGAGCTATCCTGGTGAGTGACACCGACATTGCATAATGGGATGGAAACACCTGATTTTTTCATCATAAAGCATCATCTAGGTGGTGGAAAAAATTTATCTGTTGCATATCGCACCCGGATGGGAGAAAGGTCTATGACACAGAAAGAATCCACAATGTTATTTCCAGTTTTTTCAAGAATATCTTTACTCTAGGAATCCTTAACATCTTAGTTGAGGTGGAGGATTGCATCAGACCCATGGTCACTAAGGAGATGAACATATATCTTACCAAAGATGTTACGGATGACGAGATTATTCTAGCTCTGAAACATATTCACCCCACCAACCCAGGGTTGGACGACTTCCACACCCTCTTCTTTAAACAGTACTGGAACATTATTAGTCCCGACTTCTGTATTCTGATGATGAACATTTGGGTAGTGAGAACAAACCATTCCACCACTAACAAAACTATCCTCATCCTCATCCCCAAAATCAAGAAACCTCTTGCTATCTCCGATTTCAGGCATATCCGCCTCTTCATTTTCTCTTACAAGATATTATCAAAGATTCTAGTTTATCGGCTGCATACTTGGTTACCTGAAATCAGCTCAGAGAATTAGAGTGATTTCATGGCCAAGATACTGATCAATAATAATTCCATTATGGCCCATGAAGTGTTCCACTCTATGAAAACACACTCCACTATGAAAAGAGGAACCATGGCATGGAAACTGGATATGACTAAGGCCTGCGACAAAGTGTAATGGAATTTTCTCAGATTCATGATGCTGAAAATCTGCTTCTGGTCAAAATAGACAGATATGATCATGAAATGTGTCTCGTCAGTCTCCTTCTATATTAATGAAAATGGGGTGCTTACTCGAGGCTTCTCCCCTACCCAAGGCATTTTCTAGAGACACCCTATTTCCCAGCTACTTTTCATCTTAGTGGCTGATGTTATCTCTAACCTCATTTCCAGGGCAGCATCCTCATATACAATTCATGGGGAAAAGGTGTGCCAGGAAATCCCACCGGTGTCACATATATTTTACACCGATGAATGCCTTCTATTTTCTAGAGCCACCCATAATTAGTGCCTTTATATAGGCTATGTGATCCACAAGTATGAGAGGGCCTCAAGGAAAACAATTAACCATGGAAAGTTAGAAGTCTCTTTCGGCTCTAGGGTACCACCATCCAAAAAGGAAGAACATTCTGTCAATACAGGTATTTATATGGTCGATAAGCATCAGAAGTACATCGAGCTACCCATGGTGATTGGACAATCCAAAAAATAAATCATTGCATCTATGTTTGAAAGGATCGAGAAAAAAAACCTTGGCTGGACCCCAAATAGAATCTCCAAATCCTACAAGGAAACCCTCGTAAAAGTTACTCTTCAGTCTACCCCCAACTATTTCATGTACCTGTTCAAACATCCTGCTACTTTTGATAACCAGATCCACTCTTGCACTACCATATTCTGGTGGGGAAGAAACCACGGAAGGTATAAAATCCACTGGATCACCTAGAATAAACTTTTCCAACCAAAATCGGAGGGAGCTATGGGAGTCTAGGACCTCTCTCTCTTTAATGATGAACTGTTGGCTAAACAAGGATGATTCCTTATTGTCTGCCCATCCTCTATCTAGGCACATGTACTCCGAGCTAAATACTTCCCCCATGAGGATTTCTGGGATTCCTCTGTGGGCGCTCATCCTATCTTCCTCTGCAGTAGTATCTAGGGATCCTGAAGTCTTCTGAATAAAGGGTTGGGTTGAAGGATTTGGAATAGATAAACTATTAATGTTTGGACTGATCTCTGGCTGAGTGATAAGGAAGGCATGCGGGCTTCATCCCCTTCTCAACCAGGTTTTAAAGGGGCCACCATCTGAAGCCTTTTTTCTGATAATGGGAATTGGTGGTGCATGGAAAAACATCACTTGTGGTTCAACGAAAGGTACAAAAGGCTTATCCAGAGTACCCCCTATGTTTCATATGTAGGGCCTTACCATCTCTTCTAGATCAATGACATCTTGGGAACCTATATGGTGATGTATGGCTATCAACTCAACCTCTGTACTCAGACAGATGGAGGTGATGGGGGCCTTGGGAACAGTTTTGGAAGCTCGATGTCCCTCCAAAAATCTGACACGTCTGGTGTCAGGTGTGCACTGACATCCTCCCGACCAAGGACCTTCTCGTCCACTATCATATTTTCAGTGACATGTTGTGCCCCTTCTACCCGAACACCCCAGAAACTCCCCTCCAAGCTATAATCCAATGCTCGGTGGAAAAGGTGGTCTGGTACAAATGGGGTTCCTGTACAAATCTATCACTGTACGTGGTCCCAGACAACCCCTCTCTCTTGATGCGATGGTACTGCTCCTTCTCACGAGCCAAAGCGGTCTCACTTTGCATTTTGGCCTGGATCATCTGGGTGCATTGCAACAATTCCATTTTCCACCACATCATCAAGCCCTCTATTTTCTAGATTGAAGAGGCGGTTTCATGGATTGTGGGATGGCAACATCACACTGGACAACAAAAATCCTTTGGAACCCCATCTTCTTCTTCACATTGGTTCCCTCCAATGGAAGGTATTCTCAAGATTAATGTGGATGTGTCTATCCCCAAGGATAAACCTGTTGGGCTTGGTCTTATGGCCCGGGATCATCTTGGGTAGACCATCGCAGCCAAACAAGAATCACATCATGTTCTTTGGGAACACGTGGTTGATAAAGCCATCTCCATCCTCGCCGGGATGATGTTTACTAAGGATCATGGATGGGATGCAATCCACCTAGAATCGGACTGTCTCACCATTGTCAAGTCTATCAACCTCAACAATGGTGGTTTTCAACCTTTGGGTTCACTCATTAGGAAAAACCTTTCCCTCCATCAGAGCTTCACAATTTGTACCTTCTCTATTATAAAAAGGGAAGGAAACAAGGACGCCCATCAGGTGGCGGCCTTTGGCCCTCCTAACAATGACCAGCTAAATATGGACCACTCTCCTTCATGGTTAAGTGATTGTACTTCCATGGATCTTCATTTTTAATGATTATGTTTTTTGTTAAAAAAAATATTATCAGTCGTCTGTTAATAACATTTCCTTATTAGTTATTATTTTTGGTATTAACGACATCATTTTCTTATGCAAGTTTTGTTAAATATGTTATGGTTATCCTTCTTATGTCATAGTAATATCATTAAAAAATGATATGAAAATTATATAAATCATATTTATTCATTATTTAAAATTTAATAATCACACTATTATGAAGATCGTATAGAATGAATCACATCGCATCGTTGAGACGGTAGGTCGTACATACGCACGAGCGACGATATCATTCCCATAATTGTTGAATGGTATTAAATTGAAGGTTATATAATATTTCATAATCAATATCATGTTATACTAATCATATATAGTTATTATATCTATCATTGTATCCATCCACATAAGGTAGTGATGAAAAAAATAGATTACACCACGGCGTGGAGACGATATGTCGTACGTATGCACGCATGGTGATTTCATTTTTTGAAGGATGGATAGAAGGTGGAATATGTTTGTTTAATAATTATAATAACATATAGGTATACAAGTAATTATTTAGTTATTATATTATAATGAAATAACTCATGAAGAGAAATTAGAAAAAGAAAGAAGTTTGAATGAATTTTTAGAGGAGATTACCTCTTTTTTGATGTGCTTCAACTAAATCTCCTCTTAGATCCCTAGAGTTGGTCTTTAAAGAAGAAACTAATGCCTAGAATGTAACTAGAGAAGCTGAGAAGGTAAAAGGGCAGGGTATGGCTGAGCTTGAAATCTCAAAGTGAAGTGAATAAGTGAGGGAGGAGGTACCCTTTTATAATTGAGGTGAGGGTCATTTTTTGGATCTCTAAAATATTAATTTATAAAAAAATCAAATCATATACAAAAAGATATGATATGACCCAAATTTAAATTTTATATTACATAAGGTTTCAATATATTCTACCAATAAATTTTTGAAAAGTATTTATGTTAATTTAAACCCTATCTTTTTTAATTAACACTTAGTTTTCTTATTTAATTTTTAACTAGGGTACAAATATACCAATATTAAAAGGGTATTGTAATTTCCTAGAACTTACATATATTTTTTTAATTATATGGAACTATTACAAGTCTTCTAAAATTTATAGCACATGATTTAGAGGCCTAGAGTACCCGGAATGATTCATTGAAAAATTTTAACCCTTAAAAAGCATGTCTAAGTAGCATTCCTAAAAAGTGGAATGAATCTTAAATGGGTTCCCAGATCAGAAATATGAATGCACCGTTGCATTCATGATGGATGTTTTACTCTAGGAGAAACTTAATTTTAGTCGAAGTAGGCCTTTATTGAGAAAAACAAAAAATGGAATAACCGTAAATAAAATTATTAAATAAAATTATTTTATTTTTCAAATAATTATAACTCACGAACGGTGAGTCAAATTAACAATATGATACCACCACTAAACTCATTAGGGTATGATTTCCTTAGTAAAAACCCAACCTTGGATGGCACAGGCCAATAGTGGAAGTTAGTTTTTTGCTGTAAATAAAATAATAAAGTAACAATTATTTTTTTCTATTCTTTAACTACTAAACAGTAACTTGGATCGGAAATTCGAGAGTACCGTTTAGTTCATGAGGGATTTTCCCATTATGCAGAACCTATCCTTGATCGGTGTAGGTCGATGGTGACTGTTATTAATTTTTTACCTTATTTTAATGTATGTTCACTTAAGGTGTAGGTGGTGATTTCTATCTATTCAACCGGTGCTCAGATTTAAAATCTAAGGGAACGGTTGAATCCGCAGCGCCAGGATTCTCTTAGGGGAGGATTAACTTTGACCACTGTTGGTTGGGTGAAAACTTCAGTTTTTGTGACATTTAAGGAAGTAATAAAATAACACAAAAATTATTATTTTATTTTTCAAGCCTCTGGTTGTGCAGCAGAAGCATGGTGGGTCTGATGGGTAGTCAAGCCATTTAATGGCCGGACTATTGGTCTTTGTAAAAACACTGTTGAAAATTAATAGTTTCATTCATTAATGAACCTCATTAATTCCATTGGTGCATTACTCACCCTCCCCCTCTATTTAAATGAAACTTTGGTTAGGGTTTTTGACACGACATCAACAAAACTAGGAACCTATGGTGAAGTAATATAGAAAATTCCACCAATGGGGGATGGAAAATTGGGTGGAAATGATCCGGGATCAACAAACATTGGCAACTTCATTCTATGAGGACTCTTCTCCCGCCACAACCACAACACCTCCATCGATTCTCGAGATAGTGGTTTTGTTTAATTCATATGATTTGTTTATTTCCCTCATTCGTGAAAGGAGAGTTGAAAACATGAAGTATTATAGTTTTTTTATGTCGAAAGAACTACTCTCTCTTGATTTAATGCTAATGTGGAGGGCACAGGACAAACAAACAAGGCCTGGACAATCTACCGCTTCGGTATTTTGTTGCGTTCTTTAGGGGAGTATCTTCTCAACTTGACGGAACCTTGAACCGGGAGGCATGAAGTGACGGAGGCATCCCGGGAGGACCGTAGGTGCAGACCGGAGTGGAAATAGAGCTGCAAAGCATCGCCGATGACCTGTGGAAGATTCGTATGTGTGACACTGGTGCTGTAGTTCCACTCTTCACCATGGAAAACTAGAGGGGGGAAACCCTCTTTTGGCGGAAGGAGGCACACCGTCGTATGTCGTGGGGAGGTGGCCGCGGCTTTGAAGCCACAACTGAGGAGAGGGGACCTGCGCCCCGTTGGTCCCATTGAAAAAAATAGGCATTGCCACATGGTGCCACCAAATAACACACATGAACGACTTTACTTTTCAAGAAATTTGGTCCGCCACCCGATTGGCGGACCGCACCAGCTGGCGGGCCGGTTCGCCAGGCGGGTCGGGCTGGTCCATGACCCATCCCACTCGAGCCAGACCACCAATTTTGGTTTCGGCCAAGTCATACCCAAACCGGGTCGAGTCGGCACAAGGCAGAGCTGTTCGTGTCAGTTCGACCGGGTTAGACTGGACCCGGACCCTTATTGGCCCAAATACGCATAAAAGGTCGTATCTCAAAAAACCAAACGTTTTTTAATGAACCATCTGTAGTGTTAGAATCCTTAGAATGAGCTGGTCCTTTTGAGATACTCTACCTGAGTTTTGGAGAAAACTTGGAGTATGGTTGGGTTAGATCATACCTGAATCCAACCAGGACCTCAGCAATAAATTGCCTAAAACTCTCAGACCGGGCGTCCAATTGACGTGCTGTCTATTGTGTTTGAACCCTTATGAAATGATGGATCATTTGGTTACTGATTGTTTTGAATTTATGTGTGCTGAAATATAAAAAATGTCTTGAGTATAGGATCCTCCTAGAATCAAGTGTACTATGAACGAAAATCCATTGCTTGGCTCTGACATGAATAATGAATAGCGATCCTATGTGGATCAGCGCCTAGATATCCAGTGTGGATTAGTACCATGTGATCCTGTGTTGATCACCACCTAGAGCTCCAATGTGGATCATCACCTTGAAAATCTATGTGGATCAGTACCTAGAGACCTTGTGTGGATCAGCATCATACCAACCCTGTGTGGATCTGCATCATAGCGACCCTATGTGGTGCAACATGATAGCGACCCGATGAGGACCAGCCTTAGAGTGGCCCGTCATGGATTAACTACATAGCATCCCCATGTGGATCAATATCTTTTCCTATTTCTTTGATTTTTATACCTGATTTGAGCTGAGTCTTTTTCTTTGTGCTTCTTTATTGAAATTATGCTTTGGGTTTTTTTCCTTTGCGGAATTATAAGTGACCTTCGGGGGTCTCGAGGCACCTAATGAGTATTGTTAAACTCACCCCTGCACGGGATTCACCCATACCTTGTAGTGTATTGTGCAGACAATGAATAGCTAGATTGAGTCTTGAGGAGGTAGGGTTTGATGGTGCTCATAGGTGATTGATAGACGGTGTGTGGAGCTGATCGGTAGAGGTGGAGAGCAGCGGTGACGAGCTGTACCTACCCTTCAGGTGGGAACCATGGTGGGTGACATCAGGAGCTGTTTTCCCTTTTAGTTGTACTTTCATTTTAGTTGAACTTGTATTCTTTCCCCTTTACTTTTAGTACTCACTTTTACACTCAGTGGTGGTTTTTAGTTGTGGGTGTACCTTTCTTCTTCCATTGTGCTTACTTGTGTGCAGTGTGCCTTGTATGTCTATGTACAAGTTTTTGAGGAAATACCTTATCATTTTAGGGATAAGACATGCTAGTTCTATTCGACAACCCCTGGCCTATGGAAGGTGGGCTTGGGGTAGTCACGACATGGGCCTCGGGGGATGGGTCATGAAAGGTGACAGATTCACTTATTTGATGTCAATTAGACAATAAATAAAAAAATTAGAACAATTTAATTAGTCCAATAATTATTATATATTTTTTAAAAAAATTAGGATTGTTAAATAATTTAATAATTCATTATTTTTATAAACAATATATAGTTTCAATTTTGACACTATCCCATTCATTGATTTTTAAAAATATTAATATAACAATATAACTTTGAACCAACTATTTTATAATATTTCTAAGAGGTCAAGGTAATATATAAAATTAATTATACATATTAATTATCCTAATTATAATTACTTTAATATTTTTAATAAAAATTATTTTTTATTACTACTGATAGTATATTTATTACATCAATTTTGAGTAATTATTTGATATAATTATTTGTTAAATAACAATTAAAAATAAAAAAATATGATGAAGATAAATATACTATATTTCATAATAATATATGTAGTATAAATTATCTTTTATAAAATCCCTCATTTAAAATATTATACTTATTAAATTATGAATGTGACAACTTTAACATCACTTTAAATAAAATAATATAATGTCACAATCTTTTTATTAAGGATCTAAAGGGTCCCTCACTCAACCCTTGGATGTTTATGGTCGATATATACTCTAAAAATAAAAATTTTTCAAGTTTTTGGGTCCTTTGATGGTTATTATAATTTTAATAAAACTTTATTTATTGATTTATCATCAATTAATTAATTTATACATTATCAATGTATAAGTATTGAAAGTAATTATTTATTTCTTAAAAATTACAAATAAATTACCATATTAAAAAAACAATTTATATTTCAAATAAGTATTTATAATAAAATTTATCATTGGTATAACTACATATAAAATATTATTTAGTTATTAAAATTTTAATGAGATGCATTTAACTTTTCTTTAAATAAAAGAAATTACATGTCCTAATCTCATCCATGTGACTTCCAAATGACAAAGTTTAGATCCATGGATTATTTAGGTCCAAAAAAACATATCCAATGGTATTAAGACAAGTGTGAAGGTAATTTTATAAATGTATTATTACCATTAATTACCAAATTTACCCTTTTAGAGTATTAATAAAAATGACCAAAGTTACTATTCATAATGCTCAAAAATAAAATAAAGTTATTTAAATAAATTGGAAATAATTAATAAAAATATTGAATCCATATTAAAAAAATAAAAACATATATGTTTTAGTAATTAAATTATAATTAATCTCATTTTCTAAGAGGGAGAACAAGTTTTAAAAGTTAAAACATTACAAATGATTGAAATGTTTTTACATCTGAATTCAATGTAAAATTAAGGGAAATGACATACATTTATGTAATGATAAAAATATATTATATTTATACTTTAAAACATTTAAATATTATAATTTATCCATATAAATTATTTTGATAAAAAAAGTTGTTCTCAATTAAAATTTGGTGTATATTTACTATTCATCGTAACATAAATGTTGTTAGAAAATTTATAAAAATTCATTCAATGTAAATTTTTAATTCATTATTCCAAATAATTTGATTATTTTTTCATATAAAAATTATTAATGTATTAAAATTTTAATATAAAATGAGTTTAACATTAAAAGGCAAAAAATTATCTTTTTGAATAATATTGGGTTTTATACATCAAATAGGGTTTATTCATACCCTATGAAAAGAATATATATTGGTTGAATATATTTTTTTTATTAATTATATAATATATATATTTCATTAATTTCATTTACTAATTGTAATTCACCCAATTTATTAAAAAAAATACGAATATATAATTGATGTATATTTTTCATAAATAATTTGTAGTGAATGACATCACCATTCATTTTCATAAGTTAGTTGTATTTATTCCTACTGACCTAATAGATTAGTTAAAATTTCCATTTTATACTAAGGGCATACCATGATTCATTTAAACACATGATTGAGTGCAATACAATCTATTAAAGAATTAAAATTATTTATAGAAAATATTTAATAAAAATATCTGGGTGTTACATGGTATGTTTCTGATCATGTCATCAGTTAAAGATTAACCAAGATCAGATTTTACACTTTTATAATGAGTATAAAATCTAGTTCTTAGATTGACATAGAATTTGGAAGTGTGTCAATAATTGAATATTGTGTATCTATCTGGATAAGGGACATGTGATGTGATTATACTTAAGGATGAATGATATCTAATATATTCATAAATCAGATAAAATTATACTCCAAGATTCGAGAAAAAATGATTTGGCTATATGGGATTTAAAAGGTCAATGTCCCATGGTTACTCGATGTCTTGGACAATGTGAAAATATGAGAATGCACATTTTCATATTATGCGGACAAGTAGACACATATCCCTTTATAGATTGAGTAACAATGATTCTTTACTTGAGGGGTCTCGTTTCTTACATATATGGATCTCGATATTTATATTTATTTTCAATTCTATACAAGAATACAATGTAGCATATTGTGGTTAACTGAAAGGCTATTGATTTTGAATCAGATAGACACTCAAAATGTTTTTTTGAGTTAATATAAAAGTGTTTTGGATTGTTATTAAAAAGTTATTGAATATAATGCAATACAAGGTGAAGTTGATGATAAATTTTCAAAATAATTTTGGAAGATATACACATTATTTTTGGATGTGATTTCATAATTTTTTCGTATATTATACAATATACGAGTAGTATCTACCTAACCAATCATTAAGATCCATTACATAAGATAAAATGGGTCATAAAAACATCATTCATGTATTTTTTTCAAATGCTAACCGAACTATAATTAATGCGTGAGTAAATACAATACATTGAGTATCATCCTTGTGTATTATTTAACATTGTAATGTGATTGTGGTAAAAATTAATTCTTTTATGATGCTTATTATAATCTCCATGGAACTATATGCTCTCTTTATCTTACCTCTTTTTCACCCTGAAATTCTAGAAAATTATGGAGCAGGAAGCATCCTGCATATTCGATATGTAATTTTGATTGGCCCATGGATACATCCAAAGGTGGGACATTAATCAATGACCAAATTGGGGTCTTTCTCAATCGTAACCAAATATTTTTTTATGAGGAGAATTCAAAGTAGTTTCTCTTTGGTGTAAGGGACACACATTTACAAAAATTCTTCATTTCTGATTTTATACACAATTGTCATGTTATATATCATAGTATATCCTCATATAAGGGTTTAGGTCAATTAAAATTATTCTAAAAATAATTATTAGACTAATTAAAAACCCTTCATATATAATTTCATGTTCTTACTAATTTAGTCTTTATAAGAAGCTCTTTTTTGGATTGGTTTTACCACTTACATGAATGATGTTGTAAAGATTATGACATGAATGATTATGTAATGTTGTATTCTAGTGATATTATGTAATGATACGTCTCTTGAATCATTATTAACATTATAAAAATAATAAATCATTATATAATTTCATGTAAAGGAACAATCGAACTAAAACATGCGTTAAAAATGAAACAATTAATACCTCAAATGATTATTTTAAGAAGGAATTATTAATTAATGAGTAATAAAAATATATTATTTAATAATATCTAGTAATATAAGTATAAATATATTTATTTTATATATGTATAATAAATTATAATTTATATAATAGGATGTTAGAGCATGAGAAAAGTATGTTAGGACTTGAGTTAAGGGTCTATGTTACAATCTTATTTCTTTTTGGGATTCTCTTTACTAAATTTACATAGTGGAAATTTATATACTACATCAATATTAAAACCAATATATTTTATTCTCTTATTTTTATTTATGGTTTTATCATGTTTTATTTTTATTTTCCTCTCTTAGGAACATAAAATGACTGAGAAATTATTTTTTAGAAAAGATAACCTTATTCTCAATTTGGTCGGGAATATTATTCCTCCATATCCATGTTATTTTTAATGTATTAAATATTGTTTTTTATATGATCCAATTATTTTTTAAATTAATTTACAATTATATTTTAATTTATTTTCAATATTTTAAAAAATAGTTTTAACATTGTTTTTTAAACATGTTATTTATGAATTTTTACAAAAAAAATGTAAAATGAATATATATTTTAATAATTACCACACAAAATGTTTTTTACACCATCATGACTATTTTTTTATTTGAAGATACCTTTAAAAGTTACCATGGATATATTCCAAGAAAACAATTTTCTCCATATTCTGAGAATTATTAGTTTTTAAATATAATGGAAGAAAATTAAATTTCTCTTATTTTCATGAAATGTTAAAATACTCTTTAAAAGGTACTTTTTATCTATTCCAATATCCATTGTTGTTTATTATGATATTTTGGGATATGTTCTTAAAATTTCACCCATTTTATTTATTTTTATTACTTATGAATATGTGATGAGAAAATAATTATGAAACATGTTTTTTTTCATTAGTTACTCTATGATAAAATGATGAATATTTTGAAGATTTCCTGGAACACATATGTGTGGTTTTTATTATATGAAAAGTGGGCCGAAAAATATTTATCCATCAAACACATTGGGAAATTCTTGATATATTATGAGATAATATAAAAGAGGATTGGAAGTGAACTCATTCCAGAGATGAGAAGAGGTTAGGTGGTGCGCCCAATCAATTATGGGACTTTATCCACTATGAAATTATGGTCTTTGAAGTGATACTTGATAGTTAAAACGATATTTTATGATTATCATTGTCACACAATTCCTATTTCATGATTTTATGCTTGTGATTTTCTATCATGTCTCATGATTGATTATTTATGATTCCTCACTCTTATGATTCATGATATATGATATGTCAAAGTTTAATCCCACGACTCATGAATTATGATCTATGAATAATTAGGTATGCATTTTTAATGTGAAGATCATGTATCTTGATTCTGATCTCTTAACCTTATGATTACCCTCACTTATGTTTAATTTATATCCACCTTTATTACTGTTACTGAGAATCTAATCTCACCCCTTTTTATGTTTCCATTTCCACAGGTTATGAATTAACGTTTCAAGTAGGGTATATTTAAGGAAAATATTATGTGAGAAGAAAATTATGATATATATTGAATATATTTAATTAAATAAGTTGATTATGTTTCTATTATCCAAATAATCTAAATATATTATTATGAAATTTATTGAATATTCATAAAAAAGGATGCAATATTTATATTTATTATGCTCTGGTTTCCATAATTGGGTTTTTCATGAGAATATTTTCTGAAACTCCCTTCCATGAAGAACACAGGTTGTTCTAATGGCCTATATCTTGTGAAACTCCATGTGTCACGTAACAACCAACTTCTGTGAAACCTATATCATAGATATCTATGAAAACTATTTATGCTAGAGTCTGAAGCCTCATGTAACTCTATTATTTTAATGGCAATCAAATTTTATAAAGTCCATTCTAGTTATCCCTACTTGAGTGCACATGGAACCCACAAACACCCGATCTAGAATTACTCATGAATACTCTATACACACATCTATATTCATAACCTTTTATGACTAATACCATTAAAAAAATAATGGTATGGGATTTATCATTACCTTTTTATCATAATAATTGGCACCATAATCTCTACACCACTTCCACTAATCATATGCTAGGAACTCCCATACCTATTTCTCCCAAACATAGGTTGTGTATCACACATTCATGTGTAATCCCAACTCATAATCTTATTTCTCACAAAAGGTCATCGATCCTCCTAAGAGGTGCAATCACTATCTCTACCTACTATCACTATAGTCACTAACCAGGTTATGTTTAAATGGTAATCCTAAATTACAATACCCACCTAATATCTTGTTGTCACCCCCTTTTCAACACAAACAACCTTAACAAGTGATGTTACACAACATAGTATGGTACATTCACACAACTATAAACTATAAAGATTTAACTAAGTGAATATTTATTTTTGTTTCATAGTAGGATATATAGGATTCCTATTTGATGTTAAATCTTAACATCAGAACTGTTCCACCCCACCCCACCCCTCAAGAGGTGGTATCTTTGATGATTAATCATATTTATGGAGCATCAGAAACCTCTCACCAAGAAATTCATATGTTTATAAATGAAATTAAAATTTAGGGATTCCTTATTAGACATAAAATATATGACTTCACATATATAAAGAGAATATATATGGATTAGTCCCCACAAGATGATAACTTGTGCCAACCCATAGAGTGATAGAATAAGTAGATTACTTACTCATGTAATTAGTATAAGGTATTCCACATGAAAATAATAGGAAAACCCCCAATTAATGAATCATTAACACATCCCTATTTGATGATCCCAGTGAGACTTAGTTGATGATACTATGATTCTTTATGTGATGAGAATAGTAATCACATGTGATGAGAATAATATCACTTTTATCTTTCCTTTAGTTAAGAGCCTAATATTTTTTCCTCCTGTAACAAGCATATGATCTCTCCATACACCCATTAGGTGATGAGCATAATATCCAACCATTGCATATTTTATGAGTATAGGATACCTTATGTGATGAACAAAATATGCCTCTAATGATGAGTTATGGATACCTTAGGCGGTGAGCCAAGGATTCCATATGGTAGAATCACATGATGCCTCATGTGATGAGCATGATATGTGATATGTGACGATACAATGTTTTTTTTCAGTGATGAGACTAATTTTAATTATGTGATTAGCATATTAAGCCTCTTTTTATGTGCATGTGATACCCTTGGTGATGAACCTAGGTTTACTTAGCTAATGACACTAAGATACCTTATGTGATGAACATAAGTTTCCTCATGTGATGAGCACGTGATTCCTCGATGTCCAAACCTAAGAATACCTATGTAAAAATCATAGTATTATCTAAATACTTATGTAGAGGAATATATTTTTATATTCCCAATATACAAAATAATACACGAAGGTTCTTGAAGACTTATCCTATCCAACTAATGGTGTCCATCCTACTAAGGAAACCGATCTTGTAATTAACTAATGTCCAAATCAAGTTTAAATATGAAGAAATCTTCATGATAATGTCTAAAATGTATGAGGGAGACCTGAACTAGAAAAAAATCCATGAAGGAATCAATGGAGGGGGGAGGTATTCCATCATCTTGTTTCAATCAAGGACCTGAAACCATTAACCCTGGTCGTGATAGGCCACATACCTTTAGAAAGAATAAATTATAGACCATAGGTTCATAACTATTTGAGGAAAAATTCAATGTCATGTGAGGTGTAGCACTGATATATTTTAATATATGACTTCCTTTAAATGAGGAAAATGTGCTTGATAACTTGCTATACATGAAACACCGAGCTAAAACAAAACCATGATATATTTAGATAAAAATATATATATTAATTTTGAACCTTCAAAACTAGCCATTAATTTAGTGGGAATGAATTAATGTAAATTATTTTTTAAATATTTATATAAATAAAACAAGGTCTACATTTAATATGATTGAAATTAAATTGGTATAAATAAAATGACTAATATGATCATTTTATGATTAGAAATGTATTTTTATAAATATTTCCTTACTATGTGATATGGATATACATTTAAGGAAACTTATGATTAATAATGTTAAAATATATTTTATTTGCATAAATTTATAATACTAATTTAATTAGTAAATAATTAGAAATATGAATGAGAATGGTTAATATTCTAAAAAAACTATTTTACTATAAAAAATGTATTCATTATATCTCAGATTTTATTTAATGGTTTAATTTAAAGTATTTAGAATTTGAAAATAATGAATAAACATTATTTTTGGATTAATCATAGAAATATTTTCGTACAATAAATTTTTAGGTTATTTATAAAAATGATGATTTTTATGTGAAAATACTATTTTTTACAAATAACATAACTATCATTAGAATATAATTATGCTTTTAAATTCATGATGAAAATTTAAAATAAAAATATGTATTTTTTATGTGACTTTATAATATTAAAAGATGTTGTTTTTAATTTACAATCCCATATTTTATATGTTCAAACATTAGTCATATTTTCTCAAAAAACATTTTTAATGGATTATAAGTTTTTATTTTAAAATTATTTTTATCCCATTTATAAATGGAATAAAATTAATTATATTTAAAGTTTATAATTATAGGGTTCAAATCATCTAATAATCAGTAATTTATTTCTATTCATAATGAATAATTCACCTTAGGTAAAAAATAATTACCACGATAAAATCTAAAATGATAAAAGTAATAGTTTTAAGGGTATATGTCTTAATTTTTTTAAAAACAAATTACTATTATTGTGTTTATGAGGTGTGGATCGACATTATGACTTCCAAAATCCATTATTTTTTAATTTTGGATCCACATTAATTATTTAACAGGTTTTCCCTTTATATTAAGTTGAAATATTTTCACCAATTCGATTCTCCGCACTTATAAAAAAAGGTGTGTCACCACCCCTTCAAGGCACTAATAAAAATTAGGTGTGATCTTTTTTCCTTCCCCTATTATAATATTTTACTCTTTTTATATGATTTTTACAATATATTATCATATTATATCCATTTCCAAGGGATCTTCTAAGTAAATCTCAAAGTGTTCAACATGAGGAATAATTTTTACTCAATTTCTTTCTTTTCTATTTTTATTTTCCAATTATAATTTTCAAATTCCTAAAATTGAATAAATAATTGTTATATAATTAATTTTATTATGTTATGTGTATAATAATTGATCACTTACCCCATTTTTATAAAGAAAAATGAAATCATCATTCAGGTGTTTTGCGAACTACCGCCTCCACAATGAAAAGTGTTTTATTTTTAATAACCATCATAGTAGTATTTTATAAAATTAGAATTCAATAAATAATTATTTTATTTAAATCATTTTTATAATTCTGAAACAGTAAACCATATACCTTCTTTTCCCCATTCCATGTAAAATAAAAACATCATCCATGCATATGTGTGGACTACCAACTCCGTGGAATGATTGATTTTGGTTTTCCTTTTCATAACTACATTACATGAATGGTTATGCTGATGAGATTAAGGAATTAATTATTTTTGTATTACATCACTAAGGTTCTATTATTGAAAATTGTATAAACTATTAACTACATGATCAAAAAATGGTTACAATTAATTTAATCATTTAAAACAGGCTTACTAAGAGGAAAATGATCGCTTCTTTATAACTAATGACTATATATAAATTACATTATATTTATAATTATTTAAAATTATTATAAGTCATTTTAATAAATAATAAATAATACCATTACTTTGTTATTATGATATTACAACTGAACAACTTCATAGTCACTCATTAATCACGAAAGATTCTTATTTGGGACGATTTAGAAACCCACTTAAGAAATAATACGGATTTATACAATGAATGAATATGATAGAATATTTTCTAGTATAATATGATATAAATATGTAAATATTTTTATTTTGTTTTTTTTGGTAAGGTAATATTAATAATTAAATCATTTATTTAGAAATCACCTTTCGTTCATTAAGAAAGACTGAAATATGATCATCACCAATTTCAACATCATGGATCATAACCAAAAATACCATGGAATGAAACTATGGATTTATAAAATATCTAGGAACAAATATTCTAGTAAATTATATGATATAATTTTAGGATAAATTTAATAAGAATATATACCAACACTTTTTTTAGGAAGCTAGTTCAAAGTGATAAAGATTACTTGTTCAGAGTGTTAAAAATAAGTAATAAAAAAATAATATTCAAATATATAGGATGATTATAAATAAAGAGTATAAATATTTATATTTATGAATAAGGATATTTTTTATTTATTTAAGGATCTTAATTTAGTTATTCAAGACATTTGATGAAAGTGCAGAATAAATCAACATTGAAGTTAGAGTTTCCATCTCAAATTTCTCTCTACGAAACATGTTTTATAATATAAACCTAATTTAATTTATGTGGTGTATATATGATACCTATTTGATATATATTGTCATTAATTATATTTTATTAATGGTATTTGAAGTTAAATTAAATTATATCTCTTTTAAGGGGTTTGCTTAAAAGGTTACTCAAGCCATAAGTGTTTTCTATGTCAAAATTATGATTATTTAAGACATGTTACATGTTTTTCAACATGTTTTCTTTATATAGTGTTAAAAATATTTAATATCCCATGAATTTCATATAATTTATTTCCTTGTAATTAATGATATAAAACATTCCAATTCGAGTTTTTTTCTTCAAATCTATTTTGAATCATGTGTCACCCCAGTCGTAAGAGATTTTGGAAACTCAATTTTCATTCATCGAGTTATAATAGTTCACACGAACATGCTTCATATAAGTTGTGTAAATTGTTTCCTTTTATTTTATTTTTTTATTCTCTTATTTTTTTAAATATTTACCATATAAACACCATTTCTAATGCTTCAGGATTAATGGTGTATTTTTCTTATAAGGTATATTGATAACTCAAATATCCTTTCTTTCAGTTATAATTTTTCATCATGATCCTTAATTTTAAATGACTGGGTTACTAAAACCTAATAGTTTATTATATCATAATTTCTATATCCATATAGGAAAAAATATAATTTGAAACAAAGAAAATGTTTTATTACTCTTTTCATAATGTGAGTTTTGAACAAAGGTATTTTCAAAATAATAAAAAGTATTTTTCCTTCCAATTTCTTATGTTTTTTATTCCTATCATATTTTCTAAAAGATAAAATTCATTTCTTGTATAGGTTACATTATTAGATACTATTTTTTAAATTAAATGTTTTTTAAATCTTTCACGTCACATTTTTAAAAATTAACATTTAAAGAAACATGTAAATTTATATTTTATGTCTATGTTAAAAGTGTTTTCTAAAATATCATTTAAGTTTTCACTTCCATTTCCCTTAACATTTACATAATTATTTAACCTAATGGGGTTTATGTTTCATGATTTATCCTAATATATATATATATGTATATATAATCATATAAGGGGTTGATCTTGCAGTAACAGGCAATTAAATTTTTGATCCCTTATTTTGTGATACCTTTTGAAGCATTAATTATGTGATGGTGTTTTTCATTTATATCAACAACCTTATTTGTTTCATTTATTTAAATGGAGTTATGTTCTTTTTAATCTGTCTCTATTCTCTCTCTTGATGTATTATGATCATGTTATTTCTGTATTGACTTAGATGAATAATAATTTCTTTGTATTGTGTGAACTTAACATTTTACCTAATTTGGGTTGGATGATGTTCACCTAGAAATAATGTAATTATACTAACATGAGAAAAAGTATTGGTATTTTATATATTTTTATTCTAATGTAAATTATTCATGTAATCTTATCTATTTATTTTATACCATCCACTTTATTTCTCTAGATGGGTTATGATCATGCTATCCCTTTTATTTGAAATAGGGAATTGTATTGAAATTATTGATGATTGTTAACTACTAATTTAGGTTGATTATGTATTAAAATTCCATATTTTTCATTTTATAGATATCAGAAAATATTCAACTATAGAATCCTTATGGAATAGTATGAAATTTCTTTCTGACTCTTTTAGTGAATGAATTCGACATAAAAAAGGGATAGGTGGGGAAAAAAATTATATAGAACCTTGATGCATCAATAGGCCGTATGATATAACACATTTTGGGTTTTTGAGTATACCTCCCCCTATATCTGTATAGTTTCTTAATAAAAGTCCTTGAAAATATTTATTGTTGTCTAAAACTATGCATTCTATCAATATTAGATTTATATTATTGATATCCATGTTTTCCATTATTTCCATGGATATAACATGCACTCACTTTTTTTTGATTATGGAATTATTGAAATTTTTAATTCCTTACATATTGTATATATCATGCTTGTGTTGTTGAAAAATTTGGTTATATGTGTCCCTTACTTAGTGCTTGAGCTCACCCCTTATGATATAATTCTCTAGGTTATGATGAAGAGTTGTACATGTGACATATTTATAAGTATTGAAGATGTGAAATAATTTTTGAGTGATGTGGAAGAATTATTATCGACTATGTAGTTCCATATATAGTAATAAAAACTTCCATTAACTAAGAAATAAATGATATTTTTTAGATTGTGTCTTATTTCTCTAAATCTCTAAACCTAGGAATATCTTCAACATGTAATAGATACAATTATAATTTTTTATTTTTTAATTAAATATAGTTATATCCAAGCTATAATATGTGGTATAAAAGTGAGTATGTAAGGTATGTATTTATGGTACTAGACTTGGGAGTGTGGGTTTGGGGAATCATAATGGGTCCCGACAAAAAGTTTCATAAAAAATTGTATTTTCATTCCCTATTGGTAATTTCTCCATTAGAAAATTTTATTAATCAGAGTATGAAAGGAAAATGATCTGTTTATTTGGATTATTGTCCAATGGAACCTATGTAGCCTAATTACTACCCAGTTCAGGAGTTTTTTGCATCAATATTGTTGATATAAAACACATGGTTTTCATTTAGTTCCCTATATGGATTGACAAGGGCATTTGTAGACCATTGGAAGTTATAATCAAAATATATATATCTACCACAAACTAACTCACATCCCTCTAATATAACATCACATTTATATATTGAGGTTAACATGAACCAAAAGGGTATTTTACCTATAAAATAGATTCAATTAACCATTGATAGAGTATTTGAAGCACTAATTTTATAATGATTGCACTACCACATGGATATGGATCAAAGACCTCCCTACTGAGGCATTTGAGGCAATATCGTGGCGAAATAACTTGAATTTATATTCAGAGATGAGGTCATTGAACTGGTTCAAATTATTGATCCTCTAAAGTTTATTTTATTCTATTTTATCATTTATATGGATTTTTATATCAAAAGGGGAAAAATAAGGTTCACTGTATCCTAGGAATTTGAGGGTGTTTATTATGATGAGGCCAATCCATGAGCTTTTTTGAATTATTACATGAAAAACATTGATATAATCCATCTTTCTAGATATATAGAGGGGTTTCATGTACCCATTTATGATAGATTCTTGGTCTTATTATATGAAGTAAATGACTATATTAAACTTATTAGATATATTCTTCATTTGATAAGTATAAATTGTTGTAAATCAGCATCCAAATCTCAAGGGCTTAAGAGAGCCCCAAAAATTCATTTACTAGAGGTTTTTGTAGAGTTAAATGGGATTCAAGAGGTAAATAATTTTCAAAATGAAAACAAGATAATTAAATATTTAATATTTCTAGACTAAGGGTTGACACTTTTTATCTTGAAGTTGTTCCTTGGCTTGTGGTTTTGAGGTTGACATTGAAAGTGCTGATGGTTCCTTCTATTTACTAAAACATAGGGAATTGATTAATCCTAAAATTTTGATTTCATTTATGTTTTATATTTTAAATTACCCCAAAAATAATCTATATTATAAGAAATTCATACATTTTTCTTGGTTATAGTAATCTATGATTTATTTTTGAAATTGATAAAATAATGGTTTTTATATGATTAATTGATTTTTTAGTTTGAATGAAAATCCATATTCTAATAAATTTTCCAACATATCATATACTAATAAATTTTTATTTTTCACTATACATATTTAAGAATGAAATTTTCAAGAAAACGTGAAGTGCTTCAACCAAGAGTGATATGATCGTGTGTCTATGACCATGAGTGTTGTGATCGTACACCTATGACCATGAGTGAAGTGAATATTGGAATGAGACGATGGATCTATGACCATAAATCTTTATTCCATGGAGAGTCTCTATCCTCTGTCCACGATCCTTCTACTATGCAATGTCCATGAAATTATGGTTGAGTGATAGTGATAACCTTTTATAAAAACCCATTTAACGTTGAGTGTGGTGACTATATGAATACATATATCCACCTTCTACTATGTGTTTCCTCCATTCATTATATCCAATAAGAAACCACACAAATATATTCTTATTTTACTATAACACCTCAAGTTTAATGCTCCAAACATGAATTACATTATAATATTAACTCTGTTCACTGAAAATATAACTAAGATATTTCCTCCATGAAGGATAATTGAATAATTTGATGTTGAGCTCAACACCATTCATCGATAAAGACCCATTGTGAGACAAATATTTTCCTAATAGATTGAGGACGAAATATCAAACTGAGGAGAATAATTAAAAATGAATACACACACCATCTATCTTATTCTAAATTACTTCTAAGGCTTCCTATAGTACAACCTTTAAAAGTAAAAACTCTAGGGATGTTAATCCTCAAGATTATTGATGAAATAAATAATACATATTGCATGAAATATCATATGTCCATCAATATATAAATTATTAAGTGAAATCTAAACACCTATTTCACCCAAAGGAATACAAGATGTATGTATGAAAGTTTTCATGAATTAATATAAGAGTAGTTATTTCATGATAGTTTAATAATTTCATGTTCAGTTTATATAAAGTACATGAATGAGTTACACATCACTAGGAGCACATACAAATTTTAAATGGATCAATACGTAAGAAATTCTATGACATGGATGTCAACATGGCTCTTTCAATGAAAAATAAGTACTGTGATAAAAATAACACTCTATATGGGATAACTCATGTTCACTACATGCACGTTTATATTA
The DNA here is from genome assembly GCA_963277665.1 of Viscum album. NCBI lineage: Eukaryota > Viridiplantae > Streptophyta > Magnoliopsida > Santalales > Viscaceae > Viscum > Viscum album. Next base: position 1,099,778,197 of record OY728134.1, on the reverse strand, counting down.
TATATTATAGGTAGAAGATATCCCATGAAACCATTCCATGACATATAATGGTTTTAAAACAGCTTTGGATAAGTATTTAAAGATATCCCAAAATCCTTAGAAGGGAATTAGGAATGTTTTCCCATGAATAATAATTTAAATAGGAATATTTGGAGACTTAGAGGAGGAAATTTTATACCAACAAATAAAGGGATACTTCAATTTGAAGGAAGAGGAAATTATTTTGTTGGATTAGTGTGACTTTCTAATGTTCCACTTTTTTCCATTATTTTTAGTTTTAATTCTATAATACTTTTTAATTCTCTATTCAGTATAATTACTTCTAGAATATAGGGGTAAAACAAATAAGGGATTTAGGGCAGGGAAGATAAACATGCATTAATGATTGATTCATAGTTTTATAATACAATGCTCTCTTTTTTATTAATTGGTCTTAGTATTTTGTAGAAAACATTAATTTTGAATGAAGTGGTGTTTAATTTAATTATAAATTTTATTTATTGCCTTTATATAGGACCTATAATCTCCCTCCACATGTTTTTAGAACATATTCAATGAAATGGTATGTGATAAGTGGTGAAGTATGAAGTGGTTTCTAGAATGTGATAAAGGATTAGTGGTTACTCCTATTTTACATAAGAATTACAAGACCTTTTGGGTATTTCCTGAGTGAACTGGGGGTGTTTGTTATATCATTTACCCACATTAGAATGAGGTTCAACTAAAGATAAGGTCCTGGTTAGGATAATTTCACAAATATCATTAAATAAATGGGTAAATGGGAAGAGGTTTCATAACCTTTCACTTATCAATTAATAAGAGTAAGAGAATAATTTTTTAGACTAGGATAATATTATAATTATAAATATAACCCTCACCTAATCCATTTTCTCTCGTTATCCATTTTCAAATAATTATTTATAACTTTATTATATTCATGATTAAAAAATCTTATTAAGAAACAATTTATGAATATATTTATTGAAATACTCTTTGGAAAAAACTAGGGTTACCACTAATACTACATTAACCTTGAAAATAATAGATTTTGTCATGCCCTGTGGTAATGTTGTTTAAAACACATGGTGTTTTTCAGAATAGGTAGTGAAAAATATAATTTTTTATATTTCATGATCAATAATTCTAGTAAAAAATGTTACCCTTTAGATCTATAAATTTAAATAACAGTTCTAAATATATATAAGAACCTTAATTTAGACCCTTGTTTTGAAGAAATAAATCTTTTAGAATCAATTGAATCTTCCAATGTTCACTCTAATCCTTCAATAATGACTATAAATCATAATTAAATACTAAGTGACTTATTCTCATCATATTTTTCTATAAAAACCTAAATTAAATGTTAGATTTACATAATGATTTTGAATTAAAAATTTTCCCTATATAGATTTAGACGAAGTTTCACAGTCTTGGTTGTGTATACCCAAACAAACACATATAAAAATTCACTCAAATTTTCTCAATCTTGAATCCTTTGGGATTACCTGAAAAACAAGTCATGTGGAGGGAATTATCCTTTTTCACTATAATTAGCATCAAAAGAGCAGTTATACAACATATACTAGGAGAAATTAATGACTAGGATTATTTAAAAATAGGTTTCAAAAAAATATTTTTTCCAACCACTAGAAGAAAAAAAAAGGAAAGTGATATAAACAATAAGAGAATGATATTGAGAGACTCTATATGTGTATTGAAAGATATTTAAGATTTTATGTGTGATTTGTACAGATCATTTTGTGGAAGAAAACCATTTTCCTGTGTTATTATACTAAGGATTACAAAGAAATGATAGTAATATTTTAGATGAATCAACTAGTGGATCTTTGATTGATGAATCACAAATGAAATCCAAGTGTTTAATTGATAAATTACAAAAACATACCAATATGTTTTTATAAGAGTCACTAATATAATATCTATTTATGAGTTAATGAAATCTAACTCATCGCTATTGATAGAATCAAAATATGAAGATAAAACTAGTATGGTGAGATAGATGGATTTGAAACTAATCAATGAACAATAAACACCAACAGTGGTATTTTGTAATTGATCTTAATATAATAATTTCACTGACCAGTGTTATGAATTGTAGGCCATAAGGAGTTATGAAACAAATTTCAAACCAATAAAATTACAAAAAATAACTTGGAGAGATAACCCCAAATCCCACCCTGAATTTGAATGTCAATGGAATAAGGATATACCCCTCTAACAGAACCAATACACACCCCTAACACCATTCAAAAAATAATAAATCAAAAACCCACATCCTCTTTAGATGTCTTATAAAAAACATATAACCTACCCACTCACCAACAATACATTATTCTCCAAAAAATCTATATGAGAAACCTTAAAATAGTGTACCATCCTCTAAAAACAGCAATAATGATACAACTTTGTAGGGCTTGGAGATACAATTGAAGTTTTGTGGAGCTTATAAATAAAAATATAGGGAAAACCATCTCACATTATCCCAAATTTAATGGAAAATTTGATTATTATAACAACAAGTAGTATAGAAGAGATTCCACCAGTCAGAACTATGAAAACTCAACCAAAAATTGATTAATGATTTAGTGAAAATTTTATATAGATTTATAAAAAGAAACCAAACTAAGAATAACCAAGAGATAAATTAATATAGAAGAATAAGTGAGTATTGGAAGGTATAGAAAGGGAAAAATTGAGACACCCATTCAAAGGAAACAAAAGAACAGCTATGATATTTCACTTCCATTCTCATCCTGGATGATTTAATCAACGAATATTTAATAATAACAACTTTGAATAGAAATTATGGAAACCTTCTAGAGTGTTCAAGTAAATATAACACTTCTATAATCCATTAAAAAATTACCATAGAATAAAAAATTTATTAGGTAATATTCTACCCAAAAGTTGAAAACTTATGGAAATAAACAGATTGGTTTAGGAAGAAGTGTTTAATCTCTTCACATAGTATCTTTACCAACAAAATTTCATGATCCAAGGACATTCTATTTTCCATAAACCATTGGATATTTTATTTTGCTTCATTATTTATGTGATTTAGGTTCTTCTATACAGATTATACCTCACCCTATGTTTATATATCTACATATGGGAATCTTGAATCCCTCATGAGTGGTGGTTCAACTTGCAATGTGATCCACTATTTATCTAGTAGGAGTTTTGGAAGATGTGTTCATATGAGTTAAAGTCTTGATATTTCATGTTGACTTCGATGTGATTTCCATGGAGGAAGATAGACCAACATGACAGTCACCTATCATATTGGGGAGACCATTATTGAAGATAACCAATACAATAATCAATTTAATTAAAGGAACCCTCAAAATTGTGTTTGCTGATAGAACTATCCACATTAATATTTTCTACTAAATGAGGCACCCTTCATATGACCAATTACACTATCCGTTGTTGAATATATTTTTCTATATATGAGAAAGGTATGTTTTATTGATTCTTAACTATGGTAATGTAGTTATTTATATAAAATACCATAGGAGATGAGTATGTCCAAAAGTTTAAACATTGTTGAAATTATATTTTTAAATTGAAAAATGTAGTAAATGCTATGTTTTCATGTGGAACTCTCAATTTCTTTTAAGAAGATGAAATTTAAACCTTTTCGTTTATATAAGAAATTAAAGACTTAAATGTGGGGAATCACAATTTAATTTTATCTCTGGAAAAGCCCCAAATCTAGAATTAAAACCACTTATTGATAGTTTAAAATATTTATATCTCATATAAGTAGTAAAACTACCAGTAATAACTGATAAGTATCTATCTAGAAAGTAATAAAAAGCATTGATTAATATTTTAAGAGAAAAAAAGATGAAATAAGTTTTATATTGGGTCATATCATTGGCATAAAACCTGAAATATGTTCAGATATAATTCCATTTTTTGGAGATTCTAGACTAGTTTTGTATCCCCAAAGAATTATCAATCCTACCATAATTGAGGTAGTCAAAAATAAATAGATAATTTATTATTAATATACATTATTCACCCCATTTTGAATCATAATTTTCCAGATCCTTCCATGTTTTCCCTAAGAAAACCAAACTAACTATTATGAGGAATGATCTAAATGAATTGATCCATGTGAGTATTTAAAATGTCTAGAAAATATGAAATAATTATAGAAAGATGAATCATTTCATTAGAAAATATTACACTCAAATTCATTTTATTTATAAAAATTCTATAAATGTTTATAGGAAGAACACATGCCTATATTTTTTTTTCAAGTCATTTTTTGGTTCCCATTTCTCTAGAAGTCTATGAAAATTCAACCATTACATGTACTCTTGTTAGTTTCCCCTATAATAGGATGGATTTGGTCAATGAAATGCCCCGATAATATTTCAAAGGTTCATGGTATGTATCTTATAATTTCACATTAAAATATTCTTTGATTTAATATTTGATGAATTCCTCTTTTTCATAAATTATTTTGATCATTTTTATGAAATTTAGGGATTTTTTTGGAAACATGTATTTAAAAAATATATATTATTTTATGTTTTAAAAAGTTAAATTTCATTGTTTAAGGAAGAATAGTGGTTGGAAACATCATTTATCAAAAATAAATTGAGGTTGCTAATTCTAAAATTGATGTAATAAATTATTTTCCCTAACCAACTTGTGTAAAGCATGTTAAATATTACTTGGGTTGTATAGGTTTTTATAGATGATTCCAAAAGGATTTTACATTTAATTAATTTTAGAGAATATTTAACATCCCCCCAGTAATGTGGGAACCCAATTTGGAACATCCATTTAAAATACTATGTGATTATTCAAACTATGCTATGGGGGAATTTGTTTCTCAAATAATTGAATTCAAAACACAATTCAATGCATATAACATAAGAATATTGGATACTTCCTAGAAAAACTACACTACTACTAAAACATTATTTCCATTTATTTTTTTTCTTTAGTTATGATTGGATTATATTTTCATAGAACTAAAATAACTATTTTTTCTTAACCTTGAATTTCATAGATACTTGATGAAAAAGGAAGATGCAAAACCTAGATTGGTAAGATGGATTCAATTTTTTTATTAATTCAACATAGAAAATATGGATAAAATTTTTTATAAGAATAAGGTATCCAATCACCTATGTAGATAACCCAAAACTGTTAAAGTAGAAATACTAGACCAAAAACCATTAAATTACCACATTATAAGAGAATAACTCTATTTTTTATAAGGGGAAGTACCATATAATTTAAGTATAATTAATTATTTAGTAACTTCCGAGAAAATATATTATATAAACTATAATAGAAAATAACTAAAGTATAAATCAAGATTTTATATTTCGGTATATTCCTACCTTTGGAAAAATAAAATGATATAATATGTATATGTTTTCCAGCTAGTAAAGTTGAATGTTTTTTTGAATATTGTTACACAATAGTTTGTGGAGGCCACTTTGGACATTAAGCAACATTAGTAAATTATTTAGAATTTATTATTTATTAGACCACTCTATTAATGGATGACCATGAATATAAAACGAAGTTTGAGAAATGAATGTTTTCTTGGAATATTTCAAAAATAAAAGAGATTCCTAAAAACCACATTATATTTTGTGAAATTTTTTATGTTTGGATAATAGAAATTATGAGAACTTTTACCATGTCAATTAGAAATTTTTATTTTATTATTTCTTAATATTGTGTTTTAAAATGGGTTGAAGCCATATGAAAAAATTTCTGGGCCAAATGTTTTTTGTGATGATTTTAGGAAAAATATATTATGTTGGTTTGGAGTACCAAGAGCCATCATCTATAACCAGGGGACCCACTTTTTCAACAAAATAATGGAGGCTCTACTGAGAAAGCTTGGAGTACATCCTAAGATATCGACACCCTACCATACCAAAACAAATATACAAGAATAATTTTCCAACTGATATGTAAAATGTATTCTGGAAAAGATAGTGAAAACCAATAGGAAGGATTGGAGCCAAATGTTTGAATACACCTTAAGAGACTGCATGATAGCCTAAAAAACATTCACATGAACGATACATTACCATTTAATTGATGGAAAGAGTTTCCACCTACCTAGAGAGTTGGATCACAAATAATGCTGGGTTGTGAAAGAAATGAATCTATACTTGGGAGAAGCTAGAAAAGAGAGAAAATTACATCGGTATGAATTATAAGAAATTAGAAGTGAATAATTTAGAAATTCTAGAACCTAAAAAATAAAGGAGAAAGGTGGATCATAAAAATCTGATACAACCCAAAATATTCCATCATGGAATCCATGTGTTACTCTATAAATCCAGACTCAAGCTAATTCTAGGTAAGATTCATTCTAGATGGGAAGGTCCATTTATAGTCACTAATGTCTACCATTTTGGTGTTGTTCAGATTCAAAAGTATGGTGAAGAGAACCGATTCACTATTAATGTGAATATATTAAATAAGTACCATTAGAATATAACACAATAACAAGTAGAGGTACCCAGAATCCTCCATCTCATCTAACAATATCAATCCATCAGTTTATACCTCTCCTCAACACTTTATTACATTCCATAAATCTACTTAAAATATTCATATATAATTAATCGATTTGTATAAATTGAGTACTATTAATTATTTAAGATTGGGGGTGGAACCTTCAATATTGGGGCCTTTATTAGAAGAATTTTTTGTTTTATTTTCCAAATTCGGCATTCCATTTTGTGTTTTTTCTTTCTTTATCAAAAAATGGTGTTTTATTTTAATCTTTAGTCAATTATTGAATCCTATGAGTTTAATCTGAATTCCCATGAAAACTTTTAATCCATCCTAATTACTAGAAACTAATTTTAACCATTTAATAATCTTGGATGGAGGATTAAATGAGATTGTTCCCAAATTCTAAATAAAGGATATTCATGAAAAATCCAATGGTTTTTGAATCTCATGTTTGGATATATTTTCCACTATATTTTATCACACACTGGGGATGATATTGACCCAATATAAACATCTTCTTTACAATTCCCTATTTCATGAGTGAACCAAGGATTTATGGATGACTATAACATTCTAAGTAATCTAGTTAAAATATATGATTGATTTAGAATTTTATGTCATACATGATTGATAAATTCCTTTTATTTTTAATCCCATATGGTTTAATAAACTCTATTTACAAGACTACTTTTAAATTTAATCCATATAGACCAAATAATCTATGAGTGAATTTTTCCAAAAACCATATTACTGGCCCATTATCCCTATCCACCTTATTCTAAAATCCCTTGTACGACTTATATTGAATTCTAGTGAGGAGGAAGAAATGAAATGAGATAAAACCCCATTTTGAATATGATATTTAAATTGTAAAGTAGAATTTTCTAATACTTTTATACTACATATCAAGGAGAAAAATCATTATGGAAATAGTGTAAATTTTTTCTTACAATAATTTTAGATAGGTCATTAATATCAACCTCTATTTGAAGAAGAAAAGTCCATATAATTCATTAAAAAATGATTCTAAAGATAAATATATATTTAAAAAAGTTTAAAAAATAATTTTGTAAAATAGGGGAGAAATTTCTAATGATGAATCTACTTAAGTATATAGAGTAAAAAATAAACATGGATCTGGAGAAATTACCAAATCTATGATAGAACTTATAATTCACCTCCCTACATTCATGAACAGATCCAAATTATAAAAAAAATTAAGAAACCTACTGAAGAAAACTAGGAGATAAATGTCAACATCTGTGGAAGTGATGATATGTGTGAGATGTCTTTGAATAATAAAAATAATCTTAGATGAGTTATTTAATTTAGATTATGAGAAGAATTAAAACTTATATTAAATAGAAAATCATGCACTTGGATTCATAGTATAACCAATCCTACTCCTTTAGTATCAATGGTCTTATAATAAATTCTTACCAACCTTTAATGCTTTAAGAACATTACAACCATATCCTAAAGAACTCATGATATGTATATATTCCTGAAACATTGGGTGGAGATGAAAATTCCATCTAGCATATTGTAAAAGTTTCATGGGGTTGGAATGAGAAAAACCATTCTACAAAATCATACTAAATAACAAGTGTAAAAAATCTGGTAAGGTTGGTATAAATTGACATGAGAGGATGAATGAAGTGAGGATTAACTAAATGACCTTAATAAGGAAAATGGAATCATTATCTCTTATGAGTCGTGAGAGGGTGATGACCATTTTTTTGAAAAGGTAATTAACTTTATATGGTATTTAAAACATTATTTGGATATCTTTTAAATACAAATGTTTGAATTCATTGCTGAAATTTTTCTAGGAGTACAATAAGTTAAGTGTGGGGGTGAAGAATCACAATATTCTGAAAATTTTGTAATGTTTTTCATTATAAATTTCCCTAAAATTAATCTAAATTTTGATAAATCCATATTTTATTTCTTATAGTAATATGGTATTTTATTGTAAATTGAATCAAAACATTGTTTTTATATTCTTAATTAATTTTTTTAGTTCGAATGAGTATCTATATTACAATAAATTATTGAAAATATCATACACTAATAAATTGGTATTTTCATTATGATGATTAAAGAAGTAAATTTTCAAGAGACCGTGGAGTGATATGATTGTGAATGTTGTGACTATATGCATGCGGCTGTGAGTTTTGTGACTATGTGCCTACAACGATGAGTGATATGACTGTGTAAATGAGACTGTGAGTCCAGTACCATGAATCTTGCTTTTGTGGGAAGTTTGAATTCATTGAATATGCTCCTAATACCATTAAATTTCTTAGAAGACATGTATGAGTGACTATACTCACCTTATATAAACACCAATCTAGCCAAAAGTGTTATAACCATAGGAATGCATCCATCGATGTCTGAATTTTCATTTCCTCCCTTCATGTGGTCAAACAATAAATTACCTGAATACCTTATCATTTAGTTGCACCACATCGTGGTTGATGGTTCAACCATGAATTCTATCACAATATTTTCTTTGTGAACCAAACCTGCAACTATGATCCTGCCTCTGTGAATGATGATTGAACCATGGGATGTTTAGCTCAACATTGTTCATCGATGGAGACATGACCCGAGACAAGTTTATACTTGAGAAATTGAGTATGTAATATCCAAATGAGGTTATTAATTGAATATGATGACCAATACCATATGTTATTATCTAAATCTAGTCAAGGGGTGTCATGTGCACCACTTATAATCTATACAACTGAAGGGATATTAAAACTCTTGGGTATTAGTGCAAGAAATAATATAGATTGCATAACATGTAATACATACATCAATATATGAACTTTTTGTGTTAATGGTATGTACATATTTCACCTAAAATAAGACATTATGTGTGTGTGATAACTTTTGATCATGAATAAATTAAAAGGTATGTCACAATGTTTTAATAAGTCTATGATTATTTTATAATAAGCCTATTCATAAAATCCCTATTATAAGGTGAACATGATGATTTTAAATAGATCTATGAATAATGACGTTTATGGTATGGAATCCCATGAGGATCTTTTATTGGAAAATAAGTACCATGACGAGAAGAAATCTCTTATTGAGAGAAGTCAAGTGCACTACATGCACATGAAGATTAAAAAAATCAATAAGATATCATATGATCCCATGTAATGATGGATGAAAATTTTAAAATAGCAGTTCTTATGTATTTAACAATCTCATTAAATATTTATAATGGAATTATAAATGTTTTTCCATGAATAAAAAATTTAATGGGAATCTTCAAGTACTCAAATTAGGATCTTATGTTCATATAAATAAATGTTTGATTCATTCTAATGGAATAGGATGAAACTTTGCTAGATGGGTAAATATAGATGATATTATTTGGTTATATTTAGTTATTTCTCTATATTTTCTTTCAATTATCCATTCATTTTCATTACTTCTCAAATGGATAAGTAAAACTTCTATGTTATTTTGGGAAGGGAAGGCGGACCTTTTATAATGATTGATTCTTAGTTCTTGAATGGAATGATCTTTTACTGCCAACAAATTTCCATATATTTTACAAGAATTTATTTTTGAATGGTGTGGTGTTTGATTTAATTATTTTTATTATTTATTTATTTCTATTATTTATTTTATTATTCCAGGATCCATAATCCCTTTATAATTATTTTTAGACTATATTCAAGGAATTGTTCTATGCTAAGTGGTGAAGTGTTAATAATTTTCAAACAAATGAGTAAGGGTCCCTGGTTATTCTATGGTTACATGGGGATCACAATACCCGATTAGGTATTTCCTCAGTGAACTGGGGGTGATTACTACATCACTTACACACATTAGAATGCTGTTAGACTAAAGAAAAAGTGTTTGTTAGGATAACAATATCATTCAACTATGGGTGAAAGGGGAAGTGGTTGAAAAAAATTACTTATCAATTAATAAGCTGAAGAAATCAACTTTTTTATACCAAGATAGCATTTTATTTTAAAAGATGACCCTTATAAAATAAATTTTCTCTCATTATTTATTTTAAAATATTAATTTCAAACAGAATTATTTTCCAAATAAAAAAGGACACTTCTTATTAATTGACAAGTGATAAATACATTTAATGATCTCTTCTATGGATACATCCTTGGGTTACCACAACTATAACATTAAACTATGAAATATTATCTCTTTTCAAACCATGTGTCAACGTTATGTCATATATATTTAGGTTTAATGGTTTTGGATGATGTTTCCTTAAAATTATTTCATGTTGCAAAGAAATTTATGTATCTATAAGTTGGTATTCAAGTATGATCAGATATAAATGATACTTGGAGGATTAATAATCAGATAAATTTAGGATTGAAAGAGTTTACATCAGATAAAATTTGGGGTGCATTTTATTTTAAATTTAAACAAAAAACACCACAAAACCTCTATAGTAATAAAATATCTTACACAAAGTTTATCTGCCAATCAGAGTAAAAAATAAGAATATGAAACTAACTGATAATATTAAAGTACATTTATCATTATCATATACAAACCAATAAAATAATTTGTTTTGAAATATAATTATAAAAACTAACTTTCTAATACAAGAACAATAGAAAATAAATATTTTATAAATAAGAAATATAATATCTTATAATAGTATTAATGAATTACAATGCTATAAAATAATTTACTCTTTAAAATTAAGAGATGAGGTAGTAAAAAATCATACCTAATGATATCCGTAATTTTATACCTCCTATAACAGTCTTTCATTTATTTCTAGGTAATCCCTCAATATGATTATCGATATGGCTATGTGTAGTTATCCCTAGAAGACCTCAACACGATAATTGGTCTCTATCTTCCTAACCTCAAAATCCCTCGATCCAATGGATTGGATTTGCCATATTACTATAAACAAAATAATTTTATTGGTACCATGTTTAGACATAGCATAAAAATTAAAATTTGTTATCATGAATTTACATTCCTCACTCAGATTCTTTACAGCTTCAACTCTCTTGATAATTATAAGGATTGTGAACAATGTGTTCAAATGGTTAAATATTTAGAAGAATTGAGTTAAGAATGAATTAGCTCCCAACTCTTCAAATGAAATCATATTTATTGGAAAATCTCCAAAATTCATATTTATGAGTTGGTTGCAATGATCTAGTTCAAATTTCACTTTTACAGCTCACAATGATCTGGATGTTCAATTTGAAAGTTAATAATTTCATTGTATGATGTCATTTTGTTTAGCACTATTAAAATTATATTATGAATTCTTTTTTATAGAAACAAATCTCTATGCTCTGATTATAAACTTTGGATATTATGATGGAATTCGTTATTATTTATTAATCTAATAAACTCGATGAATTTCAGTCCAATATATCGAAAAAAATGTTATTCTGATGGGCATGAATTTTGTCTATTTAATAAACATGACATAATTCTAACCAATGATCATGAAAATAGTTTCTCTGATAGTCCAGGAAATCCTTTTTTCGGATGGATCAGAGTAAATAATAAAATTATATATTTGTTATACATTAGAACTATTTTTTTATTAGGTATGAAACAAGGTTTTCAAAAAAACATACTAAAACGCATGGGAAATATAATGTTACTTATATATTTTTTTAAGAAGGTGGTTGGGATTTCGAAATATAATGGAATGAAAAAGGATAAAGTAATAATTTAGACTAAAAAATATCCCCCTTTTTGAAATGAAAAAACACAATTGTTAAAATGATATGTAATAGCTTTGAAATACTTAAAAACTTTTTAAATTTTAAGATCTTTAATGATATACTTCATATCATAACTCTTATTGAGTTTGTAAAATCATTATATTCCAATGGAAAATATTAAATCCCCCTTATAAGAAAATTATTTTTTAGATATTTATCCCCATTTTTAACTCTCCCCCTTAAGAATATCACTTAACATTGTCCCCTAAAACATTTCCACTAATAAATTTCACCCCATTTAGAAAATTCACCCCATTTAGATTAAAAAAATGATATGGAAGGAAATAAATTTATTTAAAAGTAAGAAAAGAAATAACATGATAGCCCATTATATTTGAAAATAAAATATTGAACATACATCCATGAATAATTGGAAGAGATTTGGAAATGATTTATTTGGTTGAAAAAACAATTCAAATTTAATCATTCATTCAAAAATGTTAAAAATTACCTTAAGAGTTAAAATGAAAAATTCATTTTTTATTCATCAGATTTTTCATGATCTCCTTCATTTAATTGAATTCACCATGATCCATATAAGCTTTTATAACGGATGTATGATGATTCATGATATTGTCTTCCATCACTACTTGCCTATGAACTTATGACTTTAGCCTTTCAACTTCCTAACTAATTTTTTTGTTTGATTATTTTATAAGATAAAATTCATCATCATAAGTATAGAGCCTATTATATTCTAACTCCATTTTTTGAAACTCTTCATTCAAAAAATTCACTTCCTCATTAAAATTGCCAATCATATCTCTAAACTTTTAAAAAACAGGACTCTATCTGAAACAATAGAAGATAATTTTTTAAATAATTCAACCATTTTCTGAGAAATTTTTTAACTTCTATGAACTGGTCATCATGATCCCTGAGTTCATAGCGAAATTGGTTATACCACTTTACCATATGATTATAAGACCTATTTCATATCCCTGTCTCCATTTCTTGTTATGAGATAACCTTCCATATATAACATAACCACCCTTACATCTGATGATAGATGTGAAACCTTCTTAACTTTCCCATAAGAAGGAAATAAGTATGCTTCAAACGTTGATTTCACAAAACATATAATCCTATCAGGTAATTAATGATACAGTAGATAATCTTAACCCTAATAAGAAAAACCTACTAATTCTGTGACTTTTTTGTAAGAAAGCGTATACTTTTTATCAAATAAGGAAAAATCAACTTCTTTATTATCATCATTGGATAAAAACTCAACTCAAACATATAGTTCTCTTACAATTTCATGGTAATGTAATTCAATATCCCTATATGGTTTTTCCATGAAAACATTATCATAACACTCGAAACTAATAATATTTTTAAGAGTATAATAAAAAATTTGATATCATTCTCTATCAACAAGTATTTCTCTGAAAACAACCATATTTGAAAAATCTTCCACAGTTTCCATATAATTGATTATTGTATTGGTGGTCATAAAAAATAATAAAAATAATATTGACCATTAAGAGGGGTTGTGAGAGTCAATACAGATATATAAAAAATCTAATGCGGGATATGGGGTGACCCACCTTTATATAGCTACGAGAACATCAATTTATATTTCAGAAAACTTTCAATGGAAAATATTGAAAATCTTTTTAATCTGTCGATTGAGATTTATTCAAAGAATGTTTTAAATATAAATTTGAACACACAGTAGTTAAAAATTACTTTTATCAAAGCTAGACTCATTACAGTTAAAAATTTATGTTTTAAATCTATAATTTCTTAAAAATTAAAAGAATATGTACAAAAACAATTAAAAACTAATGTAATCAATTAGTGAAAAAACTAAAAGAATAAAAGAGTACCTTTCAGAGTATAAATGTTTTCAACGATATAAGTAACCTATTCTTATTTGTTATTTTTAATTGAAACTAATTATAATATTTATTATAAAAAAGGTATTTTATACAATGTTTTAAACGAAATTTTGAATTAGAAAAGAAATTTTATTTCAAAATCATTTTTATAAAAAAATCCAGAAAATTTTCTAAATAATTTTGAAACCTGAAATTTTACTAATATATTTTTATTAGGAAATTTTTTCTCTAAATTATATTTTATAAAGAATTTTAAATCCAATAAAAATTTTATGATAAAACCATTTGAAAAATAAAAACATTTAAAAAATAAAAGTCTTTTATAAAATGTTTTTATGAAAAATAATTTTTTTTATAAAAGTAAAAGGTTTTAGAAAAAAATTAAAACATACATACACCCATTTTGAGAAGGAGATGATTAATTCATAAATATTGGTTGAAAATAAGTAGATATAAATAATCACTTGATATTTATTATTCCTAGATTTGGTTTAATATATTCAAATATATTATAACAAAGAGGTTTAGTGAAAATATCAACATATTTTTCTTGAGTTCTGATGAATTGTAAAATTAATCATCCTTTTTATCTATGATTTCAAAAGGAGCATCTTTTGTCTATGTTCTTTGCATGTGAATGATGTACTAGGTTTTAATTAGGGAAATGGTACTTGTGTTATAATATAATATTTCATTTCTATTAAAAATCATTCCATATTCATTGAGTGTGTGTTGCATCCACAACACTTAGACATATAAAATTCCTACTACCACATATTCATCTTCAGTAGTGGAAAGAGATACTCACTGTTGTTTCTTACATGACCCTAAAACTGAAGCATCTCTTATGAAATTAAAAGTCCCAAATATAATTTTTATATCAATTATACATCCTCCAAAATTAGAATCCAAATATTGTTTAATTAAAAATCATTTCTAGAAGAATATAATAAGGTAAAATCTCTAGTTCCCTTTAGATAATAGAAATTAATTTAACAACATTAATACATGACACTTTTTGATTGATTGATATCTAGCACATAATCATACTAAAAACATTAAATCCATAGGACTAGATGTAATGTAAATTGTTGACCTCCTTTTTTCAATGATCAAAAAATAATGCTTATTATGATATTTAATGAGTTTCATGTTTTCTTTTAGCATTGTATATTATGAAATAGATTAGAAATATTATCTTCAGTATGAGTCACTGCCAAGAAATACTCAACACAAAGGAAGATTCACCATCAATAATGAGTCACCATTATGAAGGAAATTTTAAATAGTACGAGACACTCCCAGAGAATGTCTCATTATCACAAAGTTTCACCACTATCATGTGACACTGTCAAGGAAATCATACCACCAATGCATAATTTTGATAAATTATGGAAAGGACCACTATTAGAAGACAAAATTCCTATAATTTATACTACTAAGAAAGTGTCACTATTCCATTGACATGTCGCCAATGTATCACACTACCAGACTATTACTTGCCACCAGACTTAAAAACTTCCTGTGTCACCATTCAAAAGACTCATCACTATTATTCAATTACTTATTTATTCTGAATGAGAGGTTTCTAACTTATAAATTATAGAATTTAATTCCATTAATTATTTTATGGATTTTTTATAAACTATTGCATATAATTCATTAATTATTTTGCCAGTTCCAAGTATAATGAACATGAAATTAGGATGATTTTTCCTATATGATGCTGTTAAAAGATGGAGAACACTTTATCATGAAAAGGTGTAATTTGATGAATAAAATATTGACATATACAAGTTAAATGATCCAAAATCTCATTGTATTAATTAAAATAGCCTGCATGTTATATCTTGCTTGCACTAGAAAAAGAAAGATGAAGCGCATCATTCATCCAGTGAATTCCTATTGTCATGAACAATGATTTGATGATACTATGTTTTGCATCAAATTCAGAGAAAAACTCAACACTCAGTTCAAATCACATTCGAAAATCACAATTTGCAGAGTATATTAGACTGAGCAACATGATATCTCTATACTTTTTTACATTCAGTTTCTATTAATTTATATTTATATTATGAGAAGTGTGGATTAATCTATTTTATTCTATAAAAAAAATTCTCTTACACCTAAACAATAAGATACAGAGATATATTCTCAACACCTTTTATTCTTATTTCAAACATGTTGTGGTAGATGTCTAATTATGACCTATTATTTTTATGTACTCCCACAAAAACTATAGAAGAGGCCCATGTAGTCTAGAAATTTGTAATATTGTTGAAAACACTACTCCACATTGTAGATCATTATTTTATTTTTATAAAAAATGTTTCTACATAGGTGATTACCAAGTGGAGAGCACTAAGTCTTATTTTGATACTGAACCTCTGGTATTTAAATTTTGTTGTGAGTTTTGTTTGTTTATTTAAATTTATTTCTTGTCTTTATAACTGAGTCTGATTTAAATAGTAAACAAACCCACTAATTTTATAGTTTATACTAATTAATGTTATTAAAATATTTTGATTAGCTAAGTTGATTTAAAAGGGTAAAATAATATTATATTTTGTTTAACCCAAGACCTAATCAATATTTTGAGAAAACATGTAAAAGATTAAAACTTATATAAAAATAATATTTTAGAAAACTAGGTTGCCTTATTTAAATTGGTGGATTTTATTTAAATCCATTTTAAAAAAATTATTAGGTACTCAGTTCAACCCTTCTTGAGATACTCACCCTGACCAACATTTCATATCACAGGTTAATGATTTGGTATCAATGTTTTTAAAAAAAATTACCTATAATTTTTGGTGTTCTATAAAGATCTTAAATTTCTATTAGTTCAAAATTTAATTTTTTTTAAAATGTAATAGACAAGAAAGTTCTTTTAATAATAGACCTCCTTTTTTAATGGAAATAACTATGATCAATGAAAGATTAAAATGAAAATTCCAATAGAGAGCATGAGTTTTCATATTTGGATTATTATAGAAGATAAATATGAATTTAATTCAACTTTTAAAGTTACTTATGCTGAGGCTACTAAAAATGATTATAATAATAATAATTAAAAAGGCATTAATTCCTTGTATCATGCTTTAGGAGATGAGAAATTCAATATAACTTCTTATTGTAAAACTACTTTTGATATTTGGGATACACTAGCAATTTCATATAAAGGAATGACTAAAATTAAGGACATGAGATTAAATAAATATACTATTAAGTATGATACTTTTAATATGAAGCCTAATGTTTTAATTTCTATCATGTATCTTAGATTTAATGAATTTTTGAACACCATGAGATTACTGGGAAATATAGTATATGAAAAAGGCCAGATTATGCGATGGTTATGTTTCATTCCATAAAGATGGAGAGTCACATCTGTTACAATTAGAGAGTCCAATGACATCAAAAAACTACTGCGCAATGAGATTATTGGTAAAAAGATAATTTATAAAGATGAACTGGAAGATAACTGAGAATAAAATTATGATCCCAAAATAAAGTCAGCATCCTTTAAATACACTTCATCCAAAAAGAGAGAAAAAGAAATGGAAATGTAAAAGATACAAACTAAATATTCCAATGACTGTGATTTACCTTCAGAAATTGATGAGTAAATGACCCGTTTCTCTAGAAGATTTATGATGTTTTATAGAAAGATGTTTTTTTTTCAAAAATCCCAGTTATAATGTAAATTTTGACACTAATGTTAATTAGACAATGGATTGTAAGAAGGAGGATAATGAGATTACATGTTATGAATGGAAAATAAAAGGACATGTTAATGAAGACCATCCAAAACTGAAATAAAAAAAGAAATATGATGACAAGGACCAAAGGGTTCTGAAATCTATGAAAGAAACATGGAGTTATTATTAGGAAAACCACAATTATTCAGATTCTAATCTAGAAGGAAATTTTTATAGAGCCAATAAGTGTTTTACGACTAATGTATACGAAGAACCTGATATTTTTTATGTTTTTTTGTTCTTAATTTTGATAATTATGAGAATGAACATAATGATGATGACATTTCTCAAGAATAGATGTTTGGATATTGAAAAATGATAGAGTACACATTCAGTGAACTTAAAGATGAATATAAATTTCCTAAGAGACAATGTACATTATCTGTCAATGTTAAATTAGATTTATCTATTAAAAAGAGAAAAATGTTTTGCTTTTAAAGGGGAAGACTGAACATGAATTTTCGAATGAACAAAAAAAGGATTTATAAATTTTTACCAATGGTAGAGAAACTAATACACAAATTTTAGGTAAACAATTTCTCAAATGTATGTTACATGTATAGCATACAAACCTGGACACATAAGAATAGTTATCCGGAATTTTGTTCCTAAATATAATTATAGAGGATCTTATTCTAGTTATTTTTCCAAAGAACAAAATAAATTATTTATTTTATTAAAATTATAGTCTATTTGTGAGAAACATTTTATAAAAATGTGGGTTCCTGAATCTCTAATTACTAACACCTTTGGCCCCAAGAAAATATGGGTACCAAAATAATTTCTTGTATAAATTTTGGTATATAGGGAATTTTCTTCAAGATCTCATATAAAAGTATATTGTACATGGAAAGTGTGTGTTCAAGATATATGATAGGGTACTATTCTATTTCCATAAACAAAATAAAGGTTTATGTTGGTCATGTCACCTTGGGTGATATTGCTAAAGGGAAAATCATCGGCCTTGGCCAAATTGGTAACACTGATTCTATTTTAATTACCAAAGTACTATTTGTTTATTGTTTGGAGTAAAATTTTATTATAATCTCACAATTATGTGATGATTTTTTTAATATTATGTTTTAAAACAATGCACGTATGGTTTTTGACTCTAATAATGATTTCGTTTTCACTTATCTATGGAAGGAAAATGTTTATGTTGTTGATATTAATTCTTTAATTTATCAAAATGACTCATTATAGATTGTCTTTAATAAAAAATATTGGATTCATAATAGGAGACTAGTAAATTGTAATATCCACTCACTTAAGAAGACTACTAAGAAAGTTTTAGTCAAGGATCTACCTAAACTAGAGTTACCATATGATAAATTCTGTAATTCTTGTCAAAAAGGGATTTAACCGAATATTTATTTTAAATTGAAATAATATGTTTGATCTTCTAAACCTACTAAGTTGGATTATATGGATTTATTAGGACCATCTATATTTTCTATTCTACATGAGAATAAATATATCTATGCACAGGTATATGAATTTTCTAGGTATACTTGGGTGTTCATCTTAGCTCACAAAAGTGAAGATTTTTCTTATTTCACTATGTATGCTACAACTATAGAAAATTTATGCGGAATTAGGTTAAGAACCCAAGAAGTGACCATAGACGTGAGTTTGAAAATCAAGACTTTGAATCCTTATGCCCAAAAAATGTATATTGTTAGAACTAATATCCTCCTAGGACCCCTCATCAGAATGGTGTTATTGAAAGAATGAATAGAACACTTCAAGAGATTTCTCAGATTATACTAAATGAATATGACTTACATATATATTTTTGGGCATAAGTAATAAATACAACCTATTATATAATCAATAGAGTTTTAGTTAGATTAATATTAACGAATACCCGTTATGATCTTAGAAATAATAGGAAGTATATGGTTAATTACATTATAGTTTTTTGTTGCAAATTTTTTATTCTAAATAATAAGGATAATCTGGAAAAATGTTTTATTAGGAGTGATGAAGTAATGTTCCTGGGTTATTCAACCTTCTGTAAAGACTAAAGAGTTTTATCTAAAAGTACTAAGATCGTGGAAGGGTATTTTCATATAAAAATGGATGAGATAGATCAACATGAGCCTAAGAATACATTAGAAAACCATGAGGACGATTCACCCTCTTTGAACATAAATTACAAATCTTTTGATTCTGCTATAAAATTTTCTGAAAAATCATCTAGTTCTGAAGAATATTTAGAACTTCCAAAACCTGAACCTGAACATATAAAATACCCTAATATGACCATACCTACTTTTTCTAGATCTATTAGGACCATTAAGTACCATACTTTAGATGCTATAGTTGGAGACAAAGATATAGGTACACAGAATACAGTTTCTCTTAGAAATCTGTTTGAAAATCAAGAATTCTTGTCTTATATTAAACCAAAGAACATCAATGATTCAATTAATGAGGAATTCTAGCTAATTAGTATCTGATAAGATTTAAATAAATTTAAAAAGGAAAAAAATTAAGGGAAATTGTTGATATAGCAAAGGAAATATTATCCATAGGCACTAAATGGGTGTTTAGTAACAAGGTAGATGAATTTGAAAAAATAGTAAGAAAAAAAGATTGGCTAGTTTCATAATTTTGTAGTGAGGAAAATGAAATATTATATAAAGATACCTTTACATGAGTATCCATAATTTAGTCCATTATAATACAGATATCCTATTCACCTCATCTATATTTCAAACCTTATCAAATGGATATCAAGAGTGATTTCTTAAATGGAATAGAGTTGAGGATGTTTTTATTGAACGCACCCACCCCTAGTTTTCAAAATCATCATTTTCCAAATGAAGGGTTCAATTTAACCAAAGACTTATATTGTTTTAGATAAGCCCCTAGAGCTTGGTATGATAGGGTCAACACTTTTTCAAAGGGAGTTTCAAAAGGTATATCTGATCCTATAATTTTTATAAAATGAATTTAAAAGATGTTTTAGTTGTACAAATTTATATAGATGATATTATTTTTGGATATTTAAGAAATTATTTATGTACTATTTTTTCAAAAATGATTTAAAATTAATTTGAAATCAGTTTAATGGGTGAACTCAAAATTTTTTTTGGTTTCCATATTTTTCAAAATAAAGAAGAAATCATTTTAAATAAAATTAAATATACTATAAATATTTTAAAACATTTTTAACTTGGATAACACTAACAGTAGTGAAACTAATATGAGTAACAATAATAAATTGGACCTTAATGAAGCTCGGAAACTGGTGGATCAAACCAGTTACAGAGGTATGATTGGAAGCCTTCTCTATCTTACTTCTAGCTGTCCGGAAATTATGTTCATTGTGTATATGTGTTATCATTTTCAATACAACACAAAAGAGTCACACTTTGTTTCAGAAAAATAATTTTCAAATACCTAAAATATACTACCAATTTTTTATTCTTTACCAAAGAGAAAAATAATTCGATTAATTGGTTATTTTGATGCTGATTTTGGTGTATGTAAGTTAGATATAAAATGATCCACTGGAATATGTCACTTTTTAGGCAAGTCTCTAGTTTCATGGAGAAGTAAGAAACCAAATTATGTTGAACCTGAATGGCCCGAAGGCCTTATTTTTTGTTTTTATTATGAATAATCTACCTTTTTAGGGTTGAATGGGAACCCGTACATGACCTGTAGACCCAAGGCACAAGGCCCAACTAAATTTCAATACATGACCCAAAGGCCCAGAGGCATACCATGCCCAATACATGACCCATAGTCCTAGCCCGCGTGAACTGCCCCTCCCCAGCTTATGTGTCATTGATCACCTAACTCCCCACCATGCATTGTTGATCAGCTAGCATTTACCTATACAAAGCTGCACAGTGCCTGATATCAATGACAGCTACCATACCCTATCATTCTTCTAATCCGATTAGCTCTACATCTGGTGGCTGCAACTCTTATTGCTCTAATCCTCATCTGGGGAAAGTTCTGTGTGAACTGGGATACTCGATGGTCTTTGTGGCCCAACGTCCCTATGGCTCGAAGACCATTGATGACCCAAATTCCTTTGAGACCCATAGGCCCAAACCGGTGGCCCAAAGGCCAAAACTGGGTGAATAGTTTTGGCTACTATAGTACCGAACAGTAACTGCTATAGTGGATATCAATTCTAAAATGTCCATATAAACTGGGATAGATAAAGTTCTATGAATATTTCTATTAATCTTGTATAAAATTCAACAAAAAAATATATTGATGTAATTCATCACTTTTTGAGAGATCATTTTAAAAAGGGCGATATCACTCTTGAATAAATTATCACAAAACATCAGCAAGCTGATATATTCACTAATAATTTGAATTTGGAGAGATTGAATTACATAAAACATGATTTATGTATGATCAATTTTGGTTTAGTGTAATTATTTTCTAATCACTGTTGAGTTTTTCTCACCATTGAGTATGTATCACCATTGAGTTTGTCTCGTCGTTGAGTATATCTCACCATTGAGTATGTCCTTCCATTTGGTATATCTCACCATTGAGATTCTCAACATTTAACTTCTCACTATTGGTTTGTCTCACCATTGGTATGTTTCATTCCTTTTTTAAATTTTCATTTATTAGATTTTTAACCGCTAGTTTTATCTTGTATTCAGTTTATTTTGTAACTCAATTCAAATTTTTATCTCGTTTCCCTATTCGAATTGTTTGGATCTCTAAAATAAAAAATTATAATTGCGATCCTTTCTTAGTGTCAATACACTTTTTTCCTCGTGCCTTTTTCACTTGATCCATGTGAGAACGTTCTCTTCCAACATTTTGATGTTCCCTTCATCATCGACCGAACCAACCATATCATCCTCCATGGATAGAGTGAAGAATCCCTATGAATCCTCTCCGAATTAGTCTCATTCTACAAAGAAATATAAAGGATAGTATATTCATCGAGTTTCAATTGATCTAGTGATTCCTCCGATATAAAAACATGTCATAGCACATGAGAGGGAATTTGAAGTAGAATGACTACTTGTGAGTATAACTTTAGTGTAGAAAGTTTTACAAAACCAAGGATTAATTGATTAGTTATCTTCATATAAGAGACATTTTTTTATCCTAGTATAGTGTATGAGTTCTACCAGTATGTCCTATTTGGTTTTGAAAAAGAAGAGTAATATAGGGTAAGAATCTGAGTTAAAAGTCAAATAATTTACATTTCTTCAAAGTAGTGGGTTGAGAGTTTGAAAGTTAAAATGAAGGTGTATTTAGTGATTATAAAGGTACCATACCATATGAAGGTTATAGTTTCATTTATGAAGATTATAATGTTGATTTGATAGGTAATGTAATTATGAGAGGGATAGTTTCTTCAGAGTTAGATAGAGTGTGTATGCTATTTTTCAAATTTATCCAGCTCTTATTAAACCAAGGAAGGGTGACTTTGCTACTCTATGTTATCAAGATGATTATTCACTTTGTCTTAAAAACATCAGATAGAATATAAAACTTCTTATATTTATTAAGTTTTATATATCCAAATGATAAAGTGAACTTCAAGATAAAATTCTTTAATCTCTCCCAATGTGATTTCTAGTATGTTGAAAGCTAAAAGGATTGTTGTTGGAGATGATTAACCACTATGGATTATGGTGGATTTTTTAGTACCCAAATAATTTGTAGAAGGTTGAAGATTAGTTGGAGACTGTGTTAAATAAAGGGGTATTCAATATTGAAAATAATTATGATGTGTTTAACCATGTTGATAATCCTTCAAGACCAAGAAATATTATTGATCATGTTCTAAAACCTAATGTGGTTATTAATTATTCTAATGAGAAGGAAGAAGCTTCTATTAGTGGAGATGACGAGGATAAATATCCATAGGATAACAGTAGTAACCCAAAACTATCTATTATTTCTCATTCTATAGATTTTGGAGATTATATCTCTCTTAGAACCCTACCTAAGAGAGAGATGTTAGTAAAAACTGATGAGGAAGATACTGAAGCCTTCAACAAAGATCAATTTAAAATTATTTCTAAATCAGATGATGAAAATGTTGATGATGGTTATGGTATAGATATAGAGGACCATGAAGATGAAAATGTCAAAGGAAGTGGTGAAGAGAATGTGAATAGAAATGATGATGAAAATGATGATGATGATGCTGATTCAGTATTTGATGGTTCAGTGGGAAAATTAAAAGAGTGAATGTTGATACTCCCCAAGATATACTTGCTTCTACAAAAGGTAATATATATATATATATATTAGAGTAAATTCCTAGCTTCACTGATGAAGTGGATCTTCTTTCTAGAGAAAGAGTTGTGCATCTATTGAGGGGGAGAAATATGAAGGTCATAATAATGTATCTCCTGCTGATGATCATATAGAGTTAGATCATGTTTTTGTTGAGAAAATGAGAATTATTAAGGTTGTTGAAATGTATCTAGCTGAACAGATAGAATTTGAGCATAGAGAACAAATTTATTATGAATAGATATATTTCTAGAACTATGTCGATGTATAATTGGGATATGTTACTTCTTTAGGTTAATCTCCATATGAGGAGCATATAGTTGATTCACTTTATATTGAACAAAGAATAGTTGAGACCTATGTTTTTGTACTTGTTGTAGTGGTATATAAAATTGTTTTTTATTCAGTGGTTGAGCCTCTTTGAATGTCTTCTGATAGATGGATAAATCCCATGTTAGAGGAATATAATTTTTTTTATTGTATGGTTGTAAGTTCACCAAAGATTAGTGAACATTCCAATCCAGAAGAGAGAGATTTTGAAGGATTTGTGGTTTCTCAAATTCATGTTTTGTGTTTTTTATAATGTTTTTCCTCTATGAGATAACTTTCTCCTATTTTCCATCATTTTCCTATTGATATAGTTATCAAGGGTGACTTATATTTTTTTAGAGAAAAGGTGGTTTCATTTTTGGGTATTTTTTTAAGGATTCAAGTACCACTTCTTACTAAGCTGAGTGAACAATATGTGATATATCTATTTGATTTTTGATCCAACACATTCAAATAAATATGATTCACCATACTAAAGATGTATAAATATTAAATAGGATAATATCCAGTGAGTTGGAGTCCTTAAAATCTGTTTTAAAAGGGATGTTGTCTACTTTTGTAGCTAGTATGGATGCTCTGTTTGAGATAGTTGAAAGTATTACTTATGTGGAATCTAGTAAAAGTTATCCTCCACATCCTATATTTAATACTATGTTTCTTATATCTATTTTGTAGGAATAATCCAGTATTAATTTTAGTGGACCTTCAAGTGATTCACCATCCATACCTAATGCTACATTGAGTGAGTTTGAAAATGATTGTGATCATGTTTACATGATTATCTAGGAATATGATAAGGAAATTAAGTCTGACATGGATTTCATAACCAAGATATCAAGTATTATCTCTCAAGGATATCTAATAATAATTCCATTAATTCAAAATTCTAGTTTTTGGCTGCAAATTTTTGAATTTCATTTGTGACATGATATTTCAAGGAACAAGTAAACCAGTTGAAAGTTATAACACCAATGATGCAGATATTTATGGAATAGAGGAAAGAATTCTTCCATGCTATAGAGTTTAGTGGGAAAATTATAATGTACTCCATAAATATTAATAATCCTTCTCCGCATGTACATGATTCTTCCATTGTAGCTCATGAAGAAATTCTAGTGACTGCCTATCTGACACCTCCTGTAGAATACCCTTTTCAGCCAGGCATGACCAGAGATATAAATTCACTATTTATAGATATATTTCAACTTTTTCTTTATCTCCTCATGAATTTTTTTGGCACCTAAGATTCATATTTTTTTAGAGAGCCTTGTTCTCTACCTGGTTTTCCTACAACCCTACCTCGACCTCCTTTAGATCTAACAGCTGTTCGTGCAGAACCCTCAATCATTGTTTCTTCTACCTCATACAAGGATAAGGGAAAAGTACCTTTTTAACCCTTATCCAAGTCCAATTATTTTTTATTATACCTACTCTCTTTAATGGGATTTTTTATGTACCTTTTTATTGAACACGTTTTGGTTTGTATATTCATTGACTTTAATCATGGGAATTCTACCGATTCTTCTTACTATATTTATCTTCCATTTATTCTTTTATTATTATTCACTTACTTTTATTTTTTAGTTATTCATTTTTTATAATATCAGAAGAGGGAGAAGATCTATGACATTTACCTTTATAGTTCTTGTTCTTTTATTTTATTTCTTTTCCTTCGATATGTTACTGCTTTGTGTAAACTTTCTTGTTTGATACTATATTTTTTGATTTCATTGATTCCATCTATGTAAACTATCAAAAATTACCTTTTATTACATGAATATAAAATTCCATTATTTTTTATCATCAAAATAGGGGACTTTGTTGACCTCCTTATTTTAATGATCATCAAATCATGCTTATTATGATATTTTTTGAGTTTCATGTTTTTTATTAACATTGTATATTTTTAAATAGATTGGTGAAATTTTCACAAGTATGAGTAACTGTTAACAATTACTCCCCACCATGTATGATTCACCATCATCAATGAGTCACCACTAAGATAGAAATTTGAAAAATTATGAGACACCATGGGAGAATGTATCATCATCAAAAAGTATCATTGTCACATTGAGACATCTTCAAAGAAGTCATATTTACGAAACATAATTTTGATAATGTATGGAAAGACAACCCATCATATGACACACCTCTAGCCTATCATCCCACCAAAAAAGTGTCACAGTTTCATGGACATGCTTCCAGTGTATCACACCGCTAGACTATGAGTCACCATCAGACATAGGCACCGCCAATTTCACCATTCAAAAGACTTGTGAATACTATTACATTACTTATTTATTATAAATGAAATTTTAATACTAGTTATATTGTTGAATTTAGTTCCATGTATTATTTTCATGATTTCATATTAACTACTGTAGATAATTCATTAAACAATGTGTCAGTTACATGTACGAGGAACAGGAAATCCAGATGATTGTTTGTGTATGATGATATTAAATGATGGAGGATAATCCCTTGTACTATAGTGTAATGTGATGAACATAAATATATACCTCTACATTTGAGGTTTTCCAAACATCATTGTATGAATTAGAAGTTCCTACAAGGTACATCCTTCTTACACTCAATGAAGGATGTTAAAGCACATCATTCATACAATGCCTTTCTGTAGTCAAGAAAAAAATATTCTTCGATACTCTATTTTTCTAAAACATATGAAATATGTCTCAACACTTAGTTCAATCACTTTTGAGATTAACGAGCTTCATAACATATCAGACGGAGCAACATAATATCTCTACACTTCTTACTTTCCCTATTTTTTATTTTTATTTACATTACAAGAATTATGGCTTAACCTATTTAATTCTATCCCACACTCTCTCCTACCACTAAACTGGGGGATACATAGATATCTTCTCAACTCATTTCATTCATATTTCCCATGTTCTTTGGTAAAGGTATTATTGTGAACTATTGTTTTTCTTTACTCCCATAAAAATTGTGGAAGAGGCCTTGTGTGTTCTGGACAGTAGGTATACTATTGTAAAACACAATCCAAGGTATGGATTAATAGTTTAGTTTTATAAAAACTACTTTACATAAGGTGATTTACCAGTGGAAATGACTATGTATCATTTTGATATTGGTCCTCTTGTATTAAAATTCAATTGTGTGTTTTGTTTATTTTCTTTTATGTTATATCTTCTCTTTAAAATCGAGTTTTTTAACTGTAATAAAAAACAATACATTGATATTTTATCTTAATTAGTTTCATTATAAGATTTTGATTATGTAATTTGATTTCAAATGATAAAATAATATTTTATAGTGTTTTACCCAATACATAATCATTCTTTTGATAAACTTTATAAAAGATTAAATCTCATATAAAACTACTTTTTTGATAAACTAGGTTATTTTATTTAAATTGGGGGATTTTATTATATCCATTTTTAACAGAATTTTTATTGGTTACTCAATTCACCCCACCTTGAGATACTAACTCAAACCAGTAAAAAGTAGGAATCAATCATACCACTAAAAGTCTTTTGATCAACTAGTTTTCAAAATTCATAAAGACCGAAATTATTTAAGGATCTGATATGAGTAAAAATAATTTTAAGTATTATCATACCATAATTTATTAAGAAGATATTTTATATACTTGTGTTCAAATATAAAATTTCCTTCTGTTTTTTTTAATTTGAAAACCTATAAAGTACATTAACTCACCCATCATTCTCATTTCAAATTGAAAATTCATATAATATGAAGAGTTATGTGTTAGTGTTTCTTGAGTAAAACCAAATATAATTTCAACAACATAAATTATTACAATAATAATATTTTTATTAACTTATTTTATAAAAATAGTTAGATCTATAACTACTTTACAATTCTTTTTGAAAAAAAAATCTAGTTAACCTAGCATACCAAGTTCTAATAGATTTTTTAAGTATATAATGTTTATTAGAATGTTTATAAACATTTTTAGGGTGTTTCTTATTTTCAAAACCTAGGGTTTGTTCTATATAATTATCCTCTTGAACATGAAAATTGTGGAAATCATAATTCACATCCATATGAAATAGTTTTAAAATTTAAGAATGATTTATAAGATAGAAGTAAACAAATAGCTCTAAGTCTTGATACTAGTGCCTAAATTTCTTCATAGTCTACCCCCTATTGTTTATTAGAAACCATAGAAAAAATTCCCGCTTTATTTCTAATTTTCATTCTAATTTCATCAAACCTGTTCTAAAAACCCCATTTCACTCCAATTATAGAAGATTCATTTGGTCGTTAAAACAATTCTCTAACTTTATTTCTTTAAAAACCATTGAGCTAATCCAAAATAGTTTTTATCCATTCCTCATTGAGTAATGCCCAATAAGTACTTTTATATTCTAATAGAGATAAGAATTATATATGTTCAATTCAATTTCTCAAAGAACTTCATGTCCTAACCGGTTGATCTACATCACCCATGATATTATCACTATGATGATTCCTATGAAACAAAAAACATATTGGATTTTTAAAACCCTATTCTTAAAGAATAGGTTTCAAATATTCTTGGGGAATAACTTTAAAACATATTTTTGAGTTACATTCTCATGAGAAGGAATTTATAACATAGGTTTAAAATAGGTTTTATAAATAACTTCTGAAGATGTTTGTTGGGGTTTTTTGAAAACAAAAGGACCAGTTTCATCAAACATAATGTGTATTGTTTCCTCAAAGATACATTTATTTTTATTAAAAATTCTATAATCCTTTATAGTTTTGGAATAAACTAAAAATATTCCTTTAAAAAATTGGATAAAATTTATTTATGTGAGCTTTGGTATTCAAATTGCATAATTTTCATCCAAAAATTTTGAAGTTGGAATGTTTTTCTATATTTATATTACTTAACTCAAGAAGAGTTTTATTAATGAAAGGTCCAGTAAAAACTAAATTTAAATTATAATAGAAAATACTAACTACTTCAACCAAAAATTGTTTACCAACTGATTACTCACTTATCATAGTTCTAGTAATCTCTTGAATAAATCTTTTTCTTATTTCAAATACAGCATTTTTTATGGAGATTGAGGTGATGAAAATTTAAAGTTATAGATTTCTTACAATAAAAAATTTCAAAATTTGAATTTAAAATTTTTCCACCATGATCAGTATGAATTATTATCAAAGAGAGGTTTTTATCATTTTTGACTTTGGGTAGAAATGTTTTAAAATAACCAAAGGATTTATATTTTCTTATTATTAAATAGACCCGAGTATATCTGGTGTAATCATCAACTAAAACATATACATAATATTTACCACAAATAATTCTATTTTTTGTAGGAAAAAATAAGTCCATGTGTACTAACTATAAATCAAAATAAGATGAGATATCACTAATTTATTTAAAACATGTCTTTTATTTCATTCCAAATTGTTAAGGATTGAAAACTTTTGTACAATCAAAACTCAGTTCCAGTATATCCTTAGAAATCTCTACCATAGTCAACTTAGCTAATGTTCTAAGATAATAGTGTCTTGAACATCTATTTTATAACCAAGATTGATCAACCATTGCACTAAGGAAAATTAATTCACGGATCATATGGTATTATAAGTTTAAATTGTAAAAATTATCATCCCAATTGGTAGAAACAATAAATTCATCTTTTGAACTATGATTGTTACATTTTTCATTCAAAAAGTTCATAAGATAAACCACGTCAGATAATTGACTTATTCTTATAAGGTTTCTCTTATATCCTATAAAAAATAAAACATTTGAAATTAAGGCTTTTCCAAGAATAACAATATCACTATTACCAATAATCTATCATTGGGCATTATCTCTTAAAGTTATTTTTCCACCATTCACCTTGATAATATTCTTAAACAAATCTTTGTTTATAGTCATATTTTTAGACAAAACAATAATATTGAACAAAATTTTTTTTATTGGTACTTTTCATATTTTCCTTAGCCATCAGAAAATATTTTACCATAGGTTTTTTATAAAATATTACAATATTCTTCTATTAGTATTTTTTATTTTCTAAAGAATTATCTGAAGAACTGCCTCTTCCACTAGCACTCTAAGTGTTAGAATCTATCAAAATCTTTTTACTTTTAGACTTATAATAATTATAATTATTTCTACCTGAATTTAACTATTTATTTATACATCCTTTTTAGTTTAGAAAAATCCAATCGAATATGTCCAGACTTCTTGCATTCATACAATATAACATTAATATAGTTTACCATGTCATTATTTTACATATGATTTTTTTTGTATCTCCACTGAAAATATTTATTTCTTGCAGTTTATTCATAATTATATAAATATTTTTTAACTCATTTCCAGAATGTTATGAAGAACAAGAATTTGATTCAATAATAAATTTTTCCTTCTTTGAAGATTTAAAAATTTCTTCAACGGACTAATCCTTAGTATGAAAATCCGAAGTAGTTGAAAAATATATACCTCCATTATTTTTTCATATTTTTTGAATCTTTTTTTATTATACATTTATATTAAATGAGTATACCAATAAGATCATGTAATGTTATATTTGTAATCTTCTTTGTATCATCCAAGTATATCCTTTTAGATTCCCATTATTAGGCATGATCTCTATAATCTCCTCAAACAAACTTCCATCTTTAAGATACTTTTCTATAAGATAATTTAAACCATTCACATTAGTCATAAATCTTAGATGAATTTCTGATACGCATTCTCCTAGTTGAAAATAAAAATCATGATAGTATGCTATCATCTTAGATCTTCCAGTGACAATAACATTGGAATTACCAAATTGTGTAACGTATAATTGTTCCTATGCTATTAGTAGCTTCATATAGAGATATTTAACTATATATATGTTTCCAGTCATGGAACATAGTATATAATTCCTTCCTCTATAATTCACTTGATATTCTTTTTTTCATGATGAGTAAATGTAGTAAATTATATCTTAGGTGTCTAGTAATCACCAGTAAGAATAACAATGTTATCTACCCCAGTATTGATAAAAAAGTCTTTCATCCTATCTCCCAGGTACTCATAATCATTTCCATCAATGATAGGTTTTTTTTTTGATACAAATTTTTTAAAGTACCAATATTTAGACCTTATATCTTAAATACAATAGATTTTGTTTTTATAAAAACACATTAGTGTAAAAAATTTATAATTAATATGTTTATAAAATAACCTGATAGACTTATAATTGACAAAGAAATTTAAAAACACAGTAAGTAATGCACTAGAAACAACCCTGATACAAATTGTTAGATCAAAATAGTTTACAATGAATACAATAAGGTGGGTGAATTGTGGTTTAAAAAAATAAACTAAAATAAAAAATTATATGTCTTTAGATATAAAAAATTGAACATAATTATTTTTATATCATCATAGTAGTAAAATTGAAATCATAAACTATCAAATTTTACCAGACTACACTTATCGGTATCAGAGACACACAAATAAAATATTTTATCTAGAAAGATAAGTATAAAATAGAGTCACAACAAAAGATAAATCTTGTATAAAAAATAAACAAAATAGATTATAATAGTAATAATGACTTAGAAGCTTATAAATTCATTTACCATTTAATCTTAAGAGTTAATGTAGTCAGAAATACCAAATAAATATATCCACAAATTTATACCTCCTGTAAAGTTATGTATTTCTTTAATAGGAAATCCCTTGATATGATGATTAGTATGGCTCTATTTTCCTATCCCCATGAGACCTTGATATGATGATCAGTCTCTATCATCATAGAACTATAATCCCTCGATCTGATGGATCAGATTCACCATATTCCTATCCCCATAATCCCTCGATCGTTACCACAATCAGACATAGAATACAAAGAACTGTTTTTATAAGGAATGTATAATCCTCAATTGGATTCCTTATAAATTCAACTCTCTAAACAATTAAAAAAACTATAAATAAGTTATTGACAGATATATATTGATTGATTTGTGAATGCATCAACTCTAAGCTCTGAAAATGGCCTTGGATTTATAGGAAAATCACTAATTGTTGTATTTTAGGGTTTGTTTCAATGAAAATGGACAACTTACACTTTGACAACTCATAATGATCTGGATCATCAAATTGACATATAATAATTTCATTTTCCACGTTGTTTTATTTAAGAACGATCACAATGTTGTTAGGTATTTACTCTGATAGAATCAAATCTATATACTATTGTTATAAAATTGGGATAGTCCAATGGATTTCCTTATTGTTTCTAAAATTGATAAAACTAATAATGTTCAGTCTAATTTAACAGTACCAATTTCAATCCAATGGTCATGAATTTTTTTAATTTGTTAGATATGACATAAGTCTAATCAGTAATCATAATTACAGTTGTTCTGATGGTTTAGAAACTCCTTCAGTTTGATGGATTCAAAATAATAATAAAAGTGTATATTCATTATATATTATATCTATTTCTTAATTATGTATACAATAATTTTTTATAAAAATACATAAAAACACTTGGGAAATTGAAAGTTACTGAAATAGTGTTTAAAGACGGTATTTTTGATTTCCAAAACTAAAGGAATAAATATGTAGAAATTAATACTTTAGACTCACTAATCAATGTTCTTATTGAGCTTATGGAAGTTTCATTCTTTAGGTATCTAAAATATATATGGCCTTAATAGAAACAATTCTTTATCATTGGGGTATATCCTTACCCCATCCTTATTAGTCTCTACAACTCACTCCTCTATGATGGATGGGGATTTTATATTTATATATTTCTTATTCCTCATTAGTGAAATGGTTATTTATGCATAAAATATTGAACAAGCCATATTTTGACTCTTTGTTTACTAATTGTCTTATTTGGTGGGGCATTTCTCATTCTCTTCTTTGTCACGATGGTTGTAAAGACCCGAATCTGGAGCCCTTCCATTGGTGCCCCATACCCGGTTTGCCACATGCCCTCAGGCGCATTTCCTCAAACACCAGAGGTTGCCGACTACCAGCGAGGGCCTTGGTACGTTATTGGGGAAACTATGCCCTCATTTGGTAAGGTATACAAGGCAAGAAAAACAACAGTCAATGGCGGAAGCAGTAAACAACATTCAAATACTAAAACTAAACAGGGGAAGCAATGAACACATAATGATAACGATAATGATGCAGTAGGTAAAAGTATCTATGGAAAGAAGAAAACACAACAACGTGCTGAAATACTACTGAAAAAAAAGTACGAAAGTAACAGAAACTCCAGCAGCATCGCAAGCCTAAGCTCAGTCCTATGCTCTCCAGCTCCAACCAGTAATCACGTACCCAAAGTAGAAGGGACACAATCCTTATCCACACCTGCAACCATATAACCTGTTTGGGCCGAAAAGCAGGACCCAAATAGGGTGTGAGACTAATCCCAGTAGGCAATCACCATGAGATCCATGCCCTACTGTTAGTGAGTAATATAGAAAAAGTAAAGGAAATAAATGCATCAGAGAAGAAAAATTACACTAAAGCAAAATCCTACAAATCTTTATTCACATTTATTTATTAGTTCAGTACAATCATTTAGCTATCAACCAAGGAACTTAGCAACAACTATATACTCCCAAGGCAAGCAAGTAATCACAACAGGTAACTCAACAGTCTACCTAAACAACAAGCAGTACAAACCGAAGCTTGTCCTTTGGCTTGGTGGACTCATCACAATCAACCAAAAAATAATCATTGACTCTCTCGGTGGATTCTATTAGCAAACCCTTCTAGTCAAGTAGACGAACAAAGGAGAATACACTCTAGGAAGCTCTCACCATCAATTTCCCTATGGTCTTACAACGAAAGATGTAGACTTTATGAGGAAGAACTTATGTCTAATTCCACCTATAGTCTTGTTATGTAACTAAGGACACTCTGAGGAAGCACAAAGTCCCATTCCCATAGGTCCTACAATCGATACTAATTATTACAGACTCTCTAGGGAAGCCCTAATCGTCAATTCCCCCTTTAGTCTACCACACCAGGTTCACTCAGCCCTGAGCAGTTTAGTCGTGCGTAATCGACTGTTAGCAGCCTAAGAAAGTTCAACAACTACTTGGATAATAGATAAAAATGCATCCACAAGCATATAAACAGCAAGCAATACTTTCAATCAAGTCCACAGGCATACTAGCAATGTGCAAAAGGGTTTCCTCGTAGGCAAACCGTGCCAAACGGAAATCAATAGCCAAAAAAGGGGAAAAACCCATGGGGTCATCCTCAAACTTGCTATCAAGAAATTATTAATCATCTAATAACCTCAGGCATACAAGAAATCTAAGGCAGATAACAAAACAGGATCAATATCCTAACCCAAGATACCCGATATAAGGGTATCTGACACTTTTGCACCAAAAACTCAAAGACATTCAACGTAGGGAAACAAACCACCTACCTCAATCCTATGAGATTGATATTCTTGAACATCAGCCTATGAATCGTCCTAGAATGGAGTAAATCTTTAAAAACGTCTAAAAGGTTCAACCTCAGATAACTCTCACAAGAGGAGGAATCATGAAACAAGGCCAAAGAAGAACTGAGAACACACCGTTGCAATTCTATTTCACCCGACGGTGTTCGATTCAGACAACCGGTGAAGAATCGGTGGCTTAGAGAAGAATAAGCTTTCTAGGTTACTCTGGACGTAATTAGGCAGAGAATAAGATAAAAAGGGGTATTAGGGGTGACCCCAGTACGATTAATGAAATAAAAAAGAAAAGTACACGGCGTATACTTCTTTAGTACACGGTGTGTAGTCCCCTTCTCTGTACGTCGTATTAATCGGACTCCTCCTCATCTCTACACCCTGTGTGACTGGCCTGGACACGGCCAGCACACAGCCTCAAGCAAAAGAAAAGTACACGACATGTGCTTGTAAATTACACGGCGTGTAATTACAAAATTTCCAGATTCTCCTATTTTTCTCAAAATCGTCCAGAAAAGGAAAACATACCTGAAGAAAAGGTCTGGGTTCTAAAAAACTTCCCTCCTTAAATAAATTCGTCCCCGAAAATCCCTAGCATGGTGGAAAAGAACAAACCTCGAACAACTCTGGCCACTGTGATCGCATGTCGGCCTCCCTCTCCCATGTCTTGTCATGTACACGATCGTGCTGCCATAGCACCCGTACCAGAGGAACAGACCAGCCACGGAGTACCTTTACGTTGCAATCAAAAATCCTGATAGGATGCTCCTCGAACGATGCATCCTGCTCTAGCTCAACCTCCTCGGGTCGAAAAACATGAGACAGGTCTGAGAAATAGCGTTGAAGCTGAGAAACATGGAAGACATCGTGCATAGCCTGATATCTCTAATGTAACTTCAACCTATAAGGAACCAGCCCGACTCTCTCCAGAACCTCAAACAACCCGACGTATCTCGGGGAAAGCTTACACTGTCTCCTGATCCTCTTGTGTCCCAACCTCGGGGTAACATGTAGGAAAACCTGGTCTCCAAACCCGAACTGTAGAGGTCGCCTCCGCTGATCAGCATAAGATTTCTGAAGAGACTGTGTAGTATTCATCCTCTTCTGAATCAACTCTATCTGCTCTGAGGTCTCTTGATTAAGACGAGGTCCCATCAAAGCTACCTCTCCTGCCTCCAGCCAACACAAAGGTGATCGGCATGGCCTACCGTAAAAAGCCTCGTAAGGTGCCATCTGAATAGTTGCCTAGAAACTGTTTTTATAAGCAAACTCCACTAGAGGTATATGCTTTTCCCAAGAACCACCAAAGTCTAGAATGCAAGCTCGGAGCATATCCTCAAGCACCTGGATCGTGCGCTCTGACTGACCATCTGTCTGAGGATGATAAGCTGTACTCAGAAGTACTTGCGTACCCAAAGCTTTCTGTAACCCCTTCCAGAAATGCAATGTAATGTGGGCATCCCTATCTCAAACGATAGTGCTCGGAACCCCATGCAAGTGCACAATCTCACGGACATACAACCATCCAATCTCATAGACACCGAAGGTCTCCTTTATCGTCAAGAAGTGAGCAACCATTATAAGCCTATCAAAGACAACCCACACCGCATCGTTTCCTCTCGACGATCTTAGTAACCCTATCATGAAGTCCATCACGGCATCATTCCACTTCCAATCCGGAATGGGTAACTGCTGCAAAAGCCTAGCTGGCCGTTGGTGCTCCACCTTCACCTACTGACAGGTGGAACATCTCATGAAAAAACCAGCCACATATCTCTTCATACCTGGCCACTAGTACTGGCGGTGTAAATCACGGTACATCTTGGTGACGCCAGGATTAACTGCCCAAACTGAGGAATGGAAGTCTCGCATCAGCTCCTCGCATATATCTGCTGGCACCCATATGCATCCCTAGAAACGCAAGATCTCATCCTCACCGACAGTCCACCCGGGAAGATGGTCTTCTCTTGACACACTTTCCTATAGGACTAGCCCTTCTGAATCTGCCAACTGCCTCATTCGAACTCGGTCCAAAAGTGCAGAGGTAACAACCATAGAAGATAGGGAGTTCTTCCCGTGCCTGTCGTGCACCTCCAAATGCATCTCCGAGAAAAGAACCTTCAGTTTCCACTCACTACTGGCCTCCTGAACTACTTGTATCTGAGTTCTCCTGCTCAGTGCATCAGCCACTGCGTTGCCTTTCCCGGGCATGTAGGCAAGCTCGAAATCGAAGGACTGGAGATACTAACCCACCTCCACAGTCTCAGATTCAGGTCACGCTGCGTGTAGATGTACTTGAGACTTTTGTGGTCAATGTACCCCACAAAATGTTCTCCCAGAAGGTAATGTCTCCAGCAACGTAATGCATGAACAACCGCAGCCAACTCCTAGTCGTGTGTAAAATAATTCCTCTCATGTGGCCTCAACTGCCGAGATCCATATGCAACCACTTGATCCTCCTTCATAAGCACTTCTCCATGTCTGATGCGAGATGCATCACAGAAAACTGTATTGCTCTTGCCCAGCTCCGGAAAAACTATGATTGGTGCTAAAGTCAATCTCTGCTTCAGCACCTGGAAGGATGATTCATAGGCTACTGACTAAACAAACCTCACCCCCTTCTTAGTCAAGCCCATCAATGGTGCTTCTAGGCGTGAGAAGCCCTGTATAAACCGCCTGTAGTAACCATCCATCCCCAAGAAGCTTCATACCTTAAAGACGTTCTTTGGATACTCCCAGGTAACTACTGCTCTCACCTTCTCTGGGTCTAATGATACTCCTGTCTCTGAGATTACATGACCCAGAAATTGAATCTCGTCCATCCAAAAGTGGCACTTTGAGAGTTTAGCATAAATTCGATGCTCCCTCAGTGTACTAAAAAAGATCTCAAGATGGGTTGGATGGTCGTGTCGAGTGTGAGAGTACACCAAGATATCTTACACGAAGACCACGACGAAGGAATCCAAGTAAGGATGGAACACTCGGTTCATCAGTGCCATGAAAACTGCTAGAATGTTCATAAGACTGAACGGCATAACGGTATACTCATAGTGGTCATACCTGCTCATGAATAGTGTCAGAGTTATATTTGAAGGTCTAACGCGCAGCTAATGATAACCGAACCTCAAATCGATCTTTGAGAACACCCGAGATCCTCGAAGCTGATCGAAGAGATCATCAATCCTCAGAAAGGGATGTCGGTTCTTGATTGTCAACTGGTTCAACTTCCGATAATCCACGCAAAGCCTAAAGGTATCGTCTGCCTCCTTCACGAACATGACAGGTGAACCCCAAGGAGAAGTACTAGGTCAGATAAAACCATTTGCCTGCGACTCCTCCAACTTCTTCTTGAGCTACTGCAACTCAGGTGTATCCATCCTATTAGGAGGAATGGACACCGGTGCTTCTCCTAGTACGAGCTCAATCGTGAAGTCTACCTCACGCTCTGGAGGAAAACCTGAAAATTCTTCTGGAAAGACATATGGAAAGTGATCAACCACTAGAGGAATATATAACTGAGAAGTCCCCTGGTCATCTAGATAAAGACTAGGAATCTGGGACATAACTCCTCCTAGCCTATGATGCTCGAGTCCGGCTCGACTCGCCAGAACATCCCCACTTGCCTTTATGAATGATAGATTCACCCTCATGTGATACAAAACTCACCCTGCGACGATAGCAATCGACGACTGCCTGGAAGGGAACCAACCAGTCCATACTAAGAATGACGTCATAACCCGTCATCTCCAAGACATAGAGGTCCCATAATAAACGATACCCTGCAACTTCGAGAGGGCACCCCTTACACTGACGTACGCTAGATGTCCTCGTTCCCAAGGGCGTGTTGAGAGTCAACATGTCAGTAGAGGAAATGACACAGAGCTCAAGTCTTTCCATGACAGCAACAGAGATAATGCTATGTGAAGAACCAGTATCGAAAAGGGCTGAAGATAAAACTGAGGCTACTAAGATCATACCTCGAACTATAGAGGGTCCGGGATCCTGCTACTGATGAATCTACTCTACAACAAAAGTCTGGCCTGTACCGCGACCCTGTGTAGCAGCCTAAAAACCCTGAGCTGCTCCTCCCTGAGCCTGTCCACTGCATCCATGGCATCTACCCTAACTTGAACGTCTTGCAGAACTCCAGCCCCCAGTCTGCTGCGGAGCGGGTAATCCTACTCCTGCACGCGGGGTCGAAACTGATCCTCCTTCACCAGCCGTTGGAAGGGAAACCTTGCAGAAATGCAGAAATGACCCATCTTACTGCATGATCGGCACTCCACTGGGTCCCTTGGGAACTGGGGATTCTTATGGCTTCTCCTCCCACACTGATAACACACCACTTGGGTGTCAGAAGAGAGATCTCGTCTACCACAAGGAATACCTCGCTTCCTCTGGTCACCTCAGGTTGACTCTCAGTGGCGCTTCCTGCTGTCCGTATCGAGGGAATCAACCTTGGATGTTGTACCACCCTAGTCCACAACTCCAGTCTCCCTCAAGTTCCTCTCCGTGATGAGTACCTGGTTGACTATCAGAGTAATATAAGTCAACTGAAAGACATCCACCTGCGATATGATCTCCGGTCTGAGGCCTTCCTCAAACATCCTCGCTAGAAACAGCTCTTCATTCCCCAGGACGGGAGTGAATCACTGTAACTCAGTGAAGCGGGAGGAATACTCCATAACTGAGAGAGTACCCTACTGCAGGCTCATGAAATCCCTGGCTCTGTCAGCCCTCAGCATTGCTGGGTAGAAGTAGTCGTAAAATGTACGCTGAAACTCATCCCAAGCCATAGCCTACTGGCGCCCCATCTGAGAGGCTACGTCCCACCATCTCTTGGAAAAATCTTGAGGCATATACATCGCGAGCTTCACCCTCCTCTCTGGAGGTGTCTCTAGATGCTCAAATATGAACAACATGGCTTCCATCCATGACTCTGCAGCCTGAGGTCCTTCATCCCCTGTGAATGTGGGAGGATGCTGCTGCTGGAAGACCCGTGTCAGCTCTGCCATAGTTGGGGCAGGATGATGAACTCCCTGGAAGGTCTGCATGAATCTCATGAAACTCTCTATGAACTGAGCATCAGCACCAGTGTCCAGAATCACTGCAGGTGCCATGTCCGGAACGATGGGCATAACTATTGGCAGTCCCTGATCGGTCGTATCAGGCGTACGATCGCTACCTGGTTCCTAGCATGCAACAGGAGGACGTCTCAGTGCGATAGCTCTGAAAGACCAAAACACACCTTCATTAAAGACGAACATAGTTGAAACATAGGAGAGTAAAACGGGACAGGAGGGAAGAACAATTAAATTTGGGAAAAACATGACTACACGGCGTGTAGTACCACTACATGGTGTGTTTCTTAAAAGTTTACCCAGGGCGTGTACATTGGCCATACATGGCTGTGTAAACTACCCGGCTACACGACGTATAATTACCCCTTTTTCCATGCCTAGTTACTCCTACACAACTAAGTCACACGGACTGTCCCAGCCGAAGACTACACAGTGTGCTTTGAGTCAGACACAGCATGTGCTGGACACGCCTTACCTGGCCCGTGTTGTTCGTGACACGGCCTGGCACATGGTCGAAACTACATTGTGTGTTCCTAAGAGACATGGCGTTCACTTGAAGGGAAACATCGTCCTGTGTTGTTCGTGACATGGTCGGGTACTCGGCCTATCCTTACACGTCGTGTTCTGAACAAACACGACGTGTATGGGAGAAGATGACACTGACCCGTGTTTCTCAAGACACGGTCGGATACCTGGGAAAAGATATAGGGCATGTACATACCGAACACGGCGTGTACTAAACATGAATTAACTGGCCCGTGTTGTTAGTTACACGATAGGGCTCCTAGTTAACCTCTACATGGCGTGTACCTACCGTATTCGGCATGTTCCCGAAAACTATTTACAGCTCCGTGTCCCTGTCCACACGGTCAGTGACATGGCCAAAAACTACATGGCGTGTATCTATAAAGTACACGTTGTGTATTCTGGGTTTTTCCGGATAGTAACCTCAGATCTGTACTGGAGCCCAAAAAACACAGAAAAAAAGAGGTTAAGGTGCCAAATTCTGATCCGTGGGGGCCCATACTCCCCGCGAGTCAAAGCTTGGCATCCTAACAGTGCATATGACAAGAAAACAGTATAAGAACTCACGACCCACCAAATTATGATCCTAGAGGGACCATAATACCTCTAAGATCAAAGTTTGTACTTCGTGATAAAAAGCTCCAAACAACGATACCTTATCAACATAGTAGGTATTCTATCACAATAGCTATCACAACAACATGCAATCTCTAATGCAACCTAGATGGAATGAAAAAATGCATGGAATGTGATCATCTAACATGTGCCTATATGATGCATGAGATGGAATACCCTCATCTCATCGGGTTGCAACAAAATAGAACTGCAATGATATAAATAGTAACAGTACAAAACAAGTGCATCACCCAATGGTGAAATCAATTAAACTGTAACATTCGCAAAACTAAAAATTTGTAATATTCGAGGTAATATGGATTTTTCCCTGTACACGGGTTCTAGAAAGCTCGATAACTTCTATTTACCATTAACATATTCCATCCTATCACTGTCTAATGTCCCTAAACAGTAAGTCAATAGAAAAGGAAAGAACTGCTCTGATACCACTTTGTAATGACCCGAATCTGGAGTCCTTCCACTGGTGCCCCGTACCCGGTTCTCCACATGACCTTAAGAGAATTTACCCAAATGCCAGAGGCTACCGACTAGAAGCGAGGGCATTGGTATGTTATTGGAGAAACTATGCCATCATTTGGTAAGGTATACAAGGCAAGAAAGACAACAGTCAAAGGTGGAAGCAGTAAACCGCATACAAACACTGAAACTAAACAGCGGAAGCAATGAACACATAATGATAGTGATAATGATGTAGTGGGTACAAGTATCTAAGGAATGCATCAAACACAACAACGTGCTGAAAAAAAACTGAAAACAAAGTATGAAAGTAACAACAACTCCAGCAGCATCGCAAGCCTAAGCTCGGTCCTATGCTCTCCAACTCCAACCAGCAATCACGTACCCAAAGTAGAAGGGCTACAATCCTTATCCTCTCCTGCAACCATATAACCTGTTTGGGCCGAAAAGCAGGACCCAAACAATGTGTGAGACTAATCCCAGTAGGCAATCACCACGAGATCTGTGCCCGACTATCAGTGATTAATATAGAAAAAGTAAATGAAATAAATACAGCAGAGAAGCAGAAGTACACTAAAGAAAAAATCCTAAAAATCTTCATTCACATTTATTTATTATTTAAGTAAAATAATTTAGGTATCAACCAAGGAACCTAGAAACAACTCTATACTCCCAAGGCAAGAAAGTAATCACAACAGGTAACCCAGTAGTCTACCTAAAAAACAAGCAGTACAAACCCAAGCTTGTTCTTTGGCTTGGTGGAATCGTCACAACCAACAAAAAAATAAGCACTGACTCTCTGGGTGGATCCTATTAGAAGACCTCTCTAGTCAAGTAGACGTACAAAGGCACATACACTCTAGGAAGCTCTCATCGTCAATTCCCCTATGGTCTTGCAACGAAAGATATAGACTCTCTCAGGAAGCGCTTATGTCTAATTCCCTCTATAGTCTCGCTACGTAACTAAGTAGACTCTGAGGAAGCACAAAGTCCAGTTCCCATAGGTCCTGTGATCGATACTAATTATAACAGACTCTCTAGGGAAGCCCTAATCATCAATTACCCCTTTAATCTACCACACCAGGTTCACTCAGCCCTGAGCAGTTTAGTCATGCATAATCGACTATTAGTAGCCTAAGTAAGTTCAACAACTACTTGGCTAATAGATACAAATGCATCCACAAGAATATAAACAGCAAACAATACATGAAATCAAGTCAACAGGCATACTAGCAATGTGAAAAAGGGTTGCCTCGTAGGAAAACCGTGCTAAACGGAAATCAACAGCCAAAACAAGTGGAAACACCCATGGGGTGATCCTCAAACATGCTAACAAGCAATTATTAATCATCTAATAACCTCAATAATACATGAAATCAATGGCATATAACAAAACATGATCAAAACACTAACCCGAGATACCCTATACATGGGTATCCAGCACATTTGCACCAAAAACTCAAATACATTCAACGTAGGGAAACAAACCACCTAACTCAATCCTAGGAGATTGATATTCTTGAACCTCAGCCTAGGAATCCTACTAGAACGGATTAAATCTGCAAAACATCTAAAACGTTCAACTTCAGATAACTCTCACAAGTGGAGGAATCATGAAACATGGCCAAAGAAGAACCGAGAACTCACCGCTATGATTCTATTTCACCCAATGGCGTTCGATTCGGACAAACAGTGAAGAATCGTTATCTTAGAGAAGAATCAGCTCTCTAGGTCGCTCTGGCTGTAATTAGGCGGAGAAGAAGATTAAAATAGTGATTAGGCGCTACCCTAGTCCGATTAATTAAATAAAAATAAAAGTACACGACATGTACTTCTTGAGTACACGGTGTGTAGTCCCCTTTTCCATATTCCGTATTAATCAGACTCCACCTCATCGCTACACCCCATGTCACTGGCCCAGACACGGCCAGCACACGAACTTGAGCAGAAGAAAAGTACATGGCGTGTACTTGTAATGCACACAGCTTGTGCTTACAAAATTTCCAGATTATCCTCTTTTTCTAAAAAACGGCCAGAAAAGGAAAACATGCCTGAAAAGAAGGTCCGGGTTCTTACAATGGTATCCATCCTACAAATAATTGGGAATAAGATGTTTAAGAGGGATTGATCTGGATTGGGAAATGTTAAGGCATATTTATCATATACCTTATTTTATCGATTATGATTACACTGAATCTTGGAGGGATTTAATGATAAAGATTCCAATTATGGTTCACCATAGAGAAATAGGGCCATAAATGACTAGTTCTGTTGTTCGTTGAGTATAGTGTGAACCCATCTGACTGATTTCTTGGTCATCTAGTCATTAAATTTTTATCCAAACATGTTTGGGACTTTCTACCATTGCAAATATCATTTCAGTGGAGTTGAAGAAATATGAGTCACCTATACTGGGTTTTTTTCCTACTTTACGTATCTATAGTCAACTATATTTTTGACTATATACTTAGAGATGAATTAATATTAGATATTGTGTCCCATAATATAATGGAAGGTGAAATAATTGGGGTGGTTATTTAGAATCAATGTATTGGATTTCTTTATCTTTGACATCTTATGGTGGTTTTTTTCAGGACAATGATGAAGTACCTCGTAACCTAATCTCTTAAGAAGGAATAGATATTATTCATTGATTCCTTAGAATTTAGAATATTTTTATCATTAATTCCATCCTAACTAGAATTTTGTTTTTACTACTATCAATCTAGGGGAGGCACCATGTGATATATTATTAGATTGGATGCTTGAGTTGATGTCAATACAGTCTTGAGAATGATGGTTGTGGTATCTTCCCTACCAAATTTCGTTCCACGAGATTCCTATGTTGGCTGAGACTTTGATTTGGATCACTATATAACATCCTCTAACTACTTTGAAACTACTACAAACTCCCATAAACCTCCAATGTAATTCAAATAACTCAACAATGTTTGTATCTCATCATGTATATTTTCTATGTATATCTTCGATAGAATCTGTTAAAGAAGCTTAATGCTTAGGGAGTAGTTTAGTCCCTTCCACATGGATATGAAGTCTATTAACCACTTGATTTCATTTTATTCATAGTTTATGTGGTCATGGATAGTTGTCTTATTAATCATTTAGATGAATTGATAAAGGAAATTCCTTTAAATATCTTCCCAGTCGGAAATGAATTATATTAATAAATTTTAAAACCATATAAAT
The DNA here is from genome assembly GCA_963277665.1 of Viscum album. Taxonomy (NCBI): domain Eukaryota; kingdom Viridiplantae; phylum Streptophyta; class Magnoliopsida; order Santalales; family Viscaceae; genus Viscum; species Viscum album. Next base: position 1,099,733,373 of record OY728134.1, on the reverse strand, counting down.
TCTAGTCCTTATAGGGTCAGTACAAAGCCCCAGAGTTTTGCAGCTTTTTTTTGTTCCAACATTGCCATAATGAGGCCACACTACGACAAAAAGTGTGTGGGATGCTACTCCATTCCCCCATGCTATTAAATCCTAGTAAGGTTGTATTCTAAAAGATGGAATAATTAGTTTTAATATCCACCCAATAAAGATAAAATTTTCTCTCCGGATTACTAGTGTGTGTCTTCCCTCTATATATTATATTATAGTGGTGAGGGTTTCAATGAAGTAAATTAGTTATAACAGAATTATACCCGGGGTTTTTACCTTAGTAGAGGTATTTGGTGGATCCAAACATGGTCTTCTTTCATGTATTGACTATAGATATATAGTTTAAGCTATCCGAGGGTAAATCTCCTAAAATGCTGGTCATATTTACCCAATAGAGGAAATTACTATAATTATTTGGCCGATATGTGTAAACAGATTGGTGTCCTATTATTGGAGCCATCTATAAGGATAAACTCTACTCTTATCGGTTGATCAAATCATTCTTGTTAAATGGGATTGTCAAAAAGATAAATATGTTCATCCGTTTGGATGTTTTCATTAGAATAAATATTGAAACTATATAATTCAGTGTTCATCTACCTCAATATGTCCAACTCATCAAGATATTGATAAATCCTCTATTCAATAGGGAGAGCCTAAGTTTATATGTGTGGTGGGTGGTGTATAGTCATTCCATTCCCTTTATCATTATCCTAATATTTTTAGCAGGCGGTAGCTGAATATTTTGAAGAGCTCTTAGTTTTTGAGTCTGCTTCTGATGCTGGGTATGGACACCTTATTCATGGAATTCAGTGCAGACCATATTATTAAAGGGAATATCTTCTTTTTTTTCTTCCTTGTTAGGGTCATTCTCAAAGTTATTTGTGATCCTGAAACCAATGAAGTTTTCTAATGTAGATAATTCAATGGGAATCATGTTCACATCCTCCCTAGAGTAATATGGGATCTTTTTCTTTCAAAATATCCAACAAGGGAAAGATCACAATCCCCATTAATATTATCATTCTTAGTAGACTATTTTGGATTATGGTCCTTGTGGGGAATTATTTTATCTCCTCAATAGTCAGTGTTATTGATACAATCCCCAGTGGAATTAAAAAAACACACAACTAATGAAAGTGATGGATTGCAGGTTAGGAAAACTCATAATGGTGATTCATATAAATATTGACATAATATGAAGAAGATTTATTTCCTAGGAGGAGTAGGGGTAATAATTTCCATAATAATATGTGATGGGGTTAACATGACTCCACCACCATAACATCATGGAGTCACTACAACTTTGATGATCCAAGGGGGTGGTGGTGGTGAAACATAAACCAACCCTACACGTTTTGGTTTCTTCTATAATTCCACTATGATTTTTCCTATCATGTCTTTATAATATTTTTGATCCTCTATTTAGTAATTAGTTATATATATCATGAATCCTTTTCTAGAAAGATATTCTTACCATTGTGGGATTATCTATTGTAGAAATATTCAATTTCATCAATTGGAAGGAATGTTTAACCATCCTGGTGACTTGATGCAGTAGCATGTTAATATATTTATCCCATAAAGTATACCAATTATGGTATTTAGGGATAAAATGGCTTCACCGTATAGACCGACTAGAATATAAAGATCTCATCCCTAAAACATGTCCTAGTGTAATGATGATACATGATGCCTCCATCAATGGGACTTATTGGCTAATGATTAGGGTGAAGTGTATAGCTCTATATTCACTCAACACTATTAATTCCATGTGAGGAGGGGAATCTGTGATCATTTGGTAGAAAATATTCATACTACTAAGGCATATCTATTGGGGGAATTGCAATACTTTTCCACCATAGGGAATCAGACCTCTAAGAAAGCATCCATGTCAAATCGATAGTAATGTTCACTCAATATTTGTATGCGATCATCAGACTTATCATATGGAAATTTTTTATACATGTTACAATGTCTCTCAAAGGTTCTGTAATAGATAAGTTATGTATCCCTATTTTAATGATTCTAAAATTTCATACCATGGTATGTCTATAAGTCATAACATGATAATTATATTTTCATCAACTAGTTATTATTGAAAAGTGGGAACCCTAAAAACAACATGAACAATACTTTTCAATTACCATATCATGCATATATAGTGTTATGCATGATTTTATCTTACCATAATAGTGTGGATACATTTGTGTCCACTATTTACATGGTAATTCCCCTAGATTATTTGTCATATCAATATGTTATATTAGTTATCAGTAATAATTATAACCGAGAGATGTAATTACATTAATCGTAAACATATTTTCAATGGTCTAGGTACATCATACTGGATAGAAACAAATGATGTCTAACTATCAGGTGTTTGAGGCACATAATCATTAAGCCGTCTTCTCATAAAGTTCCTAATTGTTGATATCAATTATGGGAGGTCATGAGAACTATCCCTTAAAGAGAAAAACCAAATATTTGGGTGTTATTGGAAGTTCCCATATAAGAACATGTTTTTTAGTCTGTTGACTTGAGATTATTAGCAGTGTGTATCATTTTCTTATATACATTGTTATAGGATGAAAACCATGGATTTTTGTTGTTGTGGTGATGTTTATTTTTTTGGTTGTCATTGGTTATATGGTACTAATTTAATGATCAATAATGTTTTTTTCTTCCAAAAGGATGAGATGTCATGGGCCCAGCTTACTCAAATGGTAGTACCTTTAGTAAATTAGTGAGCGGGGTGATTAAATGTTAGTCTATCTAATAAGGTCATGAATAAAAAATGAAAGATTGGATAATAAAGTGAATTATGAATCTTTATTTATGATATATCATGAGACTAAGATATTATATTACATGGTGCATGTGTATAAGAAGTTTTCATTTCCATGATTAAACCTTCTCTCCTTAGTGGCCATGATGTGTTGTTATACTCTGCTTGTGGCCAATGATTGGTACTCACTACTATCAAGATAAGGACCTATAAGGTCACACAATAATAATATTTAAGAGCATGTCATATTATAAGGGAATATGATTTTAGGACGTAGTGGGTCCCTCCATGATGTTTGGGTTATTTTCAAGTTTGAACTATCTCCAGGAAATAAATAAATTAAAGATTACTTGAGTTTAGAACAATAATTTTTGAATTTATTTACTCAATATATTCATGATTAATTAAATGGATAAAACTAAATATTTTTTGAATGGAAATCATTATTCAAGGTTTGTTTAGTATTTAATGGGATATGTGATTAGAGTTAATGAATCTATTTTAATCATATAACATATATTTGATGCTATACTTATTCTATAAAAATGAAATTGATGTTATTAAATAATAACTAAGTAATTTAGTGTCATTAAGGGAATATTTTATTGGTTTATCTTGCCTAGGGGACTAAGTGCAATTTACTAGGATACAAAAAAATATATATAAGTCATGTGAAGGCCAAATTAGAGGTACTATTAATTCCATCCAATCTGAAGGACCCTCTCTCTTATATCCCAAATTATAGATTGAGAAAAAAGATATCTGAGCACCCTAATCCATGTTCTTCATCCCAGAGTGATGGAATGGTGCTCAAGAAGTCACAATGAAATTAAAAGATTATTTATTTCTCCACGTCTTCACCTAAAAACTAAATATTGAAGTACCAATAGAATCTTGAAGTGTTCATGGTGGATCAATAGGGTTCTAGGTTCAGTTACTTTGAGCGATGATTTCTAATGATAAGTAAAATGTGTTTCTGATCCAAATTGTGCATGGTGTGATTTTGATTTAATTTTTCATTTTTAATTCTTCATTCTAAATAAAATTACACATGATACATATATAAATACAAGATGGGGTATAATAAATTTTTTTTTTGACATAAATATTGACCCAATATTTTTAGAATACCATTTTTTATACTTTTATAAATCCTTGGGTTCTTGAAATTTACATTAGAGGGGGGAGATCATTTAATTAAGTCCAATTAAAATGAAAATTGTAATTTATTTGGGAAGAGGATATCACCACGGTCCCAATATAGAAAATAATGAATCAACCATAGATTGAATAACCAAATCATCGTCATACAACGATTGAAAATATAATTATTTTGGATTAAAGACAAGAACCAATATATATTTAAATATATATTTCTCTGGTGAGAGATTATATCATTAATGACTGGTGATCTTAGGTTGGTTGTAATGGTCGAATCCCTAACTGTAGGATATCTATCTGACAAATCTATAGTATGTGGAAGGTATGATTAAATGCATATTTTTTTTAAAATACATTGTAACATATACACACAAACCAAATATAATAATATTTTACATATTATATATATAGGCATTATATATGGGGATATGCCTCCACACATGAAGGCATATTGTTTCTCTAAGTGAATTTTTAGATTTTTAAAACTATAAAAAGTATAAATAAAGAATATGATAATTATTGGGGGGGTCCACCACCCATGTGTGGAGTTTTTGAAAACCCAATTTTATCGGTGGGAAAAGTGGATTTACTAGCACCAGTTTTATAAAAATATTGTATGTGTGGCTCTACCGCCAACCCTCCTTTCCATGAATGAAAGGATCCCTCAATTTGGGAGAGAATTTGTAGAGCCCAAGAGGCACTATAGTTAAAGACATATATTTTTTATTTATAACGCCCTATTTAAGGAGTATCACCCCAACCCAACTCTATAGTGTGCGTCCTAGAACTCTGATCGGGTCAACACAACTCATGGCATGTTGATAATGGATATGTCCAACCTACCCACCATTTTTAGGTTTTCCCCAGAACATGAAACCCCTTATGGGGTTCTAAAAATATCTGGGAATCCGGGATAAATCTAAAAAAATAAACTATTATAAATAATATTTATATCTTAATTAAATATTTATTGGTACTATGAAACAAGTTTTTTGTGGATTAAAATTTAAATTATTTTATTTAAAGTCATGGAATATAAACTCAAGATGAAATATTCACAAGTTTAATTTATTTATGTGGTTTTAATATGTACCAACTTATAATGTCCCATTAACCATCCAAAGAATGTATGAAATTTATTTATTTAAGTATTGTAAGGAATGGTTTGTAAAAACTATTTAATAAATATGACTACTGATGTATTTACTATAGAATAATTCATGATTTATTACACATATTACAACTTATATGATTGAAAAGTCTAGTGTCTTTGTGTAATTACAAACATTACATAACAACTTAAAATAGGGGTTGCATCAGCAATATTGAAAACTTCCTTAACATGCTAATATTATTCCATCATTTATGGAACTGCATGGGATAACCTAGGAACATACATAACAAAGGGGTGAGATATGAATCCATGTAATGGAAAAAAATCATAACATGGAAAAATTATTACATGATAGACAATAGTATTTTCAATGGGACATAAAAGGAGTAGGAATCATAAACATGCACAGTGAGACATGATATAGCATGATAACATATAGGAAACATGGGAATGTGGAAAAAAATTTAAACATGACATCATAAGCATAATTCAAGGTTAAATACAAATAAATCATAACAAAATGCTCTTAGGATAACCTCCCATGAACTATAAATGACATATCATGAGACTAAACCATTACCCAATGATTTAGAGTGCTATATGGGAACACCCATCATAAAGTATGGCATGTAGAACATATAACATATGAACATATATCATCACATTTAATTCAAATATCAAGGATTTTGGAATAAATAAATGGGATTCATAAATAAAAAAATTAGATATGTCTATGTGAATACCCCTGAGTGGAAATAGTGAAGGTATTCACAACACAATGGTTTGGCATGGAAAAATCACAATGAAACATTGGAAGTGTAATGACAGTACATAAAGGTTCATAAAACTGTATAATAAGAGAGATATGGTAATATAATCATTTATAAATAAAATAGAATGTAAGGGGGTGTATAAAAACATATCCCAACATTAGGAATTGGAAATAAAAGGCATGTAAAAAAGAATATGGTGGAATAAATAAGAGAAGTAAAGGATCCTTTTATTGAGAGAGTGGTTAAAGAATCATGGGAGGAGATTCTAGAGAGCTTGGGGGCCCCTTTGGAGCACTCTAGAGAGGGTATGCAAGCTGTAGGATGTGTTCCATGGTTTTTAGTGAATTGAAAATGGATCATGGTTGGGTTTATAAAATAAAAGAGAGGGTATTTATTTATTATTTCCCAAACATAGGTTTTGGACTATATATAATAAAGTAATCAAAACTACAAACCTTCTCATGCCTTTGACAAAGTTTTTTCCATGTATGAGTGGATTAAATTTTTTTTATAATCCTAAGTGCTGAACATATTAAAATATTACACATGGTGATGCAGAATTGAGTAATTTCCTTAAAGAAATGATTTTAAAACCTTAAAATATAATATAGTTTTTGGATGATTCATAATGGATTTATAAATTTAATAAAATAAACTAAAAAATTATTTTAATTTGAAAAAATATATTTGGTCATTTATACAATTTAAATCATTTATTACATCTCTTTTGTGTCATTATGATTTTATAATAAATATTGTATATTTATATCGAAATTTATTTTTACCCAAAAATTATATCATCTCAAAATATTATGAAAAATTCTCTATTGTATAATTTCAACATGATGAGTCTAAAAATAATATTTATGTTATTGAAATAATTTTCTAAATATGTGAATTTTCACATTTAAAACAATAATCGACATTTATTTAGAAATGTTGGATTTTTTGACAATAATAATTGTCAAACCCTTATAATAATTACATTTAAAATCATAAAAATTTAAATAATAATTTATATTACATAAAAACTATTTAATTTTATTATTTTATTAAAGTATTGTTTATTTTTATAATTCTTGATTTTTTCAAAAAAAATATTTCATAATTGAAATTTCTTATTACACAAAAACACAATTTGAGTTTCGTCATATTAAAATAAATATAATTTTTAAAATAATAAAAATTATAAGTAAATATAATCATTATTATATTTAAAATAAAATATACATATTCATCTTACTAGGGTATTGATATTTATGCATTTATTATAATAGAAAAATCCCTGAGTGTAAAGAGTGTGATGGTGATATTTTAATGTTGTGGTGTAGCGTACAAGGCATGGAACATGATCCCAGTGAGCTTGCAATTATCCTATAAATGGTTTTTCTCATGATTTAGTTGTTAGATTTCAGATTGGGGTTGGACAAGGGAAAGAACTAGTGATGGTATCTCCATCATAATCACTGATAAATGGTCTTCATATGGTATGAACCTATTGTTTGTGGCTATCACATTCTCTATCTTTTTTTATTAGATATATCAAAATCCTATAAGTATACAAATCATATTATCATTATTCAATGGTTATATTATCAACATTTATGGTGATTAACTGTCTATTTAATCTAATAGGATATAATAAAACCATGTTAGTGAATGTGTTTTCGATAACCATGATATGGAATTTAATTCAAGAACAAAATAATTTAATTTTTAAAATTTTGAGTCATTATAATCTTCACCCCTTCATAAATTTCACCAAATAAATTTTCATTTCACACACTAAAATATATGGTGGTAATTATATTTCATCACATCCTCCAATTACTATATCAATTCTTCAACCTTATTGTTTCTCTATAAAACTTTGACCAAGTTCATTATCTTATTTCATATAACTTTGTCTCTATAATCTAAGATCTCCACTGAATTCTCTTCATGATAATTATCATTCTACAATGATACCACTTATAGATTCCACACTTGTAAGGGGTCTAGTCTATACTTATATAATAGGTATCCATTAAACACACCATTTACTTAAGATATATTTGGTGAGAGTGCTAGTCAATAGGCCACTACTATGATGTGATCAAAGAAATCATAGGGAATGAATTATTTTGGACTAAGATTTCCCTTATTTCCAAATATCAAAAATTTAATCCATGGAGATATATACAGGAATATCTTATCTCCAACCTAAAACTCTAGGTGTCATAAAAAATTGTTAGTATAGCTCTTCTATCAAATCTAATAATCCTTGATGTGTTACTGAATGATTTTGACCTTTTACACTATTTCCTTGACCATTTCAGGACCTATCATTTTTCATTCACCAACATCATCCCAACAAATAGGTGTTTTACACCTCATCCCATAAAAGTATTCATAGGCTTCCATTAGAATAATTGAGTGAAAAATATTATTGTATGAGAACTCGACCACAGTATTATGTCGATTCTAACCACATTTTAAGTCAATCGATCATGCTCTAAATATTTCCTCGAGTGACTAGATATTCCACTCAAATTGGCCTTCAGTTTCACGGATATATGATATGATGATGTTCAATTCATTTTTTAGAGCATGGTAAAGGCTCTTCTATAAATTGGAAGTAAATATTGGGTCTCGATCAGATATAATCAATTTTCAGGTTCCATTCATCCTTTCCACTTATCTAATTTATATCCTTTCTATTTGATCATGTGATAAGTTCTCTTTAATTACAATGAAGTCGGTAGTCTTTATAAGGTGATCTGCCACATTCCATATAGAATTATTTCCTCTTCATGTATTTAGAAGACCAATGACAAAGTATATGGTTATATTTTCCCATTTCTATGTAGGTTTGGGTAATGGTAGCATTATCCCCTTGGATTTTTTCCTTTCATCCTTCACTTACTGACATACAATACACCTCAATTTATATTCCACAATCACCTTCATATTTTCCAACAAATAGTGCGCTTGGTGATATTGATACATATTCAAGGTCCTTGGATAGATAGATAAGGTTAATCTATCTTCATAATCCAACATATCCTTCATTAACTCAAGATTTTGATGGTATATATAGTCATGACTCAAATCTTATGACCCATTCTTCATTAATTTTGAACTATAAGGTTTTAATTTTTCATATAGCTTCCACATTCTTGTGAATTTAAAAATCATCGCCTTTAGCATCCTTAATATTCTCTAGAAGGGATGGTTGAGAAATAATTTGTGAAATAATTGACAATGTTCCTTTCTTTAGAATTCCCATGGACATCATTTTCATGTATAAGAAAATAGAATCCTTATCAATCTTCATCAATGATAAAATTGTCGGATCCTTTCTACTTGGTACATCTGCCACATTGTTTTATTTCCTAGGATGGTTGTAGATTGAGCATTCATAGTTCTTAATCAACTCCAAACATCTTCATTGGCCCATATTCATCTATTTCTGTGTTAATATATACTTGAGGCTCTTATGGTCCATATATATTTCTCACCTCTCCCCAAAGAGAAGGCTCTACCATATTTTCAATGTGGAGATTCATTTTTCCAAATATAGATCATGCATTGGGTATCTCTTTTCATGAAATTGTAGTTTACTTAAGGAACTGTATATCACTTTATCACTATATATTAGTACACCACCCAATCCATTCTTCGAATAATCATTTTAAACCATGGAAATTTCCCCATTTTTAGGTATCATAAGTACACATGCAGTGATAAGCCTCCTTTTAAACTTCTTGAAGCTGTCTTTTCATTCATTAATCCAAACTAAATTGACACCCTTTTGAGTTCACTTGGTTTTAAGGTTTGAAAGTCATGATACATTTATTAAAAATCAATGATAATACCCATATAGTCAACATAATATATATATATCTATCACAACTTTTTTCCTCGACCATCATTTATTTTCTTATTTCGTATAAGGCTCCACAAATATCCCATTACTTTTGATAATATTCCCCAAGAACAATAATTCTTTCAACCAGAACTCACATTTTCTATAATTTTTATAAATATTTTCCTTTTACAAGGTATTTATAATAGTTATTAGATGCTTCTAATTCCCCTCATTTATTTTTTAGTATTTTAGAATATTTTCTATCCATAAATTCAATGAAAATTCAAGAAAATTAGTGAGTCTAATTGTAATAAAATGAACTCATAGTGCACATACCCTATATAAAATGTAGTCTTGGGGATATCCTCCTACTTCAACCTTACTTATTAATACCATTACTAAATATCCACCATGGATAAGTATTTGGATCCATGTACCTGATCAAACAAGTCATCAATATGTGGTAAAGGATACTTTTACTTTATCATGATCTTTTTGAGATCAGGATAATCATCCCAAAGGCGCATCGACCGATCCTTATTTTTGATGAAGAGGAAAGATGATTCCCATGGTGAAGCATGTGGGAATATGAACTCTTTATCCTAATAATACTATATTTATTTATTCATCTCATCAAGTTAAAAAACAACCATTATATATGGAGTCTTGGATATTGGTAAATTCTCAAGTATAATCTTGATTAAAAATCCAACCTCTCAACTAGGAGGAAGACCAGAAAATTCATCGAGAAACTTGTTAGTGTATTCCCTCACAATGGGAATGTACACATGGATGATATTTTCCATATAATCAATCATTTTTTCTAGATATTATTTATTATAGGGAAATAATATCCATGCTTGAGATGTTTGTTCTAATGAAGATTCATCCTCCTCCATACACTTGTATAGAATCAGAGGATAGTTCTCAATACTGAGAGTGATTTCCTTCTTATTGAAATTTATGTTGTCTATATATAAGAAATGTAAATTCATACCCATAATTTCATCAAATTCTACTAAAGTGGGTATAATAATGTTCATTGGGAAGTTCATCCCATAAATTTTGACTAGGGATGATTTATATACTTGGGATGCAATAATTTCTCCATTTTCCTATTTCACTAACATCTCTACTTCCATAATTTTTTGGGGTGCACTACCACAAAAATGGATTTAGGAAGTGCCACCCATTAACAGTGCTAAAAAAAGAGCAGGTAAAGGGGGTAACTTTATCAATACTAAAACAAAACACTGCTAAAGGGTAATTTTAATAACACTGAAAAGCATAGTTAAAAGTACCCCTTTATCTGTGTTTGTTTTAGCCCTGATAAAGGTACACTCTTTATCAGTGTTTTTTAACACTTTTAAAGGGACACCCTTTATCAACGATTTTCTACAAGCACTTATAAAGGGTATATTTATGAAAATATATATTTACTTAAAAATAAAACATTAATATATAAATATATTTATATTGATATAAATATAATATATTTTTTTAATATGATTTAGATGAGGCCAAATAAGAATTTACACATAATATTTAAGATAATTAGTGAAAATATCATATAAAAAAATTCCAAATATTTTTTAAATTAATAATTTTCCAATTATAATTTAGTAATAGTCATTTGATAATAATTTAAATATAAAAAATTCAAAAAATTAATAAAAGATAAAAAATGTAAAAAACATAACTCAAACATCAAACAACCATAAATTTTAATCTAGGTGTATATTTGGACTCTACAATATATAAAATTGAATCCTATGATGATCTATATGCCCTGGTGATATAGGGTAACCCTCTGTCACATATTTTAAAGCAAAAATGACCAAAAAGCCTCCAAAACTGAGTTTTAAGTCACGGTACCCCAATTGTTTTACATTTGATGGAAATTTAACCTCTTTTAAGGGGATTTTTTTTCATCTTTTCAATGGGGAATAAATTTATTTCTATGGAATAAATTAATATTGTAATTATGGTTTTTAAAATTTTATCATTTTTCACAATGTATCTTATTTATAATCAAATATATAACAATATATACATATTAATTATATATTCACAAATGAAGAGTGAATTTTATGAATAAATAATTAAACATATTTACATATAAAATTTCATTATAAATATATCAACCTTTTATAAATAAAATATAATATCCATTTATTTAAAATACAAATGTATCAATATTTATATGCATATACATATATAATTAATGTATATACATTGTTTATATATATATATATATTTGTGTGTATTGAAATAAATATATATATTTATCTAATTATTCTAATACATGTATATAAAAACTAATATATAATATATTTAAATAAATATAAATATGTATACTTGTATTTTTATATGCATATATATATATATATGTTTGTATTTATAAACATACACACATAATATTTTAAATATGTATTTATATATATATTGACAAAAAATGTAACGAAAAATATATAATTATATAAATATATCATAAAATGAGAAAAAACAATTTAGGTGAGTCGAAGTGGAACACGCCCATGAGGGGGAGGTCCACAGTTCGAAACCAATCAATGACAAGGGCAGATGCATGTGGGTGAAATAGGCCTTAGCACTGTTAATGCAGGGGGCATCCTAGCACTCTTAATGGGGTGGGTTGGGGGTAAAGGTGTGGGTTTGTGGGGTTATTAGATCTGTTCTAGGGGGATAGATCAATATTTAATGGGTCCTGGGTCGACCCTCTGATTTGAAGATTTTTTTAAAAAAATTAATTTTTATGACTTTTATCAGTAATTTCAAAAAAACACTAATAAAAGTGGTATTAATCAGTATTTTTTATCTCTGGTTAAAGGGGTCTTTATCATCACTTTTTTTAGTGCTAATAAAATGGACACATCTTTTCCCTATTATCAATGATTTTTAGTGTCGTTAACGGTTTTTTAGCATTGATAAAATCATGTTTTAGAGTAGTGGTGATTGAGTGGTTCTTGTAAACTTATTTGAAATGAATGAACATATAGAACCATAATAAAAAATTATTTATTCTATTCTGGAATGAAAAACTATAATACCTACCAGCAATTCATTTTTAGGATCCACCTTAGTGGTTGTGATTGCATATTCTCTCCCATGCAACCTTGGAGATTGTTAATATTGATTTACTCTAAAAACCATTAGCTCTGGGCAGTGGTTTAGATAGTGTACTTATTACTTGTTGTTGAAGCATTGGACAACAAGCTAAGGGTTGACTGGATTATTCCTCTATTACATTTCATTTTTTGGGTTTCTCCAATAGGAAATAATTGGCTATGTTACCTTTTTTATGCACCTAATTCATTTCCTCATCCATCTTAGTCAATTTACAGGTTTCTTCTTACCACACATTTGACATGTTGGATATTGAAATGTATTAACACTGTTAGATTTATCTATCACACCACAATAATTAAACTCCAATCTCCACATCTTATCCCCATCATACCAGTCAGATTCATTGATCTAAATTTATACTTTGAAGGTGTATTAGACAATTTCCTCATAATTATCAAAGTCTTGAATCATCTAAGATTTTCATATACACAGTTTTAGACCACCAATTAAGTGGTATACATTTATTTCAGGGGTAATGGAAAATCCATAGGCATATTGTGCAAGTCTTGTAAAGTTTTATTTATATTCCATAATGGATTAATCATCATTTTAATTAAGTGAAACGAAATAAATTTCCTTTTTATGTCGGATAATATGAGGAAAATATATTTCAAAAAATATTTTCTGGAATTCCTTCCACCCCATCATTTTTTTATCTTCATTAGGATTTGTATTCTTAATCAATTTCCACTAATGATCATGATCTACCTCCATATGATAAAAATATAGTATGAAATTATCTTTCTCAAAACATTGAAGGATGGAGAATATCTTCTAAATGGGGTTGATCCATTGTTCCATGATTAATGGATTAGGTGACCATTGAATGCCAAAGGCTTTTTTCACATAAAAGTGTTAACTACATCTTGTTCTTTCAAATATAGATTTGGGAGTTCCTCTTGATTCAGGTTTCTATTTAGAACCTGAGTCAACTAAGAGGGTATTTTCATAATGTTCATGATTACAATCTCAAAAGGTTGGGAATTTCATTTGGTCATTTATCACATTTACCCAAACAATTGGTTATTTAATATGTTTTTCCTTTTTCTAGTCATTAGATAAAATAAAGGTAAATTTATGTAGGTTTAATTTTAAATTTTTAAACACATAAATATAAATCCAATAAAATTAAAGGGATATCTTATAAATGACATTTATTCATTAACTTATGAATTTATAAGATTCAGTCTATGTTATCCACTATATATTTCCTAATTTACACTTGTTTTTATTTTTTTGGTTCCCATAATAATGGTTCGTAATGATCCTATGAATTTAACAAAGAATATCCACTAGGTGTGTCAAACCAGGTGTGCATCAATCCCTATTGTCGTACACTAGTTCCCAATCGAGTATAGCTTAATACGGTGTTTTTGGTTTTTACCACTATATAGATTTATTGAATAGCCACCTCCACTTATAGTAACCATATATGGATATATGTTGTTTGAAACCACTTCCTCTGTACTTTAACATAATTTATTATTCTTTTATTATTTATATTCTTGTACCTAAGGTTCTCTCTAGAGTTTGTTAATCCTAATCTCAAAAAAAAACTAAACATCCCTTGGATACCAACTATGACAACCCATTTCATTAGTGTACATTAATTCATGATTAATTAAACATAATAAAAACTAAAATATTGAAATTTATAGTTTCATTGGTTAATTAGTAACAATGCATAACAACTTAAAATTGGGGGTATATTGTGATTATTCAAAACATCCTTAAAATTATATTATTACTCCAACGCTCATAAAAATGAATAGGATAAATTTTTGAATTCATAAGAAAGGGGTGATTTACAAAACCTCTTAATGGAATAAAAAAATCATAACATTAAGTAATTATTTTAGACAATAGTATTTTCAATGGGACATAAAAGGAGTGAGAATAATAAATATGAACAATGTGGCATGATAATATAAAGGCAATAGGGGAATGCAGAAGAAAATTTAAACATGACATTATAAGCATAAGTCAAGGTTTACCCCAAATAAATCATCATATAATGTGATTATGATAACCTCTTTTACACTATAAAATACATATCATGAGACTAAAACATTACCTAATTCATTGGAGCAGTATCTAGGTGCGGGCATCATAATCGTATCATGTACATGCATAAGTGTGCCAAATAAAACATATTATATAAGAAAATATTTCATCACATTTAATTCCATGGTCTAGGATTTTGGAATAAATACATATAAGTACCCAAAAATAAGTATAGGTATTCTTATTTGAATACCCTTGAGTTGAAATAGAGATGGTATTCACAAAACAAAGGTTTGGCATAAGAAAACTACAGTGGAATTTTGGCATCATAATGGTTGTACATAATGGTCCACAAAGTGGTGTAATGAGATTTAAAGGGATATATCATCATTTTTACCTAAAATATATAGTAAGGGGGTGAAAAAAAACCAATACCAAAATCAGGAATTTGAAATAAAAGGCATAAAAATAATAATATGCTTGAATACATAGGAAAAGGGGAGGATCTGTTTTCATGAGAGGGTGGTTGAAAAATATAAGTAAGAGGTTATTTAGATCCTAGGGGTATTTGGTAGGACTATAGAAGTGCGAAGGTAGAGTAATGAATTTATACACGGTTTCTGATTGAATAGAAAAGGGATATTCAGTGGGTTTATATAGGAAAAGAGAAGGGAGTTCTTTATTGTTTTCCAAACATAGGTTTTGGACTCTATATCATAATGTAATAAAAACAACAAACCTTCTAATGTTTTTTTCCTATAGTTTCTTCCCATTATGATAGGTTTTCATTATTTCATAAGGATAAGGTCCAAAATTCTTAAAATATTACACATTTTTAAGTGTTAATGTGTCATGTTTATAAAGAAATGATTTTAAAACATTAAAATATATTAATGGTTATGGAGGATTGATAATGACATTATAAAAGTAACAAAATAACCTAAAAAAATATTATTTTAATGTTCAAAAATATATTTTGTTGTGCACTCACTTTATATCATTTATTTCAGTACTTTTGGGTCATCATGATGTGATAATACACACTGTATATTATACCGTATTTAATTATTACTCAAAAATTTAACTATATTATAAATTTATAAAAAAACTATTGGATAATTTAGAAATGACTATTTAAAAAATAATATTCATTTTATTAAAATAATTTTCTAAATATTTGAATTTTAACATTTAAAACAAGAATCAACATTAAATAAAAAATATTGGTTTTTTGAAAATAACAATTTTTAAATACTTATAAAAATTACATATGACATCATTAAAATTATATTATAATTTTTATTTACTTAACATAATATAATTGTATTATTTTATTAAATTATAATTTATTTTTAAAATTAATGAATTCATCAAAAAGGAATGTCTTAATTGAAATATCATATTACACAAAAATGTAATTTTTGTTTTATCATATTAAAATAAATATCATTTTTAATGTAATAACAATAAGAAGTAAATATAATCATTATTATATTGAAAATAGAATATTCATATTTATATATATCCACTTAATAAACTAGAAAACACACTAAGGTTTAGGTGCGCGATGTTGAGATTTTCTTATGGTGGTTCGACATAAATGGTTTGGGTCGTGATCTTGACGAGCTTGGACATCTCCCATAAACAATTTCAATTGTACATTTGTTGTTGGATATTTCCTTGGTCTTCATCAAGGTAAAATTTTATTGATTCTATATTCCATGGTAGATCTGATAAATGGGTTTCATGGGGCATAATCCTACTAGTTGATGCCATCACTTCTTATGTCTGTGTCAATTAGATTTATCAAAACCATATAATTATACTAATCATATGGTCACTATTAAATGGTTATATTATCAATGGTTATGATTATTAATGGTCTTTTAAATCTCATAGGATATAATTAAACCAAGTAAGTTCATGTGTTTTCTATAACGGTAATAGGGAACTTAATTCAATCACAATTGAAATTTTATATATAAATGTTCAGTTCATTATAATAAATGATGATCTATGTATCATACTTTTCATCATTATATGTATAAGGGCCTGCACACCCACATAAAAATTATTTATCTATATTCTTCATTATTGAGATCCAATCACCTGCATGTGGGTATTATTATATAATGAAGAGGATGATAAGTTATTTAGTTAATGCTGGGATTTGGAGACATATCATACATGATTTTGATGGATTGGATGGGTGAGCACTGAAACTCATGTCAGAAGTGTCACGACTCATAGATTTACCCCTAGGGTCTAGTTTGATCCATTATTCACTAAATATATAAACTATTAGTATTATCTAATGGTCACATCATTTTTTTTATTTATGCATGGTTTATTATTTTATATATGTTTAGTTTTAAAAAATGATAAAATAAAATAATAATAAGCACGCACTAATAAAATGAACATTCACAGTGAATGTTTTTCTATTTATATCATTGTTAATATTTGAGTTTGGTCACATTTAATAAGAATGTCTAAATATAAATGGAATACATTCTTAAATAATAGCATAAACCCTCTAAAAAATATTAACTTATCACTCCATCCATCACTTAATTTTGAACAAAACTTATTGTATAAGTATCTCATCATCACTAGTTGAGGGTGCCTACTACTACTGGGGAGTTCTTATGAGATATTTTGGTTACTTTAAATGAATATGAACGAATATAAGTATTCATATCCATTTTTTTCAACTTTAGAGACAAGTTTTGAGAAATGTCAGGTTATACTTTTTAAGAAATTAGACACTACTCAATAAACCAAGGATCCATTAGTAAATTCATTTGGCAAAATAAAATCCTACCTCAAGACTCTATGAGTAATTAAATAGCCCTATATTTTAATATCGGTAGAGGTTTTTCAGATCCTTTCCACTAAAACAAACAAGATATTTAGTATGAAAAATATAGTAGTTGAGGGAAACTTGAATTTGATAAAATAATGGGAGACATTTAAGATAATGAAATATATAATTTCTAATAACCTAAAATCAAGGTAAATAAACTAATCAACAGATTTATTATGTTTTAGAATAATTTCTAGTAATACCATGGTTTCACTGTGATAAATTTGGGATAAATAATATGTCATAACTAGCATGAGTCTCAAAGTTTAGTACATGTGTTTATGCTATGTACTACGATATAAAAAATTATATGTGATAGAGTCCCAACATAATATAGATCCACCTTAAAAATAATGGGTGAATAGAAAGAATACAATAGAGATGTTATTGAATAATTCAATGTTTACATCATAATTATATCACCAATTTTCAATGTGTTATGAAAAAACATCAGGAGATGAATGGTTTAACGCATTGTCGCAAGTCCGAGAAGTTTATGAGTAGAAAGTGAAACGATAAATGAATTACATGTTGTTTACACAAAGAGAATGTAAATGAAAATATGTATCATGATATTTCTCTACATAAATTTTTAATATCCTTATAACCCTACAAATGTAGTTTATTTTATGATTTTAAAACAAACAATATAAGGAAAACGCTTCATTACCTTTTGGGAAAGGCTTTCCAAGAACATGAGAACAAAAATAATGATTAATATTTAGTTCCTATAATGAAACTATTTAATTAAAGGGTGAAAAAGTATGTGGAATGTGTGACGCTAAAGGAAATTTCACAAATTCCTTCATAAAAAATAGGAAAATAACCATATAAGAGGTTATTTTCTTCACATTTCATGAGATATTTCTATCCATGATAAAATAAAATGATTTGATGTGAAATCAGGTAGAGGATTATAATTAGTGTATATTAATCATTATATATGATTTTTCTATTTTAATTTTTGGATATTCGATACTGAATGTGTTTCACCGATTTTTATAAAAACATAGTTACCATGTATATAAATGTTACAATATGTAAGGTAAATTATCCAAGTTGTTGAGAAAAGAAGATTCCTAAGTCAACAGTGAAAAGCAAACTATTTCTAATTACCTATTTTAATGATTATATTTAAAATTTTATTAATTATTACCAAAATGGGTAACTCGTATATCCATTGGAAACAAGAAAAAATCATTCCATTTTGGAATAGATGTTTTTTGGGGTACCTCATACTCAACTAAAAGTTATGTAATGCTTGAAACATTGGAAATATTCGAGGAACAAAAAATGAAATTGTTAAATTCCCTGTTGTGGAAAGATGATTATTAATATAGTAAAAATATAATTATTTTTCAAGTAAAAACCCATAATTTACTTTATACTCTATGGAACTAAAACTATCGGTATTATCGGCACATTTAGTTATCTAGTTTTGGAAAAATAATCCTTTAGAAATTAAGGTAAGCCACAAAATTATCAGAATTAGGTTATCTATAAAGTGTGAAAATTTCAAAGGATAATATATTGGTAAATTCATATACTTCATGAGATTCCTTTAATATTTTTTAATAATGTAAAAGAGAAGTAAAAAATCATGGTTTGAATATATGAGTTGATGCAGGCCCATGAGCCAAATAATATCTTGACCATACATTCATTAATAATACTAAATATTGAGGGGATTTATTCATAAATTTATATACACATTATATATAGGATGTTTTTAAAAATATGATCTATTATAGGTCATACATGCACACATTTATCATTAAAAATATATCATGGAAAAATTCTTAAACACTTATTTCCTTATATACATCATATTTCTGATGTTATTAAAAGGAGGATCAATGGCATGACTTTGATGTGTTAGAAATATTTCCTAAACATTTTTAAAACATTATTAAAAAATAGAAGTGTTAACCCATAACCATATGAACATTATTATGAAAAATAGATGGAATATGAGTTATAATATGATAAAAATCCATTATATCATACATGATGTGTTTATATGAAAATAGTTTGTTAAGAAAAAGGTAATAAAGGATATTTCATCAAGATATAACCGAATTGAATCATTGTTATTATTATAATTTCATATAGGATATTATATAAACCCATATGATAAAAAACATATAGTCAAGTGATAGACTATATTTATATAAAAGGGTGAATATATATATTGTAGATATTGTGAGAAAGATTTAATTATGTTAAGTCAAGGATGGAGATGAAAAATTAGTTTTCAAAGAAAAATATTCCATAAGATCATATAGAAAATGAATGTTCTAGTGATACATATTACATAGGAATATTAAAACCATATTTATGGTTTTATATTTAGTGTGATGGGTGATATGTTATTCAATGAGACTAATGGATCATACATGGAAGTAATAGATGGAAACAAAATACGATTTACAGGATTATATTAATTTAGGAAAATTGATTCCATGTACCAAAATAAATTATATATTTTGTTATTTTCTCTAATTGGTGAAAATTCATTCAATGGTATTCTAGAGAATCTATACACAGGAGGTACAAGAGTGCTACCAATAAGACTCAATTAGTTATACCAATAATTATTATTAAAAAAATTTAAAATTATATTTTTCATATTAACTTAAATGATCATTATATTGGTCATTGGGTGTAAATACAACCTTTATTAGAAGCAGTCTATACGACGTAACTAGAAAGGGATAGTGTCACTATAGAATTTCAATATAGAATTAAAGTTGTATAGATCCATTTATAGATAAATAAAATCAATATGATCATATATTATTCCTTTCAAACAAATATACTTTAGTTTCTACAAGTTTTTAGTGGTAATACCATAGTTTTTAAGTATAATATTTTGATAAAATATTAAAAATTTCCATTAGTTTTATATATAGATAAAAATGGGTAGAAATAAACTCTAAAAATATTGACTTAAAGTAGAAACCCTTATTCTAGGGAATAAAATTTACTGAGTTAAATCATTAGGTTACTTGGAATAATTCAATGTATATATACTGAAAATATATTTGATCAAATTGAGAGATAATTATTTATAATGTCAAATGGAATAAATCACTCCTAGAAGACATGTATAAGAAATAGGTGGAGATTTAAATTATGAGTATACATCCATATTAATCTACGATGGATCTATAAAATATGACATAATATGTACTAGATATTTCTATCTTAGAATATATTGTAGGAAAACATTAGGTTAATCTAGGAGAATATCATGAGAAACAATAAAAATAATCAAATTGTACTTGAGAAAGTATAAAGTAAATCCACCTATTACATGGAGAAGAAGATACAATAGTTATAAGAGGATAATACTAGTATTAATAATGACTAATATGATCTACTATCATATATAGGATAATGTAATGAGAATTAGTATCTCATTCAAACTAGTGGTAGTCACATCTATAAATACTAAGTATGTTGTGGATTTTGATGTAGCTGAAGGACTAGTGTATAATTACAATGATTTATTCCAGATATTATAATCACACCCTATATGTAAATTATTACAAAAAATATTTATGAGGATAATATTACTTTAATGATATTATATAATATGTATTGATTAGACATGGAACAAAAGAACTATTCTTGAGGATATCATCTATTGAGGTGTCTTACTCATGGAGGAGAAGTTGTAGATATCAAAGTAGATATGTATGGAAACATGACAAGCCAAATGACTAAATATATAACTCAGAATAAACAAGAACTAATCATGTGAGAGATAACATGCTAATTTTTAGAAATATTGGGTCTATTGAAAGTGGGAGTGTTGTAAAAGTGAGTGCCCAAAACCCAACATGAATAGTACGTTTTTACCAGTGTATCACATATATAAAGAGTTATGCATGATGTTATCTTACCATAATAGTATTGATACCTTTTTCCATTATTTATATTGAATTAATTTATATTATTTTTCATATCATCATGTTATAATAGTTCCTGGTTATAATATTAACCTCAGGATATTATAGAATTACTCATAAACATATGTCCTATGGTCTTGATACATCATACTGACTAGACACGTATGAAGTTTGAATATCATGTGTTAGGGGATAATAGGCATTGATACATCTTATCTTGAAGTTCATAGTTATAATATCAAGTAGAGAAGTTCGTGAGGAATGAATCTATAATTGGAACACCACATGTTTTTAGTGACATCAGTAGTTCCTATCTTTAAACATGTGTATTGGTCTCTTGAAATGCGATCATTTTCGTCATGTATCATTTTATTATTTACTTTTATGAAAGATGAATACCATGTAATGTTTTTCATGGTGAGGTGTATTGAGTCTCGTGCATCATAGGTGGTATGAAATTTATTGAATGAGTAATATATTTTTTGTTGCTTCTAATAGGATGTGATGTCTTGGGCCCAGATGACTAGGATGGTAGTACATTTATTAAATCCATGGTCATGTTGATTAATTTTAATTAAATATAGTAAGTTTAAAAATAAATAATGATTATGGGAGGATTAAATTAAGTGTGAATCATACTTTATGTTATATCTTAAGGCTTGGAGATTATATTAAATCGTGTCTATTCATGGTAGTCTATAATTGCTATAACTAAATGGTATCTCTTTTGGGGCCATGATGGGTTTCTAAAATACACACCTAGTATATGAGTGGTACTCACCATTATCAATATAAGGACCTTTAGGGTCACACTCTAAGATTTCTCAAGAGTATAGCCTATTCTAAGTGAACAAGAGTTTAAGAATTAGTGGGGGCCACCACAGGGTTCAAGTTAAGTCCAATTTTGATTGATTTTTATTATATAAATAAATTCAATATTATTGATGTTTTGAATAATATGTTTTGAATTTATTTACTCACTTTCTTCATAAAAAATTCAGTGATTAAAAAATAAATATTTCGGAATTAATATTATTAGTCATGGTTCATTATAAAAGTAATGTTAGAAGTGGGTAGATTTAATTACTCGAGCTTTATCACACAATAAATATTTCATTTTTTAATTATGTGATAAAATTTAAATGAAATTTATGAAATATTAACTATGTGATTTAATGAAATTAAGGGATTATTTTTCTGTTTTAAGTTACTCAGGGGCCAAAATGAACTTTTTGATACTTTAATCCTACCTATATAAGTCTTTAGAATCCCAAAAGTTAATGAATATTAATTTCCATGAATTGTATAGCCTCTTTATCTTCTCTAAGAATTTTTTTATAGATATAGAATGTAATGCCCTGACCCCAGTTACCCAGAGTCGGTGCATTATTACATAACATTGGCATGATCACGAGAAAGATCAAATCTCGAAAGACCGATTGGTTTAGTAGCCTTGGAAAAACTAGATATATTCATAAAGTTTTACATTACATCATAAAGTAAAAAACTACTACAACAACAGTCTCCATATTCCACACTCATATCCCCACATTCTATCCCTGCAGGTCATTCATAAATTACTTCTTCGCATCCTGGGAAAAATAAAACATAGAAAAGGGGTGAGCTCAAATTCTCAGTAAGGATAACAATATAGCGGAAACTTTCATAAATATGAATAAAAATTTAAGGCAATGTATAACTAAAACAAAAGCCTTTTAAACTTTAACTTCAACATAGTATGGAAAAAAAATGAAATAATGACATTTACTTATTCACATGGATATTCAAGTAATTGAATAATCACATGAAATACCAATAACCACTTTCATAATGATGGAATGCATAATTCTAGACTATCATACCCACATAGCCAAGGCCTCGTGCCTAGAATACAAATAAGATTTTTCCAAGGCCTTATGCCAAGACATTATTTTGTCTCATGAGACCTACTGATGCATCGAGGAGCTATAGCGGTCTCCACCCATCACATATTAAGTCCAATGCATTCCCATATGAAAAGGTTTAAACATAACATAAACATTCGTATTAAAACAAGAATACGAAATGTCAATAATTTCCCCATAAACAATGAATGGTATAAAAATAGCACATCCACAGTCAAACATATCACAAAACCTTCAATACAATATAGAAGTTTTTTATCATAATAAATCAAATTCAAATAAGCGTAAAATCCATCAAAGGATGTTGACATAGATGAAATCAAAACTCTTTTTAGAGAAATATATCTTTCTATTTTGAAATCATTTAAGAGTCTTATATTTATGAAATAAAACATTTTCTTTGAAAATATTCTTATAATCTTTTAAGGGAAGCTTCAACGATTTTATAACGGTGGAAAATAGCCGCACTCGCCGTATAAGTTAAAAAAAACATTCTACCTTAATTTTGTCAAAACGGTTAAAAAGCACCTTGTTTGGAAAATGACAGAAATATTCCATTATAAACCTCTTATAAAAAGTCAAACAAGGGTATAAATGACTTTAACCCATATTCTAGTAAATAGTAAAAGTGTTTTGAAATTCATTTTTAAGAAACATGGATGTGGATGATAAAGAGATCCGAGTAGATTATTACGTATAAACAACCCCGGATAATGAAGAGATTGCGAAATAACCCTTACCTTATACTTTTCCTTTGTTGGGGTAGGTTAACCTTCGACATAATAGTGAAATAATTGTTATTAAATTATACAAGAATCATATACATTCATATGATATCATATATGATCTTTTAACATTGCTTTGTTAATAATATCATAGTATTATCGTTGTTTCGGGTGTTAACTTACTCATTTAATTTATATGTTTTGTTACATAAGCCATGTTTGTAATGGATAGGTTGTATATTATTCATATACATAATTATATCATGTCCTTAAACATTATTTTTAAATCATAAAATGATAATTATACTTTAATGGATACGATGGAGAATGAATCTCATCGCGTTCGTGGAGATGGTAGTCTGTACGTACGTACGAGAGACAATATCATTCATTTGATATTAAAATAATATATAAATGGATGGTATATCATATATACAGAATCATTAACATGTTATATTTATTATTTACATGATTCAAACATCATTATTATACTCATCCAAATAATAATATATTGAATAACAATTACACCACGACGTGGAGACGGTAAGTCGTACGTACGCACGTATGGTGACATGTTATTAAAAGGGTGGATAGAATACTGAATATGGTTGTAACATATTTATAATAAAATCACAGTATATATATTATACTGTAGTTATTATTTTAGAATGGTAATAACAAAGGAAGAAGAAGTGGAAGAAGAAAGGAACGTGGAAAAGGGTGGTGAAATCATTACCTCTTCTTCGGGTTCTTCATTTTGATTTGATCAAAAGGGCTCCTTAAGTTGGATTTCTGATCATTCTAAGGCCTCTAGGTTGTAGTCAGGGAAGTTGGGAGAGTATTTGGGAAGTGTTTGGCCAAACCTAAAGGCTTTGAAGGTGTGAAGAAATGAGAAGGATGAGTTCCCTTTTATAAGAGGGGTGAGGGGCACCTTTGGAAAAGCTAGAAATATTAATTTATAATAAATTCATATTCGGTTTCTAATGGCTCCAAATTTGATTATTTAAATTTTAAGGTGGGGATAGGTCTAAAAAAATTAAACCAATAGAATTTAGACAGGTTTGGGTTACTATATTAACCTTATATTAAAGTATTAACTCTTAGTTAATTAGTTTCACTTTTACAATGTCTCTTTGTATTTTTATATTATATGGTTAATAAAATTACTATATACATCCAAGCGACCCTGAAGTGGTCCATTAATGATATAAATATCATGATATAAGTCTCCTGGAAGAACCTTAGATTTTTAGGAATTTAATATCAATTAATAATATAATATTTGTTTTAAAAACTCTTTTATGTCAATTTTGACACTATTCAATAGTTGATTTTTGTGAAACTCATAACAGAATGATTACTTAGAAAACAGATAATTAAATTAATAATAATATGTCATATTATCCTATAAAATTATTTCAATTCATTAAAAGTCTCAAATTATATTTATTTGGGTATTTATAATATCAATTATTTTAATTTTTCACTATTATGGTAATTACTGCATCATAATTGTGTCATAAATAAATTAAATTATTTAAAGTCTAAAAATTTTAAATAAAATAGAATTATTTTGGAAATATTTTTATCTTTCTAATGAATATTTATAGTTGAGAAGCCAACATATATAACCCTATGTAAAAATTTTTTTTCTAAAGGATATATGCTTATGTCATTTTTGTACTTATTTTAACATAATTAAAATTAAGTGTCCCTATCACCTACAAGTGGCTCCATGGGCTCCCCAAATTGACCCAAAGATGCCTATGGTCGACAATGTATCAACCAATAAGGTTATGAAACGTTTTAGGGTAATTTAGTATTATTATAATATTATTTTTTAACCCTTATTTACCAGATTTACCCTTAACCATGGTAAATAAAATATTTACCGGAGTAATTATTCAAAATGTCTGAAAAACCATACATCTTGACACAAAGTCAGCAATATCCCTCTTCATATTGTCCCACCAAAAATGTTCATTCAAATCTTTATACATTTTGGTGCTCCCAGGGTGTATAGAAAAATTGGAACTATGAGCATCATCCAGCAATTCCCTTTTTAGATCAGGTATATCGGGAACACAAAGTCTCTTGCCGAATTTCAAAATTCCATCTTCATACACAAAGTCTCTCAGTCTCCCATCATTCACATCTTTAATCTTCTTTTGAAATTCTCCATCATTAGTCTGAGAACTCTTAATCCTTTCTAGTAAAGATGGTTTGGAAACCATTTGAAAAAGCATTGATGTTTCTCCTTCCCTGGTTATTCCCATGTCCATCTTCACTAGATCCATCAAAATTGGATCCCTTTCAATTCTCATCACATTCAAGACTCCATGGTATTTTTTGCTCAAAGCATCTTCTACCTTGTTACTTTCCCCGGGTGGTAGTGTATCGTACAATCATAATCCTTGAGTAATTCAAGCCATCTCCTTTGCCTCATGTTGAGTTCTTTTTGTGAGAAAATATACTTCAAACTCTTGTGATCAGTATAAATCTCACATTTTTCACCATATAGGTAGTGCCTCCATATCTTCAAAGAAAAGATCACACCTTCTAACTCGAGATCATGAGTAGGATAGTTTTGTTCATGAATTTTCAACTGTCATGATGCATAGGCAATAACCCTATCATTCTGCATAAGGACACAACCAAGTCCTTTCTTCGATGCATCACTATAAATAAAGAACCCATCATTGTAACAGCCCGAGATTTTATGAAAAATATTCTTTTTTTTATTTTACTAATGTCTTGTGTTATACGCTTCACCAAAAGGAGCTTGCACAACACGCATCCTTGACTTGCCTTGCATTACACGCAATCGCAACCTTCCTCGATAGCGTGTGTGGTACGTAATACTGAGTTTCACGAAACAATGATATGCTATTAAAATATTATTAAAACTAGCCGTTATGAATAGTAATAACCACTTTTTAAATTTTAGAAATTTTATCTTTCAAAATGGACTTCATTTTTGGATTCGGAATACCGAAATTAGCCTAGGGTGAAATTTTGGTATTTTTCTGAAAACTTTCAATTTTTGATGAATAGTGAAACCACTAAGTGGTAGGTTAAAAACTGAATTTTGCATAAAACTTAATTTTACCGCTTCTGTGAATGGAATTTCGAAAATCCGAGAGACACGGTTAATATCAAGGAGTAAAATGTGGTTCAATGAGATGAAAATAATTTTTTGGTGAATAGTAACTTTTTACTTTTTTTACCACGGTTAAAAGTAAATAGGGTAACTAAGGGTAAATATGATATTACTATTACCCTAACACATGTCCTAATTCTATTGGATAAGTGTAATTCGACCAAAAACAACCTTAGGAATAACATATGACCATTTAGGCCCACTTGGATTAGATTAGGACATTTATTATTAATTTATTTAAAGAAGGGTTAAAATAGTTAAAATCAAAGTTTATTAAGTAAATCATATTTAATAAGGGGTTATACATAAGATAAATTCTATTGTAAATATTCATTAGAAAGCTAAAAAGATTTACTACATGATGGTATTTTATTTGTAATTTTTAGACATCAAATAGTATAATTTATTTATGACACAATGATGATGCAGTAATTATCTTATTAATGAAATATTGACATAATTGATAATATAAATACCAAAATAAATGTAATTTGAGACTTTTTATGAATTACACTAATTTTCTAGGTTACTATGATATAGTATTGTTGATTTAATCAACTTGGTTCGAACATATAATTCTGTTATGACTTTCACAAAAAATCATATATCAAATAGTGTCAAAATTGACACAAAATAGTTTTTAAATCAAATATTATATTATTAATTGTTATTTTATTCCTAAAAATCTAAGGTTCGGACAAATGACTTAGATAAGGATATATATATTAATAATAAACAATTTGGGGTTCGTTTGGCATGTTATAGTAAGTGTATTAACCATATAGTGAAAGAAAACAAAAAGACACGGTAAAAGTTAAATTAATTAACTTAGAATTAAATCTAATTGATAAGGTTAAAATAATACCCTAAACTTGTCTAAATCCTATTGGTTGATAGGATTTCGACCCATCCCCACTTTAGCTTAGAAATAAGACCCTTTGGAACCATTATAAACTGATTTTGACTTTAATATAAAATAATATTTTGAGATATTCCTAAGGTGCCCCTCTCCTCCCTTATAAAAGGGAACCTCCTCCCCCTCCTCCTCACACCAAATTGAGCACTCAAGCTCGGCCAACCCCTGCCATTTTCTCCCCTCCACTTCCCTAGAATAATCCTAGAGGTCCTGGTCTTCTCCAAAGACCAATCTTTGTTCCTTAAGTGGAGGATTCAAAGAGGCGTTCCAAAGAAGAGGTAATATCCATTACCGATCTTTTCAATTTCTTTCTTCTTCAACTTCTTCTTCTTTAGTTGTTTCATGATAAAGTAATAACATCAGTATTACTTACATACTGATATGTTATTATAAATATGAAACAACCCTAATTCACCTTCTATCCATCCTACGGAAAAATGAAATCACCGCGCGTGCGTACGTACGGAATACCGTCTCCACGCCGTGGTGTAATCTATTTTCCACCATCACCTTACAAGGATGGGTATAATGGTGTAATGAGTAACTATATATGATTATTATGAAGTAATATTGATACTGAAATAATATATATATACTCCAATACAATTCCACGATCATAGGAACGATATCATCACTCGTGCGTACGTACGGAATACCGTCTCCACGATGTGATGCGACTCGTTCTACATGATCTTCATTTCATAATGATTATATAAATGAATTGAATGAATGAATATGGTATATACTACCATTCTGGAAATGAATTATCTATAACCTAAAGATAAGAATAAGAATTTATTCGACAAAACACGCATGAGAACAAAAAGTTATAAAGACCCGAGTAGCAAGTAACAATGAAATATTACTAACAAGAAGCTAATAATATGACCATATATGATATCATATCAATATGTATGATTCTGGAATAAGTCAATAACACTATTTAAACCATTATACAGGAGCTTCGGACACGTACAAAGCAAATCGGACCTAAGGTAAGGGAAATATCACAATCTCATTTTTATCCGAGATTGTTTATTCGTAAGTATTTACTGGGGTGTATTTTATCATCCACATCCATGTTTACTCAATATGTAATATTATTTCCATCCACCTAAAATTGTTTAAATCCATTTTTACCCTTCGGTGAGTTTTTAGTAATACGTATGAAAGGAATCTTTTGTCGTTTTTCGTACGAGGTACTTTTTGACTTTTCCGACAAAAGTATGAAGAATGTTTTTTTTAACTTATACGGCACGAACGGATTTCTACTGTTTTATAAAGCCTTATTTTAATGAAGCTTCCTCTAAAAGATTTCATGACTATTTTCAATAAAATCTCTTTCTTTTAAAATTGCATGATGTTTTGTGAAAAGAAATTGATTTTGAAGAAGAAAGGATATTTTCCTCAAGAATTCAATTCAAGTGTTTTATCAAAATTATTTTCCATCTAAGATAATAAAGGGTTCTGTTTCTATCCATATTTTTACATTTATTTGACTATGTTGTGATGGAATTATGTTTATGAATTCCTTTATCTTATATGAATTGATTTATGATGTCATGATGTTTCAAGAATCCCATTTTTGTTACATGTGTTATGCGATGATGTATGTTTTATGATTATGTGGAACACATAAGAAAGGATTCATTATAAGATGGGTGGGACCTATATCTCCCTCCAATGTATTGGGTAAAGATTTTATATCTCATGAGATAGACATGGCTGGAACGGTAGGTTATTTCGGTTCAGTGATACAGGACTGAAACGAGGAGTGAACTCGGTTCAGAAAGGGACTTTGTCCACTAAGATAGTCTTGGCAATGATTCATGACTAACAAGAAATGATTTTCCATGATTATGTGTGCATGCCACAAAGTTTCATGTTTCATGTTATGATTATGGGGATCTCATTTTCACTTCTATGATTTATCCCATGTTATGATATTATGAGCTCTTTTGCAGGTTAAGATTTCCAAAAGCTACGTTCTTATGTATATGATGTGATTGATATTTCTTTTGTTTACCCTTACTGAGCATTTGAGCTCACCCTTTTTTTTGTTTTTCTTTCCCCAGGATATAAAGAAAGGTTTTAGGTTAAAAAAAGGGAAGATCTTTATGGGAGATATTGAAGATCTTTCACCACGTTTAGAATATTACGTTCCGAGTTTCCAAAGACACTAAACTATTACGATCCTTGTGTGTGTGTTTTTGTTATGTACTAAGTATTCCGAAAATGTAATGTAATTTCCATGTACGATAATATTCGGGCCTTTACAGTTGGTATCAGAGGAAAGGTTTAGTCAACCTTTGGAAACTAGGATGCGAAAACGTTAGTGAGATCCCTAGAGATATTTCTAAGGTATGTCCCTAGGGATAAGTATATGTATAGGTTATAGTAATAGAATTACGCTAACGATCATAGAATTAAACCTAAGATGTTGGATATTGAAGGTACTCCCCCTTTATTATGTTGTTTTCCCTAGCATGATTTTTGCCTCTCACACTATTCTTTTTGGGTTTTAGACAATGGCTGGAACCCGAAGGAACCGTGTTGATCAATGCAATGGACAATGCAATGATTGCCCTCCTGAACAAACAAATGTTATGGGAGATGGAGTGCAAAATCTTATTGCTATACTTACACAAGCTATGAATCATTCTGGACTTCCAAATGAGCAGAAAAGGGAACAATATTCAATTGAGTCCTTCATGAGGCAACGTCCACCTTCTTTCAGTGGGTCTTCTGATCCACTTGTGGCTGAACAATGGATCAGTACTACTGAAAAGATATTTTCAGTTCATCAATGTTCTGAACATGATAAAGTCATCTTAGCAGTATATCGTTTGGAAGGTGAAGCTGATCAATGGTGGAATCATATCAAGAATACGAGGCCAAGAGATGAAATTGAGTCCATGGAATGGGACGAGTTCAAGAACTTGTTTTTCAGTAAGTACTTCCCTCGTATTCTTCGAACAAAGATGGAGAAAGAGTTTCTTGAACTGAAGCAAAGGGACGATGAATCTGTTGGTACCTATGAAGCAAATTTTACAAGACTTGCAAGGTATGCTTCTGGAATTATCATCCAACCTGAAAGTAAAGTTGATCGATTTTTCAGTGGCTTAAAACCAAGTCTTCAAAGGGCATTAGCTATAAGAGACTTCAGTAGCTATGAAGAAATTGTGCGTTGTGCTATCAAGGTAGAAATGGAAGTTGGTGTTACATATCCATCTCATGGTTTTGACAAGAAACGAAAGATGGAGTTCAAGGAGAAATCTCAGAATAATGGTGAAAAGAAGATGAATGTTTCCTTATGCACAAAGTGTGGAAAGAAGCATGGTGGAGATTGTCTTAAAGGGACTAGAAAATGTTTTAAGTGTGGAAAAGAAGGTCATCGAGCAGCTGAGTGTCGAAGTAATGGAAAAAGGGTTTCTAATGATGTGAATAAAGAAAACACTGCAGAGAACGCACCGCCAACACTTCAATGCTTCAAGTGCAAGGAAATGGGGCATTATGCTAATAATTTCCCTAATCCAAGGGTTAGTGATGATCAACATGAGCAACCACTGAAGGAAAAGGACAAAGGGAAATCACATGCGATCACTATTGGCAATGTTGAATATGACAACGATGTGGTGGAATGATTAAGTGTTTATGTAATGGGATTCCAAAATAATGTTGTATCATTGAGTATTGCAATATTTATTGATGTGGTATTCAAAGTGATTGAGATATTTTTTGGAAATAAGATGATATGCGCATAATGAAGATGAGAAAATGAAATGTTTAATAGTATTCATGAGCTCATGATTGATATAAGGACTAAGTGATATCATGGTGTTAGTATATAGAATTTTGAGGATTTTGGTATGTGGAAAGAGTTGACTTTTAATAGAATTCGTATTTTCAATAAGGTTCAATGGGTATTCAAGAGAGTACAAGATTAAGGCCTTTGAATGTTTGGAATGTGACCAACATAACATATCTTATGATATATGGGGATCAACGATGGTATTAAATCTCTGGTAATCGTTTCCACTATGTTATGAGAATGGACTGCAGTATTATGGATAAGCCTAAAGATTGGAATGGATTATGTTGGACATAAGTTAGTATTGTTTAAGGATAGAAGTTTTTTTGATATTATTGATGGGATGTTATAGTAATATAGTTTTATAAAAAGGACAACCTGCAGGACGGGCGACAGCCCATCGCTTCGGACAAGGCTGTAGGAATCGAACCCACAACCGAAGTGCGACTGGCCTTTATCGCCTACCACTAGCCTACAGGAAGTCCATGTTTAGTAGAAACTAGTTTTATTTTATTAAGAAGTATGATATATGAAGTATAAGTCCATTTTAGGAACCATATGTGATTAATCTCACTATAGAATGACTTATGTATATTTAATAACTTTTTATAACCTTTTGTTTGAGACAGATGGAATGACCCATCATTCTATCACATAATCTACTAACACTTCACAAATAACAAATTCAACTTCATTTATTTAAGAGATGAAGTAGAAATTGTTCATGGCACGAACAAAAGTAAGATTGTACCAAAATAAAGTAAGTATTTATTCTAAGCGAATTTTCAACTTTAGGGAAATGATCTTGAAAACCAAAAATGTTGTCCTAGTGATCTTATACCTGATGAATCAGATGGTACCTTATATCATCACAAATCTATGGATTTGTGATTACTGGCTTTTCCATAGCCATGTTCTCTACCACTCTCCATCAGAACATGATGGTTAGATTTCTCTTCCATATCCATATTTTCACCTATGTGGAAACCCAGTGATTAGTTTATTTGGGTAATCGTTACATTTCATACTTTAGTTTTTAAAGCCAAGTTTTGGTATTCCCTTTTACGATGTGGGTTTCTATTAAAGAAACTTTCGAATAGTAAACCATTTATAACCCCGATGAATTTCGAGGGCGAAATTCATTTTAAGGGGGGTAGAATGTAACAGCCCAAGATTTTATGAAAAATATTCATTTTTTTATTTTACTAATGTCTTGTGTTATACGCTACACCAAAAGGAGCTTGCACAACACGCATCCTTGACTTGTCTTGCATTACACGCAATCGCAACCTTCCTCGATAGCGTGTGTGGTACGTAATACTGAGTTTCACGAAACAATGATATGCTATTAAAATATTATTAAAACTAGCCGTTATGAATAGTAATAACCACTTTTTAAATTTTAGAAATTTTATCTTTCAAAATGGACTTCATTTTTGGATTCAGAATACCGAAATTAGCCTAGGGTGAAATTTTGGTATTTTTCTGAAAACTTTCAATTTTTGATGAATAGTGAAACCACTAAGTGGTAGGTTAAAAACTGAATTTTGCATAAAACATAATTTTACCGCTTCTGTGAATGGAATTTCGAAAATCCGAGAGACAAGGTTAATATCAAGGACTAAAATGTGGTTCAATGAGATGAAAATAATTTTTTGGTGAATAGTAACTTTTTACTTTTTTTACCACGGTTAAAAGTAAATAGGGTAACTAAGGGTAAATATGATATTACTATTACCCTAACACATGTCCTAATTCTATTGGATAAGTGTAATTCGACCAAAAACAACCTTAGGAATAAAATATGACCATTTAGGCCCACTTGGATTAGATTAGGACATTTATTATTAATTTATTTAAAGAAGGGTTAAAATAGTTAAAATCAAAGTTTATTAATTACATCATTTTTAATAAGGGGTTATACATAAGATAAATTCGATTGTAAATATTCATTAGAAATATAAAAATATTTACTACATGATGGTATTTTATTTGTAATTTTTAGACATCAAATAATTTAATTTATTTATGACACAATGATGATGCAGTAATTCTCTTATTAATGAAATATTGACATAATTGATAATATAAATACCAAAATAAATGTAATTTGAGACTTTTTATGAATTCCACTAATTTTCTAGGTTACTATGATATATTAGTGTTGATTTAATAAACTTGGTTCGAACATATAATTCTGTTATGACTTTCACAAAAAATCATATATCAAATAGTGTCAAAATTGACACAAAATAGTTTTTAAATCAAATATTATATTATTAATTGTTATTTTATTCCTAAAAATATAAGGTTCGGCCAAATGACTTAGATAAAAATATATATATTAATAATAAACAATTTGGGGTTCGTTTGGCATGTTATAGTAAGTGTATTAACCATATAGTGAAAGAAAACAAAAAGACACGGTAAAAGTTAAATTAATTAACTTAGAATTAAATCTAATTGATAAGGTTAAAATAATACCCTAAACTTGTCTAAATCCTATTGGTTGATAGGATTTCGACCCATCCCCACTTTAGCTTCGAAATAAGACCCTTTGGAACCATTATAAACCGATTTTGACTTTAATATAAAATAATATTTTGAGATATTCCTAAGGTGCCCCTCTCCTCCCTTATAAAAGGGCACCTCCTCCCCCTCCTCCTCACACCAAATTGAGCACTCAAGCTCGGCCAAACCCTGCCATTTTATCCCCTCCACTTCCCTAGAATAATCCTAGAGGTCCTGGTCTTCTCCAAAGACCAATCTTAGTTCCTTAAGTGGAGGATTCAAAGAGGCGTTCCAAAGAAGAGGTAATATCCATTACCGATCTTTTCAATTTCTTTCTTCTTCAACTTCTTCTTCTTTAGTTGTTTCATGATAAAGTAATAACATCAGTATTACTTACATACTGATATGTTATTATAAATATGAAACAACCCTAATTCACCTTCTATCCATCCTACGGAAAAATGAAATCACCGCGCGTGCGTACGTACGGAATACCGTCTCCACGCCGTGGTGTAATCTATTTTCCACCATCACCTTACAAGGATGGGTATAATGGTGTAATGAGTAACTATATATGATTATTATGAAGTAATATTGATACTGAAATAATATATATATACTCCAATACAATTCCACGATCATAGGAACGATATCATCACTCGTGCGTACGTACGGAATACCGTCTCCACGATGTGATGCGACTCGTTCTACATGATCTTCATTTCATAATGATTATATAAATGAATTGAATGAATGAATATGGTATATACTACCATTCTGGAAATGAATTATCTATAACCTAAAGATAAGAATAAGAATTTATTCGACAAAACACGCATGAGAACAAAAAGTTATAAAGACCCGAGTAGCAAGTAACAATGAAATATTACTAACAAGAAGCTAATAATATGACCATATATGATATCATATCAATATGTATGATTCTGGAATAAGTCAATAACACTATTTAAACCATTATACAGGAGCTTCGGACACGTACAAAGCAAATCATACCTAAGGTAAGGGAAATATCACAATCTCATTTTTATCCGAGATTGTTTATTCGTAAGTATTTACTGGGGTGTATTTTATCATCCACATCCATGTTTACTCAATATGTAATATTATTTCCATCCACCTAAAATTGTTTAAATCCATTTTTACCCTTCAGTGAGTTTTTAGTAATACGTATGAAAGGAATCTTTTGTCGTTTTTCGTACGAGGTACTTTTTGACTTTTCCGACAAAAGTATGAAGAATGTTTTTTTAACTTATACGGCACGAACGGATTTCTACTGTTTTATAAAGCCTTATTTTAATGAAGCATCCTCTAAAAGATTTCATGACTATTTTCAATAGAATCTCTTTCTTTTAAAATTGCATGATGTTTTGTGAAAAGAAATTGATTTTGAAGAAGAAAGGATATTTTCCTCAAGAATTCAATTCAAGTGTTTTATCAAAATTATTTTCCATCTAAGATAATAAAGGGTTCTGTTTCTATCCATATTTTTACATTGATTTGACTATGTTGTGATGGAATTATGTTTATGAATTCCTTTATCTTATATGAATTGATTTATGATGTCATGATGTTTCAAGAATCCCATTTTTGTTACATGTGTTATGCGATGATGTATGTTTTATGATTATGTGGCACACATAAGAAAGGATTCATTATAAGATGGGTGGGACCTATATCTCCCTCCAATGCATTGGGTAAAGATTTTATATCTCATGAGATAGACATGGCTGGAACGGAAGGTTATTTCGGTTCAGTGATACAGGACTGAAACGAGGAGTGAACTCGGTTCAGAAAGGGACTTTGTCCACTAAGATAGTCTTGGCAATGAGTCATGACTAACAAGAAATGATTTTCCATGATTATGTGTGCATGCCACAAAGTTTCATGTTTCATGTTATGATTATGGGGATCTCATTTTCACTTCTATGATTTATCCCATGTTATGTTATTATGAGCTCTTTTGCAGGTTAAGATTTCCAAAAGCTACGTTCTTATGTATATGATGTGATTGATATTTCTTTTGTTTACCCTTACTGAGCATTTGAGCTCACCCTTTTTTTTTGTTTTTCTTTCCCCAGGATATAAAGAAAGGTTTTAGGTAAAAAAAAGGGAAGATCTTTATGGGAGATATTGAAGATCTTTCACCACGTTTAGAAGATTACGTTCCGAGTTTCCAAAGACACTAAACTATTACGATCCTTATGTGTGTGTTTTTGTTATGTACTAAGTATTCTGCAAATGTAATGTAATGTCCATGTACGATAATCTTCGGGCCTTTACAATCATTCCCTGATGGTAGACTCAATATAGGAGCATTGACTAATATTCTCTTTAGTTCTTCAAAACATTCTTCACACTCTTTTTTCCAAACAAATTTAACCCCTTTACATGTGAGCTTCGTTAATGGGTTTGCCAATCGGGCAAAATTCTGGACGAAACGTCGATAATAACCTTCTAAACCAATAAAACTACGTACCTTAGTAATACTCGTAGGTGATGGCCATTCTTGGATTGCCTTGGTCTTAGAAGGATCAACAGAGATTCCATCTTTAGAGACAATATGGACAAGAAAAGAAATATTCTAAAGCCAGAATTCACACTTGCTAAACTTCCCATATAATTCATGCCTTCTCAGAGTCTTCAAGATAATGCGCAAGTGATTTTCATGATCTTCATAGCTTCTAGATTATACCAAGATATCATCAATAAATACCACCACAAATTCTTCGAGATACTCCTTGAAAACTCTATTCATCAGATCCATGAATACAGAGGGTGCATTAGTCAGTCCAAAAGGCATTACTGTAAACTCATAATGCTCGTACCTGGTTCAAAATGCTGTCTTCGAAATGTCTTCCTTCTTCACACACAACTGATGGTATCCAGATCGAAGGTCAATATTTGAAAAGTATTGAGCTCCATGCAGTTGGTCAAATAAATCTTCAATGTGTGGTAGGGGATTCTTGTTATTTATCGTTATAGCATTGATCTCCCTGTAATCAATACATAACCTCATAGATCCATCTTTCTTTTTAACAAAAAGAACAGGGGCTCCCCATGGAGAAACACTAGGGCGAATAAGTCCTTTATTACTCAATTCCTCTAGTTGTTTCTTCAGTTCAACTAATTCTATAGTGGCCATTCTATAAGGGTTCTTCGATATAGGCCATGATCAAGGAATTAAATCAATGGAAAACTAAACTTCTCATTCAGGAGGATGTCCAGGTAAATCTTCCGAAAATACATCTACAAA
This sequence comes from Viscum album, assembly GCA_963277665.1. Lineage (NCBI taxonomy): Eukaryota > Viridiplantae > Streptophyta > Magnoliopsida > Santalales > Viscaceae > Viscum > Viscum album. The sequence continues at coordinate 1,099,695,425 of OY728134.1, read as the reverse complement.
TTCTTTCACAACAGGTAAATCTTCTATTTGAACATTATTTTCCTCACCCACAGTTATTTCATTCTCTTCCTCCCCAATTATTGAATTTAGTTGAGCTACTGGGGGTGGATCTAAATAAGAATTAGGTGGTGATGATTCTGCTCTAAATATAAGGTGTTCCTTATCATCATCATCAAGAATCGTAACTTCTTTCTTCTTACAATAAATCTTCGCATCATAGTCCGAAAGCCAGTCCATACCGAGGATTATATCAAACTCAATCATAGGTATGACGACAAGATCAGTAGATATATAACATTTATGTGCTCTAATGGAGACTGATTCAAAAAACTTTGTTGCAATGATACTTCCCTTAGGAGTTTTAACTAACAACTCCCTTGTTAAATAAAATTGGAAATATCTAATTTTCTTAGCAAACTGGGAAGATATGAAACCATGCGATGATCCAGAATCAAATAATGCATTTTCTAAACTTGAGGAAACCATTAAATTACCTGCCACCAGGTCTTTCGAAGCTTATACCTCAGTAGTAGTGATAACATAAGCTTGGCCTTGATCCCTTGGCCTTTTCTGAGGTAAGTTCTCCTACCTCTTAGGATATTCATTTGTATAATGCCCCATTTCCCTGCAATTGTAGCACTGAACATTGGTAGCTTCCTTCTTCCCTTTGAAATTACGATCTTGGTTGCCTTTTTCACCACACTTGTAACAGACTCATGTTCCCTTCAAGAAATCACCGTGGTGTTTCTTACCACATTTACCACAGGATGGATATTCAACCTTTCCCTTCTTCCCCTTATTTCCATTCCTATATTGATCAGCAGGTCTCTTCTTCTCTTTCTTTGCTTTAAAGTCATAAGACTTAGAGAATTGTTTTTCGGTCTTGATAGCACATGAGACAATGTCTTCGTACGATGAAAAGGATTGTGAGACTAATGCTCGATGGAGAAATGGTTTTAAACCATCATAGAAACTATCAATATTACTTCTTGGGTTACGTATATAATCTCCAGCATACCTTGCTAACCTTGTAAAGTTAGACTCATATTTTGCGACATTTTCATCCTCCTTTTGTCTCAGACTCAGAAACTGCCTTTCCATATCTGCTCGGTGGTCATGAGGAAAGTATTTTTCTAAAAACAGATCTTTGAACTCCCTCCATTCCATATTTGATACTTCATCATCTTACTTCGTATTTTGAATCAATCACCACCATTGATCAGCATCTCCAGTGAGGCGGTAAACTGCCATGATAACTTTTTCCCTTTCAGTACTCCCCAAAGCCTGAAATATTTTCTCTAGGGAAAATATCCATTGCTCAGCTACTAAGGGATTTGTACTCCCATTGAACATTGGTGGTTGTTGCCTCATGAATCGATCTAACATTGATCCTCCACGCTGCGGATCAGGGTGCTTCATATGGGTAAGGTTATTATTCATAACCTGAGTGAGTTGTCCCAGTATGGTGATTAGCTGATCGGCACCCGTTGCATCACCAGCTCCACTATAATTATCTTGAGCAGGAGGAAAATCCCTACATGGAGTGCGTGCATTGATACAGTTTCCATTTCTTCCACTAGGCTCCATTTCTAAACAATGGCATAAACTAAATCAGTTTATGAATCAAAATACATAATCCCATACTTACAAAACACATAACATAAAATGAACTATTTATGGATATAGTCCATAATCATAAAAATGTTTTCTTTGAGGAATTATATACTCATAAACCCTTTATAATTATTTGTAAAGAAAATGAGAGTTATCCTAAGCATATCCCCCGGGAGTGTCGTAACCAAGAGTGCAGCAAGGCCCGTTGTCGTGCACCAGTTCCCATTCAAGTCTAGCTCAAAGCAGTGTTTTTGATTTTTACCCCTAGGTACATCTATTCCAGAGCCTGTAACACCCCAAGATTACATAGTGTGTTATTTCTTCAAAATAATTCAATAACTTGCACTACACGCAACACCGAGTTAAAGCGCACCATGACTTACCAAACTAGCCATTATGAATAGTAATACCTACTTTTTAAAATTTCCTAAATTCTATCTCTCAAAATGGACTTCATTATTGGATTTGGAATATCAAAATTAGCCTAGGGTGAAATTTTGGTACTTTTCGGATAACTTTATTATTTTGATGAATAGTGAAAATTACTAAATTTTAATTAAAAACAACTTTTTTAATCAAAATAATTAATGGTGATAAATTTTGAATTTGAGTAGTTTTAAATTATAATTAGAATATATTTTTAAAATTTTATCCAATGGTGTTCATTAGAATTAATTTCACTTGGAAATTGGACCTAAACAATTGTCAATCTTTTGATATATATTGTTTCTTAAAAACACGCTATTAGTTGTGACAGCGTGAATTAATTATAAATTAATTAATGCAACTTATATGTTTGTAATTTTGTAAAATAGATATCATTTTAGAATTTGGAATATCAATTATATCTTAGGGTGAAATTTTGGCATTGTTCTGAAAAACTTCAATTTTTGATGAATAGTAAAACTACTAAGTGGTAGTTAAAAAAACTAAATTTTTCATAAAATGTAATTTTACCGCTTCTGTGAATGGAATTTTGAAAATCTGAGAGACACGGTTAATATCAAGAAGAAAAATTTCGTCCAATGAGATGAAAATAATTTTTGGTGAATAGCAACTTTTTACTTTTATTTACCACGGTTAAAAGTAAATAGGGTAATTAAGGGTAAATATGATATTAATATTACCTTAACACATGTCCTAATTCTATTGGACAAGTTTATCTTGACCCAAAACAACCTTATGAATAAAATATTATCATTTAGGTCCACATGGATTAGATTAGGACATTTATTATTATTTAATTCAAAGAAGAGTTAAAAAAGTTAAAATCAAAGTTTATTTACAAAAACATTTTTAATATATATTAATACATAAGATAAATTTTATTGTAAATATTCATTAAAAAGATAAAAATATTTCCTACATAATGATATTTTATTTATAATTTTTATACATTAAAACATTTAATTTATTTATGACACAATGATGATGCAGTAATTTCCTAATTAATGAAAAATTGGAATAATTGATATTATAAATAACCAAATAAATATAATTTGAGACTTTTTATGAATTAAACTAATTTTATATGTTAATATGACATTTTAGTATTGATTTAATTAACTTTGGCCGATGTAATCATTCTGTTATGAGTTTCACAAAAATCAACTATTGAATAGTGTCAAAATTGACATAAAAGAGTTTTTTTAAAAACTATTATATTATTAATTGATATTAAATTCTTAAAAATATAAGGTTCGGCCAAGAGACTTATATCATGATAGGTGTATTATTAATGGACCACTTGGTGGTCTCTTGGATGTATATAGTAAGTTTATTAACTATATAATATAAAAATACAAAGTGACATGGTAAATGTCAAACTAATTAACTAAGAGTTAAAACTAAAGATAAGGTTAATATAGTAACTCAAACCTGTCTAAATTCTATTGGTTGAATGTTTTTCTACCTATCCCCACCATTACATTTTAATAATCAACTTTGGAGCCATTAGAAACCGAATATGAATTTATATTTCTAGATTTTTCAAAGGTTCCCCTCACCCCTCTTATAAAAGGGAACTCCCCCTTCTCATTACTTTACACCTTCATAGCCTTTTGGTTCGGCTAACCCCTTCCAAAATACTCTCTCAACTTCCCTCACTACAACCTAGAGGCCTTAGTTTGATCAGAAAGCCAACCTAAGGATCCCTTTTGATCAAATCAAAAGGAAGAACCCGAAGAAGAGGTAATGTTTTCACCACCCCTTTTCAAGTTCCTTTCTTCTTCCACTTCTTATTTCTTTGTTATTACCATTATAAAATAATAACTCCAGTATCTTATATATACTGTGATGTTATTATAAATATGGTACAACCATATTCAGTATTCTATCCACCCTTTGAATAACATTTCACCATATGTGCGTACGTACGGCTTACCGTCTCCACGTCGTGGTGTATTTGTTATTCAATATATTATTATTTGGGTGGGTATAATAATGATGTGTAACTCATTTAAATAATAAATATAACATGATAATTATTCTGTATATATCATATACCATCCAATTATAAATTATTTTAATATCAAAAGAATGATATTGTCGCTCGTGTGTACGTACGGACTACCGTCTCCACGAATGCGATGAGATTCATTCTCCATCATATCCATTCAAGTATAATTATCATTTGATGATCTAAAAATAATGTTTAAGAACTTTATATAATTATGGATATGAATAAGATACAACCTATCCATGACAAACATGGCATACGTAACAAAACATATAATAGAAAATGAGTAAGTTAACACCCGAAACGACGATAATTCTAAGATATTATTAACAAATCAATGTTAAAGGATCATATATGATATCATATTAATGTATATGATTCATGAATAATTTAATAACAATTATTTCAACATTATAAATGAGGTTAACCTACCCCCATCCAAGGAAAAGTACAAGGTAAGGGGATTCTTATCTCACTTTTAATTCCGTGAGAATTCCATTGTTCACCACTTATTTATTACATGTGGTGTGTGTACTGCCCATGTTTGTATTCATTGTGTAATATAATTTAATTCATGTATATTTACATCATCATTGTATGATCCTTATTTCATGGGTTTATGTTTTGTATGTTACCAAATCAATATGGGAATTTAAAATTTCAATTTCCACTCATTCGGCTTTACGCATACTTCATTGATTATTTTACTCCAAGATTATGTGTAGAATCACTATTCATTTGATTATGTCATAATTTCCACTCCCCTTTCTATGGATATACTTTTTATGCCCATAATAACTCCATTTATAAATTCTCAAGTCATCGGTATGAACTTGATAAGAGTAATTTTTACTCAATCTCGATTTGTTGAGATAAACATCTAATTCATTGGTGTTGTTTTTACTAGAATATGTGTGAATGTCCCTTGATTGTTTTACACTGAATATCCAATCATATTTAGTGTATTTATATTTTTCACACATAATTATGTCGTTGATTTATCCTTAACCTAAGGATACGGCCTTTATAAGATATTTCATCTCAATTTACATTCCATTGATACTTCTTTGTTGTTATACACCAAATCACTTTTATGTGGTGTATATAATATACTTTGACATAATATATCATGAATCCCTTAATTCTCATGATATTACAATGTTTTTATTACCTCAATTATTTGTATTCAAGTGTCTCTCTTTTGGTTAGAAACTCTAACTAAAATACCATTTTTAAATGTTTTAAAGACCTATTCTTCTAAATCTTGCTCATTAATGTCCATTTTTAAAAAAATGGTTTTAAGGATTTATTTATATGGACATTAATGTTTTAAAATTAAAACTCATTTTGAAAGTTTCAAAGTGGTATGGGATACTTTGATTCAAAAATCAATTTTTAAACAGCTTCTTGACAAATAGTGTGACTTTTCAATGATTTCAATAAAAAGGGGGATATTTCTCTCAAATAGTTTTGATGATTATTTTAATCTATGTCAACATCCTTCATTATTCTTGATTGAGGTTAATGTGATACAATTCAATCTTCCATATTGTATCGAATGAGTTATGTTTTACTGTGGATGTGCTATTTTTATACCATTCATGGTTTGTGGTCAAAGTATTGACATTTCGTATGCTTGTTTTAATACGAATGTTTATGTTATGTTTAAACATGTTCATATGAGGAATGGATTGGACTTAATAAGTGACGGGTGGAGCCTGCTATAGCTCCTCGATGCATCAGTAGTTCTCATGAGACAATCTAGTGTCTTGGCACAAGGCCTTGGAAAAATCTTATTTTGTAGTCTTGGCACGAGGCCTTGGAAATGTGGTTATGATAGTCTGGCATTATGCATTCCATCATTATGAAAGTGGTTATTGATATTGCATGTGATTATTAGATTAGTAGAATATCCATGTGAATAATTAAATGGCATTACTTAATTTTATTTTCCATACTATGATGAAGATCAAGTTTAAAAGGCTTTTGTTTTAGTTATACATTGCCTTAAATGTTTATGTTTATTTATGAATTTTTCCGCTTTATTGCTTACCCTTACAGAGCATTTGAGCTCACCCCTTTTCTATGTTTTATTTTTCCCAAGATTCCAAGAAGTATATTGTGATTGATAAGAAGGTCTAAGACAAGGGAATAATGGAATTCATAAAGTATTATTTATGTTGTTTTGTATGTTATGAAGTGTAATGTAACATTCATGTATGTAATCTATTTTCCAATACTGCTAAACTAATCGGTCCTTTGGGACTTGATTCCTTTTAATCATGCCAATGTATTAAAATAATGCACCGACTCTGGGTAACTGAGGTCAGGGCGTTACAGAGCCGCCTCTACCTACTCGTATCCAGACAGGGATGTATTGCTCAGAAAACTCACAAAATCTCTACAATTCCAAAATTCTAGGAAGTACATCTATACTAATCCTCAAAGTTCATCTTAGGTCTACGTGCTCTAATCAGAGTTTATCTAAATCTAGTTTTCAAGGTTTGTACTAAACTTCCTCTAATACCAACTGTAATGCCCTGACCCCAGTTACCTAGAGTCGGTGCATTATTACCTTACATTGGCATGATCACGAGAAAGATCAAATCTTGAAATACCGATTGGTTTAGTATCCTTGGAAATACTAGATATATTCATAAAGTTTTACATTACATCATAAAGTGAAAAACTACTACAACAACAGTCTCCATATTCCACACTCATATCCCCACATTCTATCCCTGCAGGTCATTCATAAACTACTTCCTCACATCCTGGGAAAAATAAAACATAGAAAAGGGGTGATCTCAAATGCCCAACAAGGATAACAATATAGCAAAAACGTTCATAAAAAAGAATTAACATTTAAGGCAATGTATAACTAAAACAAAAGCCTTTTAAACTTGAACTTCAACATAGTATGGAAAAAATAAAATGAAATAATTCCATTTACTTATTCACATTGATATTCTACTAATCGAATAATCACATGCAATACCAATAACCACTTTCATAATGATGGAATGCATAATGCCAGACTATCATACCCACATAGCCAAGGCCTCGTGCCAAGACTAAAAATAATATTTTTCCAAGGCCTTGTTCCAAGACACTATTTTGTCTCATGAGACCTACCGATGCATTGAGGAGCTATAGCGGGCTCCACCCGTCACATATTAAGTCCAATGCATTCCCATATGAAAAGGTTTAAACATAACATAAACATTTGTATTAAAACTAGCATACGAAATGTCAATACTTTCACCATAAACTATGAACCGTATAAAAATAGCACATCCATAGTCAAACATATCACAAAACCTTCAATACAATATAGAAGTTTTGTATCATAATAAATCAAATTCAAATAAGCGTAAAATCCATTAAAGGATGTTGACATAGATGAAATCAAAACTCTTTTTAGAGAAACATCTCTTTCTATTTTGAAATCATTTTAGAGTCTTATATTTATGAAATAAAACATTTTCTTTGAAAATATTCTTATAATCTTGTAAGGGAAGCTTCGACGATTTTATAACGGCGGAAAATAGCTGCACCCGCCGTATAAGTTAAAAAAACATTCTTACCTTAATTTTGTCCAAAAGGTTAAAAATCACCTTGTTTGGAAAACGACGGAATGATTGCTTTATAATCCTCTTATAAAAAGTCAAACAAGGGTATAAATGACTTTAACCCATATTCTAGTAAATATTAAAAATGTTTTGAAATTCATTTTTAAGAAACATGGATGTGGATGATAAAGAGATCCCAGTAGATTATTACATATAAACAACCTCGGATAATGAAGAGATTGCGAAATAACCCTTACCTTGTACTTTTCCTTGGTTGGGGTAGGTTAACCTCCTGTATAATAGTGAAATAATTGTTATTAAATTATACAAGAATCATATACATTCACATGCTATCATATATGATCTTTTAACATTGCTTTGTTAATAATATCTTAGTATTATCGTTGTTTCGGGTGTTAACTTACTCATTTTCTTTTATATGTTTTGTTACATAATCCATGTTTGTCATGGATAAGTTGTATATTATTAATATACATAATGATATCAAGTCCTTAAACATTATTTTTAAATCATCAAATGATAATTATACTTGAATGGATACAATGGAGAATGAATCTCATCGCGTTCGTGGAGACGGTAGTCCGTACGTACGCACGAGCGACAATATCATTCATTTGATTTTAAAATAATATATAAATGGATGGTATATCATATATACAGAATCATTAACATGTTATATTTATTATTTACATGATTCACACATCATTATTATACCCATCCAAATAATAATATATTGAATAACAATTACACCACGACGTGGAGACGGTAAGCCGTACGTACGCACGTATGGTGACATGTTATTCAAAGGGTGGATAGAATACTGACTATGGTTGTACCATATTTATAATAACATCACAGTATATATATGATACAGGAGTTATTATTTTATAATGGTAATACCAAAGGAAGAAGAAGTGGAAGAAGAAAGGAACTTGGAAAAGGGTGGTGAAATCATTACCTCTTCTTCGGGTTCTTCCTTTTGATTTGATCAAAAGGGCTCCTTAGGTTGGCTTTATGATCAAACTAAGGCATCTAGGTTTTAGTGATGGAAGTTTTGAGAGTATTTTGGTAGAGTTTGGCCGAACCAAAAGGCTTTGATGGTGTGAATAAATGAGAAGGAGGAGTGCCCTTTTATAAGAGGGGTGATGGGCACCTTTGGAAAAGCTAGAAATATTAATTTATAATAAATTCATATTCAGTTTATAATGGCCCCAAAAGTTGATTATTTAAATGTTAAGGTGGGGATCGGTCGAAAACAATTAATCCAATAGAATTTAGATAGGTTTGGGTTACTATATTAACCATATCTTTAAGTATTAACTCTTAGTTAATTAGTTTCACTTTTACAATGTCTCTTTGTATTTTTATATTATATGGTTAATAAAATTACTATATACATCGAAGCGACCCCCAAGTGGTCCATTAATGATATAACTATCATGATATAAGTCTCCTGGTAGAACCTTATATTTTTAGGAATTTAATATCAATTAATAATATAATATTCTTTTTAAAACTCTTTTATGTCAATTTTGACACTATTCAATAGTTGATTTTTGTGAAACTCATAACAGAATTATTACTTCGAAAAAAGTTAATTAAATCAATCCTAATATGTAATATTATCCTATAAAATTATTTTAATTCATTAAAAGTCTCAAATTATATTTATTTGGGTATTTATAATACCAATTATTTTAATTTGTCACTATTATGGTAATTACTGCATCATAATTGTGTCATAAATAAATTAAATTATATAAAGTCTAAAAATTATAAATAAAATATAATTATGTAGGAAATCATTTTATATTTATAAAGAAAATTTATAGTCGAAAATCCAACATATATAACCCTATGTAAAAAAAATGTTTTCTAAAAGATATATGCTTATGTCATTTTTGTACTTATTTTTACTTAATTAAAATTAAGTGTCCCTATCACCTACAAGTGGCTCCATGGGGTCCCAAAATCAACCAGAAGATGGATATGGTCGAACATGTATCAAACAATAATTCTAGGACACGTTTTAGGGTAATTTAGTATTATTATAATATTATTTTTTAACCCTTATTTACCGGATTTACCCTTAACCATGGTAAATAAAATATTTACCGAAGTAATTATTCAAAATGTCTGAAAATAAAAGTTACCTATTTACACAATTTTAATATCCTGATTCCAAATATGGAATCCATTTTTCCAAATTCAAAACATAGAAGTGGTAGAAATTAATTTAAAATTAATTCCCGTTGTTAAAACAAAAAGCGTGTTTTTAAGAGATAATAACTATCAAAAGATTGACACTTGTTTATGTCTGGTTTAATTGTAAAATTATGTCCAATGACCAACATTGTATTAAATGGTAAAAATATATTCTAAATATACTTTAAAACCACTAAAATTCATAATTTATCGCTATTAATTATTTTGATTAAAAAAGTTGTTTTTAATTAAAATTTAGTGATTTTCACTATTCATCAAAATATTAAAGTTATTCGAAAAGTACCAAAATTTCACCTTAGGATAAATTCGATATTATGAATCCAAAAATGAAGTCCATTTTGAAATATAAAATATATATAATTTCAAAAAGTAGGTATTACTATTCATAACGGCTAGTTTGATTGGTTATGGTGTGTTAGAACTCTGTGTTGCGTACAACACACGCTATCACATTATTCAAAGAGAAGCGTACCGTAGAAGCTTGGGGTGTTACATAGAAGAGATTAAATAACCCTAATTCATGTTCTTCATCCTAGATCGAAGGAATGATTCTCAGGTGATCAAAAGGTTGTCAAAAATGTATTTTTTTCTCTATAATAGCACCCAAAAATTGAATAATGACATACCGATAGGATCTGGATGTTTTTAATGATGATATATAGGGTTACAATTTTATTTTATTCTATAAAAGATCCCTAATGATGATTGAAATGTCTTTTCAATCAAAATTGGATGATGTACAATTTTGATTTAATTTTTCATTTTTAATTATTCATGATTAATTAAATTGCACATAATCCATGGATAAATCTGGACTGATGTATGCAATATATTATGTTTAAACATAAATACTGGCCCAAATTTTTAAAATACCAATTTCCAAACATCTAAAAATCACAACGATCCTATAGTTCCTTCCACATGATCATGGACTTTTATTTAAATTTTGATAGGGTTTACTCCCCCTAGTCAGACCATAGATGTCATCCCCCCACTACTTTTCAAGAGGATGTTTTTTTTGGGGAACTACTCTATTGTATCAGAGGGTCAATGATCCATGGTAGGTATAGATGATAACTACCATATTGTACTATTCATCATCTATAATAAGATATCTCTAGTCAATGGAGAGGTTCTTGGTGTGGCTAACGTCCAATTCTCAAGTGCCTCTCAATATGAGGGAATCATAAGAATGGTTTCTATATAGGGAGGGAATTGGTTCTGAGAATAGATTTTATTATAGGGAGGGCCTTTGAAATGAGAACTATAGATAAGACCTCCTTGGTTTTTATCTTTTCTTCCAAAGGAAGGACCTTTATCATGAATGATTATAGCAGTGGAAGAAATATGAGACCATCCTTGAGTAACTATAAGGATATTACACTTAACTCCTATAGCAGTTACAATGATATGATCTTACACTAGAGTGATATAATAAATAAATTTTGGAGAACTCCAATCAAAACGAGAATATAATCCCACACCTAGTCTTCGTTCATCATTAGGAGAAGTCTAAGATCTTCTTAAATGGGAATGGGGATATGATCTAGCTTTTGAGTATCTTCCATTATTTACTGATGAGCTATATTTATGTTTAAAGGAATATAAATATGGTCTTATCCCATGGTGACCATCGAGATATGATGGTAGATGTATTTAGGATATGAATATGGGATTGAACAAAGTGGGTAGGGATATTATACTTCTATTTAATTATAACCATGACATATTTATAGAATTATTTTTTAGGAATATAAATATGATCCTAATCTCTATTTTTAGTCATCTATTGCACTTGGTGAGACATCTTTATATATCCCCTTGTTTGAGTGATTGGGGTCGAGATCTCTTGGGAAGCCTCCTCAGTTTTTCTTTAGGGGTTGGGGCTGTGTGATGTTTCTGGTGATAATGGCTTAAAGAACCCGTTTTGAAATAATAAATTCAATTCATGAGGGGTAGTTTATATCCTCCAATATATACCTAATATAATAAAGGTATATTTTTTTATAATCTACGGATAGACTGTTGAAGTGGTTAGATGTGGAACTAGAGACCATTTACATCTCCAAAACTTATCATTAATAGGATGTTCATTTGGGTTTTCCACTTGCAAATCTCATGATCAATCTGTAATGTTTAAATATTTATATTGAGGTATTACTACCAGATTAGAATTTCTATCAGTTGATTTTAGAGGTGTTGGATTGGTGACAACATCATCTAGGGAAGTGGGTACACAACCTTCATTGCAATTGAGGTATATGTCGATAGCCTTGATTGGCGAGTATTAATAGCTTGAGTTTCTCCATGATTAATACAGGTTTATACCAATAGGATTTCAAGAAATAAAATATGGATTAATATTATAATTTGTATTTAAATAAACTCTATAAGGTTAATTTAAGGCCCTATAGGGACAAAAAATTGTAATAAACAAACCCATTAATAGAACATCTCAAGTAATAGCATCATAAATTTGTCATTTATTAAAGTAAAGGATTTACATCAGGTTCACCAATCTATTTTTGTTATACAATCACTGGAACAGGAAATGTGATGATTGACTCCTAAGGGTAATTATTACTTACCCTTTGACTCTCTAAAATATTTGATAAATGTTCATGAATCATTCAATGCAATGTAACTATTTATAGTTATAACTGTGCAAGTAATCGATCAAGACCATGCATTGACGAGTAAATCTATATATATCAGAGGTTATCGATCTTTATTTCACTTGGTTATTACACTATAATTTAAAATCACACATTTAGAGTATTTTGAATCTATAATCATCTAGGGTGGTGGAAGATGTTGTGAAGTCGGGATTGTGACCATGATAGGGGCTTCCCACTTATCGATATAAAAAGTGAACAGTATCTCTTATAGTTCAGTCCCACTTAAAGGGACGTGTTGTAACCTTTATGGTCATGTGACAATGACCAATGTGGTGCCTTTTATTGTCATACATCCATGATCAATTCACGTTCCTTTTAATTTCTTGGATTTTGGAATTATGGGGTGTTGGGATTTAACCTCAGAGAGATATCTTACTTATCATGACTAATATGAATAAAAATTCCACAATGTTTAGGTTTCAAATATTAATTTTATGTATATGAATATTCTATACATTTTAACATCATAAAATAAGTATTTTGTGCTATAAAGTATAATGTAATGAAACTAGGACTACTAGGTGAAGGGTGCCCAAAAATGGTTGGGATGGGACTTATGTATGGATGACCCTTTATGGATCATCTTTTTTGTTGGTAACTAAACATGAGAAAGTGTGGTCTGACTCTTAAGAAAAATGACCCTTTGGGGTTATGATGTATCTTATGGAATATAGAACAATGAAGATATCATGGCCCATAGGGAATATGTCCCATTAAGATAGGTTGAATTAAAAGGAATATGGACTACTGATAAAGGTTTCATCAGTGTATATGGTCCTGTGAGGATGAGTTGTGGTTTACATTTTTGGTGAATCAAATATGTGTATGGATAAATAATTGATTTTATGGAAATATCATTAATTATGGAATTATTGGGGTTTATACCAAAGGTAGAGGCTCATATTCTACTGGGAAAGTACGGATACATATGGGGCTTATTCATGTGCTTCCCATAGATTCCTATCATGGTCAGTGACTGAGGTGAAGGAAAGTTTTCTTAGTTTACACATGGTAAAAAGACCATGATATATACATGGATAATTTAGTGGAGAAAAGTGTTATTGTAGGTTCTCTAGATGATCATATACTGGATATCAGTATGCTAATATGGAGAACATGAATTGATGGAGGATTCACCAGTACCTTCATGACATGAACACTTATTATCATAGGAATACGTGGTCATTATTACCTTGAGGGTCCTATAGGTTAGGGAGGATTTATTGACAACAACCTTTTATTCAAGAAATAGATGATCAGTGTAGTGCATACTGATATAAATAACCCACCAACATATCTTAGGAAGCTATGGTGTAGGCCTTGTTGGAATAGGTTTTATGAGGTTCTGACCTTGGAATAAGGGATACAATGAGGTTATTTTGGGTAAATTTGACATTGATGGGTGACTTGACTGAAATAAATGTAATGATGTAGCACCTAATACCTAGAATCCGGTTTCTTCTCGAAGTTTACATGAATATAAAAAATGATTTGTGACCCAATATCATTAGGAAGAGTCACAAATGTACCTTAGGACCCCCCCACCCCCCACGTTTCATAAGACGACGGTTCTACATGAAGGGGAAATAGTTTTCATATAAATTTGGTTTAAAGGATCCCTTATGAGGGGGTCTTATATGTTTCCTCTATGTGAACAATGTTTTTGGGTTCCATTAATGATTGGTGTTTGTAGTTACCCTTTACAAAGAGGGTCTTCGCAAAAGTACTTTGCAATGGGACCCTCACAGAGGTCCTTCATTAAGGGGACTCAAAAAATGGCCCTTTGAAGGAATTATGTGGATGGACCTACTAGGTATCTTGTATTACTGACACACAATGTATTACATTGGTTTGTTTTTAATTTGTTATTGAAAATGGTTCATTAATTGTGGGGTTATTCTCCCCTAAATCACGATGCAACAAAGAGGATTGGGCGCTACAAATCAGGATGTTGAAGAAAAGATCCCCTTCTTGAAGTATGAACCAAATATCTTTTTTCAAAGTTCATGAAAATATATATATATGGTTTCTTCATAGAAAATTTGATCTTTTATGAGTCATGTGACCAAAAAAGGGTACATGACTATGAAATATCAATGTTATGGGGCCATATATGACTTCCATCCATGATTGAATAAACCAACCATATAGGAGCTGAATCATCTAGCCACGTGTGACTTCCATTTGAAAAGTGACTAGGTGGACACAAAGAACATCTTTGGGAACATTATAAATTAATGTCATCTTTGAAGGAAATAAGTAATTATATAGGGGATACATCCATTAGCCACGAATGAACTATGAATCTATGAATGAATACCATGATATGTATACCAACGACACCCATTATTCATTAATGATTTTAATCATGGTTTTATTTTCTTTTACAAATTATCTCATTACATTATTGATATTCCAATTGATGAACAATAATTCATGGGAATTAATAGTTTTCATATGAAAGTTTGATTGATAATGTTTCCCAACGAAACCCATGTTATCCTCTCCAGTTCCTTACTCCAATATCCATCCTATCACTTTTCCCAACTTATAATATCATTATTTTAAGAATCACTCCCAACCCACCTCTTAGAGTCCATGAGTTGGTGACTAGGATTGTGGGTATGAAAACACACATTTGGTTGGCATTACCCTTATTATTCCAGGAACATTAGAAAATCTACTAATCAAATCCATATGTTATAGGGAAAAACAAAATAAATAATGAATATAAATATAATAAAAAACCAAAGGTATCTTAAAGAGAATAATAAAATGAAAATCTTGTAGTATTGACTCCATGAACACTAATGATCACCGAGAACTAGTATGATATATCTTGACCCCCAACTCATTCCTGGAAACCTATAAAATCAAATGTATATATATAGGGGCGAGAATAAAAAAATTATCAGTAGGACTGTAACAACATGTGGTCTCATTGTACACCCTAAGGGGGTTGGGGTGAATTAGGTTGAGTTGAAATTTATTCTTATCTTGAATTCAAGATGATATTGTCTTCATATTAAAAAATAAACCTTCAATATACCACTAAGAATAACATAATATAGAATTATAGAAGAGCAAAAGCACAGAAATTTTAGCTTGATTCATCCTTATCTAGATACATCCAAGGTTGATATATCAATAGAGTGTTGATATTCCAATTAATAACTACATAATTAGTTTATCATTACAAGATTAAGGATAATCCCATTTCTCATCCAAGGTCTATGGAATATTTTTATCATTTTGGTCAATAAGGTTCAAGAGGGGTTTAAAATATTCGTTTGATACATAAGTAGAACTCAAATGGATATCAAATGGTATAATAAAAAATAATTAAGGGTGTTCTCCATGATTCATTATTATTTAGTTTGAGATCATCAATTATATATATATTTATATAATATCTTTACTTTAAAGATTAATATTTATTGGAATTCAACCTAATCTCAATTTAATCATCAATTCCAGATTTTTAAGGAATTTCACATTGATTCACTCTTCTTTTATTCTAAATGTTATTCAATATAATCATTTTTTCTTATATATTCACATGTATAGTCAATTACAATATATACAGAGAATTTTGAAGTTCAAATTCAAAATTCAGATCATAACAAAGTTCCATCATTCAATATAATAAATTCATCACATGGATCATATTCAAGTATATATCCACCATTGTAATTCAAATGGTTAGTTAATAATTATCTCAACTACCACCAAACTATTTTGAGATAACAAAGTCACCAAGTCTATCTGACTTCTCCAAATTTCAAACGTCATGACTTGATTAACTTAATCATGACATGACATGGAAAATAATTTTCTTTTCCAATTACTCATAAACTACCAAATGAATCATTGTGTGACATAAATATTTATAGTGTAAATTTGATTTGAGTTACTAAACATCAAAATGATTAATATTCCTAGCTCCTACTTATTTCTAAAAGTATATCCATCACAGTGAGATTTTTTAAATCAAGACATGATATTTATATCATAGTGTGTTCAATTCTAGATATTCTCAAAATCTAAACTTGTTTAAGTGTTACATGAGCCCATGATGTGAGCATCCACAGAAATGAAGAACTTTGGAACTTTTCATAACATTATTCATGAAATAAACAATATATCATGGTTTCAAATACCCTTATGTATATATTAATCATGGTGTGTCTAATTAGACCATAATGTGACCAGATCTTATATATCAGGATTTTTTCCATTTTTAAACAAGGTTAACATTACATATTGAGTAAAATTACACTTCTGTATACATGATGTAACAAAACACTTTAATACATTCATGTACTAGTTATATCATAATAATAGTACATATCATTTTAGAGAACCCTTACATATCCTCTCACATAAGACTTTACGCTATTTATGAAATGACCCATTATATATCTCTTTATCTCATTCATACTTCTTCAAAAATCCTCAAAGTATATATCCTTCTATACCCACTCAACTCATAACATCTTTATATTATTTAAAAAAAAATTAAATGACTTCCTATTGTCAAAAAATACAATTAAAAAATATTTTTTCCAGAATCTCCCATTTAGATTTTGTTTTTATTCCTTAAAATATTACCCTTTCAAGGTTTATTCAAACAATTAATGATTCTATGCTTCCATTCTTGCATTCTTTCTTTATATACTCCCACTATAGACCTGTAGTAATTCTCTACCTTGAATGTAAAATTGAAATAGTGTCTTCCATTCTAGTTTTGATCATATACAAGAATTATTGAAACTAAAAATACGCTAAAAACTAATTAAAGTTATTTTAACAAATCTTATATGTCTATATGAGTCATGGATAATTATAAGAAACAAGATAAATAATTCATCAACATAATTACATCTGTGAAAAACAATCAAACCTCTATTCTACTTCTATGTCCCGATGAATAGTGGCACCCCCATGTTATTAAAATCATGTGTAGATAAATTATAACATGAAAAAAAAAATTACAAGTAAATAATTATATAAAATCAGGAGAGGGTAAATTTAATCATCCTTTATTTAAGGGATTTTTTTTAACTCCCAGGATTAACTTATGCTTTTTGAACTCAATGGAAACTAAATTTTTAGTGAATATATCTACAAATTTACCCCGTGTTTCAAAAAACACCACTTTCACAATGGTGTTCTCTATTTTACCCTTTATAAAGTAATAATGGATCTGAATATGAATTTTGTGACAATATTGTACTATATTCATTTTTAACTCAACAACACTATTGTTATCGCACTTTATTAGAATCAGTTGTTTCACCACACCTCCATGATCTTATAATTGTTGTTTTATCCACACAAACTACATATAATCCTTTTTAGACAAATTATATTCTACCTCTAGTATACTCAACGACGCACAATACCTTTTCATACTCATCCTACCAATATAATTTCTTCCAATAAATAAATATCGACCAATTATGGATTTTAGATGCCTAAT
Organism: Viscum album; assembly: GCA_963277665.1. Taxonomy (NCBI): domain Eukaryota; kingdom Viridiplantae; phylum Streptophyta; class Magnoliopsida; order Santalales; family Viscaceae; genus Viscum; species Viscum album. Next base: position 1,099,677,374 of record OY728134.1, on the reverse strand, counting down.
CTCACCAACCTGGGTAGTATATAAATAGTATAATATATATAGATCTTATTTGACCTTGAAAGCAAAACTATAATTTGGTTTTCATTGAATATAATTCATTATTCTCTTCATTTCCAAGACATTTTCCTTATTTATATAACTTTGAAACGATGTATCCAATTATATAATAAAGAATATATTAGTTTGGGTTTCTATAAGATACAGTAAACTACCAATGATTCTTCTATAAAATATTGACTCTAATATATCAATTTACTCATGATTTTTGAGTTTTAATCCAATAGGTATCGAAGTTGATATTGGTTTTCATTCTTCTATTGTGATTTTCTTTAACAATTTTATTACATATTTCACCTATGATATGAATATGTCTCATTACTTTTTATGACCTTATAGCACAGGAATTATGTTTTCTATCCAAGAATAATCATCTAAAAATACAAACACATCATATTTATAGTCATTTGAATTGAATTATTCTTTTTACCACTGAATATGATATCATCCATATATACCATCATTATAATTTTCTCCTTATCTATGATTTTAAAAAATAGGTTATGATCAAACTCTCATCTCTTGAACTATAATTCTCTCAAATAAGAGTCTATTTATGAATAGGAAGAACATGATTCTTGATTTCTTCCATAAAATTAGTTTTTTATAAATTTAACACACTTAAATAATCATTTTAAATAAAAAATAATAATAGTTTTTCTATAATGAATTATTCATATAATATTCCATTCATAAATGTTTTATTAACATCCATTTGATAAAATATGAAGTTTCATTGAAAAAATATTACCAAAAAGAGTCTTTTTTGTCCAATTATTCCCACTAGAGAAAATATTTCTTCATCATCTACTCCTCGACCCATTCATATCATGTATAAAAAAACCCATTACTTATTCTTGTACACTCTTCTATATTCGTTAATCTTATTTTTAAAGATAAATGTTTTACTAATCACATCATATTACCTAGGTCTATCCACATTCATCCAAGTCTTGTTATATCTAATTTGGTTTCACAATTCATTCAAGTATTTCACCCATGATTCCTTATTTTTAGCTAATTTGAATAAAATTGGTTCTATATCTAATAATAGAGAAATATGATCTACTATTTTAATTATCTTGGTCAATGTTTGAAGATATATGTCTCTAATAATATTTTTTTAGTTCAAATACAACTATATATTTTTTATTTAAGTCTTAGGTTTAATCCAATATAATCATTATCTTCTCTAATTTAACTTTATAAAATATCATAAAGTGGAGAATTTTGATATTCTTCTAATTATACAATCAAATCTTCTTCTTCTTATTTCAGTTATTTAGGAAAAAATATAAAATATTATTGATTTCATCATATTTGAAAACTTTTATGTAAATTATTTCAGCTATTATGTTGATCCTTTTATTGAAAAAATTATAGGCTTTACTCTATAATTATTACCATGAATATATTCCTTTATTTTATGCATCACCATACTTTCCAAGATTTACCTATTAATTTTGAATGGAACACCTTCTTCTGAATAATATATGAATATTTAGTAATGGGTTCTTAATATGTCACATTTTTTAAGACCTCAAGATTTTTTAAATATATATTTTTAATTAGTTTAATATTTTTGTTATTTTTCATTTCACACAATAATGAATATGGTTTTTGAAATATGAAAAAACTATGTTTGTCATGTGTAATGCGCAACACCATGTCATGATTGTGCTATCTAAAAAACATTTATTAGCTTGAGGTGTCACATCCATGATTTCTTTTAAAGGGTTTTGTCATTTAATTTCTATTCTTTATTTGTTGTGGGGGTTTCCCATAAATTTTTGGAAGGGTGAGTTTTCATGATTTGTGCCAAACTGTGAGCTCATTTATAGATTTAGAAACCATTTTTTTCTTTTATAACTCTTTCATTTTTAAATATTTTACATCTATTACCCTTACCAATTAACATAACATGGTATATTGAAACTAAAATATCCATTTGGACCTCATAAGAATCCATAATCTTGATGGATGTGGGTTTTTTATTAAGGCATTTCGCCACCCTGAAAGCACATTTACTACTTCAAAATGTTTTTGTAATTATTTAATATCTCATTTAATTTTTATGTTATATCGGTGATTCCAACTCTCAACTAACACCACGTACCCAAGGAGATCCCACATTCTCTACTACCCAACTTAGGTGATCATTTGCATCTCTAATTTGGGTGAAATATATCTGGATTTAGAAAATCGACTAGATTTTAAGAGGTCAATTGTTTCTTTCATAAATCCTTCAAGTTTTACTATTTTCCCCCAATTAAAGTTCCTATATGAACTCCTTATCCTTATTAGAACATCACTTGATTTTTTTCTATTTGTAAATTCATCTACTAGGGTACTTGGGTCGTTTTATTAAATATTGTTTCATGTAAGTGTGTCTCTTATCATTTCCTTCTTTCTCCATAGGGTTTCCTCCCTATTTCATGAAGTTATAAAATGTCCAAAAGTTAGAGTTCGTACCTAGGGTTTTATTTGGTGTTTTATTTTATTAGATTTTGAGGTTTTAGTTTGATTTTAAATCCCTCATGGTGTGGTGGTTGTGCGGTTGAAGTTTTGCCCCAAGATTTGTGGGTTTCTACACTTTCGGTATGTGATTCCACGTATAATAATTTCATGATGAGTTATCATGCTTGACTTAATTATTTTGAATGTTCCTTATTTATTTTTCATTGTGTAAAAACCATTTTTGAGGGATTTTATTAAGCATTTAATTTTATAGTTTCACTTTTTTTTCAAATTGGTTGTTTTCCATGTGTAACTCTTGTGATGATATTTGGTTTTTTTATAACATATGAAATTGTTTTATTAAATGTTTTTTTGGATAAAAATTCTGATTTGGTAGGGTCTTTGTGTGATTTTGGCATTCAAATATGGGTTTGAAATGGGTTTTCTGTGAAAAACATGGTTATACCACTTGAGATTGTTTTATGAAAACTGTAAATGATTTATTGGGTTAAACGAAGTGAGAAAAGGATATATATGTTCTATTTTTGTGTGTGTGTTCACTAAATATAGGGTTTTTGAAAGGTAAATTGGTGATTTATAATTTAAAACATTTTTAAAATGTTTTATAAATTGATGGAATTTTTTATCAAATGGAAAGAATGGTGCGAAACATGTTTGAGGGATGTTTTGTGTGAGTGTGATGTGCAAGTTGAATTTTGTTTATGAAAGACGTATTCTGTGATATGTGTGTGGGATGTTATCTAAATTGGACTATCTTGTAAAGTTTTTTCAAAATGGATTAAAGTATTTTTTTTAAGTGTTATAGAGATGTAGAAAGTGTTGTGGGCTATTTTGGTGTGAGTATGATTTCAAAATGAATTTTAATGAAAAAGGGGATTGTGTGACTTGTGTGATATACATGTGTGATGTTTGGAAAATGTGGGATTTTTAAGTGGTATTTTCAAGTGAAAATTATATTTCATGGCTTGTTGAACTTGTTTTAGCACAAGAGGGAAACCAGAGTATCTAGGTGGGTGGATGTGTACTAGTATTCTAGTGATCCTCTGGGGTTTGTCCCCAGTTTGACATTGAAAGTTTGATGATGAAAACACTAACTAAACTATAATGATGATGATTGTGATGATGATGATGATGATGGGGAACCAATAGGTTATGTGTATGCTCCCTACTATTGGATTGTTGGAACAATAAAGGATATTGTGATAGTTACTTTCACCGAGATATGAGGTACCTGGGACCCACAACAAGCTAGTGACTAGGGGTTATTTTACCATTCCATGGGCTCATTAGATTTTTTATGATTACTATTGGAATATGGTATGTTTTTCTGGAAAATTCAATTACTTTTGAGTTATTTTTTTATGTGTTAATTCTTTAAAGTTTCCCACATGAAAACTATTTTTATTTAAAGTTGCATCTTTTTTGAAAATTGTTAGTAGAATATACTGATATGAAAACATGCATGATTTTCATATTTTAAGGTTTATCACATGGAATCTATTAGTTGTGGTATCCTACTGGTATTTGGATCACACCCTACTTACTCCATTGGGTGTAAGTAGACATGGTTACTTTTGTCACAGTTTTGGGTACAAATTTTTGTGCCAATGGTTCGGGTTTTTAGCGGTCCTTCACGGTGTAGTGTTTTGGAGATTGATTGAGGGCGGTGCCTCTTATGATGAGGAGGTTCTTGGGCTGTCCATTTTTGGTTTATTTAGTAGTTTTAGTCCTTGAGAATTGTTTTATGTTATGTAATTCAGTTCACAATGTTTTTAACACTGGTTTGTTATGAAGAATTAAAATTTGTTATATTGGAATTTTTTGTAGTTTTATGTTTATAAACATGGATAAATCATTCCAAAACTTCATTATATGATACTTGGGCACTTGTTCCTGATCATGGGGATTAGTAATTCCCTTCGAGCCTTGTCTTGGACCATGTTGGGTGATGGTTTTGATGGTGACCAGATCTTGTTCATGACAAAACGGCATCTGAGGAGGTTAAAGTTCACTCTTTGGGTAATGTTATTTGGGGAAGAGTCAAGATATTCTAGAGATAGGATTTTTGAGACATGAAATTTTGGTTATGGGTAGTGTGTCTGGCCAGCACACCTTATGATGTAATTCTAGTCATCAGGGGAAGTTGGGATTCATCTGAGTGCTTTGTTTTTCATGGATTGATGATGATTAGAGGAAATGAAAAGCGAGTTGTGTTAATGGTCTCAGTGTGTTCACATGGCCTGAAAATCCATGTGAAGATGGGGATATTTCCCTAAAAATATCTCTATTGTGGTGAAGTTATTGGTGTATGGCCGCCAACCATATGTCCAAGTCACCCACACAAACAAGTTTCCTCTCGCATTGTCTTGTGCCCTTTAGTTTTGAAATTGTGGAAGTTTGGTTTTAAAGAAAAAATGAATTGGTTTTGAGATGCATAAAGTTTTTGTGAAATTATATTCTAATAGAGAAAGAAGTGTTTGATTTTTGAAATGGTGTAACTGAATTTTCAGAATTGTTTTGAAAGGATAAATAGTGTTTTTACACCTCTTTTGAAAGTAGGAACTATGTTAAAGTTGGTTTTGAAAAAGTATTTCCAATATAGTATTTTATACTATTTAAAGGTATTTTAATGGGATGATACATTTTTAAATTTATGTGAATAGCTTGATAGTGTCTATTCATTTTAATGATTGTGTCATTATGAAATGTTTTGTAAGATGTAAATTGGGATTTTGATTTTGTGGTTAACGGTCTTGAGAAAAAAGAAGTATCAGTTGAATGTTTTGGTTTTAAAAAGTGGAAAGAATTTTTGTATTAACCTTTAGTATTATCATGAATGACCAAATTCATGGGGTTATATGGGATGATGTATTTTTAATGGTATAACTAAATGAGTGTCAGGGTGGATATGAGGATGGTGTCTAGTGTAGCACAGAAACATGCATGTGTGAGGCCCATGGGGTACCATTAGTGGGTACGCTAATTGTTGAGACATTTATTTTCAAAGAGATGATTTTAAACGAAAACATGATGTCTTGATGAATTGTTTGGGATGGTGTGTCTTATGTGTTTTTTGGAATGTTATTTTTATGGGCTGTTTTGATTCTAAGAACCCCTCTTGTTTCAATGATGTTTTGTGTTTTTGTTTGGTCGTTAAGCTGGGTTAAAGGGATGGTTAGTGGTATCTTCTGAGAAATTTTTCTGGATGCCTCTATGGTGGTTCCCTTCATGTGTTTGGATCTAGTTTTTGGAATTTTTGGACCAATGGACCAGCGTGGTTGGGTCCTTGGTATCTCTCATTGGACAAGGTCTACCCGCATTAAGATTTAATGGAAAACTAAAGTACAACCCATATTGTTTCCCCATTATAGGATCCTATAGTTGATCAACATAAGGAATATTTTCTCGGGATTTGTAGATTTAGTTTACACCATTTCATTTATTTATTTTTTGGATCCTCTTTTAGCGGGAGAGTGCTCGTGGAACGTTGAAAGAGACCTTAGTTTCTTAAGTTATCTAATTTGTCGAAGGTGGAAGTGGTCGTGGTTGTTAGTGTAGATAGTTTCTAAGTGTAACTTTGCATCCTTCGTAGTCTCTTTGAAGTAGGGGTTCATGTTAATCCACTAGTGTTGGATATCCGGTTATGAGAGGCTATTATGGACACATTCTGTAATTGTGTGATGTTTGAGGACTTGTCATAAGGTACCTTTCCATGTATTGTTTCTATCGGTTTCAACGGTAATGTTCGGTGATGTGTTGTGATTTCATGTACTCATTTGACTGTAAATGTGAAGTTGTACATTCTTCTTTGAGTCTTTTTTTGTTATAAGTGTGTCTCCTTTTGAGAAGACTTGACATCCTTTGATTTTAGGAAGGTGTTTCCACATGTCCTTTACTCTTTCCAATTTTCATCCAAAGAAACAAGGGGTGATGTGTGTGCATCTTCTAAGCTCTTGATTCAGTTAAATGTAAGATTAGGGAAAAGTGAGTTTGGAATGAATTATTCCTTGGTGAACACATCTGGGACCTTGGTGTAGTTTTTTGTGGAAAAGAAATAAGAAATTTCATTTGGATGTTTTTAAAGCCTAACAGTGAGGCTGAAGATGCTTCAATCATTTGATCTCTAGTCATAGGTCCTAGAGTTAAGCAGGCACATAGTCAAGGGAAATCATGAGGTAGTTCAAGCCCTTGTATAAATTCTTATCCTCATTAGTAAAGATGAGAATATTTTAAACCTCTGGTTTCTTAATCTTTCTTTTGTTGTTCACATTCAGTGGAAAGAGGTGGAGGGACTTGTTCCAATGTTATTGCCTAAGTTCCTACTTTTCGACTATGGTTTCCTTTGAGTTTTTGGAGAAAGGATTGAAATTTGGCTACAAAGGTTGAGCACACTTTTTTCACATGGTTAGTAGTGACCGTGTTCCAGGAAGTCATATGGACAGAATGATCTGTACAATTACTGCACGGCTTCCAAAACTATGCGAGCTAACCATGTGGTCATGCCAACCCTTTAAAATTTGGGGTCTTTTGGTGCAGGCTCGGGCTGATTGGTTAAGATGGTTGGTTCTTATGGTGGGGAGACCCACTATTATTTTTATGTAAGATCGTTTGGAATAGTCTAATGAAAGTATACCCCTTGTACCAGGGAGTCTGTTCACCCCTCTGTTAGTGTCCTGATTTTGTCTCAGGAAAATTTAAGTTGCCTCTCATGGCGGAGAGCCCATTTGTGGATCTCCATACTAGTAACTCGGATTTTTTTTGTGGTCTTGGAATGTTGATAGGTAGACTCGTTCGGATTTATCTAGTTATCAACATTTTTCTTGGGTAAATGTTGGGATTGTACTGTTCCCAATGGTTTTGTTGAAGTAAGATTGTGGTGACCTCGTTCGTTTTTTGTTGTTCAATCCAGGTAATTTAATTGAGTTATGTTTGTATAGTGTTTGAGGTGTTTTTTTGGGATGTAGTTTTAATATGGTTTATAATTTCAGGAATTGGTGTATGTTTTTGTTGGTGAGATTATTCCTTCCTTAATTTATCACTATAGGTGTTTTGGCCTTTCGGGGTGAATCTTGGCAAAGGAGTCCATTTCGGTCATTCGGTTCGGTTTGGTTTTTGCTTTTGGCCTTATTGTGGTTTTCTGATGGTATAAAGATTTATATTTGAGAGAATTGTCACATACATGACTTCTATTAAAGGTTTTTTTCATTTACTATCCATTATTGCTTTGTTTTGGGGTTTCTCATACATTTTTGGAAGAAAGGGTGAGTTTTAATGATTTCGGCCAAATCGTGAACTCATTTCCAAATTTAAAAACCAATTTTATTTCTTTTATAACTCTTTAATTTTCAAAATTGTACATCCATTATACATATCAATTGGAATAACATGGTTTATTAAAACCACCATACCCATTTTAACAACATAGGAATTTATAATCATGATGGATTTGGGTTTTTTATTAAGTCACTCGACTATCCCAAATGCTCATTTCCTGCTTTAAATGTCTGTGTAATTGTTTAATATCTCCTTAAATTTTCATGTTTCTTCAGTGATTCCAACTCGCACCCCAATCCACTTACCCAAGGAGCGTCTCCATGATCTCTTAACCCTCTTTGGAGATCATTTTCATCTTTAAGTTGTGTGAATCCTCTATGGATTCTCAAATCACCCAGATTTGAAATGGTAAATGGTTTCTTTCATAACTCCTTCAATTTTTACTCTTTTCCACCCATTCTAGTTTCTATATGACCTTCCCATCCTTAATAAAACCTCAATTTCATTTTGGATGTTTTTAAATTTTTATAATGAGGTATTTGGTGGTTTTATTCAATATTTCTTTAATGAAGTGCTTCTATCTTAATTTATTTCCTTCTCCTTAGGGTTTCCTCCCTCTTTCATGAAGTTTTAAAATTTCCAGAAGTTAGTGTTCCTACCTACGGTTTTATTTGGTGTCTTTGTCATTAAATATTGAGGTTTTAAGTTGGTTTTCAATACCTCATGGTGTGGAAGTGGTGCGGTTGATGTTTTGTACCAAGATTTTAGGGTTTCGACACCTTCATTAGGTGATTCCATGTGAAATAATTTCTTGATGAGTTATCATACTTGATTTAATTATTTTGAATCTTCCTTATATTCTGTGCATTGAGAAAAACCCATTTTATGTAGTTTGTAAAGCGGTTAATTTTATAGTTACACTTTTGTTTCAAATTGGGTGTTTTCCATGTGTAACTCTTGTAGTAATATTTGGGTTTATTTTATAACATATTCAAGTGGTTTATTAAATGTTGTTTCGACTGAAAATTATTCTTTGGAAGAGTCTTGGTATGATTTTTCTCTTAAAATATGATTCTGAAATGGTTTTTGTGTTCAAAACATAGTTAAACCCCTTGGGATTGTTTTATGAAAATTGTAAATGATTTATTGGGTTAAACAAAGTGGGAAAAGGAAGTATATGTACTATTTTTTTGTGTGTGTTCACATAAGATGAGTTTTTGAAAGGTAAAGTGTTGATTTAATATATAAAACATTTTTATAATGTTTTATAAATTGATGAAATGTTTTATCAAATGACAAGAAATGTGTGAAACACATTTGTAGGCTGTTTTGTGTGAGTGTTATATGCAAGATGAATTTTGTTTATTAAAGACGTATTAAGTGATTTGTTTGTGGGATATTATCTGAATTGGACTATATAGGAATGGTTTTACAAAATGGAGTAAAGGATTTGTTGAAGTGTTAAAGAGATGTGAAAAGTTTTGTGGGCTATTTTGGTGTGAGTGTGATTTCAAAATGAATATAAATGAAAAAGGGTATTATGTGACTTTTGTGATATACATGTGGGATGTTTGGTGAATGTGTGATATACAAGTGGTATTTTCAAGTTAAAATTATATTTCATGGCCTGTTGAACTTTTTTGACTACAATATGGAAACCCAGGTATCTAGGTGGGTGGATGTTTACTAATATGCTAGTGATCCTGTGGGGTATGGCCCCAATTTCACAAAGAAGGTTTGATGATGAAAACACTAACTAAACTATGATGATGGTGATGATGATGATGACGATAATGGGGAACCAATAGGTTATGAGTATGCTCCCTATTAATGAATCGTGTGCATGAGAACAGATATTGTGATGGTTACTTTCCCTAAGATACGAGGTACCTGGGACCCACAGAGAGCTAGTGCCTAGGAGTTATTTTCAGGTTTTTTGTGCTCATTAGATTTTTTATGCTTACCATAGGAATATGGTATGTTTTTCTGGAAAATTGAGTGGCTTTGGAATTATTTTTTTAAGTGTTGATTCTTTAAAGTAGCCCACTAGAAAACTATTTTTATTTAAAGTTGCATCTCTTTAGAAAATTGTTACTAGAATTTCATGGTATGAAAACATGTGTGATTTTCATCTTGGAATTTTTATCACATGAAATATCTTAGTGGTCGTATCCTACTAGGATTTGGCTCACACCCTACTTACACCATTTGGTGTAAGTATACTTGGTTACTTTTTTCATGGGTTTGGGTATAGCTTTTTGTGCCAACGGTTTGGGTTTTTAGAGGTCCTTCGTGATGTAGTGTTGTTGAGATGGCTTAAGGCCAGTGCCTCTTTCCATGAAGTGGTTCTTGGGCTGTCCATTTTGGGTTTATTCAGTTGTTTGATTCCATGATAATTGTTTTAAGTGATGTAATTCAGTTCTGAACTTTTGTAAATGATGGTTTGTTTTGATAAATCCAGATTTGTTATATTAGAATTGTTTGTTGGTTTATGTTTATAAACTCTGGTAAATCATTCCAAAACGTCATTTTATGATACCTGAGCACTTGTTCCATCCCGTAGGGATCTGGAATGCCTTTCGGACATTGTTACGGACCGTGTCAGGTGCTGGTTTTGATAGAGACTAGATTTGGTTCATGACATGAGGTATATACAAAACTATGTTTAGATTTTGTTACACACAACATCAAGTTCTTGTGATAGCTTTCATTACAAGTAAGACATAGTTTTATTGAACAATAGTATGTTATTAAAATATAATTATTTAATATAATAAGACATAACCTATGTAACACCCTGAACCTATGTTGTAATGGTGTAATTAATATGAATGATATTTTGGTAAATGTTATTATTATTATTTTATTCAAATAAATTAATATAATTTATATGAACTAATGGAATAATAAAATACAAGAAAACATTTATTTAATAAAACAATGATACATTATATCATTACATGGAAAAATACATCTGCTACATTAGGAAATGCAATAAAAGTCCTTGTAAAACAAATGGTGTTCTGCCGAGCAGGATAAGAAGAAATATTGAGTAGACCTCTTTATGTGGGTCTTACATAGTTAGAATAAAATTATCTTGAAGAATAATGGAAATGATGATAATAATAGGAATGTACAATACAATTTTTGATGTAGGATAACACTGGTTATTTTTTCTGTTTTTAATACTCGTAGACATAAGTATTTATACTACATTTTATGTCTATTGTAAAATAAGTAGCAATTGAGATTTAATTTTAAGTTACCATTTATGTTTATATATAATTGTTTCAATTTTATGACCATTAAGTATTTTATGTTTTTCAAATTTTTAATGTTTTAAAGTATTATTTTTAGTCAAATAGTAATATGGTTTTCATTGAGGAATAAATTTTAATATTTTAATTTTAAAATCATAAATGGGTATTTTTAAAATATAGTAACCATTGGTGGTTTAGTAGTTGAGTATTTTAAATTTAAAAAATTAATTTAATTTTAAATTTGTAATAGGTAAAATTAACTACATGCAATGATTTAATTATTAATTGGATAGTATGCCCTTGAAAATAATAAGAATGGAAATCTAATTTTTAAGTATTAAAAAATACACATATAATAATATATATAGATTACCTATATAAGAATATATATTTTTTATATATTAAAATGATTTTATTTTGAAGAGTTATTTTATAAATTTCTACCAAAAATTAGCTAAGTACACAAAAATGATAGAATCCAGATAGTCCAAGCCCTGAAGGTCCAGTGGGCACTTAGCATAGGTCTTCTTGAGTAGTAAAGGAGAACGAACCATGCATAGTCTGGGCTAAGTCATGCACGAACCCATGGGTAGGGTCCTAGTCGAGGCTGTGAAGGGTTAGGTTGAGGCTTGGGCCAGAAGGCCATGTATAAGACCTCCTTTGGTGTGTGTGTGATTGTGTTATCAAATAAAGGAACCACACACCGATATGTATAATTTGGTCCTAAACCTAGAATGGTTTCATTGTGGGACATGACTTTTTTTGGAGGGAGAGATCCCAGCCACCCAATCCTATCGCGTGTGATCCTAGCCATCTGTGCTGGTTCTCCATAATTATTTTCATCTGTCAGATTCGACTTCACCAGATCTGGTCCGTCTGTTTTTTAAAACACTGAACACAGTCGTGACCACTCCTGACCTTCTGATCATCTTGCTTTAATACCATTTGTCCCCTCAAATTACGAACATATCCCACTTCTTAAACATTATAGGGTGAATAATAACCCTCTGATCGAACCATGATGATTTGATACATCTACTGTTTACCTCCCTTTCTCCCTCGTTGCACTCCCTTGCACCACACCAAGTCCACAATCAGAACCCTTTTAAATGATTAGGGTTTCTATCAGTCATTGGATAAGGTTGCTTCGATCGGAGTCGTCACCCCATTTTCTCTCTCACTGAAACTCTTTGCACCACATAGCAGGACCCCATTGGTTATATCCAAAACCTTGGATCGATCACAACAAATCTGAGTCATCCCTCCCTTCTTCGGCGTTGAGTTTCACCAGTCCATGTCGCACCCCTCACTATTATTCCTCAACCCGTGATACTACCTACCTCTCTCCTAGGCCCCATGCTCAAATCTTTTCAACAGTAGAGAACCCGGATTCCTCAACAATATTTTATTTTTAAAAAATATATATTTTTATCATTTAATTTCCTTTATATTTTATATTGATTAAACGGTTGTTGATTTGAGTAAATTGGACAAATGGGTCCAAACCCATGGACAATTTTTCAAAAAGGGGTATTATTGTTAACAATGCAATTTTATAAATAACCCATTTTTCAAATATGAGGATTAGAGACCCCTCCTCAAAAAATATCAATCTCTTTGACTCGAGTTCCTAAATCTCACAACAACTCTTTTGATCCAAAACTATATAAGGGTTTAATAATTTTATTCATTTATTTATTTTATACAAATCCATATGTATATATGAAATCATATCTATCAATATATCTTAAAATTTTCATAATACATATATGATAAGTGTTTTTTAGTTTAAAAATTTATTTCTAAATCTTATGGTTTGTAAGGGTGTATTAAAATTACATTCAATTATTATTTTATTTAAATTCTGTAAGTGATAAAATTATTTTCATTAGAAAATATATATATATATATATATATATATAATTATTAATACATATGTATGTAATAATATTTGTTCTAACTATTTTTTATGAACTAAAAACATGTAATGGAGATTAGTAATTTTATTTTCAAACTGTATTCATAATTGTGTATTTTAGTTGTGGTTGATATAGTATGAGTTATATATATATGACTATATATTTTGGTATATGAACATATAACTTATTATATTTAGTATTCATATATATTAGTTAAGAGTTTTTTTTCATAAAAATTATTTTCTAAAATTAATTTGGTAAGAGTACAAGAACTTTTTTTTACAAAGTTATACATATATATATATCTTTATTTTTAGAATTTATTGGATAAGTGCCTTGTGTTAAATCCATTCTCTAAGAATATGGATTGATGAAGTCATTCCATTTCATCAAATTATCTTTATTATACAATATTTATATATTTATATATGTATATATGAATTCTAAATTATTCTATATAACTCAATAATTTCATATGCAATGAAGCAATATCTTTTTTTAGAATTTTACTTTTATGTCTATGGAGTGCATCAATTGAGTAACATTATTGGTCAATTTGTGTCTTTCATACTGATATATATATATATATGAATATATATTTATATATATGAAATTATATTTCTATTGTTCATATTTTAGTAAATATAGCCTTTTTTTAATTTTGTTTCTAAGCCAATATGACTATTTACCAAATGGTTTTTCTTTCATTTTCAAAAACATTGTTTTATTTGTATGGTATAGAAACATTTATGTTTTTAGATATATGTAAATCAATTTAGTTTAATAAACGAGGTTAATCTTTAATTCCAAAATGTATATACAAGTTAGATTATTTTTAATTTATCAAATTATGGTTTATGTTTTTGTGTATAATTATTTCTAAATGATAATGGTAATCAATTGTTCTATGAAAAACCCAAATAACCAATTATTTTATGTGTGCAAGATATCATTTTATGTGAGAAACTACATTCGCACCTCATGGAATTTCATGCATAGTTAGTAATGGTTTTCATCTAATTTATAAATGACATTCTATGCATTTTAGAGAGAATGTATGAATTTATTTCATTATCCTATTTGTTTATTCCAAATAAAGAATGTTATATACATGGAATATGTATACTTTTCGTTCATTTAACCCCATTCAGATGAAGAATGCATTGGACTTTTTAAGATATGGGTGAGGCCTGCTAAAGCCTCTCGATACATCGGCTGGTCTGATGAGACAAATTAGTGCCTTGGCATGAGGCATTGATGGTGTAGTTAGGATTTTTGTCATTTTTCATCCCATCGCGTAATTAATTGGACTTAGTATTTGATTGGTGGGGAATACTATAGCCGCTCAATCCATTAGTAGATCTCATGAGACAAAATAGAGTTGGGTTTTGGATGCGGCATTACCCTAGTATTTTCAGACGTATTGGATGATGCCTCGATGATATGTTTTAGTAGTCTGACATTATGCATTCCATGATTATGAATCTAGTATTAGAAATTATACTTGATTATTTGACTAGTATAATATCTATGGATAAGAATATTTTCCTTATTAATATTCATATAGATTTAATTAATCAATTTTATATTTTCAAATGTATGTGGTATAATGTTTTATAGTTATCTATATGATTATATGTATAACAATTCATTTATAATGAAGGGTTACTATTTTATATTTAAACTATAAACAAAGGTTAGAAGCTCATCTATAATTTCATTGTTTTTATTTATGTGTCCAAACCTAATTGGTATCATTTTATGTGCACGTTCCGAACAGGTATTATTTAATGTGAAAATTTTTATCTACACCCCTTTTATGGCATGGATAATTTAAGTGTGGCCATTTCTAACTTAAAATTGGTATTATATACATTTTTGTTCGTGTGTGTACAAACATTATAATATATTTTATTTGTAACATTTATATATGTATTCCAAGTGTGTGCATATTTTATAATGTATGTTATTTGTAACCTTTAAATAAGTATAGTAATTTTTGAGCATAGGATTCTCCTAAAAATAATTTCTGTAACTATAAAAAAATGATGATGACATGATTTGGGAAATATAATTTTCTTTTTATGAAAATGATTTTAAAGTGTGTATTTTATTTCAGGGAAATATTATTAAATGGATTTATTAATAGTTTTTTTACTATTTACTAAGAATTATAAATGCCCAACCTACATTTTAAATTTAGTTTTACAGGTTTAGTAGATTTATCAGTGATGTACTTTACTTTGTGAAGGCATCACATTGAAGTTTATTTTTGTACTATTTTGATGAAATGTATAGTTGTATCTAATTCTACAAAACCTGGACCAATAAATATCATCTATTGTGTAATCTGATGTGTAATTATTTTGTTCCCTTTTATAAAAAATTCCCACAACATATTTTATTACTAGAACTGCGAAACTGGGGTCGAGGCATTACAGTTGGTATCTGAGGAATGATCGAGTTAATTTTGGAAAATTAGAACAGAGCTAATAATTTAAGTAAGCTTTCCTGATTAAAATTATATCATTAAATTTTTATATTGAAGATGAGAGATCTCCAACCAATATTTTGTCTCTTCCTGCTGAGTTACCTGAAACTATAATTATTAAATTGGGTTCGGGTGTGTATGAGCCTTTCTCAAACCTATGATTATCCCAAAAACACCTTTATCAGTTATTCAACACCACAAATATCCTATGATTCTTCCAAGGATTGAGATATGTCTATTTCCTTATGTCGTATGCACAATATGCATTCTATACGCATAAAGGGAAATATTATGAAGGTATTTTCAAATGTTTTACACTGTACAAATATTATATTGCTTAAGGAAAATTCAAATAAGTTTCAGATGAGGGTGACCTTTGTGCAACCTATCTATTTTATGTCTTGAACTTTATCATGTATGTGATACTTTATGATATCGTATCTCTAGAAAACAATGTAGTCTGATTGGTCTATATGGACTGAGTCCATTCTGATATCTCTGAGCTTTACACCTTCCATTCCTCTCTCTAGAGACCTGATTGTTATATGCATGAGTATGATCCTAGCTACTTGAGATTTATTTCATCTAAAGAAATTTAAGAACATAAAACTTCATGGGGAATCAATTTTAGGGGAAGTACATCATGTATTTGTTCCTAATGGTGTAACTAGTGAAGGTATAAATTAGTATTATACCATTAAAATGTGTTAATTAATAATAATTAAGATGATTATATTGGGACATCAAGGATGATTTCGGAAGGTCTAAATTGTCAGGAATGTGTGAGTACAAGGGAATTGTGAGGGTGTAATTCTGTGGGGGGGGGAGAATTTAACACCCTAAAACTATGATGCAATGGTGTAATTAATATTAATGATATTTTTGTTCATATTATTGTTATTATTTTATTCAAATAAAATAATATAATTTAGATGAACTAATGGAATAAGAAAATATGAGAAGCATTTTATTTAATAAAACAGTGATATATTACATCATTTCATGGAAAAGACTTAAAATACTCCAAGAAACTCATAAAAAGACATTGTAAAACAAATGGTGTTCCGTTGAACAGCATAAAAAGAAATATTGAGTAGGACTCTTCCTTTTGTTTTTCCATAGTTTTAATAAAAACATCAAGAAGAATAATGGAAAAGTTGAGAATAAGTGGAATGTACAAAAACATTTTGGAAGCAGGATAACATTGGTGATTTTTGTGTCTTTAATACCTGTAGACATGGGTATTTATACTACATCTTATGTCTATAATAAAATAAGTATCCATTTGGATTTAATTTTAAGTTATCATTGATGTTTATATTTAAATGTTATAATATTATAACTATTAATTATTTTATGTGTTTAAAATTATAAAATTTCAAACTATTATTTTTCAGTCAAATAATAATATGGTTTTAATTAAGGAATAAATTTTAAAATTTAGACTTTAAATTCATAACATGGGTATTTATAAATTTTAGTAACCATTGGTGTTTTAATAGTTAAGTATTTCAAATTTTCAAAATGAATTTAAATTTATATTTGTAAGTGATAAAATTAACTACATGCAATGTTATAATTATTAATTGGATAGTATAAACATAGAAAGAAATAAGAATTGAAAATTGATTTTTTAGTATTAAAAAATATACAAATAAGAATATATATATTATCTATGTAAGAATATATATATTTTATATATTAAAATGATTTTATTTTTAAGATGTTTTTTAATAATGTTTTACCAATAATTGGCTAAGTACCCACAACAGAGAGTATCCATATAGGCCAAGCCCTGAAGGTCAAGTGGGCAGTTAGCATAGGTCTACTTGAGTAATGCAGGAGCACGAACTATACATAGCTGGGCTACGTCGTGCACAGACCCGTGTGTAGGGTCCTAGTCAAGGGCGTGGTGGGCTAGCCTGAGGCCCGGGTTGGAAATCTGTGTAAAATCCCTCCCTTGGAGCATATTTTTGTGTTGATGAATGAATTAACTGCACACCAAGACTTATAAGGTAGTCATCAAACCCATCTTCTTTTGATGTGGGGCTTGAGTTGTTTTTAAAGGAAGCGATCCCAGATGCCCGATCCTATCACACGCGATCCCAGCTATCCATGCTGATTCCCCATTCAATCCCCCACTGCCACAATTAAATGCTAAGATTATTTTTGTCCATCTGATCCGGCTTCCCCAAATCTTATTCATTAATTCTTTTTAAAAACACTCAAACTAAGAGAGACCTCTCATGTCGGTTTGATCATCTCAGTTTAATCCTAGTTGTCCACTCTAATTCTAAACAGACCCCTCCTCCTAAACATGATATGTTTAGTTATAAATCTCCAATCAAACCAAGCATATCTAACTTATCTATTGTTTACCACCCTTTCTCCCCTGCTTCACTCCCTTGAATCACAACAAGTCCACAATCATATACCTTTTAAAAGATTAGGGTTTCTATCAGCCATTGGATTGAGTTGCTGTGATATGGGTCATCATCACATTTTCTCTCTAAGTGAAACTCTTTTCTCCACATAGGAGGACCCCATCGGGTGTATCCCAACCCTTGTGTCAATCCCAACCAATCCAATTAGTCCCACCCTTCTTCCCCATTGAGCCGCATTGGTCCATGTCACACCCTCGGTATTCATCCTCAACCCATGATACTCTCTCCCTCCATCCTAGGCCCCATTCTCACCTCTTTTCTATAGCATCATACCTGAATTTCTCAACTTTCTTTGATTTTAAAAATATATTAATTTTTATCATCTTGTTTCCCTTATATTTTATATTTATCAAATGGTTGTTGATTCGATAAAATTGGCCAAATAGGTCCAAACCCACAACCAATTTGTCAAAAAGGTATATTATTGTCAAAAATGAGATTTTATAATAACCACATTTTGTACATCCAAGGATACCTGACCCCTCCTCCCAAAATATCAATCTCTTTCTTCTCGAGTTCCTAAATTCACTTCCACTATTTTGATCCAAAACTGGGTAAGTGTTCAATTCTTTTATTCAATTATGTTTTTATATGAGTTCATACATTTTTATGAAATCATATCTATCTATATAACGTTAAATTTTCATAATACATATATGATAATAGAATTTGAATTTAAATGTGTATTTCCAAATATTATGGTTTGTAATGGTGTCTTAAAATTACTTTCATTTCTTGATGTTATATAAATTTTAAAAGTGATAAAATTATTTTCATTAGTGTATATATGTATATACTGATATATACATATGTTTTTAATATTTTTGTTCTATCTATTTTTTATGAACTAAAAAAATGTAATGGAGATAATTAATTTTATTTGTAGATTGTATTCATATGGGTTTTTTGTATTGGTGGTTTTCATGCAAATAGTTATATATATATATGTGTGTGTGTTTATATATTCTCATATATACACATATATAACTTATTATTTTCATTATTCATATATATGAGTTAATGGTTTTTGTCTTAAACATTATTTCCAAAACTTATGTACGTAAGGGTTAAAAAAATTTATTTTACTTACAAAGTTATACATATATATATGTGTGTGTGTGTATGTTTGTGTGTGTCATTATTTTCAAAACTTATTTGATAAGTGTAATGTTTAAAATCCAACATCTAAGAGTCTAGATTGAAGGAGTTATTCCATTTCATCAAATCATCTTTTTCATACAAGATGTAAATATGTAAATATGTATATATGAATAATATATCATTCTATATAACTTAATAATTTTAGATTTAATGAAGCATGATCTTTGTATTGAATTTTAATTCTAAGTCTATGGATTTCATGAACTTAGTCTAATTATTAGTCAATTTTTGTTGATCATAATGATATATGTATATAAATGCATATATATATATGTGTGTGTGTGTGTGTGTGTATATATGTATTTATGTAACTATATTTCTATATTTCAGATTTTAGAAAATAGAGGTTTTGTTTTAAATTTTGTTTCTATGCCAAAATGGTTGTTTACCAATGGTTTTTATTTAGTTTAAATAAATCATTTTATTTTTATAGTATAAAAACATTTATGTATGTACATATATGTGAATAAATTTTATTTAATAATGAGGGTTAATCGTTAATTGCAAAACCTATAAAAAGTTAGATTATTTTTAATTTATCAAAATATGGTGTATATTTATGTGTAGACGTATTTCTAAATGATAATGGATAACATTTTTTTGTGAAAACCCCAAAAAATCTATTATTTTATGTGTGAAAGCTATCATTTCATGTGCGAAACTGCATTCTCACCTCATGGTATGTAATGCATACAAATTTATGGCTTTCATCTGATTTATAAATGAAATTCAATTAAATTTAGGGAGATTTTATGTATTTATTTCAATATCCTATTTATTTATTTCTAGTAAATAAGGTTATCTACATGGATTATGTATACATTTCTTACATTTAACCCCATTCATAGGTGGAATGCATTAGAATATTTAAGTGACATACGAGGCACGCTACAGCCTCTCGATGCATCGATAGGTCTTATGAGACAAACTGATATCTTGACATGAGGCCTTGATAGTGTAGTTATGATGTATTGAATTATTCATTCTCTTGAGGAATGCATTGGACTCAATAAGTGATTGTTGGGTCCCTTTATTACCTCTCGATCCATCAGTATGTCTCACAAGAAAAAACAGAATTGGGTTTTGGCCTAGGCCTTACCTTAGTATTTTCAAAAATCTTGGTAGAGGCTTCGATGATATGTTTCAGTTGTCCGAAATTATGCATTCCCTCATTATGAATCTAGTATGAGACCTTACATGTGATTATTAAACTAATAGAATATTTGTAGTTAATAATCTCTCCTTCATGAACATTTATATGAATTTAATTAATCAGTGTTATATTTTCAAATGTACATGGTATAATGTTTTATATTTATATATATTCTTATATGTATTGGAGTTAATTTATAATGAAGAGTTAATAATTTATTTTCAAACTATAAACAAAGGTTATAAACTCATCTATTATTACATGGTTTTTATTTATGTGTTAAATGATAATACATATCGTTTTATGTTTAATTTATAAACAAGTATTATTTCATGTGAAAATTTGTATCTTTACCCCAGGTATGTCATGGATAATTAAAGTGTGGCCCTTAACTAACTTAAAATTTTCATTCCATGCATTTTTTTCTAGTACATTCATTCTTTTTAATTCATTTTATTTGTAACATTTAAATAATTATTTCAAGTGTGTATATATTTTATTATGTTTTTTATTTGTAACTTTTAAATAAATATAGAAATTTTTGAGCATGGTATTATCCTAAAAAATATTTTAGTAACTCTCAAAAAATGTTTATAACATGCTATGTGAAATGTTATTTTCCTTTCGAGAAAATGATTTTAAAGTATGAATTTTATTTCAATGTAATTTTTTTAAAAGAATTTATTATTTTTTTAAAACCCTTTATTTGGAATTCTAAATTCACACCCTACTTTTTGAATTTAATATTATTGGTTTTTTATATTTTTTAGTGATGTACTTTACCCTGTGCAGCCCGCAAACAGAAGTTTATTTTTGTGTAGTTTTGAGTAAATGAACAGTTGTATCTAATCCTTCAAAATATAGACCGTTAAAGAACCTATGATGTGTAATGTGATTTGTAATTATTCATTTTATTTTTTAAAAAAAATACACTACATATTTTAGCATCGGCACTGGGAAACAGGGTTTAGGGAATTGCAGTTGGAATCAAAGGAATGGTATAGTTAATTTTGAAAAATTAGAACAAAGATAATAATTTAAGTATGCTTTCCTGAGTAAAATTATGTGTTTAAATTTTTATGTTGAAGATGATAGATCACCAAAAAAATATTTTGTCTCTTCTTTCTGGGTTACTTGAAACTATAATTGTTAAATCATGTTTGGGTGTGTATGATCCTTCTAAAAACCTACAGTTATCCTGCAAACAACTTTATCAAATATCAAAAACCTCAAATATCCTCTAATTATTCCACGGATTGAGCTATGTCTATTTTTTGGAGTATACACAACTATCATTATATATGCATAAAGGTAATATTATGAATGTATCTTCAAATGTTTTACTCTTTTTGAATATTATCTTACAATAGGGAAATTCTGAGAAGCTATAGAGGAGGGTGAAATCCATGAATCTTATATATTTTATGTCTTGAACTTTAGCATGTATGTGAGACTTTATGATATAAGACCTTTAGAAAACAACGTAGTCCAACAGTTCTATAGGGACTCAGTCCATTCTGATATATTTGATCATTACACCTTCCATGTCACTCTTTGGAGACCAGATTGTTATATGCATGAGTATTATCCGAGTTTCTCGAGATGTATTTGGGCTAAAAAATTGAATAACATAAAACTACCCTGGAAATCAATTTGAGGGGAAGGACGGTAGGTATTTATAAATGGTGGAGGACCTGGTGATGGTATAAATTAGTCATTTTCCATTCATTTCTATTAACTAATTATAATTAATATGTTTATGTTGGGACATGAAGGATGATGTTAGATGTTCTAAGCTTCTTTGAATGTGTGGGTACAAGCAAGTTGTGAGGGGAAAATTTTGTTAGGGGGGATGTAACACCCCAAACATATGTTGCAATGGTGTAATGTATAATTATTATTAATGATATTTTATATATTATTATTATTATTATTATTTCATTCAAATAAATTATTATAATTTATATGAGCTTATGGAATAAGAAAAATAGAGAAATATTTTATCTAATAAAACACTGATGCATTATAGACTTAAATGTAAAATACTTATACTACTCCTAGAAACTCATCAAAAGACCTAGTAAAATAAATAGTGTTCCATGAAGGATAATAAAATGAAATATTGAGTAGCTATATTCCTTTGGGTCTACCATCGTTAGAATAAAAATAGAATGAAGAATAGTGGAAATGCTGAGAATAAGAGTAATGTACAAAACCATTTTTGAAGCAGGAGAAAATAGGTGATTTTTCTGTTTTAAACACCCATAGACAAGGGTATTTACACTACTTTTTAATGAAATTGTAACATAAGTATCTTTTGAGATTTAATTTTATGTGTTCGTTGATGTTTATATATAACCACTATCATTTTATAACCATTAAGTATTATAATTGTTTAAAATTTTAATTATTTTAAAGAATTTTTTTGTCAAATAATAATATTGTTTTAATTGAGGAATAATTTTTAATATTTATATTATGAAATTATAACATGGGTATTTATAAATTTTATTAACCATTGGTGTTTTAATATTTGAGTATTTTAAAATTTTAAAATGAATTTAAATTTATATTTGTAAGCCGTAAAATAATCTACATACAATGTCATAATTATTAATTGGATAGTAAAAACATCGAAAATAATAAAAATTGAAAACTAATTTTGATGAATTAAAAAATATAAATATAAGAATATATATTTTTATATATATAAGAATATATATTTTTTATATATTAAAATGATTTTATTTTTAAGAGTTATTTTAATAAGTTTTTACTAAAAGTTGTCTAAGTAACCACAACCGAGATCATCCTAATGGGCCAAGCCCTTAAGGTCTAGTGGGTACTTAGCATAGGTCCACTTCAGCAATTCATGAGCATGAACCATGCATAGTTTGGGCTAGGTCGCACATAGACCCACCTATAGTGTCCTAGTCAAGCATGTGTAGGGTTAGGATGAGGACCCGGTGCAAAGGTAGGGTATAATCCCTCCCTTGGTTTGTGTGTTTGTGTCATCGAATAAAGGCACCACACACCAAGCCTTATATGGAGGTCCTGAAAACCAAATGGTTTTGATGTGGGGCATGAGGTTTTCTAGAGGGAGAAATCCTAGCTGCATGATCCTATTGCGCATGATCTCGGCCATATGTGTTAGTTCCCTCTTTGAACCCCCACCGCGTCAATTAAATGTTGTGATTATTTTCATTCGTCTGATACAACATCACCTTATCTAGACTATTCTTTTTTTAACACTCAACCCATTTGTGACCTCGCCCAATCATCTGATCATCTCTATTTATCCTAGTTGTCCCCTTTAATTACAAACAAAACCATCCTCTTAAACATTCTAGGGGTAATTAGTACCCTCCAACCAAACCAAGAAGATCCGAGTTGTCCACAATTTACCTCAATTTATCCCTCATTGCAATCCCTTGTGCCTCACAAAGTCCATGATCATACCCCTCTTAAAATATTCGGGTTTCTATCATCATTTGGACCGGGTAGTTCTGATACAGGTCATCACCCCATTTTCTCTCTCTCTATGAAACTCTTTGTGCCGCATAGAAGGACCCCATCAGGTATATCCCAACACTTTGATTGATCTGAACCAATCTGAGTTGTCCCTCCCTTCTTCCTCATTGAGTCAAACCATTCCATGTCACACCCCCAATATAGTTCCTCAACTCGTGATACTCCCTCCCTCCATCCTAGGCCACATGATCACCTCTTTTCTAAAGTAGTGTACACAGATTCCTTGAAAAGATTTTATTTTAAATATATATATATATATATATATATATATATCATTTCATTTCCATTATATTTTATATTGATTAAATGGTTTTTGATTTGAAAAAATTGGACAAATGGGTCCAAACCCACAGACAATTTTTCAAAAGGGTGTATTATTTTGAGAAATGAGATTTTATAAAAACCCAGTTTTTCACATCCGTTGATACCAAACCCCCTCCTCCTAAAATCTCAATCTCTTTCTACCCGCATTTCTAGATCTCATAACCCCTCTTTTGATCCAAAACAAAGTACAGGTCTAATTTACTTATTCAATTGTGTTGTTATACAGTGTCATATGTATATATCTAATCTTATCTATATATATAACATAAAATTCTCAGAATACATATATGATAAGTGTTTTTGAATTTAAATTTTTATTAATAAATATTATAGTTTATAATGATATATTAAAATTACTTTCAATTCTTGAATTTATTTTAATTCTTTATGTGATAAAATTATTTTCATTAATTTATATATGTATATATTGATTTATGCATATGTATGTAATAATATTTTTTCTATCTATTTTGTATGAACTAAAAACATGTATGGGAGATTAGTTATTTTATTTTCAGATTGTATTCATAAGGGTGTATTTTAGTTGTGATTTTTATACAAAGAGTTACATATATATATATATGCATATATACACATATACAACTTATTATTTTAATTAATCATATAAATGAGTTAAGGGTTTTTGTCTCTAACTTTATTTAAAAACCTTATCTACATAAGGGTTTAATAAGTTATTTTCTTTACAAATTTATACATATATATAAATATATTTATATGTATCTTTATTTTTAGAATTTATTGGATAAGTGGCATGTTTGAAATCAAATATCAATGCATATGGATTGAAGGAGTTATTCTATTTCATCAAATTATCTTCATTATAGAATATATATGTATGTATATATGTATATATGAATTCTATATGCTTCTATAAAACTTAATAATTTTAGATGTAATGATGCAAGAACTTCGTTTAGAATATTAAATCTAAGTCTAAGGCTTTCATGAACTTAGTCTCATTATTGGTCAATTTGTGTTGATCATAATGATATATATATATATATATATATGACTATATATATATGCACATACACACACACAAATATATATCTATATCTATATATATATGTGTGTGTGTAACTATATTTTTATCATTCATGTTTTATTAAATAGAGGATTTGTTTTAAATTTTGTTTCTAAGCCAATATAGCGGTTTAACACATGGTTTTCTCATGTTTTCAAAAACATCATTTTATTTCAATGGTATACATACATTTATGTATGTACATATATGTAAAAAAATTTATTTAATACAGACGGTTAATCCTTAATTCGAAAACCAATATACAAGTTGGATTATTTTTAGTTTATCAAATTATAGTTTATGTTTATGTGTATCCTTGTTTCTAAATGATAATGGTCTTCTTTTTTTGTGAAAAACCCAAGAAACCTATTATTTTATGTGAGAAAGCTATAATTTCATGTGTGAAACTGCATTATCACCTCATGGTATGTCATGTATTGTTAGTTATGGCCATCATCAAATTTATAAATGACTTTCCAAGAATTTTATAGAGTATGTATGTATTTATATCCTTATCCCATTAGTTTATTTCAAATAATGAAGCTTATCTACATGGTGTATGTATATGTTTCTTATATTTAACACCATTCATATTAGGATTGAATTTAATCTTTTATGTGATGATTGAGACCCGCTATAGACTCTCGATGCATCGGTAGGTCTCATGAGACGAACTAGTGTCTTGACACAAGGCCTTGATGGTGTACTTTTGATGTATGGAATTATGTATCCCCTAAAGGAATGAGTTGGACTTATTAAGTGATGGGAGGGGACCTCTATAGCCCTTCAATGCACCGGTAGGTCTCATGAGACAAAACAGAATAGGGTTTCGGCAGAGGCCTTACCCTAGTATTTTCAAAAATCTTAGTTGAGGCCTCAATGATATGTTTTCGTTGTTCGTCTTATGAATTCCCTCATTATGAATGTATTATTAGACCTTCCACATGATTATTATACTAGTAAAATATCTTTTAATAATAATATTTCCCTTATGAAAATTTATATGAATTTAATTAATCAATTTTATATTTTCAAATGTAGATGATATAATGTTTTATATTTATGTATTTTCTTATATGTATAACAATTCATTTATAAATAAGGGTTAATATTTTATTTTCGAACTATAAAAAAAGGCTAGAAATGATTCTATCATTTCATGGTTTGTATTTATGTGTTAAATGGTAATTGATAATGTTTTATGTGAAAGTTTTGAACAAGTATTATTTCATGTTCAAATTTACATCCACACCCTTGTTATGTCATGGATAATTAATGTGTGTCCATTATATAACTTAAAAGTGGCATTCCATGAATTTTTTTTCAAGTTCTTGCATAAATTTTAATACATTTTATTTATAAATTTTAAATAATTATTGCAAGTGAGTGCATATTTTATAATTTATTTCATTTGTAACTTCTTAATAAGTATATAAATTTCTGAGCATGGGATTCTCCTAAAAATAATTTTAATTACTCTCAAAGAATTATGATGACATGCTATGTGAAATATTTTTTTAAGAAAATGATTTTAAAGTATGTATTTAATTTCAAGGAAATGTTTTAAACGAATTTATTATCTTTTTTTCTTAAAAACCCTTATTGGGAATTCTAAATGCGCATCCTATGTTTTAAATTCAGTTTTATGGGTTTAATATATTTATTAGTGACGTACATTTATTTTGGAGGACACACACTGAATTTTAATTTGGTTTCATTTTGACGAAATTTAGAGTTTTATCTAATTATCCAAAACCTAGATAGGTAAAGATCATATACTATGTAATGTGATGTGTAATTATTTAGTTCCTTTTTATAAAAAAATTACACAACATATTTTAGCACCATTATCGAGAAACTGGGGTTAGGGAGTTACAAACTAGCTGTTAAATTAGATTCTACGAATATTATTAACTAAATTATGACAATGTAATGTTTATAATATTAATTCAATGGTTACAAATTAATTTTATATGAAAATATATACCAATTGTTTATAAAGGAAATAGTTTTATTTATATGTTCCCAATGATGTTTTGCCTTAATGAATTAAATTAATTACCATTAATGAATGGTATTAATGAAATATATATGTTATAAATTCAATAAAATATTTTTTATTTATCCAATAGATTTTATAGGCATAAATTAAGAACAAACCCAATTTTAACAAGTAAACCCTATATTTTTTAAAAGGGTAATTTTACTAACTTTTAATAGAGAAACAATTTTAAATAAAATTTTTGACACTTTTAGAATTTTTATATGAAAAAATAAACTTCTTATTTGAAATAGGGATATCAAAATTTACTTTGGTTGAATTTTTGGTATTTTTTTCATAAGATTCATGTTTTAATGAATAATGAAAATTACGAAATCATAATTGAAACTTTCTTTTTCATCAAAAAACATTATGTTGTTTAATTAAATATTTTCTTAGATTTAAGGTATCATTAGATCAAATGTTTATCATTTAATCAAATTTAGGTAACTAGAATCAATTTCATATTGAATTTGGATAATAACATGTTAATCTTTTTGACATTTTTACTTTAAAAACGTGTTTTCTCATTCTATCAATGAGATTAATTTTGACATAATTTTATTATTTTTTGTGTTTTGAATTATGAATAATAAATTTCATTATTTCAATAATAATGGTAAATGTTAGTAAATCATTACCTTTTAATTTTTGGATGATATGAACAATAACTTTAGTAATATTTAATACAATGGTTAGGGGTAAATCAGGTAATTATGGGTACAAAAAATATTATAAATATTTTAAAATAACCATAACACTTGTAAAAATGTTTTTTGATGAAGATAATTCGATCCTTAACATATAAGTATCAAAATATTATAATTTAATGGACACTTGTTCATGAAAATGACTTAAATACTATTAAACTCAAATGGAGTGACAAAATATTACACTCTTACTTTTAATATATATATATATATAATATTTTAATATGGAATTAAATAGAAGATATG
This sequence comes from Viscum album, assembly GCA_963277665.1. Taxonomy (NCBI): domain Eukaryota; kingdom Viridiplantae; phylum Streptophyta; class Magnoliopsida; order Santalales; family Viscaceae; genus Viscum; species Viscum album. Next base: position 1,099,649,240 of record OY728134.1, on the reverse strand, counting down.
ATTGACTATATATATTCTTCTGAAATATAAAATATTTATCTAAATCATAGAAATTTATTTTGAATTTTTAGTAAATAAATAATTTCCATAAATAATTACAAAATGATGATGTTGTAATTACTAAATTAATGAAATAATCAATTAAATGGTATTATAAATATTAAAAGAAACATTATTTTACTTAATTAAGGTCCTTCATGAATTGTATGGCTGAATATGACATTATAGGGGTGTTTCAAGGGAATGTGTATGAATTAATATTGTAGTATGTATTTTCGTAAATTCAAACTTAGGAATCATTCCCAAAGTGACGGTTATGAAATTTTATGAAAATAATTATTTATTAAATTATTTAAAAATCATAAAAATATTAAATAAGTACAAGGTATGATAAATAGTCTAAAATATCATAAATTGGCCATTGTTTTCAAATTTACACTTTATAATTAAAAATTACATCCTCTAAGTATAGAAACATTTGTTACCATATTTAAATTTGAAATGGGTTAATTAGAGGTTAATCAAAATTATTAGGATGAAAATAACATCAAACCCTATCTAAGATATATTAGTTGATGATATTAAAACCTTAACATATATTATATTTTAATCAAATTCATTTTAGAGGTATTTATTTTGAAATTTATGTTATTATAAATTAATATTTTTTAAGTTTTTAAAAGTGCCCCTCACCTTTATTATAATATAACACCTCCTCTCTCATCTCATTACACCACATTGAGACTTCTAACTAGAAAAAATGCAACCAATTTCTCTTCACCAATTACCTAAACAAATTATAGAGGTGATATACTTCCCAGAGGACCAATTGCATATCACTTTATAATATATTTAAAGGATCTCATTCGAAGTAGAGTAGGTTTGAACATATATGAATTTATTAAAGACTTAATGTAAGGTAATTTCACCCCACTTGTTATTTTTGTGAGATACACGCCATAATCACCAATCTATTATTTTTTGTGGCTAATACACTGACCTATGTCTAATTATATCTTTAATGTCAATTATTTAATGATATTAAAATCATTAATTGATATTTTTATTTTATGGGGTTCACAATTCTAAAGTTACTCAAGCAGTATGGGATTTCTATCTCACTTTTAGTTAAAATAATATATGATCTATGTTCACCACCTATTTATTTTGTGTGGTTTAAATAATTTCCATGAATTTATTCTATGATTCTTTCCCTTAAATTTATGAGTATTTACATATCAATTTGGTGATCTCCCTTTTATGGGTTTTACAATTCAAAAATTACCAAATCAGTAAGGTAATTTTGTCTCAATTTTCCAACTTTGGGAAACATGTTATGTTATTCACCTATATTATTTGGAGAGGTGTATATATACATTCCATTTAAATTTTTTAACAATAATCCTCTTTATGTTCATGACATTTTATTCTTTATGTAATTTTATTCTATCTTTAAAAAGAAATCAACGTTTCTACAAAATAATGTTTTTTAAAAATGTTTTAAAGCTTTTTTAAATAAACTTCTATCCATTTTGAATGAAAAATAATTTAAAATTTGGTTAAAATCGTTTCCAAATATTCCATAAAATTTTTCATGGTTATTTTCAATGAAAATTTATAGCTAAATGTTTTATGATTTGAAAATAATTTTTAAAGTCGAAAGGATATTTTCCACAATAATTATTTAAAACAATTTTTTAAAACAATTTTTCATATATGATAACATTATTTGATTTAACTTATGTTTTAATATGGATATAGTTTAATACTACGATTATTATTCATTCTAATAATGTTTTGTGTTTATAATGGAATGAAATTAATGAAATCCTTTTTTCCATGAGTTATGTTATGAGGAAATATTTATGAAACTAATTTATTTTTATAGTTAATGATATGATGAATGATTTATGTTCATGTGGAACAAAAATTTATGGTTTCCATTATGTGATTGGTAGGACCTATATATCCCTCCAATAAATTGGGTAAATATTTATGTCTCGTGATATAATGATGGAAAAAAGTCGATGAGCTTGATCTAATATGAAGGATGTTGAAACCTGATCCACTTTCGAAAGATGGGGACACCTAATCCACTATGTGAAGATAGGGAAACCTGATCCACTATGGGAATATGTAGAAACTGGGTCCACTATGGATATATTTGGAAACCTGATCCACTATGGGAATATGGGGAAACCCAATCCACTTTGTGAATATGGGGAAACCAAGTCCCTAACAAGGAAAAGATTGTGATTGGGGATGATGGTTTGTCCCACCCAGTAGGTGTAGTCCCCATGAGGTGCTATGTTATGTTTTGGAAACACAACATGACTTATAGGGAATGATATTACATTTTTATAAGTAGGCCACAAATTTCTTGTCTTATTCCCATGTTATGCTTTCAATGATTATGCTCTCGATTCCTCTATGATTAATGTCTTATGAACTTCCAAAATTTATTCCATGACTTATGTTTATGTTATTTTATTTTAAGGTTATGATCTTATAATGTTATGATCACATTATCATATCCTTATGCTCATGTTTATGCTTACACACCTCCCTTGTTTACCCTTACTGAGCATCTAAGTTCACCCTTTATTATGTTTCTTTTACTCAGGTTATAAAGAAAGGTTTTAGGTAGGGGTACTAAAGGGGATGATCTTTGGGGGAAACAATGAATATCTTTTGTTAGACTAGAATTTTATGTTCCAAGTTTCCAAATCTACTAAACTAATACAGTCTTTGGGTTTCTGTTTGTGTAATGTATTGTTTATTATAAAAAAATAATTTAATATCCTTGTATGAATATCATGGGTTATTATAGTTGGTATTAGAGAAATGTTTTAGTCAACCTTTGGAAACTAAGATGATAAATATTAAGTGATATCCCTAGGGATATTTATAAGGTTATATCTAGGGGTGTCTCTAAGGATAATTCAAACAATGAGTTAATTTTTAGAAAAATGTAATGAAAAATTGGTAACGGAAAGAGTGAGTGGTTTCTTATAACTACATCCCTGTCTGGATACTACAAGTGTCACGACCCATCCTCGGGGCCCGTGTCGTGACTACCCCAAGCCCGCCTTCCATAGGCCAGGGGTTGGCGACTAGCACCAAGGCGTAAATCCCAACAAAAGGGAAGGCATTGCCTTTGCAAAGTAAACAAGCACCACAGAGTAAGCAAGCGGAAAAGTAAACACTAAGTAAAAACTGTAACAAGCTGTGCTGAAAGTAAAAGGGGCGGGAAATACAAGCCCAACTGTAAAGTACAACTGAAAGGGAAAAACAACAACTGAAAAGAAAAGCCGCAGCATCGAGCCATCCTCTGGAAGTCCCACCCGAAGGGTGGGTACAGATAGCCTTCATAGCTCCTCGGTCAAGCCGTCCGCTCTGAGTGCGTCCCGCCTAGTGGTCCACCTCCAGGTACCGTCCTGCTCCGCACGCCTCCACCACAATCAGCGTTGTCCGTCGTCTGCAACCAACACAACGAAAAGCAGGCATAGCTCGTGCAGGGGCGAGTATAAGCTTCTCAGTAGGGACCCTAAGACCCCCGAAGGTCTCCCAAAATCCACAAAGGATAATCCACAAAGGAAAGATACAATCACGAAGTAACAACCGACACTGCATAGGTATATGCCCATACATATACCTAAGTCATCAATTCCCGTTCGGCTACAACGTCCGAGCCGAAGCACAACCCAGTCCACACAGGAAAGAAAAACGTATACCCACACAGGATAGCACAACACAATCCACAAAGGAGAGTAAACAGTAAATCCACACAGGATAGATCAACACAATCCACAAAGGAGAGTAAACAGTAAATCCACACAGGATAGCTCAACACAATCCACAAAGGAGAGTAAACAGGATTCAGCTCACACAGGTATACTTCTTCGGATGACGATAAAGATGATCATTGATCCATCTAAGTCGTCGAACCCACAAAGGATCGATAGGTACTAACCCCCGCAAAGACCCACATAGGATCGGGCCCACACAGGACCTGTAGGCGCTGGCTCACACAGAACCGCTGAGCGCTGACCCACACAGGATCGAACCCACATAGGATCGGGCCCACACAGGACCTGTAGCACTGATCCACGTAGGATCGCTGAGTGCAGTAGTTGTTGCAGTCCACTGAGGATCTCTGCACTGTCGTCGTCGCAGTCCACTGAGGATCTCTGCACGGTCGTCGTTGTCGAAGTAGCAGTCACAACCAGCACTAGGGTTCCCGCACACAGCAAGCTCGTTCGGGAGGGTCCGCTCCACGAGCCGAGAGGCAGATACATCAACTGACACAAAGTCCGAAGTTTATGTATCCAAAAGTTCCATATCGTCAACAGGAACTCAACTTCGCAGACGGCGCGTCAATCGGACGCCCGGTCTGAGAGTTACTGGCTTTTTCGTTCCAGGGGCCCGGTTGGTTTTTAAGGAAAAACCAACCCGACCGTACTCCACCGGTGTCCAAACCTTGGGCGTAGTATTCCAAAAGATCCGTCTCACTTAGAGGAATTGAACAAAGCCGACGGCACGTCAATCGGACGTCTGTAGCTCAACATATGAGCGTTTCCGCTCTGAGGGCCCAGTTGGTTTCGTGTACGAACCAACCCAGACGAACTCAAAGTATTCCGAAACCTTGAGTGCGATATAGCGAAACGATTGTCTGGATCCAAGAATCGTGTTGCCGCTGACGACGAGTCGTTTGGAGGCCCGTAGATCAAGTTACGGGCATTTGACCGAAACGGTCTGAAAACGGGGGGTCCGGGCCCGGGCCGACCCGGCCCGACCCCCCCTAGGTCGGCCGGACCGGGTCGCCCCGACCGGATCCGGTCCGGCCCGGCCAGGGCGCGGCCCGGCCGGTCAGACCGGCCCGGCTCGGCCGGCCCGACCCGGCTCGGCCGAGCGACACGGGGGGGAGTCGCCGCCCCGCGTGACACCCCCGCGGCACCCGCGGGGTGTCGCCCTGGACGACCCGAGCGACGCGGGGGGGAGCCGCCGCCCCCACGTGACACCCCCGCGACACCCGCAGGGTGTCGCCCTGGACAGCCGAGCGACGCGGGGGGGAGACGCCGCCCCCGCGTGACACCCCCGCGACACCCACGGGGTGTCGCCCTGGACAGCCGAGCGACGCAGGGGGGAGCCGCCGCCCCCGCGTGACACCCCCACGGCACCCGCGGGGTGTCGCCCTGGACAGCCGGCGGCACGACGGGGCGCCGCCGCCTCCGGCCGCCAGCGGCTTCCGCGGGCCGCCGGAGTCGCTCTGTTGGTCCATTTTCCTTCCCGCCTGCACCGTTGTTCCTCCTGGGACTCGTTCTTCACTGCGGAACCATAAAACTTCTGTTGCGGCACGTTTCGTCATCGCCTGTCGAATCCGCACAACAACAAAGAACGGCGAATGGTTGTCGGGCCGTGTTCGTTTGGCCCGCACCCTCCACGTCAGAGATAAACAACGGGAGAAATATATTCAACACATGAATCAACAATTTTAATGGATTAAAATTGTTCTTATTGTCCGGTTCTTCACTTTTAAAAGAAACGATCACGGGGAAAAGGAATTATTCACAACAACCCCTGCCTCGTAGTCATCGTCGAACGCACGTTCTTCTCCGATTTGTTCGTCACGGATGGAGGGTATCGTCGCGTCGTCGCGGAAGGGCGTCGCGTCGTCGCGGAATCCGGCATTGAGTCGGCGAACTCAATGGACCAAGAAACAACAGATTTAATTTAATTAAATAAAATTAAATCCGTGTTTTGTTAAAAAAACACAAGGGAGATTTAAGAGAATCTTGAAGTCTCTTACCTCAAACAGCTGATCGAAGATTTCGTTGCGGAGGAAGAGACGTCGCAGAAGAACGTTGCAGGAAGGGAACGTCAGTGTCGCGGAACACGACGTCATGTCGTCGACTTCCGCTGGTTCGGCGTTCTTCTTCGGAGGCCGGCGTTCTTCGCGTTCTTCGCGTTCTTCGCGTTCTTCACGTTCTTCGCGTTCTTCGCGAAGGAGGATGGAGGCTCAAGAACTCTGACAAAACCACTCAATGAGAAATCCTCCAAAAAGACTTGTTGGTCTTATTTTATTATTACGCCAACAAACGAAAAACGTAAGTAGCGACCCATCAATTCATTGAATTAATTCAACGAAAGAAAACCGACCATTTAATTCATGAAATAAACCGCCCAATTAAATGGTGCGTTAAGGATTTAAGAAAACCCGCCAGTTGAGTTTCATAATGACGAGTTTTCGCAGGTGCGTTACTTAGTGGAATGAAACGGTGGGGCTCTTGCGGGACCCACCTCACAAATATCCTACCAAGGGGGTAGGATATTTCTGGATAGCACCCTATACGTTTCAACTCAGTTTAAGAGGCTTTCATGTCACTTCAAGTGGCTTAAGTGAAATAAAATAAAGTTGTCGAACAAATTATTTTATTTCTTAACCTTAAGCCCAAAAATTAAAAACCACACCTGAGCAAACGCAACTCCAGAAGAGGCGTTTCTTAGCAAATACAGGCGCTGCGATTTCATTGGTATCCTCAGAATTCGATTCCGGGCACCGGTTCAAAAGTTAGAAAAACCCGCTCGTCCGTTCACTGAACGTACCCGAGCCAAACTTCGGAAAATGATTCCGGGCACACCGGGCCTCGGAATCAGGTGCCGTCAGAAACTGCGTTCTTGTAAAATTTCAAAGAAAATTAAGAAATAAATTTCCTTGAAATTTATGGGTCTTTACATTACTCCCTCCTCAGGACTTTACGTCCCCGTAAAGATACATCATAAACTAGGGAAACAAATGTGGGTACTGAGCACGCATCTGAGCCTCCCGCTCCCATGTGCTCTCCTAGAGGTTCTCGTGCTGCCATCTGATGCGCACAAGAGGAATCGATCGCCCACGTAGGACCCGCTCATGTCGATCCTCTATCTCCACTGGGACCTCTGCAAAAGTCTCCCCATCATCCATGTCTAGCTCCCCATGGTCAATGATGTGCGTCGGGTCATGCACGTATCTCCTCAGCTGAGATACGTGGAAGACGTCGTGCACCCGGTGTAACTGAGGTGGTAGAGCCAGGCGATAAGCCACCTCGCCAATCCTGCTGAGGACCTGGAATGGTCCAATGAAGCGTGGAGACAAATTTCCGCCTCTGCCAAATCTCCGCAAACCACGTCGAGGTGAGACACGCAAGAAGACATGGTCGCCATCCTTGAAGTCGAATGGCCTCCGCCTCCTGTCAGCATAAGACTTCTGTCGGTTCTGAGCTGTCCTCATCCGTTCCTGGATGAACTGGACCTTCTCTGTCGTGGCCCGGACCATCTCTGGTCCCACAAGTGCTGACTCCACAGGGTCTGTCCAGCACAAAGGAGATCTGCAAGGCCTGTCGTACAACGCCTCGTATGGTGCCATCCCGATAGTGGAGTGGTAGCAATTGTTGTACGCGAACTCCACCAAGGGTAGGTGGTCCTCCCAGCTGCGACCAAAGTCGAGGACACATGCACAGAGCATGTCCTAGAGAGTCTGAATGGTCCTCTCCGTCTGACCATCCGTCTGAGGGTGAAAGGCGGTGCTCATACGTAGCCGCGTCCCGAACGCCTCCTGCAACCCCTTCTAAAGACGGGAAGTAAAACAAGCATCCCGATCGGAGACGATAGTCGATGGCACACCGTGAAGCCGTACAATCTCCTGAATGTAGATACGCCCTAATCTCTCCACTGATCCCTGCTCTCTGATGGGTAAGAAGTGTGCCGACTTGGTGAGTCGGTCAATAATCACCCAAATGGAGTCGTGACCTCTGGAAGTGTGTGGAATTCCAGTGACGAAGTCCATAGATATCCCGTCCCACTTCCACTCCGGGACCTCCAAGGGCTGTACCAAGGCTGTTGGTACCTAATGCTCTACCTTCACCTGCTGGCAGGTGAGGCACCGTGAAACGAACTCTGCCACAGCCTTCTTCATGCCCGACCACCAGTGCTGTCGTCTGAGGTCCTGGTACATCTATGCCACTCCAGGATGTACCGCCAAAGGAGAGGTGTGAAACTCTCTCAGCACCTCCTCTCGTAAAGTGACTGGTACCAAGGTACGTCCTCTAAAAAGGATGTTGTGCTCTGCTCCAAGGGAGAAACCATCAGGTGCCTGTCCCGAGGATATATGTGAACGCCGCGTCTCACAGTCAGTGTCCCCATGTTCTGCCTCTCTGACCCACTGTAGTAGTGGAGGGGTGACTGTGAGAGACTAAAGGAAGGCTGCTCCATCTCTATCCACGAAGGATATCTGCAAAGCGGCTAGTTGCTCTGTCGCCTCCTCAAGTAGCTAGATGCCCGTCCTCCTGCTGAGGGCATCTGCTACCACGTTCCCCTTCCCAGGAGTATAGACTATCTCAAAGTCATAGTCCTGGAGGAACTCGAGCCATCGCCCCTGTCTCAGGTTTAGGTCCTGCTGAGAGAAGATGTACTTGAGACTCTTGTGGTCAGAAAAGACTGTAAAGCGCTCGCCCATCAGATAGTGCCGCCATGTCTTCAGAGCGAAGACCACTGCTGCTAACTCCAGGTCATGGGTAGCGTAGTTCTTCTCATGCGGCCTCAATTGACGTGATCCATAGGCAATCATGGCCCGCTCCTGCATCAGGACACACCCGAGTCCGGTCCCTGATGCATCGCAGTAGACTACGTATCCAACTCCCTCCTCAGGAAACCTCAAGATAGGTGCGCTGTTCAATCTCTGTCTCAGCTCTTGAAAGCTCTGCTGACATCTGTCTGACCACACAAAGGGTTTCCCCTTCTTCGTCAAAGCTGAGAGTGGTGCCGCAACTCTGGATAAGTCCGGCACAAATCTCTGATAGTATCTGTCTAGACCCAAGAAACTTCGCACCTCCGTCACACTCCTGGGTGGCTCCCAAGCTAGGACTGCCTCGATCTTCACGGGATCCACAGAAACTCCCGCCTCAGAAATGACGTTCCCCAAGAAGTGGACCTCACGTAACCAGAACTGGCACTTTGAGAGCTTGGCATAAAGATGGTTCTCTCTGAGTGTGTCTAGTACAACCCGCAAGTGGTAGGCGTGCTCCTCCTTGGTGGTCGAGTACACCAAAATGTCGTCGTTGAAGACCATGAAAAAACAATCGAGGTATGGCTGGAAGATCCTGTTCATGAGGCTCATGAACACTGCTAGAGCGTTGGTTACGCCGAAAGGCATAACCAAGAACTCATAGTGGCCATACCGACACCTGAAGGCCTTCTTCTGCCCGTCCTCGTCTCGAACTCTGAGCTGATGATAGCTGACGCACGCCTGTCGTGGGGCGTGGCAAAACAATTATTTCCTAAGTTAAAATGTAGTAATGTGGTTGACCTAGGATGTCTCCCGAAGAGGAGTGCACACAAAATGGGTTGTCACTTTAAAACGGGGGTAAAAATGTTGTGAACGGAAATTTGAAATTCAAATGATTGAAAAACAATGAAATTTAAAAAGGGTGATTAGGTCGGGGTCGGTTTCCTAATTATAATGCTATCCTTGTTCAATTTAATTCAAACCTCTTCTTCTTAGTTGATTAAAGTGAGTTTCCACAATCGTTTCCTCTCACTTCCTTGGTGAAATTATTATTGTGAGAGAAAACCTTACCAAGATCTCGGTTTGGTCAACTCTCCTTCCATGTGTAAAATAGTTGTATTGAATATCCTTAATTGAAATGGGCAATTCCCGATCGGGTTTTGTTTATCCCAAACAATCAAGAACATTCACTACACCTTTTACACGTACTGACGATCGTCGAGTACTTCACCACTAATTCCTAGTTTATTCCATCGTATATAAACAAGAAATTAGTGGAGGGAGATATTGATTATTTTACCAAGGCAAAAATAAATAACGGAATTAATATTCAAGAACGATCGCACTTGATTATAAAATCCGCTATAAGAATTTGAAAACAACTTTGAAGAAGAAAGAAATTTATTCAATTGTGTCCAAGAACTCAAGCATTACAATGTAGAAAACCAACCCTTCCCCAATCACTCCAAATGTTTACCCCACCATGGTAAGGGTAATCGAGTTGAATGGGGAAGAAGAAGGCATTACAAAACTATGAAAAAGAAAATAAATAAAAGAGAATGCCGAAAAGTTCTCCTTCTTGGTGTCTCGGAAGGAATGGAATGGAGAATGGATGCTTTGAGAGGGTGGAGCTCTCCTCCTTTTATAGCCAGAATGCTTCCCCCGAATGTCTACGCGTTGTAGCCACATTAAATGACATCTTCACGCGTTGAGCCCTTAATGAATGTTGTTCATAATTCTCTTGGCCGTGTCCCCTCAAAATGTCAGCGGAGTTGGACATGTATTCCGAGAGTTATGACCGTTTTACTATGAGCATTTATTCTGTCCAGTTAGACTCTCCAAAACGAAATCCTCCGGATTAAGGTGCTTTAATGGCCCCATAAACGGCCAATTCACTCGGTTCTTCCTTCATAAAAGATGCTCCAAAACACCTTGCGCGTCCACCCAACGAATTTCACAAGCTTTGGGCCCACAGTGGTTGAGTTATGGATCCCACATAAAAACTAGGCAGAACTGAAAACAGTTTTCTTGATCCAACTTGTGAGCTTCTTTTGAGCTTTCATATGGCCGATTCAGATTTTGGTCCAAATATATTAAATGAAGCCCTGGATGTGTAGCATCTGAAAAAGAAAGAATATCGCAATTTGGATCAGTGTAGATAATGTTATGGCCAATCTACCGAAATAATTTAAAACTATTAAAAAATCCAAAATGGCCAATTTTTACAATTCAGCTCAAAATAACACCATTATCATAAAAATGAAACAATTAATCTTAGAAGAAAAATTTTGTGGGTTTAAAACAATGATATTCAATATAAATTAATTGAAAATATTTGCTCTATCAATTCCCCCACACTTAGCACTTGGACTCCTGGACAAGTAAAAATCAAATCAAATCAAAATCAAAACACATATCAATGAGATCAATCAAATCAATTTCAAGAAACAAAAAGATATCATGCCTCATCAAAAACTGTTATTTCAAGTTCTCCATTTAAGATTTTAATATATTTCCACTTCATTTTTTATCCCATGCACACAAAACACCTACCTCACATGAATTTTCTCTCATCTTACAAATGTAAAGGCTGAACAAGGTTTTTCTCATCCAAACTCACACAAGAGTCACCATAGGTTTGATAAATTCCTAATTCTCCACCCGATGTGAGTCAAGAACATGTGTTTCTCATGAGGACTTTTCAGGGTTGTTCTGTGGCTTCCGGTTGGTAGGATTTAGATGTTAAAAGTTCTGAGGCCGAAAAAGGAAGGCTTGGATCTTATTGAAGCAAAATTGCAAGATTCTAGTTTTCACTCAAATATGGTCTCCTTCACTTCCCCTTTGTTGAAAATAGGCTCCATCATCATTCAATCATCTCAGCAGCAAACATTTCAATCTTTTCAAACATGATTTTTTTAAAGCTCCAGATAGGCACAGCTTTCTTTTTTACATTGGAAGCTCCAGAAAGGCACAACTCTTTTTACATAAAAGCTCCAGAAAAGGCACAGCTTTCAACAGAATAATTTTTCAGCATCACACACATTTCTTCCACAATTTATTTTCCACCCAAAGTATAACCAAATGAGGTATTACATCACAAGACATCTTCCCCCACACTTAAGTTCAACAAGATCATGCAATTTTACTTCAAGAGCAGGTATGATAGGGAAAATTGGCTTGTAATGTGGCTAACCTAACAGGCAATTCATGGATACTAGGGGCTACAATGAAGGATAAATGTAAAGGTGGGCCATAATGAAAAAGGATTATTTTGAAAAGGGGGCTTTAAACAAAATAAATGCCTCAATCATTTAAAACACACGTACCCCAACCCTCAAGTTTTGAAAGGAATAAATCAAATGCTGGTTAAAGCAAGCATGGTCTGGTTCTCTCAAGAAATGAGGTGAATGAAAAGAATATGACAAAAATGGTTTAGAAGCCTCACAGGAATGTTATTTCAATGATATAGACAGTGAAATATGGCATGGGTTTCAAAAATCAGTGTACTTTTCATGAAATTCTAAAATATTTGAACTTGAAAAGAAGTCATTTCAGCATTCATTTAAGCTCGGTTTCATGAAATAGATTGGTTCACTCATTGACATGGGTTTCAATAATGGTATTGATAATCTTTTCAGCTCAAAAATTTCATAAACACAAAAAAATAAACACACAAAAATTTGAAAACACACATTTTTTTTAATTTATTTTTTATTTTTGAAAACAAACATTTTTATTTTTGAAAACAAACATCAAATAAAAATCCTATACTACAAAGGTTCCCTCCCCCACACTTAAATGATGCAGTGTCCTCGATGCATTCAAGTGGATTTAACATGTAAGCCAATTTTAAAATTAATCACAACATCAAGAAAGTGTGAAAGAGAGGTACAACCTGATTTATTCGTAGTGCAACATTGAGTTAAGCTTCCAAGTGTTGCACTCTGAAAACCTAAAAATAAAAGAACAAAAGAAAACATAAGATATTTATTGAAAGAAATAAAAATAGAAATAGGATGAGAATAGAAGGATAAAACTTGGTTTAATCCCCCAAGTGGGCCCTGGGTTTTGACTGCCTCCAGTGGGGCAGTTCTAATTGGTTATCCCCAATCTGATGGTGGATGAGGTTTCTTTGATTTGAACCACCACATGTGGCTCTTCCCAACTTTCATTTCATTGTTCTTGTTGAGGAGGACTCCATAGATAGAGTACACCAGATCCACCCCCTTCGCAATGTTGTACACCGTGCATGGTGGGGGTAGGATAAAGTACAGAGCCTCCTCCTTCTTGGGTTCCGCATGAAAAACATCATCTTTAATCTCTAGTGGTTGATGAAGGTATGATACATCTGGGGAAAAATCAAAGGGAATGTCAGAGTTTAATTCTATTTGAAAAAAATTAAAGCATGAAGAATCAATATCAAATTCTTCCCTTTCAAAGTAAGTATCTTGTGTCTCATTTTCCACCAGAAAATCCACTTTTATCTTCTCTTGTACTCCCTCCATTAAATTTTCAATAGGTTTGGGGAGCTCTAGATGTTCCTCTTCAGATGCATATTCTCTCTCCAAGGAAATACAAGTGTTGGATGAATCTGAAAAATTAAAACAAGGGGAGGTAATACTCAATTTAGTTTCAACAAAATCAAAAGATAATGAGTTTATGAAAAGATTAACTCCCTGATCTTGTTTGGCTTCAATTGGTTCTTCAATGGGAGGTGGCTCTTGAAGTTGAATTTCCGTAGATAGAGGTAGGTAGTCAGACTCCTCTATCTTCTCTTCAAATTCCACTGATTGGTTGGTTTCTTCCTTCAATGTTGTTGAATCATCTACATTATGAGGAATAGTTGGCTCAAGAAGTTCCTCGCACTCATTCCAGAAGTTATCCAGATCCTTTTGATCTCCCATATGTATTTCAATTGCTAAATCTTCTTCGTCAATCTTATCCAACATTGATTGAGATGGGCTCAATGGATCTTCTTTTAATTTCATCAAGGCCTCCATGGGTTCTTCAACTTGAAGGATTTGTGAGGATAATTCTTCCATCAATTGTTCTGGTTCTGGTTCTGGTTCTTGTTCTGGCTCCAGTTGTGGATCCTGGGATGCATGTACTTGTTCCGCTATCCACTGTATTGAGGTCTCTAGGTTTTGAACTTTTTGACTAATTCTTTCAAATTGGGATTCAATATCCTTGTGAACTTCTTCTTTTTGGTGTTGTACATTGATCATTTCTGGATAAAAATCTGGAAAATACTCCTGAAGTTCAATTAATTCTCTTGCCAAACCCTCCAACACTGGGTATTCGAGGTTCTCTTTAAGGTTTTCAATGAGATCCTTGAATTCTTCCTCTATGATGATTTTGATTCGAGCTCCTCGAATTTGTCTGGCCAAGAAAGAAACTTTATAATCTATAGACCAAGGTGACTCAATAATTGGTTCTCGCACTGGTGGGTAATTGTTCCATGAATTAAAGAAATAATCGTTTGAAAACAACATGGTAAAAGATTTTTTTTAATTGAAAAAGTAAAATATTAACAATTATTTTGTGGCACTACCTCCCCGGCAACGGCGCCAAGTTTGACGCACGCCTGTCGTGGGGCGTGGCAAAACAATTATTTCCTAAGTTAAAATGTAGTAATGTGGTTGACCTAGGATGTCTTCCGAAGAGGAGTGCACACAAAATGGGTTGTCACTTTAAAACGGGGGTAAAAATGTTGTGAACGGAAATTTGAAATTCAAATGATTGAAAAACAATGAAATTTAAAAAGGGTGATTAGGTCGGGGTCGGTTTCCTAATTATAATGCTATCCTTGTTCAATTTAATTCAAACCTCTTCTTCTTAGTTGATTAAAGTGAGTTTCCACAATCGTTTCCTCTCACTTCCTTGGTGAAATTATTATTGTGAGAGAAAACCTTACCAAGATCTCGGTTTGGTCAACTCTCCTTCCATGTGTAAAATAGTTGTATTGAATATCCTTAATTGAAATGGGCAATTCCCGATCGGGTTTTGTTTATCCCAAACAATCAAGAACATTCACTACACCTTTTACACGTACTGACGATCGTCGAGTACTTCACCACTAATTCCTAGTTTATTCCATCGTATATAAACCATAAATTAGTGGAGGGAGATATTGATTATTTTACCAAGGCAAAAATAAATAACGGAATTAATATTCAAGAACGATCGCACTTGATTATAAAATCCGCTATAAGAATTTGAAAACAACTTTGAAGAAGAAAGAAATTTATTCAATTGTGTCCAAGAACTCAAGCATTACAATGTAGAAAACCAACCATTCCCCAATCACTCCAAATGTTTACCCCACCATGGTAAGGGTAATCGAGTTGAATGGGGAAGAAGAAGGCATTACAAAACTATGAAAAAGAAAATAAATAAAAGAGAAAGCCGAAAAGTTCTCCTTCTTGGTGTCTCGGAAGGAATGGGATGGAGAATGGATGCTTTGAGAGGGTGGAGCTCTCCTCCTTTTATAGCCAGAATGCTTCCCCCGAATGTCTACGCGTTGTAGCCACATTAAATGACATCTTCACGCGTTGCGCCCTTCATGAATGTTGTTCATAATTCTCTTGGCCGTGTCCCCTAAAAATTTCAGCGGAGTTGGACATGTATTCCGAGAGTTATGACCGTTTTACTATGAGCATTTATTCTGTCCAGTCAGACTCTCCAAAACGAAATCCTCCGGATTAAGGTGCTTTAATGGCCCCATAAACGGCCAATTCACTCGGTGCTTCCTTCATAAAAGATGCTCCAAAACACCTTGCGCGTCCACCCAACGAATTTCACAAGCTTTGGGCCCACAGTGGTTGAGTTATGGATCCCACATAAAAACTAGGCAGAACTGAAAACAGTTTTCTTGATCCAACTTGTGAGCTTCTTTTGAGCTTTCATATGGCCGATTCAGATTTTGGTCCAAATATATTAAATGAATCCCTGAATGTGTAGCATCTGAAAAAGAAAGAATATCGCAATTTGGATCAGTATAGATAATGTTATGGCCAATCTACCGAAATAATTTAAAACTATTAAAAAATCCAAAATGGCCAATTTTTACAATTCAGCTCAAAATAACACCATTATCATAAAAATGAAACAATTAATCTTAGAAGAACAATTTTGTGGGTTTAAAACAATGATATTCAATATAAATTAATTGAAAATATTTGCTCTATCAATAGCATGACCTGAGGTCTATCTTCGAGAACCACCGTGCTCCCTTGAGCTGATCGAAGAGGTCATCAATCCTTGGTAGCGGATACTTTCTCCTCACTGTCACCTGGTTCAGGCGACGATAGTCGACACACAGTCGCAAGCACCCATCCGCCTTCTTGGTGAACAATATCGGCGAAGCCCACGGTGAAACGCTGGGTCGGATGAACCCCTTGCCCTGCAAGTCCTCCAACTGTACCCGTAGCTCTCGAAGCTCAGCGGGGGCCATCTTATACGCTGGACTGGATATCGGGGTTGTCCCGGGGTACAGATCAATATAAAAGTCTACCTCTCTGCGAGGAGGTAGCCCTGGAACGTCATCGGGAAAGACGTCCACATACTGATCCACCACTAAAGGAAAACTAGGACTCCGTACGTCAACTGCTCCAAGGATGAGGCTATCCAACTGATGAGTGAAGGGTTGTCCCCTCCTCTGCGAGAGTCCCTCATGTGCTGAAAAGGATCCCTTCTCTCCGGTGAAGGTGAACCTGCTCCCGTCAGTGCGCACACATCACACCTTGCGCCTAAAACAGTCAATCTGAGCATGGACAATAGATAACCAATCCATGCCCACGATGACGTCGTAAGGCCTCGACGCCGCTAAAAGAAGATCTCAGCCGAAGCTCTCGCCTCCTAGAGTAAGCTCACACTGCCGGCACCAGTGCGTAATCGTCGAGTCTGCTCCCGTAGGGGTCTCTAACCGTAAGGATCGATCCAACGGCTCTGTCGGAATCTCCGAGCTCCAAACAAGGGCAGCGGCTATGAAAGAGTGACTCGCTCCTGTGTCTATAATAACTGCAGCAAGGGTGGAATAGACATAGATCGTACCTCGAATCATCTCTGGCGCATCGTGGTCGTAGGCCTCTGCTACTTGGAGCTGTGCCTGTCTCTGCCCGCCAGCTCCCTGTGGTCGGGGCGGGCCTCCTGGTGGTGGTGGTGGCAGAGCCTCATAGTGTCGCCCACCACCTGCTGCTCGGACAGCTCCTCTGCCTCGTCCTCCTCTTCCCTACAGACCGCCATGGTCGACCCTCTGCCTCTGCCTAGGTGGCCCCTCCACCGTCTACTGCTCCTCGGTAAGGCGGGTCGGGCAGTCAGGAGCCATGTGGCCCTGCCCGCCGCACGAGTAGCACTGCCTGCCTCTCAGAAGACTGGCTCCGCGCTGTGTTCCCCGCACTGTTGATCCAGTGTCCCGAGGTCATCTTCCGGAAGGTCTGGCCTACCTGGAACCCTGAGTCATCCGTCGGCTACCTGCTACCGAAGACTGCGCTACCTGCCGCCCTGCGGTAGGTCTCGCTATGGACTCTGCCAGAAAGCTCTCGATCAGAAGGGCTCGCTCTAGCACTCCTGCCTGGGTTGGGATGATGAGGGAGAAAATAGATGCCCAAATCTCGTGTCTCAAACCCTACTCAAAGGTCCGGGCCTGGAAGAAGGGGTCCCGTACCATGTCGGTCAAGTAGCGAGAAAGATCGGTGAACCTCATCGCGTACTGGGCGACCGTCAAGCTGCCCTGCCGCAGCTGAAGAAGCTCCTGAATGCACACCACTCGGAGGGTGGCCGGGACGAAATCTGAGCGGAAGAGGGTCTCGAAGTCCGTCCAGATGAGAGAGGCCTCATCGAGTACCTGGAGCATCAAGCTCCACCATCGTCCTGATGCTGCGTGCAGTAGGCTCGTCGCGAGGATCACCATGAGGTCTGCTGGTGTCCTCACTAGACTGAAAACTCGAACGACCGCCTCCAGTCAGTCCTCGGCTGCCTGGGGGTCCGTCTCCCCACGGAACCTGGGTGGTCGTTGGCGCTGGAACTCGTGCAGAGCTCCGAGGCGTCGTGCATCGTCAGTGGTCGGCGCTGGAAGCATCGGGGGCTCGGCGGGTAAAGGTACCGCCGGTGCCTCTACTGCCAACGGGCCCTGTACCGAGGCCTTGTCGCTCGGTGGGCTGTCGTCGCGCTCTACTCTCAGAACCCTAGCTGGCTACCGTCGTGGGGCCATCCTGAAAAGGAAACAAGTGCGTCACGGTTAGAACAGTATACCTGGTGAGCTGACACAAGTAATCACAATGAAAACTTGAAACACAAATGCAATAAATGTTTTCGTGCATTAAGTCGGAAATCAAAAGTCAGGGTCCTGGTGTACGGATACGTCGGCCGCCGCACCAACACTGGACTCCTTGGACTGATAACCACACCCAATACACTAAACACTATTGCTTAACAAAGAAGAAAGATCAGCGTCTGCGGTAGAACCGACCACCTCTGATACCAATTTGCCACGACCCGTCCTCGGGGCCCGTACCGTGACTACCCCAAACCCGCCTTCCATAGGCCAGGGGCTGGCGACTAGCACCAATGAGTAAATCCAAAAAAAAGGGAAGGCATTGCCTTTGAAAAGTAAACAAGCACCACAGAGTAAGCAAGCAGAAATGTAAACACTATGTAAAAACTGTAACAAGCTGTGCTGAAAGTAAAAGGGGCCGGAAATACAAGCCCAACTGTAAAGTAGAACTGAAAGGGAAAAACAGCAACTAAAAAGAAAAGCCGCAGCATCGAGCCGTCCTCTGGAAGTCCCACCTGAAGGGTGGGTACAGATAGCCTCCACTGCTCCTCGGTCCAGCCGTCCGCTCCGAGTGCATCCCGCCCAGTGGTCCACCTCCAGGTATCGTCCTTCTCTGCACGCCTCCACCACGATCAGCGCTGTCCGTCGTCTGCAACCAACACAACGGAGTGCGGGCATAGCCCGTGTAGGGGTGAGTATAAGCTACTCAGTAGGGACCCTGAGACCCCCGAAGGTCTCCCGAAATCCACAAAGGATAATCCACAAAGGAAAGATACAATCACGAAGTAACAACAGACACTGTTTAGGTATATGCCCATACATATACCTAAGTCATCAATTCCCGTTCGGCTCCAACGTCCGAGCCCAAGCACAACCCAGTCCACACAGGAAAGAAAAACGTATACCCACACAGGATAACACAACACAATCCACAAAGCAGAGTAAATAGTAAATCCACACAGGATAGCTCAACACAATCCACAAAGGAGAGTAAACAGTAAATCCACACAGGATAGCTCAACACAATCCACAAAGGAGAGTAAACTGGATTCAGCTCACATAGGTATACTTCTTCGGATGACGATAAAGATGATCACTGATCCATATAAGTCGTCGGACACAAAAAGGATCGATAGGTACTATCCCCCGCAAAAACCCACACAGGATCGGGCCCACACAGGACCTATAGGTGCTGGCTCACACAGAACCACTGAGCGCTGACCCACACAGGATTGGACCCACACAGGATCGGGCCCACACAGGACCTGTAGCACTGATCTACGTTGGATCGCTGAGTGCAGTAGTTGTTGCAGTCCACTGAGGATCTTTGCACTATCGTCGTCGCAGTCCACTAAGGATCTCTGCACAGTCGTCGTCGCAGTCTACTGAGGATCTCTGCACGGTCATCGCTGTTGAAGTAGCAGTCGCAGCCAACACTAGGGTTCCCGCACACAGAAAGCTTGTTCGGGAGGGTCCGCTCCACGAGCCGAGAGGCTGATACATCAATTGACACAAAGTCCAAAGTTGATGTATCCAAAAGTTCCGTATCGTCAACAGGAACTCAACGTCGCAGACGGCGCATCAATCGGACACCCGGTCTGAGAGTTACTGGTTTTTTCGTTCCAGGTGCCCGGTTCGTTTTTAAGGCAAAACCAACCCAACCGGACTCCACATGCGTCCAAACCTCGGGCGGAGTATGCTAAAAGATCCGTCTCACTTAGAGGAATTCAACAAAGCTGACGGCACGTCAATCAGACCTCCGTAGCTCAAGATGAGCGTTTCCGCTCCAAGGGCCCTGTTGGTTTCGTGTACGAACCAACTCGGCCAAACTCAAAGTATTCTGAAACCATGAGTGCGATATACCGAAACGACCGTCTCGATCCAAGGATCGTGTTTCCGCTAACGGAGAGTCGTTTAGAGGCCCGTAGATCAAGTTATGGGAATTTGACCAAAACAGTCCGAAAACGGGGGGTCCGGGCCCGGGCTGACCCGGCCCGACCCCCCCTGGGTCGGACGAACTGGGTCAACCCAGCCGGACCCTGTCCGGCCCGGCTAGGGCGCGGCCCGGCCGGTCGGATCGGCCTGGCTCGGCCAGCCCGGCCCGGCTCGGCCGCGCGGCCGAGCGACGCAGGGGGGGGGGGGGGGGAGCCGCCGCCCCCGCGTGACACCCCCGCGGCACCCGCGGGGTGTCGCCCTGGACGACCCGAGCGACGCGGGGGGGGGGAGCCGCCGCCCCCACGTGACACCCCCGCGACACCCACGGGGTGTCGCCCTGGATAGCCGAGCGACGTGGTGGGGGGGGGGGGAGCCGCCGCCCTCGCGTGACTCCCCCGCGACACCCACGGGGTGTCGCCGTGGACAGCCGAGCGACGCGGGGGGGAGTCGCCGCCCCCGCGTGACACCCCCGCGGCACCCATGGGGTGTTGCCCTGGACAGCCGGCGACACGTCGGGGCGCCGCCGCCCCGGCGACCCGCGCCGCCAGCGGCTTCCGCGGGCCACCGGAGTCGCTCCGGTGGTCCGTTTTCCTTCCCGTCTGCGCCGTTGTTCCTCTCGGGACTCGTTCTTCACTGCGGAACCATCAAACTTCTGTTGCGGCACGTTCCGTCATCGCCCGTCGAATCTGCACAACAACGAAGAACGGAAGAGGGTTGTCGGGCCATGTTCGTTTGGCCCGCACCCTCCGCGTTAGAGATAAACAACGGGAGAAATATATTCAACACATGAATCAACAATTTTAATGGATTAAAATTGTTCTTATTGTCTGGTTCTTCACTTTTAAAAGAAACGATCACGGGGAAAAGGAATTATTCAGAACAACCCCTACCTCGTAGTCATCGTCGAACGCACATTCTTCGCGGATTTGTTCGTCGCGGAAGGAGGGGATCTTCGCGTCGTCGCGGAAGGGCATCGCGTCGTCGCAGAATCTGGCGTTGAGTCGGCGAACTCAACGGACCAAGAAACAATAGATTTAATTTAATTAAATATAATTAAGTCTGTGTTTTGTTAAAAAAACACAAGGGAGATTTAAGAGAATGTTGAAGTCTCTTACCTCAAACAGCTGATCGAAGATTTCTTTGCGGAGGAAGAGACATCGCAGAAGAATGTTGTATGAAGGGAACGACAGCGTCACAGAACACGGTGTCGCGTCGTCGACTTCCGCGGGTTCGGCATTCTTTATCGGAGGCCGGTGTTCTTC
This sequence comes from Viscum album, assembly GCA_963277665.1. Taxonomy (NCBI): domain Eukaryota; kingdom Viridiplantae; phylum Streptophyta; class Magnoliopsida; order Santalales; family Viscaceae; genus Viscum; species Viscum album. Next base: position 1,099,628,227 of record OY728134.1, on the reverse strand, counting down.
GCGTTCTTCACGTTCTTCGCGTTCTTCGCGAAGGAGGATGGAGGCTCAATAACTCTAACAAAACCTCTCAATGATCAATCCTCCAAAAAGACTTGTTGGTCTTATTTTATTATTACGCCAACAAACGAAAATGGTAAGTAACGACCCATAAATTCGTTGAATTAATTCAACGAAAGAAACCGCCCATTTAATTCACGAAATAAACCTCCCAATTAAATGGTGCATTAAGGATTTAAGAAAACGTGTCAGTTGACTTTCATAATGACGAGTTTTCGCGGGTGCGTTACATAGCGGAAAGAAACGGCGGGGCTCGTGCGGGCCCCACCTCACAAATATCCTACCAAGGGGGTAGGATATTTCTGGATAGCACCCTATCCATTTCAACTCAGTTTAAGTGGATTTCATGTCGCTTCAAGTGGCTTAAGTGAAATAAAATAAAGTTGTCGAACAAATTATTTTATTTCTTAACTTTAAGCACAAAAATTAAAAACCACACCCGAGCAAACGCAACTCCTGAAGAGGCATTTCTAAGTAAATACTGGCGCTGCGATTTCATCGGTATCCTCAGAATTCGATTCTGGGCACCGGTTCAAAAGTTAGAAAAACCCGCTCGTCCGTTCACTGAACGTACCCGAGCCAAACTTCGGAAAATGATTCCGGGCACACCGAGCCTTGGAATCAGGTGCCGTCAGAAACTGTGTTCTTGTAAAACTCCAATGCAAATTAAGAAAAAAATTTCCTTGAAATTTACGGGTCTTTACAACAAGTGGATGTGGCTCTAGCACAGATGTACCGAGGGGTAAAAACATCGAGAATGTGCACTAGGCCTTACTCGATCATAACCTGGAACATGATAATGGGCCTTGCTACACACCTGGTTTGACACTCATAAGGGATATGATTTGGAAATTCACAAAATCTTCACGAACTATCATGAAGGATTTAAATGGATGTTGTCTATGAATAAACTAGGATAAACCTAATGTTTTATAGATTATAGAAGGTGTCATAATTTAGACATATTATTTGTGGTTTTTCATGATTATGTGGTTCCTCAATATGATAATTGTTTATTACTCAATGATTTCTAAATTTAGTCAATGGTAGGAACCAAAAGGAACCACATTAACATTGAATGTGATAGAAATTTTTTTAATAATAATTAAAATTGGATGGTCACTAGAGAGATGGATGTTGTGATCATGCCTATTAATTTTTCATAGAACATGATTAATAAAAAGTAAATTAACTAACTCTTACACTCAACAATGAAGAGAATAAAGGTGATAACTAAGAGTTCAGGTGATAGAGACTATGGAGGAAAGAATATTAATTTTCCTTTCTGTCCAGAATATAGAAAGAATCATTTAAGTGACTGTCTTAGAGGAATAATAAAATGTTTTACTATGGAAAATAATGACACTATGAAAGTAATTACAAAGGAAAAATGAAGTCTTCAGTTAATGAAATGGATGAGAATATTATCCTCCCTATGACATGAAAAAAAGTTAAATGATTTATGTGTGAAATTAATGGTCATTATTGAAAATGATATCTCAAGTGGAAATCTCTAAAAGAGAACCATCAATGTGTTATGATTAATGGTTATATTTCTGATGATGTTTAGACTAAATATAAAATGCGAAAGAAAATAGGTATTGTGTAATATGTTGAAGTATCCTTCTTATTGATTATGAATGAAGTGGAATAATTGAATTTTTCATGTATTTGGATTCAATAATTATTTTATATGAATGGTGAAATATAAAAGGATTGTTCATTTTATGTATTTTTTCAAGATTTATATGTTTTTTTGAATGTTTTCAATGAACTAGAAAAGTGATTTAATAGAAAAGTGAAATTTTGACTAAGGAAAGATAACCCTTAGTGTGTCCCTTATTTTAATAGATAATTTTAGTATAATGATATGTTTCATAAGAATAAGTAAATTAGATGGTAATGATTACCTTGTACCTAATTAAGGACTTATTGACCAGCGATTATGCTATCAATAATTAAGTTTACTGATTTTGTTTCTTTTAAGGAATATATACAAAATAATTTGGAATAAAGAAACATGAATTTTTTAAATATGTAATTGTGGTAATTCAGTTCATTACTAGGTATTAATGGAATACATCATAAAGGTATAAATGTATTTTGTATTAGATAACCAAGAACAACTTTATGATATATGGGGGATCAATGCAATGTTGTTTTTGAGAAATTTAGTGACCTTGTTTCTGGAGTCTTGGACTTTCATCATTTATAAAGGTTATGATTTTTACCATTTATGGAATGGTTTATCATAAACTATGGATAAAGATTTAGAGACTAATGTATTATCTCACCATATGAGGATATATGCATATTGCCTAACTTGGATAACATTTTTTCATGATAAAAACAGTTCGAGTGGCCTATAATTCTCTTTATGTAATTCATGATCTCTTAATGCTTCAAGAATGAATAAATAACCTTTATTTCATGGAACAATAGATAAAGTGAAAGTTGAGCAAGGAACAAAAAAGTTTAAGGCTGTACTAAAATCAGGTAAGTATATCTTTTCATCAAAATTATTTAACTTTATAGAAATGATCTATATATAAATATATTTCCTCATATTTTTGATTTTGGTTGAACGAATTGACTTTTAAATAATCATAGATTTTTGAATTTGAGGCCCTCAACTTTATAATGATCATTCACATGTTTATGATTAATGAACTCAATCACTATCTAAAAATATTTACACTTTTCTTCCAAGCCCATATTATCACTTGGAACCTATGTTCACTTATATAGAAACCTAGTAATATGTTACTTTGGGTAATCATTATGTTTCGAACTTTTTATAAAGTATGATTTTGTATTCATCTTTATGATGTGGGGTTATATAAAAGTATTATTAAATTATTAAACCCTTGATAAATCATATGAATTTTGAGGGTGAAATTCATTTTAAGGGTGGTAGAATGTAACACCATGAGATTTTGTGAAATATAATTTTTGAATTAATTTATTCTTTTTGATATTTTCATTCAAAAAAATACTGAATATATCTTTTATTATATAAAAAATCAGATGTTTGGATTAAATTATATGAAAAACCATGTGTATATTATGCTACATGAAAAACTTGGACTTTCTTGTGGTATATGCAATACTATGTTTGTCATTTGTTACACAAAATTACAAGGTCTCTTGATAGCTTTCATTACATACAAGACTGAGTTCTACCGAACAATAGAATATTATTAAAATATTATTATTTAATACAATAAGATATAACCAAGCCATTAAACTATAGGATATGAATTGTATTAACTAAAATTTTAAAATATAAGGTTTATAATATGAATTCATTGGTTACCAATTAGTTAGAAATGAAAATATATACCAATTGATTATAAAGGAAATAATTTTATTTTTATTCTCCCAAATATGTTTTCTATTAAATTCAATTAATTAAAATTAGTGAATAATATTAATGAAATATATGTTTTTTAATGTTAAATAATATATTTTTTATTTTCATCCCATATATTCTATAAGAGAAATCCTAATATTACACATAAAACCCTATATTTTTCAAAAGGGTAATTTTACTGTTTTTAATGGGGAACCCATTTTAAATATATATTTATTTGCTTTTAGAATTTTTTAAATGATAAAATAAACATATTTTTTGAAATAATTATATCAAAATTCACTTTGGTTGAATTTTTGGTATTTTCTGATAAGTTTCATGTTTTGATTAAAAGTTTAAAATACTGAAATGTAATTGAAAGCATCTTTTTTGTAAAATAATTTAGAGTTTTTAATTATATATTTTATTGTTTTTAATGTATCATTAGATCAAAATTTTAGCATTTAATCCAATTTAGGTCATTTTAATAAATTTAACATTTAATTTGGATATAAAAACATGAAAATCTTGTAGACATTTTCACTTTAAAAACATGTTTTCTCATTTCTGTCAACAAGATCAATTTTAAATTAATTATAGAAATTTAATTGTTTTGAATTATGAATAATTTATTTAATATTTGGAATCATACGGTCCACATTTATTAAGTGGGAACTTTTTATTTTTAGAAAATATGAATAGTAACATTAGTAATTTTTAATACAACGGTTAACAGTAAATCAAGTAATTAAGGGTAAAAATAATATAATAAATATTATAAAACATGGCCAAATTTTATTGGATGAATTTAATCAGACCATTAACATATAAGTGTATAAATTGTACAATTTATTGGAATCTGTTTCATGAAAATGACTTAAATACTATTAAACTCAAAGGGAGTGACAAAATGTCACACTATTACATTTAATATGTTTAATATTTTAATATGGGATTAAATAGATAATATTCTAAACTATGTATATTATTATAAAATATAAACTGTTTATCTCTATCATTTAAATTTATTATTAATTTTTAATGATGAAATAATTGTCATAAATAATTAAAAAATTATGATGCATAAATTACTCAATTAATGAAACAATCAATTAAATGATATTATAAATATTAAAAGAAACATAATTTGACATAAATAATGTCATAAACAAATTTTTTGGGTTAATATTACTTTTTAGCGGTGTTTTAAGTGATGTTTTTTGAAGTTATTTTTTAATGTATTTTATTAAAGTCAATGTTAGGAATAATGTCAAAAATTGATACTTATGATATTTTATAAAAATAATATTTTATTAAGTTATTTTAATATAAAAAAAATTAAATAAGGAAAAATTGATGATATATGATCTAAAGTATCATAAATTGACCATTTATGGTTCTATATGAACTTTATCGGTAAAAATTACATCCAATTAGTAAATAAAATTTGGTTATCATACTTAAAATTAAAATGGGTTATTTAAAGGACAATCCAAATAATAAGGATTAAAATAACATCCAAATTTGTATAAAATATATTTTTTGATGATATTACAACCTTATTATGTCTTATATTCAAATAAATTTCATTTTTTTATTCTATTTGATATTAATTTTGTTATAAATTAACATTTTGGAGTTTTAGAATGTGCCTCTCACCTTCATTGTAAAAGGACACATCCTCCCTCATCTCAATTCACCACTTTGAGTCTTCTAAATTGACCAAACTCTTCTAAATTCTCTTATCCACTTACCGGAAAACATTCTAGTGGTTCCAGACTTCGCAACGGAATAACATTAGAGGCCTTTAGAGGATATATAAAGGATCTATTTCGAAGAAGATGGGTTTTTAACGTATACGAAAGAATCAAAGAGTTAAGGTAAGGAAATTTAATCTCACTTTTTATTTCTATAAGATACAATTTGTATTCACCAATATATTATTTTTGTGGTGTATATATTGTCCTAGGACATTTTATATCATTAATTTCATTTATTTATTGATATTCAAAGCTTTAATTTATGTTATTATTTTATGGGGTTCACGATTCTAAAGTTACTCAAGTAGTAAGGGATTTCTGTCTCACTTTCATTTCTATAGTATATAAGCCATGTTCACCACCAATTTCCTTTGTGTGATATATATAATTTATATTAATGTATTTATTATCATTATCATTAAATTTATGAGTATTTACATATCCATTTGATGGTCTCCCTTTCATGGGGTTTATGGTTCCAAAATTAATAAAATCGATGAGGTAATTTCACCTCAATTTTCCTTCTTTAAGAAACCTATTATGTTGTGAACCTATATTATTTAATGAGGTGTATATATAATACCATTTGACATGTTGTATCATGAATCACATTATTTTCATGATATTATAAGCTTCATGTAATGTTATTCTCTCTTCGGTAAGAAATTTGTGTGTCTTTCAAATATTGCTTCTAAAAATGTTGTAAAGGTATTTTAAAGGAAAATTTATCCGATTTCAAGGAAAAAAATTTCAAATATGTTTAAAATAGCTTTCAAAGATTAATTTTAATTTTTATGGTTATTTTTAATAAAAAAAATATTACTAAATTTTTTATGATTTAAAAATAATTTTTCAAATAGGAAAGGATATTTTCTTCATTAATTATTTCAAATGAAATTTGAAAACCATTTTAAATATATGATAACATTATTTGATGTTACATATATTTTACTAGGTATATGGTTAAATTATACAATTTGTATTATTTCTAACAATTATTTATATTTATCATAGAATGAGATTTATAAAATCCATTTCTTTTCCATGAGTTATGTTATGATGAAATGTGTATGAAACTAATTTATTTTTAGGGGTTTTAATATGATGAATTATTTATGTTCTTTTGGAACAAATATGAATGGTTTTATGTATGTGATTGGTGAGACCTATATCTCCCTATAATTCAATGAGTAATGATTAATATATCATGAGATAGTGAAGGAAATAAGTCGAAAGGCTTGATCCAGTATAGAAGATAGGGAAACCTAATCCACTATGGGATGATAGGGAAACCTGATTCACTATGGGAAGATGGGGAAACTTGATCCACTATGGGAAGATGCAGAAACCCAGTCCCCTATGAAAATGTAGGCAAAACCATTACACTATGGGAATAAGGATAAACCTGATCCACTATGGGAATATGGTGAAACTAGATACCTTACAAGGAAAATACTATGACTGGGGATGGTGGTGTCTCCTGCCCACTAGGTATAGTCCCCGTCAAGTATTCTATTAAGTTCAAGAAATGTGACTTGACTTATAGTGTATGATCCCACATGTTTATAAGTATTCCAATAATTTCATTTATTATTATTATAGTATGATTCCAGGGATTATTCTCTTGGTTCACCTATGATTCATATCTTATGAACATCCAGAATTTATTTCATGATTCATGTTTATGATATTTTATATGCTAGGTATGATATTATAATGTTATGATCATGTTCTCACACACTTATTATAATGTTTATGATTATGTAACTCCCTTATTTACCCTTACTAAGAATCTAAGATCACGCTTTCTTATGTTTCCTTTTTCCAAGTTATAAAGAAATGTTTTAGGTAGGGGTAATAAAGGGGAAGATCTTTATATGAAACATTGAATATATTTTTCCAAACTAGAAGTTTATGTTTCATGTCTCTAATGGAACTAAACATTTATGGTATTTAGATGTCAGTTTTTATAATGTATGTTATATTTCTCTAAAGGATTTAATATCCATGTATGAAAATCATGGTTCATTATACATTTCATATGTCATTTATTATTCTTTTGGATTATTCAATGCTTGATTCTGAGTATAAAAAACTACTTTCACCACTTCTTTACAATAGTATAAAGTGATTCCACTTTCTATAAAAAAACTTATTTTCCATATTATTTACTATATGGTTTCTCATTTTTATGAATCTAGTAATTTTAGGATTCATTAACACTAAAATTCCATGCTTTAGTAGATATTTCTTTAGATAATTTTCATCTATAATGGAAGTGTATTAGGTTATATTTTCTAATGATAGAATATTTAGTTTTCATATTATACCAATTTCCTCTCTTTTGGGAATCCTTGTATGAAATCAAAAAAAATCTCTATTGGATGTAATAAACAAAGAACATATCATTTCACTATAACCATCAATAAATAAAAATAAATACTTCTCATTGTATGTTACCTCATGAACAATTAGACCATATATATCAATGTAGACTAGATTCAAAAGATTGTAAGCTGTCATCATCTTTGGATAATAAGGGTTTCTCACCCTCTTTCCCCTTAGGCATGAGTCACAAGATTTTTCCCTATTCCTCATCTGGGAAGTAATATCAAAAAAAGATTGAATCCATTGATGATTCTCTATACTCTTCTAATTAATGTGACCAAGTCTCTTATTCCAATTGTTCACATATTCTAAAGTAATGAGATAGGTATTCTATTTAATGTCAACTAGGAATAAGTTTCTATTTTGTCTCTATTATTTCATAAGAAAATCCCCACCTTTTACTTTGATGTTACACCATATTTATTTGAATGTGACTTCCAAACATGAATCATATAACTATATCAAACATAGTAAATTGTGTTTATTTGACATCAATATAAGGAACCTTAATATTCTTCAATTCATCTCTAACCAGTTTATTCTTTCCACCAAATGAGTATTTAGGTCCATATAGTTTATAAATAGTATAAATACAACAATTATTTTTTTCATATTATTGAGTAAATTCATGTTACCCATCAGATGGGATGACCACCCACTATTAAGAATACACTTTTTATTGTTATTCATAGCCTTTAAAGTTATCTCAACATGAATATATTTCTATTTTACCTTTAACTTCTTCTCTTTCTGTAAAATTTCTTAATGAGTTGAGATGTATGTCATTCCCTTATTATCTTCCTTTTTACAAACAATAATATCATATTATTATTATTCAAGTGGGTAAAATTTTTTTCTCAAAGAAATTGATTTGGATTGTATTACATCAAATCTTATTTTTCTTCTATAGAAAAAACATAATGTTTATTTCCTACAAATGATATCTTTATACCCAAATTTATTACTTTTGAAATAATATACATAGAATGAATTTCTATAAGGATATAAATGATATATTTCTTTAAGGATCAATTAAGAATTTTGTGACCATTGAGAGGGGGTGTGAATCAATAGTCAAATACTTTAATCTTCTATTATTTTAAAACAACCTATGACTCTAGTTAGGATGAAATGAATCTTCTAAATAAAAATACATAGGAACACCAACAAGAACACAAGAATTTATAAGGTTCACTATTAAAAAATAGTAGTTATACCTTGTAATTGTCTGTAAAAAATCAAAGATCACATAATCTATTAGAAAAAAACCTTATGGATTATAAAATTAAAGTTATATCAATCACTTTATTACAATATAATCCTTCTATATTTCATGTTATCCTCACACAGTAATTAAAATTTTGAAAAATGAAAACAAAAAATCACCGATAAGATTCAATACATTATCCTCTTATTTTTCTTTCCTATTTATACTTACTTATTCCTATAATAACTCTTTATCTTTATTTCACCTTTTGAAAAAATCATTGTAATTGTATATTCAAATCATATATCCTTTCCCACATTTCTCTTCTTATCTCTATTCAATATTCACAATACCACATGAATTCATAATTTTCAATTTAAAATATTTTCAGTAATTTAAAGATACTAAAAACTTCTCTCATAGGCTATAATTTTAAAATTATAGAGATTAATTTATTTAAACCTTCCATGATCATCGATTTAAAATCTCTAATATTTTAGAACTTTTCTAAATACTTAGACACCATACTTTATTTTTGTAATGAAAATATCATGAAACATTAAATTTAAATCACTCATCAAAACATCATATCTTATAATATTCACATATCCATGTCTAAATCTTTAATTTGTAGTGGATTTGACCAAGAATTACTTCTTTTAATAGTGAAAAAATTATAATTCAACAACATAAATCGATATCCAATTGCAGAAATCTCTATTTGACCTCTGATTTTTCCTATTTTTTATTTGTAACTCAATTGAACATGTGGTCAATTCAACTATGTGATATATTTTAATACATAGAAAATTCAATTACATGACATGTTTTCTTATGTTACCAATTTCAATACATAGTAGAACATTTGGATATTTTAAAATTCATTAGGCTATATGGATTTTTTTACTTGAAGTATGTATGAAAATTCACATATGTGGACCCACTAACATACGAGGATGTGAAACACTATAACCAACTTCCCAGACCTCATATTCGTACTTTTCTTCCTTATTGTTTCTTTCAAAGTTTATCTAAATATAATTTATCTTCCTATTAATTGGATTCTCTACCAATTCAATTATAACTCAAAACCTTTTGGTGTCAATAATCTCCCCCTTTGGATTTTTTTCTTAGACAATGAACATAAATTAAAAAATCATTTACACTCAAGATATTGATCAACAATATAAAATTATAAGAACCGTATTCCTATATCCACTTCAAAAAAAGTGTTGAAATAGTTCACAAAAACAAAACACATATATTTATTTCACACCCTACCCATTTTTAAAACTCCCCTGAATATATGCTCTCCCTAAATAAGAAATTTAGATATCAATGGATAGATTTTTGTTATCTCATTTCTCTCAATTTTGTGGTAATATAAAAATACAATAAGAGGTAGGGGTAGACATAATATACCTTATCATTTAATATAGTGAGTTTGAACACCCATAATGAACCTCAACTTATGAAGTTTATACAATGACAATAGTTTAGTGAAAATATTTTCTACATGCTTCTTAGTGGGAATAAAATCCAGTTTTAGTTTTTTTATTTCCATAAGTTATTTATCAAAGTGATATTTAATATCAAATTTATTCGATCATGAATGTTGTATGAGATTCATTATTATATTGATAACAATTTTATTATCATAACTTAAGAGAAGTGGTAGATTCACATAAACCAAAATTTCTTCAAACTATGTCTTTATCCATGTAAACTGAATTATGGATTATGTTTTAGCTATATACCCATATTTTATAGTAATGAGAGTAATTGAAGTTTGTTTCTTTGTATTAAAAATAACATATATTTCTCCTAGAAAGTAGATACCTCCAAATGTGGATTGCCTATCATCAAAACAACCTTACCAGTCTATATTTATATATCCAAATATATTTAAATTTAGCTTACTTTCATACCTTATCCCATAATCATTATTTCCATTAATCTATCTGTGAAATATTTTTACATCAAAAAAATTGACATTTCTTGTGAAATTTGATATTTGGAACAAAAGGTAACAATATAAAAAAGCTTTGGTCCAGATGATGTTAAATATAACAAGATTCCAATCCATTTCTTAAATTATATAGGATCAAATTCCCTTCCAAATTCATCCTTATATTTATTTAACCCCCCCCCCTTGAGATAGGTGTGGAATCTGATCTTGAATCATCCGTTCAAAATTTTTTATGTAGTTGGAATACATTACATGTGATAAGAAAATGTGATTCTTCACTTGACATATTTGTACACAAAGAAAGTGTCTCATTTCTCCCAGCTTAGAAATTTAATATGATATCTTAATTTTTTTTTGTAAAACCATTCATAGTATTATTTATAATTTCCTAAAAATATGATATCATCAAAATAAACAATAATAATGAGTGAAACCTCTTGGTTTTCTTTTATATAGGGGTTTATGTCCACACTCCCTTTCTTGATGTTAAACTTTATTAAATAGAAATATATCTTGAAAGAACATGATCTTTTGGATTTTTCCAGCCCATATATATCCTTATTTAACTACCACAAATTTTTATATTCATTTTTGTTAATTAAAACACAAGCCTTCTCAATATATACTTCTTATTCTAACTCTCTATTGATAAAGACATGCTTTACATAATTCTTAAAATATTATATTTCCTTTATATAGTAATAAAAAAATATATTTTTATGGTTTTAGCTATTGAAACTAGTGAAATGGTATCTCTAAAATCAATTCCTTCATCCATTTAGTATCCCTTACAAACCAGTCTTCTGTTGTTTCTTACCACTTCAACTTTTTTGTTCAACCTATTTTAGAAACCCCACTTTGTTGCAATAACATTTTTATATTTTAATTTTGATACCATATCATAGGTTTCATTTTTATCAATTTGATCTAATTACTGATTTATTGCCTCAATTCACTCGTGATTTTCTATTACTTAAACAACATATCTTGGATTAGCCTGTGAAAAAAAATAGGTACGTGAAATTTCCCTCAATGTTATTCTATTTTGAACATTTTTTCCTTAATCAATAATGAAATTTTGAACCTACACTTTTATACTCATCCTTGCATGAGATAAACATGATTGCACTCCATAACTTTAACTATATGAATCAAAATCTTCATCTTGTACAATATCTACATCATCTCCTTTTTAAGAGACATTATCATGTAGTTTAACAGAAAAATCTTTATCCTTACTTAATATTATATATGTGATTAACTCCGAGACATTTCTTTATAAATTTTCCAAAACATTAAAAAAATACAATAAAAAATTATTCTAGTATCATTGATGTGGAATTTGTATCCCATAACATTTGGAGGGTATCTAAGGAACATATCATCAAAAAATATTTGATCAAACATACTAGGATTCTCATTAATTACATTGATAATATAAGGGATTTAAAAACCCCTTTGGTACATAAAACATGTAGTATTCCAATAATAAATTTCATATGGCTACATATGTGAATTTGTTCAAGAAAAGTTGTGATTTTGGATATGGGATGGTGCACTAATAGCTTTTCTCCAAAATAATTGTGAAGTATCATGTTCCATCATTATGGGTTGAGCCATATCAACTAATATTTTATTATTTCATTCTCCAACAACTTTTTTTTGTTTTATATGGTGTACCATGCTCATGAATAATACCATGATTTTATTTATTTCGTTGGAACATACCATTAATGTATTCAATACCATTATCATTTCGAAACTCATTCAAAGAGAAGTCACACTTTGTTTATCACTTCTCTGGAATCTCATAAACATATTGAGGGAATATAATTTGTACTTCATAAACATGATTCATGTAATATTAGTGAAATTATCAATAAATGAATTAAAAAACTTATATCCATTTTTGATAGCTTTATCAGAGGCCCAGATATGTTAAAATGAATAAGCATTAATGGATTATATGTATGTATCTAAAACATGTTTTGTGAATAATTTGATAATTTCCCATTATGTCATATGAAACAAAACTATTATTTTCTTCATATAATATTATGAAAATCAAAAACACGTCCTATATGTGTTATCATATTTATATTTTATGGGAATATTTAGAAGACTTCTATTCCATAATTTATTTTATTCCTTTATACTCAGATAACATGAATTCAGTGCATCTCCAACTAGGAACTGATTTCCCTTAGTTTTTTTCCTCTTATTATAAATTCTCTATCTTCAATCCTAAATAACAATAAAGATATATATATTTTAAAATAAACACATTTACTTCGTCACATAGCTGAGAAACAATTAAAAAATTATGCTTCTTCCCATCAACAAATAAGGTTCTCTTGGATTTCATTTTTTATTTTCCAATACCAGTTAAACAAAAACCTTTTATTCTAAGAGACTCATCATTCCCAAAAATCACTATACCTTATTTTTATTCTCTCAAATTCATTAATATATTAATGTCTCCAATCAAATAGGAATAATACCCCTATTTAAAATCCAAGGTTATTCTCTTAATGCATCCTTCAAAGAAGATTCAACCACAAGAGCCTTTTATTATCCATTTTATTTATTCTTCTAATTATTTTGAGTTTTGTAATATATGAATTTTTGGTATTTAATGATCATAATAAATCATTCCTAAAGGTTTCTTGTATGACCACATATCTCATAATGCATTTCAAGAAGTTGGTATTTATTCACAATCTTCAAATTATATTTTTATGATTGCTTTTGCATCTTCCGACTTTGAGTGGGCTAACACCCCCTAAAACTCCTCCTATAATGCCTCCTGGATGGATTTCAGTGTTGAAACATCATTGATTTATACCCAAATGCTAAAAAACAATAGAAATATCCATAAATGGTGTATTTTCCTTTGAATCCTACATGTTTTCTAGAAATGTATATCTCATTTCCAACATCATTATAACCATCGATATTTGATCCTTTTTACATTTATTCGGTAATTTCAGAAAATATCCTTATTTATTTTACAATTCTTCTTAATATTATTAGATTATCTAGTTGTAGCAGTTTTTACATTAAAATTTTATTTTTCAAAAATTATAGAAATCTAAATATCGCTTGTTTTAACCACATAATTGATTATCATAACTTACTTATTCTTTATAGAACCTTTACCAACATCTATAGATATCTTATTTTCCTTTGAGGATGATATTTATTGAAATATATGAGATTACAATTTCTTATAGATTTCACTAACTTCATAAATTTACTTTTGGAGGATAGATTTTCCTTTTTCAATTTCAATATGTTTCTATTGTATAAGTTGAAATTATTTTTCCTCCTACAACATATTTTATTCTATATTTATATTGAGTATTTTATCTTCATCAAGTAACTTATTCACATTTTAAATATATTTTAATAATATTTATTTTAATTCTTCATAAATTTATTCTTGATTGTTAATAAGCTGTCTATATTTCTTTGACTTCTTATTCTATTTCTCTATATTATCACATTTTGAGAGACATTCCATCAATTTTTTAGCATGAAATCTATCTAAGTGTTCACTTATTATTTTTACTGAAATTTAATTATTTAATCACTAGTAAAACTATCATTATTCACTTTTTCAATAAGTAATATCTTAGAACCTTATCACTATAATTTTCTACATCAAATAATTCTTTACAATAATCGTCTTTTTCTCATCTGGAAAAATAATTTATAATTACAGAAATTTCTATTCATTATTTTTGAATGTGAATTATTATTAATTGGTATTCTTGGACTTCTACATTCTTCATCACTACCTTAATATTCCATTAGTCTTAGATAATTTACAAAAAAATGTCTAATGGCTCCGTATTTAAAGCACATTGATGGTAACATAACATTATACTTCCCCAGGACAATTTTTTTATTTTGATCAAATAAATACAAGAAATTAATCGAAATTATTACTCATTTAATATTAATAATCATAATAATTTACTTATTTCCCAATAAAAAATTTCTTCATATTTTCTTAGTAGATTGGAAAGATATTTATCTGTCATACTTTTCCTTATTTTTGATAGTTTTTCCCTTCTCATTTCATATTTGATGATAATACAATTAAAATTATCTAGAGATATTATTGTAGGATTTCTATATTTTAATAAAGTTCATTTGGTATCAAATATATCATTAATAATTTGTATAATCTTCTCAATAATAGTTAAATCATATAATTTCGTAAAAAAGCTTCTTATAGTTCTTACAATGTCATTTGAAATTTTAATGAACTCACCAATTGATTCATAATCTTCCATTTTTATATCATTATACTTAAATATCCAAATATTTAGATTATATTTATTCACCTTTATATTACCCTTATAAATATTTCTTAACTTTTACATGATTCCTTCAAGAGTTTCAATTATTTAAACCCTCATAAATTCAATTTCTGAGAGATATGAAATTAAATAATTTATGTCTTCTTATTTATTCTGTAGATTATTCTTATAGAAGAATATTATTTGATCAACATTGTGAGGAGGAGTGAATACATATATAGTAACTTTCAAAACTTCTTACCCAAAGGGTAAAAGATAGGGTAATATTCTATACATATAGATATAATAGTTATTTCCATCGAAAATAGGAACCCCCTTGCTGTTAATTGAGATTGAACATAAAGAGTTATTTTTTTCTCCAATATTTACAAATATTATAATCAATGAAGGGATCCTCCCTAATGATACAAATTTTATGGATTATTCATGGCCTTTTTGACAAATATGGGTGAATCAGTGGCCAACTATTTTTATGTTTTTTTATATTTTAATATAACCTTCACCACTTATTATAGAGAAACTAATTTTATGAATAAATACACACTTTAAAACCCAAAAAAAACACATTAAATTATAAGGTTTAATAAAAAACAATATTATCTATTCATTTGCATGATATGGAAAAAATATGAGATCACATAGTCTACTAGAAAAAAAATCCTTGTGGTTCTCAGTAATCAAGGTATTGCACTGCACATTATTCCATTGATAGTGTATTTTATCCTTGCCTATTTTATATGGTAATATAGATATTGTAACAACAAAATAGGCCATTACCAATAGGCTTCAACAAGTCATCATTGTGATACATGTATTCTTCACACATAGAGATCTGTAAGTCAATTCTTCTAATTCATTAACTTCAAGAACAATAATAAGAAATAAAAATTTATTATTTATTCATCTTTAAACTCTCTTATTCCATTGATAACTATCTATCTTTCTCTAAACTTTAAAATAAACTAAAAAATTATATATCTGAAATATATAATCTTTTTCTCCTTTCACTCCTTTTATCTCTTCAATATTCAAATTATTTTGGGAATTCAACCTTTTGAATTATCAAGATTTTCGATAATTCAAAAATCCCAAAAGCTTCACCTATAGACTCACCATTTAAAATTAAAGACACATATTATTGAGTCAATAAAGTTTATCTTTTGACTTTTCCATTCCTTCTTTTTTTGAAAATCACAAACACCTTATACTTAAGAAAATCTATATTTTACTTATATAAGGAAAATTTCATTCCTTAAGGAAATTTACAATAACCTAGATTTCCTTACACATATAAATATTTTTCTTAAAGAAAAAAATCGGAGTTATATCAAAACCTCAGAATCATGTAATTATTAGATATTAAGCATTCTATTTTAGGATCCAAATTCTGGATACGAAATTTAACAAAGCTCAACTCCGAATTCTGGACTCAAAACATTTACTAGTTCGACTCAAAACTTTTATGAGTTCGATGCCGAACTTCTTTAAGTTCGACTCTGAAATTTTACTAGTTCGACTCTGAACTTTTATGAGTTCGACTCTAAACTTCTATAATTTTGACTCTGAACTTTTACTAGTTCGACTCTAAACTTTTATGAGTTTGACATCGAACTTCTATAAGTTCAACTCCTAAATTTTACTAGTTCGACTCCGAACTTCTACAAGCTTGACTCCGAACTATGTAAGTTCAAATTCTGAACTCTCGTGAAACCAGACTCTAAATTTACTTAGAAATTCATACTCCAGATTTCTACAGAATTCAGGTTCCGAATTCCTATAAAGAAGAATCCAAATATCCTTTTATTATAGACTCTGAATTCCATTTTTGTTAGACTCCGAACATTTATTTTCTTATATTATGAACTTTAGTTTTTCTTATGATTACACTGGTTTCATTATAAAATGATGTCGTGCTTTTAGTTACACATGTTTTGTTATAAAACGATGTCATCCATTCTATTTCTAACTAGCCTTTAGTTTAGTGACACATGTATATGTCCCTCCAAAATCAAAGGAATATATGACCGTTGGAGGAGGGAGCCGATCGTTGGAATTTTTCCTATAAATAGGATCTCATTTGAAAGAGCTCGATAATGAAGTTGATCAATCTAGAGACCACATGTTGTTAAGGTGATTTCTAGAGAGAGAAGCTTTTCATTCCATGTGCGTACTGAAATGCTCGTTCATATTTCATCATGTGACTCCGAATGTTGGTGATTATATTCGAGGGCTTCTAGGGATAGGAAGACAGAGGTTCCAACACCTTGAAGTTGAGGGCTACCTTGCTGAGGAAGACAGAGGTTCCAACTACCTTGAAGTTGAGGGATTACGGGGATAACAAGATAGATACTATGATCTTCGTATCGAGGGCTTACCCTTGTGTGGGTAAGACATAATTTCTTGAAAGTATAAATCAAGGTACCTTTATCCAAGGTTGTTGGATACCCATCTCTTTGGATTAAAAGATTTATATATTGTTACTTTTAGTTTTATTACTTGTTTTTTCCGCTGTACTTTTGTATTGTAAGGAAAGTATAATCTTCTTATATTTCCTTACAATTGTACTCTGATTCATTTAGATTCTATATGCTTTAAGGTAGAATGTCGTATTGTAAACATTGGTTAAGTTTCAATTTCTAGATCCATATTTCTGGAACCAGTTTTTTGGAATCACTTTCCAGATTTAAGCAAGTGTATAGAACTAGAAGTTTGTAACTTCATACTTTTTCTCAATCTTTCATTGGTGTTACAGTTTTTGTGAATTTAATTATTTTAACTTTGTTAAACTTAGATCTTTCCTTGTTTAAGGAAATTTTTAAAGTGGACAATTCACCCCCCCCCCTCTTGTATATTGATCATCTACATCGTTATTTCGATCCTACAATTTGTATCAGAGCGGGTCTCTGAAATACTTATACTCACATATAAGTTTTTCCTTGATATGTTTTTTTTATTGTTATTTATTTTCCTTGCTTAATATTATTTTCCTTGAATCCGAAATTTTGTTATTAACAAGTTTTGGGTAGAAATTTTTTCTTAAGGATGGAAGGTTTAAATGTTGGTTCTATCAACAACCTAAATCCAACAAGACCACCAATTTTTGATGGAAATGATTATGAGTATTGGAGAGATCGAATGAAGACTTTCGTTATCAATACTGGACTAGATAACTTTGTTATGATTACTGGAGGTTATAAAATTTGTGATAAGGAAGTTAGTGCTTTCACAAACCAAGAGAATCATGATTATCAATTAAACTATAAGGTACAAAATAATCTACTATGTTAAATGACTATGAACATATATAGACAAGTTTCTTCATGTAAAACAGCTAACTGTATATGTAAGAAACTAGAAGTTACACATTTTGGTACCTCTAAAATGATTGAGACAAGAAGAGCCATGTTGAGAGCTGAGTATCATGGTTTCAGTTTTCCTTATTGAGAACCTATAAGAAAAGTGCAACATAGTTTTATGACTATCGTGAATAGCTTAAAATCTATGGGATAGAAAGGTATGGATGATGAAGCTCTTGTGGATAAGATTATTGATATTATGCCCAATGAGTGGGAATCAAATAGAATAACAGTTGATGAGAACAGGAAGGTTACTCAAATTTCCATAGATGATATGTTTGGAACTCTTCTCCAACATGAAACAAGAATGAAGAGAGATGATGACAACATGAAAAAGAAGATTGGGAATGGTATTGTTGATTTTACTACAACATTAAATCACATGAAAGTAAAGTCTCCTGGGAGAGTAACAAGATCCAATTCCAAGAACGTTACCATCCAATCTGAATCTAGTTAGAGTGAAGTCTCAGAGAATGAGTTAGCTAATCTTGCTCGAAGGATGAACAAGATAGCTGGTCAATGAAATTTCCAATCCAAGTATAATAAGAATTAAATGAAAGATAAGAAATATTTAGAGGTCACATGCTATGAATGCAATAGAATTGGACACATACGACCTGATTTCCTTATGCTTAAAAAGAAAGAAAGAAAAGAGAGGCATTCTGAAAGAAACAGGAAGAAATTCTATAAAGATAGAACTTAGAAAAGTCTGAAAGCTAATACTACGTAGAGTAATAGCTATGGAGACTCTTCAGAAAGTGAATCTTTAGAATATTTTTCATCATTTCAGAAGAAAATGGGATTCGTCACTAATAATTCTTTTCCAAATACATGTTTTATGGATAAGGTACATTCTGCCGAGGCTTTAACAAATTTATCTCTTGATAAGAATTACTATTCTGAAAATAGTACTTCTAATGAAGATACTTCATCCTCTTAAAATAAAGAACCTTCAAATGAAGAAGTATCTATATTTTCCAAGCTACTTGAAGCAAAAAAAATGTAAAATTTATAAGAAATTAGATTAGGAAAATACTAGGGAATATATTATTACAAAAGAAATTTCAGATCTTTCCTCAGATCATAATGATAAAGAAGATCTTTTAGAAAAACTTTATAAAGACCTTGAGAGAGCAAATTCTGATAAGGAAGAACTTATTAAAGATCTTAAGAGTGCTATTTCAAAAATAAAAATTTTTGAAGAAAAACCTAACTCTAAGGAAATGATTTGAGGATAGGAATTTAGTCATTAGACTAAAATCTGAAATTTTTTCTCTAAAGATGCTCCTTGCAAAATTTACATCTGGGAAGGAAAATTTTGAAAATATGTATACTAAAATAAAACCTAATGGAAACACTAGTGGAGTAGGTTATACTCACCAAAAACCAGTTTTCAAAAACAACTATTTTGTTCATTCTAAAGCCCCTTTTTGCACTAAGTGTCAAAGTGGTGGGCATTGGAAGAAAAATTGTTCTTTGAATAGATTTAAATCTCTTGGGTTTCATAAATCTTATTTCTCTAATCAAATTTGGATACCCAAAATTTTTTTATCTAAAAATCTCGGATCCAAACAAGTTTGGATTCCGAAAGTCTAATTCATTTCTCATTTTTAGGAAAATAGGGAAAGTGACAACAACAACAAAACTTGGTACATGGATAGTGGATGTTCTCGGCATATGACTGGTAACAAAAGCTATTTTGAAAATATTATCAAGACGAAAGGAGGAAAAGTAACTTTCGGAGATAATGCTCAGGGAGAAATTGTTGGTATAGGTAATATTGTTCTTCCTGGTAAAACTTTCATTTCAAATGTTTTGTTTATCAAGGGTATTAATCACAACCTCATTAGCATAAGTCAATTATGTGATGAAGGATACCTTGTGAATTTTAGGAATGATAAATGCTTAGTACACAATTCCAAGGAAGAGTTTATTCTCTCTGCCAATAGGTAAGAGAATGTTTACACATTAAACATTGAAGACCTTAGGAGCCAATATTTACCTTTCCTAAGTGAAATGGAAGATCATTATTGGTTATGGAATAGAAGACTAGGTCACGGTAACCTTAGAATCTTATGTAAACTCTCTAAGAAGAAACTAGTTAAGGAGCTACCAGAGATTAGATTTGATTCTTCTAAAGATTGTGATCCTTGTCAATATGGAAAGAAACAAAAATATAGTTTTAAATCAATCGGTGAAGTCTCAACAACTGATGCATTACAGTTGGTGCACATGGATCTTTTTGGTCCAGCACAAACTGGAAGCATTGGTGGAAAATACTATGTTTTTTTTTCTAGTTGATGACTACACTAGATTTACATGGGCCTATTTTCTAGAAAAGAAGTCTGAAAATTTTTCTTATTTCAATAGTTTTAGAGCCCAAGTTAAAAATGAGAAAAACCTTCCACTGAAAACAATTCATAGTGATCATGGAGGAGAATTTCAAAATTCTAATTTCGAAACCTTTTTTAGTAGAAAAGGTATTACTCACAACTTTTTAGCACCTAGAACTCCTCAAAAAAATTATGTAGTTGAAAGAAGAAATAGAAATCTTTAAGAAATTACTAGAACCATGTTGAGTGAATATTCTATAGCTAGACATTTATAGGTTGAAGCTGTAAGTACTGCTTGTTATACTATAAATCAAGTTTTCATTAGACCTTTTCTAAAGAAAACTCCTTATGAGTTATGGAATGGTAGAAAACATAGACATTGCTACTTAAAGGTTTTTTGTTGCAATGTATTCATCCGGAATACTAAAGATAATCTACACAGACTTGCACCAAAATCTGATGAAGGAATTTTCTTAGGCTACTCCACAACTTCTAAGGCTTATAGAGTTTTCAATAAAAACACTTGTGTTGTTGAAGAAACAGTGCATTGTAAATTTGATGAATCTGATCCTTTTGTTTTTAAACCATCCCAACCTACATCTTCAGATGTGTTTTCAAAAACTGATTATCAACCTTTGTTAGAAGATCCTTCTGATAAGGAAAATGTTCATGAAGATACTTCTAAAACATTTACCCCAGAAGACTTTCTACCCTATATTGATGAATAGGTTTTACAAAACCCAAGTCAGGTGTTTCTTAAGAATCATCCCAACGATAGTATCATTGGTGATGTGAATCAACCCGTAAGGACTAGAAGTTCCTTGAGAAATGAAGTAAAAAATCTAGCATTTCTTTTCCAATTAGAACCAAAAAGCACTGATGAAGCTTTAAGTGATGATGATTGGATCAAAGCCATGCAAGATGAGCTAAATGAATTCGAAAGGAATAAAGTATGGACCTTGGTTGAAAGACCTATGGAAACTTTTTTTATTGGAGTAAAATGCGTCTTCAGAAATAATTGTGATGAAAATGGAGTCATTGTTAGAAATAAATCTAGACTAGTTACTAAAGGCTATAATCAACAAGAGGGAATAGACTATAAAGAAACCTATGCTTCAGTATCTAGACTTGAATCTATTCGTATTTTTCTCTCCTTTATAGAATTCTTAAATTTTATGCCTTTTCAAATGGATGTGAAATGTTCTTTTCTTAACGGTTATGTTCAAGAGAAAGTTTTTGTTAAACAACCTCCTGGCATTGAAGATACAGAACATCCTGATCATGTTTTTAGTCTTACCAAAGCTTTGTATGGCACTAAACAATACCCACGAGCCTAGTATAATATACTTACAGTATTGTTGCTTCAAAATAACTATCTTAAGGGAAATGCAGTTCCAACCCTTTTTATAGAGAATGATAAGAAAAAATTTTGATTGTAAAAAATTATGTTGATGACATTATATTTGGTTCAACTCAGAAATCATTAACTGACTCCTTTTCAAGTCTAATGAAATCAGAGTTTGAAATGAGTATGATGGTGAGTTAACATTTTTCCTTGGTTTTCAAATTTCTTAAAAACCGGAAGGAACCTATATATCTCAACATAAGTATATTAAATATCTTCTTAAAAAGTATGGATTTGGAAACACTAGAAGTATTAGTACTCATATTGTTACCTCAAACACGCTTGATCTTGATGAAGCTGGGAAACCAGTAGATCAAACAACCTTTAGAGGTATGATAGGAAGTCTACTTTACTTGACAGCTAGTCATCCAGACTTAATGTTTTCAGTATGCTTATGTGCAAGATATCAATCCAATCCTAAGGAATCTCACTTAAAGGCAGTGAAAAGAATTTTTCACTACTTAAAGGGAACCATAGATCTAGGATTATTTTATAATTCTATAATTGATTTTTTTTAAAGGATTTTCGGATGCTGACTTTGGTGGATGTAGAATGGATAGAAAAAGTACATCCGGAACTTGTCATTTATTAGGAGATTCATTAGTTTCTTGGTCCTGCAAGAAGAAACACTCAGTAGTACTCTCCACTGCTGAAGCTGAATATATAGCAGCTGGAAGTTGTTGTGCTCAAGTGTTGTGGATTCAACACACACTCAAAGACTATGGCTTGAGTTTTACCAAGACACAAATTTTGTGTGATACCACAAGTTCCATTTACCTTAGTAAAAACCATACACATCACTCTCGTGAAAAACACATAGATATTAGGCATCACTTTCTTAGGGATCACACACTAAAAGGAGATATTATTCTTCAATTTATCAGAACGCAAGATCAAATTGCTGATATTTTCACAAAATCTCTACCTTTAGATATATTTGAATACAATAAATAGAATTTAGGAATGATAAATGTAAGGTAATATTACTTCATTAACTTATTGTTGAACAATACCCCTTACAGTAATAAACTCCTTTTCATAGGGGGAGTACATTTTCATGTTAGTATAATAAAAATTTTCGTAGTAAGTTTTTTTCCCAAGCTTTTGTAATCAAAATTTTCGTAGTTAGTTTTTTTTAAACTTTTGTAACTAAAATTAAAGTAACTAGTTTTTCAAAATTTTCAGAACTGAAATTCTCGTAATGAAAATTTTCAAAACTAAAATTTTCATAATGGAAATTTTCAGACTGAAACTTTTGTAATAGAAATTTTCGTACTGAGAATTTTTGTAATAAAGTTTTCATACTTTTTTTCCGTAATGAAGTTTTTCATAATAAGTTTTTCTTAGTCAATTTTTCCGCAAGAAGAATATTACTAATTAAGAACAATATTTCTAGCCAATCCGAAAGGTATGACTCCCTTACTTAAGTATTTTTAATCAAATTTTACTTGTTGGTGATTTCTTATGAGTTTTAAAAAATTTCGGACTCTAGTTTTATTAAAATCCAAATGATTTTATTAAAACCTCAAAAGTTCGAAGTCAAGATTTCCTTGCAGGTATGTTTTTAACCGTCAAATCCGATCAAAGGGTTTCTCAACCGTTAGATGGTTTTTGGAAGTTCAAAGGTCAACTCCAACGCCTATATAAAGGGGACCCTGAGGGTTGTCCCACATCAGTTTTTCAAGATCTTACATCGCGAAGCCCTAACTCTCTTATTAAGGTCATTCCGATCTTTCTTAAGCCCATTCTGAATCTTCTAGAACTCTCTTTTCTGAATATCTGTTGAAGCTACTTACCAATATATGTCTACCATGAAGCCAATTTCAAAATGGAATGTGTACTGAGAAAGACTGGTCCATCCGAATTTTCATATGTACAATTATATCATCTCCAAGAACATCATACTGAATGGTTGAGAAGATGCATGTATATCCAAGATGAGTGATCAAGATCCTATCTATTCGGAGTTACTTGTAGAATTATATGAATCTGTGAGTTTTTATGAGGAATATGTAAGAGAAAAGTTTTTGTTTAAGTATTATGGCAAGACATACCAACTTACTTATACCAAGACGGAAAGCTTGGTAGGGCTAGCCTACAAAAGAGAAGCTGAATTCTGTTCACACAAAATCTGGGATGCTCAAGGTAGTTTTGTTAAGATTAAAGCCTTAAAATGTCTTTAATTTTCTGATTTCAAGAAGAAAAATATAGCTCAACTATCTCCTAATAATCAGATTCTTCATCTTTGTGTACAAGGATTCTTGGTTCCTAGAAAGGGTGATAAAGATACCCTGAAGAAAAGTGACATATATTTCTTAGAATTATTGGTGAATCTAAGAAAAATAAATCTGATGAGGCATGCCCTTGTGATGATCAAGAACATCAAGGAAGGAAACTTAAGAGCTCAAATCATCATGTACCCTTCCTTTCTATCAAAGCTGATAGTTCGGTGTTTAGATACTTTCAATATTGCATGTAAGTCTAATTTTTGGAATTGCAAGATTAGGCTTGTCAGTGATGACATTCTGAAAAGAATGAATATGTATTTTTCAAAAGAAATAGGAGAGTTTTATAATTTACTAGAGGCAGAGGCTGAGGACATTCTAGAAAATGTGGAGAAGGTTGAACCAGTGAAGAAAATCACTAAGAAGAGGGAGTTTAAGGAAGTGGTTGTTGAGGAAAAAACACCCAAAGCTAAGGAAACCAAGTCTACACCTCCCAAGATGGAAAAAATAGAAATAATATCCATATGAGTTGGCTACTAAGTGGAAAGAAGATAAAGAGAAGAGGAAATAAGGGGATCCACAGTTCGGATTGGACCCTGCTAAGGCTAAGGCCTTAAGAGAAAGAGTTGTGGATGAGTTAGAAAAACAAGCAAAAGAGAAAAATATGAAGAAGAAGATGTCAGAAGAAGATATTTTTCAATATCTTTTGAAAGCAACAGAGATGGCTTCTGAGCAGATTCCCATTCTAAAAATAGATAAAGGTAAGCAAGTGCTCATGGATACACCAACAAAATATATCATCAGAAAGAAAGAAGTTGGTGGTTCTTCTAGAAGAAAGCTAGTGCATGATGAGGAAGAGCTATCTCTAAGCAAGGTCTCTGATTCAGAGTCATCATCACATGGTCATGACTTTGTTGTTGAATCTTTGAAAATGTTGGTGGACACCATTCCGATATTTCCAACTATAGACTCCAGATGCCAGATGCTGCAATATAGTATGAATCAGAAATCGGAATCCATATCCATGGTGATGGATAAGTGTGTGAAGATTTAAGATGACAATTATCAATTATGATGTAAATAGGAAATCATGCAGCAAAATAACTTTGTGTTCTAAGAAAGTTGATGAATACATCGCTAACTTTGATCGATTTCAGAATGAGGTAAAAGATGCCTTTGACACCGAGGATAGCAAGATTAAAAATCTTCAGGATGAGATGATCATTGAGCAAAGTTCTCGGAATCAATAGGTCAGATATCTGAATGGGAAACATAACTCAGTTTCTCAGAACTGGAAAGGGGAAATAGATTTCCGGATTGAGTTTAAAGAGAAGCTAGAAACGCAAGACGAGTTACTAAAGAAACAAGAGGAGGCCGTGAAGTCTCAAGTAGATGCTTTGAAAGCTCAAGATGAAAGGATAAATGCTTTGGAGAGGCAAGATAAAGGGGATCAGAGAGATATGAAGAAATTGAAAACCTTGTTGAAGAAGCTAATTCCGAAGGAAAAGGAAGACAAATAAACTCACTTCGATATTTTTTTTGTATTTTTCTTTCATTGTAAAAATTTTCTTAACTCTAATGAAATTTTTTCTTGGTTTTATCTTGTGTTGTTATATACTAATGTTTTAGGTACCATATTTCTTTTCCATTCCCTTAAATTCTTTTTGAAAATCACAAAAGGGGAGAAGGAAAAATAACTACTCAAAAGAGGAGAAAGAAATTTTTAAAATGGAGAAGAAAAATTTCTAAGTGAAGATATCCTTAAAGTAAGGGGGAGTTTCTCATTACGAAGTTTTTCATTACCATGATAATGAAAACTCCACTCTGGAAATTCAGAATACAACCCTTAGAGTTTCAATGCCTAAGTGGGATTTATTTGTATTCACTATCATCCATGAACAAAGGGAGATAAGTTTTAATTCCAATGTCTAATGAAATTTTTTCAAATTACTTATATTGTTTTTCTTAAGGATGCTTGTGCTTTCCAAAAAGGGGGTGATTATTGAGTCAATAAAGTTTTCTTTATAACTTGTCCATTCCTTATTGTTTTTAAATTCACAAACACCTTATACTTAATCAAATCTATATTTTACTTCTATAAGGAAAATTTCCTTCCTTAAGGAAATTTACCCTAACCTATATTTCCTTACACATATCAATATTTTTCTTAATGATAAAAATCAGATTCATATAAAAACCTTGAAATCACATAATTCTTAGATATGAATCATCCTGTTTTAGGATCTGAATTCTGATACGAACTCTAAAAAATCTCAGCTATGAATTCTGGACTCCGAACTTTTACTAGTTCAACTCTGAAATTTTATGAGTTCGACTCCAAACTTCTATAAGTTCGACTCTGAACTTTTACTAGTTCGACTCTGAACTTTTATGAGTTCGACTCTAAACTTCTATAGGTTTGACTTTGATATTTTACTAGTTCGACACCGAACTTTTATGAGTTCAACTTTGAACTACTATAATTTTGACTCTGAACTTTTACTAGTTCGACTCCGAACTTTTTCTAGTTCAACTCCGAACTTCTACAAGCTCGACTCCGAACTATGTAAGTTCAGATTCTGAACTCTGGTGAAATCAAACTCTGAATTTCCTTATAAATTCAGACTCTAGATTTCTACAGAATTCAGGTTCTGAATTCTTATAAAGCAGAATCCGAATATCCTTTTATTATAGACTCTGAATTCCATTTTGGTTAGACTCTGAACTTTTATTTGCTTAAATTTTGAACTTTATTTTTTCTTATTATTACACTCGTTTCATTATAAAATGATGTCGTGCTTTCAGTTACACATGTTTTGTTACAAAATGATGTCATCCATTCTATTTCTAACTTACTGTCGGTTTAGTGACATGTGTACAGGTCCCTCTGAAATCTAAGGAAAATATGACCATTAGAGGAGGGAGCCGACCGTTGGAAATTTTCCTATAAATATGAGATCATTTGAAAGAGCTCGATACTGAAGTTGATCAATTTAGAGACCACAAGCTGTTAAGGTGATTTTTATAGAGAGACGCTTTTTATGCCTTGTGCGTACTGAACTTCTCATTTATATTGCTTCGTGTGACTCTGAATGTTGGTGATTACATTCGAGGGATTCCAGGGATAGGAAGACAGAGGTTCCAACACCTTGAAGTTGAGGGCTTCTTTGCTAAGGATGAAAGAGGTTCCAACTACCTTGAAGTTGAGGGCTTGCGGGGATAGCAAGACAGAGACTCCAATCTTCATATCGAGGGATTACCCTGGTGTGGGTAAGACAGTCTTTCTTGAATGTATAAATCAAGGGGCCTTTATCCAAGGTTGTTGGATACCCTTCTCTTTGGGTTAAAATATTTATATCTTGTTACTTGTAGTTTTACTACTTGTTTTTTTCCGCTGCACTTTTGTATTGTAAGTAATGTATAACATTCTTATATTTCCTTACACTTGTACTCTGATTCATTTAGATTCTATATGATTTAAGGTAGAATCTCATATTGTAAAATTTGGTTATGTTTCAATTTATGGATCCATATTTCCAGAACCAGTTTTTCGGAATCACTTTCTAGATTTTAGCAAGTGCATATAACTTGATGTTTGTAACTTCATACTTTGTCCCAATCTTTAATTTTTGTTAGAGGTGATGTGAATTTACTTAGTTTAGCTTTAGTAAACTTATATCTTTACTTGTTTAAGGATATTATTAAAGTGTACAATTCACCCCCCTCTTGTATATTGAGCATCTATATAATTATTTCGATCCTACACATATTTCTTCAAAATTTCCATGATCATCATTATTTAATATTTTAAAACATCCCCTAAAAACCTTCCTTTATTTTTATAATAGAATCATCATTCACCTTTTCATTTAAATAATTCCACAAAATATCATATTTTAAAATATCCATGTAGCCACAATTCCATCTTTAATTTGCTTTGGTTTTGATTCATACACTTCCATTTTCTCTATGATATAGCCTATTTCATATCCAGAACTCATTTTCACACATGGTCCATTTGATTATTTGAACTTTTCATATACATAACTTATTTTCATAGGTCACTAGTTTTCCTATGTGACAAATTCACATATGTTGTAGAAAATTAGAATATGAAATAATGGATAAATATATGTGGATTCTCTGATATGAGGTATGTATGGAAATTATCATATATGGTCCAATTTTTATACATGAATCTACAACTTTTAAAACCCATTCCCAAACATTATTTTATTCTCTATTCTTCCTTTATCCTTCTTTTAAACATTATCTAAATCTCATTTATAAAATATTATAATGAAAAATATTTTTATGTATGATTCATTGAAGATAAGTGTACAATGAATATTTAGATTTAAAAATATCCTTCTCTTTATCATATTACATATAATAAAGTGAAAATTACATGTCATTATTTTTGTACTAAGGTTCCTGACTTATCAGTTACTCCACTAATTGATCTTCCATGTGGTTTATCATATAGTTAACTAACCTACTGTGAAATATCATGATCACTCAACCTTCCATGTGTGCCCATGGTTACTTGAAATACCGTTTGATATATCAATAATCCTTCATGTGGTTGTTTCACGTTTCTTTATATGGTCAGTTTGAATTTTTTTCATATAGTTGGTCCATATTCATTTATGCATTCAGTTTTCATTTCATCACATTGTAGGTTCACATTTAATAATGTAGTATGTTTACATTTTTTCATGAGATGGGTTATATTTTTTCATATGATCGATATATTGTCCATGAATTTTCACATCATATTTTTACTCCAATGAATATGCCGACTTATTCACTGTTGTAAACAATATGCACTATCTAGTGACTAGAACATTTTTTGACCCTTATGAAGAGAATAAAAATTCATGAATTTAGAAACTCTTCTAACCATTACCTACTTATTTATGTGTTGAAAAAATACAACACCATAAAAAATCACACATCTAGTTAACCATATTCTATACCATTCCTACAATATCTCAAAACATCTTGGGCTCAATAATGATTATTTTCTCTTTTTATTGTTTCCAGTTATTTTTCCTCTAAAGTAACATTAAAATCTACCAAAATATGGAGATTGTTTCCAATGTATCCAAAACATTTTCACCTCATCAAAGGAAAAATATTTTTATTTCTATCTCCCCATATATTCTCTAATTTTGTATAACTCATTAATTATAGGTATGTTCTTGATGAATTTGAAATTTATCCTTCTATCACTTCTATTTGATCTTTACATTAGATATATTTTCTTTTGATTTTCAAAACATATATCCAAGAATAATTTTACATATGGAATTGGGTCTTTCATCACTCAATACTTCATAAAAATTCCATGTGCCTTGTTAAAACTTTCCTTCAAAACATCATCCAAAAAATTCCTAAGCTATTAATTCTTCTTTAGGCCATCCATGTTTTGCTTCAGAAACAAGACTCCTTATCATATTTAAAAATTCCTCATCATTAATTTAAATATTCATAAATTTATTATGGATAGACATGTCAAGATCTTCAATGATATTGTTTTTATAAATATTTAAGATGCAGTTCTCTAATTATTTAGGTTTCACTTGGTCTTTTTATATTTTTCAAAAATTTATCTAGATGATCAAATTCTATTACATGATCATTAACATAACCTTAGGATTACTTCAACAATCCTCTATTATTATTATTATTTATTTGTAGATAAATATTCTCTAGAGACTCTTCTAATTCTACATGGTGATCAATACAACCCTCTGATTGGTCATCCAATTCTACATCATCTTTATATTTCTCCACCATAGCTATCGCGGAATATTATGTGTCTAAGATAAGATTATTTTCAAAACATTCTACTGAATCTTCCTCAATATAGTTTTCCTATTTTCTAAAAAAATTGTTTCTATGAAATTTATTCTCAATTTCATTTCTTGAATTAAATATCCTTCAAGTGGTAATTTTATTCTATGATTTTTTGAGAATAGAAACTCACCATATTCTCTAAAAAATATTATTAGAACCTAACAATGATGTACCCAATATTTCCAAAATGAAAAAAATACTTGGAGTTGTTTACCATAAAACATTACCTTACCTATTTTAACATTAATTTCCATAATTTATAAGAAATCATCACTAACATCTTCATTAATTTCATCACCCAAACCTCTTTCTTCTCTACATATATGAATAAGTTTTTTCAGATGATTGTACCAAATAGATTTATACTTCACTGTTTCTTTATATGTGACCGGTTTTTGTTTACATAAACAAGAGATAATTCCCAATGATATAATTTTTAAGGTTCATAATATTTTGGATTATAAATTGGTTCTAGTATTCATATGTTCTTTATTATTATATCAAAAACTATCATCACATTAATGAGTCCATGAATAGATCCAAAAACTTCAATCATATTTTTCAATAAACTAAAAATATGTTCACTTGAACTCATCTTCATGTCAACATATATATTTTGGAGAACTTTTATTTTTTTCCCTTACATTGTCACAAGATTCATAAATATTAAAATAAAATTCCACATTACTTTGGATATTGAACAATCCATCACCTTCAAGTATATCTAAATAGTAAATTCCTTTTTCTATAACATTATCATTAAAAAATATCTTGTTTGATTATTTCATTAGCCTTTTAATGGAATCAATTTCTTTAATTCCATAATGTTATTCCAAATAAAAATCATGTCCAAGAGATTTTGAAAGTTATCTCATTCTATTATTATAAACTAGAAAATTAAAATCAGAAAATTAGGGCACTCCCTTTTCCTTTATAGTATACCCATGATTGCAACGTCATCTAATAGAGTCACTAATAAATAACTAGTATCTCTAATACCAATTTTTATAACTTAATTTTGAAATGTACACCCTAATGGGGGTGAATTAGGGTTAATTTATACATATCTTAAAATTAATAGGATATTTTATTTATGTTATAAAAAAACATTGAATTTATCACACTACCACAAAAAATGACCAATATATATTAGAGAATGGACATAGTGATTTTAATTGGTTCACCTACACTAGACTACATCCAAGGAGAATATATCAATAATGTGTTGATATTAAAATTAATCACTACTCTAATATTTGTGATTATAATCTTCTGGATAAGTGAACTAGTCATGAATGGTCAATATCTATTTCCTCTATTTCACTCACTATATTTCAAGAGGGTTATAAAACATTATGTGGAAATGTTGGTATAACTCATAAGTATATAAATAAAAGGTATAAAAAATAATAATGGGTGTTCTTTATGATTATCTATTCTTATGTTTTAAATATTTAAGGATATTCATAAGAACTCTTTAATTTAAAGAATATTATTTAACGAAATTAATCTTAATATCAATTCATTCTTGAATTAAAAATATTCAATGAAGTCCATAGTGATTCACTCTTATTATATTCTTCCTGATATTCCATAACATCATATTTTATTATATTTACATTAGTAAAAATGATTATAACATATCAAGATAACACTAAAATATAAATTCAAAATTTACATCATAATAAAATTCAAACATCATTTAATTCAAATCCATACATTGGATCATATTTAAGTAGATCATTATTATTGGAATTTAAATGGTAGTTAATAATTATCTCAAACCAACCAAACTATTCTAATAATTTCTAGTTATTAGGTCTATTAAAATTATTTGGATTTGAAAATTCATGAATTGAAATAATTCATAACTACATGAAATATCAATTCCTTTTAAAGTTTTTATTCAACTCCTAAATGTATCCTAACATAACATAAATATTTATGGTAAAAATATGATTTGAGTGACTAAATAGACTGAATTTTAATAGTCATGGATCATACTTCTTTTTTATTGTCCAAACATCATAGTATAGTTCCTTTAATCATGTCATGATATTTATATCAGGGCATGATCAATTCTATATATCTTAAAATTTTAAAACTTTTGTGGATTTACATGATCCCATAATGTGTGAATCTCCATAAATATAGAACTGATAGACTTTTCCTAATGTTTTTCATGAAATTAATGATATTTCATGATATAAATCCCTTACATATGTAATAATCATGGTATACCCAATATATCCATGACATAAACAACTCTAACATATTAAGACATAGCCATTTTTCATCCAGGTGTCTCTTATATATTGAGTAAAATTACTTGTATGTATATAGGATATAATCTGTCACTTTGATTTATTTAACAATTATATAGCTCATGATAATCTTATGTATCATTTAAAGTTTCCATTATGTTTCCTATCATATAGGAATTTACTCTTTTCATTTCACAACAAATGAACTCAGATTACGATCTATTCCAACTTCATCCATTATCTTAAATGTATATGTTCAACTATCTCCAATCCACTCAAAATATCATCAATTTCTTAAAATAGATTCCCAATAACATTAAAATGAAAAAAAATATAATCAAAAACTTGTAGGTGGGATAATTATTCTCCCTAAAACATTTCTTGAAAATGTTGAGGAAGAATACTAATGCCTCTGTGAATAAATAATAGAACCAAGTCACGCTTATACTAGGTCAACCATAACCCAAACTCACCAAGGCTCACACATCCAATATCACATACAAATATAGTAACATAGTGTCAAAAGATTATATAAATATATTACTCTTTAACCACTTCCTTACTAATCTAGTTGTTCTCACTCCCCAAAAACATAAGGATTAATGCTACCATCCCCTCTATATTAAAATAACCTCACAACCCCAACCATATATCAACAACCACATATTGTATATCAAAACCAAATTATAATAAAACCAATAACATATAATATATGATCATATCATAAATAAAAAACAAATCCTCCTCAATGTAAGTTAATGTGAACATGAAAGACAACAATGGCATGCCCTCCTCCTTCCATGCACATCCCCCACCATGCATCCACATCACAATCACATTAGAAAAATACAATAACATCTAGTACTCAGAGTATGTGAATCAAAACCATAGGCCATCAAAACCTTTTCATGTTTGGATGAGATAACATGGTAGATGAATTATTCAATCATACAATCCATCTAAAATATATATATTAGGTAAGACACCTAGAACCCAAAACAATATGGGAATCAGTAATATTTCCTGACTTGAGTGGTGGTGTGTAAGAAATAATTGGGAAAACAAAATGATGTAATATATTGTAAAACCAATATTAAAAGGTATACACTAAGATATATCACTAATGAAACCCATAATATCCCCTTTATTATCACCACCTTTCACCGTCACCTACTACCACATTAACCACAAACACAAAAAAACACATGATTAGTGCACATGATCTACACCACCGATACACAATTTCATTTGATCTGGTCATTACCAATTTTAAAATTTATCATTTTCTAGACTTATTAAATTAATATAGTCAGTAATATAAAACTTTAATCTATCCATAATTTATTAGTCTCATTTACTCCATCCTTTCACATTTTATTTTATCCATTCCATTTTATATTTCACTAAACATCACACACCACACTAGATCCATCCCATTAACCATTACAAAGTTAATAATAACAATATCATTCTATATATCCTGGAAACTAAGAAATAATCCACAAAAACAATACCCAATATTTCATGAATTAACAAACATTCCTAGCCATAAAACACCATAATTAGACAACCACTACCACTACAATATTACTCCACCTTTCCTAGAAAAACATTGATAAACCCAAAAAAATGATAACACATAATACCAACCTCCACTATAGCAACAATTAAACACAAAAAAACCAAAAAACCCATTAAACGCATTACCAAGACCACTTCTTATTACAACAATAACAAATACATAAATACAGTAGAATATAACAATAATTTTAGTATCAATTACACAAAAAATCCCCTTTTATAATACTATAATACTGATTAAAAATCTCATGCCAAAAATAATTTTATATCTATATATTTCCCGGACACCATTTAATTACCATATTTAATTGCTTATCCAATTATGAAAGGATATTCAATATTTTAACAATAATAATCAAGGGTTTCATAAAAAATTATCAATTAAAAACATCGAAATATATGAAATATTAATTAATTTTATAAAGAACATGTGAAGCACCCTTTTCCCTTTACTTCCTTTAGTGTTTTTTATTATCTTTATTAGTTTAATATCCATACTATTCCTAAAAATGGTAAAGTAGAATTTTCAAATACACTACCTAAAAGGATTCTTTGAAAGACAAATCATAAGAATGGGGAGGAAAATATGATCAATCACCATTAAACTCTTAAGAGTCTACCAGAAGACCTATAAATAAACATATATGTCAGATGAATGGGTGAAACTAATAAGAAATGGTCCAGAACCACTACCAAAACCATATAAATACGAAAAAAGGAGAGAATGATGAAGAATAGGGCACAAGAGAACCCTATATTGAAGGAGGTTGATCTCTTTAATCCAGGGGTTAAAACTCAGAAAAGGATGACCAAAGATCATCCAATATTATTATCTAAGTATATAAGGATTTCAGATAGTTAAAGGTTTTTAGTAAATCTGAATGGGAACTCTAATTTACATTAAAGTAACAAAAGCACTATATAATGACATGATGAATGTGGCTATGCCACAATGAAGGATAGATATGGAATTAATTACATTACCACCCTTAAATATCAAGTATTCAAAATATCTTAATTTAATAGAATCGAAGTAGTTCATAGTGTAATGAGTTCCTTTCATGAAGCATCAAATAATTCTATACAGATCTTGACATGATCCCCAACCTTTTTATCTCAACATGATACATGTTGAACAACTACCATGGTGTAATGACCCTCACTATGGTTAAAAGATTCTAAAACATACAGAATAATGAAATTATATCACTAAAACATACTATGAAACAAGTCCCTCTTTCATAGTGTGATTAACCTATCGATATAATAACCATTAAAATTGACTCTCTAGGGTTCCCTGATGCAGTGATTAGAGTCTTGCAACAATTTCCCTCTAGTATGATCAACACAAAACCCCCAAAGACTCACGATTATATAACCCAAACTTACATGACACAACATAGCAAGCCTATATAATTAAAATGAAACCAATAACATATGAAATAAGCTTCATACTACATGGAATAGTCTTACACCAAAATTGAAGTGATCATTACACAATAAACTAGAATAGTACAAATCCTCTTCCCTAATAAATTGTTCGTTGTTAAACAATTATCTATCATGGTGTAATGCATGATTATTGACAAATTTCCATATATTAAATACACATACATTCCCTAAATCACCTCTAAAATCCCTCTTAACTCTAATACTTGGAAAATGTAATGTAAAGGTCTAGGATTTTTTATGAACTTACATGCATCAACCCTTGTATAATCATCCCATATTATAAATACTCTACATAATTATTATATATTTTTATAATAGGTTTTTATAAATTATCTCAATTAGTGACATTAATTATATTTAGTCTAACACACCCCAATTTCATAGAGATAAAAAAATGAAATAAATGTATTGAATGGAATGAAACTTATAATAAATTCATATGGACCCATGCTGATTTGGAATTACAAGTGTGTGTTCAATTATAGACATGTAAGATACTCGATGAAAGACTGTCATTAATAATATGTTTCATTACCCCCATGAAATCTATTGTTTTGTCATTTTAAGAAGTATTATCATCCAAAGATGCTTTAATAATCTTGCACAACCCCCACACCACTTGGTATGACCCCATACTAAAATTTAAAAATAATAAAATTAATACTTCTTAGAGAAAATAAAATTATTTTAGTCCAACCATTATCAAATCCATATCCTAGGGTTCAATAGAATTTACATTATTAATATATAATAAATTCATATCATTAATTTTCTCATAAAAATATATATCAAGATTTCATTTCCTTAGATATTTATAAATACAATAATTAAATAATTTTCCCAAATACTCAATAATAGCCCAATATTTTAGCATATATAATTCATCAAAATCTCATTTAATTATATATATTTTCATATTTATTTTCCATTATTTAAATATAATAATTATCAAATATAATTTATCATAATGAATCATTTTGAAATATTTTATTTTTAATTTATAAATATAATATCTTTCCTGGATTATCATTAACTATCCACCCACCATGGAATAAACAAATCATGATAAATTCACATAGAATAAAATCAATGAAAGCCTTGAGTCACCTATGTCAATTACATTATTATTTACCATTCCTAAATAATTATCATTAGTTCACCACTTATAATTTTTTAATCCATCACCCTTTAATTACCCTCATAATGATGGACTCCATGAAATTATCTAAATAATATAAGATAATATATGTTCTTGGTGTCTGAAATATGAGAGGCCAAGAACCATGTTTATAAATTTAAAATACCCCATACCCACCAATTTATATAACTGTTATGATCTCAGAGTTATCATAACCACCCTTTGAATCATTCCATTTATTATGTTTTGGAGGGGACAACACATTTACTTTAGTAGTGGGAAATCAACCAAAAACATTCCACATGATCAATACATGTTATTTTTTCTATAAAATAGTAAATATAAACACAAAGAATATACCATTTATTACTTTAAGTCAATCCTTTTCATTATATAAGTTTGTAGGAGATCTCTTAGTAGAAATAAATATAAAACCACCTACAAAGGTATCCACTAGAAGATTAATTACCAAGAACACCTATAGGTAAGATTATATTTGAACCAAAGTTATTTGAATTGGAGAATGTTGGATCATGTTCTAGAGAATGATGAGACTAATGAGAAATAAACTTTATGGTTGGAAGTGATATTGTGTTTGTTTTCAAAAACCCATATTGATTTTATTTGACTTGTAATGAATGTTTGGTGGTGTCTAGTGAAGTTTAGATTTTATTTTGTTATAAATGAAGAAAGGTTGTTATAATAATATTTGTTGTTTCTTGAAGATAAAATCACCATAATCGATATCCCATGATTATTTGATGAAGTTTTATTTTTGTGTGAGATGAATGAATACAACTTGAAAAAATAAGCCACACCAATAAGAAATTATTTAAGAATAAATTGTTTTTTACATAGTTTTTTCTAAAATTGATCATGATATAATGAATAATATTGCACTATATCACTTGTTGTATGTGGATAAAATTTTTGTTGGATTATGAATTTCAAATAACTGACACACCACAACCCGACCCAATAAATTTTTTATAGATCTTGTTAGAGAGAATTGATGAATATCATCTTATAATGGGATATGTTATACCATAATAACAGTTTTTAATTTTGAATTAGATGGCAGTTGAATATTTTAAGACCATAATGGTTCAAATCGCACAATTATATGGTGGTTTTCAGAATCATTTAATTTTTTAAATGTATTTATAATTATTATTATTTAAAAATTTACTTGGTAGTTATTGGATGAATTTAGTGTACAAGTTTTGGTACCTAATAAATGCATTACTAGTAGAAAATTCAATGGTGTTGAAATTCGAGAGATTCTGGATGAAGGATGAAGAAAGTATAGGGAATACACACTAGGGAAGTAGAGAAATATAAAAAAGAGAGGAGGTAGAAATTTTGATATATCTAGAAGTAGTTAAGTGAGGAAATTATTTTATATAATGGGCCCATATTTAACATTTGTACTTATTTATAATGATCGAATCACAACAAAGACACCCCCATTATTCAGTGTTATTCATTCCCATGGAGATTCTAGTGAGAGATAATTGAGTAAATAATTCAATTATCATGTCTCAAAGTAGTTATTGGAGTCATTATATGAGGGGGTTAGCCATATATTTATAGAGAGTCATTCTAAAACATCATTATCACAAATAGTGCATAACGATTTTTCTATATTGACACATCATCAATCTATTCTCACTAAATGTATCCCTCTCCTAGTGAACTGAGTAAAAAATCAATGTTATAATATTTTTCATTCAATATTTGGATGTTTTGCTGTGTGAGTGATTATGATAGGTTCCAAGTGTTTTTTTTTCAACCACTGGAATTAAATTTTTCAAATGTTTTAAGTGAATTTATATACTCGAATTCACCCCTCTTAGAGTGTGTTTAGGAAAATCTAGTTTAAAAAAGTGCCACTAGTACTAAAATTTTAATATGTGTCATGGTTTTAATGTTTTGTACATAATAACTGATGATAAAAACCTTTTTAACATCAATTATTATATAATCATTGTTAAAACTCTAGTATTTTAATGACAATTAAAAAAATATATGTTAAAAGAAATATTTAGCATCATTTGTTTTATAAACAATGTTAAAAAAACATTTAAAAAAATAAAATGGATGCACCACTATTTTCTCCTTATAATTTGATTTTTTATTTTCAAAACCCTTAAGCTTAGCGATATGTAAACACCCAACCTCTTCTTCCAACAACTATATTAGACCACCACATTCCTACTCTATTGGAAACATTCTAACTCTTTTAGCCACATTCCATATCCTCTATCCATGTTCTCTATCCCTAAACCTTATTTCATCACCCCTAGCTGCATTTTATCTCCCTAAACTACCTTTCATTTTCCTTGACCACATTTCCCCTCCCTCGGTCACATTTCCCCACTCTCTTCTACATTTTACCACCGTTGGTACCTATCTTAATCATTTATCGTAGATGTAATTATGGTACCCTAATGTTTTATAAGTTTTAAATTATTAATTTATATTCTAAGAAGATTTATTTATGTTGAATATAGGTTTAATTTAGTTAAAATTATTTATTTATATAAATATAAGATTACAAGTTTATATATATATGTTTATAAGGTAATATTATTTTAATTTTTAGATTAGTATATTGTTTGTTTTTATTTTTATAACTTTTATTATTAAAATAAATTATAAATATTTTTGTTTTTACATTTTTAATAGATTAATATATTCATTTTTATATTTTAATTACTGTGAAACTCCCCTAATTTTCAATGAAAATTATCTTGATTATATATGTTTTGTATATTCATTTTTTAATAGATAAGATATATAATTACATGTTTATATATATGTGTTTATAAGTTTATAAATATATTTAAAAATATCTAAAGGATTATATTTTTATAAATGTTAGAATATGTAGATATATATATATATATTTGTTTATATATATATGTGATTTTCTGTTTATACAATATACAAAATGTACATATATTTATATTTTTTAAATATATATATATATATATATTATTTTATATATTACAAATTTATATTTATATGTTTTTGTTTTTTTTTATTTATATATTTTAAATTAATTTATTTATATGTTTATATGTTTATTTTCTTCATTTTATGTCTATATAAATATGTATTAAATTTGTATGCTTAAAATATAATTTTTATGTTTATATATATATATATTTAAATTTATACATTTAAATTTATATGTTTATTTTTATATATTCTTTATATTGATAACATTATATGTTTATAAGTTTTATTTTTATATGGGTTGAATTTCACTTGGAATTGTTGATGATTCTTCTTTATTGCCAACTTTGTGTGTGATTTATTAGGAATTGTTTTTTGAATGTTTTTGAGGTCACTGATGGTATTTAAGAAGTCCTGATGACATTTAGAGAAGTGTGGTGTGTTTTAATGGATTTTGAAATGGGAAAAGTAGAAACCTTATGCACATCATAGGGTATTATTCATGCTTAATAAGGTACAAGCTGAGCTGACATAGTAAAAATTTCACAAAGGCATGATCCCAACAGTGGACTTCATAGGGTACATATCAACTTCATAAGGTACCTTCATAGTGTACATAGTAGACTTATTTAGGTGCAAAATATACCTCATGGGGAAAATGAACCCTACATTGAAGACTTTTTATGATAAAAGGACTTCATAGGGTATAAGGAATGAACCCTCACTAGGTGAGAAAAAATTATCATAGAGTACAATGTACTTTTTAGGGTATATATCTTTGTAAGATACAAATAAACCATATAAAGAATCAAAAATCATTTACTACCCTATTATGTTAGTAAAATAATGATGAGGGGGATTCAAAATATACCCATAGAGACATCATAGGTTACAATTTTAAGTAACTATTAGAAGTTGGAATTATTCTGAAAAAAATGGTTTTTAGATATATAGATTCTTCATTGCATCGAATTACAAAAATGTATTTGGTCATTGTCAAGTTGAGGTTTAAGCTCCTTATTACGAATATATAAATTGACAGAAATTATGTATAATACCGAAAAAATTCCTTTAGATAATTTTAAATAAAATTGAAATGAATTAAATGATGATAAATTAGGAAGCTTTGGAATTAATATGCCTACATTCAAATAGCTATTTTAGGGAATATTTCATCCATCGAGCTATAAGGGATTTATAAAAATAAATTTTTGAAATATTTCTCACAAATTTTGAAGAAATATTAAATCTATAAATGACGAGAAATGCCTATTTTTTATTTATATAAGGTGTTAATACACTCCTTCATTGAAGATCTTTTTGTATCAATGAGAGAGATAATTGAATATCACGACCTTCACTCGATATGAGAATTTTATAGAGGTTGAGGAAAGATAATTACTTTTAAATTGATCCAATAACTTGATACCATGGAGAAGTAATACCATTTTCATGAATGTATTCTCCCATTTATAAT
The DNA here is from genome assembly GCA_963277665.1 of Viscum album. Taxonomy (NCBI): domain Eukaryota; kingdom Viridiplantae; phylum Streptophyta; class Magnoliopsida; order Santalales; family Viscaceae; genus Viscum; species Viscum album. The sequence continues at coordinate 1,099,587,112 of OY728134.1, read as the reverse complement.
AATATTATCCTAAATAACTATTATAGGAAGATTTATTTGATGTTGTACTAATATTATTCTGACAGTCAAAGTATTTCTTGAAGAAAAACTATCCCTTGATGTTGAAACTTCTATTCATGATTTTATGATCTAATTAAAAAACAAGAGTAAATAAGGAATATTTAATTACTCATTGTTCCATTCTAAATAACTCCAATGTATTTATGTGAATTTGGTGATACCTAGCCATTCTATGAAGTTGATGATACATGCTTAAACCTTGTTTGCGACATGTAATGAATTTGTGTTCAATAAAAATTATAGTGATAATAAAATATGATTCCTAAGAAGAATATTCATGTAACTCCATAATATTTATTTATATATTTTCATTTAAATAAATATAATTTGTTTATATAATTCTTTACACGCAACACCAAGTTTAAATGAACCATGATATAAATATTATTATTTAATGTGATAGTTATCACCTAGCTGTTGGATTGGTGGGTATAAATTTTAATAACTAAATTATGAAGAAAAAAAATATTTTTTTCATATGTATAAAATTAATTCATTACTATTTAATTAATTAGAAATTAAAATAAATTTATTTGAAGGTAAAATAGATGTTTTTTCTGAAACCCCATTTTTTTGTGCATAATGTATTTTTGTCATAAAAATTAAATGAATCTATAATGATGAATAATTTTAATGAAATTTTTATTTAATATATCTAATACAAAATTTTAACATTCATATAATAGTTTTTACTATGAATGGAATTGGAATAAAACTAGTTTTATACTTAAAAATGTTTTTAAATGGTTCTCGTTGTATTTTAAGTGATTGTTTTAAAATGAGTTTCAACAACCTATAGAAATATATTATTTTAAAATGGATTAAATATTTTTAATCACAATAATTAATATAATTTAAAAATATCAACATAATTTTTTTAGATATAATGAACAGTAAAAACCGTAAAAATGTGTTATCACGGTTACAGTTAAAATGAGTTTACTAGGGCTTAATATAAGATATAATGTTTAATATATCACAAAAATGCTTATTTAATTTTATTATTTGATAATATATTGATATTATCTTTCATATCTTAAAATATTTTCCATTTTAGACCCACTTTTCTTGAGTAAAACATTATTATATTTTTTATCTTTTTGAAAACTTCAAGTGTATCCCCTCCCTCCCTTTTAAAAAGATACCACATATCTTATCTTACTAACAATTAATAAGACTTATTTCATATACAATACCTAACATGATCCCCTTATAACATCCCTCTCTATGTACTTGTGGTTCTTATTTGATCATAATATCATCCTTTCAAGGCTTAAGGTGTAAGCCAAAGGAGGTTTGTCAACAATGAGGTATAACTCTTAACCAAGTACTTTAAATTTTATTTTTTCTTTTACCTACTATAAATATATGGTATCTAATAAAAATAAAGAATTATATATATTAAATATAAAAAATTATTTTTACAGTTATCAATACACCATTTTACACCTCCTTTCCAATAACTGTGAAATAAAATTATCACTCTTGTGTACATATGCATTATTGCCTTCATATAGTGATATGATTCATTTTACAACTCCATAATTATTTATCAGTTATAATTATGGATTTAATTTTAATATATTAAATTTATGAAACAATTATGAATCATGAATTGTAATATCTTATCTGCCTTATTACATTTCTATTAGTTGGAAAATGATAGTGTCGCTCATGCGTGCATATGGACTACCACCACTACAATGTGATGTGATTCATTTTTCATTTATATTTTACATGGATAGTAATAAGGATAAATTAAATGAATATATATGATTTTTATGATATAGTAATTATTTTTTAAGTTGAATTGTTATTAATATTTATTTCCTCCCAGCCATCGAAAATTAGAAACATCGCTCTTGTGTATGTACGGATTACCATCACTACGAAGTGATTTAATTAATTTTTCATCACTGATTTATTTGAATATTTTTAAAATTGTTCATAATGAAAAAATATTATTCTTATTTAATTATTTATATTATTATTGTAATGAAACCATGACCAAAGTGTAAGTACTGGAACCACCTAACCATAACATGATTAGAAAACCGACCAGTTTTCACACGAATTTTCATTTTATGGAAGAAATTGTTAATAAAAGGATCAACGGGAATTATAATGGAATTATACATATCATGGTATATATGAATATGGTTTTTGAATATATATATATATATATACAATATATTTATTATATAGTATATTTTAATGTATACGAAGTATGACAGAACATAAGGTAAGGGTTTGTGTTACAATCTCTATTCGTTTTGGTATTTTTTATGCTAATTTTTTGTTGAGGGAAACTATAAATATCTTACTATTTAAAAACTATCTATTTTCTTCTCCTATAATTATTTATGAATTTTTTATTTTTTATTTCTATTTTCATCTCTTTGGATTATAAAATAATTGATAAAATGTATTTAAAGAAAATCGACCATATTTTCTCTTTAGTTGATGAACTTTTTCTTCCATGTATATACTCCTCAATTTAGTTTTATAAAAACTATTAAAAAACATAAAATGTTTTCAGAAAATCATTTTTAGAAACTTTTACTTTATTTGAAAGGACTGAAAAAATAATATTTGTTAAATTTTTATGCGCAATTTGTTTTTTATGTTTTACAAAAGTGTGAAAGGAATGTTTTCTTTTCAAATATATTTCATGAATGAATTTTTACAATATCATGACAATTATTTTATTTGAATATTATTTTAAATTTCTCATTGGTTATTTTAAAAGGAAATGATATTCTCAATATTATTTTATTTTTTATTTATAATGTTGTAAAAAGGATATTTTATTATGTTTCCAAATAATGGTTTGAGTGATCTAATAAAGGTATAGATAATCTATGTAAACATCATTTAATAACTATTATGCTTAATTGGAGATAATATATTATGCTATTATCCACTTTTTTATGTATAAGTTATAATGATGATACTTTGAAGATAAATCTATGCAACATGTTCTTTCCCATAGGTTAATTATGTTTTGATGAAATCTTAAGGAAACATGTTTCTTTTACATGAGTTATTCTATCAAGAAATGATGAAATTTTATTGAAACTTATTTCCTTTCCATGGGTTATGATATGATGATATGATTAATGTTTTATGATATTTTAGAACCAATATGTATGGTTTTCATTATCTAACAGGTGGGTTCGGAATTATATTTCCCTTTAATGCATTCGGTATTGACAGAGATCGCATGAGATAATATGGATTGGAATGGGGACTGTGCCCAATTCAGCAAGGGAAATTGTCCACTATGATAGTCTTGGGGTGAAGCTTAACTAAGGAAAAGTTTTAGTGGGAAGTGAACAAAATCTACTATATTATCCTTGGAGGTGATCCTCTACTAAGGAAATGATTTTCTATATTTATGTGTATTCTATAATCTTATATCTTATTCTTATGATATGTTCTCAAGGATCGTTATTGATTATTAGTGATTCTAAATTATAATGGATTATGTATTTTTTTATGAAAAATACTTATTCTATAATTTATTATTAATGATATTTGAATTATTGTAAATGATTATTGTCATTTGTGATCATTTTCACATACCCTTATACTTATTTTAATACCACTTATGATTATTGACTGATAACTCTTATGTTTACCCTTACTAAGAATTTTGAGCTCACTCTTTATTAAGTTTCTTTTCCCTAGGTTATGATGAAAGGTTTTAAGTAGGGTATATCTATGAAGTGTAGTATGAGAGAAGAAACATGTGGGATATATTTAAGAGATTTACCAAAATATGATTATGTATATAGTCACTAAAGTCTCTAAACCCTTATAATTCTCAGGATTATTTTTTAGATGTATTGAATATTCTTATAAAATGATGTAATATATATGTATGAAATGCTTTGATATCCTCAGTTGGTATCAGATTCGGGTTTATTTAATATTTAGAGGTTATTATTATATACAATTATTAAAAAACATAAGGATAAGTTTATGTATGGGAGAACATATTAAAGCTTTGGTAAGGTAGATATTATGTTCTTTTACAAGACAATGCATCCCTGTACGGATACTAAAATTTTTATGTGTCTTTAAAAAAGATATAACTTGGAATAACATCTCTAAATGGGGAACATTAGGTATTAAATCAATCATCATTGGTGCACGATGAGTGGGGGTAAAACTCAAAACTTTGATAGACACTCCCATTGGATTTGATTCAGTTAATTAACATTTTATTTATAAACCATTTTAAATGATTTGAATAGATAATGGAAATGAATTACATAGGTTAAACCTAAGGTTTCATATGTTGAAAATAAGGTTCCATGATTTATATATCCTATGAATTATTTTTTATGATTACATGATTAATCACTATGATTATTATTTTTCACACTATGAATTTTGGTCTTAGTCAATGGATGGACATAGGAGGAATCATTTTAACACTAAATGTGATTATAAATTCAATGAACATCCTCATCAGTAACCAAATGAAATGAGAGTTTCATGAAAATAAAATTACTAATCTCACCCAACTCTCTTAAACTATAAATGGTATCATGATTCATATAGATTTTCTAAATGGTCAAATGAATGAACAACTCACTATTGAGTCTTTTATATAGAAGCACCACCTTCCTTAATTGGTCCCTATAATCCAAAAATTATTAATAAATGGATCAATTCCACTAAAAATATATTTTCCACTCTATAATGTTTGGATCATGAAAAATTTATCTTCTAAGTATATCAATTGGAAGTAAAAATATATCAATGGTGGACTCTTATCAATAATTCATGGTAAGAGGCAATAATTGACTCCATAACGTGGGAATAGTTTAAGAAGGTAATTTTCAATAAGTTTTTATCAATAAAACTTTTCATGAAGATGTAAAGGGGATTGTTGAAACTAAATCAGAAGGTTAATTAATCCATTAATACATATGAGGAAAACCTCTCTATACATGAAAGGTATGCTTTCGATTTTTTCATTAATCCTGAACGAAAAGATGACTTATTCTTTAGTGGCTTGAGACTAAAAATTCTCAAGTAATTATCTATAAGATAATTTTATAGCTATAAATAAATCATTTGATCTAATCTGAATATGGAATTAAAAATCGGAGAGTCTCATTATTCTCATGGTTTCGGGAATAGAAATATAATGATATAATTTTTAGGAAATTATAATATTAAACCCCATGGAGGAAAGAAAATTAATCATTCTTTATTTTAGAATCATGCAAGGAAGCATGGAGGACATTTCCTTATGGGGTCTTGTAAATTTTTTATAGTGTAAAATAAGGCCACAAAGAAAAAAAATTTAAGGGACATGAAGAGGACAATAAATGAAAGGAATTTGGAAAAATCTCAACTAAATATGCCACCCACACTCTAATGCTATAATTATAATGAGTATGAAAATTATGCCTACTAGTTCACAAATCTGAGGGTTAATGATGACATTTTGGGTTAGCAACCTCTTAATACCATATATAAAGGGATATCTTTGGTGACCACACATGTTGAAGTGGGTCATGAGAAAGAAGTGGTGAAAGATACGCTTTCTATCCTCTCTAGAATTGAAAATGCCTTATTTGACTCTTTCTCTACCAACACTATAATATCAGAATAATTTTCTAAGGGTATCATACCACCACATTAATGATTATATGATTAATTTCTGGTAAATAATAATGATGATTTGATGATATAATATCATGTTTATAACTCCTCTCTAATAGAAATTTATGGGAATGTGATTTCAGAAAATATTATGATTCTCTCTTTAATAGAATTTTATGTGATTTTGGGCATGGGTTTGTTGTCTCTATTAAAATATCACATCAATTTTGAGGAAGGGAAGTCATGTTTTATATTCTAAAGAAACCCATGATCATATTTTTATGTGAGGATTTATATCATATTACAATATAATTTACTACTATTTTATGAGTCTTACTACCTATTCATGACAGATATTTATCTCAAATGGTTAAGGAGAACTCAACATCGAAGATATACCTATTTTTTGGATTATGATAATTTATTTCCTAAATAATTTCACATTCTTCCCTCAAATAATGATGTTTATTTTTCAATATAACTCAAACTATGTACATCACCTATATTAAATATTACATATAGAATGTCCCTGATTGAGTTATAGGTATCGAAGAAGAAACACCAAGATAATCATGATAAGGGATCCATATTCCCTAGTGAATCCACATGGTCATTACCTATTATTTTTATTAAGAATAAATATGGTTCAATAAATATTTTTATTATTTATTAAGAACAGAAAACTATCACTATCAAGAAAAAATATCCTATAGATTTTATTGATGACATGTTTAATCATCTGTATAAAGCTCAAAACTTTTCCAAGATTAACCTCTATTATACATATCATAAATTGAGAGTAAATAATAAGGATATATATAAGACATCCATTTGTATTAGGTATGGTCATTATTAATTTATAGTGATTCTTTTTGGACTTACCAATCCTTCTATAATTTTAGGGATCCAATGAATAAAGTCTTTAGAGATTACATTGATCAGTTTGTGGTGGAATTTAAAGATGATATTATCATATATTCAATAAGAAAAGAAGATCATAAAGATAATTTTAGGATTACTATGAAAACCCTAAGGAAGGAGAATATTTATTCTATATTTACTAAGTGTTATGTGATGGTATATCGATAGATCCTTCAATGATTGAAGTTATTGAAAAATTACCCAAACTAACCCCTATAACTGAGATCGATTGTTTTATTTGGTTGATGGAATACTATCAATTTTTTAGAGATTTATCACCACTTTCTAATCTAATTACCAAGAAGACCCAAAAGGTATACAAGATCCTTTAAAATAGTTAATGTGATGAAAATTTCATGGATCTAAAAAGATTGTTTATTTGTGAAACTATACATACACTACCCTACCATAGAGAAGGGTTTTTTCATCTTTAGTGATGAATAATATAATAGAATAGGATGTTTCCCCATGTATAATTATATTGTGATATCTTATGCTTCATGGTAATTGAAAATTCATGACAAAAATTACTCAAATCAAGATTGGGAGTTGGAAGCAGTATTTGTTTCTCTAAAAATATGGACGTATTATTTTTATGGTGAAAGACGTGATATATATAATGATAATAAAATTTTGAATTATATATTCACATATAAGGAATTTAATATGTACCAAAGGTTTTGGTTTGAGTTTATTAAATATTATTTTCACTTAATGCACTACTACCCTAGCAAGGTGAATAATGTAGATGATGCTCTAAGTTGAAAATACTATGCTAGTTTATCCATGACGAGGGTTGAAATATATCCAATATTTATGGATTTTTAGACGATATATCTTGAAATCATGTATAAAGGGGGAAGATCATATGTTTTTCATATGAATGTTCAACCACCCATCAATGAGAGGATTATAGAGGCACAAAAGAAGGATATAAGAACTCTGGAATAATGTGAGAAATATTCTAATGTAAAACAATGATTATTATAGAATGATAAGGTTTATAAATCGAATATATTTCCCTTAAATACCATACTTGATGAATGATCTATTGGATGACGCACATAGTTCATCATTCTCTATTAATTCTAGAATTATAGAGATTTATAAATATATAAGAGAGTACTTCTGATGAGATAACATGAAAAGGAATATTAAAGCGTATGTATATCAATGCCTGATATATCTTCATGTTAAGGTTTATATATAGATGTATAAGTGGATATTATAACAATTACCTTTACCAAAATAGAAATGGTAAAATATTACCGTGGATTTCATTATCAGACTCCCAAGACATCTAAAGGGCATAATGATATTTTGGTTGTAGCTAATTACCATATTAAGTTGGCACACTCCATTTCCATAAGATAATATTACAATTTGGATCAGACTTCTATAATATACATTAATAATGTGGATATATTGAATTGAGTACCACTCTCAATTGTATCTGATCAGGATCCATGTTTTACTTTGACATTATAGATAAGTCTTCATCAGTTTTTGGATATAGAGTTGAGGTTCCATACTGTTTATCATCATAAATTATATGGTCAGTCTGAGAAGGCCATTATAACTCTCAGATATATATGGAAAAAAATTTATAAGGATTTTAAATGTGGTTTGGATCAACACCTTTATGTTCTTGAATTTAATTATAGTAATAGTTTTCAATCATGCATTTATATGGATCTGTATGGATCCCTCTATAGTAAAGAATTATGAACTCCAACATGCTCGGATGAAGTTTGAGAAAAAAATATATTGGGAACTGAGTTATCTGGGGAAATTGTAGACAATGTTAGATATATTCAACAACAAATCAAGGTAGTTTTGATTCGATAAAACAGTTGTGTTTATAATCATCAGTGAGATATAGAATTCAAAGTTGGTGATAAGGTATTCTTGTGAATATCTTCTTTGAGGTGGGTTATGATATTTTGAAATAAGAGAAAATGTATCCCTATACATTTCATTGATTTTTAAATCCTTGATTGTATTGGGGAAATTTTTTATTACTTGAAAATTCCACTGAAACCCTGTCAAGGTCATGATTTTTCCACTTATCTCTCATAAGGAAGTACACACCTGATTCATCACATGTACTAAACTCAGAGGTTGTACCACTAGAGAATGATCTCTCTTATAATGAATAAATGGAGTACATTCTCGATATAAGATATAAATTTCCACAAAATAAGACCACTCACCAGATCCAACTTTTTAGTGAAAACAAAAAATTGAGGAAGCAATGTGGGAAATCAAAGATATGATGAGTCTAAAGTATTCTCAGTTGTTTATATGTGAGTGATAAAATTTAAAGAAAGAAATTTTTATTAGGGGAGGACGTATAATGTAACACCCCAATATTTTATGATATATTAATATTTAAATAAATTTCATTTCTTTGATAGCTTGTTTTATAGGAAACACCAAATTTAAATGAAATACAATATAAATATTATAATTTAATGTGATAGTTATCACCTTGTTTTTGATTCAATGGGTATGAATAAGAATAAATAAATTATTAAGAAATAAAATATATTTTTAAAAGGTTCTAAATAAATTATTAATTAATCTAATGTGATTATCCAGGATGTTAAGTACAAGTCCAGAGCATTTTCCTAAATAATGTAAGAGATTCTCTATGAACCTCAATTTTTTCCTTTAGGTTACAGTTTCTCTCTCTTTAACCAAATTTAATTATTAATTACTATTATTTTATACTCATATATTATTTTTTATGTTCCAAAAATATGTACATATCTTAGTTATTCTTTATTTTATGGGTAATACATGTTTTATAAGTTTCCCTTTTCAATGCCTCTTGATTAGAAGGCCTGATTAAATGGAACATCCCAGTTTCTTACTCATTTTAAATTACAATCCATAATATGTTTTAATATAAAATTATTTTTCTACAATAACTCATTTATCATGGAAAACTATCTTAGTTCATTTATGGTTTTATAAAAACAATTATTCCTTTCTCCTCTTTAAAGAATCTTTAAAAGTTTACCTTAAACCTCACTAAAGTGGCTCGTCTCTAAAGTTTATAAAACACTCTTTTCACATGTATACACTTTAGTTGGGACCAATTTATCATTATAAATACATGTTTTACCTTAAAATTTTAAAAAATTTATTTTAACCCTTTCATTCTTGTACACAATTTTGATACGCCCTTTGGTTAGGCCTTATGACATGTTTATGATACCCAAATCATTCCATGGGAAACCCTTATTCTTTATTATTCATGTGGAACACATATTCATGAACATGATATAATGGGTGCACCTAGATGTTCATCCAATAAATTGGGTAATGTTTTAGTCTCATGATACTTCATGTTGGGACAAGTATTAAACCTAATTCCTTTGTGGGACTTTGTTCACCATGTGATATAGTCTTGGAAGTTAGCCTTGACTCATGTTTATTTCATGTTATTGGTTGATACCACATTTTTATATTTCCATGATTACATTATCCTAGATTATATATTTTATACTTCTATATGTTTATTCATGTTTGTTTCATTTTTATGTTATCATTTAATGCCATCTAACCCACGCATTATGCTTTATTCCTATGTTTATTCCCCTACATGAATTTTTAGCTCCTAACATTGTTCATGTATTCCAAAGGTAATCCTATGAATATTTAATACCTCAAAGGAAGTATGAATCTCATTAAAGATACTAAATAAAAGAAGGTTTTTTGTTTCATGATTTCTAATTATGTACCTAATCTTCCAAAGACACTAGAATTTATTATCCTTTTCTTGCGATTGGAGGTAAATTATGCTTAAAATCATGTAATAGTATGTATAAAAGTATTTGGTCTCTATAGTTGGTATCTAAACTAGGCTTAGTTATTTTTGGATATTGGGACCATAAAAAATAAGTAAGAACCATAGGGATAACACTATCACCATGAATAACATAGATTGAAACTTAAGGAATCACGTGTTTGGATATAATATTCATTCGAAAGTTTTTTCTTTTGTGTTCATGGTCCCCCTTTACATTATTATTGTATAATTAATCAAACCTACCTAATTGTACATTATTTTTTGTAGTGGTTGTAAGTAGGATTACCCATTCCAATAATCAATGTGATAGGCAATGTGATGATTTCCCTAGTGAAATTCCAAATCTGATGGGAAAAAGATCTTATAACATCATGACAGTACTAAAACAGTTGGATTAAGTAATAAATAATAACTTAAATTTAGTAGAACTTCCTTATTATCCTACGAAATATCAAGTAGTGGTCGAATAAATTATGATAAAAATGACTCCCCTTTTTAGTGTATTTTATGATCCCTTCATCAGAGAACAATGGATTAATACATTGAGATGATATTCTCTATCCTTTAGTTCCTAGAAGAAAAGTTGTGATGGTGTTCTATCATTTTGATGGGGAATCCTATTAGTGGTGGATACTGAGAAACTGGTAGATATTAACTGAAATATTCCTATAAATTCCTATGATCCGCTATTTTACTAAAACCTTGAAAAATAAATCTCAAAAACCTCACCAAAGATGATATGAGGACAATGACCATTCTAAACATACTAGACTTAGCATCACTATTTTATTTATTGCTATTGTTGTATATTTCTTCTTCCTTTAAAAACTGTATTATTACTCTATTATCAAACAGACACTGTCTCTTACACCTAACTATAGAATACTTGTTATTCTCCCCTTCCATTACATCTTTTTTCCCATAGTGTTTGTTGAAGAGGTCCTTGTGTGGAATATGCTATTTTTACATCCAACATAGAACTATAGAAGATGCTCTTTATCTTATATGGCTTGTAGTTGTTGATTGTTTACCTAATCCAAGGTGTGGATTTGTTTGATTATTAATATAATTCACTTGGTTGTAGATTATTTCCAAGTGGTGGGGAATAAGACTTGTCATGAGACTAAACCTCTTGTTTATTCCATTGTTTTATTTAGTTTTATTACCAAAACCTATATTGTTTTTAATCTATAAAAAACATTAACTTTGGAAGTTAACCTTAACTAGTGTTCCTATATGTTTTTCTCTATGTAAATTTATTCCTAATGATTATGTAATTCCAAAAATTATTTTAACTGAGACATAATCCAACATTGATAATTCTTTTACAAGAACAGATCATATATCAATATACAGTTTTGATTAATTGTTCAGTTTATCTTATTAAGTGGGGTTTAATTTAACTTTAATTTTAACAGAAATATTTATTGGGAACTCAATTCACCCCCCCCCCCCTTCATGATTTACTCAGTCTGACCAACCTTTGGTATTAAAAGATGTTGAATTATCTTTTCAACTCTGATTTTAGTTGTCATCTAAACATATCAAAAAAATTTATTCTAAATTTTAGTTCATTATGAATAATAGAAACAAAGTATCTTCCACCATTATACCTCTTTATTTTAATGGTAAAAATTATTCTCAATGGAAAATAAAAATGAAAATGAATTTAGAAAGTATTGGCTTTTACATTTGGAATGAAATAGAAGACCATTATGAAATACCAAAAACTGCTAGATCCAATTGGAGTGATGCTACAAAAACTACATACATAAATAATTGTGAAGCTATAAATGATTTGCTTTGTTCCTTGGGTGATGAAGAATTTAATAGAATATCTTCCTAAAAATATGCTTTTGAAATACAGGACACCTTATCTTCTTCACATAAAGGGACGTCAAATATCAATGAAATGACACTAAACACATATAAAATCAAGTATGATAATTTTAAAATTAAATATGGTAAACCTATTTCTTATATATATACCAGGTTTAATGAAATAGTTAATACTATGAATTAAATTGGGAAAAAAGTGATATATAAAGATCAAGTGATGAGACTACTTAGATTCTTACCAAAAATATGGAAAGTAACATCTATGTAAATTATATAATCTTTTGATGTTAGTAAACTATCTGCCAAGGAATTGAAAAGAAATAAGATGATATATGAAGAAGAGATTTAAGTCAACAAGGATATCGATGAAGATGAACCAAAAAAGAAAATTAGTATCCTTCACGAATACTACCTACAAACAAAGGGAAAAAGGTAAATGATGAAAATACCACAAAATAATAATCTCTTGATGAAAGTGATGAAAAAATAGCACACATGGACATAAGATTTAAAAAATTAAATAGTAAAAATAAGTTCTTAAAGAAATATAAGTTTAGGGGGAATTATGAAAATAAAAGAAACTATAAAATTGATTGTGAAAAGTATAATACTGAAAATAAAATCACCTTCTATGAATGTAAGTGGAATAGACACAATAATGCTGGCTTTCCAAAATTGAAATCTAAAAATAAGTATGAGTATAAAGACCCGTATCTTATCGTACATGGACATTACATTACTTTTGTGGAATACTTAGTACATTACAAAAACACACACACAAGGACCGTAATAGTTTAGTGTCTTTGGAAACTCGGACTATAATCTTCTAATCGTGGTGAAAGATCTTCAACATCTCCCATAAAGATCTTCCCTTTTTTTTACCTAAAACCTTTCTTTATATCCTGGGGAAAAGAAGACATAAAAGGGGTGAGCTCAAATGCTCAGTAAGGGTAAACAAAGGAAATATCAATCACATAATTTTCATAAGAACATAACATTTTTGGAAATCTTAACCTACAAAAGAGAGCATAATTTCATAACATGGGATAAATCATAGTAGTGAAATGAAATCCCAATAATCATAACTTAAAACATGAAACTTTGTGGCATACACACATAATCATAGAGAATCATTTCTTGTTAGTCAAGACTCATTGCCAAGACTATCTTAGTGGACAAAGTCCCTTTCTGAATCGAGTAATCCTCGTTTCAGTCCTGTTTCACTGAACCGGTATAACCTACCATTCCAGCCATGTCTATCTCATGAGATATAAAATCATTACCCAATGCATTGGAGGGAGATATAGGTCCCACCCATCTTATAATGAATCCTTTCTTATGTGTGCCACATAATCATAAAACATACATCATCGCATAACACATGTAACAAAAATGGGATTCTTGAAACATCATGACATCATAAATCAATTCATATAAGATAAAGGAATTCATAAACATAATTCCATCACAACATAGTCAAATCAATGTAAAAATATGGATAGAAACAGAACCCTTTATTATCTTAGATGGAAAATAATTTTGATAAAACACTTGAATTGAATTCTCGAGGAAAATATCCTTTCTTCTTCAAAATCAATTTCTTTTCACAAAACATCATGCAATTTTAAAAGAAAGAGATTTTATTTAAAATAGTCATGAAATCTTTTAGAGGAAGCTTCATTAAAATAAGGCTTTATAAAACAGTATAAATCCGTTCGTGCCGTATAAGTTAAAAAAAACATTCTTCGTACTTTTGTCGGAAAAGTCAAAAAGTACCTCGTACGAAAAACGACAAAAGATTCCTTTCATACGTATTACTAAAAACTCACTAAAGGGTAAAAATGGATTTAAACAATTTTAGGTGGATGGAAATAATATTACATATTGAGTAAACATGGATGTGGATGATAAAATACACCCCAGTAAATACTTACGAATAAACAATCTCGGATAAAAATGAGATTGTGATATTTCCCTTACCTTGGGTCCGACTTGCTTTGTAAGTGTCTGAACCTCCTGTATAATGATTTAAATCATGTTATTGACTTATTACAGAATCATATTCATTTTTATGATATCATATATGGTTCACTTATGACATTATATTACCCGTTCTTTTGTAAATTCCATGTTAAAGAAGCGTTTTGGGTAAAATCGTTTCATTTATCGTAGGTGTTTTGACTTGTTGTTCTTGACATCATTATTACTTATATCATGATTTACTTACTTCCAGAATATAAAATATGATTTATATATCATATATATTCAGTATATATATATATATAATAGATAGATAAATAAAATGAAAAACACCGTTCATGGAGACGGTAGTCCGTACGTACGCATGAACGCTGTTTTTCTTTCCTTATTGTCTTGAAATGGAAGTAAGTAGATGACATACATATGTATATATATACATAAATCCAGTAGCTTTATAATGTCATATATTTCATTATTATTTCTTATATATACATTATAATCATTCTTAAATGGTTAACATAGAGAATGAATCTCATCGCGTCGTGGAGACGGTAGTCCGTACGTACGCACGGGCGATGATATCATTTCTATAAATATTGAATTGAATTGGAGTGGATTATACAATATATCAGAATCAATATGATGTTGTAATAACTATGTATAGTTATTCTTTACACCATTATACCCATCCATGTAAGGTGGTGGTGGAAAATAGATTACACCACGGCGTGGAGACGGTATTCCGTACGCACGCACGCGCGGTGATTTCTTTTTTCCGTAGGATGGATAGATGGTGAAATAGGGTTGTTTCATACTTATAATAACATATCAGTATATGAGTGATACTGATGTTATTACTTCATAATGAAACAACCTAAGAAGAAGAAGTGGAAGAAGAAATAAAGATGAAAGAATTGGTAACGGTAATTACCTCTTCTTTGAAGTGCCTCTTTGAGACCTCCTCTTAGGGCACTAAAATTGGTCTTGGAGGAAGACCAGAACCTCTAGGATGTTGCTAGGGAAGTGGAGAGGAGAAATTGGCAGGGGTTGGCCGAGCTTGAGTGCTCAAATTGGTGTGAGGAGGAGGGGGAGGAGGTGTCCTTTTATAGGGGAGGAGAGGGGCACCTTAGGAATTCTTAAAAATATTAATTTATAATAAATCTAACCCCACTTAAAAACCTCCAAAAATGACTCATATTCGAAGATTAGATGAGATAGGGTTGTAATCTCATCAACCAATCAAATTTAGACATGTTTGGATATTATTTTAAACCTTATCAATTAGATTTAACTCTATGTTAAATAATTTAACTTTTACTGTGTCTTTTTGTTTTCTTTCACTATATGGTTAATACACTTACTATAACATGCCAAACGAACCCCAAATTGTTTATTATTAATATATATATCCTTATCTAAGTCATTTGGCCGAACCTTAGATTTTTAGGAATAAAATAACAATTAATAATATAATATTTGATTTAAAAACTATTTTGTGTCAATTTTGACACTATTTGATATATGATTTTTGCGAAAATCATAACAGAATTAAATGTTCGAACCAAGTTGATTAAATCAACATTAATATATCATAGTAACCTAGAAAATTAGTGGAATTCATAAAAAATCTCAAATTACATTTATTTTGGTGCTTATAACATCAATTATGTCAATATTTCATTAAAAAGATAATTACTGCATCATCGTTGTGTCATAAATAAATTAAATTATTTGATGTCTAAAAATTACAAATAAAATACCATTATGTAGGAAATCTTTTTATCTTTCTAATTAATATTTATAGTCGAATTTATCTTATGTATAACCCCATATTACAAATGATTTACTTATTAAACTTTGATTTTAACTATTTTAACCCTTCTTTAAATAAATTAATAATAAATGTCCTAATCTAATCCAAGTGGGCCTAAATGGTCATATTTTATTCCTAAGTTTGTTTTTGGTCGAATTACACTTGTCCAATAGAATTAGGACATGTGTTAGGGTAATATTAATATCATATTTACCCTTAGTTACCCTATTTACTATTAACCGTGGTAAAAAAAGTAAAAAGTTACTATTCACCAAAAAATTATTTTCATCTCATTGAACCACATTTTAGTCCTTGATAATAACCGTGTCTCTCGGATTTTCGAAATTCCATTCACAGAAGCGGTAAAATTAAGTTTTATGCAAAATTCAGTTTTTAACCTACCACTTAGTAGTTTCACTATTCATCAAAAATTGAAGGTTTTCAGAAAAATGCCAAAATTTCATCCTAAGCTATATTTCATATTCCGAATTCAAAAATGAAGTCTATTTTACCAAATTCATAACATAGAAGTTGCATTAATTAATTTTATAATTAAATCCCGCTGTTAAAACAAATAGCGTGTTTTTAAGAAACAATATCTATCAAAAGATTGACACTTGTTTATGTCTGGTTTAAATGTGCAATTACATCCAATGAACAACATTGTATTAAATTGTAAAAATATATTCTAAATATACTTTAAAACCACTCAAATTAATGATTTATCACTATTAATTATTTCGATTAAAAAAGTTGTTTTTAATTATAATTTAGTAATTTTCACTATTCATCGGAATATGAAAGTTATCCGAAAAGTACAAAAATTTCACCTTAGGCTAAATTCGATACTCTGAATCCATAAATGAAGTCCATTTTGAAAAATAAAATTTACAAAATTTCAAAAAGTGGTTATTACTATTCACAACAGCTAGTTTTAATAATATCTTAATAGCATATCGTTGTTTAGCGAAACTTGGTGTTGCGTACAACACACGCTATCGAGGAAGGTCGCGATTGCGTGTAATGCAAGGCAAGTCAAGGATGTGTGTTGTGCAAGCTCTTTTTGGTGTAGCGTACAACACAAGACATTAAAAAGAATATTTTTTTATAAAATCTTGGGCTGTTACATTCTACCCCCCTTAAAATGAATTTCGCCCTCGAAATTCGTCGGGGTTATAAATGGTTTACTATTCGAAAGTTTCTTTTATAGAAACCCACATCGTAAAAAAAGAATACCAAAACTTGGCTTTAAAAACTAAAGTATGAAATGTAACGATTACCCAAATAAACTAATCACTGGGTTTCCACATAGGTGAAAATATGGATATGGAAGAGAAATCTAACCATCATGTTCTGATGGAGAGTGGTAGAGAACATGGCTATGGAAAAGCCAGTAATCACAAATCCATAGATTTGTG
The DNA here is from genome assembly GCA_963277665.1 of Viscum album. NCBI lineage: Eukaryota > Viridiplantae > Streptophyta > Magnoliopsida > Santalales > Viscaceae > Viscum > Viscum album. Next base: position 1,099,569,642 of record OY728134.1, on the reverse strand, counting down.
ATGATATAAGGTACCATCTTATTCATCAGGTATAAGATCACTAGGACAACATTTTTGGTTTTCAAGATCATTTCCCTAAAGTTGAAAATTTGAATTAGAATAAATACTTACTTTATTTTGGTACAATCTCACTGTTGTTCGTGCCTTGAACAATTTCCACTTCATCTCTTAAATAAATGAAGTTGAATTTGTTATTCATGAAGTGTTAGTAGATCATGTGATAGAATGACGGGTCATTCCATCTGTCTCAAACAAAAGATTAGCAAAAATTATATGCATAAGTCGATCTATAGTGAGATTAATCATATATGGTTCCTAAAATGGACTTATACTTCATATATCATACTGCTTAATATAATAAAACTAGTTTCTACTAAACAGGGACTTCCTGTAGGCCAGTGGTAGGCGATAAAGGCCAGTTGCACTTCGGTTGTGGGTTCGATTCCTACAGCCTTGTCCGAAGCGATGGGCTGTCGCCCGTCCTGCAGGTTGTCCCTTTTTCTAAAACTACGTTACTATAACATCCCATCAATAATATCGAAAATCTTCTATCCTTAAACAATACTAACTTATGTCCAACATAATCCAGTCTAATCTTTAGGCTTATACATAATACTGCAGTCCACTCTCATAATATAGTGACATCGATTACCAGAGATTTAATACTGTCGTTGATCCCCACATATCATAAGATATGTCTTGTTGGTCACATTCCAAACATTCAAAGTCCTTAATCGTGTATTCTCTTGAATACCTTAGTGAAAACATGAGTGCAGTTAAAAGTTAACACTTTCCACATACCAAAATCCTCAAAATTCTATATACTCAAACCATGATATCACTTAGTCCTTATATTAATCATGAGCTCATGAATACTGTCAAATATTTCATTTTCTCATTTTACCTTCATTATGCGCATATCATTCTTTTTCCAAAAATACCTCAATCACTTAGAATACCACATTAGACCAATACATAAATATTCCAATACACCATAAAAGTACCTCAACAACATTATTCTTGAATACCAATACATAAACACTTCAGTCCATCCACTTCAATGATTGTCCTGGAATAAGTCCTTCCTTGATTTAGAAGTAACTTTTTAGGTCAGGGCATTGAGTTGGGTAATGCCCATGTTCTCCACAAATAAGACATTGAACTCCATAACAATCTGTCACTCTATGACCCTTTTCTCCACACAGATAACATCGGTCCCTCCATTTGAGGTATTCCTCAAGGTTCTTCTTCCCTTCTTTAGAAATCTCAATCTTCCTTTCTTTATACTCCTCAACATGCGAACATGCATAATAGTCTATCTTCCTCTTCTTTGATGAATTAGTCATACCACTAAATTTCACCTTGTTAATCATATATCGTGATGACTGATTCGACATAATCACAATATCTTTATCTCTAGGCATCACACAATTTTGTTGCTCATAGTCACAAATTTGTCCATTGGATTCAATGTTAACCGAATTCCTTCTGGTTCCCTTCATTAACTAAAACACAAAAAGAATTTTGTGAGAGGCGAAATCATTCTAGGGAAGACAACATAGTAAAGGGGGAGCACCCTCAATATCTAACATATTAGGTTAAATTCTAATATCATTACCGTAGTTCTAGGAATATATCCTATACGTATACTTATCCTTAGGGACATCCCTAGACATACCTTAGAAATATCTCTAGGGATCTCACTAACGTTTTCGCATCCTAGTTTCCAAAGGTTGACTAAACCTTTCCTCTGATACCAACTATAAAGACCCGTATCTTATCGTACATGGACATTACATTACTTTTGCGGAATACTTAGTACATTACAAAAACACACACACAAGGACCGTAATAGTTTAGTGTCTTTGGAAACTCGGACTATAATCTTCTAATCGTGGTGAAAGATCTTCAACATCTCCCATAAAGATCTTCCCTTTTTTTTTACCTAAAACCTTTCTTTATATCCTGGGGAAAAGAAGACATAAAAGGGGTGAGCTCAAATGCTCAGTAAGGGTAAACAAAGGAAATATCAATCACATAATTTTCATAAGAACATAACATTTTTGGAAATCTTAACCTACAAAAGAGAGCATAATTTCATAACATGGGATAAATCATAGTAGTGAAATGAAATCCCAATAATCATAACTTAAAACATGAAACTTTGTGGCATACACACATAATCATAGAGAATCATTTCTTGTTAGTCAAGACTCATTGCCAAGACTATCTTAGTGGACAAAGTCCCTTTCTGAATCGAGTAATCCTCGTTTCAGTCCTGTTTCACTGAACCGGTATAACCTACCATTCCAGCCATGTCTATCTCATGAGATATAAAATCATTACCCAATGCATTGGAGGGAGATATAGGTCCCACCCATCTTATAATGAATCCTTTCTTATGTGTGCCACATAATCATAAAACATACATCATCGCATAACACATGTAACAAAAATGGGATTCTTGAAACATCATGACATCATAAATCAATTCATATAAGATAAAGGAATTCATAAACATAATTCCATAACAACATAGTCAAATCAATGTAAAAATATGGATAGAAACAGAACCCTTTATTATCTTAGATGGAAAATAATTTTGATAAAACACTTGAATTGAATTCTCGAGGAAAATATCCTTTCTTCTTCAAAATCAATTTCTTTTCACAAAACATCATGCAATTTTAAAAGAAAGAGATTTTATTTAAAATAGTCATGAAATCTTTTAGAGGAAGCTTCATTAAAATAAGGCTTTATAAAACAGTATAAATCCGTTCGTGCCGTATAAGTTAAAAAAAACATTCTTCGTACTTTTGTCGGAAAAGTCAAAAAGTACCTCGTACGAAAAACGACAAAAGATTCCTTTCATACGTATTACTAAAAACTCACTAAAGGGTAAAAATGGATTTAAACAATTTTAGGTGGATGGAAATAATATTACATATTGAGTAAACATGGATGTGGATGATAAAATACACCCCAGTAAATACTTACGAATAAACAATCTCGGATAAAAATGAGATTGTGATATTTCCCTTACCTTGGGTCCGACTTGCTTTGTAAGTGTCCGAACCTCCTGTATAATGATTTAAATCATGTTATTGACTTATTACAGAATCATATTCATTTTTATGATATCATATATGGTTCACTTATGACATTATATTACCCGTTCTTTTGTAAATTCCATGTTAAAGAAGCGTTTTGGGTAAAATCGTTTCATTTATCGTAGGTGTTTTGACTTGTTGTTCTTGACATCATTATTACTTATATCATGATTTACTTACTTCCAGAATATAAAATATGATTTATATATCATATATATTCAGTATATATATATATATATAATAGATAGATAAATAAAATGAAAAACACCGTTCATGGAGACGGTAGTCCGTACGTACGCATGAACGCTGTTTTTCTTTCCTTATTGTCTTGAAATGGAAGTAAGTAGATGCCATACATATGTATATATATACATAAATCCAGTAGCTTTATAATGTCATATATTTCATTATTATTTCTTATATATACATTATAATCATTCTTAAATGGTTAACATAGAGAATGAATCTCATCGCGTCGTGGAGACGGTAGTCCGTACGTACGCACGGGCGATGATATCATTTCTATAAATATTGAATTGAATTGGAGTGGATTATACAATATATCAGAATCAATATGATGTTGTAATAACTATGTATAGTTATTCTTTACACCATTATACCCATCCATGTAAGGTGGTGGTGGAAAATAGATTACACCACGGCGTGGAGACGGTATTCCGTACGTACGCACGCGCGGTGATTTCTTTTTTCCGTAGGATGGATAGATGGTGAAATAGGGTTGTTTCATACTTATAATAACATATCAGTATATGAGTGATACTGATGTTATTACTTCATAATGAAACAACCTAAGAAGAAGAAGTGGAAGAAGAAATAAAGATGAAAGAATTGGTAACGGTAATTACCTCTTCTTTGAAGTGCCTCTTTGAGACCTCCTCTTAGGGCACTAAAATTGGTCTTGGAGGAAGCCTAGAACCTCTAGGATGTTGCTAGGGAAGTGGAGAGGAGAAATTGGCAGGGGTTGGCCGAGCTTGAGTGCTCAAATTGGTGTGAGGAGGAGGGGGAGGAGGTGTCCTTTTATAGGGGAGGAGAGGGGCACCTTAGGAATTCTTAAAAATATTAATTTATAATAAATCTAACCCCACTTAAAAACCTCCAAAAATGACTCATATTCGAAGATTAGATGAGATAGGGTTGTAATCTCATCAACCAATCAAATTTAGACATGTTTGGATATTATTTTAAACCTTATCAATTAGATTTAACTCTAAGTTAAATAATTTAACTTTTACTGTGTCTTTTTGTTTTCTTTCACTATATGGTTAATACACTTACTATAACATGCCAAACGAACCCCAAATTGTTTATTATTAATATATATATCCTTATCTAAGTCATTTGGCCGAACCTTAGATTTTTAGGAATAAAATAACAATTAATAATATAATATTTGATTTAAAAACTATTTTGTGTCAATTTTGACACTATTTGATATATGATTTTTGCGAAAATCATAACAGAATTAAATGTTCGAACCAAGTTGATTAAATCAACATTAATATATCATAGTAACCTAGAAAATTAGTGGAATTCATAAAAAATCTCAAATTACATTTATTTTGGTGCTTATAACATCAATTATGTCAATATTTCATTAAAAAGATAATTACTGCATCATCGTTGTGTCATAAATAAATTAAATTATTTGATGTCTAAAAATTACAAATAAAATACCATTATGTAGGAAATCTTTTTATCTTTCTAATGAATATTTATAGTCGAATTTATCTTATGTATAACCCCATATTACAAATGATTTACTTATTAAACTTTGATTTTAACTATTTTAACCCTTCTTTAAATAAATTAATAATAAATGTCCTAATCTAATCCAAGTGGGCCTAAATGGTCATATTTTATTCCTAAGTTTGTTTTTGGTCGAATTACACTTGTCCAATAGAATTAGGACATGTGTTAGGGTAATATTAATATCATATTTACCCTTAGTTACCCTATTTACTATTAACCGTGGTAAAAAAAGTAAAAAGTTACTATTCACCAAAAAATTATTTTCATCTCATTGAACCACATTTTAGTCCTTGATAATAACCGTGTCTCTCGGATTTTCGAAATTCCATTCACAGAAGCGGTAAAATTAAGTTTTATGCAAAATTCAGTTTTTAACCTACCACTTAGTAGTTTCACTATTCATCAAAAATTGAAGGTTTTCAGAAAAATGCCAAAATTTCATCCTAAGCTATATTTCATATTCCGAATTCAAAAATGAAGTCTATTTTACCAAATTCATAACATAGAAGTTGCATTAATTAATTTTATAATTAAATCCCGCTGTTAAAACAAATAGCGTGTTTTTAAGAAACAATATCTATCAAAAGATTGACACTTGTTTATGTCTGGTTTAAATGTGCAATTACATCCAATGAACAACATTGTATTAAATTGTAAAAATATATTCTAAATATACTTTAAAACCACTCAAATTAATGATTTATCACTATTAATTATTTCGATTAAAAAAGTTGTTTTTAATTATAATTTAGTAATTTTCACTATTCATCGGAATATGAAAGTTATCCGAAAAGTACAAAAATTTCACCTTAGGCTAAATTCGATACTCCGAATCCATAAATGAAGTCCATTTTGAAAAATAAAATTTACAAAATTTCAAAAAGTGGTTATTACTATTCACAACAGCTAGTTTTAATAATATCTTAATAGCATATCGTTGTTTAGCGAAACTTGGTGTTGCGTACAACACACGCTATCGAGGAAGGTCGCGATTGCGTGTAATGCAAGGCAAGTCAAGGATGTGTGTTGTGCAAGCTCTTTTTGGTGTAGCGTACAACACAAGACATTAAAAAGAATATTTTTTTATAAAATCTTGGGCTGTTACAATGAGGGTACAGACAAAAGATTCAAGAAAGATATGAAAACAACCAGGAGTGGATCTGAAGATATCTCAGGTGATTCAGATACTAATTAAGAATATAAGTCTCATAGGGAAAATATGTTATTTGTAACAATAACATCATAGGTACAAAATATTCATCTTGCTTGACCTACTACTATTCCAACCATTTCTATAAACAATGATAATGATGATATTGCAGAAATAATTTCCAATAATGATTTTAATGATTACTATAACATGCTAGAAAATACCTTTCCTGAGATGAAATATAAATATATGTAACTTAAAAAAATTCATGCTTCGACAAAAAATATTAAAACCAACATTACTTTTGAAAAATATAAAAATGATAAATTCTTGAAAGAAAATAATAAATTAATATTTAAAATGAATATCTACAGAAAGACAGAAATATTTACCAATGGTAAGAAAACATTAACTCAAATACTGGTAAAGGAAGTTTCTCCCGTTTATATCACTAGTATAGGTTATCAACCTAGACAGAAAGTTTTTTCAAAAAGTAGATTTACGTCCAATACCAGTTATGAAAATTCATATAATAAAAATAACTACTCAACTAGACCTAATATAGTATTTACATATTGAAGATTACAATATTTTTATAAGAAATGCATTAGGAAATTATTGGTGCCAAAACCACTTATTACTACCATAACTATACCCAAGAATATTTTGGTACCAAAATCACTTTTGGAAAAGACTTTGTTTTGTAGGAATCCTGTTTAAAAACCTCAAAAAAGCCTATGGTATCTGGATAGTGGATGTTCCAAAAATACTTATAGCGAGTATTAAAACTTCAATAATTTAATTAATTTTTACAATGTTCATGTCACTTTTGGTGATAATTATGAAGGAAAAATCATAGGCCTTGGCCAAATATGTAATTAAAATTCAGTATTAATTTATAAAGTTTTATATGTATATGGATTAAAATAAAATCTTCTTAGAATTTCTAAATTATGTGATGATGGATTTTATGTAAAATTTGAAAAAAATACATGTCATGTTTTTTAATATAACAATGTTTTAATTTTTACTAATTTAAGTAATGGTAATATTTTATTCTACTGATTTAAATTCCTTATCTTATAAAAATATTTCATGCTTAAGTGCCTTTAATAAAGAATCCTGTATTTGGAATAGTAGACTAGGTTATTTCAATATTTATTCACTTGGAAATCTAACTAGTAAAGGATTTGTTAGTGATCTACCAAATATTTAATTCTCAAATTATAGAGTATCTAGACCATACAAAAAAGGGAAACATCAAAACTTTCTATTAAATAAAAAAATAGTTTCAACCTCTCATCATCTAGAGTTAGTTCATATTGACCACTTTGTACCTTCTAGAGTTTCTAGATTAATTGGAAACATTATGTCTATGTCCTTATAGATGTCTTCTTGAGATTCACTTGGGTTATTCTTTCTAGATCACAAAAGTAAATATTGTTCTTAGTTTATTAATTATTACAAATCTATAGAAAATCTAAGTGGACATAGGATTAAGACATTAATAAGTGATCATTGTTAAGAATTTGAAAATAAATACTTTGAATCATTTTGTTCCTAAAATGGTTATAATAATAACTTTTTTTATCCTATGACACTACAAAAAAATGGGGCGATAGAAATAAGAAGTAATACTCTTCATGAGATAGCATAAACTATGCTAAATGAATATGACATACCTATCAACTTTTTTGGAAGAGGCTGTTAACATAGCTTAATATTTTATGAATAGTGTATTAATTGGACCTACCTTAAAAAGAACATCTTATGATTTCATTAATAATAGAAAACCAAAGGTTAATTATTTCATAGTTTTTGGTTGCAAATTCATTATTCTAAATATGAAGGATAGACTGGAAAAAATTTATTCCAAGAGTGATGAAGGAATTTTTCTTGGATATTCAGCTTCAAAAAAATATTAAAGAGTGTTTAATAAGAGATCAAAAATAATGTTAGAGTCCATTCTAATTAAATTTGATTAAACAAACCCCAATGAACCTAATACTATCTTGGAGAAAAGTTTGGAGGATATGTCAAATATGAATCTTAATTATAAACCTTATGAATGTTCTGTTAAACAAGAAGAAAGTTCATCTAGTGAACTGCCAGAAAATGAACTTGAAGAAGATCTTTAGACAACCAACCCCTCTTTTCAATGAAATATTAGGACACATAGAATATATCCTTTAGATTTTTCAATAGGAAACCTATATTGAGGTACACAATCAATATATTCCATGAGGAATAAAATTTAACACCAAGCCTTCTTGTTACAAATTGATCCTAAGAACACTAATGATGCCATGAATGATAAATTTTGCGTACTAGTGATGCAAGAGGAAATTAATCAATTTGAGAGAAAAATTATTTGGGGACTTGTTGATAGACCTAAAAACACCTTAACTATTAGCACTAAGTGGGTGTTTAGAAACAAGATTGATTATTTGGGAACTATAGTAAGAAAAAATGATGGATTAGTTGCACAATGTTATAATCAAGAAGATGGTATTGATTACAAAGAAAATTTTGTACCTATATCTAGACTTCAATCCATTAGGATCCTACTTTCCTATGAAGTAAATTTTTTATTTAAAACTATATCAAATAGGTGTTAAAAGTGTATTCTTAAATGGGTTTATAATTGAGGATGTTTTTATTGAACAATCCCATGGATTTAAAAATACTCATTTTCCAAATCATGTTTTTAAATTAACAAAATATTTATATGGTTTAAAAAAAGGTCCTATAGCTTAGTATGATAGGCTAACCTCTTTTATTATTTCAAAAAGTTTCTCAAAAGGTATAGATGATCCAAATATTTAATAAAAATAATTTCAAAAGATGTTTTAATAGTAAAAATATATTTAGATGATATTATTTTTGGATCTACTAAATATTCCCTATGTAATGATTTTTCAAGACAAATGAAAAATGAATTTGAAATGAGTTTAATAGATGGTATTAAATTCATTCATGGATTTTAGATTTTTAAAATTAAATAAGGAATTATTTTAATTCAATGTAAATATACTAAATATATTTTAAAATGTTTTTAATTAGATTTCACTAAAAGTAGTGATACTCCTATGAGAACTACCTATAAAATAAATTTTGATAAAACTAGAAAATTAGTAGATCAAACTAGTTACAGAAGAAATATTGGAATTCAAATCTACTTAACTGCTATTCGGCTTGGTATTATGTTTAGTGTGTGTATGTATGATCACTTTCAAGAAAATAGGAATTATTCACACTTAATATCCATTAAGAGAATAATTAAATACCTCAAATATACAACTAATTTAGGATTGTTCTATCCAGGAGGACAATTATTTGATTTAGAAGTTTATTCAGATGCTGATTTTGGTGGGTGTAAGTTAGAAAAATTACATCAGGAACATGTCATATTTTAGAACATTTATAGTATCATGGTGTACTGAGAAACAAAATTTTGTTGAACTGTTTACTACTAAAGCTGAATACATAGTTGAAGGAAGTTTTTGTGCAAAAATCTTATGGATTAAACATAATTTACTAGAATTTGGATATAAATTTAGACATATGACTATAAATTGTGATAACACAGGAGTGATAAAAATTTCTAAAAATAAAGTATCTCACTCTAGAACAAATCACATTAATGTAAGACATCACATTTGTATAGATTATAATAAAAAAGTGATATAACATTACAATTTATTAGAACTAAACATCATATTGTTGATATCTTCACAAAGCCTTCGAATTATGAAATATTAAACTACATCAAACATGAATTCAGAATTATAACTTTTAGTTGATGATTCCATATTTTCTAAGACACCATTTATGAGTCATCATTGATAAGTCACCATTGATGAGTCACTATTGAGTGATTCAACAATCCTTATTTAACATTATTTTATTACCATTACTATTTATTTTCCTGATTAACATTTTTACTATTTTAATATTTTCTTTTATTATAATTTATAATCCCTTAATGATAAAACTAACAACTAAGTATAATTTATTCCCTTTACTCTAATTACACTGAACTCATGAAAGTTTTCCTTCCTCTCAGATTGATCATATTTCTTTCTTCTCTTGTTCCACCTAAGCCTTAAACTAATCAAAATGGCCCATGTGAAGTGAAAAATAGAGTCCAATCTAGAAGCGATGAGGTAATTCAAGAAACATCATGTTTATTCTAGCTGTTTAGTTGTTTCATGAACCCCACATCTAGAAAAAATGGTTTTCAAATCCCCAAATGAAATTTATGCACAATGGATTCCATCTTGAAACACAGTAGTATTAAAAATTATAGATGATTAGAATTGGATGAACTAGTTCACATAAAACCATAATGTGTATTATCTGAGAGTGGTATATGATTTCTATCAGAATGATGAGTTTATTTTTAGAAATAAATAGGATGAAATAAAAAGTTGTGATGATGGAGAAGTATTTTCTTTCTCTTTAAGGGAATGGGAAAATTGCATAAAAGTACCTCACAAAGGGGTATATGAGTATTTTATAAGAACCATTCCCAGTGATAGTTAAATGTTCATTTATGAAGAGGCTCTCCTAGAGCTGATAAGAGGTGGTACACTAAGGATACATACAGATACAGAACACGATGGTTAGTGTAAACTATTGTTTATGTTTTTCTAGCATGTATTATTTCCAAGAAAATTAAATTTTAATACAATGAGATATCAGGATATTTACCTAATTTTTATTATGAAACAAGGATAAAGGATCATTCTTTATAGATTTCTGGTTATCCACATGTATGATATTTGTATAAAAAGTTCACGGTAAAAATCTCTAATATACCCTAAGATGATATCTACCATATTGGATTCTAAGGCTTAGTCAAAGAATGTGATGAATAAAAGGACATGTATGGTGGTTTTTTTATTATCAAATACAATTTTAAAAATGGTAAAAGTGAGTTGGAATCCATGTAAGATGAGCTGGGTAAGAGAAAATGACAAATTGTATTATGAATTCAACCATATTGATTATCCAACCCAACATAAGGACATGGTGGATCCTGGTATTTATCTTAATTAGTTAGTTGAATGTTCTAATGATGTTGATATTGAATTTGATAATGTAGAGAATGATTTAGAAGAATAATAAGAATGGTTAGTTAAAGTATGGAGTAATCCAGAGATCCCTACATCTCCTTATAATGTTTCTTTTGGATCTGTCAGTCCACCAGGTTCTCTACTAATCAATGAATCTCTATTATATGAAAATTATGATGAGGAAATTGAAGAACATGAAGAGATACAAGTCAATAAATCTTCTTCCAAATAATCAAACAACCTAATTTAAATTTATAATATTGGTAATGGTATTGATTCTAATGATTCTAAGGAAGCATATGATAATTGTGATCATGAAAAATCAAACGGAAATGAAAATAAGGATGATAAGCATCATTGTGGAAAAAACAGTAATAGTGATCATGGAATTGCTCATTATAATATAGATGATGAAAGTGATCATAGAGATGATGATGGATTAGGGGATGGAAATGGAAATGATAAGAATGGAGATGGTCATGATCATGAGATGGTTCATACTCATCCATCATCACAAGTGGTATCAAGTATTATCATGGATGAGGATCAATCTATTGATGATGAAATGGTTGTTATTCCACCTATTTCTATAGATGAGATGCAAGTTTCTAGTGAGGGGGAGAAGTCTCCAAAACCTGCTGATCTTACAAAAAATGGATCATATAGAACTAGTCGATATCATATAGATAGATCTTATAGATATAGTCTCGTTTGTACCTAAAATTGGTGAATCTTCTCAAGTTCCTGTAGAATCACCAATTCTTCCTTATATCAAACTAAAAATATGTAGTTTTAATGAGCAAGAGAAATTTCCTGGTTATGTAATACATGGACTTGAGTATATTGATTCAGATGATGAACAAAGTGAAAATAATGTCATTAGAGAATGATATTAAGGGGATCAGATTGATCATGCTGCTGAGTTACAAAATTTTGTTCAAATGGACCCTAATCACAAGGTTGATGCTATTGTATGAATGTATATAGAGATCAACCTCATATTCCTCTTGGAATGCCTCTTGATGTTGTGACAAAAGCTGAGTTATAATTTTTTTAAACAAGTGTGAATTCTTATTTGGAATCCTTAAGAGGAAAATTGGTTTTAGATTTTAAATATTCCTTGAGATCTCAACACTCTCAAAATATCAGTACAAATGAAGATAAAACTCCTTATTTGGTGGAGATGGTTATCTCTCATTTACAACTGAATGTTATATTTCACATTCATGAAATGGAAGCGAAAAATAGAATATTTTCAAAAGAATTAGATATTCTAAAATCTTTAATAGAGGGAACAACATCCTCCTTCTCAAAATGTTTGAATTTTTTCTTTAAGAAGTTGGAAAGCATGTCTATCACGACCTCTACATCCTTTGCACATCCTCCTTCTCCAGTACCTATTGACAATTATCTGCTCAGAAAACTTATAAGAGAATATCTCAGTAGTGCTTTGGGTGATTTGAACACTCATGAAGATAAATTAATGAAAATACATAATCATGGAGAGTACATCTATGAGATGATCAAGGAGTATTCCATTTAACTCAGGGTATACAAAGACACCATCAAAAAATCCATCATGTATTATTTTTCAAGAATTTATACAAAGTATCAAATGTATGATAACTTCAAATTTCAGGTAGAGAACTTGAGGTCTCCACAAGTTACAAGGGAGTTCAAAGAACAAGTGTGCCAACTGAAGGTTCTCACACTAGTGTTCCAGATATTCATGGAAGAGAAAAAGGATTTATTTACTGATATAAAAAGGTAAGGTAATATAATTTGTGGATTTTATCAACCTCATGAAATGCATCCCTCATGTCCATAGTAAGGTTGTAATAGTGGGATATGAAATTCTAGTGACAACAATTCTTTCAACTACAACCATTGAGCCAATTAGATCTAGACATGTTTTGATTACTCATTTAGATAGTCTTATGCCTCCTCCATATAAACCTCTTAGTTTTTCACCATTTGAAGCTATTTGTCACCTCATACAAGTTCTAGTTTGTGAGCCACTTCCTACAGCGACAATACTCCCTTCCATTACAACCTATTCTCCAACTTTCATTGCCATTTTCATAATAAATAATGATAGAGACATGGGAAAATCTAAACCCAAATAAAAGAAAAATATTATATACGGATATCAACATACCTCTAACAGTGAATCTGATTAGATGAAGACTTTGGTAGGGATAATGTTATTGTTCTTTTTCTCTTTTGATTGATGTACTCAACAATTTTAAGAAGATATTAAATGAAATATATTATTTTTCTTATCATTTATGTATACTTTTATTTTATTCTCCTTTTGATAATCTCAAAGGGGGGGATAAAATGGGTATTTATTTTCTTATAGTGAAAGCACCAAAATATTATAAATATTATATGAAATCTCTAATATGTATTTATGATTTTTATAAAAGTTTTTTATATCACAAATATATCTTCTGAAATGATAATCGCATTATTTCTTAACTTACATACTTCTATGATTATCTATGTTTACTTACTTAGTACATATATTATAAAATGACATGTTTTCTTTATCATCAAAAAGGATGAGAATGTTGGAATCTCTTTGTGTTGAGTGTTTTTGAAACATCCATTTTTAAATGATACCAAACCATGATTCATTTATAACTACTGATCTACATGTTGTATCATATCATTTTATATGGTAAGACAGTTTTAATGGTAATTCAACTAAGTGTTATGGTGAGTCACCATCATCCATGATTCATCGCTAGGAGTTGTTACCATCAAGAAGGTGTTACCACTAAAGAAGAGTTACCACCAATGGAATTATCATCTGGGTTGTTACCTCCAGATCATCTACCATTGGATTCATATTCATCATTGAACTCTGAGTCACGATCAACATGAGTTACCACCATATGTTGAGTCACCTCTAACTTCTTACTACCATTTATGTTTGAGGAATTTAATGTGAATGCATCAACAACAATTTCTATTCAAGGATAAATTTTACAAGTCTTAATGACATAGTCAAAGAAGATCCCTATATTTTGTATCTCCTCCAAATGATACCTTTATATCTACACGAAGGACATCTCTCTCTCTGTACATAGATGATTGACTAACAAACCTATTGTAAAATTGTGTGATTGAATATATGAACCCTTACAAGATTACTGATTCATCTTCTATGAATATCAATGACACAAAAACACATATTCTATTATAGATATTAATCATGAAACCGACAAAGATCAATTGGAACATACTTTCAAATTCCCATGATCCTCTGTTTTTCCACAAACTTCAACATGAAATCTCAAACTTCTCATCAAATCTGATTAGAGGACATCAACCATTTTGAACATACCATACTTAGAATCACTATTTTTTATTTCTCTTATTTTTTATTGTTTTTTTCTTTGATTAGTGTGTTGTTATTATATTATCAATCACACCTTGTCTCATACATCTAACTAGAGAATAATTTTTATTATCTCTATCCTTAATATATGTTTTCTCATGCTTTTTGTGGAATAGGTCCTTGTGTGGATTATGCTATCTTTAATTCCCATGTATAACTGTGGAAGATGGTCATTATTCTGGATATCTTTTAGCTTTTTTACCTGATCCAAGTTTTGTATTTTATTGATTATTATTATAATATTCATGGTAGTAGGTGTTATCCAAGTGGAGGGGATTAGGTCTCATCTTGATATTGAACAACTTGTTTATTTTTCTATGGTATTTTGTTTTACTAACAAAACCTAGATGTTTTTTAATATATAAAAAAACTATAACTTTGGTAGTTAAAATTAACTTGTTTTTATATATGTTTTTTGTATATATAAACTGAATTAAAAAGCTAAGTTCATTGAAAACATTATTTTAGCTGAGACATAATCTGTAACACCTCACCCCTACCTCATAGTCTTGAGGAGGTGGTGAGGGTTACATGGCCTTAATCGACGTTCCCAAGGTTCCAAAGGCTGGAAATAAATACTAAGGGCTTCAAGGAATAGTGGGGAATAGTTTTCCCTTAAGAAGATAACCCAACTCAACCAACCAACAACTAAATATGCATGGACTTTCAAACCTAACCATGTGATACTAACAATTCCATCACAAACCAAAAAACCATTAAACTAGACATTTCCACAAAACATAAGAGTACAAAGTGGACACTAGACAACAAAACACCATGAGTCGTGACACCACCATAACTCCACACCAAGCTCCAAGCTCCATGCTCCACCAAACCATCACAATGCACCACTAAAGTAGGGTGATGCCTTACCTTTTCCCACATCATGGTACACGACATCTGTAAAGACCCCAAAGTGCCAAAGCAGGGGGTGAGTTCAATTATTCAGTAAGATTTCCCCAACTAACTTCCCTACACAAACCACTAGGATAAAACCATTAGCACATTTATATAAATAAATTTATATAAAATTATCACAAGTGAAACCAATACCATGATCCAATCATACTCTTAACAAGCCACACAAGGAAGACAATTCTACCCTACCATAAGCCGATTACCATTTTCATATTTCACTCACAAGCCCCATCTACAAACATCACAAATGAAGCACACAACAAACCATTGTGGCACTTCCCGTCCAACCCATTCATTACCAATCCACTCGAGTGGTACTTCCCACCTACTTGTTATTGATGGTGTCCCTTTCATCCATTATCCATTCCCTTTTTGAAGTGGTACTTCTCGTCTACTTCGACACAACAGTCAAACAAGCCATAACCAAGCATATAACTCACCAAGGCCACAACAACCTGAAAATAACCATTTCCATAACATGCCAAACCACTTAACTAAATGACCCCTTTATTGAAACTACCCTTAAACCATTTTCCAAGATAAACCACATTTCAATAAAACAACCTATTTATTGAAAACCATCTTTCACAAACATTTTTCATAATAAACCACTAATGATTTCAAAATTAACATTTTAAAATCACACAACAAATCCCCCTTTAAACAATAATAAAACATTATTCTCAAAATCCCCCAAATCATCACCAAATAGTTTTCCAACAATATTTACACATCAATATCACAATTAATTTCAATAAAAACAATTTAATTGTAACCAAACCACTAGTTATAACCAAGTGGAGTCGAGAGAGAAGCCACTTACCTTTATGGTTCCTGGGAAATCGACCCACAAAAAACCGCACCTCAAATCCGGTGAATGCACCACCGAAACCTCTCTAGATCCCCTTCCCTAAAATCCAAAATCCTTAAAATTAACATCTAAGGAAACCAAAACCCTAGTTCTACACACAATGAGCATTGATATGGAAAAACCAGGGAGAGGGAAATATAGATCTACATGAAACTACAATGAACCACAAGAGGAGAGACTTAACTGAGTGAAACCACCTTCGAAACACCAAGAAACCCCTTTGAATCGCTTCCAAAACAAGTGGAAGGGCACCTTCAACCCCTGAGAACCCAAAATCCTAACTGAGGATGGAGTGGGAGAGGATTTGGAGTGTTTTAGGTCAAGTTTGAGGGAGCCGAGGTTTAAAAACTCCATCTTTAAGTGGTCGCACGGTTAGTCCGCGTAGTTTGGAAAACTATTCGCTAACATTGTGCAAGCCACTGTCTCGATAGCAAGGGTCCACACAGTTGCCTCGCACGGTTTGGAAACCCATGCATAGGTTATGCGAAGCCTACTGCCTCTCCCTATATGGTTTATTGGAGAACCCGCATGGTTTTCCCTAACCGTGCTCAAACCGTACTCCCTAAGTGAAGCCTCCAAAATTATTCAAAACCTTTCCAAACTCTCCTAAACTTTTATGAACTCATCCCATACACTTAAAACACATAAAAGATCATAAAAACTCTACATAATTCAAACAGGTGGTGCTACATTCTCCCCACCATTGGACATTCCATCCACGGAAAGTAGTGAACCCACCCTTTGCCGAAAGATCTCGGGACATTGCTCGATCATCTCTTCCCCCATCTCCCAATTCTCCTCTTAGATCGGGCCATGCTGCCACAAAACGCGAACCAGACCAATGATTTTACCCCTCAAGATTGTCTCTTGTCTATCTATAACCCGCACTGGCACATGCACCAACGAAGCATCCGACTCCAGCTCAACATGATCCCATCGAATAACATGGCCTGAATCCGGCTGATACATTTCAACTGCGACACATGAAACACATTGTGCACCGCACTGAATCTAGGTGGAAAAGCCAAATGATAAGCGACCCCACCAAACTGCTCAAGAATCTCAAAATGTCCAATATACCTCGGAGATAACCTTCCCTGCTTCCCAAACCAACGATGTCCTAACCTAGGAGAGATCCTCAAGAAAACATGATCACTCACCTCGAATGAAAACAGTTGTCAACAATGATCCACATATGATTTTTGATGACTCTAAGTCATCTCCATTCTCTTCCTGATTAAATTGATCTTTATCGTAGTCTCCTGGACAGGGCTTGGTCCTACCATCAAGGACTCACCCGTTCCCACCCATTATAGCGTAGAAAGACATGACATCCCATAAAATGATTCAAATGGAGCCATATGTATGGATTCCTGATAACTATTATTGTAGAAGAACTCAACCAATGACATGTGATCCTCCAACAAGCAACCAAAATCCATTACACAAGACCGCTATATATCCTCCAACGTTTGTATCGTCCTCTCATATTGACCATCCATCTGAGGGTGATATGTTGTGCTCATAGAGAACTTTTCCCCTAGGGCTTGTTGCAAGTATTTTCAGAAACGATATGTGAACCTCGAATCTCTATCTGATACGATCGAAACTGTAACACCATGTCTCTTTACCACCTCGTAGATATAGATTTTGGGCAGATCTTCCATTGTATGATATTCGCGAAATGGGATGAAATGGGCCAACTTCGTTAGCCGATCCACTATCACCCAAATGGAATTATGCTTTCTGACCATTCTTGGGAGACCTATGGAAAAATAAATCACTATTTTCTCCGACTTCCAAATAGGGATTGGTAAATACTGCAATATTCTCGCAGGCCTCTGATGCTCTGCCTTGACCTGCTGGCAAGTCAAGCATCTGAAAACAAACTTAGCCACTCTTCTTTTCATACCAGATCACCAAAACTACTCTTTCAACGCTTTATACATTTTCTAAATTCTAGGATGAACATCCCATATGTAATGATGATGTTCCCTAATAAGATCCTCCTGACAATAAACTAGTACAACCATCTGATTCCAAATAAACAATACTGAATCTTCATTCAGTTACCAACCCTCAATGGTCTACCCACCAATGAGTTTTGAACTCATGGTCACACACTCAGAATCAGATATCTGTGCCTCTTTAACCAGACCAACCAAGTCAAGAATCAACAAAACTAGAAAGTAGACCGTTTTATCACCCTGGTCCTCACATTCCAACCACATGTCAGCTATAACCAACATCAAGTTCTATGGTCGGATGCCTGTTTCCCCACATGTGCATATGGTTTTCTACTTATTGCATCCACCACCGAATTTCTCTTATTAGGTGTATACAACAATTCAAAATCAAAGATCTCAAGATATTCAATCCATCTCCATTGCCTCAAGTTAAAATCTCTTTGTGAGAAAATGTGCTTCAAGCTCTTATGATTTGTATATACTGTGAATTTCTCACTGAAGAGATACCGACACCGCACTTTCAAAGCATGGACCACTTATTCCAATTCCAAATCAAGTTTTTGGTAGTTCTTCTCATGCACCCTCAACTATCATGAGCCATACGCAACTACATGATTCCCTTGTATGAGAATGCACCCTAACCCTGATCCCGAGGGATCAAAATACACCATGTACCCTTTTCCTGGTTTTGAAAAAACCATGATTGGTGCTGAGTTATGGCGGCCCTTTAGCTCTTCGAAACACTACTGACACTATTCATTCCACTGGAATGGAACATTATTTCTTGTCAAAGCTGTCATCGGTGAATCTAAACGTGAAAAATCACAAAAAAATGCCTATAAATCCCATATAGATCAATGAAACGTCATACCTCAAACACATTCTTTTGCAGTTTCCATGAGATAATAGCTTCTGTCATTTTTGGATCCACTGAAACACCCCTTTTAGATATCACATGGCCAAGAAAACGGACTTCCTGTATCCAAAAGTCACAGTTTGACAATTTGGCATGCAACCAGTGATCCCTTAAGATCCCCAGCACTGTCGCTAAGTGCTGCTCATGCTCCACCCTTGTCTTTGAATACACCATAATATCATCTAAAAAAACCACCACAAATGAATCCTGATATCTCTAAAATATCTGATTCATCAATGCCATGAACACCGCTGGAGCATTCATTAGACCAATGGGCATAAACATATATTCATAATGGCCATATTTACTTCTGAAAGTTGTCTAAGGAATATCATCTATCCTCACCGACAATTGGTGATATCCCGACCTCAGGTCGATCTTGGAGAACCATTGGGCTCCCCTCAACTGGTCGAACAAATCATCAATTTGTGAAAGTGGATATCTGTTCTTCATCATAACTTGGTTATGTCTATGATAATCAACACAGAGCCTCATTGTTCCATCCGCCTTTTTCAAAAACAACATCGGTGATTCCCACGGAGACGTGCTAGACCAGATAAACCCTTTGTTTTCTAACTCTTTAAACTGTTCTTTCAACTCCCGCAATTCAGCAGGTGCCATCCGATAAGATAGAAGTGAGATAGGACTAGTCCCTGGAAGGAGATCAATTGTAAACTCCACTTCTCTTATGGGAGGTAACCTAGAAAATGCTTCAGAAAAAACATCCATGAACTAATCCACCACTACCAGAAGAACACTATGCTCAACACTCTCTACTGATTCCAATGAAAACACATCCAACTGATATGATAACGTTCCCACTTTTAGTTCCAAAAAACCCATTGCACCCTAATTTTCATTCCTCTCTCCTCTAAAGAGATGTCTAACCCCATCGTGGGTCATAAAATCCACTGTTCTTGCATTACAATCGACGTGGGCCCTAACGCCACTAGCCAATCCATTCCTAGGATTACATCATACCCATTCATCTCAAGTGATCAGAAATTCCACATTATCTCAACATCACCCACAACAATACAACATGATCTACACAAGAAGTCTCGATGCTCTCTTCAACCAAGAGGAGTTTGAAGTTTCAAAACTGAAGGCATCATTTCTACCCTTAAAACTAGAAACTTAACCACATCTGCGGCAATAAAAGAGTGTGACGCACCTGTATCAAACATTACTTGCATCAAGATAGAATTTAAAATAATAATACCTCACACCGTGGATGGTCCCAACTGATCATCCACCACAACCTGCTTGGATTCGAACAATGCCTTGGTTGCCACACTCTACTCTTTATTGTCCTACTGAGGATTTGTGGTGTTCCAAGAATCACCATAACTGAATTTTCTCTACTGATGAGGGGTATGTTGTTGTCCCTGTCCCATAAAAGCATAAAACTTCTGTGTTCCTTGAGGAGTGTCAGATGCGACCAACATCGAATCATTCTGACAGTATCACTGAAGATGCCCCATCTGCTTGAAATTGTGACATGACCGAGGTTTTTCCATACAATCCTGCTTGATGTGTGCCGTAGAGACACACTGAAAACAACCTAGTTTTCTTTGGGGCTTCATAGGAAGATTTATCGATCGTGTCGTCTGATTATGTGTCATATTACCGCCCTAGTAATAAGTGTCCCTTATCCACTTCAACCCAGCGTTACTGTTCCCACTATTCCCCATGGGTACCACCATGCTTCCTCTGCCCGAAGCTCCCAACAGATCTTCCTCATCCACCGATGGTCAATTCACCATCTTTGTGTAATCAATGATACACTACACTATTATTTTTGAATGAATATTTTTCTTAAACTCGCTTCGAAGATCCTTGCCTTCAACGACGTGCTACCTGACAGCTCTGGTGCAAACCGCCCTAAGCTCGTAAACGTAGTTGCATACTCTATCAAAGACATATGCTCTTACTTCAGACTGAAAAAATCAGTTGTGCGCTGACTTATGAATGTATGTGGGTGGAATATTTTATTCAAAATTTCCTCAAATCCTTTCCACATCATGCCCTGGTCTATTCCCGCATGGACTTCCAACTCCCACCACTGATGTGAAAGATCCTCTAGCATATAAGTTTCTCGATTTACTTTCATCTCTACCAGCATCCCCAAGAATTCAAAAATTCTGTTCATTCTGGACATCCACGCCTATACACTTTTCGGGTTCGAATCACCCCTAAAGATGGGTGGATTCTACCTTTGAAACTGATCTGCATAGTCAACATGAATTGTCTCCTCCTCTCTATTCAAACTTCCCACAGCTTGGAAAGATTTCACTATGCTGTATACTAACTGATGGTTCACCTGGGGCTCAATTTCAACCATGGTCTCATCGGCCACTTTCGGTTGGTCTCTACGATGCCTACCCGGTTCTATTTCTATAAACTGAAAACAAACAACCATGAGTCTCACTTCCGTAGACATCAATAATTCCTATTTTAAATCTCATTAAACAACACTATCACAACAAGGCTTTCCACCTTTCCACATTTTTCATGTTTCACCATTTTTGAAAATCAGACCATTTTCAAAATACCAAATTTATTCAAATTACAATTTCACATATATAAAGAACCATTTTTTTCAATTTATCCCATAAATCATTATGCCCAATGAAATATTCATCCTATAAGGAAGTCATTTATACCATATATACCATGCACATCTCATTGGATACACCCACGAAAATGAGATTTCCAATGCCTATTAGTGTCTCCAAAACACTTACGTACCCAACTCCCTGGTAACTTGATGTTCACCATAAAAGGGTTAGCTATGTCCTTTTTTGCTATACATTCCAAGTTTGAACATTATTATTCCTTTCTACCATCTCAACTCAAGGAATATACCACCACGAATGTCAACTCCAAATCCGAGAATCAACTCCAAAGGACTGAACAAGCTGATACCACTTATAACTCCTCACACCTACCTCATAGGCTTGAAGAGGTGGTGAGGGTTACTTGGCTTTAAGCGACGTTCCCAAGGTGCCAAAGGCTATAAATAAATGCCAAGGGCTTCATGGAAGAGTGGGGAACGATTTTCCCTTAAGAAGATAACCCAACTCTGTTGGATCAAAAATGTAGATATAAGTCTATTAGATGGAACAATACAAGAGGGGGGGTGAATTGTAGGTTTAAAAACCTTTGAGTTTTAGCAACAAAGAGATTAGTTTAAATGGTCTTAAACTAATACAAATACAAACACCCACAGTTGTATTGAATATAAAAGGTATGATGTATTGTAATACTAATGTAATGTAAAACAATTGTATTCAAGGTGAACACAATAATCAGAGTAATACAAAGATGAATGATTCTAACTTAAAGCGTATAGAATCAATCAATACAAAATGAATAGAATGATTTTAATTGAAACAATTACAATTGAATATGTAAAGAAGAAAGGAAACAATACAAATCCCTTTCTAATACAAGTAACAGCGGAAATGTAAAAGTAATACAATTATTTTAACCTAAAGAGAAGGGTTATCCTTTCACCTAGGATAAAAGGTATGTCTCACCAACACCTTGGTGAGCCCTCGATACGATGATCGGCATGTCTGTCTGCCTATCCCCGACAGCCCTCGATACGATGATCGGCACGTCAGTCTGCCTATCCCCGACAGCCCTCGATTTTGTAGGTAATCGGCACCTCTGTCTTTCAATTACTTGAAAGCCCTCGATACGATGATCGGTCGCACAAGCCGGATGAGAGAAGTCACAGTGTCTCTCTCTATAATCTTGGTAGTTCACATAGTCTCTTCATTCGTTCTCTTCATTCATCGTTGTTCTCTCAGCTTCAAATGACCTCCTATTTATAGGCCTCGGGTTCCAACGATCATATTGCCTCCAACGGTCATATTGAAACAGAAAGCACGACATCGTTTTGATTAGTTTGTAACTAACTCAACGACATCGTTTTGTTAGGACAAGAGATATAACGAAATGAAAAACATGAGTACGATTCATATGCAATGAGTGTTTTTGACTAAGTACCAAAAACAAATAATGAACATCTGAATAGCAGAGTCAGTACGATACGATTGACAGATTCAGTACGATACGATTGACAGAGTCAGTATGGTACGATTGATAGAGTTAGTACGATACGATATGGTCAGTACGATCAACATTGTACGATACGATAAACATGATAAAAGACAATTTGTAATTTACAAACATATGATAGAATACATTTGTGATTTCCAAAACATGATATAGAATTCAAAAGAAGACTTTTGACTTAACAATCTCCCCATTTTTGGAAAGCATAACACACAAAGTAAATATAACAAGAAATACTTATCTCCCCCTGAGTTATTGAAAACTCTTCTGAATAAGAAATTGAATACAACTAACTCCCCCTTAGGTATGGACTTTCCTAAGGATTGTATTCGTATATTTTCCTTAAGAGCATTGTAAAGCATTCTTTCCCTTTGTAAAACATTCTCCCCTTTGTAAACATTCTCCCCCTTTGTGATTTAAAAAAAGAAAGGAGTAATCTTGAATTTGTCTGAAAGAGTTAGTGAAGAAATACAAGACAAAGGATAAAAGAAAAGGATCATAAGAGTCATTACAAAACAAAGACAATTTCCAAAAGAAAACAAATACAACAATCATTTGTTTTCTCTTTCCTTCTCCTTATTTATAAGTTCATGAAGAATAGCTTTCATCTTCTTGATCTCCTTCTTGTCTTCAGAAATTGATTCTCCCTGAGTTTTGAGAATCTCTTGTTGGTCCGCAAAAATCTGATATTGATTTTTGATAGTCTCCTCCTGGACTCTGATTACTTCTTCAAGGGTATCAATTCTGTTTTGCAGATTCTTGTTGTCTTTGGATAACACCGAATTTTGATTCTTCAGCAAAACCATTTCATCTTTGAAAGATGAAACCTTCGATAATTCAGATTGAAAAACATTCATTCTCTCTTGCAAAGCTTTCACTGAAGGAACATCGGCTCTTTGAGAAGACAAAAGGTTCAACCTTTCAACCATTTCTTTGTCAAGCTTGTTGAAAGAAATTGCAAGCTCATTTGATAACCTTCTTATATCTTCAATTGCTATCTCATGATCATTGATTGAGCTCTCTGTTTTGTATGACCACTTGGTCATTTTATTGCATGCATTCTTATGAGCAACCAAACTTTCTGATATAACTTTCAAATCGGCTTCAACTGACAAAACTTTCTTCCTCAACTCTTTCACAGAGCCAAACTTCTTCTTTTGATTGTCAGTAATAAAATCAATCTTCCCTTCCAGCCTCGGGAAATAGGGAATAGTCTTCTCAACACTTCTTAAAACATGAACAATGTAATCACTCTTCTTGAGAGAATTGTATGTTCTGAATCAGTATCTTCATTGTACGATGCTAGTTCATATGATCTGCTTGAGTCAACAACTGGTTGTTTCCCTTTTGCTTTTTCTTTCTGTTTTCTTTCTTCTTCTACTTTTTCACTAATGACAACAACTTTATCAGAATGAGAAGATTGAGCACCTTGCTTTTTTGAGATGACATTCTGTCCGGAGATCATGCCTGATCGGAATGAGGAGTTTGTTGAACACCTTCACTCAGCTTTTGAAACGATTCTTCTATACTCTTCTTTGAACTTTGAAGAAATTCTAAAAGAAAGTATCTTTCTTCTTCTTCCACTTCTTCTATCTCTTCCATCACTTGTTTTTGTTTTTCTTTCTCAGGGAGACTCTGTACGATGGGCTCTTGATGCACTTCTTCTATTAGTTGGGCACTAGCATCCTCAACCGCTTTCAATACTTTAGAGACATCAAAGTCCGGAGCCTTTCTTTTCAAAAGAACCTTCTTCTACTTTTCAGCCTGAAGGGTTTCTTCTACCCTTACTCTTTCTGCAAAAGCCTCAGCAGGGTCAAGACCAAAATTCGGATCACCTTCCTTTTTATGTTCCTTATCCTTTCTCCATTTTGTTACAACCTCCTTACTGTACCTTGGCTTCTTCTTCTTCTTTGAACTGGTTTGCGGATCAGACTTTTGAGTAACACCGGTAGATTGAATGTCTTTGGCTGGCATAGGTGCCGATTGATTCTGAGCCAATTCAGCTTCTACATCTCTGACAAAAAGTTTTGAATTCGGATCAAAACAAACATTCAGCTTTTTCATCGTACTCTTACTAATCCATGATGGACTCAAATCCATGGGTTTTCATTTCAAAGGAATGTTACAAAACTTCATACTCTCAAGAATGAATTTCGTAAGGATAGCTGGATACATAATCATCTGGGACTTAATCCCTCCTGTCTTGACATTCTTAATGGTTTCAAAAACATATCCCATGAGATTTACTTTTCTCATATTCACAAGATAGCCAAGCATAAAGATATCAGAAACTTTCAGAGTTTCTCTATCCCCTTTCCTTGGGATAAGAAAACCTTGCATCCATAAAGTTACAAAACGATTGTCTGGAGAAAGATGAGACACTTTTATCTTTTCTTCATTAATAACAAACAAAGTCTTTTCAGCACTTTCTCTATTAAACGTACCAACTTCCTCTGGTAGTTTGTGCGATGGACAGAAAGAATCCCCTTCTACAGAAACATTCAGAAAATGTGCCGCTTGTTTCACAGACATAGACAATTTTCTATCGTACACAGAAAAGTTTATAGTCATTTCTTTGTCGAAAGAAACGGTTTTGTAAAACTGACAAACTTCATCAAAAAGAACCGGATCTTGAGAATCAGGCTTTTCAACACACAGATGTTCCCATCCTTGAAACAAAATGATCCTTCTGATTATAGAATCGTACGTATCGAAAAAATCTCGAGATACTAACCTTTCTCTATTAAAGACTTTTTCTGTAAAAGTCATTGAAGACATTTCGGCGGGAGTATTAGCAGAGGATTGAGACATAAAGGTTTTGCCGATGAGAAGATCGTACGATGATTTATAGCTGGTGGAGCAGAGCTTCTCCTGAAATCCTGAAAAACCTATGTGGGTTTGGGGAGGGGAGGGGGTATTTATAGGCGATAAAGAGGTTACCGTTGATCTTCTACGGTCGAAAAAGGGTGACCATTGATCTTCTACATTCACGATTAGAGAAAACCAGATCAATGGTTAGGATTAAAACAAAAAAAATTTAAAAAGTGAGAAAAGAAAAAAAAATACCTGTCGGAGAACATAAGGTAATTGTTGGTTTTGATATCAATCAAAATAAAATACAATCGTAAGAAAACAGAAAAAAAATATCATCATGCCGATGGAAAACAAAGTCATTACTATGAACTGACCGTACGGTAGAAAACAATCTTGTTACCATGAACTGACAGTACGATGGAAAACAATCTCAATACCATCATTGGTTGATTCAATCCCATGATTGATTGATACGATGGAAATGAATTTCAATACCATCATCGGTCGATTCAATCCCATGATTGATTGATACGATGGAAAAGAATTTCAATACCATCATCGGTTGATTCAATCCCATGATTGATTGATACGATGGAAAAGAATTTCAATACCATCATCGGTTGATTCAATCCCATGATTGATTGATACGATGGAAAAGAATTTCAATAGCATCATCGGTTGATTCAATCACATGATTGATTGATACGATGGAAAAGAATTTCAATACCATCATCGGTCGATTCAATACCAAGATTGATTGGTACGATGGAAAAGAAATTCAATACCATCATCGGTCGATAGTAAATGATAATATAAAACTGTCAATACGATAAACAGGAAAAATGAACGAAACGATAAAACTGTCAATACGATAAACAGAAGAAAAAAAAATGAATGATACGATAAAAACTATCAATACGATAAACAGAAGGGAAAAAAATGAATGATACGATAAAAACTGTCAATACGATAAACAGGGAAAAAAAATACACAATCCAAAGAGTAAATAGTTAAAGAACATAAGAGAAAAAGAAACATAAAAACAGAAAGAAATGTCCTCCCCCTTTCTACGAGGAGTTTCTTACTATTAGCAGAGATGTAAAACAGGAAGTAGATATGAATGATTATTTTAATGTAATCATTCCTAGCTTCTGTTTTATATATTCAAATCTATCAGAAGGTAAAGGTTTTGTAAAAATGTCAGCAAGTTGTTCTTGTGTTCTGATGAATTGTAAAATAATATCTCCTTTTTGTGTGTGATCCCTAAGAAAGTGATGCCTAACATCTATGTGTTTTGCACGAGAGTGATGTGCTGGGTTTTTACTAAGAGCTATGGCACTCGTATTATCACAAAGAATTTGAGTTTTGGAGAAACTAAAACCATAGTCAGTGAGTGTGTGCTGCATCCACAATACTTGAGCATAGCAACTTCCAGCTGCTACATATTCAGCTTCAGCAGTGGAGAGTGCTACTAAGTGTTGTTTCTTGCAGGACCAAGAAACCAAAGAATCTCCTAAGAAATGACATGTTCCAGATGTTCTTTTTCTATCCATTCTACAACCACCAAAGTCAGCATCTGAAAAACTTTTTAAAACAAAATCATTTCCAGAAGAGTAGAAAATACCTAAATCCATAGTGTCTTTTAAATACCGAAAGATTCTCTTTACGGCTTTTAAGTGGGACTCTTTTGGATTAGATTGATATCTTGCACATAAGCATACAGAAAACATCAAGTCGGGTCGACTAGCTGTCAAGTATAGCAAACTCCCTATCATACCTCTAAAATTTGTTTGATCTACTGGTTTCCCAGTTTCATCAAGATCAAGAGTATTTGAGGTACCAATTGGGGTGCTAATACTTTTAGTTTTGTCAAATCCCTACTTTTTGAGTAAGTCTTTAATATACTTATGTTGAGATATGTAAGTTCCTTCTGGTTTTTAAGAAATTTGAAAACCTAGAAAGAATGTTAACTCACCCATCATACTCATTTCAAACTCAGATTTCATTAATTTTTCAAAAGAATCAGTTAAAGATTTCTGATTTGATCCAAATATGATGTCATCAACATAGATTTGGACAATCAAAACATTTTTGTTTTCCATTTTGATAAAAAGAGTTGGATCTGCTGTACCTTTTGTATATTTTTTTTGTAAAATAAATCCTATAAGTCTATCATACCATGCTCTAGGGGCTTGTTTAAGACCATATAGAGCCTTGGTAAGTTTAAAAACATGATCAGGATGTTTTGGGTCTTGAAAACCAGGAGGTTGTTCGACAAAAACTTCTTCTTGAACAAAACCATTTAGAAAATCACATTTGACATCCATGTGAAATAGTTTGAAATTGAAATATGCTGCGAAGGCTAATACAATACGAATAGATTCAAGTCTAGCTACAGGAGCATATCTTTCTTCATAGTCTATTCCCTCTTGTTGATTATAGCCTTTAGCAACAAGTCTTGCTTTATTTCTTACAATGATTCCATTTTCATCACACTTGTTTCTGAAAACCCATTTTACACCAATCACAGTTGTTTCTTTAGGTCTTTCAACTAAAGTCCAGACTTGATTCCATTCAAATTCATTTAGTTCATCTTGCATTGCTTTGATCCAATCATCATCACCTAAGGCCTCACTTGAACTTTTAGGTTCAAATTGGGAAAGAAAAGCAAGATGTTCTATTTCATTTCTTAAGGAATTTCTGGTCCTTACAGGTTGATTTACATCACCAATGATTTTATCAAATGGGATGATTCCTAAGAAACAATTGATTTGGGTTTTGTAAAACCTGTTCATCAACATATGGTAGAAAATCTTCTGTGGTAAATGTTTCAGGAATACTTTCTTGAACATTTTCCTTATTAGAATTTTCTTCTAATAAAGGTTGATAAACATTTTTAGAAAACACATCCGAGGATGTAGGATTGGGTTGGTTGAAAACAAAAGGATTAGTTTCATCGAATTTTACATCTACTGTTTCCTCAACAGTACAAGTGTTTTTATTGAAAACTCTATAAGACTTAGAGGTTGTAGAATAGCCTAGAAAGATTCCTTCATCGGATTTTGGTGCAAATTTGTGTAGATTATCTTTTGTATTCAGAATGAATACTTTGCATCCAAAAGCTTTGAAGTATGAAACTTTAGGTTTTCGGCCAGTCCATAACTCATAAGAGGTTTTATTAATAAATGGTCTAGTTAAAACACGATTTATAGTATAACAGGTAGTACTAACAGCTTTAGCCCAAAAGTGCTTAGCAATTGAGTATTCTCTCAACATGGTTCGAGTAATTTCCTGAAGAATACAATTTCTTCTTTCAACAACACCATTTTGCTGAGGAGTTCTTAGAGCTGTGAAATTGTGAGTAATACCTTTCTTACTACAAAAAGTTTCAAAATCTGAGTTTTGAAATTCACCCCCATGATCACTATGAATAGTTATCAATGGTAGGTTTTTCTCATTTTTAACTTGGGCTCTAAAAGTTTTGAAATAGGAAAAGGCTTCAGATTTCTTTGTAAGAAAATAGACCCATGTAAATCTAGTAAAGTCATCAACTAAAACAAATACATAGTATTTACCTCCAATGCTTCCAGATTGTGAAGGACCAAACAGATCCATATGCACAAGTTGTAATGCATTGGAAGTTGAGACTTCATTAATTTATTTAAATCTAGTTTTATGTTGCTTTCCAAATTGACAAGGATCACAGACTTTTGAAGAATCATTTCTAAGATCCGGTAGCCCTTTTACAAGTCCTTTCTTTGAGAGTTTACTTAGGTTTCTCAAATTACAGTGTCCTAGTCTCCTATGCCATAGCCACGATTGGTCTTATATTACACTTAAGCAAGGTAAGTTTTAGTTCCTAAGGTCTTTTAAGTTAATAGTGTAAACATTATCTTGCCTATGGGCAGATAGAATGAACTCATCCTTGGAATTGTGAACTAGACACTTATTATTTCTAAAATTCACAAGGTAACCTTCATCACATAATTGACTTATGCTGATGAGATTGTGCCTAAGACCTTTAACAAACAAAACATTTGAAATAAGAACTTTTCCTAGAAAAATAATATTACCTATACCAACAATCTTTCCTTGAGTATTGTCTCCGAAGGTAACTTTTCCACCTTTTGTTTTGATAACCTTTTCAAAAAGATCTTTGTTTCCAGTCATATGTCGATAACAACCACTATCCATGTACGAAATGTTCTTGTTGGTACACTTCTCGTTTTCCTAAAAAAGAAACAATTAGATTTTCGGAATCCAAACTTGTTTGGATCCAGAAGGATTAGATAAAAGAATTTTAGGAATCCACATTTGTTTTGCAAAATGAGCTTTATGAAATCCTAAAGATTGAGTTTTGTTAAGAGATCAATCTCTTCTCCAATGTCCACCACATTGACACTTAGAACAGAAAATGGTTTTTTGAGGAACAAAATAGTTATTGCTAAAAACAGATTTGGAATAAGTATAACCAAGACCAGAATGATTTCTCAAAGGTCTAATTTGAGAATACATCCTATCAAAGTTTTCTTTTCCATGAGTAAAGTTTGACAAACATTTCCTCAAAGATAAAATCTCTGACTTTAGTTTTAAAACCAAATTCTTGTTTTCTAAAACATTTGAATTTTAACTAGAGTTAGGCTCTAAAATATTTTTCTTTGAAATTACAGTTTCAAGATCCTTAGAAAGTTTATCCTTATCAGATTTAACTTTCTCAAGGGTTTTTAAAATGCTTTCAAAATCAGAAGTTTTCACATCAAGATCTTTAGAATGATATGATACTTCTTTAGTAAAAATAGAAATTCTAGAATTTGCTTTTTCAAATCTCTTTTTGAGTTTAGAATTTTCATTTTCAAGTAACTTGGAAAATCTAGAGACCTCTTCGAAAGAAGGTAAAGTATCATCCCCTGATGATGAAGATTCATCATTTGAAGATTCATAATATCTATTATCAATATAATTTGCATTTAAAGAGACATTTGTAACAGCTTCAGCATTATGTACCTTAGCCATGAGACAATGATCTTCAATTGGTAGTTTGGCTAGAAGTCCAATATTCTTTTGTCCTGATGTCTCATATTCTTAAGAATCATCTGAGGAATCACTACAACATGCACTCCACGTATCATTTGCTTTCAAGACTTTCTTTTTCTTATAAAACCTTTTCTTGTTTCTTTCAGAGTGTTTCTCCTTTCTATCTTTCCTCTTCAGTAAAGGAAAATCAGGCCTTATATGTCCTGCTTTCTTGCATTCATAACAAGTTACCTCTGAATCTTTCCTATCTTTCTTTTTGAATCTATATTGAAAATCTTTCTTTCCCACAATCTTGTTCATCCTTCGAGCAAGATTGGATAACTCATTATCCGAAAGATTACAGTCACTTGAATCAGATATAACAATTTTCTTGGATTTAGACCTTGTAAGCCTTTCTGGTGTTTTAACTTTAGATGAAAAGGCTACACTTCCATTCCCATTCCTCTTCTTATTGAAATCAGCATCTCTCTTCATTCTTGTCTCATGCTGTAGAAGAGTTCCAAAGAGTTCATCAAGAGTAATCTGGGAGACTTTTCTATTTTCATCAATAGCTGTCCTTTTTGACTCCCATTCATTTGGCATTATATCTATTATCTTGTCAACAAGAGCTTCATCATCAAGACCTTTTTCTCCCATAGATTGTAAGCTGTTTACAATTGTCATAAACCTTTGTTGCACTTTACATACTGGCTCTCCATAAAGAAAAAACAAATCCATGATACTCTACTCGAAGCATTGCTCTCCTTGTTTCTATAACCTTGGATGTACCAAAATGAGTAACTTCTAATTTCTTCCAAATACAGTTGGCTGCTTCACATGAAGATATCTGACTATATATATTCCTGGTCATAGAGCATAATAAAGTATTGTGTACCTTGTAATTCAGTTGATATTATTGCTTCTCTTGATTGGTGAAAGTACTAACTTCTTTGTCAGGAATTTTGTAACCCCCAGTAAGCATAATAAAATTGTCTACACCAGTATTGATAACGAAAGTCTTCATACGATCTCTCCAATACTCATAATCATTCCCATTAAAGATTGGTGGTCTAGAAGGATTCAGATTATCTATTGATCCAATATTCATTCCTGCCATCTAATACAACAAAAACAACTTTTCCACTCCACACGTTAGTGTAGTAAGTATTCAAGATAGTAATAAGAAATAAAGCTAGTAATACAAATCAGTGGAAAACATCCTCTGATACCAATTGTTGGATCAAAAATATAGATATAAGTCTATTAGATGGAACAATACAAGAGGGGGGTGAATTGTAGGTTTAAAAACCTTTGAGTTTTAGCAACAAAGAGATTAGTTTAAATGGTCTTAAACTAATACAAATACAAACACCCACAATTGTATTGAATATAAAAGGTATGATGTATTGTAATACTAATGTAATGTAAAACAATTGTATTCAAGGTGAACACAATAATCAGAGTAATACGAAGATGAATGATTCTACCTTAAAGCGTATAGAATCAATCAATACAAAATGAATAGAATGATTGTAATTGAAACAATTACAATTGAATATGTAAAGAAGAAAGGAAACAATACAAATCCCTTTCTAATACAAGTAACATCGGAAATTTAAAAGTAATACAATTATTTTAACCCAAAGAGAAGGGTTATCCTTTCACCTAGGATAAAAGGTATGTCTCACCAACACCTTGGTGAGCCCTCGATACGATGATCGGCACGTCTGTCTGCCTATCCCCGACAGCCCTCGATACGATGATCGGCACGTCAGTCTTCCTATCCCCGGCAGCCCTCGATTTTGTAGGTAATCGGCACCTCTGTCTTTCAATTATTTGAAAGCCCTCGATACGATGATCGGTCGCACAAGGCGGATGAGAGAATTCACAGTGTCTCTCTCTAGAATCTTGGTAGTTCACAGAGTCTCTTCATTCGTTCCCTTCATTCATCGTTGTTCTCTCAGCTTCAAATGACCTCCTATTTATAGGCCTTGGGTTCCAACGGTCATATTTCCTCCAACGGTCATATTGAAATAGAAAGCACGACATCGTTTTGATTAGTTTGTAACTAACTCAATGACATCGTTTTGTTAGGACAAGAGATATAAATAAATGAAAAACATGATTACGATTCATATGCAATGAGTGTTTTTGACTAAGTACCAAAAACAAATAATGAACATCTAAATAGCAGAGTCAGTACGATATGATTGACAGAGTCAGTACGATACGATTGACAGAGTCAGTATGGTACGATTGACAGAGTCAGTACGATACGATATGGTCGGTACGATCAACATTGTACGATACGATAAACATGATAAAAGACAATTTGTAATTTACAAACATATGATAGAATACATTTGTTATTTCCAAAACATGATATAGAAGTCAAAAGAAGACTTTTGACTTAACAAACTCAACCAACCAACAACTAAAGATGCATGCACTTTCAAAGTCAACTGTGTGCTAATAAAAATTCCATCACAAGCCCCAAAACCATTCAACTAGACATGTCCACAAAACATCAGAGTACAGAGCGATATCTAAACAACAAAACACCACGAGTCATGACACCATCACAACTTCACACCAAGCTCCAAGATCCAAGCTCCACCAAACCATCACAATGCACCACTAAAGGAGGGTGATGACTTACCTTTTCCCACATCATGGTACACGATATTTGAAAAGACACCAAAGTTCCAAATCAGGGGGTGAGTACAACTACTCAATATGATTTCCCCAATTGACTTCCCTACACACGCCACTAGGATAAAACTATTAGCACATTTACATAAAGTAGTTTATATAAAATGATCACAAGTGAAACCAAAACCATGAGCCAAACATACTCTTACCAAGCCACACATGGAATCCAATTCAACCATGCCATAAGCCAATTACCATTTTCATATTTCACTCACAAGCCCCATCTAAAAACAATACCAATGAAGCACACAACAAACCATGGTGGCACTTTCCATCCAAACCATTCATTACCAATCCACTCGAGTGGTAATTCCCGCCCACTTTCTATTGATGGTGGCCCTTCTGTCCACTATCCATCCACTTTTTATTATGGAACTTCTAGCCCACTTCCACACAGTATTCAAACAATCCATTACCAAGCATATAACCCACCAATGCTACAACAACATAAAAATAACCATTTCTATAACATGCCAAACCACTTCAAAAAAAATCACCAATTTATTGAAACCACCCTTAATCCATTTTCAATGCCAAACCACATTTCAATAAAACAACATCTTTATTGAAAACCATATTTGAAAAACATTTTTCATAATCAACCATTAAGGATTTCAAAATCAACATTTTAAAATCACTCAACAAATCCCCCTTTAAGCAATAAGTACATGTTATTTTCAAAATCACCAATATCATCACCGAATGGTTTTCCAACAAGATTCAGACATCAATATCACAATTAATTTAAAAAAACAAATTAATTGTAACCAAAAACACTAGTTCTAACCAAGTGGAGTCGAGATAGAAGCCAGCTAACTTTAGGGTTGACAGAAAATCGACCCACAAGCAACCACACCTCAAATATAGTGAACGAACCACCGAAACCTCTCTAGATCCCCTTCCCTAACATTAAAAATCCTTAAAATTAACATCTAAGACAACAAAAACCCTAGATCTACAAACAAAGAGTGTAGATCTAGAAAAAGGTGAGAGAGGGAGAAGTAGATCAAGATGAAACCTTGATAAACCACAGTAGGAGAGACTTAACTAGGATAAAAACCTTCTAAACGCCAAGAAACCCCTTTGAATCACTTCCAAAATGAGTGAAAGAGAACCTTTAAACCCTGAGAACCCAAAATCCTAAGTGAGGCTTGAGTGGGAGAGGATTTAGAGTGTTTTAGGTCAAGCTCGACAGATCCCAGGTTTAAAAACTCAAACTTTAAGTGGTCACATGGTTAGTCTGCACGGTTTGGAAAACCGTGCGCTAACCCTATAAAAGCCACTGTCTCAAGAGCAAGGGTTCACATGGTTGCCTCGCACAGTTTTACAAACTGGGCACAGGCCGTGTGAAGCCTACTTCCTCTCCCTGTACGGTTTTTTGGAGTACTCGCATGGTTTCCCCTAACTGTTCTCAAATCGTGCTCCCTAAGAGAAGCCTCCAAATTTATTCAAAACCTTTCCATACTCTCCCAACCTCTTATCAACTCATCCCATTCACTTAAAACACATAAATGTGCATTAAAAAAGGCTACATACATCAAACCAGGGGTGCTACATAATCTCTCTTTGAGAAATATTTTAAAGGGATATACCTTATATCAATCATCTATTTTGATTAATTGGATAATTGATTTTATTTAGTGGGTTTTAATTTAACTTTAATTTTTATAGAAATTTTCAATGGGAACTCAATTCACCCCCCCCCCCCCTCTTGAGTTACTCACTCTACCAAAAAAAATAATCTTTAAAAGATCCACTATTTGTGAAACATAATGAAATTTTATGTAATAAAATAGTGGGATTCCAAAGTTAGTATCAAAGGACTATTTATTTATTTGTGAAAATTGGGATTTGAAACATTAGGAAGAACCCTAGAGAAAATTTTGAATACAGTAAAACATCTTGTTGTTGTGGTGAAGTGTTAATTAAATGGGTTCCAATCAATGAGATAGATGTCTGGATATATACAAGTGGATGTGGCTCTTGAATAAATGTATACTATGGTAACACCCAAAAACACTACTTTGAGATAGAATTGAATGCGAACTAGTGTGTGTGTAAATGGGCCTTTCCGCACTTCGGGTTTGACACTCCTAGGGGATATGATTATTTAATAAAAAGATTTTTATAAGCAATTATGAATGATATATAGAAAATTTAATTGTTTTTAATGAATAAAAAATTAATCATGATGTTATATGAAATAAATTTCTTTTAGAATTATAAAATTATTAAAATAAAAACATTTATCAAATAGGTTTTCTTATTTTAGAAAATGGCCATAAATAGAATTAACCCTGTAAATGGTTAGTGCAATAGAACATGCACTGAATGCCCTCTAATGGAAGATGAAATAGAAAACTTCATGATAGAGATGAACCAACTAACTTGAGATAGGAACAATAACTTGAATCAAGATGAGATACGAGGTTCACCTTAAAGGTAACACCATTCCATTGAGTGCTTTATGTGTCAACTAACACCATATTTCAGTGGATCTATTGAACCATTGATTACTGAATAATGAATAATATCTATAGAAAATATCTGTTCTTTACTTATTTGTTTAAAATAAGAGAAATTGATCATGTGTGTGTACTACTTAGAGGGAGAAGTCGATTAGTTGTAGACATTGATTAAAAACATGAATACGAGAATGGATATGGATGTTATAGAGTGGTAAGAGATTAGGGGATCCTTTTTCAATAAATACTACCCCCATTAGATGTGAAAAAATAGGAAAGGAATTTTTATAGCTGAAGCATATGGAAAATGAATCTATGGGAAGATATGAGATGAAATTTAAAAAACATTCTTGTTACACCTATAGCTTTGTTATGGACCCTAATGGAAAGGTTTATAGATTATTTGGTAGGCTAAGACCTCATATATGAAGGAATCCATCCAATCAAGACTATGATAGTTGTGAAGAGATAGTGAGGATTTCTATGATGGTTGAACTGGAGTTTGTAGAGACACAGTGGCCACATAAATCAAATGAAAAGAATAGATATTTGGATCCAAACATACAGAGGATCTTTTATCATGGAAGAGGAGGAACTAAATTGAAACCCCCGACATGCAAAAAATGTGGGAAGAAGCATTCGAGGAAATTATTTCTATAGAGTGGAAAATGTTACATGCGTGGAAGAGATGTCCATATAGCTCGGAACTATCATAGTGAGGTGAAGCATCAAATTCTCAACACTAATGAGAAATGGAATATGGTTCAGGCCCAACCTAATGTCTAATACTATATGTGTGGATAACATGGGAATGCTTCCAATCATTATTCAAATCAAAAGGAAATGGAGGGGAATCCCCATCAACCTCATCATGGGCCAAAAGAGAAAGGTTTGAAATTTACTATCAAAATGGATAAATTATAGGCTCACAATGATTTGGTTGTAGGTACTCTCATTATTCTATAAAAGATAAGAAGTACTTTGATTGATTATGGTTCTATGTATTCCTTTATTTCATCTATGTTTTTAAAGAATTTATAGTCAATACCTAAACTGCTAGAAGTAGGTTTATCAGTAAAGGCTCATCGATGGATAATCTAAGAATCAACTCTCTATAAAAACTCTAGTATTTTCATTGGTGAGAATAATCTCATCATAAATCTAGTAGTCATTCCCATGCAAGAATTCGAAATTATACTGGGGATAGACTAGATCTCAAATTATAATGTTGAGATCAACTGTAGAAGCATGGAAATATAAATATTCTTGAATGTAGAACTCACATTTATTTTCAAAGGAGAGATATCTCGAACTAAGATTTGTCTAGAATCACCAACCGTAGCCTTCTTTGTGGCAATGATTAGTGAATAGGAAGAATGAAATGATTGTATAATAATTGAATACTTCATCATCGTTCCTTAATACATTGACCTATTTCCTAAAGAGTTACATGGAAATATCTTAAAAAGAGAGGTATAGTTCTTCATTGAACTCATACCTTTATCCAAGATGATATTAAAGACACCATATAGAATGAAAAATGTGGAAATTGAGGGATTAAAGAAACTACTTCAAGAACATTATGATAATCAATTAATCTGACCAAGTGTATCTCCTTGTGGACAACTTGTTCACTTTCTGAAGAATAAGAATTTATTAATGCATCTATGTATTTAATATAGAGAAAATATAATGATCATAGTGAAGAACAAGAACACCCTCTCAAGGATTTTTGATTTATTTGACCAGCTTTGTGGGGCACAATTCTTCTCCAAGATTGATCTTTGAACTGGTTATCACCAATTGAGGTTGAAGAAAGAATATATTTCAAAGACCACCTTTTGATCAAGATATGGGCAATATGAGTTGGTTTATATGTCCTTTGGATTGGATAATTATCCTTATATATTTATGAAATTGATGAATAGACTCTTTAAGGAATACCTTGATAATTTTATATTACTTTTTATTGATGATATTTTCATATATTAAAAAATCACTTGGATCATGAGGATCATATAAGGGTTATATTGAAAAGATTGAGGAAGGATAAGAAATTTGGAATGTTTATAAAATGTGATTTTTCATTACAACAGGTTTCTTTTTGGGGGAATATTGTAAGCAATGAAGGAATATTTGTTGATCCTATAAAGACAATGGTTTTGGAGGAGTGGCCTCATCCTACAATAGAAATTGAAATTCATAGTTTCTTTGGTTTAGTATGATATTATAGGAGGTTTTTTTGAAAAAAATTTCATTTCCTTATAATTTACTAGCCATGTTAACACGAAAGGTGGTTATGTTCACCTAGAAAAAGGATTGTGAATAATGTTTCTAAGAGCAGCAGAAGAGATTTTTTACTAAACATGTGTTATCTCTACCCACTAACAGAGAAGGATTCATTATTTTTGGTGATTCATATTTGAAAGGTATGTGGTGATTCCTCATGAAAAATGATACGTTTGTTTATTATACATCTCGACAGGTAGAACTCATGAGTAGAATTATCATATGCATGACCTAGGTCTATCTGCGGTACTTTTTTACTATAAGGATATGCATGCACAATATTTAAGGGGATAAATATGATATATCCAAAAATAACC
The DNA here is from genome assembly GCA_963277665.1 of Viscum album. Taxonomy (NCBI): domain Eukaryota; kingdom Viridiplantae; phylum Streptophyta; class Magnoliopsida; order Santalales; family Viscaceae; genus Viscum; species Viscum album. Next base: position 1,099,530,760 of record OY728134.1, on the reverse strand, counting down.
AAAGTTTGAAGTATATTTTCATGTAAAAGGAATTGAACATGAGAAAAAGGAGATGGTCGGAAATTCTTGAAGATGATGATTGTTAAATTCATTATCATCCTAGAAGAGAAAATAAAACTCCTGATGCATTAAGTAAGAAAGACCTTATTATCTTGGCGATGAAGAGGATTCAAGGAGATCCTTTGATCAAAGTCCTATTAAAACTGTACATGGTAATTGTAAGTGAAGGTATATCATGCACCCTATCACAATTGATTTATAAACCATCATTACTAGAGAATATCATTAAAGCTAAAAGATATGATCACTTGTTATAAAATAAGATAGAGGATGTGAAGAATGGGGAGTTTCTTGAGTTATATTTTGATCAAGAATGTGTAGTTAAATTTAACAAAAGGTTATATGTTCCATATATTCCATAAATAAAGACGGATCTTATGGATGAAGATTATAGGTCTACATTCTCTACATATCCAAGAAGTATGAAAATTTATAGGGACCTTTGTGATCATTATTGGTGGGATAACATGAAAAGGGAAATTTCTGACTATACTGCAAGGTTTTTGGTATGTTAGCAAATGAAGGAGAAGAAAAAACATCATAAAGGTGTATTTAAACCACTACCCAAACCAACATTGAAGTGGAACAATATCACTATGCACTTTTTCACTAATCTCCCAAGAACATACAAATGAAAAAAATACAATATGGGTTTTAGTGGATCGACTCACCAAGACTACCCATTTCATAACTATTCTGGTCAATTTATCTCTTCACTAACTTCTCATGATTTATATAAATAAAGTAGATAGTTTGCATGAGGAGACACTTTCTACAATTTCTTATCATGATCCAAGGTTCACATCAAAGTTATGGAGTAGTATTCAACATGTTCTGAGTACCAAATTGAATTTCAGTGTAGCCTATCACCCCTAAACTAATGCCCAATATGAAAAAAAATATTAAAACACTTGAGTATATGCTAAGAACATGCTCAATGAAATTTAAAGGTTTATGGGATCAACATATTCCATTAATTGAGTTCTCATTCCACAGAAACTTCGATTTGAGTATTCAGATGACACACTTTGAAGCTCTATATGGGAAGTAATGTAGAACTCATAATTTTTGGGATGAAGTTGGTGAGAGAAATCAAGTTGGGCCTAATCTTGTGCAATAGATGATAGAAAAGGTTCATGACATATGACGGAACATAAATGATACTAAGAGTTTGTAGAAGATCTATGCTGACAACTGTTGAAGGGACATGAAGTTGGGTGTCAGTGACAAAGTGTTCCTCTGAATATCAACTTGGAATAGAGTCATGTGGTTTGGGAAGAAATTGAAACTTAGCCCTAGGACAATGACCACTATGAAATCCTTGATTGTATATGAGGGGTGGACTATCATCTATCACTTCAACCAAATATATCACAAGTTCATGAGGTATTCCATGTGTCACTCTTGAGGAAGTACATACCGAAATCTTCACATGTACTGAATTTGGAGGTGGTATAATTATAACATGACCTCTCTTATAATTATAATCTGGGGAATATCATGAACTATATATATAAGGTTATACATAATAATTCTACCCATCTCATCAATTTTTTTTGGAGGAACCACAAATATTAATAAGTGGCGTGGGAACTAGTGGAGACAATGAGGTAGAAATACCCACACATTCTCTCAACTATGAGAACAAGTTGAAATTTCAAGGTTGAAATATCTTAAGGGGAGATCTAATGACCTAGACATTGTGAATGTTAATTGTTTCCTGAAAATTTCTGTTATATTATATTATACAAAAAAACTATATCTCTTTAATTATAAAGTAAATATAAATGGAAATGTGACCATATGGATTCAATTGCTATATGAACAGTGATTAATTAGACCATTTTTAAATATGAAAATTTAAAACTATAATCTTGAAAATAAATTTAATGTTATAATTAATGTTTATAAGTAAAATTTCATAATTGATAATTGATACATAAAGAATAGTCCATGCCTTAAATAGTAGAGTCATGTTGTTTGAAGCCGATATATCAGAACTAGGGAGGGAGTTGTCACCACTGGGGTTCTCCCTCAACCAACGAAAGATGAGATTCAATAACTGGTTCTTGAATGAAATCTCCTATGGGATAATTTCAAGTCAGTGGATATTACCACTCAGTAGATGTTAGTCGAAGAACCCCACAAAACTAGCACCATCAGACACCTTACTCTTAGGGCGCACATGAGTGTAACAAGGGGTTATTTGTCTAGGCCTTAGTTACATAATGTTTAATTCCATTATATAATTTCTTTATTCCATCAATTCAAATTTATGAATAATTTTTCTTAATAAAAATACGTTTAATTGAGATGGAGTTTGATAAATTGACGTTTTTCAAACCCAAATTGTACTTTTTAGAAAAGATATATTTTTTTATAATAAACTACATAATTATGAATAAAACATATTTTAAGTAATTATTATGATAAAAAATGATTATTTAAATCTAAATTATAAAATAATTTTAAAAAATTTAAGTGTTAAAAATTTTACTATACATTTCAACCCACGATTATTTTAAAAAATTTTCAAATTTTAAACTTAAAAGTTAAAATTTTAATATTTATATTATTATTATGATAAAATAAAAATAATAATTAAAATCAGAACATTGAAATTAGGTTAGGGTGAATCTATGAGAATTTTCTAAAATATTTTTCTTTTCATGAATATTAAAAATACAGTTTGAGGTTTTCGGTATGTTTAATGACATTAGAATTATGTCATAATGATGTAATAATTAATTAAACAAAATCCATGGTCTAAAAAATTTTATTTTATTTATATCAATTATTTTAATATATTTTAATAAATTTCCAAACCTATAATTTACTTTCCATAGCCTAAAATGGAAGCATTAATTATAAAAACATTATTTTCGTGGAAATGTTACTTTTCAATGACAAGATAATTAATATAAAATTATGATTGACTATTGTCGATTAAAATAACATTACATATGACCCAAATGTCAAAAACCATGGTAAAAACCATGGGAAAGACAATGGTATTTCATTTTTTCCAACATAGATTTCCAATGCCCATTATTGAAAATTTATAAATAAAATCCTACAATTTTGCTATAAATATCAACCAATTTCTTCATCTTCATTCACTCAAAATTTTTCCTCTTTGAATATCTAGTTTTTTTACCTCCCAAGGTGTTATCAAGCCCCCAAGGTCCAAATCCTCATGTTTTAGGAGCCGCATTTCAAGGTAAGGGAATTGTTCTTCTTTTCTCCACAAATAAAGAACCTATATATATATATATATATATTCTAAATTAAATGTCCTATATATCATGTTACATGTTTGTTCAAACCCTTACTTCCAATTTATTTGTTATCAATCGGAGACCCTCGGACCCTCTCATTTTACCCATTTTTTAAACAACATTTTATACTCATTATGTTTCCAAGTTTACATCTCAAAATTTCCATCTTCTCCTCAAGAAATTCACTTTTATTTTCATTTTTTGAATACACAAACCTATTTATTTTCCTATGGTATTAACATATATGTAAAAAAGATTTACTTTATTCTCATATTAGCATTTATTAAATCCCACATTCCTTTTCTAGGGGTTGAAAATGACATAATTATCTTGTTTTGTAAGCACTTTTGAAATGCCATGATTTTGATATGAACCCCAATTATTTTTTTCTACATAGGTTATTTATGAAAACAGTTATGATCTATGTGTATCACATGAAATTAAGACATATTAATGGTGCACCATGATAGCACCATAATGCATTGGGAAAATAATTTAATCTCCAGAGATTACATGTTATATGATACCTTGGTGAATAAACTTGGTAATTTTTACAACACATTGGTGATTAATCTTTGTGATATTCTTATTAAAGTATTAATTAAATGTGGTTGAAATATTTCCAAGTTATTATTCATGTCCTTTTTATTAAGTTATAGATCACATTATTTTTCTTATTCCACAATAATATTCCATATGTTCTTATTGATATTACTCAAGATCACATGTAAACATTTTTACTTCCTTATTCCCTTATCGAGCCTTATGCACACCCTTTCCTTTAGTGTATGTTCCTTGGTTCTGAGATGTAATAAAAGTACTTATGATAAACCAATGAATAACCCTTTTAAGTTGTTTAGAATAATTTTTTATGTTTTCTTGAATTATGTACCTTATTTATAAGAAAATAATCTTTAAATTATCCATTATTTAAACAATGTAATAAAAAGTTATGTAAAAATGGTGGGATTCCATAATATCAAAGTTCCATATAATATATTAATTTGATTGAATGGAGAACTTATATCTATTAAAAAATGTGGTAATCCTACCTTTAATGGTAAAACAATTCTTAGATGAAAAATATCATTATACCTTATCTCATATGTCTTGGTTTGGATGTAGTGGATTTTACTAGAGAAGGATTTATACTGAGGGAAAATGATGGACCTACGAATTTTGTGTGAAAAAAGAAAATAGAAGTTGATGGGAAGGCTCAAAATGAAATTCATATTTATTTATCAAAAAAGGTTTATTCAAATTTAATGGGTCTTCAATCAGCTAATTAAACTTTGGAAAATATAGAAAACATATTTAAAGGTAATGTTAAAGTTAATTAAGTAAACAATCAACTATGTAGAAGCTAGTTTAATGACCAGACGATGGATATTGAAGAAACCATATATGATTTGTTTATAAGATTCAAAAGAATTATTTGTAACATCATAGGATTTAGAGAAATAATAACTAATTAAACTATTGTGAAGAAGTTATTTATAGGATAAATGAATCCATGTACAAAGGACAAGCCTCTTAAAATAAATAGAAAAAATATTACATTAATCCAAAGGAATGAAATTTACCTTTATCCATTTTGAAAATGGGAAAAATCATCAAGAATGGTACTGGAAAATATGTAATCATCACAACTCACTCATTTATTTTCAATACCATAGATAATATAATTATCCTCATGATAATCATGTGGGATAAAGTAATTAAAATAAGAGATCTTGTCTTGGAATTTGATCCATTTATGAGCCATTCTCCATGAATGATGGATGTTTCCTTTTATAACAGCATGAACAATTATTGAAGAGGCACAAGCAATGAATAAGTTCTTCCAGACCTGTTGAATTTTCATATACACTAATTTAATTAGACTAATAATTCCCACATATAATGTAGAGGAAATATCATAGGGAAAATAAAATAAATTAACCAAGGACATCACCAAAATGATTTCTAAACACAATCCCATAACCTGTAGTGCATGGATTACCTCTAGAAGCTCTATTAGAATTTCATTTACACCATCCTAAAAATGGTGAGTTTGAAATGATTTAAAAATTATGTGAATGAGGATAAAAATTTCCTTAATTTTTATGGAATCTTATAACATTGAAATCACGGACCAAATTGTTGAAATGATCCCACTGAAGAGAGTAGGTATTCTGAACATCAATAATGATCTTAGTTATGTAAGAATCAATCATAAAATGATCCTACTCTTGTATTCTTTTTTTCTTCCATGTAAGATGACATGGATGATATCTTCATTGATATATTTGAATAGTTTCATGAGTTTCATGGAGAATGAGAGTTTAAATCACCCCTTGTGGTGGTTCAGGATCGAGTCCACACTTGGGAGGCTTGTCTCACAAATTCCAAACATGGTGTCCCAAAGGGTCATAGAAATTCAATACCTAAGGAAGATTTGGTCCTCATCCAATATATTCTTCTTACATAAAATAAATATCAATCATAATTAAACATCCATAGATTGAAAAAATGGAATCAATGAGGATTTTGGAGAATGATATCCTCTATAATAGCATTAACCTAGTTAGAAGAATCCATTTCTTGTTAAGGGACACGATCCATGTTCATGGACCCTAAATTTCATTTTTATAAAATATTTTGGTAGTGAGTATGTCATCCACAACTTATTGCTATATCAAAAAATCATTCATCTCAATAAAATCATAATTGTTTATAACTAATCTAATTTAAGTAATGAGATATTGAGGAAAATCCATTTGATTAATGATAGTAATGTTGGGGTTCACCAAATTAATAGATAAGTCATGCATGCTGAGTAGAGTCATACCTATCTATTTGTCATCCTAAAAACTAAAATAGGATTTTTTTTCCTTAACCATACTGTGATAATGAATAGAGATGCTATTAAAAATATTATTTAAGGAAGGCTAAATAGAGGAGCCAACAAAGTTTCAGATCCAAAATTTAATTCTTATATGGAAACAAACTCTTAGAAAGTCTATAGAAGGTGATTTATAATTCATAGGATTGAAAATTAAATGGGCATAAATGAAATTGTTTAAGAGGCCAAGGTTATGGATTCCAAGCCCATCCTAGGTCATGTGTCTTGCAACATTGCTTCCACAAGATCGTGATGATCCTTATTTCAAGGGTGATTCCGATCTGAAAAAAATTAAGATATATTTTAATTATTTTAATCATGGAAGAAACCCATTTGTACACCATAAATGATTAAACATATTTTGAAATAATGATGTGTTTCATAGGTAAATTCTTCCAACCATAGAAAGAGACTTACCATTCCATGAGCTCTGAGGCCTTTGAATTTGAATTAGTGTACGATTTAATTAATCATCTTGGCGTATACCCCCAAAACATGGGAAATACTAAGTAAATGAAAGGAATATTTCCTCCAATAATTCCCATGTCGCTAATGATGTTTAGTTTCTTGAATGTGGTAATTTGTTTCTAAATTATATAAAGGATTGACTCCAGCTGATCTCCTTGCTCGAAACATTTTCATAATGAAGCAACTCTTTTTTATGTTTTTGAAGTTTGTTTTATCACCCAAGGTTAAGAATGTCATTTCATAAGAATATAATAAATTTGAAGGAGAATATAATCCTCTTACATCACTGATAGTTTTCAATTCACTTTGGTCAAATATTTTGAGAAGCATCCAATAGAGATAATCATCTACACTATAAGAAACAATAGAAGATGGGGGATCAAAGATAGACCAAAATTATGTGAATATTTTTATTCAAATTTCAATGGTTTATGTTTTCTTAAATGATAAAACCCATCGATTTTAATGTTTTCATAAATAATGATTAATTTGAATTATATAATGAAAATTATATAAAATGGGAAATTTTATTAATTCTGGATTTTTGATAGATTTTAATCACTTTGGTAATTTGACCATAATGTTTAAAATATCCATAAAATTTAAGTAATTATTTTATTTAATATGACTTGATTTTTGGGATTCAAATTCTTTTTATGTACCAGGATATTATTTTAACATCCAAGTGCACTAAAAAATAAATAATTTGGAAAATTTTTCTGAAAAACAATGTGGACCCCACCTTAGTAATTGAGTCGTACATTAGGATAAACAGATCCAATTAATGAATTTATAATTGGATTTAAAAGATAATTCAATAGAGAATTATAAAATTAAATATCATGGATATATTACTACATTGGTGTGGTCATTGGATGGTTGAAATTGGGCGGAATATTTACGAAGCATTTAGCTTGAAAGAGAGTGACTCAATAGTTGTTTAATAACACCCTCTATATGGGTTAAATTAATTTTAAATATGAAGTATTGGCATAAAATTTATTTTATAGAAACTATAAAGAAGAAATATTTTCCAAATTTGGTAATTAAATGGGTAAACCATCATAAATATTTCAGTTCACAGAATTTGGAAGAGATGTTGAAGGGTGATTTCGAAGATCGTGATTTTCAATAACGAAGGATGGCGCACCCTTGACCTATATAAGGAGGTGTTTATCCATGATGAAATCTATCTCTTGATTCCCTAAAGAGGGAACCCACCAAGGAGGATGATGAGATGATGCATTTCTGTTTTCAATTTATTTATTTCTTTTCTTTTCTTTTTTTGTTTTAGTTTAATTATAATTGTAATTTAAATTTTTTATTTAGTTATATAATTTAATTCAGGGATGTTTAAAATTTTGATTCAACAATACTTCTCCATCCTATTTTCTTCTTATATCTCTCCTTATATTATTATTATTATTATTATATCATTCTTATTTTATTTACTTATTATCTTATTCTTCCATATCCCTATTCTTATTCTATTTTATTTTTATTTTTATTTTCCACCTTCTATTTTATTTTATTGTTATCCTCTCTATATATCTCATCCAAATTCTATTTTATTTTCTTCTTTTATATTTTTTCTCCTATCACCATTATTTTTTTTCATTTTTTTCTCATTTTATTTCTTCTTCTCTTTCTTTTTATTTTTATTCACAATATATTATTTTATTTTTATTATCTTCTTATTTTCTTCCATCTTTCCACCATTATGATCTCTTACCCTCGTAAGTGTTGGGATGAACCTCATACTTGGAGTGTGGGGAGGTCAAGCTGTTATTCAATTTTCATTGAACTTTATGTTAATTTTTTTGGTATATTTGAGTTGTATGCATAAGTAAGGTGAATGTATCTTATGTGGACTACCCCTAATGACATGCAACGAAATCTATTTCTATTATTTTATTTAATCTATTTTACCTCTCACCAATGGTAAGTTAATCTCAAGTTAAAGTTGAGATAATCAATTCATGAAACAACATCAATAGAGATAGATTCTTGAAAATGGCACATCTTAGACCAAGGTGTGTCATTATCCTTTATTAAAGGAGGAGGTGGAATTGAGAGTTATTAGGCATTCAATGATTTCCATAATTTCTAAATAATGAATAGTAATTCAAACATGAGATTTTATATTTGTATTATGAAACCAAAATTAAACATATAAAGGAGAATAATCATTGAACTATAAATCAAACCCAAAACTGAGCACTTTCTCTCCTTAATTTCATTCTATTTATAACTGCATGGTAGTATAAATTATAATTTACATTTTCCAAGTCATTAGTCAAAAACACCAAAAATATTTGTTATTTTTTACATAAAATAATCAAAACAACAAAAATATATTGTTTAGGTGATATAAAAGAAGTATGTGAACAAACTAAAAATATTTTCAAGTTAGATGACCTTGGTCAGCCTTTGTGGTGCATTAAGAATCAATAAATTATCTTTTACACACCCCATGATAGGCATTCATTAAAATTGGTGCTATTGATAGGGATCCAATCAGTTATACATTTATTTTATATATTTTCAGGTATTAGATAGATTTTATTGCTTTTATAAAAATAAAAACTTAAAAATACATGATTTTTTCAAACATCTATTTTTTTAATACATGGAAGAATTACTCTCGGGTGAAATCACCTGTGTTTCAAAGTTTTGAAGAAGTGGCCCTCCTTAAAAATCTTAATGAACTCACTAACCTAGCCAATATTATGATTAATTGGAATGGTGTTAGAATTTAATTTTAGGAACTGTAATATATGGTAGACAAATTCAAACATGATTGTAAAATATTGAAGAACAAGAAAGAAGTGCCATTGGAGTGGACCGATTTCATTGAAGACATCAAAGAGTTTGAGGCTTAGATTTAGTAATATCCAAAATCCAACCATTTGAAGAGAAAAATCCACCAATATCGTTATGAGATAGATTGGATACATGATGAGGAAATCTTTCTCGATGAGCTAACTATGGGAGATCAACATGATCTATCTTATTTCTTGAATTAATTTGAAGTACAACATGATCTCATTGATCCTTACCCAGTATAAGATTAATTTCAATTCCATGTCACTCTTTCCATGGAAGAGGAGGAAGCCAACCAAATGAAAAAATTTGAAGAAAAGATGGAGGAACCAATGTACCTACATCCACTTGAGACCATCCAAATCCTATATGAACTCATCATTGAGAAAAATATTGAAACTGAACCAATTCAAGGATTTGATATTTTCTTGAACTCTATAACTTCTGCTTTTATTTAAACTAAATTTTGAATCACTCTATACAGTTTTCATTATAACGATTTAGACAATCTGTGATATTACTTGGAGGAAAATGAAGAGACTATACTTTCACCTACTGAGGAACACCTAGAGCTCCCGAATGTTAATGAACATAAATTTGAAGGGCCACATCAGGAAATCCAAGTAGTTGAGCTTAAGGAAATAAAAAAAATCAGCTGATAGTTTTTATGGGAAGAAATTACTTCTTAAAATTAAATTTTTATTCAATTAAATATACTTGTTTACTTCACCTTTTATTATTCGATTCATGCATCATATGTGAATCCATATCTAAAGAAGAAGGAGGCTATACAAGTAGAAACCATGAGAATTTAGTATACTTTATCCATGGTGCATTACTCACCAAGAGGATGATCCTTACTTCAGCCCAGCGATTTCATGGAATGCGGTCTCTCCAGTGGCGGTGTGCCTTCATGGACTCAACCTCCTCGGTGTATATACATTTTCCCACCTCACCCGCTCTATCCTACAATCTGGATAGATCCTCACATGGCGATGTGGTGAGAGTCCAAGGTTCAGGCTTCCTGCTACTACGGTGAATGTTGATGCTTCGTGTGAGAATTAGCTGGGGGTGCGTTGGGTGGATCTGGTCATCATGTGCAATCTCAAAAGCAGTGAAAGGATTTTTGGTTCTGAATTGTGGTGAGTCTTATTCTTCTCCCCTCACAGGTTTGGCTCTAGCAGTCATTGTGGTAAGGGGTGTAGTTTTTATTGCTTTGATGTTTGAGGATTAAATGGATTTGTGTTGCGTCACCATCTTTGGAGGATTCCCACTCCTCCTTTATGCTTCATGTGTGTGATTTGGACTCTGATGAGGCATTGTCCAATAGAATTTATGGTTGGTTGGGGATGGGATGGAGATGGGTTTCCAGTCTCGGTTTAAGGATTCATGGTGGATGGGTTCTAGTTTTTTGCTGATTTGCGGCTTCTGGGACTGCAATCAGGATGATATGTTTATGTGTTCTGTTGTTTTCTCCGAGTGGTGTGGATTTATGTTGGATGCTATGCTGCAATGGTGGATTTTGCAGTCTGTGATGGTGGATTTCTCTATTTTTTGATGTGGTTGGTTGTGATTTGGAATGGTTTTTTATGAGGTCTACTGATTTTCACCTGGATTTGACCACATTGAATAGGCCCTAGAGGAGGTTCCATAACTGTCTATTCATCTTCACATAACTTCTTGGATTTGTTTGTTTGAGAGGGTCTAGTGTCATCCATCAGATCGGGCATGTTCTTTGACACGTGACACTTGCTTGCTGAACTGACATGCAACAATGGAGAGATTTCTCACAATCATATTCTTGGGAGGGTACCTAATGTTTTCAATCTGGTTATAATTTTTAAGACCCTCAAGTCAGTTATGCCTTATGTTCTTGAGTCTACTTGGGTTCCCCCTTCATCCCATAAAAGGGGGTTCTATTATAATAAATAAAACATTTAAATTCCTTCAGGATATTGGATAGAAAGGATAAAGAGTACTAAATCTTCATAGAAAAGGGATTTCACTTTTTATGAGGATCTTATAAACTCTATACATTTTTGTCCAAAAAGATGTTTCGAGATTTAATGTAAAAATTTTATTCCCATGCCTAGATTTATGCTTTACTTGACTTTTTTAGGAGACACTAGATTCTTAGGAATATTATGATTCCATTTTTTAGATTTTAATTTATATGAAATTGAATGAGTAAAATGGGGGATTGGATGATGGAATTGAAGAATTAATATGAAAATTAAGACTCATGATTTGAGGGAATTAATTGATTTATATAAATGAAATTTCCCAACCATTTTCATGTTTTGAATTTCCAAAATTTATGTGAATTGATTTGTTATTATTAATCATTCCTAAACTGATTTTACAGTTTTATATTCCGATTCCTGAGAGTATTTCTATACCAATGACTTCTTACATTTTTCTGAGAATACTTTCTGAGTGATCATGGGACATGCCCCATACTATAACTTCCACTTGAACTTTTCAATGATTTTACTATGAACAAACACATTCAAAATTATTTAATCATATTTTGATAAATTAGTTATATTTAAAATTCCACCAATACATTAATCCTTACTTATACCATAGAAACAATGAATGACCTTGTTAGGGATGTGCCTTGTTTTAATCCATTTTTATCCATTCCTACCCCACTATTAGTAATTGTGTGATATTTTTAAAGTGAATTATAGGGTTTAAGGGAATCATAGTGTATGGGATGAAATGAATAATATGGAAAAGGATTTGGGGTTCTTATTATGGGAATAAATAAAGGTTTTCATTAATTCAATTTTCTGAGTTGTTTTCCCTTCTTGAAAAGAAAATTGAAAAAAAAAGATTCAGTTTTGAAATATAAGAATCAAAAATTATATTATTAGATTGATGATTTTTATCATATGTTGTTAGGTTGTGGCTTTCAGTTTTTTTATAATAATAAACTTTTAAAAATTAAAAAATTAAAAAATAAACCGTTTAAAAATAAAAAAATAATTATAAAAGTAGATATAAAGTTACGAAGGTACACAAAATTCATTATGCTTTAATTATCCAGAACATTTTCTTTGACTATTTTGGGGAAGTAAGAGTTGCAACATTGAGGGGGGAAATTTATTACACTTTTATTTTTGATATCATGCATTGTACATAAGAGATAAACCTCCTCCTTGAGTCTTAATTTTTAAAACATCAAATCCCAACAACCTTATGTCTCAAGAGTCATTTGATCCTTTATTGAAAGACCTCATGATTTTATGTTCCTTTTGTATTTACAATGTGGATAAAATAGTTCCTTTACAATTCTATGTATAAAGAGAATTTTTTAATGATATGGAAATAACTATACATAAATTGTATGATGATTTATGACAAAAAGGAATCCATTCTAAGGTAGATCATGATTTTTCATATTTAATAATAATGAATTGAGAAACTTGAATGATTGATAGGAGAAGTTCCAACATTTTTTAAAACGGAAATGTTAATACATGGATTGGTTTTTTCATTAATAATGAGACAATGAATTGATATTTTATGTAGAATTTGAAATTTTCATTTGACATTGATAATTGTTTGATTTTATTGCATTGAAATTTAAATATTGATAACATTGGTGCCCTATTTAACTCCTTGTTGAGATTTTATACTTTAAGAAAAGCATGGTTTAATTATGGGTATATATGGAAGAACAAAATTATGTGCATATTCTTATTCAAATTTAAATGGTTTTAATTGTTTTTAAAATATAAAACCCATGCATTTAAATGTTTAATTAAATAATGGGTAATTTGAATTATAGAATGAATATAGGCTAAAATATAAAAAATGATTAATTCTGGAATTTTAACCGATTTTAATCACATTGGTATTATGATCATAACATTTAAAATATTTATCCAATTAGAGTGATTCTTTTTTTATTATTCATTAATTTTTGGTACTAAGCTTCTTTTTTATTGACCAAGAAATTATTTGAACATCTAAGGACCCTAAAAAATAAATAATTTTGAAAAACAATTGGATGATAGTGTAGACCCCTCCTCGGTAATTGAGTCATAAATCAAGATAAACACCCCAATTAAGGATATTCCAAATATATTTTAAAGATAAATGAATATATCATTCGATAATTAATGATAATGTATATTTTAATTCATTAATGTGGCCATTGGATGCTTTAAATTGGGGGATGATTTTGGAAACATTCAACCATAAAAAATGCGACTCAATAATTGATTTATAACATACTATATACATGTTCAATTGATTTTAAATTTGGAGGTTCAACAGAAAAATCTTTTGGAGAAACTTTCTTGAAGAAATATTTCCCAAAATTCATTCATTATAGGGTTCAACCATGAGAAAACCATTGGTTCATAGAATCTGGAAGAGATCTTAAAGGGTGATTTAGATGATCATGATTTTCAATACCGAAGGATTCCACCTTCTTGGCCTATATTAGGAGGAGTTCACCCATGATGAAATATATCTCTCGACACCCCAAGGAGGTAACCCACAAGGTGGAGGTTGAGTTGCTACATTTCTGTATTATTATTAATTATTTATTTTATTTTATTGATTTTTTAGTTTTATTTTAATTGTAATTTGAATTTTTTATTTAGTTAAATAAATTAATCCATTCATGTCTTTTATTTTGTTTCCACCATCATTTAATATCCTCTATTATTCTAATAATTCTTATTCTCCTATTATTATTATTATTATAACATTATGATTTTATTTATTTATTATCTTATTATTTTTTATCCCTCTTTTTCATCTATTTTTTTATTCTTTTTTTTCATTATCTCTATCTCTATTTATCTTATCCAAATTCTATTTTATTTTCTTCCTTTATTTAATTTATCCCATCACCATTCTTCTTTTCAATTTTATTCTCATTATATTTATTCTTCTCTTTATTTTTATTTTTGTTTTCATTCTATTATTTTATTGTTATTCTCCTTTTCATCTCTGCCATCTTTACACCATTGTGATCAATTAACCTCATAAATGATGGGATGACCCTGATTCTTGGCTTGGGGGAGTTCAAGGTGTTCTGGAATTTTTATTAATGTTTATTTTATGTTTTTAGATATATTTGAGTATCATGCATGGATAAGGGGAATTTCCTCGATGTGGACTGCCCCCAATGACATCCAAATCAATAAATTTTTTTCTTTTATTTAATCTGTGTTCCCTCTATCTCCATTGGATAATTTTTCACACATTTGACTTGAGCTAATCAATGTATGGAGAGGACTTGATAGAGAAGGGTCTTGAAATATTGGACATTCTAGACCAAAGTTTTTCATTAACCTTCATTAAAGGAGGAGGTAAAATTGACAGTGCTTAAGCATTCAATGATTTCCAAAATTTCTAAGTAAATAACAATAATTCAAACATGACATTTCATTATTGGATTATCAATCCAAAATTAAACATATAAATGGGAATAATTATTGAACCCAAAAATGAACCCAAACCCAAGCACTTTATATCCTTAATTTCATTCTATTTAGAACTTTATGGTTGTATAAATTTAAATTCCCATTTTCCATCTCATTAATAAAAAAACTACAAAAATATTTTTTATTGTTTTCATAAAATAAACAAAAAAGAGATATTTTATGTGATATAGAAGAAGTAATTAAACAAATTTAAAATCTTCTCAAGTGAGACGAACCTAGTAAGCCTCTGTGCTACATTATGAAAAAATAAATTACTTTTTCCATTCCTCAAAACTAGTGTGCATTTGTCATATTTTCCAAACCCTATCGAGAAAGTAAAATATACCTCCAAGGATCCATTAATAATAATTGATATGATAGTTGAGCCAAGACGAGATTGCATCCAATGAATGAAGTTCAAATCAATGATGAAGTCAGTAAGGATCCTTCCAATTAATCCCCATTTCATAGTATCAAAGGCTTTCATAAAATAATCCTTTAATGAAATTTTACCTCCCCTATTAGTTTTATTAAGTAGGTTAACACATTTAGAGGCATTGATAAAGACATATTGAACAATTCTCACTTTAATGAATCCAAATTGGTTGGAGAATATGATCTTCTCTAAAACATTCTGCATATTTATTTTCTATAATTTTACACATTATTTTATAGATGGGGTTAATAAGGGAAACTGACCTGAATTGACCAATATCACAAGCATTATCCACCTTTTATATGAGAGAAAGGAATTGAGCATTACTTCCATTCATCAATGAACCACCATTAAAAAATTATTTTATAAATTATATTCATCATGGATGATTTTATCCCAATACTATTGAAAGAAATGATTAGAAAATCCATCTGGTCTAGGAGAGATCCCCACATTTTGGACAAAAATTGCCTTATTAGTTTTTAAATTCCAAATGGATTTTGGTGAGAATTATATTATCTTCATCAATTACCAATTTAGGAATGATGTTATTTATCAAATAAAATTTAGTGGGAGATCTGTTGAAAATATTAATGAAGTATAACACAATATGATTAATAAGTTCTTACCTATTTTCCCAAAATTGATCACCATTTTTTGAAAAATAAGGGGGACTAATCACCCTTTTAAATTTCTGAAGAGAGTTTAATAATTTAGTATTTATGTCACCATCATTAAGACACTTATTTTTGAGGTAGTTATATTGAATACTCTCTCTAATATTTAGAATATTTTTGATATTGAAAGATAACTTAGTTTCTTGCTCAAGCCCTTTATATAAGTAATTATTGGTAATGGATTCTCGAAGAATATGAAGGGAATTTTGAAGAGTTTAAATTTCATTATCAAAAGTGTGCAAGTAATTTCTTCTCCACTCTTTCATTATCATATTGATAAATTTCATCATGAAGATTTATTCCAAAGGATTATATTTATGTTCCACTGAATTCCAAGTGGCACGTATAACTTTAAAAAATTTAGAATAAAGAATATATGCACGGTTAAACCTATTAGGGGGAGTGGGATTCCAATCTTTATAGGGTACACTCATAAGGTTTGGGTGGTGGTAAGAGTTGGACAAGTCCAATGATAAACTTGAAATGGAGACCCAAGTAGAAAAGGTGGATTCATTAGTAAAGTCTCTATCAATTTTCCTAGACTCCATTCTATAAATAAGTTTCTTATACCATGTAAATTTATCACCCACCAGATTTACCTCAATCATCTTTCTACCTTCAATACAGGACCTGATATACATGAATGATATGAATTGGTGGACAAAACCAAGTTTCTCATTAGGATGAAGGATTGAGTTAAAATCCAAAACAAGGGTCCAAGGTTCATTAATGTTACTCAAGAGGGAATCAATTTCCCTCCATAAATCCCTTGTATCTTGGTAGCTGTTAAAATCATAAACCATAGAACAAAAATAAAAGATTCCTTCACAAATAATACAATAATATATAATATATTTGATATCACTAAAAATGGTTGGAATTTGAATATTTACATTCACTATGATCCATAGCCCATTAATTTCAAAAGGAGGATGATTCATCCCAAGAAGGTAGTATCCTCTTCTCTCAAGGGATGAAATTTTGGAAGGGAAACCTATTTTTGGTTCAGAAAGACCAATGATGTTAGGTTTGAGACTTTTAATGAGAATCCTGAAGGAAATTAATGTGTTATGTTTATCCAATCCCTAATTGTTCCATAATGATATATTCATTTGTGTTTTTATTTGGTGGTGTTATCCCCCATCCCAATTATTCCCATATTCCTAATTTTTCTAAACTTATGGTTGGTTTAGAACTTTTTTCTTAGAATCTATAGTCAATTTATTTTTTCCATTAGTATAGGTGAGAAACACTTGGATTCTAGTAGAAGTGATGAACCCTAGATGGATTTCTAGATGGGAATCTTTTTCAAATCAAGTAGATTATTTAAAGACAAATGATTTAACTTCATGATCCAAAATAGTAGAATCATGTTTTAGATTTTCTTTATTTGAGTTCAGAGTCTTGGAATTTGCATAAATGGCTGGATCAATATTTATCTGAATCATATTAAATAGATCATCCTCATACTAGAAGGATGTCACTATGTTTGTGATATCAATGTTAAAATTCAGAGAAATTTCATAACAATCCTTTGAAGGGGATCACTCCTTATCACTGGGATCAATAGGATCCTAAGAATCCAAACCTTTATGAGGGACGGGTATGCTATTCTATTTATCTTCTTTCTTAACCAACCCACCCCATAATGATTTTTCTTTTGGCTTTGTATTATCTATACCATCAACATGCATGGAGGATTCACCAATATCAAAACTTACATATTTGGTTTTTTCTATTCCTAGGATCCTCCTTCCATACCTTAATATCCTACTTAGGCTTGACCTCTTTGGGGATTACTCTACAATTGTAAATATTATGTCCCGCCATTATTCATAATTCATAGTAAGAGGTAATATATACATATTCTAATTTCACCTAGAATTTTTTCCATTTTCAATAATATTTATCATGACTGGGGTATTTTACCCATGTTAATATCAATGATGACTTTTCTATAAAGAACCAAATACCCATTAAGAGTTCACTAGTAAAATTTTAAAGGAATACCAATACGTGATGCTAGGTCATTCAGAATTTTGGGATGCGAAATGTCCTAGGAAACATTGTGTATCCTTCCCTAGAATTCTGTTTTTGATTTCTTCTAGTTGAAGGGAATTAAATTCATGTCACATTCTAAAATTTAAAATATACCAGGTTTCAAGATCCGATTTTCAAATTTCCACACTGAATTTAGATCATATTGGTACTCCAAAATGATATGAAAATTCCCTTTTCCAATCAGGATTAATCTCCATTACATAATATTCAAAGAATGAGAAATTTTGGATTTAAGATATGTATTTTACAAGGGCTTCTCACCTTTCTAATATGATATTCGGAAATGAAATAAGAACATATATAGGTCATGTATTTTTTAGATTTCATCTGGGACTGCGATAAAAGATAAATATCCATCCTATGATTTTTTTATAATTAGAGGATTGACATGATCATCCATATAGGATTTAGAATGAAAAATATATTAAATAATATAAATACATGTGAGGATCAATAGTAAGAAATTCATCACACTTTCCTTTGTTTGCACACTTTCTGGGGACAGAATTTGATTCACAAAAGAATTACACACCACTTCTCTAAAATATCTTTCCCATTCAGGATAAAACAAATCCATGATTCAATGATAAAATTATAGGATTGAATATTCACCATCATTAATTTTAAACAAGTGTGTTCTCATTCTTTATATCCTTGCTTTGTGAAGAAGTTAATAAGGAACTTCTTAAAATTATTTGATCCCAATAACTCAACCCTTGAGGATGGGGATGACTTGTCTCCAGATGAAGTTCAAAATATTCTAAAAGAATATTAGATATGGAATCCTACAACATTTACGAAAATTTATAAATAAGATGATTCTTTTGAATCCATCCATGAGAAAACTAACAATTAATGCATTAGAGGTATAATATTTTGACAAAATTGAAGATGATGGAAAGGAGGATAAGGATCAAAGGAATATAATGTATCATATCTATTAGAATTTCAGAAAGGGACCAGTAAAATATAAATGAAATATTTCAATGAAATATTTATAGTGAGTTTGAGTTGTCAACTTTTTCATCAATTTACCTATGATGAAAATCAATGATAGTGAAGGAGATAAGATTGATGAAAAACCTTTAATAAAGAAGTGGTGTAAGGATACAAAGAAAAATAGAAAATAAAATTAAGGAAAAAATAAGTCTATACTAAAGATGAAAAGAAGATTTATTTGAAATGAAGAATATATGAAATCATCAAAAGCTATATCATCTAATGATGAACTTCTAGGAAAAATTTTAAACTTAATAACTCATGTAAAATTGGAGGAAATGTCAAGTGAAGAATAAAAATAATATGTAGTAGCATAATTAAAAAACATGATAAACTTATAACTTAATTACTATCTTGTGAAAAATGGTAAATAAAGAAAAATATACTCTCATTAAAAAATAAAGGATAAAATAAAACTAAAAGTCGGGAAGATTCACTCATAATAGAGAATAAAAACATTGAAGAAATCAATAACATAAAAATAAAGATGAATAAATAGGAAAAAATCATGAATAATAAAATTGAGATGATTTTTGTAGTGGAAGTTTAATTGGGAAAGACACAATCTAGATATATTCAAGTTGAAGAAATTAGAAGGCGATTTCATCAAAACAACAAAAGATAAATCATAATTTTCTTAATATTTTCTATAAAAATAGGTAAAAGTTTTTTATACTAAATATATATATATAAATTTATTTTTACAAATAATGATTGTTTCTCAACTAAAACCAGGAAAGTATGTTTTATAAAGAAAATTGGAAGTATTTCAATTGAACAAAATAAAGTTGTACATAAATTCAAAAAATAGAATAATACATGATGAATGTAGAAGAAAGTCATATATAATGATGAAAAACTATGATAATTTTATGAATGGAACTTCTATCAGTCATGAAGGTAGTGTTTTAAAGGATATTGATGGTGCTATGAAATCTAGGGGCACAAATACTATAACTACTGGGACAACATTTTTATTCATCAAAAAAAGTAAACTTTGATGGGGATTAAAATTTTCAGAATAGAAAATAACAATCATAATATGGGAGGAGATTTCTCATGGAATATAGAATCATAAGTTATGATTTCTATAACGAGAAATCGTTTTGAATGGGTGGAAGAAACAAGTGAAATATCTGATAAGAATAGTCATTATGTTAGGGAACACAAGACAATAAACCATTCATTTGAGAAGAATGAGAGAATGGAAATATATAAAAATTTAAAATTCCAAATTTTTTAGGTCACCTAGAAATATAGTTATAATGAGAAACATTATTTTCTTGATAGTGGATGCTCCTCATATGTGACCGGTGATGCTAAAAGTTTAAGAATCATCATGGATTAAAAAAGATGAGATGTTACCTTTTGAAATTATCATTCCATAAAATTCAATGGAAGTGGAAAAAATATTATAGATGATCAAAATATTAAATATAAGGGAATTATTTTCATATATGTGATTAAACATAACTTAATATGTGTAAGTTAGTTGTGTGTTAATGGAAGTGAGGTGATCTTAGAAGGACATTGTTGTATCATCTTATGCTTGAAGGATGGAAGAACTATTTTCAATGGAGTATGAACTAAAGGAAACCATTTTTAGATTGGAAATCATTGAAAATCATGTCACATGATAAGTGTATTAATTGTTTACATTTTTTATAATCAAATACACTGATTCTGATGATTTTTATAGTTAATATATGCATGTACACCTAATATTTTCTCTATTTTCTTTCCAAATACTCTATGTTATAGTTGATGAGAAAATGACCTGAAAACAATCATCAAATGCACCTAAAATAAGGTTTTACACAAATACAGATGATCATGGAGCCCTTCCTGGGCACATAATTGAAGAACCAAGGAAAAAATGAGGATTTCAGAGCCGAGAGCTGACTTTACACATCTTGTAATCATGAAACTTCATTAACAAATAAAATTATTGAAATTAATACAAGTTTTGAAGTGAAAGAAACCAACTTAGAGTTAATATGTCATGTGTCAAGACATTATACATATGTATCATGCCATGAAATATTTGTAGATGACCTAGAAACCTGCATGTATTGAATTCGGTATATGTGGTGCAAAAGGTAATGCCATGTAATTACTATATGACATATCAAGATTAGGACGTGAAAATTAGCCAGAATCAACATATTTTGGGGTTTTTAAATGTTTTATGATCCAGGACCCACTTATTACAATATTTTTACCCATAATAAATGAAATTTATTTCTACCCAATCCCATCTGAAGTCTTTAAATAGAGGACCATGCTAATACTATTGGAGAGATCCTAGAGACCAAATCTTTTAGTGAGAAGTTCGGACGTGTAGAGTCCTCCCCGTTTCAATCTATAGTTTTTCATTATGAATTATTTTTTTTATTACTTCCCTCTTATTCTATTATTATTAGGAGGAGGGGGTAAACCTGCCTTATGCTAGTGTTATGTAGTTAAAGGGAGAAGGTGTATTTTGGTTTATTCCTTTTTCTTTATTCATGTATTTAAATTTCCATAGTTTATAAATCAATTTCCAATATATTTCTTTTAATTTTATCATGTACATTGGTACTTGAATCTGAAATAACCATTATAAATTACACAACTAGTTACCCTAAATCATGGAATGTCCATTGTTTCATTCAGGTAAGTTAGGTTTAAAATGGATTTTAGAAAAACTATATTTTGTGAAACCCTAAATTACCATACCAAGATAAATTGGGGATTTCCTCATTAATGAGGGGATACTAAGACCATTGGATCTCCCTCATCTCTACTCCGACACAAACAAGTATTATTCAATTTGTTCTCTAAAATCCAATTGCACCTGAACCATGAAACTATAATAACCCTAAATAATACTTTAAAATTATATTTCATACCAAATTTTTTATTGTGTTTTTATTTATTATTTTGTTTTCTAAAAAAATAATTTCAAACCAATAAATATTCTTTTAATTCATATTTTATTTTCATAAAATATATCAAAACCATCATTTCTTCACAACTTTCATCAATTTAAATAAATAAAATATTTTGAAAAACTAAAATAAACTAATTCACTATCTTTGTGGGATTGAACATAGACTTTTATATTACTATATTTTAATTAATTAATTATTATAGTTGGAGTTTTATAAAAAAATTATTCCAATTAAGACCAAGTGCCTTTAGGCCTATTAAAATTGGTGTTGTTGATGGTGATAGTTTCTTTTTAGTTTTTAGATTTCCAATTTTAATTTTGTTTCTTTATTTGAATTACACTTTTTATATTGGGTATTTTTGTAGAAATTATCATATTGAAATCAGTAATGAAAAACTATAAAAATCAAGAAAAGAGTAAATATATCATCAATTCCACCCACCATTATGAAGAAAATCCTGAGATTAAATTCACTACAACCATGGTGGTCACTCATCAAAATCAAAATATTGGAGGAGTTTTTCAAAGAGATCTGGGGTTGTGGATCTTGCAGACTACAAGAGTCCATCAATTACGTTAATGAAATAGAGCATCATAGAACCACATGTTGATGTAAAAAAAATTCATAATCAAGAAATCAATAATTTCAATGATCTAAAATATCATGCAATTTACCAAACTACCACATAAATATCTAAACACATATCTAAAAAACATCATCAATCTCTGCGACACAATACAATTCTATAATGTTTCAAGTGATGCTGAAAGAATCTATATTTTCCGTTTTTTATTACATGAGATATCTTAGTATTATATCCTAATAATTAAAATAAATTTCATTTCTACATGGTTTGAGTTTTCCAGGAACATTCTTACCTGTTTCTTCCCACTATCCAAATCAATGGGCATAATTGTAAACATAGTAAACTTCTTTCGATTTGAGTATGAGTAACTATACTCTTCAAGTAAACATATTAAATATATTAATCATAAATGAATTCATCATGGTATAAATAAACATATTCTAATCCAACTTTTTTATAAGGTTTTTTCATAGGGAAAAAGATCTACACTAGATGTTGTAGCTAGAGGATCATTGATGAAGAATTAACTTGAAGAGAGATATATCTTGTTGGATTAAATAGAGAGAAATAGTTTCCAGTGGAAAGGATAATGGAAACAATGAAAAGGTGTTCATGCAACAAAAAAAATTGGATGGTGGAAAATATGGAATGCTTAACTAATAATATGGACATCATGATGGGCCAGCAATAAAACCCCCAAGGTATGTTTATAAAATATTAATGTTGATTAGAATAATTATAATCTATTTCAGGGTTGGAAGCCACAACAATACAAAGAATGATGATATCAATAAAGGATTCAGGGGTACCAACAACAAGCACCCCAAGGGACCACACTAATGATCCATGTCAATATGTTGGAAGATATGATGATTACATTCTTGAACACAATCGGGGTTGTACTCAAGGAAATAAAATAAGAATAAAAAACAGAAGGCCTCATTACAGAATCTAGAGCATCAAGTTTGAAAAATTGTTGACCAGTTCAGAGAGAGACCCTTTAGAGTACTACCTAGATTCCCTGTAGTATACCCATGTGAAGATTTAAAATCTATATTACTTAGAAGTGGAAAAAATACACAAGGATGTGGCATAGGATTTAAAGTACAACAAATAGTGGAAGAAATTGAATAATATGTTGAAAACTTTAATGAACGAGAATATAAAGAAGAAACACCATAGTACAAATTGATACTTTGTTTTATAGAATTATTGCCACAAGTAAATAAAAAATGTAAAGAAATTTATTTTTTGGAATCACATTAAAAAAAATTCATAATAATATACTTTTAAAGAGTCTCTCACTAACATGCAGACATATTCCAAATTCATTAATGATTTGGTAACCAGTAAGATGAAGCTGTAAGATATCAGTACCATCCCACTCACACGGGATTGTTCGGTGGTGGTATCAAGTAACTTACCTAAGAAAAACCATAATCTAGATAGATTTTGGATTTACATTATTATCAAAGATAAAAAAATGGGGAGAATATTTTTGTGACTTAGTTTTGAGTTTTAATATCATGTCATACACAACATTCAAAAGTTGGGGACTATAAAGACTAAATCCCACAAAATTACTTATTTAATTAAATTATTTGATAGTGATATCCCCAAGAAGACTAATAAGAATAAAATTTGTTCAATTTTGACATTTTTATCATTCCCATTATCTTCTTATAGTTGGATATTAAAGAGTAATAAGACTCATTCATTCCAAAGAGACCATTTTTATCCATTGGGCTTGTGTTGATCAATGTCCAAAGTGGAGAACACTATCTGAGATTTGGAAATGATCAAGTAAGTTTTAACATACAATGAGAAATAAACAACTATGATATGAGAGATTAAAATGAATTTGTAGAGGAAAAAACTCTTGAAGTTGAAGGTATTACTGATGGTAAATAGTTATATGAGAGATTTTCTATTTTTCAAGAGGATTTTCAACTTAAAAACACTGAAAAGAAGAAAAGGAATTTGAAGGGTCAGACCAATGATTTCAGAGGAGTGACTGAATCCACAAAATTTTAGAAAGGTAAATAGGTATAGATGGTATATGACAATCCATTTAGTTCATCAGGATTGAGGAATGAATGGTGGATCAGTCTAATGGAGATCAAGTAAGTACATATACCAAGAATAATTAAACTATTTAGAGAGGAAAGACAAGGGATAACCTATATGGATATGACACAACTAAGACCATTCATGGACCTCGATTGGGTAAAAAAATTCAATCATTTTTAATTTTAAATGAAGCTTAAGGAGGTAAATTCAAGCTAATTGTGGTAAAAAAAGTGCTTTCAGAATTAAACATGAGTTTTTTTGTATTTTTCATTATTTTTTTAAGAACCCATGATATCCCTTAAAATATTTAAAATTTACTTATTAATGTACTATTATTTCACATTTTTATTTTTATTTTGTAGGACCATTAAGACCCAAGATATTATCAAGTAGGAGGAAGCATATGAATAGGCTACAGGACCAATTCACATCATAAATTATGGGAAAGAAAAACCATGGTATCCAAATTCAAAGAAACATTCAAAAGTAGAGTAATCCTTGAAATTCATAATTTTTCTACTATATTACCCACATTTAATTTATTTATAACCTTTAACTACAATTGTACACCCCACATTTAATTCTTTCTATAATCAACCAAACCATGAGACATAAACTAC
The DNA here is from genome assembly GCA_963277665.1 of Viscum album. Classification (NCBI taxonomy): domain Eukaryota; kingdom Viridiplantae; phylum Streptophyta; class Magnoliopsida; order Santalales; family Viscaceae; genus Viscum; species Viscum album. The sequence goes on along the minus strand of OY728134.1, from coordinate 1,099,505,418 downwards.
CTTGGGCAATTACCAGGCCATGAAATTTAAATTTCATTTTAAATAAATTTGAATGAAAAATGGGGATAAGAATTAGTATAGATGAGAACGAGGATTAGTAATTTAGAAATCATGATTTTAGGATCATGTTAATCATTGTAAATAAATTTTTTATGAGATTTTACCATTCTTTGAATTTCTAATATATGCATTAAATGATTTATTTTTTTGTATACATTTTCATGAGTGATTTCCCAAACCCTCCACTGTAATTACTAAGACATACTTTGAGCCAATATTTTCTAATATTTTTATAACATATTTCTTATGAAACTCAGGAATGTTACCTTATATGACATTTATTGCATATTATCAAAACTATGACTTAACAGAATCAATTTTAATACGATAGAGTAATATATTGTTATCCCTTATCCTGAGACACATATGACATTATTTCATTTTAAATATCATAGAATATATTAATAGAAATTATATGGAATGTTGATATTACAAGAACATATTATCCTTTCCTACCATTCTCTAAATATTTTTCATGATTAACAAAATAAGAGTGGGGAAGACGGTGACTGGTGTAAGGGATTCATATTTTGTAATGAATAAGTGTGGTGGGAAACTTCATGTTATTTGGGGAAGGCATATTCATTGTATTTATTACTCACCCTCTTGTAAAAATATGGGTTGTGTCTAGGGAAATTAAAAAATCACCATTTATTTTCTGGTGATCTTATTATAACTATTTCAAATAGTATCACAAGGTGATCATTTGGTGTTGAGTGGTGGATGTGAGAATTTCCCATAGAAAAATATTTCGGAACAAAAATAATTAATAATAATAATAATAAAAGAGGGTGTTTCATTTTTTTCATTCCATCTCTTTATGACTCTACTCTGAGATACTGGGTAAAGAGAATACTTTCAGTTATATTTTATCAATTACCAGAAAATTACTTTTGAGAAAACCCTCTTTTCTTTTCCTTACTTAATTTTCATCATTTGCCTACCTTCCCTAAGCCTCAGAGTTAAATTATCATGATTGGTGAATCCTTCTTGATTATTTTTTATTTTTTCATTATGTTGTGGAGATGTTAGATGTCTTGAATGACTATAGAATATGACATGTTCTTGAGGTACGGTCATCACTCTATTCAGTAGTACCACGATTATGAGTGGAAAAATTCATGTGAGGTAAATTAAAAATTGTATGAATATCATTAATTAATTGAAAAATGAAAATGGATGAATAAAAAGGATTGAATAGTCCAAAAGAGTAAAAGTAGAATACATGGTTGATTTGCATACTTTAAAAAATGAGGTGTCAATAAAATTTTTTTTGTGTGATGATAAAAAATTTATCAATCTAATTAATCAATTGTTTTTATTGAAATTAAATATTTTTTAAAAAATTATTGTTATTTTCCTTTTTAGTATGATGATATTCTATTCTTGAGGACAAGTATGAATTCTATTGTCTGTGGTGGGGGTTGATAAGTGATTTTTTTTAAATTTTTGATCATCAAATGCATTTATTCTGATTATTTTTATTATAAATGCATTCATATACACCATAAGTTTTATTTATTTTCTTTAGGATAATATATGTTATCAGATATTAGAAAAATACCTCAAAATTATCATCATACCTACTTAAAATATTGTTTTCCATGAAGATGGGAGATCATGGATCATTTTCAGGGCACAAAACTAAGGAACCAATGAAAAAAAGGATTAAAGATATTAAGATTTACATTAAATGTCATATAATCATTACATATCATGAAACAGTTAATGTCATGTAAGTAATACAAGTCGTGAATTAGAGGAAACCAACTTTTAGTAAAGATGAAATGTGTCATAGAATGACACATATGTATCATGCCCTGATACATTTAAAAATGGCTTAGAAACCTTCATGTCATGAATCTAGTATAAGTGGTGCAGGATTTACACATCATGTAATCAATACCTGATGAGTAATGGTATGGAAAGGCAAAAAATGGCCAGATTTAACTTAATTTGGAGTTTTCACTTGTCTTATGACCCGAGACCCACTAATGGCCAAATTTTAACCCATCCTTAATGGAATTTATTATAGAAAAAGCACATCTTTAGACAATAAATAGAATGCCAAGATGTTGTGATTAGGGAGAGGTCGAATACCAAAGCTTATAGTGAAAAGATGTGTTGTGTAGTGTCATCACCAGTTTCATCACCAAGTTTTCATTATGATTTATTTTTTATTTATTACTTCACACATATTCTCTTATCACTAAGATTAAGGGGTAAACCTACTTTTTGGTAGGGTTATGAAGATGAAGGGGGGATATGGCTTTGGATTTATTTATTTTTCTTTATTCATATATTTTGATTGTTGTGGTTTATTTTCTCAATTTACAACCTCATTATTTTATGTTTATCATGATAATTGTTACTTGAATATGAAATAAAAATTGTAAATTTTGTAACTGTTTACCCTAAATATAGGCATGACCATTTTCACATTTAGGGTAGCGTCAGTTGAAAATAGTATCAAGACAAACTAAATTTGGTGAAACCCTAAATTTTTTAATGAAGGGAAATGGGGTATTATAGCATCAAGGAGGGGGTGTAATGAAAATTAGTTATCCCTTTTCTTGACTCTGACACAAAACATGGATTAACAAATTTTATTTCTAAAATCCAATTGCACCTGAATCCTGAAAAAATATAAACCCCAGAATGGATTTTAAATATAAATTCAAACTGAACAATTTACAGTTCATTTGTTTCTTCTTTCATTTTATAAAAAATAATTTCATGCTAATAAATCGACTTTTATTTCATCTTCTATTTTCTTAAAATCAATAAAACCCATATTTTATTCACCTATTTCATCAATTTGAATGAATCAAATCTTTTCATAACCTAAAATAAAGCAATTCACGGTATCTATGGGTCCAACCTTGAACTTTACTAATACTATGTTATAAATAATTGAGTAGCATAGTTTAAGTTTTATAAATTATGTATTTTGATAAGATCTGAGTAAAATAATGACACCCTTGGGGAAAGTAATTAACTATTTGAGAAAGATGAGAATCAGTTGTAGCATAAGATGCAGGGAAATCATTGCTAATAAAACATGAGAAAAATATAAAAGGAAGAAGCTATAAGATATTTTATTTTAATAAAAATTGAAAGAACCATTGTTGGTGAAGATTTTTAAAAATGTGAGATGACTGAAGGAAATAAAAAAGAACATAATTTCAGTCCACCAATCCAATTGAACTTATACATTCCAATGTATGTGGACTGATGAGGAATAAATACCTGAGGTGTTATTTTTAATTTATCAATTTTATTGATGACTTCACTCTAATGACCAATTTTATGTTTTTTAAAAATAAATATGATAATAAAAAATGTTCATGTTTTACAGGAGGGAAGCTAAAAAAGAACATTGTAGACATATATCAAAGATAAAAATATATAATGGAAAGGAGTTTACTTGTAATTATTTTTAATACTATATATAAAAACATGTAATAAATTATCAATATAGTTCTCCCTATAATCCTTTGGAAAAATGGGTTGGGGGAAGGAAAAATAGAATTTTATATGAAATAGAGACGACCATGGTTTCCTAATATAAACTCCCTAAGTTATTTTATAGAGAATCTACCTATAAAACTATACATATAAAAAAGAGGTATCTTATTACACCATGAATAGACATTATCCCATATTATTTTCCTTACATGAAGAAAATAATGGTAACATATTTTTAAAGTGTTTTGAATTCCTTGTCTAATAATGTTTAATAATTTAAAAATATAAAAATTCAATGATAAATTTGAAGAATTGATATTCTTAGGTTAAAACCCCAATGAAAGGAGCTAAAGGTGATGGAATAAATGGTCACAAAAAATTTCAGGAAACATGTGATGTTAAAGTAATTGAAAATAATTCCAAACAAATCGATGAAGAGAAAGATAAATCTGATGAAGAAATTTAATATATCAGAAAATATTCTTGAAGCACTGGTGAAGAAGAAGTAATTCCCGAGTAAAATATCAAAAAAAAATATGTTTCAATTAATCTTATATTGAGGATGATTCTACCAGAAGTATAATATTAAAATTTGGTGCTTTGAAAATTTAATTCAAACTCAGAAATATCATCATAATATGTAAAGTTATTATTCAGAAATGAATAATTTTGAGAATGTAGACTAAAAAATATTTTATCTCTACGATTGAACCTATTTAAGAGTCAAAAGTGGTTGAGATCACTGAATGGTTAAAATATATGAATGAGAAATTAGAATATATTGAGAATAATGAATCATGGGAACTGGTCTTGAGACCAAAACAAAAAAATATCATTGTAACTAATTAGGTATTTAGGAACAATCTCAATGAAAAGGAGATGTTTCATGAAATAAAGCAAGGTTAGTTTGTAATGGATACTCATAGGTTAAAGGTAATGATTTTTTAGAAATATTTAATCATGTAAAAAGACTTGATACCATCCAAAAAAATTCTAGTTTCTACTCATCGGAAGTATAGGTTTTATTAGATCGATGTAAAGACAATGTTCTTGAATAGTGAATTTTATGAAGAAGAATAATATTTCATCAAATAATCAAATGGACTCATGCTTTATATGTACGGAAGTATGGTTTGTACACACAAGAAATCTAAATATGAGATGAAGAGAGCCTCGCATATATTATATTATAAACTTGATAGATTCTTGAAGATATGTATCTTTTATAAAGAAAATGTTGATAATATCTTATATATAAAGGAGGAAAATTCTGGAACACTGATTGTCATTATCTATATTGATGGCATAATCTAACTGGTAATAATGACATTGCATGTATGAAATTCCAAAATAAGTAACACTTTTAAATGCTAATTCTTGGAAAGATTAGTTTCTTTCCTAGGATAAAAGTTATGGAATAATGGAAGATACATCTTCCTACCACTAGAAAAGTATACCAGGGTATTTTTGAGGGAGTTTGATATAGAATATTCTAATGAAGTTTATACTAACATCTCTATTAGAGTATATTTATGAAAAGATAAATACGGTAAAAGTTTTAATCAAACAAAATTTCAGAATTTAATTAGAAGTTTACTCTATCTAATAGCATCTCAACTAGACACAGTGTATCCAATCAATTATTATACTAGACATCAAAGTGATTTGAAGGTTTTCCACTTGATGGTTGTCAAAATAATATTACATAATTTCAAAATAGAATTAATATTTCACTTGATGTTTTATTGAAGTGATAATTTTAACTTACTTATATTTACATATAATGATTTGGATGGTGATTATTAGGACCAAAAATCAATATTTAGAGGTCATTTATCTTTGCAATAAAGTTGTGTATGATGCTATAGTAAGAATCAAAACATAGTGACTTTGAGTATAGTATAATTATAATATATTGTTTACACCCATTATTTCACTAAAATTGAGGGGATCAATGTTCATCTAGAAGACTTGAAAGTGAATTTTGAACATCCATTGAAATTTTATATTATAATAGAAGTGTAATTGATCACTCAATAAACCTGATTCAACACTCAGTATCAAAATATATTGATATAAGGTTCCATTTCATTAAGGATAAAATTAATTATGGGGAAGTTAAGCTTGATAAAATTTCAATAAAGTGTCAAATTGTTGCTATTTTCACTAAATTTATTCCAAGGGAAAAGTTTTAGGAACTATGTATGAAACTTCTTCTTCTACCTTCTCCTTATACATAAAAACTTTCAGGAGACAACCCCAATTGTGAATTGGATTATGTTGACCAAGGGGGATATAAGTATGACTCTTCTCACGATAAAAATTGTAAAAACTTTTTATATTTTTTATCTAATGATGGAGTTCTTATAAAAAATGGTAAAAAAGGTTTAGTGGATGAATTAAGGGGTTTTATAGAAAAATCACATGGAAAATTTTTTCTTATCATCTATAGAAATAATTCTCTCAAAAATATTGATTTCTCCATCAATGTGGTGTAAATATTAATTATACCATATAAAATGTTGTGATTAGATGGAAGGAAAAGGTGTTTTGGTTTGTAAATGAGTTGTATTACTAACAAATCCAAAGGGGAATATTGAAGTTCCCCTTGGTCATTTATAGTGTTTCATTTGTTATCAATACCATTCAAGAGAATGTTTTTGAGTTGGATTGTAATTTCTGAAAATTCAAAGAGATAAGTATAAAGGTTCTTGATAGTCCATTAGAAGTTCTTGAATATATAAATTTGGAATTATATTGAAGGGATCCCTAGGTAAATAAGTGTGAAGATTCCATATTGTTTAATCACTGAAAGTATATCACTTTGGAAGAAGACCAACAATGATTCAAGCATCCTGTGTTGTTGAAGGATGTTAGAGGATTAGTTGATCTACAATTGAGGGTTCACCTAAAGTATATTCACCAAAATAACATTCATTGAAATTATGTTTTCCATATGTATGTTAACCTAAAATATGTTCACCTAAAGTTAATTCACCTGAAGTGTGTTCACCAAAATTATGTTCACCCGAAGTATGTTCACATGAAGTAAATTCACCTAATGAATGTTCACAAAATATACATTATCCAAAAGTACATTCACATTAATTATATTCACTTAAATTAAATTTACTAGAAGTAGATTGACCATAATTATGTTCACCTGAAGTATATTCACCTGAATTAGATTCTGCGGATATATGTTCACCTGAAGTAAATTCACCTAATGTACGTTCCCCTCAAGTATGTTCACCAAAATTAAATTCACATAAATTATGTTCACCAGAAGTAAATATTATTAAAGTACATTAAACAGAATTATTTTCACCTGAAGGTTATGAGTATCTTTATATAACTTACATGAAGTCACATCAATTAAGAAAATTTTGATATGGAAGTTCAAATTGCATTATTCATGAAGAATTATTTTTTGATTCTATCCAATATCTATGAATGAGTAGAAGGCTGTTGACACATAGTTTTATGGATTTTTTAAGAATCCAAAAATATAATATCTTTTAATGTTTTCAATTATTTTGACTATAGTCTTGAAGTGTGTGGGAATTTTAAAATCTGAGCCCATTCATTCCCCATAATTATGGAAGAATCTTTGGTTATATAAAGATGTAAAAATAATTCGATAATATGTTTTTGAAAAGGAGTAAATTGTAATTGATGACATTGAGTCTATTTGAGTGTTGAAGATTGCTGTGAATAAAACTATATCTCATTAAAATAAGGATCTCATTGACTTGAGTTTACCTAAATAATGATGTTTCGAACAATGATGCTCAAGAGGTTAAAACTAGTAGGCATATAATTCTTTACTATTCAGGTGGATCAAAATGTAATCCAACTATTATAGATTAGTAGGAACCAGTATTATATATTATTGGGATAATTTTTAAGGGGGATATATTTTCAGGTAAAGGTTGATCCCTTCCATTAACACTATAATTATGGATTGTTCATAGTGGAAAACCAATGAATTTGATATTTTGAGAATAAAAAGGAGTAAGTTCTATCATTGGGGTTGAACCTTATAAAATTCATTATGATTAATCATTTTATTTATTGAATGTGATGATACTAGTCCATTTCACATGAATATATCATAACTTGAAAATGTTATATAGGTTATCTTCAAGGTAAATAATTTTGTAAAAAGAGAACCATTGATTCACCCCCCCCCTCCCTCAAGGTATTAACCCATTTCTGGGTATCACAGTATTTCTTAAAGAAGATATATACCATGATGTTGAAGAATCTTTTGATTATGTGATGATCTGAGTCAACCATAATATTGAAAGATGAATCCTGAAGTACAAGTAGTTTTAGTCAAAATAATACCATATCATTTATGAGAAGTGGATGATACCTTCTTATTCTGAGAGGTTCATGATACCTAATCCAACCATTTATTTGAAATATACTGAATTTTTGTTTACTAAAAGTTTATATTGATAATAAAATCAATGGACTAACAAGTGGTTATACATGGAAATTATTAAGATCTCACATCGGGGCTGAAATTTATAAAAATCTATAGTAATCTGATATGTTTTTTGTTTTTCATATGAGTATGTAAGAGTTTCAAGTGAGATAATCACAATTTTAATTTTTCATAGGGTTTAACTAAAAAGAAATAATTTATAAAAACATATATCATTGATTCACCCCCACTCAATGGTATCCTTATTGATCGGGGTTTTACATGTGTATATATAATTTAAATAAATATGCTTTGAATTTATATATTTTTATATTTTTAAAATTTTAAATTTATCTATATATATTTAAATGTTTAAATGTTTTAATATATTAATATATTATATTTTAATTTCAGGTAATTAATGGATTATAATTGGATAAATTCATGGATAACTAGTGAGAAATATGAGAAAGTGATCGATGATTTCTTTGAAATTTCTAAACTGAATCTTGAAAACAAAGACATGATTTTATGTCTATGGATGAAGTGTTGGAATATAAAATAATTAGTTTCTAGATAAATCTATGATTGTATTATTGTCTATTATTTTAATCATGGTTATTAATGATTTATATGACTTGGTGAAATAACTTTGAATTCAATAACTAGTACCGATGAAGGTGTTTGGTATGATACAAAGAATCTCCATAATGAATTAATTCATGATAGAGGAATTTAAACCATTGAAAAAATAAAATATATTAAATGATTGTATATAAATACTAAAAAACCAATGTAACTAGGTTATAATAAATTAATAGTATTATCAAGAGTGAAGATATTAGTTAAATTAAATGTATGAAATTGTTTTAGTGAAAAATGTATCACTGAATTCCTTGAATGTTTGAAAATGTTACATTCATAAGGAAATGGGATTTAGGATTATAATTATGATGAAAGATATTATTCCCAATTTGAATGGGGTATAAGAGAATACATTTATTTCCTAATGACCTAGTGCAGTATAGGAAGGAATATGAAATTTTATCAAAATTTACTATTTGTGGTACATGACGATGTAAAATGGATGGGAGATCTAATTATGATTATTTCGCAAGGGAAATCATTGAACATCAAAATAAAGAAATATGGAATATTCCCAAAATTCAACATTTTAAATGTTTTTTTAATTAAAATGATTTAAATATGCGGAGATGGAGTATAGATGATTGAATCTCTGAGGGAAGCCTACATCACCTCGCCAATTCACCATAATAGAAGAGATTTGATCAACAATTTCCTAATAAAGAAATTAAATTTGTATTATTAGAGTTGAAATATGTATATATGGAATTGATCTATATAATAGCCTCAGTATAAAATATAGTTCATGGCCCATTATTTTTGTATATTTTAACATATCCCCAGATATATTTATGAAGAAAAAATCTGTGATGATGAGATTGATTATTTATAGAACAACACAACCTGAAAATTATATTAATGTTTACTTTTCACCACTGATTGAGGATCTAAAATTTACATGGGGATAGATATTAATGTTTTTTTTTCATATAAAAAATATTATTTTTTACTTTCTATAGTAATTTTTATTATAAATGAATTTCATGTATATGTAAACTTAACTGGATATAGTGTTTGGGGACTTTAATTGTTTCCAATTTTCAAAGGGAATTCTAATAATGAATTATAGAATAGGAGAGAGACATCATACATTATTCATCAAATATTTTTCCAAATGTAAAACCATTATCAAAGATTAATAAAATTAATTTAATGGTTTATAGTAGTATGATTCCCCCTACAACCTTTGTTAATGAAAGAATATTATAACAAATTGTAAAACATAAGTTCTATATTTTAGAAGACATTAAGTTAATACCATAAAAAATGACTGAAAAAATTTCATATCTTATTAGGTCTACTATATTGGATATTTTTAGAGATATAATATAGAAAATTTATGTATTTTGAGAAAATCACATGTGACTATTTGATTATAACTTTTTGTATATAATATGATAGATAAAATATGGGTTGTGAACAAGATGATATTTAATTTAATTATGAATGTTTTAGAGTTAGATCCTACTGTGAATGTAAAAAATAGAATATTTACTGTTGGATGGTCACACATTAAGGAAGAGTGAAAAGATAAATTTCTATCAATGCCTCTATGGTATTAAAGTACATACCAAGTATTCTTAAAATGTAAACATTTTGTTGTTATTAAGGGATTTGAAGTTAATTGGAATAAAATATCATGAAAATCATGTATTGATACAAAAACTACGATCAGTTTCATTTCATGGAATATTGATGATGATTTTTAGAATTTATACCACCGGATTGTTACTCATTTTCAATTCCATTTTTAATAAATTCGTGGATCGAAATTTTTTAAACACATTATACAATTAGGTTATCTTAATACTTTTTAAAATAGAGATATATTTTCTACTATCATTGTTTGATATAATGCTTCATCTGGTGATTCATTTGGTGAGAAATATATGGATTTGTGTTAATGTATAATAATATTTTATGTAATCTTTTAAATGATATATGAAAATTCTAAAGGGATATATTAAAAATCCAAATTAAACATACACCTTCATTTTTCAAAAATAGATATCAAAGGGGTGATTGAGTTCTGTATTAACTATTTATTTAAAGTGGTGCACTTTGGTCTCCCAATATCTCAGCATATATTAGTCAATAGTGAAGATAAGGGATTTTTGGATTAAAATTAAAGTTATTTGCACATGATATGGTAATATAGAAATATTTATACATTTTTAAGAACACAATTTTGTTTCAACTATATATATCATCACATATTTTGGGATTTATGGTATGATATTAGAAAAGAACTGAATAGTGGTTGAGGAATGGGTATAAAAATACACTTTATTCATGGTTTAAGGATAAATCTTACACCGATTAATTTTAATTAGAAACCATAAAATTGTTTGTAGGGGTAATGTGTTAATGTTATCACATGGTTTATTTTTGACATTAATTTTTATAAAATTTAACAACGAAAAAAAGGAAATTAATATTACCATTATTAATAGTGATGTTATGGTCATTTCTAAAAAAATAAAATTTTCAGGCATAATGGATAAAAATAAAATTTCTAAATCAACAATATATTTTGGAGTTTTTGAGGATATATAGTAATTTCATCATACTAAATTTTAAGTATCAGTATTTAAGTGTTACTGGGTTGATAGTAATAGTGGTGTAAAATATGACAATCATAAATTCAAAATTATTGATTTAAAATGGTTTATTTGAAAATAGGAACCATTTATCGTGATTATGTAGGTGAAAAATAAATTTCATGTTATTAACCCATCGAATGATCAATGGTCAATAATTTTTAAAGGGAAAAAAATTCATTTTAGTCATGAGTATATTTATGGTGTTCTGGACTTATGTGACATTTATTTATTTATTACATGATAGCCTAATGATAAAAATGATTGATATGTATAAATAGTCCATTTCATATAAAAAAAATATAGAAGGGATATAGGAAAACACTTTGTTGATCTAAAAAATATTTAGATACATATTATGACACTTAATCATTTGAGGAAAATATTTTTAAACATCGATATTTAAATCTATATTTTTTAATCATTTCTACCATTTTGTATTAATTTTTGTATCTATTAGTTTTAGGTAAACAATTTTTTTGAAAATGTATGGAATTATTGTTTTTCTATGACTATTTCATTGTATTCATCATTTTTTTCATATATAATTTTCTTCAGCAATATAGTTAACTTAATATATAAAATTTTATTTATATTTTGAAAAATTATTTTTTTACCTATATTAATAATTTAAGTCCAATCAAATATAGGTACAACTAATATCACATTTCTATATTTTGATCATTTCTGCCATTTTTGTATTAATTTTTATTTTATTAAATTTCAGTAATATTATTTTTATCAAAGAATCTACACATTATTTTTCTCTACAAAAAATTATTTTTATTCATCATTTATTAATATACACATTACATTAGATGAATTATTTAATATAATATAAATAATTTAATTTCTATTATGAACAAAAAATTTTCCATTTTAAATTATCAGTTAATTTTAATCAAATACATGTGTAGAAAATTTCATTGAAGTAGTATACATATATTTAAATAAAAAACATAGGTGGAAGATCATTTACTAAGGTATGTGTATATTTCTTTATATAAATTTACATATAATAATTCAATTATTTAATGAAATTAAACTTATATTGGTCTAAATTATTTGTATCTCTTCTTCTACTGCAGAGAAGATGATACCTGACTTTTGAATGTGGGGGATTAAATGTTTACCAAATATTTAACTTTATTATGAGTAGAATAGGATCCCAATTAAATTTTATGACACCAATATCCAAGTAGGCCCAAATTCAAAGCATTTTAGAAGTTTCCTGACCATGTCGAGTCGATTTAAGATGAACATATTATATCCTGATTTGATTTGCATTTACCAGACGATGATGGATTAGTTTTGGGAGTGAGAAATTGTAAAAATAACTCAACTAATTTAATTTTTTTCTCTATAATGGTTTAAATATTATAAATTTCATATTATTAAAATTTGATCTATTCAATTATGGTTGAAATAAGACATTATTTTTTATAACAAAATTAAAACGTGGTGGAAGTATTTTGAAACAATTAAACAAAGTTACTTTATGGAAATGTTGGCTTATGTTTATATTTCCTGGAATAAACATAATTAAAATTCATTCCCAAAATATTGGCTTTTAGATATTGAGACATGGGATAAGTTTGTCTCTAACCGATGGGAGGAAGCCTTTCTAATATGATAATTTCATTTATAAAATTAATTTGTAAAATTATTTATTAAATACCTAATGACTTGATTATTTTTTATTATTTAATAGATAGAAAATAGGTATCCCAATGATATATAGTAATAAAATTTATACCCTCTTTCATTTTCACATTTAGTGCATCCTTTACTAGAGGGGGAAATGATTTCTTAAAATATTGACGAATTAAGAGAAAAATCTAGTATATGGATTTGAAAAGGTTTTGTTCAGTCCTTCATATTCCCCACACTCTATGAAAAATTTAAAAGTTTTATAATTTAAAAAAAGTGTATGTTTCTTATTGATCCATAAAAACAAGTATATAATGTGATTGTAAGAAATTAATTAATATTTTTCTTTAATATTAGTATTTTTCAAATTCACCATACTAATAAGAAATATAAATATATCTTCTCTGGATGCCCTTTAAGAGAAAGAGATATAGGGGACCTTCATCCTTGGGGGTAGGATGGAAATCCTTAAAACGTTTGTTAGAAAGAAAGAACACATGGGCTATATAAGAAGATATGTGTTGAGTGTCATTATTAGAAATTGTTATGGGTGTCATAGTACAACATTGAGGGAGGGAGAATACAATGGAGAAATAGATTCCTTAAGGCTGACATTAAAGAGATGAATCCTTCGATATATGAGTTAATTAAATTATATATATATGATATGTTTGTAAAAATTTTGAGGCCATTACTGATTGAAAAACCAACATATATAGATCCCCCACCTCTTCATTCAGACATGATAGTGTATTGTGAGATGTGTAAAGTGGATCCCCATTTACATACTATAGACTATAAAATAAAATATTATATGATGGATTATATACATCATAGAATTATTAAATCATATCAAGTAAGAGTATTTTTTCATGATATTATTGATCAAACTACTCTAATGACATTTCTTACTGAGGGTGTGGCCATAGTTGGAGAGTGCATGAGTCATTTTTTATTATAGCCAGCTAGACTTATTCATCTATTGAAATATGAGGAAAGTTTTATTTTTAAATTTATATTTAATTTTTTTATTTAAAAGTGATTTTAATGATTTATTTAATTTACATTATTTATGAGTATTTTAAAAATAATAAATCATTATAAAATGAAAAAAATTAACCAAAACCTTCAAATACATCTTAGGTTTCTTAAGGGATAAAAATATATACCTTGAATTATTTTATGATTAATAATTTTTATGAGTTTCCAATGACTAAGGACATATGTGAGAGAAACTATCCATTAAGAATATTTAAAATATGCATCATGGATATTTCTATTGGTGATGATCTTCTATTAATCATGATATAGTTTTTTCTATGTAAGCAACTTTAAATTTGAATTTTTATTTAATTAAATATATATAACTAAAATGATTTAATTTATTAATTATATAATTAAATATCTCCACAAACATTTAATATAATATGAGTGAACTTATATTTATGATTATATATATATAATAAATTTAAATTGTTGTATTGTACTTTAATAATCCCTCTAGTGTCAAATATATATATAAGAAGGGTTAACAAACATGGAGATTATGTATTGGTTTCCTCCATTACCAGATATGTAACAAGAATTATATAATTATGAACTACTATTCATTATAATTTCATTCATGTTGTAATATTTATATTATAGTGGATAATTGATGTTATTCATGTTCTTTACACATTAATTCCCAATATATTGGTTATTATCTTTACTAGGTGATCTTTTTAAAAAATTTAAAAATTTGTTTAATTCATAATATTTAGTCAATTAGTTATTTAATGTTAATTGTTTTCATGTTATATATGTCTTGGTAATTAATATATGAAAATTAAAAAATTCGTGGAATTTTTTAAATGGGTTTCACTTGTAAGAAGCCAAATGAAATTAATTATGTGTCAGTACAAGTAGATAACTTTTATATTAGTTAAAACTTGTTTTGTCTTACATATATAGTGTTTCTTATTTTCAAAGTGGTATTCACAAACCATACTTTCATAAAAAAATAGAAGTTTTTTAATATTTTTTTATGTTTTATAATTACTTTTTGATATTATCATGATTGGAATGATAATATACTTTCACAAGGTTAGTTCTATTAGAACTTTTTTGTTTTAAAAAAATATTGTTAATTTTATAAAATTTATTTTTTCTACTTATTGTTTAAGTTGTTTCATTATATTTGGCATATAATTTAAACTAACTTTGATAATTATTTTCATACTATTTTATTAGCTCGATTATTTTTTATATGTATATCTAAAAGATTCTTGTATGTATATTATCCTGGTAAATTATATTGTACTAATGTTATATTGAGTTTTTATCTTTCTTTTTTTATGAAATTGGTTTTTTAGTTTTAGGGCATGAAGTATTGTATTTTAATATATTTTAAAAAATTAAATAGGTTTCAACATCAGTTATTATAAAACTTAATGTTGAAAGTGGATTTGAAATTTAGTTTTTATGAAAAATGACACGAAAAATTTCACTCTATCTAAATTTAGTTGAAATTTCAACATTAATTTTGATAAAAAAACAAAAACTTGAAAGTATATATTTATCTATATTTATTCATAACTTAAAGAACATTTTTTATACTAACTAACATTTAAAGTGAAAATATATATTATTTATTATTTGAAAATGACATCTAAAGTGACTTTCAACATCAAATATTATAAAAAATGACTTTGAAATTCTATCTATATCTATATATAGTTAATATTCATTTTATATTTAATTATAACCAACATTGGATGTCATTTTCTACATATGTTTTTAATAATTAGTGTTAAAACACTACATTTAATGTTTTTTTATTTACATAATATTTTAATCTACATTAAAAAATTAAAAATAACTAACCTTAAATGGGTTTCCTTCTAGTAGTGTGTTAGTAAATACATAAGGTTCAATCATGGTAAATTTATCAAGGTAATATTATTGGTATGATGAAATAAAAAATCATAAAATTATTTCCATTCTTTAATGGTTGTAATTATTAGATTTGGAAAAATCATATGAGATCACATTTTTTATATATCAGGATTGATGTTTTCGTTACTATTATACATTATATACATGTGAGCGATTCTAATAAATTTTTTATTACTGATGTGGATAAGAATTTTTGGAATGTTGTTTTGAAGGTGTAAAATTTCATTTTAGACGAAATAAAAAATTACATACTCATGAAGGTGATGAGTTATACATTCAAAATAAAAAATTTAGAAAAAAGGTTTAATGTTTATAAAGGAGATAACAAGGTTAATTATGTGAAGCTATAAGTGAAACATAAGAAATTTTACAATTTAAAGATGTATCCAAGTGATAATATCAATGGTTTACTTAAACAGATTACCAAATCTATTGGATACAATCATGGACTAGAATATAAGATGAAGGACATTAATATTGTGAATAAAAGTTTAAGGACTTTTCCACTATTTTATAATCCAAATGTATTATCCTTTAAAGAAATAAATATTACAGATACTACACTTGGTTTATATAGGAAGTTGGTTCTATATGAGACGTTCTTGATGTAGGAAGTAATGGTGTGTTATTTATCTAAGGATAATGAATTTAAGTCCATAGATAATCCTGATATTCAAAAAACTAGAAATGAATAATAATATATAAGTGATGAATTTATATCACTTATAGAAATAATATATAAGTAAGGAAAAAGAATATTTTAAGTAAATATAACATTAACTTGGTTTTTATGTTGAAAATCATTTATATTGAATCAAGTTGTCCAAGGAGGAAAGAAACAAAAAGGGTAACTTAGATTACTCTCAAAAAAAGAAAAGGAAGTTTCCCCTTATAAAAACATCCAACATATTAACACATTTTGTAGAATATTTTAGTAGAAAATATTGGTGTGAAAGGAAGAGGATTATAATGAAGATATAAACTTTAAAAAGGTGAACCTAGATTTAAATAATATATTAATGATTCTATATCAATAATAGTTGATAAAGTTTAAAAAAACCAAGGAAGGAAATCAATTTGAATTCATTGTCAATCTCAAGGTGGAACTTAAAGGTTTTGTTGAGGAGATTTATATACAATGATATAAAACTATGAATATTTTTTAACTATTTAAAGATTCATTAGATTATTTTAATCAAATTGATGAAAAAATAACTCAGTTAGAGAAGTTTTTGGAAGATTAGAGGATTTCTCAAAAAACTACTTCATAAATATTGGACTTGGGGCTAAATATTAAAGAAAAAACTAATATTATTAGAGACGTTATTATTATATAGAGTAGTGAGTAAAAAGGATAAAAATATTGGAGAATAATTTGAGACTTTAAGGAAGTTTCTTATAGATGAAATGAAAATAATAGGTTTTAAGAAAAATATATAGTTCAAAAAATTATTTAATGAAAATTTGATAGAGAGGGTAGAATGAGTCATGAAGAGTGTTGAAAATGTGCCGATTGATTGATGACCAAAATAAATTGGTACAAAATAATTTTCTCTGAATCTGAATAATCTAAGCATAAGATAATGAGGATAAATAATAATGGAAAGTTAAAGGATAGATATGACTCTATATTATTAAAAACCTATCAATGATTGAGTAACTATTTGTCTACAGAATATATGTGGAAATAATGTAATGATGGGATATTTACCTTTATAAAGGGTTAATTTAGTAGTTATCTAGGATATATGATGAAATATTGTGAATAATTTGTGATCTATATGAAAGGATAGGCACCCAAAATCAAATAAAGGAGGATGATAACTTTTCCAATCCCTCAAATAAGAAACTATTTTGATAGATATTTTTTTAATCATTTTATTTTGGTAATAAATTTATATATTATATAAAATTATATAATGGGAATGTTTCATATAGTGTTTCAAGGAGAAAGTAAATCTGAACTATAAATCCAATTCCTTTGGGAACAAAATTTTTCTATTTATAAGATGTCAAATTTGACTACATATAGTTTTATGAAGATAATTAAAAGATATAATTTTTTTCTCATCTCAGTCAATAATTTTTTGTAATAATAAATGAAAATGATAATTTTATCTGAGCCAATATTTACCTAATGTTATTTAATAACAACACATGGATTATAAATAGTGGATTCTCATCCCATATAAAAGGAAACATTATTTTTTGAATAATTTGAAATGAGACATTAATGGTATGGTATGATTTAGAAATGATAGTTTTTTAAAGATAAAAGTAAGTGGAACAATGTTTCTTGTCAAATATGAGTTGCTGAATATAAAATTTCTTTATGTAGATAGATTTTGTTAAAACCTCCTAGTCTAATTCACCATTGGGAGTCAAGACATGAATTCACATTCATCCATAATGGTTTATGAATTAGATAAAGACTAAAAATTCAATGATGAATGTTATAGAATGAGTGAAAACTATTATCAATTTGAAAACAAGGATAACACTTTTCTCATTATCGTGGAATAAGAGAAAAATATTTATCATCAGAAGAAAGTATGGAAAATTTGTTAAAGTTAAAGGCTACTATTAAAATTAAAAATTTAAAAGTGTGGTCATGAGAATAATTATTAATCATTCATGCGAGGGAAGATGGAAAGAAATCCTTAAGGATAAAATAATAAAATATCATTAAATTTACTAGACCTAATTCATATAGATATGTATAATTCTATGAAACATCTTATAACTAGTGGTGATAGGTTTATCATCGTTTTGTTATTATTATATCATAATTGGTTACATTATGTACATGTATATTGAGAATGATGTCATGAAATGCATCAAATGATTTTTTTAGGTGAGTTGAGAATGAATTACGATGGTTGATCAAGATTATTTTATTAGATAATGGAAGTGAGTAATAAATTATTGAGGTAGAATATTACTTGGGGAATCATATCACCAAACATGAAGTTTCATTCCTAATAACACCATAATAAAATGGTGTAGTAGAAAGAAGAAATTAAATGATGAATAAAATGGAAAAATATTACATATCTAATGTGGTATCTCAAGGAAATATGGGAAAGAATAAGTAAAAGTAGAAGATTATACACAAAATTAGGCTTTTTTAAGTACTAGAGAGAACAAAATGCCTTATGATATTTGGAATAGAATAAAGATGATATTTAAACAATTTATTGTGTTTGGAAGTAAGTGGTTCATATAGATTAAGTAAGGAAACAAATGGAATATTGGTGATTTTTATATTTATGTATTTTTATTGTGCTACACAATCAAGAGTAAATCCTATGAGTGTATAAATTATAGATTTAACAAAATTTTAGAGAGAAATTATTTGACGATGATTCATAAAAAAGATAAAAATGAATCTAAATTTTTTAATTTTAATGGATCTTGTGATTATAAGAAAAGGTTGAAAAATTTCATATGATTCTCATAGTTGAAATTTTTATTAGGAATATTAAGTTGAATTAGATGAATATTAGGCTATATAAGAGAGATAACCAATGACTAAAAGGAGGAATAAAATAGATGAATTTAATGAGTCTAGTATCACTTATGATAAGATTATTCTAAAACATAAATTATGGATGGGGAGTGTAGAGTAAAATTCTATAGATGAATAATATTCATTTGAAGAAGCATCAAATTATGGGTTATGGGTTAAGCCTATTAATGAGTTGTTGGATCAAATATATAATAACCAAACTTGGGATCTCATACCAAGGTCAATTGATTACAATGTCATTGGAATTAAATTAGTATTTTAGAACATGTGTGATGAACATGAAAAATTTATATTAAAACATGGAAATATTGGCGTATAGGGGCTATTGAAAAATTATATTCATAAATATAGAAGAATAATGTTCACTGGTGGACATAATTGAATTACATTGATTATTCTTGGATATTTCAATTCAAAGAAGCTTCAATGTGTATCAAATGGATGTGAAAAAATATTATTTAATATATTTCTCATTAAATAATTATATATTAAATAGCCAATGGGTTTTTTGATCAATGATGATGTAATAAAAGTGTTTAAATTTAGGAACGGCCTTCATTACTAAAAGTAAGATCCTTAAGCTTGTTATTCTTTGTTGGAAACATACTCGAGGAAGATGAAGTTTAGGATAGGCGTTGTTGATCACAAATTTATTTTAAATCAACCTAGGGGATAAATTGATGCAACTCATCCATATATATGATATCAATTTTTTTTTGAATTAAGTATATTTCTGAAGAAGATTTTGTTGAGTTGATGATTTTGGAGTTTGTGATATAGATGAATGGGGAAATATTATATCTCTATAGGTTTTAAATAAATGATAAGAAATAATATACTTTCTTCTTTTAGGGAAAATACATAATAGAGTTTCTAATGTAGTTAAATATATATTTTCAAAAATGGATTTCAATGAGAATTATAGTTTTAATCAAACATAAAAGGCATGGAGGTGTAAGACCTATTGATATACCATTATAATGAAGAATGATTTGTATTTAAGTATATATTATAAAGAAAAGAACTGAATTTTTTTATATTATATGTTTGGATTCTTGGTTCCATAGTAAAATGAAGAATAAATACCTCACTTTTACAAAAAAATCATGATTTACATTCAACGTACTCTAAAATATGTATTGATATTTGATAGAGGAAAATAAAATTAATTAATTGCATATTTAGATCTATATTGGGATAGAGATGTTATTGATATAAAATACATGAATAGAGTATATTTGTTTGTAGGAAGTAATATTAATTCCTGGTCTAGAAAGAAACAATATAGAATATATCTTTTCATGGATTAAGGATAGTACATTTCAGCTATGAAGGCAAGCACCCTATTTCTATAATTGAATAAGAAATTAAAGGATCTAAGTGAATCTGTGAAGTTAATTATATTAATTAAATTTGGGAATAAGAGTGAAATTAAATTAATAAATAACCATATGAAACAGTATTTTAAGAATTATATTATATTCAGGTATAATTTTATTAAATATAAGGCATATCAATGATTGATCAAGATTGAACAAATTGGAAAAAATCTATAAGAGGTGGATATACTCATAAAACTGTCAGACACATCATTATTTGAAAGGAATTAGTTTTACCTTGGTGTTAAACTAATTGGATTAGACTAGGGAGGCTTAAAAATTACCCATTATCCATATTTTTT
The DNA here is from genome assembly GCA_963277665.1 of Viscum album. Lineage (NCBI taxonomy): Eukaryota > Viridiplantae > Streptophyta > Magnoliopsida > Santalales > Viscaceae > Viscum > Viscum album. Next base: position 1,099,484,416 of record OY728134.1, on the reverse strand, counting down.
TTAACAATTCATATAGTAGTTTAATGATTTTAATAATGTAAACACTTTTGGTTTTTTGGAAAATGGGTTGAAATTATGGCATTAGCAACAAGGGGGGATAAATTTTGAAAATTAATGAGCATTGGAAGTGAAAAACCAATGGAAATATATTGTTAAATGGGATTTTTAAAAATAAGATAATAAGAGATACAATATTGGAGGATTATCTTGAATGAGTTTGATATGGATGAATATAGAGTTAGTTTGATGTGGTTTCATAGTTTATCAAAAATTAGTTTAATATATATCATAGGTATTCATTGCGCATATAATTATCTCTTAATCCCATTTTTTCTACACCAAGAACTACTCACATATACATTTATTAATAAAATATTTAGTATATTTCTATTTAACTTCACTAAATGAAATTAGAGATAATTTAGATTTCCAACAAACCCAAAGGGGGTGAATGTTGGAACCAAAGTTATTTGTATGGAAGAATGTTGGATTTGTATTAGAAAGGGAGAAAATGTTGATAAATGATCTTGAATGTTGTAAGTTATATGAAATTTATATAAAATAATCTATATTGATGTTATTTCACTTGGAATGAAGGTTTGGTGGAGTCCAAAGAAGTATTGATCTTATTTTTTTAAGTCAAATAAATACCCCACAACCACATAAGTATAACTATGAGAATATAGATTTCACCGAAATTGATATCCCATGATTATTTAGTATGAATATATTTTTGATTTTGGATAAATGAATATTCCAAGAATAAAGAGCCCCTAATGAAAATAACAAACATAATAAGAAATAATTTTTATGTAAGGTTTTTATGGAAATTATCCCACTATAATAAAGAAGATCATAATGTATGTTTGAACCTCATTATTTTAATAATCACAAATCATTTTTATTATATTTATCATGAATTTACTATTTTATTATATAAATTTATCATATAAGGGAATATAATGAAAATTTGGCCAAGTTTTGGGATGATTCACTATTATATCAAAATAAATCACAACTAAACATGACTCACTACGAACATGAGTCATTTTCAGTACACATGTCTCGCCGTCAAAGTTGAGATACCACCAAAACTTAATCACCATTATAATTTAGATACTACAAAAAATGTCTGACCATTAGTACAAATGTATCACCACCATATGAGCTAACACTAGACATGAGTCACCTCCAGGTGATCTACCACCAGCATGACTCGCCGCTAGTTCAAATGAGTCACTGTTAGTTCAAAAATATCACTGATAGAATGATAGAATGACAGAATGTTAGAGATGTTCTACAACCATAGATGTATTTCCACTAGTATTTCCTACCAATAGATATTTCTTACTTCTATATATATATTTATTCCAGAGATTTATTTTTGTTAAAGATTTCTTGCTTCTAGAAGATTCATCATCATTATTCAGTCTATTTTGAATAAAATGATTCAATTGATATATTAATTAATGAAATAAATGGAAAGGGTTATTTTATGGTTATATTACTAACTATTTCATGTAATTAGAGAAGTAAATATCAGATCTAAGCATGAGGACGCAGATGATCGAGATGGTTATTCTTCAAATGGGCACTCCTTCATGTAGTGCATTATATTCTCAAAAGTTTAGCTTATGTGTGGATAATGCGTGATCAAGAAGTTCACTCACTGAATACTAGAAGGATAATCACTTAAGAGATTACACATTCTATACTTAATTACATTCACCTTTCCTATAGTCAAAACAAAGAGAGATTAATGATGCTCTATTTTACTACTACATTCAATGAAACAACACTAGATCCGCACCAAGGCACATCTGAGGACACCCAAACATATAGATCACTTTATAACAAGAATAATTACCTTTCTATATATTATCTATTTATTTGTGCTTTTTATTTTACATTAATGTATTGTTTTGTATTCTATTTTTATCAATATAGACAACCACTTTTTCTTGAATTGGATAATACATGATATTCTCCTTCATATTTTTTTCATCTTCATACCCATATAGTTTGTAGAAGAGATCCTAGTGTGGATTGAGTTGTTTTCAAGGAAGGTATATGTGTGGGAGAGGCCTCAGAGACTGAATATATTGTAACCTATTATAGTTATACCAGATCCATGTTGTAGATCAAATTATATTAATATAATATTCTTGGAAAGAGGTGATTTCCAAGTGGAGGTGATTCTGTATAGGCATGATACTAAAACCCTTTTTTTATTCTATTTTTTTTTTTTTTGTTCTTTTAAATGATTCAAATTAAATTTTCTTAATATTCAATCAAATTTGGTGCATTTATAGTTAATCTTAACTAGTGTTTATATAAGTTTTTGATTGAGTAAATTTATTTCAAAAAGTTAATTTAATTTGAATTTTTTTAACTAAGAACTAATAAATCAATGAGGAATATTTTGAAATATCAAAATTATTTAAAACTACCCTTTTTATTAACTGGGTGATTTTTTTTAATTGGATAATTTTATTTAAAATTATTTTTAAAAGAAATTTTTATTGTTAACTCAATTCAACCCCCCCCCCCCCCCACCCCCATTTATATTTACTCACTCAGACCAACATTTGGTATCAATGGATTTTTTAAATATACTTTCAAATATTGTTTTATTTTTGTATTATACATCAAATTTTTTTGTTAGTTTTAAATTTAGTTATTTATTGGATAATATAAAATAAGTCTCTACTACCATTAGACCTCCTTATTTTAAAGTCACTAACTATTCTTAGTGGAAAATTAAGATGAAAATGAATTTTGAAGGAATGGGTTTTGATATATGGATAGTAATAGAATAAAAATATGAATTACCTCAAACTATTATAGTTTCATGGAGTGATACTACTAATAAATCTTATAATAATAAATTTAAATCTATGAATGAATTTTATTTTTCTTTAGGTGATTAAGAATTCAATATAATATATGCATGTAAAACTACTTTTCAAATATGAGACACTTTAGTTGTTTATCATAAAGTAAAAACTAATGTTAAGTAAATATAATTAAATACTGATACATTTAAATATGATACATTTAAAATGAAACATAATGAGCTTATTTTTAACATGTTTCTTAGGTTAAATAAGACAATGAATATAATTGATTCTTTGGGGATTCTTTTTTTTATAAGTATCAAGTCATACGATAGTTGATGTGTCTTCCATAAATATTGAGAGGAGCCTCAGTATCAATAAGAGAGTCAAGTGATATTAGTAATATTTTTGTAAAAGAGATGATTGGAAATTTAATTATGTATAAGGAAGAACATAAATTAAACTGATAAAATGATGATGAACCTAAGAGGATGTTGATGGAATTCAAATCTATTTCCCCAAAAAAGAAAAATTCAGGTTGAAATTTAAAGTGATTAAGAATCACTAATTGATAGTAATAAAGAGAAGGCCCATCTGGCCTAATGATTTACAAGGTTTTACAAGAAAAATAAATTATTTAGGAAACCAAGCTATGATTAAAAATATGACAATAGAGTACATTTGAATTATTAATAAAATAGGGATGATAGTTTAAATGAGATTTTGTGCAATAAATGTAAGATAAAATTGAATGTCGATGCTGAATATCCTAAGCTAAAATAAAAAATAAAAAATAATGAAAATGATATAAGATAGAAGAAGTAAATAAAATAAACATGGAGTTATTCTGAAGATATCTCAAGTGATTTAAACACTACCCAAGAGTGAAAACATTATAGATCTGACATGTGTTTCATGTCAAACACATATGAGGTATCAAATGTCTTTCATGATTCTCCTCTAAATATTTCTAATCATTCTGAAGAGGAAAATAATGATAAAAACATGTCAAATGAGGCGAATTTGGAATATTTTAACATTATATAAGATACATTAAATTATATTAAAGATAATTATAAAATTCTAATGAAATAGAATTCTTTGACTATTAATTTTAAAACTAATATTGCTATAGAAAAATTAAAAAAAGGTCAACTATTGAAGGAAAATACTAAATCTAAATGGTGTAATGAGAAATTGAAAAATTGTCTTGAAATATTTACTAATGGGATAAATATTTTCACTCAAATACTTGGAAAATATATGCCACCTAAATACATTATTCGTTTGGGTAATAAATATGGACAAAGTAAAATTGTCAAGAATAGTTTTATTCCAAAATTAGGTTCTGGAAAATCTGCTCTAAGTTTTTATTCAATTGGACCTAATAAATAATTTAATCCCAAGAGTTTTCAAACCACTTATAAGAATCCCATAGTGAAATTATGGCTTCTTAAATCCTTAATCATTAAAATTTATAGACCCAATAATATTTTTGTACCAAAATAATTCTTGGGTTAAAACGTTTTTTGTAGGGATCCTTCTTCAAGAGCTCTAGTATGAACCTATGGTACCTAGATTGTAGTTCTTTAATACACATAACACTGGATTATTCAAATTAAAAAATTTAATAAAAGTGGATGGTGGACATGTAAAATTTTTTTATGATGATTAATGGAAAATAATTGTTCTTTTCTAAGATGGTAATTCTAACTCCATTTTAAATTCAAAAGTATTGTTTTGGATGGTATGAAGTACAGTCACCTTACCATATCACAGTTATGTAATGATGGTTTTTATGTAAAATTTCAAAATAATGTCTCATTTTTTTTATTTTAACAATGATTTAGTATTTACTATATAGATAAATGACAATGTTTATGTTATTAATTCAGATTTATTATTTTCTAAAAATGTTTCTTCTCTAAGTGCCTTTCATAATGAATCTTGTATTTATAATAGGAGACTAGTACATTGTAATATTCACTCATATATAAAGATAACTAGAAAATATTTAGTCAAATATCTACATAAACTTGAATTCCTAAATGATAAATTATGTAACCCCTATCAAAAGGGGTGAAAATTCAATATATCTTTCAAATCAAAGAAATAATTTTCATCTTCTCAGCCCCTAGAATTGGTTCACATGGATTTCTTTGTACCTTATAGGGTTTATAGTTTAAATGTAAAGAACGTTGTTTATTTCCTTGTAGATGGATTTTCTAGGTATACATGGGTATTATTTTGAGCTCATAGAAGTGAACTTACTCTTACTTTACCAAGTATTATATACTTGTAGAAAATCTTAGTAGACTTAGGATTAAGACCATATTAGTACTCATGGTCATGAGTTTTAAAATCAAGACATTGAATCCTTTTATTCAAAAAATATCTATAATCAACAGTTTTATTCTTCTAGGACCCCATATCATAATTGTGGTATAAAAATAAGAAATAGGGTTCTTCAAAAAATTTCCCTAACAATGCTCAATGATTATAACCTTCCTATTTATTTTTTGGTAGAGGCTGTGAATATAGCCTGTTATATAATTAATATAGTTATAATAAGACCTCTATTAAATAAACCCCATTACGAATTATATAATATTATAAATCCAAGTTTTAATTACTTTATAGTTTTTGGGTGAAAATTTAACATTCATATCACAAAAAATAATATTGACAAATTTGATTCTATGAATGAAAAATGAATTATCAATTGTTATTCAAATTATAGTAAATCATATAGAGTGTTTAACAAAAGAACCAAGATTTTGGGAGATTACATCCATGTCAAGCTTGATGAAATAGATCCACATGAGGCTTAAACCCCTATAGAAGACCATGAGTATTGTTTTTCAACTCTGAACATTAATCACAAACCTTATGAAACTTCTGTGAAGAAAGCATAAAAATAATCTAGTTTTGAGAAAAATTCACAACCTAAACATGAATCTGTATGAGACCATGAGATGAAAAACCCTTCTTTTACAAGAGTTGTTTGGACTCTTAAATTCTATCCTATAGATGATGTACTTGGAGAATTAGATATATATACATAGACTAGGTATTCTATTAGAAATCTGTCTAAACATCAAGAATTATTGTCATAGATGGAACCTAAGAACATCAATGACATAATTAATGGTGAATTCAATGAGATGTGGATGCAATAGAAACATAATCATTTTGAAATAAAAAAAGTATGGGAACTTATAGTCAAACCTAAAGATACACTCACTATTGTCACTAAATGGGTGTTTAGAAACAATGTTAATGAATATAGAACTATAGAAAGAAATAATTCTAGGTTGGTTTCATAAGAGTATAATCAATAATAGGGTATTGAATATGAGTAAACCATTGCACCAGAGGATAGGCTTGAATCCATCAGAATACTTCTATCCAATACAGCACATTTTGATTCCAAACTATATCAAATGGATGCCAAAATTTCATTCTTAAATGGTCATATAGTGGAGTATGTTTTTGTTGAACAAACCTATAGATTTTAAAATCCTAATTTTCTAAATCATGTAATAAAATTAATAAAATAATTATATGGTTTAAAATAGGCTCCTAGAGCTTGGTATGATATTCTCAACTCCTTTATAATTACTATTTTTTAAAAGGTGTAGAGTATCCTAACCTTTTTTTAAAAATAATTTCAAAATATTTTTTAGTTATTAAAATATTTTTTGATGATATTATTCTTGGATCTTTTAAAAATTAATTAGGTATTTATTTTTCAAAAGGTGATGAAAAATTAATTTTAAATGAGTTTAATGGGTCAGCTAAAATTCATTATTAGTTGTCAAATTTTTGAAAATAAAGAAGGAATTATCTTAAATAAAAGTAACTAAATTAATGATATTTTAAAATAAATTTTCTTGGATATCACAAAATATAGTGATGCTCACATGTGTACTAACTGTATGTAGGATCTTGATGAAGCTATTACGTCAGTGGATCAAACCAGCTACATAGGTTTGACTAGAATTTTTCATTACTTAACTACTAGCTGACCTAATATTATGTTTAGTGTATGTATGGGTGCTTGTTTTCAAGAAAATCCTAATGAGTAAAATTTAATTTCTGTTAAAATCATTTTCAAATACCTGAAATATACAACCAATTTTATATTGTTCTACCCTATAGAACAAGAATTTTACTTATTCAGTTATCTGGATTCTGATTTTGGTTTCTATAATTTAGAAAGAAAAAGAACCTCTGAAACATGTCATATTTTGGTAAAGTCACTAGTATCTTGGTGTAGTAAGAATAAAAATTTGGGTCCACTATCTACTTCTAAAGCTAAATACAATGCTTTAGGTAGTTTTTGTGCTCATATTTTTTGTATGAAACATACATGGCTTGACTATAGATATCAATTCAGACATGACCCTATAAATTATGATAACACAAGTTTGAGAAATATTTCTATGAATCATGTGTCCCATTCTAGGAAAAAACTTATTGGTGTAATATATCACTTTTTGATGGATTATTTTCAAATAGGTGATATCAATCTTGAATACAATGGAACTGAAAATCAGATTGCTAATATTTTCACAAAACCATTGAATTCTATGAGATTAAACTACATCAAACATGAATTATGTGAAATTAGTTTTGGTTAGAATATAATTTTTACCCAAGTCACCATTTGATGAGGTATCGTTGGTGAGTAACCATTGGTGAGTCGTTGGTGAGTCACTGTTGGCGATTCACTATTGTTGAGTCACTGTTGGCGATTCACCATTAGCGATTCATGGTTAAATATTCACCATTGTAGATTCACCATTTGTGATTCACCTTTTTAGAGTCATCATTGGAAAGTCACCATTGGGGAGTCACTGTTGGTGAGTCACTGTTGCCAAGTCACCGTTGGTGAGTCACGAGTCACCATTGGACAAGTCACTGATCTCTAATTCAAAGTGATACTTTCATTTATATTTTTCAATACTAATTCGTATTCAATTTTTCCCTTTTATTATATTATTTTAAATAAATAAATTTTATATTTATCTTTAAATCTGAATTTGATTCATGCTGCCTCTCTCACATCATCCTGATCCCAGACCTCTTCATTTTCCTTCTCTCCTAAGATTCATCCTTCTTAAACCCTTCATTCTCCATCATTCCATTGAAATGGTATGTGTTACAAAACCTCTTGATTTTACACTAAGGAATTTAAGACTGTGTATAAATTGAATAGAGGACTGAGTCCTGCTTCCCTAGATCTGAAGAACCTGTAGCTAGATAATCATATAGTAGTTTCCAAAAAACATTGGATGAGAAGTGGATTCTTTCCTAAAAATCGTTAGTGCTAAAGGTGATCTAGAACCAAGGATGGGTATATTGATTCTCTTGAAATGACCAACCTTTATATCCTTGTTCAGTTCATTGGTTTTATTAGTATTTAGAGTTCATCTTTTGGAAGAATAAATATATGATTATAATTATGGTTGATGTAAAATAGTTCACTTTTTATTAAAAAGAATGGGAAACATGTTTGAATTTTCCTCATCAAGGAGTCTTTTAATATTATCAAGGTGTGATACCTAGTGAAAATGAATCATTCTGGTATATAGATTCTTTGTTTTTTTTGACTGGAGATCAAACTCTATAGAGACCTACTTATATTGATCTCAATGGGGAATGTAAGCTTCTGATTAATTTTATTCATCACTTGTAATATCCCTAGAAAGGGGAATTCAATACCCTTAGATATCAAGATGTGTACATCCAGTTCCTTACAAAATGATGGGACAAGTTCAATATGTGCATATAATTTATGGTACACATGATAGAGTTTTCTATGTCAAACTCCAGATCTAATTCCCTTATTTATCCTAAGTTTATTTCCGCTATGTTGGAAATAGAGTTTGTGACAGGTGAGGAAGAAAATGATGTTAAATGTTATGGTTTCTACTTGACTAACACTATTTTTAAAATTATGTGGGTAATATGGAAACCTTGGATGATAATTAAATATCTATGAGGATTTAAATCCCATTTATTATCCTACCAGACCCAAGAATTTGGTGGATCATGTCATGAACCAGATGAATTAGTTAAGTACTCTAATGAGGAAGAATAATTAGTTTATGTTGATTAGGAGTTGGCTACTTCAATAGAGGAGGGTAGTGACCCAGACATTCCAAATATCCCTGCTATGACTTTTAGACCTAGGATTACACCTGCCTCTCTCCCTTACATAGAAAGTTTGTTAAATGAAGGGAATAGTAGTGATGATGAGACAGAGGTTTTTGGTGAATTGAAAATTAGAAGCTCCCTTTCTAAATATTCTAAAAAGTTTTTGGAAGTTTCTTGTATGGAAAATGGTTATTATGTTCATGGAAATGGATAAGATGGAGGTGGTGAGAATTAATATGATTATGAGGATAGTGATGGTGATGGTCCTAATCTTGATGTTGATGTCATTAGGATTTATACACCTCATCTTTACCCTAATCGGTTTGTTGCTTTAGCTAGTCATGTACATGTTGAGAGACCTAGTTTGGTCAAATCTAAGCTCTTGGAGAGATATTTTCAAGAACATCCATTTGATGATGTTTCTTCTATCAGACAAGAGATTCGAGTACCTAATGAGGGGGAGTAGTACAATAGTTCTGTCATAATGGCTATTTCTCATGATGAATGGGAGAAATTCCTAGGTTATATAAATCTTGGTTTAGACTCTTTTGAGTACAAACATGTTGATGAGGAAGTTTTTAAAGATCATATAGATTATTATGTAGATGGTGAGGTATCCTATAATGGGGACTATTCCCTATGATCAAAGTTTCTTATTTTATCCTATGTTGATTATAATGATGATGATGGCTATCCATCAAAGGATAGTGGACCTACTATATCTATCGGAGATGTGGAATATACTAAGGGATATTTGGGTGATCTTCAATATTTTATTTTAGATACACCTCCTTTAAAACTAAAGCATGTAAATTCTTTTTTTTTCAAAGTTGGTGCTCATACTACTCTAGTGCCTACTGATTCTGTTTTGTGGGGATATTTGGAGTCTTTGGGATAGAGGCTCCTTACAGATTTCAATAAACTTTTGAGGTCTCAGGAACCTTTAGTCACTCAACTGAGTGAGGATGATACGATATACCTATTTGATATTTTGATATGCTATATTAATCCAAATATGAATCATTATATTCAATGGGTTGAAAATAAAAATCATAGGTTAGAATGGGAGATGGAGTCTATGATATTTGCGATGGAGGAAATGAGATCCTCCTTTACTTCCAACTGGGCTATAATGATGGAGATAGTAGAGAGATTTACTTTAGTGGATTATATATCTTTTTCTCTACCTCTATCAGTTTCTTTTGATTCATAGCTAGTTGTTTATATATTTTTAGAGGAAATACATGATACTTGGTGTAATATTTAAGCTAATTTTCAGGAGGATCTAAGACAAATTCTTCAGCGTAGTGATAATATATACAAATTGTTAATGGAATGTTTAAATGAACCCCAAATTGATTGGAATACCAACAAAAAGAACATAAAATATTACATTCCTAATGTGTATACCAAACATGAATAGAATAATCATTTATTTGTTTTTTTGATAAGCTTAAGATTCCACCTATCACCAAGGAATTCAAGGAGAATGTTTTCAAGTTGAGTACTTTTTCACCTTTGATTATGATCTTCATCAAGTAAAAGAAAAAAAATTAGTTCTATAGAGATGGGAGACAATATTTTAATGGATTGTTTTCAATCTTATGAATCTATTTTTTCATATGTGTGGAACTACTGTTGTAACTCTAAATTCCATAAACATAATGGAATTCATACCTTCTCCTTATTTAAAACATTTACCTCTATAGAACCAGCCATTCAGAATGATTCTCAGGAAAGAAGTCAAGCATCTCAGGCCAGTAATTATCATAGAGATTCCTACTCCTTTTCTACCTTCATTATATGTAGCTATTATCGATTCACCCCCAGTCACTTCCTCTATATAACATACATATGATAAGGGAAAGGTCCTGAGTAATCCTACCTCTAGAGATGAGAGTGAATCTGATTGACATTAGACTTTGATAATTATTTTTTTATCTTTTATTGGTATCTTCTTTTTCAGATACAGTTCCATAACTCTCTAGGTTTAATGACATGTCTCTTTTATTATATTTTATTATGTTATCCTTTGATATAATATTTTCCTTTTGTTTTTTTATTCATGTCATTGTATTTACTATTTCTTATTTTACTTTTTCATAATAACAAAATCAGAAGAAAGTTTAATGATGGAATTTTACTTATTATCTAATACTTGATTTCTTTGATACCTCATTTATATATCCATTGATATGTTACCTTTTATATGATGATAACATTTGATACTATTTTTTTACTTTAATTTTATCTTTTGATATATGATTTATCGGGATGATTCTATTTAATACCAATTTTCTATGTGGATTTTATCCTTTGATGTCACATTTCTTTTAAACCATATCTTTGATACCTATTTTTTTATTTCACATTTAACTATTGGAATGTTAGGAAGAGTGTTATCATTAAATTTATTTCTATGCATCTAATTTAATCCAATACATTGTTTACAAAAACTCCATTATTTGTGATCATCAAAAGGGGAGATTATTGGAACCTCCTTATTTTAATTCTCACAAATCAATTTTTTATGTTTCTTGTGAATTTTATATTTTATGATAGCATTTTCTTATATAAGGAATTCTAATGAATGTTTGGATTAGTGTTGGGATGATTCACTATTAGTTCAAAATTACTCACTAATAAAATGACTCACCACCAGCATGAGTCACCATTTCTAAAAATGTCTCCCAATTAAATTTGACCTACAACCATAAATGACACACCATCATAATTTAGATTCTGTTAGAAATGAATCAACATTGGTACCAATATCTCACATCTAGATGATCTACCAAAAGACATAACTCTCTACTAGATGACCTTCCACCAGCGTGACTGATCGCTAGGTCAAATGAGTCACCACTAGTTTAACAATCTCACTGCCAGAATACCACTCTTGCAGAGATGTCATGTCCTAAGAAATTCCTTGTTTCTAGGATATCCTTCCTCCTGATATGTATTTCCTCTAGAGATGTCTTGATGCCAGAAATGTATTACCACTAGTGATGTCTTTTTGTCAAAGATGTATAGCCTTTAGAAGAGATTCCATCATTATTCTACCTATTTTGAATTAAATTCTTCAAGATATATAATAATGAAATTAATTAAAAGGTTTATTTTATGATTATATTTTTAACTATTCTAAGTAAACATTAATGGTAAATTCATATCTCAGTATGAGGATGGAGAAGATTTGGATGATTATTATTCACAATGGACACTCCTTCATGTTTTTATTTATATTCTCTGAAGTCCCCCACACATATGTATGATGCATGGTCAAGAAGTACACCTACTTAATATTAGAAGTATCATCACTCAAGAGATTACATGCAGCATACTTACTTGAATTTAACTATGAAAGAGTAGAGTACATTGAGAATCCAAATCCCTTCTTATATTCAGAATGAAGAGATCTTTTTTACACTCTATTTTATTGCTACTTTTATAGAAACAACACAAGCTCCTCACCAAGACACGTCCAATGACACTCAAGAATATGGACCACTTCATACTAAGTAGCATTGCCTTTTATATATCTTATTTATTTCTATTTCTATTGATTGATTTTACATTCATGAAGTGTGTTTTTCTATATTTATCAACACAAACTAACTCCTATGATAGAACTAGAGAATACAAGATATTCTCTTCTATTTTTCTTCATCCACTTACCCATATTGTATCTGGTAGAGGCCCTTGTGTTGCATTAGTTTTTTCTACCCATGTATAACTATAAAATAGAACTTTGAGCCTTAATAGTTTTTAATATGTTGAATGTATACTTAATTGATGTTATGGATGAGATTATAGTTTTATAATATTCTTGGTAGTGGGTGTTTTCCAAGTACAGTCGATTAGGTCTCATATAGATACTAAACCCATTATTTTATTTTATTGTGTTATTTTATTTTGTTTTATTCTTTTCAATGCATTAAAATAATTTTTTTTTATATAAACAAAAGTGGTAATTTGATAATTTATCATAACTAGTGTTCATATAAATATTTTATTGATTAAATTTATTTTAAAAGATAAACTAATTTTTATTTTGTTTTATCTGAGCACTAATCAAGCTTTTGAGAATCTTTTAAAAGATCACAATTAGATTAAAATACTCTTTTAATTAACAAGGTGAATTTTTTAATGGGGGATTTTATTTAATATTTTTTTAAATTAAAATTTTTATGGGGAAATCAATTAACCCCCCCCCCCCACCCTCTTGATTTATTAACTCTGGAAAACATTTTAGTTCTTTGTGTAGGGAATTCAAACACTCACTTATTACAGTTGTTGATGTGCCGGATATGGATGATAATGTCAGGGTGAATAGTTAGTTTGAAATTCTATGTGTTGATATCATGGTTAATGATGATGATAAGGTTTGGTAAGTACAAAATGAAAAATTAAAAATGAATAAAATCATAGTTCATGAATCATAGAAAGATAATACATAACATATTCATATAGATGGATTTTCTAACTCTATTTTTGATCTGATAAAGGAAAATGATTCTTTATAGGGTGGCTCTGACTATTAGTTAGATGGGGAATATTAAAATCTTCTTTTTGAAAGTCCAGAAAAATTCTAATTATGGGATAATTTGATTCAATATTTTATCTAGTTAACAAATCTAGGAAAACCATAAAGATAAAGGACAACTCTAATCATCCCAAACCGATGATCATTAGATCAATAATGAATGATAAATGATAAAAATCACATGAAAGGTATCCATAAAAATTGAAAAATATTATATAGGTGATAACAAACAATAACTATACAACTCTAAAAGGACATGTTGTAAGGGTGGAAAAAGGCTTAGTATACATAGAGTACCCTTCCAATTTTATTTTGGAACCCAAACCTCTGAAAGTGAGGTCCATCAAGGAAATGTAATTGGTAATGAACTCCTAGGAAAATAAGTAGGTTTTTATCTAAATTTCCAGAAACCAAATAAAAGTATGGAAAAGTGGTTGAAGAGTTAGAAAAATATGAATACCCATATGATTATATGGATATGATACCACGTTATGATATTGTGGGTGGAAAGAACAATATAGTGATGATGGAAGTTGATAAAGGGAGAAGTAAGGGAAGTATGAACAGAAAAATTCCTTGAAAATTATTTTAAACACTAAGAAATAGATAGCGTAATAGTATTTTTTATTTATGTCGTAAATTATGATTCTAAAAGAATATATTTAAGTGAAACATTATTGAACACCAATGATAAACAAAAAAATGGATCGGTGCCTATGATTGTATTTTGAATTGTGACTTTAATTAAATGAAAATTATAATGGACAAGTATATAAATAATTGGGATAAGATATACTACTTCTTCATTGATTTCATTAAAGATATGTCGTCGAAGACAAAATTGTCTTCTTATTAGAGTCTGAAAAGGTTACATGGTTACGATATGTTTTTTTCTTGAATGGGTTAATGTTGTTATTTTGTTCTTAATTTTAATTCTCATATGTTCAGGTTCCCACTAAACCCCATAAACTGTATTTCATGAAAATAAAATTTATATTTAGATTGTTTGGATTTTTGGGAAGTTCCATGTTGCAACTTTACCCTGTGAATATATTTGTTTGATCTGGTTAGTGAAGATTGATAAAAAATACATTATAATGTGATATTTCATTCCATAACAAACTCTTGTTTTCTTAAGTGGGTGGATGTTAAATAATTTCATGTTGTAATTATGGATTATATTCCATGAAATAGGTGTTTCATTCTATTTTTAGTATTTAAAAATATTTCAAATTAATAGTCTTTATAAAGTTACATGGAATTTATTTCAAAAATTTATTGATATTTCTTTAGTTCCCAATAAATTTTTGTAGGTAAAATATTCAAAGGAATGGATATTTTAAATATTTTTTATGATTTAAGAAGAAAGAAGAGGGTATATACACTAGAGAAAAAGATTTATATAAAGAATATAAGAGAGAGAATAATTGATATATCTGGAAGAAGTGAAGTGAGGAAAAACTATTATAGAATAGAACCCTATTAAATATCTATAATTATTTGAAAAGATTGAGAAAAATTGAATACACCCTCCTATTTTGTGTTATTAATTTATATATATGTTCTTATGATAATATAATGATTTGATAATTCATATACCTTGTCTCAAAGGATTGAGTGGATAGATAAGAGGTGGGAGTGACCCTTTAATAGACAATGATACTTTCCAAAACCTTATCATCACATTCTTTGTGTGGTGATTTTAGTGCATTATCATATAAGAAATATATGATCCTTGGATATATCCCTTAGTTGTGAACAATGTAAAAACTCTATATCATTGCATTTTACATTCAGTATTTAGATAATTTTATTGTGGGGATTATTTTGTTCGGTTCTTAGTGTTCATAAAAATATAGAAAGAAAATTAGTCAGAAGTTTGGAGTAAAAATTTATAAGTAACTTCACCCCCTCTTAGGGTTTTTTTGGGATACTTTTTTTCAAAACAAAAATCTCCATAATCTATATGAAATACTAAAAAATTTATAAATGGAGAATAAAATATAAAGAGTTTCAACTTAGAGTTCAAAAATTATATATAAAAGTTGGTCATGTTATTCTTGAATTTTGATAATGAAAGAATTTTATGATGCTTTAATAATTGTCACTCACACAAGAAGTTTAATATTAACAAATATTTCATTAACCATGTAAAGGATATGGCTAAAAAATATAATTTTTTCGGGATTTCTACTTTAAATTGTTCATGTAGATCTAATATAAATCTACTAAATCTATTTTTTATGAAATATAAAAATAGATCTGCATGTTGTTTTATAATTAAATATAATTTCAAAAAAAACATGTATTGATTGATTCTCATTTGTTGTTTTTTCATTACCACGGTATCAGAACATTAGTACCTCTAGAGATATCCACACATGAATCTTTAAATATTAGGATACCAGTATTGATTTATTGGGTAATAGCGTGATAGATATAGATTTCTTCAAATGTCCTATGTCAATCACACATGTTAAACTTGTGTAATTTTTCTCTCTAATCTTAAGAGAATTAGGAGAATCATCTTAGGGGAGAATTGATAAAAAAATCTAGAGTTGTTAACCAAAATCAATAAAATAATAGCGTATTTAAAACTAGGATTTAATATATGGAAACTACAAAATGTTCATGGACTTTTTTCAAATTCTTAAAATCAATTGTTTAACACAATTTACCATCTATTAAATAAATTAATAATTTTTTTTACTTGAATATAATTATTATTTTATATATCAATTTTTAAATAAATTATAAATTTATGAAATATATTAAATAAAAATCTCACATGATTAAAATAATTAAACTTTTAAATAATCATATGGAATCAGATCATTAAATCGATACAACTTTTCCCATAAACAATATTTGCATATTCATAAAATTGAATAACATGTGAATATTTAATAAATATAATTCAACTATATCATCATAATCATTACTAAATTAGTATTAAATTATGATAAATATAACTTTAAGAGATATCAATCCATAATCTTTGACCAATTCCATTCTTATGATTAAATTTAGATAAATCTAATGAGCTTCTGGGTCCACTTAGTATGTGACCCAATAGTCCCCTTTATTAAAGGTAACATTTCCAACCCATCAACCAAGAGTTATATCAAGAAACACATCAATACCCCCAGAGTGAAATAGAGATATCATAGTGATAGAGGAAAGTAAATGCATTATATTTTGTTGATATTAAATTCATTTTATTCTCTTACATTTATCAATTAAGTAAGTTTTAGAATTAAAGATCCATTTCATAGGATTTTATAAATATTTATTAATATTTCTAAAATTATGAATTTAATTTATTTATTTAATTTGTAGAATAAAATGAACATCTGGATATTGATAATATTTTGATTTTCTATTATAAAGGTGAAAAATAAGATGGTTGAAGCAACTAAAAAATTACGTTTGGAAATATAATCAACCTTAATGAATATGATTTAAATTAAATGTGAAAAACCATACATATGGGGTTCATGCAAGCTTCTCCAAATAACCATCACATTTGTATTTTCTGGAAAAGAGACGTTGCGGTGGATCTCATACAGGCAGGGGACCAATATATCACGGCGAGGGTGAAGACAAGCTTATACTCTTTCTTAGTTTCCTTTGATTACAGAAGTTGTGACACATTGAGGAGAGAATATCTGTGGCAAGAGCTGAGTGGTTTCGACCCAGGAGAGGACCCCTGGTTAGTTGGGGGGGACTTCAATACCATCACTAAACCAGATGAGAAAAAGGACCACGGTGCATTTCCACATCGATCTAGGGCATATTTTTTCCAATTCATGGAATGAAAGGGTCTTATGGATATGGGGTAATTCGGGGATCCCTTCACGTGGTGCAACAATCAAAGAGGCAAGAGACATTGTTGGAGCTGGCTTGATAGATGCCTAGTGAACTTACATTACATCAATGTGTTTCCAAATGCCAAGGTGATCCATCTGATCCGAGGTATATCCGATCATTCTCCGCTAATTTTATCTTTGAACCCCAAGCAGGTCTCCCTGGAAAGGTTCAGATTCTATGACAACTGGACGTGCCATCCCATGTTCCTCAACCTTGTAAGGAATTCATGGGGGGGGCCAGTACAAGGGCTCCACTGGGTGGGCATTCATAATAAACTCAGACGCCTAAAACATGGGCTTAAAGCATGCGCAGGAGCCCTCCCCCTATCAACCAAGAGATGGATGATCTTAATCGTCTGATCGAGCGTTTGGAAGGTGAGATGGATGAGTATTGGAATGATCTTATTTTTGAAGACCTTTCAGTTAAGAATGACCTTATAGAGGACTTACTTCTTAAACATGAACGTATGGCCTGAAAAAGATTGAGGATAAAGTAATTACATGAGGGAGACAAGAACACGACATTCTTCCATTCCTACATCAGGGAGAAACATTGACCGATCATCCCCAACATCAGGATGGAAGATGGCACGTACTCAGATAATAGTGACACAGTGGGTGGGATTGCATCCTCTTACATTGAAGACCTTCTTGCTGGCCAGAACTGGAGGATGGATGGAGGGTACCTGAGTGGGGGTGCTAATCTGTGGGATGTCATTCTAAACCAAGTCTCTAGTGAGGAAAATTCATACTTGGAAAGAACTCCAGACAAGCCATAGGTTCATGTGGCAATGCTGAATCTTGACCTAGGTAACGCTCTATGGCCAAACTGCTTCCCTAGATCATTCTTCAGAGCTTCATGGGATGTTGCAAATGAGGATATCATTTCAGCCATCCAGTATTTTTTTCGAGGAGGAGCTCTACCTCGGGTGGCTAGCTCAATGACCCTGGTTCTTATCCCGAAGGTGAAGGCTCTTACCTCCTTACTCCAGTATCGTCCAGTGAGCATGTGTAATTTCACCTATAAGATTCTTGCGAGTATCATCAAAATGAGGTTTTCCATGTGTTTGCCTCAGTGGGTATCCATTGAACAACACGGCTTTGTAAGGGGGAGGTCAATACAGGGGGCAATTGCTCTAGCCCGGGATATGTTCAAGGACCTGAATAATAAGACCCATGGTTCAAATATGGTCATGAAACTGGACATGAGCAAGGCGTACGACAGAGTGGAATGGGGATTTATTAACAGGGTCTTCACATGCATTGTTATATCTCCCAAGTCCTTGGACATTCTATTCAAATGCATCAGCTCACCGTGGATGAATGTGTCCTTTATGGGTAAAACCTGAGGTTTCTTCAAGGCTACCCGAGATTTATGGTAAGGTGATCCGATTTCTCTGAGTATTTTCATTCTAATGTAGGAAACTATTAGCAAGATTCTTAACAAGGTAATTTCTAATTGAAGTATTACTACTTTTCAGAGGAAAGGGAACCAGCATCACACATCACACCTAATGTTTGAGGATGACACAATTATTTTCTTGAATGCTGGGAGGAGGTCTGTGCAGGCCATCGGTAGGATTATAGAGGAGTACTTCCATTGGAGTGGGTATTTGATTAACCACGACAAAAGAAACATTTACATCTCTAAAAAAAAGCACGACAAGCGGGCTGATGACCTGTGTAGGAGGATGGACATGCAGGTGGGATCTCTTCCAATGGAATATCTAGGATCTCTAATTTCTTCAGGAAGAATGCGAGTACGGGACTACGATAAGTTGGTGAGTAGGATCACTAGCCGGGTTATAAATTGGAAAAGCCACTTTCTTTCTTTTGGGGGATTCATCGCCCTCATCAACAGTGTTCTAACCTCCATACCAGTGCATGATTTGGATTCCTCTTCAGTGCCAAAAGGGGTTCTCAGATCCATTGATAGAGTCCTAGCAGGGTTCCTTTGGGATGTGGCTGGGGAAGGGAAGAGGCACTGGGTTTCGTGTGGGAGAATGGAT
The DNA here is from genome assembly GCA_963277665.1 of Viscum album. Classification (NCBI taxonomy): domain Eukaryota; kingdom Viridiplantae; phylum Streptophyta; class Magnoliopsida; order Santalales; family Viscaceae; genus Viscum; species Viscum album. The sequence goes on along the minus strand of OY728134.1, from coordinate 1,099,464,993 downwards.
TGGCCGATACAGAAGTTGGGAATTAACGTAAGGAGCGTTGAGTGCATGGTGCACTGCATTCACAGTAAGCAGGCTTGAGAGATTGTGGAAAATCAGACCCTCTGGTGGAGGATCATGTGCCAGAAACACATCAAATTTACAGAAAGCAGAAGCTTCCACAGATCCTCCTTTTGGAAGATGATTTTTCCTCTGGTCTCGAACCTTCAGCAACATTCCCGCTGGATCGTGGGAGATGGTAGTATCCCTTTTTGGAGCAGCAACTGTGTAGGCTCCAAACGTGGCTTCCCGGGATACCCGACTCCCTCGATCACCTTCAAGGAGGCGAGATTGTTCCCGAATTTCATTAAATCCATTCTGGACAAGGATCAGAAAGACATTTTCGATTCTATCCACATCATCTTAGCACCAGAAAAATGTGTGTTTACTCCTTCCTTCTCAGGGAAGTTCACTGCAAAGGACTTTCACAGGATCTCGACTCCCCAGGCTTAGCACGACAACTGGTTTTAACTAATGTGGTGCAAAAACATACCATCTAAATTCAACTTTCTTTCTTGGAGAATGTGGAACTCGGCGATCCCTTCTGATGAGTGCATTAGGAAGATGGTCCTCAGCCTTGCCTCTTGGTGCCAGTGTTGTAGCAACAAAATTGAGGAGACCACCAACTACATATTTTTTGAAGTTGAATGGTCTAAGGCCATCTGGAAGTATTTTGGTGTTTATACAGAAGAACCCCCCATGGAGCTCAGAGGGTTAGCGATCTTTGAGAGATGGCTCTCGGGGACTCTGGACAAAGGACCAGAGCGGATGGTGCGTTCGGTTGTTTTCAGTGCTGGTTGTTGGTGTATTTGGCAGGTGTGTAACAAAGTAAGATACAAGGGGCGGAGCTCTTCAGGTAGGTCCATCATCGTGCGATCTAAGTGCCTGCTCATGGATATGGTTCCCCTTCTCAAAGGATAGCGGGAAGCTTCCTGTCTTCGTAATCTGTAGGCTTTCCCTGTGCTGGTTATCCCCATGTTGGGTTTTCAAGGATAGTAGGTAAAATAGAACCCCCCCAGCAGAAGGTCTCAAACATAACACTGATGGCTCATGCAACTTAGGAATAATGCGAGGAGTATGAGTGGTCCGTAATTCGGAAGGAGGTGTACTCCTTGCTTTCACAGCGCACTTTGGTAATGGATGCACACTTCAAGCGGAGGCCAAGGATCTCCTAAAGTGGCTCAACCTGTGTAATCAGAAAGCTATGGACATCTCCCATGTGGAAATTGACTCGAAGATCATCCACGACTCTTTGCTGGACAGAGGATCCACTCCCTGGTCAGTAATGTATATCCTTTAGAGGTGTAAGGACCTTTTGAAGAGAAACATGCAAGTTACACATACATGGAGAGAGGGGAATGAAGTCACGGATTATATGGCCTCCCATGCCATCCATGTTTCTTATGTCACCTGCCTATCCAATGTCATCTCCTTGAAACCAGAGGTGGTGAATTTAATTCACAACGACGCCCTAGGTATTCATTATTTTAGACCCCCTAGGCCGGTGTTGCATGGCCTCACTCTCTTGGCCTCAATCTTTTGTTCTCTTGTATTCTCTCTTGAATAAATATATAACAATGATGATTATATTATCCAAAAACATAAGAATTTTTTATCACTTCATGAGAATAGAAAATGGAGAAACCTTAATTATGATTTAATGGGATATATAAGATATATTGTTGGATGCATAAGATATTTCCTTTGTGTGAGAAATTAGAGTGATCCACAATATTTTTAACTGAGTCATAAGATATTTCATATATTTTTTATATGTAATGTATATTAGTACTCGTGTAATGATCTTACCTTTTTGAAAATCATGTTTTACAGAGAATGAAATTTCATATATGGAGAAATATTTTAAAAATACTCAAACGAAATTGTATGCATAGATATTATCTTGATGTTATGTGAATCTCGTGCATGATAAGAGAACTAGGAGAATATTTCTATAAGTGAATTCTTAATATAATTGATAAATAATTAATATTATACTCTAGTTGTTAGTTGACCTTATGAAGAGAACATTAAATGTAAGAATTTATGGGTAGCCTAAAATTTGAAGGAAAATATTCCAAATTCACAAGGTGGACATCTCAAGAAGATGGATATATGTGGATTCATCACTAAATTAAGGAAGTAAGGGATAATATGTTAACAATATATAATTCTTCAAGGATAAAAGTGAGATAAAGGGTTTTTGAGTACACACACACACATGGAGTCTTTTATTATTTTCAAAATTTACACTGTATCATAATTATTTTATGTATATGACCCTACACATAATGGTTTATAGAGATTTTGGTGATTTATAAATTGATAAGGAGAACCTTTTTGTAATGATTGAGTTAGAATATTAAACGAAAATTATTACACTATTATTTGATCTTTTTTTCTAGGGTTGAGATATCTTATTAATGTAATTGTATTTTCTTAATATTTAATGTAATAATTTTCACTTGGTGTGAGGAATTATTTTCTACCTCCACCAGATCTCACCAATATATGATGGAATGGGTATTTTTTGTGGAAAATTACAGAATTATACCTAATGCAAGTATATAAGTTGGTGGATATTTCTTGATTTATGAGGATGACCTTCGCACAATTGTGATTTTATTGAGTAATTCATGATATACCATTATTTATATATTTATAATATTGTATGATATCATCCTATACTCATAGAAAAGAGGATCTGTCAGTAATGATGTTTGGTGATTCAAAACACTCATGCACTATCACCCTTATATGATGGATAAGTGATTTTGGATTCAATAATTGATCAGATATTAGTAAGAGGATCATTAAATTTATGCCCAAGATAGAATAAAAATTGGTAATAAAATACCTAATACAATAACTTATTCTATCATTTGATCAATAAATAATTTTTATTTCTCAATTTTTATTAGTTTTATAAAATCATTTTAAATCAAACCTCTCTCAATTTAATTAATTATGAAAAAATTAATTTATACCCCTTATATGAAAAATGATTTAGTCTCTGTTATCCTATAGTTTAATATTAGGTGTAAATATATTTTTTAACCACCCTTTGATAGGTGTGTGAACAAACTAAAACTATTTTTAGGGAGGTGGGGTTAACTTTATAAATGAAATTTTCATGATTCACTCTAAAACATTCCATTACCGTCCTTCTAATCCAGCTATTGATAGAAAATTTCATACCGAACATAGAGAATTAAGTAACATTGAAAATTTATAATGATATTTTGAAAACATTTCACTAGAAAATATTGGGGGCACATAAAGTGTTCACTATGAATTTGAGACCATGGATACAAATCCAAACTAAACAGTAATGGCCTCAAATTTTATGAATAAAATTCTCATTTTTGATTATATGAAATATTTTGTGGATATAAAAAAGACATGAACTTATTTTGTTTTATTATATAAAATAGGATTTAAATTATCGTTAAGTATATTTTTCATTGATAATGTATTCGTTGAACAATGATCACATGACCAGTATAAATATAGGGTTTTAACAAATACTTTTGGCACAAAGCAAGTGATGGCCACAACCAGTAGGATCGTACCCTATGAATCCCATTTATCAGAGTTTCCTAGGGAGATAGAATTTATAGGATTTTCCTTAGACCAACCTCAATCTGATATCCGACAACTTAATCTTGAGTGAAACAATTTATGGGATACGTTCAAGCTCAACGAGATCACAGACCAAAACATGTTCCCCAAATGGCCCATAAAAGCCCCAACATCTCACACCTGACACATAGGGCGTATGCTGCTATAATAAAGGGATATGTATCATGAACCCAGAAATAGGAATATGAATATTATATTTTATAATGTATTTAATATATTTTTAATCCTATTATTGTTACTTTTTAAATTATTTTTAAAGCAAAATTGTATTTTTTGTTAATATTCAAATTAAATTTATGAAATTATGAATCAATGGATTTTTGGAAATAAATAATATTTTAATAAAATATTATTATTACTTTTATAAAATTTATATGATAATATAAATTTTATGAAGTTTAATATAATTATTATTAGAGTTCAAAAACTCTTTTTATAAAAAAATCAATAATTTTAAATAAATTATACTTTTATTTTAAATGTAAAAATTCACATATTGGTAAAATTATTTACCTAGAATTAATATTATTTTTGGAATTAGGAAGTAAAAATTATAAAATGGATAATTTTTCATAATTTTCTGAGATAGTGGAATTTGGTAAAAATTAAATACCGTATAAATATACGGTGTGTTTCATAACACCATAATGGACCAATAGTGATGTAATAAATACTAGAAAAGGTATCCCCAACAAAATATATGTTTTACCATTAAAATAATTTTATTTTTTATTTATTTTAATTATTTTATTGTGCCTTAGTGAGTCCTTCAATACTTATAGTATATTTTAAGATTCTAAAATCATTTAATTGAAAGTGTGACTCATATCCACATAAGAAGGGATAATATTTTATTATCTTCATCCATTAAACTTATAAAATAATTTAATCCACTCCCCTTTTCTAAAACCATGGGATGTTTTGTGGTTTTTAATATTTTATTTAGTAGTGTCTAAAACCAAAATAAAAAAATCCCCCTCCTTTCTTATATAAACCCTCCCAAGCTCCAATTTATCTTCACAAAAACTCCTTAAAGCACATCCAAAATCTAGACTCTACTTTATATAGTCCTTCTATGTAACCCTAGGTTCTCAATAGTCCTCTCTCATGCCTTTATAGTCACATATCTATGTAATGGATTCTCACTCTCTTATGTTTATCAAGGACTTCATTTATGGTATGCCCTTTTCATTTCAATTTGATTAAGTTGGGATACATTATTTCCTATCCACATTACTTCCCATTTGATTTTTAAATAATGGGAGCCCCTTTCACTCTCATTTATCCCTCTTATGAACTCTTATGTATGCCCGTTACTCTGTCGAAACTCCTTAAGGGATCTTCCACCCTCCTCTTTTTTCAAGCATCCCTTTTATGTTATGTCTTCAAATTTCCTTTTTACTATGTTGGGATATATTCTTAAATATCCCTCATATCTTCCATTTCATTTTTGAATTTTGAGAGACCTCTTTCTCTCTCATCAACCCATTTTTGGAATTTCTATATGACGTAGTAATGTTTGCAAAATTTCACCATGATTTTCCATGCCAAGATAATTGTGTAGTGAATATCATACTCATTTTTCTGTCAAGGTTATTCACATTTATTCACATATTCTTATTGATTGGCTACTTATATATATATATATATATATTACACAGACTTTGATCTTGGAATTAAAATATGATGTTCAATTATTCCATGTTATATGATCTATGTGGAACACTTTGGAATGATATTGAATTGAAACTGTTGGGTATGACCAGAATTATATAGAGTTCCAATGCAATGGGTAATATTTAGTACCATGACATGTCTTTCTGGGATAGGGGTTTTACCTGATTCCTTTAGGGGACATTTTACACCATGGGGTCTTGGAAAACTTATCCTTGATCTATCTATGATGTAGTGTTTTAAGTTGTTTCCGCATTTTCCATGTTATTATTATCATTCTATATCACTCATTATTACTCGTGTTCATGTATGAATAATTGATATGCCTTTTCTAACATGTATTATTATCCTCATGTTATTCAATTTTAATTCCTTTATTGGGATTTACATCTCAACCCTTTCTTATGTATGTCCTCAGGATATCCTATACAGTATTAAGTATGAATGGATGTTTTGGTCATATCAAAGATGTTTTCAATAAAGATGTTGATTTTCATGTTTTATTTTGTTATGTAATGTACCTAATTTATCAAGTACACAAGAACTATTTATATTTTGAGTTTTGTTAAGTTAAATTTTATTAAATAAATCATGTATAAATATTAAATAAATAGTATAGTTGTTATACAAACCCTTAGATAATTATATGCACCTTATTTAATTAATTAAAATATCTAAATTTCCATACACTTATTACAATATTATTTTGTGATTAAAATTAAATTGATATATTTGTTTCCAATATTTTATTTAATTTCATGTGAGGATCTAAAAAATCACATCATGGAATTAATCATGGCATGTGTTACATTAAAACTGATGGGAGTAGCAAAAAAACTACTGAAATGAAGATCATTTACATTCTCTTATGAAGGAGCAGCTAAATAATGGATATATTGATTACATCTTGGAGAAATAAATGATTAGGATGACCTTTAGAGGTGTTTTCTCCAAATATTATTTTGAACTTAAAGGATCGCAGCTATAAGGAATGAGATAAATTCTATACTGAGATCCATTAGAGAGGAACTCTATGTGTATTATAAATAATTCTAAAAGATATGTGTAGCCTTTCCATAATAAGAAATTTAAGAAACATATTTCATAGTTTTCGTTTATCATGGATTACTTGATAGTGATGTAAATCTAGTGGATACATCATCAATATGACCTTATATTGATAAACTGCTAATTGAATCTAGAGGAATGATTGTAAATGTATCTTATAATTCAAAACATTTTGGAATAATAGATATCAGTATAAGTGGATTCCATGAGGTAAGATATGTAGAATCACTTTTATAAGAGTCTAAAATTGAGGAACATACAACTATGTTTAGCAATGTGAGTATTAATAAATCACCTTATCAACTCACATTGGAAAGGTTATATGTCCTTTGTTATTCTAAAAATAATTATTCTCACTAATGAGATAAAGTTTATAAAATATAAAGTTTTATGGAATCCTATGTTCAAATACAATTTCAATATCTCATTCAAGGGTATAGAGACACTTCCCAAGTACAATGAAAATTTAGAAACCAATAAAATCAATCTAGAGCACCATTAAAATAATAATTCCCCTATCCTCCCCCATTCTAACTACTATTCAAGAATCCATGCAATCAAAAAACATTCTAACCACCACCCTTTTAGTAAAGGAAATCCTATGAACAACATTTAAATAATTCAAAAACACATTTTTATAATTATTCAAATTCAAGAATTGAAGAGTTGAGGAATTATATTAAAGAATAAAAATGTTAATTATGAATCATTTTTAAGATTATGAAAATAAGAATATAGAATTACCAAAACAACCAATTCTAAATCTTAAGATAAATATAATTTTTGTAATAACCAGGAGTGATATAGAGATCAACCTTAACCCCAAACAAGATATAGAATATATTGGGGAGACTATAGAGAATGAGGAAGTTTGTTGCAACAATAGGCTGTATTGGTTTGAATTTATGATAATATCCAAATAGGTTTGGATTTTTAGAAAATAGATGAAGAGGTTGGTTGGATGAAGTATGGGAATATATTAACAATATTGGTGAAGTAATAGTTTTCATTGAAGAATTTAAAATTAAGTATATATGGATGATTTAAGAAGGGTGATATTAAAATGAGGATGGAATGAGAATGATGGAGTTGATATTTATGGTTCTATAATTTTTAATAATATACCACATTGTGGTTATGCTAGTCATACTATGAGAGGAATTTTGGGTTATGAAAAATGGAAAAGGAATGTAAAATTATGTATGTAAGAGTAAATAAAATGGGAGTCTAACCCCTATAAACCCAATAAAAGAAATTTTAACATTGGGAAACATTAATCTTGATTGTCTAGCCAGGAATGAGGTAATATAGGAGTATAATATATTTTTGGGTCAATGCTATGGTGATTGGAGCATAGGCGGAGTGATTTGAAACTACATGATAATTAATAGTGGTTGTAGTGTGGGTAGACATCACGGTAAGTCAAAGAGTCATCAATGTTTCTCCCTATCTTATTAATAATTGGACTTATAAAGGAAACATATCTATGGGATTATGAATTATGAAACTATATTTCAAAAGAGATAGACTCGCTACATTGTAAGTCATAATAGCTATAAAATGGATACATTATGAAAAAAACAATATATATTACCGTTTAGGAATTATGTAAGTTCAAATGGGGTCTTAAAGGATCATCCATGTCCTGGAGAAGATAACAATGACCATGGTATTGAAAATTGGAAAAAAAATCACACTATGTTGTGGAGTTCAATGTTCCATTTTGGGGATTTCACTGTACAATATGGGTATCTAGTGATGAGCATACTGTAGTAGAATTCATGGTGATTTTAAAATGGTGATTTAATTGGGGTTAATGCTATGAAGATTCCCATTTTGAAATTATAAATTACCTATGTAAAATGATAAAATACAACAAAGGAATTTTGGTCACTATAGATGAGTTATATAAAATAGTTAAAGTTGGTCCCTAGAGAAGTACCACACCCTGAAGGAATATGTGTTAAACATTAGAATCTTTGGAGTGGAAGAGGAAAAATGTAATGTGATCATGGTGGAAGAATTATTATAGGTAATTTCACCTGGAAGAGTTATATTTTGTAAAAATCATGGCATCATTCCATGTTTATTATTTTTTTGGTCACCTAGAATAGTTTTATATTGAGCATGGTAGAAGACATATTGAAATGATCGGGATATTAAGAGAATATTTCCTAGAGTTTGGAAAATTTTACTAAGATAGAGTATATAAATGGGTGGTTTTAATTTCATCAAGTTGTGGAAAACTAAAATCGAGTGAAAATAAGGGAAAAAAATTATTCAAAGGTGGATATCATAGAGAAATATTTGGTGCTATTATTTTAATTAAAGGGAAATGTTTGACCACACTAAAATTGTATAGAACACTTAGTATGATTTTGTAAAATCAACAAAATGGGAATCAATATGAACCCTAAAATCAAAGGGATTAGTTATCAAGATCTATAAAAATACTTTTGAAAATTCAAGATAAATAATCTAGATATATATAATATTGATATATATAAATTATAAAATAATAATAAAGAAAGATCCTAAAAATATATCTATATCTAGTTCATCGATAGAGGAGGAATGAACTAGAGAATCTACATTCGTACATCCAGAATATAGAGAAGTAAGGCCTGTATGAAAAATTTCAATTTGGAATTATCTTCATCAAAAAGATAACCATAGATACTGCTCTGATTTATGAAAGAAAAAAGTAATCATAAAAAAAATAGGATTCCCTCATCAGATATTTAAAGATGAAGTTAAAAGATTCAACTATTTATAAGGATTTTATATTATCTAGATTAACAAATAATTGTAGAAAAAATGAATAACTTAATATCACATATACTCAAAGATTATGATTCAATGTATGTTTGAGATATATTATAAATTATAGGATACCATCACATTTGTAAACTATTAATGAAGACTCATAAGTATATAAACTTTTAAATACTTTTCTTAATTCTATACAGATTTAGTAAATAATATGGTGTTCCCTAAATCAGTAGTGTGCCTTTTATAACATTATATCCACAAAAAGTGAGTATAGTGTATTATTTTACACTGGTACAATGTTTTTATTTTTATCTTCAGATTATCCATTAGTGGTGAACCAAGTGAAATCCCTATTTTCCTTGTGCTTTAATTTATATAATCAGGTTTATTAGTTGGTGATGTTGACGTGAGATATTATGACATATTAAATGTGTTCCTCTAACAAAGTAATAACATTCGAAATAACTATAAGGACCAATGAAAGGGGAAAATTAAAATCAACATTAACCCTAATTAACTTCCTCCCCCTCGGGGTGTTTCAAAATATTCTAGTCTAACAAGTGGTATTAGAGACAAAATATTCTAAATATTGTCTTGATCTCTATATCATATTTTGGTTTTGTGCACATAGAATTAATGATAAAATTACTATTTTCTAGAATAATTAATAATGAATTTTATTATAAATATAAACTTGGTTTTCTATTGGAAAGTGGAAATGTGGTCATAGAATAAATTTTTTAAGATAATAATTTGAAAAATCTCAGTGTGATAGCAATTGATTCAAAGAAGTGACATCCGGATTATATATCTACCATATGAATTTTAGAAGATAAATACTCATTATGATAATTCGGTAAAGGTGTTAAAGACTTATAAAATTATTTATGTGGAAAGAGTTGATGTAAAGGAGAAAGTGCTACTATCCTCAAAAAATTGGTGAAGACTACCTTACATTAAAAGGTAATAAGTATAAAAATAAAACTTTAGTGATGACAGACTCTCCAATAAAGATGGATAATTATGATTCCATTATTAAATATGATTCTTAAAATGCTTTGGACCATTCCTAAAAATTTAAAATTTTTGAATCTCCCCAAGAGATAGATAGAAGTATTGATCCCACAGTAGAAGGGAAAATTCAATCTATTTATCAATCTAAAGTATATTCATATAATCTAAAAAATGAGATCCAAGACTTACATGAAAGTGTAGATCAATGGGAAATTATTCATGAATTGGACTATGAATTCATAGAACATATTTTCATGGAAACTAATATATTAAGAAAGGTGTAGGATGAATTAAATTAGGATATAATGAATATGGGTTCAATGATGAAGGATAAAATTGAACTACCTAAAGTACATCCCCAAAAAATATTAAAAGAAATGGCAATATATAAAGTGTTGAAAGGAAGAATTATTCATCTCAAGACACATCTTCAATAAAGGAATAAATTTGGATATGAAGTTTATTCAATCTTTAAGGGGATGGTTTTTCAACTAAAATATAAATATTAGTAGTTAAATGAAATTTAATCACAGTTCATATCCTTTTAGGAAAAAATAGATGGTGGATATCCCTCTCATGGAAACTTCATAAAGTGGAGGATAGAAAATTAAAAATCTTGAATTAATGGAAAAGAATAATTTTGATGATAAATAATTAAGTAAAATTTCTTTTAAGAATGAATAAACTAAATGAAACTATTATAGAATAATGGGACACACTATGAATGTGTGTTTTGAATCCCAAGGGCACACTTGTGAAAGAAAATTTCTTACATCAACATCTTAACTGAGAAAAAAACACATGAAGAATTGTTTTAATGGGATATTTGTTATATATTATAACCATATACATTTAAATAGGAATTATAGTGTGGGAGAACCAATGAATCTGATAATAATTCCTTCATTCCTGTGATATATAAGTAAAGGATTTACACCAGAAGAAATATTTTTATAATGGAAAACAAATTAAATATTTTCAAGGAAAATCATGAAGCGTGATGAACGATTAATCAAGATACAATGTTTACACACTCTCAATATCCCTCATAGATAAAAAGAAATAAAATTTAGATGTAAATGAATGAGGATGGTCCAACTATGATAAAAGTTGATATATATTTTAAGAAAGACTCACAAAGGAAAAAAAGTCTGAGGTGTTTCTTATAGAAATTGAAGATAAAAAAATGAATAATTCCATATTAGTTTTATAAAAAATTACAATATGTAAAAAAATGGAGATTGGTTGAAAATATATACTATTTTTCAATAATCGTGCATAAATACTCACTAGTGGTTCATCCAAAGAAGACACCTATACAAGTGGGACTAGTCACTCTGTGGAGATGGATTCCAGGGCAAGGAAGATAAAGAAACCCAAAGAGAGTATCCAAAATGAAATATACACAATTAGTGGTGAACAGATAACCCTTAATATGACTTTGATGTAAGTAAAAAAAGAAAATGGTTTGTTCAATATAAGCAACTACATTCCTACACTTATAAATGTTTAGATCTACCCCTCTCCCAATATACTAAAATATTATTATATTATTTTAAAATAGAACAGGATTAAGGGGAAGATATGATACTTGTGATATGATGTAATTAAATATCACATGTAAATAATATGAAAGGAGATAAATTCAATAAAATGAGTTATAGGTGTTTGAAATTCCAAATTAGTATCAAGACTTAACACATAGTAGAAATGGTATCAAAAACCTGACCTAACTCATTGAGTGGTTTTAAAAAACCACTTCGGATTTACAATATAAATCAAGAAGTGTCACATTTATATAAAGAATAAAAAATTATAGAGATATTAATCATATTTTTAAGTGTAAAAAAGATATATGTGGATGTTCTGGTGGTTTAAATATGACATTAAATGTTTGTAAGTGATATAAGGAATATTTTCAAGGGGTATCTGTCAGTTGAGCAGGATAAGATAACTCTATATATGAAGCAACAACATTAGATAAATTTATATTTATTTATCATAATATTAAAAAAGTGTTATTGGATATTTATATTATAAAATATGAAAATCAATTATAAGAAAATTGTTATTACCAACAAGTGGTTCCCCATGAAAATATTTCTCTCATGATATTATGTTAGGAGATGAATACATTCATGGGGAGTTCATTAAGAGGAAAAACTCATGTGAAACATTATCCTAAAAGGAATTATCTCACACATGTTTACCTATTTTTTATTTTAAAATTGTTTGGTTTCGGTGTGATTAATTTCACATGAAGACTAATTAAATAAATAAGAATCCCAAGCTATAAAAATTTATTGAAAGTAAGTTTTTCAAATGGATAACATTAATATTTTTAACTTAGACTCTTTTTTAAATCCATAATTTTAGACATATTAGGCATATATAATTTGTTTATGATGAATTGAATCGCTAAAATATTTGAGAATAATGTTTATAGATTTGAAAGAAATTTTTTATAACTTGAAAGATGTACAATTTAGAATTATTTTAATTAATGGGTTTAGAATGTGGTAAATAAAATCCAAAATTTTTTAATATTATTTTAAAATAGTTTAGAGTGATAAGAAAATTATTTATGTGAACTTATAGTTTGAAATTGTTTGATATGGAGTACATGGAATAAGGGAAGAAAATTCTATATTTATCGTGATTTTAGAGGTTAAATAGGATCATCTTTCCACTACATGCCTTCGAGAAGATCATTAAGAATTTTTTTGAAGGAGATTATTGAAAAATGGGGATTGTGAATGATTGAATGTTACCCTTTGCTCTTTAGATAAATTTGGGTATAATACTTGAAGATAAATATAGATAAAAACATAAGGGAAGTGTATGAAATATAGAATTTTGAAAATATGACCTTTTATAATTTTATTGACAAAGGGGGTGAAAGATTGAAGTGTACCATAAATACTTAATAGAATTAATGATTTTACATTCATAATTAGAACATGTATTTAAGGTATTAATGTCATCAAAATCCAAAGGAGTTGAATTTTTTAACCAAATGTTGTATTGGTTATATTTTTTTATAATAGCTGGGGAGGTTAGTAAGTGTTGAAAATAACAAAATATATTTTTCTGATAAATTATAGGAAGAAATTAAATACATGGTCACGTGATAATGTTAATTGATTATTTAGATATTAATTTCACATGGGATCATTAAATAAGGATGAAATTAAAATTATGATGAAATTATAGGACTGGATTTGATAATTGTAGCTCTGGAAGTTACAAGAATACACTACACTTTGGACTTATCATACACTCTATTAAAGGATGTTTGGGTTGTGAAAAGGGTAAAATCCATTAAAAAATGGGTATTTAAGAGTAAATAAAAAATGGTTCCAACCCCTAGCCAAAAAATATAGAAAATCCAACACTAAGTAGAAATACGCTTGATGGTTAGGCCCAGTATGAGGTGGTAGAGTAGTATCATAGATTTCGTGGGTTTAAGCTGGGCTAAGTGGATCGTAGACTTCACTGTGAATCATTTTGGGGTATTATTGGTCTTAATGTGGGTTGGTTCCATGAGTGGTCAATGATTCATCAATACCACATCCCTACTTATTATGAAGTGACCTTACAAAAGAAGCATTGATGTAGAATTGGAAAGTATGAAACCAGATTCAAAATGAGATAAAATCATTATAATAGAAGTCATGTTGTAAATAAAATGGGTAAATTATGATTAAAATGTCTTAGAGGTTATAATGGATAAATTATGTATGTTTAAGAGGGATCCCAGAAGATCATCCATGTTGTGGAGAAGAGAACCATGATCATGGTATTGAAAAACAATGAATAGTTTTTTCACTATGCCATGGAGTTTAGTGTTTCTTATTATGGAATTATCCATAAAAAAGAAATCAGGGATGTCCATTCCATAGTGGAATTCATAGTGACTTTAAAAAATATATTTTATTGGTGCCCCTCTACATAGGTCACCATTTTAGAATTAAAAATTAACAATGTAAAATAGAAAACTAGAAAATGGGTTCAATGGTGATCATGGAGAACTCAAGTAAAATTGTTTAAGTAGTTTCTTGAAGAAGTTAAATGTTGTATAGGATGATATATCAAATATATGGATCTATGGAGTTGATGTGGAAATGGGAAAGTGGGTGTAGTGGTATCTGTGTTGGTGAGTGTGTCATTTGGAAGAGTATTATGCAATGAAAATCATTACAACACACTGTGGTCAGTCTTTTTTCATTAAATTCAAGATTTAAAATAGAAACATAACTCAATATATAAAAATAATTTTCCATATAGTTCCAAAAATATCACTAAAATGGATCCCTAAAATGGGCATTTTGGATGTAACCATTCCATGGAAGATCGAAACCCACATTTTTATAAAAAGGTGTAGATCATAAAGTAATATATGGATTGGTTATTAGAATTAAATATTATTTTTTGATCATACTAAAACTATTTATAACACTAGGCATGATTGTGGGAATTCGGGAGAAGGAGAATCAATACTAACACATTGATTAAAGGGTTAGTTGATGGGATCTATAACACTACTTTTGGTAGTTTTGGAGAAATAATTTGAATAGAAATCATATTGATATATCTTAATTTTAGAAGAATAATAGATATGGAGTTAATCATAATTCCATATTTGGTCTATCTTGAGAAAAGTTAAGAAAAATACGAACTATATGGCTACATCCATATTATAGAGAAGGAAGAGCAATAAGATAATTATAATTTAGAATTCTCTTTATCTAGAAGATAAGTGATAGAACAATGATCTATCGAAGACAATGTGTAATCACGGTCGAAAAAGGATCCTCTCATATAGAACATTACAAAGAATATATAATATTTAAAACATTATAAAGAGTTAATATTATTTGGATTAAAGAAAATGATTGTAGTAAAAGAGGATCCAAATAGTGCATCTACTGACACATAAATATTAAATGTATTTTAGTAACCTTTGAAAAATTGGAAGAGAAAATATAGTATATAAACGATTTAAGAATTCCAAAATGTGTATAAACTATCAATCCTTAACTTAAATCAGTATGCATTTATTCAAGAAGAAAGTGTACCATTGGATTAGTAGTATGCCTTTCCAAAAAACATTATCAATTGAAGTGAGTATAGTGGATTCTATTACATGAAAACAACACCATGTGTATACTCATTTGATTGTCCCTTGGTGGTGAACCATGTAAAATATTTATGTTTCATGTTCTTTACATTCTCCATTCATGTTTATTATTCAGTGGAAGAAACACAAAATATGGGAAAATGAATGTATTCTTATAAAGAAGGAAGAATATCTAAATGACCTAAAAGAACCAATGAAAAGAGAAAATTATAATTGATTTTTAATCTGATTCACCCCACAATTGGGATTCTTCAGTTCATTTAGGCCCCAATAAGGTTATACCTAAAAATAGTAGGAATAAATCAAGAAATCATCATAAAAACATCATATGGAAAAATAAAATCATCTACTACCATTTCCCTACAGAATAGTATGTTCAAGGAAGAGTCATGAGTAGGAAATTTATAGATAAATCCTTAAAACATTCTAAAATTTTGTATTCAATACACTACTTCTTTAATCCCTTAGATAGATTCCAAATTATGATAATATCTCTAAGGAACTATTCACCCAAAAAATGCTTCAAGGGAATGTTAGAGTGAATTTAGGAAGAAAATTTTCAGACTTTATCACAACAAAATTTCCATCCAAATAATAATATCTAGGAATATTTTCAACTCCTTTTTTAATTAGATCAATATATTTTCTAGATTAATTAAGGGATCTAGAAGATTCTATAATGTCTTGTCACATTATTTATTTTTTTATTTGAAAATGGGATAAATAAAACCAATAAGAGGGATTTTCCAATTATCTAATAGATCCACTACATTCCCAGTTAGTGTTCTTAAACATTTCCTAGTAAGATTACATAATTTAATCTTTAAAGATGATTTTTACATGTTTTTCATATGATAAGATACGAAAGCTTCTCATTCATCCATAAAATTTTGAATACCATTCCTAAAAACATCAAATACACTCATAAATTTCTATAAAGGTACTCTACAAATAGTTTTTTGGGAGAAAACATTCCAATTTAATATTTTTTATTCTATGAAATATCAATAGGAAGATCATTAATTTTTTCACTATCATATTATGAATAATCTAATCCATTTGGGTAAAATTACATATTAAAGGAAATTTCAAATTTGGTTAATAGTTTAAGATCTAAAAATCATATTAACTATTTTCTTGAACCACATGTGACCAACATAGAACTACTATAGGATGAGGTAAATTTGGATTTATATGATAGTTTTGATTATTTATTCTCAATGGATAATGTTGAAAATGATATTTATTTATAGTAACATAAGAATTAATAGGTAACTATACTAAATATGATGTCATAATTAATCCATTCATTAAATATATAATTAAAACCATTCCCCCAAGATTTAAAGTATTTTTTTAATGGATGGAAACAAGACATGGGTAATTATTTCTATCAAATTATATTCTAATCAAGAATAAGGGCTTATAAATATTTTGAGATAAAATATGATAACTATATGATATAATTTTGAGTAAATCCATGATATTAATTCTAAAATATTAATTCACATTATTCTATTATAATGTGAGTTAAAACCAATTAGGAAGCCTTAGAGGAGACTTATCACAACAATATTCTAACTGGTTAGAATAAAAATTAAAAATTTATTTCAAGTATAAATCATTTAACCAATTTATTATTTATAACAGGTCAGACCAATTCTTATAGTTCCTGATAAATACATCCTAAACATTATAAATAATAAACAAAAAAATTAATTCGTATGAAATCCTAAAAAACGTTGAAATTTTGTACTGACTATATAAATATGAATCAGGTCACAAGAGAATATCATTTTCCCATAATATTTCTGGAATAAATGCTTTAAATACCATTAGTTAAAACCCATTATTGGTTTTTATATGTATTTTAGGATATTTCTTGGTTTCCATTACACTCTAGGACTCAATAAAGACAACCTACACCCATACTTATTGCACCATTTCTTATAGGTGAAGGCAATTTGAATTATGAAATTCACCATGTACATTTCAAAGATTCATGGTAATAATTTTATTTAATATAATTGAGGATTATATTTAGGTATTTAAAGATAATTTCCTTGTGTATATAAATTAATTTCATTATTTTTTGTAAAATCTAGATAAAGTATTAAAAACATATTTTGAAAAGAATCCTGAATTAATTTTTTTAATTACATTTCATGGTTGGGAGGGGAATCGTTAAAGGATGTTTAATTTTAAAAAAATGGATTGAGGTTTATAAATATCATATTGAAGTTAATAATGCGTTATTTTACCCAACTTGTGTGAGAGATATTAGATTATTTTTAGTAAATGAAGGATTTTACAGAACATTCATTAATGATATTTATAGGATTTATTTTCCACTTCCTTGATAAATTTTAAAATATTACGAGTCCTTTTTATAATATTTGAATGAATTATTTGTATAAGATTGTGTAAAAATACCACTCCACCAGTTATACAGACACATAATTGGGAGAACCCATTTTAAATGTTATGTGATAATTCAAACCATGGTAATGGAGTATCGTTGCTTAGAAAATTGATGGAAGACTCCATGTCATTATCTATGCTTCAAGAAACATTTATGGAACTCAATACCAATATAAAACCATAAAAAATTAGGTTTTGGTAGTTTTTTTCATTTATAAATTCATATCATTTACTCTTAGTATTAAAGTGACTTTTTTCCCTAACCATACAACCCTTATGAACCTGATGAAAAAGGAAGAAGAGATGTCAAGAGTGGTAATATAGATATTTTTGCTATTGGATTTTTATTTAAAATTAAAGGTAAAATGAGGAGTTGAAAATCATATATTATATCACTTGAGTGGGATGATCAATGAAATTTAGGTATAAATCCCATAAAAAGATACATTTAATGACCTCATTCTCGGTGAAAAACATTATTTAATTGAATTAGAGGTTCCAAAATATGTTATTTTCTAGTAACATCTCATATTCTATCTCATATTAACCCATAACATGTTTTTATACTCAATGTTTAATAAAAGTTTTATGTTTGGTATGATACATATATTTAAAAGACTTGTAATGATCAAATGATTAAGAGATGTTTACCTTAAAGAGAAGTAGAGTCTATGAAAGAGTTTTTCCATTTTTTCTTGTGAATGCCACTTTGGATCTAAGATAATTACCATGAAATTCTTGGAATTTGGAATATAATGGATGAAACTATTTAAAGATTCCTATGAGTTTTTTATGAAATTTAATCAATTCTCATTCACTAGAAATAAATCAAAGAGACAACATATTCCTCAAACACTAATGATTTTCTTTTTGTGAAATATTTATATATAGGGTATATATTTTTAATAAACCATTATCATGTCATTTTAATATTCTTTTATAAAATTTAAGTGGTTTTATACCACTTTGTTTGTTCATTTTTTGATAATTATATTATATATTTTTCGTATAATTATAAATTCTCACAAATTTTGATAATCCTTTATTCTCTCTAACATGAGTAAATAATTTGTTTTCTCTTACAATTATTGTAGAAGAAACATTAATGTTTTTATTGTTTAATATTTTTTATTAGAGTTTATAATGTATTTTATGAACTGATTTTGGAGAAAAATCCATCACAGTATGGGTTGGTATCTCATATTTTGTCAAGTCTATAATCAATCATTTTTCACAAAACTATTTCAGTATTGGATCTACTATGTCTATCAAGTAACCTTGAGGTAGACAACACAACGACCACATGTATAATTAATCGATCTCATGAAGAAAATACTGACCATATATCAAACAATTTATAATTTCTCAATAAAACATATGAAAAAGGGTTCAATAATAAGTCCTAAATCACCTAAATTAACAAATGGATTATTTGTATGTCCTCAATAAATATTAAAATAAAAGTGACCATAACTATTTACTATGTTATACAAGTGACTGTCATAGACATTCATTTAGAATCTTTCATTGTATAGAATCAATTATATAAATAAATTTAACTAACTATATCATTCAATCAACCAAGACTAATAATTATTATAATACCTCTATAATCCACACATTTATTATAATTGATAACATGATGGGAATCACTACATGATTGGATAAATAACGTGTTCAATACCAATTGAATTCATAATGAATTTGGTTAACCATGATTGAAGATTTATATAGACCTGGATCGACTGCATGATCATTTTGATCTACCATAAGGAGTTACATATCGTAAGGAGCGACCTATTATAAATAATGATCTACCACAAGGATGGACCAATTGAAAGGGATCACTAATCACAAGAAGAAATTGGTTATAAGATGTTGTAAAAAAGAAGGAGTGTTTTTAAATATTCTTTGTTTTACATATTATTATATATTTTTATTTAATGCATGTTGTTTTAACTCTATTCATTGGTTTAATTTTTTCTTAATTACTTACTAATTATTTTTAAACAAAGTAATTTTGTTTTAAGTATTTCATACAAGTTTAAATTACCATCACATGGGATGAATACTCATTTTCATTTTTTAAGAAATAGTGAGTTTCAAATTTTAAATGTTTTGAATATTAAAATATTTAATAATATTATTTTATTGGATTAGTGTAACACCCTGAATATTTATGAAATATATTTTTTCAAATAAATATGACTTCTTTGATAGCTTTCATTATATGCAACATTGAGTTTTAACAAAACGTGACATACTACTAAAATTTTTAATATGATATTTAGTGTCTAGATGTTGGAGTTGAAGGTATTAAAATAATTAACTAAATTATGAAAATATTTGTTTTTTAAATGTATATAAAATTAATTTTTCTGCTATCAATTAATTAGAAATTAAAATAGAAACCATTTGGAATAAATGAAATTTTTCTGAAGAACTATTTTAATATGCACATATATGTTTTACCTCAATAAATTTAAAAAATCACTTTTGGTGAATTATTTTAAGGAAAATAATAAACTATATATTAAAAAATTAACATTCATCTTATGTTTTTTATAGATATGAGAAAATAATAAATCCAATTTTTTCTTAAAAATTGTATTCTTTCTAAAGAGTAGTTTTTCAAATTTTTGTGAACATATATTAAAATTAATTTTTTAAATTTTATAAAATGTGTTTAAAATTTTAACTTAATTTTTAAAATCATAATTTTAAAATTATCTTATAGAGATTTTTATAAATTTTTAGAAATTGTTCAATGAAAAGTGAAAAAAACTACCCTTTATTAAAAAAGTACCTTTTCATTTAGAGCATTTATAAGATAAATTTTATTTTAATATAGTTTAAAACGTAAAATTAGTTAAATTATGTAAATATTCATCCAATTTTTTTCATTGAAATCAATTTCATATTGAATTTTGAAATAAAAACGTTTTAAATTTTTTGAAGATATTTTATTTAAAAAACCACTTTTTCATCAGATCGGCAGGATTAATTTTAAATTATATTTTTCCAATTATGTCAATGGAATTTTGAAAAATGGAATAAATATTTGGAATAATAATAATTTATGTTATATAATAATTTTAGATTAATTTTTTTCTAAATGGATAATAAAAACGTTAAAAATTAATTCATGTGGTAAAGGTTAAAACAAGTTTGTAGGGGTTAAACTAAAACGATATGTTTTAAAATGAATTAACACTTATAAAATACCCATTTTATAGCCATATTTAAAACATATAACCTATTAGGTTCTATAATTACCTATTTTGAGACTTGTGACCTGTGAAAAATGTGGGTACACGTTATTCGTTTCAAAAATTCCATGTGTATCCCCTCCCCCACACGTAAATGGTCACCCATTCTACTCTCATATTCACACTTAAAAATGAGATTTTCATTCAATATCTTCAAAAATTTATTCCTTACGTAATTAAACACACCATATAGTCCTTTTTGACATCATAAATCCAATATATAAAGGCTACTGGTTAAATCTAATCAAGTTGTCCAAAAAAGAGGTAATGTGTTTAACTATGCGCTTTTGTGTTACTTTTTATTCTAACTCCTTCAAATATTTCCCAAATATGTTTAAATAATAACATGATTATCTACTATATAATTATATCTTATTATTTTAATTTCATAACATATATCCACATACACTTCCTTAATATGGGAAATGAAACTGACGATCAATTGTAAGATGGATTACGGCCTCGTGAGATGATGTTATTATTTTTCCATCACCACCTCTCAGGGATGGATATAATGATTAATTAAATGTTTATATATAAAATTTATGATATTATTATACCACTTTAATTACAATAAAACATATAACTTCTTATATACAAACCCATTTGAAAATAATAATGTTACTCATGTGTACAACGGACTACCACCTCACAAACTGATGTGATGTGTTTTTCATTTTTTGTTTTACTTTGACTGTAATAAGGGTATATTAAATGAATATATATGATATTTGTAACATAATTATAATTATTTAATTATTATATAACATATATCTCCTTATTTTCAATTCATTGGGGGACACACTAATGTCATTCATGCGTACGGCAGACTACCACCTCATGAAAAGATGTGGTTCATTTTTCACTAACTCTTTTCATAGAAGTTAATAAGGATAAAATTAATGAATATATATAATATATATTAACTAAATATTAAGTTATAAATTTTAATTATTCTATACCTTTATTTCATTTCATTCTTTGATTAAATGAAAACAATGTTCATGCGTACGTACGGCCTACCGTCTCCATGAGTGATGTATTTCATTTTCAATATCAAATATTTATGGAATAATATAAATACATATATACTTAATATATGTGATATTTATGTAATGTATAAAATAAAATATTTTATGGAACTATGATCAAAGTAAGAGGAAAAAAATAACAAATCAAAACATACATTAAAAACAGATTAGTTATTTCCCATAATGTGATTTTAAAAACAAATTGTTAATAAAGGATTAGTAAATGGACATAAGTAAGTCATATATGGAATGATATATATATTTATGGTTATTTAATGTATTTATAATAAACTTATATGTATTATACATGAGGTTCGAATTTTTACAAATGAATTAGGGACTTAAGGTAAGGGATTTCCATCTCATTTTTATTTTTTGTGAGACACATGCCATATTTACTATGCGGTTCTTTTATGGGTTTTATATAATTCAAATGAATTTATTTTATGATTATTATACTAAAATTTTGGGGATTTATATATCCATTTTAGTATCTATATTTCATAGGATTTATAATTAAAAAGTCTTAAAAATGGTAAGATATTTTGGTCTCAATTTCTACTCTTTGGGACAGACATTATTTTATGCGCTTATCATCTATTATGAGGTGTATATGAAGTACATTTTAAATTTACTATCATTTTATTTTAAGTTTCATTTAATTCTATTCCTCCATTGGTCTTATAACTCAATGTTACCAAAGTGGTGAGGGTTTTATAATACAATATCATCATTTATCAGAACTGTTTATGTTTATACTTTTGATGATGAAATATTATGATTTATATCTCAAGAAACTTAGGATGTTTTTCTCCATTAGTTATTTATTTAGAATAAATTTCTTCAATTCATTTTCCTCTCTTTATGTAATCATGAATCCAAAATAATGTTTTTAAACAAAACTGACATTATTTCTCTCTTCGATCAAAAACTCTTTTTTCCTAAATATCCATGTTTTTTTTAAATATTTTAATGTTCATTTTTAATTTGTTAAATTTATTTTTAACCTTTTATACTTTTATACAATTTTTTTTAAAATTAATCTTCATCTCGTTTTAAAAACAAGGCTTGTTTGGATTTTACTGAAAATTTAAAAAGAATCTTGGTTTTAATATGAATGAAACTTCACATCGTGAGGACCACTCAATGTCTTAAAGATTCCTTCATAATTTATAAAGATTATTTTTAAAGAAATTTATTTTCAAAATGTTTATGAATTTTTATTTTTAAAAAGTGATTTTCAATGAAAGATTATTTTCCACAGGAAATTTTCCAAGTGTGTTTTCAAAATTATTTTCCATATAAGATGACTTCTTTTGATGTTAATTATGATTTACTGGGTATATGATCAAATGATACCATTCAAATTATTTTAATGGATTGTTTATTTTTATGATGATTTTTTTACGAAACCCATCTAATTAACATGGGTTGTTCAATGATCAAATTTTTATAAAACCCACTTCTTTTCATGGGTTTTAATATGATAATTTTTTTATGAAACCAATTTTATTTCATGGGTTCTAATAAGATGAATTTTTATGATATTATGGCATAAAAATGAATGGATTGCGTAATAGGTGGGAAATATATATCCCTCTAATGAATTTGGTAATGAGTATAGTTTTATTAACTCAAAGGTTACATGAAATGTTATCCATGTCCCTAAAAATAGGGTACATGGTAGTTTATTCAAAGTCCAAAGTAGGAACATAGGTGGTGTGACAACTGGGTCTTGGTGACACTATAGCCACCCCGCCATAACATGGTCGTCAGGTCCTGGCCTGCTAGGTACCACCAGTTGCCCGGTAGACACGTGCTCCCCACCCAAAGGTCCACCCACATGCCTGAACGGGTCATCTGACTAATGATTATCCTCACAGGCCAACACATGTCCTTTCTAGTATGCTTTGTCCTCACTCACACACACCCTGGGAAACTTACCAGAAGTTCACCCATCCTGATCACTACTCCAGGACAAGCATGCTTAACTATGGAGTTCTGATCAATTAGGCTCCCGAAAAGGGAGGTAAACCTTATTGACAAGAGTCATACCATTTAGTCATTTAATCCTTTATCATTTGGGGATGTTACAGGTGGTTAGTCCAAGCCTAACATGTTATGAATCTCATGGTGTATAGCATTGCTATAATGGTTTTTATGCTTATTTTTTTTCCATAAATATATGTCATATACAAATGTTATGGTCTCATGTATCATGTCCATTGATTACTTTATGATTCATGTCTTATGGATTAACAAGATTTATTCCATTACTCAATTTTATGATCTATGATATACATGACATGGTATTTAAAATTTTATTCTTGTATTCTCATACCCTTATTATCACATTATTCCTACATATCTCCCTTTTTTTACCCATACAGAGCATCTGATCTCGCAATTTCATATGTTTCCTTTACCTGATTTAAGAATAAATGTTTTAAGTAGGGTATGTCGATAAAGAGTAATAAATGGAAAGATATTTATATGATAAATTGGATATCCTTCATGAAATAAGAATATTGTTTATATATATAGCATCCCGTATTTTTATAACATAAACTTTCATTACATTACACAAAACTGAGGATATTTAAGGTTTAGTGTCTTGGAAACCAGGAACATAATACATGAAAACAACATAAATCATTCTTCTTAAACACTTGAAAGGATTATCCTTAAGTTCATCATAGTTTCATTACTACATCTCATAACCTGGGGACATACATCAAAAGAAAGGGTAAGCAGAAGGCCCAGTAAGGGAAACAAGAGAAACATTTTACATGTGAACTTGAGATACTTCAATAAAGTCATGAAAAGAACTTTAAGGCGTGATAAAGAAATCATGATATATATCATAATAAAAATAAAAAATTTCATAACTTGAAGATTTTGCTACGACATTTAATATTGAAAATATTCTCATTTCACCAAGGTCCACCCCCAAGGTGTCATTAAAAATTACCAAGGTTATTCACCAAGGTATCAGTCTAAAAAGTCATCTCTAAATATTAAGTCTTTACCCAAAGCAATGGAGTGATATCTGGGCGCACCCTTGAAATGTCTTTATTATCATGTGAGCCACATATATCATCACCAATCATTTCATAAACAACCCATATAGTATAATATAAATGGGTTTCATTTCATAATCATAACGTTTTAAAAACTTCTTTAATGACATGATCATTATGTCACTTTAAACCCACAGGAAGGGAAAGAGGGTTTCATGTGTGTAAATCCTAGAATTTAAAATAGAAAATTTTGATATATATGTGAATACCTCTGTAGAAATATGAGCTTTTAGTATTCACTTAATAACATAAAATAATTTTGAGAAAAAGAGAGAGACATTTTGAGACGAAAATTCTGCAGCATAACGGCTATGTTACAAGGTTTTAGAAAACATTGAAAAGAGAGGGTACATGGGTCACCCACTAATAAATGATCCATAAAACATTAGGGGGACATAATATAAGCGATTTAAGAACATGGTAATGAAATTTTAAATATATTCCATATGAAATGAAAAACATGGAAGTGAGACAAAAATAAGATTTCTCTTATGAAAATTCGGCAGCCTAACGGCGTCACTTAAACTTCAATAAAAATGTATTGATGAGATAAAATAGGGTATCTCATCATATGATCATAAAGGATCAGTATTATAGGTATATAGATCATACCCCAACATAATAAAAAGTATCTTTAATGATTTCACATGAAAATAGATATTGAAAATGAGAAGGGTGAAAGAATCCCTTAAAAATTCGGCAGCCTAACAGCGTCACTTAAACTTTCATAAAACGAAATGATGAGAGTAAGAGGGGATATATCATCATATAAACATGAAAAGGTAATTAAGAGGAATATAAAATAACATCTTCCCACATAAGAACATGGATCATAAAAGGAATGACATAAAAAAGACTACTTGAAAAGAAAGAGAGAG
Source organism: Viscum album (assembly GCA_963277665.1). NCBI lineage: Eukaryota > Viridiplantae > Streptophyta > Magnoliopsida > Santalales > Viscaceae > Viscum > Viscum album. The sequence continues at coordinate 1,099,438,968 of OY728134.1, read as the reverse complement.
GTCAGATCCCTTACCTTAAACGTAACTCTTAAAACTCAATGGTTGGGAACTTGAGAGGCTTGAGGGCACCTTGGGAGGACTCCTTGGGAGGTAAGGAGACCCGAACTTCATTGATAATGATTTTGGAGTCCAAAGGATGAGAGAAGGGCTTGGTATTTATAGGGAAAGTGAGGGGACAAGGCATTAATGGCCAAGGGGCACCTCACAAGTGGTTTTCTCAAAACCATGTGCTCTCCCATGATATTTTCCATGAAGTTAGGCCACATTGTAACACCCCAAGCTTCCACGATACTCCTCTCTTTCAATAATGCAATAGCTTGCAATGTACGCAAGTTCGAGTTCTAAAACACCGCGACTAATCAAAGTAGCCGTTATGAATAGTAGTAACCACTTTTTGAAATTATAGAAAATTTATATTTTAAAATGGAATTCATTTTTGTATTCCTAATATTGAAATTAGCCTATGTTGAATTTTTTGTAATTTTCGGAGAACTTCAAAATTTTTATGAATAGTGAAAAATACTTAAAACAACTTTTTTAATCAAAATAATTTATTGTGATAAATTATACTATTTAGTGTCCTTAAAGTATAATTAGAATATATTTTTACCATTTTATCCAATGGTGGTCATTAGAATTAATTTAACATTGAAATTGGACATAAACAATTGCCAATCTTTTGATATAAATTGTTTCTTAAAAACACGCTATTTGTTGTGACAGCGGGAATTAATTATAAAATTAATTAATGCAACTTATATGTTTGGAATTTTTTAAAATAGACATCATTTTTGAATTCGGAATATCAATTATAGCTTAGGGTGAAATTTTGGCTTTGTTCTGAAAAACTTCAATTTTTGATGAATAGTGAAACCACTAAGTGGTAGTTAAATAACTGATTTTTCGTTTAAATGAAATATTACCACTTCTGTGATTTGATTTTCAAAAATCCGACATACATGGTTGTCATTAAGAAGTAAAATTTGGTTCAATGAGATTAAAATAATTTTTTGGTGAATAGTAACTTTTAAGTTCTTAATCGCGATTAGAGGTAATTAGTGTAGTTTAAGGTAAAAATAATGTTTTAATAATATGAGATGAGAATGACACTTGTCTTACTCTTATTGGATGAGTCATGGCCGACCAAGACAACCCATGGGTCAACTTGGGGACCCCATGGAGCCACTTTAGTTGGAAAATGACATTAATATATATTTATTTAATGTTAAATTTAAATTGACACAAACATGAGTTGTTTTACTAAAACAGTTTTTAAGTGGGGTTACACAAGTCCAAATTTTGACTATAAATATTCATTAGAAATCTAAAAAGATTTACTACATCATAGTATTTTTTTTTAATTTTTAGACATTAAATAAATTAAATTATTTATGACATCTCTATGATGCAGTGATGACCTCATTATTTAACAATTTTAAATAAAATGAGAAGATAATGCAAAATCCAAGGCTTACGTTTGTCCAAAGCCTGTTGGATGAGGAGTTTAGAACCCTTATCACCTTAGACACTAATTATATAAGTGTGGGACCTTTAGAATCCGAAAAGCATTGTATAATAATGTAACATTTCAATCTTTCCAAAAGAGCCCCTCCTCTCCACTTATAAAAGGCCCCCACCTCTCCCACCTTATTCACACCTTCAAGCCATTTGGCTCGGCCAAACTCTGCCCAACTACTCTCCCAACTTCCCCCTCTTACTCCTATAAGCCTCACTTTGGGCAGAACTCTTCCCAAGGAGGCCTTTGGCTCAAATCAAAAAGAGTTACCCGGTTTTGAGGTAATGTCTTCTCTAATGTTGTTTTGTTTTGTTTTTCTTCTCCAACCCCATAAACTCTTTTTATTCATTTATTTTGTAACAACACCAGTATCCTCAATATACTAGGATGTTGTTATAATATGGATTCGAGATACACTTTCACACACCTACATCTAATGGTTAAAGAACATACGGTTTCTGTGGATGGCGAATTTCTGCCTCACGAAACGATGATTGTTCAACACTCATATAACACCTTCAAAGGTGGCCATTAAGATGTCACTATATTAATATATGATATATAATATGTTTATGTTTTACTCATGCTTCTGTATTTATCATTTATGGCATACTTTATGATTTCCATTATGGGTAAAACGCGATAATTTCATTTTAGGAAGTGCGGACTACCGCCCCCTCAAAGTGATTTGAATCGTTAATTCCATATGTGGGATGTATAAAGGATGGATTAAATAGTATTATACACTATATTATACTGTAATTATATTATAAATTTATATCATTATGATTTCATTCCATTAAATACGAAATCGAAATGAAAGTAGCGTTCATGCGTACGTACGGCTTACCGTCTCCATGAACGGTGCATTTCATTTCTTACCTCTAAATGTTACGTGACATTATGAATGAATGTATATACTGTATATATAAGATATATATGAAATCTAAATCATGAATATAATTCTGGATATAATGGATATTCTACCACATGAACAACTTGTAATTATAAGAAGTTTATTGTTGACTCAAGTACCAAAGATCGACAAAACAACCGTTATTAACTTAAATAATTACATAATGTTCATATCATTGTAATAAGTGATATAATAAGGATAAATAAATTAAAAATGGTTCTTAATAAGGTAGATATTAACTCTAGTTTATTATTCATGAGGTTAAAGAACGGTTGAGTCAAGTCGGACACAAGGTAAAGGAACTTCTTAACCCAACTTCCATTCTTTGGGTTAATCTCCTACTTTCAAATTATGTCATGATATTATTATGTCCTATTTTGTATTTTTACTTTATTTATGTGTACCTATAGTGAATACACATAATAGATCTATTTTATTTTAAAAATGATCTTTTTAAGGACTTCGTCTCAATCCCCTTTCGTTGAGGCATATTTGGTTTTATACACAACTTTCTTTTATACGGTGTATAAACCCCTTTGACTTTTATGTTATTCAAAAGGAATCTTTTTTATACGAAGCGTTTTGCTAAACGACAAAAGGGAATGTTTTTCTTTCCGTACTTATGCGGCGACAACGACTTCTCTACCGCCGTGACCATTATTTGAGTTTCGGCTTCCTCTACAAGCCATCATTTTCTTTAATGAAAAATAAATACAAAGTTTTAACTTTCTTTTATTTTGGTATTGAAAATGGTTTTGAAAACGTTTTTATTATATCAATGTGTTGTATTGATATCTTGTGATTGAAATGTGGAAATGTTATGTTTCCTTTATGCATGTTTTATGTGATACGATTATGTTATGGTTTATGATATGTTTAAGCCTATTCATATGAGGAATGTATTGGACTTAATAAGTGACGGGTGGAGCCCGCTATAGCTCCTCGATGCATCGGTAGGTCTCATGAGACAACTAGATGTGGAATTGGCCGAGGCCCTTTCCCAATTTGATTTATGTTTTTGGCCGAGGCCTTAATCATTTTAGACGTCTTGGCCGAGGCCTTGAAAAAATGTTTCAGAATGTCTGGCATTATACATTCCCTCATTATGAAAGTGGTTATTGATATTGCATGTGATTATTCGACCAGTAGAATATCCATGTGAAGAAGTGAATGGAATTATCTCATTTTACTTTTTCCATATTATGTTGATGTTCAAGTTTAAAAGGCTTTTGTTTTAGTTATACATTGCCTTAAATTTTTATGTTTATTTATGAAAGCTTCCGCAATATTGTAATCCTTACTGAGCATCTGAGCTCACCCCTTTCAATGTTTTAATATTTTCCAGGATGTGAAGAAGTATTTTATGAATGACCTGCAGGGATAGTCAGAAGAGGATATGAGTGTGGACTATGAAGACTTTGTTATTAGTTTTTCACTTTATGATGTAATGTAAGATTTATGAATGTATCTAGTGTTTTCCAAGGCAACTAAACTAATCGGTCTTTCGAGACTTGATCTTTTGTGATCATGTCAATGTTACGAAGTAACGCACCGTCTCTGGGTAGCTGGGGTCGGGGCATTACAGTTGGTATCAGAGGCAGTTTAGTACTAACCTTAGAAGCTAGATTTAGATAAACTCTGATTAGAGCACATAGCCCAAAGATAGACCTTAAGGATTGGTATAGAAGAACTTCCTAGAATTTGGTATTATAGAGATGTTATGAGTTTTCCGAGAAATACATCTCTGTCTGGATACGAGCAGGTAGAGGCGGCTCTGGCACAGATGTACCTAGGGGTAAAACCCGAAAACACCGCTTTGAGCTAGACTCGAACGGGAACTGGTGAACGATAACGGGCCTTGCTGCACTCTTGGTTATGACACTCCCGGGGGATATGCTTAGGATAATTCTCTTTTTCTTTACAAACCACTATGAAGGGTTATGAGTATATACTTCCTCAAAGGAAACATTTCTTTTTATGATTATGGATTATATCCATAAATAGTTCAAATTATGTAAAGTATTTTACAAATATGGAATTATTTATTTTATTTCATTAACTAATCTAGTTTATGACATTGTTTAGAAATGGCACCTAGTGGAAGGAATGGAAACCTTATCAATGCACACACTCCGTGTAGGGATTTCCCTCCTGCTCAAGATAATTATGGTGGAGCTAGTGATACAACTGGTGCTGATCAGCTTCTCACCGTACTAGGACAACTCATGCAGGTTATGAATAATAACCTTACTCGTATGGAGCACCCTGATCCGTAACGTGGAGGATCAATGCTAGACCATTTCATGAGGCAACAACCACCAACCTTCACTGGGAGTACAAATCCTATAGTAGGTAAGCAATGGATAAATTCCTTAGAGAAAATATTCCATGCCTTGGGGAGTAGTGAAAGAGAGAAAGTTGTCATGGCAGTTTACCGCCTCACTGGAGATGCCGATCAGTGGTGGTCGCTGATTCAAAACACAAAGGAAGATGATGACGTATCGAATATGGATTGGAGGGAGTTCAAAGATCTTTTCTTAGAAAAATACTTTCCTCGTGACCATCGAGCAGATATGGAAAGGCAATTTCTGAGTCTGAGGCAGAAGGAGGATGAGAATGTCCCAAAGTATGAGGCTAACTTTACAAGGTTAGCGAGGCATGATTCCGATTATATACGTAACCCAAGAAGTAAGATTGATCGTTTCTTTGATGGGTTAAAACCATTTCTCCGTCGAGCTTTAGTATCACAAACCTTCTCATCATACGAAGATATTGTCTCGTGTGCTATAAAGACAGAAATGGAATTCTCTAAGTCTTATGACAACAAAGTAAAGCAAGAGAAGAATAGAACGGTGGAACAAGAGACAGATAAAGGGATAAGGGGAAAGAAGGATTTTCCATTATGTGATAATTGTGGGAAGAATCACCCTAGTACTTGCCTAAAAGGAATGGGAGTTTGTTATAAATGTGGAGAAAAGGGTCACCAGGCTCGTGATTGCAAGGGAAAGAAAGAGGCTATCAAAGTTGAGTGCTATAATTGTAGAGAAATGGGTCATTATGTAAATGAATGTCCTAAGCATCAGGGAAACTTACCTTAGAAAAGGCCAAGGGATCAAGGACAATCTTATGTTGTTACTACAGTTGAAGCAGAATAACTAATGTATTGGTGCTTTTGGACTGATGGATTATATTTCGGTTATTAGAATAATGTGATATATATATATATAAGGATTGTACTGCAGTACTTGTTGATTTCAGTAAGGTTTTAATATGATTAAGGTAATCATATTTTTAGTATGTGACAATAAGAGAAACTTTTCTTGTTTGGGGAATCTGATGTTACAATTGATTTTGGAATTTAGAGACCTTTTAGAGAAAGTCTGGACGGAGGTATTTTGGATAACTATTAAGGTTGGAATGGATTAAGTTGAACCATGGATAGTATTGTTTAAGGTTAAAGCATTTCTGAAGATTATTTTTTGGAATATTATAATACTATAGTTTTAGGAAAAAGGACAACCTGCAGGGTGGGGCATAACCCGTCGCGTCGGACAAAGCTGCAGGAATCGAAACCACAATCATAGTGTGACAGGCCTTTATTTCCTACCACTAGCCTACAGGAATTCCCTGGTTATTACAAAATAATTTTACTAATCTAAATGGTATGTGTTAACATTTGGAACCTTATACAATTAGGATAAGTATAATATTTTTTAGTTCTATTATCTTTTTGAGTGAAAGATAAGTTGAAGGTTGAAACTCTAATTGTCAAGCATAAATATATATATACCTATCTCTTATTCAATGAATAAATTAATTCTAAAACTTTAGTAAAGGGATATTAAAAAAAAATTGTTATCCTAATACCTTATGTCTTGTTGAACTGATGATATTTTAAATCAACATAGATTGAAGGCTTTGAGGCCCTCAATTTGACAGTTGATTGTGATTGATGACCTCAATCGCTCCCTACAAATATTTACGTTTTTCCTCCAATTATATGTCTCTAATTGCCACCAATGTTCTCCTAATCGAGATCATAATTTGGTGGTGACTTTTTCATTTCCCTTTCCCTCTTATTAAGGCTAAATTTTATTAATCTTATTTCCGATGTGGGTTTTCCTCAAAGGTATTTTCTATTTTCAACCTTTTATTTTCCAAGAAAATTTTCAAATTGCGAGGACGCAATTTATTGAAGGAGGGGAGAATGTAACACCCCGAGCTTCCACGATACGCCTCTCTTTCAATAATGCAATAGCTTGCATTGTACGCAAGTTCGAGTTCTAAAACACCGCGACTAATCAAAGTAGCCGTTATGAATAGTAGTAACCACTTTTTGAAATTATAGAAAATTTATATCTCAAAATGGAATTCATTTTTGTATTCCTAATATTGAAATTAGCCTATGTTGAATTTTTTGTAATTTTCGGAGAACTTCAAAATTTTTATGAATAGTGAAAAATACATAAAACAACTTTTTTAATCAAAATAATTTATTGTGATAAATTATACTATTTAGTGGCCTTAAAGTATAATTAGAATATATTTTTACCATTTTATCCAATGGTGGTCATTAGAATTAATTTAACATTGAAATTGGACATAAATAATTGCCAATCTTTTGATATAAATTGTTTCTCAATAACACACTATTTGTTGTGACAGCGGGAATTAATTATAAAATTAATTAATGCAACTTATATGTTTGGAATTTTGTAAAATAGACATCATTTTTGAATTCGGAATATCAATTATAGCTTAGGGTGAAATTTTGGCTTTGTTCTGAAAAACTTCAATTTTTGATGAATATTGAAACCACTAAGTGGTAGTTAAATAACTGATTTTTCGTTTAAATGAAATATTACCACTTCTGTGATTTGATTTTCAAAAATCCGACATACATGGTTGTCATTAAGAAGTAAAATGTGGTTCAATGAGATTAAAATAAATTTTTGGTGAATAGTAACTTTTAAGTTCTTAATCGCGATTAGAGGTAATTAGTGTAGTTTAAGGTACAAATAATGTTTTAATAATATGAGATGAGCATGACACTTGTCCTACTCTTATTGGATGAGTCATGGACGACCAAGACAACCCATGGGTCAACTTGGGGACCCCATGGAGCCACTTTAGTTGGAAAATGACATTAATATATATTTATTTAATGTTAAATTTAAATTGACACAAACATGAGTTGTTTTACTAAAACAGTTTTTAAGTGGGGTTACACAAGTCCAAATTTTGACTATAAATATTCATTAGAAAGCTAAAAACATTTACTACATCATAGTATTTTTTTTATAATTTTTAGACATTAAATAAATTAAATTATTTATGACATCTCTATGATGCAGCGATGACCTCATTATTTAACAATTTTAAATAAAATGAGAAGATAATGCAAAATCCAAGGCTTACGTTTGTCCCAAGCCTATTGGATGAGGATATTTCGAACCCTTATCACCTTATCCACGAATTATATAAGTGTGGGACCTTTAGAATCCGAAAAGCATTGTATAATAATGTAACATTTCAATCTTTCCAAAAGAGCCCCTCCTCTCCACTTATAAAAGGCCCCCACCTCTCCCACCTTATTCACACCTTCAAGACATTTGGCTCGGCCAAACTCTGCCCAAATACTCTCCCAACTTCCCCCTCTTACTCCTAGAAGCCTCACTTTGGGCAGAACCCTTCCCAAGGAAGCCTTTGGCTCAAATCAAAAAGAGTTACCCGATTTTGAGGTAATGTCTTCTCTAATGTTGTTTTGTTTTGTTTTTCTTCTCCAACCCCATAAACTCTTTTTATTCATTTCTTTTGTAACAACACCAGTATCCTAAATATACTATGATGTTGTTATAATATGTATTCGAGCTACACTTACACACACCTACATCTAATGGTTAAAGAACATACGGTTTCTGTGGATGGCGAATTTCTGCCTCACGAAACGATGATTGTTCAACACTCATATAACACCTTCAAAGGTGGCCATTAAGATGTCACTATATTAATATATGATATATAATATGTTTATGTTTTACTAATGCTTTCGTATTTATCATTTATGGCATACTTTATGATTTCCATTATGGGTAAAACGCGATAATTCCATTTTAGGAAGTGCGGACTACCGCCCCCTCAAAGTGATTTGAATCGTTAATGCCATATGTGGGATGTATAAAGGATGGATTAAATAGTATTATACACTATATTATACTGTAATTATATTATAAATTTATATCATTATGATTTCATTCCATTAAATACGAAATAGAAATGAAAGTAGCGTTCATGCGTACGTACGACTTACCGTCTCCATGAACGGTGCATTTCATTTCTTACCTCTAAATGTTACGTGACATTATGAATGAATGTATATACTGTATATATAAGATATATATGACATCTAAATCATGAATATAATTCTGGATATAATGGATATTCTACCACATGAACAACTTGTAATAATAAGAAGTTTATTGTTGACTCAAGTACCAAAGATCGACAAAACAACCGTTATTAACTTAAATAATTACATAATGTTCATATCATTGTAATAAGTGATATAATAAGGATAAATAAATTGAAAATGGTTCTTAATAAGGTATATATTAACTCTAGTTTATTATTCAGGAGGTTAAAGAATGGTTGAGTCAAGTCGGACACAAGGTAAGGGAACTTCTTAACCCAACTTCCATTCTTTGGGTTAATCTCCTACTTTCAAATTATGTCATGATATTATTATGTCCTATTTTGTATTTTTACTTTCTTTATGTGTACCTATAGTGAATACACATAATAGATCTATTTTATTTTAAAAATGATCTTTTTAAGGACTTCGTCTCAATCCCCTTTCATTGAGGCATATTTGGTTTTATACACAACTTTCTTTTATACGGTGTATAAACCCCTTTGACTTTTATGTTATTCAAAAAGAAATCTTTTTTATACGAAGTGTTTTGATAAACGAAAAAAGGGAATGTTTTTCTTTCCGTACTTATGCGGCGACAACGACTTCTCTACCACCGTGACCGTTATTTGAGTTTCGGCTTCCTCTACAAGCCATCATTTTCTTTAATGAAAAATAAATACAATGTTTTAACTTTCTTTTATTTTGGTATTGAAAATGGTTTTGAAAGCGTTTTTATTATATCAATGTGTTGTATTGATATCTTGTGATTGAAATGTGGAAATGTTATGTTTCCTTTATGCATGTTTTATGTAATACGATTATGTTATGGTTTATGATATGTTTAAGCCTATTCATATGAGGAATGTATTGGACTTAATAAGTGACGGGTGGAGCCCGCTATAGCTCCTCGATGCATCGGTAGGTCTCATGAGACAACTAGACGTGGAATTGGCCGAGGCCCTTTCCCAATTTGATTTATGGTTTTGGCCGAGGCCTTAATCATTTTAGACGTCTTGGCCGAGGCCTTGACAAAATGTTTCAGAATGTCTGGCATTATACATTCCCTCATTATGAAAGTGGTTATTGATATTGCATGTGATTATTCGACCAGTAGAATATCCATGTGAAGAAGTGAATGGCATTATCTCATTTTACTTTTGCCATATTATGTTGATGTTCAAGTTTAAAAGGCTTTTTTTTAGTTATAAATTGCCTTAAATTTTTATGTTTATTTATGAAAGCTTCCGCAATATTGTAATCCTTACTGAGCATTTGAGCTCACCCCTTTCAATGTTTTAATATTTTCCAGGATGTGAAGAAGTATTTTATGAATGACCTGCAGGGATAGTCAGAAGAGGATATGAGTGTGGACTATGAAGACTTTGTTATTAGTTTTTCACTTTATGATGTAATGTAAGATTTATGAATGTATCTAGTGTTTTCCAAGGCTACTAAACTAATCGGTCTTTCGAGACTTGATCTTTTGTGATCATGCCAATGTTACGAAGTAACGCACCGGCTCTGGGTAGCTGGGGTCGGGGCGTTACACACATGGGGCCCCAATACAATAATTCATCACCTTTGGTCGGTCAACCCTTAAAATATCTTATGAAATCACCATGACACAGCTATGACGTCATTAAACATATCGAAACCCTAAAACTGCTTTTTTTACTATTCACTGAAAATTCATCTTTCTCAGAAAAATCCCAAAATTTTACCTTAACTAAATATTGATGCTCTTGTTACAAATATGAACTCAATTTTATAAAAATAATTTTCTAAATATTTTTAATTTAATTTTTAAATAAAAACACTATTCACCGAAAATTCATTTTTTCAGAAAAAACCCCAAAAATTACCATAACATAATATCGGTGCTCTGAGTTCAAAAATAAAGACCATTTTATAAAAATATTTTTCTAAATATTTTTAATTTAATTTTTAATTAAAAAAACACTATTCACCCCAAAAAAACTAATACTTGACTAACAATTTATGAAACTGTTATTTACCCATTTTATTGAATCTCATTACTTAATCTAGGTGTCTAAATTATATTAAAACTTTCTTTGAGTGAAATTACTAATCCATTTGGTCACATTACTAATCCTAAGCGTAAAATCACTATTCATAATTTACTATTCATCAAAAATTAAGTTGATCTTATTAGACTCCAAATTCCTTACTGAACACTTTTGCAGAAGACCATTTTTTGAAAATCATTACACATCATTAATTATTTATGGTTTACATAAATATTTTAAAATATCCTTTTTTCAAAATTCATCAATAAAATACATCCTAAAATTATCCAGACATTTGAAATTTCACAAACATCACTAAAGGAAAAAATCTCAATTCATTCATCTCAAAGGATTACACAAAGAAGCTAGGGTCACGTCACATAGCCCCTTATAACACCGGAATATGACCTAAGTGTAATGTGTGCTATGGTGAGAGAATCTGAGGGAGTCTCAGATAACATTGCCCTAGTAGTAATCTCTACTAACTTGAACTTCTCCCGTAGGCATTTCCGTTCAAGCTTGACACACTGGAGTGCGGCTTGGGCTTGGTCCAAAGCGAAGCCCAAAGATACCACCTCCTTCCCAAGCTCTGATAATTGGGCTTCATAAGGTTTGAGTCTACTGGATGAAGCCATCGACTCCTCTTTCTGCATTAACCATTAACATATCTATTAAATCTTTAAGAGTAAGTTAATATACTACTCAAAAAGATTGGGTTGTTACATTCTTCCCCCCTTAAGAAATTCCGTCCCCGAAATGTTTACTTGGGTCCTAGTTGAAAAGGTGAGGGTACTTTTGCTTCATCGTTTCCTTATGCTCCCAAGTCGCTTCTTCATATTTATGATTCCTCCACAACACTTTCACAAGGTGGGTAGTCTTTTTTCGTAGAACCTTGTCTCTACGGTCTAAGATCTCTACTGGCCGCTCCTCATAAGAGAGGTCATGTTCCAGTTGTACCACCTCTAGGTTCAGTACATGCAAAGGATCGAGTATGTACTTCCTTAAGAGAGATACATGGAAGACATTGTGAACTTGATCTAGGTTCGGTGGAAGTGCTAGATGATAGGCCACTGCTCCTATGCGATCAAGGATTTCATAGGGGCCAATGTACCTAGGGCTGAGCTTCCCTTTCTTCCCAAACCGCATGACTCTCTTCCATGGGGAAATTCGAAGGAAGACTTTATCGCCAACACCAAACTCCAAGTCCCTTTGACGATTGTCAGCATAACTCTTCTGCTGACTCTGAGCAGACTTTATGTGTTGTTGTATGGCATGAACATGTTCTGTCATCTCTTGCACGAGATCAGGCCCAAGAATCTTTCTCTCACCAGTTTCATCCTAACAAGTAGGAGTTCTACATCGCTTTCCATACAGAGCTTCATAGGGTGCCATCTGAATACTCGAATGGAAGCTGTTGTTATAGGAGAACTCAACTAATGAGAGTTGTTGATCCCATCCACCTTTAAATTTCATTGAGAAAAATCTCATCATGTTTTCGAGTGTCTGAAGAGTCCTTTCAGATTGGCCATCAGTTTGAGGATGATAGGCCGTACTAAAATTCAATTCAGTATTCAGAGCATGTTGAAGACATCTCCAAAATTTTGATGTGAATCTTGGATCATGATCAGACATGATGGATAGTGGTACCCCATGCAGCCTCACCACTTCCTTTACGTATATCTTATCAAGTTGATCTAGAGAGAAATCTTCCTGAATAGAGATAAAATGGGCGGTCTTGGAGAGACAGTCCACAATAACCCATATCGCATTGTTTCCTTTGGATGTTTTTGGGAGACCAGTTACAAATTCCATAGTGATATTATCCCACTTCCATACTGGTATGGGTAGTGGTTGTAATGCCCCCTTAGGAAGTTGTCGTTATGCCTTTACTTGTTGACACACTAGGCACATTATAGTGTAATCATCAATCTCCATCTTCATGTTATCCCACCAATAATGATCATGAAGGTCTCTATACATTTACGTGCTTCCTGGATGTATAGAGAAAGTAGAGCTATGAGATTCATCCATCAGTTCTTTCTTTATCTCCGGAATATATGGAACACATAGTCTTGTACGAAATTTCAATACACCTTCTTGATCAATATTGAAATCAGGGAACTTCCCATCTTTTACAGCCTCCAACTTCTCCTGCAGCAAAGGATCTTCTTTTTTAGCCTTCTTGATCTTCTCTAGTAATGAAGGTTGAGAAATCATTTGGGATAGGGTTGATGATGTCCCTTTCCTTATAATTCCCATGTCCAGTTTTACTAGATCTTTAATCAAGGGATCTCCTAGGATCCTCATTGTTACCAGAACAACAGGGTCTTTCCTGCTTAACGCATCTGCGACTTTGTTTTCTCTTCCAGGTTGATAATGAATTGAATAATCATAGTCTTTAATAATCTCCAACCATCTCTTTTGTCTCATGTTCAATTATTTCTATGTGAAAATATACTTTAGACTTTGGTGGTCAGTGTATATATCACATTTCTCCCCATAAAGATAGTGCCTCCATATCTTTAGAGAAAAAACAATTGCCGCTAGATCTAGATCATGCGTAGGAGAATTCTGCTCATGAATCTTCAACTGTCGAGATGCATAAGCAATTACCTTGTCATTTTTCATGAGGACGCACCCAAGCCCTTTCAGAGATGCATCGCTAAAAATAACGAATCCTTCTCCGATAGAGGGTAGTGTTAACACAGGTGCAGTAACCAATCTCTTCTTCAGCTCTTGGAAACTTTCCTCTCATTCCTTTGTCCAGATGAAATTAACCCCTTTTCGAGTAAACTTGGTTAGTGGATTAGAAAGCCATGAAAAGTATTTCACAAACCTCTTATAATATCCCGCTAAACCAAGGAAACTGCGAATCTCAATTACTGTTGTGGGTTGAGGCCACTCCTCCACAACCATTGTCTTTGCAGGGTCAACCGATATTCCTTCATTGGTTACGATGTGCCCCAAGAAAGACACTTGTTGTAACCAAAACTCACACTTTCTGAACTTTCCAAAGAGTCTCTCCTTCCGTAGAGTTTTCAAAATAACCCTCAGATGATCTTCATGCTCCCCACTAATTTTTGAATATATCAAAATATCATCAATAAAAACTACCAAAAAGTTATCAAGGTAGTCCTTAAAGACACTATTCATCAAATCCATGAAAATATCAGGAGCATTAGTCAAGCCGAAGGGAATAATAGTAAACTCATAATTCCCATATCTTGATCAGAAGGCAGTCTTTGGAATATCTTTCTTCTTCACCCTCAGTTGATGATAACCAGATCGAAGGTCAATCTTAGAGAAGAATTGAGCCCCACGAAGTTGGTCAAATAAATCATCAATTCTTGGAAGAGGGTATATGTTCTTCACTGTGATCCCGTTCAGTTCTCTATAATCAATTCATAGCTGCATTGATCCATCCTTATTCTTCACAAAGAGAACTGGTGCCCCCCAAGGAGACACACTCGGTCGGATAAACCCCTTCTCCAACAAGTCTTAGAGTTGTTTCTTTAACTCTTCTATATCCACATTTTCCATTCTATACAGGGTCTTTTATATCGGTTGTGATCCAGGTACGAGTTCAATGGAGAACTCTACCTCTCTTTCTGGGGGAGGTCCAGGTAACTCCTCAGGAAATACATCCATGTATTCGTGAACAATTGGAACATTTTCTATCTGTATGCTCCCTTTTCCTTCTTCATCATCACCAATTAACTTCATAAAGAATGCTATAGTAGGTGCTTCTAGATAGAGATCAAATCGGGATATCTCTCCTTGGAAGATAACTGTAGGTTGTTTATTCAAGACTACTGAGATTTCCTTACATCTGCATTTGATCTTAGCATTATACTTTGAGAGCCAGTCCATCCCTAGTATAACGTCGAATTCCAACATGGGAATGAATACTAGATTTGCGATAAGATTGTGCTCACTAAAGTAAACACTAGAGTCTCTAAACACTATTGATGCATGGATAATCCCACTTGGAGTCTTGACTGAAAACTCTACCTCAAGAAATTAGGAGATTGATTCTATATTCTTTGACAACCTAGAGGAAATAAAAGAATGCGTATAACCAGAATCAAACAAAGTAGTTGCTAGTTTTGAGAGGACAACAAGAGTACCTGCTACCACGTCATTTGGAGCTTCAACTTCAGTTGTTGTGATAGCAAAAGTATGACCTTTCTCCCCTGGCATTTGCTGAGGTTAATGGTGATTCCCCTCCACTTCCCTTGGATTTGGACAGAGATTAGCATAGTGCCCAAGCTGTCCATACTTGAAGCAATGGACTTCGGGTAAGGCCATAACCATCTTTCCTCTGTCATTAGTGTTGGGGAGTTGAGGCTTTACCTCGCTACAACAATTCCGAGAAATATGGCGTCCTTTTACACACTTGTAGCACTTGACACTTCTGATCAAGCAGTTCCCCGGATGCTTCTTCCCACATTTTTTGCATGTGGTAAGTTGAATTTTCTTTCCACCTCTTCCCTGATCAAAAGTCTTCCCTAAACTGGGATCCAATGATCTCTTCTTTTCATTTGATTTATGAGACCACTATGTCTCACCAAACTCTAGCTCGACTTTCATTGCACTCCGCACGATCTCCTCATAGCTATCGTAGTCCCGGTTGGATAAATTATTCCACAGATGAGGTTTCAGTCCACCGAAAAATCTATCATCCTTCCCACTTGGATCCATGACAAAGCTAGAGGTATATCGTGAAAGTCGGGTGAAGTTCATCTCATAGCTTCCGACAGATTCGTTCTCCTTCTGCTTCAGCTCGAGAAACTCTTTCTCCATTCTCGTTCTCATGGAACGAGAGAAATACATATTAAAGAATATACCCCGGAACTCTTCCCACTCCATAGCTTCCATCTCTCCTCTAGGATTCGTGTTTTTGACCAGTGACCACCACTGATCAGCTTCTCCCTCTAGGCGATAAACAGCAAGGGTGACTTTTTCTGGTTCAGAACAAAAGAGTACAGAAAAGATCTTTTCAATGGAGCTTATCTATTGTTCCGCAACCAAAGGGTCAGTAGATCTACTAAATGATGGTGGTCATTGAAGCATAAAGGACTCAACAGAATGTTGTTCCCTTCATGGTGAGATCGACCTCTCAGCTTGATTCAAGTTATTACTCATAACTTGAGTCATTTGGTTCATCATTCGCATGAATGTTTCCATTCCGGCTTCCATCGGAGGGCCATCAGCACATGGTGCATTGTGGTCACCATCTGCACAGTTCCTCCTATTGCCCACCATTTTATAAAAGAATAAAACTTTAGTGAGAAACTTATTTCATTTATGAATCTTTTAACTAAGACTTTATTCTTATGCAATTATATTTCTCTATAATTCCTTCATAATGATTCATAAAAAGATTGTGATTAACCAAACATATCCCCCAGTAGTGTCGTAACCAAGAGTGCAGCAAGACCCGTTATCGTGCACTAGTTCCCGTTCGAGTCTAGCTCAAAGCGGTGTTTTCGGGTTTTACCATATGTACATCTATGCCAGAACCGCCTCTACCTTCTCGTATCCAGACATGGATGTATTTGTTTGATAAACCACTTACTCAATACATACCAAAATACCAGGAATTTTTCCTATATTTAAACTTTTTTATAGGGTTCTTCCTAAATTTTATATATCCTAATTTCCACCAATAACTAAACCATCCTCTGATACCAACTATAGCATCCCGTCTTTTTATAACATAAACTTTCATTACATTACACAAAACTGAGGATCTTTAAGGTTTAGTGTCTTGGAAACCAGGAACATAATACATGAAAACAACATAAAGCATTCTTCTTAAACACTTAAAATGCTTCTTCATAAGTTCATCCTAGGTTCATTACTGCATCTGATAACCTGGTGACATACATCAAAAGAAAGGGTGAGACAAAGCCCCAGTAAGGGAAACAAGAGAAACATTTTACATGTGAACTTGAGATACTTCAATAAGGTCATGAAAAGAACTTTAAGGCATGACAAATAAATAATGAGATATATCATAATAAAAATAACATTTTTCATAACTTGAAGATGTGGCTACAACATTTAATATTCACAATCTTCTCATTTCACCAAGGTCTATCCCCAAGGTGTCATTAAAAATTACCAAGTTTATTCACCAGGGTATCAGTCTAAGAAGTCATATCTAGAGATTAAGTCTTTACCCAATGCATTGGAGCGCTATCTGGGCGCAACCTTGACATGTATTTATTATCATGTGAGCAACATATATCATCATAAATCATTTCAAAAACAACCCATATAGCATAAAATAAATGGGTTTCATTTCATAATCATAACGTTTTAAAAACTGCTTTAATGACGTGGTCATTATGTCACTTTAAACCCACGGAATGGGAAATCGGGTTTCATGTGTGTAAATACCATAATTTAAAAAAGAACATTTTGATATATATGTGAATACCCATGTAGAAATAAGAGCTTTGAGTATTCACTTAATAACATAAAATAATTTTGAGAAAAAAAGAGAGGCATTTTGAGACGAAAATTCTGCAGCATAACGGCTATGTTACAAGGTTTTAGAAAACATTGAAACGAGAGAGTACATGGGTCACCCACACATAAATGAACCATAAAACAGTAGGGGGACATAATATAAGGGATTTAAGAACATGGTAATAAAATTTTAAAGATATACCATATGAAATGAAAAACATGGAAGTGAGACAAAAATAAGATTTCTCTTATGAAAATTCGGCAGCCTAACGGCGTCACTTAAACTTCAATAAAAATGTATTGACGAGATAAAATAGGGTCTCTAATAATATTATCATAAAAAATCAGTATGATAAGTATAGAGATCATACCCCAACATAATAAAAAGGAACATTAAAGATTTGACATGAAAATAGAAATGGAAAATGAGAAGGGTGAAAGAATCCCTTAAAGATTCGGCAGCCTAACAGCGTCACTTAAACTTTTATAAAACGAAATGATGAGAGTAAGAGGGGATCTCTCATCATATAAACATGAAAAGGGAAGTAAGAGGAATATAAAAGAACATCCTTCCACATAAGAACATGGATCATAAAAGGAATGACATAAAAGAGACTACATGAAAAGAAAGAGAGGTCGGATCCCTTACCTTAAACGTACCTCTTAAAACTCAAAGGTTGGGACCTTGAGAGGCTTTAGGGAACCTTGGGAGGTAAGGATACCATAACTTCGTTGATAATGATTTTTAAGTCCAAAGTATGAAATAATGGATTCGTATTTATAGGGAAAGTGAGGGGACAAGGCATTAATGGCCAAGGGACACCTCACAAGTGGTTTTCTCAAAATCATGTGCTCTCCCATGATATTTACCATGAAGCTAGGCCACATGGGCACCCCAATACAATAATTCATCACCTCTGGTCGGACAACCCTTAAAATATCTCATGACATCACCATGACACAGCTATGATGTCATTAAACATACCTAAACCCTAAAACTGCTTTTTTTACTATTCACTGAAAATTCCTCTTTCTCAGAAAAATCCCAAAATTTCACCTTAACCAAATATCGATGCTCTTATTAAAAATATGAACTCCATTTTATAAAAATAAATTTCTAAATATTTTTAATTTAATTTTTAAATAAAAACACTATTCATCGAAAATTCATTTTTTCAGAAAAAACCCCAAAAATTACCATAACAAAATATCAGTGCTCTAAGTTCAAAAATAAAGTCCATTTTATAAAAATATTTTTCTAAATATTTTTAATTTAATTTTTAATTAAAAAACACCATTCACCCCAAAAAACTAATACTTGACAAATAATTTATGAAACTGTTATTTACCCATTTTATTGAATCTCATTACATAATCTAGGTGTCTAAATTATATTAAAACTTTCTTTGAGTGAAATTACTAATCCATTTTGTCACATTACTAATACTAAGCGTAAAATCACTATTCATAATTTACTATTCATCAAAAATTGAGTTGATCTTATTAGACTCCAAATTCTTTACTGAACACTTTTGCAGAAGACCATTTTTTGAAAATCATTACACATAATTAATAATTTAGGGTTTACATAAATATTTTAAAATATCCTTTTTTCAAAATTCATCTATAAAAAACATCCTAAAATTATCTGGACATTTGAAATTTCACAACCATCACTAAAGGAAGAAATCTCAATTCATTCATCCCAAAGGATTACACAAAGAAGCTAGAGTCTTGTCACATATCCACTTATAACACCGGCATATGACCTAAGTGTAAGGTGTGGTATGGTGAGAGAATCTGAGGGAGGCTCAGATAACATTTCCCTAGTAGTAATCTATACTAACTTGAACTTCTCCCGTAGGCATTTCCGTTCAAGCTTGACACGCTGGAGTTCGGCTTGGGCTTGGTCCAAAGCGAAACCCAAAGATGCCACCTCCTTCCCATGCTTTGATAAGTGGGCTTCATGAGGTTTGAGTCTACTGGATGAAGCCATCGACTCCTCTTTCTGCATTAACCATTAACATCTCTATTAAATCATTAAGAGTAAGTTAATATACTACTCAAAAAGATTGGTTCGTTACAATCTAGTCTCCAACGGAACTAGACATAAATGATTCTAGAATGGATCATTGTGTTTTACAATGAATATTAATTTATTAAGATATAATATTTATGTATGAGAAATTTGGGACATTACAGTTGGTATCAGAATTAGTTTTATTTAACCTTTAAAGAACTGGATGAGAAAATTTTAGTGAGATCCCAAGGGATATGTAAAAGGATATGTATAATTATAATTCATAATATAGTAAAATATCCTAGAATATTGGTAAAGGATATAGTGTTTGGTTTCCTAGATATACACCCATGTCTGGATATTACAAGGGGATGTGATTCTAGTAGAGATATACCTAGAGTTAAATCCAAAAAAAGACATGACTATCTTGACTCGAGTGTCACCTGGTATATGATAATGGGACTCACTACCCACCTGGTTTGACACTCCCAGAAGATATTTTTTTCAAATTCAAAAACTCTTTACAAACCATCATGAATGATTTGAATAGTGACTACGAATAACCTAAAATAAACCTAAAGTGTCATAAATTTAAAATAACGTGTTATGACTTAGACATATTTTATGTCATTTTAATTATTATGTGTATTACCATAATGATTATTGTTTATCACACTATGATTTCAGTTTTATTAAATGGAGAGAACTAGATGGAATTGGATTACATTAAATGTGGTAGACAATGTCATGATGAGAAACCAAATGGGATGATGAATGGAGTAAAGGATATGGTGATTATTTCCAATCAGTTATCATAATATATGATTAAAAACCTTCACCTTCACAAACTCTTAGAATCACTGGAGAATAGAAGGATATATTTCATTGAGTTGTCAAGCGGTAGACACCATGGAGGAAATATTTTTCAATTTACTATGTGCCGAGAATATATGAATAAGAACCCAAGTGAATGTCTCAGAGGAACATGAATATGTTTTGGGTGTGGAAAAGGACACAAATAAATTAATTTCTGAAAAAATATGAAAATTTTGGTTAATGAAATTGATGATAATAATGGTATTTATATGGTATCATCAACGGTTTATGGTTTTAAATATGTAAATTATGGTAATTATGCAAATTGATGTCCTAGGGGGAATTCTCAAGAAGAAAATATGCAAGGTTGAATAAGTAGTGGTTATACTGCTGAAAAGGAAGATACTACGAATGATATATAAAAGTTATATGTTTTTTAATAGTATTATTTATGTTAAATATAAGAAGAATTATTAAATTGTGGTTTATGAATATAAATACATGATTCATATTTCATATTATAGGAAATAGTTATTAAGGAATAATATGATGAAGCTTAGTTAACGGTTTAAGAATTAATTGGAATCATTGAATAGTATATATATTTGAATTAAATATTTAAGTTATATGAATCCTGAAATATATAAGGAATTTTTGGAAGAAGTTTTTTAAAAATGATTTTCATGAATATGTTGAACAATAGAGATGACATAGAAAATGGTTTAATATAAAGGTGGTATTTTAAGGAAAACACATGATTAAGGGAAAGATAACCCTAAATATGTTCTAGATGTTGAGATAATGATGTTTAGTTTAGACAAAGAGATGATTGATATGGATAAATTAAATTGTATTGTATTGTAAAATGTAGAACTGATTAGTGATTTAATTTAAAAGTAATTTATGTTATCATGGATTGATTTTATAGTGCCTTTGGATTTATTGAATATATTCAATAATTTTTGGATTTATTTAAGGAATGAGGAAAGAGTTTTTTTTTGAAGGATATATGTTTTCATTGAGGTTTTATCATAATTTAGGTTATTTCCATGTTTCATAAGAATATATAATTGTGGAATTCACATATTTTGTACATGAAATTAAGGGTTACTTCATGTTATTCAAGGGATTAATGATCAATTAATTTTAGAAATTTTGTGATCCAATTTTTAAATTTTTTATTTTTAAATTTTGGAAGATCTTTAACGTTAACTATTTTCATAATAGATTAATATGGAATTTGGGTGTTATTGGGAATTTATATGTAACAACCCGACCCATCGAGCCTTGTCTGACTAGTGGAAGGCCAAGCCACTATGACCCTAATCACACCACTAGTGGGCTACAGTGTGGAACCCAGAACCGATTAGTCATATCACACGCATGGGAGGCCTTAGATTATGGTACCTATATGCATACACACACATACATATCAATGATATATTTCATAGATAATAATACAGCTGATAACAAAATGCACGTATACATATATCTCACAATCAAAGTATAGAAAAAGAACTAAAATCATGAAAAGTATAAATTAAAATCTAACCAAACAATGAAAATAATCCAACATGCTCATAAGTAGGGGATTGGTTTCGAATGAAACTAATGGTACACACATCGTTCTTCCTAGATCATTAAGATCCTCCTTCATTGAGTATACATAGGACTCCATCGAACACCCCATCATCTACATAATACATGAAATGTTTAGTAATATCCCATTAAGGTGTGATTATAACAATACTCAGTCCCAAAAAACACAAAATAAAATGGATAAAGTATAATTAAATAGTCTAGTCGACCCAAATCTAGAGGATGAATCTTGTGTGAGAAAGAACAAGAAACTCCACCTTCACCACTTCTCATTTATACATGTCTAGTCAACTCATCTTCACATGGTACATTAATCTAGTTTTGATAAATCATCATAATGACTCCCAGAATATCTCTGAAGGACTCGTCTCCATCACCAAGTCTCATGAGGTCTTAACCTCACAGATAGCCAAAAGATTGTACTAGAGGCATGAAGGTATCGCTCATCCAGGAGTACTCACTCCATGAGCTCTACCATCCCCGATGGAACTCATATGAGAGATCAAACTGATTATTTATATCCCTACCATCCCCAATTAAAATCATATGAGAGATCACACTCATTATGTATCACTAATCTAATGGCATGTCCCTTCCATTTCATATAGAATATATCTAAGAGACCACTCTCCTCATGTCTCACCATGGATAAATCCATGATTAATCTTAGTAGATATAGATAATTAGATAGGTTATCCCACCCATACCTATGGGGGGACTCAAATAATCCTACTGGAAACCTAGAAGATCTCATCACTCTAATGGGGGATCACTCCCATAACTATTGGGGGACACCATGAACCCAATATAAAACTCCATATATCATAAATATCAGATATTTGAACACACCCAAATCTGCTGGGGGATTCCAAAAACCCTTCCAATACTAAGATCTATGATAGATAAATAGGAGATCATACCATGGACCACAGGGAGATACCAAAACCTCAAATCTAGATCTAACCACCTAGTGTAGAATTGTATAAATGATGATACCTAAAACCCTACTAAAACATCCCACTATACAGGGGATCATATACTCTATGATGCTACAAACCTTACTCGTATAACCATCCAAATAGGTTATTTTCATCTTACCTGGTGGTCTTGACAATATCGCAAAACCCACTGAGAAAAGATATAATGATAGCGAATCTCACCCCCGCTACCTGATGAGATACACCAACTCCATATGATATCATCTTATTAAGTGAATCATAGTCTTATCCTAATAATGTAATTCCACATTGTACTCTCCTAAGGATAGACCAACAGAACTCAATAAACTGATATTGGTCTATAAATCACTAACAAAAGAGACTCTCAAATGTCACCTTACTTCACATCTATAATGTCAAAACCATTCCCATCATTGCATCCCACACATAAAAGTACTTAGTATAGGCTACCCATGAGACTCTATATGAGTCATATAGATGGATATGTATGAGGTGGAAATATACATGGGGTTATATGGCATGTATCTCGAAAAATGCCCCCGGTCGTGTCCCATATCGATATACAAAGTTTAAAATAAGACTACACAGTGTATACCCATGTCACACGGTATGGGATCTGATATGATTTCCTGGGTGTGTCATCATACGTACATGTAAATCTAACCATACCACCCCATAGAGGGTGTAACCTCAGTACATGTAATTTTTTTTCTATCTGTCTACCTATCCTGGATCTGAGAATGTTCTTATTTGTCAGCACCACATGTCATTGTACCTGATCGTGTACTTCCACATGGCCATGTCCTTCAACATGGGAACCCTGACCATGTCCTATACCACTTGTTTAGGGCTCACTACATGGTGTGTTCTCTTAGAACAAGGTGTGTAGTCCTGAAAGTTCATTTTCATAAACTATAATAACACATGGTGTGTGCTTCATCACTACACACTTTGTGAGAAGGAATTCTGAATTTCAATTCCCTATAGGCCACCTGAAACCCCAGATTTCTAATTGAAACCCACATATCTACACCATAAGATCTATAGTATCCATAATTAGGCTTTAAACCCATATTAAAATGTATCAAAGGGTTTTTGGATGTAAATATCATAAATATTTATACCTCATGATGAAACACTGAATATTTGGGTCCAAAACGATGCTCAGAACCTTTTGCACCTCCATTCGGTAATGATCAGCATCAAAAATAGGGATTGTAGGCACCTCCTCACCTTGGTTCAGATTTGGTCCATTCATTGCCTTAGGTTAAAAAACTACTCTCCCTTATTCCATGTGTGAAACACAAAGTGGTAAGGGTTTATTAATTTAATTTTTTAAATTAATAAACTTCCATTCAACACCCCACTAATGATCACCTCCAACTGGGTGTCCGACGTCAACGAACTTTATGTCATGCGTAAGGTAAAACCCACATTTAAAACTCAACCATGCTCTAAAATTTCAAATTTGAAGCTCTTCCCTGTAGTTATTTTACATTTATAAAAAATCATGTACATTATAAAATATTTAATATTATTAATATAACTACACTAAGGATCTTTAGGCTGAGAAACCCCATGACAACTCAACAACTCACTTCAAATATATTCCTAAAAATATTCTTCAGCCTTTCAAAGAAAACCAAAGTCACTAAACTCTCCACACCATCAAGGATTTTTATCTCAAAAAGAGAAAGAATATGTACAAGGATAAAATTAAACTCCCAACTTTCTCTTCAATTCTAGTGAGCTCGCAAGAGGGTTCGCATGTTGTCTAAGAACACAAACTCCAGGTAATTGCAAGCCGAAATAGGGTTCTCTCTAGCAAGATCCCAAACTCAACCAGGAACCAAAAATTCCAACCCACACCCAATTCCCAACTTAAATAAGCTAACATCATGAAAAAAAGTATTAAAAGGTATTATTATTTGTGATTGTGGGATGAACACAAAAAACCTTGTCTAATTGTGGTCACATGATCTTGTGATACACCACCTCGCTAAATCGACGTAGTTGATATCAAAACCTTGAAGTCCTCATCCAACCCTAGATGAACTACACCCTCAACATCCATAAATAGAACCAACTCTATTCCAACAAAATCTATCTCATACTGACTTCAACTAGTATAGTGTTCACTTATAGGGCCTCCTAAAGTATTCTTGAAATGGTTCTACACTGATGGTGTAGCAAAAAATACACCCCACAAATTTTAAATCTTGAAACATGTTCTCTTGAACCCAAATGGTTAGTTCTAATTTTCAATACCACCTCTATTATGGGATCACTACTATGGGAAAGGAACCACTTAGTACGTCACATCACAATATGATTGGTTTCATTTTCAATCCTCATATGGTTAACGTTCTCCCCACCTTTGGATAATCTATTAAGAAAATGTCCAGTGGATATCCAGTCTTGAAAAAACTATTGAACATAATCTCCTAGATATTCCCCCTTCCTTTCTATAAAAGAAGATGGAATCCACCACCAACTAGGGACATGTGGAACTATCCTCAATTTTCTCATGTACAAAACTAATGATAATCACCTGAGGGTACTAACAAAAAGACTATCAAAAACCAATACAAAAAGGGTTGAAGGATATAATCCATAGGACTTTCTTCTTCCTCTAATGTCAACACATGGCTGCCCAATTTATCAAAATGGGTCTTACCAGGCCATCCTTTTAAGAACCCCCAATTACACCATATCTCTCAAATATATGTGGGAGTCAATTGATATGATAACACAACTTTTGAGACTATCCTTGGGATCCAGTCTACGTAGAAGCCAACTCACCATGTGGAGGTAAACCTAACACCTCCTTACAAAGATGTTCACAAATCCACCACTACTTCATGGAACTAAAATCTCATAGCACTACTACTACACTGATCATAATGGAAATTTAATAAAAGTCAGTTGTATCCTCCCGCATAGGATATCATCCCGATCAACCTGGGATCACTCCTCTCTAAAGGAGGAATACTCTATCCCACAAGATAGAATAACAACAGCCACCACTGGATGAAACCATCTGAGAATGGATGGAAGGAAACCCATCCATCATGAGGAAGAATATTATATTCTCACTCCCTACTACTATGGGAAGGTTCTATGTGAATCTCTCCCTCCACCAGATTTAGGTCAAACTACATATAGAAGTTTCTAACATCTGATCCTATCTTCTGGTGCCTCCTGGAATATGCTTCAATAAAAAAGGATCCACTGGTATCCCTAGGCCTCAAATTGGGACTATTCTCATGGAAATGTGGCTTGTTACTCTGTTTAACAACTGTTGGGTTAGTAAGGACATATTCCATACCTCGGATTGCAATCAATCTTCCTAGGAAGAAGCCCCATCTTCTTAAAGCTCATCATTTCCCTTTCCCTCTTGTCCTCCACAACCTGGTCCTACTCTAACAAATCAACACAAAATCCCACCCAAAAAACATATGTCAAAGGATATCGTACACCACACCCTGACACTACCCTCTTTGGGCAGCATTGTATTACATGCATGGTTTTTTATCATGGCATAAGAACAAATATTGGTGGGAGAAGCATCCCTCATTATTGTGAGTCCAAATCCACATAAAAATCACCATCATAGGGATCTATCGATGCTCCATGTATCCCTATATAATCCTTAATAATGTAGGGTAATGAAAAATCCTATCTCGTAACTATATCTAACAATACTACTAAAAAGTATAAATGATACATATCGTATCTATAATTATCCCCGAAGCCTATAGTTCATAGGAATATATAGCCTAAAGTTATCCCCTCCTCTATTATCAAGATTTTGGAGCCTGATGTGGACCAACTAAGGTGCTGGTGGAAACAAATCAAGCCATATTCTACCTCCTTCTTCTCTCATTTATCCTCTATCACATCCACCATCATGAATAACCCCATGCTCATGTCATTGTTCCTACCAAGTAGGTTCATCAACTATCTACCTCATAGTATCACAATAGGTTGGGAAATATCATATGATATGTCCCCATCCATCACAATAATAATGATGCATCTACCACGGCTCACTATAACTAGCTTGGGATCCTAGATCTCTAGAAACTCCATCCCAGGATCATCCCCATGAAACATCTCACGTGCTTGGATCCTTGAGCCTTCCATCAAATAATAGCTTCTGAGGTCGCATCTACTATGTTCCCAACACCAATAGCCAAAGTCTTCTTTATAAAAAGATCTCAACTACCAAGTCCCCCATGAGCACTCCATAATGTATGGGAATACACAATGATATCACTGAATCCCTGGTCTCTTGGGTGTAATCATTACTCAAAGGTACGTTCTTGGATAAAAATGAAATCAAACCATAACCAAGGAGTATCATGAAAGGTTTGAAAGCCTCAAAAAATACTATACAAAAATCATTTTACCCTTTAAAATCTACAAAAGATCTTGGATACGCATCCAACACAACATGTATTTTAAGAAATTTTCCCTTAAGATCCAATCAAACTCTTTCCAATTGGGCATCGTCTTAGTGTGGGTCTATGTCACAACGCTCCACCTTCTCCTGGGTGATCCCTATATAAGACCCTCTTGTAGGACCACCATCTATTCAGGAGGATTAATCACAAGGTAAAAAATATGAAAGACTCACTCGAGATAGTCATTACATGCCTGGGGTTCTAGCTCACCATGATACCTAGTAGGTTACTACCTCTAAAACTCATGAAATTCACTCAGCATATGTGCATCCTTGACATGAACTATAGGAAAAATATATTTCTTAATAGGTGATTGTTTAACTGGAAAACCACTTGGAGGTACCACCTCATAACTAATTACCTAAATTAAAGAATCATCACTATGTGGATCATTATCACAATCTTATCATGGAATGATGTATGGATTTCATCATAGTGGAATCCAAAAATAGAATAAATATGCACCAGGATAAAATAGTATTTCTAGGGAGCTGACTAAAGAATGACATGGAAACCACAACCTAGTCTTATATGATGCATGTACCAATGTTTCCCTCCAACCAGTGTCTTCATGTACCAAGTCAACAAGAAGGTTATTTGAGTCTTATTGAATAGATATGTCGGCTGATGCACCAACAATGGAGTCCATGTCTATAAATCCAAAGTCAAAACACTTCAACACAGTCACCATAAAACTCAAACCAATCTAAATTATATACAATCTCAATAGTGTGATCCCAAAGTGGAACCCACTATGATACCACTCTATCATGACCTAACCCATTGAGTCATTCCTAGTCAGCATAAGGTTAAGACACTACTAACCCAATACTACATCAAATAATCTAAGGTAAGGAGACCAACACCAAGTAGGCATATCACACACCTGGGAGGAATTATCCTTTAGTACTTGTATGCACCCACACACATATATCTCCATGAAATAGTGAATAGATAATAATAAAACTGATACAAAAATGCATGAATAAATCAATCCCATTATTAGAGTATCAAAAAAGTAATGAAATCATGAAAAGGTAAAAGTAAAATCCCACCAATAATAAAAAAAGTATCCAAACTGTTCCAATGGAAGGGACTACTCTCAAAAGAAACTATTGTTACTCACCTTGGTATGTCTTGCTCGCTATGCTCTGCCTGCTTCAGGTCCTCCAAGGACTCCATAGAAAAGACCATGGTCTATATAAGACATGACATGTATAGGAAGATACCATATAGGGATGAGTATAACAATAACTATTAGGCTCCCAAAAACCCAAATTAAAAAGGCCAACTGAAAGTAAACCCTCTAATCAGCACAAATCCAGAGGAGGAAACACATGAGAGAGATAACAAGAAACTCCATCTTGACCACTCCTTCACTATACATGACTAGTCATATCATATCTACATGTGGAATTAAACCACGTATGTGGGCTCACAACAAGGAATCCTAGAAAATCTCTGATATACCCATATCAGACTCCCGGTATCATGAGGTCCCAACCTTATATCCAGCCACATGATTCTACTCAAGGCCTGAAGATATCGTTCTTCCAAGAGAACTAACTCCACAAACTCGTTCATCCCTAATATCACTCATCTAAGATATCTCACTCAATGAGTATATCCCAGTGATGGTACTCGTTGGGTATTTCCATGAAGAAAGCCATGCTAAATCCCAATAGATCTTGATACTCAAATAGAGGATACATTCAATCCATAATGGAGAAATCCACTAACCCTAATATAAACCCATAATATCTCATCACTCAGATAGCATATTATCACTAGAACTGTTGGGGGACACCACAAACTAAATCTGGAACTTTAGAAATCACAATGCCCAAATAAAGGATTACATACAAGTCTATTATGGGATGTAAAAAAACTACCAAGACTCAAATTGATGATACACGTATAGGGAATCATATCTAGGACCAATAATAGATACCAAAAACCCAAATATAGATCAAACCACTAAGTAGTGGATCATATAAATGGAAATGCCTCAAAGACTATAGAAACTACTTTCTATGTAGGGGATAATATACTAAAAGATGCTAAAAACCCTATTTGGATAACCTAAAATATAGGATAACTCTACCCAACATGATGGTCATGAAGATACCATAAACCCCACCTAGGTAATACAAATTAATAGAGGATCTCACCCAAGCCTCCTGAAGGGATACACCAACTTTATCTGAGCTCATCCTGTTAAGGAGATCACAATATTGTCTTGAGGATGAAATGTCACACAATACCCTAATAGGGATATAGTAAGGGAAATCACTAATCTTATACTGGTCTATGCATTGAAAATAATGGTAACTCCAAAAAAGTATTTTAGGGTTGAAAATCTAACACCAAAACCATGGCCACCATCTCACTCTATATAAAAAACTACTCAGGATAGGCTACCCGCACGCCTCCATCAAAGTCCAAAAGATGGATATACATTAGGGATAAATATCTAATGAGAGTACACGAAGTGTTCCCTCAATACATGATCTATATCTCACAAATAATCCCATTTTATTGTCCACTCTTAATGAATGGAACATAAAATAAGACTACACAGTGTGTACCCATGTCATACTGTGTGTGACCCTATTCGATTTCGTGGGCGTCTCCTCACCCATACATGTCCAGATGGCCATGTCACCCCACCCAATTTGTACCATCGGTACATTCTGTGTATTTTATATCTGGACACTTGGTTTTCTTATTAGATCATACATGTTCTTAGCACCCCATGCTTGTGTACCTGGTTGTCTACTTCCACGTGGCCATGTCTGTCGACATGACAGCCTAGCCAAACCCTCATCCACACAACTTGGGCTCACTAAATGGTGTGTAATCATGGTACATAGTGTGTATTCCCCAATGTTTCTCTTCCACAAATTGGAAGATAATTTATCCTTTTCTCCTTTACTGAACATTGTGTGATCAGTAATATTTAATGGGAATTCCCTAAAATCCACCTAAAACCCTCAATTTCCACCTCAAACCCAAAAACCTACACATAAGGGATGTCTAAAAGTCATAATAGGTATCTAAAACCATAAAATAATTCATAAAATGGGTTTAGGACTTGAATCTTTTAAATCATCCTACCTCATGGTGAAACACTAAAGCTTTGAGTCCAAAATGATGCCTATAATTTGTTGCACATTGATCATGTGATGATCAATATTAAAATTAGGTATCAGTCGCACCTCCTCACCTCGGTTCAGCCTTAGGTCATATTTTGTTGTGGGAGGAAACCCTAATCTCCCTTCAATCATGTGTGAAGCATAATGGGGGATGGATTTCTTACTTTATTTTTTATTAAATTAATAAACCACTATTTAGCACCCCACCAATGGTCTCCCAATACTGAGAATCTGACACCAACAATCATTATGTCATACCTAGGGTAAAAACCACATTATGAACTCAAATACAGTCTTATATTTCCAATCTGATACTCTTATCAGGAGTTATTCCACATTTACATAAAAATTGTGTATACGTGATAAAATATTTAATATTCTTAATATCACCGCATTGAGGCTCTTTGGGACTCGAAACCCCATTCTCACTTAGTGATTGACTTTAGATATATTCCAAGAATTATTACAAAGTCTAACATTGAAAAAATAGTGTCACTATATTATAGAATAATTAATTAATTCATCATATAATGATTTATCCATATTGGATAACTTTTTTAAACCATTTTGGATTTGATGATTACTAGAGACTGAAGGAATGGATTATCATTATTATGATTCATTATGAGTAATTTTTAGTTCATTCAGCATGAAATATTCATATTAATTTCTTTAAGTAAGAGATTAAGTGGAAATTGATCAAATATCAACTAGTGGATTAAATTTTTCTTACAACATACAGAAATGTTGAGCCCTATATATATTGGTCCCTTTAAAATTAATGATTATATTAGGGAATTAAGTTATCATTTATTCTTCCACCAATTATCTCTCAATTCCATGATGTGTTCCATGAATATCTTTTGAGGAAGTAAATTCCTGACCCTTCACATGTGTTTAAATTAGATATAATACCACTGAATCATGATGTTTATTATGAGTAAAAACTAGTGTAGCGTCTAAAGGTTCCGGGCGCAGTGGAAGCACGTGGGTGGATGTGCCCACTTGGCTTTTTGTCATTAGAAATGATCAATCCGGGATCAATACGACGATAAATGCTAGTCTCCACGGATTGAATCATAGAAAAAGACAAAGAAGAATGTTTGTCCTGGAACCATAAACAAGGATCGTTACAGGTTTATTATAATTAATTTCATTAATTATAAAGAAATACCTTTTGTGTGTTCTTTCTTCATTGATGTTCTTGATCACGTTGTCAGTGTGATCCATCATTGTGTCGCAGAATCCAAGTGTAGACTCCCTCTAGAGGTGATCCACATGTGTATCTCGTATCTCTGGATGTCACCAAAGGATTATTCGGGTGCTAGCATGGAGAAGCCTTTGCTTGCGTTTTCCACCTTAGATCATCTTGATCCGATGGAAGAGAATCTCTCTCGGTCTTGACAGCATTCTTGGAGGAAGAGGTTCTTTCAGCCTTGAAAGAATTCTCCAGAATTGTTGTGCACAACGATTCTCTTGTGTTTCAGAAAAGAGTTGGGGTTGTGAGGATATTTATAATCAGGTTTAAGGTTGTAGAGTTGTGACAATAAATAAACCCGTTACGCATTTTATATATTTGATTGACTCTTATTTAAAACCCCCCGTGTCTAATAATTAATTCCTTGATATGCAACCACGCTGATTATAATAAATATCATTTAAAATAATATTATATCCTCAAAATTCCAACTGGAAAAAATAAATGGCGTGTATTAATAAATACACGGTGTGTACTTGTTTTTCATTGAAAACTACACGGCGTGTACATTCAATGTACACGGCGTGTATATCTTTTTTTCATTTATTCATTTCCTTCCCATAAAGAAAACTACACAACGTATAATTATTAATACATGGTGTGTACTTTTTTTCCATGAAAAACTACACGGCATGTAATCTTTAATACACAGCGTGTATATCTTGTTTTTCATTTCCTTCTTCCTTCATCATTAAAACGATTTAGGCTTCCTTGAATAATTATTAAACCACGTATGGGAATAATATTTATTCTACTTGAGATACTTGAATACACTTTGTGTGTGACCCTCTAGGCCTCTTTATCATTGGCATTAGGCGGGATTGCCTAAAGTCCAAGAATACTATCTAGCAACGGGTCAAGGCACCCAAGAGAAACAAGTTGACGCCGCATTGACGTATCACCACATACGAATGCTTACTTTGTAATTTAATCCCTTTGCCTCGATATCTCATCAAGTGGGTTTCATGGTAGTGTCATAAACCTATATGCTTGATCTGTCATTCTTTGACTTCCTGAAATAAACTCATCATTTCCACCATGGCCATTGAATTTCATGCAACAGTTCTATTTCAATCAAAGGGCCGAGATATCAACTTCCTAAAATGGTAGGGACAAATCCTTCCTCAAATTATCCATTAACAACATGTCACTCATGACGCTCCCAACATACCCTAATTCTCGCCAACTGTCTGCGTGACAGTTTCCATTAGTAAATCTAAGTGCGCGAGTCATGACATGATTTAATGATAATCTTCCAGTCTAAGTACCATTACACATGCTTGGAGATAGCAAAGTTCGATGACACCAAGACATACAGAATTGCTACTGGTGGGTCTGTTCTCATAATCTCCCATCTTGGAGATTACCAAGTGCGAACTTCATGAGAGTGAGTCTCGTCTTCTTACGAGTAATCTCACATAACGGTTTGTATACTATGTGTCCTATCATAGTATGTCATCCAACCATAGAACTTTATTTTAGAATATTGTTATAGCATTTCAAGGTTCTCATCATAGCGGGGATATTCCATGACCTTATCAATGAAACAAATATTCCAAGACATTATTATATTATAGTCATGTAGAACAATGAAAAATATATAATAAGTTAATATTCAAGTAATAAAAGTACAAAACAGTTGGTTCTCAGGACACCATCCCTTACAAACTCCCACTTGGACTAGAGCCAACTACCTACGACTTTTAGTCCGCTAGACCTCACATGATGATCATGTTTCTGCTAAGTCAAGGATTTAGTCAAGGGGTCCTCCATGTTGTCTTCCGTGGAAATACTACTCACTGCAACTTCACCTCTCTAAGAAAAATCCCTCAAGATATGGTACTTCCGAAGTATGTGATTTTTCCGCTAATGTGACCTTGGCTCTTTTTCAAGTGCCACCACTGAAGTATTATCACAATAGAGTGTGATAGGATCTTTACTGCTTGGTATAACATCCAACTCTTGGATGAAGCTTCACATCCAAACTACTTCTTTAGCTACCTCAGAAGCTGCGATATACTCAGAATCCACTGTAGAATCTGCCACCACACTTTGCTTTGAGCTCTTCCAGCTCACTACACCTCCATTCAAACTAAAGATGTATCCAGTCTGCAACTTCATGTCATCTTGATCAGTCTAGAAACTAGCATCTACATGTCTTCAGATGACTAGTTCTTCATCTCCTCCATAAACTAGGAACATATCCTTAATACGCCTCAGATACTTAAGGATAGTCTTGACTGCCATCCAATGGAAGTCTCTTGGATCAGCTTGATATCTTCCTACTGCACTTAATACATAGGCAACATCTATCCTTGTACATATCATAGCATACATTACTGACCCAATCGCGGATGTGTAAGGGATCCTTTCCATTATCTTTCTTTCCTCATGTGTCGGAGGACACATTTTCTTGGAAAGATGAATGCCATGTGACACTGGAAACAATCCCCTCTTGGATTGTTCCATACTGAACCTCTTCAGTATCTTGTCAATGTATGTACTTTGACTCAGGCCTCGCATTCTCTTGGATCTATCACGATGGATCTTGATCCCAATAATATATACTGCCTCACCCAAGACTTTCATGGAGAAGCATTTATGCAACCATGACTTAACTGACTGTAAGACAGGTACTTCATTTCCAATTAGTAATATGTCATCAACATATACTATTAAGAAAATGACTGCACTCCCACTAAACCTCTTACAGACACAATGCTCGCATTCGTTCTTAACAAATCAAAATTTTGTTATAGCTTCATCAAAACGAATGTTCCATGACCTTGATGCTTGATTTAATCCATAAATGGATTTCTACAACTCTCATACCTTGTTGGCATCCTTTGGAGTCACAAACCCTTCAGTTTGTGTCATGTAGACATCTTCCTGGAGGTTCCCGTTAAGGAATGATGTTTTGAAATCCATTTTCCAAATTTCATAGTCATGGTAAGAGGAAATGACCAATAGGATTATGAAGGATTTTAGTATCACAACCGGTGAAAAGGTTTCATCATAGTAAATTCCTTGACGCTGTCTAAAACCTTTTGCAACCATTAGTGCCTTGTAGGTGTTGACTTTCCCCTCCATGTCCAGTTTATTATTGAATACCCATTTATTACCAATAGGCTTTACATCAACTTGAGGATCTACCAAAATCCAGACTCGGTTTTGGTACATGGAATCCATTTCAGAATTCATGGATTCTTGCCACTTGGAAACATCTATGCCTTCAACTGCTTCCTTGTAGGTAAGAGGATCATCATTGTCAACCAATAATGAGTCACCATCTTTGGTGACAAGAAAAACATGTTGTTCTAGTTCTCTCACCTCTCTCATCCTCCTACGTAGTTCTTGTGTCTCTAGAACATATTTTTCTTCCACGGGGCTTTGTGGAATCTGTTCTTGTACCAACTCATGTGTATCTTGAGTCTCGACTTCATCGAAGTCTATCTCACTCCCACTATCTCTTTTGGAGATGTGATTCCTCTCAATGAATATGGAGTGTCTTGCCACTGTAACATTTTTTTCTGAGGGGTTGTATAGGTAATATCCAATTGTTTCCTTGGGATATCCTATAAAGATACAGTTTGTGCCTCAGGGTGTGAGTTGGTTACCTGAAGAGGCCTTAAAAAATGCTTTTCTACCCCATACATGTAAATTCGATAACATGGCTTTGCGTCCACTCCATATCTCATATGGAATACCATTTATCGATTTAGTTGGTGCTTGGTTTAGCATGTGTGCTGCTGTTTGTAATGAATATCCCTAAAAGGATAATGGATGACTCGCATGACTCATCATTGATCCCACCATGTCCAACAGGGTGTGGTTCCTCCTTTCACTTACACCATTCCACTGGGACGTGTATGGAGGAGTGAGTTGAGATAAAATCCCAAACTCCCATAAGAAATCAATGAAGTCTTGATTAAGATATTCTCCTCCTCTATCTGAGCGGAGTTTCTTAATCTTCTTACCAAGTTGGTTCTCAACTTTATTCTTGTATTCTTTGAACCAATCAACAGAATCTGACTTATACCTCATTAAGTAGATATATCCATATCTACTAAAATCATCAGTAAAAGTTATGAAGTCTGAGAACCCACCCCTTGGCTCAACTGGAAATGGCCCACACACATCTGTGTGAACTAATTATAGAATCTCTTTGTCCCTTTCACCTTTCCCACTAAATGGGGCTTTGGTTATTTTGCCTTGTATACACGCATGACATACACCAAGTTGTTTTAGTTCAAAAGAATCTAAATACCTATCTTGATGTAATTTTTTCAAACGTTTCTCATTGACATGACCTAGCCGGTGATGCCAAAGTTGGGTGTGGTATGAGTCTTGCGAATTAACATTGTCATCGATTTCCATCACTTGTTTTGTGTAGTCTAACACATAAAGTCTGTTATATAAATGTGCCCTACCAAAACAAATGATATCTTTATAAAAGTAGCAACATTCATTTCCAAACATGAAAATGAATCCATCAGTATCTAATCTGGATACTGAAATAATGTTTTTAGTAACAGAATGAACGTAATAACAACCCTTTAACACAATGATTATTCCAGTTAGAAACGTGATGTGGTAGTCTCTGACAGCTACAGCAGCAAGTCCGGCTCTGTTGGCTGCTCGTAGATCTACCTCCCCTCGATCAATCTTCTTGAATCTACTTGGTTCTTGTATTTGGATACAGATGTGAGAACCAAAAGTAGTATCTAATACCCAATTAGTAGAAATAGATAGATTGCATTCGATAACAAACGCACCTGAAGCTTCCCCTTGTTTCCTTGGCTGGGTGGAGTTTTTCTTCATGTGGCCCTTCTTGCCACAAACAACATCATGTTCCCTTGTATCTCCTTTGATCTTCTTTTTCTTGGAAGGCCTTGAAGAATCTTTGGGCTTAAAGATCTTCACCTTCCATTTCCTTTTATTCACCATGAGGATAGAAGGATTTTCACGCTTCATGTCAGTGTACACTTGGAGAATGAGGATGAGAAGATCAGACAAAGTCTTCTCAATGTTGTTCATATTGAAGTTCACAACAAAGTTTGACAAGCTCTGGGGGACTGATGCAAGAATGAGATCGGTACCCAGTTCTTTGGGGAGTTTAAACCCTAGAACCTCCAAGCGGTCAATGTAGACAATGAGCTTAACTACATTAGGTCTGGCCGGGGCACCCTCTCCAAGCTTTCCCTGAAATAGAGCCTTGGAGATCTCAAACCTTTCCTATCTTTCCCTCTCCTGGTATAGACCACGTAGGTGCTCGAGCATGCTATAGGCATCCATGCCTTCATGAGACTTCATTAGCTCACTATAAATTGATTATATCATCAAACATTGAACGTCCAGAGCGTCATTCAAATGTTGATCATAGACCAAGAAATCTTCATCACTCGCCCCTCGGGCAAGAGAATCAAGAAGTGAGGACTCCAGCACGTAAAACGTTTTTTCATGGCGTAGGATAACATGAAGGCGCCTAAACCATTCCTGAAAGTTATTGCTGGTGAGGATATTTTATTTATCCAGTATTGATCGCAGAGAAAATGTGGTTGATGAGTTTTTCATTTCGATTCTACAAATTAAAAGATCATATTTATCAGTACTTTCTTGATTACATTTTTATGAGAAATAATAAATTAATTAATTCTCCCACTATTTTATCAAGTCCCAATGGCCCTCACCATTGAACTCAGAATGTCCAGTTTCTTTGACATTCTAGTTTCAAGGATCCATATTTCCCTTGGCATAACCCCAACAAGGGTTGGTCAAGCTATTTGATGGTATTTAGGTAGGTAGGACTTTGCCAACTATGAGCTTATAGTTCCTTGATCTGTTGAGTGGACTCCCCAATCCGGAAATCCAGACATAGATTTCCTCAACTCTTGCCTCCAATATTACACCATGTCTAGCAATGGCTACTTCTCTTGATGTAATATGGTTAAGTCAACCCGAAACCTTTCATAAGGGCTTCCTTTACAAAAGTAAGTGTCCCAAAAACGGTTAGTCAAACACATAGTTTTACTGAGTCTTTCCCTTAATCAGGTAACAGAAGTCTTGGTCTGACTTAATATGGTATTGAGGGATTTTATTCCTTTATGCATAGTTTCGCATTATCACATGCTTGTTAATATTAAGTGATACTTTCTTAAGTGATTAACCATGTTCTGATAATGTTTACACATAGTCTGGTTTTTATTTTATTCCATATTTTCATGCTTCTTCATTTTATTTATTATGTGACCGCGAAAACACATACATAATAATTAAACCATGCAATCAGACAGAAATAAAATAAGATGGCATGATCATGAGCTTTTATTGGTTAGCTTATCTAGCGGTTTTGATAAGCTAACCCTAGCCTAGAGAAAACACCTTGAACCTGTTGGTTCGTGTTTTGCAGCTCCCACATGTCCACCTTTGTATCTTCTTGCGTCGATTTCACCTCCTATTTGGGATTTGAACCGTCTCCTCTAGCTTGGGAGATCCTCCATTACATGGGTTTACATTAAAGAAACCATGGGCACGCAGACCCTACATTTTATTTGAAGAAGGCTCACAGGCCAACAAATTTAAATTAAATAAATTTAAATGAAACCATACACATACAAAGGGTCCTTGGTCTATCTCATTATCATCCATAGTATGCAAAGACATTTATGCATATTTAGAATTCAAATTCTTTTAATCGTTCTTTCATTTAAGATAAGTCGCGCTTGAATTCAATTAATTATGATCTTATAATTAATCAATTCTTTATCTTAAATTCCTTTCTAAATTTCCTTGAGATTATTCTCATCTATATTCCTTGTACGGGGCTTTTTACATTGGAGGAAACCTGGTGAAATTCCATTTCTGGAAAGTATACGGCGTGTTGTTTATATTTACACGTAGTGTATTTATTTTCACCTTGTTTCCAAAGTATATGTCGGGGGCTTTGGCGTGTTTTCACTTCTTTGGAATTTTGGAGTACACGATGTGTAGATGAATCATACACAGTGTGTACTTCCTTGTTATGCAGTAACCGGCTTGGAAATCATGTATACATGGAACACGGCTTCTCCTTGTACATGGTTTCACCTGGACAGGATTAGACTACACGGCATGTTGTTCCAATATACACGCCGTGTATTCCGGTTCCCACGCGCCGTTCAATTTTGGTAAACACGGCGTGATTAATACTTGGCGTATTCAATTCACACGGCGTGGTTTGGTGGACCAGTGCCGGTTCATTGAACCCAAGTACATGGTGTGTAGTTTTAATTACACGCCGTGTAATCTCGTGTTGTACAGACAGAAAGAGAGGCTCCTCCGGATGAGTTCCTCATTTTTATTTTAATCAAAAATTAAAATTAAAAGGCCATTTCTGTGATATGAATCAAGAAACAAAGGAAGAATAATAGATCTCGTTTATTCAAATTTATATAACGATTTATTTCGAATTGAATCAAATATAAATGCATAAATTATCAATGAAAATTAAATAACTATAATCAACGTTGTAACCTCGCTCTGATACCATTTGAAGGTTCCGGGCGCAGCGGAAGTGCGTGGGTGGATGTGCCCACTTGGATTTTTATCATTAGAAATGATCAATCCGGGATCAATACGATAATAAACACCAGTCTCCATGGATCGAATCACAGAAAAATACAAAGAAGAAGGGTTGTCCCTGAACCACAAACAAGGATTGTTAGAGGTTGATTATAATTAATTTAATTAGTTATAAAGAAATACCTTTTCAGTGTTCTTTCTTTATTGATGTACTTGATCACTTTGTCGGTGTGATCCATCGTTGCGTCGCAGAATCCAAGTGTACACTCCCTCTAGCAATGATCCACACGTGTATCTCGTATCTCTGGATGTTGCCAAAGGATTCTCCGGGTGCTAGAATAGAGAAGCCTTTGCTTGCGTTGTCCGCCTTAGATCATCTTGATCCGATGGAAGAGAATCTCTCTCGGTCTTGAGAGCGTTCTTGGAGGAAGAGGTTCTTTCAGCTTTGAAATAATTCTCCAGAATTGTTGTGCGCAATGATTCTCTTGTGTGTCGGAAAAGAGTTGGGGTTGTAAGGATATTTATAATTAGGATTAAGGTTGTAGAGTTATGACAATAAATAAACGTGTTATGCATTTCATTTATTTCATTAACTCTTATTTAAAACCCCCATGTCGAATAATTAATTCCTTGACATGCACCCATGATGATTATAATAAATATCATTTAAAATAATATTATACCCTCAAAATCCTGACTGGAAAAACTACATAGCGTGTATTAATAAATACACAGCATGTACTTGTTTTTCATTGAAAACTACATGACGTGTACATTCAACATACACGGCATGTATATCTTGTTTTCATTTATTCATTTCCTTTCCATAAAGAAAACTACACGGCGTGTAATTATTAAAACATGGTGTGTACTTGTTATCCATGAAAAACTACACGGAGTGTAATATTTAATACACGACGTGTATATCTTTTTTTTCATTTGCTTCTTCCTTTATCATTAAAACGATTTAGGCTTCCTTGAATAATTATTAAACCATATAAGGGAATAATATTTATTCTACTTGAGATACTTGAATACACTTAGTGTGTGACCCTCTAGGACTCTTTCTCGTTGGCATTAGGCGGGCTTGCCTAAAGTCCAAGATTACTATCTAGCAACGGGTCAAGGCACCCAAGAGAAAGAAATTGATGTCGAATTGACGTATCACCACATACGAATGCTTACTGTGTAATTTAATCCCTTTCTCTCGATATCTCATCAAGCAGTTTTCATGGTAGTGTCATAAACCTATATGCTTGATCTGTCGTTCTTTGACTTCCTGAAATAAACTCGTCGTTTACACCATGGACATGGAATTTCATGCGAGAGTTCTATTTCAATCAAAGGGCCGAGATATAAACTTCCATAAATGGAAGGGAAAAATCCTTCCTCGATTTATCCATTAACAACATGTCACTCGTGACGCACCCAACATATCCTACTTCCCGCCAACTGTCTGAATGACAGTTTTCATCAGTAAATCTAAGTGCGCGAGTCATGACATGAGTTAATGATAATCTTTTAGTCTAAGGACCATTACACACGCTCGTAGATAGAAATGTCCGATGACACCAAGACATGCAGAATTGGATCTGTCGGGTCTTTTCTCATAATCTCCCATCTTGGAGATTACCAAGTGAGACCTCCATGGGAGAGAGTCTCGTCTTCTTACGAGTACTCGCAGATGACGGTCTGTATACTATGTGTCCTATCATAGTATGTTATCCAACCGTAGAAATTTATTTAAGAATATTGTTATAGCATTTAAAGGTTCTCATCATAGTGGGGATATTCCATGACCTTATCAATGCAACAAATATTCTAGGACATTATTATATTATAGTTGTGCAGAACAATGAACAATATATAATAAGTTAATATTCATGTAATCAAAGTACAAAACAGTTGGTTCTCAGGACACC
This sequence comes from Viscum album, assembly GCA_963277665.1. Taxonomy (NCBI): domain Eukaryota; kingdom Viridiplantae; phylum Streptophyta; class Magnoliopsida; order Santalales; family Viscaceae; genus Viscum; species Viscum album. The sequence goes on along the minus strand of OY728134.1, from coordinate 1,099,397,865 downwards.
AACCCTTACAGCATCTGGATCATAAAGAGAATGTTATAATAAATAAGACCACTAGGATAATCAAAGTTTTATGGTGAGACCACCGGCTTGAGGATGCATCATGTGAACCTAAGGATGTAATGAGGTAAAAGTGGCTTCATTTGTTTTTTTATAGTGATTAATTTATAAGTGTAAATTCATTTTAAGTTGGTATAATGTAACACCTTAATATTTTAATAATTATAAGGGAACCTGAGGATATAAATAGGAAGATGAATCTCATAGCTCGTGATTTTTTATTCCTTTGGAATTAGTGTCATATGAACTACCATGATTTATTTCATAACTCAATTTTATGATCTATGATATACAGGGTATGTTTTTTTAAAATTTTATTTTTATATTCTCATACCCTTATGTTAACATTATGTTTACATATCTCACTTTTTTACCCTTACTAAGCATCTAAGCTCACCATTTCTTATGTTTCCTTTCCCCATGTTATAAAGAATGGTTTTCAGTATGGTATGTACTTAAAGATAACTAAATGGGAATATCATTGTGGGATAAATTAAATTTATTTTGTGAAATAATGATATAGTGTATTTAGCCTCCACAGGAACTTGACCTAAATTATTTTGGCATGAATTATTTTATTATGTAATGAATATTAATCTATCAAGATGTAATATTTATATATGAGATGTTTGGGTATTTATATGTATTAAAAAGAAAATTAATGTCATTTATTATATAGATTTAGTGTTAAATTAATTTTAATAAATAATTATGTTATAAATGTGTTTTTAGTTTTACAGGTTTATCAAAACTATTTACAATAATAAATTAATTTGATGTAATTGTAAGAGAAAATGTTTCCTATATATGGAATGAAAGATTAAAATATCTATGAATGAAAGATTTTGTGCATATGGGAACTCTATAAATAATGTTTAATAGATCCAGTTAAAATGCTTGTATGTAGAGTATATTTTCAAGGTTTTCTATGTGATTCATTTTTCTGATCAATCACTAGAACACTCTTATCAAGATTTCTCCCTTTTTATCATTTTCTTATGAAGAGTACATTTCTCTATCGACACACTTTCTATAATTGATCAACTATTTTGGTGGTTCTTAATTATTTTTACTCCTTTTTTCCAAGTAATTTTATCGGGTAATACTACCCATAAAATGTAGGATCATTGGGATATACTACCCCAAACAAAAGGTACAGGTTATACCACAACTGTTATAAGGAAAGGGGGATTCTATTTAACCTTGGTCTAGAAAAAGGTAGTTGTACTTTCTTCTATGACATTAAAATAAATATTTCTAGGTTTTCCCTCTATGATATAAGAAATTATTCTTGGGTTGAGCCTCTAGGGATTAAAAATGATATTGTAAAGAGTTTTGAATCACTATCAAAAGTGATAGATTCTATTATAGTGGGTGCAATTTCACTATATATTTGAGAGTAGTGAAGAGTAGATGTAAGACCAATTAGATTCAAAATACTATGAGAATCATTATGTTAAAAATATTTTTATTTCCACTATAAAAATTAACTTAACTCCTATAAGACATTAAAATTATTTAATGAAGTCAATTCACCCTCATCCTGACATTTCTATAATTCTCACAACATGACATAACAATTGTTATCATATCATTAATCATATCTTTCATATATATATATATATATATATAATCAAATCCTAACTTAACCGTCACGGAGAAAATATTTTTTTTGAGATTCTAGTAATAAGTTTGAATGAAGGTTGGACTCCTCAAAGGCCACCATTTTTCAATGGAACATTCTATAGATATTAGAAATAATGATAGAAAGAAAATATTAAGCATTTAATTATTTATAATTAGACAATCAAATTCAACCATTATAAATTACTTGAAGTTAACCCTTATTCCTTGATTGGTAACAATGTAACAATATATGTTCTAAATAAAAATCTATTGGACATTTTATATTGTATAATTAGTAAAAATTTATATATTCATTAGTCTACTTATAAAACCATGAATTAAATTTGGAAAATATTACTAGCCACACGTCTTTGGTTAGATAACCTAATCAGAAATAAGATTATTTTTCTAAGGACAGATTATCAAGAACTTAAAATAATGGAAGAAGAAACTATTAACCATTTTTTCATATATTTACTAGTGAACTAAATGGTATGATAATTTTAGCAAAATATTTAGATAATTTAATTTAAATTGAAATATTTCTACACTCTTTAACCAAAAAATGGTATAATAAGAAATTTGAAATTGTAGAAATTAAAATTTTCAAATAATATAACATAAATGATCTTATTGAATCATTATTACAATTTGGGTTATAATTTTTAAAAAATACTGATCAAGTAGTGATTTTGATTAGTAAAGGAATTTAGTTTAAAAAAAATTAATTTTACCACTTACTCCTCTAATTCTGAGTTTCAAAGAGTGAAAGGGACCAACTTGTATAGGTTTCTCATGGGAATAAGGAATAAAATTAAATAAAGTATATTCGAAAGGGATTACCCTCAATGTGATGATAGAGGAATCAAAAATGGAAAATATATTTTTAATGACCCTTTGGACATTACTATTTATTAATATAGAAAGAGGATGTATCAAACCCAATTTCCCTTGAAATAAGAGTGGTAAGAACAAGAGATAATATTATAAGAAATAGAATAAACCTTTTGAACCAAAATGAAGTTTTACAGAGGATTATAGTTTAAGTGAAGAAATAGGTTCTAATAAGGGTGTGGAAAACCTATGTTTGTTGTATTCATAAAATCAAGTAATTGAATTTGATAACAATTATTCTTATAAATATGATTGTGAAAAATAGGTTGGATATTATTTTTATAATGAAATCAAGATATTAAATCTTGAAATTGAAAAAAAAAATAGTTTAATAAAGTATTCTAAAGGTAAATATAAGGAAATCGTCAAGAAAAATAAGGGAATTATAGATAAAAATGAAAACAAATAATGAATCCTTTCATACTTATTTAAATTTTATGTAATGTGTATTAAAATATATAAGTGTTGAAATTAAGAAACTTATTGATGAAAATGAATTATTTGAAAAAAAAACTTTTTTAATCTATAATGATAAACATTAGGCTCCCCTAAAAAATATATATATTGAAAATCGAAAACTTAAGTATTATCAGAATAAGTGTAATAAAACTCATGAAATTTAATTTAATAGTATTATAAAAAATTAAAATTTAATAAATTAAGTTTAATATTTGAAAAAAAATTATCCAATTTTGTTCATGGGAGAAAATGTTATTATAAAATGATGAGTTGGAATAAAATAAAGAAAAATAAAATTATTCTTGGATATGAGAATTTTTTACCTAAAATGTATAATATTTTCTTTAATAAAGATTCAAATTGAAATGATTCAAGTGTCGTATATTTTAGAATTAAAATGAAGGGATGCTATATTAATGATTGTTCTTTGATATTTTCAAAATCTATTTGTCATACCAAAGGTTTTTATCTCAAAATACTTATCATCTATATTACATGTAAACAAGTGTTTTAAATTTGATTGGGTATCTAAATATTTATATATTAATATCATAGGACCCATGTTTTTATGGGTACCAAAAAACCCTTAATTATGTTATTGTAAGAAACATATCTAGTGAGAAAAAAAAGAATATGTGGTACATTAATAGTGGATGCTCATAACATATGACTAGGGATATCTCACCGTTCTATTCTTTTAATAAATGGTATTGTGGTAGGGTTACTTTTAGCAATAACTATAAAGCAAAGATAAATGGTTTTGGAGAAATTGGGAAATGAAATTCTATAATTATTTAAAAGAGTTATTTTTTAAGGTTTAAACCATGATTTAATAAGAATTTCTCAAATATGTGACATTTTAATTCTTATTATATTTCAAAGTTATAAGTGTGTTGTTTTAAAGGATAAAATTGTCCTATTTTATGAAAATAAAAATCATAATATTTATTGAGTAAATATTTTTAATTAAAAATGAAATGTATAAATGATTTAAAATATAATGATATCTTGTGCCAAATAATATTAATCCATGTCAATTTCATGTTGATGCATAATATATCCAAGACCCAATCTATTCTGTAGTTACATTAAGTTAAGGAGGACAACAACTATGTTTGTAATTCATGTATCAAATTTAAACAACAAAAAAGTTTCTTTAAACATTACAAATAATTAAGTAATGTAATTACTATTTAACTCTTGCATTTAAATCTATTGTGGATAGTTAAACTTTTTAGTATTTCTTGAATAAAAAAAGACTTAGTCATTATAGATTATTTTAAAATTTATACATGGGTTTATTTTCATTCACACAAATCAAGAACTTTATCAGGGTTCATGTTATATTATAAATTAGTAAGAAATTAGAAATGATATCTAATTATATAAATTATAATTCATATAGGTAGATAATTATTAAATCTACAATTGAAATAGTTTTGTAAAGAAAATATATATTTTCATAATTTTTAGGCTCTTAAGATACTATAAAAAATAGTGGTGTAGAAAGAAAAAATATTACAATTCCTGAAAAGAATTATAAACATTTTATATAAATATAATTTGTCAAAATTATTTTAGAATGAATATGTAAATTATTCTTATTATTTTTATAAAAATATTCTTTAAAGATTTATATTGAAAAGTAATCCTTATGAACTTTCGAAAGCAAAAAACCAAAAATTGGCTATTTTGGATAAGGAATCATTAGATAAATTTTATTCCAAATCCAAGGAAATTATTTTCTAGGGTTACTCAAATGTTAGTAAGGCATAAAAAGTATATAATAAAAAAACAATTATTATTAAAGAAATTGTTCATGTTAAATTTGAATAAATTAATCTAAATAATAAATGAATTGATTAAAATCAGTTCAAGGAAAAATTTCGGAATTTAAATTTAGAAAAAATAGAAAATTATGTTTAAATTAACCTTATATGGTAAAATTTCACTTAAAATGAAATTGAAAATTTACAATGATCGTCCAATTGAAAATATCATTTAAAATGTTGAATCAAATATTCAAACAAAGAGATCTAAAATGATTATTTTTTTCAATCAAGCTTTAATTTCAGACATTGTTCCTAATGATTTTCAAGAAGCTTTAAATGATTAAAAATGGATTTTGGTAATTCACTTAGAGTTAAATTGGTTTGGAAAAAATAAATGATGGACATTAGTTGAAACTTGTAAGGATCAAAATATTTTTGTAACCAAATAGATATTTAAAAAATTAGACGAGTCATGAAAAATAATTAGAAATAAGACTAGATTAACAGTTCAATGCTATAATCAAAAACAAGGAATTGATTTTGAGGGTTCATTTTCCGTGATTTCTATATTAGAATAAATAAAAATTATCTTGGCATTAATATTTCACTTTGGAGGTAAATGTTTTCAAATGGATGTTAAAATTACATTTTTAAATGGATATATTCTTGAAAATGTTTTGTTAAAAACCCTAGGTTTTGAAAATTAATCTAAACCTTATAATGTATTAATGGTTTCCCATATATTTATGGATTAAAACAAGATCCTTGAGTTTGGTATAAAATATTATAGGGTTTTCTTTAAAATAATGGTTTTTAAAATAGAAATTTTAACCCTACCTTGTTTATTAAAATGAGTTCAATTGATATTTTAATTATTACATTATATATTTATGAAATTATATTTAGGATCTCATGTGAAAAAAAAATGTAATGTATTTTTAGATTTGAAAAAAGTAAATTTGATATGAGTTTAATAGGAGAATGAAAATTTTTTCTCGGTATTCAAATTTCTTACTGAAATTATGGTACATTTCTAAATCAACTTAACTGTGATAAATAGTTACTAAAAATATTTTATTTAGACATTTGTAAAAGTAATAATACTCTTATGAGTACTTCATGTAGACTTGATAGAGATGGATAGAAACAATATATTGATGTTAAAACATTAAAAGGTATGATTGGATTATTATTATACTTAGATACTTCTAGGACTAATTTAATATTAATTATTTCCATGTGCGATAGATTACAAAGTGACCCTATATAAATTCATTTTAAGGTTTTTAAAATGAATCTAAAATATGTTAAATGATATTTAACTCTAGTTCTATTTTACCCTATTTGAAATTATTTAGATTTAATTAGACATAATGATTTTGATTTTTGTTGATATAGGGTATGTATATAAAGAACATCACATAAGTTTCACACTCTTAGTAAATGTTTGGTCACTTTGAGTTCTAAGAAAAAAAATCATTAGATTCATCAATTATTAAATGTGGTTGTGTTTTTTCTACTATTTTTTGTTGTTCATAATCATTATGGAATAAGTAAACTCTTTATAATATTAGTTTTAATTTTTAAAATAACCCTGTATATTTTTATAATTCCTATGAAATTTATATTTCTAAAGAAACACTTAAAATATTCTAAGACTAATCATTTTGTTGTTAGATATCACTTTCGTAGAGATCATGTTCATTATGGAATATAAATTTATACTTTGTTTTTATATATAATCAACTTGATAACATTTATATTGAAACATTGGATTTATCTAAATTTTAGAAAATTACAGTTGATTTTAGTATAATGGATGTGTAATTATTTTTTGTACATACCATGGTTTTAGGGGAGTTTGAGTCTTAAATCTATAATTCGTGAATCTTGAATATTCAAATTGATGTAGAACTCTAAGATTAAAAAAATATTGTTTTAAATTGATTAGTTTTTTATGTGTATCATTGATACATATTCTGAATGGTACTATTTCAAAAATATTTGCTACAACTTATATATAGGTGTTTTCTATATTTTTAGTTCTTTTTTATTTCATTTTAATTATCCAAAATATACTTACAATATGAATTGTATTTTTTCAATATATTTTTAATAATATGAAATCATTTTAATTAAAGGGAGATTAAATTTTTTTTAATGATCACTTTAAAAAAAAAATCTCTCATAGTACGAATTTTTTGAATCTTGGGGGAGCCTCAATATTTATTCAAACTATTTCTGTAAAAATAATTTTTCATTACCATTCATCATTAGTGGAATATTAAATTTGTTTTCAATGCTAAAATTATAATGGTTAGTCTCTTTACTAATAATTATTATCAAAATTAGATGGGTCATGATTTCATATTGATTATTGGTACATGAATTTAGGAAGAGCTTAATTGAACATATTTATGTTGCTTTAATATTTAAATATTTTTTATCATTTCAAAAATGGGGAGATGTTTTTGAAATTATAATTAGCTTTGTAATCATAAAAAAGATGGATAATTTTTAAGTCTCTACTTACCAATTCTTTATTTATTTTTTGATAATTAGAATACCTATTTTTTAGATAACTATAATTTGTCGCTGTTTTTTATCCTTTATTATCTCTTACATGTGTAAAATAACATGTTTTAAACTTGTTCTACTTCTAGAATAAACATTGTTATTTATATTTTTTACTAAATTGTTATTAGTGTTTGTTATATATTTTATGAATTGACTTCGTACAAGAATATTTCACAATATGGTTCATTATCTCTTATGTTGTTAATTTTAAAGTTAGTCTATTTTGAAAAATCGATCTAAGTATTGTATATATTATGGCTGTAAAGAGACCAGGAAGAGGAAAACACATCAATCATGTGTATAATGAATCAACCTCATGAAGAAAATATTGACTGTAGATTAAAATTTTTATAATTTCTCAATTGTTCATAGGAAAAAATGGAATGATTGTAATTCATTAATGGACTGTAAGAACAAATAAATCAACTGTAAGTACTCAATAAAAAAACAGACAAGTGACTATGACTATCGATTTTCTTGGACAAGAAACTATAACCGAGAGTCAATCATAATTTTTCTAACTTTTTAATCAATCATATGATGAATTTTAATCCACATTATCATTCAATCAGCCATGACTAAAATTTCTTCTAATTCTTCTATTGATCACATGTTTATTCTGATCCACCACATGATAGGATCAACCACATGACTGGATCTACCACAAAATAATTTCAATATACCACAAGGGGTGACCTTCCACAAGGAGTGACCTACCACAATAATGGACATGTAGTAAGGTTGGTCCTTCCACATGGGTTAACCTACCAAATGAATCAATTAAACATAAGTTTCTATAACATGAAATAATGTTTTAAAAATAAACTCTATTTTTTATATTCATATTTATTTTTATTTATTATAATTTTTTTCTAATAGTTGTCATTAATAAAATTGTTTTTTAATTTACTTACAAATTATTTTGATAAAAAATAATTATATTTTGAAGCATTAAATTATTTATTAAATGATTCTCATGTGGGATGAATACCCACACTTCTTTCTTGGGAAATCATAAGTTTAAAATTTGATATGTTTGTAATAAAAATAGTTTTCCTTCTATTATTTATTAGAGTATTCCAAACAAAGTTAATGTTGTTTATTATGAATATTTAGTGTTGTATTAATTTTTATAATTCATTGTGTTATACGGCTGGATTTCATTTTATTGTTATATCAAAACTTCTTATAAAACTAAATTAATTCATTGATATTGAAAGAGAAAAATAAAATAACATAGGAAATGAAATATTAGAATGGTTATACATATAAGATTTTGTGTATATGGGAACTCTATAAATGAATTTCAATAGATCTAGTTCAAATACTGAGAAGTTGACGGTATTTTTAAGTTATATTATGTGAATTTGTTTCACTCAATCTTCATAACACTCTCACCTATAAATCACCATTTTGATCTTTTTCTTATGAAGAGTACACTACCACCTTGAAACCTTTTCTCTAATTGATCAAATATTTTTATGTCTATTAATTCTTCATATTCATATTATTTATGCGTAATTATACTGGGTTATACTTCCCATAAATGGTAGTACATTCATGTTATATTATCCCAAATAAAATTTATGGGTTCTTATATAGCTAGTAAAAGGTGAGGGGTATTAAGTTGTTCCTTGGTATGTATAAAGGCACGTTTAGTTTCTTCCACCACCTTTAAAGTAAGAAAGTTGGGTTGTGGTGTCAGGAGAGAAAAATAATTCATTATTTGAGTCTTCAAGGATTAAGAAGAATATTTTAAAGTTTTGTGACTCTTAATAAAATGGAATAGATTCCATTATAGTGGTTGTAATCTATCTCTATATTTTAGATGAGTGAAGATTTGATGTTAGATCAATTAGACCCAAACAACTATAAAAATAATTATATATATTTTTTTATTTTCACTAAAAAATTAAATAAAATTTAATAATAAATTAAAATTATTTAAATATTTCAATTCACCCCATCTTGATTAATATATCATTTTCAAATTAGGACCAAACACTTACTATTTATAGATTATGTTTCAAAATGGGTGGAATCTAAAGACACTAAAACTGATGATTCGACCAATGTTAGTGATTTCTAGAACTAATATCTTTTAATGATTTAGAATACAAATTAAAATAATCATTGGTAAAAGGAACCCACTTTTAAAATAGGATCATGGAATCATTAATGGAAAAAATATGGAGTTCATAATTAAACATAAACACCCTATAATCCATAAACCAATGGATAAGTTGAAGTTTCCAATATGTACATTAAAGGAATCCTATAAAAGAACATCATTCCAAATAGAAATTATTGGAGCCAAAAGTTGGAATAACCCCTATGGGATTACAGAATGTCATAAACACTCTAATTTGAATGATCAAATATCGATTGATCTTTTGAGAAAGTTATTATCTACTAGTGGATAAAGAATAAATATATTATTAGGTAGTGAAAGAGATGAATATAGATCAATAAAACGATTTATACCTAAATTGCCTGAAGGCCTTATTTTTTATTTTTATTATAGATAATCCCCCTTTTTAAGGGATGAAGGGGAACCCGTACATGACCTGTAGGCACAAGTCAGAAGGCCCGACACGACTCACAATACATGACCTGAAGGCCCATAGGCATACTACCACTAATGTCTACCTGTCTAATGTTGTGTATATATTTAAGTGAAGAAACTATTCACTATTATTGGACATGGTATGAATATATATTTTCAAAATCTTCTTGAAACACCAGTGGAGGAGGTCACACTCCTCTAACTCTTCTACCAATAAAACCCTTAGGTTTTTCCATTACGTTACCTTTTTAATTGTCATACTTATATTAAATATACTAAATCATAAATATCTATTTTAATTCATTGAGGAAACTAAATCATACCATTTTTGGAGAGTTATAACATTTTATTTTTTAGTAACTTTCATGTTTTGTATTTATATTTTTCATTTTTTGAGTTTTTTTATTTTTATGAGTCTTTGAAACCAGTTTATCTCAAATAGAATACTTTTGTAAGTTTTTGACCTATGATAATTGAGAGAAACTAATTTAACTCAATAATACTAACTGAGAAAAATGATTAAATGAACTTATTTTCAGATCTAATGTTTGGGAAATTTATCAAAAAACGCTTTTTTAATCATATTCCATGAAATATTATTCACTTTTGAAATCACATAATTGTGAGGTTTATTAACAATGTTTAAAATTATTTACATAATTCTTTCATTTTATGAGAGAAATAATCCATGATTTAATAACTAAAAATATTTGTGAGTTCTATTCAAAACCTTAGAGAATTGAGTAACTTGTGTTGAAAATTATTAAGTAATTATTTTGATTAGAAATCCCTTTTACAATAAAATTCTATCATGTCCTATGTTGATGTAAGGACATTTTTAGCTCATAGTAGCCATTAAAACCTTGTTATGAAGCCATATTATAAGGTAAAAATCCTTAAATAATTAGTTCTAAAGTACATTCATAATCATATTTAAACTCACGTAAGGGGGATAATTTATTTTATGACTATATTTAGAAATAAATGTCAAGTTTGGTAAATATGGAATAGGAATATCCATCAATTTTGGGTGAGGAATTTCACAAAAATATTTAAATATCAAAAATTTCTCTCTTCCTTCAAAATACAAAAAAATAAAATTTGAAAAATAGAAAAAAATTAATGAAATCCATTAAATTAAATAGATAGAAGAAAAATGTACCACTGATAAAGTGGTTATTGTATGAAAATTCCATGATAATCTATAAGGATTTGGGAGCAAAATGAATTCAAGGGAGATTGAGTCAGGAAACAAATCTTTAATATCATGACCTACCAACCATTATCCACATATCAAGCTTGAAATTTCCTAAAGATAAAAAAAATTAATGGACTCATTAAGTGAATATTTAAAATTCATCAAGATAATAGGGACCCTTGTGTGAGTTTGGAATGAGATATTTTTTTACTATAATTCATACTTTGTGTTATGAAAGAAATATTTCTTAAAAGGAATGTATAAATGAGTATGGTAGTATAAATTAATTGTAATTTAATTATATTTAACTCATATAGAAAAATAATTAAGAACATATAAGAGGCGTGATAAAATTGAGTGACATGGTAATTATAAAAGTAACACATATTGACTAATGATTTGAATTTTTCATGGGAAATATTTTTGATGTTCAATTTTCGAGGAGTGTGAGGATTATATGTGGGAGAATTTATAGTGAAAACAAATTGATTATATTCATTTCATATTAAATTCCTTTTATTTATTCATATTTTTCAATTTTTTGGGTTTTAGAGATTTTTAGAAATATATATAATTGTTTCATTGGATTTTTTTAATATTTCTTAACATGGATAAAATAGTGAATTTAATTATTATTATTTCAATTTATGCGATAAAGATAATTGATAAAAATTTATAATCCTTTTATTTTTTATTTTAAATTAAATTTCTAAGTTTTCTAAAGAATTTGATTAAGGAAATCTGGAAAATTCATAATCCTGGTTGTATGTGATTTAAATTCAAAGTGGAAAAACTTATAAATGGGTCAACTAATATGTAAAAAATCAAATCTCATATATATGTTATTGGGGATATGTAATATATAATGGAGGATGTGTTATAATTTAGAAAGTTACCATCTCTCTATAGAGATCCAAATTGTCATATGGATGATATAAATGATATTTTAGCTGGTACACATAAGAATTTTCCCATGGATACACCAATACATAAAGATTTTATCTTTTATAAGAAAGTAGATCAGCCTCATAAGTAAAAAACTTTTTCTGATGTATGCGAATAAAAAAGTGAAAAACCTAATGAATGATCCAAGTATATATGTATGCTATTATTTTGGATATGTAAGGTATTTCCCAAATGTGAGGAATCTTAATGATATAGAATATTTTTAATTGATATATAAGATATGTCTCATAATATGTAAGATATTTCATTTACCATTTCAAGTGAGGAGTCAAGCAACATTTTTTATACATAAGATATTATGGTACTCATATAATTATTTTATCATTATGAAAATTATGTTCTACTGAGAATAGAATGTCATGCAAGGAAAACTATTTTCAAAACACATCGTAGGAACTATTGTCGTAGATATAATCCAGATGCTATGTTAAGCCCATGCATGTTAAGGTAACCAAAATAATATATTCATATATGAATTATTATATAAATTTATAAAGAGTGACAATTACATTTTAGTTTTAAACTATCCTTATGAATATAACATTGAAAGTGTGAACTTATAAGGAAACTAAATTATGGAGGGAAATATTCAAAATTATTTTGGTTGGGAGCTTAGGAATATTTTTATATGTTGATTCATCACAAAACAATGGAAATATGTGTGAATATATTAATAAGCTATAAGTATTCAAGGTTTATACTAAGATTATAGTTTTTGGGATTACATACAGATAGAATGTCTATTTTTGTTTTCAAATTTTTTGATGTATCACTATTTTTACACGTATTTAACCCTACACAAGAAGGGGAAAAATTTAATGATGGGTATTATAGTGAGGAGAACATTTTCTAATTATTTATTCTTAGTATCAATAATAAATTCATCTACTATTATTTAATCTCATTTTCTAGTGTTGATATATTTAACCTAGTGTGATTATGTATGGTTGATATTTCATACACTATATCCTTCTTGGTGTGATAAATTATATTTTGTCGCCACCTGATCATGATTATATGTGATGGAATGGGAATCATTTTTGGGGTGAATTATCAAGAAATTACTCATATAAGTGTGGAAGGAGGTGGATCTTTCTAGATTTCTTATGAGTGCCTTCACCTGATCAGAAGTTGCTTGAGTAATTCAAGATAGTCCATAATTGACATATTTGGATGATTGTATGATATCATCTTACACATATAGGAAGGATGTTCATTAAGTAGTGATCACTGATGATTTGAAACTCATAACCAATTTCACCCCTTGATGATAGATAATTGACTGTAGATTCTCTCATTGGCCAAACATAACCATGATGATTAATTACTTTAAGACTATGATAAAATAGAAATTAGTAATCCAACCCCATAACCAATCACATATATCATCACTTGATCAATGCCATTTTTTACTTTTCAATTGTTCTTATTTTTCTATAATTAATTCAAAACAAACCCCAATCTATTCTAATAATTGTGAAAAAATAAATTTTCACCCATCCATGGAGACAACTTATGGTCTCTACTATATATTTTAACATTATGTTTAAAAATATTTATGAACCTCCATGTGAAAAGTTAGTCACATAAAAACAATAACCTTCTTCGAATTATACTACGTAATATAATACCTTTCTCAACTAATATCTTCTTAAGTAGGAAGAAACCCCTGTAATGAACCAAAATTTTATAAATTAAATTCCTTTTATGAATGAATAAATTCCTAATTAAGTAATATAGTTATAGAAAACACATGAACAAATTTGGTTATTTTGAAAAGTTTCAAAAATATAGCATGTATGATTTAAAAGACCGTTATGTATCATTCCATTGATATTATATCCATTGTACAACGTCGATAAATATCATTATATATATTAATGGTTGTGATAAATTAAAATTGATGAATATGGATGAAGTGACAACCTCAAGTAGTTAAATCATAGTATATGAATCCCATTTATAAGGTCTTCTAAGGGATATTTACTCACTATAATTTTCCCTTGACCAATCCGAGGTCAAGATTAAATAACTAAAGATTGGGAAAATCCATTTATGAGAGAAGTTCAAGTTATCGAGATCATAACCAAACCTTATTTTCCAAACAACCCTATGAATGAACCACCATAAATAATCTTACCCTTAGGGTGTAAGTTTGTGTAATAAAGGATTATATATCTAGACCCTAGTAAGATGAATTTTTAAATTTTATTTTTAATAAACTAATTATTTTATTTATCCTTTTTTATTATTACTTTATAAATTATTATATAATGAGTTTCATAAAGATTATATTTTGATACAAAGAAATCAAAATTGTATTTTTTTTTTGAAAATATATAGTGTCGATTAAGCCACTATTTTGATTAGTTAAAGAATTTAAAAAAATATTTTAATAAAATATTATTATAAAATAATATTTATTTAAATATACATGATAATATAATTAAATAATTCCAATGTACTTTTTATAATGGTCAGAAAGTTGTTAGTGTCATAAAAAATATTATTTTTAATAAATAAGGATTTTTTATTTAAGAGTTAGAATTCACTTGTTTATAAAAAAAATTGATAAAATAAATATTATATTTGAAATAAAAGTTTCAATATTATCCAATGGAAATTTTTTATTATTTTTGGAGAGAATCAATGTTTTTGGTAAAAATTAAATACGGTATAAATATATATTCTATATTATGACATCATGATTGACCAAAAGTGATGTAATAAAAGATATAAAAGTTATATATGACCAAATATAGATTTCTCATTTAAAATAATATTTTTTGAAGCTATTTGATTATTTTTATAATCCTTTAATGGATCCTCCAAAACTTATATTATATTTCATGGTTTTAAAATCAATTTCATATAATCATGAATCACTTCGACATCACTAATGTTATTATTTTAATATGATCAGTTCCCTCACTTCTAAAGAATAAAAAACCATTACTCCTTGGATGAAACCTTGTGAAAATATTTGGGTAGGTTTTTAGTTTTGATTATTATTTCATATAGAGTCTAAAACCAATGTTTATAAATAAATAAATAAATCCCAACTCTTTTTCTATAAATACCCACCCAAAATCAAAATCTTGTTTACTAAAAACCCATTAATCATGAATTTACTCTCCTTATATCTCTATAATTTTCTCCCATGGTGTTCCCCATCTCTTAATAATTTCCTCCCATGTTTTTTGAAACACCCTCTCGTGGTAATGGATTCTATCCACTTCCTTTTTATTACAAGTACTTTCTTTGTCCTAATCTTTTTGATTTCAAATTTTTCATGTTGTAATTTGTTTTTACACATATATTTAATATATTTATGATATACATGTAATTATATACTAACTTTCACCCTCATTAAACCCTTCCATAATCCTTTATGTAAACCCATTGTACTACAAAAGTTATCCCATGATTTTCTATGCCAAACATTTATGTTGTGTATTCCCATACCCATTTTAACTCAAGGGTATTAAACTAGATGTGACTATCCTTAGTTTATTGGGTAATATAATGTATATAATCCACACTACTTAATTATAGGGTTAAAAGTGATTAAATTAATCCATATGTTAATGATCTATGTGGAACACAGATGCATATACCTGATATCAATGTGACGGGGGACCAGAATTGTATAGCCCTATAATGTGCTAGGTATTGTTTTTATTTAACAAGATTTATAGTTTGGGTCATGGGAGGTTATCATTACCACACTATTATAGTATTTATTAGTGGTTAGCCTTGAATTATTCTTACGATATCAAGTTTTATGTCCTTTCCACATTCCTATTTTGGATTTATATTATCATGCTTTGATGTTCATGTTTATGATTCTCACCCCTTTAATGTCACCTTTATATGACTCTAGACTCACATTTATTGCTTTCATCATGTCATGATCTAATTATTCCCTTACTAGTATTTAAATCTCACTCTTTTCTTATGTATGGCCTCAGTTTATCTCATTCAATTTTAGAAGAACGAGTAAACTTTAAGAGAAAGTTTAGAAGTTTTTAAATAATGTTGTTGAATCTATATTTCAAGTTATGGTGTTATGTATCTAATTATCCAAATACCTTAGTCCATTAGATATTTTGGTGTTGTATTATGTGTTTCTTTATCTAATAAATCATGAATTAAGTTGTATTAACAATATGGGTTTTCATAGTTAGTATCATAGAAAATACTAGTTATTTTTGGGGATTATGATTAGAAAAGCTTAGTCAATGTATTAGGGATTAGACTAAACATAGTAAAAAATACTTATATTTTAGTAACATATAGAGTGATTAGTTTCCATGAAATAAAGTCCTTTTCTAGATATTACAAGTGGATGTGTATTTGGCACAGTTGTACTGAGGGTTAATGAACTCAAAAAAGGAACATTATGTGTTAACACGGTCATCAATCGGTGCATAAAAAAGGGATTTTGATTCATACCTATATTGAAACTCTTGCGGGATATGTTTTGAAAAAATAACAATCTATTTACAAATCATTATTAAGGGAATGAAAAAACCATGTTATTTTATGTTATGAAATAGACCATGGATAACATTGATTGAAAGCTAGTAATTCATAGGTTATGGAATGTATATCATTTTTGAGTTATCCCTTAAATTTTTATTATTTCCTTTTGATGTGTGGGTAATTGTCTGAATATTCTCATCCCTAATTTTCCCATTATTTTTATTGAATGGCTATAAATAGTATGAACCAAATCAACATCCAATGTGATAGGTAATGTGATGACTACCTAAATCAGACTCCCAACCCAATGAGAGTATAAGTTGGTAACTTTATGAAAATACTTTCTAAATTAACTCATGTTTTGAAAATAAACATGGATTAAGGGAAAAAACATATCCCACTAAGAAATAAAAATTTTCAATTGGAAACTATAGGAGATAAAGTCCAATAATAATTTGTGGGTCTTCAGATCCCATAATTGCGGAATAATGTATCGACTCCATTGAAAAAAAATACTCTTCGTAATTTAATGCTTTAGAAAATATTTTGTCATGATGGATGTTTATCTTATAGAGGTAGAATTTTATTGATGGTGGTTCTTGATATAAGATATTAATCTTTATGAGGAGATCAAACTGATGTAGTGGAAATAATTCAAGAAAACAAATCGATAATTATTTTCATTTCACTCTTTGACTAAAAATGGAGGGGGAGTTCCTTGAACTCAAGGAAAATAATGATGAATCAATCAAGTTATACAAGAAAATATTAAAATGTATTTAATGATACACATACATCTTTTTCATTAACCCTAAAAATAAAAATTAATGCTTCTCTGGTGGGATCAATCCAAATCAATGAAGATATTTTGCGATTTGATACTTTTAAATCAATTAGTAAATTTTTTAATGTTACATAAATATAAAAAAAAGAGGTCAGTGAATCTCATGGATTAGAAGATAGGAAGTGGATAATGGATTTCAATTCTAGATGTATGATTGAAAATCCCATGGGGGAAATAATGTCCAATATCCCACTTGAAAAAAGTGTTGGAAGATTCATCTTGATAATTTCCTGATGGGGAAAAGGAAAAACTTTAGGTGTAGGAAGAAGGGGAACCTATCTAATGAATATTGATGGGATAAAACAACTAATGTGATGGAAGAGAAGAATGATTCAGTCAACCCTTACCCTACTATCTAATTTTTTATCTTCAAGGAACAAGAAAACTATACAAATTATTGCACTTATAAGATTTCTTTTTTTTTTCAGGTATGTTTTCCTTTGAGTTATTTATTTTGATAGATTATAAATACTTTATGCGAAAAAAATGTTTTATTGGAAAAACAACTTAATAAATTATTAAATTATTTACATATGAAACAATTCCCAATTAAACTTTGGATTAATTTAATGGATTGTTTTGGTGTCAGAATCTGAGTAGTGTGAGTTACTGAGGCCTGGAAATCCTCGACGATCATGATATAAAATATTAATTATATTATAGTAAGCACAGAAAATTTATTCAAAATAATTGAATAACTCTAAAACAGTTCATCATATAAAAAATTGAGACCACTTTTAGATCTAAAACGTGGTGTTTACCCTAGGTAGGGTATGGCATATGTAGGAATCAGACATTTGGATTCCTTACTCATGAGTTAAAGTTATTAAATAATATTTAATACATTATTTTCATAAATATAATTAAATATCTCCCAAAGAGTGAATCGTGTGGGAAATTTGATACCACCAATGGGTCTGAAATGAGGGTTTTACCCCATATAGGGTATAACATTTATAAGCGTCTGGTGTTTGGATGTCTCACTCGAAAAAATTACCCCTTTTATTTTAATTAATTATTTATTCTGATTTTTTAATAATAATTCATTAATATCTCCCAAACCGTTAATCGTACAAGAAATATGAGACCACCAATTGGTCTAAAATAGGGGTTTACCCTAGGTAGAGTATAATTCTTATATGCAACAGACTTATTATTAAAGGCACAAATTAAAATAGTTTTACATAATTAAATAATTAAATCAGTTAATTAACAAAATTGTTCACTGTTTAATCACCATCTCCAAACAACGTCTTCCATTTTTTTTTGTTTTTCGAAGCATCTTAAAACCTCATTTATGGATGGTTTTTACTGCAATAAAATCTTAAAACATATTCTAAGTGTGAAATAAATCACTCTTCTAATAAGAAAGCGATGAAAGGGAAATCAAATGATGAGTTTTAATTTGGAGGTTTTCTTGAAGTTGAACAATTCTAGATCCCTTATTAAAATGAACCTTTTTTGAGTTATAGGTTTGATCGGGTCAAGTGAAAACTATTCTACTTGTTCTTTTCATAACTGAGATTCATCTTCTTCCCACCGTAGACCCGGTGTGTGACCTCCTCTTGTGCATGTTTTCCCTATGCGCCTCAACCTGGTGCACCAACCAGGTTCCTTTTTTAAAATTTATTTTATTAAATCTATTTTCAATCATTTTATAATAATTCTTGTAAAAAAATTGGATGGAATAAAATAGAAAATATAGGATTGTTTTATTAATGGTAATTCTATTTTTATGGTAATTTCGTGGATTTTTAAAAGAAGTTATACATGATTGATTTGATAAAATAATATTTTTATAATTATCATTTTGTCTTCTTTGTGAGATAATATAAAATTTAATTAAAAAAATTATAATTATATATGATATTATCATAAGATTTTTATTAGTGGATAACGTTCAACTTTTAGGGTATTCATCCATTCTTCATTTTCACTAGAACCAGATCGAACAATACCTTGATTATTGATGTGTGAATCTTCTTTGACATAAGGTATGTGGTCTAAATTCCTATCCCATAGTCTTGATTAATTTTATGCATATGAAATGATAGAATTTTTATTATATGATTAACTTTTGAGATTTTTTTAAATTCAGCTAATTAAATGAGTAAAATAATTAATATAAGGATTGTGAAATTTGGAATGGAATGGGTTATTTAAATAATTAATTAATTAATTATGTGGATTTTGATATGGTAGATTTAGTTAATTTAATTGTGTCTGTAATTAATGGTTGATATTTAATTAATTAATTTTTTGGGAATTAATTAATGGGATTAAGTATTTATTTATTTATTATTTAATTTAAATTGAGGTGGTTAATTAATTTTTGAATTAATGTGATAGAGATCAAAATACCAATTAATTATTGAATTGGTTGATGGGTTTTTATATGATTAATTAATTATGATTTAATTAGTGGAATGATATGTGAGATTATGATTATTGTGATAATTTTGGTATGGAGTATCACATGGGATAATTGGCTTGTGAGAATGAGAGTAAAGGGATAAGACTGGGAGAGACTCTTATATTGGTTACTTAAGGACCGTGTGTTTTTTAAGAAAAGAAGATCGAGATAGCTTCTAATTTTGTTTTCTTAAGGATTGTGCGATCCTTAAGGGAAGAAGATCGAGAGAGATTTTAATTTTTTTTGAATGACCATGTGAGACTTTAAGGGAAAAGGCTATGAGAGTTTTTTTACCATTTTGTAAAGAAATTATTTATTCTTCATTTCATATTTCACTCTTTATACCTTTAAGGTTTGAGCCTATGGTGAACATTAATTCTACTTAACTGATTTACAACATTTATGTATTCGATAAATGTCATATGAATTATGATAATGAATTGTAACATGTACATTCAAATTTTTGATATCCCATGGTGATGGTTTAGACTCTAGTAAGGGCTGAAGAAGGTATTGTGGATCAGGTTTCCATGGAAACCTAAAAGAAAATGTGATTAAATAACTAGTAACTGAATAACTGTAAACTGTTTACTTTATTGCATTGTTTATTGTTCATAGAAATTCATACACTATCATTTTAATGGATTGTTTTAGATAAAATTGGGGGTGGCCTACTGATTTGTACTCACACCCCACTCAGGCTTCCTGATCAATACCCAAATAGATTTTATTGGAGGAGGATAGGATAAGGGCAAGAGCCATGGTTTAGATTACTGATTGGGGATAGAACTTGGTTGAGGGAACCAGACATGGTTCAGAAACTGCTTGGGAGTCACTAGCCTCTTATATATAGTTTCAGTTTTTTAGACACTTGATACATATATATAGACATTTCATGTTTACCTTTTATTTGAGTATTGTATTTTCTATCTAGGTTATTCTTATTACATTTGTATGGGTTTAATTATATATTCTTCCACTATTGATTGTTTACTTCTGCTATTATTTTACACTAATAAAAGAGGGTATAGTCTCCCCACAACTGACTTACCAGGACCTCACTACTAGTCAGCAACCTTTGGAATACGGGAAGACGTTCCAAAAGTCATCTAGAGAACCGGCTCAGGGCGTTGTTGCATGGCACCTGGGCCAGAACATTTCAAAGTGGTATCAGATGAGTTTTCTTTATTTTTATTTTGACTTACTATTTGGGGAAAGGTAGATAGGAGACTTGGAAGATTCTGGGATTGGTAATGAGCTCGTGCATGGGAGTTTCAAACCCATGTATGGGGGAAAAACCAAGTACTCAGGGTGGGATTATAGTTATTGTTGATTGTTTTTATAGTTGAATATTATTTAACCTTGGGTGATGCACTTGTTGAGTATTGTGATTATTATTTCTAGAATTTCTTGAGTATATATTCGTGTCCTAGAATGGAATTGGTGTTAAGTCTTCATGCATCATTCTAGGCACTCAGGATTATTCTGACATGCATCATTTTAGGTATGCACAGGAAAATGAGTCATATGTAAGTTTTTGAGCTTAAAACAATTTTCCTTTCTGGTGAAATAGTAATTAAAATGGTGTTTAATGTGAAATTGATGAAAAAGATTGTAAAATGATAAAATAATGAAAATAAATTAGTGTTCAGTAATTGTGTTTACTTAGTGAACTTTTCCCTAAGGTGCTTGTTTGGATTTTTAGAAATATGTCTTCATGACAATTGTTGAGAAAACGATCGGGGGACATGGTTGGTAATAGTCGTCCAGTAGTTTAACTTGGGTTGCTGATAATTCTAGTTCAAGAATAAAGAGGAAAATTTCAAGATAACTTCACTCATTTCATGAAATTTATGGAAAGAGATCTAGGGTAGGTTGTGAAAAGTATGCTTGATCTGACAATGGAGTTTCAGTTACCGTACTATATAACTTTTAATAGAGAGGGTAGACTAGAGAAAGATGAGTTTGATATTGATTCTATCCAGACTATACTGGACCACATAGAGATTCATGTTGATAAGAGAGTCAATCTATAAGCTTACATGTTGTGTGGTCAAGAAAAATGTTGGTGCGACATCCAGGCTTGGGATGGACAGTTGGATGTTGGGGAATGGAAGGACTCTTAGGAGAAGTTATTTGATCACTTATACCCAATGACTCTAGGGAAATAATGGGAAGTTGAGTTCCTGTGATTGACATAGGGAAATATGTTAATGATGGAATGTTTTGAATTCTTTATGGATTTACAGCACTTTGCTCCAACATTGGTGGATGATGAGGATACTTCATAAAAATGATTTTCAGGATGGACATAAATTTTAAATTAAGTCATAGGTGAATATCTTCAGGATAAATAAGTTCTCAGAAGTGTTAAATGAGGATCTCATTTTGTAGGGAAACGTGAAGGAGGATTCCAGTGGTGGATAGATGGTTTCTACTGGATGATCTGTAGGTGGAACTTCTGAGAGAAAGAAGTGTCATTACGAGAACTTTAGTCAGGTCATCAAAAATCAAGGAGGGAAATTGGGAGGATCAATTATTCAAGATCTTAAGCATGTGACTTTATACCGTTGTTGTAGTTCGGGACACTATCATAACAAATTTCTTCAACCACCATTTGAGTTTTGATCTTGCGGCTGGATGGGACATCCACATAGGTTCTGTTGGAACCCAAGACCGATGGTTAGTGATGGAGAAACTAAACAGAGTTATAGTGTGGGAAGGGGATATTCTATACATTATTAGTCCCAAAGTTAGATTTCTACTAGCTGATGTGGTATAGGTAATAGACATGGTCCTTCTTGGAAAAAACGCCAATATCAGCAGAGTGGTTCAAGTTAAGGGATTTAGATGGCATCATAGGGGAGAGGAGCATCATAGTTTCATGTGGTCCAACCTAAATTTGGGAATAGTGATGTTGGACCATCAACAGTGAGAGGTAATATTCTTGTGGCTTCTAACTTATCTAGTGCCTTATTTGTTATGGGTGCCTCTCATTCCTTTATATTTACAAAAAATTGTTTGTGGTTTGAGTTAGGAAGTGGGGTTTGTGAGTGGGGTTATGATGATAGATACACCATTGGGAGTATGGTCTAGAGACATATGTATGTGCAAGGTATGTTATCTTGAGATCGGGGAGTATCATTTTCTGTGGGATCTCTATATCCTTGAAAAGATAGGCTTCGACCTAATAATGGGTATAGAGTGTCTAGTTTCTTATCGATACCACATTGATTATTACCACTAGAGGGTGACATTTACATCTCCTATGGGTGACCATTAAATTCACCATGGGGAGTGGGATATCTAGGCCGGATGAGAAAGGCTAATTACTCAGCAACTGGGGGAGCTCATAGCCCATGTTTCTAGTCTTTTACTGGATAACGAAGGTGTTAGTAAAGATGTCCTTCCACCAGTGGTGGAACTGTTTCAAGATGTATTTCAAGAATACTTCTCCGGGATACCACCTGAGAGAGATGTGGAATTTACTATTGATCTCATACTGAGAGCTGAGCCAATGTCTATTCTACCATACATAATGTCACCGACAGCACTTCAATAAATAAAATCTCACCTAGAAGACTTGAAGGATAAAGGATTTATTTGTCCATGTATCTCACCTTGGGGATCACCTCTGCTATTTGGAAAGAAGTATGATGGGATTTTATGTATGTGTGTTGATTACCAATGTTTGAACAAGATGACTATGAAGAACCAATATCTTCTTCCTCTTATTGATGATATGTTTGACCAGTTGAAGGGAGCTTGTGTTTTCTCAAAAATCATGTTAATATTGGGGTATCATCAGTTGAGAGTTCGGACTCCTAATAAACCAAGGACTACTTTCAGGAAAAGGTATGGGATTTATGAGTTTGTTGTAATGTTTTTTGGGTTAACAAACTCACTAGCAGTGTTTATAGACATGATGAATAGGATCTTACATCTGTACCGGGATCAGTTTGTGGTGGTATTTTTTTATGGCATCTTGGTGTACTCAAAGACTCATGACGATCATACCCAACATATTGAATTCATCCAAAGTATACTGAGAGAGAATCAGAAATACACCAAGATATTTATGTGTCAGTTCTAGATTGACCAGGTACACATCTTGGGGCACATTCTCAAAGGAAGGTGTTTAGTAAACCCAAAGAATGAAAAGGCAGAGGTTTCATGGGAGAAACCCAAGATTGTTTTTTTGTAATCTTTAGCATTTGGTGGTTAAATGTATATTATAATAGATTCATCCAAGAATTTTCCCATCTGGTAGTGCCACTTTTGGGCTTGAACCAAAAGTTGGTGACATTTGAATGGTCAGAGTCTTTTGTGAAATCATTTCAGCAGTTGAAGAAGCATTTTATTTTGGCACCAATTTTGGTTCTACCTAAGTCTGGTGAAGAGTACTCGATGTATTGTGACTCTTATGGGATAGGACTCAAATCTTTCTTAATGGAATGGGATAAATTTGTGGTATACGGGTCTTAGAAACTGAGGTTACATGAACAGAATTACCCTATGAATGACCTCGAGTTGGTAGCAGTGGTATATTATTTAAAGTGTTGGAGACACTACCTCTTGGGTGAAAGTTTTACAGTTTATACTGGCCATAAGAGCTTGAGGTACATATTTTATCAACATGATTTGAATCATCGATATCATATATGTGTTGAGTATATGAAGTCTTTTGATTTTGATCTATAATATTCACCTGGGAAAGGAAACAATGTGGATCCACATTGAGTAGGAAAACTCATACTCAGATTGTTGAGGAAATAAGTAATGTGTGGAGGATGATGTTTCCGCTAATTTTTATGCATGTTGTGGTTCAGGAGAGATAGGAGCATATGACACTCATGACAATTTCAGTGGAGTATACACTTTTGATATATATTAGGGACAGATAATATGAGTACATAGAGTCCTTGTCCTTGAGTGAATGCTTTGAAGGTGGGGAGACACCTTCGGATTGGAAGATAAATGAGGATAAGATCATCTATGTGAAAAATTGGGTTGTGGTGCATATGAGCATATGAGATGTGCTCATGCGGGAATTTCACGACTGAAAATGGGTGGTGCATCCCGGTTTGAAAAAATTTTACTATGAAATATGATGATAGTTTTGCTATCCAGGCATGAAGAAGGAGATAGTAGGGTTGGTCACATGACGCTTCAACTATCAGCAGGTATATGTTGAGCATCAATGGCCTGGAGGATTACTGCAATCTTTTATTATTCTGGAATGGAAGTGGTATGACATGACCATGGACTTTTTGGTAGGTCATCTGAAGACACTTAAGAAGAATGACACTATTTGGGTCATTATGGATTGACTAAATAAGGTAGAACATTTCTTTCATATAAGGTAAACCTTTACAGTATAATAGATGGGAGAGTTGTATATATGGGAGATAGTTTGTTTTCTTGGGGTTCCGCAAACTATAGTTCTAGATCATGATTCATGATTTTATTCATGCTTCTGTAAGGTCTTGAAAAAGGAACATGGTACATAGGTTTTCTTGAGTATATATTTCCACCCAAACAAAATTGATGGACAATCATAGCTTACTATAAAAGTTATTGAGGATATGTTGAGAGCATATATACATGACTTTAGTGGTTCATGGGAAAGGCACTTTCCTTTAGTGTATTTTTTCTATAATAACAGTTATCAGGCACATGTTTAGATGGAACCATACGAGGCTCTCTATAGTAGGCCATGTAGATCACCGTTATTCTAGATGTAAGTAGGTGAGTCTGGATTGTTGGGACCGAATCTCATGTAGGAGATTATAGATCAGGTTTAGCTAGTTTAGAAACATGTGGATATGGTTCATAGTAGGTAGAAGTCAAATACTAACATTCAGAGAAAACCCCTAGATTTTATAGAGGATGATTTTTTTCCTTTAGGTGTCACCTAGGTTGGGTCATCGTATGATATAAAGTTAGGGAATGTTGTCAACTAATTTTGTTGGACCTTCTGAGATCATGAAGAGAATCAGGCATATATCATACCAATTGGCACTTCCATAAAAATATATTTCTATGCATAATGTTTTCCATTTATCACAACTGCAATGGTATCACCCCAACCCTTCTCATGTGATCAGCGTGGATGATGTCAACATTGAGAAAGATTCGTCCTTTGAGGAGCATCTGATATGTGTGTTGGATCACAGTCAGAATATGTTGACAGGATAAATCGTACTGATAATTCATGTATTATTAAAACATGGACATGTGTGGCAAGATACATGGTAAATGGAGACAGATATGTTGGCTCATTGGCTCAATCTTTTTTGATCAGAATCTTATAGATACTTGGGAGTACATCTTGAGGACGGGCTATTATATAGTGGGGAGATTATAATATTCCATTTTTTTAGTTATGTTTTCCTTTAATTTATTTATTTTTATATATTATAAGTACTTTATGTGAAAAAAAATTTTATTGGCGAAGAAAATTAATAAATTATTAAAGTCTTTACATAAGAAACAATGCCTAATTAAACTTTGGATTATTTTAATGGATTTTTTTGGAGTCAGACTCTAAGTCGTATGAGTTACCGAGGCCTAAAAAGCCTCAAAGAAGGCGATATAAAAATATTAATTATATTATAGAAAGTGCAGAAAATTTATTCAAATTAATTGTAGAACTATAAAATGGATCACAGTATGAAAAATATAACACCAATTTTTCATCCAAAATGTGGTGTTTACCCAACGAAGGTTATGACATATGTAGGCGTCAGACATTTTGATGTCCCGCTTGTGATTTAAAGTTATTAAATAATATTTAATATATTATTTTCTTAAAAATAACAAAATATCTCCCAAACAGTGCATCATATAGGAAATCAAAGACAACCAATGGGTTCAGAATGAGGATTTTACCCTAGACGGGGTATAACATCTGTAAGCATCTGGTGTTTGGTTGTCTTGATCATAAAAAAAACCCCATTTTTTAATTAATTATTTATTCTAATTTTTTAAGAATAAATCATTAATATATCACAAACCATACATCGTATAAGAAATATGAGACAACTAATTGGTCTGGAATGGTGGGTTTATCCTAGGTGGAGTATAATTCTTATACGCAACAGGCTTATTATTAAAGTAACAAATTATAATAGTTTTATTTAATTAAATAATTAAATAAATTAATTAACAAAACAGTTCACTGTTCAATCAATTTATCCAAATGATGTCTTCCATTTTTTGTTGTTGAAGCTTATAGAAACCTCATTTGTAGACTATTTTCGCTACAATAAATCTAAAAATATCTTCTAAGGGAGAAATAAACAACTTTTCCAATAAGAAACAGATGAAACAGACATCAAATGATGAGTTTTAATTTGGAGGTTTTCTTGATGTTTAATTGTTCTAGTTCCTTTATTTAAATGAACCTTTTGTTGAGTTTTAGGTTAGATCGAGTCGAGTGAAAACTATTCTTCTTGTTCTTTGTGTAACCAAGATTCATCTTCTTCCTCTGAAATACCTGGTGCGTGACCTCCTATTATGTGTGTTTTCCTTATGCGCCTCAACTTGGTGTGCCAACAGGTTCCTTTTTTTAAAATTTCTTTATTAGCTCTATTTTTTATCTTTTAATGGTAATTATTTTAAAAAAACTGGATGAAAAAAAGATAAAAGTGAGGAATGTTTTATTAATGATAATTCTATTTTTTATGGTAATTTCATTGATTTTTAAAATAAGTTATCCATGAATGATTTTATAAAATAATATTTTTATAATTATCATTTTTTCGCCTTTGTGTGATAATATCAAATATAATTAAAAACATGATAGTTATATATGATATTATCATAAGATTTTTATTAGTAGATAACGTGTGTTTTTAGGGTGCTCGTATGATCTTCATTTCAGCTCAATCCAGATCGAACTACACCTTGATTATTGATGTGTGAATCATCTTTGACATAATGTAGGTGGTCGAAATTCCAATCCCATAGTCTCAATTAAGTGTATAGGTGTGTAATCATAGAAGTTTTATGATATGATTAACTTTTGAGTTTCTTTAATTCAATTAAATAATTGAGTAAATTAATTAATATAAGGATTGTGAAATTGGGAATGGAATGGGTTATTTTAAATAATTAATTTCTAAATTAATTATGTGGATTATGATATGGTAGATTTGGTTAATTTTATTGTTGAATTAATTAGTGGTAAATAATTAATTAATTAATTAATTTGGGGAATTTATTAATGGGAGTAAGTTATGATAAATTAATTAATTAATGGAAATTGAGGTGGTTAATTAATTTTTAAATTAATTGATAGAGATCAAAAGACAAATTAATTGTTGAATTAGTTGATGGGTTTTTATATGATTAAATAATTATGAATTAATTAGTGTAATGATTTGTGGAATGAGGATTATTGTGATAATCTTGGTATGGAGTAGAGCATGGGATAACTGAGGTGTGAGAATGAGAATAAAGGGAGAAAACTGAGAGAGATTCTTATATTGGATACATAAGGACCATGTGTTCCTCAAGAGAAGAACACTGAGAGAGCTTCAAATTTTGATTACTTATGGACTGTGTGAGCCTTAAGGGAAGAAGACCGAGAGAGATTCTAATTTTTTCAGTAAAAGGACTGTGTAAGCCTTCAAGGGAAAAGACCATGAGAGTTCTTTTCCTGTTTTTCAAGAAATATTTTATGCTTCATTTCATATTTCTCACTTTAGACCTTTGAGGTTAGATCCCATGGTGCACATTACTTCTTCCTAACTGATTTTTAACATTTATGTATTTGATAAATATTATGTGAATTATGATATTGAATAGTAACCTGGACATTCAGATTTTTGATATCCCTTAGGGATGGTTCAAACTCTAGTGAGGTCTAAATAAGGTATTGTGGACTGGGTTTCCATGAAAACCTAGAAGAAATTGTGATTAAATAAAGAGTAACAGAATAAATGTAAATTGTTTACTTTATTTCGTTATTTATTCATTATTGACTTGTATACACTATGTTTTGACTCGATTGTTTTAGATATTGTTGGTGGTGGCCTATTGAGTTTTACTCACACCCTACTTGGGATACCTGATCAGTACTCGAATATACTTTGTTGTTGTAGGACATGATAAGGGAAAGAGCCATGGTTTAGATTGCTGATTGGGGATGAATCTTGGTTGAGGGAACAAGACGTGGTTCGAGACCCGCTTGGGAGTCATAGCCTATTACTTCCAATTACATTTTTTAGTCACTTGATACATATATATATAGACATTGAATGTTTACCTTTCAGTTGGGTATTTTATTTTCTATCATGTTTATTCTTCTTACAATTATACTGTTATGATTATATATGCTTCCATTATTGCTTGTTTACTTCCATTGGTATTTTACTATGATAAAAGTGTGTATAATATATCCACTACTGACTTACTAGACCCTTGCTACTACTCGGTAGCCTCTAGAATACATGGAGATTATTCTGAGGTCATGTGGTGTACCGACTCAGGTCACCTTTATATGGAACCCAGGTCAGGACATTACAACACTAATTTAAGGGGTTTTTTATGATAACTAGGGCTAAAAACCTCCCTGGCCTAGAGAGAAAGGGTGATATTATGTCATCACAAGTGTTGGGGTGGATCCCAACAACAATGTAGTGATAAGCACACTATTTATTCATTTAATGATAGAGAATTTACTATGTAATTCATGTTTATTTCAGTTTTTCATATCAAGAATGTTTAGTATAACTATTAAAACACCACATCAGAACACGGAAGTGGAGCTACTAGGAAAAATAAAAAAATAAGGAAATTATTACATTCCAAGTATATAAATTCTCCCCTATCCATATTTCTGTATTTAAATTCCTAGTAAACCTTGTGATACTCCCTTTATAGTAATTTTATGAAATTTTTGGTATAGATTGGCTTTCCTAATATATAAACAACATAAATTTATGAGATAAGTAAACCATCCTTTATATTGAAAATTTCCCTCTAATTATATAAAAGTTAAAGGAGGAGGATGGATCATCTTTTGAATATTTATATCAACAATGGATATTATTTCTTCTCAATAAATTATAACTTTCTTAAATGATATATACTAAGTAAAATATCATCCTTGGTGACATTCCCATTGTGGTAGAATATGTTGATGTGTTTCTCAAATAATTACATGGTCTTACTCTATGATCATAGGTTTTGATATCAATCAAACATATTACCTAATCTGATCTAATATACAATAATCAACATAGAAGGTCCAAATTTTAACTAAAAGAGATTAATAAGAATCTATAGTGGAATTTGGAAAAATATTTTATACACCCAGGTGCTTTTCTGTGGTTTCCACTAGGCCTTTTCATCAAGAATAAGGTTGGATCAATGGACATCTTCATTTATTATCATGATATCAACAAGATCATGATAAAGAACATGTATCCTCTTCCTTTATTAGATGACTTGTTTAATCATCTAGTTAGATACTAGTAATTATCTAAGCAGTATTTTTAGTCAATATATTATCAGGTAAAGGTGGAGAAGGTGGATAGCCCTAATACTGATTTTTTATACAATTTATGGGAACTATAAGGTCATAGTGATTACATTTGGACTCCCTAATGCTCCATATATCATTATGGACTTAATGAATAGAATCATTAGGGGTTACTTTAACAAGTTTATAGTAGTATTTAAATATTATATTATTATCAAATCCAAAAGCAAGGAGGAACAAGAGGATCATGTGAATGATGTAATGAATACCATGTGAATGGAAATTTTATATGAAAAGTATAGAAAATTCATGTTTTAGAAAGAAAAAAATAACATTCATTGGGCATGTTATAATTAATAAATGGATATATATGTATCCTTAAAAAATAAATCCAATTTAAGGATGGTTGAGGCTAACATCTATGATGTATATTTTTACATTCATTTTATTAATTGGTTACTATCATTAATCTTTGATAAACCTCTTATAATTTTCAATAGCACTGACTGAGATAACTCATAAAGGGGTTATTTTTTTTCTGGAATGATCAATGAGAGGAGATATTTAAAAAGTTAAATAAGAGGCTAATCATTTCACTTGTGCTCAAGTTACCCACTATTGTGGAATCATTTTTTATTTATAGTGATGTATCAAAAAAGGATTAGGTTGTGTAATCATACAAGATGAAAAAGTAATGGAATATGCCTCCCACTAATTAAATATACCTGCGAATAACTTCCCCATCCATGATCTATAATTGGATGAAGGTATCATCTCATTGAAGATTTTGAGACATTATCTCCATAGGGAGAGGTGTGACATATATTTAGATCAAAAAAATATGAAGTATATATTTACACAAGATGATCTCAATATGAACAAAATAAGGTGGTTAGATATGATCAGGGATTATTATTGTTCAATCCATTTCGTTCCAATGTAGGAAAACATAGTGGATGGTTCTCTGAGTAGAAAGGATCTCAAAACCCTATCAAATATGAGGATTGAAAGGAATTTGATATTTTTAGACATGAAAAGGATGGACATGGAAATCATAAACTGAATTCCTTAATACCTTTATTAAATAGTAGCTCAACCATACATTATTTAGAGGATCAAGGAAACCCAAAAAGATAATGTGGAGATATAGAATAAGTATATATTATTCCAAAGTTTAACTTTGTGAAATATGGAGTTAAAACATTTAGAACAAGGATATGTGTCCCATAAAAACTAGATATGAATAGGGAAATTCTAGACATTACAAAAAGCTCATATTTATATATTCATCTAGTAAGAACTATAATGTATAGAGATATAAAGACAAAAAATATGGTAGGATAACATATAATTTTGAATTTTCAAAATTTTTATCATGGTTATTGGTATTCCAACAAGTCAAGGTTGAATAACATAATTCTAAGGGTATGATACAACTATTCCCTATACAAATATGTAAATTGGAAAACATAACCATGAATTTCATCGTAGGACTCCCTAGGAAATCTAAAGGAAATAATGAAATATGGGTTATAGTCGATCCCCTTACAAATTCATCGCATTACAATGCTATTAATAAATGTTTCTATATTGACCAACTCACTAAGATATACATAAGGGAATTGGTAAGTCTTCATGGAGTACCACACACTATTGTATTTTATTGATATATGAGGTTTAAATTAAGGCTCTAGAGAAGCCTTCAATAAGAATGGATACAAAGCTATGTTTGTGTACTTATTATGAGGATCTGTGTGGGAAGAGGTTTCAAACTCAAACATTAAGGGATATAGTTAGAGATTGGTAGATGAGGGGACCTGATATATCTAATAGATGATATAGAATTTTCAAACCGTTCAATGTCATATGAAATTTATAGAAAGTTGATATAAAATATATGCATACAATCATCGATGAGTCCTGGAGTTTAAATTCATAGAAAATTATTCCTTCACATATCCTTGTGGAAGAAAATCATGAGGTTTAAGAAGAAGGTAAATATTATCCCTATATACATCTAACCCTTTAATATCTTTGTTCTAATTGGAGTTTTTCCCTATAGACTTGTGCTCCAACCTAACCTATCACAAGTACATGGTATGTTAAATTTATCCCTCTTCAAAAAGTATATACTAGACCCCTCACATGTACTAAATTTAGAGTTCATACCATTTGATAGGGATCTTTTATATGAGGAGAATCCAGTGAAAATATTAGATCATATAGACAAAGTTATATGAAAACAGACAACTCATCGGGTTAAAATGTTGTGGTGGATCCACATATTTAAGGGAAAACATAGTAATTAGAAGTGACCAGGAAATGGAAGTATCCTCATCTATTTTAGTATATAAAATGAAAGTTTTAGTTTGAAATTTATGAAGGTGGAAGATTTTAATGACCTGAAATTTTATCAATGAAGTTACCTTTTGAGTGAATAAATTCCTTACTAAGTAATATAGGTATATAAAACACATGAACTACTATGGTTATTTTAGTTCAATTATACAATATAGACTATCATATTTAAAATATTATTAATAATCTTAACCATTGATAATATATACATTTTCTAGTGACAATTAAGATTATTATATATTAAAGGTTGTGATAAATTCTAATTAACACATATGGATGAAGTAGTGGCCATGAACAGTAGGATCGTACCTGATGAATCCCATTTATTGAAGCTTTTTGGGGAGATGTAATCACTGAGATTTTCCATTTACTAATGACAAGAAAATATTAAAATGATGCTAGATTAAATTAACTTATGGAATAATTTCAAGATTATCAAGATGACAGCCCAAACCATATTCATTGAACAACCCCAAGAAATCACCATCATCACACACCACACTCTTAAAGAGTATGCTAGTGTAATAAGGGGCTATGAATCTAGAATCTAATAATATTAATTTTTAAATTTTCTTTGTAATAAAATATTTATTATATTTAAC
Source organism: Viscum album (assembly GCA_963277665.1). Lineage (NCBI taxonomy): Eukaryota > Viridiplantae > Streptophyta > Magnoliopsida > Santalales > Viscaceae > Viscum > Viscum album. The sequence goes on along the minus strand of OY728134.1, from coordinate 1,099,364,559 downwards.
CATTTTTATTATTACTTCATAAATAATTATATAATGATTTTGATAAAAATTAGATTTTGATATGAAGAAATAAAAAAATTGGGAAATATATGGTCTCACTTAAGACACTTTTGATAAATTCAAGAATTTATTAAATATATTTTATTTTAATAAAATATTCTAATCAAATAATATTTATTAAAATAAATGATAATTTAATTTAATGAAGTCCAATGTACTTTTTAGATAGGTCGAAAAGTTTTTATTTTCATATATACTAGAATTCTTTGTAAATAATGATTTTTATTTAAAAGTTAAAATTATAATATTTATAAAATTATTTTAATAAAGTAAATATTATTTTTGAAATTAGAACAAAAAATTATTCAATTGTTATTTTTTAATAATTTTCTAAGACAGGTGATTTTTTTGGTAAAAATTCAATATGGTAAAAATAAATGATCTATATTATGACATCATAATAATACAAAAATGTTGTAACAAATTATATAAAATGTATAAAAAACTAAATAAAATTTTCCAATTTAAAATAATTTTTTTTAAAAGTTATTTAATTAATTTTATAATCCTTTAATGAATATTCCAAAGCTAATATTATATTCAAATGTTTTAAAATAAATTTTTTATGAACATGACTCACTTCCACATCACTAATAGTAATATTTTAATATACTAAATTATTTAACTTGTGAAATATTTAAAACCACTTCTATATGAAAGAAAAAATATGCAAAAACCATGGGAATGTTTGTGTTTTTTATAATTTTATCATATAGAGTGAAATAAGTATGTTTTCATATTAATAAATAATCCCCCTACAAACTTTTTCTATAAATACCCACCCAAACTCCCACTTATCTTCACTAAAAATCCATTTATAATTAAATTACTCAACTTATCCCTCTATAAATCCATCCTACGGTATTCCCAAAAACTTAATAATCCCCTTCTATGCTTTTAGAAGCGCCCTCTCAAGGTAAGGGATTTTTTCCTCTTCATTTTTATTTCATGTGCTTTATTTGTTCTAAACTTTTTTATTTCAATTTTTTCATGTTATAATGTGTTTTTAAACATCCCTTTACTTTACTTATTATTCCAAGGTAAGTATAGACCACCCATTTCTCTTATTAAACCATTATACCATCCTTTATGTACACATATTATGCTACCAAAATTATCCCATAATTTTCCATGCCACAATTTTGTGTTTTGTATACCGATCCTACATCCACTCAAAGGAATTAACCAAGATATACCTATTCTTAATTTATTGGGCACTATGATTTATATAACCCACAATCATTAATCATGTTATCAAAAGTTATAAAATATATCTTTATTTTGTACGATCTATATGGAACAAAAAATCAAGTACATGATATGAATGTGATGGGTGGGCCTGGAATTATATATCCCTCCAATACATTGGGAAATGATTTTATCTCATGAGATTTTATATATAGTTAAATGTAGGTTATCCTTAAAACACTATTTTATGATGTCTCATTGGTTATCCTTGACTTATTCTTAGGATATCATGTTTTATGTTGTTTGCACATTCCTATGTTTCCTTGATGCTTTAGGTTTCCTTGATATTCCTCTTGACTCAAATGTATCACTTTAATCATGTTATGATTTGATTATTACCTTACTGGGATTTATAAATCTACCCTTTCTTATGTATGTTATCAGGTTATCCCATGCAGTTTTATAAGAACGATGAAATTTTAAAGGCATGTTTATAAGTTTTTAAATAATGTACGTGAGTCCCTATTTAAAGTTATGATGTTATGTATCTAATTACCCAATGACACTAGGATTTTTAATATTTATAAATTTTATTATGTTTGTATTTGTGTAATAAATCATGAATTGATGTGTATTAAATATATGGGTTATCATAAACCCATATCATCATCCCATTATCTTTGATTTATCATTCATTTAATTTTCGAGATGACCTTACCTATAATCCCCATTCCCATGGATTTAAGAAAGTAACTTTTATCTTAGTAAAAGGGCCAGATATTTCATCTTCTATAACTCAGAATTGAAAAATACACTCTTGATGATTCAATCAATCCTCACACCACTTATGACATTCACAACTCAAGTTATGTCACCAAGATTATATATGTCAAGGTTTTTATCATGCATCAAAGTACCTCATTCATGATATAAATTGACAATGAACTAAACTCTATGTAAAAATAAATAATCTCATATATAATGATATAAAATTAATCTTATGATATGTGTAATTCCTTTGGTGGTTCTATCCTCATGACCTCCCTACTTGTAGATCACAAAAAAAATAATGAGTAGAGGTCTCAATGATTATGATACACTGCCACTTGATATCCAAACATTATCTAAGTATTATCTGAATGATTTTTCTTAGCTATAAGAAATATATATATATATATGTATTGAAATTATCATATCATTATTTTATTATCATCATAGAAGGTAACTATTAAGACCTATTTATTCAATAAATATTCTAAGGGATTTGTCACCAAAGTGAAGAAGTATTGTAGAAAACATGTGATAGGAAAAATCATTATGTAGAAATGAAATTGTATATATAGATAAATAATAAAGGGAACTTGGGATAAAAAAAAATTTTGGTCACCTACCCTAATAATCTCCCACATACAATAGTTCTCACTACTATCATTTCTCAACCTGTTAGCTCTTAAATGATACTAATGCTTCTACTAAGATGCAGATTTAGTCAATGAGTCTTCCACATTATCCTCTATAGAGACTCTAAAAATAGTGAATTCACCACTCTTTGTAAAATCCATCAAGACATGAAATTTTTAAATTCTACTATTTTTATCTATTATGATCTAGTCTCTTTATCTACAACCATTAATCCAATGTTATCACAATACATTGTTATAGGAATTACACAACTCAGCATCACACAAAGCTATTAGATGAAGTTATAAATAAAATATATTTCTTTAGCTATATAATAAATTTAATATACTCAAACCCTTATATAAAATCTACAACCACTGGATATTTGATCTTCTCTAAAAAACTATTACACCATTTAGGACAATAAAATAGTCTATCCATGGTGTCAAATCAAAATGATTTATTTGGAAACTAGAATCTTTTTACCCTTAGTTTTTTGTTTTTCTCTTCTTCTCCATATACCAGGAACATATGCTTTGTATTCCTTTAGTACTTTAGGATTATTTTAACTACTTCATGGTATAACTCTCATATTGTTTTATATATTGTAACCATACTCAATATATCAGCAACATCCAGCCTAGTATATAGCATGACATACCTGATAAACCCAATTAATTTGGAATATATAATTCTATACATTATTTATATTTCCTCCTGTGTCATAGGACATGTATTATTAGATATATTTATGATATGTGAAATTGGAAACAATCCACACTTGGTTATTCCATTTTTACCTTTCTGTAAATTATTAATATATACAAATTATCTTTCTGTGAGAAACAACTTGGATATATCTTTATATATTTCTATAAGTAGAACATAGTATTTTTCACCTAATTATTTCATAGATAAGAAATATTTTAACCAATACTTAACAAATTTTAAGGCTCATATCTGGTTTTTAATTAATAATTTATCACTGATATATATTATTAGGAAAACTATGGCCCTCCCACTAAATTATTATAAACACAATGTTCACTTTTATTTTTGATGAAACCAAAATATACTAAGGCCTTATCAAAATGAACATTCCATGGCTCAATTATTTCTTAATTCTATAGATACAACTTTATAACTTGAAAATTTTATTAGATTCTGATGGTGCCACAAACCCTTCTGTTTGAGTCATATTGACATGTTCTAATAATTTTATATTTAAGAAAGTTTTTTTATCAACCATATTTCAATGGTATATTGTAATGGTAAGTAAAATTATAAGTAATTTTAGCATTTTTATCAATGAAAACATTTCACCATAGCCAATTCCTAGATTTTTTATGAAGCCTTTAGCAAAAAACCATTATTTATAGGTATTTAATTTACCATCCAGGTCTAGTTTATTTTTAAAAACACATTTACACCCAATGGGATTTACTTCAACTGGAGATTCTACCAATTTATATACTTTATTATGGTATAAATAATTAATTTATTAATTTATAGATTCTTAATTTTTATATTCTTATATTCTATTTGAAGCCTCATTATAGTACCCAAGTTCTTTATTCTTAATGAATAACATGTCACCTTTCTTATTGACCAGAAAACTATATCTCTCTAGTTCTCTAACCTACCATGTATACCTATTCAAATCTTATGTCTCTAGAAAAAATTATTCCATGGGATCTTATGGAACATGTCCATTGTAAGGAACTAGTTGGAGTAATGAACCACTGAGAGGGGGGGTGAATCAGTGGTACCCCTTTTCCTTTATTTAAGTTCCCTTAAAAAGAGAACATCCTTTGTCTCCTATTAAAGAAATACTTCCCTATTGAGAAACAAACAAACACACATCCAAAGGAACACAACAATTTACAAGGTTCACTATTCAATAAGAATTTCTACGTCCTTGGTATGGTTTGAAACAATCCATCACCATACAATCCACTAAGAAAACAATCCTTGGATTACAAAGAGTAGGATATACCCTTACACTCGTGAAGAACTGTGAAACAATCACTCCAGTGTGTGTGCACCCTATTAGCACAATATGGAAAAGTATCATTTCTTCTAACAAATTATGTTACCTGTACTTACATTCAAATTTACAAGTGTAAGCAAGTTCATCAGAAATCTTCAATTCCTTACCCAGAAGAAAGGAAAGGACTCCTTGGACTTAAAATAGATCAATTACAGTCCGAACTTCCCATTCTGAATCTCCACTCTGAATTTTCCCAATCCGATTCTTCAATCCGAATCTTCCTCAGTCTGATAAACTCAATATGGTAACAGCCAGTACTGATTCCACATTCAGAATCTCCACTTCGAATTCTTCACTCCGAATTCTTCACTCCGATTTTTATTTTTCACTCTAATTCTTCAACCCGAATTTTCTTCTTCACTCTGATTCTTCAACCTGAATTTTCTTCTTCACTCAGATTCTTCAATCTTAGTTTTCTTTAATCTGAGAAACTCAATATGGTGTCAACAAGTATCAAATTCTTGTTTCAATTGAAACTATAATGAAAACTCAGTCGGCCACACACTTCTTTATCTCTCTAGATTATCAGAGCTTCTCTCACTACAACATCATCAATCTTTAAACTTAGTAATCGTATCTTATTTTATAGGTTCTCCAAAGTGTGCTTAGGTGGGAAACCAAAATATTTTCTCGCTCACTTAAATTCACCCAAATCTTAATTTCTCCTGAAATCTTGGAGTAATTAAGACTTTGTCAATGCTTCTAGAATCTTCTCGAATCTTCTTCCACTACTCTTGATTTAGAACTTTGGCCCTTTTCTGGATCTGATTTTGTTACACAAGTTTCTTAGTATCACAATCTCGGATCCTTCCATCTGTCTTATCAGCATCATATTCTCAGATCCACCCTTCCTGATTCTCGTCATCACTTTCTCGAATCCATCCTTCTTGAGTCTTTGGCATCACTTCAATTCTCAGCATGACTCTTCACCGCTTCTTCGGTATGACACCATTTCTAATATCAGTATTTCCCTTCATCACTTCTCGGTATGGATTTTCATTGCTTCCTCGGTATGAAAAATTCTTAATTCTCAGTATTACTCCTCTATATTCATCGATACGACTTCACCAGTTCTCGGTACGACTTCAGGTTCTCGGAACGACTTCAGGTTCTCGGAACAGCTTCACCAACTCTCGGAATGACTCCAACTTCTGGCTATGAACATCAGGTTCAGAAATTCAACTCCGAACTTTGTCACTCCGAACATCTAACTCAGCAAGTCGACTCTGAACTTCCTACTACGAACTTCTGACTCAGGAAGTCAACTCTTAAGTTCTCGCTACGAACTTCTGACTCAAGAAGTTGACCCCGAACTTCTCGCTATGAACTTCTTCTTCATCAAGTCGACTCCAAACTTCTCGATATGAACTTCTTCTTCAGCAAGTCAACTCTGAACTTCTCTCTACGAACTTCTTCTTCATCAAATCGACTCCGAACTTCTCGCTATGAACTTCTTATTTAGAAAGTTGACTCCAAACTTCTCACTACGAACTTCTTATTCATCAAGTCGACTCTGAACTTATCGCTATGAACTTCTTCTTCAGCAAGTCAACTCTGAACTTCTTCAAACACTAGGTTGCAAATGTTCAATATTATCGGTTCCAAATCTTCAGACTTCCAGCTTTCAAATTCTTAGAAATTCAGGGTGTCTTTCCTTTATGAAAAATTCCTCAAGATCAACAAAAGACAAACCATGTAAACCGTCTCTTCCTTCAGCTTGGTCCTAACATCTATATTAAAAATATTTGGTATTTTAAGATATTTGAAGCATTGAATTTAATCAATTAATCTTTCTCTCACTATATCTTTTATAGATGCTCTCCCTCTTGAGTAATATAACTTGTCACTTTAATATTTCATTCCAATTTGATGTATAGAATAGTTAATATCCTTTCATATCTCTTGGATATCCTATAAAGAAGCACTTTGTACCTATTAATGTCAATTTTTTTCTCAAATTATCCATAAGAACTCCTTTCATCCCTATAAATGAGTGAGAGATAATGTAGGATTCTTCACATACCATTACTCATAAGGGATTCCACTTTCTGCCTTATATGGAACTCAATTGGGTGTGTATTACATTATCTATGATGAATATGTCCAAAATAATAATGGAAGACTTTCATGACTCATAATTGATCTCATGAAGTCCAAAATGGGGCAATTACTCCATTCACTCACACCATTAAACTATAGTTTTATATGATGTGTACAATTTGATATAATCCTACACTCTTTAATATGACCATTGAGTTATTGACTATGATACTATCCATCTCAATCTGATTAAAGTTTCTTATCTTATTTAAAAGGTTATTCTCTATTAAATTTTTTAATTCCTTCAATTTCTCCAAGGAATATAGCTTATACCCAATAAAGAATACATATCCATATCTACTTATTTCATCAATAAAAGTGATGAATTGAGAAAATAATCCATTATTTTTAACTGTAAATGATCTACATACATCTATATGCACCAATTACAGAAGATCTATTTCTATTTAAACATTACTACTAAAAGTTTCCTTGGTTATATTTCCATGTAGAAAAGTGGGACACACATATAAGGGCTTTATGTAAAAAGAGTATAAGTTCCCATTTTGGTGTAATGTCATCAAATTTGTTGTTGCACCAGGCATGTTATTAGCTCACTAAGGGTGGGGAGTGAATCAGTGAAAATCATACATTTTACTTTTTGTTATTTCTTATAAAATCAAAATCCATCACTTGTTAAATGTAATTATATTACTAATTAATTTATCACACAACAAGGAAAGAAAATAAACAAATAAAATCAGATGTACAACATTCACTACTCAAAATAAGCATCTATATCCTTGGAATAATTTGATAAAACCTATTATCATACATTCTAAAAGAATCACCATTTAGGATAAAAGTGAGAAGATTATATCCATGAATCATTATATAAGAATATCAATAATTTTTTCTCCCAAAAAGTAACTTGAAAAGTTTTACTCCTATCTTATTCTTCAACAAGGTTATAATTATCCTTATTCCTTTGATTTGATTATCTCCTAAATAATTATAGGTATCCAACACTTATTTAGTATAAAATAGGTGTGACATCCTATAAACTTCATGAAAACACAAATAAACATTTGTTTGGTGAACACTCTTCCAACACAAAAACTTCATGTGTACTCTTATTCTTCCCCTTTAACTTCTCTTATATGCTCTTCCCATATTTTTTCCTCTTCTTATCTCTTTCTATCAATCTCTTTTTTTTTGAAATAACCCTATTTTTTTATGTCATACAAAAAATATAGATTGTTCTTCAATTTCAATTATGAATTTCAAATTAAAACTCACAAATTCCTTCAATTTCTCTTCAATTTCTCTCAATTATTATTTAGGTCCTTATATCCAAATATGGATATAATTGGAGGACATAACAATTCTTTCTGGAGAATACCATGAAGAATAATATTCCTGAGAAAAGAAAAAATGTACAGGGATGTGACTAACAATGTTCTTCATTGGTTTCAATGGATAAATCTGAATAAGTTGATGAATGAAACTCTAGATTCTTAGTAGAGTGGTTCTTTTCATATTTAATTTATAACAATAATTAGCTCTTCTAGATAATATTTTCATCATTGATAATATATTTATTATATATTATCATAATTTCAATGTAGTAAAGAATCTAAAGAATAATTCCTCTAATGGCATCTACACTTTCTCCACGAATCCCCTCACATTGCTACTTGAACTTCAAAATATGGCATCCCAACTTTTTATTAAATAACTTTTCATTTAATTGTAAAAAAAGACGATCTTTTAAAGTTTTTTTTCTTATAAATAATTTACATAATACATGAAAACATAAAAAAATTATTCTAATAAAATTAAAATTCTTCATTTAATCATAAAGGGGTCGTCAAAATTACCAATGTTAATTACTAAGGTATCGTATAACGTGTCATTTATAGAGATTAAATTATTTACCCAATGCATTGGAATGATATCAGAGTTCAACCTTCATATGTATTAATATTCATGTGATCCACACAGATCATAATAAATCATTTCATAAATAACCTATGGATAATAAAATAAAACGAGTTTAATATCAAAATCATGGCATTTCAAAAGTGTTTTAAAGACATGATCGTTATGTTATTTTTAACCCATGGAAATGGAATGTGGGTTTTATGTATGTTAATACTATAATCACATAAATAATTTTAAATCTTGTCTAATACCGTTATAAAATAAAGAGTATTGGGTATTCACAAAAGGAAAATAAAATAGAATTTGTTAAAGAGAAGTGAGAAATTTTGGGAAGTAAAATCGACAGCATAACAGGAATAAAACAAGGTTTTAAAAAAGTGTAAAAAGGGAGGTTAAAAGGATATAACATTATTAAAATAATATTAATATTATAAATGGATAAAATAAATTAGGTTGAAGAACTTATTTTGGAAATTTTAAATACATACCACATAAAGAGGGAACTTGAATGGAAAAGAGAAGTGGAGATTTCCCTTACCATGAAGAGTAATTCCTAAAACATGAGGATCCAGACATTGGGGGCTTTAAGACACTTTATGATGAATCAATGGGAGGAAAAATTATCATATATTAGTTTTGGATTCATTTTTTTCAAAGTTAATGGATAAATGGGTGGGTATTTTTAGAAAAGGTGGAGGATTTGTTTATTAATTTCAAGATATAGGCCTTGAAAACCTAGGTTTTAAAAAATGAAAAACCATGGGATTTACCATGATATTTTCCCATTTTATTGGACACATGGGTCATAATATATGTTAGTTTATGAAAAAGAGTTGATAATAATTTTATATTGTTATTTTTGTCATGAAAAATTCAAGTTTTCACAAATATAATGTTTTAAATGTTAACGTTTCCATTTTAAACTTTGTAAATTAAATTATAGGTTTAGATATTGATTAAAATATTTTACAATGCATAATATTAATAAAATAACATATTTTAGGTATTTTTTTAATTATTTATTACCTCATTATGACATTATTTTTAAGTCATTAAACATACTGAAAAACTCAAACTGTATTTTTGCAATTCATGAAAAATTAATGTATTTTAGAAAATTATCATAAAATCACCATAACCTAATTTTGATATGTTAATTTCAAAAATGATATTTAATTTATCAGAATAATTCTATAAATTTAATAATTTTAACTTTTAAATACAAAAAATCATTATTTATAAAAAATAATAGCCGATTTAAAATGCATATTAAATATTTTGGCAAATAAAATTTTAAAATTATTTAATCATTTATATTTAAATAAGAGTGTTATTATCATACTATTTTTTTAAAATAAGTATTATTCATAATATATTAGTTTATTATAGATATTTATATCTTTTTTTGAATGTACAATTTCTGTTCGAAAAATCAATTTATCAAATTCCATCTCAATTTTATTAAGCAAAACCATTCTTAAAACGGAATTGTGGAAATAACAATTTTATTTAAACAAAGTAATTGCACACTAAGTTTGGGAACGATAACCCCTTATTACACCCACATATAACCTAAGAGTTAGGTGTTTGTAGGTGGTATTGTTTTGGGGTTTCTCAGCAAACATTGACTGAGTGGTAATCTCTACTAGAACTTCTTCCATATGTGATTTTGTTCAAACTTCACTTTTTTAATATCATATAGGGATTGTCAAGGGTGAACCCCAATTATGATACCTCCCTCCCATGTTATGATAGAGAGGATTCAAATTTCATGACTCTACTGGTTGAGGCCATTGAATATTCTTTCTACATAAATTATTGTTTGTCAAAATTGTACTTATAATCACTAATTATAATGTTAAAATTGTTATCAAGAATATAGTTCCCAATAGTCATATTGAACAATGGTCAAAATTTTCCAATGGTAATATAAAGTTCAAAACCATATTGTCACATTTTCCTTTAAATTCACTTCATTATTAAATAGATATGGTTTTATTGTTTATAAAATATTATCACGCACATTTTCAGGAAACAATTATCATTCAAAAATTTCAGTTCGTTACATTCATCCCCTAAAGAAATTTCATCCCTAAATTTTTAACTCATTATCTCAGTTGAGAAAAATTTTGGGTACTGCTACCTCATTATCTCTTATCGTTCCCATGTATCCTCTTTACATTTATAGAACCTCCACAACACTATGAAAACGTGGGTAGTGTTGTTAAATAGAACCTTGTCTCTATGGTCTAAGATCTCCACCGACTACTCCTCATAATAGAGGTCATGTTCTAGTTGAACAAATTTTGGATTTAGTACTTGTGAAGGGTCGGGTATATACTTCCTTAAGAGATATACGTGGAATACATCATGAACTTCAGTAATATTTTATAGAAGTGTAAGCTGACAGACCACTTATCCTTTGTGATCAAGGATTTCATAGGGGCCAATGTACCTGGGGAAAAGCTTCCATTTATTCCCAAATAGCATGACTCTCTTATATGGTGATAATTTAAGAAACACTTTAGTGTAAAAAACAAAATTCAAGTCCCTTAAATGGTTGTCTGCATAGCTCTTCTTCTCACTCTGACCAACCTTAATGTGTTATTGGATGACACGATCCTTTCTATCATCTCTTGTACAAGATCAAACCCATGAATCTTTCTCACACTAACTTCAATCCCAACAAGTAGGAGTTATACATAAATTCCCATATAAATCTTCATAGGGTACCATTTGAATAATCAAATGGAAGTTGTTTTTTATGAGAAAAGAGATAATGGGAGATGTTGAGCCCAAACACCATTAAATTTCATTGAGCATGTTCTCAGTATGTCATCAAGAGTTTGAATAGTCCTTTTAGACTGGACATCAATTTAGGGGTGATAGGCCATACTTAAATTCAATTCGGTACTTATATAATGTTTAATACTTCTCCATAACATTTATGTGAGCCTTGGATCATGATCATAAATGATAGAAATTTGAAATACATTACACATCACCACTTCTTTTATGTATATATTTTCAAGTTGGTCAAGAGAGAAATACAATCAAATATAAAATAAATGGGAAGTATTGGTGAGACAATACACTATAACCCATATCACATTTTTCCCTTTGGAGGTTCTTGAGAGTACCGTGACAAATTCTATAGTGATATTGTCCAACTTTCATGTTGGTATGGGTAGTGGTTGTAATACCCCTTCAGGAAGTTATCTCTCTGCCCTCACTACTTGACACACCAAGCACTTTGTACTATAGTCAAAAACCTTCCTTTTCATTTTATCCCACAAATAATGATCATGAATTTCACTATACATTTTAGTACTTCTAAGATGTATAGAGAATATAGAGATATGAGCTTCATCCATCAGCTCCTTCTTTATTTTTGGAATAGATGGATCACAAATCCTTGTGTGAAATTTTAGTATACCTTCTTTATCAATATTGAACTCGAAAAACTTCCCATCCTTCAGAACCTATATCTTGTTCAATAAAAAAAGGATATTATCTTTGTGATTTCTTGATCTTAGTAATGATTGTTGAGAAATCATTTGTGATAGAGTTAATGATATCACTTCACTTATGATTTATATATCAAGTTCTATGAGGTCGTTGATAAAAAGATCTCCTTTAATATTTATCATTTCTAGTAAAGCAGGTTCTTTTATACTTAATGCATAAATGACTTTATTTTCTCTTTAGAGGTGAAAATTAATTGAACTTTCATAGTATTTAAGAAGATCCAACCATCTCCTATGTCTCATATACAATTTCATTTTCATGAATATATCCTTCAAACTTTTTTGGTCACTGTATATATCATATTTCTCCCTATAAAGATAGTTCCTCCATATCATAAGAGAAAAAAACCAAAACCAGTTCTAGGTTATTAATAGGATAATTATAATCATGAGGATTTAACTGTTGATATGTATAAGTAATCACCATGTCATTTTTCATGAGGATTCACCCAATACCTTTCATATATACATCACAAAAAATAACAAATCCTTCTCCAATATAGGTTAAGGTTAAAATGGTTGTAGTAAACAATCTCTTCACAACTCTTGGAAACATTCTTTACACTCATTTTTCTAGATTAAATTGGCCCCTTTGGAGTTAACTTGGTTAGTGGATTATAAATTCATGAAAAAAATTCAAAACCCTCTTATAATATCCTATTAAACCAAGTAAACTATGAATATCAGTTACTGTTGTAGGATGAGGCCACTCATCCACAACATTTGTCTTGACATGGTCACCTGAGATTCTCTCATTGGTTGCAATGTTCCGCAAGAAAGAAACTTATTGTAACCAAAATCACATATTTTGAGCTTTCCAAATGGCCTCTTCTTCCTTAGAGTTCTCAAAATAACCCTTAGATGAACCTCAATCTCCTCATGGATTTTAGAATATATCATAATATCATCAATAAAAACAACCACAGAGTTATCAAGGTAGTCCTTAAAGACACTATTCATAAAATCCATAAATATAGACGGTTCATTAGTCAAGTTGAATGGAATAACAAAAAAAATCATAATTCCCATATCTTGATCAGAATATAATCTTTGGAATATCTTCTGTATTCACCCTCAATTGATGATAACTATATTTAAGATCAATCTTGGAGAATAATTGAGCACGATGAAGTTGTTCAAATAAATCACCAATAATTGGAAGATGGTACTTTTTCTTCATTGTGATACCGTTAAGTTATCTATAATCAATTCATAGCTGCATTGATCCATCCTTCTTCTTCACAAAGAGAAATGGTTCTCCCCAATGAGACACACTTGGTCAGATAAACCCCCTATCCAAAATATCTTGGAGTCATTTATTTAATTCCTCTAGATCCACATCTTCCTTTCTATATGGGGTCTTTCATATCAGCTAGGATCTAGGACTAAGTTTAGTGGAGAACTCTACCTATCTTCTTGGGGATGTCCAGGTAACTCCTCAAGAAATACGTCAATGTATTCTTGCATGATGGTGACATTTTCTATTCATATACTTTCATTTCCTTCTTTATCTTCATAGATTATTTCCATAAAGAGGGTACTTCTAGACAAATCTTGGGTCAAGATATCCCTCATTTAAAAAAACTATCAGCTTTCCATTCAAGACTACTGATATTTCCTTTATTCTATAGTTGATCTTAGAATTATACTTTGAGATACAGTTCATCCCTAGTTTAGTGTTGAATTCCATCTTGGTAATGACTACTAGATTTATGATGAGATTGTGCTTTCCAAATTAAATACTACAACTTCTATACATTGTTGAGTCTCGGATAATACCTCTAAGAGTCTTAAATGATAAATCTACTTCCTGAAGTTCATGTATTGATTCTATATTATTTTCAGACATAGAGTAAACAAATGAATGTGAAGAACTATAATTAAGTAAATTTCTTTCTAGAATTGATATAAAAATGAGAGTACCTTCCACGATATCATTTGGAGCATCTACTTTAGCTATCATGATAGAAAAATCATGACATTTATCCCATGATGTTTTTTGAGGTTGATGGTGATTCCCCTCCATTAAATTTGTATTTGGACAATGATTGGAAAAGTGACCAAGTTTCTCAAAATTGAAGCATTGGAATTCAGGCTAGGCATACACCACCGTACCTTTGTTTTTAGTATTGATAATTCAAGGCTTCGCATCACTATGATTGTTTTGAGAAATATGGACATCTATTAAACACTTGTAACAGTTTCTGCTCCCAATAAATTAGTTCCCCAAATGTTACTTCCCACAATTATTACACATGGGAAGTTTCACTTACTTTACTCCAATTCCATGATCAAATTTCTTCCTTAAGATTGTATAGATTTATTTCTTCTTTTCATTAAATTTATGGGACCATTGTGTCTATCCAAACACTAGTTCAACCTTCATAGCACATTTCACTATCTCGTCATAGTTTTTATAGTATTGATTGGATATATTCTTTTGTATATGGGGTCTTAGTCCACCTAAGAATCTATAAAATTTTCCATTAGGATCCCTGACAAATCTAGAGGTTTAATTATAAATTCTTTTAAAGTTATTCTCATATATTCCAAGAAAATTCATTTTATTTCTATTTCAGCACTTCAAATTCATTATCCTTTCTTGTTCACATCAAATGGGGGAAATATTTTTTGAAAACGTTTCCCCTAAACTCAACCCACTCCATAGCCTCAATCTACCTTATTATCATCATGTTTCTAATCAGTTTACACCACTGATCAGTTTATCCCTCTAAGAAGTACACATATAGGGTGAATTTATCTTAGTCTGAATAATGGAGTATAAAAAATATATTTTCTATAGAGCCTATCCACTGTTCATCAATCAGTGGGTCAGTATATCCAATAAAAGAAGGTGGTCGTGAAGGTATAAAGGACTCAACATAAAGTTATTCCCTTAGAGGTGAATTAGGTAGCTCATATTGATTATTGTTATTGTTCATAACTAAAGTTATTTGATTCATCATTCTCATGAAGTTTTATATTTCAGCATCCATCAGGGGGTCTTCGGTGCGTGGTCTATTTTGCTCACCATTTACAAGGTTACTCCTATTTCCTACCATTTTCTAGAAAAGAAAAAATTAGTGATAAATGTGTTTCTTTTAAGAATCTTATAACTCAATCTTCATGCATAATTATTTCATTATTTAACTACAAATACATTTTCTATTAATCCTTCATAATGGTTCATAAATATATTGTGATTTAACAAACAAATCCCCCAAGAGTGTCAAACTAGGAGTTAAACAAGGCCCATTGTTGTGCACAAGTACTCATTCAGGTCAATCTAAAAGCAGTTTTTTCAGGTTTTACCCTTGGATACTTCTGTGCCATAGCCACATCCACTTATTTGTATCCAAAAAGGGATTTCTTTGCTCAGAAAACACTTACTTAATACTTTACCAAAATACTAGTATGTTTTCCTATATTATATCTTATCCCTAAGGTTATTCCTAAATTTTTCAAATCATAATTTCTTTAAATAAGTAAACCATTCATTTATACCAACTATGGAATCCCACCTTTTTAATATATAACTTTTCATTTACATGGTACAAATATAGGATCATTTAATGTTTAGTTTCTTGGAAATATGGTACATAATACATTAAAACATAAAACATTATTATAATCCACTTTAAAGGATTCATCATTGGTTCATACTAAGTACATTTATTGTATCACATAACCTGGGGACATACATCAAGGAAAAGGGTGAACATAAGGCCTAGTAAGGGAAAGTAAGGGAAATATTTTACATGTGATCTTGAGAAATATCAATATGAACTTGGGAAATATCATAAAGGCATGAGAAAAAAGAATATAACAATAATAATAATAATAATAAAATGAATCATAACATTTAAATTTGAATACAACATTTAATTTAGACATTTATAATCATATCACTAATCTTATTCACCAAGGTGTCATAAAAAATACCAAGGTTATTTACCAAGGTATCATATAACATGTCATCCCTAGAGATTAAATTATTTACCCAAAGAATTGGAGTCCTGTCAGATTTAATCCTTTATATGTATTAATATTCATGTGATCCACATAGATCATGATAAATAATTTCACAAATAATTCATGGATAATAAAATAAAATAGGTTTCATATCAAAATCAGGGTGTTTTGAAATTGTATTAAAAACAAGATCATTATGTCATTTTTAACCCACATAAAGAGAATTTGGGTTTTATGTATGTAAATACTAGAATAAAATAAATAATTTTTAAATATTGATGAATAACTATAGAAAATTAAGTTTTTTGGGTATTCAATAAAATAAAATAAAAGATATTGTCTTATAGATAAGCGAGAAATTTTTAAAAGTAAAATAAGAAACATAACAGGTATAAAATGTGGTTTTAGAAAAGGGTAAAAAGAGAATAGTCATGGGTATCACATTCATAAAATAATCTTAATATAGTAAATGGATAAAATAAATTGTACATAGTAACGTGGTTTTTAAATTTGAAAGGCATACCATATAAAGAGTGAACTTGAATGGAAAAGAGAGGTGACGATTTCCCTTACCTTGAAGAGTAATTTCTAAAACCTGAGGATCTATAACTTGGGGGAACGAGGACACCTTTAGATGACTCATTAGGTGGTAAAAATTGGTAACATCGTGGATAATTAATTGCTAGTCAAATTAAATGGATAAATGTGTGGTTATTAATATCAAAGGTGGAGTATTTGTTTATTAATTTACAAATAAAGTCCTCGGAAACATTGGTTTTGGAAAATGAATAAATATGGGATTTAAAATGGTATTTTACAATATTATTTTACACTTGGGTCATATTTTATGTTATTTTAATAAAAAATATTCGATCAATATTATATATTATTTATTTTGGCATGGAAGAGTAATGTTTCCATAAAAATAATGTTTTAAATGTTAAATTTTCCATTTTAGACTATGGAAAGTAAATTATTGGTTTGGATATTGATTAAAATATATTGAAATAATCTATTTTAAAAAATAAAATATTTTAGTTCTGGGATTGTGTTTAATTAGTTATTAAATCATTGTGAAATAATTTGGAAGTCATTAAACATACTGAAAACTCAAACTATATTTTTACTGCTGAAGAGAAATTAAAGTATTTTAGAAAATTTTCATAAATTGACCCTAACCTAATTTTGATGTGATGATTTTAAAAAATAATATTTATTTTATCATAATAATTCTTTAAATATGAGTATTCTTACATTTAAATAAAAAAAACATATTTATAAAAAAAATAATGGGTTGGAAATGCATAGTAAACTTTTTGGTGCTTATTAAAATTATTTTATATTTCATATTTAAATAATAGTGTTATTATCATAAAATTTCATTAAATTAAGTATTATTCATATTATCTTAGTTTTTTAAAAATATTTATTTCTTTTTCAGAAAGTAAACTTTTTTGTTCTAAAACTCAATTTATCAAATTCCATCTCAATTTTATTAAGAATAACTATTCCTAAAACAAAATTTATTGAATAATAATTTTATTTACAAAAAGGAAATATAAAATAAAGTCAGGACACATAAACCCTTATCACACCCACATACTTCACAAGAGTAAGGTGTGTGATGGTGGTAGTTTCATGGGGTTCCTCTGCTTACATAAACCGAGTGTAAATCTTCACTAACTTGAACTTCTCCCATATTTCATTTCGTTCAAGCATCACATGTGGAAGCTCAACATGGGCTTGGTCAAGGGTGAACCCCAATGATGATAATCCCCCCCCCATGTTCTAACTGATGGGATTCAAATAGTATGACTCTACTGGTTGATTCCATCAACTCTTCTTTCTCTATCAATTATCATTTGTCAAAATTTTACTGATAAACACTAATTATAATGTTAAAATTATTATCAAGAGTATATTTCCAAACTGTCATATTGAACAATGGTCATAATTGATAAATAGAAATATAAATTTGAAAACTCAATGGTCACATTCCCATTATATTCACTTCATTATTAAATAGATGTGTTTTTTTCCTATAAAACTATATAACTCACATTTTTAGGAAAACATTATCAATCAAAAAGTTTGATTCATTTCAAAAATACTATTATATAGGAACTAAGCAAGCATGTTTTTCCTCATTGGTTCTTTATTATAAGTAAACTCCACATAAAATAATGGTAATATTATTATTATCTTCAATCACCTTATCTATCTATTGGATATTTAAATATGATTTTATAAATAAATAAATATTTATTTATTTAAATGATAAGAAAAAAAATATGTCATTTACATCAGAACCTTAGCTCATCCTATTAATCATCCTCAAAATTTATAAAACCATAAATAATAAATAAATATTATAGATAAATATCATTATTGATGGGAAGGAACCAAAATGATGAAAATAAAATCACCTAATCCACTGATAGATCACCAGTAGCATAATCATTGATCCACTATAAATTTTCATATAGATCAATATAATAGAAACCCAAATACTCTAGGTGTTTAACTTCTCAAAAATAATTATATCAGAAGTAACAATTTATTATACCCTACCTACCACACAATGTCCACTAAGAACACACCATAAAAGAAACTAAAAAACATATAAATCAATGTAAATTCATTCAACATAAGTACATAATGATATAAATTAATATAAGAGATTAATTTTATTTGAAAAAAAATTTCTATGTGAACAGGAGAAACACTATGAAACTATTTTATTTCTGTATATAAAAATATTACAATAATCGAAGAAAACCATCAGTAGTAATTCATTACATAATTATTAATGATCTATAATTATCTAATTCCTCATGTACTATTCATGATCAAGATTCATTAACCATCATCAGATGAACTATTCGGGGAAAGTCCCCACATCCTTTTATATGATCTTCAACCAATAGTCTTGATCACACTACCTCCCCATATTCTTGTATTTCCATCATATATAATGTCACAATTGATATCTAGTATCCTCATTGTCCTAAACCACTTACTCCAGTAACCATAAAGAGTCTTTTTTCAAGTGACATTCTTCTAAAGTGTTTTCTGATCATCTTCGAACACCCTTAGACTTCTTCGGTGGAATGAATTATTAATGGTGCTGCTTCCACTAAAGAGATGAAATATCACAAACTTCACACTGATTTTAGCCTACTATCATAGAATTTATTTTTGGTAAACAAAAACTGAGTGCATGAAGATTTAGTAACCTAAAACTAAGCTTCACAACCCAACAATATCATTATTCAATACTTATTCTTAGTAAAAACTCAATGAAACACTTCAAAACATAATTCATTACTCCTTGTAGTAGTACTGTTTCCCTACCATTATTTTTCTCACTTAATCCCCACTGAGGCTCGATGATGCCTCAAAATTTATTAAACTAATGTTTTGGTGAATATATTCACTGTATTTTTGATACCTTTGATCTTTATGAGATCTAAGCCTTTATCCTCTAGTATTTTTATGATAAAGTTTTACTTTAGGTCAATGACTTTCTTCATTGCAAGAAAAATCATATTTTTTCCAAGAGAATCACACTTTTCCTATGATTAAAAAAGAATACCACCTTATTAAATTCTTCCAAATTCATTCCAAGATTTCATCAAATAAACCATCTCCTTCTCTACTTCCATTTCAGAATCATAATCAAATTCTAGTATTTTAACTAAAATGATCTTATACAGTCATTACATCCAACTAGATATTGTTCTTCCATATATAAATATAAGTTTAGTTGTGGCCTTTTAGGTGTCTGAATATTCAGTGAAGTCCAAGTCAATAAAACCATATATTGGGTTTTCCTCTCCAAAACATAGAGCTTGATCATATGATACTTTTAAATATCAAAGTATCTAATTAATATCCTCCTAATATTCCATTCAAGGATTTTATATAAATTTAATAATAACTCCCACTAAATAATAAATATATAGTTGAGTATAAATAATTCTATACATTAAACTTCCAAAAACTAAATCATATGACACTTTTTTCATGTATTGATGATATTCTCCCATTGAAAGTTCTTATTACTTAGAAAAAATAGAATTTTTGGAAATAGTAGTAGTAAATGGTTTTCATTAGTCTATGATAAATCATTCAATGATTTTCTTGATATGATCCATTTGAGATAGAACTAGAGTTCTAGTCTTCCAATATCTTTATATTCATATACAAAAAAACTAATTTTTCATGAGATATTTCTTCATGAAACTTCTAGGAAACTTATTCTTCAATTTTCACATCCTTCTATTACCTTTTCCAACTAGTGATATGTCATCAATATAGAAAATCAATATGTTGAAAGTCTCATTATCCCATTACTTCTAATAACAATATTGATCCATGTTTCATCTACTGAATCCTTCTTCCAACATAAATGATTTAAATTTATAATTATACTATTTTAGTGATTTACTCAATCCATAAAATATTTTCTTCAATTTTCATACCAAATTATGTTTATAATAAACTATGAAACTTAGTGGATACTTTAAGTAAATTTATTCATGTATCTCACTATGAAGGATATTTATCCTAACATCTATCTACTACATATACAGATCTTATTATTCCACCATAATTTTCACTATTTTTATGATGGAATATTTTACTACCAAAGATAGGATTTCAAAGAAATTAACTAATTCCTTCTATTGAAAACATTTAACTACCATCCATGATTTCTATCTTTTATTCCCATCAGGATCCTTTTTAATCTGCTAGACCCAATTATTTTCAAGATTCTTTTTAACTTTCAAAACATCATCTATTTCCCATGTTTTGTTAAACTTTAATAAAATTGGTACATTATTCATATATGAATCCCACTATTTTGAGCCAGCAAGTGAAGTTGATTCCTATGGATTTTTAGGTTCTCCTATATCCATTAAGACTGTAAAATTCATATCATCCCCAAACCCATAAATAATTCTTCAAAATCTAGTTGATATCTTTAAATGTATTATCTAAAGATAACTTCCTATATTTTCTATTTATTAAGGTCCCAAACATATATTTTTTTGACATCAAAATCATGTACTTTCAGTACTCCCACTTGAGATTTAGCTAACTTTGAAATCTCTAGGATTTCTGATAGTCTTTCTCCTATACTTGTGGTGATTTATACACTCACATATGAGTTCTCCAAGAGTTATAAACTTATGGTGACCTTAAACAGATCAATCTATACATCAATAGTTGATATTTATTCAACATGTTTATTAGTAAAGTTTTAGTACTTCTATATAAACATTTCATTAAAAACAATATCTCTACTCTGAATAATTTTCTTTCTTTCATCTTCCAATAATCGATATCCACAATTTTAATCTCCATAAATAAGTAAAAACACATTTTGAATTTTGATTCAAGTTTATATATATCCTTATAATTTAGATGTACATTTTCTAAACTACTGAATAATATAAGATATTGAACTTTCAGTCATTTTTTAGACTATATCTCCTTTAAAATTTCACATCCAACTATTGATATTGTAATTTTGTTTGTGAGTTAAGCCACCATGATGAGTGCCTCTCAGAAAATCCCATTTGGAATTACTAAGTCAAACATTATACTTCTATCATTCTATGTTCATTTTTTATTCATTATTTCATCTAATAAATTTTGTTGTGGATTTTTGGGAACCATTTTCTCATATCTTATTCTCAAATTTTGGTAGGAGTTTCGAAAGATGTGTCGAGTGTAATAACCACGATTGTCTGTTCAAATACACATTAACTTCTGACTACTTTACCTTTCTATGAAATATTTCCACTGAATAAATTAGTAAAATTCATAAAACATATACTTTAAAATGTAAATCTATACTTCCATATTAGAATCATCAATAAAAGTAAGAATATATAGGAAACCTCCATAGGTCTAAACATTGGTAGGTCCCCAAAAATCTTAGTGTATGAGATCTAACTTCTAGTTCTTGGGATACCATCCATATAAGTTTAAGGAAAATATTCTATTCTTTCCAAGAAAAAAACTTCCACACTTTCCAATTCCAATGTGATAAAGATTTAGTATTCCTTTATCCATCAAAACTTTTATATTCTTATCACTGAGGTGACAGAACCTATATTGAAAATCTTCCAAATCATCTAAAGTTGTACCTAAAGAAACTAAAAAAAACATTTGAATTATTGGTCATGTATTGAGTCTCATTATTTATTCCTCATGTAACTATAATAGATCCTCTTGTAACTTTCCCTACACCATTTTTGAAAATATTTCCATAGCCTTCTTCATCAATTTACTAAAAATAATTATATTTTTCTATCAGATAAATATGTGGATAACTTTTGATAGTTTTAAAGAACCCTAATTCATTATCCAAATGCTGACTTCCCCTTTTCTAATTTTTTTTATGGATTCGTCATTTGTTATATAAAAATTTCTCAACTTCCCTAATTCACAGTTTATTATGAATATTTTGTCACTAGTTTAATGAAACGATACCCCAAAGTTAGTCATCAAATATTTTACTAGAGTGGCAACACATAAAAATTGAATCTCTCAATCCTTATTTATATGTTAGTTACCACCACATTTCTAGCATATAGGACCAATAAGTTCACTATAACTTATTAAATAGGGCTTTTTTTCATTTTTTTTATTTCGTCATTTTGGTTGGGTGAACTTCCCCTTCCATCATAATAATGGACACTTATAGATGGTACCTAAACTTATCTCAACCTAAGATCTTCATCTAATATCAAATTCTAGATATCATCAACACCAAATCTATTTTACAACTATAGGTACTTACCAATGTAACTATAGCATCTCATATTTTTGGTAGTAAATATGAATGAATAAATACTTATACATAATCACCAAATATAACCAGCACTAATTGGGGATAACCATAGATCAAGTTCAAGTAATTCACATGATCTACCATTTTTCTTATTTCTAAAAACCTTAAGTCGAATAACCACATCAACATGAAAAAAATTTCAAGGGCCATTGGGATTTCATATATACCCACAAAATCCTTCATAACAACAAATGTAGTTTTCTTTTCCCAAATTATGAAAGAAACATTTCAAACTGGAGAAATTTTACTATAACTAGAATATTTTTATCAATATTTTCACATTATTCGTTCGTTGTTATATCAATCTTAAAATCATTCAATGGTACATCCAGGTATTTTCTAGATGACATAATCTTCTATCTCAATCCTCTAGAATCTGAAATCTATTCCATTTAATTTATAGATAAAGAACATCCCTTCATTCGATTCCTTACATGAATTATGGATAGGATGTTGAACCTATTAATTGATACTTCTTTATGGTAAGGAACTAACACCACAAAAAAACTGATCTCATGAGCTATCAATAAATCACCAGTCGCATGACCATCAATCCATGAGAAAATTAATGTGTAGATTATCATAATAGAAAAACCAAATATCTAGAAGTTAAGCTTCCCCTGACTAAGTATATGAGAAGTATGAAGTCACGATACCCTACCCACCACACATATTTTACCTTGAACACACCTTATTAGAATATCAGAAAAATGTAAATAAATTTAAATTCATTCAAGAGAAGTCAATAAATTTTTAAATAAACACAACAAATTGACATTATGAAAATATATGTCTATTAAACATTAATTCATTATTTATTACATAAAGATATGCATAATAAAACCCTAAAAAATTGAAATGTATAGTTTATTTGGGTAATTAGGTTCATAACACTATAAATTGAAATAGGGATACAATGATATTCTTTAAATACTTTTGAACATGCATTCAAAATTTCATCATTATTCTAAAACTGAATAGGATAACCTGGGGACATACAGAAGAAAGGGGTGAGTTTAAATCCCAGTAAGGGAATAATTAAACAATAACATGATAAAAGTGATACATGTGAGTCAAGAGGAATATCTAAGTGATATAAAATTGGTTATAATCATAAACATTAACATTGCTGTATGATAACATCAAGGTAATATAGGAATGCTGCAACAACATAATATATAAAATCATAAGAAAAAGTAAAGGTTAACCACTTTTACATTATAACATAGTTTTCTTGGGATGAAATAATCTATACCATACAAGGAATATCATGAAATAAAAACATTACCTAGTGTATTGGATAGAAATTTATTTCTGGTCCTACCTATCACATTCATATCATGTTCATGCATTTGTGTTCCATATACATCATCCAACATAAGGATGTATTTCATCACTTTTAAACCCATGATTAAATATTGTTAGTTATATACATGGGAGTCCCTATTAAATGAATAATAGGTTCGTCTAGGTGAATAAAATTGACCGTAAATGGGGATGGGTATACATAACACAAATGTTGGGCCTGGGAAATCATAGGATAATTGCGGCACAAAAACGAGTGTACATAAATGATTATGAAAGGGCTTAATGATAGTGAAATTTTGTATATAATTACTTTGGAATCATAATGGTAATAAATTTATGCCTAAAATTCACTACAAAGAGAATAATTTGACATCAAAAGTAGTAGTACAAATAAATTGCTTTGAAATAAAAAATAAGATAAGAGAATCTCTTACCTTGAGAGGGAGCTTCTAAAAGATTGAGAGGATATTCTTAAGTGATTGGGAACACCTTGGGAGGGATTTATAGTGGTAGAGGGATAATAACTTTGGGATCAATATTTTTTGAGTGAATAGAAGTGGGAGGTTGGGTGGGTATTTATAGAAAAATAGAGGGTAATTATTTATTAATTTCTAAACATAGTTTTTGGACTCTATATGATAAAATAACAAAAACCACTAACCTTACCACGGTCTTTTACCATGGTTTTTATCAAATATTAATAGTTTTATATATTTTATAATACTAAGAACCGAATATATTAAAATAATACCATTGAATATGTGGAAGAGAATCAAGTTCATGAAGAGTTGATTTTAAAACCTTGAATTATAATATAGGTTTTCAAGGATTCGTTAATGGATTATAAAATTAATCTAATAATATTAAAAAAATATTATTTTAAAGGGTAAATATATATATGGTTTTTGATACCTTTTATAGAATTTATTACATTACTTTTGAGCTACTAGGATATAATAATAAATATGGTATACTTATACCATATTTAGTTTTTTTCTAAAAATTTGAATGTCTCTATGAAGTATAAAAATATCACCATCGGATAATTTTGATGTGTTATTTTCAAAAATAATATTTATTTTACAAAAATATTTTTCTAAATATTATTATTTTCACTTTTAAATAAAAATCCATATTTAATGAAAATTCTATTTTTTATGACACAGCGACATTATGACCCTTCTAAAAATTACATTGGTATTCTCAAAATTATATTAACATTTAAATTTAAATTTAAATAAATATTATTTAATAATAATATTTTATTAAAATAAAATTTAAGAAAAAAATTATATAATTTATCAAAATAGTGTCTTAATTGAGACTATATATTTCCTAAAAAAATTATTCATATCAAAATCTATCTTTTATCAAACTTGTTATATAATAATTTATAAAGTAATAATAAAAAGGGGATAAATATAAAAATTATTTTATTAAAAATTATTTTATTAAAAATAAACTATAAACCCCATATTAATAGGGTCCATATATATAACCCCTTATTAGACCAGTATACACTCTAAGGGTAAGGTGTAAGATGATGGTGCTATCATGGAATGGTTCGACAAACATAGTTTGGGTAATGATTTTGATAATCTTGAAGTTCTCCCATAAATGGTTTTTTCTTGAGCTTTAGTTGTTGAATTTTGGCTTGGGATTAGTTGAGGGAAAATACTAGTGATAACATCTCCCTTAGAAGCTTTAATAAATGGGTTGCATGTGGTATGATTCTACTAGTTGAGGACATCACTTATTCAATTTATATCAATTGGACTTTATCATAGCTCTTAATATATACTAATCATAATGGTTACTATACCACGTCTATATTATCAATGGTTAAAATGATCAATGGTCTTTTAAGTATAAAAGGATATATTTTATAATTATCCCCAAATAACCAAAGTAGTGCATCTATTTTCTATAACTATATTACTTATTAAGGCATTTATTCATTCAAAAAGGGAAGTTCATTTATAAAAGTTTGTATTATTACATTCTTCCCCCCTTAAAAAATTTAACCCTAAAAATTTAATTTCATATAATAAAATATATGAGTGTACTTTTGATTCATTTCCTCTTTCAGTTCTCATGTCACTTCCTTAAACATATAGTTCCACCAAAGTACATTGACCAAGTGAGTAGTCTTGTTTTGAATAAAATTGTCTCTATGATCTAGGATACTCACTGACTACTCTTTATATGAAAGATAACTCTCAAAGGGTTACATATATATATTTATTAAAAGTTAGGGGTTTGGTATATACGTCATCAATAGGGATACATAGAACACATCAGGTACATGGGATAGGTTAGCTGGGAGTCCAAGTTAATGGTCTATAGCTCTGAAGCAATCAAGGATCTCAAAGGGTTGAATTTATCTAGGACTATGTTTTCCATTTTTCCTAAAAACTCATGAATTCCTTCTGTGATAATATATAAAGGAACACCTTATCTCTGAACACAAACTCCAATTCTCATAAATAATTTTTTGTATATATTTTATTTCAAATTTTTACAAATTTCATATGATGTTGAACAGTTTGAACCTTACCTATAATATCTTGGATAAGATCAAGTCTCAGCATCTTCCTCTATCCAACTTCATCCCAAAATATTGGATTCTAACACCTACGCCTATAAAGATCCTCATAATGATCCATATTAATACTATAATGTATGTTTTTTATATAATAACTTTTCTATGGTTTGGTATTAATCAAAACATCTAGTAAATCCTTTGAACATGATCTCGTAATATCTTCTCATGTTTGAATGGTTATCTCAAATTCATCATCCGTCTAAGGGTGATAAGAATTAATGAAATTCAGATGTCCTATCTAGAATCTTGACATAAACCTTAGATCTTGATCAGATATAATGGAAAGTGGTACTTCATATAGTCTTACCACTTCCCTTATGTCTCTATATGACATTATTGCCTTTATATGTCTAGGGGAGTCCTACGATAAAATCCATGGCTATGTTTTCCCATTTCTATACTGGTATAAGAAATGGTTTCATCATACCCTTAGTCTTATGTCATTCAACTATGAATTTTTTTCACACCAATAATCATGATACAAATTCTATAATCTCCATATTCATGTTTTCCCACTTGATATATTTTTATGATCTCTATACATCTTACTGATTCCCAGATGATTAGAGAAATATGAGTTTTGGGTATCATCAAAAATTTACCAATTCATCCCTCATTTTGATGGGACATATATATGGGTTCCAACCCTTATAACTCCATATTTCATAAAATTTAACTCTGGAATATTTGATAAAAGTTTGTGTATCTCCACATCATCTTTTTTTCCTCCTTTATCTTCTCAGGAATGGATGTTTGAGTAGTTATTTGGGAAATGAAATATGGAATTATTTTTAGGATTCTCTTTTCTATCCATTTCATATCCAAGGAGATTGGATCCCTTTCAATCCACATCATGGATAGGGTTGCAGGATCCTTTCTTCCTAGGGAATATTCCACTTTGTTTACCTTCTTATGATGGAAATGTACTGAATAATCATAATCCTTGATCATATCTAACCACCTTATTTGGAACATAATGAGATACTTCTGTGTGAATATATAACTGACAATTTTATGATCTGTATATATGTCATACTTATCCCTGTATATATAATGTCACCAAATATTCAATGTGTATACCATCGCATATAATCCTAGATCATGGGTTGGGTAGTTATACTCATGGATATTTAATTGGTGGGAGGCATATACTACCACATTATCATCTTTCATGAGTACAAAACCTGGTATTTTTTTGACTCATCAATGTAGATCACGAATATTTTTCCTAATTGTGGGTAATGTGATCACAAGTGCATTGATTAGCCACTTCTTGACTCTTTAATCCTCACATCACATTCATTTCTCCATAAAAACTTCACTCCCTTTCATGTTATCTTGTTAATAATCTTTAAAATCATGAGAATTTCTCACAAATCAGTGATAGTACCTAGTTAATCAAAGGAAACTACATACATCCATTTCATATGTTGGTCAAGTTTATCCTTTAATCACCTCTGTTTTCAAAGTATTTATAGATATCCCTTTTTGGTGATAAAATTACCCAATAATTTTACTTTCCCCATATAAAACTCACATTTACTATACATTATAGATAATTATTCTTATTGAAATGTCTTTAGTATAAAATTAAAATGCTCCTCACATTCATCCCTTATTTTGGAGTAGATAAGAATATCATCTATAAAGAATTACAAAAAATTATTGAGGAAATCCCTAAAGTATCTATTCAGTAAGTCCATGAAGATAGTTGGAGAACTAGTGGTCCTAAATGGAATCACTATGAACTTATAATACCAATACCATGTTTTCAAATTATTCATGGGGATATCACCCTTTTTCACCTATACTTGATAATATTCAGATTAATATCCACCTTAGAGAAGTAATGGGCTCCTTATAACTGATCAAACAAGAAATTGATTTGTGGAATAGGATACTTGTTCTTTATCATGATCTTGTTGAGCTCATGAAAATAAATTTATAGGGTTTTTGATTCGTCATTATTCTTGACTAAAAGGACTAGTGTTCCCCATAGTGAAGAATTAGGATGTATAAACCCTTTATATAGATTCTCCTATACTTTTTTCTTCAAGTTTTCAAGTTCAACAAGGTTCATTATATATATATTCTTGTATATTAGAAAAAATATGGGTATAAGTTCCATGCAAAACACAACATCTCGATTAGGATGAAGATCGAGAAATTCTTCGAGAAACACATCAGCATATTCCCCCACAATGGGAATGTCATCATGTTTTTTCTTTCCTTAGTCTCAATAATTTGAGCTATATACACATTATCAAAAGGAAATAATAGACATTATTGAGATGATGATTCCAAAAGAGTCCAATATTCAAAATTTCACTTATATAGAATTGGATGTAAATTTTTCATACATAGGGTAATTTTCGTATCTAAGGAATTTATGTTGTCTCTATACAAGGAAATCTAATCTATACCCATAATTTCAAGAAATTATTCTAAATTGAGGATCACAAGGTTTATTGAGAAGTTCATCCCACAAATATAGATTTGGGAAGTGTTATATACTTGGTATGTAATTATTTATCCATTTTTTGTTTTCGCCAATAGCTCTACTTTTTTGAGGTTGTGTTTGAATAATTCTACTAAACATTCTTAACATGAAATAATGCATATAAATAGAATAAAAAAATCAATTCTCTATCCTTTAATGAATAAATATAATATTTATCATTATATAATTGTTGGGATCCACCTCATTAGTTGTTATAGAATAAGATCTATGTTTCTCTCTATGCCTTGGAGGTTTTTGGTGTATATTATCATAAATAACCCTTGGATTTTTTCATTGATTATCATAGTGTATTTATTCCTTTAAATTAAAACATTATAAAATTGTATGAGGATTGACTACAGAATTATTTTCTTCCAACACATCAGTGAGTTTCTCATGTCATAATTCTCTTGATAGGTTCTCTTACTTCCCACACCAAAATCATTTACTTGTCCCCTTTAGGAAATTCATGAGTTTATTTTTCCTACACTTTTTAAGAGTGGAGTGTTTCAATTTATTTACCCCATATGTTTTATCCATCACACCACTAGAATTTAAAACCATTATCTTATTCTAATCTTCTAGACCATGAGATTTAGGGACCTCAATTTTTACTTTGAGGGCACATTAGACCACTTTCTCACAGATTTCACAGTCTTTAGTTTCCAAATATCTTCATAGATTCATATTTATCCCACTAAATAAGTGGTCAATTTTACTTTTTTGGTCAATTAAAAAGATGTAGGCATATTACACAAGTCATTTGAAGTTCTCATTAAATGAACAAATGGATTTGCCTTCCGTTTTCTTAATGTAAAGTTTGTCTCTCTCCATTTCTAGTTTGAGAGTGAGGAAAATATTTATCAAAAAACATTTTCGGAAATTATTTCCCCTCCATCACTTCGATATGCTCCCTAGTCTTTTTATTTTTTATCAAATTACACCATTTATCAGATTCTACCTCCATAAAATGATAACCCATCATGCCCTTATCTTACTCAAATCATTTAAGGATAGAGAATATCTTTTCAATGATATTGATCCACTATTCTTTGATTAGTATATCGAAAGACCCACTGATGTTCGGATTACTTTGTCACATAAATGTCTCAATTAAAACTTTTTATTTGTTAAGGGGATTTGAGTTTTCCTCTGGATTTAGATTTCTATTCAAAACTTGAGTTAATTAAGAAAGTTTTGTCATAAAGTTCTTAACTCCTACTCCTATCAGGTTCAGAATTTCATTTGGGTAGTCATCATATATCTCATTACATTGGTTGTTTACTTGGTTCCTTTTATTTATAGTCATTGACTAAAATAAACGAAAATTTAGGGATAGGAATTTTTAAACTATTATACACAAATAAAAGGTAAACAATAAGAATTAAAGGTATAAATCATCAGTGACATTTATTACTTTACCTATGAATTTCTAGGTTTCAATATTAATTATACATGGAATATTTCCAAACATAAAATTTCATGTGAATTTTTGTATTCCCTTCATACTGGTTCGTAAAGTTCTGGTGAATTCCCCAAATCCTATCCCATAAGAGTGTAAAAAAGGTGTGAAATAAGTCCTCTTTTTTCATGCACTAAGTAATGATGGAGTTAACAACCAATGTGACCATTTCAAGGTTATTACCCCTTGCTAAAAATGTACAAGATCGACATCCACTTATGGTATATAGAAAGGAATTTTATTTCTCAAAACCCACTGACTATATACTTTACCAATATTTAGGGAATGTTTTCTATGTTTTTTCTAATCCCTATTTCATGGAAAAAATTTGTTCTGATCCGAATTCCCAAAAATAACAAGATCATTATCTGATAAAAACATTGATAACCCATATCTTTAATAAACCATAATTCATGATTTATTGTATAATAAACATAATAAAACCTTATAAGATTGAAATTACGAGTGTATTGGGTAATTATATATAAAGAACCACATCATGAAATAGGTATATACCAACATTGTTTAAAAACATCTAAACATACACTTAAAATTTCATCATTATTCTAAAACTGCATGATATAACATAAGGACATACATAAGAAATGAGTGAGATATAAAGCCCATAAAGGGAATAATAAAAGAATAAAATGATGAATGTGATACATGTGAGTAAATAGGAATATAAAAATGACATAAAAGGGTGATAATCCTTGACATGAACATCAAGGAATTATAACATCATGGTAATATAAGAATGGGGGAACAACATAAAACACGACATCATATGAATAAGTCAAGGATAAAAAATGAGACATCATAACATAGTATTCTTAGGATAACCTCTCATGAACCATACATAGAATATCATCAGATAAAAAAATTTCTTAATGCATTGTAGTTGTATATAAATCTAGGCCTACCCATCATATTCAAGTCATTTACATGCATTTGTGTGTCATATAGACCATACAAAAAATATTTCATCAATTCTAATCCAAAAATTAAATATTTTAGGATATATACGTAGGAGTAACCAATCAATTAAGTGTAGTTACATCAATGTGAATACTATTGAATGTAAATGTGGATGTTTATACATAAAACAAATGTTTGGCATGGAAAATCATTGGATAATTTTTGGAAAAATAACAATTATACATAAAGGATTATAGAAGGGTTTAATAAAAGTTAAATGTGGTATATCATTAATTAGGAATCATCAGTATAGTTATGTTATGTGTAAATAAACCTGAAAAATGAAAAATTGGAGATCAAAAAGGCTTAGTACAAATAATGTACTTCAAAAAAAAGATAAGCATAAAACCCCTTACCTTGAGAGAGTGCTACAAAAGTTTGGGAGGATCTTCTTAAGATCATGAGAAAATCTTGGGAGGAAATTAGAGAGGGATAGGGGCAGTAAATTTGACCTCAATAGGTTTTTAGTGAAGATTAGTTGGAGATTGGGTGGGTACTTATAGAAAATTAGAGGGGGAATATTTTTTAATTTCTAAACATAGGTTTTGAAATCTATATGATAAAATAATCAAAACCAAAAACATTTCCATGGTTTTTGCCCATGGTTTCTAAAAAAGATTAGTGGTTCTCAATAATATAAAAGTTCAATAATAGAACATATTAAAATAATATCATTGGTTATGTGAAATAGAGTCATGTTCATAAAGAATTGATTTTAAAACCATAAAATATAATCTAGGTTTTGTAGGATTCATTAAAGGGTTATAAATGTAATCAAATAAATTTAAAAACATTTTATCTTGGAGGGTAAACCTATATTTGGTCATGGATAAATTTATAGCATTCATTTCATTACTTTTTGGTTGTTATAATGTTATAATAAAGACCTTATATTTATATTGTATTTAATTTTTACCCAAAAATTACGTTTTCTCAAGAAATTATAAAAAATAACCATTGGATAATTTTGAAAAACTAATTTCAAAAATAATATTTATTTTATCAATATAATTTTCTAAACATGAGAATTTTCGCATTAAAATTAAAATCATTATTTACTGAAAAATAGTAGTTTTTAGGAAACTAACAATATTATAACTCTTATAAAAATTATATTAGAATTCATTAAATTATATTATAATTTATATTTAAATAAATATTATTTAATAAGAATATTTCATTAAAATAAAATTTATTTAAAAAAATCCTTGAATTTATAAAAATAGTGTCTTAATTGAAGGTATATATTTCACAAAAATACAATTTTGATTTCATTATATCAAAATATAATATTTATCAAAATAATTATATAATTTATAAAGTAATAATAACTAATAAGGATTAGTATTTTTTCATGAATAGTCCTAAAATTTATTAGAAAAAAAAAAGTAAACAAGTAGTTCTAGCATTACAAAGAGTTATAAAACAATGAGAGTGGATTTCACCCCTTAAATATGCCTCCACCAAGGGTGTACAATAATCAGAAATCCAAAAGGAACACATCATACATGTTTTTAAAATTGATCTTTTCAAAAAGAACAAACAACTTGATTGGATTCTCTATAAGAAGGTGAGACAATTAGATTATGTTAGATAATGACTTGAAGGAAATTAATTTGCTGAGGTAATAACTTCCAAGGTAAATTTCTAGTTCTGGTCTTAAGGTCATCAACATTCAGTTCAGAGTCAGATTCAACCCAAAGGTATTTCTATTAATAATGGATATCATGTTTAATAGTATAGATAATGTATCTTAACTTATCTTCTTATGCAATAACATTCCCAATATAATTATGAATCATACTTTTATAAAGACATAATCGGTGTGAATGGAACCCCCGAATCCTGAAGGCCCTGGAATGCCCAAGGACATACCATTAACATTAAATTAAATCCATGATGAGATTAGGGGAATCTAGCATACTACCTAAGGGTAACATGTGTTATGGTGGTACTTTTTCAATGAAGTTTAGAAAAAATGGTTTGGGTGATGATCTTGATAAGCTTGAAATTCTCTCATAAACAGTTATTATCGAGCATCAGTTTTTGAATCTCATCTTGGTCTTGGTCAATGGAAAACCCCAGTGACATTATCTCCCTTGAAAGCGCTGATAAATGGGATTCATAAAGTATGATCATGTTGGTCGAGGTCATTTCCTCTTCCATATGTGTAAATTAGACGTTATCATAACCCTAAATATATAATAATCTTTACAAACACTATAAAAGTTTCTATATTATCAATGGTTATTATTCATAATAATATTTTAAATCCAAAAAGATATATTTTATAATTGACCCAAAATAATGAACATAGTACTTCTTTATTCTATAAATATTTTAATTAATAAAGAATTTATTCATTTAAAAACAGAATTTCATTTATAATAGTTTAGTTTATTACAAATTTTAGTATGAAAAGTAGTCTTAAATGTAGGGGATAAACTCTACGCCACACTTTTTATTATGGTAAGTAAAAAATATTAAAATCAACTAACAAAAACATCAGTAATAATTATTTATATAATGATTAACAGGATGTAATTATATAATTTATCATTAAAGTTTCATGATCAAGATATATAGTTCATCATAGGATTCATTTCTTAGGGTCAGTCCTTACATCCTTTTATAGGTGCTTCATCTGGTTTTCCTCATCACACCACCTTCCAAAAAAATTTGGATCCCTCCCTATGGAATATTGTTATTGATATCCAGTAGCCTCATCTAAAAAAACCACATTCCCCAATAAACTTTGAGAGTAATCATTTGAGATAATTTCTTTAAGTGAGTTAATCGATCATCTTGGACTTCCCTTTGAAGTCACCAGTAGAACAAACTATTAATGGTCTTATTTATTCTGAAGAGATTAATTTACACTACCTTCACAACAATTTGAACCACCTACCATTGATTTTATTTCCATTAAACACAATATAGTTCTTTAACTTCCAGTAACCTGAAACTAGGATTTATATTCCAACAATAATATTATTCAATAAATAAATATATTAATATTATATTCACTAGATTGTGAAAAAATATTTATTATTATTCAGCACAAATATATTATTAAAATGAATAAATAGTGGTTTAACTTATATGATCTAATTAAATAAAATAATTACTATTATATAAATTGATAATAATATTTTTTTTCTTAAAACAAAATTTAAATAGAATTTAACTGGGGTTCTAGATACACTTAGTGTGTGAACCCCACAGTCACTTTCCAAGTGGCATTAGGTGGAAATGCCTAAAGTGCAATACTATCATCTAGAAACACATAAAGACATCCATAGAGTACGAATTTAATGTCACAATGATAAAATAATCACACAAACATTCAATGTGTAATATTATCCCTTTGTATCAATATCTCATCCAGATGGTTTCATACTTGTTCCATAAACTAATAAACTTGATTTATCTTTCATTGACTCTATGAAATGAACTCGTCAATGAACTTACATGGTCATGGACTAAATCAAAGAGTTATATTTCAAAACAATTTCAAGAGATATCATATTAAAATGACTCAAAAGGGAAAAATCCTTTCTTTACTTATTCAATCAATGTCATATCACTTATAATGAAACCAAAGTATCCTACCCCACCATGGTCGTATTCCATCAAATCTTTTTTCTATACACCAAATTATGTGATTTGTGATACATATTAACAATAATATCAATTCTAAGGATAAATATATATGTTCAAAGATAAAAATATCCTATTTCACATATAAAATATATACTTACAGTAACACCCCCTGCTTCCAAGGTACGCTTCTCTTTGAATAATTCAGTAGCGTGTGTTGTACACAACTTCAAGTTCTAACACACCACAACCAATCAAACTAGCCGTTATGAATAGTAAAACCCACTTTTTGAAATTTTATAAATTTTAAATTTGAAAATGTACTTCATTTTTGGATTCGGAATATCGAAATTAACTAAGGGTGAATTTTTGGTATTTTTCTGAAAACATTCAATTTTTGATGAATAGTGAAAAACACTGAGTTATAGTTTAAAACCAAATTTTTATTTAAATAATAATTTATTTTATTTAAATTTATTTAGGGTCAAAATATATATATAATACCTATATAAGTTCAATCTAATTCATATAAGTCAGTTTGTAATAATTTTACATATATAAAAATTTTATTGAACTTTTCACCGTCTTTTACCCACCTCCTAGGAGAATTTGACAATTCACATAAAACATAATTTTACCGATTCTGTGGGTGGAATTAAAAAAATCCAAGAGACTTGTTGATATCAGTAAGAAAAATTTGTTTCACTAAGA
This sequence comes from Viscum album, assembly GCA_963277665.1. Lineage (NCBI taxonomy): Eukaryota > Viridiplantae > Streptophyta > Magnoliopsida > Santalales > Viscaceae > Viscum > Viscum album. The sequence continues at coordinate 1,099,328,348 of OY728134.1, read as the reverse complement.
TGAAAATAATTTTTGGTGATTAGTAACTTTTTACTTTTATTTACCACGGTTAAAAGTAAATAGGGTAATTAAGGGTAAAAATGATATTATTATTACCCTAACACATGTCATGATTTTATTGGATAAGTATTGTTCGACCAAAAACAATATTAGTAATAAAATATGAACCTATTTGGTCCACATGGTTTAGATTAGGACATTTATTATTATTTAATTCAAAGAAGAGTTAAAATAGTTAAAATCAATGTTTAATAACTAAAACTTTTTTAATATAGGGCTATACATAGGATAAATTATACTATAAATATTCATTATAAAGATAAAAATATTTCCTACATAATGGTATTTTATTTATATTTTTTAGACTTTATATAATAAAATTTATTTATGACACAATGATGATGGAGTAATTACTGTATTAATATAAGATTAAAATAATTGATATTATAAATATCCAAATAAATGTTATTTGAGACGTTTTATGAATTACACTATTTTTCTAGGTTAATATTACATATTAGGGTTATTTATATGATTTTTTTCAAAGTAATAATGCTGTTATGAATTTAGTAAAAACAAAATACCAAATAGCGTCAAAATTGACATAAAATAGTTTTTAAAACAAATATTGTATTATTAATATATATTCTATTCCTAAAAATCTAAGGTTCAGCCAAAAGACTTATATAATGATATCTCTATCATTAATGAACCACACGGGGTTTTCTTGTAAATATGTAGTATGTTTATGAACTATATAATATAAAAATACAAAGAGACGTGGTAAATGTCAAACTATTTAACTAAGAGTAAAATCTAAAAGATAAAGTTGATATAGTGATCCAAACCTATATAAAACCTATTGGTTGAGTTATTTTAGACCCATACCCACCTTATCCTTTAAATAATCCATTTTGGAGCCATTAGAAACCGAAAATTATTTTATTATAAAATAATATTTCTAGATTTTCCTAAGATGCCCCTCACCCCTCTTATAAAAGGGCACTCCCCCTTCTCTCTAATTTACACCTTCAAATCCATTTGGATTGTCCAAAATCTTCCCAAATACCCTCTGAACTATCCTCCCTTCATCCTAGAGGCCTTCCTTTAGTCATAAATCAAACTTAAGAATCCCTTTTGATCAAATCAAAAGGAATAACCCGAAGAAGAGGTAATATTTCATCACCTCTTTCAAGTTCCTTGCTTCTTCCACTTCCTTTTTCTTTGTTTTTTCCATTCTAAAATAATAAATCCAGTATATTCTATATACTATTATGTTATTATAAATATGTTACTTCCATATTAATTATTATATCCATCCCTTGAATGACATGTCATCATACGTGCATACATACGACTTGTTGTCTCCACGTCGTGGTGTAATTGTTATTCAATACATTATTATTTGGTTGGGTATAATAATGATGTGAAATTGATGTAAATAATAAATATAACATGATAATAATTATTTATATATGATATACCATCCAATTATATATTATTTTAATATAAAAATAATGGTATTTTCGCTCGTGCGTATGTACGGATTACCGTCTACATGAACGCGATGAGATTCATTCCCCATTATATCCATTCAAGACTAATTTTCATTAGATGATAAAAATTAATATTTAAAGACTTGATATAATTCTGGATATTAATAAGATACATCCCATCCATGACAAATATGACTCACATAACAAAGAATATAATGGAAAATGAATCTGTTAACACCCTAAACAACAATAATACTAAGATATTATTAACAAAGCAATGTTAAAAGATAATATATGATATCATATTATTGTATATGATTCTTGTATAATTTAGTAAAAATTATTTCACCATTATATAGGACTTTAACCTACCCGTGACTAAGAAAAAGTACAAGGTAAGGGTTAATTTCACAATCTCTTCATTATCTGAGGTTGTTTATATGTAATTATCTACTGGGATCACTTTATCATACACATCCATGTTTCTTAAAAATATATTTCAAAAAAAAATTACTAATTAATAGAAAATGGGGTAAATTCATTTATACCCTTATTTGACCATATATGGTTTGAAAGTAATCTTTAAATTGTTTTCCAAACAAGATACTTTTTAACATTTTTGACAAAATTAAGGTAAGGTTGTCTTCTTTTAACCTATATAGTGGGTGCAGCTATTTTCAACCATTATAACATCGTCGAAGCTTCCTTTATAAGCTCATAAGAATATTTTAAAAATAAATTTTTTCTTTTATAATTATATGAATTTTAAATGATTTCAAAATAGAAATAGATATTTCTTAGAAAAAATTGATTCCATCTATGTCAACATCCTTTGATGGATTTTAAGCTTATTTGAAGTTGATTTATTATAATACAAAACTTCCATATTTTATTGAAGGTTTTGTGATATTTTTTACTGTGGATGTGTTATTTTTATACCATTCATGGTTTATGGATAAAGTATTGACATTTTGAATGCTAGTTTTAATATGAATGTTTATGTTATGTTTAAACCTTTTCATATGATGAATGCATTAGACTTAGTAAGTGATGGGTGGAGCCCACTATAGATCTTTGATGCATCTATTAGTCTCATGAGACAAACTAGTGTCTTGGAACAAGGCCTTGACAAAATATTATTTGTAGTCTTGGCACAAGACCTTGACTATGTGGTTATGATAGTCTGGCATTATACATTCCATCATTATTAAAGTGGCTATTGATATTGCATGTGAGTATTCAACTAGTAGAATATCCATGTGAGTAAGTAAATAGAATTATTTGATTTTATCTTTTCCATATTATGCTGAATTTCAAGTTTAAAAGGTTTTTGTTTTAGTCTTATACATTACCTTAAATGTTTATGCTTATTTATGTAAGTTTCCGCTATATTGTTATCCTTACTGAGCATCTGAGCTCACCCCTTTATATGTTTTATTTTTTCCAGGATGTGAAGAAGTATTTTATGAATAACATGTAGGGATAGTCTGATAGGATATGAGTGTAGTATATGGAAACATTGTTTTTTAGTTTTTCATTTAAGATTTTATGTAAATCTTATGAATGTATCTAGTACATCAAAGGCTACTAAACTAATCTGTCTTTCGAGACTTGATCTTTTTTGATCATGCCAATGTTATGTAATAATGCACTAACTCTGGGTAATTGGGGTTGTGGAATTACAATTGTTATCAGAGGAAGTTTATTACAACCCTTGGAATCTAGATTTAGATAAACTCTGATTAGATCACATTACCCTAAGATAGACTTTGAAGAATAGTATAGAATAAATTCCTAGAGTTTTGGTATTGTATAGATTTTGTGAGTTTTCTAAGAAATACATCCTTTTCTAGATATGACCAGGTAGAGGTGGCTCTAGAATAGATGTACCTAGGGGTAAAACCTGAAAACACCACTTTGATCTAGACTCGAACGAGAACCGGTTTATGACAATGGGTCTTTCTACACTCTTGAATACGACACTCTCGGGTGATATGCTTAGGATAATTCTCATTTTCTTTACAAACTATTATGAAGGGTTTATGAGTATATACTTCCTCAAAGAAAATATTTTTTATAATTATGGATTATATCCATAAACTTTTCAATTTATGTTATGTGTTTTACAAGTTTGGAATTATGTATTTCGATTCATAAACTAATCTAGTTTATGCCATTATTTTGAAATGGCGCCTAGTGGAAGGAATGGAAACCGTATCAATTCATGCACTCCATGTAGGGATTTCCCTCCAACTCAAGATAATTATAGTGGAGCTAGTGATACAATTGGTGCTGATTAGATTATCACTATATTGGGAAAACTCACTCAGGTTATGAATAATAACCTTAACCGTCTGGAGAAACCTGATCCACAACGTGGAGGATCAATGTTAGATCGCTTAATGGGGCAACAACCACAAATTTTCAATGGGAGTACAAATCCATTAGTAGGTGAGCAATGGATAAATTCCTTAGAGAAAATATTCCACAGCTTAGGGAGTAGCGATATGGAAAAAGTTTTCATGGCAGTTTACCACCTCACTAGAGATTTTGATCAATGGTGGTCATTGATTCAAAACACAAAGGAAGATGATGAAGTATCAAATATGTAATGGAGGGAGTTTAAAGATCTTTTCTTAGAAAAATACTTTCCTCGTGACCATCGAGTAGATATGGAAAGGCAATTTATGAGTCTGAGGCAAAATAAAGATGATAATGTCGCAAAGTATGAAGCTAACTTTACATGGTTAGTAAGGCATGATGAAGATTATATATGTAACCCAAGAAGTAAGATTTATCATTTCATTGATGGGTTTAAACCATTTTCCATCGAGCATTAGTTTCAAAATCCTTCTCATCGTATGAAGATATTGTCTCATGTGCTATCAAGATAGAAAAAGAATTCTCAAAGACTTATGAATTTAATGAAAATCAAGAGATGAAGAGATCTACAGAACACTCAGGAAATGGAAATAAGGGGAAGAAAGAAAAATTCGAATATCTATCCTGTAGTAAATGTGGGAAGAAACACCCAGGTACTTTCTGGAAGGGAAAGGGAGTCTATTACAAGTGTGGTGAAAAAGTACACCAAGATCGTGATTGTAAGTGGAAGAAAGAGGTTGTTGATGTTGAATGATACAATTATAGATAAAGGAGGAATTATGCAAATGAATTTCCTAAGCATCATGGGAACATACCTCCGAAAATGACAAGGGATCAACGCCAAGATTATGTTATCACTACTACTGAGGTTGAAGCTCTGAAAGATATGGTGGCAGGTAATTTGATGGTTTCCTCAATTTTAGAAAATTCTTTATTTGATTCTGGATGATCACATTGTTTCATATCTTCCCAATTTTCTATGAAAATTAGATATTTCCAATTTAATTAAAAAAGGGAGTTGTTAGTCAAAACTCCTAAGGTAAGTATCATCGCAACAATGTTTTGTGAATCAGTCCCCATTAGAGCATATAAATGTTCTTTATCTACTGATCTCATCGCCATACCCATGATGGAATTTTATATAATCCTTAGTATGGATTGGCTTTTGGACCACGATGCGAAAATTATTTGTAAGATGAAAGAGGTTACGATTTTTGATGATGATGATAAAGAACACCTTATCATTAAAGCAGAATCATCACCACCAGATTCTTATCTAGATCCACCCCCAGTAGCTCAACTTTATTCAATTATTGGGGAGGAAGAGAATGAAATAAATATGGGTGAGGAAATTAATATTCAAATATAGGATGTACCAATTGTGAAAGAATATGTTGATGTGTTTCCAGAAGATTTACCTGGACATCCTCCAAAATGAGAAATTGAGTTTTCCATTGATTTAATTCCTGGTTCAAGGCCCATATCGAAGACCCCTTATATAATGTCCACTATGGAATTATTGGAACTAAAGAAACAACTAGAGTAATTCATTAATAAGGGATTTATTAACCCTAGTGTTTCTCCATGGGAAGCCCGTGTTCTTTTTGTTAAGAAGAAAGATGGATCTGTGAGGTTGTGCATTGACTACAGGGAGATCAATTCTATAACAATAAAGAACAAGTATCCCCTACCTTGAATTGATTATTTATTCTACCAACTTCATGGAGCTCAATACTTTTCAAATATTGACCTTCAATCGGTATATCATCAGTTTTTTGTGAAGAAGAAAGACATTACGAAGATAGAATTTTGAACCAGGTATGGGCATTATGAGTTTACATTAATGCCTTTTGGATTGACTAATGCACCCTCTAGCTTCATGGATCTAATGAATAGATTTTTCAAGGAATATCTCGATGAATCTTTAGTGGTATTTATTGATGATATCTTGGTATACTCCAAAATCTATGAAGATCATGAAAATCACTTGCACATTATCCTGAAGACTCTTAGAAGACATGAATTATTTTGAAAGTTAGAAAGTGTGAATTTTGGCTTCATGAGATTTCTTTTCTTGGCCATATTGTCTCCAAATATGGATTCTCTATTGATCCTTCTAAGACCAAGGAAATCCAAGAATGTCCAGCATCGACGAGTATAACTAAGGTACGCAATTTTATTGGCATAGAAGGTTATTATCAATGTTTCATCCAGAATTTTTCCCGATTGGCTAACCCATTAACGAAACTCACAAGTAAAGGGGTTAAATTTGTTTGGACAAAAGAGTGTGAAGATGTTTTTGAAGAACTGAAGAGAAGACTAGTCAATGATTCTATATTTACTCTACCATTGGGGAATGATGGGTTTGTTATTTATAGTGATGCATCGAAGAAAGGACTTGGTTGTGTCCTTATGCAGAATGATAGAGTTATTGCCTATGCATCACAACAGTTGAAAATTCATGAGAAAAACTATCCTACTCATGATATTGAGTTAGCAGCTGTAATCATTTCTTTGAAGATTTGGAGACACTATCTCTATGGTGAAAATGTGAGATATATACCAATCACAAGAGTTTGAAGTATACTTTCTCACAAAAAGAACTCAACATAAGGCAAAGGCGATGGCTTGAACTACCCAAGGATTATGATTGCACGATACAATACCACCCTGGGAAGGAAAATAAGGTGGAAGATGCTTTGAGTAGAAAGTATCATGGAGTTTTGAACAAGATGAGAGTTAAAAAGGATCCTATATATATGGATCTAGTAAATATGGATATGGAAATCACCATGGAAGGTGAAACATCAATACCTTTTGAAATGGTTTCCAAACCATCATTACTAGAAAGTATAAAGAGTTCTCAGACTGGTGATGAAGAGTTTCAAAAGAATATTAAAGCTATGAATGATGGGAGATTAAGTGACTTTGTGTATAAAGATGGAATTTTGAAATTTGGGAAGAGACTTTTGTTCCTGATATACCTGATCTGAAAAGGGAATTATTAGATGATGCCCGTATTTCCAATTTATCTATACACCCTGGGAGCACCAAAATGTATAGAGATGGGAAGGAAAATTTTTAGTGGGACAACATAAATAGGGAGATTGCTGATTTTGTGTCAAGATGTATGGTTTTTCAATAAGTGAAAGCTGGAAGGAAACAGCCTGGAGGAGTCTTGCAACCTCTTCCCATACCTGATTTAAAATGGGATAATATTACGATGGACTTTGTCATGGGACTACCAAAGACTCCTAGAAGGAATGATTCAATATGGGTCATTGTTGATCGTCTTACCAATTAAGCACATTTTCTTGCTATAATAGAAGATTTACCACTTGAATGTCTATCAAGGATATATATTAATAATGTTTTTAGACTTTATGGAGTACTAATATCAATTGTTTCTGATTTTGATCCACGTTTTACAACAACATTCTGGAAAAGTCTTCAAAAAGCCTTTGATACGGAACTTCGTTTGAGCACTAACTACCACCCCCAAACTGATGGACAATCAAAATGGACTATTCAAACCTTAGAAGACATGTTGAGATCATGATCACTTGACTTTCAAGGTATGGGGGATCAATATTAACCTCTGGTAGAATTTTCCTATAATAATAGCTTCCATTCAAGTATTAAGATGGCACCATATAAAGCGTTATACGAAAAGAGATGTCGCACACCAACCTGTTAGGATGATGATAGTGAAAGAAAACTCATAGGCCCAGAACTGGTGGAGGAAACAATAGACAAGTTGAAGGCAATCCAAAACCACATCAAAGCAGCTCAAAGTAGGCAAAAGAGCTATGCCGATAACTGAAGGAAAGATTTGGAATTTCATGTAGGAGATCATGTTTTCTTGAAGGTATCTCCATGGAAGGGTGTTATATGTTTTGGTAAAAAGGGTAAATTGAGTCCTAGGTACATTGTACCTTTCAAAATTCTAGAACGAATTAGGGCTGTAGCTTACCGTTGGGAAATGCCGCCAAGTCTCTCCAAAGTTCACGATGTATTCCACGTATCACTGTTGAGAAAATACATGCCTGCCCCAACGCATTTACTTAACTATGAGGAATTAGAACTGGAACCTGATTCGTCTTATTTCCAAGAGCCTATCAAGTTTCTTTATAAAAGAGAACAAGTGCTGAGAAACCAGACGACTCGTCTGGTAAGAGTTCTATGGAGAAACCATAATATGGAAGAGGCAATATGGGAACCCGAAGAACTTATGATGAAGAACCACCTGAGTCTTTTTATGCAGTAATATTCTAGAAATTTCTAGGTTGAAAGTATTTGAAGGAGGGGATAATGTAACACCTCAGGCTTCTACGGTATGCTTCTCTTTGAATAATACGGTAGCATGTGTTGTACGCAACTTCGAGTTCTAACACACCACAACCAATAAAACTAGCCGTTATGAATAGTAATACCCACTTTTTAAAATTTTATTAATTTTATCTTTAAAAATGGACTTCATTTTTGGATTTTGAATATCGAAATTTGCTTAGGGTGAATTTTTGGTATTTTTCTGAAAAATTTCAATTTTTGAAGAATAGTGAAAAACACTGAGTTATAGTTTAAAACCGAATTTTTATTTAAATGATTATTTATTTTATTTAAATTTATTTAGGGTAAATATAGATATATAATGCCTATATAATTTAAATTTAATTAATTAGAGTTAGTTTATAATAATTTTAGATATATAAAAAATTAATTGGACTTTTCACCGTCTTTTACCCACCTCCTAGAAGAATTTGAAAATTCACATAAAACTTAATTTTTCTGCTTCTGTGAGAGGAATTTCAAAAATCTGAGAGACATGGTTGATATCAGTAAGAAAATTTTGGTTCAATAAGATGAAAATAACTTTTGGTGAATAGTAACGTTTTACTTATATTTACCACGGTAAAATGTAAATAGGGTAATTAAGGGTACAAATGATATTATTATTACCCTAACACATGTCCTAATTCTATTGGATAAGTATAGTTCGATCAAAAAAACTTAGGAATAAAATATGAAACTCTTTTGTCCACTTGGTTTAGATTAGGACATTTATTATTATTTAATTCAAAGAAGAGTTAAAAGAGTTAAAATCAAAGTTTAATAAATAAAACATTTTTAATATAGGTTTATACATAAGATAAATTTGACTATAAATATTAATTATAAATATAAAAGGATTTACTATATAATGGTATTTTATTTATATTTTTTAGACTTTAAATAATCAAATTTATTTATGACACAATGATGATGCAGTAATTACCATATTAATGAAAGATTAAAATAATTGATATTATAAATATCCAAATAAATGTAATTTGAGACTTTTTATGAATTAAACTATTTTTATAGGTCAAAATGACATATTAGGGTTGGTTATATGAATTTTTTTCGATGTAATAATGATTTTATGAATTTAGCAAAAACAAAATACCAAATAGTGTCAAAATTGACATAAAAGAGTTTTTAAAACAAATATTATATTATTAATTTATATTATTCTCCTAAAAATATAAGGTTCATCCAAAAGACTTATCTAATGATAGTTGTATTATTAATGAACCTCTTTGGGTTTTCTTGGAAGTATATAGTATTTTTATTAACTATATAGTATAAAAATACAAAGAGACATGGTAAATGCCAAACTATTTAACTAAGAGTTAAATCTAAAAGTTAAAGTTAATATGGTGACCCAAACCTGTCTAAAACCTATTGGTTGACTATTTTTCGACCCATCCAGACCTTAGACTTTAAATAATTCATTTTGGAGCCATTAGAAACCAAAAATTATTTTATTATAAAATAATATTTCTATCTTTTCCTAAGGTGCCCCTCACCCCTCTTATAAAAGGGAACTCCCCCTTCTCTCTAATTCAAACCTTCAAAGCCATTTGGATCATCCAGCCTCTGCCAAAATACCCTCTCAACTATCCTACCTTAATCTTAGTGGCCTTACTTTAGTCATAAATCCAACCTAAGGATCCCTTTTGATCAAATCAAAAGGAAGAACCCGAAGAAGAGGTAAATATTTCATCACCTCTTTCAAGTTCCTTTCTTCTTTCACTTCCATTTTCTATGATGTTTCTATTATAAAATAATAACTCCATTATATTCTATATACTTTGATGTTATTATAAATTTGGTACAGCCAAATTCATTATTCTATCCATCCCTTGAATGACATGTCACCATATGTGCGTACGTACGTCTTACCATCTCCATGTCGTGGTGTAATTGTTATTCAATACATTATTATTTGGATGGGTGTAATAATGATGTGCCATTGATGTAAATAATAAATATAACATGATAATTATTCTGTTTATATGTTATACCATCCAATTATAAATTATTTTAATATCAAAAGAATGATATTGTCGCTCGTGCATACGTACGGATTACCATCTCCATGAACGCGATGAGATTCATTCCCCATCGTATCCATTCAAGACTAATTTTCATTATATGATTAAAAATAATGTTTAAAGACTTGATATCATTCTGTATATGAATAAGATACATCCCATCCATAACAAATATTACTCACATAACAAATAATATAAAAGAAAACAAATATGTTAACACCCAAAACAACGATAATACTAAGATATTATTAACAAAGCAATGTTAAAAGATCATATATGATATCATAATAATGTATATGATTCTTTTATAATTTAATAACAATTATTTCACCATTATATAGGAGGTTAACCTACCCTCAACCAAGAAAAAGTACAATTTTAGGGTTAATTTCACAGTCTCTTCATTATCCGAGGTTGTTTATATGTAATTATCTACTTGGACCTCTTTATCATCCGCATCCATGTTACTTAAAAATGTATTTCAAAAAAAATTATTATTTAATAGAAAATGCAGTAAAGTCATTTATACCCTTATTTGACATTATATGGTTTTAAAGGAATCTTTCCGTCATTTTCCAAACAAGGTGCTTTCTAACCTTTTCAACAAAATTAAGGTAAGAATGTCTTTTTTTAACCTATATGGTGGGTGTGGCTATTTTCCGCCATTATAACATCATCGAAGCTTCCCTTACAAGCTCATAATAATGTTTTCAAAATAACTATTTTCGTTTATAATTATATGACTTTTAAATGATTTCAAAATAGAAAGAGATATTTCTCAAAAAAAAAGATTCGATTTCATCTATGTCAACATCCATTGATGAATTTTAAGCTTATTTGAAGTTGATTTATTATGATACAAAACTTCCATATTGTATTGAATGTTTTGTGATATGTTTTAATGTGGATGGGTTATTTTTATACCATTCATGGTTTTTGGATAAAGTATTAACATTTTTTATGCTAGTTTTAATACGAATGTTTATGTTATGTTTAAACCTTTTCATATGAGGAATGCATTGGACTTAGTAAGTGACGGGTGGATCCCGCTATAGCTCCTCGATGCATTGGTAGGTTTCATGAGACAAAATAGTGTCTTGGCACAATTCCTTGGAAAAATATTATTTGTTGTCTTGGCACAATGCCTTGACTATGTGGTTATGATAGTCTGGCATTATGCATTCCATCATTATGAAAGTGGCTATTGATATTGCATTGATTATTCAACTAGTAGAATATCCATGTGGGTATGTAAATAGAATTATTTGATTTTATATTTTCCATATTATGCTGAAGTTCAAGTTTAAAAGGCTTTTGTTTTATTCTTACACATTCCCTTAAATGTTTACGCTTATTTATGAAATTTTCCTCTATATTGTTATCCATACTGAGCATCTGAACTCACCCCTTTCTATGTTTTATTTTTCCCAGGATTTGAAGAAGTATTTTATTACTGACCTATAGGGATAGTCTGAGGGATATGAGTGTGTTATATGGAAACATTGTTGTTGTAGTTTTTAATTTTATGATGTAATGTAAATCTTATGAATGTATCTAGTACTTCCAAGGCTACTAAACTAATTTGTCTTTAGAGACTGGATCTTTTGTGATCATTCCAATGTTATGTAATAATGCACCGACTCTGGGTAACTGGGGTCGGGGCGTTACACTTACTATTTGTGTTTATGTCCTCATAACCTTATATCTTAGATATTATAAAGTGAAAAAATTGTGATAAGATGTCTCAATGTCTTATATTCTTACAACACATTATAGTAAAACACCATATCTATCCCAATAAATATATTTCATCCATACTATAAGATATATATTTAAAAATATTTTCATTTCACTTTAAGGTTCTAATTATAATAGGGATCTACTATAAAATTTCAATGGGAAAAATATTTTGAGGATATTATCACATTAATATTACATATATGATCACTCATTATGTGATAAGATATTTATTAATATTTATAAATTTAAATATACTAGTAATCAAAAGTGAGATTTTACTCCTTTTTAGGTCACCAACCCTGATAAAATACCACTTAATCTATATCCAATTTCTAAAAAAAATTGTTTGCTGGATCTTATAGGATATTCATGTTTTTTCTAAGATATATTTTTAATAAACGGGATTGCAACATTATATTATATAAAAACTCCTATTATTGTTACTTCACCTCTCAGAAAACAAATACCTAAATATTTGATACTTCTAAAGTATATGCTTCATCCATTGATATAAACTAGATTCCTCAGCTAGAACCACATCAACAGTATTATCATAATATAATGTGAAAACATATTTATTATTATGTATGACATAAATCTCCTAGATGAAGTTGTGTATCCACACTGATTATTTAGTAATATTAGAAGCCACTATATACTCTGACTCTGCTATATAATTGTTGACCCTAGATACTTAGAACTATTCTAGCTCATATCTCTTACATCAAGGGAGAAAACATATCCTATCAATGATTTTATATAATTTTGATTTTTCTATATACTAGTGTATATGAATTCCCCAATGACTAGTTACTTATCTCCTCTATAGACTAGGAGCATATCATTAGTATCATATTGGTACTGTAGGATATTCTTTACAATCATCCAATATTCCATGAATGGGTCTTCTTTATATCTTCCTACCATGATCAAGGTATAGGAAATATCAAGCATGGTACATAACATTTTATACATGATAGAACCTATCACAAGTGTTTAAGGAATTTTATTCATTCTCACTCTTTGATATTGTGTTTGAGGATCCATTTTCTTTGAAATATTAATACATTTTTAGTACCTTGTTGATGTATGTACCTTTAATTTGTCCAAGAATACTCTTTTATCTATCATTGAATGATCTTGATCCTTAGAATGTAGGTTGATTCACCTAATTCTTTCATGAAGAATAATTTCCTTGAAGATTTTATGACTGGTATCTCATTTCCCATCCGTAATATATCATAAATATACACTATTAGAAAAAAACACTCTCCTAGTAAACCTTTGGTAGACACATAACTCACATTCATTCTTTATGAAACCAAATTCTTTTATAGATTCATCAAAAATTAATAGGCATGATCTTTATGCTTTATTCAACCCATAAATAGACATCTGTAATTTTCAGAACATATTTTCATCCTTTGGAGACATAAAACCTTCTAGTTGTGTCTTATAGGCATCTTTAATAGGGTTCCCATTAAGTAAGTTTGTTTTAACACCCAATAACCAAATCTAATAATCATGGTATTCTTCTACATAGTTATTATTCTGATAATTTTTAGCTTAATAACCAGTGAAAATTATTCATCATATTTCATGACTTAACATTTCTTAAATATTAAAAATCTATTCATGATTTGTAAGTAAAAACCTTTCCATCTATGTCTAGCTTCTTATTGAATACCCATTTACTCCCAATGGGATTTACATCAATTGGAGGATCAACAACAACCTAGAATTAGTTTTGGTACATGGAATCCATTTAATAACTCATATCTTCTTTCCATTTTCCAATTTCTATACTACTTAATTCTTCATTGTTGGATATAGTTTTATCACTATCAACTAATAATGTTTCAAAATCCTTGGTAATTAGAAAACTATATCTATCTGGTCCTCTTGCCTCTCTGGTTCTCCTATGTAGTACTCATATCCATATATTATTTTCTTAAATAGATATTTTTATAGTTGTTTCCTATGAAAACTCTTTTGTATCTTGAACCACAACTTTATCAAAGTCTATATTTCTCCCACTATATATTTTAGAGATTTTATCCCTCTCAAGGAACATGGAATTTCATTCCATGGTCACCTTTTTATCTGATTGATCATGTAGATAACATCCCATTGATTCTATAGGATATCCTATAAATATACACATTCTACCTTACGGTGAATATTTTGGCCTATGATAGACATAAAAAAGGATTTTCATCCCCACATATATAAATGTAACAAAACATATTTCTTCTCATACATCAAATCATATGAAATTTAATTTTCTATATTAATTAAAACTGTGTTTAGTGTATGTGTTTTACTATATAATGTGTATCCCCAAAAAGATAATGGAATATTTTCATGAATCATCATTGATATCACTATGTATATAAAGGTCTAGTTCCTCATTTCAATTAAACCATTCCAAATTAGTGTACACAAAGTAGTGATTTGAAATAGAATCCAAAAAAAAAATATATAATTCATAAACTCTTAGGTAAGATACTCTCTTCCACAATTTGAGTGGATTTTCTTTATCTTATTACCATGATATCTTTTTACTTAATTATTTTAATCTATAAATTTATCAAAGGATTTATACGTATATTTGATTAAGTAGATGTATCCATATATACTAAATTCATTGGAAAATTTTATAAAGTAAGAGTATCTACCTCTTTCTTTAATTAAAAAATGTCCCACACACATCTACATGAACTAATTATAGAAGATATGAATCCTTTCAACCTTTCCATTGAATGTATATTTTTTCATTTTACCATAAAATAGAGTGACATGTATCTAATGGTTTTAGTTTAAAATAATCTAAATACCTTTCTTCTTATATCTTTGTCAAACACTTCTCATTTACATGACCAAGACAATGGTTCCACAATTGAGTTTGATATAATTCAAGTGGACTTGATTTGTTTTTTATTTCCAAAAATTGTTTTTATATTGTATTATATAAATTCCATTATTAAAATTTTTTCCCATAACATATGCTTCCATTATTAAATTATAAAAACTTATTTATAAACTTGAAAATAAATCCATCCATATCTAAACTGGGCACACATATTATTTTTTTGGTCATTATGGGCACATTATAATAATTCATTAAAACTATGATCAATATTATTTTATTTTTAGATGGTAGTAGTCAATATCCATCATAGCCAACCTTACTCCATTGATAGCTAAAATATCCACCTCACCTCTGGTAAATTTCCATAATCTACTTGGTTACTAAATTTGGATACAAATGTGAGTACCACTAGATGTATCAAATACCAAATTAGTATAAATGGATTGATTACATTAATAAATGAATGAACCTAAATATTCCTCTTACCTAAGGAATATTTCTTCTTCCAATGGACCTTCTTTCCATAATAAAAACATAACACATCCTACTCTTGATCTCATCCCTTTGTCTTTCTCCTCTTGGATGGGCGGTGTGAAGTTGGCATAGAATTGGAGTTAGTATTAGATCTTTTCTCCTTTACTTTCATATTATTCATCATAAGGATTGAATGTTTTTAATGATTTATATCTTTTTCTTCTTATAAAACCATAATCAAGATATTTGGAAGAGACTTATCCATGTTGTTTATATTTAAATTCACAATAAACAGTATAATCTCAAAAGAAGTGAAGTGAGAACAAGGTATGTGCACAAATCCTTCGGTAGCTTGAACCCTATAATTTAAAAAATGATCAATGTAGGAAATAATATTTACTACATGAGGTATAACTAATCTAACTAGTCTAATATTTCATATAAAGAGTGTTTTGGAGGTCTCAAGCATCTCTTATCATGATTTCTCTTGACAAGTATCTTAGATATGAGACAAAATGGTGTATAAATCCATGTCTTTATACAACTTATAGAGATTACTAGTCATGGATGATAAAAAGATATCATATATATAATGCATCATCCACATGTTTCTAGAATACATAATGCTCCTCCTCAATTTACTCTTAAGAGGGACCAGTGGAAAATAGGGACTCCAAATGTAAAATATACTCTCTTGGTTTAGTACAATGTGCAAGTGCCTATACTACTACTACAAGTTATCATTAGTAAAGAGATTTTATTTATCTAATATCAATCATAGGGATGATATCAAGGTTGAATGAATTTCCATTTTCTACAAAAAAAAAATAGTACATTATCTTGATTAACAAGTGTGGTGTGATAAATTTTATTTTGTTAGTCTTCCACTATATTATCAAATCCCAAAATCCCTAATTATTGGATTCAAAATATCTTGTCACATGAAAATTATAATTGAAAGAATCCATATTATTCTTATAATAAATATAAATGAGGCCATGTAAAATAATCCAAAGGTATTTAGGTAAGAGGTCTTACCGACATCATTTACTAGAAGTTCCATGATCTACTGAGTTGGCTCCCTAATCTTGAAATTTTAAACTCATATTTACTCATCTATTTCATCCAATTTACATGAATTCTTTTGAAGAAAACTATTATTATTGTTAACTTGGATAATTAAACTCAAACATTTGATTAGAAATCCCCAATAAATGTAAACATCTGGAGGGGGTACATTCCAATACTCTAATCTATGGTTTCATTTTAATTTATGTAAAATATGTCAATTTTTTATTTATTATTTATATGAGGGAATATATTTATATTATAAATAAATATTCTTTATTTTATATTTTTCATGATTGTTTAAATATTTTGGATTTTACATAAATAGTTATTGATAACTTATAAAATAAATTATGTATAATAAATTTATTTTATTTTATATTTCATTCTTATTAATTCATTTACTTTATGTGATAATGTTTAATCATAATATAAAAATTACATCACATAAATTAATAATTAACCATTCACATGAAATAATAAAATAAACATGTGATATGATATTGAGATTTTAACTACTGGTTGGTCTATCATGTGGAAGATAAACCAACCCTTGACCCTAGAGGAATACATCCTTCAGGTCATACCATGTTTTTGTCACAATAATTCACCTTTAACATATATATCTTCTTTTTTTGTTTCACTTCAACTCAGTATTAAAACATATCCTCTTGTCGAGATCTCATTCCTTTATATATTCTTACACACTCACAAGTGAGGGGAACCCAGGGTTTAGGGTTACACAAATAAACAATGGACACATAGACCTATATATAATAAATAGGAAGGGATGATATGAATATCATCATAATTATTTTAATAAAAAATCTTTCAAAAAAACCCATTCAATAAATAATTAAATAAAATTGAAACCCAACACATAAATGGGTCAGGCAGGATCATGATCAATCACAACATGCAATTACTACTGTTAGTAGTCATCTCAATTTTTTCTTTACTAAGATATATTTCTCAAATTAATAAAATAATCCTCTAATTAATTATTTATTTATTTATATTAATTAACAACCCAAATAGTCCTTGAGATTTTGATCCCATGTAATATTAAATAAATTAAACAAATTAATTAAAATTAAAATCATTTAGTACATGACATGTATTGGAGGAAGTACAGTGTGTACCCATTGAGATCTATTTAAATCCATTTCTAGAGTTTAACTACTACACGGTGTGTACTGTCACTAGGAATTGTGTGTAAATAATTATTTGTTTGGTATTTGTAATTTATTGTGTACTTACAAGTCATATATTCCAATACAATATGTAATGAAATTATATGACATGTAGTTCCATTTTTCAAGATGTATAATCTGAATGACATGTTTGACCACATGACATGCCTTGAATGTACATGACAAGTACCACTTGAGAAGCCCCAAAAGTAAAAATCATATAGGACAACTATTCATGTTGTGTAATTACATAATAAAATAATTATTAAGGCATTTAATTCTACACGTAATGCTGAAAATTACTCAGTATTTACCTTATGTGGAAAGACCCTATGACATGGTGTGTACGACCAGCAAAATTTCATTTAGTTTGGTTTATTCTTTTAATGAATTAATTTAAATGGATATTGAATTATAAAAAATGTTTTTATTGGTGTGTACCTTTAATTTTCTAGCTCAAGTTACCCAATATATACAACCAAATACATGATATGCAATTTATTACCATTCATTCACACTATACATCTATGGACTCGGTGTGTATCATGCATGGTATGTCCCATGTTAGAAAACTTGTATAACCAAACACACACCATGTTCTTCACAAGATGTCAAGTTTCTCAGCTGGTAATGAATATGAGGTGTGTATTAATTAAATGTCGCATTCATTAAAAACATGGATTTTTTATTTATGTAGGGATAAACCATGTGGTGTTACATGGTGTTCACATGAAAATACACCATGTAACCCTACGATATGGATTCACTTTCATAAATGTTTTCCATGTCATTTTGATGAGAATATTAGTATTTTGAAATTTTTAATAAAACTCTTATATTTTAGAAATATTTAATTTAATTTTCCAAGGAAAATATTTTTATATACTTATTGGGAAAAATATTTTTATCTCTAGAAGTTTATAATCTTTTGAAAATTTGGAAATGTCCCATTATCATAAGATATTTTCCCATTTATTTTGAATTTAAGAATTTCTATATAACTTTTTAATTTACCAAATTTATAGATCAATGATTTTTGTATATAAATTTGGTAGAATATAACTTTGAATGTTAGGTTTATCCCTTTGCTGCCACATATGACTTTGGTGATCTAAGATGTGACTAGAGAAAATCATTGCCACATTAGCCCTCAAATTTTCATTTTGAACTGAAAAAATAAATGCATTCTCTCATGAAGATGAATACAAATATCTACTAAATCTTCCTAATATAAGAATATATATCATGTGGGTTGTTATATATTTTTTGGAGCTTATCTTGAGTCAAATTGAGGAAGATTAAGAATAATGACTCGTGCAATGTGGAGAGATGGGATTCAATGATAGGTGATAATGGTAATCCTAGTAATGGGATTTGGGGTTATAATTTATTCAAAAGGGAGTTAAATTGTTCATTAAAAATAGATATAGATATATGAAATTTGATATATAGTAACAACATGCATAAAATAGGTTGATCAAAATAGTGGAGTGGATGGAGCTAAGATAAAAGAGCTAAATTGAAAAATAAGACCAATTTAACCATTGTCTTTATTTTTCATTTACTACTATGAAATTATTATATCTTGTTAAAAGAAAAATGATTGTTGGAAAAAGTATTATTAGGGTATATATGGTTGAATTTTTGTTCATATTTTCAAATTTTTCTCAAATCATTCTTCTCATGGGTTATTAATCATCAAGGTCAAATAAAAATTTGATCTTGATAAAACTAACTTCATATTTATCTTGACATGTAAATTTAGTGGTTGATAGACCAATGAACTCTCCCAAATAAAAAATAAAACATCATAAAAAGGTGTTGTTTACATTTCAAATTTTGGAAACTGATTTTTCCAATATCTTAAGAATAATAGAACACCAATTTATTTACAGCTAATAGAATTTTCCCCTAACCCATTAATCTTTAGTTTTTAGATATTTTTTTCATATTCCTTCTTCCTTTTGTTTAATTTTATATCTATTTTAACATTTAAACATTGTTAAATCGCACATTTCTTATTATACCAATATCACACACAATTATTTCTTGTTATTTTTGGATATATTTTCTTGGTTTTTGGTTGTTTCTTGGATCCTACACATAACTTCATTATAATTTTAATGATACTTCTTGGATCACTAGTTTATATAGTAAAATAAATAAATAACTTGATAGGTTCAATGAAAATTCTACCAAATTTTATAATCACTGTCTAGAAAGGCTTCATATGACCAATAAAAGGTAAAAACTAAAAAAACAATCAACCAATATAGTTTTCACAAATCAATTATTTTTTCATTAAAAAATATTATTTTCTATATTTTAACTTACTCAAAAAAAATTATGTACATTAAAAAAACCAAGATATTTAGATAAAATAATCCTTGAAATTAAAAAAAACTTATAACTCTTAAAAAAAGTTTGAAATCGAATAGATGAGAGAGATATAGTCTCTATAGGGAATGAGTAAATCCTTCAACATTATAACATTAAATATAATATAAAAAACCGAAACTAGGGAGTTTTTACATCCACAGGTGTCATTAAAATCATCACCAATTACGGTATATTGTAGAGCCAAAATTTATGAGCTGAAATAGTAATACCTTTAACTGTTGGGATCATTTCATAGATTCTATAATGAGGAATTCTTATCCTTCACTAAGGATTTATATATTGTAGTGCATAAATTACCATTATAAGGGTTTAATTAAAATGAGTTTAAAATGATATAGTTCCCCTTATTTATTAATAAGAATGAAAGAAACTAGTTTTTATCTTTAGATAAGAAAATATTTAAAACCAAGTAACAATTCTACAAACTCCTTTATCATGAAATTTTACCCGAGGATACTTAAGAAGTAAATTAGGAATAAGATCACTATATTTTTACATGAGGATGTACAAGCCTTCCATGAGGACTAAGATAGATTTAGAAACATTATTATCTAACTTCTTCATCTCCAAACCCCTTGTTATCCTCTTATGGATGCCATTTGTGATGGTCTCTAGACTTTAGGTTAGAATTTGGTGGAAAATCTTCTAGTGTTAATTACATAGATAATATTGATTAATAATATAGCTATATTCTCAACACTCTTTCTCTTAATTCACATCACAATTATTCTTATATAAGAAGAGTCATATGAGGAGTGTAAAATAATAGTTTAGGGATAAAAATAAATTCTCCACTAGCTAAAAAAAAAGACCAAACCCGATCTCTGATGAATCGTAACATTAAACAAAATGTTAAAAAAAGTGGGCATTAAAGTGAGAATTAATCCCATAGAGATAAATTCTATCAATGTGTCCTTTTTTGGCACAATATATGTTCCTTTCCAAAATTTTATATGCCAACCAAACCTTAATAAAATTCTAATTTTTCTAGGTTTTTTCCAAGAATTCAAGCTATAGATGACCCATTTTGGAACATTTTAAACCATGGCTATATAAATAACCAAAAAGCATAGAGAGATAAAGTAATGTTAACATGACATGCCCCTATATTCCCACAACAACCAGTGACACATTTTTAAATCCAATATAAGGATAGAACATATAATTCAAAAAAAATAATTTAGAGGTACGTACCAATAGTTTGTAGGTAAATTTTACTCATCAAATACAAAACACAATTCTGATAAGGATTAAAAAAATGATAGAATTCATAAACTAGGGTTATAAGGGTAGAATAAAGATAGAGAAATGACTAAAAGAGAACATGTAAAGTTACTAATCACAAATAAGGTAAACTCAGGGGATAAATTAATATTCTTCACCACAATGAGTGGTTTGAAAACTATTTATGAAGTTAAAGAAGACCCTAAGGATGTTTAAAATCAAATTCTAAATGAATCAAGAAACCAAATTCTAAAAAAAATATGAATTTACAAATAAGTATAACTATGATGAATCTGAAGTAAAACTAAATATTCCACCTAAAAATGAATAGTATTTGAATGTTAATATAAATAATGGTAAAGAAAATATTGTGAATGAAATTTAGAGGGTTCTTACCATTTTTGAGGAATCTGGCCACAGCTATCCCTTTTCTACAAAGTGGGAAGAAAAAAATTATGAAACTAAATTTATCAAGTTCCTTGTGATATTTAAAAAAATCTAAATCAAAATTATCTTCCTTGAATATTTGATTCATATTCCATCATATTTTAAATCATTAAATATAATTATTTAAAACAAAAAAACCATGGAGTATTTTTCTACCTATGGCTTGAAAACTGAGTGAAATTAAATTTTTCAAATCATGATACCTCATAATATTAATAATTTAGGTATTTTTTTATCCCATTTAAATTATGAAATAGTATAAAAATATATTTCCTTATTGAACTTAGTGCTAGAATAAATTTTATCCCTTACTCTCTATTTTTACAATTGAGATTAAGATACCTTCTACCCAACACAGAGGTATTGCAGATTGATAATAAATCCATAACACACCTCATAAGAAGAGTGGGTGAATTTATTATTTGAGTATAAAGATTAATTTTACCATATGAATCTGTAATTTTAGAAATGTAATTTGATAAAGAGGTCCCTATAATTTATAGAAGGCCTTTCCTAGCTACATGAGGTGTTGTTATTGATTCTCAAATGATAAATTTATTTTCAATTTAGTTGATCAATAGGAATAATTTAATATTTTCAAAAATTACAAAGAACCGACACCTAAAAAGAACTACTCAAGGTATAGGATTTTGGAATTTTAATAACCTTTCAATAAATAAGAGTTATACTTTTCAATAATGATTGATGTGATTAAAAGTATATCAACTCCCACTAAAACTAGTTTAGGGATTTTATTTAAGGATAACGAACTATTTTATGGGTATGAGGTTGAGTTTTTTGGAACAAATTGATAAATTTTTTGAGTAAAACAAACTTAAACTTGATAGAGAAATTAAGAGTGAGTATTTTTCCCTTATATACAATAGTGAAGAAGAGGATGTCTTCAGTTATCATTCATTATATAAGCATAATATTGAAGACCTTAGTCAACATATCCCCAAGAATTTTTCTTTAAGTTTAAAATAACCCTAAATAGATATTAAACACTTAATAATAACCTAAAATACTTTATTTGATTATAATTTGAAAATTATAGTTATTATATTTTCTAATTTATGGAAGTGTTAAGAGAAAAAGATATTGGATGTGCTTAAAAGGTATAAAACTTCCATATAATATACCATATCTATCCTCAAGGGAATCCACCCTTCATTATTTATGCAGAAGTTCTCAATGGAACGTGATAATAAGTTAAGGTTTTATCATCAAAATAAGCTCTATATCAAAATGAAATAATTTTTTATAGGAATAATTGATTAAAGTGATTGATACTGGGATAATTTATCTCAATTTAGGCATCCATTGGGTTATCCTTGTCTATGTGTTTAAAAAAAATATGTTTCATGTCACAAAAAATTAAAATAATGAATGAATGAAAAAAATAACAGTGTTCAAATGGAGAGTTTGTATAGACTATAGGAAGATTAATTTTGTTACTATGGATGACAATTTTCATATTCCTTTCTTACCCTAAGTACTTGATGGATTATATAGGAATAAATTTTTCTATTTCTTTATGGTTATTCTAGTTAAAAATAGATTCTAATAACCCCATAGGATTCGAATAAGGCTATTATAAAATTTACCTTTGGGAAATTTTCTTACTGGTGAATGCCCTTAAGATTGTGTTCTTCCCTGACTACCTTTCAAATAAGTATGATGGATATCTTTTCAAATATTATTTATAGGATTATTGATGTGTTTATAGATTATTTCTCTGTAATGTGAAATACATTTGAGAGATATCTTCATAATCTATAATTAATTTAGTAAAGATTCCAAGAAACCAACATTGTTCTAAATTGGTATAATTGTTAATTCATTATCATTATGAGAATAGTTATTGTCCACAAGGTCTATAAAAGGGGTATAGAAGTTTATAATGCTAAAATAGTGGTTATTCAAAGGTTTCCACCTCTAAAAAAGGGTAAGGGTGTTGGGATTTTTCTATGTCATGTATGTTTTTATCGGTGGTTTATTAAGGATTTTTCAAAGATAACTAGACCCTTTTCTATCTTTTTTTTAAAGAAACATATTTTGTTTCAGTTGAAATTTTTTTGGAGTGATTTAAATAAATTAAATAGTAACTAACCATGGTACCTATAATTAATACCCCATATTGGAAATTATATTTTGAAATTATATGTGATGTTTATAATATAGTTGTTGGGGTAGTTTTAGGGAAAAAGAAGGAGAAAAAGAAATATGTGGTGCATTATGGTAGTAGGATACTAGATTATGCTCAAAGAAAGTACACTAAAAATGAGAAGTAATTATTGGATGTTTTTTCTATTAAAAATTTTAGGTAGTACGTGATTGGATCCAAGCTTGTAGTTTTTACGGATCATACATCTCTAAAGTACCTACTACCAAAGAAAGAGGAAAAAAAGACTATTGAGATATATTCTCTTATTGTAAGAATTTAATTTAGAGATTATGGATAATCAATGAGATGATAATTTCATTTTTGAAAACCTATCTCAGAAATTGAATATCCAAAGTGATTACTTAAGAGAGATAAATTCTTTTTTTATTAGATGAAAAATCGATTGTTGTTTTATTGATGAATACTACTTGAAATGTATATTTTTATAATTTTTTAGTTATAGGATTCATGCATGAGAACAATTCCAAAAAACATTTAAAAAAATTATTTCAAAATAGAATTACTACTTTTGGGATACCCCACTATGCTTTAAAATATGCAATGATGGAATTATTAGGATATGTGTTCTTGAAGAGTAAATGCTACCCATTATTGAATTTTTCACTCTTTGCCATGAGGCGACACCTTGGGTGTAAATGAAAAACAAAAAAACTAAATCATTATGGATTCTAATAGAAAACACATTTCAAGGATTATAAGATTTTATTAGTGGGATGTAAAAAATTCTAAATAATCGTAAATTTTAGAAGGAGACAAGTTCCACCCCAAAATGGAATTCTAGAGCTTGAGATTTTGGTGTCTAGGGATTATAATTTCTTAGACCATTCCCATATATCCATTAAAATGAGTAAATCATAGTGTATATAGATTATGTTTACTATTTGGAAGATGCCATCACACTTCACAACATCCAAAATATAGTATCGATGATTCATTAAGAAAAACATTTTTTATAGATTTGGAGTTCCAAAATCTTGCATTACTGAAGATAGAACCTACTTAAAGAAATTAAAATTAATAACCTTGATTGAAAAATATGGATTTGTACACAAGACAAGAACTACTTACCATCCCCAATCAATATGGAATGTTTAGATCTCAAATAGAGAACACAAACAGATTGTGGAGAAAACTGTGAGTATCTAAAGGAAGTTCTAGCCTTTTAAGTAAGATGAGGACTTATGGTCCTATAGAACTAAATTTAATAATCCCATAAGGATATACCCTTATAGATTTATTTTTGGTAAATTATTACACTTACCTTTTGAGTTTCAAAACAAATATTATTAGGATATGAAAGCATTAAATTTTGATTTAAAATCTATTAAAGAAATAATATTAGTAGATCTGATTGAGTTAGAGGAAATTGGATTTGAAACATATGGAAAATATATAATTTATAAGGAATTAAAAAATTTATATTCATGACTCTAATATTAAAAATAAAAACATTAAGGTTAGTCAAAAGTGGATAATTTTAAATTCTATATTGAAGTTATTTATTGGTAAATTGAATACTAAATGATATAAACCATTTACAATCCTAAGAGTATTAGTTAATAAAGCTATGGAGTTAGTTGGAGAGTAGAAAATACCATTACTAGATAATATCTAGAGTATTAAAATTTACTTTTAAAGGTATCCAAAGGACTTGTATATTATCTATGCACTTGAAAATTAATCTTTCATTGAGTCTAAGTATGGAATTTAAACTCAATGTTTCATGGGATTAAACCAATTCTCATTCTTATTTATAAAGTTTTTTAATAAAAATAAAAAAAAATTGATCCTACAATCATCCTATTTTGTGTTAATTATATCTAATTTTGGTTTTCCCATTATGTAATAGAATAATAATACTAGTGTTATGTCAAAATAAGAGCATAAATCTAATTAATTCCATGTCTAAAAGGAGCTACATGTTGAATAAATAGGACTCACATTTCCTTGAAACTCAGTCTCTTGTTTTTCTTTATTCTGAACATAATTTATTGGAATCATGTGTTAATATTTTTCAACTTATAGGATTTAAAATATAACATACCCTAGGGTTTAAATTAAAGTAAATAGGCAAGTATAATTTTCCGGAACATCAAAGGATTAACATTCTACATCATGAGAGTTCTTATTTAAAGATTGTATCATATTTCCCCTTTAACTATATTAAAAAATTATAGTTTTTTATGAACATGATGGTTGAAAAATATTTGGGAAACTACTTTTGCATTCCAAAATTTCTTTTAAATCCTGGAAGTTATTGGCATGGTTTTGATGAATCTTTACTAAAATTTTTCTAATTCATGTTTTCTCTTATGCTTCATTGAAAATATTTTTGAATTTATATAGAATGCACATTAAACTTTCTGAAACCCCTTTATTTTCATTAAATAAGTCTTGTAGTAACTAGATTAAACATTTGTTGGATGTTGTAATTTTTTAATTTTGTTGAGTGTAAAATATGCTTTGGATATTCATTTTCATCCTTGAAAATGATTTCACAACTAATTATTTAAAAATACTTTTTTAATTAAAACTATTTTTAAATACTTCTTCTATATTAAAGTTCAAAATTGGGTACAATTTTAAGTTTTATGAGGGGGGAGGTAAATATTACTATACTAAACTGTATTTCATTGATAACACATCAAAACACCTTAAATATTTACATATTATCTATTTTCAAGATTAAATTCCCATTTTTAATGGGTGTAAATTTTTTAGGCAATTAAGGACTTTTTTGTTACTTTCAGTGGTTAATATTTTATATTATACCATGTATTCAATCTTATAACATCATTTTCATTGATATTTTTTAAAAAAATTATTTTGGTAAAAAAAATTGAGAATTTATTTATTTATTTAATTTAAAATTATTTTTTAAACTTAAACTCATAATCTTTTAATTCAATAGGTTTATGAAAAGAACTATTAATCTTGGTAGAAATTTTTAATATTTAAGATAAAACTATAAAATGAGTTATTTATGATTCCTTTTAATTATTAAAATCACTGATACATTTAGTTGTGTATAATTATTTTTTTTACTAAAATATGTGATTCTTTTCATTGTGGAGAAAAAAAGGAAAATTTGCAAGAACATTTGGATTCAACATAAAGTTTTCTTCATCTGTTCAAAATTCTAAATTTTAATTATTTTTTAAATATGGAAACCAAATCTTGGATGAATCATTTTCTTTTTTTAATGGGTAAATCATCCATAATTATTGGATATATTCCATAGGGGAAAATGTTTTTTATAATCATTTCTTAGTTAGCATAAAAAATCTTTTACTTTAAGATGAGTTTCCTTCCATAAAATTTGATGAACTGATTGCTTGAGGAAAATTAATAAGTTAAGTGTGGGTGGGTTTTTTGTGGATTTAATTTGATACATGTTTGAAAAAAAAAATTTATAAAAATATAAATTTTTTTGTGATGACATGTGTTTCAATTAAAAATACTTTTAATCTGGTTCATTTTTAGTGGAAATGTAATTCTTTTAATATTTTAATGAAATTGTGCATTTTTTGTACTTAATTAATGAAATTATTATTGGTGTTATTTTCTTATATTCTTAAAGATCATATTTTATGTATTATTTTTTGTTGAATTCTAACTAAATAATTATTTTGAAATTTTTTTAAGGGGTTTTATATTTTGGAAATAATTCCTACAATGTTCCATGTTAAAAATTTTAATATACTTGTTAGAAAATTTTTATTTTTATATATTGAAGTTGCTAATTTTTTTTAAAATTTTTGAAAAGTTCCATTTTTTAATGATTTTCTCATTTTGTATGATATTTTTAAATTTTCATATGACTTTTTTCCTTACGAAATTTTAGGATTAATGGCTACCACTTATTACTTTGGCACCATATGACTTTGAGTGCATGTTATATTCCTTTACACCACATACGTCTTTCAAAATATTCTAAAATATTGAAGAAAATAATTTCCACATCAGACCTCACTTATTCATTTAAAACTGAATAAATAAAATCTCAATCTCATGAAGCTAAATATAAGGAGCTACTAATGTTTTCCAAGGAATATTAATAGTATAATAATCAGAATTATGTATAGTTGTGATATTTTTAAGAGATCTCATCTTGAGTCGTAATGAGGAATATTATGAATAGTGACCCATTCTATGTGGAGGAATAGGATTCATCCTAAGGAGTTTATGATAAGCTTGGTTCTAGGATTTATCACACAACGTCATTTAAAATGGTGAGAACTGGATCATTCCAAATGAGACACTAATAGATAAACTTTGACTCATGGGATTAACTAGTATGAACTTGGGTTTTCATAGCTATACAGAGGGTATAGATATTATTAATAATTTGGATTGAAAAGGAATTCCACTCTTCCCATTATCCTTATTTTCTTCTAATAACCTTGAAATTATTTTATCGCATTGAATAAAATATGATTGTTGGATAAAATCTTGTTATATGAAATATGATTGACTTGTTTTTCATTTTTCAACATCTTTATAAATCATTCTTATACTAGTTTATTTATCATCAAGATCAAATGAAAATTTGATCTTGATGAAACCAACATTGTCTCTCTTTGACATAGTAAATTTACTGTTTGATAGACCATTCAACTCACCCTATTGAAAGGGTGAATCATGAAGGAGGATGGAGAAAAGCACTATAAAGTCTTTGACTCATATCTGCTACTTCGATGAGGCTCAAATCTTGGCTTAATAATGATGCTGAATGGATTTGTTTAATCCAGAATGTAAAATATTGTTTCCTCCTCATCATACTGAATCTAGAGATGGCACTTGATCAACTATTCTTCCCATCAATGGGATTTCCTTTGTGGAATCACTTTCAAATTATTCATCTGACACGGGAATTCAAAGCAAACCACCTATTATAAAGAGGCCTGGATACGGAATCGTTATAGTCATTGTGGATTAAGATGCGGTTAAACAAATAATGGAGGTGTGAAAATTTTCGATGCTTGATCGAATCTCCTAGGAAAGAGGTGTGAGGCCATGGTCATTATCATATCTTAAAAAAATGCATCTCAAATTGCTAGAATCTAGGAAACTGAAATCTGATTCTTTTGGTAAAAGGATACATGCATTTCATACTGTATAAATAGGTGGATCTGAATGATATATGCATCTATGGGACTCTAAATATTAAACCAGGAGTCTTTCGTCTCTCGTAATGGGATGAAAATTTCAATCCGTTTACACAAAAGCAATCTATTACTCAAGTTTGGGAAAGAATTCATGGCCTTCCATGGATATATTGGAATCCTAAAATACTTAGTGATCTAGCCTCTGGCATTAGCACACCCCTAAGAATTGATCATATATTAATTAGTGGAGATATGGGACTCTATGCTAGAGTGCTGATAGATATTGATATGGATTCCTCTCCTCCTGAGCCTGTTTCACTAGATGTCAATGAAAATAATATCGAGGTAAAGTTTGAATTTGAAAACTTGCCTAAATATTGTGAGCATTGCAGGATGGTTGGTCATGTCAGTGAAAAATTCCTCATTGTTCAAAAGATGGTCCAAACTAAAACAAATTATACCTCATGGAATGAGGTCCCATGAAAGGAAACTACTTCTTCAAGGCAGTATGTTAGGAAATCAGACACTGGGACCTCAAATTAGGTTGCATTTGAGCAATCAGGCGAGGCAAGTAGGTCCTAGGATGACCTTGTTGGTGTAGAAGAGAAAGTTTTTATAAATGAATCCCATCAAACAATAGGTTTATCTGAATAGGATGAATGCTCTGAACAAAAGGACATCTCATATGGAAATTTCAGCTAGTTCTTAATAAAAAATATGATGAGTTCACTCTGCAACTAATTAGTGAAAATATCATTGAGGACTTGGATAAGGACACTAAAGATATAATTGACTATACACTTTCTCCACAACAGAAAGAGAATGCATTGATCCTTCATGGAATTTCAAATTAGATTGTGGATACACACTCCAAAATAGAAATCAGATATAGAGTTGAGAATTTTGTTCCTTATTACAATGCAGCTACCCCTAGGCAGACATTTCCTCTTGATGCTTCCCGAAAGATGGAGCTGAGAAGATCTGGAAGGAATGGAGTTTTAGAAAAATTAGAAAAAGGGGGCCACACCCCCCAAACAGAAGTCATAATGAGTATTATATTTTGGAACATCCAAGGAATATCCTATCTTGGCACTTTAACTACCCTTAGGCTGGTGGCGGGTAAATATAAACCTGATTTTATTGGGATTTCTGAACCAAAAACCAAAAGATACAACTCTATTCCTACTATTGTTGGAAATTTATATTCATTGCTTAGATCTGTAAAGGACAATGATTGAGATAGATTATGGCTTCTAGTTCAGAATAGTGTTAATAATCCTATTATTATCTCAGTCGACAAGAAGGTCATCACATGCAGGTTTACTAAATCTGGACACAATTTTGTTTTCTCTATGGTCTATGCCTCTAACAGTTATTCTGATCAAATATCTCTCTGGAAAAACAGTTTGAATTTATCCACTTCCATCTCTGATTCTTATGTGGTAATGAGGGACTTCAATGATGTCCTCTATGCAGATGAAAGGCTTGGGAATGATTCTGGTGTAATGTCTATGAAATATTTCAGATCCTGTAGCGATGAATCAAATATAACTGAAATTAACCTGTTGGGGGCCAAATACACGTGGTACAGAAAATATTTGAACATCATGGGAACTATTAGGATTGATCGAGCCTTTGTTAATGAACTCATTCTTGATAGATGGAAAACCATTTCATGTGTCACTCAAGCAAGGCACAACTCAGATCATCATCCAATCATCAAACAATTCATTGAGAAAAGTGAGTGACATCCTCTCCACTTTTGGTTGAACAATGCTTAGACCACCATTCCAGAATGCTCCTAGCTTGTCAGGGAAACTTGGGCCACTAAATCTTACAACAATAATCCGTTAGCCTGTATTCTAAAGCTTCTAACTCTCAAACTAAAAATGAAGCACTGGAGTAAGAGCAGGTTCATCTCTCTTGTTAGGAGATTGATGCTCTAGAAAACACATTACAAGAAATACAACAATCAAATAACACCAGTGATTTCTCTAGTGATGATGAGTAAGAGGCTAAAGTTTCTTCAGAGCTGAACAATCTGCTGGTTCTTAGGGACAAGATTAATAGAGCTATTCAAAGTACAGTGGCTTACAGATGGAGACAGAAATACCAAATTCTATAATGCGCTTCAAATAGCCAAAAGGGTTAGTAGACCAGTATCACTATTAAAGGATGGAGATTTTATCCTAGATGATAGAAAAATCCTCTCAAATCATATTATCTCCTTCTATAAAACACTCTTCAATGGTTCTAGTAGAGATGAACAATTAATAGAAGGTATTATCCCGAAACTTGTCACTGAGGCTGATAACACCCTCCTCAAACAAATTCCTATGATTATTGAAATTAGAGATGCAGTGTTAGGACTTAAACAAGGAATCTCTCTGGGACTAGATGGTGTCACCAATCACTTCGTTCAATTTTATTGGGATGACATTAAAAATGATGTTTGAAAATTTGTGAAGACTATTTTCACTGATGGATCTCACATTCAAGGCCTCAACGC
Organism: Viscum album; assembly: GCA_963277665.1. Lineage (NCBI taxonomy): Eukaryota > Viridiplantae > Streptophyta > Magnoliopsida > Santalales > Viscaceae > Viscum > Viscum album. The sequence goes on along the minus strand of OY728134.1, from coordinate 1,099,296,870 downwards.
TCAATTCATTGTATTATTTCTTAAGGTTGAGAATTCAAGAGAAATTTTTCAATTTAGGCCAGTTGCTCTGATAAATATTATACATAAGATCATTACCAAAATTCTGTCCAATCGGACTACACATATCTCTGATAAAATCATCTCTTGAAACCAGTATAGACATGTGAAATGAAGGAGGATACAATATTGTCTCCTTACTACCTATGAATTCATTAATCTTCTTCATAAGACTGCAAGATGAGGGAACATTGCTCTCAAACTGGATATCAGGAAATAATTTGACACCATTGACTGGAGTTTTATTAGTCAAATTTTGCACTAGTTTGGCTTCCACACAACTTTTATACAGTGGATTAATAAGTTTCTCCGCTCTACTCACATCTCCATACTTATTAATGGATCACCTGAAGGTTATTTTAAGTGATCAAGAGGTGTGAGGTAGAGGGACCTTCTCTCTGCAATTATTTTTGATTTTTCAGAGGACTATCTCAGTAGACTCATTACTCACAAAGTTAAAAAGGGATAAATTAAATAAATTCGAGTAGCTAGAGGTATCTATTCCCCCTCTCACTTAATTTTTACTGATGATATTATTCTCTTCACTCATGGGGATAGAAAGAAAAATCAAAAAATAAAAAAATAAATTCTTTATTATGAAAAGGCCTCTAGATATGAATTCAACTGGAGCAAGTCTTTAATTTATTTTGGAAAAAATATTGATGCACCTAGGAAGAACCGCATGATGCAAGATCTTAGAATAATAGAGGGTTCTGTTCCTTTTAATTACCTTGGGGTCCCAATGTTCCTAGGAATACCTCGTTTACCACAGAAGATATGGGGAATTTTTTGTGGACCGATAGCATTATGGAACATAAAATTATTACTTCACCTTGGAAGAAATTTTGTTTACCACAGAAGATATGGGGATTAGGCATCAAAAACATTGATCTCCTCAATCAATCCCTTTAGGATCAATTTATTTGGAGGATAATTAATGAAAAATCTCACTCACTAGGTTTTCTCAGAGATAAACTTCTTGGAAAAATACTTTAAGGGAAGAATGGGTATATGCATTCCTTAGTCTGGCCAAGTCTTAAAAAGATCTTCCAAAAGATTAATTTTCACTCACATTGGTTGGTCAGGGCTAATTCTTCTCTGAAATTCTGGAAGGAAAATTGGAGAGGCTCTCCTTTGATCGACAATATTGATATTGCTGATATTGATATTGATTATAATACCTCCATGCAAATGTTTCTTCAGCAGATCGACTCTCTACCTCCTCAAATTGTAGCTAAAGTCTCTGATTATGACTTTCTCAAAACTGAAGATGTGATTATATAGGAACCATGTAAAAAATGGAATTCTGGATTCCAAACTTTTTTATAATCATATGCTACTAAGAAATATTTCTCCCTTATTGAACTGTCACAAACAGTTCCTTTAACCATCATGTTTTACACTTCTATAGTGCATCCATCTGAGAAAGCTTCTAGTCGATAATAATCTTCCGAAGGTGGTAATCTCCTTGTGCTCTAGGTTCACTATGTCATCAGCATTGAGATGATATCAATCATTTATTTCTATTCTACCAGACAACTTCATCACTGTGGAACTTGGCCTTCAATATCTTTGAAGTTCATCTGATGCAAGTCTAGGATATTATGGACTTTCTCATATACATTTCAGTGGTTCCTCTCTCAAAAAATATTCACATTCTCTTCTTGGTAGCTTGTGTGGATACCATATACAATATTTGGATGAGTAGGAATAAATGGAGACATGAAAATTCCACTTTCAATTAAAATTATACTCTCTCAAAGATTTTTTTGGCGATATAAATTGAAAACAAACTCCATGCTGAATATTGTGATAACACAATTAGAGACTTTACAATCTTAAGAAAATTTCAACTTCAAGGTAATTATCCTAAACCACTTCGCACCATTGAAGTCTTATGGACTCCTCCTTTTTTAGTATGGATCAAATGCAACTCGTATGGTGCCTCACAAGGCAACCTAGGACCTGTTGGATATGGCATTGCCTTCAGGGATTACAATAGTGATTTCTTGGAAGGGATCTTCGGACCCTGTGGACAGGTCACTACTCTGGAAGTAGAAATGATGGCTCTTATTACCACAGTGGGCGTGGCTCAACAATGAAACTGGGATATAATATGGTTTTAAAGCGACTCATCCACAATCGTTTAAGTAGTTAGAATGGGGCGTATTCATCTTTATTATAGACTCACATCTAAATTGATTAAATGCGTCGATATACTTTCTTCAAAGAAAAACATCATAACTCATGTATATCATTAGTCCAAACTTCTTACTGATAGCCTTGCTAACATGGGGATCTATGCACACTCTCGTACTCATATTTCCAGCATCAAAGGTGATTTTTTAAATATTTTGCAAAGAGATAAATGTAAATTTCTTACATTTAGACTTTTTTAATCTTTTCTTTCACTTCAATGAAGCTTTGTTGCTTCTCTTTAAAAAAACTCACCCAACTGAGAACTGGAACCCTCAACAAAAGTTATTGGTGACATTTTGAATGTCAAAAACCCATCTTACTAATTTCTTAAGAATAATGGAACATCTATTTAAAAAAATTCATTCAATTGTTTCCCTAACCCGCTAATCCCTAGTTTCTTATAATATTTTTCCCCTGATTCCTTCTTCATTCTATTTCATTTTCTCTTTATTTAACCATTTAACCATTATTAAATAACATCATTATTAATAGATCTATATCAAACACAATTATTTATTAATATTTGTTCTTTTATTTTTTGGGGTTTAGGTTGTCTCTTGGATTTTACACATGCCTTCCTTGTGGTATCGACCCTAATTTTTACTAAAATATTTTAAAAAAGAAAATAATAAAAAATGGTTGTTTCGATGACAATCCTATCACCCTATCTCACCATGTTCCAACAGACAGATAAAAAGAAACATGCAATTAAACATGCCACATTCTAACACACACTTTATGTATCATGGTTATCATGACCTTTTATTGGTTTTCCAAGGGTACACGATGTGTACTTTTCCATTACACATTGTGTAACTATATCCTATAGTCAGCATTCTCAACACTTCCATATGGTATCTTTGAGAATTATTCATCTATTTTTATATTTTTTGGGTCATATGAAACTTAATGATCATCTTATATTGACTTTGGATTTATATAATAAAAAGATAGAAATGAAATCTTGCTAAAAATTTAGAAAATTTATTAAAAAATAATAAATAATTATAAATTATAATGTGTCTAATCTGAGAAAACTTGAAGGATTTAGGGCATAGAGAAAGTGGTAGGGTCCATTCCTAGTAATTTTTTTATCATTATTAGTAGATAAATCTCAATAATATGAAGAACGCAACCCTATAATATCCATATGTAGGATATTTTGACATTTATATTATATTTAATTTATAATATTAATTACCATGACTTTATAATTATTTTATCATTGATAATTAATTAGATATCCATTATCCTATCATCATTAAGGTGAAGAATCTAAATCATAATTCTTTTAGGGGTTTCTACACATGATCCATGAATCTCAGAATGTCATTGTTGGAACATAGGGTGTTATCACAGAGGAACCAAGTAAATTTAACTACACCCTATTGATCACATTATGAAATTTTTTATCCTATAAAGAACTATTATCATGTTCTATTAGTCTTAATATGGAGGATGAGGGTTGTCTCTCATTCTTGAAAGTTTTATTGAGATATTTCTCTTTGGTCTTGAGAGAATTATATATAGAGGATTTATTAGGAAGAACAATTATCATAGCCCTAAAAAAGATATAATCAGGATTATACAATTGGGGTTAAACAATTAGTAATTTCATAGAGTCCCTTTATCTAATTGGTAATTCTATTTAAACCCCATGTCAAATGATAATAATATTTTTTTTATTATTATATTTCAAGATGATTGATAGCTTGTGGATATTTAAATATAATTTCTTAATTAAATCAACCAATAATTATTTAAATGATATTAAATAAAATATATCATTTCCATTGAGGCATTAACTCAACCTATCAATATTCCTCGGTATTTATCAAACCTTTAATAATAAATATTTATTCTAAAAAAAATATCATTATATTATTTTTTTCAATAAATAAATTAATATATTTTATATTCACTAGCTTATAAATAAATATTTATTAATTTTAAACACACATATATTCGTAAATAGAATAACTAATAGTTTAATTTATGTGAAAAAATTAACCAAATAATTAATATTCCACAAACTGATAATAATATTTATTCTTGATATTAAATTCAAATAGTGTTTAACAGAGATTCTCGATTCACTTAGTGTGTACCCATCTTTTCCTCTTTCTTGGTGGCATTAATCGGGCTTACCTAAAGTCCATGATTGGCATCTAGCAACATGTTAAGAAACCCATAGAGAAAGAAGTTAATTTCACAATGATAACAACCTCATATGAATGATCACTTTTTAATATAATATCTTTGTCTCGATATCTCATCAAAAAGGTTACATACTTGTGTCATCAATCTATATTCTTGATTCATAATTCTTTGACTCTCCATAATGAACTCATTGATTAACTATCATGATTATCGACTTAATCATGTAGTTATAGTTAAATAAAAGGGACATAGATATCATATTCCATTAAATTTGAATGGAAAATAATTTCTTGACTTATTCAATCAATGTCATATAACTTATGACACGCCCAATATTGTATACCTCGCCATGAGGATATATCTTACTAGTTTTTTTAAATAAATCAAAGTAAAAAATAAATGATATAAATTTATATTAATCTAAAGTCTAAGTATCAATACATATGTTCACATATAGGAATATCCAATAACACATATAACACGTTGAATTACTATTGGTGTGTTCATCCTTATAACTACCTATCTCATAGATTTACATGTGAAATCTTCATGATAAGAAGTATTAATGTATTATGAGCCTTAAAAACATAATAGTAAAATATAAGTTATTTCCCATCAGATGGATGCCATCTTGACTATAAGAAATATGCTTAAATAAATTTTCATGGAACTTTAAGGATATAATTATAATAGGAGACAAATATAACATTTAAATTTAAAAAATACCCTAAGTAAATTATTGCATTAATGTTAAATAGAATATTTATCATAATGTGATAATATATTTATTAATATTTATATATTTGAATATAAAAGTAATAAAAATTAAAAGGTTAGTTGGTTGTAGGGAACCAACTCTAACAAAATAACTGATAGAGAAACATAATCAACATCTTGAATTATATAATATTACATAAATCATGACATGACTTCATTCATTAGGAATTTATCGCCCATTTTTCCTCTAACAACATCTAAAAATCCTTCTCCCTTTATAGTGTGATCAACTTTTTGAGGATGAAAGTATTCTTTTTACAAAATATATTAAGTTTTGATTATATTTTTCATGATGTAATATCTTCTTTCATCAAAAATATAAGAATATGAAAAATCATGGTTTTATATCATAGTGTCTCTTTCATATCATAATAAAACACTTTGAAATATCATTATATTCAATTATTGATTTGGGTCATTAAATTTTGGGTTGTGGAATGATTAATTCATCCACAAAAAAAATAATCCTTAAGAAAAAAGCATATCTTTATATCTCACTCTTACGTAGATGTTATTGCAACATGATCAGAACACTCGGGCATGAGAAAACTCTACATCTCCTTACATAGACTGTGACTCATCAAGGTTAATAATAAATAGAGTTCATTCCCATCTGAATTAAGGAGAGGAAGAATTCATCACAGTGTGATTACACATGTTATGAAATGATTTAATATGAATATATAGAACCTCTTCCAAACTTCAATATATCAACTCCAAACTTATTTCATCCATCTATATAATTCTAAAAATAATTCACCTCATATGAAACTCTATTTTATGTGAGTTTTAATATAATATATGTATTAATAACAAATGATAATGTAAAAATTATATGTACTCATATCTTCATAAATTACTCTCCCTATAAAAGTAGAAAAATTATATGGATTTTTTCTTCAACTCCTGATCATAGAAAAATCTCCTAGGTCTCATCAATCTCCTAAAGGTCACATAAACTCATGACCTCAACATCTTACTAAACTAGTTCTTAGTCATAAAAATCTCCACCTTTGGATATTTCTATCACTATTGGATATAAATCACTTTTCAAACTCAGAACACATATAAATGAATCATCATTAAAAAAATTTAAACCTTAAAGAGAGAAATTAGTAAAGGAAATAAGAAGATTGAATAAAATGTAATTTTTTAAAATAAAGTGACTTATGAACACTTCTTCAAAGATCTTGTTTCCAAGTGAGATAAAATTCTTACAAAAAATATTCTTACAATTCTCAAAAATGTTCTCAGAACCTATTTAAAACATTTATATATATAAATTATCACCAAATATGTTAAATCAATTAACAAAACACGCACACAAAAACTTACTGACCACATAGATTTACCCCTTGAACCCCCTACCCCTAAATATATTCTCCCATTAAATACGAGATTTCTCCCCCATTAAGTTAAACAAGTATCTTTATTTTCATCACTTATATTTTATTATCCTCATTTATAAATACATTAAGGGATAAAAATAAAAGTATTTATATTTTACCTTTCCCCTTTGATAATAAATTTCCAAAGAATAAGTTAGAGGGGACAAAATCACCATACCTTAGCCTTTGATGAGTGAAGACTAATATTTCTTCTTCATACTCCATGGCTTGGTATTAGACTCCCCCTTTGATTGAAAACAACTTTGATAATACAATCATTTCTTCAAATACCATTTTCTTAAAGATAACTTTCCTTATTCTTTACAAAAGCAATATTACATGACAAAGACTCTTATTTATTGATACACTTCACTTCAACTTTGTTTAGAACATTAAAAACATTGTCCTGAAGTAATATTAGGTTTATTTTCTATTTTTTATGATTTCATTTTCTCATGTTCAATATATTATCCTTATTTTTAGGTATACTTGTTTCTTCCACCATGTTTTTGATTCAATAGTCTCCATCATCTTCTCAATATCTTCTATATTCTTCTTGCGAGGAATTTTTTTCTATGTATTTTTTTTGGTCTTATGTCTTTTTTGAAATCTCATTGGCTCATTTTGTTAAATATAAAATTATATAAGGACCATGAGAAACTCCTTATTGAGATGAGCTTATGGCTTACCTCTCCCATACACTTAATTTATGTCTTCAAAATAGACATTCAACTCTACACTTCTTTGTTGGATTTAATTCCACTTGATTTTTTTCAACGGTTTTCTCTATATAATCCCATACTTCCTATGAATAATTTTTTTAATAATTATTATTTAAATTATATATAAAAATTAAATTCATTTATTTATATTTTTCTAAAAATATAAATAAAACATTTACATATATATATCTATCTCCTAAGTAGATACCTATATTAAATTCATGTTTTTATTTAAAATATTAATTTAAATATAATAAAATTTTAGGAATAATTATTATTTATTAAATTGAGTTGATAAAATATATTTTAATGTATGATTATGAACCTCTATACTCGTTTCCTTGTTAGAATTATGTTTGTGGAGTTTTCTTGAGGAGGTTCTGTGGAAGATGGAGGGTAAAAAAGAGTATATGTCTGAAGAATCTAGCATAGGGGGATTCTATGATTCGGATCCTTATGGTGTTATCTAAGGAAGGTTTCTATGGTGTAGATTTGTTGTTTGTGGTGTGGTAGAGGCTCAAAAAGGAGTTTGGTGCTACTAAAATTTTCATCATAGATGCAACGTGGACCTGGGATGCAGTGTAGCATTAATTAATTCTATAATGTGAAGATTCTAGGTAAGGTTTAGGGGTCTTGGGTTCAATTTTGACTACTCTTCCATTTTGAACATGGTTTTGGCATGGTATTCCTAGTTACGATGTGATGTTTTGGGGTCGGTTTTTTGGGGTTCGATCAATTTCGAGGTAGCTGCATCATTTTCTTCTTCTTAATTGATTGGTTTTGTAGTGTGGGAATTTAACCAATTCCATTGTCTATTCTACTATTTTATAGGATCTACAACATATATATAGCCACAATTCTTATTGGATGATTTTAACAGCTATTATATGGTGTGGTCCTTCCCTTTGTTCCATAGTCCTTTCCTTTTTTAGAATTTTTGTGGCATATTGGTTAGTATTGCATTGTAGTATTATGTTTTCTATAATAGGTATAAAAAAATACCCTTGAACCCTCTCATTATCCCAACATTATTATCAATTATTAGACAACCCAAGTTCATCCAAAGGAGGTATTTCATCCCCCTTTCATTAGATTTCAACCATGTCCTTGGGGGATCAATCTCTAATGGTTTTAGGTGAGTTTCCTCCTTATCTTCTCCCTATTTTTCACTTAGTTCATCATCTTAAAAGGGATAATATTATCGAATAATTTTTTTTATTATTTTTTGGTATAAATATATAATGGTGTGTTATTTTTATGTTGATCAATGTTTTCTCCTTTATCTAGGTGCTTGGTGGTAGTATCCCTATCATTCTAACCTTGTGGCATAGTTCGACAACCTCAATTTGAGGTAAGGGTCCTTTGTCTCTCTTCTATTTTTACATGTGGGTGGGATTATGCTCTTATTTATCTTTGAGAATATATTTTACACTCTACTAATAAATATAATAATATGTTTTAATTGAAATTTATGATAAGGGGGAATTAATCACACACTTTTATATCTTGTTACTATTGAGATTATGCATTCTTGATATACCACTAAAAATCATAGTTGTTGGGATCCTTTTTTTATATTGGGAGTGGTATTTTTGTGGAACCCACATTATTATGTGGTTATTTTATATAACACTAAATAAATGGCTAACCACTTATTTATGATTAATAAACTAGTTTCAGGTGGAAATCCCACTTGTGTGAGAATCCCCTTGAAAATAATGAAGTGAAGTGATTAAAATCCCCATTCTTAATCTAAAAATTGATGTGAAACTGATTTGAAAATGTTTTTATGTGTGATTCTGGTGTGTATGGTAGATATAATGGTAATATTTTGTGATTTTTAGGTGGTTATGAGAATTTTTGGTTATGTGAAATGGTGGTAAATTTGTGGGATTGTTGGCATGAGGAGAATGGTTGTTGTGATCTGATTTTTTGTGCCAGTTATTTGGGTAATAATGGAATTAAATTTAAATGTTGAAACTATAATGGAATGGGTTAAAATAGATTAATGAACTCTAATATTGAAATGGGAATATTTTCTTAAAAAAATTCTTGATCACGAAATAAATGGTCTAGAATAATAAAGTGGGTTGGAAATGGAAAACTCTAGAAATTGAATTATCTTGAAAGGAAAGGGTGAAATGTGGATTATGGATTGTTTATTATTGTGTGGTTTTTTATTAGTGGAAGAAGTGAAAGTGGCAGTGGTTGTGAGGCTTAGTGGTGATGTTTTGAGTTGGTAAAGTACTCTTGTTGTGAACCCATATGATGGGATTCTCTTTGTCTTTTGAATATATATATATATATATATCTTGTTATTTATATACACACCCCACCTGTTTTGAGAACCATGCACCAATAACCAAATATTTTTGGGGTGTTTTTTTCCAATATCATGCTTATGTGGATGGATGGATATTTTCCCCCTATTTCCTATTATCTCTTCTATGTTAGTTAGATATTCATGGGTTTTGATGCCTATAATTAAAAATTTTCACTAGTGGTGATTTTTTGATGAGATAATGATGTGTCTATAGTGGGGTTATTCTTTTTTGGAGGAGTTAATAGGGTTTATGTCCTTCAAGTTCATGATTCCCTACTATTCTGGTTATGGAAGTGGTTGAAATTTGATGGATCAGGTGTCTTTGGGTGAGATGTGATGTGATGTGATGGGCCAGGTGTCTTAGGGTGAGATGTGATGTGATGTGATAGCCCAGGTTTCTTCAAAAAATATTCAATGTGATATAATGTCCTAGGTTTTATTTAGGTGAGATGTGATGTGATGTAATTTCCTATGTGTGATAAGGAATAGTTATTTTATGTAATATATGGTAGTTCCAGAATGTATGATGTTGGGGTGTGAGAGCACTAAACTAGTGGGAAAGTGGTGTAGGGTACCCTTTATCGATATGCTTATTATTATGTTATTATATGTTGATGAATTATTTGGTTAGAATGCCTTGGTGAGGATGGGATTGGTTAGTTGACCTTATTTGGTACCATTGGTTCTATTTTCTTCTCATGGGTGCATTAGTATGCACTTTTTCACATGTTCATGAGAGACTTTGGGCCTGATCCTTCTTATTATAATTGTACTTTCACCCTATATATATACAAAATATTTTTAGGTTTTTAGGAGGACTAAATGGACCATGATGGACATTACTATATCAGACCTTTCGAGAAGTTATTCATTCACTACTAAAGGAATTTTTTTTGTATTAACTTGGTAACTTTTATTTGTATCTGTTTAATTTATACATGAATTGTGGGATGGTTTTGGTTTCCTTTATGTTATGTTATGTTATGGAGTTGTTTGATTATTGATATTATCTCTCTTGGTGCTTTTACAATAGAGGGTAATTCCACCGATTTATGATATTTTTATACCCTTAGTGCTAGATTCCATCCTTGGGCCTAATAGAGGCAGTATTCGGGGTTCATTATCTATATTTCTTCATTAAAGGCCTATGAGGGGTTCCTTTGGAGGGAGGGGTTCATGATAGAGTGGTTTCAAAGTTTTTGGTTGAGGGGTATGATAAAGTTTGGTGTTAAGAATATTGAGGATTTCATGGGTTGGTAGGGAAATGGACTTAGTTGATCTTGGTGTGTAAGGTAGGCCAGGGAAGACTAAATTGGACCTAGGATTCCATCCCCCCTCCCCCTCCCATGATTCGATGTAAGAACTATGGGCATATCGAATGAACAAGTGATGTGACGTATCCTATAGGGTAGAGACCACGGATAGGTATATACATCAAGATTACTTATGTTCTTATTTACATTGGATCATTTTGGGGAAGTTAACATAAATTCAATGAATCTTAACAAAATTCCATACTATATGGCATAGAAAATCCTTATTACACTTTCAACTATGGATCATGGTCATTTTCTACATGTGGTTTGGGAAGTGGATGTTTAGCAGGCTAATCTTGTTGATTATCAGAATATTGACCTGATAGAGGGGGATAAGGCTTGGAAAATTTCCTTGCATTCCTTTCAGTGGTTAGGTTTGGGGGAGTATGAAGGTATTATTTTTTTTACCTAGAGATAGAGTTATATTTATAGGAGATTGAGATCACCTTCAATTTGATATGGTACCCAGAGGAATATAGGGTTTCATCGGTAGTTAGTTAGATGTGGGGTGTTGTGTGTTAGTTTTGTACATTGTATCTTGGTGAGAGGGAGAAGGAAGATGTTTTGTGGGTTGAATTTTAGAATTAGTTTGGATAATATTTCTTCTCGTTGACTATAAAGGAAGTGAAGAGACAAAAGCTTCTTTATCTTTAGAAAATGATCGTGTTTGTGTGGGATCATGAGATCGAGGTCATGAAAAATTTTATTTCATCCTAAATATTGTTCCTAATGATGAGTCCAATGCATGACATCTTTAGGAGGCACTTCATCTTTCTATCCAGTTTACAGTTACTCAATTTATATTTTCAACATACTTGTAAGTACATAACATGGGGGGATGTGATTGATCATATACACTCGTGAGAAGGTTTTCCATGAGAGGAGAACTATTAGGGTGCATCAAAGAGTATATTTTTCAATACAATATCTTAGGCACCATGGCCTTCTATGTTTTGACTAGTGGGGATTCAACCTCAACATCTCCCTTTTCTATCTTATAAGTACATTAGTTTCAATGAATTTGTTGGGGTATTTGATCCAGTTCACTTTTTCTATGGGGTCTAGGGTAATCAAAATAAACAATTCCATGTGGTTATTTGAGCATAGTACGGTGGAGGTGGTCAAGTTCAATGACAACCTCACCAACAACTTCATGTGATGTTATTTCAGTAGTAAGGGAAGTAGATGTACGCTCCTCTGAGAGGATAAAAGAAACATATAGGTTTACTTTAGGATGTTCTTCATGTTTAGAGACCTCAAACATAGTGAAGTTATGGTGATAGATGTCATTTGAGAGGTAGATGTGATGGGAATGGTTAGTTTCATGCAGTGGAGGCAATATCACCAGAGGGGCCAAATATCGTTTGAGGTATGATTAGCTTATAATATTTTATTTTTGTTCCTTTTTTGATTTAGTATCGTCACACTATTTTTTTTCTCACTATATTTTGTTATCTAGTATTAGACATAAGAAGTTTCTCATTCGCCTAGTGTTCACTTCACCAATCAGAGGCTAGACCATCTTTTTTGATGTGTTCTATGGGTGTAAACAGATGATGGGGATACACCAATCATGTAGGGATATGTTATTCCTTTATATGTACTTGTATGATGAAATCATTTTCATTTACTTTTCATATTACATTTGTGAAAATATTGTCTAATTCTAAATGAGATTTATGTTCTTGAATTTGGATGGTTAGTGGGTGATTTTGTTTGAGAGAACGGTTTTTAGGTGGATGGTAAACATGTAGATCCCCTTCTTTATTTGATGGTGGATTTGTTTTTGAAATCAAAAAGTTCTTGGATGATGGAGGTTCCCAAGGTCATTGGGGATTTTATAGTTGTTTTTTCATGAGTATTTTTGGTGATACCCTCTCAGAATGATATTGAGTTTAGGATAGAACTACAACCTGACGATTCTCTGATTTTAATGGCTTCTTATCAGATGGAACGATCTAATTTTTCATAGTTTATGATTTACATAGATGATATAATGTAGAAGTGTTTTATCTGAACTAGTGTATCTCCATGGGGTGATCAGATGTTATTCACTAATAATGTGGAAGGTAGTATGAGGTTGTGTATAGACTATCAGAGATTGAATTAGGTGATGATCAAGAATCACTACCCTATTCCAATTATTGATGATCTTTTCAAAAAATTGAGAGGGATAGTTAATTCCCTATGATTTATACATGGTTTGGTTATTATTGGTTAAGGGTAAAGGAGGGATATATCCTAAATAATACCATTAGATGTAGGTATTGGCACTTCAAGTTTTTGGTTATATTGTTCAGTGTCATGAATGCACCAACTATGTTCATGGGGTTTATGAGAGTATGTTCCCTGGATTCATGAACTAGTTTGTGGTCATGTTCATGAATGATGTATTGATCTACTCAAAGTTAGAGTAGGAGCATTTAAATCATCTCAGAGCTATCATGCAGGTTCTTTGACACCACCAGATCAATGGACATTTTTCCAAATTCATGTTTTATACATAGGGGTTGTGTTTCCATAGGCATGTTATGTCCCATCAGGGTGTTTCTATGGACTCATCAAAGGTCGAGTCAGTTATTTCTTGAGAATCCCCCAATAATGTGGTAGATGTTTTTAGTTTTCTCAGTCATATGGGATATTACCATAGGGTTTTATTCCATTTATCTTGGATTTAAACCCCATGTCCATATTTGACCAAGAATAACCAGTATTTTATATAAACTATTTATTGTCAAGAAGCATTTGGTAACCTAAAGGGGAAATTAATCAGTGTTCTGGTTCTTGAGTTTCTAGAGGAAGGGGTGATGCTTGAGGTTTTTTTTGACATTTTTCATTTGGACATGGGATGCATCTAGATGGATTAGAAATTAGTGATTACTTATGGGTCTAAGAAGTTACACACCCATGAGAATAACTGTTCAACCCATGATCAGAAGCTAGAAATTATTTTTTTGCACTAAAGTTCTGGCGACATTAACTAATTTGATAACAATCTATGTTCCTCACTAATCACAAGATCTTGAGGTATATATTTTGTTAACATGACATGAATCTATAAAAATGGAGGTGAATTGAGTTTCTCCAAGACCATGACTTTGAGATATTCTATAAATTAATAAAATAAAATGTTTCGGTTGACATGCTAAGAAGGAAGTCTTTGAAGGACATTGTTCTAAAGTAAAAAATTCTTGGAAAGTGATGGAGGAGTTGGAATCCCTACAGTTGGATGTGAGGGTATTTTAGGGTGGAGGTTTCTTATTTCAGATAAAAGTGTGGTATTATCTAGTGTAGAATCTGAAGGAGTCTCAATGGGGAGACTTAGTAGTATAGGTGATGTATGATCATGTTAGCTATAGTGATTCTCTGAAGGGATGGTAGGAGGATGGTTGGAACCTAATATTGTTTCATAGGAGGTTGTTTGTTTCAGTAGTGATGTGTGATGGAGTCATTCATGAGTTTCATTGCACGCATTTATTAGTAAACCCATGAGTTTATAAGATTTACCATGGATTGAGAATGTTGTTTTGGTGACCCCGTATGAAATGGTTCATTGTGGAGTTTGTGGATCAGTGTCTAGTTTTCCATAGGTAAGAGAATAACATCATGTTATTCAAGGTTTGGGGTATCCATTATAATTTCCCTAGTATAAATAGGATAATATCTCAATGGAATTCATCATATATTTACCTTTATCGCAATCATTTTGTGATGGAATATATCTAATCATGGATCGATTGATGAAATCGGATCACTTACTAGCAATCAAGGTGTCAAGTGTTGTGGATGTTTTGTCTAGGATGTATATGGATGAGATTGTGCATCTACATGGAGTTACAAGGTCTATAATCTCAAATCATGATGTTCAATTTACCTCATGAGTCTATAGAGTATTTTAGAATGATTTTGGTATATAGTTATTCATTAAACCTTATTTCTAACCTCATATGGATAGACAGATGGAGTGGACTATCCAGATGCTGGAGGATATGTTTCAGGCAAGCATCTAAGACTTCATCTGATCTTTGTAAAGTAACTTTCAATTGGTCATGTCTGTTGATAACAATAAATCACTCATCCATCAGCATGGAACCATTAGAGGCCATGTATGAGAAACACGTTCATTGAATTTTTTTTAGAACGATGTTAGGATGTCATCAGTTTGCAGTCTCAATGTGGTGTAGAGCATAAAAGGGAAGGTTCATGTTGTTCTTGAGAAGTTGAAAGTATTGTAGGACTATAAGAAGTATTATTTTTATCATAGGAAGAGTCACATGGAGTTAAAGGTTAGGGACCACATTTTCTTCAAGGTTTATATTCATCATTGGTAGTGGAGGTTTGGTAAGGGAGTAAACTCTCACCTTAGTTTATTATGACTTTAGAGGTTTGGGGTGTATTAGTGAGGTGGCATATAAATTGGAAATACCATCATTATTATACCATATTCACAACATATTATGCATCTCTCACCTTCGTTAATATCTTTATGATTAATATCATGTCATTGAATGGGAAGAGTTAGATATCAAGGATGACACAATATTTATGGAGCGGTCATTAGAGATCTGGGATCCTCAAGAGAATATGACGCATGGATGGACCATTACTTTAGTTAGTTTGTTGTAGAGGTATAGAGGTTTGGATGATATTACTTGGGATATTAATAAATAAAAGTGTTACCAATGCCCTTTTTTGAGTTTTTTCTTATTTTTTCTTGTTCTATTTTTCTTAATGATGTGATGTTTAAATATTTTTGGTTTATAAAATGAAATTTTTCTTGAAAATGTTATGTGTCTTAAATCATCAAGAAAATTAATAGGGGATAAAACTTTCTTAATCGATATGTGTTATAATATGACACATTTTAGAACTGTGTGGGGGGTTAGTACTGCCCAAAGTGTATAATATATTGATATGGAAGGTTTAATTCCTTGATTTATGTTCTTAGGGCTATTTTGTGTGATGGTTGTGGTGACTATTATCTTGTGATGTGTGGATGTATGGGTTGTGGTGTGGATGACGATATAAAAAATTTTGTTTTTTAAAAATGGTAAAACAGTGTGGTGATGTGGTTGTGTGTGGTGTTTGGTGAATATTATTGGCTATTTTTGGTGCGTTTGGTTCGTGGTAGTGTTTATATATAATGATATCCTTAAGATGTATCTCATGGGATGGTTGTTTTTATGTTTTACCTTTTTCATTCTGGGTTAGTTTTTATTCTCATAGGTGATAATATTTTGATGGGTATCTATTGTAATAGTCAGTACCTTTTGACTCATTACTCTGTGGGGATTTTGTTGGTGGAGGTGCTCGATGGAGTGTCGAGGGAGTTATAGGGTAAAAAGGAGGATATGGTTATAGAATCCAATGGAGGGGGGTTATGTGGTGTGAATACATAGGCTTAACTATAAGGAAATCCATTATGGTATAGAGAGGCTATAAGTGTTGTAGGAGGGGTTCATAAAGGATTTTAGTGCCACTTCTATCTTTTGATAGTCTGAGTTGGGGATTTGGGTTGTAGAATAGTATTGATGAGTTATGTAGCATAGAGAGACCGACTGTAGAGTAGGGGGGTTAGGTGCAGTTTTGGATACTCTTAAATGTTAGTTATGGCTATG
This sequence comes from Viscum album, assembly GCA_963277665.1. Classification (NCBI taxonomy): domain Eukaryota; kingdom Viridiplantae; phylum Streptophyta; class Magnoliopsida; order Santalales; family Viscaceae; genus Viscum; species Viscum album. Next base: position 1,099,280,310 of record OY728134.1, on the reverse strand, counting down.
GCAAGGTCACCCTAGCTGTATAATGGAATCTAAGGGATATTGTTTTGTGGGTTCAATCGTTTTCTTGGTAGCCTTGCCATAGAGATAGGTTGTGGTGTAACCCCTTCCTGGTTGATGGAATCTACGATGAGGTCCTTTCCATTTCACTATGGTCCCTTATCCTATTTTATTGTATTTTTTACATGGAGATAGTCACAATTCTCATAGAAATCTTTCACCATCCAAGTTGCAGAATGGAACTTCCCTTTTCACTATTGTCCCTTTTATTTTTAGTAGTTCTATGGCATGGTGGTCAGTGCTACACAGTGTTCTTATGTTTTCCAGGATGGGTATAAATACCCAAAACCCCTTGAACCCCCTCATTCTCATGAAATTATTCTCAGTTATTGGGTTTCTCAAGGAGGTCTTATATTAACCCATACTTTTCATATATTTATATTACAAATTATTGGATAAATATTCATTACATATCATAATGATCCATCCCATAATCATATAGGTCTAGTATCTATGGAAACTTAGACACAGAAACAACTAGGTCATAAGAGTCTGCCATTAATACCTTCATAACTTGAACCCATATTATACATATCATTTCTAAACATTTCTCTATAACATGTGGAAAGGAAATATAATAAAGGGTGATCTATTATTCTTAGTAAGGGTAAACAAGGGGGATACCAATGATCACATAATCATCACATTAGCATAAGGGTATGAATATATGAGATTGAAATTTTAAATCTATACCATGGAAATCATAGATCATAATCATGAGTCATGGAATAATTATTTGTATTTCATAAGATGTTAATAATAAATAAATCAAATTTCATAAGTCATGAGATCATAACATTAGTAAAATTCATGGAATTGTAGAATACACAAAAGTATAGAAAATAATTTCCTTAGTAGTCAAGACAAATTTATAAGACTATCATAATAGTCTTGGTTCACTCCACAAATCATTGTATTAGTCAGAGTTCACTACCAAGACTATCATAGTGGACAAAGTCTCTTAATGGACTTGGTTCAATCACCATTCATGTCTTGTTTATCTCATGAGATATAAATATTATCCTAATTAATTGGAGGGAGGTATATATCTCATGCATCACATAATGAAAATAATACATATATATACCAAAATATCATAAAATGGTTATTATATCACAACCCATGAAAATAAATGGGTTTCATAAACATTTCATCATATCATAACACATGGAAAAGAAATGATTTTCATAAACATTTCATCATTTCGTCATGGTATAACCTATAGAAAATAATTATTTTTCATAAACATCTTATCATCATAAAACTAAACTATAAAAATAAATAATAAGGATGGTATCATTGGATAATATCCCCAATAAATCTTTAGTAACATAAAATGATTTCATCTTATATAGAAAATGATTTTGAAATATCGCTTGTAACATTTCTTGAGGAAAATAACATTTTTATATTAAGTAAATTATTTAAAATATAAAAAAATAAAAATATTAAGGGAAAAAAATTATTTGAAAATAACCTTGAAAAATTTAAAGGGAGAATCAAATCATTGAGTGTTTACCACAACTTAATATTTCATTCACGATGTACAAGTTAAATAAAAATTCCTTTCACATTTTTCTATAAACATTGAAAAAGTAACACATTGATAAATGACAAGAATATTCTTTTTAAATCATTTTTAAAAATTAAAACATGGGTAAAATTGAATTTAAATGATCATTTGATAATATTAAAAATATTCATTAAAACATTTTTAGAAAACATGGACATGTAAGAGAAAGTCTTTTTGACTAAAGAGAGAAATGAAGTCTATTTTCCATAAAAAATCAGTTCGTATCTTGAGTACATAAAGAAAGGAAAATGAAAGGAAAAAATATATTCTAAATAAATAACCATATTATAAGAAAATACATGAGTTTATTTATAAGTATCTTCTAATATTTTATCATCAAATACTTAATAATAAATAATCTCGATAAACAATGAGATTGTAATATAAAACCCTTACCACATTGGTAATATTTGAATTATTATCCCCATAGAATAAATAGAATTATATGGATATATAAATACATATAGAATTCATAAGAATTATTATAAAATAAATTTATGGGCATCACATACACCTCATAAAATGAATATGTGGTGAATATGGCATTTGTCTCAAAAAAGTAAAAGTAAGACAAAAATAACTTACCTTAGGTTCGACTTCCAACATATGTGTTAGAACCTCATGTATAACAAATATAGATTTATTATAAATTTATTAAATAAAAATATGCATACATATCATACCATATATGATTTATTTATAACCTTTTATCACCCTTTTGTTAAATATTCTTCATTATAATCATTGTTCCTGGTGTTATATTCTTTGTTTTTCAAGCATGTTTTGGTTCGGTAGTTTTGGTACTTGTACTTTGATCATGTTTACATCATATCCAATGTGTCAATAATGATAAAAATACCATATATATTAATTATATACTTTTTTATATTCTTTCATAATTTTATAGATTGAAAAATGAATTACATTGTTCTTAGAGATGGTAAGTCGTATGTACACATTGACGTTGTTTTCATTTTTCGATTGATGGAATGAAAGAAGGATAAATAATAATCAACATTTTGATAATTATTAATATATCATATATATATATATATATATTATATATATTCATTAAATTTATCATTAGTAACATCTAAGTAAAATATAAAAGAAAAATGAATCACATAAATTTTTGGTGGTGGTAGTCCACACGTACGTTTGAGGGACGTTATCTTTTTCCAACGGTTTGGAAGGTAGTAAAGTTGATATGGTATTATCATTATAGAATTAAAATCATGTCATAATTATAATATATAAATATTAAACCCACCAATATACTCATCCATAAAATATGGTGATGATAAATTAATTACATCGTTATGCGAAGACTGTAAGTCATACATACGCACAAGTGATAATTTCACATATTATTTGATGGAAAGAGGGTTAATAGTGGTGGGTTAATAATCATAATAGAATTTAATAATATTTAGATTAATTAATTTATTATTTTATAAATAATATAACACATTTAGGGGATGTATAATCTGAATTAAAAAGGGAATCTTCAGTTAAGATGATTACCTCTCCATTGAAAGAACTCCTTTAGGTCTCCTCTTAACGATCCTAGAATTGGTCTTTGGGAATAAAAACACCTCTATAATGTAAATAAGGAATTTTATACGGCATCTTTTTAGGGATTAGTCAGTCTAAAATAATCAAAGTGGTGTAAAGAATATAAAGGTGGGTTGTCTATTTATAATTTAAGGGAGGGGCACTTTTTGAATTGCTTAAAATATAAAATTAATATAAATTAATTTTGATGTAAAAATGGATCCAAATTTTTCATATTCGAAAATAATATTTTATGAGTCAATATACTCCTTATAATATTAATATTTTATGATACAATATACTCCTGTAAAATTGAATTTGGACAAGTTTTTGGTATGTTTTCCCCCTTGTCTTTTAGTTTTAGTTCTTATTAACCCATTTGGAAATTACCGTAATATTAAATTTTTTTACACATTAATGGTTAATAATGTTACTATAAAATAAAAAATGACATATAAATAGATCATTGATGATTTTTAAAATAATATCCCATTCATTTTCCTAAATATAATAATTTTATGAATTTTAAATCATTTTATAAAATATTATTTATTATAAAATATCATTAATGTAATTTTTAACGCTCTTTATTTAATTTGACTTTAAATACATCACAAAAAAGCTGTAATTCGAATATAGTTATTTGAAATATCTATAATATTTCATATAGATATAGAAAATGTTTGGGACACATTAACTCATTCAAATTATATCACTTTTAGTATTTTTAAAATCAATTATTTTATTTTTTTTCAGTTATTTGAATAAACATTATATTAGTGTTTCACAAGCATTTAAGGTAATTATTTAATCATTAAAAATTATAAATAAAATACCATAATTAATATAATTTTATTATTCATAATACTATCATTCAAATTCATTGACCAATTGATTTTTTCCCAATATAAACACATAAGAGATATTTAAAACTAAGAGAGTGACATTTTGTGACATTCTTTGATTTAAGAGATATTTCATCCAATAACAATTAGGATGAAATGTGTGACCTTATCACTTAGTTTTAACCAAGATTAAGTCGATTTACCCTTTATTAGGGTGATAAATTTTATTACGGTTACTATTAAAATTGAAAAAAAATAAAAGGGAGATATTAATAAAATTTGAACCTCCTGATACCAAATATGAAATTATTTTTTTAAAATTCAATTCCTAAAAGTGGCTAAAATTAATTTTAAAAATAAGTAGACAAAATGAGATGAAACCCTCTTTTTAGAAAAATACACTTTTAATGAATAAAACTTGGTTTATTCTTCTACCATGATTTGAAAATATATAAATTTAATTAATATAATTCACAAGTAGTTATTAATATATTTTATTAATATAAAAATATAGTTTGTGCATAAAAAATAGTTTTTCATAAAAATTTCTTTTACGTGTAAAAATGTTTTTATACTAAATTCAAACATAAAATTGATTCCAATGAACTTAATTGGATTATTTAAAAAATGGTAGAAATAATTTTAATTTGAAACCATTTTATAGAAAAATTGTACTTTTTTACATTCCTTAAATAATGATTCATTTTTTAAAAAAAAATCAGTATTTTTTATTATACATTAAAAATCATACTTTTTAGAAAATTCACAAAAATTTATCCTAAGATTGTTTTAAAATGATGAATTAAAAAATGATATTATTTTTATCAAATATTATTTCTAAAATTACAAGAAATTAATTATTACATTTTTTCAAAAAAATAAATAAAATCCATATTTTGAAGAAAACATTTTTTTAATATTAAAATGTCTACTAAAAATTGAGTGATTATTTACTAAAAATTTATTAATAAATTTTTATTGAGAAGTAACTTTATAAATATATATATATATATATATATATATTAAAGTATTTAATCACATTCATACTTTCTAATTTAACAGCTAGTTTATAATGATTATATTTAAATAATAATATTTCATGATTTGTTTAGGCTCGATGTTGCATATCTTGTAAGATATCAACCATAGTGTTCTTTTAAAATATAAGGATGTTACATTCTCCCCAACCCCATTAGTAAATTACATCCTCATAATTTGAAATTTTTATCAGTATTCAAGGATTTGTGCTTTGAAAATTCCTTTTTTGAAAACCCAAATTATAAAATTGGTTAATAAAACATTGTTTGAAAAGAGGCAAAGAGAAGTACAAAGGTCACGAGAAAACTCAGTTTTTAAATAGGAGAACATTAGTGGGGGTGAAAATATGTACATGGAAGAGAAAACATATTCCAAAGGACTAATAGAGATTGATATATGGACTTAAAATGAGAAATTAAACAACTAAAAAACCATGAATCAATGAGGGTTTAAATGAATATTAATTCATCAGAATTTGAGGTTATAGGACAAAATTTTTGTCGTAATATCTTTTTCCAAAATTTGAGTCATTCCTTTATTATATATAATATAAGAATAAGGTAATATACTTACTTGACGAGTATAATTTCACCCTTTAATAAATTTTCTTCACAATCAAATCTATTTCTCCAAAATATGTGTCTTCAAGATGAATTTTTTATGCATGGATCACTAAAATCATCTTCTAATAGGTAGAAAAAGTATATCAAGATATTCATCCTACATTAATTCATTAAGAAAAACCAAAAAATTTCAGCACAAGATAATTATCAAAATAAACAAACAATTAAAAGAATAAATACAATATTAATCTCCTGGTCTTTAATTACCACGATAACCTAATCATTAGAGAATGTTTTAATCTCAAAGGCTATATCATACCCTTCTATTTAAATCTTTAAAAAATTCAACTGCATTCTTCACAAATAATCATTCATTTAAATCACTTATTTAACGTAAGGGTTACATATACCTCAAACCAATGAAACATCTCCCAAATATCATTAATCACTATGATAAATCACTATATAATATTTTAATGTAGTGAACTTTACCAAAATATCATGTATCAAATTTAGATACTACCCTAAAAGTTAATAATTTTATTAATAATAAATATCTCGGAAAATATAACCTTTTCAAGGAATCAATTTTTTTACCCTACAATCTAATAAAACATAGTTAACATAACATAAAATCATATACCAACCCCCCAAGATTATTTAAACCTAAATAGAGTATTCTTCCTAATACCAAGTAAACATTTCAAATAACTTTAAAACACAATCACTTAAAATATTATAAATGGTGTGTTAATTATATTGCACTTATAATCAACCTTAAAATTATGAACCCATAATTATATCGATAACATATAAGTTAACCTCATATGAAAACATATATTCTTCTAAAAATTAACATAATAGTATTCCCCAAATAAGATCAAAAACTATTAAATAAATTCCCTAAATCCAGAAATGAAATAAACATCATCAAAGTTAACCTAAATCACTTTTTGATAAACTAATCAATTTTGAGTTCACCAATACTATCCAACCAATGCTAATCATCTCTTTATCCCAACTAAACTTATGATTTCAAATTCTAATATGGAAAATTAATTATGCATTTCATGATAAAAAATGTCATTGATATAATAAACACTTGAATCCTTTAACTTCATAAGTATTCCCTTAATCTTGGATTTAACCCTTGGATAAGGTCATTTACTTGGATAATGCCCATATTCTCTACACATAATACATTAAAATATAAATGATACGTTATGATGAACTTCATTTACTTATATTGAACTCTCCATATTTCCTTGGAAATTAATTTCTTTATTCCCTTTTTTCACATAGAAAACATCTTTCTATTCCTCTAAGACGTTCACTTGAGTGCTTCCTCCCACATTATCTATATATAAGAAACTGAATCTTATTTCCTTTATCATCTCCACCAATCGATATCTTAGCAAACTATATCCTTATCTTCATTGGTTAGTCTGAGAGTTGGTTAAGGTAAAAGTTTTGATCATATATCACAATTAAAGATTAGGTATATTCATTAGGTTTCTTATTCTAGATATCATTTAATTTGGTTTCTCATAAGGATAATAATTTCATTGTCCTTCAGCATTAACATGAATCCTCCTAGTTTCAGTCATTGAATAAAACCAAAAAGCATAGTGTTAGAAATAATAGTCATAGTGAGGAATCATGAAAAATAATTTTTTGGATGTCTAAATCATGAAACCCCTTTTTCAATATTTGAAACCTTAGGTTTAACCTAGGTTATCCATAATAATTACCAAAACTTTAGGATGGTATCATATACTTAGGCTTATCTATAGTTTTATCACTAATTTTTTATCATACTAGTTACCAAAGGTAAACTAAAAATTTCGGTGATACTAACTATAATAATCCATCTTTTTCATACATTAATATTACAACTTATTATATGAATATTCAATATATACCATAGCGATCCACACCAGAATCATATAGGTCTAGTATCTTTGAAAACTTGGAAACATAAATAATAGCATCATAAGATTATTCCATTAATTTCTTTATAACTTTAACTATTCATAGTAATATCATTACTAAAACCATTCCACATAACATTGGGAAAGGTCACATAATAAAGGGTGTGCTCAGATGGTTGGTAAGGGTAAACAAGGGATATATCAATTATCACATAAGCATAGGATGAGAAAAAGGGTATAATAACATGATCCTAAAATTTTATATTCATACCCTACATATCATAGATCAGAATCATGAGCCATGGCATGAATCTTGGGAATTCATAAGACATTATTCATAAATAAATCAAATAGTAGGTTCCATTTGATCAAAATATTGGTGTAAGACATGGAATTTTAGCATACATATAAGAATAGAAAATAATTTCATTATTAGTAAAGGATCATTCCCAAGACTATAATATTGGATTATTTTAACTCCTCAAACCATGGTAGTAGTTAAGGTTCACTCCCAATAATATCATAGTGGATAGATACCCTTACTAAATTGGGCTCATTTCACATTCCACTCCTGTTTTTCTCATTGAATATCAATATTTACCCAATTCATTAGAGATATATATAGGTCTCATCCACTATATAATTAAAATTTTACATATGTGTTTCACAAGATCAAAAAAAATCAAAATATCATAATTCATTAAAATAAATAGGTTTGATAAACATTTTATCAGAGTATAACTTGTGTAAAATAAATTGGTTTCATAAAAATTTCTTCATTTATTTATAGTATAACCTATGGAAAATAAACTGGTTGCATAAAAATATTATCATCATAAACATAAACCATCTACAGAAATAATAAGGACAGTATCATTGGATCATATCCCTATTAAATATTATGTAACATCAAAAGATTTTATCTTATATATAAAAAGATTTTTAAAAACCACTTAAAATGTTTCTTAAAACAAATTCCCTATTCCCTTTGAAATCACTTATTTAAAACATAAAAAATTACCAAATATTAAGGGAAAAAATTCTTTGAAAATAAACGTGAAAAATTTTAAATTGATCTCAAAATCATTGAGTGTTCATTATAGTGGGAAATTTCATTCATGTTATATGAGTTAAAAGAAAATGATCCTTTCACATTTTTTTATAAAAAATAAATAAGTAACTCATTAGTAAAATGATAATAATAATCCATTTAAACCATTTTTAAAAGGTAAAACGTGCATAAAAATGAATTTAAACATTCATTGTATAATATTAAAACAATTCTTCAAAAAAAAATTATTAAAAATTAACATGGAAGAGAAAGTATTTTCGATCGAAGAGAGAAATGAAGTTGTTTTTTCATAAAAACATTACTTCTATCTTTTGAGAACTTAAATAGTGAATAATTAAAGTAAAAAATATATTCTATAGAAATCACCCTTTTAGATTAAAATTCATTAGTTTCTTGTGATTTATCTTATAATATTTCATCATTTAAAACTTAATCATTGAAAATCCTGATAAGCAATGAGATTGTAACATAAAACCCTTACCACTTTCGTAAGATTTGAATTGTAAGCTTCATTAAAGAAATAACCATATATGTAAATGTAAATCTCCATAAATTTAATAATAATAATAATAAAATACATTCCTAGGTATTATATACACCACATAAAAGAAACATGTGGTGAAAATGGCATGTATCTCGCAAAAGTAAAAGTGAGAGGAAAATCACAAACCTTAGGTGTGGCTTCCTTAGTACATATTGGAACGTGGTATATAATAAATATATATTTACTAAAAATATATTAAAAAAATATTCATACATATCATGCCATTTATTATTTACTTATAACCTTTTATCACCTGTTTTTTAATAATTATTTATTAATATCATTATTCTGGGTGATATATACTTCTTTTTCATGTAGGTTTTCTTTTGGTAGTTTAGGTCCTTATAATTTTATCATTTTTCCATAATATCAATAATTTTTATAATGATATAAATATAAAATTTAGTCATTATATACATGTTTATATTCATTCATAAAAGTAGAGATAAAAAAATTAATTACACCGTCTATGGAGACAGTATGACATACATACGCATGAAAAAACGTTTCATTTTTCAATGGATGGAATTAAAGATAGGTAAAAAATAATTAAACATTTAAAAATTATTATTATATCATATATATCTTATATATTCATTAAAATTATTCTTATTACTATCCATGTAAATGTGAAATGATAAACAAATCACATCACTTCGTGGATCTGGTAATCCGCACGTATATGTGAGTAATGTTATCATTTTCCAACGGTTTGGAAATTAATAATGTATATATGATATTATCATTACATAAGTTTAATTATGTTATAATTACCATATATAATAATTAAAACTATCAAAATACCCTTCCAAAAAACATGGATATGAGAAAATAATTGTATCACTATGTGGAGAAGGTGAGTTGTACGTACACACAAGTGATATTATCACTTCCCATGTGATGGAAAGAGGGTTAATAAATGAGTTTTAATAATCATAATAATATTTAAGTATATTAAAGATACTAAATTTATTATTTTATGAAAAATATAATATAATTAGATGAGTTAAAATGAAAATTAAAAAGAAAGTGATCGGTTAAGATGATTACCTCTCCTTTGAAAGAACTTTTTTAAATCTCATCTTAAGGATCCTAGGGTTGGTATTTTGGGAATAAAAACATATCTATAATGTGTATAAGTAATTTTATAATTTATATTTTCATGGAATGGTTGATCTAGAAGTTTCAAAGATTTTTAAAGAAGATAAAGGGGTGCCCTTTAATAATTGTAGGGGGTACTTTTTGAATTTCATAAAATATTAAATTTATATAAATTAATTTTGATGTCCAAATGGATTAAAATTGAAACATTTAAAATTTTATATGAGTATTCTTCGATATAATAACATATAATAAAAATTTTAAAAGTTTTAGGTATGCTTTGACCCTTATCTTTTAGTTTTACCCCCTCATTGACCCTTTTGAACATTACCGTAATATTAAAGTTAACTACACTTTAAGGGTTAATAATGTAACAATAAAATGAATAATTACCCATAAATGCACCATGATTATTGTTAAAAACAATATACCATTAAATTTTTTTGAATCTAATATTTTTATAAATTTTAAATCATTTAATAAAATATTATTTATTATGAAATATCATTAATATAATTTTTACACTATTCATTTTATTTGAATTCAAATACATTGATAAAATGGGAGAATTTGAATATAATACTCTTAAACCTATATATTATGTCATATAAAACTAGAAATTTTTTGATACATATTAGTTCATTCAAATTATATCACTTTTAAAATTTTAAAATCATTTATTTAATTTTTTTGTTAATTGAAAAAATACTTTATTAGCATTACAAAAAACATGTGAGGTAGTTATTTAATAACTAAAAATTATAAATAAATTACCATAATTAATATAATTTAATTATTCAAAATTTTAAAATTAATATTTTCTCACCACTTTATTTTTTCCTTCGTGAAAACATAATAGATATTAAAAACTAAGAGAGTGACATTTAGTAACATTCTTTGATTTAAATATAATATAGGTCATTTTCAAGGAAAAATAACTATTAAAAATTATATATATATCCTAAGGTGATAAGGTTAAAAATAAATTCCTAAAATATTAATTATGATGAAATATTTTGACCATATCACTTAGTTTTAACCAATATTAACCTGATTTACCCTTTACCGATGTGATAAATTTTACCACAATTATTATTCACATTAACAAAATGTTAGAGGGGAATATTTATAAATTCTAAACCATAAAATTCAAAATATGGAATCCATATTTTTTAATTCAATTCTTATAAGTGGTAGAAATTAATATTAAAAATAAGAGCATAGAAAGCAATGAAAACTGCATTTTAGAAAAATAAACTTTTTAAGCATAAAACATGGTTTATTCATATCGTGTGCTTGGAAAAATATTAAATTAATGTTAAAAAATTATGATTGAATATATAATATATGAATTTAATTAAAATAATTCCCCAATAGTGAATAATTTAATTAATTAATATAATATTACATTGCACACATAAAAACAGTTTTTCAGAAGAAAAAAAATATTTTTACATATAAAAATGTATTTATTCCAAATTAAAACATAAAATTGATTTAAATGAAATTTATAAGTATATTTAAAACCTAATATAACTATTTATACTTGGAAACCATTTTTAAAAAAAAATAGAACTTTGTATATGTTTGAAATTAAAATATCGTTTTCATCAAAAACATTATTTTTTTACTATTGATTAAAGAATCATACTTTTCAAAAACTTCTAAAAAATTCAACATATAATAATTTTGAAATGTTAAATTAAAAACTTATATTATTTTTATCAAAAGTAATTTAAAAAATTTTAATAAATTAATTATATTATTTTCTCACAAAAATAAGTAAAAACTATTATTTAAAAAATACATTTTTAGAATAAAATGACTTTACTAAAAATTGAGTGAATATTTACTAAGCATGTATCAATATATTTATATTTATTATAAACATTATATATATATATATATCATTAAATAGTTAATCATATTTATAACTGCCGATTTAATGGATAGGTTATAACTTTCATATTTAAATAATAATATTTCATGTTTCATAAAGGATAAATGTTGCATATCTTATATGCCATTGAAAATAGTGATCTTTTTAAATCTTGGGGTGTTATAGGTATTATTTCCCCATTTTAGTGGATTTCTTCCTTGATATTGGGGGATAAATCCATAGTGTTTTTAAGAGACTTTCCACATTTTCTTTTGCCTATTTCTCTTCCAATTCATCATCTAGGAAGTCCTTCTATCAGGGAAGCATTGATTTTTTATGATGTTTTGGTAAGAATATTTGGTGTGGTATTTTTTAGTTTTATCAAGGAATTATCCTTCATAAATGTTATTGGTGTTGGTGTCCCTGTCATTTTAACCATAATTCATGGTTTGGGATGATCTATTTTAGGTAGGGGATCCTTCATCTATATTCTATTTATATATGTGGGAGGGATCATGCTCTTGTTTTTATTTGGGAAAATATTTTACACTAAACAAATAAAGACAATAAGATGGTTTATTAAAATTTATGGGAAGGTGTAATTAATTACATTCCTTTATATATTTCGATGTTATTGTTATTAACATTATTCATGCTTAATGTACCATTGAAAATAATGTATTTTGGTAGACATTGTTTGTACTGGGATTGATGTGTTTGTATAAGCAAGTCATGATTATGTAATTGTTTTATATATCCCTAAATAAATGGATAACCACTAATATCCATTTAATAAAATGGTTTTACATGAAAATTATAGCTATTGTGGGAATTCCCTTGAAATTAATGATGAAATATGATGGAAATCCCATTTATTAATATGAAAAGTGATATGTAAATGATGTGAAAAGTGTTGTGATGTGTGACTATGATGTGTAGGCTAGATTTTATGGGAATTGTTGTTTATGTAGCTGTTGTGATGACAAGTTTTGGTGATATAGAATAGTGGTAGTATGGGGTCTTGTGGGAATGATGGGAATGCTTATTGTAACTTGATATATTTTGTTAGTTTCCGGGGTACTAATGGAATTAAATATTAATTTTGAAACTATGATGGCATGGGTTGAAATGGAAATGAACACTTAAATTTAAATAGTAATTGTGTATTAAATGGTTATTTCTTGATTTTGAAGTAAATGGACTGGAATAATGAAGTGGTTTTATAACGAAAAAATCAAGAAAATTGTCTTAACTTGTAGAGAAAGGGTGGAATGTGTCTAATGGTATATGTCTGTTTTGTGGTGTTGTGTATTTAGTAGTGGAATTGAAAGTGGTGGGGGTTGTGAATCTTGGGGTGATGTTGTGATGTTGGGAATTGGTATAGTACATGTATTGCTAAACCTTAGGATATTCTTGTGTGTGGTATATGAATATATGTGTGTTTGTGTGTGTATTTTATGTTCCTTTTGATTTGTATATGCAACCTACACACATAAAGAACCATGTGTTGATAAAAAGTGTTTTGGGGATATTTTTTCCAATATCTCGGTAGTGAGGATGGATGTCAGGCTACCCCCTATATCATAATCTCTCTTTTAGGAGTGTTAGATACGCATAGGCTATGATATCCAGAAGTCAAAAGTGAACTATTGGTGATTGTTATATGAGATAATTATTCATTTATATTGGAATTCATGCATGTTAGGAAGAGGGAATGAATTTTATGTACTTCATGTTCATAATATCCTACTATTTTGTTGTGGAAGTGGTTGAGATGTGATGGCACAAGTGTCTTCAAGTGAGATGTGATATCTCAAGTGTCTTCAGGTGAGATTTTATGTGATGTGATGGACCAGGTTTCATTGGGTGAGGGTTGATGTGATGTGATTTCCCAAGTGTATTTAAGAGATATGTGATGTGATGTGAAGGCCTAGTTGTGTTCAAGTATGGTTACTAGACAGAAGATATGGGAGCGTTATGATTTACGACATAGGGGTCTGAGAGCGGTAGACCAGTGGGAAAGTGGAGCAGGGTACCCTTTATCGATATGATTCTTATTATGTCATTATACTTGGATGTGTTATTTAGTGAGCATGACTTGGTGAGGATGTGATTTGTTAATTGACCTTTTTAGGTGTTTTTGGTTCTACCTTTTTGCTCACATGTGAATTAGTATGCTCTTTTTCACATGTTCACATACAAATTTTGGTGTGATCCTACTCAGTATACTTGTATGCTCGCCCTATGTATATACAAAATGTTTTTTAGGTTTCTAAGAGAACTATGCAGACTATGATGGACATTACTTTCTCAAATATTTGGTGTTGTTTTTGAGTCACTACTATAGGAATTTTCCATTGGTTATTCACTTGGAGCCTTTTATTTGTATCTCTTTACCTTATATATCCATTGTGGGGTGGTTATGGTTTCCTTAATTTTATATTATATCATGGAATTGATTTATTATTTATATCATATCTCTTGATCCTGTTATTATAGAGGGTAATGCCTCCCATTTGTGATATTTTTATACCCTTGGTGCTAGTTATTAACTCAGGGGGGGATACTTGAGGCAAGACTCGGGGGGTCATTATCTATCTTCTTTCATTGTCTAACCAAGAGGGGTGCCTTTGGAGGGTTGTGGTAATGATATTTAATGTATCCATGATTATTTTTTTAGAAAAATGTTATTAGATAACATGATTACTCTTACTAATAGTTTATTTTCATATGTTAATTTAAATGGCAATTTAGTTGTTAAAATATAATTCCTAAAATAGTATTGATCATGTTAATAGTTATATAATTTTAATATATGACTATTAAAATTAATTTAATAAATTTTAATGTCATATACAATTTTATGTACATAATATGATAAAATAAAAAAATAAAAAATATTTTTTCACTAAAATGGTATTTGTTTGATGAATTTTTAATTTAAATAATTATTTATTTAATGTATATATAATTTTTTCATATTTTTATACTATATAGATTTCTTTTTAAAATAATAAGATATATGTTTTACTCTAAAACATTTCTATGAATTATTTATTAAATTCATTTGAAAGCATAATTTATCATTTATATAGTTTCTTATTATATCATTATAGAAAATATATTTATACAATCTATTTATTATAAAATTAATATGGTCATTTTATATCCTTGTGACTATAATGTATAATTTTCATCAAAACAATCATGTTTTCATGAATATATAATTAAATGATACATTGTAGTTAATTAAAATATGATTTTTATAAAATGGATTCTATATTTTTCATGTATAAGGAAATTATTATAAAACATATAATAATTAAGGAATAATAAAAATATATAAATGTATCACTAATAACCAAAAATATGTTTTATTTTAAATAAATTATTTAACCATGTATTATATGCTTTTTTCCAAAATTAAAATATCAAATATTTGGAATTTTAATTCAATAAAATGGCATTAATTTTTGTAATCATCACATTGAAATTTGGTAATGTAGATTTTATTCTATTTTTCATAAATAGAAAAATAAATAAATAAATGGTATAATAGCATATAAGTACCATATTTTGTAATAGTGTATATGAATGAATTTTTGAGGTTTCTATAAGTTATATATAAATATTTTAATTTCTCATTTACAATTAAATCATGATCCCCTTAACATTGAATCCCATGCTTGATCACTATTTAAAGATATTATAATTTATTCTAAAATACCCCTCTCCTCCCCTTATAAACACCACCTCTCACCACCCTACTTCTCCTCACATATTAGGAATATAATAATGTCTAAAATATTACAAAATCCCTCCCTAAATATTTATCCATGTTCTAGAGGATGTTTTCTTAACAATGGAACACTCTTTGGTTCCTAAGTAGCATATTAAAGGAGGACTTCTGAAGGAAGAGGTAAACTATCTCTACAGTTCTATTTTGAGTATTTATCTTATTATAAATCTTACAAATATCCTATAACCATTATTATATAACGAAATTAGTATCATATATTTGTTTAAATGTTATTATATTAGTGTAATATTAGTAATATTACTCCCTCAATTTAATTTTAAAATGAAATCATCACCCATATTATGGTCGATTCACCGCCTCCATGGGCAATGCATTCTCTTTTTTATCACTGCCTCCATGGTTGTTTTTAATATTATTTTATAGAATAAATTAATAAATTAATAATTTATTAATATTCTATAAGGTGAATGTTAAAAATGTAAACTGAACATAATAGTTGTTTCTTAAAAACAAACATTAATTCATTACCGGTATAACCACTTATATGAATGTTTTTTTAAAACAACTATCATAGCCTTTATAGATGGTTACAATAAATAATTTAATGATTAAAAATAAACTTTGTACTTTTATTACAATATTTTCCATGTTTTTTAATTGGTAAACAATTATAATTTTCAAAAAAAATATTAATTTTATAACGGTCTCTAAATTTTATAAATGAACATACCAATATACAATAATAATTTTACTAATTGAATTTTTCATACTTTGGAGTAAAAATTTATATTTGGAACCATTTTGAATTCAATAATTATATGAAATAATTATCATCAAACTTTTTTAGTTATAGAATCATTTGATAAGAATTCGCATCATTATCGATAAATCGATGTGACCTTGGAACTGTGAAACAAACATCCTTGATGTGAAGGGCCTGAATTAAAAGGTTAATAATATGATTATAAATGTAAATAAACTAATAATAATAAATTAAATAAACATGAATCTAAATGGATTATTTTATAAATTTAATATAATTATTTAAGAGGTAGGTATGCATACTAAGACAAGTCAGGACTTGAGGTAAGGGAATTTCTTTTCTGATCCTTTTTCCTTTTCATATATTCTTTCACTATGGCCTATATTCTATTATGTTATATATATATATATATAATTTCTCAAGTATAACCTACTATTTCCCATTCAATTTTGAGGTATTTATTCTCTCTTTGGCTACTGTACAACTTCAATGTTCATACCTTATATGGTTTCTATGAGGTATTCCTAATCTTTCTTATTACTGATGATATATTTTTTATCTCTCTCACTTAATATTTCCCATTTCTAATATGATACATTTATATTATTTTATATTAATTCCACTTATATTTTAGCAGATACTCATGTATTTATTATTACCTTCCTATTATTACTTTGAGTCAAAAAGTAGTATATTTAAAATGGAACTTTTACATTTTTATAATTATCCACTCTAAGTTTATTAATTTTTAAATATATTTATTTTCAAGGATTTATTATTAAAACTTCTTATAATTAAAATAATTTTTCAAAAATCCTTTAATTTACTTTTTTAGAATGTTTTTTTAATCTACTTTATTCCTAATTTTTTATAAATACATTTTTGAACATTATGCAAACAATTTCAATATTTCTCTTACATTTCTATCAATTTTTTATGATTCATTTTCAAATAAATTTTTCATTTAATATTCATTATTAATTTTTAAAATAAAATTTTAGAACAATACTGCATTTTTTACTATAGTGACAGGTACCTTATTCAAACCATAATTATAATTTTAATATAAAGGGTTTAATTTTATTATATGCCAATGATATTTTAGGTTTATATTTTTAGAGAATTGGGGAAAAATATATTTCATTGGGAAACTGACATACAATGTCCATATTTTCCACAATAATAGGATTTTTAAGTTCACAATCATGTTTCTTTTGTGACAGGTATGCTTCATTCAAGGCCAGTTTTCCTTATTTGGAGATAGGTATTATAATAGTTCATACTCTTCCTTCAGCCTTGTGAAGAGACATTTTAAAACTGGGGGTGAGCACAAAATATCTTCTTAATAGATGAAAAAAAGAAAAAAAATACAATTATTCAATTAAAAAACATTGAAAACTATATGAAACTTTTCATTTTATCATAATAAACATTTCATAATTAAGAATAAATGAGAAAAATACTAATCCATGAGGGTTACTTTCAAAATCATAAAAACTTTTCTTGAAAACAAACATTTTACCCTTATGAGATCATGAACTTAATTTTAAACCATAAGATCATTTATTTATCTTATGAAATAAAAATATTTTTATCAAAATCCATCAATAAATTTAATAAAAAATATATACAAGGATAAAAATATAAATAATCACATGGATAACAATGAATAATTTAATAATGATGGAATGCATAATGTTGAAATAATTATCTTAATTTCAAGGATTCATGCATAAATAGGTATGTCATACACCAAATACCAAATCTATATTGTCTCAAGAGGCTTATTAATGCATTGAGAGTCTATAATTGGCCCTACAAATTACTTAATATGTCTAATACATTCATCATATGAAATAAATGAAGAAAAACACAATACAAAATCTAGGAAAACATTTTTATTGAAAAACAACCATAAAAATATCAATGATCATAATCTATCTAAAAAAATAAGGTAGACGGTATCATTATATAATATACCCAGTAAAACGAAACAATCATTAAAGGATACTGACATGAATGAAAAATTAATTTTACAAAGAAAATAAAAAGTCACTTTGAGAATAGAATAAATATCAATTTTCCTTGAAAATAGTTTAAAAGTAAAAATATTAACAATATTTAGGAAATTAATTTATTTGAAAATAATCATGGAAACATATTAAGTAATATTAAAACAAAATATTGGTCATGATAGTGAGAAAATTTATTATTTTCATATATATTAAAAGAGTTCAATATTTTCACACATTTCTGGAATAAAAAATAGAGATGTATGGAAAACATTTGAAAAGATTCCATTTAATCATATCTAGATAAAGAAAAAGTGGTCTAAAAAGACCTTTAAAAATATTTCATAAATAAATAAGAAAAATCTTGAAACATTTCATGAACATGGAGGACAAATATTTCGAAATTAAAACCTTAAAACATGGTTTTAAATGAAAATCCATTATCTTAAGTATCATATATTTTTGAACATTATCTAACTCTATAATAATAAAATTATATTAGTTTTCTACTTGATTAGTAAAAATTTTATTTTCATTAAATTATAATTATTCATTTTATTTCATTTATTACCACAACTTATTTACTTACTGAATGTGTTAAGTTTACATTAATTGGTTTGATATTGTTAGGTTCATAATCCCAAAAAAAATTGTAGGTTTACCATGTTCAAAGGGGAATTTTTTATTTTATATACATAATATTAATAAATAAATAATTATAGTTTTTATACATTAAATAAAATTTTTGAACCAACTGTGTATGGTGGTCATGAAAAATTATTTACATCATTTCATGGAAAACGGTAGTATGTATGTACGCATGAACAACATTTTTATTTTTGTACTTGGTAAAAAAGAAATAATGTAGATGATATTTTAATTATATAGAATAATAAATTTTTATATAAGACATTTTTATTCATTATTTACATCCTTACGACAAACCATGTGAGGGGGTAATGAAAAATGAATGACATCACTATGTAGAGGTGGTATTCCACACGTATACGCAAGCGACATTATCATTTTCCAATATATGAGAAAGTAAGAAGGTAAGTAATATTAAATATCTTAATAATCATAATTATTTTATAAATATCATATATAAAAATTAAATCCTTTATAATAACCATCCATGAAAGGTGGTGAGGGAAAATTAAATACATCACTTCGTGGAGATGATAGTTTGTACGTACGTACGAGCAATGATTTCATATTCTATTGGATAGAAAAGGACATGAATAAGGGTTTTGAAGTAAAAATAATAAAATTTACATATGTTTAATATATTGATTTTATGATATTAGTGTGGTTATATTATATTTTAATGAGGTGGAATAGAAAATAAAATGGAAGAGCTTGGTTAAGATTTATACCTCTTCTTTGAACAACCTCAATTGGATTACACCTTAAGCCTTATATGGTTGATCGGTTGATGAGAGCAAGAACTCTATAAAATTAGGATAAATTTAGGATGGTATTTGGGTGTATATTGGTTGATAAAAATTTATTAAGAGGTGAGAGGAATAAATGAAAGGGGGTTCCCTTTTATAAGTGAGATAGATTGAAATCATGTAAATATTATTCTATAACAAGTGTCTAAATCATTCCAAATGGAGATAAAATCAAATATATTATAATATAATGAGTATATGGTCAAAATATAATTAAACAATAAATTTAATATAGGTATAGGTATCATTTTAAAACTTATATCTTGGTTTAACCCCCTCATTAACCGTGTTTAACCTTAACTGTTGTAACAAATATTTCACTATTTAAGGGTCATGAAAATAATTTTCAAAAGTAAGAAGAGGAACATAAATGAACCATTAATTATTTAATATAAACTTTACTATAAAATTTAGTCAAAGTAGGATTTTTATAAATTTAAAATGATTTAGAAATAAGTTTTAAACATTAAATATTATTTAAGATCATTTTTATGACTACTAAAATATATTGACTTTAAATGAATCATGATAATAATGGAAATATAATATAAATTAGTTAAAAATATACTTTACATTATAATTATAATTTTTTTTTAGACCATAATTCTCCCAAAATATATTACTTTTAGGGTTTTTAAAATCATTTATTTAGAGTTTCTACTGTTTTCACATGTGTTGTGCCAGTGTTGCGTAAGCATTCAAGGAAATTATATTATCAATAAAAATTTAAAATATATATATAATAATATTAATTTATTCGTATTAAAATTAAATATTTTTAATAATTAATATGTTATTTTTATCCCTATGAAAACACATTATAGATATTAAAAATGAGAGAGTGGTATTTTGTAATTTTTCTTAACTTAAAATATTATAAAGGTCATATTCAAATTCAAGTGGCACAAAAATTACATATTTTATAATTCATGATGGTTACGAGAAAATCACTAAAATTAAAGGAAATAATGTAATTTTCTGGGTTGATTTATAGACCTTATAATATAGTTTTAACCTTAATTAACATGTTTTACGTATTAACGTCGTGATAAACATTTTTCATGGTTACTATTCATTATGAATAAAAATTAAGTCAAAATATTCACCTAATTTGAGCATCATAATTAAAATTTTAAAACAACTTTTTCAAAAATAAATTGTTATAATTGGAATAAATCAATTTTAATATAAGTCGCAAAACATGATAATCTTTTTTAGAAAAAAATGTTTTTAAGAATAAAAAAGATTTTATAGAAAATCATGTATAATACTGATTATTATGGAATTAATTAGATTATTATTAATAAATTTAATATTATTTTACTTTAAAACCAAATAAAAAATTAATAGGACTTTTAAATTATCTAATTTAATGAAATGAAATGAAAACTTCACAGAAACAACATTTTTCACGATTCACTCAAAAATCTATCTTTTTAGAAAAATCCCAAAAATGCCTTATAATACTGTTATGAAATCTTGATTTCAAAAATGATATCATTTTTTCAAATAAAAATTATAAAATTTTTAGAAATTAATTATAATATTCGTACTCAAAATGTAGTAAAATCTATTTTTAAATAAAATGTATTTTTTAAGTATAAAATGAATTTATTCTCATGACATCTATAGTAACCAAAATTAGATGAATGTTAACATATAATTTTTTGTGTTAAAATATCACATATTTTCATAATAATATTCTGATAGTTATTAATTAATTATGATAAAATAAAAAACCTTTAAAAGATTTTAAAAAATTACTTAAATGATATTTAATCATTTCTTTTTATAAAACATTTACCGATATTATACCCAATAACTATATAATCCCAACGTTTATATATATATAATGGATATATAAGCCCAAAAACTTTATTACCTTTATATATAATCTAGTATAAATCCCTAAAATTCTCACATATCTCTCATCAGGCCAATAGAAGTTCTATTTATTAACCATTTATTCTTAGTTGTGATCGGGGTTATGATCTTCATAGTGGACCATAGGGATAACGATTGTATATTCACGCTATTTTTAAATATTTTTTATTTGTTAAAATTTTATTTTTATTACTAATTATTATATAAACCTCATAATTTATTAATGTTAATATATAATTATAATATTTATTACAATAATTCTGGGGAGGGGGATAAGTATAAAGAAAATCCTACTCTACTACAATAGGAAATAACTCGGTGAGTCTCGAACCCAAGACCTCATCAAGACCCCGTAGAGCCGCTACCAACTGAGCTAGACCCTTGGGGAAATAATTATAGTATTTATTCTAAATAAAACCTATGATATTCGATTTTATTTCGATATTTCATGAAATATATTATTTTGAGAAAAATATTTAAATAAATTTAAATTCTAAAATATCAGGTTTTAACAATCTACCCCCATAGAGAAATTGTGTCCCCTAAATATTAATTTTATTCTCTCAAAATTAATTTATCATGAAATAGTAATAAAATATGATATATATATTTTATCATGAAATATAATTTCTAATTCAATACACAGAAACGCATTATTTAATATGACTTACACTTAAAGATGGTTTTCTAAAAACACACCTTGATAGTTGAGGGTTTTTCCCTCATAACACTCGATATAGTTGATAAATTATTTTTACCATCGGGGTATATATTTTAAGAAAATATAATTACTTGATTTCATTCCATTCCATAATCAAAATTTCATTATTTTAGTATGATTTAAGTAGTTTTACATCTATGCTTCACCTTATATGATTAATACCCATAATGGTTTTTTCATGCCTAAAGAACTAAAATCAACTTCTGACATATCACAAGATCATAAAAATTATGGAATTTTATTTCACCCATTTATATACATTAACCAAACCCAAATACTATTATAAAAAATTAAAATAATATTCAATATGATCAAATACTACATTAATCTCAAAATACTCAACAAATAAGACCCAAAGGTTCACTTAAATTATTCTTAAAACTCTTCAAAATATGACAAACCAAAATTTAAACCCAATGATTAGAATGATTTTATCTCATATTATTCCATGATAAACTTAACATTTATCTCTAAATAAAATAAATCACTCATGAAATCATATACCAAAAATATATATGGCATAATCATATAATCTTAAAATTATGGTAATATTTTCTATAAATAACTTGAATTTCCATAAATCCACTTTAAAATAATATATTCTTCTAAATATAACTCAATATTTATTTCTAAAATATATCCCTATCTTATAAAAAATATATTTCCATTTACCTCAGTCGTATAATGTTCTCAATATAGTGAACTTTTTAAAAATAACATTAATCACTTATTCACTAAATTAATTTTCAATCCTATGGTTAAATATATGATAAAACATATGTTCCCAAAATTTAAGAACCATTTTCTCACAATTAACCATAATTACTTCAACATCAAATACCATATTAACCATAAATTTTACCAATTCCTTTCAACTTATGTCCATAAAATATAGAATAATTCTTCCTCAAATTACCCTTTCACATGTCATACCTAAGGGTTATATATACCTAAAACATCTATTAAGACTAAATAAATGTATATGTGGTACTTTAGTCACATAAAACATAAAAATATTAATAATTTCTTTAAACTTATTATCATCCAAAAATTTACCATAAAATACCCTTATATCATAACTCTAGAAACCTGATATGTAAACACTTCAACCATTCAAATTATTTTATAAAAAATTAACCATTATTTGTCATATTATTCTTTAATACTTACTTCCTTCTATATATTAAGAATAGTTTATTTTTTCTTTTCCATAATAAAATATTTCTTTACAAAACCCTTATTCCTACGATCTTGCTGGTTCCATTCTCGAGTTTTCATAATTTTTCTTTGGAAGTTTATCTTTATATGATCCCCTTTAAAACATATGAAACATCTTCTAATTACTTTTATACATTTTTTTAGGCACTTATTCCCAAATTCTTGACATTTAAGAAGTTGAATATTTTAACCTTTATAATTTATATCACCTTAACTTCCATTAAACTCCACTTTATTTCATTTAGTGTGTCAGAAAACTCATCTAGGTTCAAGTTGTTAATCATAACCTGATATAACTAGTTAGGCATAACCATAAGAGTTTTCACACAATTTATTATCATGTTTGGTATCTTATTCATACAATCGTCACATTGTCCTTCACACCCATTATTAACTTGGTTCCTACTGGTTCCATCCATTTAATAAAACCAAAAAAAATTAGTGTAAGTATATCAAATAGAATCATAATGGATATATTATGTTAAGGTTAAATTTTATGATATCACTAACCAAGTATATATTCCATTAAACACTTTCAGTTCAATAAAGATAATAACCATAATTATCTATAACATACTAACCATTACAGTTATAGAATCCTTTTAACTTATGATCCCAAACTATGATATTAACCTATGAAGTCTTATCATTAAACAACATCCTAATATCTAAAGTTATATAAACTCTCTTATGATTATAATTATAGATTATTATACTTATTCAACACATAATTATCATTTTAATATAAACTATTTAATCTTATTACATTCCCTTGATATTTTGGGTTTAGAGTTTTAGAAAATTAGGAAAACCATTACATCACATTGGGAACATGGACATATTTTATCCATCTTTTCCGAAAAAATCATATTCTTAAGTTAACAGTATTGTTTTATTCATGGACCACTTTCTTTATTAAATTCCAATTTCATTTACTTAGAAATAGACTTTATAATAGTTCATACTCACCCTTAGGCCCAATGAAAAACATTTTAAAACTTTGGGTGAGCACAAAATATCTCAATAATGTGTGTAAAAATAATGGAAAATGATTATTGTTTTAAGAAAACTTGAAAAACCATATGAATGTTTTGGTTTTATCATAATAAAAGTTTAGCTCAAAATAATTACTTAATTACTCTTGAAATGAACTTATTTTCATAATTTTTTCATAAAATGTTTCATAAAAAGAGCATAATGGACAAATCATAATTCATAAGGGTTTCTTTCAAAAACTTGAATTCTTTTATTAAAAACAACCCTTTCACCCATATGATATCACAAAATTACTTTTAAATCATAAAATCATTTATTAATGTCATAAAATCAAAAAATTTCATAAAAACCCATTAATAAATTTGACATGTAATATATCCAAGGATAAAAATATAAATAATCACATGGATAAAAATAACTAATTTTATAAGGATGAAGCACAGAGTTTCTAACATCATAATATTACAACTAATGATTCATGAAAAGAAATCATACATAAATAGGTATATAATACATCAAATAGCCAAAATATTTTTTATTATTAGACCTATTGAGGAATTGAGGGGCTATAATGGTCCACCCCATTCACTTACTAAGTACAATTCATTCATCATTTGAAGGAAATGAATAACAACACAATACATAATCAACATAAATATTCGTATTGAAAAAACTAGCATACAAATTCTCAATGATCATAAGCCATATAGAGAAACAAGGTTAATTGTATCATTAGATCATATCCCCAGTGAAACATAACAATACTTAATCGATTATAACATATTTAAAAACCCATTTTATAAATATATACGAAAGTCACGTTCAGAGCAGAAGAAATATCCCTTTTGAAAGCATTTTAAATGTAAAAAAATTTAGAATATTGGGAAATTTTATTTTTTTTTAAATGACCTTATAAACATCTAAATATTTATTCAATGTTAATAATTTTCATGATGGTTTGAAAATTATTTCATACCATATATGTTAAAAAAGAACATTATTTTTATAATTTTGTAAAAAAAAAGTGATTCATATAAAAAAAATTGAACAGATTCCTTTTAATGATATATAAAGAAAGACACAAATATTTTAAAATGGAAATTAAAAATATTTTAAATATAAATTATAACGTTTTGGAAATATTTCATGAAAATGGACATAGAAGAGAAATATTTTGAAAGGAAATCGTTAAAATAAGGTTTTAAAGGAAAATCCATTACATTTATTATCATCTATCATCGTACATTATCTAACTCTTGAATAATAAAATTATATTAGTTTTGTAATTGATTAAGAACCTTTTTATGTTTATTATATTATCATTATTACTTTTATTTCATTTATTACCATGTCTTATTTTATTATTAAATTAGTTAATTTTACATTAGACGTTTTGAGGATGTTCGATTCATAATCCCGAAATAATTTTAGTAGGTTTACCATGGAAAAAGGGATATTTTTTTAATTATATATAGAATATTTATCATGAAAAAATTATAATTTTTATATATTAAATAAAATTTTATAACCATTCATGTAAGATGGTCATGAAAAATGAATTACATAATTTCATGGTGACAGCAGTCCAAACGTACTCATGAACAAAATTTTAATTTTTATACTTGGTGGAAAATATATAAAGTAGACAATATTTCACTTTTAAAAAATAATAAATTCGTTATATATTTTATATTTTTCATTATTTCAATCCTTATGACCATCCATGTGAGGAAGTAATGAAAAATGAATCACATCACTTCATGGAGGTGGTATTTCATACATTCGCAAGAGCGACATTATCATCTTCCAATGGATGAGAGAATAAGAAGGTAAGTGATGTGTTATGTTTTAATAATAATAATTCTATTATAAATATCATATATAAAAATTAAATCTATCATAATAACCTTCCATGAAAGGAAGTTAAGGAAAATGATATATATCGTTTTGTGGAGACGATAGTCTGTGTATACGCACAAGCAATGCTTTCCTTTTCCATTAGATATAAAAGTATATTAATAAGGTTTTTTAGATAAATATAATACAATTTAAGTATATTTATGATACTTATGATATTATGACATCATTTTTATTCAATATTTGAAGGAGTTGGAAGAAGAAATAAAATAAAATAACTTGATTGAGAGTTATACCTCTTCTTTGAAAACCTACATTAGATTGCATCTAAATCCTTATAGGATTATTCATTTGGTGATACAAAATACATAAATAATATCTGTAGTAATGTTTTAAAGGGATTTTTTTAGATATTTACTGAGCTAAATTTCGCAATAGTTGTGAGGAACATATGAGAGAAGATGCCCATTTATAAGTGTGGTGGGTGGAAAACCTGTAAAAACTATTATATAATATATATATATATATATATAACTCATGTAAAATGGATCAACACTACCTTATATTCAAATATAATGAGTATAATTTCTAAATATAACCAAAAAAATAAATTTTAGAGAGTTTTAGGTTTAATTGTAAACCTTATCTTTTTATTTAACACCCTCTTTAACCCGGTTTAACCTTAATCATTGTAACAAATTTTTCACTATTTAAGGGTCGTGAATGTAATGTTAAAAATTTAAACTGGAAAGTAAATGAACCCTGAATTATAGTATCAAAAAATTCACATCCAATTTATTCAATATAGGTTGTTTATAATGTTATAATTATTTTAAAAAAATAAACATTAAATTCCATTTAAGGTCATTTTCAGGACTATTCACATATCTTGACTTTAAAGGAATCAAGATAATAATTAAATTAGAATATAAAATATTTAACCATAAATTAGGAAATATAATTATCCAATAGATTTTTGGTATTCTATAATTCATACAAAATATATTACTTTAAATTTTTTAATATCATTTCTTTTATTTTTCTATTGCATGTACAAGTATTGTGTAAGTGTTCAAGAAAATTATACAATCTCTAAAAATTATAAATAAATTAATATCATAATAATAATTTATTAATATTCAAAAAAACCATTTATAAGAATTAATATCTTGTTTTTATCCCTATGAAAACATATTATAGGTATTAAAAGAGAGAGTGTCTGATATTTTTTAATTTTTCTTAACTTAAAATAATAAAAAGTTCATCATCAAATAAAATGGAAAAAATGAAAAAAAAATTAGGATGGTTATGATCAAATTAAACACTTAAAATAAAATAATTACCGGTTTTTGGTTGATTTTTGAGAAATTATACCATAGTTTTAGGATTAATTAACTCATTTTACCCATTATCGTGGTGATAAACTTTTATTATGGTTACTATTCATTATCACTAAAAATGGAATTGAAAAATTTAATAATTTTGAACCTCCTGATTATAAATATGAAATCCATTTTTTACTAATCAAATTTTATAATTTTCAAAAATAAATTTTAATATAATTGTGCAAAATGAAATGAAAAAAAATATAGAAAAATGTATTTTAATCATAAAAATGATTTTATACCAAATCAAATATAATGTTAATTACTTTGGAACTAATTTTATTATGATTAATAAAATGGATATTATGATACTTTAAAACTAAATAAAAAACATAATTTGACTTTTAAATTACTTGATTTAATGAAAACAAATTACAATTTTTCAAAAACCGACATTTTCACTATTCACTCAAAATCTAACTTTTCAAAAAATCCAAAAATTCATTGTAAACCTATAATTACATGATTATTTTTAAAAATAAATCCATTTTTTAAATACTATTTTTAACCATGGTGGAAATTAATTATAATATCAATGCCCAAAATGCAATAAAACCCATTTCTTGATGAAAAATTATTTTTCAAGTATAAAATGGATTTATACTCATTCCTTATCTAGAAAACACCATTAAATGAATTTTTATATTTCAGTCCCTATGTTGAAATATCACATATTTTTATAATCATATTTTTAAAATGATTAATTTATTTAGATAAAATATACAACACCATAAAAATATTTTAATGAAAAAAATGATTTAAATCATATCACATTGTTTCTTTTTATAACAAATTTACTGGTATTATACCAAATAACTATATAATCCCAAAATTGATATAGGTATAATGAATACATAATATAAAATTCTATATTACCTTCCTATATAATATTGTATAAATCCTTGAAATCCTCACTTCTCTCTCATCACTACAACAATAATTTTACTTCTTAGCCTTTTATCCATAGTTGTGATCAGGGTAATGATCTTCATAGCAGATCACATTGATAAATATTTGATGATCGTGGTATTTTTATATATTTTTTCATTTATTAAAATTTTATTTTTAATTATTTATTGCTATTTAAACCTCATAATGTATTGATATTAATATGTAATTGTAATATTTTATCTTAATAAAATATATCATGTTTGATTTTAGTTGTGTGATGAATGAAACATAAGCTATTGAAAAAACTTTATTTAAATAAATATAAATTCTAAAATATTAGGGTTTTTGCATGTACTTCCTAAAAGATTATAATTTTATTATTTTAACAATGATTAAAAACTAATAAATTATTTTGTAAAAATATGTAGAATTTATTATCTTCCTATAAATGATTACTTCTCTATGATAGTGATTTTTTATATTCCACCCAATTGAATATTTCTTATGTTTTGTTTCAAGGAATTGTATCTTCATAAAAAATTTATACAATGTCAAAATAATCCTATGATTCATTATCCATGCTCCTACATATGTGTGTTATTATGTAAATGAAATTCTCTATAAGAAAAATTATTTGTCCCTTTTCCTTTCTGCATCATCAACTATACATAAACATAACCATTATTTCAATTTATTTACATTGTGAATACCATTAAATAATTTTTATAATTGAAATATGTTCACCTAGATACCCATACATTTAATTTACTAGACCATAAAACTTCAATTCTATATATTGTAAATATCTTATAAATCCTTATCTTTTTTAAAGGATTTTGTCCTAGAGATTTACTTAATTTCATTGGATTCCCATTTCATTTCAATGGGTAGTCCATTTATGATTTTTTATGGATTTATTTATTTATTTATTTAATTGGAACACATATGCATGTTTTATTATGATAGGATAGGTGGGCCTTTAATTTTATATCCCCCAAATCATTTGATTAATCCTTTTATCTTATGAGATACTATGTATAGTGCATGGGCGGTGAGCCTAGAACATTATGTTATGATTTCTCAGAATCTAGAAACAAATTATTTTTATTAAATCAATTATGTTTGTGCCGCATTATTATGATTATCATGATTATCATGATCATATAAAACCATGACTCTTATTTTTTACTTTATAGTACAATCCTTGATTTGTGATTATGATATCATGACTAATTTTAACTTCTTGTGATTTTTTTATTTTATGCCTTTAATAATTATATCTATCACATAATCATGTATCCCATTTATTTATGATATATTCTCTCATTATCAATGTTTTCCCCGTTACTGGGTGTTTGAGCTCACTTGTTTCTTATATTTCCTCATTTCCTCAAGTGATAATAGTTGATAAAGAGAGTGTGGTCCATTTATATATGGTCTTTGATAAATTATTTAAGTGAGTTTTATATTATTTTTTATGTTTATGATGTTTTATTTACCAACTTCCCAAATACAACAAGCTTTTGATCTTGGGAGATAATTTTAATTATTATGATCTTGGAAAAGTATGTATGTTTAGAATAAGATTCATAAGTGTGGGTATAGGGGAATCATTTTGGTGTCATGTATTTGGTGTTCATTTTAGGAATTTAATCTTTTATTTTTCAACATAACCTTTTTACATGTCCTTACTATGAGTTTTTGATAAAAGTGGTTTTTTTCGGGCCAGACGGAAGGAGGTTCATGGTTGGCGCATAATTACAGGAAACCATGCACTATCCTAGTGGAGACTATACTCATATGAAAGTGGTATTAACTAGGATAAACATAATAGAACATGTATATAAAGTCCCAACCTTAAAACATTACTTAATCTTGAGTTAAATCAAGAATTTATATTGAGGATCTTTTTAGGTTTAGAGTTTTAGATAATTATCCCATAACTATTACATTACATCTCAAATATTAAAAAGTAAACACTTCTTCTCTAACCAATTTTTTTACAACAATAAAACTCCTTAAATAAAATAAGAATTATTTTCTTGAAATAAATCTTCTTGAATTATTCCTTTCTTTTACCCTTCCTTATACCCTGTGAAAAACATTTCAAAAACCTTGGATGAGTATAAAAAGCTCAATAAGGGTTATAAAATAAGGGAAAAAATATTAGTATTTCAGTTCATACAAATCAATGAAATTATAATTTACACTCATATAACATATGATCTTTAAAATATCTCATGAAATCATAATAATTACAAATAATACATAGAAATCATAAATCATAAAGGTAACTTGGGGTATCCCTAACATACTTACATTGTATCTTTCACAGCTACATAGGGAGTTACATTTGGAATACCCATCACAGTATATTCCCTAAATCTCTTGGATGAATATTAACATTTACCTCTTCCATGTTACCCAATAAATTGGAGATCTATCATAGGCTCACCCTCCCTTAGTTTATCACGGAACCACCTGTATACGTAAACAATGCCCATGAACCATAACATATTCATAACACATAAAACAAGTATAAAAGAAAGATAACATTTCCACATTGAAAACACAATATATCATTTAAGATATTGAAATAATAAATTATTTCTCAAAACCATTTTCAATACCAAAATATTTAAAAAGGGTATATGGTATTTATTTTCCTTTTAAAAATGTTACGGCTTGTTAAGGAATCCAAATCTCAAATAATGCTTGGTGAAAGAAATGTCATTGTCATAATGTATGTTAAAAAACATTCTTGTTTTCTTTTAATAAACTTTTTTGTAGGAAAAAATATCCCCTTTGAGTGAAATTAAAAAAAAAATGTGTTTATACACCCTATAAAATAAATTCTTGTATAAATCAAAATATGCCTCGATGTAAAGGGATTGAGACGAAGCCCGTTACCTTAAGTCTGAATAGTCAAGTATCTTCTTTGTTAAACCTTAATAATAAACTTAATTTTAATTTCTACTTTCTAAAGAACCTTTATAAAGTTTATTATTCCTTTTATATCACTTATTTCTAGGTAATAGACATTACATAATTATTTAAGTTAATATCGGTCGTTTTGTTAATATTCGGTACTTGAGTCAAAAATGAACTTGTTATAAATAAAAATTGTCCATCTGGTAAAAATTCCATTATCTCTAGAAAGAAATTATTTATTCAAATATCATATATATCTAGTATATATATGTATTTATAATATTACATAACATTTATAGATCAAAAATGTAATGGACCGTTCATGGAGACGGTAAAGAGTATGTATGCATGAATGCTACTTTAATATCTTTTTCATATTTAAAGGAATGAAAACTAAATTATACATAGATATATTATAATTCTAGTATAAGATTATATTCAATATAAATTACATAAGTTTATTAATTCCATCCTTTATACGTTCCATTTATCGAATAAACAAGTCATATCACTTTGAGGGGGCGGTAGTCTGCACTTCCTTAAATGAAATTATCATATTTACGCATTATGGAAAGCATAAATGTATAATTTAAATAAAAAAACAGAATAATAGAGACAATATAAATATAATATATATCATATAGAGATATATTTCCATAATAATGGCCACCATGAAAGGTGGTAGGAGAAAATTGAACAATCATCATTTTGTGAGGCAGTAGTTTGTCGTACACAGAAACAGTATATTTGTATCCATTAGATGGAGGTGTGTGTAAGTGTAATTTGAATACATATCATAAAAAAATACTAGTATATTTAGGATACTGGTTTTGTTATGTAATAAAATAATAATAATAGAATAGGGAGTGAAGAAGTAAAATAATATAAAGGAACTTTAGAGAAGATGTTGCCTCTTAAAATGTGTAACTACCTTTGATTTGAGCCAAAAGGCTTTCTTGAACTACCTTATAACCAAGTTAAGGATTATAGAAGTAAGGGAGAGTTTTTGGGAGCTTATTTGGAAATATTTTGGACGATCCAAGGGGATTGATAGGTGTGATTAAATGGTTATGGTTGATGCCCTTTTACAAGAGGGGGAGGGGCACTTTAGGAGAGTTTTGAAGTCTTATTTTATTATAAAATGATTTTTGGTTTAAAATGGTCCCAAAGTCATTTATTTCAAATATAAAAATTTTTTGGGTCGACAATCTCTCAACCAATCGGTTTTAGACAAGTATAGGTCACAAATTTAAAATTATCTTTTATCTTTAACCCTTTGTTAAATAATTTAACTCTTACCATGTCTTCTTGTATATTCACACTATATGGTTAATATAGTTACTATAAAACTCCAATTTACCCTCAAGTGGTTAATTAATGATATTTTCAACATTATATAAATCATTTTCCCTAATAATAGTTTTTTAGTACTATTATATCATTTAATAAAATAGTATTTATTTTAAAAACTCATTTATGTAAATTTTTATACTATTCATATCATGAATTTTTTTAAAAACATAACAACTTAATTATTTCAAAAAAATAATTAATTCAAATATAAAAAAGTCATAATCATTCATAAAATTCATGGATGGCATAAAATAAATTTATTTTTATATTTATAATCTCATTTATTTAAATAACTCAATAATAAGGTAATCACTACATCAACATTATGTCATAAATATATTTATTTATTTGATGTCTAAAAATTAAAATATAAGATACCATTATGTAGGAAATATATTTAGATATATAATGAATACTTATAGTCTAATATGTCACTTTTATAACCCCATATAAAAAATATTTAGTAAAAAAACAGGTTTATGTTATATTTTTCTTTACTTTAAATTAATTCTTATAAAATGTAATTTTCACATCAAAGTGGCTCCATGGGGTCCCCAAATCAACCCAAGGATGCACATGGTTGGAAATATCTCATTAAATAGTATTAGGACACGTTTTATGGTTGTTAAATATTATTATAAAATTATTTTTTTACCCTTATTTATGAAATTTAACCTTTAACCATGGTAAATAAAATAATTACTAAAGTCACTTATCACAATGTCTAAAAATAAAACGTAACTATTTAAAATATTTTGACCTACTAATTCTAAATATGGAATCCATTTTTTCAAATTAAAAACATAGAAGTTTCATAAATTAATTTAAAACTAATCCTCATTGTCAAAACCAAAAAACATGTTTTTAAGAAGTAAAAATGTCCAAAATATTTACATGTGTTTATGTCCAATTTCAATGTAAAATTACATCCAATGACCAAAATTGTATTATATTATAAAAATAAAATCCAATTACACATTAAACAAATTAAAATTTTAATCTAACTATATAAATAAATTATACGAAATGCATTTTTTACTTAAAATGCGGTATTTTTAATAATTCATTAAAAAATGAACTTTATCAAAAAAAATCACAAATTTATCCAAAGTAAATTTTTATGTCAAGATTCTAGAGAAGAAATTTTTTTTCAAATAAAACATATAAAAGTGACAAAAACTAAATTTAAAAAGGGTTCTCCATCAAAACGCGGTAAATGACCTTTTAAAAATATTAGAGTATTTCATGCATAAAATTGGATTAATTCTTATTTTAAGCCTCTAAAATTTATTGTATAAATTTAAAGACCTTTAAAAAATATGTATAATAATATTGTAGTTTGTTCTATTCATTATCACTAATTCAATGGCTAGGCATTAACTACCATTTAAAATAACAATATTATTATATTATTTTTGGTATAACTCAAAGTTGTGTGCAACGTAAGATTTGAAAAAAAACATGTTGTTGCATGTTGAGTATGCTATCAGAAAAATAATCCCATTTAATGTAAAAATAATATCTTATTCATAAATATAAATATAAATGAAAAATAATTATTCTATAAATACGTGGGTTGTTACATCCTTCCCCCCTTTTGGGAATTTCATCCTCTCCATTCTATTCACTTATCAAATAAGTGGGGGTATTTATCTGTCATAGAATTTTTAGATTCACATGTTTCCTCTTCAACCATATGGTTTTTTCAAAAAACCTTTACTTGATTAATTACTTCATTCCACAAAACTTTCTCTCTTTAGTCAAGAATCTGGACTGGTTGTTCCTGATAAGAAAAATTTTCTTCCAACTGAACTACCTTTAGACTCAAAACATAAGATGGATCTAGAATATACTTTCTCAAAATTGAAACATGAAAAACATTGTGAAATTGGGATAAAATTGGAGGTAAATACACTCTGTACTAAACTGATTCAACTTTCTCTAGGATTTCATAGGGTACAATGATCCTCAGACTCATCTTTTCCTTATTACCAAAACACATCACACTCTTCCATGTATAAACTTTGAGAAATACATGATCACCTACCTTGAACTAAATATCCTTCTTCCCATTATCCATATAAGTTTTCTATCTGCTCTGAGTTATTCTCATGTGTTTCTGAATCAACTGAACTTTTCTTCCATCTCTTCTGCCAATTATGGTCCAATCAAATTCCTTTAACCTACTTCTTCCCAAAAAGCTAGAGCTTGAAAATAATTTCCATATAATTCCACAAATGGTTCCATCAGTATACTATAATGAAAACAATTATTATAAGAAAACTCAACTAAATAAAGATATTGGTCCCAACTTCCCTCGAAATCCATTGAACAAGCATGTATCATATCTTCTAAGGTCTGAATTGTTCATTCTGACTGCCCATCTGATTGAGGATGAAAAGCTATACTGAAATTTAATTTAGTTCCCAATGACTTATAAAGGCCCCTATAAAAGTTATATGTGAACCTAGAATCATGATCATATATAATGGAGAGGTGAACTCCATGTAACTTGATTATCTCTTTAATATAAAATTGATAAATTTGATCTAGAGGCAGCATATCTAACATAGGAATAAAATGAGTGGATTTATTCAATCGATCAACAATAACCCAAATTGGATTGTTACCTTGATTAGTATTTTGTAATACCACTACAAAATCCATGGAGACATTTTCCCATTTCCACTCAGGAATTAGAAAAGTCTAAAGCATCCCTTTAGATAACTACCATTATTCTTTAACCTATTGATAATTTAAACACTTCATAGTAAATTCAGTAACATCTATTTTCATTCCATCCCACCATTAATACTCTTTAAGATCTCTGTACATTTTAATACTTCTAGGATGAACTAAAAATGGATACCTATTAACTTTAAATAACAAATATTTATTCAACTATGAATCACATGGCACACATAACCACCTTCCAAACCTGAAAACACAATCTTTATCAATGTTAAATTCATGTAACTTATTCTTGTGAACTAATTTTACCTTTTTCTACAACTCACTATCTTATTTCTATTCTTTCTTAATTTAATATGATAGATATGAGTTCACTTCCACCTCAAAAAAATAGAGGATTCCCCTACACCAAAAACTTCCAATCCAAAATTCATCAAATCAAAAACCAAAGGATCTTGTTCCAAATGTAGCATGTTTAATGTAGCATTACTATTTAGAATAAAAGTGTTAGCCACTTTATTTTCCTTCATAGGATGGTAATGGGTCATTAAATACTAATCCTTGAATAATTCTACCCATTTCTTATGTCTCATGTTTAATTATTTTTGAGTGAATATATAATTCAAACTTTTGTGATCAGTATATATTTCACACTTTATGCCATACAAATGATGTATCCAAATTTATAATGAAAAAACAACATCAACTAATTCCAAATCATGTGTAAGGTAATTTAACTCATGAGGTTTCAACAAACGTGAAGCCTAAGAAATTACCTAATCATTCTATATAAGGACATAGCCATGTCCTTTCAACGAAGCATCATTATAGATAACAAATTCATCATTTCTAGAAGGTAGTTCTAAAACTAGAGCATTCACCAATATTTTATTAAATTCCTGAAAACATTCATCACGTTGTTTTTTCCAGATGAACTTAACACCATATTGAGTTTAACTTAGTCA
The DNA here is from genome assembly GCA_963277665.1 of Viscum album. NCBI lineage: Eukaryota > Viridiplantae > Streptophyta > Magnoliopsida > Santalales > Viscaceae > Viscum > Viscum album. The sequence goes on along the minus strand of OY728134.1, from coordinate 1,099,243,272 downwards.
ATGGGCTAGATAAAAATGAAAAAATTTCAACAAACCTATGGTAATAACATGATAAACCAAGAAAACTATAAATCTTGGTAATATTTGTGGGTCTTGGCCATTCTTTAACAAGTTTTATTTTATCACGATCAACAGTTATGCCATCTATAGAAATAATGTGACCAACGAATGAAATTTTTTGTAACCAAAACTCACACTTGATGAATTTCCCATATAGTTTCATTACTTATAAGGTTTTCAAGACAACCCTTAAATGACTTTCATAATCCTCTTTACTTTTAGAATATACCAAAATATCATTAATAAACACAACCACAAACTTATCCAAGAACTCAAAAAAAATTCTATTCATAAGATCTATGAATACAGTAGTTTCATTAGTTAACCAAAAATTTATAATATAATGGTAATATCTAGTATGAAATGCAGTATTCATAATGTTTTCTTCCTTTAATTTCAACTAATGGTATCCCAAACTCAATTCAATCATCAAAAAATACTGAGCTGAGTTGATCAAAAAAGTATGGAATATAAGGTAAAAGATACTTGTTCTTAACAGTAATGTTATTCAAGGATCTATAATCAATGAAAAGTCTCATTAAACCATCTTTCCTTTTCATAAACAAAACAAAATCACCCCAGGGTGATGTACTAGGTCGAATGAAACCTTTATCTAATAAATCCAGAAATTTATTATTTAACTCTTAAAGTTCAATTTGAGCCATTTGATAAGGGGGTTTTAAAATTGTATTAGCATCAGGAACTAACTCAATAGTAAATTTCACTTCCCAATCAGGTATTATACCAGGAAACTTATGGGGAAAAACGTCAAGATACTCATTTACCACTAGAACATCAGTAATCTAAACAGTTCCTTTTTTTTCAACAATTTGTGTAAGGTAATATTCATTTCCATTTTTACTAGTTTCCCAGTTTCCTGATATTTTATCAAAAGTAGTGGTTCATTATTATACACAAACTAAAATTATTTTTGAAAATAACCCTCTTTAACTCATAGTCAATCTTAACATGATAAAAAAATCCAATCCATACCCAAAATAACATCAAACTCTACTAGAGGCAAAACAATAACTTTTTCAGGTAGATTCTTTCCACACACAAGGACAGGAAGGTTATTATATTTTCTTTTTGCCTCAACATTTCCTCTCGTTGTTTTTACTATAAGTTTATGATTCATATCTTGAGATGGAATTCCAAATTTACTATAAAATTTATCGAAAATGAAATAATGTGTAGAACCTAAATCAAACAAAACATTGGCATAATATGAATAAACAAATAGTATACCTGATTCAACTTCATTTGATGGCCCAACATCTACTGAAGTAGTTATAAAGGATTTCACCACGCCTTTCTTCTTATAGTCTGGCTGCTTTCCCTTAGTTGAGTTCTTCATTGGACACTCATTTTCATAATGTCCCATTTCATTTCACTTAAACATTTTACTGACTATAAATCAAATTTTGACTTGCCACTACCCTAATCTTTTTCAGTGAAATTATGAGCCTTATGTCCCATTTTACCACAACAGAAGCACTTACCATAATTCAAAAGGAATTCCCCAGTGTGCTTTTTACAACAATTTTCACAAATTTTAAACTTAAGTTTCTTAACATCATACTTCTTTCTTATTCTGTTGTTTTTCAAAGAACACTTGTTCATCAGCAAACTCTGTTTCCACCTTCTCTTCGAATCAAAAAAAAATTCATAACTTTTGAACTCACGAGAAGCTAAATCCCTTTGATACTATGGATTTAATCATGAGTAAAAATGATTGATTTTACTATCAAGATCCCTTATGAAATCTAAAACATACCTTGATAGTTGAGTGAATTTTTCTTCATAAGTAGCCACTAAGTCATCCTCATGACTCAATTCCAAGAATTATTTTTTCATCCTAAGTTCAACCACCTTAGGAAAGTATTTCTAAAGAAATGTAGCTTTGAATTCATCCCAATAAAGAGCATAAATCTCCTCATTATCCCTGATATTTTTAACCATCGACCATCACCAATCAGATTCACCTTCAAAATGGTAAATAGTGATACTAACCTTTTGATTTTATGAACACCCCATGACATGGAAAATCTTTTTCAGTGCTTTAATCCACCCTCTAGCTAGCACAGGGTCAGATGATCCTCTGAATGATGGGGGATGTTGCCTCAGGAAATGCTCCACTAGTGAAATGTTCCTCTATAGTTAATCTGGATGATCTCATTTATGGATAACACCATCATTTATAGTTTGATTCAACTATTCCATCACTATAACAAACTATTATGTTCTGATTCTGACTAATTCCAATTGCTGATTTGGTAGGTTGTTTTTCTCTTGATGTCGTCCCATCATAGCTTCCATATTTTCTCTAAATAAAACCATTATGAACACAAAAATATCTTCAGCAAAGCAACATGGTAACCTTCAAATGATATATCATTTCAATACTGCCATAAATTAATTTATGGATATTAATTTAACAATATCCTAACTCCTAAAGTTGTCTAAACCAACCTCTGATACCAAATATAAGGCCCCAGCCTCAAAAAATTACTTAATATTGAGTTAAATCAAGAATTATCATTGAGGATATTTTTAGGTTTATATTTTTAGATAATTAGGCCATAACTATTACATTAAATCTCAAATATTACAAAGTAGACACTTATACTCTAACCGTTTTTTTACAACAATAAAACTCCTTAAATAAAAAAATAATTATTTTCTGCATATAAATATTTTTGAATTATTTCTTTCACTTACCCTTCCTTATACCTTGTGAAAAACATTTCGAAAACATGGGACGAGCATAAAAAAGCTCATTAAGGGTTATAAAATAATGAAAGAAAAAATTGGTCCATAAATTCATACAAGTCAATGAAATCACACTTTTCACTCATATAACATAAGATATTTAACATACCTCATGAAATCATAATATTTATGAATAAAAAATATAATTCATAAATCATAAATGTAACTGGCGGCATCCATACCATACATGCATTGTATCTTTCACAACTATATAGGGAGTTACATTTAGAATACCCATCACAGTATATTCCCTAAATATATTAGGAGAAACATTAACATTTACCTCTCTCACGTTACCCAATGCATTAGAGAGCTATTTATGTCTCACTCACCCTTGGTTTATCACAGAACCACCCGTATATGTAAACAATGCCCAAGAACAATAATATATTCATAGCACATAAAACAAGAAAAAAGGAAATATAACATTTACACATTGAAATTAGAATATATCATTTAAGATATTAAAATAATAAATGATTTTTCAAAACCATTTTCAATAAAAAAACATGTAAAAATTTTATATGGTATTTATTTTCCTTTTATAAATGTTATGACTTGTTAAGGAATCCAAATATCAATTAATTCTCGTGGTTGTGGGAAGGATTTTATCATCGCGTATGTTAAAAAAAAGCATTATTTTTTTCATTTAGTAAAACACTTCGTAGGAAAAAATATTCTCTTTGAATGAAATTAAAATTAAAGGGGTTTATACATCGTATAAAAGAAAGTCATGTATAAACCAAAATATGCCTCAATGAAAAGGGATTGAGACAATGTCCCTTTCCTGGAGTCTAACTCATCACATATGCTCCTTTTTCTTCCTAAATAATAAACATAAGTTGAGTTATACTTTCTTAAGAACATTTTTCAAGTTTATTATCTCTTTTATATCACTTTTTACCATGTAATAAACATTACATAATTATTTAAGTTAATATCGGTCGTTTTGTCGATATTCAATACTTGAGTCAAAAATGAACTTATTATAATTACAAATTTTCAATGTGGTAAAAATTCCATTATCTCCAGAATAGTATTCTTGATTTAAATAGAATATATATCAATTATATATATGTATTTATAATAGTACATAACATTTTGAGATAAGAAATTAAATGCACTATTTATAGAGACGGTAAGTCGTACATACGCATGAACGCTACTTTCATTTCCTTTTCATATTAAAAGTAATGAAATTTAAATGATACATAAGAATGTTATAATTCCAATATAATATAATATTTTATATATGTTAAACAATTTTATTAATTCCATCCTTTATACATTCCATATATGTCATGAACTAGTCATATCACTTTGAGGGGGCGGTATTCCGAACTTCCTCAAACGAAATTATCATATTTACACATTATTAAAAGCATAAAGGTATGATTTAAATAAAAAAACAGAATAATAAATAAAATATAAATATAATATATATCACATATAAATATAGTTCCATCATAATGTCCACTATGAGAGGTGGTAGGATAAAATTGAACAATAATTGTTTCGTGAGGTAGTAGTTCACCGTACACTGAAATAGTAAGTTTGTATCCATTAGATGGAGGTGTGTGTAAATGTAATTTGAATCCTTCCTATAAAAATATCCTAGTATATTGAGGATGTTGGTGCTGTTATTTAATCAAATAATAATAATAGGATATGTAGTGAAGAAGTAAAATAATGGAAAGGAGCTTTAGAGAAGATGCTACCTCTTAAAATGTGAAAATCTCTTTGATTTGAGCCAAAAGGATTTCATAAATTTCCTTATGCCACTAGTGGAAAAAATGTTTAACATAACGTCATTTTTCATGTCGGTTCTATATAACAGACATGTAAAGCTGTAAAAATCGATTTATCACTTCAGTTATACAATAACTAATGTGATAAATCGATGGGAATCACTTTTTTACGTTGGTTATTTTATAACCGACATGATAAAAACTGAGATTATATTTATCAAGTCAGTTATTTTATAATTGACATGACATATTGAATATGGGTTCTCTATCACTTCGGTTATAAAATAACCAACGTGATAAATTGGATCTTAGTAATTTATCAAGTCGTTTCTAAAAGAACCGACGTTATAAATTTCCATTTTTCATGTTGGTTATTAAATAACTGATATTATAAACATAAAAAAAATATTTTATCATGTCGGTTATTAAACAACTGATGTGAAAAATATTTTAAATGATTTATCGTGATCCATATTCAGTCATTCTGTTTTCTTCGATCGGGTGACCTGCGACTCGTCTCTCCCGCACGGAAAACCTAGAAAGTATTCTTTGAAGTTGTTCCATCCAGCCTCATTTTTTCAACTTCATTCATCCTATTTACTATCACTAGATCTATTAGGTCGACTCACAACACTCAAATAAGCCTTGCATGGCTCAGTTTCATTTTTTATTTTCTGTGATGGCCTAAACTAATTTTTTTAGATGTTATTTTTCTATCTTTGTTCTTTCTATCATGGTAAGTTTCATAGTGTTCATTTATACCATGCTAAATTATTTTCTGGTAAAATAAACCATGGAAGTGATATCGTGCAAGTTTAATATTTGTGTGTGTTCTATCATGTGTGTGTGCATGTACAGGGGGTTTCCAAGGGGGTGGGGGCTATCCAAGTGGGTGTGGGTGTCTAGGGGGTGGGGGCTATCCATGGGGTTGGGGTGTCCATGGGGTGTCCAAGCTAGTGCGGGTGGTTTCGAGGTGGTTCAGAGGCTATCCAATGGGTTTTGGGGTGTCCAAGGTCTAAGGGGGTGGGGTGGTGTCTTGGGGGTGAGGGGGTTGTCCAAGGGGGTAGGGGTGTCCAGGGGGTGAGGGGGCTATCCAAGGGGTAGGGGTGTCTAGGGGTGAGTGGGATGTTCAAGGGGGTAGGGGTGTCCAGGGGTGGGGGCTGGCCAGTGGGTTAAGGGTTGTCTAGGGGGTGGGGGTTGTCTAGAGGGGTGGGGGCTGTCTAGCAGGTGGGGGATATCCAGAGAGTTGAGGGATTTTCAAGGGGGTGGGGGTGTCCATGTGGTGTCTAGGGGGTGTCCAAGGTGGTGGGGGTGTCTTGGGGAGTGATGGGGTTGTCCAAAGGGGGTAGGGGTGTTCAGGGGTGAGGGGTTATCCAAGGGGGTAGGGGTGTCCACAGAGGGTGGGGTGTCTAGGGTTCAGTGGGTTGTCCAAGGGGGTAGGGGTGTCTAGGGGTGGGGGTGTCCAAGGGGTGGGGGCTATCCATAGGGGTGGGGGATGTCTAGGGGGTGGGGCTATCCAGAGGGTTATGGGGGTTTTCCAGGGGTGGGGGTTGTCCAAAGGGGTGAGGGATTTCCAGGGGCTAGGGGGCTATCCAGAGGGGTGGGGGATGCCCAAGGCGGTGGTGGTGTCCAGGGGGTGTCCAAGGGGGTTGGGGTGGTGTCCAGGGGAGTGAGGGGGCCATCCAAGGGGTAGGGGTGTCCAGGGGTGCGGGATGTCTAGGGTGTAGTGGGTTGTCCAAGGGGATAGGGGTGTCTAGAGGAGTGGGGGTGTCCATGGGGTGGGGGTTGTCCAGAGCGGTTGGGGGTTGTTCAGGGGTGGGGGTTGTCCAAGGGTGTGGTGGTGTCTAGGGGGTGTCCAAGGGGTTGGGGGTGGTGTCTTGGGGGTGAGGGGGCTTTCCAAGGGGGTGGGGTGTCTAGGGGTGGGGGTGGTGTCCAGGGGGTGAGGGGGTTATCTAGGGGGTGGGGGTATCCAGGGGTGGGGTGTCCAGGGGGTGGGGGTGTCCTGAGGGGTGGGGGATCTTTATGGGGTGGGGGATGTTTAGGGGTTGGGGTGTCAAAGGGGTGGGGTGGGGTCCAAGGGGTGGGGTTGGTGTTGAGGGGGTGGGGATGGTGTCCAATGGTGTAGGGGGTTAGACATCCCCCTCACCCCCTGGACACCACTCCTCCACCCCTAGACACCACCACCCCCATGGACACCCCACCTGGACATGCCCCCGCCCCCTGGACACCCCCTACCCCCTTGGACACCCTGGATAGGCCCTTACCCCATGGACAGCCCCCACCCCCTTGGACAGCCCCCACCACCCCCCTAGATAGACCCCTACCCCCTTGGACATCCCCTTGGTATATATATATCCCAATGGTTTCATTGAAACCGTTAGCATATTTTAACTTTAGGTAGTCTATACCAACAGTTCCTGTAGAATCATTGGTATAAGGCTATTGCAACGACCATCATGCCAATAGTGTGTGAAACCATTGGGGTATTCTATGCTAATAGTTTCAGGGTCTATCTCCATGGATTCAAATATTTGGGATATGTGTAATTTTTAGTAGTGAATGTATACATATTTTAATATTTATACATCATATTTCTTTTTTACGGAAGGGTGAATTTGGTATCCAGTTTCACCAGGATGTATTCTTTGGGTACCTTAAGAATAAAAGATCCAAGATGAATTTAAAATTTTTATATCTAACTATATTTTCTTTTTAAGATCATTTTCATGCATATATTTTTGAAATATGCATAAATTTGTTTTATATTTCAAATTTTTTTACATTAAAATTATGATATTTTTCATATAAATATATTTTTTTTCTCAACAAGATGTATAATTTTGATATCAATTATAGGTAATAATTAGTGGAAGTTTGATTATGGCACATTAAATGAGTAATGAATATGAGTAAGGTGTTGATGCCTCTTTGAAATTTTCTAAATGAAATATTCTAATTAGTGTCATTTTTTTTCTATCCAGGCCTGAAATGATTGAATATGAAGAATTTGAAAAGTATGGAGATCAAATATCATATGATTTTTTATGGTTTTAATCTAAGTTACAGCCCTTGGATTTGGCATGGTGAAACTGGATAGAATGTTGGATCTACTTATGATGATGATTTTCAAGATAGTAACTCTGATGGAACTGAAGAAATGCTTCATGATATTGTAGTAGAACAAATTGAGATAGAACTGACAGTTGCGCATCTATATGGTGATGCTGAAAAACCATTATATCCTAGTTATACAAATTTTTCGGTTTTTTCAGCAGTGTTAATATTGATTAAACTAAAGGTGAAACATGGATGGAGTGATAGAAGTTTTACAAAGCTGCTAAAATTGTTGAAATACATTCTTCTAAATGACAACAATCTTCTGTATTCACATTATAAGGCCAAAAAAATATTATGCCTAATGGGATTGGGATATAAGAAAATACATGCCTGTCTGAATGATTGTATGATATATTGTAAGGAATATGAATTTCTGTTAGAATGTCCTAAATGTGGGACATCACGGTATAAGTTGAAAGAAAAATCATAGGTTGGTGTAGAGATTACAAAGATCCCTTCCAAGTTATTTTGGTATCTTCCTATAATTCATCATTTGAAATGTTTATTTGATAATTCACATGATGCAAAAAGGTTAATATGGAATGTTGATGAGTGGATATTTGATGGAAAAATATGCCATCCATCTGATTGCCGACAATGGTAGAAAATTGATGAACGGTATCCTACATTTCGAAATGAAATTAGAATCTCATACTAGGGTTGTGCACATATGGAATGAATCCATATCGAACCCTCAGTAGCACACATAGTTCATGTCCTGTTTTATTGGTAATTTACAACCTCTCTCCAAAAGTTTGTATGAAGTGCAAATATTTCATGTTGATTATAATGATCTTTGGTCTGAAGCAACTCAGAAATGATATGGATGTTTTCTTGTCACCATTGATTGATGATTTGAAACTTTTATTGGAGGGTGGTATTAAGTTGTATGATTCTTATAAAATGGAATATTTTTTAACTCTATGCAGTGCTTATGTTCACTATAAATGGCTCCCCTACATATAGAAATTTGTCTGGATACAATGTTAATGGGCATAAAGCATGTCCAATTTGCGAACAACGTACTTCATATTGTCAATTGCATCATGGGAGGGAAATAGTATACTGGGGTCATCGAATGTTTTTGCCTATGGATCACTCTTATAGAAGACTAAAAAAGGCATTCAATGGCTCACAAGAATTTGATATTGCTCTAAAAAATTTATCCCCTGATGTGTATTTTGAGTGGGTGTAAAACCTTGATGTGAAATTGGGAAATACATAGAAATATGGTAATGATAGACATATTTGGAAGAAAAGGTCAATATTTGTTGAGCTACCATATTAGAGATATCATGAAGTGAAACATAATACTGATGTCATGCACATGGAGAGGAATATCTATGATAGTTGGATAGGAACATTGTTAGATATTAATGGAAAGACAAAATATGGGTAGAATTCAAGATTAGACTTACTATCAATGGGAATATGTTTAGAGTTATCCTCCACTCCAAATGGAAGACGAAAATTTCTTCCCCCAGCTTGTCATACATTATCCAAGAGGGAGAAAATTATCTTTTGTTAGTGTCTTCATGATATCAATTTTCCCCAAGGTTTATTCTTCAAATGTAAAAAAAATTCTCCTTGAAGGATTTAAAGTTGATAGGTATGAAATCTCAGGATTTTCATGTCAGGATACAACAACTTCTACCAGTTTCATATGCATAGAATATTTCCCATCCATGTCAGAAAGACTATAATGAAGTTGGGTTATTTTCTCAATTCAATTTGAAATAAGTTGATTTATGTGAATACTTTGAACATTTTGGAAAAGGATGCAATTTATATACTTTTTCAATTAAAAATGTATTTTACTCCATATTTTTTGGATATAATGGAGCATTTAATGATTCATATGGTTCGAGAAATTAAGCCTTGTGGACTTATATATCTTCGTTGGATGTATCCTTTTGAACTGTATATGAAAATATTGAAGGGGTATGTTAGGAATCCATATTGACCTGAAGCCTCCATTATTGAAAAGTATATTTTTGAGGAGGTTGTGATGTTTTGTATGAGCTACTTGGCTGTGGAAGAGCACATAGGTTTTCCTCCATCTCACCATAAATTAGTTAATAATGGGTGAAAGGGGATTTGTGGCTTGAAAGTCAGATCGTTTTCAGCTGAACAGATAAAGAAGTAGGAATAATACATCTTGAATAACATAGATTATGCTCAACTGTATATCACATTGAATATTAATTAGTTGAAACAATGTCATCCAAAGAAGAAAGAAATTTGGATTTTGAATGAGCATGACAAAACATTTTTGTCATGGTTTAAAAAGACCTTGCTTGGTAGATTAAATTTATCAGAGACATTAAGATGTTGAGTGGGTAGTCCTAGTTTAAATGTGATAACATGGTCCGGGTATGACATTAATGGCTATACATTTTATATGAAATCTTAGGACAATAGAAGTTTAGTCCAGAATAGTGGTGTGTTGGTGTTTGCAGAAGAAATTCATTTTTCGAGTTCTAAAGACAAAAACCCAATTTCTGGATCAAGTGCATATTATGGAGTCATTGAAGAAATATGGGTGGTTGATTACTTTAAAAGTAAAGTTCATGTTTTTAACTACAAATGGTTTATTAGTAACAACAGTGTCAGATACAAGGAATTTGGAATGACAGTTGTTAATCTGAATATATTGGAAGACATAGCAGATTATTTTATAATGGAAACACATGAAAAACAGATTTTATATGTAGTTGATCAATCAGATATGCATTGGTCTGTTGTTTTACAAGGGAAAAACAATATGTTTGTGAGGATTAACTTGATGAAGATTCTAGTTTATGTGAGATCTCTACTTCCATGGAAAGATTAGTAGAACATAATGATGAGCATGTTGAAGACCTGGTTTGTGCCGTAAGGAATGATCATGACAAAGAAATTTGGGGAAACAATTCATTTTTACATTCCTAATATTACGAGTAACATATGTCTATTTCTTGTTTACATTTACTATTTTCATAAAATGATAGATATTGTAATTATTTTCTTTATTAAAATGTGTATTAAATCAAATAAGTAGAAGTTTTTTTTTATTTTAATTTTTTTTGTTTAGTTTATCATGCTTACCATTACATAAATTAAATATCTATTATTTTTTTGAATAACAATTACTTTACCATGTTTACCATGTCTACCAAGTCTACCATGTTTACCATGTTTACCATGTTTACCATGTTTACCATATTTACCATAATTACCATGTTTACCATGTCTACCATGTCTACCAGGTTTACCATGTCTACCATGTTTACCATGTTTACCAATGTTTACCATAGTTTACCTTTACGTAACTTATATATTTATTGATTTTGTTGAATGAAAATTTCACTACCATGTTTACCATCTTTACCATTGTTTAACATGATTACCATATTAACCATGTTTACTATTATATAACTTAGTTCAATTTTCCATTTTTTGTTTACATTAGTATTGTAATATTTGAATTTGTATATTTTTGAACTAATGTTTGTTTGTTTTATTTGAAGGATAATGACAGATCAATCAGTTGATCAACCACATGATTTTGGAGATATGCATAATGATCATACATCTGGGGAGGAACATTAACATGCTCCTCTTGATGTTCCCTAATCTTCCTTATGTACTCCCATTACGACAAAGAAGAGTTCAACAGTTAGTAAATGTGGGTGCACACATTTACCAAAATTATCACTTGCTTGTACTCAGCACTAGAGGATACTCGTTGAGTTTTATTAGAATGATATTCTTAGAGGTCCAAATTCAAAATATTTTAAGGGTTTTGTATCAACTCAGGGTATGCTAAAAGTAAGCATTTTGTATGATGATTGGAGAAGTGTGTACAAATCGATAATATCTTAGTTGTGGGAGATGATTTTGGTAAGATATTTTGCTATTTTTTCCTATTATTTAAATTTTTCTAGTATAATATGTTTTACCACTTCTTTATCAGATGACATTTGATATTCCTGACACTGGAAGAGTCATGAATAAATTCTTATTGATGGATACTAGGATATGGGGGGATTTTAAATCAACCCTCGCATATGATTTCATTTTTTTTTTCATATGAGTCATGACAATCCATGTTATATAGATCCTTTCATATATGAATACACGTGGAGACAGTTTGTTGAATGTAGAAGAAAGAAATCATTTTTGGTAAGAGCAATGTAAAATTTTATAAGCTTTCTTATATAAATGATCTTATTAATGTTTTTTTAATGATTTATTATTCTTAATTTACAGAAAACAAGGACATCTCATCGGGATATCCAATATAAAAATGTATACCCTCATAGTTTATCTTAGGGAGGGTATAAAATATTGGAAGAAAAAATGATGGCAGAAAAATTACAAAAACTATGAGTTGAGTCCTCAAGCTCTGGAGAGGTTTCCCCTCCATCCCCTCCATCTAGACATGAAAAATGGAAGAGAGATCGAATGGGAAAAAGGAGGAAATATATTTCTGAAGAATCAAGAATCGTAGTTGAGAGGATTGTAAGAAATTTATTTTATTTATTTAAGTTAACTATGCACTTTATATAATTTAAATAATTATAGGAATGTTCAATTAATTAATATACGATTATCTTGAGAAGTAGAGATCACATGTGGTATTTATAGGTGTTGAAAGGCAAGATATTTTATCTGCAGCATTGGGAAAGCCTAAACATCTTGGTTGTGTACGAGGATATCTAACGAGTGTATCAGTTAGAAACATGTTGCCATGTTCTTCAACTTCTTCCATTGAGGGTGTTTATGAAAAAATAGAATCATTGGAGGCTAAATCTCATAATATTAATGTGACGGTGGAGGAAAATATTAGAGCATTGGTACAGTCTATGTTTGTAGACATGCAAAGATAATTTCAGACTGCATCTCCCACTCCTCTACCTCCCCCTACAGACCCAATTATTTATCCTCCACCTCCGCCAGTAGCTCCCACTCTCCCACCTCAACCTGCAGACCCCATTTTTTATCCTACTCCTCTACTGCAACTTCCTACTTATTGTGAGTTGTATGTTGATGATCCTCAACATCATATAGTTTCATATGGGCTGGTATATTGTATAGGAGATATATTTCATCATCAACAGTTATAGGTAGAGCATCATAGGGTCACTGTACAGGATATTATAAATAGATCATCTCGAGTACCATTACCTACAGATGAGGTGATGATAGTTGTACATAGTATCATCCATTTTTTAATTTGGCCATCCAGACTTCTGTGACTCATTACCATAGAGGTATGTATTTTATTTTTTCGATTTTATTTTTTTTATTAAATTTGTTTTAACATTTGAAAATTAATATATTTTTCTATTTATTTTTATAGGAATACTTTAAAGGTAAAGAAATATTTCATAAACAACAATAAAGACAAATGGCTATGACATCAGATACAGATTCTAGTAGTCATGATATATTTTCAAGATATTAAAATTTTTTAGCGGATCATTATGAGTTTCCAATGGAATATCATGTTTGGGGATGTATAATAAATGTGGGGATTCTGAAAAATGATATCATGGAGCTTGTTACTGGAGATAAGTTGGGAATCAACATGGTGAAAATATTTCCCATGTAAGTATTAACACCTTTTCCCTGTGTTATATTTATTAAAAATGTATACTTGAGTCTATTTTGTATTAGGTATCTTTATAATATTTGTGAGAAGAATGATAGGACAGATGTATATGGATTCATGAACCCACATTTGATTTCCCCTTAAGCACATGTAATGGATGAGTAACAAAGAATGCTTTATATTGCTGAAAGATTTGAATAGAATATAATCACACAGTTTTGGTTGATTCTTTTTTGTGAGAGTTGTGAAACATATCTTTGGAAAAGAGTTCAATATTTTGTGACATAAAAAAAACTAACCTTAAATTTTCTTTTATCAGTGAGCATTGGATGTTAGGTGTTTTTTTTTTCAAGGGAGAAAACACTTTATTGGAAATGCTCTGTCCATGGCGATGTGTGGGGATGTATTATGAATATACTAGAAAAGTAAGTTTAAATTTATTAATAGTTGTATATATTATAATAAATTTTAAATTTATCCCATTCTTATTATTTTCTAATAGGGGATGGGTCTACTTTATAAAAAACACAAAGAAAAGGAGTGCCAAGATCAAATATGTAAATGTAAAGGTAAATATCCATTTATAATTTTTACTTTTTGATGTATTACATAAAATAATATTTTGAATTTAAACTCATTTAAATATAATTTTCATGAACAACAAGGTGTCATCGAATGCAGATATTATATGTGTAAATTTATGTATGAAATAATTACAACCGGAACACTTGTGAACTTTGACCTGGTAAGATTTAATTTTAAACTTTGCCATAATATTTCATATGATCTATTCATTATACATGTAGGCTACTATCCTTTTAATTTGTATCTATTTGATGACCCTTGACCCTATAGTACTCAAGAGGTCAAAAACATACAAATGGAATGGTCAAATTATTTTACAAGTTTGATTGAATTTTAGTTTTTTTGTAGTGTAAAATGTAATTTTGAATATTGTAATTATAATTGTGTATTTGGTAGTCGTTTTGGTTGTATATAGATTTTCTTTAGTTGACATTGTAAGTTTCGAATGTTATATATGTGAATGTGTAATTTTTCTCTGATTCTTGTTTTGTTCTACTTCCGATGAATTTTCTAATATGGATTCTGGTCAGGGGGTGTCTAGGGGGTGTCCATGGGTGGTAGGGTTGTCCAGGGGGGTGGGGGAATGTTCAGTGGGGTGTCCAGGGGTGTGGGGGTGTCTAGGCTGTCCATGTGGGTGGGAGGGTGTCGAGGAGGGTGGGAGGGATTTTTAGGGGGTGAGGGCTATCCTGGAGGGTGGGGGTTGTCTATGGGGTGTCTAGGGGTGTGGGGGTGTCTAGTGGGGTGGGGGTTCCATGGGTGCGGGAGGGTTGTCCAGTGGGGTGGCGTGTCAAGGGTGTCCATGAGGTGGGAGGGTGTCCAGGAGGGTGGGAGGGATGTCCAGGGGAGTGGGGGTTTTCCAGTAGTTGTCCAAGGGTGTGGGGTGTCTAGGGGTGGGAATGTTGTCCAGGGGGTGGGGGCTGTCCAGGAGGGTGGGGGTGTCTAGGGGTGTGGGGGCGTTTCAGTGGGGTGGGGGGTTTCAGGGGTGTGGGAGAGATGTCCAGTGGGGTGGGGTGGGTATTGAGGGTGTCCATGGGGGTGGGAGGGTGTCTAGGAGGGTGGGAGGGTTGTCAAGGGAGTGGGAGTTATCCGGAAGGTGGGGGGCTATCCAGGGGTGTCCAGGGGTGTGGGGGTATCCAGTGGGATGGGGGGTTTCTAGGGGTGTGGGAGGGTTGTCCAGTGGGGTGGGGGTGTCCAGGGTTTCCATGGGGTTGGGAGGGTGTCCAAGAGGGTGGAAGGTTTGTCCAAGGGAGTGGGGGATATCTAGGGGTTGTCTAGGGGTGTGGGGGTGTTCAGAGGGTGGGGTGTTTCCAAGGGTGTGGGAGGGATGTCCAATGGGGTGGGGGTGTCCATGGTGTCCATGGTGGTGGGAGGGTTTCCAGGTGGATGGGAGGGATTTTTAGGGGAGTGGGGGTTGTCCAGGGGGTGTCTAGGGGTGGGGGTGTCTAAGAGGGTGGGGGATGTCTAGGAGGGTGGGAAGGTTGTCCAGGGGGGTGGGGGATATCCTAGGGGGTGGGCTGTCCAGGGGGTGTCCAAGGGTTGGGTTTTTTTAGGGGTGTGAGAGGTTTTTTCAATGGGGTGGGGGTGTCTGGGGTTTCCATGGGGGTGTGAGGGTGTCCAGGAGGGTGGCCGAGTTGTCTAGGTGGGTGGGGGGGCTATCCAGGGGGTGTCTAGGGGTGTGGGGGGTGTCCAGTGGGTTGGGGGTTTCCAGGGGTGTGGGAGGGCTGTCCAGTGGGGTGAAGGTGTCTAGTGTTTCCATGGGGGTGGGAGGGTTTCCATGAGGGTGGGTGGGTTGTCCAGGGGGTGGGGGTTGTCCAGTGGGGTGTCCAGGGGTGTGGGTGTCCAATGGGGTGGGGATTTTCCAGGGGTGTGGGAGTGTTGTCCAGTGGGGTGGGGGTGTCCATGGGGGTGGGAGGGTGTCCAGGAAGGTAGGAGGGATTTCCAAGGAAGTGGGGGTTGTCCAAGGGAGTGGGGGGTTGTCCAGGGGGTGTCCAGGGGTCTAAGAGGGTTTCCAAGTGGGTGGGAGGGTGTCCAGGGGGTGGGTTGCTATCTAGGGGGTGGGGTTATCTAGTGGGGTGGGGGTTGTCTAGGAGGGTGGGGCTGTCTAGGGTATCCATGGTGTCCATGGGGGTGAGAGGGTGTCCAGGAAGGTATGAGGGCTATCTAGGGGAGTGGGGGGGGGGGCTATCCAGGGGGTGTCTACGGGTGTGGGAGGGTGTCTAAGGGGGGTGGGAGGCTGTCCAGGGGGTGGGTGGCTGTCCAGGGGGTGGGGCTGTTCAGTGGGGTGGGGCTGTCTAGGAGGGCGAGTGGGTGTACATGGGGTGTCCAGGGGAGTGGGAGGGTATCCAGGGGGTGTCTAGGTGAGTGGTGTGTCTTTCTTAGGGTTGGGGGCTACCCAAGAGGGTGGGGGCTATCCAGGGAGTGTCCAGGGGTGTGGGAGGGTGTCCAAGGGGGTGGGAGGGTGTACAGTGGGTGTGGGTCGTCCAGGGGTGGGGGGTTGTCCAGTGGCATGGGGGTTGTCCAAGGGGTTTTATGTTTTTTTAGTTAACATTGTATGTTTTGAATGTTTTGTATGTGAATGTTGAATTTTTATTTGGTTCTTGTTTTGTTCTAGTTTTGACATTTTTATGGTATGTATTCTAGTGTGGTTTTGGTTTGGGTTTGTTCTATTTTCTGCTTGTTTCAGGTCTTCTTTGGGAGTTCATAGTACTAGTTCGAAGGTTTTATTAAAAAAATAGTTTTTACCTTAGTTATTTTATAACTGACGTGAAAAATTCATGGGAATGCATTTTAACGTCAGTTATTTTATAACTAATGTAAAAAATGGATGGGAAATCGGTTTTTATGATGGTTATTAAATAACAGACGTAACAAATATAATGGAAGAGTTTTTTACGTTAGTTAATTTATAACCGATGTAGTATATAAGTTTTCACATCGGTTATTATTTAACCAATGTGAAAAAACTCATGGAAGATCGGTTTAACACGTTGGTTATGAAAAAAACCGATGTGCTAAACTTGTCTTTCACGTCAGTTATTAAATAATCGACGTGATAAATGCTCTGGAGGCTCTGTTTATTATGTTGTTTATTATATAATCAACATAATAAAGTATATAACATGCTGGTTTTTAAATAACTGATGTGGTATATCACAACTCAGAAGAGTTTTCCATGTCATATTTTGAGGAAATGACGTGAAAAATGCTTCGGTTTTTTAATTTTTACGTCGGTTTTAGAATAACTGATGTAAAACCCTATGTTTATAACGTCTCCTGTAATAATGTCATCTAATAGTCGATGTAAAAAAAATAACCGCCGTAAAAAAACATTTTCTGCACTAGTTTTCCCAAGTTAAGGCTTTTGGGAGGAATTAAGGGATGTTAAGAGCTTATTTGGGGAGAGGTTGGATGAGCCAAGAGGCTTGAGAGGTGTGATTAAATGGGTAGGGGTGATGCCCTTTTATAAGAGGGAGGAGGGGCACATTAGGAAAGTTTTGAAGTATTATTTTATTATAAAATTATTTTAGGTTTACAATGGCCCCAAAGTTATTTATTTCAAATATTAGGTGTTTTGGGTCAAAAACCTCTCAACCAATAGGTTTTAGACAAGTTAGTTCACAAATTTAACCTTATCTATTAGCTTTAACCCTTAGTTAAATAATTTAACTCTTACCATGTCTTATTGTATATTCATACTATATGGTTAATATAGTTACTATAAAATGCCGATTGAATATCACATGGTTAATTAATGATATTTTCAACATTATATAAGTCATTTGGTAGAATATTAGATTTTTAGAACTATTGTATCATTTAAAAAAATAGTATTTATTTTAAAAACTCATTTATGTCAATTTTTATACTATTCATATAATGACTTTTTAAAAAAACAAAACAACTTGATTATTTCGAAAAAACTTCAGTAATTCAAATATAAAAGTTCATAATCAACCATAAATTTGTTTATGGAATAAAATAAATTTAATTTAAAATTTATCATCTCATTTATTTAAATCATTCATTAACAAGGTAATCACTATATCATCATTATGTCATAAATATATTTATTTTTTTATGTCTAAAAACTAAAAACAAAATAACATGATGTAGGAAATATTTTTAGCTTTATAATTACTATTTATAGTCGAATATATCACTTATATAACCCCATATAAAAATTGTTTTAGTAAAAAAATATGTTTATGTTATATTTTTCTTTTCGTTAACTTAATTCATATAAAATTTTATTTTCACATAAAATTGGCTCCATGGGGTCCCAAAATAGACCTAATGATGAACATGGTAGGATATATCTTATCAAATAGTATTAGGACATGTGTTAAGGTAGTTTAATATTATTATAATATTATTTTTCAACCTTATTTACAAGATTTACCCTTTAACCATGGTAAATAAAATAATTATTGAAGTCACTATTAAAAATTTATAAAAATAAAAGGTACTTATTTACACAATATGTAACTCGTGATTCCAAATATGGAATCTATTTTTCCAAATTCAAAACACATAAGTCTCATAAATTAATTTAAAATTAATTCATGTTGTCAAAACTAAAAAGCATGTTTTTAAGAAGTAAAAACTACTAAGAGATTGGCATGTGTTTATGTCCAATTTCAAAGTGAAATTACTTCCAATGACCAAAATTGGTTTAAATTATAAAAATATTGTCCAATTAGACTTTAAAACAAATTAAAATTAAAATATAACTATATAAATAAATTAGATGAAAAGGTAGTTTTGACTTAAAATGTGGTATTTTTCACTATTCACTTAAAAATAAACTTTATCAGAAAATTACCAAAAATCAATCCAAAGTAAATTTTGATTTCTCGATTCTATATAAGAAGTTTATTTTTTCAAATAGAACATATAAAAGTGAAATAAAAACTATATTTAAAAAAAAAATTCCATCAAAATGCAGTAAAATGACCTTTTAAAAATATTGGAGTATTTCATTCTTAAAATCGGATTCATTCTTATTTTAAGCCTATAAAATTTATCAGATAAATGTAAAGTCATTTAACAAAAATTTATAATCATATTTTTTTAGTTCTATTCATTCCTACCAATACAACGTCTAGGGGTTGACTACCATTTAAAATAATAATATTATTATATTATTTTTTGGTATAACTCAACGTTGTGTGAAACCTTAGATTTCAAAGAAACTCATTGTTGCATGTTGAGAACGCTATTAGAAAAAGCATCCCATTTAATGTAAAAATAATATCTTATTCGTAAATATTAATAGAAATGAAAAAGAAACATTTTATAAATACCTATGTTGTTACATGTATGTGTGCATACCCCTTGGAAATCATGTGGCCACTTTATCTCTAGGATAAAGAAGCTGCACGGTGGGTGCATGGTCTGGAAAACCATGAGTTCCAACCATTTGGCATGCCAGATCATTAAGAATCATGAAATTTCAATTTTTCCGCTCCTTTATTTTAATATCCTAACACCCATTTCTCATCCCATTCGAACCATTTTCCCCTAAAAGCACCTCCCTCTCCTCAATCACTCCATTGGGCTCTAATTTTTGGTGGATTTGGCTAGGATATTCAAGAAACCATCAAGTGGGTTCCTCATTTTCTTCGCCCTTCTCTTCTTTTGGTTTCTTCTTATTTCCTCCTTGTTTTCTCTCTTCTCTAGTGCATATGTTGACCTAAAGTCGGGTTAATATTATTTATTTGGGTTGTATCTGGATAGTTTCGGTGTGATATTTCCTTTTTAGGGTTTTACCTAGGTGAAAATTTCATCTTTCAACCTTTTCTAGGTGATTTCAAGAGAGAGGTTTTTAGTTCCATAAATTGACATTGTTTAATGATTTTATTATGCCTACATTGGTTTTCAAATGGGTTTTAGAAATTTTTTGGGTGGTTAAAAGGATTTTCTACATGGTTTTTGGTATGTATTTGTGGTTTAATGGTGAATTTACCTTTATAAATAATTGTGTCATAAGTGTGGTTTAATTTTGTGTAAGTTTTGTTATGTTAAAGGGGTTTTATTTGATATAGAGATTGGAATAGAGCACACAAGAATCCCAGGTGATTATGTGGGAAGACTAGGTATAGTATTCTAGGAATGTTATTAGGGTTAAATCTTGGTCTCTCTAGTAAGATTACTTTACAACACTAACTCAACAATTATGATATGGATTGGTTGGATTGAGTAGGATATAGACAGTCTTTTCTAGGTTATGGTCACCGAGAGTATGAGGATCTTAGGACCCTACTAATCCTATTTTATTAGGTATTTCCTAATGTGCTCATGATAATATTTATATTTCATCTTGTATTTTTGTTTATTTTCCTCCTTTGTGTTAAATAATTCTTTTAATTACATTTTATTGTGTCATTTTATTAAAAACAAGTATATTAATTTTTAGTTTAATGACATTCACAGAATCATTTTGGCGGTAACTTTCTTGGAAATTTATCTCACACACTACATACACCATTAGGTGTCTACATACCTTGATGTTCTTGACACAACTAAAGCAAACTCTTTACATGGTGGTGATGGATGTTTTATGTTCTAGCGGTTCCTTTTTTGGGTCAGGTTTTGATGGTGATTCCATGGGGTTTTCATCCACATGTTACATAGAGTCTTGATTTTCGAGTTGGTACCCCTCTATTTTTTTATATCTTGGTTTTTTTGTAAATGTTAAATGATTCACTCATGCTTATGGTGTTTCTTTTGACCTATCATAATATTGATGTTGGATTATGACATTTCTTGGATCTTTCTTGGTTGTAAGCCACTTTTTATTATTGATCGGCTACTTCACGGGCTCGATTGTTCCCAAAGGTGTTACTCGATGCCCAAGAACTAGTTTTTATCCCTTGGGGATTAGGCAAGACGTCATTGCATTCCATAAGATGGGTTAGGTGTCGCATTGGATTGAAACATGGGTCATTTCATGAAAAAACATTATCAGATGATGTTTTTCTATTTCTTTGGTTCATGTTATTTAAGAGATTCTGGATAGATCGGATCTAGGACTATCTAGGATTGAGGTTTTGGCTATGAGTGGGGTGTATGGACAACATACCTTATGATAGTACTTGGGTCTCCATGGGATGTTTAGGAATTTATTTATATACTCCTCTATGTGTGATTAAAAGGTTGCAGACTACACATGGGCACTATGGTGGGGTGGAGTAGTTTAATCTATTGGTTTCATTTTTTGTGGTTTCATTCCAATTTATGAAGATGTTTAAACCATTTTATTGTTAAAAACTATCATGGGTGATGTATTGATGACTTCTTCTTCATTTTTAATTAATTTATCATTATACCTTCATGAAGACCTTATGTGAAACCATAGGAATAGGATGAAGAGAATTCTTACTCACCATTTTATAAAATATTAGTTGAGGTAGTGGTTTGGGTTATTAAATATTTGTATTTGGGATATGTATTTGATCTGGATCATTATAAGGAAGTCGAACTAGGTCTGAAAAAGGATAAAGATCAGTTGTTCCTCAAGTATAAATATCCTTCCTTTCGGGGTAGCATGGACCCCCAAGAAGGGGAGGATTGGGTTGTAAAGGTTGAGAAGATTTTTGAGTTCCTCAAAATTACTGAGGATTTTAAAGTAAAGTGAATTGTGTTTCTAATAGAAGGTCCTAGACATGATTGGGGGAAATTTGTGGTTCAATCTGGGAAGCATGATCAAATGGGTTGGAAGGAATTAAAGTTTATCATCAATGAGAAGTATTTCTCTAAGACCTTGGCCCTTTCCAAGACTAGAGAGTTTCCAGATCTCTATAAAATGGATCCGAATGTTTTATAATGTTCCAAATGTTTTATAGATATGGTTAATTTCACACTTGAGGTTGTTTTTTAATGAGAATAAAAAGGATCGGTGATTTTAAATGGGGTTTCAGAGACATTCAATTGCATGTAAAATTATTCAAGTTGAAGAAATATGCTGAGGTGGTTGATCAGACACTGGTGGTGGAGATTGATCAAGCTGGTAAATCTATTTTATCTGGAGATGTTTTAGTAATGGGTAAAGTTACTCAAGGAACATTTGAAAAAAAAATAAAGCGTGATGAATAGGAGAAGAATGTAGGTGGTAGATCTGGCCACCCATACTGACCACCTTTATCTACAACCACTGGTGGTGGGTAAGTTGTGTGCTATGAGTGTGGAAGGTTGGGGCATGTGTGGTCAGCATGTCTAGTTCCACCAATACCCTACCATCATAGTGGGCACATGGGTCCCTGGCAGAGGTTTTGTAAGAGTGGGTCGTTGACTAAGAGTAGTGTAGGATTCTCAATGCCTAAGGAATTTCCAACTCAGTCTGGTTAATCAAGGGTTATGGGTTCTCAGTTTTATGGGAATGGTGGCAATGTTGGATCCTCTTATGGGAAGAATCAACTTAAGGAAGATCCATAAGTTTGTAATCAACCATAGGCATTTGTGGAAATGAAGAACCTTACTATCTTCATGGAGTAAATTTTGTGGAACCTAATTAGAGATCTCAAGTCTTCCAAGCTGAATGGGATACCCATTTAGGATGAACTACACCTCCACATTCATGATTAGGCAGTCTTATTTTCTAGGTTTCAACTCTTGTGTTGGAGGATGATGGTACATGTTTTGAGAATGGGTTACCTCTGGTAGTAGATGAGTTCCCATAGGTGTTTTTAGATGATTTATATAGTTTAACTTTAGAGTAGGATGTGGAGTTCACCATTGACTTGGTTCTAGGAATACAACTGATATATCTTCCCTCATATCGTATGGGCCCTACTGATTTGAGGGAATTAAAGATACAGCTGGACGATTTTGAATCTGAAGTATTCATTCAACAAAGTGTCTCACCTTTGGCTTCCCTAGTTCTGTTTACTAAAAAGGGTGATGGATCTCTCGGATTTTGTATTAATTACCATAATCTGAACAATGTCACAATCAAGAATAAATATCCCTTGCCCCATATTTATGACCACTTTTATCAACTCAAGGGGGAAATGTGATTTTATAAAATTGACATGTACTCTGGGTATTACCAGTTTTGAGTCATAGAGACAGACATTCCCAAGACATTCTTCTAAATAAAGTATGGACACTTTGAGTATTTGTCTATTCCATATTGGTTGACAAATGATTAATTAGTTTTCATGGATCTTATAAACTAGTTGTTCCATTCCTACCTCGACTCCTTTGGCACAGTGTTCACGGCTGAAATCCTATAGTCTATTTTTGGAAAATAGGGAGATAATGGAAAGCACATGAGGATCGTGATAGGAACTCTTTAGAATCACCGCCTATATTCTAAACTCTGTAAATGAAATTTTTATATTTGAGAAGTCAATTTTCTAGGTATTGTGATCTCATTTCAAGGGGTTTCAATGGACCCCAAGAAGATCGGAACAGTGATTTCAATGGAGAAACTGAGAAATGTCTTTGAGATCATGAGAAACTTAGGACTAAAAAGATTCTACAGGTTGTTTATCAGTGATTTTTCTCATCTCTCTTAGCCTTTGACCACCCTTACCTGGAAAGGGGTAAGGTTTGAGTGGATCCTCAAATGTCAGAAATCTTTTTAAGAGATCAAATTATGGTTGACCACTTCCTCTATTTTGATCCTACCCTAAGTGGGAGAGGGATATGTGGTCTACTACAATGCTTCATGTATGGGTCTTGGGTGTGTGTTAATACTGGATAACCATATGGTGGAATATGGATCTTTCCAACTCTAACCACATGAATGGAACTACCTAACACATGATCTATAACTATTGTTGGTGATGCATTATTTGAATATGTGGTGTCACTATCTCTTCAGGGAGAAATTCACACTCTACTTAGATCATAATATTTTAGCCTACATTTTCTCCCATAAGGATCTAAATT
This sequence comes from Viscum album, assembly GCA_963277665.1. Taxonomy (NCBI): domain Eukaryota; kingdom Viridiplantae; phylum Streptophyta; class Magnoliopsida; order Santalales; family Viscaceae; genus Viscum; species Viscum album. Next base: position 1,099,219,500 of record OY728134.1, on the reverse strand, counting down.
TGAGGCATCACCGATGGGTTGAGTACCTTCAGGGTTTCGACTTTGATATTTTTTACACCCTAATAAAAGTTAATGTGGTAGCTATCACCCAAAATAGAAATATTTTGGTACAATATATCAAAGATTCTAAAAATGTGTGTACTTTAATGGGGCTTTTTCCCCCGATGCACCTGGAATCCAAGGAGTATAGTGGAGGTACATTCTTGTCTAGTGTTCAATTAACTCTATCTCTTTTAGAGATGATTTGAGAAGATATTCCTAATATTTATTTGTGTTATAAATCTAGTTAGCTTCTAAATGGTGGGGATGGGCCCTATGAGTGGTCGTTGTCTTCTAACAAAATCCTATGTTTTAAGTGTTTATTAATGGTGCCTTTATTTTTTCATATGTTGGTGATGTTGGATATCCACTAGTCTCCAAGGTCCATTTATCCTAGGACCACTAAGATTTTTGATAATGTTTGATGGCAGTTTTTGTGGCCGAGTATGAGATGGGATATATCTAACTTTATCTCTGGATGTTCTACATATCAACAGGTTCAATACAAGCACTAGAGGCTCTCAGGTCTGCTTCAAACACTCCCTATTCCTGCCTGGAAGTGGTAAAAGGTCTCCATGGAATTTATTATTGGTTTTCCTCACATTCCTCGAGAAAGAACACTATCTAGGAGGTTATTTATTATTTAACCAAGTCCACCCATTTCATTATGATCACAGATTCCACGAAGGTGGATGAGCTTGGTTGGTTGTATGTTCAAGAGATTTTGATGCTTCATGATGTGACAACAGATATCATTTTTGACATGGACCCTCATTTTACCTCTTGGTTCTATGAAGTCCTTTAGAAGGTAATAGGGTCACAATTCAAACATAGTATGACATATCATCCTAAAATAGATAGTCAGATGAAGTGAGTGAACCAAATTTTGGAAGACATGCTTCGTGCATTTGTGTTGGATTTTGGGGGTTCATGGGATTACCATTTGGGATTGGTGGAATTTTCATACAATAATAGTTACCAATCCTCAATTAAAATGGATCCCATTGGGGTTCATTATGGTCATCCATGTCAGTCACCTTAATATTGGGTGAAAGTGGGTGATTCTTGTTTTCTATGACCAAGCCTTGTACAAGAGACATCTAAAAATGTTTGATTGATCAAGTAGTGGTATTTGACAGTATAGATCCACCATAAATATTATGTTGATCATAATTCTTGATCCTTATAATTCTCTATGGGTAACTGGGTGTTTCTAAAGGTGGAAACTTTCTTGGGTCATCATCGTCTTGGTAAGTAGGGGAATCATATGCCAAGGTATGTTATACCTTTTTTGATTACCAAAATAATTGTTTAGGTGTCATGAAGATTAGATTTTATTAACTCAATTGATGTCAATCCATGATGTGTTACATGTCTCATAATTAAATAAGTATAATATAGACCCATCTAATGTGCTGAACTAGCAAGAGATAGAGCTGAAATCTTATTTTTCTATGTTTGAGTGACTAGTGTGTATTGGGGATTCCTAGGTGAATATGATTTAGGGGAAATACAATCTATTAGTTCAGGTCCTTTGGTATCATGGAAATGATTAACGCGAGATATGGGAGAAAACATCTTGGGTGGAGGACCAGTATCTATATTTACTATCTGATCATACTATTGATTGACTTTTTAAGGGTGGAAAGCTTTCATACTGAGTACAAGTTTCACTTCTATGGTGTTCATTTGAGGTTTTTTCTCTTTTATTTTGAGACTTTCCTTTTTTCATTTCCTTCCCTAGATTTTTTTAGAAAAATGATATTTTTCAGGTAGGATAGAAGGAGGCACACGGTTGGCACACCGTTAGGGAAAACTGTACACTAGCCCAGTGGAGTCTATGTGCCTAAGGCAGTGGCATTGTCTAATCCACACGGCCTATAACACATTCTTTCACCTCCACCCATGAAATATTTTACCCCCCTTAATTCTTAGAAATAAGATCTATATGGGTGGTGCATGATCTGGTAGACCATTCGTCCTTCCAGATCTTTAAAAATCTTGAAATTGTAGATTTCTCCACCCTTATTTTCATAACCTAACACCAATTTCTCACCCAATTCGAACCCTTAATCCCTGAGAGCACCTACCTATCCTATATCATTTGCTTGGGCTCTAATTTTTTGAGTATTTTTATATCATATTCAAGGAATCATTAAGTAATTTCCACCTCTTCTTCTCCCTTCTCTTCTTTTATTTCCTTATTCCTCCATCCTTGTGTTCTCTCTTATCTAATAGATAGGTTGACCTAAAGTGGGATAAAAATTTATTTCTTTGTTTAATCGTGATAGTTTTAGTTTTTTTTCTTTCCTACTTATGGTTTCACCTTGGCTTGACTTTCATTTTACAACCATTTCCATGTGATTTACAGCAAGTGGTAGGTGGTTACATGCCTTGACATTTTTTGATGATTTTATTACATTTTCTTTGTTTTTTAAATGGGTTTTAAAAAAATTGGTAGTGAAAAAGATTTTTTTTCCATGGGTTTTTGTGTGTGTTCATGGTTGGATGGTGAATTTCCCTTCATAAATGATTGTGAGACAAGTGAGTTTTCAATTTTTGGAAGTGTGGTTTTATGAAAGGGATTTCATTTGATATAGGAATTAGAAGAGAGAACGTGGGAATCACGGGTACCTAGGTGGTAAGACTAGGTCTAGTATGCTAGGAAATTCAATAGGGATGACTCATGCTCTCTCTATTATGATTATATGCTAGAACTAACAAAACATTTATGATGGGGATTGGTTATATTTTATATGAGACAAACCATCAAGTCCAAGTTGTGATCACTGAGATTATGGGGATCCAAATTTTCTGTTAATCTTATTTACTTTGGGATTTTTTATGTGATCATTTTATTCTTTCAATTTAATATTATATTCATGTATATTTTCCTATTTTTTGTAGATGAAATCTTATAATTAAATTTTACTTCCTAATTTTATTAAAAACAAATATAGTAATTTTATATTTAATTTTATTGAATGGAATCCTTTAGGTTGTAACCTACTGGGAAATTTATCTCACACCCTACATACACCATCGAATGTATGTAGACCTTATTGTGTTTGACTTAGGTAAACTTAAGGCCTTCAATTGTAGTGATACAGGTTCTATGTGATAGCAGTTACTTTATGGTTCAGGTGTTGATGGTGGTGGCATGGGGTGTTAACCCACATATTTCATAGATGATTGATTGTCTCGTAGTCCCCCTAAATTTTTTGGTTATCTTGATTTTGGTTGTAAACTTTGAATGTTCAACTCATTATTTTGGGGTTTCTTTTGACCACTCATATTTAAGATGTTGGATTATGATATATATTGTATTTTCTTGGTTATATTCCATTTTTGTTTAATTTTTATTGACTTCTTCATGGGAAAAACCATTCCCAAAGGTGTTACTCAATTCCCAGGAACCATTTTCTAGCCTATGGGGATCGGTAACACCCTTCAGGCTATGCCATGAGCTAGGCTTAGTGTTGGGTTATATGTAAAATCAAGCCAATTCATGAAATTTTGTATCAGAGTGGAGTTTGGTTATTTTTGGGAATTAGGACTATGAATATTTGAGTACATATTATTATATTGATTATCATTTTCTCTAGAGTTCTTAATTAATTATAACTAGTATGATGACATAGGATTAACATTTTTTAGGTATTTATAATGTTTCTTTACCATATAAAACATTTTATTTTAACATTTAGGTTTATTAATATAGTACATGAAAATATTAATAGGAAATAAGAAGTGTTTATAAATGAGTAAAAAAAATTTGGAAAAAAATACTTTAAGGTAACATTGCGGTATTTTTGGGTTGATTTTGTTTTTTGAATGAGTGGATTTGAACGGTCGCTTTTGATTTTCTAAAGAGATTTTTGAAAAGGTATGTTGACAAAGATCCATGACAAATTAATGGATTCTTTGGAGGTGGTAAAAAAATTAGGTATACAAGGTGGCTCAGTTATCCAATGTTTACAAGTTTTGGGGTCCAAAATTTAGAGATTGGAGAAATTTGTTTTTGGAAAAGGATATTGTGTGCAAGACTGAATTTGTTTTGAAAAGTTGTGTGAAAGTAGAGTTTTAGGACCATTATGTAAAAATATGGAAAAGGGAAAAGGTGTGAACATGATCTACAAATTGTAAAAAAGATAAACTTATGTGACATGGGTCAATTTTCTTCCACTCATGAAATAAAGATGAAGTGATTGATGCGAAAGAGAGTTACATTCCAAATATAATGTCAAATATGGTCTTCCGTGCTCAGGGAAATGTTGTGTTAAAGGTAGTTGAAGGGATAAAAACTTGCATGAAGGTTCAAAAATGTATACAAATAAGAGGCTACCCCCTCATTCCAGAAGTTCAACCCTTAGAGAAAATCAGGGCTCTAAATTGCATAAGAGATTCACTCAAAGCATAATGGTTGTGTACAAAAATAGTTACATGAAGCAAAGACTCAAGTTTTTTTGTTCATAAGAAAAGAATTTGTGCATGAAATATACATGGAATGCGTGCACAAAGTATAAAAGTTTCATTCAAGAGGATGTTTTATGACAAAGAAAATTTTTCTCCAAATTCAGACTTCCATGACAAAACTTAAATGTTGTGTGAAAGTTATTAATGTTGAGTGCAAGATATACAAAGGTTGTGTAAAAGAAAAAGTTGTGTGAATCAGATGATATTTCATAGTAAATCTATGGTAAAGTAGTATTAATAAATTTGATGAATGTAGAACTAAATGATGCACTAAATGAGGTGTAAAACATAGTGATTTAAGTGATCAAATAGGATAATTCTAAGGGAGAAGTGAGCACACTTCAGTTGAGAGAGAAGTGAGATTTCAAACTGTGATCGGATATAAATCAGGAGGGATAGTGAGTCCACTCCAAACATTGTAAAGGAAGTGATCCTAAGTATATAAGTGATATATCCTAAACCTTATTTTAGCAGTGATCCTTGGTGGATTTGGTACATCAGCACATTTTCAGTGTATGCTCCTTGGACATAGCCTAGTGATGATGAACCAAGTAAAATTGTTTTGTCTTGTGCATGATTTCATTTATATTCATACATTGCTATGTGAAAGGGATATATGAATGTCTTTTTACAATGAAACATGATTTTAAGGGGAAGTTGTTGTAATCTTGAAAACCTTCATTCACCCCCCCCCCCCCCCTCAAGGTACTTAACCTAAATGGGATAACAATTTGAAAGGACACAATTTTCTTAAATGGGTAAAATGTGACATACCAAATTTCTAATGAATATTTTTAAACTTTTCTTTCTTAAATTATATATAAATGTTAAAATAATTTCTTTTTATTGTCTTTAATAATATAAACATAACATTTATATAAATATTTATCTCCTAATTAGTTTCTTTTTTTGAATAGGTGTTTTTCCTTAAAATATCAATTTAATTATAATTGAATTTTATGAGTAATAATTATTTATTAAAATGTATCTATAAAATATATTTTAATGTATTCATGATTCTAATTACACAATTTTTTTGATAAACATGTTAATTTTATTGATAATTTTTTCATATTTTCATTTAAATCGTAATTTAGTTATTAACATATAATTTTTAAAATAGTATTGTACATGTTTAGTAATCATTTAATTATAATAAATGGTCATTAAAAGTAATCTTATAGATTTTAATGGCATATAAAATTGTACGTATATAATATGATAAAATAAAATGATAAATCTTATTTTTTACACAACAATAATATTTTAAGATGAGTTTATATTTAAAAAAATAATTCATTTAATGTTTACATGATTGTTTTCATCTTTTGATACTATAGATATTTTATTTTAAAATAATAAGTAATATGTTTTTCACTGAAATAATGCTTTGAATTATTTATTATATTTGTTTGAAAGATTAATTTATCATTTATATAGTGTCTTATTATAACACTATAGATATTATATTTAGATAATTTAGTCATTATAATAGAAATATATTTTATATTAACTCATTATAAAAGAAATAATATTTATTATAAATAATTTCTATATATATATATATTATTAATGTTTTTAAAAGTTATAGATATAATATTTAGAATTTTAATTTGAAAAAATAGGGTATTTTTGGAATCAACACATGAAAAATTAGTAAGGATAATCTTTTGGTATTTTACATAAATATTAAAATACATAGGTGAATAATAAAATATCATATAAGTATCATATATTATAATAGTGTATACGGAAGAATTTTTTAATTTTCTATAATATAGATAAATATTTTATTATCTATTTTACTTTTAAATCATAATTCCCCTACTTTTGAATAACTATTTTGATCACTATTTTATGATATGATATTTTTTATAATATTTTATACTAAAACACCCCTTGTACCCTTCCATCAACACCCCACTCCCCCTCACACATTAAGCTTCTAAAATTATTTAAAATCTGAAAAATCCCTCCCCAAATTTATTATCCTCGTTTTATAGTTTCTTTTTTTAAAAAAATACTAATCCTTATACTCAAGTGGAATATCAAATGGTGACTTATAATGGATTACGTAAATTCTCTCTACTAATCTATTTTGAGTTTTCATATTTTTCTACCTCCTCCAAATATATTTTAAAATTCATGTGTAATGAAATTATTGTCATATATAAATTTAAAATTTATTATATTAATGTAATATTAGTCATCTCACTCCCTTTATGGAGTTATGGATGCATTTGACAATAACTTCCATCATTATCGATAAATTGATGTGACCTAGGAACTATGAAACAAACATCCTTGAGAAGAAGGACATGAACCCAAAGATTAAATAAAATGACTATAAATAAAGATAAAATAATTAAAATAAATTAAATAAAAATGAAAATGGATCTAAATTTGGTATTTTATTAATTTTATTTTATTATTAATGAGGTAGGAACATGTACTCAGTCGAGTCAGGACTCGTGGTAATGGGTTTTGTTTTCTGAGACTTATTTATTTTTATATACTGTTTCTCTATGGTCCCTATTATATAATATTTAATATTTACAAATTATTTTTGGTATATATTAATGGTTTTAATTTAATTATGAGGTATTACATATCTCTTTTCCTCTTATACATATTCAAAGTTCATACCATACATGGTTTGTGCATGGTCTTCCTGCTCTTTCACATTCTTGATGATATATTCTCTATATCTATCAAATTCTCTTTTACTATTTATTATATTATTCATTTATGTTATTTTGGATTCCTTATAATTTATTTTTTTGGGATACTCAAGTATATATGGTTCCCTTCCTATAATTTATTTAAGTTAAACATTATGGTATTTAAAATGGAACTTTGAAATTTGTCATATCTTCCACTCCAAGTTTCTTAAATTTCAAATCAATTAATTTCTAAGGTTTAATTAGTGGTACTTATTATTATTAAAATAATAAATTAAAAAAACATTTTTATCACCTTTTGAAAATGATGTTTTAATCTGATATATTTCTCAATTTTTATGAACATTTCAAAAAACAAATTATGAAAACTATTTCAATATTTCTCTTACATTTTCTTATCTATTTTTATTATGATAAATTTTTAAAGAAATTACTTATATATCAATCCAAAAATTTAATATATAAATATTATATCTTATAATATGAATATTAATTACATATAATTATGATCCACACTATAACAATAAAGTTTTAGTGTCTTTTGAAACTTGGACATGTAAATAGCCAGTTCATTAAAGATCTAAATTATCTCTCATAAAATTCTTCATAACTAGCACCCTTATTATACATATCATACTTAAATACATTATTAATATCCAGGAGAAAATGAAATATACGAAAATAAAATCTCAAATTCATAGTAATGGTAATCAAGTGAGATATCAATGATCATTAGTCATAACATGAACATAAGGGTATTAAAACATGATTTTAACATTTATAAACCATAATCAGAAATTCATAGATCATAATAATGATTAATTTCATAAATATTTGTATTTATCAAATTTTATTCTTGGGATAACTTCCCATATACCTATTTTAGGATTGGGATAACTTCATGTGTACCCTCTTTTGGGCTTTTGATAACCACCTGTGTACCCTCTTTTGGGCTCGGGATAACATCTCGTGTTCCCTTATTTAGGCAAAGGATAACCTATCACGTACCCTTTAAACATATAAAATATTAATATTTACTGAATTCATTGGAGGGATATATAATTCTCGACCCACCAATCACATATTCATAATATATTCACATCTATTCCACAAGATAATAAAAACATTTATCATTTCATCATAACTTAGCCCATGGAAAAGAAAATGTGTTCCATTGATATTTTATCATCATGACCATAAACCATCCAATGATAGATTAAGTATGGTATCATTGAATCATATCCCTAGTAAAGTTTAAGTAACATCAAAGGATGTTATCATAGATGAAAAATTCCTTTAAAATACCGATGGAATATTCTTGGGGGGTATACCCTTTTCATTCAAAATCACTTAATTAAAATATAAAAATATCTAAAAAATTATGGAGAATTTTCTTTTAAAATAACCGTGGAAATTATAAATAAAGGTTCAAATAATTGAGCAATCATGTCATTGGGAATTTCTATTCATTTCATGATCATTAAAACAAAAATTTTGTTAACACCTTCAGTAAAAAGTACCTAGTTCCAAAAAAGGAAAATAATATCCATTTTAAAAAAAAATTAAAATTCAAAAACGTATAAAAATATCTTTAAAAATAATTGGATATTAGTAGAAAAAATTTTGAAAACATTTTTTTTAAAATATATATGGAAGAAAAAGGATTTCCGACTGAAGAGAGAAACAAATTCAATTTTTCTTAAAAAAATATTTTGATATCTTAAGTACTTAAAGAATGTAAAATGAAATGAAATTATGTAATCACTATAAATAAATATTGGGGAGTAAAATTAAATGGTTTTATCATATAAGTGTCATATAATTTACCTTATTAAAAATTTAATCGTAAACAATCCCGATTAAAATTAGATTGAAACATAAATCAATTACCTCAAGTTTGACTTGTTTCATAAGCACTTTAACCACTTGTATAATAAATTTAAATTTATTATAATTCCATTAAATAACCATATTAACGATTATAATATCATAAATTATCTAATTATAACATTTACACTTACATTTATTAAAAATTGTTAATTTAAATTTGTTTTGGGTGTTAACTTTTTTGTTTTTAATGAAAGTTTCAATTTGGCAGCTCCATTATTTATACCTTGATCATGGTTCCAGTATATAAAAAATTTTAATCATGTCATATATATCATATGTAATCATTATGTACACTTTTATCATAATTTATATATAGTGGTGATAGAAAACTCATTACGTCACTTCATGGAGACGATAGTTCATAAATACGCATGAGTGATGTTTCCACTTTTCTATGGATGGAACAAAAGAAAGGTCAATAATAATTCACCTTTATATGATAATTATTAAATAAGAAATATCATATATAAAACTTAAATACAAAATAATAAAAATCCATGTGATGCATTGATGTAAAATGAAATGTATCGCTTTTTGGAGGTTTTAGTACACATGTACGCTCGAGTGATACTTTCATTTCCCATTTCATGGAAAAAGGATATGAATAAGGTTATTAAATTAACATAATAAAATATTAGTATATAGGATATAAAAATTTTATTATATTTTTATGTTTAAAAAAATAAAGGAGTTAAAAAAAGTAAAATAAAAGATATTGGTTAAGACGATTACCGCTTCTTTGAGAAACCAACTTTAGATCTCTTATCACGGACCTTAGGGTGGTATTTTGAAGATAGAAATACCTCTAAAGCTTAGATAATTATGTTTATAAGAGGTTTTTTTAGTTTTTGGTCAATATAAGTTGCTCAATGTGGTGTGAATAATATAAGATAGGTTATTTTCATTTTTAGTGAAACAAATGACACACATAGAATTAATTAAAAGATTTAAAAAATAATAACTTATTTTTTGAAATTGGAACCAAGTGGAGAAACTTTTAAAAATAAGATATGTTATTTTGAAAATATATTCAACCAATAATATTTGTATAGGTTTTGCAATGACCTAACCCCAGAAGCTCGGAGTCAATGAATTATTTTATTACATTGGAATGATTACAAGTAATCATATCCCAGAGGATCAATCAATTTATTATTCTTGAAGAAACTAGATACATACATGGAACCCATTTTACATTGGGAAAAGAAAAAAAAATCTAATACATAATAGAAGGAAATAAACTACATTATTGAAAAATCAATAAATGGTTTATTCTTAATAACATGGGGAAGGAAAAAAATGAAAGGGGTAAGCTCAAATACATAGTAAGGTTTACATATAGTGTAATAATGAAACAATAATAATTGAATCATAATCAATATATCATGGTTAATAATTAAAAAACACACCCCATCAATAAACTGAGAATGAAAGTGCATCCATAGATGTTGTCATAGTGAAAACCTCATGGAAAGTAATAATTTAATAATGAATAATGATAATGCTTATTATTTTTATTTCATGTATCTGGAACATGAATCATCATACCATTGAGATGGTTTAATTCTATGGGTAGAAACCCATCTAATTATGTTTTAGAAACAAACTTGAAGTGTTTTTCACCAACAGTTTTGTCTCATGAGACCTGTCGATGTATCGAGGGGCTGAAAAGGGTCCCACCCATCACGGAATTTCTAAATCATTCTTTAAAAAATATTTAATACAATATCAATATGCCTTTTAAATATCCAAATTGATTAGAGGATACAGATTCATCAATATTTCCCCAGTTGAATAGCATTCAAAATAAACACAGCATGTGAAATGGTATATGGATAAGACAATAATTATATACATGACACAATAATATGAATATTTAATATAATTATAATTTAAAATGAAAAATTATCTCAAATTTCTAGTATATACACCACATAATAATGATTAGGTTCACAATACCAAGTAAGTCTCAATGAAATAGAAATTGAGACAAAGTCTCTTACCAAATTGTAACTAATCGAATCATATGACCAAAAATTAATAATCATAAAATTAATAATTTAATAAAATGAATATAAATAGAGTCATGATATTATATATCAAATATAATAACACATACACCATATACAAGAAATAAGTTTCAAACAATGGAAATCTCAAGGAAATAAAAGTGAGATGAAAAACCCCTTACCTTATGCCTAAATGTGTTCTTCACTTCATCTTAATGTCCTATATAATTGAATTAATTCATTAATTAATTATTTAATAAAATTTTATACATAAATTTTATTAATTATTGTTTTATTAAGTTCATTCAGGGCCTTCTTGATAAGTTATAAGATTGAATTTCTCCATTCTGAAGTGTTTGTTTACTTGATTCCATGATAAGTTCGCTTGATTATACATAATGGAGTTCATGTAAAATGTGTATAATTCACCATAATTTTAATTACAAGTTATTAATGAGAATCAATACGTATAAATTTTTATACATATCATTCGATTTTATGGTGTGAGGAAGAATCATTAGATAACATGTTAATGACAATCGTTTAGCTTAATATTAGCGGTTTTTTATCACAATGAACTAGTTTTGATCCATTATTTAATATCATGTATATAAAATGGTTCCAGAACCTTATATAAGAGATAAAAATATTTTTTAATCTTTTTCAAACATAAAAATGGTTTCATAACCAGACATGAAGGAGAAATTGAATAATGAAAGTTCACCGTCTAAGAAGGTTGTAAATTGGAACATCCCGGATGATGATTTCATTTTTTTAAAAAAAGAGAGAGATTAAGAAGATTGATGATGTATCTTCCATTAACATGATATAATTATAGTATATATATTATAATGTAGTTATAATTATCATTTTTACATAGTAGGTGAGAAGAGAATAATAAATAAATAAGGAGCATGAAAAGAAAATAAAAGGAAGAATATTTTACCCCTTGGATACTACTCCTTGAGAATCTCTTTAAAGGGACTGATTTTGGTCTTTTTGAAATACCAAGAGATCCTAGATGTGGGGAGGGACTAGGGAAGAGTATTTGGGTAGAAATTTTACAATCTTCAAGGCTTATAAGAGTGAGGAGAGTATGGGGGTGAGGGGTCATTTTTATAGTGGAGGAGAGGAGTGGTTTTCAATATTTTATTCATTGTTTTATTATTTTTCTAAAGACAAGAAATAGTATTAATTATTGTAAAAAAACAATAATTAGTGCATGTTAGTTTGAACCAATTTCCATTTACATCATCCATGACTCAATTATGATGCATAAATTTATTTATTTAGCATATTTCATAAATTATAGAATTTCACTATTCAACAAAGATTCAAGTATTTCAAAAAATACAAAAAATTCACCCTAACCATTTTTGGATGTGTATATAGGATCGAATATGTAAAAAAGAGATGCTCAAATACAAGAGGTGGGTGAATTGTATACTTTAAAAAACCTTAAGGAAATTTTTCATAAAAAAAATTCACAACACCTCTATGTTCTAATAACTTGCTTGATTCTGGAAAAGTGATTCCAGAAATGAAACTTAACAAAAGTTTATAACAACTAAGATTCTACCTTAAAGCATATAAAATCCTATATAATCAAATTAAAAGTCTAAGTAAGTATAATAAAGTTATAATTTCCTCAATAACTAAAATTACAGTGGAAAACAAAATAGAAATACTACAAGTAACAAGTAGTAACTCTTTTAACCCAAAGAGAAGGGTATCCAACAAATATAGATAAAAGGTCCCTTGATTTATACATTCAAGAAAGTCTATCTTACCCAAACCTAGGTAAGGCCTCAATCTGAAGATCGGTATCTATCTTGTTATCCCTACAAGCCCTCGATTTGTAAGGAAATCGGTACCTCTGACATCACAATCTGAGGTCTCTGATTTCAAAAAAAATCATACCTCTACACAAAGAAAATCTGCATGAAGAAAAGTTTTAACAAGCCATTCAAACTTTCTACACAAGTCCTAAGAGTTTATAATAGCCTCTCTCTCTAGAAATAACTTCAACAGTATGTAAGAACAGTTGTCAAAGTTCTATCTCAGTGTTGTGTGTTGAGCCCGTTCAAATGAGTTCCTATTTATAGGCATGGTTCCAACGGTTGGCTCCCTCCTCCAATGCTCATATTTTTCATTGAATTTTTAAGGTACTTGTACATGTGTAACTCAACCAATAGTTAATAAGTAACTAAAATCATGACATCATTTTATAACAAAAACAAGTGTAAGTAAAAATATGGTTACATAAGCAAATTCGTTTTTCAGAGTGTAAGAAAAAAATTATTTCTGAGTCTAACCAAAAATATATTCGGTATCCATAACACAATGATATTTGGATTCTGTTTTATGAGGAATTTGGAACCTGAATTCTATGGAATTATGGAGTCTGAATTTCACGGAAATTTGTAATCTGGATTCACAAGAATTCGGAGTATGAACTTAGAGAATTTCAGAGTCTGAGTTCATAGGAATTCGGAGTCTGAACTCCCAAAAGTTTAGAGTCAGAGTTTACGATAATTCGGAGTCAGAACTTTCAAAGATTGGAGTTAGAGTTTATGAAAATTCGAAGTCAAAACTTGGAAGAGTTCAGAGTCAGAATTCAGATAACTCAGAGTCAGAACTCAGAAGAGTTTGGAGTCTGAATTCATAAAACTTGGAGTCACAAATCTGAAGAGTTCGAAGTCAAAATTCTGAGAACTCAGAGTCTGAATTCAGAGTCTGAGAACAGAATGCTCCATTATCTAAGTATTATATGATTCCAATGTTTTGAATACAAATCTGAATTTTATACTTAGACATAATGAAAAATGATAAACATGGTAAGGATAAATTTCCTTGGGGAAGGAAATTTTCCTTAGAGAAGTAAAACAAAGGGTAAAACGAGATTTTCCATGAGATAAGGTGTTTTTGATTTTCAAAACAAGAATGGATGGTAAAGTCATAAAGAGACCTTATTGACTTAACAATAACCCTGAAACATGAAGGAATGGAAAATTCATAAGGAAAACCTTATTGACTCAAAAAATCTCCCCATTTTTGGAAAGCACAAACATCCTTATGAAAAATAATAAAAGGACTTCGCAAAAAAAATTCTAAACTTTGAAATAAAACTTATCTCCCTTTATTCATGGACAAAGGTGAATATGAATAACTCCATCTTAGGATTTGGAACACTAAGGATCATATTAAAGATTTCCGGAATGGGATTTTTCATTTTATTGAATATGGAAATCTTCATAATGAGAACTCCCCCTTACATAGGGATATTTCTTCTTTACTTAGAATTATATTTCCTTTCTCCCCCTTTGTGATTTTTAAGAAAGGAATTGAGGGAATGGAAAAGTAAATATAGTACCTAAAATATTAGTATAATTCATCCAAACAAAAACGAGCAACCAAAAATTTCATTAGGATAGGAAAAAATTGAACACGGAAAAAAATACAACAAAAGATCGGATTTGGTCTATTTTCCTTCATTCTCCTTGGGTATCAATTTATTCACTATGGTTTTCAACTTCTTTAGTTCCTTGTGGTCTTCCTATGCTTGCTTAAGGAGTTGATCCTGATCCTCGGCTTTCTTCTCTAATGCTTTGATCTTTTCATTCTGAGCCTTTAGAGCCTCTTCCTGAGCCTTCAACAACTCATCTTGCTTAACTATCTTTTCTTCGATCTAGATTCGAATATCCCTTTACCTCTTACAGATTTGGGAAACAGAATACAACTTCCCATTCAAAACCTTGACCTCCTAAATCTGAGTATTCTGCTCAAGGGTTAGATTTTCCTCAAAGCTATTTGTGATATCCTTGATTTTATCATCTTCAGTATCAAAAGCTTCCTTAACATCATTCTAAAACTCATCAAGCTCTCTCAAGTCTTCAACTACCTTATTTGACCATCTAGTCACTTTCTTACAAGATGTTTTGTGGGCATTGTTGTTCATGAAGAAATTATTGAGATCAACCTCAAGCTTGATACACTTTTCCATCACCGTGGGTATTGAATATGATTTTTGATTAATGTTGTGTTGTATAATCTGACATCTCAATTCAAAGCTTGGAAACATCGGAATAGTGTCAAAAATCTTCTGCATAGATTAGATGAAAAAATCATGTCCTAAGGAAGATCATTCCAAATATGACACATTTTTAGGTGAGGAATTTTTCTCTAGATCTACAAGCCTCCTCTTCAAAGATCCACCATATTATTTCTTCTTTAAAACAGCTTCGGTAGGTGTACTAGAAATCACATGTTTTTCCTTGTTAGTTTTCAGAACAGCTTCTTCCTCTGGAGACTCATGCTTACTTTTAGACAACTGAACAATTCTATATTCATCAATTTTTTTATTCTCAGCTCCTGCCTCAATATTTTTAGGATGGATGAAGTCATAATTATTACTCTCTTCCTTAGATAATTTTTTCACTTCCTCTTCATCCTTCTCATCAATTCAAAGGGAAGCACGTTTCGAAGATCTAGCTTGAGAAGTCCGGATTGACAATTTTTCGGATGGACATTCCTTATCATGAAATTCTTCAACTTGCTTTATCATATCAGATGTATCATCACTATTTTCAGCTTCTTGTACTTCTTCCACAACTTCCTTTTCTTCAATAACCTTTTCAAGTACTTTTTCCGGAGTGAGAAATTTATTCCTTGGTGTCTCAGGTAGGGGTTCTACCAAAAAGGTTTTCGGTATAGGGATATTTTCAGATGCTATCTCAGTATCCCTTAGAAGGGATTGGACAATCTCAGCCTATGACATCTTCTTCTTTTTCTTCTTCTCTTTGTCTTGTTTCTCAAGCTCTTCATCAATCTTTTCTTTTAAAGCCTTGGCTTCAGCAGGACCTAGACCAAAGTGTGGATCCCCTTCCTTCCGGTTTTTCTTATCCTCCCTCCACTTTGCAATAACCACATTTGGATAGGATTTCTGCTTCTTGGGCTTTGGAGGTGCAGTTTGAGCTTTCTTATCTTTAGGGTTTTCACCTACAACTTCTACTTCCTTCAATTTCCTTTTCTTTCCAGCCTTTTTTTATGGTTCAGACGCTTCTTGATTCTTTGAAACCACTTCTTATTCCTCTTCCGGTAGGTCATAGAATTCTCCAGACTCTTTAGAGAACCCAATATTCATTCTCTTTAAAGTTTCATCGCTTACTAACATAACTTTTCTATTATTCAGCTTAGAACTGCAAGGGATCTTCAAAGACTCAAGGAACCAAATAATCAACTTGGAAAGGATAGTCGAATACATTATAATCTGAGATTTTAAATTTCTATTCTTGATATTATCTATCATGATTGAAATTTTCTTCATCAAATTGATCTTCCTCATATTCACAAGAAAATCTAGGATGTACATATGACTCTTCTTCAAGGTTTCCTTATCACCTTTTCTTGGAATTATGAATCCCTGAACCCATAACTCAAGGATATGATTGTTTGTAGACAAATGAGTGATTTTCAGAGTCTTAACATCTGTTAGACCAAGACACTCCATAGATTTCACTTTGATAAAACTTCCTTGTACATCGGGTAATTTGTGAGAAAAAAAAATTACTCTTCTCTTTCATAAGATAGACCTAACAAGCTAGTATCCTTGGTATATTAAAGTACATAAGTTTTACTATATATTTTGAAGGAAAATTTTTCTCTGTCTTCTTCCTTGAAAAAGCTGACTGATTCATAAAATTCCACAAGCAAATCCGGATATACTACATCTTGAGCTCCTGTATTTGATATGGATACACTCTCACATCCATTAAGCTTGATATTATTTGAAATAATAGAATCATACTTGTTGAAGAAGTTTGGATGCACCAACCTCTCCCTATAAATCTTCCACTCTCGAATCGACTTAACAGTTGACATCTCTTAAAAAGGAACTTCACCAGACATTCGGATTTGAGCACTTATAAAAAGTTCAGAACGACCTTTTGAAAGGGGGGCAGAGCTTTGGCACGGAAAGTCCTGAATTCTATGTGGGAAAACCCTTCGAGGGTCCTTTATATAGGCGTTTATGTGATGGTTCATCTTCCCATCTCAATTTAATGGTTGAGAAAACTTCTGATCAGATCTGACGGTTGAAAAGATATCTGCAAGGAAAATTTGGTAGGATCCGGTCGTTTGAGGTTTTTAAAAGAAAACATTCAGATTTAAGGAAACTAGAATCCAAAAAATTTAAAACACAAAAGAAAAATACCAGAAAGTAAATAATGATTACGAAAACTTAAGAAAGGAAACAAACCTTTCAGATTTCCAGGAAGATTATTCATAATAGGAAAATCTTCATGAAGAACTTTTGATTCCGAAAATTTGATTATGAGAAAATTTGAAAACTGAAAAACTTCATTATGAAGGATTTTGAGTACAGAAATTTTCATTAAAAAAATTTGAAAGCTAAACTGACTACGAAAAAATTTCACTATGAAAAAAATTTGATAACAAAACTGACTACGAAAAAAATTCACTACGAAAAAATTTGAATACTGACAAGAAAATGTAATCCCATTATGAAAAAGAGTTTATTATTGTAAGGATATTAGTTTCAACAGAAAGTTAACAGGGAAGATTACCTTATGGATATCATTCCTAACTTCTGTTTAATGTATTCAAATCTATCAGAGGGTAAATATTTTGTGAGAATATCAGCAAGTTGATCTTGTGTTCTGATAAATTGATGATTGATATCCCCTTTTTGCGTGTGATCCCTAATAAAGTGATGCCTAATATCTATATGTTTTGCATGAGAGTGATGTGTAGGGTTTTTACTAAGGGAAATGGAACTTGTATTGTCACACATAATTTGATTCTTAGTAAAACTCATACCATAGTCTTTGAGTATGTGTTGCATCCACAACACTTGAGCACAACAACTTCCAGCTGCTACATATTCAGCTTCAGCAGTGGAGAGTGCTATTGTGTGTTGCTTCTTGCATGACCAAGAAACTAATGAATCTCCTAAGAAATGAAAAGTTCTATATGTACTCTTTCAATCCATTCTACATCCACATAATTCAGCATCTAAAAAACTTTTCAAGACAAAATCATTTCTAGAAATATAGAAAAGTCCAAAATCCATGTTTCCCTTTAAGTAGTGAAAAATTATTTGCACTGCCTTTAAATGAGATTCCTTAGGATTGGATTGATATATTTTACATAATCATACTGAAAACATTAAGTATAGATGACT
Source organism: Viscum album (assembly GCA_963277665.1). Lineage (NCBI taxonomy): Eukaryota > Viridiplantae > Streptophyta > Magnoliopsida > Santalales > Viscaceae > Viscum > Viscum album. The sequence goes on along the minus strand of OY728134.1, from coordinate 1,099,201,204 downwards.
AGCTGTCATGTAAAGTAAACTTCCTATCATACCTCTAAAAGATATTTGATCTACTGGTTTCCCAGCTTCATCAAGATCAAGTGTGTTTGAGGTACCAATGGGAGTACTAATACTCTTAGTTTTTTCATATCCATAATTTTTAAGAATATCTTTAATATACTTATGTTGGGATATATAGATTCCTTATGGTTTTTGAGAAATTTGAAAACCAAGGAAAAATGTTAACTCGCCTATCATACTCATTTCAAACTCAGATTTCATTAGATTCACAAAGGAATGAGTTCAAGATTGCTGAGTTGAACCAAATATAATGTCATCAATATAAATTTGAAAAATAAAAACATTTTTCTTATCTTTCTTTATAAAAAGGGTTGGATCTTTATTTCCCTTAACGAACTTATTTTGAAGCAAAAATTTTGTAAGATTATCATACCAAGAACGAGGGGCTTGCTTAAGTCCATACAAAGATTTGGTAAGTTTATAAACATGTTCATGATATTTTTTTTATTCAAAACCAGGAGGTTGTTCAACAAAAACTTCCTCTTGTACAAAACCATTAAGGAAAGCACATTTTACATCCATTTGAAAAAATTTAAAGTTGAAGATCCTGTAAAGGAAAGTAAAATACAAATTAATTCAAGTCTAGCTACTTGAGAATATGTTTCTTCATATTCTATTCCTTATTGTTGATTATATCCTTTAGAAACCAATCTATCTTTATTCCTTACTACGATTCGATTTCCATCACACTTATTTCTGAAGACCCATTTTACTCCAATTACAAAATTTTCCTTACATATTTCAACCAAGGTCTAGACTTTATTCATTTTGAATTCATTTAGTTCATCTTGCATGGATTTAATACAATCATCATCACCTAAATCTTCATCAGTAATTTTTTGTTCTAATTGGGAAAGGAATGCTAGATGTTATACTTTATTTCTTAAGGAACTTCTAGTCCCTACAGTTTTATTCACATCACCAATGATACTATCATTAGGATGATTCTTTAGAAACAACTAGTTTGGGTTTTGTAAAGCATGTTCATCAACATAGGGTAGAAAATCTTCTAGGGTAAATGCTTCAGAAGCATCTTCTTGTACATTTTCCTTATCAGAATGATCTTCTAACAAAGGTTGGTAATTAGTTTTTGAAAACACATCCAAAGATGTAGGTTGAGGTTGTTTAAAAACAAAAGGATAAATTTCATCAAATTTGACATGTATTGTCACTTCAACAGTACAAGTGTTTTTATTAAAAACTCTATAAGACTAAGAAGTTGTGGAGTAGCCTAGGAAAATTCCTTCAGCAGATTTTGGTGTTAATTTGTGTAAGTTATCTTTAGTAATTAGAATGAATACCTTGCATCCAAAAACCTTGAATTAGGAAAGTCTAGGTTTTCTACCATTCCATAACTCATAAGGAGTTTTATTAATAAAAGGTCTTATTAAAAGACCATTTATAGTATAACAAGCAGTACTTATAGCTTTAGCCCAAAAATGTTTGGCTACATAATATTCACTCAACATGGTTCTTATTGTCTCTTAAAGAATTCTATTTCTTCTTTCAACAACACCATTTTGTTGATGAGTTCTAGGTGCTGAGAAGTTATGAGTAATGACTTTTATACTACAAAAGGTTTCAAAATCAGTGTTTTGAAATTCTCCTCCATGATCACTATGAATAGTTATCAAAGGAAGTTTTTTCTCATTTTTAACTTGGGATCTAAAACTTTTGAAATAATAAAAATCTTCATATTTATTTTCAAGAAAATAGACCCATGTAAATCTAGTGTAATCATCAACTAAGAAAAATACATAATATTTTCCTTCGATACTTCCAGTTTTTGTTGGTCCAAAAAGATCCATATGCACCAACTGTAATGCAATAGTGGCTGAGACTTCACCAATAGATTTAAAAATTGATTTATGTTTATTTCCATACTGACAAGGATCACAGACTTTTGAAGAATCAAATCCAAGCTCTGGTAGATCCTTAACTAGTCTTTTCTTAGAAAGTTTACATAGGTTCCTAAGGTTACAAGGACCTATACTTCTATGCCATAACCAAGAATGATCTTCCATTGCACTAAGGCAAGGTAGATCTTGGCTCCTAAGTTCTTCTAAGTTTAGTGCATAAATATTCTCTTGCCTGTTGGCAGAGAGAATAAACTCTTTCTTGGAATTGTGTACTAAGAACTTATCATTCCTAAAATTCACAAGGTAACCTTTATCACATAATTGGATTATGCTAATGAGGTTGTTCTTAAGGCCCTTAATAAGTAAAACATCTGAAATAAAATTTTTTTCAAGAAGAATGATGTTACCTATTCCAATAATTTCTCCCTTAGAATTATCTCTAAACGTTACTTCCCCTTCTTTCTTCTTGATAATATTTTCAAAGAATTTTTTGTTACCAAACATATGCTAGGAACATCCACTATCCATGTACCAAGTATTTTTGTTGGAACCTTCTTTAGTTTCTTGAAAATAAGAAAGTTGGACTTTTGGAATCCAAACATTCTTGGATCCGGAATTTTTAGACAATAAAATTTTGGGTATCCACATTTTTTTAGAAAAATAAGATTTATAAAACCCAAGAGATTGAACATTATTCAAAGAATAATTTTTCTTCCAATTCCCACCACTTTGACATTTAGTACAAAAAGTGGCTCTAGAAGGAACAAAATAATTGTTTTCTGAAAACCAGTTTTCGGTGAGTATACCCTACTCTAGTAGTGTTTACTTGAGGTTTAATTTGAGAATACATCTTGTAAAAATTTTCCTTACTAGAGGTAAAGTTTCCAAGGGAAAATATTTCAGATTTTAATCTAATGACTAAATTCCTATCCTCAAGAATCATTTCCTTAGAGTTAGATTTTTCCTCAAAATCATTTAATTTTAAAATAGCATTCTTAAGATCTTTAGAATTTTTTTCCATTTCAGAATTTAATTCCTTAAGGTCTTTAGGAAGTTTTTCTATAAGTTCATCCTTATCTCTAAGATCTCTAGAGAGGTCTGAAATCTCTTTTGTAATAATTTCTTCCCTAGTATTTTCCTTGCCTAATTTCTTAGAAATTTTACAATTTTTTTTTCTAAGAACTTGGAAAATCTAGATACTTCTTCATATGAAGATATTTCTTCATTGTCTGAAGATGAAGTATCTTTATTAGAAGTAATATCTTCGGAATATTAATTATTATTAAGAGATAAATTTTTTAAAGCCTCGACAGAGTGTACCTTGTCCATAAGACATGTATTAGGGAAAGAAGTAATATCAATGAATCTCATATTTTTCTATGCTGATGATTCATATTCAGAATATTTACTTTCTGAAGAGTCTCCATAAGTAACACTCCAAGTATCATTTTCTTTAAGGATTTTATTATGCTTTAAACGATAGAACTTCTTCTTGTTTCTTTCTGAATTTATTTCCTTCTTTTACTTCTTTTTCAATAAAGGGCAATCAGGTCTGATATGACCTCTTCTTCTAAATTCATAACAAGTAACTTCTCCATCTTTCTTATCTTTGTAATATCTCTTCTTGTACTTATTCTGATAGTTCTTTAGGGATACTATCTTGTTCATTATCTAAGCAAGATTAGCTAATTCATTATCAGACTTTTCTGTATCACTAGATTTTGACTGAATAATAACTTTCTTTGACTTTGATCTAGTTACTATTTTTGGAGTATTGGATTTCATATGTTTAGAAGTAGTTATAAAAGCAACTCCTCCATTATCATTCTTCTTTTTAACATTATCGGCATCTCTCTTCATTTTAGTATCATGCTGAAGAAGATTTCTAAACAAATCATCTAAGGAAATCTGGGTAACCTTTCTGTTCTCATCAATTGTTGTCCTCTTGGACTCTCACTCATTTGGCATGATTCCTATGATTTTATCTATAAGGGATTCATCATACAAACCTTTTTCTCCCATAGATTGTAAAATATTCATGATATTTATAAACCTTTGCTGAACTTTACTTATGGGTTCTCCATAAGGAAAGTTAAAGTTATGGTATTCAGCTCTCAACATAGCTCTTCTTGTCTCTATGACTTTAGATATACCAAAATGTGTAACTTCAAGTTTCTTCTAGATACTGTTTTCAACTTCACAAGAAGATATTTTACTATAGATGCTCCTAGTCACGGAACATAACAATGTATTTCTGACTCTGAAATTTGATTGATATTCTGATTTCTTCTGATTAGTAAAAGTTATCAATTCATTATGAGGAATATTATAGTATCCTATCATCATTAGATAGTTATCAACTCCAATATTGATAACAGAAGTCTTCATCCTATCTATCCAGTAATCATAATCATTTCCATCAAAATAGGAGGTCTTTTAGGATTTAGATTGTCGATAGAACCAACATTTAAACCTGCCATCTTAATGAAAATCTTGGCACACAGACTTGTTAGTAATATAAGTTTGTAAACAAAGGAAAATATCCTAAGAAAATAAAAATAAGACTAGAGTATCTCTAAGAAAAAATGAATCCGAACTTTATGAGTCCAAAAATATGAATCCTAAAAAGAAAAGGATTTATCTTCTGAATCTAATTGTGAGATTAATTCAGATTTAACCAAAGCTCTGATACCAATTGTTAGTTTGGTTCAGGGTATGAGGTTTCCAACCTCTGATACCACTTGTAGGATCAAATATGTAAAAAGGAGATTCTCAAATACAAGAGGGGGGTGAATTGTATACTTTAAAAAAACCTTAAGGAAATTTTTCATAAACAAAATTCACAACACCTCTAAGTTCTAATAACTTGCTTGATTCTGGAAAATTGATTCTGGAAATGAAACTTAAAATTTTTTTACAATAACTAAGATTCTACCTTAAAGTGTATTGAATCCTATATAATCAGAGTACAATTCTAATGAAGTATAAGAAAGTTATACTTTCCTCAATAACTAAAATTATAGTGGAAAAAAATAGAAATACTACAAGTAACAAATAGTAACTCTTTTAACCCAAAGAGAAGGGTATCCAACAACCCTGGATAAAAGGTCCCTTGATTTATACTTTCAAGAAAGTCTACCTTACCCCAACCCAGGTAAGCCCTCAATCCAAAGATCGGTATCTGTCTTATTATCCCCGCAACCCCTCGATTTGTAATGAAATCGGCACCTCTGACTTCACAATCCGAAGTCTCTAATTTCAAGGAAATCGCACCTCTGCACAAAGCAAATATTCACGAAGAAAAGTTTAAACAAGATGTTCAAACTTTCTACACAAGGCCTAAGAGTTTATAAGAGCCTCTCTCTCTAGAAATTACTTCAACAGTATGTAAGCACAGTTGTCTTAGTTTTGTCTCAATGTCGTGTGTTGAGCTCATTCAAATGAGATCCTATTTATAGGCATGGTTCCAACGGTTGGCTCCCTCCTCGAATGGTCATATTTTTTCTTGAATTTCGGAGGGACCTGTACATGTGTAACTAAACCAACAGTTAATAAGTAATTGAAAGCAATACATCTTTTTATAACAAAAACAAGTGTAAGTAAAAATATGGTTACATAAGAAAATTTATTTTTTGGAGTTCAATAAAAAACATTAGTTTGGAGTATAACCAGAAATATATTCAGCCTCCATAATAAAATGATATTCGGATTCTTTTTTACAAGGAATTAAGAACCTGAATTCTATAGAATTCTAGAGTCTGAATTTTAAGGAAATTAGGAATCTAGATTCACAAGAATTTGGAGTCTATACTTAGAGAATTTTAGAGTCTAATTTCATTGGAATTCGGAGTCTGGACTCCCAAAAGTTTAGAGTCAGAGTTTATGAGAATTCGGAGTCATAACTTTCAAAGTTCGGAGTCAGAGTTTATGAAAATTCAAAGTCAGAACTCAGAAGATTTCAGAGTCAGAATTCAAATAACTCGGAGTTAGAACTCAGAAGAGTTCAGAGTCTGAATTCAGAAAACTTGGAGACAGAACTCAGAACAGTTCGAAGTCATAATTCTAAGAACTCAGAGTCTGAATTCAGAGTCTGAGAATAGAATGCTCCATTATCTAAGTATTATATGATTCCAAGTTTTTGAATATGAATCTGAATTTTATACTTAGATGGAATAAAAATGATAAACATGGTAAGGATAAATTTTCTTAGGGATGGAAAATTTTCCTTAAATAAGTAAAACATAGGGTAAAATGAGATTTTCCTTGAGATAAGGTGTTCATGATTTTCAAAACAAGAATGCATGGTAAAGTCATAAGGAGACCTTATTGACTTAACAATCTCCCCCAAACATGAAGGAATGGAAAATTCATAAGGAAAACCTTATTGAATCAATAATGTAGAATCAAAAAATTAACTCCATTTGTTGAAAATAATTTTCTAGATATGATAAATTTAATTTTTATTTAAAATCACCATTTTCTCAAAAAAAAATAAGTTTTTAAAACTATAACTGATTTTATAATACCCTAAAAATTAATGAAGGTCTCATTATATTATCCTAAAATCATAGAAAAAAATATTTATTTATGAATAAATTTTATGAAAAATAATTATCTTTTAAATTAATTTATTAATTGTAAAATTGTAATTAAATATTTATTACTTACAAAAATAAAAACACTTAATAATTGTTTTAAAATATTCACTCTAATTTATATGGTGCCTATATTTTATTTATACTTACATGGGTGAGGTTACAATTTATAAGGGTATATTACTATTCATAAGGGTTAAGTTACTATTCATAAAGGTGCATTACTATTCATAAGGGTTAAGTTACTATTTACCAAAAATTAAGTTGATCCTATCACACTCTAAAAAAATTACTAAACGCAACCCTGTATTCCATTTTTTGATATTCAAATCACATATGTGGAAAAATTATTCTTAATAGCTAGCTTATAACTATCTCCTATAAATAATGAAATGTTGTTTCATATAGACTCAGTGTTTCATGTATTATAATAAATCTAGTGAATTGAAATTATTTAAGAAGAAACATACCATAAAATATTGGGGCATTTTATTCTTCCCTCCTTTGAAAATTTCCTCCTCAAAATGTTTCATGTATATAGCCCTCTAAAATGATATGGTTGGTTACCCTTCATAACATCTTCAAGTTCCCACATTGTTTCTTCCATTTTATGGTTTCTCTACAGAACCTTTACTAGTCGAGTCGTCTGATTTCTAAATACTTGCTCTCTAGTTTCAAGAATCTAGATAGGCTTTTCACAATAAAACAAGTCAGGTTCCAGTTCTATTTCTTCATAGGTGAGTACATGCATTGGTTTTGGCATGTATTTTTTTTAATAATGACATATGGAGCACATCAGGAACCTTGGAGAAACTTGGTGACATTTGCAAATGGTATGCCATAACTAAATTCTATCCATAATTTCAAATCGTCCAATATACCTCAGGCTCAGTTTACCTTTCTTACTGAACCTCAAGACAGCCATCCATGGAGATACTTTTAGAAAGACATGATTTTCCACATGAAATTCCAAATCCTTTCTTTGGTTATCAGCATAACTCTTTTTCCTACTTTGGGAAGCTTTAATATGGGCATGAATTGTATTAACCTTTATTTTTATATCTTCAATAACTTCTATACCTATAAGTTCCCTCTTTGCAAAATCATCCCAACAAGTTAGATTTTGACATATCTTGTCATATAATGATTTATATAGAACCATTTGAATACAAGAATGGAAACTATTATTGTAGGAAAATTCCACCTATGTTAATTACTAATCCCACATACCTTGAAAGCCGAGTGAGCATGATCTCAATATTTCTTCCAGTGTTTGACTAATCCTGTAAGATTTTCCATCAGTTTGGGGGTGATAAGCAGTACTCATATGAAGTTCGGTATCCAAATCCTTCTGAAGACTTTTTTTGAAATTTTATGTAAATCAAGGATCTTTATTGGACACAATAAATAGAGGTTCACCATGAAGTCTTACAACTTCATTAACATAGAGTATTTTCAGGTACTCAAGTGCTAAATCCTATCTTATAGTAAAAAAATGTGTCGATTTTGTAAGATGATCAAAAATTACCCATATTGAATCATTCCTTATAGGTATCCTTTGTAGTCCTATGCGAAATTACATCATAATGGAATCCCACTTCCACATAGGAATATGTAGAGGTTTTATGACCCCTATTGGAAGTTTTCTCTCAGTCATAACTTGTTGGAAAACTAGACACCTTGACACATAGTCAACAATTTCACACTTCATTTTATCCCACCAAAAAAGTACCTTCATATCTCTATATGCCTTGGTTCTACCATGGTGTATAGAGAAATTTGAGCTATGGGAATCATCTAATATTTCCCTTTTTAGATTTGGTATTTATATAATGCATAACCTCTTTTAAAATTTCAGAACTCCATACTCAAACACAAATTCTTCCAATCTTCCATCCTTAATAGCTTTCATTTTATTTTGTAGATTCTCATCATCAAATTGAGAGATTTTTATCTTCTCTAGTAAATATGGTTTAGCAATCATTTGAAAAGGGAATGATGTTTCCTCTTCCTTAACAATTCCCATATCCATCTTTACTGGATCTATGAATATAGGATCTCTCTCAATCCTTATTTGGGTCAGAATTCCATGATCATTCCAGCTTAATGCATATGTCATCTTATTTTCATTTCCTGGGAGGTAGTGTATTGAACAATCAAAATATTTGAGTAACTCAATCCATCTTATTTGAGTCATGTTTATCTCTTTCTGTGTAAAAATGTATTTCAAACTCTTTTGATATGTATATATCTCATATATTTCATCATAGATATTGTGTCTCCATATTTTTAGAGCAAATATTATGGATTCTAACTCAATATCATGATATAGATAATTTTACTCATGAGTCTTCAACTGCCTTGATGCATAAGTAATAACTTTATCATTTTTCATAAGGACACAACCTAATCCATTCTTTGACGCATCACTATATATCATAAACCAATCATTTCTATATGAAATGATCGAAATTGGGTAATTGACCAGTCTTATTATCAATTATTCAAAGAATTATATGCATTATTTTGTCCATACAAACCTAACCCCTTTATGTGTCAGCTTGGTTAACGGGTTAGACAATCGGGAAAAATTTTGTATTAAACGCCGATAGTAACTTGGTAAAACAATAAAACTATGTACCTCAGTTATAATCATTGGTATATTCAATTATTGGATTTTCATTTTCTTCATAGGATCGACTAATATTCCATCCTTAAAGATAATATGGACAAGAAACGAAACTTTTTGAAGATATAATTCACATTTACTAAACCTCCCATATAACACTTTTCCTCTAAGAGTGTCCAAAATAATTTGTAAGTGGTTCTCATGGTACTCATATCTTTTAGAATATATCAAGATATCATCAATAAATACCAAAAAACCCATCAATATATTCCTTGAAAACTTTGTTCATTAGATCCATGAAAATAGAGGGTGTATTTGTCATCCCAAACGGAATTACAATAAACTCGTAATGTCCATAGCTAGTTTGAAATTATATCTTGGGAATATCTTCCTTCCTCACACGCAATTGATAATATCCAGATCAATGTTCAGTCTTCGAAAAATATCGAGCTCGCTGAAGTTGATCAAATAAATCATTAATGTAATGTATAGGGTACTTTTTCTTTATTATAACAGCATTGATTTCTCTATAGTCAATGCATACCCTCATGGAACCATATTTCTTCTTAACAAAGAGAACAGGGGCTCCCCATGGGGAAACACTAGGGTGAATAAATCTCTTATCACTCAATTCCTCTAGTTTTTTCTTTAGCTCCACTAATTCCAAATTGGTAATTCTATAGAGATTCTTTGATATAGGTCTTGTACTAGGAATTAAATTAATAGATAACTAAACTTTCTGCTCTGGAGGATTTCCAGATAAATCATCTGTAAATACATCAATGTATTCTTACACAATAGGTATATCTTTATTTTGAATATCCATAGATGATTTTTTCTCTTCCTCCCAAAAAATTTCATTTAGAAGAGCTACTAAAGGTGGATCTAGATAAGATTGAGTTCATGATGTTTTAGCTCTAAAGATAAGGGATTCCACATCATTATCAAAAAAATTAACTCCCTTCATATTGAAATATATTTTCACATCATAATTTGAAATCCAATTCATACCAATAATTATGTCAAATTAAATCATAGGTATGATGATAAGGTCGGAAACTAAATTGAGTTTATGTGTCACATAAGGGACTTACTGACACATCTTTATTGCAACGATAATTCCCTTAAGAGTTTTGATAGGCAACTCCTTTATTAAATCAAATTGTAAATGTATACTTTTATTAGAAGATGAAAAAGAATTTGATGATCCAAAATAAAATAAATCATTTTTTAAATTCAAGGAAACAATTAATGTACTTTCCACCACATCATTAAGAACTTCAACCTCTACAGTTGTGATTGCATAAGTCTGTCCTTACTCTCGCAGCCTTTTCTGAGGTAATTTTACATGATGCTTAGGAAACTAATTTGCATAGTATACCATATCTCAACAATTATAGAATGGAACATCATTGATTTGTCTCTTCCCTATGAATTCATTAGATCAATGACTCTTTTCTCCACACTTATATTTAACTCCCATGTCTTTCAAGCATTTTCTAGGATTTTTATTTCCATAGTTCTTGCATAATGGGAATTACTCTGTTCCCTTATTATTCTTTGGATATTCACCTTTTCCATTATTATTATAAGACCTATTCTTATCTTGATTTCCCTTGAAAAAATTGGATATATAAAATTCCTTCTCCATTTTGATGGCACATAATATTATTTCATCATATGATCTAAATGTTTGATAAGTTAGGGCCCCTCAAAGACATGGCTTAAGACCTTCAAATAAATGATCAATCTTGTCTTCTGAATCATGTCTGTAATCTATAGAATACATGGATAGTCTTTTGAATGTAGGTTCATACTCCACAACACTCTCTTCTTCCCTTTATTTTAAGATAAGTAATTTCCTCTTCATTTTAATCTGTTTCTAATGAGGGAAATATTTTTCAAAGAGTACTTCCTTAAAAGTTCTCCATTCCATATCTTCTATTTTTTCTTCCTCTATGGTATTTTGGATCAAGGACCACTATTGATCAACATCACCCTTGATATAATATACTGTTAGTACTAACGTTTCATTTTCATTGCATCTTAATTCCCAAGATATCATTTCAAGGGACTTGATCCATGGCTCAGATACCATTGGATTAGTGGTCCCACTAAAATATGGGAGCTTCTTCTACATGAAACAATCCAACATAGGTGTATCATGGTTATTCATCACAACCTGAGTAATTTTTCTTAATATGGTCATGATCTGCTCAACTCCAACACTAATTATGTTGACTTTCTCAGTGGGGAAATCCATACATTGTTTGCGGGTATTGATTCCCTTTATTCCATTAGGCACCATCACTAAACAATGGAATACACTAAATTAGGTTATAAATCATAGTGCATTATTTCAAACTAGAGAAACACTTAACATAAGTTGAAAGTTTATTTATATCCAATCTCATTATCATATACATGGTTTCTATTTACTTTTAAATCCTTTATAATGGTTTATAATGAAAATAAGAATTATCCTAAGAATATCCCTTAGGAGTGTCAAACCAGGTGTGTAGTAAGGCCCACTGTCATGTACTAGGTTACCCTTATTCAAGCCTGAAACACCTTGTCGGAGTTGTTATTCTTAGGTATATCTATTCCAGAACCAGATCTACTTGTAGTATCCAAACAAGGATGTATTTCTAGGAATACCCACATAATCTCTACCTTACCAAAATTATAGGATAGTTTTGTTTACATATCCTTAATGTTTATATTAGAGTTGTGCTCCCGAATCTATGTTTTATAAATCCAAATCCCAAGGTTTCTACTAAACTTCCTCTGATACCAATTGTAACACCCCAACCCCAAAAGCCCAAAGTTGGTATATTATTTTATTACATTGGAATGATTATAAGGAATCATATATTGAAGGACTGATCATTTTTGTAGTATTGAAGAAACTAGATACTTACATGGAACACATTTTACATTGGGAAAATAAAACAAAATATAATATATAATAGAATCTAATAAAATGCATCCTTGAAAACTCAATAAATGATCTCTTCTTCATAACCTAGGGAAGGAAAAAAATGAAAGGGGTGAGATCAAATTCTTTGTAAGGGTTACATATAGTGGAATTATGATACAATAATAATTGAATCATAATCAATTATTCATAATCAATATGTCATGGTGAATAATTGAAAAACACACAACATCAATAAACTGATAATAAAAGTGCATCGATAGATTTTTTCCTAGTAAAAACCTCACGGAAAATAATAACTAAATAATTAATAAAGAGAATTATTATTATTTTGATGTCATGTATCTGGAACGTGAACCATCATACTATCGAGATAGTTTAATTCAATGGGTAGAAACTCGTCTGATTATGTTTTGGAAACAAACTCTAGGGGTCTGTCGCCAACTGTTTTGTCTCATGAGACCTTTCAATGCATCTAGGGGTTATAGAGGGTTATTCTTATCATTTAAAATCCAAATAATTATTTACCCAAATATTTAATATAAGAAAAATATGCCTTTTCAATATCTTTATTGATTAGAAGATACAGATTCATCATTATTTCCCCGGTTAAATAGCATTCAAAATAAACATCGCATGTAAAATAGTATATTGATAAGATAATAATCATATCAACGACACAAGAATATGGATATTTAATAGAATTATAATTTCAAGTGAAAAATTATATCAAAGTGGAAGTAGATACACCACATAAGAATTATTAGGTCCATAATACCAAGTAAGTCTCAGTGAAATGGAAATTGAGACAAAGTCTCTTACCACATTGTAACCAATCGAATCATATGACCAAAAATTTATAATCATAAAATAAATCATTTAATACCATGAATATAAATAGAATAATGATATTATATTTCAAATAGTATTACACATACACCACGTACAAAAATTATGTGGAGAATAATGGAAATCTTTTGGAAATAAATGTGAGATGAGAAACCCCTTACCTTATGCCTGAATGTGTTTTAAATTGATCTTAATGTCCTAGATAATCAAATTAAATATATTAATTAATTATTCTATAACCTTTTATAAATGTATTAGATTCATTATAGTTTTTCTAAGTTCATTCATGTCCATCTAGATAAGTTATAAGATTTAATTCTTTTGTTCCAAAGTGTTCGTTTATTTGATTTCATGATTGATTCACTTGATTATAAGTAATGGAGTCATGTAAAATGTGTATAATTATATAGAATTGGAATTACTTATTATTAATGAGAATGAATAAGTGTAAATGTTTATACATATCATTTGGTTATATGGTATGAAGATGAATCATTAGATAACATGTTAATGATAATCATTTAGCTTAATTTTAGCGGTTTTTCGATCTCAATGAACTAGTTTTTATCTATTATTTAATATCATGTATGTTCAATGGTTCCATAACATTATATAAGAAATAATAAATATTTTATAATCTTTTTAAACTATAAAAATGTTTTAATGGATAGACTTGAAGGATAAATTGAAGAATGAAAGTTCGTCATCAAAGAAGGTTGTAAATCGGCACCTTCCGAACGATGATTTTATTTTTAAAATAAGAGAGAGAGAGAGATAGAGAGAGAGTAAGGATATTAATGATTTATCTTCATTAACATGATATAATTACATTATATAGATGATACTATAGTTATCTAGATCATTTGGACAGAGGATATGAGGAGAGAATAATAAATAAAGAAGGAACATGAAAAGAAAATAAAAGGAAAAGGAAGAGGACTTTACCTCTTAGATACTCCTCCTTGAGAATATTCTTAAGGGGATTTATTTTTGTATTTTGTAATGACAAAGAGATTATATAAATAGAAAGGGACTAGGGAAGATTATTTGGGAAGAACTTTGACAAGCTTCAAGTCTTAGAAGAGTGATGGGAATAGGGGGTGAGGGTGGTTTTTATAGTGGAGAGGAGTGATTTCTAAATAATTTATTTATTATTTTATTATTTTTCTCAAGACAAGAAATAGTTTTGACAATTATGAAAAAAAATTAATACGTTAATTTGAGTTCAAACCAATGGCCATTTACATTATCCATGACTCAAGCATGATGTAGATTTTCATTTATTTAGCATATTTCACAAATTATCGAATTTAACTATTCACAAAAAATTCAAGTATTTTAGAAGAATCCCAAAGGTTAACCTAAAAAAATTTAGACGTGTATAATAAAAAAACTAACTCATTTTTATGAAAATAATTTTCTAGATATGAGAAATTTAATTTTTAATTAGAATCACCATCTTCTCTAAAAATAAGTCTTTAAAACTATAACTGATTATATAATACCCTGAAAAATTAACTAATGCCTCATTAAATTATACCAAAATCATAGAACAACAAAATATTGATTTACGAATACATTTTAGGAAAATTAATTACTTTTTAAATTGATTTATTAATTATAAAATTGTAATTAAATATTTATTACTCACAAAAATAAAAACACTTAATTATTATTTTTAAAATATTCACTCTCATTTATAAGGTGACAATATTTTATTTATACTTACATGGAAGAGTTTACTATTCATAAGGGTAAATTATTATTCATAAGGGTAAAGTTACTATTCCTAAAGCTATATTAATATTCATAAGGGTCAAGTTACTATTCACAAAATAAATTAAGTTGATCCTATCAGACACCAAATAACTTACTGAACACAACCGTGTATTACCGTTTTTTGAAATTAAAATCATAAAAGTGGAAATTTTATACTTAGCGGATTGGTTATAAATATATCCTATAAATAACGAAGTTTTGTTTCATAGAGACTCAATTTAGTATGCATTATAAGATATTTAATGAATTGAAATTATTTAATAAGAAACATACCATAAAATATTAGGGTGTTATAGGTTTATATCTCATTTTAAAACATATCATTTGGCTTAACCCCTTCTTTACCCAATTTTAATCGTTACTATGGTAACAACATTTTCAATACTTAAGGGTTATAATTTGTAATATAAGGTAACAATTAGATAAAAAGGCCATGGGATAAAATTTTAGACCATATCAAATCCCCCTTGTACTCTTTCAAGATTTTTATGATTTTGAATCATATAATAATATATTATTTAATATAGAAAACCATTAAAGTTATTTTAAGAACTATTCACATATTGTGACTTAAAAGATAACAATATAGAAATGGAATTAGAATATAAATTTATCAAACATCACTAATATGTTATATTTAACTATAAAATTCTTTAAACTAAATAATCTATACATATTGTATTATTTTTAATATTTTTATAATTATTTATTTTATTTTTTTATTACTTGAACAAGTATTGTGTTGATGTTGTGTAAGAATTTAAGTTAATTATTGTATAAGTAAAAAATTAAAAACAAATTACCATGATAAAATAAATCATTAATAATTTAAATAAAAATTTATAACTAATCATAAACTCCTTTTATACCTAACAAAAAATATTATAGTAATTAAACAAAGAGTACAATTTTGGATTTTTTATTTACTTAAAATAATTGTAAGGTCATTATCAATGAAAATGGAACCAAGATTCTATATATTAATATATTTAATGTGTATGGTCAAAATAAACTCATCCAATAGAAATAAGTCAGGTGATGTATATATTTTTAAATCCTTATAAAATTATTTTTAACCATAATTACCCAGTTTACTCTTACCAAGGTGACATATATTAATCATGGTTACTATTCATAATAACAAAAAATAAAGTATAACTATTTAAAAAATTGGAAATGGTGATTACAAATGTTTTATCCATTTTTGGAGATTAAATTTCTAGAAGTTCTATAAATATATTTTAAAATAAGTATATAGATCACAGTGAAAACTATTTTCAGAAAAAATAATTCTTAAGAATAAAAATGGATTTATTCATATCACATTCCTAGTAAAAACCATTATATTTTTATAAAACCATCATTTTTTACTTTCAGATGAATTTATCAATCGATAAAAAATTAATTAGATCTATATATGTATAAAAAGTATTTTTTTTATAATTTATTTAGTTTTATTCATACTCTCCAATCCCATGGTTTGGAAATTACTATCACATTATATAATAATAATTAAATAGTATAACATGGTTTTTTTAAATCATTGTTGCGTATAAATAAAGATATCAAATACTTCTAGTTTATTTCAAAGGAAATATATATAAAATATTAGGGTGTTACATTATACTCCATTTAAATAATTTTTCCTTCAAAATTCATTCACTTTGATACAAAAAAATAAAGATATATATATTTCATCACATCCTCAACTTCCCATGCAGCTTCTTTGAATTTTTTATTCCTTTAGAGAATATTAACCTGGTGATTAGTTTTGTTCCATTGAACTTTATCTCTATAATCCAAGATTTATATCGGTTGTTATTCATTAGAAATATCATGATTCAATAGTAAAACCTTTGAGTTTAGTACATGTGTAAGGGATTAAGATTTCTACAATGAATCTTGAGTTAATTTCAGCCTGTAATATTATTTATTTAAACCATGAATTTATTGGTTTGTGTTCTGTGGGTTTCTGGATGGTTTCAAAGAGTTTTGAGGCCTTTTAAAAGGACATTATTTAAGAAAGATTTTTCCAAATCATGCAGATTCTTTGGATAATTATCAAACCTAAAATAGTGGTTGAAGGGGTGGCACATAGTTAAGGTGAATAGTTTGTCAAACCGTGAATCCTCTCCTATTAAACTATGTAGTAAGATCCAGTGACTTAGTACATGGTTTTAAAAACCGTGTGCCCAAACTGTTCTGGTTCCCAGGTTGAGTAAAAATGCCTCACATAGTTTTTCAAACCAAGTTTTCAAATAGTGAGGATTATCTAGAATCTCAAAACGGGGTGTATAGTTAGCGTAAATTTTGAAATACCAGTGACTAAACCATGTGTGTGTGAAATGTTTGAAGAAAATCCCCCTTAATGGCTATTTATTGTCTATTTTGACCTGTTATTCTTTCAATGTTTTTATTTGTAGTTAATTTTATTTTGAATTCTGCATAATTTTTTTACTGAGTATTATGTAAGAATTTATTTAATTTTTTCACTCATTTAATTTTATTCAAACATTATATTAAAATTATTTTAAATTTAAGGAATCTATTTTATCTATGTGAGATTTCAAGTTGAATATATCATTATTACTTTGAATTGTTTTAATGTTTTATTGGATTATTTTTCACAGATGTTTTTCTATTTAAGGGGCATGGGGATGATCTGTAGAACAACAATGATTATGATCATTAGTGACAAAAATATTTTACACACTTATAAGAATCAAGTGATCCCATGTTAAAATATTTTCTTTATTTTTGAATAACTCTCAAGGGATAAATAAATATTCTTAGACTTCATAATACCTTGGAGAGTTGATCTATACATTTTCTGTAACACCCAGAGTATACTGTCTACATCATTAGAAAGGGCATGCATCAACTATTTAATCACCATAAATATTTTATTATCTAGTTATAATATTTGTTCTATATTTTTTATATGGGTATAGGTCTATACATAAATCTTTTCTCACACATATTATACGAAATATAAAATTTATTCATTTAGTTTTGATCACATGACCAAAAATTAGTGTACTTAGGGTGGGGATACTCCTTGTAGAAAATATTGGGTTCTATATGCTCCCACAAAAGTCTTTGTGGTTACATTTTGGTTTTCTCCTCACAAATTCCTAATTTTTGATTCATCCCATTGTGAGAGTTTGGTTTTATAATTCTCTCATCATAAAATTCTCTCTCTCTTTATATATATATCATTTTCATAGTGGGTTCCAAACTCCATCAGTTAGGGTGTGAAAAGTGGACTTGGTCAATTAGAATAAACCACTATAAAAATTATCTATACTCTCATTTATTTTATTTACAGCTGCTTCATCACTTATTTTTAATAACATTGATAATTTTAATAAAGTTATATTCATCCCCACATATAGACTTTCTAGCATCACCTTTTTGACCAAAAACATGGTATAAAAGGTGCACCTTATTAAGGATTTCTTATCTCTGTTATTATTTTTTCTGATACCACCAATTTGTATCACAAAGGGTGTCTCTTTTAGGAATTATCAGCTTTTAACTATTTTCATTTTACTTATACCATCAATTTAAAAATAATCTTTTTATCTTTGTTTATACTTATATGATTATTTTAACCAACTTATATCATTTTACTTAACAAAGGTTAAGAAATATCCATTTCAATGATGGAATGTTAGCAGATTGAATTATGGAATCTGGTGAGACCACCTCAATTCAATGGAAGTGATTCTAAATATTTGAAAGTAATAATGGAGGTAGTTTTGAAAAATATATATTGAATTTTGGACTATCATGTCTAGATATTATAAAATGCCTAAGGTTGATCTGGAATCATTAACTATAAATGATGATAAAAAATATGTATTAAATTATAAAGTCATGAATTATCTTTATTTCTCTCTTAGTGGAAGTTTATATACTCATATATATTATTATAAAACTTCTTATGACATTTAGAGTACTTTCAAATTCAATCATTAAGAAAATATAATGTTATAGATAACTAAGATTATAATTCACAGAGATGAATTTAAGGAATATATAATGTCGTATCATTAAAGTGTGAATTATATGTTCAATAGATTCAAAAACATTTTTAATATCATGGTTACACATGGTGAAACTATAAAGAACTAAGTTTTTATTGAAATGATACTAAGAGCCTTACCAAAGAAGTGGAATTCAAAGAGAGTAGTTATTAATAAAAGAAAATATTTGGCAGAATACTATCTATATGAATTGATTGGATCTATATTATAATATGATATTGAATTGAATAATCATGAGATTAACTCATCTGAAAAAATAAAGAGATTTTATTTTAGATCTAAATATGTTTCTAATAACTCTTCTAGTGATTCCTCATATTTTTCTAACTTAGAGAAGGGTTATTATTTAAATAAATTTTCAAAATTTATTCAATGAAACATAAAGAAAACGAATACAATTAGAATGGATGATAATAAAATAAAGATATACAAAAATAATTTAAATATAAAATTCATGAAAGTTAAATCCACTATTATGTGTTATGAATGTAGAAAACCTGACCATACCAAATATGAGTGTCCAAAGTTAGAACAGGAAGGGAAAGATGAGAAATGAAAAATGGAAATGAAACATTATTATCATGTTATTTGGAGTTGAACTGAAGAATTAGACTCTGGTAAATAATTTGGAAGTGATAAAGAGACTAGTAACCATTCTCTGATGGGAAAATATACTAAGGTAATAGATCCCTTTAATGATATGTTAAAACCAAATAGTTTTTATTTTATGGGTGCATCAGGTAAGGTTAGTAATGAATTTAATTTTGATTTTTATTCTAAATATTCTCCTTGTTATGATTATGATAAATGTAAAGTTAAATAATTTAGTTAATTATGTGATTAATTTCATGATTAAATTCATAATATTACTACAAATAATAAAAATTTTACTAAGGATCATAATAAGGTTTGTGAAGAAAATAAAAAATATTATTTTGGAAAATGAAAAGTTGAAAAAATCTATTCTTGAGTTTGATAAAGGAAAATAAAAAATAATGATTATGTAAAATAATCTTTCTAATCTCAAAAATTAAAATCTCAATTTGAGTACAGATAAAAACATTGATTATCTTGAGATTTTTTAGAATAAGAATGTAAATCTGAAAAAATAAGTTGTTAATTTGAACAAAACATTATCTACCATTGTTCAAGTCAAATATAAATATGATAATATGGTAGTTATTATTAGAACAAACTAATATAAGACTTATTTTGGTTATAATCATCATATTAATAATATTTAAAATACTTATTTTATTAATATTTCTATGGGGAAGGTTTAAATAATTACTGGTTTCAAATTTCAGTTGAAAGGAAATTATGAGGATGAATGTTCTCCCTGGATCCCTCAATCTTTTGGTATTAAAAGAGTTTATGTCTATAAAACAATTCTCTTGTTCCATATAATAAATGTTTTAAATTTTATTGGGTACTAATAAATTATGTTACTAACTCGATATGACCCAAAATAGTATAGTTAATAAAAAAGTGTTTATGTTTTATTTTTATAGGAAGATGTCAAACATATTTTAATTTTTAATCGATTGGTGGATACTCTATAAATAAAATTTCACTTCTTTGATAAATAATTATTCATTATAATCAGTATTTAAAAAAAATATATAGGTGTAAATAATGTTTTATAGAAAAAGGTAAATTTAGGGGTATATTATATAAACTCTATATTTTTTCTCTTGAATATTTCTAGGAGATCATTATCTTATTATTTTTATTTTTATAATTTTCTTAATAATTTTATCATATCATGTTGTTAGGGGGAATTTTTTTTAATATTGATCTTAATATGATTAAATTTAATTTGTTATTTAATTATTTTAGATCCTTAAGTGAAATTTCATTTGTATAATTAGTTAATCTTTTTAAATAAAATTTTTTATAATCATTTTTTTCTTATAAAAAGGGGGATAATATTTTTGGTTTTATTAGTTTGGTTTTGTAATCAAATAAAAAGAGGGAGATTGTTTTTGTATGTATATGTATTATGTTACTTTTAATTATTTTTTATTTGATTGAAATTCTTATTATCATGTATTAATATTTAAGTATTATGATTTTGTTTAGCATGATTAATGTTTTATATCATGTTTAATTTATTTAAATATATTTTACATATATGTATTGTTATGTTTATAAATGTTACCTCTCTTAAATGTGTGTGTGTGTGTCTAAACAATACATATTAGTTTATAACTTGGTTCTATTCATTGGTAAAGCTATTAATCTTCTATCAATGATAGAACCTTCTACATGCTAGTAGCTATAGTAGCACATTTGGATCTATTACTTCATGGGTAGCATCATCTTTGGTGAAATTGCAGTATATTCTGCTCTTCACTCAAGAGGTAGTTGTAGATTTATTCCATGACATCTTAAATGGTAAAATATTATAGAAAAAAATAATGTCTCTCAATGGTAGCATGGCCTTATACTGGTAGAATCTCCCAAGTTTTGGATTCTCATGGAAGCATCATCTCATATTGATGGTAGCATGCACATCCTACTCTATTTTAGCAGTAGTGGATCCTTCACCTTTGCTCAATGGTTTCACATCATTTTATTTCAATATTTTCAACTTCTTTTCATGATGGTGTGATGGAAAATAATATATTATAGGAGAACCATGGGGACAAATGATTTA
The DNA here is from genome assembly GCA_963277665.1 of Viscum album. Taxonomy (NCBI): domain Eukaryota; kingdom Viridiplantae; phylum Streptophyta; class Magnoliopsida; order Santalales; family Viscaceae; genus Viscum; species Viscum album. The sequence continues at coordinate 1,099,179,787 of OY728134.1, read as the reverse complement.
TTTCATTACTCGAGGAGTATGAATTGTGACAAACTCCAAGATGATAAATTCCATATTTTGAAATTCTTGTATTTCTTTCTAGAAACTCATGATAGGACTTAACTTCATCTTCAAATTAATCTTATACCATATTTGGATAATTTTTAGAAAAAAAATCAATTCCCCCAAAACAGAAACACTTCAAAGGTAAATTTCCACAAAATTTACCTTTTCCACTTAAGAAAACTTTTGAGATGAGTGACATGAACATATTTATCTTCACATTGACATATTTATCCAAATATAAACTTCTAACTTCATCTTCATCTTCTTAATAAATTTTATTTGAGTTACTTTTATTCATTATGAATTTAAGAGATATTTCCTTCTTAGTCAAACTATTTTTATTTAAATTAAATCTTTTCTCGTGACATATGAAACTAAGATACTATACAAGTTATACAAAGGAATTGGTCAAGATTAGGATCCTCTAGAGTTGAAACTTTTGCATCAAATATGACTAGTAATATATAAAGTATCTTATTGTCCACCATTTAAATTTTTTGAGTCTCATAAAATCCTCTGATGGTTTTCACCTCCTTATTAGCCCATGTAAAGAAACCATAAATAAATTATCCCTCAATCATATGCATATATTCATACTTAAATTAAAAAAAATCAATTTATCCTTTTTGAATTTGATATTGATAAAATATATACTTTGTAGCTTTCCCCAAATCCATTTCACGGTCTTGATCCCCATAACCATTAATAACACATTCTTTGAAAATGGGGATAAGATGAAATTTCTTACATTCCCATTGACCTCCAAGATATTTCTATCATTAGTATTAAAAGTATCTCCTTATGAAATAGGGTTAAAGTCATTAATAAAAATATATAGATCATCCATACCTAATGAAAGTAAGTAGGATAACATTCCCTCTTTCCAAACATTGTAATTTTTTATGTTGAATATTACAACTCATTTCTTGTTCACTGAATTGATATTATCTATTATAGATATAAAAATCCATCTCACAACACGAACTTCACAAAATACATTTAAAAAAGAAACTCATACACTTCCTTGACTATTAAAGGGAGATAATAACTCAAATACCATTAAATATCAATAATCATCACAGTAGTAAAGATCCAAACACTTTGATCTTTAGAGGAAACCCAGAGTACTTTGATACCAGTTATTAGGGCCTCAAGAATAGTATTGGTTCACTTAGAATTAGTGGTGGTGAATTTGTGAACAATAAACTATTTTATCTTCTAATATTTCTTGAAAATCATCCTTTATAACTTGTTTGAGTGAATGATCTCACTAATGAACTTCCCAAACACCAAGGAAAGAAAACAAAATATAGAACACCTAATTTACAAGTTTCACTGATCAAAATGAACTTATACATATTTTTCATGATTTGATAAAACCCTTGATCATATATTACACTAGAATCACCATTTTGGATACAAAAAATCAAGGTATATACATGTATCTTAATATAATAACATCAATAAATATAAGAATATCAATAATTATGTCTCTTAAAAAGACTCCTAACAGGTTTCACTATTGTTTTATTCTTTAAATAGGTATGAAGTATCCTTCATCCTATAATTTTATTATATACCAATAATGTATATTTCTCTTGAATTTGTTTAATCTAGAATACATTTTACTTATTTCGTGATTCTTCAATACACACATAAACAATGGTGTGATGAACACTCTTTCATCACACAATAGGTATGTGTACTCTTCTTCTTATTCTTATTTATATTATCTTCTACACTCTACCATTATTTTTCTATGTTAATATAAATTTATCTCACTCTATCTTTCATGTCAGACCCTTTTTTCTTAATATATTATACATGTAGAGACTCTTATTCATGTTCAAATTTTAATTTCAAATTAAAATTCCAACTCACAAATTACTTCAACTTCACATAAAATTATCCCAATTCTTATTCAATATTTATACTTCTCAAAACTTTTACCCATACTTTTATATAATTATAAAACTTAATTATTCAAGTTGGACTATCCAATTAAGCACCAAATGAGATACATTATTATCTTCTCAAATTCTGGACTTTCGTACAAATCATGATGTGAATTCATACATTGCTAAATGATCAACCAATTTTCCCCCAATAATGTCTCGAAATACTTCTGAGATTATGGTGTGATCAAATTATTCATGGAACAAGTCTTACCTTTCTCGACTCTCTTATAGAGAGATTATATTCTTCATGGTGCAATATCGTTTTTCATCAAAATAGTGAGAATATGAAAAATCATGGTTTTACATCAGAATGTGTCTTTATTTTCAAAATATATTAGCTCATAAAATCATCAGATTCAATTATTGAATCACAGTGTTAATTTTTGGGTTGTGGAATGATTCATTATTCCACTATAAAATTTACTCCTTAGGAAACATTCATCAATATATAACTTACTCTTATGTAGATCCCGTTGCAGCATGATTAGAACACTCCTGCCATAAACAAACTCATAATCCACTTACATAGATTATATATCAGTATGGTTAATCTTATTAATAGTTCATTCCCATCTAAATTAATGACAAATAAACTTTTTCATGTTATAATAACACATGTTGTGGTGTGATTTAATCTGTATTTCCAAAACCTCTTCCAAACTTTAACATGTAAACTCTAAACTTCTTCCATAAATCTCCATTTATCCAAACAAACTTTACCTCACATGAAACTCTATTTTATGTGAGTTTGATCATGATTTATTTATTGAAAAAAATATAATACAAAACCCATATCCAGTTCAAATCTTCCCAAATTCTTCTCCTTGAAAACACCATAATTTTAAGGAATTTTTATTTGACCCTTGATATCAAAAAACTTAACATGGGTCTCAAAAATATATCTAAGGTCACATAAACTCTTGACCAAAACAACTTCCTAAATCAGATTTTCATTACCACAAAAAAAATTTAGTTTACATAACCTAGTTGATAGTTCCACAACTGGGAATATTATGAGCATGTGTGTTCATTTTATCAATGATTACCAACATGAAATTTTCTAATTTGATTATATATAAACCACTATTTAAATGTATCATACCCTAAAATATGTTATCTTTATAAGATAATCATATACTATTTCCCAACATGAAATAAAAACCACTGATTTTTAAACAAAACACATAGATTATGTTCTTGGTAATACTATGTACATACTAACAATGTTATAAAACTAGATTAATTTCACTTATTAAATTAATATGTAATTCTCCTACATCTAATGGAACAATAATAAATCTATTAGTATCTCAAATATCTACCTTATCCCTTATAATATTCTTTAATATACTTGAATTCTCTATTTAGAAATAAATGTGTGATCCACAACCAATTTCTAATACATAAGATATAAAATTTTAAATATTACAATCAATGAATATCCTACCTAAATTAAAATATTCCCCTTTAATTATCCTAAATTTATTGCATTTCTTATTCCATATTCCTTTATTCCCATATGAAAATAAGACAACCATCTACTAATTTCCCTCTTTTAAATATTTGGATTATTAGAAAGATGTTTCACTTTTCCTTTTATGTTATTCACTATAAGAACAAAATATTTTTATTTATTCATGTTATAATTAGATTAAAAATACTTATCCATAATATGTGGATGTTAATTATCTATATTTTTATTCTTATAACTATGAATAAACATGTAGTATCTCGGTGAAAAGGATGTAGGAATTATTTGTGTTGATAATTCTTTATCCAATTCAAATTTTAACCCTAATAATTTCTATATGTACTCTATCATATTTAGTACCTGAATTTATGTCTCAATTATATCTTCTAATTTATATAAAAATAGTGAAATTAAGATTTCATATCTTACTTTCCTCACTATCTCCTAGAATACATCTCATAGGTGAGAAAACATGACATATCTATCCATATCCACATGTTTCTTATGGATCTTGATGGTAATAGATGAATACATGATGCAATACATATCATATTAATAATTTATGTTACTTTTATAGTATTTATTTTCACCCATGTTAGACTTTATAGGTTGATCATAAGTTTGGGGGTATCCCAACACAAAAAAAAATTCTTTCTTAGAATAGTTTATGCACAAACATTTATACCATGCCAAGAAATTCGTGATGGTGAGGAAATTTTCTTTGTACAAATTAATTCACAAATTTAACATATAGGTGGTCATACTATCCATTTCTATAAAAAAATAAAATTAAATATTATTATTTCAATTTGATTACCTTTTACATATATTTTTAATTAATTAATATATCTCCCACTATTTTATCAAATCTCAACAACCCTAACCGTTGGATTTGGAATGTCGAGTCACTAGGAATTCTAGTTGAAACAATCCATATTTACCTTATCTTAGTATAAAATATGACCATTATACTTATTCAATGTATTTAGGTAGGCTTCTCTCTATCTAACTGAATAAACTTTCAGTCCCCTAATCTATTCAGTGGATTCCCCCATCTTTAAATCCTAGACTTATATTTTCATAACTCTTGCCGCATAATTTTATCCAATATGTTATGGATAGTTATCTTAATATCAATTTAATTAATTCAAACCACAACTTTTATTATAACTCCCTGGTAAATATATTTTCTCTTGACTATATCCATATTAGTGCATCGATATGTTGTTGTATCCCAACCAAATGATAGAATGAATTTTACTTAATACTATATTTGATGTATTTTTTTCATAAGTAGTCCAATTTTTTCTAAGAATGCTTGTTAATTATTATATATTGTTATTTACATGAACAATTAAACACACACAATAAAACATTGTTTCACATAATATATTTTTATCTAAGCATGCTTCTTAATTAAAATATTCTATTTGATCATATAAATTGATAATTAACAATGTATAAATAAAAATAAATGTGTACTGGTCATAAGCTTTAACTAGTCACTGGTCTATCGAGCAGTTACAAACAAATCAAGACTCTAGGGAGAGTACTTTGAGTCTAGATCAACTCAAGTTGGAACATCCTATATTCTTCTATGGTTTTTCCTATTTGGATCTCATTCATCTTGCCTCTTGAACCACTCCCATTATGGGATATTCTCTTCTATAATGATAATTTCATGTAGGTGAGGGGGCATGGGAAAGGGGTTGCATAAAATTTATCATGGACACACTGGAATATACATCGTAAAGATGAGAGGGATGATACATAGATCATATATATTTAATAAATAATCATCACATAAAACATATGTAATAATTAAATTAAATAAATACCATACATACACAAGTCAATCACAAGTCTATGATCATCCATCATGCAATGATTTAACAACTAAATAAAATCTCATTTAATCTCATTTAAAATTTAAAATTATCTATTATTCACTTAGAACATTTAAATAACCATTTAAAAATTATAATAAATTAGAAATTATTGTATCTATTTTAAAAAATATATTATCAATAATAATACATTTATAAAATATATATTTTTAATAAATATTTTTATTTTATTTCAAAAAATAAAGGGTATTTATTGTATGTGTTTTATGTAATGTTTGGTATTTTAGATATTAGGTTGAGTGGGTTGGTTTGGACTTGGTTTAACCCCTTACATTTCCCCTTTGTGGGCCTCGTGGTTACATGTATTGTCACGTCCCGTCCTTGAGGAACGTGTCATGACTACCCCAAGCCCGCCTTCCATGGGCCATGGGCTGGTGACTAGCACCAAAGGAGAACCCCTGATAAAAAGGGAAGAAATTGTCTTTAAACCTGTAACACTCACAGTCTGAACACAAGCAGTGGAAGCAACAAGTACAAATATAGAAAAGAAAAGTGTGTTGAAAGTAAGTGGGACATAATACAAACCCAACTGATTAACAAGTACAAGTACAATTAAAAAGGGAAAATAGCTCCTAGATTTTCCACCGAAGAATCCTACCTGAAGGGTAGGTATAGAACTCGAACATGTAGTCTCTGAAGTACATCCCATTTAGTCCAGCTTCGAGCAGCCTCCCATCCGTCACTCTCAGCCTCGATCACTACTGACGGTCGTCTACATAGAACACAACAAGGTGCAGACGAAGCCCATGCAGGGGTGAGTATAACAATACTCAGTAGGGGACCTCGAGACCTCTAAAGGTCTCCCAGAATCCACTAAGGATAAACCAAAGAAGAAAGATACAATCACGAAGTATCAACCAACCCTACTTAGGTATATGCCCATACATATACCTAAGTTACCAGTCACAGTCCGTCTCCAACTCTCGAGCTCAAGCACAACCCAATCCACAAAGGAAGTAAAGTCGATCACCTCAGTGATAATGACTGAAAGACAAGACTCATCTCACACAGGTATACAACACATGAAGAGGGATATATATGATTAGATATTTCCTCTGAATCATCTCCTCTGTCGAACCCACGTAGGATACTGGAACAATATCAGCACTGTCAAACCCATGTAGGATCCTGGTACAGAAGTCATCACTGTCAAACCCACGGAGGATCCTGGTACAGAAGTCATCGTTGTCAAACCCACAGAGGATCCTAGTATAGAATTCATCATTGTCGAAACCACAGAGGATCCTGGTATAGTATCGTCGTTGTTGAACCCACATAGGATCATGTCATCTCAGTTGCAGCCAGCCATAGTGTACCCACACACAGCACGCTCGATTTCGTGAGGTTTCTCTCCTAGATCCAAGTTTCGATACATCAACTACCATAAAGTCTTGAGTTTATGTATCCCATAGTTCCGTCTCTTTATAAGGAACCCAACGTGATAGACGGTGTGTCAATCGGACGCTCGGTCAGCGAGTTATTGGCATTTCCGTTCTAGGGGCCCGGTTGGTTTTTAGGTTCAAACCACCCCGACCATATCTCAACAGTGTCCAAAACTCAAGTATGATATGCCAAAAGAAACATCTCCCTCCATGAATTCCATCGCTGTAGACGGTTCTTCGATCGGACACCCGAAACCCAAGGTAGGGGCGAAAAGGTGATACTGACCATAGCGGGTCCGGGTCTGGTCCGACCCAGTCGGAGCAACCCAGCCCGACTCGGTCCGGACTGGGGTCCGACCCAGTCCGAGGAAATGGCCTGGCACGAGGGGGCAGCCCGGCCGGAAGACGGCCTGTCCTGGTGGCGACTCGACCCGCAAAGGCGGCCAGACCCAATGGTGGCTCGGACCGCTGGCCGCGTGGCCCGGCGAGCCGCGTGGCCTGGCCAGCTGGTCGTGGCTGGCTGGCCGCATGGCATGACCGGATGACTGCGGCTGGCTAGCCACGGCGGGCTGGCCGCATGGCCCGGTTGGCCATGTCGTGTGGCCCTGCTAGCCATGCCACAGTGGGGGTGCCCCCCCCCCCCCCCGGGCTTCCGAAGAAACTGCAGGACCCGAAGGGTCCGGCCTTACTAGAGCATCACTGGCGGCCGACTCAGCCGGCCTCCCTTCATCTACCATGGCCTTTGGCCACGGGTCTTCTTCGGCGCAGCGTGACGGTGCCGCGCCACCTTCATCCACCGCGGCCCCCTTCCTCTGGAGCGGCGCGACGACGCCACACCACTTCTGTCCGCCGCGGCTCGCATGGTCGTGGGTCTTCTCCGATGCGGTGTGAAGGCACTGTGCCCTTCCGGCTCCGCCTCCGTCATCAACCAAACAAGAACCAATGGAGGGATGTCAATTTGTGCTTGTTCGACCTTTGCCCACCGCATTAGGTGATATCAAGTGGAAATCATCGAATCATAATAATTGATGAGGAATGAGGATTTAATTTACTCAAAACAAACCCTTACCTTGTAATCGGTGATCGCTTGATTGAGTCGCAGGAAGGAGGAGTTGTTCCGTTGACATCGGGAGGAGATGACGTCGTCATTGGCAACATTCTTCACGAGAGGAGTCTTCCCTTTCTTGCCCTGGTTGGAGAGGGAGAATATGGCGTCATCATTCCTCAGTGGAGATGGGCATTCTCCATTGAGAGGATATCATTCATTGTTGGAGAGGATGTCGTTCTTTGTTGGAGAGGATGTCATTCTCCAAGAATATCCCAAGTAATCACTCAAAGTTTTCCCGAAAAAGAATCACTAATGCCAAAATAAAATAATAGCTCTACTATTATTCTATTATTTCCATGCAATCAAAAAGAATACAAAAGAATTCAAATCACTTCAAATTAATAAATTGGCATTAATTAATTCTTAGGTGTGTTGGCACCATAATGGGGAAGTCCAAGAGTTTCCCCCATTTATGGGGAGCTCAAGGGGTTTAAAGGGGGCTTAGAGACTTGGGGTGGGTCTCACTATATAATATCCTCCCATGAAAGGTTATGAACGGGAGGGTCCCACCTCCAACCTCCCCTTGGAGGATTAAACCACCACTCAAAGATAAAATATGCTACACATATTTTATTTAATTTATTTAGAAACCCCAAAATTTTACTTCCAATCTAGAAAAAATGCAACTGTGTTAAAGGTATCCATAAGAGAATATCGGAATTGTGAGTTCAACTGTGCCCTCAGATTTCAATTCTGAGCATCGGTTCAAAAGATATAAAATCTCGCACGAACATTTACTGAACATACCCAAAAAAAGTTCATAAATTGATTCCAGGCACACCGGGCCTCAGAATCAAGCGCCGTCAGAAACTGCAAACTTGTAAAATTCCCATATATTTAAAAAAATCCACAGGAATTCTAGTTCTTTACATTCTCCCCACCATAGGTCTTTACGTCATCATAAGCTACAACTCACACTAAGGATACAAAAGGGGGTATTGAGCATGAATTTGAGCCTCCTGCTCCCATGTGCTCTCCTGGAGGTTCCCGTGCTTCCAGCGAATACGCACCATAGGTATTGACTATCCACGTAGGACCCACTCTTATCGATCCTCAATCTATACTGGAACCTCCATGAATGTCTCCCTGTCATCGATGTCTAGCTCCCCGTGGTCGATGATGTGGGATGGGTCATGCACATATCTCCTCAGCTGAGATATGTGGAAGACGTCTTGCACCTAGTGAAACTGATGTGGAAGAGCCAAGCGGTAAGCCACCTCACCTACCCTGTTGAGAAACTGGAAAGGTCTGATGAATCGCGGAGACAACTTTCCACCTTGGCCAAATCTCTATAGACCTCGTTGAGGTGAGACCCGTAGAAAGACGTGATCACCATCCTCGAACTCCAGTGGTCTTCGTCTCCTATCAGTATTGGACTTCTGCGTACTCTGTGCAGTCTTCATCTGCTCCTGGATAATCTGCACCTTCTCCGTCATAGCCTACACCATCTTTATACCTACAAGTGTTGACTCCCTTGGGTTAGTCCAGCACAGAGGCAATCTGCATGGTTATCCATACAGTTCCTTGTAAGGTTCCATCCCGATGGTGGAGTGGTAGCTGTTGTTTTATGAAAACTCTACCAACGGTAAGTGATCCTCCCAACTGCGACTGAAGTCGAGGACGCATGTACAGAGCATGTCCTTGAGAGTTTGAATGGTCCTCTCAGTCTGACCATCTTTCTGAGGATGGAAGGCGATTATCAAGTGAAGATGCGTCCCTAAAGCCTCCTACAACCCCTTCTATAGCCGGGAAGTGAAATTATCATCCCAATCAGAGACAATCGTCGACGGAACACCATGAAGACATACGATCTTCTATACATAGAGGCATCCCAAGATCTATACTGAGCCCTACTCTCTAATCGGTAGGAAGTGGGTCGAATTGGTGAGTCGGTCAACAATCAACCATATAGAGTCATGTCATCTGGATGTACGTGGATGTCCCGTCACAAAATCCATGGATATCCCATCCCACTTCCACTCTGAGACCTCTAAGGGATGAACCAAGCATACTGGAACCTGGTCCTCTTCCTTCACTTGCTGACAAGTGAGGCATCGTGAGACAGTGCTGTCGTTGGAGGTCCTGATACATCTTTGCCACTCATCGATGTACTGCTAAAGGATATGTAGGAAACTCCTGCAACACCTCCTCCTGAAGTGAAATTGGTACCATGGTACGTCCTCTGAAGAGAATGATGTGCTCCCCACCTTCATAAAATTCATCCGGTGACTGCCCTGTGGATATCTTAGCACGTCGCATCTCATAGTCAACGTCCCCACGATGCGCCTCCCTAACTCTCTAAAGAAGTGGAGGAGTGACTATGAGAGATTGAGGAAAGGCTGATCCATCTCTATCCACAAAGGATATCTGCAATGCAGCCAACTTCTTCATTTCCTCTCCTAGCAGCTAAATGCTTGATCTCCTATTGAGAGCATCTGCTACAACGTTTCCCTTCCCAGGAGTGTAGACTATCTAAAAGTCATAGTATTGGAGGAACTCGAGCCATCGTCGCTGTCTCGGGTTCAGGTCCTTCTACGAGAAGATGTACCTGAGAATTTGGTGGTCAGAGTAGACTATAAAACATTCTCCCATCAGATAGTGTTGCCACATCTTCAAGGCGAAGACCACTACTTCTAACTCTAGGTCATTGGTAGCATAGTTCTACTCATGCTATCTCAACTACCAAGAACCATACGTGATCATTTCTCACTCCTGCATCAGGACACACTCGAGTTTGTTCCCTGATGCGTCGCGGTAAACTACGTACCAAAGGCCCTACTCCAGTAGCATCAAGATGGGCGCACAAGTCAACTTATTCCCAAGCTCCTAAAAGATCTGCTGGCATCTCTCTGACCACATGAAGGGTTTCCCCTTCTTCTTCAATGCTGAAAGCGGTGCTGAAACTTTGGAGAAGTCTGGCACAAATATCTGATAGTACCCAGCCAGTCCCAAAAAACTTTGTACCTTCGTCACACTCCTGGGTGGCTCCCAAGAAATAACTACCTCAATCTTCTCTAGATCCACTACAACTCCAGAATCTGAGATGACATGTCCCAGAAATTGTACCTCTCAGATATAGAACTGGCACTTCAAGAGCTTACCATAAAGCTGGTGCTCTCAGAGTGTGTCTAGCACTACCCGAAAATGGAAGGAATGATCCTCCTTAGTACTCAAGTAGATATGTATGTCATCAATGAAGACTATGACAAAGTGATCGAGGTAAGGCTGGAAGATCTTTTTCATGAGACTCATGTGCATTGATGGAGTGTTGGTTACACCTAAGGGCATAAATAAGAACTCATAGTGGCCATATCGACACTTGAAGGCCGTCTTTTGCACATCCTCATCTCAAACTCTGAGCTGGTGATAGCCTGACCTAAGGTATATCATCGAGAACCATCGTGCTCCCTTGAACTGATCAAATAGGTCATCAATTCTTAGGAGTGGGTACTTATTCTTCACGGTCACATGGTTCAGGCGACGGTAGTCGACACACGGTCGCAAGCTCCCATACTCCTTCTTGGCGAACAAAATCGGGGATGCCCAGGGTGAAACACTGGGTTGAATAAATCCCTTCCCCTGTAAGTCCTACAGCTGTACCCGCAGCTCACTAAGCTCAGCGGGAGCCATCTGATATGCTGCAATAGATATCGATGCCATCCCAGGGTAAAGGTCAATGTAGAAGTCCACCTCTCTAAGAGGAGGTAGTCCTGGAACATCATCAGGGAAAACATCCGTGTATTGATCCACCATAATAGGAAAACTTTGACTCCACACATCAACCACTCCGAGAATAATTCTAGACAACTAATGTGTGATCGGCTTCCCCCTCCTCTGGGTAATTCAATCATGTACTATAAAGGCTACCTTCTCGCCAGTGAAGGTAAATCTCATCCCATCCTTGCAGACACACCGCACTTTCCGCCTAATGCAGTCAATCCGAGCATGAACTGTGGATAACCAATCCATACCCAAGATGACGTCGTAAGGCCTCGACATTGCTACAAGGAGATCCCAGCCAAAGATCTTGTCTCCTACAGTAAGCTCACACTGTTGGAACCAGTTTGTAATCATTGATTCTGCTACCGTAGGAGTCTCTAGTCATAAGGATCGAGCCAACGGCTCCGTCGGAATCTCCGAGCTCCGAACAAGGGTAGTGGAAATAAAATAATGACTCACACCTGTGTCTATAAGTACTGCAGCAAGGGTGGAGTAGACACAAATAGTAACTAGAATCATATCAGGTGCGTCATGGTCGTAGTCCTCGACTATCTGGAGCTGAGCCCACCTCTGTCCTCCAACTCCCTGTGGTCGGGGTGGACCTCCTAGTGGTGGTGGTGGTAGTGGTAGGGCCTCGAGACGTCGTCCACCACCTTCTTCTCAGCCATCTCCTCTGCCACGTTTGCCTGCTCCCGGCGGACCACCACAGTCGAACCTCTGACTCTTCCTGGGAGGTCCCTCTACTGTCTGTTGCTCATCTGCATGGAAAGTCGGGCAGTCTCGAGCCATGTGACCCTGCCAGCTACATGCATATCACTGCCTGCTCATCGTATGGTTGGCTCTGTTTCGTGTGCCCTGCACAACCAAACCTGTATCATGTGGTTTCCCACCTGATGGCCTGGTCCGCTTAGACCTCTGTGACATCTATCTACTAGCGGCTGCATAAGACCCTTCTATGTGTCGCCCTCTGGTGGATCTCACTGCTGGTGACTGCTCAGCTAGAAAACTCTCCACAAGAAGGGCATGTTCCAGCACCCCCGCCTGCATCGGGATGTTGTGAGAGATTATCAAAGCCCTGATCTCATTCCTGGGTCCCTGCTAAAAGGTTTGGGACCTGAGGAATGGGTCTCGTACCATATTCGTGGAGTATCGTAAGAGGTCGGTGAACCTCGCAGAGTACTGAGCTACCGTCATGATACACCTCTATAGATGTAGTAACTCCTATATCTGCACTTCACAAAGGGTGGTTGGAACAAACTCTGACCGGAAGTGACTCTCGAGGTCCACCCAGAGTAGTGATGCCTCATCATGCACCTGGAGCATCAGGATCCACCATTTTCCTGCTGCTGCATGTAGGAGACTCGCGGCAAAGATCACCATGAGGTCGGCTGGTGTCCCTACCAATCTGAAAACTCTCACAACAGCCTCTAGCCAATCCTCAACTGCCTAGGGGTCTGTCTCTCCCCAGAACTTGGGCATCCTATGGCACTAGAACTCATACAAGGAACTCAAACGGCGTGCACTCTCTACTGCTGGACCTGGTGGTATTGGTGGCCCAACTGGTAGTGGTACCACTGGTACCTCCACTGTGATGGGGCCCTGCACCGAGGTCTCATCGCTCGGTGGGCTACCATCTCATACGAAACTCGGAACCCTAGCTAGCTGCCTTCTTGGGGCCATCCTGAAAAGAAACAGGTGCACCATGGTTAAAATAGTATACCTGGTGAGCTGACTCAAAGTTGTCACAAAGAAAACTTTTCAAAGTAAACACACATGAAATCAGTGTTTTCGTGCACTGATTTAGAAATCAGAAGTCAGAGTCCTAGTGTATGGATACGTCGGTCGCTGCACCAACACCGGTTTCCCTAAACTGATAACCACATCCAAAACACTTAACACTATTGTCGTTAAAAGAATCAGAGACCAAGTTCTGTGGTAGAACAGACTCCTTTGATACCAATTTGTCACGACTCATCCTCGGGGCCCATGCCGTGACTACCCCAAGCCCGCTTTCCATAGGCTAGGGGTTGGCGAATTGCACCAAAGGCGAATCCCTGATAAAAAGGGAAGGCATTGCCTTTAAACCTGTAACACTCACAGTCTGAACACAAGTAGTGGAAGCAACAAGTACTAATATAGAAAAGAAAAGTGTGCTAAAAGGAAGTGGGCCAGAATACAAACCCAACTGAACAACAAATACAAGTACAAGTAAAAAAGGAAAAGCAGGTCTTGGATAATCCACTGGGGAATCCTGCCTAAAGGGTATGTACAGAACTCGAACAACTCATCCCTGAAGTATGTCCCATCTAGTCCAGCTCCAAGAAGCCTCTCGTCTGTCACTCTCATCCTCGATCACTACTGACCGTCGTCTGCATAGAACACAACAAAGTGCGGGCGAAGCCCGTGCAGGGGAGAGTATAACAATACTCAGTATGGGACCCCGAGACCCCCGAAGGTCTCCCTGAATCCACTAAGGATAAACCAAAGAATAAAGATACAATCACGAAGTATCAACCAACCCTACTTAGGTATATTCCCATACATATACCTAAGTTACCAGTCACAGTCCAGCTCCAACTCTCGAGCCCAAGCATAACCCAATCCAAAAATAAAGTAAAGTCAATCACCTCAGTGATAACGACTGAAAGACAAGAATCATCTCACACAGGTATAAAACACATGAAGAGGGATAGAGATGATTAGATGTAGCTATTGAATCAACTCCTCTGTCGAGCCAACATAGGATCCTGGAACAATATCAGCATTATCGAACCCAGGTATGATCCTGGTACAGAATTCATCACTGTCGAACCCATGGAGGATCCCGGTATATAAGTCATGGCTGTCGAACCCACGGAGGATCCCAGTACAAAATTCATCACTATCAAACCCACGGAGGATCCTGGTACAGTATCTTCATTGTCAAACCCATGGAGGATCCGGTCATCTCAGTCGCATCTAGTCATAGGATTCCCGCACACAGCACGCTCAATTCCGGGAGGGTACACTCCTCGAGCTAATTTTAGATATATAAACTACCACGAAGTCTTGAGTTAATGTATCACGTAGTTCTGTATCTTTATAAGGAACCCAACGCAATAGACGGCGCGTCAATAGGACGCCCGGTCTGTGAGTTATTTGCATTTCCATTCTAGGGGCCCAGTTGGTTTTTAGGTTCAAACCAACCCGACCGTATCCCAACTATGTCCAAATGTCAAGTAGGATATGCCAAAATAATCGTCTTGCTCCATGAATTCCATCGCCGCAGGCGGTTCATCGATCGGACACCCTAAGCCCAAGAAAGGGGTGAAAAAAGTGATACTGACTATAGCGGGTCCGGGTCCAGTCCGACCCAGTCGGAGTGACCCGGCCCGACTCGGTTCAGATCGGGGTCCAACTCGGTCCGAGGGTCTGACTCGGTCTAAGGAAATAGCCCGGCCCGAGGGGGCGGCCCGGCCAGAATACGGCCTGGCCCTGTGGTGACCCGGCCCGCAAAGACAGCCCAGCCCGGTGGCGGACCTGCCCACTGGCCATGTGGCATGGCCCGGCTGGCCGTGTGGCCCAGCCCGGCTGGCTGTGTGGCCCGGCCTGGCTAGCTATGTTGCCCAGCCTAGCTGGCTGCATGGCCTGGCCGGCTTGCCGCGGAAGGCTGGCCGCGTGGCCCGGCAGGCCGCGTGGCCTAGCTGGCTGGCTGCGGCGGGCTGGCCGCGTGGCCCGGCTGGCCACATTGTGTGGCCCGGCTACCAACGCCACGGGGGGGGGATGTGCCCCCAGGTTCAGAAGAAACTACGGGACCCGAAGGGTCCCGCTTTGCTGGAGCACTGGCGGCGGCCGGCTTAGCCGGATGCCCTTCGTCCGCTGCGGCCCGCATGCCCTGGTCCCCTTCCTCCGGCACGGAACAACGGCGCTACACCTCTTCCGTCTGCCACGGCCTGCATGGTCGCGGTTCTTCTCTGGCACGGTGCAACAACAGCACACCCTTCCGGCTCTGCCTCCGTCATCAACCAAACAATAACCAACGGAGGGATGTCGGGCCGTTTTTGTTCGGCCCGCGCCCTCCACATTAGGTGATATCAAGTGGCCATTATCGAATCATAATAATTTACAAGGAACGAGGATTTAATTTACTCAAAAAAACCCCTACATTGTAATTGGTGATCTCTTGACGGAGTCGCGGGAAGGTGGCGTCATTCCATTGATGTCGGGAGGAGATGACGTCATTTTTGGAAATGTTCTTCACGGGCGGCGTCTTCCCTTTCTTTCCCTGGTTGGAGAGGGAGAAGATGGCGTCATCATTCCTCAGTGGAGAATGGCGTTCTTCATTGAGAGGATAACGTTCTTCATTGGAGAGGATGTCGTTCTTCGTTGGAGAGGATGTCACTCTCCAAGAATCTCCCAAGTCCTCTCTCAAAATTTTCCCCAAAAAGAATTGCCAACGCCAAAATAAAATAATAGCTCCACTATTATTTTATTATTTCCATGCAGTCAAAAATAATTCAAAAGAATTCAAATCACTTCAAATTAATTAATCTCAAAACAAAACCCTACCTTGTAATCGGTGATCGCTTGATGGAGTCGTGGGAAGGAAGCGTTGTTCCGTTGACGCCGGGAGGAGATGATGTCGTCGTTGGTGATGTTCTTCATGGGAGTCATCTTCCCTTTCTTGCCCCAGTTAGAGAGGGAGAAGAGGTCATCATCGTTCCTCAGTGGAGACGGGCATTCTTCGTTGAGAGGATATCGTTCTTCCTTGGAGAGTATGTCATACTTCATTGGATAGGATGTTGTTCTCCAAGAATCTCTCAATTCCTCTCTCAACATTTTCCCAAAAAATAATCTCCAATGCCAAAATAAAATAATAGCTCCACTATTATTTTATTATTTCCATGCAATCAAAATGAATTCAAAAGAATTCAAATCACTTCAAATTAATTAATTCACATTAATTAATTCTTAGGTGTGTTGGCACCGTAATGGGGAATTCCAAGAGTTTCCCCCATTTATGGGGAGCTCAAGGGGTTTAAAGGGGGGGTTAGAGACTTCGGGTGGGTCCCAATACATAATATCCTCCCATGGGAGGTTATGTGTGGGTGGTCCCCACCTCCAACCTCCCCTTGGAGGATTAAACCACCATTCAAATAAAAATATGCTACACATATTTTTATTTAATTTATTTAGAAACCACAAAAATTAACTTCCAATCTTGATAAAACGCAACTGCGGTAAAGGTCTCCATAAGTGAATATCGGTGTTGTGAGTTCAACGGTGCCCTCGGATTTCAATTCTAATCATCGGTTCAAAAGATATAAAATCTTTCATGTACGTTTATGGAACATACCTGAAAAAAACTTTATAAATTGATTCCATACACACTGGGCCTCAGAATCAAGCATCGTCAGAAACTGCAGACTTGTAAAATTCTCAAGTATTTTAAAAAAATCCCACGGGAATTCTGGGTATTTACATTTATATGGACCAACAGCTCGACGCTGATTTCTTAAGGCATTGCACAGTCCAGGATGAGCATGAACCTACTTCCCTGAGAATATGTACTATCTCGGTCGAATCTCCTCAGACCTGAAGTAGGTACGAAGTACAATATTTCCATTGGTTGTATTGGAGAATCCCACAGTTGGTTTGGGAAAGGGTCCATGTGGGTATGTGTTTCAATGGACCCCAAGGGAGGTTAGTTAAGTGCCACTAAATTAATATGGTTCTACCCTTTCCACTATATATGGGGGTCATGATGCCCTACCATTGTATCAGGTCAGGCCACTGCTGACCAGGAGGATTGTTCGATTTCTTATTGCTAGTCTACATTCTTTAGGTATCCCTGAAATGAATTGGGTCTCCTTATGGATATATGTACAAATAAAATCATTGTATGAAGAGTGAAATTGAATAAATAGAATTTATCATATCAAATATAAAATTAATTATACATTGATTGTTACTACTCTGATGTCGATTGAAGAATCTGGGTGTAGCATAAATTTATTGGATGATAATCAACTTTATATTTTTAATGAAAATATGACATAAAACTATCATATCTATACATTTTGTCATGAAACTTAGAATATGACCTACTAATTGTTGAATAATTAAATTTAATTTCTAAATACAATTACCTCAATTCGATTGATTTATTCTCATTATTATTTTTTATTGTTTCCATAAGATCAAAACTTGAACCCATCTTACATTATCCACACATGGCACTATAAATCTTGGGATATCAATCATGATTCATCAATTTGTAACACAATGAATCTATATTTATTCTATCATTAATATCAACCACAAACATCAAAGTTGCATGATTTTTCATTCAAAACTTGAGAAAAATATGGGAATCCTCTTATTGTTAGATAAGAGGACTCTAGATTCATTCACCATAATCTATTACATAATGATGTATTTGAAACTAGGGTTTAAGATATGGAAATAGAAAAAAAAGATCCTTAGCCATTTTCCCATTCTTAAAATAAACACCTTAAAACTATTAACCAATTATTTAATAAATAAATAAATTCCCTCCATGGATTATTATTATTATTTAATATATTACTTATTGAATAAATAGTATATTTAAGAAATATATTAAACAAAATTACCAAATTATTAAATAATTAAACCATTAAATAATCACATGGAGTTGGATCATCAACTCGATTCAACTTCTCCTATAAATAGATACTTTATTATTCATAAATTAAATTAACTTAAGAATATTTAATAAATATAATTAAATTCAATCATCATGATCAAGACTAAATTTAGATTTAATTACGATGAAAATATATTCAACAAACATTGATCCAAAAACATTAACTATTTCTATTTTTATGGTTAGATTCATCTAAATCTAATGTGATTCCAAATACACTTATTATGTCACCCTTTAGTCCCCTTTCTCAATGGAAGCATGTCCAATCCACAAACCGATAGTAGTATCTAGAAACACATCATGGCCCTCAAAGAGAATTTGAGAATTCATAGCAATGGAAACTCCCTAATAACACTACCATGTAATATAATCTCTTTTTAAACCAATATATCATCAAGCGATATGTATACCCATGCCATCATACCATAATGCTTGATTTATATTTCACTAAACGTTTTATATGATATTCCTTATTATCACTATGGAAAAAGATCTAAGTAAGACACTTTCATCTCAGTCAAAGGGACAGAGATATCTTTTTGCATAACTCATAAGGGGAAAATTCTCTCTTGATCACTCAATCTATCATCATACCACTCATGAAGTACTCAGCACAAGATACTTCACCAATATAAAATACATCAATAATTTCATCATGCATCAAGGTACACTCATATTGATATACATTAACAATGACCTAAAATCCAAGGACAATAACACACACTAATAAATAAGAAAATCTAATGAAACTTGTGGTACATGGAATTCCTATGGTGGGTTTGTCCTCATGACCTCCCTACTTGGAGATCACAAGGTAAAAACTTCATGAGATGATTTATAAATTCTTATAATCCCAAAACACCTGATATTCAAACATAGTCCATGTCCTATTATAATTCTATGTCTTGACCACATGATATATCTTTAAGAATATTGTCATAGTGTATCTAGGATCTCATCATATCGGGGAACTATTATGAGTTATCGATGTAACAAATATTCTAAATTCATCATCACATATGGAAATCATAAGTATAAACAATATTATATAAGAATAATCATCATAAATAAATAAAATTTCATACATGGATAAATAATTTTAAAAATATATAGGATAAAGTTATTTATAGGGAACTATCCCTAACACTGAATTCACATAAGTTATATTTTTTAAATATATATATATATATATATATATTTGGTTTTTTTATATGTATGTGTGTGTGTGTGTGTAATTTTTTTAAATTAGTTTTATAAAAAATTGTTTTATTAGGTTATATTAAAAAAATTATGGAGCCCTTGATAAAAACATGAGTCTTTTGTAAACAATAATTATGAAAGATTCATATGATTTTAGAGAATAATAACATAAATTACAAAATATTTTAGCACTATATGTTTTATGTAAACTACATATAATTATCAATAAATACATAAATCATATTTGTATCACCCCTTATTATTTATTTTTGTTTAATTTATGATACGTGTGTGTGTGTCAATTTATCTATCTATATATATATATATTATATTTTCATTAATATGTAAAATTATAAAAAGATGTTAATAAATATATAGAGAAACTATAAAATTTTATTATATTATAACATATTTTAAATTATTTTTCCTATATATTTTATGTTATTGAAAATTTTGTGTGGTAAGTTTTTGATTAATAATTAATTAAATTAAGAATATCAGATATAACAGCCTATAAAATATGAATCCTATAAAATTTTAAAAATGTAATTTTTTGTGGTAGAGTATTTTTAATTGAAATGTAAATATTTTTTTAAAATAATTAAACAAAATTAGTATAGATTGAATTTTATTATTTAGAATGATGATGAAATAAAAATAAAACATATAAATTACATACAAGTAAATATACAAATTTCAATTATATTATCAGTAAAAATATATTCAATGATGTCCCTGTTAATCTCTAGGAGTATATGTTCCATATTAAAGTGTTTAAATAACGTATCGAAATCGAACCTATTATTATTAGTGTAGTAGAGAATGTATTAAAAAAGGTGGGTATTCTTATTATGTAGGTACATAATCTTCTGTTATTAATGATTTTCTACCTCGTCGTCATATTTTTTCACTATATAGGGGATCCATATTCATATATTTATAATGTTTTTCCAAATAAAAAGATTATGGATTCTATCTTGAACCTTCAGACACATAGAAAAAAGATGGTTACTAGCCAGAATGTTCACCCACATGTAAAAAATATGGTTGTGGGATAGAACTATCTCCCACCAATAAAGAATATGGTTTATGGCTATAATTGTCACCCACATAAAAATAATATGGTTGTTATGATATAGGCATCCAAATACCATGTGAATGGAAAATAAATAAAGACTCAAATATAGTTTAGTAGGTATCCATATCTAATGATGTTGATTTTATTGAGAGAAAAAAAATATAGTGTAGTAAAATCATCTGTGGAATCATATTGAGTCTTGGTAAATATAGGTTATATCTGAGTTGATAAAACTATATCCTATATAGGATGAATTATTAATGTATCACTATGAGTTTTGTGTCATCTAAATCATAATTAGGTTGTGTTTTCATTATTATCTAGAGGATAGGTCAATATATCATACTCAATTAACCCTTTTCATGACACATTATTGAAAATTATATGATATATCTCCTCAATGGGTTGTTTAGCACCATTACTGATGTATAGAATAGTGAATGATAAAATAACAATCCTTACTTATAATAA
This sequence comes from Viscum album, assembly GCA_963277665.1. NCBI lineage: Eukaryota > Viridiplantae > Streptophyta > Magnoliopsida > Santalales > Viscaceae > Viscum > Viscum album. The sequence continues at coordinate 1,099,158,780 of OY728134.1, read as the reverse complement.
AATCTCTATATGTGGTGTGTAACATTATCAATTTAAAAATAAAATTAAATAAAATTAAATTCAATAAAAAATGAAAGAATAATCTAGTGGAAATAATTTTAATTACTAATTCATGATGGCATATCCCATGGTGCATCAGATATAATGATGACTCAATTATTTATCAGCCTTAATAATCCAACTAATCTAATAAATATAGGTTCAAAATGGGTGTCCCTACAAATGGGATTCCTTATATTTATCTCACATCTCAATGTATGTTCCATGGAATAACCTCCAATTCACATATTTCTTACAATACATATTTAGGGAATGAAGTGTCAAAAGATATCAGGGTGGAGTGAGAATTCATTTTATATACTAGAAGTTCCTCATAACATATTTCATATGGTTCCACTTGATATTATGATAATGTATAAGAGAAATTATTCATTATTTTATAAGATTCATCATCATGTGACATGTTGGAAGACTCATATAAAACAATCCTAATATATGTCACTTGTACATAAAATGAAAATGAAATAATATACATAAATATTTTATCAAATTTATCAAAAATTGTTCATTTTTTATTAATTAAAAAACATAAAAGAAATTAAAATTCTATGTACATCATTGCATTGAATATTATTTAACATAAGTTTATAAAAATATAAATCATGCCGCATAGCTTGGTAATGACAACAGATTTCAATCCATCTATAAAAAAGTTACTAACACCAAAATTTATTAATAAAAATTATGATTTGAATTTATAAAAAATATTTAGGTTAATATAACATTTTTCATATAAAAAATCTTGTAACAACTCCATATGAAATGATATAAAGACACAAAGATCATAAAGAGAAATGTTCTCCCATACACACATATATATGTGGAAAAATGTATAATCTATCTATTATTTGATTGATATGTCATATATAGTGCTCTATATATGAATGCTAAGAAAGTTGAGACCCAGTATTATGTTAATGTCTGATTCAGGTCCTCAAGTAATTGTAAGTATATCTAATAGATGATAGTCCTAGAGTGATTAGTGAACAATGTTTCTTCCATGAGTTATAAAATATAGTAATGATTTTATCAAATTATTATAACATCACTAACATCATAAATAAAGTAATTTAATTTTTTATCAATTCAAGTCATGAGCATATAACTACCCTCAATATCTAAGTCACCATCTCTAATAATTATGCCCAGTAATTGCTCCACCAAAGTAGGATAATCTCTGATTGTCAGTCAAGTCACTATGAAACCCTAAATATGAAGGCCTCATATAAATGACACATCCACATAAGTGATGATCATCTCTCCCTTGGGTAGATGGAAAGTATGTGTTCCAGTCTCTACCACTCGATAAGTTCTAAAATAATTTGTTGGTTCCAAAATTAGAAATCGAACATGGATATACCAAAGAATCCAACAAATTAATGATAATGAGTGATTGGAGTATGAGGTGAAATTTGATAAAATGGTGTGATCTAAATATATTCAACTATGTAATTTGATAATCCACCAATATATCAAATGATACTTGTATATCCTCTCTTGTAAGTTGAGGAATAATTTACAAATCTATATATGGTATCCACGTTTATGTTTAATATTCACAAGGTGGTGCTTAAGTGGTTTATAGGTTTTTTATATAATAATTATTAATATTTTAAATAAAATTTAAAATTATATAATTTTATGTTTTTTGGTATTATAGATTCTTTTTTAAAGTTAGGGTTATTATATAGAGTTATATAATTTTATAATTGGGGTTAACATTAAGGGGTGTTGTTTATTTGTAAAAAATAGAAATATTTATTCTTTCAAATGGTATAACTGAATATAATACATATTTAATGGAAATAATGAATTTAAAATATAAAGACAAAAAATAAATCAAACTATTATAACTAATGAGAGATCAAACTTTTCCCCACTATATTAAGAAACATCTTATTATTATATACTTCCTCATTATATGTAGTATTTCTATGTCCCACTTATCATTATTAAGGAAAATCTATCTATTTTTTATATGAAAAGACATTGGCCACTCCCTTGTTCACAAACTACTTATGTCGGGTATTAAAATAGGTTATTCGCCCAATATAGTAAAATATCATAACTCTCCTATATGAATACATGTTGCACTATAATAGTAACTAATATATTTGATATGATACAGTAGATCGATATATGACTACTAGGATAAGTAAATTAATGCACTTACTATAATGACCTATTCATATGGATACCTCAATGCATGGAATATTTTGTAATCATAATATATTTATTCCAGTAACAACTTCAACAATTGACCACTATATTCTACAAGGGGTTTATAGAACTTTTTTTCCTTATATCATATTTACTCTGAGTCAAATATATATATGTAAAATGGTAATGGTTTCTATGAATTTATGTCAATGTCTTGCTAAAAGTTTAAAAAAAAACTATATCCCTTTTTGTATCCCCTTATGTGCATTTTAACTAAGTTAAATAAATTACTTAACATAATGGTTAAAGGACTCTTAAACTAACCAATCACTGTAATATCTTAATACCCAGGAATACCTTGTCTATGTACTCAAAAATATTGGTTGGTATATGTCCATATATTATACCATGATCATATATTAGAGATTACTTATCCTTCACTATTAACATAATATTTTCATACATGTCATGATTTTCTCTTTAGGTTTATTTAATCCACTCATCTAATTTCCTCTTATAGGGCTCATATGCTATAAAAAAGTGTTAGTTGATAGCTAAAATGAAAATTAAATTCAATTAAATATAAAAAATTAAGTATTAATGAATATATACTCAATTAAATTATCTCTTTTTTTAATACCTCATCATGAAACTTCTTATGAACTTTGATAGAAATATTCCAAATACAATATCAATGAAAGGAATTAGATTGTCACTAAATAAGTCTCTAAGATTGAAAAACATAAATAATTACTCAATTATGATTTAATATCAAGTATATTCCATGTCATTTCATAACACGTGCATGTATAAACCCCAATAATAAACTACAAGATTCAAAATTATCCTTTTTGATAATGGTGAAAGTTAGTGGGATAGGATAAAGTTTCCTATTTTTTATAGTAATAATGATATGGATGTTGATATACTTTCTATATAGAAAAATTACATATACCTAAATGAACTATTAAAAATATTTCAATATTTCAATGCATGGTGGAAATGGCCATAACTCTATGTCTAACATTATCTTTAATCAATAAACTTGATTTATTTTGAGACATATTTCATTGTATTTAAATGATAGAAAATATGATTGTTATGAGGAAATAGTCCCATAAACCATAAAATTGATATATGTTTTTCATTTATAATTTTTATTGTAATTTCATTCAATAAATGTGTTGATTTATTTTATTATTATACATTTTTGTCATGAATAATTTATTATTGGTTAAAAACAACCACACATCAAAGGTTTTATTTATATATGCATGATATGTGTGATCTGGAAGAAAATTAAAGGCATTTTTACTATATTTGGATGATTCATGGTCAAACATAATTACCAAGAACCATTCATATAGCTTCAAACCCATTAATAGTAAAAAAATTCAAATATAAGTAAATAAATGATATATTTAACTATCCCTAGGACCCTACATTATGAAAAAAAAACATTCCAGAAGATGTTGCATGGGCCCTTGCATGATCCCCAGGACCATGCATCTAGACTATGTATTTTTATAAATATCTTATATCTACCTACCAAACACCTAGTTGAAATAATATATGTGGCCTTAATATCTATAGAACATTAGTCTTGGTTTATGAAGTCAAAATTGAACTTTTTAGAGGGGGAGAACCATCCATGAGGTTTTTCTTAGAAAAGATTGAATATTCATTATAGTAATTAAATAGGATCTTAATTATTTTATTATTTTCATTATTTATCTTATTAATATCAAGAATTTTGTTATCTTCAAATTTTTCTTCATACTCTATATCATGTGAAGATTAATCCATGTTTTATTAGGGTTTTGGATGAAGATGGGAGATACTCTTTTGTAATATAACATTTTTTTTATTCCTTTATAGTTCAAAATTATTCTTTTATAATTTTCTTAAGTTTTAGTACATATTTAATTAATTATGTCAAACCAAAAGTTAAAAGTTTAAGGATTATTATGGAAGTTACAAAAAGTAAATATATGACCATTAGATGCACTCATTATCAAAAAATAGGGTTTTTTTATTTATTTATTTTAAAAATTAATTACCAGAAAGAGGAATTGGTTTTAATTTATAGATTTGAGTTCCACTTGAATAATGGGGTTAATAATTTTGAATCTAATAAAAAAATAACTATAAAACACATAGTTTTTATAGATGGTGAATGATGAACCAATACTCTCCCATAAGAACCCATAACCTCGATTTGTTTTCTTATTAATGTAAAAAAAAATTATGTAAAACAATTATGACTTCTAATATTAATAGGTCGCATATTAGGTAATTAAAATCCTTCATTTTTATTTCAAATAGTCAATCAGAAATTTAAATAATTAGTAAAGGTATCATGTTAACAACTACTTATACTTACATTTAGTATTTCTCTAAATACATCCACTATACCAAGTAGGAGAATTTTAGTATCAACTACTTTATAGAAAAATAAAACATTGAGTTGTGTAAAGTGACACCAAATTATGGAAAAGTTTTCTTGGAATAGCGATGGTGTATCACTAATAAATCAAAAATGTTTAATTTGAAAATAAAAAATAAAAAAATTGTACAAAAATATTCTCTTAATATCATTTCTATATTTTCTTAATTATGTCATTTATTTTCCATGTTAAAATTGATGTTTGTTTTTATGTGTGTAGCAATATTAGTATATGATACATCACCAAAATAATTTAAAGAGTAAAAATTTAGAATAGTAATTACTCTTTGACCTGGGTGTTGAATGAACTTTTCTTAAGATACATTACACAGTAATGTTAGAGAACAAGAAAAACAAGTCTATATAAAACATGTAGAATCAACTAGTTTTTTATCTTGGTGTTGGAAAACACTTTTCACCTAAGGTGGGACAAAATCAATAACCAGTTCAATTTTCACCCAGTCTTTTGAATGAGGAGAAACACTAATTTATACCTAAAATTTATAAATATAATCATCCACAAAGATATACTAGCATATAGTATGGTTTACCATCTTTTAATAGAGCTGAATATAGCATTTTCTAGCCTTCAATTTTGGAAAATAGCCCATAAATCAAACTAATAGTGATTTAGATTACTCAAAATATTATTTAATTTGATTTTTTCTAGGCAAATACCCTTATGTTCATCTATAAAACTTCTTATATATTTCTTTTAAATTTTTTTTAAATAGAAGTTCTGATGATATAATGAGAATTTAATTATTCTGTTTCATAATAAGGGATAAGATGTAAGATTAGACTAAAGGGCTTCCACAATGATCTATTTCCACTTAGGTTGCTTTATCTTTGACCTTCCTAAACAAGTATTTCCCACTATCCAAAATAATTAAATTATAAAATTATATCTACACATTCCAATAGTTTTAAAATTGAATAAGTTTATGAATCTTAGGAACATTTCAAGAAATTTTTAGTGGATTTTCTACACCATGGATTGTTAACATGGATGAAAATTTAAAAAAATATTATGGGTTATTTTTCAATACTAATCCCATTTTTGATGAAACTATGCATGGAAGTACCTTGATAAAAATACCACATGAAATGTTTGAGTTATTAGAGATAATGTTCAATAATAATTTTAAGTAGAATTTAGAGCATGGACATAAAAAGACATGAATATACAATACTGATGTAACAATGATATTAGTGGCCTAATTAAACAAATTTTATAAAAAGATAGATTTGTTGTGACTAAAACCTATTTCACTAGATAAAGATTTTTAACACCTTTATAATGGAATATTTGGTAATAATGATGTTTTGGGGGAATTTTCTTGGAAAAACATTGACCCATACATGAGAGAGATATATTATGTTACTCAAAACTAATATATGAACCCTATTTGATAATTTCAAATCACAATTTCAAAATAAAATTTCAACTATAGATAGTGATTACAACAAAAATAGTTGCAACAACTGAGGCCTTAATGATATTCATGATACTTTCAACCCTACATTCAAAACCAACATTTATGTCCACATCAATAAGATCAATTCTAATAGGGGATACATTAATAAAAAGGATACAAAAATAATCATACAACCTAATTATACCATCAAAACAATAACTACCACAAATGAAACCTATTTTGGCATTGGAAAAAAAATTCCATGTTCATTTCAATTGTCAAAATAGGATTTCAAAATCAATAAGACATTATTTAGATCTTGGATTCACATATTAGGTTCTTTACAATAATATATCTAGTATAAAACTAGGAACTATCCAAGGTAATAATAAAAATTATACAAGGTGGGAGGCCAAATCGGTAACCTTGAGAATTTGTATGGAGATTACATTGATGTAGAAGGATATAGAAAAATTCAAGGTTGTTAAAGAGGGAAAATCCAATGAGTTTTGAAAATATGGACGAAATAGATACCTTTAAACCATAAAAGTCACATAAAAGGAATGGAAGTTTTCTTGGAAAAGGAAAATAAGGGTCCCTAGGATTATGTCCCTCTTTTGCCTTTTTATATCGTTATATGTAAATAAATATGGATCATAAATTCTGAAAATTACTAGATATCATCTAAAATTTTCATATCAAAATACCATTTATGGAGTTAATTTTTAAATTTATAGCTTATGGAAAATATATTATGTATATTTATCCTAATAAGTGGAATTTGGAAGTTAGTTTTTATTTCCCTAAGTAAGGAATTCTTAATGATGGTCAAATATAAAATCTTTTCCAAATTACAAGGCTAGGGAATTTTCTCAATCTTGGGAAATATTGGACCATATAAATTTATAAATTTATTATGTAATTTGAGAGAATGTGTGAACTATAAACCCTTTGGTATATTTAAAAAAATTTGTTTTAATGAATTGAATTCGAACTAATTTTCCCTCAAATTAGCTAACTGCTTGGGGAAGTACCCAAAGGGAGCTCTTGAAGATGTATGGGTTAAGGTTTTAAAGTTTTTATTTCTAGTAAACTTAATCATATTAAATATGGAAGAAAATATATAATTTCCTCTTATCTTAGTGAGATCATTCCTTATCACTAATAATTTTTTTGATTAATATCCATCAAAGGAAATAGATTTTTATATTTGGTAGATAATGAGTAAATTTCAATGTCTTAAAAATTGTTAAAAAAGAATCTAGCATAAAAATGGAAGAAAAATGAACTGCTATCACATTATAAAGTTTTACTAGATACATATAAGATGAAATTTAACATGTTTTATGATATGAAGGACACTTTTTTGATGTATAAGAGCATGTAAAACAAGTGTAATAGGTGTATTTTATGAATGTTTAGGGAATTCGTTATTGACCAAGGCATAGAGTTATTGATAGAAATGAGATAGAAAAGACTGGTCCAATGGTGACTTAATTTCTAAAGGAACTATAAATTGAATTGAATAATATCCCCTCCTTGTCAAATTATGGTCACTTGGGGGGAAGAAAGATACATTACCAGTAATTTTTAACTCTTCTATTATATTTTAATAAGAATTGGAGTTATTACAAGTATTAAAGTGGAGTAATTGAGAAATTAGAAAGATAATTTCTATTATAAAAGGCATTAATATGAGTATTTGAACAAATAAAGTGATTTTGGAATAATTTATCAATCCTTACTGACAACTTTAAAGAAGTATAAATCCTTTCATAAAAGATATAGTCAATAAAGAAGTAATTAAGCTACATGATATAAAAATTATCTACTAATAACATATAGTTCTTGGATTATACCCTTACATGTTGTTCAAATAAAGGTAAAATAAAATTTATCTCAAATGATAATAATGAATTTATTCCAACATGGATAGTTATAAAATGTTGAGTATGTGTAGACTATTGTATATTTAATGGTGTTATATAGAAAGAAAACTTTTCTTATATGTTCATGAAACAAATTTTAGAGTGATTTGTGGGTCAATAATTTTATTTTTTTATGAATTTATATTTAGGTTTTAATAAAAAAAATTGTTACTCTATAAGGTAAATATAAGAGTACATTAACTTTCTTATATGACACATGTTTCTAAGGATGAATTTCTTTTGGAATGTTCAATATTATGGCCACTTTTCAATAATATATGATGAAAATGTTCCATAACATATTAGTAAAAATTATAGGTCCCAAAGTAGATCTATAGTGGTGGAGTTGGGGCTGAATTATGTATCTATTTTTTAAATAAAATTTAAAATAGTATAAAATCCTCTTAATTTTAGAGTCCAATTCTTTCCAAAATAGTGAGAGAAGGAATTTTTTAATTTCAATATGGCTCTTTGAAGCACTGATTATAACTTAGTTAATTATATTGAGAATATGTTCACTTTTGAAAACAATTTTACTCATACCAAAACTAAAACACACTTGATAAAATAATTAATCATAGTAATAAATATAAGAGTAACAGATAAAAATATAAGGTAAGAGTTTTATAAAAATGTTAGAATATATTTAAATGGTATTAAAGAATTCAATTACTCATAAATAAGATATAATTAAGAATAAAAAATAAATAATAATAGAATTAACCAAAATATTCATGTCTATGGAAGACCCTAATCCTATCCATCTATCCGTAAAACCAATCACTAGGTAAAAAATATGATAACAAGAGAATTTTTATAGACAATGGATAATCCCACAACATAGACTAGGTTATATAGTAGATGATAGTATCATAGGGGGTAACTAAAACTATTCCATAGTAATTCATGGGAAAAGTATGAAACAATATAAGAGACAAATATCTGGAATCATTTATTAATGAACCATGAGAGAAAAGAAACATAATACAAATAGATGATTCTCTCTAGAATAGTAGAATAAGAAATGTAGAGAAGGAGATATAAAATAACACTGTTATGAAAGTATTTGTGAGACAAGTAAGTGTAAACATGATAAAGCCTTGAGAAATGATTCATGTTAAAGTATAGATATATATTCTCCGCCTACATGTGTTTATATTATAATCATTATATTAGTATGAATATCATTTTTTAGTATTCTCAGGTATCATCTTGTTAATCCGTGAAGGAATTCATTATACTTGTACTCCATTCCTTCAATGATATTGATTGTGGTAAAATCAAAAAATATTATCATACTAATTTAATAATAAATTAAATCCATGAATTTATTCTAACCATGTAATACAATGTACCAAATCATCATTTAATGTGTAACTCATACTTATTAAAATCATATAATATAATATAAAAAACATGTTAGTAGCCATTTGGATTTTAAACTTTAATCCTTTAATGAAAAATTAACATGCTAGATTAAGGTTTTGTCTTTATGGTATTGTTATATATACATTTAATAATTCAATATGTGATCATGGTACATTTTCCCTCCTCTTTTCAATAGATACTATTTTTCATGGTAGAATATGTGTAATTTGATTGTTTAATACATAAAGTTATCATGTTATATCTTTTATATTTATATGGTGGAGAATATTTAACTTTGTTTAATTATTCCTTAAGTATTAATGGTAATCTACGAGTTTGTTTTATAGTATTTATATTCACAGTGGACTCGTTGTTATGCATGATAGACTCATTATACAGCATTATAGAGTATAAATTAGGTTACAATAGACCCTAGTTTTAATGAAATTTGGAAAATTATTAGTAATGCATGAGATGAGTACTTCATTATAGACCATGACCTAAGGCTTAGTGTGTTATTTTCATACTTTGAAATTTCTCATTCACACTAAAATGATTTGGTTGGATAATAAAGAACCATGATTTGTGATTACTCAAAATAAGGGTTGTGCAATATTTCTTAGAAATATCCTGTAACACCCCGAGATTTTATGAAAAATATTCTTTTTAATTTCATTAATGTCTTGTGTTGTGCGCTACACCAAAATGAGCTTGCACAACACGCATCTTTGACTTGCCTTGCATTACACGCAATCGCGACCTTCCTCGATAGCGTGTGTAGTACGCAATACCGAGTTTCACTAAACAACGATATGCTATTAAAATATTATTAAAACTAGTCGTTATGAATAGTAATAACCACCTTTTAAAATTTTAGAAATTTTATCTCTCAAAATGGACTTCATTTTTTGATTCGGAATATCGAAATTAGCTTAGGGTGAAATTTTGGTACTTTTCGGATAACTTTCATATTCTGATGAATAGTGAAAATTACTAAATTTTAATTAAAAACAACTTTTTTAATCAAAATAATTAATAGTGATAAATTATTAATTTGAGTGTTTTTAAAGTATATTTAGAATATATTTTTACAATTTAATACAATGTTGGTCATTGGATATAATTTCACATTTAAACCAGACATAAACAAGTGTCAATCTTTTGATAGTTATTATCTCTTAAAAACACGCTATTTGTTTTGACGATGGGAATTAATTTTTAAATTAATTAATGTAACTGATATGTTTTTAATTTGTTAAAATAGACATAATTTTTGAATTCATAATATCAAATATAGCTTAGGCCTAATTTTTTGTATTTTTTCTGGAAACTTTCATTTTTTGATAAATAGTGAAACCACTAAGTGGTAGTTAAAAAACTGAATTTTTCATAAAACTTAATTTCACCGCTTCTGTGAGTGGAATTTATAAAATCCGAGAGACACGGTTAATATCAAGGACTAAAATGTGGTTCAATGAGATGAAAATAATTTTTAGTGAATAGTAACTTTTTACTTTTTTATACCACGGTTAAAAGTAAATAGGGTAATTAAGGATAAAAATGATATTATTATTACCCTAAGACATGTCCTAATTCTATTGGATAAGTGTAATTCAACCAAAAACAACCTTAGGAATAAAATATGACCATTTAATCCCACTTGGATTAGATTAGGACATTTATTATTAATTTATTTAAAGAAGGGTTAAAATAGTTAAAATCAAAGTTTAATAAGTAAATCATTTTTAATATAGGGTTATACATAAGATAAATTCGACTATAAATACTCATTATAAATATAAAAATATTTCCTACAAAATGATATTTTATTTGTAATTTTTATACATTAAATAATTTAATTTATTTATGACACAAAGATGATGCAGTAATTATCTTATTAATGAAATATTGACATAATTGATGTTATAAATACCCAAATAAATGTAATTCGAGACTTTTTATGAATTACACTAATTTTATAGGTTAATATGACATGTTATTATTGATTTTATTAAATTTGTTCGAACTAATAATTCTGTTATGATTTTTTTACAAAAATCAATTACCAAATAGTGTCAAAATTGACATAAAATAGTTTTTAAAACAAATATTATATTATTAATTGTTATTTTATTCCTAAAAATCTAAGGTTAAGCCAAATTACTTAGATAAGGTTATATATATTAATAATAAACAACTTGGGATTCGTTTGGCTTGTTATAGTAAGTTTATTAACCTTATAGTGTAAGAACACAAAAAGATATGGTAAAAGTAAAATTATCTAACTTAAAGTTAAAATTAAATTATAAGGTTAAAATAGTAAACTAAACTTGTCCAAAATATATTTTATGATAGGATTTAGACTCATACCCACCTTAGTTTCGAAATAAATCAATTTGGAGCTATTTAAAACCGAACTTGACTTTATAATAAAATAATATTTTTAGTTATTCCAAAGGTGCCCCTCTCCTCACTTATAAAAGGGCACCTCCTCCATCTCCTCCTCACACCAATTTGAGCATTCAAGCTCGGCCAACCCCTGCCAAAATCTCTTCTCCACTTCCCTAATATCATCCTATAGGTCCTGGTCTTCTTCAAAGACCATCCTTAGTTCTTTAAGTGGAGGTTAAGAAAAGGCGCGTCAAAAAGAGGTAATATCCATTACCGGTCTTTTTCAATTTCTTTCTTCTTCAAATTATTCTTCTTTAGTTGTTTCATGATAAAGTAATAACATAATTATTTCTTATATACTTATATGTTATTATAAATATGAAACAACTCTAATTAACCTTTTATCCATCCTACGGAAAAAGGAAATCACCGCGCGTGCGTACGTACGGAATACCGTCTCCACGCCGTGGTGTAATCTATTTTCCACCACCACCTTACTTGGATGGGTATAATGGTGTAAATAATGACTATATATGACTATTATAAAGTTATACTGATTCTGAAATAGTGTACATACACTCCAATACAATTCCATGATCATAGGAACGATATCATCACTCATGCGTACGTACAGAATACCGTCTCCACGATGTGATGCGACTCGTTCTACATGATATTCATTTCATAATGATTATATAAATGAATTGAATGAATTAATATGATATATATTACACTAATACCATTCTGGAAATAAGGTATCTATAACCTAAAGAGAAGAATAAGAATTTATTCGACAAAACACGCATAAGAACAAAAAGTTATAAACACCCGAATAACAAGTAGCAATGAAATATTACTACTAAGAAGCTAAGAATATGACCATATATGATATCATAAAAATAAGTATGATTCTGGAATAAGTCAATAACATTATTTAAATCATTATACAGGAGGTTTGGACACTTACAAAGCAAATCGGACCTAAGGTAAGGGAAATATCACAATCTCATTTTTATCCGAGATTGTTTATACTTTGAAATTTACTAGGGTGTATTTTATCATCCACATCCATGTTTCCTAGATATGTAATATTGTTTCCATCCACCTACAATTTTTTAAATCCAATTTTACCCTTCGGTGAGTTTTTAGTAAAAGATATGAAAGGAATATTTTATCGTTTTTCATACGAGGTACTTTTTGACTTTTCCGGCAAAAGTACGAGAAGAATTTTTTTTTTAACTTATACGAAATGAATGGATTTTTAAAACATTATTTCCAAGAAGATTAATTTAAAATTTTTCAATTTTATTTTTAATCAACTTCTTTTAGTTTATAATTGTACGACATGTTAAGAAAGGAAAAGTGTTTTTGAAGCAGAAAGGATATTTTCCTCAAGAATGGAGTTCAAGTGTTTTATCAAAATTTATTTTCCATCTAAGATAATAAAGGGTTATGTTTCTATCCCTATTCTTACATTGATTTGATTATGTTGTGATGGAATTATTTTTATGAATTCCTTTATCTTGTATGAATTGTTTTATAATGTCATGATGTCTAAGAATCCCATTTTTATTACATGGGTTATGAAATGATGTATGATTTATGATTTTGTGGCACACATAAGAATGGTATCATTATGAGATGGGTGGGACCTATATATCCCTCCAATGCATTGGGTAAAGATTTTATATCTCATGAGATAGACATGGTTGGAACGGTAGGTTATACCGGTTCAGTGAAACAAGACTGAAACGAGGAGTGAACTCGGTTCAGAAAGGGACATTGTCCACTAAGATAGTATTGGCAATGAGTCTTGACTAATAATAAATGATTCTATATTATTATGTGTGTATGCCACAAAGTTTCATGTTTTAAGTTATGATTATTGGGATTACATTTCACTACAATGATTTATCCCATGTTATGAAATTATGATCTCTTTTGCAGGTTAAGATTTCCAAAAGATATGTTCTTATGAATATGATGTGATTGATATTTCTTTTGTTTACCCTTACTGAGCATTTGAGCTCACCCTTTTATGTTTTCTTTTCCCCAGGATATAAATAAAGGTTTTAGGTAAGAAAAAAAAAAGGAAGATCTTTATGGGAGATGTTGAAGATCTTTCACCATGATTAAAAGATTACGTTCCGAGTTTCCAAAGACACTAAACTATTACGGTCCTTGTGTGTGTGTGTTTGTTATGTACCAAGTATTCCACAAAAGTAATGTAATGTCCATGTACGTCAAGCTTTGGGTCTCTACATATCCTCCTTTTTTATGATCAAAAACCATGACATGGTAATCATGAATAACATTATATCATAAAAAATAGTATTAAAGAAAACATGTCCAATAACAAGTTAGATAATAAAAGTATCATAGAAAACATAAAAACAATGAAATTATTATAGAATATAAAAACTAATAAAATATTAATTACACTTAATCTTCTCCCTCTCTAGGTATATAAAAAATTTTGGAAGAGTTTAAAAATTAAGTGAATAAAACCAATATATAGTCAAATATAAATAAAATAGGTGATCTAATCAATCAATTATAATTTTAAATGATTAAAATCAGGGACTCAATTACCTAATCATTTTGAATCAAATTTTTAAGGCTCTATAGTTTTATTTCCATTTTATTTTTCTATATTTAAATAAGGGATGGTATACGTGGATGAATTACTAATAAAAATTGCATTGAAAAAAATCTTAGTCCATAATTGTTGTGGGAAGGGGAACATTTACAAAATTTCCATTGGTATATTTATGAAATGAATCATCAGATACATGTGGTGTAAGAGTGGATGTTTGATTTTTTTTATTAATTTAATAATATAATTGATCAAAGTAAGAGATTTAGAAACAATTGTGACTTGACTGGACTTATCTATGATCAATTTAAAAACTATTTATAAAATTTTATCTATAAAATTAGGCATATCAAAATATGGAACTGAACATTAACTACATGCCTATTACAAGGAAGGTAATAATTCCAAGAGTATAATAATATGACATGATAGTTTCTAATCAAGAATAATACCTAGTTTTTATGCACATCAGTTAAATTATTCTTGAATCTGAATCATGAATTTTCTCAATAATATAGATTTTATCCACATCATTAGTTTCTTTAACTTGGTCATCAATAATATCTTCTGAGGGTGTAACATCTATTATTACTAATAACATAGAACTTTATAGAATAACCTCATTATTGGAAATAAATATAAAATATTCCCTTTAAATAATAGTGTTATCCATAATAATGTTCATGCACATTTATTTTTATTTTCCCTAATTAGCATCAATATCTTCATCTTACTCTTGATAGACCACCATACTATTTTTCAGAAAATCCAAACACTTAATGGAATTTGAAACTCAAGGTGGAAATAAAATAATTTTCTTAATTATACTAGCCTTTACTTGAATGATATTTAAAGCTTATAGTGATATATCTAAATCACCATTCCATGATGAGTCATAATGAATTGAATATGTATAGATAAAGGAATAATAAATAATATCATGATTCCATAATGAATTCATGTGCTGACATGAATCATCATCGTGTGGCATGTCAGGAGACTTATATAAAATAATCCTAATATATGTACCTCAAACAACCTAAAATGAAAATGCATGAATGTACATAAATATTTTTTCACTTTTTAATAAAAATTGTTATAAATTAAAATTATAAAATAAATTAAAATTTCATGTGCGTAATTAGATCACATACTACTTAACATAATTTTATAACTAAAAAATCATGACTCACATCTTGGTAATTACAATAGATTTGACTCCACCTATAAAAAATTTATGAACATGTTAGTTTACTATTAAAAAATTTATGATGTGAATTTCCAAAAAAAATGGTAAATGTAATAGTTTTCATATAAAAAATCTTGTAACAACTCTATATGAAATGACATAACAACACAAAGAGCATATATAGGGATGTTGTCCCATACCCACATCTATATGAGGAAAAAAATTTATAATCTATATATTATTAGATTGATGTTTCATACATCATGCTTTGTATATATATATGTTAAGAAATATGACACCCAGAATTAGTTTCTTTTTTAATCCAGGTCCTCAAGTAAAAATAAGTATATCTGATAAATGAAATTCATAGAGTGATTGGTGAAAATGTTGTCTTTAATGAGTTTTAGAATATAGGAGTGAGTTTATCAAATTATAGCAACATCATTAAAATCATCAATAAAATAATTGAATTGTTTGTCGATCCAATTCATGCTCATATAACTACCCTTGATAGCCTTTTCATCATCTCTAATCATTATAAATAGTAATCAATCCACCAAAGTACGATAATCTCTAATTTTCAGTCCTATAACTATGACACTCTAAATAAGAAGGCCTAATATAAATAAAAATTCCACTAAAGTGATGACCATCTCTCCCTCGGGTAGATGGAAAGTATGTGTTCCAACCTCTACCTCTTGATAAGTGATAAAATAAGTTATTGGTTCAAAAATCTGAAATCGAACATGGATATACCAAAGAAGACAACAAATTAAATATAAATAATGATTTAATTATGTGGTGAAATGTGATAAAAATAGTGTGATCACAATATCTTCAACTATGGAATGCCATAATACACAAATATATTTAATTATAAATATATATCCACTCCAATGATCTGAGGAATAATTTCCATATCTATATATGATATCCAAGATTATGTTTAATGTTCACAAGATTATTCTAAAGTATTTTCGAAGTTTTGTATAAAATAATTATTAGTAAGTGAATTACAATTTAAAATTATATTTGTATATGTTTTATGGGATTATAATTTATGGTTTAAAGTTAGGGTTATGATTTATAGGTATATAATTTTAGAATTTAGGTTAACATTAAGGGATTTCATTTATGTATAAAAAATTCATAAACATTTATTTTTTCATATGGTATAATAGAATTTAATACATATTGAATGAAAAAAATGTGTTTACATTATAAAGACAAAAAATACATCAAACAATTAAAAATAATTAAATATAAATTGTTTTACTATTATATTTAGAAAATTTTATGATTATATACCTGCACATGATATATATTTCTTCTAATTCCCACTTATCATTGTTGA
Source organism: Viscum album (assembly GCA_963277665.1). Taxonomy (NCBI): domain Eukaryota; kingdom Viridiplantae; phylum Streptophyta; class Magnoliopsida; order Santalales; family Viscaceae; genus Viscum; species Viscum album. Next base: position 1,099,141,870 of record OY728134.1, on the reverse strand, counting down.
GGAAAATATATCTCTTTTATTATATGAATATAAATTGTTCACTACCTTTGACATAACCAGCTTTTCCTAGGGATTAGAATAGGTTCTTCACCAAATAGATTAAAATATAGAAACTCCCCCAACATGAATACAAGGTGAACTATAATAGTAAATTATAGCATTTATGTGATACACTAGATCTATATATGATTATTAGGATAAGTTAATCAATTCATTTACTACAATTACATGTTCACATGGATACCTCAATGTTTGGAATATTTTTTAATCACGGTATATTTATTCCAATAACAACATCAAAACATTACTATTGTTTTATAAGGGTTAATGGCACTTTTTTACCCTATATAATATTTATTCCATGCCATATATTCATATGTAAAACGATAATGCTTCCTATATATTTATTTCAATGTCTTTCTAAATTGTCAACCAAACATTATCTAATTTTGTATCCCCTAATGAGCCTTTTAACTTAATTCAATAAATTAATTCACACAATGGTAAAAGGTCTCTTACACTAAGACAATGATAGGAAGATCATGAACACCAATGAAGACCATGTCGATGTACTCAACAATATTGGTCGGTATATGTTTATGTCTTATCCCATCATTATATTTTATAGATTACTTCTCCTTCCACATTCACATCAGACTGTCATAAATATATTTATTTTATCTTTAGGATCCTTTAATTCACTCAGAAAATTTCCTCTTAAAGAAATTATATTGTACAAAAAAGTTTCAATTGATAATTAAAATGGAAATTCAATTAAATTCAATATATTGAATTAAGTATTAAGGAATGTGTAGCCAATTTAAAGATTTCTTTATTTAATATCACATCATGAAACTTCTTATGCACATTACTAGAAATATTCTTAATAAAATAACAATAAAAATAATTATATTATCACAATATATGTCCCTTGGAGTCAAAAACGTAAATAATCACTCAATTATCATTATATATCAAGAAATTCGTTGTCATTTCATAAAATGTATATATATGAACCCCAAGAACCAACTCTAAGAATCAAAAATTATTCTATTTAATTATAGTGAATGCTAATGGGATAAGAGAAAGATTTTCATCTCGTATAGTAATAATAATAAGGATGTTGGTATACTTTACATATAAAAAAGTTACATACACCTTAATGAACTACTAAAAATATGGTAATGTTACAATGCATGGTAAAAATGACAAAAAATCATGTATAACTTTATATTTAATCATTCAATATAATTTATTTCGAAACATATTATATAATATTTAAATAATAGACAACTTTTTTTTTATGATTCAATAGTCCCATCTACCATGGAAAAATGATATATGTTTGTCATGAACACTTTTTATTAGAATTTTATTTAATAAATGGGTTTATTTATTCACTTATCATATTTTTTAACATGAATAATTTATTTTAGGTGAAAAACAACCCCCACTATAAAGTTTTTGTTCATAGATGCATGATGTATGTGATCTAAGAGAAATTTATAATCATTTGGACTATTTTTTTATAATGCATGGTCAAAAACAATTTCCAATAACCATGAATGTAGCTTCAAAAACCATGCATAGTTAATTTTACCAACTATAAGTAAAGTAATGATTTCTTTAACTATCCCCAGGACCATGAATTGTGAAAAAACAATATTCCAAAGATGTTGTGTGGACCCTTGCACGATCCCTAGGACCATGTATTTTTATAAAAAAACTTATATCTACCTATTAAACACCTATTTTACCCTTGATTTTAGGACTTAATATATAATGGACATTAGTCTTAGGCTATAAAGCTAATATTAAACTGTTTTAGGGGGAGAACCATCCAAGAGGTTTTTTATGGAAGTAATTAAATATGAATTAGAGGAACTAAAGAGGATCATAATTATTTTATTATTTTTCTTATTCATTTTTAAAATATTGAATTTTAGTAACTCCATAGTTTCCTTAATACTCTTTATCATGTGTAGATTAATACATGTTTTATTATGGTTATTCATAAATATGGGAGATACTTTGTTGTAATATAACTTTGTCTTCTTGCTTGTATAGTTTACAATTATTCTTTTATAATTTCCCTAAGTTTTAGTTTATATTTCATTTAGTATTCCAAACCAATAGTGATAGGTTTGAGGATTGTTGAGAAAGTTGCAATGAGTAAATATATGACCAGTAGATGCACTCATTGTCACAAAATAAGGTTTATTATTATTATAATAATGAAAATTAATTACTAGAATAAGGAATTAATTTTTAATTAATAGAGTTGTGTTCCACTAGAATAAGTGTGTTAATAATTTTGAATCTGAATATAAAAAATTATAAAATATTTAACTATTAATGATAGATAATGATGAATTGATAATATCCTATAAAAACCCACAACCTCGATTCATTTTCTTATTAAATAAAAATATCAGGTATTCATGCCACTACATTTTCATGAATTATAAAATTAATAGGTCAGAGATTAGGTTATTCGAATACTTCCTTGGGATTTAAAATAATCAATAAATCATATAAATAATTATTTAATATATCACATTTAAAACTACCTATACTTCTCCATGGGATTTATCCAAATACATCCACTATACTAAGTATGATAATTGTGTAATCAACTATTTTATACCATAAGAAAACCACCAGTCATGTAAAGTGATAGAAAATTTTGGCATAGTTTTCTTGGAGTAACAATAGTCAATTGTTGATAAATAAAATAATAAAAATTTGAAAATAAAAAAATAAAAAATCATAAAAAATATTCTCTTAATATCATTTCTATATTTTCTTAATTGTATCATTTATTTTCTATGTTACACTTGGTGTTTGTTTTTATGTGCACAGGAATGTTAATGTATAATCTATCTCTCAAATAATTTAAATAGTGATATATTATATGATGAATTGAACATATATCATAATATTGAATGATATTTTCTAAATATAAGGCATGCATTAATTTTAAATAACAAGAAAAAAATATATAAAACATGGAGAATCAATGAATTGTTTCTCTTAGTGTTGGAAAACACTTTTCACCCAATGTAGAAAAAAATAAATAACTAGTTCAATTTTCACTCATTATTGTGAAATATGAGAAACCCTATTTTATACCCAACATGTGGAAAGATATGATTCTTCAAATATATACTCGCATGTAGTATGGTATAACATATATTAATGGAGCAGAATCTAAAATTTTCAGCCACTATTTTAGGAAAATAGGTTGGAAATCAAACTAACAGTGATGTATCGTATTCAAAATATTTTTTAATTTAGTTGTTTTCCAAGTAAAGACTCCATTTATCATATATAAAACTTCCTGAATATTTGTTTAAAAATTTTTTACAATGGAATGTCTAATGATAAAGTGATATTTTGACTATTCCCTTTTACATTAAGGGATAAAGTGTAAGATTGGATCAAAGGGATTCTATGATTGTCTATTTTCACTTAGGTGGCTCTATCTCAATACTTCCTAGATAATTATTTTTTCACAATACAAAATATTAAAATTACGAAAATGATATACATAATTTCCAACAGTTTTAAAGTGAATCACTTTATAAATCATAGGAACATTTCAAGGAATTGTTTATGAATTTTATACAACATGGATTATTGATATGTATGTAGATTAAAAAATTATTTTATGGGTTAGTTTTAACTATGAATCTCATTATTGATGTAGCTATGTTTGGAAGTAACTTGATAAAAATACCTCATGAAATGATCAGGTTATTAGAGAGTATGTTCAAGAATAATTTTCAGTGGATTTCAAAGAATGTAAAACAAAATAGTAGAATATAAAATGATGATGTAACTATGATATTATATGCCCAATTAGGTACAATGTTTAAAAATATATTGTTTTGTGACTCAATAATGATACACTAGATAATTATTTTTAACACCTTGTTTATAGTAATTGTGGAAATAATAGTAGTAAATATAGTTTTTCCCTATAATAATTTTTAATATTTCTAGGAATATTTTTGAAGTTAGTTGATAAGTCGGAATAGGTATCTGGGGCCTAGAGAGACACAGTGTGGTGTATGAAAAATATTAAATATATTTTATCACACATGTGGGGTTTTTTAGTAAAAGTAAAACAACTCTCAATTACAGTCTCAAATATAAAATCTGATACCATGTTTGAGATCAAGACATGGGATTTTACTATGGCACAACATAAAGATTGTATTTTTTGAGTTCTTGGTTGAGGGCGTGTTAGTGGGGTTATTAATTTAATAAAATAAAATTAATAACCCCCTCCTCCCTTGGGTTCTCACATGAATCAGATGAGAGTAGGAGCCCCCCCCCCCCTTGTGAGATGGATGACCTAAGAAAAACAAAGATGAAGATGTGTTGTTGAACCCCGTTTTTGACATCGATCAACACCGAATCAAGGTGCAGCAGGTCTATACATTGTTTTGTACCCGAAGCTTCAGCGTTTTACCATTAGGTGGTTGTATTTATAATTTGTATATATCGATCCCCTTTGATGTGTTTTTTTACTATTTTAGTGACCTATTATGACTAATAGTGATTCCCTATGGGTAGATATGTGGGTTTGGGTTGAAATTGGGTAGTTTCAGGCGGCTTGTATGGAATTATCATTCGTAATTCCTGATCACATGGCATGTAGTTCAAGAGAAGACATTGGGTGTTCTTCCCATCTAAGGAATATGAACTTTGGGGATTACATGCCATGTACTGGTGGTATTCACCTATATTAATCCCATGTCTTATGGCCAATTGAAATGGTCATACATGTCGTGTCAATAGAAATGGTCATGTTGAAGTACACAACCAGGTACACGGGCACAGGGTGCCGAAAATGGGAACGGGCTGAGGACACAACCAAGTAGATGGGTATCTAAGACACATTGTGTACCTAGGGTACATTTCTTGTAGTTAAATATGGATAGGTATATGTGTATGGTTGGGGACACGCCTAGAGTTATGGACATGGTCACATTCCATGTGACTGAGGAATAGATCGTGTAGTCTCCTTTTACATGCTGAGTACCGAGAGGGTATATGGACTGGGGCCAGTTTCTAGAGACATTCCATGTACTCTAGGTACATATCATGTACTCCCCTTGGACACTTCTCCCTCATGTATCTTCATCTTCTTGAATCGGATGGAGGCCCTCGAGTATCCTTTTCTGAGTATTTTTCTATATTGAACATGATGTTGGTCATGATTTTGGCATTAGAGATGTGACGTGAGGTGATGGTTGTGGGTCAGTTTTGGTAGAAATTTATAGAAAAGTATCATTTTGTTGGGTTCCCTTAGTCTATCTCTGTGAGGTTATAGTGTTCCATTAGGTCATCATCATAGGATTGTGATCCCCTTAATAGGATGAGCTCGGATAGAGTTGTTGTATCCCTACGGGAGGTTGGGATGGGATCTTCTATCATATCATCTTCCCTATATGGGGTTTATAGTATCTTCATGAAATTAATTCATAGGATTTAAATCCCCAGTCTAGAAATATAGCTCAGTAGGTTTTTTGGAATCGTTAGGTATATGATCCCCTACTTATTAGGCGGTTTTAGTAGGGTGTTCAGCATCATTGGATATATGATCCCCTACATAGTGAGTTGATCCAGATTTGGGTTTTAGGTATCTCCCAAAGGTCCTATGAATGATTCCATATCTATGTATTAGGTATTTGTGACTTTTTAGGGATTTTGGAATCCCCCATAGGTCTTATGTGTGATCCCTTATCTGAGAGATATGATCTTCAGAGTTTCATGTTGGGTTTGTGGTGTCACCCAGCAGTTATGGGTGTGATCCCTTATCTATGAGATGAGATCTTCAGTGATTCTAGTAGGGTTATAGGAATCCATCATATGGGATTGGTTCAATCCCCTATCTTACTATTGAAATTTGTTGAGTAAAAGTGTTACTTTATTTATGGTTAGGCCCAATGAATGCATTCTCTTGGATGTATGCCATCAGGGATGGCAGGGATTTTCCATTAGATTAGTGATACTTGATAGAGAATATACTCTTAAATGATTTCCATTAGGGATAGAAGATTTGTTCTTGATGAGTGATATCTATCATACGAGTATCATTTGGGATGGAAGTGATCATAAAGAGTGTGCTCCTAGAAAAATGTTACCTTTGAGCCTTGGGTAGAATCTTATGGCTGGCAGTGAGGTCAAGACCTCATGAGACTTGGAGTCTGAGACAAGTATATCTAGGTTATTCCAGTATTCCTTATAGTAATTTTACATAGTTTATTTCTAAAACCATGTGGATATGATATGACTATTCATGTATAGTCTAGGATTGGTCAAGATAGTGTTTCTTGTTTTATCCCGCTTAGATTCCCTATGTCTTAGGTTGAGCGGACTTTTGCCTTCTTATTTCTCACTTTTATTTTGGGTTTTTAGGGATCCTACTTAGTATTGTTATACTCACACCTTCATGGGAGTTTCCCGTACATGTAAGGTCTTTTGAAAATAATTTCCCTTTCAACTAATACTTAGGATGTCCCATAGCGGGCGGGGCATATTGAGCTAGATAGACCTAGGTGTCTACCATACTTGACCAAGGTGTGTTCTAGTGGTTGAATTTGATGGCAGTACCCTCCATCTAATTATATTAGACTCTTTTTAGTTCTTGGTGGTCTTGTATTTTTTTTCCTTACTACACTTTTAGTAATTTTTATATACTCTGATTATGGGATATATGTATGCATGGATTTTCTATCAGTTGTTTTATTATCTCTGTTTTGTTGTGTAGAGGTGGGTGTGCATTTGTATAGGTATCATAGGCTATGGCCTCTCATGTGTGTGATATTCCTGCTTAATTCTAGTCTCCATCCCATAGACTATAGAGGTGGTCTTAGTGTAGTTTATGCTCAGGTATCAGTGGTTAGTTCATGACATAGTGGTATCATAGGATTCAGTTCTACGTTAGGACCATAGTTTTTGATATTGGTTTGGGATTTATGTAAAGTGTTAAAGTGTATCGATATCATATTTTATTCTAGGGACCTCAGTGTTGGTGATGTGACTGGCATATCAATTCACCAACACTCTTACAACTTTCTTATCAACTCAAAACATTGAGGCACTGGTTGTATGGGAATTTTGGTACATGCATCATATAGGATTGTGTTATAGGTTCAATGTCCTTCGTGTGTCATCTCCTCAAATATACTCTTTGACTGTGGTGTATCTTGATTCTATTTCAGGATGCCACATCGAGGATAGCCAGATAAGATTCCATGGTAGTATTTTGAGTATGATCCTCCTAGTTATGAGGCTTCATTGTTGGGCATTGCAAAGGATGAGGTAACTCTAGATGGTCTTCCAGTTCAGCCACCACTCGTTGAGAAGCAGGTTGTGCTGGTAGTTTGGGTCACGGATTCACATAGGATGAATGCAATGCATGAGTTCTAGAGGCGGTGACCTCTAATGTAATGTGGTGATCCAAACCCCCAGGTATCTGATGACTATCTTGAGGCAGTCATGCATGTTTTCCGACTTGTGAGGATACATCCTAATTAGATGGTGGTCCTAGAGGAATGTCTTCTACATGGCTTGACCAGGAGATGGTGGAGTCTAGTGATGCAGACTCATGATGAGACAAAGATCAATTTGATAATGTTTGAGCATATCTTCATGTAATATTTTTATCTATCCATGTTGAGATCAGTTAATATCTAGAAGCTTCTATAGGTTCAGTAGGATAGCATGATTGTGGTAAAGTATTCAATGAGGTTCACAAACCTTTCTCAATACTACCTGGATATGGTTCGAGATCCTTTTTTCAGAGCACAATATTTAGATTAGGGATTACATGGGGATATAAGGCCTTCATTGATATATCTTTACATTCCCACCTATGCAGGGGAGAAATACTAGGTGGTGGAGAGATTTTTGTTAGAGAAAACTCTAAATGCTTTTTTTGGGAACACAAGAGTTGAGACCTCAGTAGCTAGTAGCTGACAGCATTCTCAAGGATATTGGAATGTGATATGCTTCATAAGACTATATCAGGATGTAGGGACTTTGAATTAGGGATCCAAGTCCATATCTATTCCTCTATATTAGAGGTGGTGTTTCACTTGAGACAGATGGGTAAATATCATGTGAGATTGTCCGACCCACCATGCTTCTTAGAGGGAGATAGTTGATGGACTTCCTTGGAAGATACCATGGTAGGATAATGGAGTTACTGAAGGACCTCGGAACACCCTGAGAGGGGAGGGGTGAATCAGGGTATCAACTTTTTATTTTAAATTGAAGGATCTTGTTCCCACATTGGTAGGAATCTGTTAAACATGTCTAATTAGACAATGTAGAAAACGAACAATCACATGAAAAGCAAAGACACGAAAATTTTACTTGGTTCACCATGAAGGGATACATATAAGGAGCATACGCTGATAGGTTTTTGTTCATAATAAATTCCACTAATATTCACTAGTTTTTTAGTACAAAATTTTAGAACAGTCATTATGTGCTAGGAACACTACCTTTATAAGGTTTTAAGGATATCACATTGCCTCCCACGGATCACTTCCATCACTATTTTGGAAAGAATCTGAACTTAGTTTATAGACTTAAAGGTTGCTTCAATGGATTGAAATTAAATCATTCATCCTCAACTGTGGATGGATGCTCTGTTCAAGTTTTTTTTTCTCACATATGAAGTTCACTTTTCTGCGTACTGATGGTTCACAAACTGATCATCTGCGAACTGACCTTCTTCCTACATGTACTTCACTACACCACATACTACATGTGCACCACATACCATCTTTCTATCTTTCCTTTCAGAACTGCCTTTGTGATCCACCTTTCTCATTATTCCTCCATAAATTACCTTCTGCAAACATAACCTACTCCATGTACTGCCTCCACTTCGTGAACTGCCTCCACTCAGTGGGTTGTCTCCACTTCCTCTCCACATACCTCAAGAAATCCAAAGACCAAGTTCTTTCTCCACATACTATCTCTTCTACGCATACAAGTCTTCCAACAAACAGACCTTCATCCTCTGTATAATATCTTCTATGAACTATTCTAGACTTCACTGAATTCATTTTACATTTTTAATTAAATTCACAATGGGGTTTTCTTCCTGAGAACTACTTCCAAATTTTACTGAATTCTTCTCGGATTTTTAATCTCATATCTATGTTCTAATAAAACTGATAGAGATCCTTATATAGGAAAATTAGATACAAAAAATCTGTTAATCTGAGATTTACAAAATCTTCATTGAGGAACCACCCTCACCGTGTACTGTACATCTACCATGAACCATTTTCCTTACGTAGCGACACAAATCACCACCTCTTTTAACAAATTACACCCTTCGTGGTTTCTAAAAAATCTACCTCGATTTCATAAATTAAACTCCATCCCAAGAACCATCATGCCTTTACCATGAACCTCCTTCACTCTGTGAACCATTCCTTCTATGTGGTCTATATATCATTCCTACTCCGTGGTTCGTAGTTCACCATTCCACATACCAAAATTCATGATCCAAGAACTATTCTCTAAATATGGTTCATGGTCCATGATTCCTTTTATGAAACTTTTCCTTTTCCAAATAAACAAATTCTCAATTTTGAGGCCCAAAAATCTAGATAACACTAGATTACTATGCTTGCTTCAATACTGCTTTCATCCTCAATCATAAGACTACATTCCTTGAAAACTCCTTGATCAACCTAATTTGGATTAACAATAAACTCAAACCATACTCCATTTTCAGCAAAGAATGGTCTTGGTTCCAATATTCTCCCCCCTTTGGGTTTGTTGGCAATAAACAGATAAATTCAATGAAGCATCTACAATAAACAAAACCTGATTCACGAGAAACAAATCATCCAACGCTCTAAGTATACATTAGAAAATATCAGTGTAGGAAACAAGAGTAGCATTAATTAGGTTCTCATGTATTTTAACTCATCATTATCCCCCATTGTAACATTTTTTATTTTGAATTTCTTTATTCTCCATCTTCTTGTAACCAACTATAAAAAATATTGCATAATCATTGAATTTATCCATCTCCCCCATTGGAAATAAACCCAAAGAATAAAATTTGGACTTGTAAAGATTTATTAACACTCCCTCTAGATCATATCTCCCCCTTAAACCTATAATACATTAGAAAATATATTAAAATAGTTAGCATAACTAGAGAGAAGGGATGTTCATAACATCCTCATGAACGGGGAGGTGGTTGAACATTGTAGTTCAACAGATGCTTCTCGAACACATGTGCTGACAATGGCTTGGTCAGTATGTCAGCAACTTCATCATCAGTTCCAACATGATCCATTTTAATCATTCATTGTTCCACTTTTTCCTTGATGAAGTGATATATTATTTTAATGTTTTTTGTATGATAATGATGAATAATATTATTTATAAGATCAATAATACTCTTATTATCACCGTGAATCACCATTGGTTGTTTCACCTCATCACCAATATCAGTTAGATGTTGCTTCATCCAAAAAAGTTGAGTGAAATACTTTGTAGCAGAGATATATTCAACTTCAGCAGTACTGAGGGAAGTGATTTCTTATTTATTACTCAACTAGCCCACACATTTCTTTCTAATGAATAATTATCCACCACTTGTTAATTTTATATCCACCACATTTTTATCCAAGTCAGCATCATAAAGTGATAAAAGTTCATTATCTTTTCCTGTATAAAATTATAATCTATAATTGTGAGTTCCTTTAATTTACCTCATGATTATTTTCACTATTTTCATTTGTTCTTCCTTTGTATTACTTTGAAAATGAGCCACTAAGCATGTTGGAAAGATAATATTTGGTCATGTCACTGTCAAGTACTATATGCTTCCAATGATTCTCGTGTACATTGTGGGATATACAGATGTACCATCTTCATGATTTCCTAGTTTTTTTCCCAAACACAATCAGAGTCGATATTGGTTTGGAATCATGAATATTGAATTTATTCATCAACTCTCTTGCATAATTTTCCTAAGAAATGAAAGTGTAGTCTTTCTTCTGAATCACTTGCAGCCCTAAGAAGTATGTGAGTTTACCAATAATAGACATTTCAAATTATGATTTCATGTGATTGGAAAAATCGTCCATTAATCCATGTATTCTTCCTCCAAATATAATATCATATAAACACACCAGAATAAGGAACTGATCTTTTTAAGAATTATTCACATAAATATTGTGATCCAATCCTACTCTTTTAAATTATATCTTCTTTATATAAGAATCCAGTCGAGAGTACCATGACTATGGTGCCTATTTCAGACTATATAGATCCTTCTTTAATCTGAAAACCTTCATTTCATCATTGCCTAGAATAAATCCCACTAGTTGTTCAATATAAGCTTCTTCTTCAAGAACACCATTTAAGAATGTTGTCTTGACATATATTTGATACACTTTCTTTCCTCTTTAAATTTCTATAGAAATAAACAGTTTGATTGACTCTAGTCTAGCCACCAGAGAAAATGTTTATTCAACATCAACACCTTCAATCTGTGAATAGCCTTTACACACCAATTGTTCCTTATTTATGAACACATTTCCATTCTCATCAAATTTATTTTTGAAAATCCACTTTGTACCAATAACATTGTGAGTTTTGGGTCTCTTAACTAGATCACATCTTTGGTTCTTATCGATATGATCCAATTCTTCATTCATGGACATAACCCATGATTTAACCTTTGAAACTTATTTAAATGAGAATGGTTCCTCAACTAAAAGGAATATAGATTGTGCATTATTCCTCATTCTCATTTTCTGTGTGGGTGAATTACAATCTTCAATGATGTTGGATTGATCAATTTCTACTCTTTGATTTATCCTTTTGGGTTCAGAAGAATTTTCTTCAGTTATGGTTTCCTATTTTTATTATTATTCTGATTCAACATCATAATGTGATTCCTAAGTGTTTTTCATTCCTTCCTATACTTTTATGATTGAATCTATTCCATTTCCATATTATTTTTCATCATCAACCACATGAGTAGATGAATTTCTTGAGACATTTTTAGTTTTATCTTTAATGATCTTCACATCATTGATTTCCACAATTTTTCTAAGATGTTTATTGAAACATTTTTAGGCTTTTCTATTCATTTAATATCTGAGGAATAGTTCTTCATCTACCGCATCGTCATACTTTCCTTGATTTTCTTCTTTGTTTTAGATAAAGCGTTTACTTCTGAAAACTTTAAAATACTTCAAATAGGGATTCCTAACATGTCATAACTCATAGGGTATCTTGGTTTCCCCCATATAAAGCCTTGTTTGATTTTGTATATAAACTGTATCTTGAACATCCTCTTTCCATTAATGGATAGAGATACAACTCTCAATCAGCTTATTTCTGGACATACTATTCACCTGTCAATTCTGGAACTCAAAAACTCCATTTTTCTCTGAGGTTCTCACAGCATCCACCTGATGTTGTATTCCATGTTTCTCTAGGTAATTTTCAAATTCAATGGATGTGTACTCCCCTCCATTATTAGACTATAGAACATTGATTGTTTGTCTAGTATCATTCTCAGCTATTCGGTGATAAGTTTTCATGCAATCAAGCTCTTGTCGTTTTCTTTGTATAACCATCACACAATCCATTCTACTATAATTATTAAAAAAAGTAATAAGTAACTTTATACATATATTCTAGAAACATTTATTAGGCCACAAACATTTGTATGAATGAGATCAAGAAGATTTGATTCCCTTTTCTTCTTTGGATGATATGAACTACACACCAACTTTCCCCACATGCAAGTATCACAAGTCTTCTCTTATTCACACTTTAAATTTGGGATATCTGTGAAAATATTCAGTTTAGATAACTTTTCCATATCTTTTTTATTGATGTGACCCAACCTTTGGTGCCATAAGTTGTTCTCTTCTTTAACTATTATGAAACAAATGTTCTCTTTACTATCAACCGGATATAAGTTTCCATCTATTCCACATCACTTAATGATAGAATTCCATGTTCTTTCTTTTATAGTTCACCCCTTTTTATTCAATGTCATAGTTAGTTCTGATTCATGGAGTTATATCACACTCAGAATATTGTGACGCAGCCCATCCACATAAAGAACTTAGGTATTCTTCAACTCACCACTAGACAATTCATTACTTCCACTTCCTTTGATATTCAAAGGACCATAATTACTAAATCTTAATGTTCCATAAATATTTTTAGTGATATTTGTTAATAGGTCTACATTTATCATCATATGGGATGATCATCCACTATCAAGAAGTTCTACTATTCTTGGTAGATTTGAGATCTACATCTGCACAGTTTGAGTTTTCAATTTTCTTATTTTCCTTCAATGAAATATTATATTGAGTGTAGGAAAAAATATTTCCTTTCAAATATCTCTTCCACGTGATTAGTTTCTTCATAGTCATATTCTTTTTCAAGTGTAGAAAACCTATTTATAATAGAAACACCATTTGGTTGGCAAGTATTGACTTGTCTCTGATTTCTGTATGAATTGTTGTTGCCATTCCTCTGCCTTTAATCAATATCTTTATGGCCAAATATGGAACACTTAAAACAATATCCATAGAAACTATTTCTTCTATAATAATTAGGACATGAATTCATTATCCTTTGTTGACTTCCAAAATCTTCCCCATTCAAGTATCTTCATGCCTCTTCACAGTATGGCATGGGGTGTCCTAGATAGCCACAGAATTGACATTTCATAAGTGGGAATGTCTTTTCACTTATAGTCCTTATCATGCCAATTTACTTTGAGAGTAGTTTTATTTTCTATCATCTCAAGATTCCTGGGAATAGTTATTACTTATTCTTTCAGTTTGAATTGAGTTTTTCTTCTTCATCACTTTAGGTGACTTTTCTACCTTTCCAACTTTAAACTTGCCTTTATTTTGACTCATTATATTTACATCATTTAATGTATTAGCATCACAATCAATTCCACCATTACCCATGCATGTAGTTCTTTGTTCATTAAAAATCCTTTCAACTCTATCGGAACCATGTCTAACTCTCTCAATCAATTCAGTATCTAATAATTTTCCGAATTGTATTTTCTTCTTTGTTTATTTTGAGATTGATTCACTTCCGAGTTTAATCCTCAGAGTAACAACATATTTCTCTAGATCTTTAACATTCTTGGACTTATCTTCCAGTCTGGAGGTAAGGTCATTGATGGCCTTTCCATGTTCTTTAATTATGAGTTTTCATTCCACTACATTTTCTATGCACTCAAGGATTGATGATTTTAATTTCACAAATTCTTCCAGTCATTTAATTTAGGCTTTAAGATGATCAACATATTTTGATGATTATTTCACAATTGTTCTCCACTTATTTCATCTCATACATTGATTCTCAATCTTACCAAAATCATCCTTAATTTTCAACTTGGGATCGAAATTAGTGGTAAACTAATTATCTCTATCATTATATTTTGATGGTTTTTTTTAATTTTTACCATCATGAAACCATGGTTTCCAGACATAAATCATGCTTCTTCTTCCTCAAATAATTCATTGTCATCATCTTCTTCTTCACAAAAAAAATCTTTTTCATTGTAATTTCTTTCTAGATTTGAAGTCTCCCATTTTGAAAAACCTTTTCTGAGGATTCTAAATGTATCCAGTTTCTTCTTTTTCATTATCAAACTTTATTGGGAACCAAGAGTTAATGTGCCCAACTCTTCCACAATGAAAACAAGACAGAGGTAACTTGCCTTCAAATTTACCTATTCCCTTCTTGAATTTCTTGGAAATGAGGGAAATAATTTATTTTTATTCATTATCTTAATCAACACTATCTTATAAAATTTCCAATTTTTTCATGGATTTGAATTTCATTTCCTTGATTACATGAGTCATTGAATTTTCAGGTTTGGATCTCATTTCATAAGCCACCAAACTACTCATTATATCATCCAAATAAAGTTTAGAGAGATCCCTTTCCTCAAGTGATGACACCTTTAAATTGTAAAGAGGTGGAAGTATTCTCAGGATTTTCTTTATAATATCAATTTCTTTGATTTCCTCTATAGGTCCTCGTATTGCTCCAACAACTTTGTAAGTTGATTAAAAAATGCATCTGCATTTTCTTCTGGATGCATTTTTAGATCATCGAAAGTATTGTGTAAAACATGGAGTTTTTCCTCCATCACTTTGTTTTATCCTTCATATATGTTCTCCATTTTTTCCCACATAAACTTCACAGACATTTAGATCATCACTTTTGGATATATTTGATCAAAAAGAGATGTAGTGAGTGCATTATATAATTTGGCATCTGCATCAAGAATTTTCCTATCTGTATTAGTCATAGACATCTCAGTTGGATCAGTGACATGTATTCCTTGTGCATTCACAAACAAGACTTCCATTCTAAGAGATCTTAGATGATATATCATTCTATTCTTCTAGATCTGAAAGTTTATTCAATCAAGGAGTGGTACTCCCCTTTTATTTACTATATTCTCCATTGTAGAAATAAAGGGAATATTTAACACTAGAATCCTTTACCCTCTAATATCACTTGAAGGACCCCCAGAATACCCTGATAGGGGAGGGTAAATTTGGGTGTCAACTTTTTCTTTTAAACTGAATAATTTTGTTCCCATGTTGGTAGTAACTTGTTAAAAATATCAGATGAGAGAGTAAAGAAAACAAACAATCACATTCAAACCAAAGACATAGCAATTTTTCTTGGTTCTCTACGAAGGGCTATGTCCAAGGATCATATGCCGATATGTTTTCAATCATACTAAATTCAACTAATCTTCACTAGTTGTGGATTACAAAATTTTGGCACAGTCACTTTATGCCAAGAACACTACCTTTAAAAGGTTTTAGGGATATCACATTGCATCCCTCAGATCACATCCATTGAGTCCCCCTTGTTCACTACATTAGGAAGAATTTGAACTCAGTTTATCAACTTGAAGGTTGCTTAAATGGATTTACATTAAATCATTTAGCCTCAACTATATATGGATTCCCTATTTAGGTTTCATTTTTCCCATAGATTAAGTTCACTTTTCTGCGTACTGATGGTTCATGAATTGTTCCTTTGTGAATTGACATTCTTCCTCTGTATACTGTACTGCACCACGTACTGCATTTGCATTGTGTACTAGCTTTGAATCTTGCCTTCATGAACCCCCTATGCAATCCACCTTCGTTTTCTACCTCTATAAATCATCTTTCGCGAACATCCCCTATTTTGCGTACTACATCCACTTCGTGAACCACCTCCACTCAGTGGACTATCTCCACTTCCTCTCTGCATACCACAAGAAATCTGCAGACTGAGTTCTTACTCCACTTAGTGTATCTCTTACACTGACATGTCTTCCTACAAACTGGAATTCTTCATCCATATAATATATTATATGAACTATTCTAGACTTCATTTAATTCATTTTATATTTTTAATTAAACTCTTAGTGGGGTTTTCTTTCTGAGAACTACTTCCAAATTTCACTGAATTCCTCTTGGTTTTTTAATCTCATATATGTGTTCTAATGAAGGAATTAGAGCTCCTTATGTAGGAAAAATAGATCCAAAAAATCCACTAATCTGATATTTACCAAATCTTCATTGAGGCACAGCCTTCACCGTATACCGCACATCTCTTATGAACCATTTTCCTTACGTGGTGACACAAATCACCACCTCATTTGATCAAACGGCACCATTCATGGTTTCTAAAAACTCTGCCTCAATTTTGGGAACGATATGCCATCCTGCAAACCATCAGGCCTTTACCGTGAACCTCCTTCACTCGATGAACTATTCCTCCTATGTGGTTTGCATATAATTCCCACTTCATGGTTTTTGGTTCTCCATTACACATACCAAAATTCATGATCTGTGAACTGTTCCTGAAATATGGTTCGCGGTCCATGATTACTTTTCTTAAACTCATCCTTTTCCAAACAAAAAAAATCTTGATTTTGAGGCCCAAAATTTTGGAAAACACTGGGAAACTGTTCCACCTTCGGTACTTATTTCAACCTCAATCTCAATACCACGTTCCTTAAAAACTCCTTGATCAACCCAATTTGGATTGACAACAAACACAAACCAAACTCTATTTTCAGCAAAGAACAGCCTTGGTTCCAATAATTACACATGATACCAGATATGGCCTAGGTGAGAGGAGAGCAGTAGGAGGTGGAATAAGATTATATATGTTTCCACCACCACCCAAGTGGTTTTTTCTAGGTTCACGGAGCAGGAGGATGGGGGAGATGGAAACATAGTGCATGGAGGCCTATGAACTAGAGACTCTGAGGTTGATTAGAGGTACGCTTTGTGTCATTTCTAATTTTTTAGTAATATTACTGGACACTATTTTAAGGTACTCTGTTATTTACACTTATTGATTGAGGGTTACCTAGGGTGACATGGGGTGTAGGTAGATCAATATGATAGTGATGTTTGACAAAGTTTAGAACTCATGAGATAGAGTGACACTTCAAAGAAGTGGTATAACTCTTAACCGAGTACTTTTATGTTTTTTTTCTTTTACCTCCTTTAAAACTATCATAAACATTCTCATATAATAACATAAATATCTTCAATATAATTAAATTATATTATTTTTATGTTAAAAAACTTTTTCTTCACCTTTTCCATCTAATTGGAAATATAACCATTGCTTGTTCGTACATGTGGACTACCACCTCCATGAAGTGATGTGTTTCATTTTTCATTACTGCCACACATGTCTAGTTATAAGGATGAAAGTAATGAATTAATATGATACTTATAACATAAATATGACTTTATAAAGTTAATCCTTTATCTATTTTATTTTCTTTTTATCTTTTAGAAAAAATGAAAACATTGCTCGTGTGTATGTGTAGACAACCACCTCTATGTTATGATGTATTTCAGTTTTCATATCTTCCTTGCAAGGATGGTTATAAAATTTTATTTAATTTATGAAAATGATAATTATATGATTAATATTCTGGATATTATGTAGCAATTTTCCCTTTAACCATAGTCAACCGACTAAATTTGTTTTGGACTTAAAAATTAAACATCCTTAAAATTTCCAACATGAACTAAATTGATTTAGTAATTAAATATGACATGGAAATGAGTGAAATAAAATGAGTAATAATGATGTAATTAACACAGAATTTTTTTAAGTAATTAGAAAATTAACATAATTTTATTACTCATGAGGGTATATGAATGCTCAAAATAAGCCAGGACTCAAGGTAAGAGATTTTCATTTAAACCTTGTTTAAAATATTCTAATGTCTTATTTCCAAAATATTTTCCTCCATATACATTTTTTTAAAAAATTTCAATAATTTTATTCTTATTATATAATGGTTTTATAAAGAAATTTTAAGTAGTATTTGAAATTCCATACTATGGTTTAAAATGGTATCTTTTTAATGTTTTCTTTATAGGTTGTTATTAAAAAAGTGTGAAAGGGATATTTT
The DNA here is from genome assembly GCA_963277665.1 of Viscum album. NCBI lineage: Eukaryota > Viridiplantae > Streptophyta > Magnoliopsida > Santalales > Viscaceae > Viscum > Viscum album. The sequence goes on along the minus strand of OY728134.1, from coordinate 1,099,123,362 downwards.
TAACATATATGGAATGAACATAATTTTACATCATCATGACTATTTTTAAGAATAATTCTCTATAAGTTTTCATGTATTTTCAAATAAAATATTATTTTTCATTTTGTCTGTGATATTTTCATTTTAAAATTTATCAAAGATAAAGGATATTTCTCTTATTTTTTATGTATAGCTCAAAATTGATTCTAAATATGTGTTAAACTAAATATTTTATGATATTTTAAGATCAAAATTCTATATTTTATGTGTTTTTTTCTCATTACATGGTTCTTGGATATGTTATATTATAAAAGTTGAGCTCGATGTAGCTCTCCTTACACATTGGGTAAATTTATAGAGTTAATGGGAATTAAGTTACTTATAAGTTATATGTTGGAATTAACCATGATAATTATTCCTTTGTGAGGATTCATAGGTGACTGTAAGGATAAATATAACTATAATATTTTTCAATGATTCATATGGAATTTAAAGGAGATATTTGGATTTTAAAAGGTATGAAATTGAATTCATGATTAAGATAAAGATTATGAACTTATAAAGGTAAAAGTTTTGTTTTAATGAGTTCTCATTTTTTCCTAAGTAAAATTAATTATTATGATTTAGGATTGATGCATTCTTAAAAATAGTTTTATGAACATTTTTTAAGTTTATCTAATGTATATAATGATTGTTTTTTTCTCAAATTTTATTATGTAAAAAGGAAGATTTTATTATTTATTTTCATAAATTTTTAAAAGGACTAATGGGTTTCCTTTATTTTTATATCACTTAATAAGATTTTTTTTCTCATCCCACATTTTCAAAAAAAATCATAAGTATTAAGGATTTCTAGGTATTATATAAATTTCAATGGTGACATGTAATTAATTAATAAAAAGTGTCATAAATGAAATAGGAGTGTAAACACAATAACATATTTTTCTAAAAATAGACATCGTATGCTAGTGTCCCCTTTGTAATGTAATGGATTCATAACTATATAAAACTATAAATAGAAAATATCCTATAAATTTAAGAAAGTGTAACCCCTGTTATAAGTCATGTGATAATGATTTGTTTAAGTAACACGTCTTTATAGTTGGTATCATATAAATGGTTCAGATTACATTAGAGGTTTGGATAATACTAAAATATACTTTTAATAAAACGTAATTTATGGTTATATTATCATTTGATGGATTTTGAGGATTTCCATGTTACTTCATCTAATCCATGTCTATTAAAAATGGTTCTCCATAGAATAAACATGGAAGATTAAGTAAAAATGTAAGAAGAGAATGATATCCTTCTGAATCAGTAACCTGGAATGGATGGATTTAGAACTGAGTTGTTTGTGGCTATGTTAACTCAATAGAAGTAGGATATAAATTGTGGAACCCATAAAACACGGTGAATTAATTCTCCATAGGGTAACATGTCTATTATTGAATATTTCATGATATAACACCCTCTAGTATTTGGTGGATCTTCAAACCTAATGGTATTTGAAGATTGGATAAATAATTTGGAAAATATATTCAAATTATTGTGATGTTCATAAAATCAGAAGTAAACGCTCAAAAATTATTATTTTGAAGGTGAATTAGATCAGTGGTGGTCTCTGATTAAGAATAGAAATGATAAATATGAGATTGATTCCATAAAGTGGATAATATTCAAGGATATTTTCCTTGAGAAATATTTTCCAAAAAAAATTTAACTTCGAATGTAAAATAAATTCTTGTAATTGAAGCAAAAGGATAACTCATTTGCTTTATATAAGGAAACTTTTACTAGATTATCCAAGTATGCACCAAATTTCATTCTGGACCATGATAGTAAAATTAATCGATTTTAATCAGGATCGAAACCAAATTTTTGATAGTTTTTTTTATTCATGAGTTTGTATATTATGAGGACATTTTTTTAATATTCTAATAAGGTTTAGATAGAGTATTTTAATTACTATATCAATAAATATAAGAATCAATCCAAGCTTTAATAAATAGGGGATAATTCATTGAATAAATATGAAGGTATGAAAATTAAGATTATCTCTTTTGATAAGTGATGTAAAAATCAATCTAAAAAATGTATTATGGTATTTAGAAAGTGTTACCAATGTGATAATATGGGACATTTGGATAGGTTCTATAAAGATAAAAACAATGATAATGGTCAGACTAATTATGATAATTCAGGCATAAATTTTTTTAGTTATAATGATATAGGCCATTATGCAAGTACATGTCTGGAAAAAAAATATAAATTATGGAGATCATCAATATCATAAGAAGAAGGATGTGGCTGGATCAATCGTGACTACCTCTAGAAATGGAGGACCTTAAAATTGAGTGGTGAAAGATACACTACATATTTACTTAGGTTATTCTAATTTCTTATTTGATTTGGGGTCTATACATACCTCTAATTTTTGGATGTTTTCTAGAGAAATTGAAATATCACCTAAAAAATAAAGATATAACTTTTAGAAAAAATATGGGGGAAGTATTAAAACAACATAAAGTTATAAGAACCTTCATATCATTATATTTGGAATGGTTTTTCCTAAAAATATAGTTGTTTTACCCTTATTGGTGTTTGATTTTATTTTGGGTAAAGATTGGATTTTGTTTTATCATGCTAATATAGAATGTAGATCCAACAAAATTATATTCAATCCACATAGTGAGTTTCAATTTGTATGAATGAGTCCATATATATTATAACATATCAAAAATTTGAGAATTTGTTTAAATATGGGGGTGAAATTTATCTTACACTTTTCATTTAAAAGAAATGAATTATTTAGTTTAATGACGTTCCTATGGTAAATGAATTTTACGATGTATTTCCTAATTATTTATCTAGTGTTATTAAGGATTTTGAGGTTAAATTTACTATTTAATTAGTTCGTGATGCTAAGATAAGTTCAAAACTATCTTATCAAATGGATCTGATGGATCTATTTGAATTGAAAACTTAGTTATAAGAATTACTTGATAAGGGTTTCATCCACCCTAGCACTTCACTTTAGGGTGATCCTATTTTGTTTGTTAAAACTAAATATGATTCTATATGGATTTTCATTGATTATAGATCACTAAATAACATTAATGTTAGTAACATATATCTGTTGCCTTATATTGATTACTTGTTTGATCAGCTTTAGGGTGCTCAGTATATATCCTAGATTGACCTCAAATCAAGTTACCATTAGCTAAAAGTGAAAGAAGAGGTTGTTATGAGGATAAAATTTTGAACTATGTATGGACATTATAAGTTTATGTGTTTTCCTTTTCAGTTGATAAATGCACCCACTGTATTTATAGATCATATGAATAGAGTTTTCCATGAGTATTTGAATAAAATTTTAAAGTTTTCAGTTATGAAATTCCTATATATTCTGAAATCTAGGAAGATCATGAGAAATATCTATTTTTTTTAAAGCAAAAATAAAAAAATTTGTATGGAAATTAAAAAAAATGAATTTCTACTGTATATATTTATTTCCTTATATATATTGTTTCTAAATATTTCATAATTGTTGAACCTTATAAAACCAAAGTTGTGGAAGAGTGTCCAAGACCTAAAAAATTCACTGGGATTCAAATTTTTCTTATACTAGCATCTTAGTACCGATTATTTATTGAAATATTTTATAAGTTATCTAGCTCATTGACCAAGTAAACTCAAAAAGGATTTAAATTAATTTGGATGAAATAATGTGATGAATGTTTTTAGGAATTTAAAATAATATTGTTTGATGATATTGTTTTATCCTTTCCATCTAGAAATAAGGAGTTTCTTTTTTATATTGATGATTTATTAAAGTGCCTTAGTTGTGTCTTGATACAAGATGATTGAGTAATTACATATGCATCACATTAATTGAAAATCCATGAGTAGAACTATCCAATACATGATCTTAATATTTTAATTGTGGTTTTTGGTTTAAAAATATGTAGGCATCTTTTATATAGAGTAAAATTATAAATATATAATGACCATAAAATTTTTAATTATATACTCACTAAAAAATAGTTGAATATATTGAAAAGAATAATTATAGAATAAATAAATAATTATTATTTCATGATTCACTATCATCTAGGTAAATCAAACAAGGTATATAATGCATTGTGTAAAAAATATAATGCATCATTAACCATACAACTTTCAGAACATGATCCTTTAGTTTAGGATTTAATTAATCTAGGATTGGAAGTTATGTATCCAAAAATATTTTAAATTTTATATTAGGTACTCGTAAAATCATATCTAGTATAATGAATTAATATATCAATGAAGAAAGATTGTTGTTTACAAAGAAAGATAAAATTGGTTAAGGAAGGTAAATTTCTGGACTTTAAGGTTGAAAAGGAAGGTATTAGACTTGGAAAGAGGTTATGTAATTAGAGTGATTTTTAGTTTAAGAAAGAATTAATAATTGATGCTAAAATATAAATATTTTTATTCATCCTAGAATCACTAATATGTACATATATTTTTGTGAAATTTATTGGTGGGAATAAATGAAAAAATACACTCTTGATTTTCAAATGAAATGTTTGACTTTTCGATAAGTTAAAGTTGAGTGAAAACTAACTAAGGGGATACTTCATCCTTTTCCAGTTCCTAAATGGAAATGGGAGAATATATTCATAGATTTAATGGAAGGATTTAAAAATAAATCTCAAGTTGATAATGAGATTTGGGTTATTTTTTATCATTTGAATAAATATGCACATTTTATGCCTATTTGTGATAATATGCTGATGGACCATCTTGTTAGACATTATGTTAAAGAAATATTCAAGTTACATGGATTTCCTCTATCAATTATATCAAATCATGATCCTATATTTACATAAAATTGTAGGAAAGGGCTTCAGCTATCATCGGGTACTGAAATAGATTTTATCACATCTTTTCATCCTTAGTCAGATGTATAGTTTGTGTAAACAATTCAAACTTTGGAGGATATTCCTCAGACTTTCACTTAATATTACCATAAAAATTGGGATCATCATCCTTTATTGGTGGAATTTTCTTATAATAAGAGTTTTCAATCTAATATAAAGATCACGTATTATGAGGCATCATATGTAAAGTTGTGTTGAACTCTAGTATTTTGGGATAAATTCATTAAGATAAAGTTGTTGGGAGAAGAATTGGTGGAGGTGATGCTTAAAAAGGTAAAGATTATTCAACACCATATGAGGTTTTATCAAGTTAGGAAAAAGAGTTATGAAAATAACCAAATGAAATATTTATCGTCTAAGGTAAGAGATAATGTTTTTCTTAAAGTATCTCCTTATTAAAGTGTTATGTATTTTGGAAGAAAATTAAAATTAAGTCTATTGTATATTGGTCTATATGAAATTTAAGAAATTTTTGGATCAGTTTCATACTGAGTGGATTTACCTATGATTTTATCAAAAGTACATAATGTATTTCATGTTTCACTGTTAATTAAATATATACCTGATGAATCTCGGGTTTTGAGCCCAGAAGTAGTTCAATTGAATGAGAATCTTTCTTATCAGGAAAATATTTTTCGGATTCTGGATCATAGAGAGTAGGTTTTTTGGACTAAGGTGACTCATATGGTTAAGGTTTTATAGAATAACCATATGATATAAGAAGCAACATGGGAATCAGAAAACACTGTGAGGGAAAAATATTCTCACTTATTTAAGTAATATATAAAATTGTTAGAGCATAATTTGTTTTAGATTAAGAATTTTATAATAAATGTAATGTTAATAATAAATCAATTTCATGTCACAATAATAATTATGATTATATTTTATGGATTCATATTCACTATAATGATTTTAAGAAATTTTTCAGCAGAAAAATAAATATCTGTTTCTAACCAAATTGTTTTTCATGAATTATATAGTTTTATTTAAAATTTAATTTTCTAAATTTTAGAAAATGAATTTTATTAAATTAAATTAATTTTTTATATCATAATATCAAATTTATCTTTGGTTGAAATTTTTGAATTTTTGGGAAAAGATTGACTATTAGGTGAATAGTGGAAAATGTTGATTTTCATAAAAAATAGCATTTATTTTCAAGTATTTAAAGTCCCATTCTATTTTGGATTAGTTTTAATGTAAAATTATTCCCATTTTACTAAAAATAATCTAAAAAATTACATATGAATCATAATTATAATATATTTTGTTATAAATTCATTCTTAGGCTTTAAAATGTTTTTAAAAAAAATATTTTTCTTTGTGTTTTTAATTTTTAAAATTAAAATTAATCACTTATTATATAGATTTAATCTTGAAAAATGGATTTAATATTTCAAATTATGTGTTTATAATTAATTAATGATGCTAATTTCATTTTTTATAATGAAGAGTAACCATAGTAAATTGTTATCACCACGATAAAGGGTAAGATGGGTTAATTAAGGTTAAAACTTTTTGATAAGATCAAAAAAACACATATTAATTATTATTAGATGAATTTATTTTGATATTTATCACCTTAGATTAAAAATAAATTTTTTTAGTGCTGCTTAATCTTCAGTAATACACTTATAATATTTAAATGTTATGAATAATTATGAGTGTTCCACTCCCCTCACTTATAAAAGGGAACCTCCTGTCCTCACTTATTCGCACCACTTGAGCACTTTAGCTTGAACAAAATATGTCTAAGTCCATCCCCAACCTTCCTCACTGATTCACATAGGTTTTAGTCTCACCAATAGAGGAACCTAGAATGATTAAGGTGCAAGCCAAAGGAGGTTTTCCAAATACGGGTTCTTTTAAGTGTATTTCTTAGTATAAATCATTAAAACATATCATAACCATACTGATATAATAAAATAAATATAAAAAATATACTTAAATTTTATTATGTTTATGGTATAACCCTTATTCATCTTGTTTTCCACCTATCGTAATTTAAAACATCACTCGTGTGTATATATGGTCTACCACCTCCATGAAGCGATGTGTTTTGTTATTCATTACCGCCTCATATGGATGGTCATAAGGATGAAGTTAATGAATTAATATGATACATATAATATAAATATTATTATGTTAAGTTAATAATTTATATATTTTATTTCCTTTCTGTATTTTAGAAAAAATAAAAATGTCACTCATGTTTATGTGAATACTACTACCTTCATGATACAACGTATTTCATTTCCCATATATTACTTCCATAGATGGTTCTAAAATTGTATTTAATGTATAAACATGATAATTATATCAGTATCAATATTTTTGAGATGATGGAAGAATGAACCCTTTTACCATAGTCAACCTACTGAAGTTGTTTTGGATTTAAGATCCAAACATCTTGGAAACATCCAATGATAACTAAATTGATTTATAAATTAAATATAACATGTATATTAGTGAAATAAACCGGGTAATGATGAATTAATGATTGTGGAAAAGTTTTTTAATTAAGTAGAAAATTAATATAATTTTATTACTCTGGAGGGTAGACGAATGCTTGGAAGAAGTCGGGACTTGAGGTAAGGTATTTTCTTTAAAACCATATTTAAAATATTTTAAAGTTTTATTTCCAAAAAAAATTCCTCCATATCGATGTTTCTTAAAAAAATCAAGAATTATATTCTTATGATAAAATTTTTGTTTAAAGTCATTTTAAACTATCTTTTACATTGCTTATAGTGGTTTAAAAAAGGTATCTTTTTAACATTTTCTATATGGATTATTATTGAAAAAGTATGAAAGGAATATTTTGTAAATATATTCCACATAAATTAAATTTCTCTCCATAATGACCATTATTCTTTGATAATATTCCTCTATAATTTTTTATGTATTTTCAAAGAAAATAGTATTTTCCATTCTTCTGGGAAGTTTTTATTTTAAGAATTTTCAAATATAAAGGATATTTCTCCTATTTTTGCATGGATCCATAAAGGGTTTCTGCATATGTGTTAAACAGAATATTTTATAAGGTTTTTTATATAAATTAAATATTTTATATGTTTTTCTTATGATATTGTTCTTGTACATTTTATATGATAACCAGGGAGATCGATATATCTATGATAACTGGTGAGCCCAATATAGCTCTCTAATTCATTGGATAAAGTGATATAGTTAATGAGAGTTAAGTTACTCCTAAAATATATATTGGACTAGACCATGATGGTTATTTATTTATAAGATTTCTTGTATGGTTTAATGTAAGGATAATTGCAACAACACAATATATTAATGAAATGTTCCTCATGAAAATAAAATATAATGTTTGATAGCTTGCTTCACACACATCACTGAACCTCAAAGTACTATGGTACATTACAATAAAATCTATATCAACCACTATAATATAGTCATTTAATGAGTGGGTAAAAATAGTTGTAACCACATTATGGAATAAAGGTCCCTTTTCACATTATTCATTTAGTGTAGCTAAGCTGTTAAAAAATATTTGTATACATAAAATTAATTGTCTAAATTGGATATTTTTCAACTCTGATATATTTTTTATATAAATAATATATTAACACTAATTTTAGAAGAATAGTTAATATATCTAGAGGATGATTTCTTATAAATAAACCAAAACAACACAGGTTTTCACCATACATTATGATTTAATTTAAAATTCAAAATTATGAATTATATATTGACAATTTGACACAATTAAATTAATATTTTCACTTTGAATAATAATATTATATTATGATAATTTTTTTGTATTTTTCTAAAATAGTCGATTTTTAAGGTGAATAGTAAAAATATTGTTTTACCAAAACTATAATTTTTATGACATTATCATAAAATAATATTGACATATAAAATTTTAAAAAATTTAATATTTATTTAAGGATTAAAAAATATTCATTTTAAAATATTAGTATGAATTTAGAAACCCTATGATTAACTTTAAGTATTTAAGTAATATTATCCAATAAAAGTTATTTTTAATCTTTTCTTTTAATTAAATTTTACTTTGATAAAATTCAGTTTTTGATAGATTATAAAGACACATAACTATTATTTGGTTTATAATAATCCAATTTATATCAGGAAAATTAAATACATTGATAATTTTATCATATACATAAATTTAAATCTTAAAAATATACTTTTTCTAAAAACAGATTTTTACGTCATACATGTGCTAATGTTAAAATCGATTTTCATTACACATATAAATTTATATGATAAAATATATTTTATATTTCAAGTAATTAGGTCTAAATTATTTAGTAAGGACCATTTTATTTGTAGATATTAAATTAAATTACTTAAAGTAAAAATTATTTACTATGGTAAAACCCAAAATTGTAAAAGTGGAAATTATAAGAGTACAGGACTTAAAAACATGTTTTAAACATATTTGAAAATTAATTTTTGTTGTATGATCGACCTTATACCATGCCAAAATCCATTATTATCCATTTTTTTAGTCTTCTTGACATGTTAAACACGTTCTCTCTTTATATTAAGTTGAAATATTTTAAAAAATCATTCTCACCAGTTATAAAAAGGATCTCATGCAACCCATTTAAGACCACTCAAATAATTTGTTTTACACCTAAAAATATATCCATTATAATTTTTTTATAACATTCTTCAATTTACTTGATCTTATAGTCATAATATATTACCTTTTTACCTCCATTTCTAAGAAGTCTTTTAAGGGAAAGCCTAAATTATCAATGTGAGTACTTTTTTCCCCAACTTATTTTAATTTCTTTCTAACCTTCCAAATATTATTTTATAATAACTATATGATTACATAAAAAAAATTATAATTAATTTTTATATTCCTAGATAATTCTTATTAGCCACATTTTTTCTTTTCTATTAAGAAAAATAAATTGTCATCTATGCATTGTAGAGATTGTCACCTCTACATTGAGACGACATTCATTTTTAACCAATTACTCTATTTACTAGTTATAATAGTGATATCAAAGAATAAATGTGACATATATAATATATTTATTATTATTAAGATAAGAATTATAATATTCCTTCCTTCCCTCTTATTCTTTGAGAAATGAAAATGTCAATCCTGTGTTGTGTGGAGTATCGCCTCCATAAAGTAACATATCTTATTTTTAATTTTGTTTATTTTTTATTTATTAAACACTATTAAAATATAATTCTCCAACTTAAAATTATCTAAATGATATCATTATGTTTATTTAATAATGATAGTATTCCAAAATAAACCACTTTAATAATTATAATAATTCATTATGTTAATGTTTGGGTCGTTCTAACTAGCGAATTGAACAATGTTATAAAATTATATCATGTATGAATATGATAACATGATTACTGATAATATATGATATAAATAAGAAAATAAAAATATTATTTTTTAGTAGTGGTTAAGTTAAAATTAAACTCGTTAATTAATATGAAAACCCTTTTTCATTAAAAAACATTGAAACAAGATCATCGTAAATTTCATCTTTAAGGATCATAACCAAAACTAACATAAATGAAATTAAAAAATTATATATAATTAAAAATCATAAATTAAAGTACCTTTTATTATATTGGAATGATGAACATTTGGATAATAATGAATAACAACACCATGATTATGAAACTAATTCAAAACGGTCAAGATTACTCACAGCCAAAATTGAAAATGGATAATAACTAACTAATATACATATATAGAATAATTATAAATTAATTTTATAAATTGGTATGTATATGAATAAGGTTATTAAATAGGTTAGTTATTTTTGTTATACATAAGGTTAAATTACTTCTGTGGAAATCAAGAGTAAAGGTAAGGGTTTTTTTAGATCTTTTTTTGATTTTTATTTTAAAATTGTTTTGTTTTTGTTAAAAACTACCTTTTTGTAAAGAATTTTTTGAGGAATAGAAAAATAAAAGTTGATGATATGATGAATTATCATATTATCCATCATAATATTCTTTTGTTAGAAAGTCAGAAGTTTCTAAGATGAAGAAACTTGTAAAGTAAAAAAATGAATGTTATAAAGATAAGAACATTCCAAATAAAGTCAGAAGACGCTTTACAGTTCTGTTATATTCCCAAAACATCATGAAGAAGTCAATATACAAGATGAATTTTTTAGAAGAAAAAAGAATTGAAAATTTATAAAGTTTCTAAAATTGAAGTTTTACAGATGTTTATCCGATGAAGAAGTTTCTAGAAATATGGAATTTTGAAGATTTTAAAAGTTTCTAATCAGACTTTCCATCGAACAAAAATTCTTGTAAGAAAGTCAAAGTTTCTACATGTCATAAGAAGACAAAGAAGGATTGAAAATTTATTACTTGGATTGTCCATCAGATGATACATCAGACTCAGTTCTTGATAGAAAAATATAATCCTCTAGATATTAGGAACGTGAGAAATCAAAGATGTTGTTTCTTAGTCAGACCTATAAGGAATTAGATACAGATCATCGAACTGAACTAATCATATGATAACTATTGTATGGATTGGATCTGATGTTTTTGAAAATTACAAGTTGCAAATAGTTTCATTGGATGATTTATTGATTATGATTCATAAATTGAAATATTGATATGGATCCATGAGATAATATTTTGACACTAATTTTTTAAATAGAGAATTTGAAATAATCTCTGAAGTTGTTGTTATTCAGTTTCTATAGTTTTTCAAAATGCATAATAAATACAGTGGCTCAAGATTTTGGTTTTTAATATCTAAACAATGACAAAGGGGGTTATCTTTTTAATAGGACTTGTATGATTGTAGTAAGCAAGCATCTTAATAGGTCGAAGGAGAAATTGTTGCAGTAGTGCAGGATTTTTTTAGAGGAGGGTATCTCCCGTGGGTTGCAGCCGCCACGACCTTGGTGCTTATACCTAAGGTCAAGTACCCCTCCTCCCTTCTCCACTACCGGCCAGTAATTATGTGTAACTTCTCCTACAAAATCCTGGCGTGTATTCTTAACATGAGGATGGCCATGCACTTACCCCGCTGGACTTCCCTGGAGAAACACGGTTTCGTTAGAGGGCGCTCAATTCAGGGGTTATAGCCTTGGTGCCGGAGATGATAAGGGACATAAATACTAAAACCCACGGATCCAACATGATCATTAAATTAGATATGAGCAAGGCGTACGACAGACTTGAGTGGGGCTTTGTCAACTGGGCCTTAGGCTGCATGGGTCTATCCTCCAAGGCCTCGGACATCCTCTTTAGATGTTTTAGTTCTCCATGGATGGACGTCTCATTCATGGGGAAGTCTCATGGATTCTTTAAGGCCACACGTGGCCTACGTCAAGGCGACCCGATCTCCCCGACCCTGTTCATCCTTATGCAGGACGCGCTTAGCCGACTTCTGAATAGAGGAATTCTCACTGGTAGTATATTCCCATATCGAAGGAAGAAGAATCTCCCTCCCATCTCATATTTGATGTTTTCAGACGATACGATTATATTCTAAAATTCAGGGAAAAGATCTGCGCATGGAATTAAGAGGATCCTCGAAGAGTACTGCTATTAGAGTGGCCAATTGATCAACCACTCCAAGAGTAGTCTTTACATCTCAAACAAGTGTGATGGATAACAGTGTGATGGCTACTATCTCGGTGCATGTGATGGCTTCCACTTCAGTTCCAAAGGGGGTGATCAAAGCAGTTGATAGGATCCTGGAAAATTTTCTTTGGGATACGCTTGTTGAAGGGAAGAGGCACTGGGTTGCATGGGGGAAAGTGGCTTGCCCCATCTAGGAAGGTGGAATTTTTGTGAAAAGCTTGAGGGACATCTTCCATGGCATGCAAGCCAAACTCGCATGGGAGGTGGTGGAGGACAGGTCTCTTTGGGGAAGGATTGTGTCCTATAGCTACGACAGCATCATGGAAGCCGACGGCATGTAAGGATCCCCCCTCTGGAACTCGGTTTTCTCCCTCATCCCGAGCCTCCAACAGCACTCTAGGTGGGTTGTGGGAGAAGGCAACATCCTTTTTTGGAAACAGAACTGGGTGGGATCAATTCTTGGTTTCCCGGGGTGCCCGGCCCCTATGATTTCATTTAAGGAGGCGAGTGATCGTCCTAGTTTCATCAAGTCCATGCTTGAAAAAGATTAAATGGATGTCTTCGATTCCATCCTCATTAACTTGGAGTTGGACCAATGTGTGTTCTCCCCATCTTGGTCTAGTAAGTTCAATTCCAAGGATTTTTGAAGGATCTCAACCCCCCATTCCCAACAGAACAGCTGGAATGACTTGGAATGGTATAAGAAAATTCCGAGCAAATACAACTTCTTGGTTTGGCGCATAAGGAAGCACGTGATCCCATCTGATGAAGGAATAAATAAAATTGGCATCAACCTTGCTTCGTGCTATCAGTGTTTTAAAAAGAAGAGGGAAGAAACCACGAGCCATATCTTCTTCGAAGGGGAGTGGGCGCAAGATGTGTGGAGCCCCTTTGGTGATTTCAAAGCTCTCCATTCGCCACATCACCGAGACCTGTCATTCCTGGAGAGGTGGTTTCAGGGGACTATGGATAAAGGTCCTGAGAGAGTGTAAAGGGAAATTATCCTCAGTGTCGGATGCTGGTGTCTCTGGAAAGCTTGAAACAAGTCTATATTTGAGGGGTCTCCCTCTACAGGTCGGTCTGTTATTATGAGAACCAAGTGCTTGTTTCTTATTATGGCCACGCTCGTTGATAATTGGCGTGAAGCTCCCTCCTTCCATATCCTACAGACTTGCTATCCTTTGGCCAACCCTCCCATGTCCAGAGCACAAGGCTGATGGGTTAAATGGGCTCCACCAACAAATGGATTCAAACTCAACACTGATGGATCATGCATTGAGGGTGCCATGAGGGGCGGTGGAGTGGTTTGTAATCCGAGAGGAAGTGTTTTCCTTGCTTTCACGGTGCACTATGGTGATGGCAGTTCTCTTTAGACGAAGTAAAATGCGATTCTCACAGGGTTGAATCTTTGCAAACAGAAGAATATTGTTTTATCTGAGGTGGAAACAGACTTAAGGATAATCCATGACTCCCTGTGGGGAAGAGGCACTACTCCCTGGTCAGTGCATTACATTATGAGGAAATGAAAGCAGCTTCTCAACAACCAGTCTCGTATCACCCATACCTGGAGAGAGGTAAAAAAAGTTACGGACTTCCTCGTCTCTCTTGCATCCCCGGGCTCCTCTGTCTCCTGTCTTCCCAATGCAATCTCCCTTAAGACGGAGGGGTGAATCTCATCCGAGGGGATGCCCTCGACCTGCACTATTTTATACCCCCCTAATATGGGGTCCTTTGTTGTTGTTCCTTCCCTCTGTTTGTATACTCTTTCCCTTGATTAAATATATAATGTTTAGTAGTATTTTATAAGAAATAATTTTCTATTGGATAGTCATTGAAAGTTTCTAAATTCGTTAGAATTTGCAACAATGTATTCAAATATTTTTAGTTGGCTTTGAGCATCAGAGTGAGAAATCATTTTTTCAGTGATTCAATGGAAAAAGATGTGATTCATTTCAATTAGGTCAAGAACACTGGACTCATGTAGGTTTTTGGATGTTGTTTGATTTTATTATAAATTAATATTTCTTGGAGTTTCCAAAAGTACCCCTCACCTCAATTATATAAGGGCACCTCATCCCTCACCTCTTCACTTCAATTTGAGCCTTCATGTTTGAACATCTCCTACTAATTTCATTTCTAAAATTCCCTTGTTAGATTATTGAGGGTATGTTCTTCTTCAAAGACCATCTCTAGTGATTTAAGTGGATATTTAGAGGGAGAACATCGAAGAAAAGGTTATTTCCTTTAACGATTCCTTCAAGCTTATTTATTCTTATACTTCATCTTAATGAGTTATTTCAGTATAAAGTAATAACTCAAGTATCAATTATATAATTATATTTTATTATTATTATAAAACAACCATATTCCATATTCTATCCATCCTATGAAAAATGAAATCACCACGTGTGAATATGTAAGGCTTACTGTCTCCACAACGTGGTGTCATCTGTTTTTCAAAACCAGATACTTGGATGGGTATAATGATGAAAATAATAACTATATATAATTATTATTACATTATATTGATTCTGAAATATTATAAACCATCCAATTCAATACCATTGAATAATTATGGGAATGATATCGTCATTTATACGTATGTACGGCCTACCATGTCCACGATGTGATGCGATTAATTATACATAAACTTCATTAAATAATGATTATATAAATCAAAGGAATTAATAAATATGATATATATTATACTAATATCATTATATAAATGATATTACTATAACCTAAAAATAGTAACAAGAACTTATCTGATTAAATAAGCGTAAGAAAATAATGAAGTTAAGACCCGATGGACGATTAATAATGTTACTAACAAAAGGATGATTATATGATCATATATGATATCATAAAAATGACTATAATTCTTAAATAAGTCATTGATATTATTTATTTAACGTCCCAATTCTGGGTTCCACTCAATGGGTGCCCCAAAATCGGTTCGCCATGTGACCTCAAGTGCATTTCCCCAAACGCCAGAGGTTGCTGACTAGAAGCGAGGGCCCAGGTCTGATAGTGGGGAAACTATTCCCTCATTTGTCAAAGTGTAGTGCAGCAGAATAAAATAAATAACATACACAAAAATAGTGGAAACAATAAACCATACACATTTAAAATAAATAACTACAGTAAAAGATAACCAACAGTTATATAGATGATGATTCAACATGTCTCAAGTTATAAGAAAACATCCAGAACATGTTACACAACAATACAGTACAGTACAACACAGAGTACAACAAAACCAAAACAAACCAGTCAGTAGCATCGTGAGCCTAAGACCGGTCCCATGCTCCCCTACTCCTCAGCAGCAATCAAGTACCTGTATAAGGACCCTTTCCCTTATTCACACCTGCAGAAATGTAATCTGTTTGGGCCGAAGACATGACCCAAACAGGGTGTGAGAAATAAATCCTAGTAGGCACCCACCAAAGGCCCGTGACCAACTGTGTGAAAATATGCAACAACATTGTGCAGTAGTAAAATGAAATAAACTAATAAGTACTCAAAAGTAACAAACTTTATCAGTTATATTTCCATTTTATTATTCATTTAATCGTTCATTATAAGAAAACCACCACAGTGAATTTCTATGTAAACAGTCAGTGTCCTTAGACACGCAAACCCTTACCCTTAGGTAATCAGAAACGCAGCCCACAGGTAATTTCCCATAGTCATAATAGATATTTTCCTCATGCATACAAAGTTTCACCCTCAGGCATAGAGTCTATTGCCCACAGGCACGGAAGAAGTTTTCCTCAGGCTAAAAGATGCACTATTCTCAAGCTAAGTAAAACAACGCCCTCAGGCAAAACAAGTAATTGGGCCATGCCCAACATGTAAACAAGAAATACTCATACAATTCCTCTCAAGGAAATTCTATAATCATTATTATAAAGGTATACCCTCAGGTATCCGGGCCAAACGGCTAAACAGAGTAACGCACCCCCGGGGTGGTCTTGGATCCAAGCATCGATCCCAAACAACAATTTATTATCACATTTAACTACCTATACAATTCTAGGTATTTAAAACAGCTAAGGCCTCAGCCACATGACACCCCAACATGGGTTCATAGATCAACTATTCACACAACCGCACAATAGTTGGAAATTAAACACCAAGCCACCTACCTTAAACGCCCCTGAACGTTATACTCGAACGACGATCCTCGAATAATCCAAGAACGACGTAGATATGAGGTGAAATAAAACCTCATTCAAATCTAAATAACTTCCCTTAGATAAAGAATTGGAAACAATGGATTAAGGAGGGTGGAGATCTTACCCATACGGTTCTAACGAGATCGTCAGCCGTGAAAACAGATTCTCGACACTCGATCTGGAGATCCTCGAAGGTCCGGCCTCCTCTCCCAAATCCTTCCTCTAATTCTAATCCTTCCTTATGAATAGGGGAGGCTACTGCCCATTTAAGAAAAAAAAACAAACTACACGGTGTGTACTATTGACTATAAGGTGTGTACTTTTCTCATTTAACTGTTCCTTTAGCGGCACCACCGCACTGTTCATCCATCGACATGAGTACATGGTGTGTATTTCTGATTACATGGCGTGTACTGTCGCTTTGCTGGCAGCTACTTCCACTGCCTTACTGTTTTCTTGCCGACTGACTACACAGCATGTAAATATCCACTACACGGCTTGTAGTCGGTTTTTACACCTTTCGTCGCCGACCGGGCTACACACCCTGTGTACTCATCCCACACGGCCAAAGTACACAGTGTGTGGAATAGTACATGGCATGTAGTCCCAAAATTTAGGATTTTTCCTCATTTTCCTTATTTTCTCAAAAACACTTAAGGAAAAGAGAAAACAAGAAACCCGTAGCTCAAAAATAAGAATTGAGTTCTTACAAACTTCCCCCCTTAAAGCAATTCGTCCCTGAATTTCCCTTCCAAGGGTGGTGAAGATAAAGCTCAGAACAACTCTGGCTATTGATAACGTACATCGGTCTCTCGCTCCCAGGTTTCGTCCTACACTCGGCCATGCTGCCATAGCACCCGTACGAGAGGAACTGACCAGGCTTGGAGAACCTCCGCGCTCCTATCAACGATACGACTCAGTTTTGCCTCAAAGGACGCATCTACCTCAAGCTCAACCTCCTCGGTCTGAAAGACATGAGATGGGTTTGAATGGTAGCGGCGCAACTGAGATACATGGAAGACGTCGTGGATGGCTCGGTACCTCTGTGGTAAATACAACCTATAGGAAACCGTCCCGACTCTCTCAAGAATATCAAATTTCCCAACATACCTCAGTGAAAGTTTACCCTATATCATGATCCGCCTGTGTCCCAACCTCAGAGAAACACACAAGAAAACCTGATCCCCGACCACAAACTTTAAGGGTCATCTGCGGCAATCAACATAAGATTTCTAATGAGACTGTTCGGTATCCATCTGCTTCTGAATCAACTGGACCTGCTCAGAAGTCTCCTGCATGAGACGTGGTCCCAGTAAATATGCCTCACTTTCCTCTATCCATCACAAAGATGATCGGCATGGCCTACCGTATAAATCCTCGTATGGTGCCATCTCAATAGTTGCCTGAAAACTATTATTATAGGCAAACTCGACTAAGGGTATATGCTTCTCCCAAGAGCCCCCAAAGTCTAGGACGCATGCACGCAACATTTCCTATAGCACCCGTATCATATGCTCTAACTGGCCATCGGTATGAGGGTGGTAAGCTGTGCTCAGAAGCACCTGTGTACCCAGTGCCCTCTGAAAACTCTGCCAGAAGAAAGACGTACAACGGGCATCCCTATCTGAAACGATATAACGAGGGACCCCATGAAGACGTACGACCTCTCGGATATACAACCTTATGATCTCGTCAACACCGAAGGTCTCCTTGATCAAAAAAAGGTGATCTACCTTCGTGAGTCTTTCCACAACCACCCACTCAGCATCATTGCCTCGAGGTGACCTCGGAAACCCAGTCACGAAGTCCATCGTGACATCATCCCATTTCCACTCTGGGATGGGTAACTGCTGTAACAGTTCAGCTGGCCTCTGATGCTCTGCCTTCACCTGCTGAAAGGTGGAACATCTCATAACAATACCAGCTACTTCTCTCTTCATACCCGGCCACCAGTACTGATGTCTCAAGTCACGGTACATCTTGGTAACTTCGGGATGAACTGCCCAAACTGAAGCATGAAACTCCCGCATCAGCTCCTTGCATATATCCCCTGGAACCCATACTCGTCCATGGAAATGCAGTACCTCATTATCACCTATCGTCCACCTAGGAGGAGGGTCCTCACTTGCCACTGACTCCCATAGAACTAGGCCTTCTGAATCAGATAGCTGTCGCATCCTCACTCTATCTAGGAGTGTAGAGGTCACAGGTAAAGATGAAAGATAGGTCTTCCCCTGACTGTCATGCACCTCCAAATGCATCTCAGAGAACAAAGTCATCAGCTACCATTCACCACTGGCCTCATGAACTGCTTGTATCTGAGTCTTCATGCTCAGTGCATCAGCTATAGAATTACCTTTACCAGGTGTATAGGCAAGCTCAAAGTTGAAGAACTGAAGGTATTTGACCCACCTTCACTGTCTCAAATTCAAGTCACGTTGAGTAAAGATATACTTGAGACTTTTGTGGTCGGTGAAAACCACAAAATGCTCTACCAAGAGATAATGTCTCCAATAGCGCAACGCATGAACAACTGCAGCCAAATCGAGGTCATGCGTCGGGTAATTCCTCTCATGTGGCCTCAACTACCAAGACCCATACGCAACAACTCGATCACCCAGCATCAACACAGCTCCCAACCCAATCCCTGATGCATCACAGTAAACTGTATATCTCTTCCCCTACTTTGGGAATATCAGGATTGGTGCTGATGTCAACCTTTCATTCAGGTCCTAAAAGGCTATCTCGCAAGCTTCTAACCAAACAAACTTCACACCCTTCTTAGTCAAACCCATCAATGGAATTTCTAAGTGAGAGAAGTCATGTATGAAGCGTATGTAGTAACCATCCATCTCCAAGAAACTCTGTATCACAAACACATTCTTAGGCTGCTCCCAGGAAACTATTGCTCTCACCTTCTCTGGGTCTACTACAACTCCTGCCTCTGAGATGATATGACCCAGGAAGTGAATATGGTCCATTAAAAAGTGGAACTTTGAGATCTTAGCATATAGCTTATGCTCTCTTAGTGTACTCAATATGATCTCAATATGGGTGGGATGGTCGTGTCGAGTGTGAGATTACACTAAGATATCGTCCATGAATACTACCACAAAATAATCCAGATAGGGATGGAAAACATGATTCATCAGAGCCATAAAAACTATTGGTGTGTTCGTGATTCCGAACGGCATAACCAAGTACTCGTACAGACCATATCTGCTTCAAAAAGTTGTAAGTGGTATATCCTATGGTCTAACACGCAGCTGATGATATCTGGATCTCAAGTCAATCTTTGAGAACACTTGTGCTCCACAAAGTTGATCAAAAAGATCATCGATCCTCGGAAAGGGATATCAGTTCTTAACCGTCAAATGGTTCAGCTTCCGATAATCCACATAGAGTCTGAGGGTATCGTCTGCCTTCTTCGCAAAAAGGACTGGAGAACCCCAAGGAGAAGTACTGGGTCAGATGAAACCCTTTGCCTGTAACTCCTCTAACTGCCTCTTGAGCTCCTGAAACTCAGTTGTGGCCATCCTATAAGGAGGAATGGACACTGGCGCTACTCCTGGCATAAGCTCAATAGAGAAATCCACCTCACGCTCCGGAGGTAGACCTAGAAATTTGTCCGGGAAGACATCCCTGAAACGATCAACCACTGGAGGGAAATCCTGTTGACAAGTCCCCTGATCATCCAGATATAAACTCGCAATCTCGACTGTGACTCCACCTTGCCCATGATGCTCTGGTCCAGCTCGAATCGCCTGAATATCCCATTCAACCTTGTATAGAAACTCTTTGCCCTCTGGTGATGTGAAACTCACCCTACGACGATAGCAGTCTACAAAGGCTTGAAAGGGAACCAACCAATCCATCCCTAGAATGACATCATAGCTTGTCATCTCTAAGATATATAGGTCCTAAAGAAAGTGAAACCCACAAACCTCAAGGGGCACTCCTTGCACTGATGCACACCAGCCGTTTTAGTCCCCAATGGAGTTTCTAGCGCCATAACAGCAGAAGAAGAAGAAACACAGAGCCCAATGCTCTCCACAACGGGCACAGATATGAAACTATGTTTAGCACCCATATCAAAAAGTACTGAAGATAAGACAGAAGCTACTCGAATAGTACCTATGACAGTATAAGTTCTGGGATCCTACTCCTGCTGGGTCTATTGCACTGCATATGCCTGCCCAGTGTTGCAGCCTTACGACACAGCCTGGCTACCCTGAGTTTTCTCGCCCTGTTGCCTCTGAGATCCTGGTGTTTGAACACCACGGCCATGACCACCATCCCTACCTGCACGCCCTGACGTATTCCAGTTCCCCGACTGGTAAGAAGATGCTGGTCCTACTCCCGCATGTGGAGTCTGCACAGAACCCATCTCACTAGCCACTGGTGGAAACTCCCTGAAAAAGCGCTGCAGATGACCCAGCTTTCCACAAGCTCGGCACTCCACTAGGTCTCGTGGACACTAAGGTCTCTTGTTCCCCTCCTTACCACACTAGTATCACATGACCTGGCCACCTGAAACTTTCTTCTAGATGGTACTGCCACCCTGAGAGAATTCCATCTTTCTTTTCCTCTTGCCAGTGGAAATAGTACCAGAAACTGGTCCTGAACCACCCTGGCCCACACCACTAGCTTTCCGAAGGTTCCTCTCTGTAATCAGTTCCAGGTTTGCAATAGCATGTACTGAAGGCAACCTGAAAACATTCACCAGTGCTCGGATATCATATCGAAGACCATACACAAAGAGTCTGGCTCTCAATGTCTCATCACCCACTAGAACGGTTGAAAAACGCTGAAGCTCGGTGAAACGAGCAGAATAATCCATCACTAACATAGTGCCCTGCTGCAGGTTCATGAAATCTTGAGCTCTATCTGCCCTCAGCGTCTCTAGAAATAAGAATTCATAGAATACTTCCTGAAAATATTACCACACCATGTCTCTGTGATGCTCTGACTGGGTGGTAACATCCCACCACCTCTTGGTGGAATCACGCAGAATATAAGTCGTGAGCTTGACCCTCCGCCCTGGAGGCGTCTCAAGATGCTCAAAGATAGTATGCATAGACCCCAGCCAAGACTCTGCAGCCTGTGGTCCTCCATCCTCTGAGAATGTCGGCGGATGCTGCTGTTGGAAGATACAATTCAGATCAGCCATAGATGTGGAAGCCAGCGGTGCTCCCTGAAAGGTCTGCATGAACCGCATAAAGCCTTCACGGAACTGTGCCTCTGCACCTGTGTCCGGTATAACGGTTGGCACCACATCTGGATCTGCTGGAGGATCCACTGGTAGCCCATGGCCCACCATCTCTGGAGTATAATCGTTGTCGCTCTCCTGGCGAACAACACGTGGTCGTCTAGGTGGCATGACTCTACAAGGTCAAATGAACACCTTAGATCCAGATTATCAAGACTGAAAACAAAGGGACCAAAAAGGGAACAGGATGAAGAAGGCATTCAAGATTTTCAAAACAAGACTACACGGCATGTATACTGACTACACGGTGTGTACCTGACTTCTATTCCCTACTCAGGTCCTTCTACACGGCTCCTGTTGAACAAAATTACATGGCGTGTATATAATATACATGGGGTGTATGGTGTAATTTTCCAACTTCCTGTGTCATTTGTGACATATCTGAATACTTGGCTTGATACTACACAGCGTGTTACACCCGCACATGGCGTGTACACTACCCTGTTTCCCAGCCACACGGCTAAATCCACATGGTCTATCCTTGAACAAGACTACACGACGTTTCCCACAGGTACACGATGTGTACTAGAAGAGCTTCGATGACCCGTGTTATTAGTTACACGGCCGGATACATGGCTAAAACTACATGGCGTGTTCCATATACACACGGCGTGTACACAAAAGGATTACACTGACCTGTGTTTTTAGTTACACGGCCGGGTCCCCAGGTTAGACTACACGGCGTGTTCCATAGTGGACATGGCATGTATGTCTTAAGGTCTTCTCCGTCTGTGTTTTTAGTTACACGGGCAGAATCCGGGTCAACACTACATGGCGTGTACATATGGTACACGATGTGTTCACCCCAAGCATTTCCCTTCCCCGTGTCCCTGCCCACACGGTCTATAACACAGGAAGATACTACATGGCGTGTACTTAGGGTACACGGTGTGTACTTAAAAAGTTTTCTTTTCTTCCCGAACAGAAGAACACATGGCGTGTGTCCGAGGAACTACACAGCGTGTATCCTGGGTTTTCCAGACAGTAAGCCTCAAGTACTACTCTGGAACCCATAAAAAACTACTAAAACAACTCCTAAGTGCCAAATTCCGACCCGTGAGGGCCCATACTCCCCTTGAATCAAAGTTTGACATCTTATCTGAGTTATAAATACAGTAAATGGCCAATGATCCACCAAATTCTGGTCAATGAGGGCCCATACTCCCCAAAACCCAAAGTTTGGCGTCCATTCTATCAACAGTCTCACACAAATACCCTATCACATAGCAGATATTTATCAAAGCAGATATCATAACAGCATGATTTTATAGCACAACAACTATCACAAAAACATGCAATTTCTAATGCACCTACATGGCATGGAAACTATGCATGGCATGTGATTTCTATCATGTGCCTAAATGATGCATGAGATGGAATACCCTCATCTCATCGGGTTGCAACTAAATAGAACCCATGGATAAAATATAAACATCACAATCACAAGTGTGTCACCCAACAGTGAAATAAAATCAACTGTAAAACTTGAGAAATTAGAAGAATTGCAAAAATACGAGGTATACTGGCTTTTTCCTATACATGGGTAAGCTACACCCGGGCACATCTTATTACCAATTACCATTTCTGTCCTATCCCTGACTAAGGCTCCAAATAGTAAGTCAAAGAGAAGAACCCCTTTGATACCACTGTGTAATGTCCCAGTTCTGGGTGCCCTGAACCCGGTTTTCCACATGACCTCAAGTGCATTTCCCAAAACGCCAGAGGCTACCGACTAGCAGCGGGGGCCCAGGTCTGATAGTGGGGAAAATATGCCCTCATTTGTCAAAGTGTAGCGCAGCGGAATAAAATAAATAACATACACAACAACAATGGAAG
Organism: Viscum album; assembly: GCA_963277665.1. NCBI lineage: Eukaryota > Viridiplantae > Streptophyta > Magnoliopsida > Santalales > Viscaceae > Viscum > Viscum album. The sequence continues at coordinate 1,099,099,567 of OY728134.1, read as the reverse complement.
CAATAAACCATACACATTTAAAATAAACAACTGTAGTAAAAGATAACCAACTGTTATATAGATTATGATGCAACATGTCTCAAGTTCTAAGAAAACAACCATAACATGTTACACAATAATACAGTACAGTACAACATAGAGTACAGGAAAACCAAAACAAAACATCCGGTAGTATCGCGAGCCTAAGCCTGGTACCATGCTCCCCAACTCCTCAGCAGTAATCAAGTACCTGTATAAGGACCCTTTCCCTTATCCACACCTGCAGAAATGTAATCTGTTTGGGCCGAAGACATGACCCAAACAAGGTGTGATAAATAAATCCCAATATACACCCACCAAAGGCTCGTGCCCAACTGTGTGAAAATATGCAGCAACAGTGTGTAGTAGTAAAATGAAATAAACTAAGCAGTACTCAAAAGTAACTAACTTTACCAGTTATATTTCCATTTTATTATTCATTTAATCATTCATTATAAGGAAACCACCACAGTGAATTTCTATGTAAACAGTCAGTGTCCTCAGATACGCAAACCCTTACCCTCAAGTAATCAGAAACGCAGCCCGCAGGTAATTGCCTATAGGCATAACAGATATTTCCTTCATGCGTACAAAGTGTCGCCCTCCGGCATAGAGTCTATTACCCATAGGCACGGAAGAATTTTCCCTCGGGCTAAAAGATGCACTGCCCTCAGGCTAAGTAAAACAATGCCCTCGGGCTAAACAAGTAACTGGGCCATGCCCAATATGTAGACAAGCAATACTCATACAATTACTCTCAAGGAAATTCTATAATCATTATTATAAATTCATACCCTTGGGTATCCTGGCCAAACAGCTAAATAGAAGAACGCACCCCCGGGGTGGTCCTCGACCCAAGCATCGATCCCAAACAACAATTTATTATCACATTTAATTACCTATACAAATATAGGTATTTAAAACAGCTAAGGCCTCAGCCACATGACACCCCAACATGGGTTCGTAGCTCAATTACTAACACAACAGCACAACAGTTGGAAATTAAACACCAAGACACCTACCTTAAACGCCCCTGAACGGTATACTCAAATGACGATCCTCGAATCGTCCAAGAACGATGTAGATCTGAGGTGAAAGAAAACCTTGTTAAAACCAAAATAACTTCCCTTAGATGAATAATTGAGAAGAACGGATTAAGGTGAGTGGAGAGCTTACCCATGCGGTTCCAACGAGATCGTCAGCGGCAAAAACTGATTCTCGATGCTCGATCAAGAGATCCTCGAAGGTCCAGCCTCCTCTCCCAACTCCTTCCTACAATTCTAAGCCTTCCCTATAAACAGGGGAGGCTACTACCTATTTAAGTGAAAAAAAACTACACGGTGTGTACTATTGACTACACGGCGTGTACTTTTATTATTTAACTATTCCTTTGGCGGCACCACTGCACTGTTCATCTGTCAACATGAGTACACAGTGTGTATTTCTGATTACACGGCGTGTATTGTTTCTCTACTGGTGGCTACTTCCACTGCCTTACTATTTTCCTACCGACTGACTACACGGCGTGTAAATATCCACTACACAGCGTATAGTCAGTTTTTATACATTTCATCATCGACAGGGCTACATACCCTGTATACTCATCCCACACAGCCAAAGTACATAGCGTGTGGAATAGTACACGACGTGTAGTCCAAAAATTTAGGATTTTTCCCCATTTTCCTTATTTTCTCAAAAACACTTAAGAAAAAGAGAAAAGAAGAAACTCGTACCTTAAAAATAAGAATTGGGTTCTTATAATTTAAATCATTATACATGATGTTTGAATACATACAAAGGAAATCAGACCCAAGGTAAGGGATAATTTCTCAATCTCAATATTATATGATATTGTTTATACAAAATATTTACTGGGGTATATTTATCATCCATGTCCATGTTTCCTAATTATGTATTCCATGATATTATTTATATTCTTATATAATTTTTTATATTCAATTTTACCCATTGGTTATTTTTTATTAAACGATATGAAAGGAATCTTTTGTTGTTTTAGATACGGGATACTTATTGACTTTTCTGGCAAAAGTAGGAGGAGAATATTTTTTTTACTTATACGACATGAATGGATTTTTACATTTTCATAACGCCTTATTTCCATGAATCTTTCTCTATATGATTTCATATTTATTTTCAAATAAATTATTTTCTCTTAAAACTGTGTAGCATTTTTAGGAAATAAAATGTTTTTGAAGAAGAAAGGATATTTTACTCAAGAATTAATTTCAAGTGTTATATGAAAGTTATTTTCCATTTCATATGGAACTCTTTTATAGGGTTTTGTTTCAAGTATAAATACAGATGTAAAGTACAGAGATACTTATGATTGTTCACCCATGCATAAAATATGAAATTCTACATATTTGGTTCTATAACTGAGTTTAAACTGAAGTCAATTTTCATGTCGATGAAGAGTTTTTGGATAGAGACTTTGATTAAAAGATTATACTCAAGATAGTTCAGATTTTTGGATAGAGAGTATTAGTCTAAGTAAGATTGTCTTGAGTAATTTAATAGAGTTTCTAAGAGACATATTGTTTTTTTAACTGAGTAGACTTAATATTTTTTTAAAGGAATAGTTTCATAAAAGGTGCATTGGATAGAGGCCATCAGACACAATCCATTGAAATCATGCTTCAGAATGAGTTTCCATATTGAGTTTTGTAGAGAAGAAAGTTTCAATGTACTTTATTTTTGTTGTGGCTCAAATTTTGTAAGAAAAAATTTGTAAATTTATGGGATTCATTATAATCATTCAAATCATGATATAGAAGGTGTTGAACCAGAGTTTACAAAAATATTTATATTGTAATACTTCTAATATTGAATTTTTATAGACCCATGGGAGTGGATATGGAAAGGATATAGGTTCTCACACTAAGGTTGAACCTTGTAAATCATGCTTTCCTTTTTTAATTTCCTATATTTTCAGGCATTTTATTTTACTAAAAGTTTATAAGTAGGAAAATATAATAAGTTATAGAGGTTAAGTTTCTTAAATTTGAAATTTATAAATAGACAACCCCTCATTCAACCCCCCTCCCTCCCCTCTCAGTGATTCAAAGATCCTTAGGTACTTTGATTGGTATTAGAGGGGAGGTTCCCCTATTTTCATGGGTAATCTAAATTTTTCAATAGTAGAGGAAAAATGAATTTCAATGGAAAAATTTTTATGGATGTGAAAACATAATGATTCTTTATCTTCTATCACTTGTCTTGGAATTTGTTTATGCTACTAAAATTAGGTTTCCAACCATTGATAAAGATCCCCCTATGACTTTTTTGACAAGTGAAACATTAAAGTTGATGAAAAATCTAGAAATCATATTCTTATATATCTATAAGAAAATTTTTATATGATTTTGATGGGTCTCAAACACTAAAGATGATGTGGGAAAATCTCAGAATAATTTTGAAGTAAATACTAAAGTAAAGGAAGAAAGGTTACAAATCTAGTGTAGCAAGTTTGAATAAATAAAATGAGAGATTAATAAACAATTGATGAGTCCTTCACTAGAGTGAATAGATTCATTTGAAACATCATAGGTTTCATATATGTCTTGAAATATTCTATAACTGTTAAGAAACTTTCAAAATAGGTTTTCTTCTAAAATATCTAATTTATAAGATAAATAAGATTTATCACTTGATGAATTGCATAAATTTATTATTTCCTATGAAATGATAAAATCTATAGAATTAAAAAAGAAAATCAAAGATGAAATATATTTTGAAGCTATGAGAAAGATAAAAATTCAAGATACAGAAGATGTTGATCCTTTTGATTCTGAAGATAAGAAGGATGATGAGTTTAATGAAAAAATAATGTCTCTTATATCCAAGAATTATCAAAGAGGTAGAGTAATGTATGGAGTAAATATTACTCTCAAATGTTTTGAGTGTGGTGTAATCTATCATTTTTCTATAAATTATCCTAAAAAGAAAGTTAGTGAATTTGAAGATCATTCTGAAGAGAAAACTTGGTGGAAAAAGTTTTATAAAACATCCAAGAAAGAAAATAAGTACACTAGTGGAAATAAGAAGTTCACTAGAAATAAAAGAAGTATTTTGAGTAAGAAAATTGAATTAAACTCAGAAAACAATTCATCTAAAGAGGGAAATTCAGAAATAGTTAGAACCTTACTTGAAAATATTGAGAAAAAGTAAGATTCGTCAAATAGTGAAGAAGAATGAGGTGAAGAATCTTACATAGAGAATAATCTCAAATAAAAAATTGTTACATGTATTGAATAAAACATAAATCCCAAAGAAGTAAATAATAATTATAAAGAAAAAAAGTGGAAAAGTGATTAAATTAAGAAAAGATGTTTCTAAGTAGGAATAAAAATACATCCAAGAGATCTTAAGATATAGACAAAGAATTTATGAATAAAGAAATATGGTTGAATACCTCAGTAATAATTTGGTGGCTAAGTAATATGAACTAAAAAAAACTCAATCAAAACTCCTTGAGTCTTGAATCACCTTAATAAAGTTGAATGAAATTTTTAGCAAGCCTTTGGAAGTAAAATATGAATCATCTAAAGCTGCAAAAAAAGATCATTCCAAGAATCAGGTGAATTATCCACATTCCAAAAAGAAAGTTTCATCTTATTTTTATAATATTAAAAGTATTAAGAAAAGTGTTGGTAAAAATTGGGTTGATAAGGGTTGTGAAAAATCTATTGGATTCTCAAAAATTGAAAAATCCCTCTTTAAGAAAGATGGCGCATTCTTAAAGATTGTTAGAGGAGAAAGAAGTTTTGAACCTGAAAAAAAAATATAGTGAAAAATAATACTTCAGAAAAAACTAATATTTGATGGTTTTTTCTTATGATATGGAGTCTCTGAGCATAGGGAATATAATTTTTGTCATAATTTTTCACTTCCCAGAAGAAGGTATGAACAAAGGGGAAGCAATGGTGGAAGCAGAATGAGTAACTTTCCTAAAACACAAAAATTTGGAAAAGTGAAATCTCACGATGTTAGAAATATTCCAATTGAAAAAAAATAGAATTTTTGGAAGAATTATGTGAAAGATGTGATCAAGTTTTCCACCATATTTAATAATGCATGAAAACTCTTCCAAGGCAAAGTTATTATCCTAGAAAAGAAATGGAAGATGGAAAGAATAAAGTTGAGGAAATATCTTTTGTTATTGAGATAGGACTTAAATCAAGTAAAAAAGAACAAACCATGGATACTTGATAGTGATTGTTCATCACTCATGATAGGTGATTTGAAAATATTAAAAAAATATTAAAAATAATTATGGTGAAGATGCAACCTTCATGAATGATAGATCTTTAAAAACCATAGGAATTGAAACAGCTGATATCGAAGCGGAAAAGTTTAAATCTAAGGAATTTATATTTGTTGATGTACTAAAACACAACTTACTTAGTGTAATTAAACTTCTTAATGATGGTAAAGAAGTAATCTTTAGAAAAAAAAATATTTTATCATAAAAAGTGTGGAGGATAGAAAAGTTGTTGTGAGAGGATAAAGAACTAGTTCTAATCTATTTTAAATTAGAAAACTTGATAACTCATGATATTAATGTGATAAATATGAGAACAATTTGTGGAATCATATACTCAACCCCATTGGGTATAAAATTATAAATAAACTTTCCAAAAGTTAATGCTTTATGAAAATTTCCAACATTGAAAATAAGAGATGGTGATGTTTTTACAACTTGTCAAAAAAAAGATAGTTAGTAAAATCCATAATAAAGTTGAGATTTAATCTACCATAACTCTTGAAGATATTCATTAAAATATTTTTGGACAGATGAGACATCAATAAATAAAATTATATTTTTAATTTATCTCTTTTATTGATTATTTCACTTGAATGACCAACATCATGTTTATGAAACACAAATCATAGGCTTTAGAAATGTTCATATTTTTTAGAAGAGGTGTTGAGAAAGAAATGGGGTTTATATAAAGAAGTTAAGAATATATAATGGCATATAATTCACATAAAATTATTTTGAATCTTATTTGAAAAATCATGGACTCAAATATCATTATAATGATCCATAAACCCAACAAAAAAATGGAGTAACATAAGGAAAAAATAGAAGTTTGGTAGAAATGGGATGAAGCATCTCAGTAGAATATAAACTTTAAAATTTATACTGTAGAACATTTGTTAGTGTTGTTGTACATGTAAAAAAAAAGATGTTTTATAAGGATGAAATACAACATGAATTCCTATGAAATTTGGTATAAAAACCCCTCATTGAAATATTTCAAGGTTTTTGGAAGTCCTTGTTTACTAAAAGTAAAAAATCCATATCTTCATAAATTTGATGAGAAATATAATGAAATAATTTTCATAGGATATTCACCTAAAGGAAGAAGTTAAAAATGTTGTAATAATAATTTAAAAAATCTAGTGGATTTATATGATGTGGAAGTTATTTAAAATGCAAATTCCTTAACAAAGGATGTTGAAAATTTTAAGAATGAAAAATTGAATATTTCTGATGAAAGTGAAACTGATAAAAAAGAGATATATCAAGACTCAAAGGAATCATGTGATGAGTAAAGTTAATCTAGAAAAGAAAATTCAAAACTTTCTTCTTTAAAAAAATAGGTTCAAACTAAAAATATAATTAGAAATCAGAAATATTTGATTTATACAAGAAAAATAATTGAGATAAGAAAATCAGACATCTCTCATATCATAGATTGAACCAGAATCAGTATCAGAAGTAGTAAAACCCAAATAATGGCTGAATTCAATTAATGAAGAGTTGGAACAAATTGATAAAAATGAAACATTAGAACTTTTTCCAAATCCAAAACATAAAAATGTTATTGGAACAAATTGGGTGTAAAGAAACTAACTGAACGAGCACAGAGAAGTTTCAAGAAACAAAACTAGACTTGTTAGTAATGTCTATTAATAGGTGGAATGTGTGTATTTTTAAGAAACCATTTCCCATATTTCAAGATTATAAACTATTATAACATTTCTAGTAGTGGCTTCACATAGAAGTTACAAAGTTTATCAGATAGATGTAAAATCATCATTTCTGAATGGATAGATTTAAGAAGAAGTTTACATTGACAAACCTTATGGGAATCTACTTGATAAATGTGGAAGTAAGGTTTGGAAATTGAATAAATCCTTTTATATATTGAAACAATCCCACATGATTGGTATTTAAAACATGATAATTGTTTAAAATTTTCGAATTTTTCTAAAGGAAAAGTTGATAACAACTTTTAAATGAAAGAAGTAAACTCCAACCCCTGATTATAATTGTGTATCTGGATGATATATTTTTAATAGAGATGAAGAAATGGTTTGTAAAGAATTTTCTGAGTAAATGAAGAATAATTTTTAGATTTCAATGTTAGTAGAATTATTTTTCTTCCTTGGTTTACATGTTCAATAAAAGAAACATAAATTTTATTATCTCAAGAAAATTATGATAGGGAATTGTTAAAAAAGTTTGGAATGGCTAAATCCAAAGAAGTTTATACTTATATTTATGTGAGAACAAAGTTGAGTAATTATGAAAATTGAAAATGTGTGAATCGGAAATATTTTCAAAATCTAATAATAAGTTTTCTTTACCTCAAAACATCAAGAGCTATTATTGATTATTATATGAATTTAAGTAATATATAGCAAAGTAATCTAAAATAATCTCATACATTGATAGAAAAGAGAATTCTGAAATATTTTAAAAGAAAAATTTTCCATGGACTGTTATACAAAATAAGTTTTGATGTGAACTTTCTTGGTTATACTAATATTGATTAGGTTGGAGATTGTAATGATAGAGAATAAACTTTAGGTGGAACTATTTTCTTGGGGGGTGTTATGTGAGTTAGTACAATAAGAAACAAATTTTAGTAACCTTGATCATAAAAGAATAAGAATATGTTGCAGCTACACAAAAGTGTACACAAATATTGTGGATGAATGTTAAATTTGAATATTTAATAGTTGAAGTTTACAAACCATTGAAAATACTTTGTGATAATAAAATTTCTATTGATCCTTCTAAAAATCTTATGCAAAACTCAAGATCAAATCACATTGATATTAAGTATCACTTAATAAATGAGAAATTTGTTACTGGTGATGTTTTTCTATAATACATTTTTTAAAAATATCATATTGTTGATGTTTTCACAAAAGCAATTCCAAAATAAAGGTTTGAAAAATTAAGGTTTCAACTTCATTTTTATCCTCCATAAAAGACTTCTTAAACATATTAAGAAAGTTCTCCCATCGTGCTTTGGATTATGTTGACAATGGGGAATAATTTTTACAAATTTTTCCTATAATTGGAGGATATGTATTTTTCTTACATAAATTAATATGAAGCTATGGTTATCATAAAATATGGGAGAGAAAAAAATTAGATAAAATGAATAGTGATGGGGAGTTTATCTTAACATGGCCGAAAATTTTCTTGTCAGAAAGGCATGGAATTCCTTTAAAAACATTAATTTATCCAATAGAGTGGTTTCAGGAAACTATCTTTTGAGAAATTTTGTGTTTTATTAAAATTTAAAAAATTTGTTTTTTATAAAAAAATGAGTTGTAAATATTCTGAATATTCAGAAACAACAAGTTTAAAAAGTTATTAATGAGAGTTTTCAACAAATCCAAAGGGGAATATTGAAGATCCTTTATGATGTTTGTTTTAAAAAAGTTTTGTTTTGTTGAAAACTAACTTTTTGTAAAGAATTTTTTTTTGAAATAGGAAAAGAAAATTTGATGATTGGATGCATCATTGGATGATAATTTTTTCAGAAAATCAGAAGTTGATGAGATAAAGAAAGTTGTAAAGTCAAAAATTTTAGAAATTTGTAAAGATAATAACCTTCCAAATCAAGTCTAATGATTATTTCTTTCAAGTTCCCAAAACATCATGAAGAATTCATGATATGAGATGAAGTTTTAAGAAGAAAAAATAATTACAAATTTTTGAAGTTTACAAAATTAACATTTTACAGATGCTATTTATCAGATAAATAAGTAGATGGAAATGGAAGTTTTAATTTACTAATGTTAGAAAATTTGAAAAGTTCCTGATCAAGTTTCCTTCAGATATAGATTCTAGTTGTAATTCAAATTTTGTACATGTTATGAGAATACAAAGAAGGATTGAAAAAAAAAATATTAGACTATCCAGTGAATGATCCATCATACTCGATTTTTATTATAAAGATAGAATCCTTTAGAGATAAATAATGTGAAAAATCAAAGATTCTATTTTTTAGTCAGACTGATAAGGAATCTAAAAGAGATCATCATACTGACCAAACCATATTATGACTATCAGATGGACCATAGTTGATGTTTGTGAAAATAAAGAGTTATATAGAGTTTCATCAGATGAGATGTTGACATCGATTCATCAGATGAGATGTTGATGCTTATCCATCAAATAATATTTTAACACCAATTCATCGAACATAGACTTTAAAAGAATATCTAAATTTATTGTTGCTGAGTTTTTGTATTTTCTTAAAATAAATAAGAAATGTAGTGGCTCAAGATGTCAGTTTTTAATATGTGAATAATGAAAAGGGGGGAGATCATCTTTTTAATCAGACTCATATGATCAGAGAAAGAAAGTAGATGAATAGTATGATCATATTGAATAGTATGATCATATATAGAAAGTGGATGAAAATGTGAGAAATAGAGATGTTTCTACTAGATATTCATTGGATGTTTCTAAAGTCCTTATAAGTTGCAATAATTTGGTTAACCATTTTTAGTTGTATTTGAGCATCAAAAAAAGTAATCATATTTTTTTTCACTAAGTCAAGGGTAAAAGATATGATTTATATTAATTAGGTCAAGAAAATCAAACTGAGGCAAGTGAGGTTTAACTAATATGAAGTTTTAAGAAGTTCTATGAAGAGAAAAGTTTTTTTAAAGGCTTAAATTAAAGTTATGTAGTTTTGAAGTGTTGTTCCATTAGACGATATTTTTTTAAGAAAATCCATCATACACACTTTTTGTAAGTAAATCCATCATATAGAACTTCTTTTAGAACATTCAAATGTTTTAAAGATAAGAAATTTTTAATATGTTAAAGTCCTATAAATTTTAAGAAGATTCAAGAAGACTCCATAAGAGTTGATAAGAGTTTAGAAGCACCCAAATTAGATTTAAATGAGCATGAAAATTCAGTTTTAAAAATTTGGATTAGTGAGAAAATTCTCAGGTTTCCAGCCTTTACTATTTCTTGAGTGCCTATAAATATAAATGGAAAGTATAGAAGAACTTATGCCTACTCATCCATGCATAAAATTTGAGACACTTCAGATTTGGTATCATAACTGAGTTTCCAACCAAAGTTAGATTTCATGTTGAAGAAGAGTTTCTAAATAGAGGCTTTGATCAAAAGATCGAACAAGATATAGTTTAGATTACTGGATAGAGAGTATCAGTCTGATGAAGATCCTACTGAGTATTTGAAAAGAGTTTCTAAGAGGTGTATGGTTTTGTTAACTAAGCATAATTAATATTTTTTAAAAATATCCATTTCAGAAAAGGTGTGTTGGATAGAGCCCGTTGGATGTATGCATCTAGATGTAGGCTTAAAACTGAGTTTCAGGACTAACTTTTTGTGGAGAATAAAGTTTCAAAGTAATTTATTTAATGGCTAAAATTTTGTAAGAAAAATTTTTAAACTGACAAAAGTTAGTATAATCATTCATATCAAAAGATATAAGGTGTCCAACAGGAGTTGACACAAATTTTTTATCCACTTATTTCTAATAGTGAATTTCCATAGACCCACAGGAGTGGCTATGATGAGGATGTAGGTTCTCACATTGAGGTCAAACCTTGTAAATCATGTGTGCCTTGTTTACTTTCCTATATTTTTATGCCTTTGATTTTACTAAAATTTAATAAGTGATAAACTCTAAGAAGTTATATGGGTTATGTTTATTAAATTTTAAATTTTTAAATAGAAAATCACTAATTCAACCCCCCCCCTAGTGATTCAACGATCCTAAAGAACTTCAGTTTTGGTAATTTAAACTTCATCCTTTGAGTTATACAATTTCTTTTGGAATTTTTTTCCCTTATGTTCACCACGTATTCCATTTTAAATTATTTTCTCTCTTATATATCTAGTGAAAAATGTTTTTAAATTAAAATTCACTTCTATGAATTTTATTTATTTATTTTTAAGGTATAATTTTTGAAAAGAGACTTGTGACTATGACTTTTACATCAATGGTTGCAAAATGTTTTTAAAACAAACACTTTTGTGACTTGGTTTTCATATTCTTATATATATTCAAAAATATTAATCTCTAATGGAGTTTTGTTTATATTTTCACCCTCTATTTTTCTTTTATGTGATTATTTTTGGGTGATTGAGTTTTTGATGTTAATTGATTTAGCTCATGTTGTTATTTTATACTATATGAAAAAGTTATGAAACCAATTTTTGTTTCTATGGGTATTTTATGCAATGATAGGTGAATGATTTTAATTTTTATGTTTTATGAAATCTATTTTTATTTCCATGGGTTATTTATGAGAATTTAATGATTTCTATTTAAAAATTTTAATCAACACATTTTATTTTCATGGGTTCTTTATTAGGTAATAAGGGAATGATTTCCATGTGGAACACAGAATTATAGATGATGGAATGTGGGGTCTTATATCACCCTACCGTACAATGATTAAAATTTTAAATCTCATTATACACAGGAACATTTTAGTTGTTTTCAATAATGGGTGCAAGTGTGTGACTCATAAAGGTGATGTATACACAGGTATAATTAAGTTATCATGAAAGAATGGGTGAAAGTGTGAAATTCATGAATTTAATGTTTCCATATGCTAATTTTTTTTCCATAGTTGAAAGATGTTATGAATTATTATATTATTCTCTCATGGTTCAATAATTATGTTAAAAAAATTAATCTATATTATGGATATTATGTTTCCTTGTTGAATTTTTTATGTATTTAAGTTATTATACCATTTCCTTTGAAGTTCACTATTGTTTTATGATTATTACTCATGATGATATTAAATTTATCTTTTGATAATATTTTTTTCTTATTATTATGAAATTGTCCTTGATAAAATGTTTATTCACCCTATATTGATAATTTTATCTCACCCCTTTCTTATGTTTTCAGGCATCTGGTTACGAGGATGAGTTTTACTAATTATACATTTAGATTATGGTATAATATGGTACACTTTAGAATAAATGACCATAATCATTGTAAAATAAGTTGATTATGTATCCAGTCTTCACAGACTCTGAACCTATCTATCCTTGGGATATTATTATTGTTATTTATGAAATATAATATTTTTATCATATAAAAGATATAAAAATAAAATCATGCTTATATTGGGTATCTATAATAATTCCCCAAGATAACTATATATTTTTTCAATGCTTGAAATGTGATTTAGGATTTTTTTTATTTCATAAGGTATGAAAATGAACTCATGATTAAAGGAAATTTTATAATCTTCTAAAGGTGAAAGGTTTATTTTCATGAGTTATCAAGTTTTACTAAGTAACATTCATGATTATTAATTTTTATTAATTATTTATTATAAAAAAAATTATGAAAAATTTGGGGTTTGAAGTTTATTTTATTATTAAGTAATTATTATTTTTATTTCAAAGTTCATTTTGTAAAAAAGGGAAATTTACTTATGGGTTTTCCTAAATTTTCAAAATAACTAATGGGTTTCCATTATTTTTATATCCCTTAATGAGCTTTATTTTTCTCATCCTATATCTTAAAATGTTTTTTATAGGGATTAAGGATGTGTAGGGATTATAGTAAGGTCAATTTTTACATGTATTTAATGAAGAAAAAGTTTCATTAATGAAACAGGAGTGTAAACATAGGAAACTTTTATTGTGAAAAAAATAGACAATGTGTGTTAGTGTTCCCTATGTAATGTAATGTTTTTCCTGATTCTATAAAACTATAAAACTAAAAGAACATTTAAATTTATTAAATTGAAACCCTTTTATAAATCATGTGATTATGGGTTTCTTAAGGGATGGGTCCTTATGTTTCAGGAGCACAACAATTATTACTATAGCCATGTTGTAAGAAAATGGATTAAAATTGTTGATTTTCAAAATCATAGTAACTTATCACAGTTTTAATGGTAATTACACTATATGGGGCATAAAAATACTGATCCAAAAAGTTTTTCATTGATTTAAAAGCTCACAAAAATCCTCATTTGTTTTACTAATAAAGTTACTTTGAGTGAATTGCATGTTTAGTTTTTTAAATTAAATTTATTATTTTCTTCTAGTAATTATGGAAGTTTCTTATTAATTTTTAATTTTTATATTTGGGAGTAAGAATATTCTACTAAGTATTTAGGTAATTAAAAAGGTGTTTGGAATCACTATTTAGAAAGAGTAATTCAACCTAATTTTGGTATATAACCCCGTGTTTGGAACCCCATGTTTGTGATGAACTTTATGTTTTGGAACCTCACTTTTGTCAAGGAACCTCACATTCGGGTACCTAACGTTTATTATATACATAATGTAAGTAACCTCGGGTTGGTTATATACCTCATGTTAAGAAGAAGAAAATTAAATTAAACTTTTAATTCTATAACTTTGTGTTTGGGTTGATCCATATGCTAGATATAGTACTTTCGAAATCAAACTCGCACAAACTTTATCTCCACATTGATCCAGTCATCTGTGGGATTTAAATTTAAATTATTTCAAGATTTATTGTATGATTTCATTGGAGTAAATATCTCATTAAACTAATTTAAATACCATTTTATATGGTCTATAATAATATATTTATTTATTTTTATTTCTAAGGGATGTTGTGAATTTATTTTGATTTTAAATTTCAAATTTTAAATGTAAGTTGAGAATTCTAAAATAAATATTTATCTAAAGACTTTTTTAGATCTGTATAACCTGAATTAATTTAGGTTAATTATTTATTTTGGTCTGATCATTAGAGAGATAGAATAATGTACATGATTCTTTCTCCAATTTTCTTTCTCTACAAAATAAGAAACTATGTTTTCACAATCTAAAAAGAGAGTTGTTTTATCTGCTATTATTTTGTGTTAATCCTAAATCTTGAGTTTGAAATATTATTTTTGTAAGAACAACACTTATTGTTGTAGGAATCTATGATATAACTAATACACTTTTTTGGAATTTTCAAGACTAAACTTTGGATACATACATGTTCTATTTTCTGATGTGTGTTTTCCCTAATACTATAAAAAGGTGAATTTAGTTACTGCTACTATCATTCCATCTATTTTGCACCATCATCATAATCCTGGTGAGTATGTGTGATAAAGGACTGTGGAATTTTTGTCTCTTTAATCATGTATACTTTGATAGATATATGTTGGATGAGTATAAAAACATATACATCATCACATTAAGAAAACTTAAGTTCACTCATATATGAGATATAGTTTCCTACTATATGTGTTCTCTTAGACGGGTATAGGTGGGTCCAACATGGAATTTTATGTACCATCGTCATAAGATAAGTTTTTTCTATATAGATATGGGATATTAGTGACTCAACATAATTAAAATCATGAAGGCGGCTTTGGAATGAGGATTCTAGTATTCAAAAGGGCTCAAGTACCCTAATATTACACCTTCATTCACTTTACAATGATCATATAAACCAATATGTGGGATAAACATAAGGATACTCTAATTATTTATTAATTCAAGGGAAATAGAGAGTATGGATTGAAATTTTATAGCATCATATGGTGGACTCTAAAATATTTTTTCCATTTCTATAGATCGAGAATTTTACTAAGACTTGGATGGGGGCTTAGCGGGTATGTACTCGATTTTTTCTTAGGTCTCCCTTTTTGGGTTTTCAACCTAAAAAGATCTATTATTTTTTCCTTTTCAAGACACTAATAATTCTTATTAGGATATGTTATGTTCTTATCTATAAATTGGAGAAGAAAATTTTTCCCAAGAAACCATTTTTTAGATTCACCTTAGAGAGTACTACATCTATTCCCTAAGGAAGTTTAAGGTCATGCAATTTAAGCCGATGTAGTTAGTATTTAATGTCAAACAACTTTAACCAAAATATGAAGTTTTTTACCCAGTAGTAGGTGAAAGATAAACCTGACATGAATGAGTTCCCAATGCCATGAAGGTATATCTACATGAGGGTAGGTGTGCATAATTTAGGTTCATGATGCTTGGACATTATTTCAGGCGATATAGGGTCACATGAGGAGTACCAGCAAGGGTTCAAGAATAGGATGTCACAATATTTGTTTAAAACAATTATGATGCAAGAATATTTAACATAAAGGTTATTCGAATCCACTTGAGTAGTTAGATTATGGAATGTTTAAGTTATAACTTGATACATTTTAATTATGAAATGATGGGATATAATAAGTACATAGGTGATGACTGTTGATTAAATTCGAATGGTGGGTTCCTCTATGATTTTTTTAGGGAATAAATATATTAGAGGATCTTCACCTAATTATAAAATGTGCCTTTGGTTAGAAATATCAAATATGGATTCATGAATATCATTACTAATTATAAGTGTCCCTTAGATATTAATATGATCAAAATGATATCCATGAAAAGTTTATATATATTCAAACACTTGAATAATTAATTAGGATGATTGAGAAAAGATATTCATGATGGATTTGAGAACCCTAAAGGTTACACCATCATATATTAAACACATTATCTAGCTTAAGTGATATAACATGAAATTTCTCAAACATGAATATAGGAGTTGAAGGTAGAAGGTCTTCTCTAACATTTTAATGGACCAGTGGGTCTAGCCAGTATAGATTGACTTTTTCTAAGGTTATATGGTGGATACCAACATCTTAGTTTATTCTTCTATTTATTATCAAATATTTTACTAATTTATAAAATGGTGATATGTAGCAAGAGGATACTATACTTTTACTCAGTCCTCCATTTACAGGTTTTCATCCTAAAAAGTATTTATGTCTCTTTCATTTTTATTTTATGGTCTTTAAAGTCATACTAAGGATTGATGGGGTTTAAGGTCTCATAGAGTTAACTAAATATTTTTAGGGTTTAAGGTTTCATATTTTTTAATGAATGTTATTGGAGTTTAAATCCATAAATATTCGACTAAAATGGTGAGATAATTTATCTAACTAGGGTGAAGAAAACATGTCATGAATGGAAATACCAATTCTAGTGTAAACTATCTCATAGATAGGTTCACATGGTTTAAGGTAATTTTTATTAGACCATTTATGGGGGTGTGATATGACAACCCATATGGGGATAAAGAGCTAAGATTACCCAATACTTATTTAATAGGGAATGAATATGATGTATTCATTACTTGAGGTATTTGAATCAAGAATTTATGAAATGGAATAAGTATTTAAAGGATCGTCGATGACCAACATTAGAATAATGGGTTCTATGAAAGTGATTTTAGGGGATAAATATATTAGAGGAATGGGATATTCAATGACCCAAAACACTCAAGGAATGAAGTTTGGTTTGTGTTAATGGGATATTCAATTATTTATTAAGACAATAAGTCCTGAACTAACCATGGTTGGGTCATTATTGATCATTGAAAAAAAAGTGGAAGTGAATAATTATTTTTAGTTTATACTTTACTAAATATCTTTAAATAATAGTAATCAATTCGTATATAGTTCTTATAAAGTCACTGAAAAAATATTACATGTGTGCAGGGAAAGGTTGGGTGGATTCATTCTAGTGTTAGAAGATTATAAGAAACCCAACATAATTGAATCATATTTTAAGAACCAAGAGTAAAACCAATATGATTTTCATTTTACCCATAGAAATATGTTTAGGTTTCATTATGTATCCTATAATTATGGGAATCAATCCAAACATAGTTCTCAATATAAACATTCCCAATATAGATTCTAATATAGAAATACCTCATGTGAATATGGGGAACTAACGTTGGGAAGTGGATTAATGGTGATAGAATTTATTATTCACCCCAAGATAGAAAATTTTGATGTCATTATGTATACAAAAATAATAAGAATTAGGCCACACATAGTTCTTGACAAATAATCTTTGGATAGATCTAGATCATATACAAGAAAGAGTAATTGTATCCCTCATAGGGGACTAGAACCTAGATAATCTTTGTGGCTTGTATCTAGGATAGGAGATACATGTTTCCTTAGAAATGGTTAATTTTACCCTAGTGTAGGTTTACAAATAGAATCCATATGCTCAACACCCTTACATAGATCTGGATCTCATGTAGGCAAGTTTTTTTATATAGGATGAACCACTCTAAGCAGTTTAAAGGTATTACAGGATGGATCATATGTTGTATAGTTTAACATCACATGATGAGGACTTAGATTTAATATAGTTTAAGTTTATAATATGAGGAACTTTATATAGAAGACTTTGTATAGATATATATTATGTGAAAATTTAGATAACCTTGTCCTAGTATAAGTGAGGATATAAAACCTGACATGAATAAATTAAGCTCTATATATTAAGATGAAGTGGGGGTTTATTATAATATTTATTTGATCCCAATATAGGTGGAACTACATATTCTAATGTAAGAAATTTTAATCCACTTGTAATTATGAAAAAGATATGTTATCACATTGTAGATTATATTATGTAATTACTCTACATGAATGAGAAGATCATAAAAATAGATGGGGTTGGATAATGACCGAATTTTCAAATAGGCCTAGGATATGAGATTCAATCATAATTAGGCATCCTAAATTAATAAAAAATTATCCACAAATAGTTCTTGTATATTGAATCTCTTTGTACGTATATGGATCATATAAATAAGAGGAAGATAGAAATGAATAGATTCTATGGTAGGGAGAAAAGATGAAAATTTGATGTGAATTAAGTAAGGCCTCATCTCTAGATCGGGACTAGGTATATAAATAGATATTGCATCTAGGTTAGGGATAATATAGTTGGTAATCACTATATATCATAAAGGAATGGGAATCTAGCCACTCATAGTTCTCATAAGGGGTAAATTTTTATTATATATTAATTGTACAATGAAATTAGGGTTTTCTAGTATATTAATAACCATTGAATCTATAAGTAGGATTCCTATCTATATCGAGAACATATATAGTGGTTGGGAATTTTGGATCTGGGTCATATGGAATAGTCCCTTACAAGTTGTTTAAAGGTCATACTGGATAGACTACTCTGAATAGTTTAAATTTAAGTGGGGTGGAATATATGTTGTGTAGTTTAATTTCATGTGACAATGATTCAGGTTCTATGTGATTTATAGTCTTGAAATGAGGAATTTATTTTGTTCTATCCAAATACAGGTCCATCAAGAGATATGAAGTGAATTTGAGGGCCCAAATACTAGGATGCAATTCTTCAAAATGGGGGACATTTTTTCTTATAATAGGTTTTTGAATAAATAATAATGTTTTTTTCATTATTATATACATCTAGACCGTACTTAAGGAAGCTAAGTCTCATGTTATGAAAAAATTTAAGAAGTTTAGGGTATTTTATAATGGAACATATGTCATGAAGTTTGACATCATGTGATAAAGACTTAGATTCCATGCAGTTTAAGTTCCTATGATGTGGACCTCATCCAAGAAGTTTAAATCCACATAGAGGATAATTTTTAACCCAACATTTATTTATGAAAACTAATTCTTAAGAAACCTTTAATTTTTAGAAAACATGATTCACTCTCTATCTACTATAATCTAGGAGTAGGATCCATTAGAGTAGACCTTGTGTATTGTGTAAGGTCCTTCCCATTTCAGTTCTAGTTTTGGAGGTTTCTTCTTAGGTATCATGGGTGTTCCTAGATCCATCACTAATTTCCCTTAGAAAATTGAGTGAGAGATTCATGTGTGACATTATTTTGATTAATCTCCTGGTTGTATGGAGTAAATAAAAAAATTTCATCGGGTTTCTCCAAATCATCAATATGGATCAAAGATAACACATCTTTAAAAAAATAATTTAACATAGTAATGAAAAGTGAGGGTGGTCTCACCTAGATGGTAAATACTTCCTTTATCCCATATACCAATACATATAGTGTCTCTTATATATAAATGCGGGTTGTGGTGTGATAATCTCATAACACATATAGAGGCTTTTCCAGATAAGACTTCATCTCTTTGTCCATATCTTCTAAAGTATGTAAGATATAGTTTTTTAAATGACTTTATCTATTTTTCCACTACTTAATTGTAGTGATATGAGTGGCTAGACTCGATATTGTATTCCTGATACAAACTTTTTAATTTTCAATCATGTAAATTGGTGACATTTTCCATAAATATTGCATGAGGGGAACCAAATCTAGTGATGATATTAGTCTTTATGAATATGATGATAACCTTTATTTTGAATTCCTTGAGAGATATAATCATATCCCTCTTGGAGAATAAATTTTTGGTAGTAAGGATATACTTGAAATTACTAATTTTAGATATGAGATATGGCCCCATGAAATATATTCCCCATGTGGTGAATAACCAATAGTATTTTTTTTTTGTGTAATAATTTGTGGGATGATGGATAATGTTGAAATTTATATAAAAAAAATGGCATTTCTTCATAGAATCCAAGAAGTCATGCATGATTTATTAAAATAAGTATCCAATTATATTTATTTTATAAAATAACTTGTCACCAAACTTATGGGAACCAATAAATTATAATGGAATTCCTTCATAAAATTTATGTTTTATCCTCCTTTAATAAATATAAGGAGTAATCCACCAATACCTTGATTGTATAAAATTTTCTAGGAATTTGGTCTGTTATAAAGGATAAATTTTGTTACCCACTATCAGATGTGTTCCTTCTTAGCTCAATCCGTTAGAAGAATTATAATTTATTGATAGTTTTTAATCAAGTAAACCTATCCAGTTATGGTATTGATTAGCTATAATTAAGGTTTTCCTTACTTCAGGGTGGTATTACCTTCATTTATCTCTTACATTTCATTATTGATGAACGGTGATACGACCTCACAATATCTTATATGAATGAATTTATTGTACTAGTATATATCAGTCATGGTCATTGCTACATTAGATAGTGCATATTATTGGGAATTATATAAAAAAGTATGTGATATATCATTGTATTTGAGGGGAGTTCAACCATAAAGCCTCATATAAATAAATCAATGGAATCATTTCTTTTTATGGAGTAGTTTCCATTGATTTTCTTAATTAAAAAATTTGGATTGCATTTAACATTAAAGTTGGATATTGGCATCAACATTACCAATTCATGGACCATGATTAAGGCCTAGTATTTTGCCTCATTGTTTGTGAATACTTCTAATATCATAAATGAATACAACTAAACTATTTTTATAGAGTGATGAAGACAATACCTAAGAAAACCTGATTGTCCTTTGAGTTTATATCCTTCATCCTATTGGGATTCTAGAAGAGTTTTTGAAGTACATCTCCCATTCTTTAGAAGTTTTATGAATATAATATATTTATTTATTTGAGATTTTTTTGTTCTGTAATGATTTCTATGGGATAGGATATGCTCAGATACAATTTTTTAATACCTTTCATTTGATCACCTTCTAAGACATGAATAGTATTTCAAATTGTTTTCATAATGACCACCAACCATGTTAGACACTTAGTTAACATTAGAAGAAAAATAATATATTTTATTGGGTTGACACAATACATAACATGGATCCTATGATACTATAGATAATTTGGTTTTTTCACTATGAAAATCAATGAAAAGAAGTTCTTCTCAATATCAAAGTATCATGTATCAGCATCCAACATAGTTCTTCTAAGAAAGTAGAGACTATCTTCCAATCACACACCATTATTCTAAGGTGGTCAATAGGTGATCACTCCAGGTCACCACATATTGGATGAGATGCTTCCCTTCTACCAATGGAAAATATAATAGAGGACACAGAACATATTTCTTGATATCATAAAATTCCTTTTGAAAATATTCATCAGATTGATAGGTGTCTCCCTTATTCATTATCATTGTGAAGGGAAATCAATTTTTGGAGAGGTTAGATATGAAGCACCTGATACAATAAAGGCAGCCCAAGATTTCTCTAAACTCTAAGGTTTCAAAGAGTTTGAATTTCAATTATTTCTTTTATATTTTTTTGGGTCAACTTCAATGATGTGATGGAATAACAAGACGTTGAGTAATTTCCATGACATTACCCCAAAATCACATTTTAAGGGATTTAAATTTAGGTTTTTTATCATGGTTTTTTTAAAACTATTTCAATATTAGTAATATGATCATAGTTCTATTGAGATTTAACCACCAAGAAATCCATATAACACTCAATGTTCTTCCTCAGAAGGGGATTAAAGATATTTTGGATAGAACATTGATATGTGTTTCCATTATTCTTTAATACAAAGGGAATCATTTTATAGAAATATAACACTTGATTTCTATAAACACATTATCCTCCTTGTATTCTGGGGCCATTTAGATTTGTTTATATTCAAAATATATTTCCATGAATGATAGGAACCAAAAGATAATTCATTTTATAAATTAGTATCTTTTTTATTAGGACTGATAAATCATCCTTCAGGAAATACTAATTGATATCCTTTAAGTCGATGCACACTTATATTTTCATGTTATTTTTATTGATAGGGACAAAGATAATGATCCAATTCAGGTATTGGAATTCCTATAAGAATTTACCTTTAATGAGTTTTTTAACTTCATATTCTTCCTTGGTAGAATGGGCTGGATGAATTCTCATCACCGCCTATTTTTAACCATGGTGGTCATCATGAGAATCCAAGTAATGGGTATCCACAACAGTATTCAACCCATGAATTTTTTTATAATTCAAGGAAAATAAATATTTTTGATATTTGAGGGTGGATGTGTATGTCTCTTGTTCTTTGGGGACTATTTCAACATTGATCAACAATGATTGTATATCTTCATCTACACCTATATTCAACTACAATATTTCATCAATGGTGGTAGAGACACCTTCCTTGAATGCTAGAGGGGTATCCCTGAGATATACTTCTTCTTCTTCTTCTTCAACATCACTATTATCAAAAGAGAAATATAGATGGAAATTTTGAGATATGATAGATGATATGTGGGAATTTTTATTACCATCATAATAATATTCTTCCTCCAAACATATAATCCCATATAGTGTAACCAATACAATTAGAATGAGAGTGAATATGCCTAAAACCCATGATTTTATTCTTTATTACAGGATTCATATCCATTTGTTCAAATAATATCATCTATGTTTACTAAATATTGATCAAGTATTCATGGAAATAAAGATTCTTGGGTTCCATGTTGATGTGAATGGATTGTACAGTGGTCATTTTTTTCCTTGGCAGTGTTTAATCCATGTGTGCATCTTCTTGATCAAAATATTAAAGGAAAGAGATTTCATGCTTCATTTGATCGTATAATGGAACTTGAGTGACCCAATTACTACCCATATCAAAATTTTTTTCTTAAATTCAATTGATAAGAAACACATAATCTTAACTAAGTTCATTCTTTGGATTGGTGGGGCTAGCTTAAAGGTTGTTTGGGGAATTTTTTCTAGATGGATTTATCTGCCATCATCTACTTTCCCTCCATTTTATAGAATCCTTCATCTATATATTGAGATTAAAAAGACTCAAAATTGGAATTATCACTATATAATACTTATACTTATCTATCGACTTAGTCACTAATGGTGTGATGAGGGAACAGATGAATGAAAATAGATCCATGCCTACTTAGAAATATGTTGAAGGTTGTATCTTGGAAAACCACTATAAACTCATATTCATAAACAATATATCCAAATTTTTCTTTGATTATTTTCCTATTAAGTGGCTTATTATCACTCTTTTCATACCCTTAGATGTTCATTTTGGAAGGTTTCAAGTAAGATTCATTGTAACCCAATACTCTAAGGGTTCGGATCAAGATAATGTTGATCCTAGAACCGTAAAAAAATAATTATCAATGGATTTGAACTTTATCCATCATTATAGATATATTAATGTGTATAATGTTTACATTTATGGAATATTATTTGTCCAATTTCATAAAGTAAATGACCATATGATATTTGGAAGTAGCAGTTTCTATATGACATGTCTCAGCTATGAAAATTGTAAAACTTCATTCCATTCCAAGTAAGATTTTTTATAGGTTTTTTAATTTCTGATTTTTATTTATGTATCATTTTGAGAACCAGGTTTGTGATCCAAAATTTTATAGTTTGATGATATTAATGGGATGTTTTTATTCATTTATTTAGGCCCAATACATGCCTTAGGTACTTGGGTAGATCTCAAGATTTTCCTAGTGGTTCAGGGATCGGAATTTATTTTTTTGGAGTCGTATTATGGGGTTCATGGTTAGTTCAAAATGTGAACCCCAAACATGTGGCATGGTTTGTATAGTCACAATATTTTTTGACTGTTTAAGTGGATCCTTCTAATCATGAAAAAATATAAAAAAAATTACATAGACATTTTGCATGGTTGATGCATGGTTTGTTAAATTTTGTGGCCTACCCATGAAAAATAGAGTTTCCTTGGTAGTAGGATATTCATTGATGGTGCATAGTTTTTTAAACCATGCATCCAAATAATGAACCTATTTAATAGTGGGAAAATTACATAATTTCTCCACCATATATTTATGTTTTTAACCCTATTTTCTCCTCCCCTTTATAAAAGAAATCCTCTCACACTCCATCCACTTTCTCTATTCCTTCTCATAGTGGATATCTCTTAACTCTTCTCTGATTTCACTTCTGTATTAGTAATTGGTGAGGATTAGGTCATTCTAGAACTCTGTTATCTTTCCTTCTTGTTTATTTTGTTATCAAAATATCTCTCAACATTTTTGTATAATATACCATAATTTCAAGGCTTTTGTTTGGTTTCATTATTCCTATAATTTTAGACCAAACTAGAAGCCAATTTTGGATAGGTGGGATAAATTAATCTAGGGGTATTTGGTCCCTTAATTTAACCAATAGTTTCACATAAATTTAGGGTTCATTTTTTTATTGGTCTCTTCGGTTTTTCATGAGTTGACCTTGACCTTGATTAAGTGTTTTCAATTTATTTTTTCCTTAGTTATAATGCCCCTAATTTATATTTTTTTCTTGTTTTAACTATACATTGTTAAAATATTAATCTATTATATAATTATTCTAAAATAGGGTTATGTTTGGAATAAATGACTATGAAATGGAATTAACTTTTCAATCAATCCTAATAAAAATTTAATGGAATTTTTTTTTTGTAAAATGATGACTTATGGTTAGGATTGTTATAAATTTAATGGAATAAATGTTTTACTAGTGTATAAATTGGATTTAAAGATACTAAATAGTGTTTTATGTTCTGATAAATAAATTTTTACCTTAGGAAAATGGTGAAGTTTTTTTAAAAAAAGGAACTAATCCTCATGATTTGGTTTGGTTTGAAATTAAGGTGGCCTTAGTAAGAGATATTTGGAAATATAAATTTTAATGTGAATTTAAATTTAATCCTTTTGGTTTGTATTTATTAAATGGTATTTTTCATTTTTATATGTATTGAGTTGATGAGAATTCCCCTTGTGGTGTTTCTTGTTGTAATGATGATGATAATGGCCTTGAGGTGGTTGTGTTTTGACTTTAATAAAATTACCATTGTAGGGAGGTATGAGTTACTATATGGGAAAATCCCAATATAGGAAGTTGAGGTTATCTAAGAAAACTATTATAAGGGAAGTAAATGTTACTTATAGGCTTATTATTTATATGGGAAAACTCTCATAGGGTAGGTCCATGTAATTTTTTGTCTTATTATATGGATGAGAAAACTCCCATATGGGAGGTCTGTGACACTGTATCTATATACTGTAAAGACCTGAGTCTATTATATTGGTTTTCATGGTCATCATGACATACTCAGTGACACCCCAACAATGTTCTAAGCAGATATGGTTGATTAAGGTCAGATACCTAAGTATTGACGATGGTATATATCGGTATTGGGTGTTACTACCGAACCCATCCATTGGTGGTTGTTTACTAATTTTGTTAAATTGTTTTAAATTGTTAAATTATTTATTTATATAACATTTGAATTCACTTTCTTATCAAACTAGATATATTAGGGATGCAATTGGTGGTGGATTATTGAGTTGTACTTTCACCCTGCTTGGACTTCCTAGCACTTGGGTACCCAATCAGAAACCATTATTGATCATATGTATGGGTTTATGGGAAAACTTTATGTTGATTATTATTGGATTGGAATGCTAGTATAGAGTATGGATGATGGTATAATGATGGAATCATTACTAGTTGGGCATGAGTTATAGATTTGGTTTTATTTATTTCTTGTGTTATCCCATGTATGTGAACCACCCTTTGGGTATTTGTTGTAACATGTATGGAATACTCCATTGTTATAGCATTTTGGTATTGTAGTTATTGTGGTCACTTGAATTGTCTCATATTTAATGTTTACTTGGATTGGTTATACATTTTTCTTTATTTATGTTGTTATTTCTACTTTTAATAGAGGGTAAAATCACCCCATTTTACCTCCTTACACCATCAATGTTATTTGTCATCCTCTACAATACAGGGAGGCACAATTGAGGTGATGTGGTGACTTCTGGTCCGACACTAGTTAGTGTTCTAGAGATAAGGGGTGTTACAAAGGGGTATCATATGTTTTCTTTTCTTTTGTATTACTATTTGGGAATTTTAGATAGTAGGATAGGATTTTTTGGGGATTAGTACTGAGTATGTTCCTGGTAGTGATCAGCCCATACATGGGGGGAACCCCATGTTTCTAGGGATAGGACTTTTTGTTCATGGAACTCATCTATTATAGTTGTATTTAATTTTCACCTTGAGTGAGACACTTGATTTTTGATGTTATGATTCATCGTATTTTTCTATTGGCCTATTATGGAAAGATAAGTTGTGTACATTCATGTATCATTTCAAGCATGTAGGGATTCTCAGAACATGCTTAATGCTAGGGGCATAGGATTTAAAAAAAATTGTATGTTGTCTATGATATATATTAGCTCATGGTAATTTTTGTTTTATTTGTATCTTTCTTTGGATGTGATTTCTAATTGATAAAATGGGTTTGGTCATTTAAATTTTTAGAAGCATCTTATATGATGTTTACCCGTATAAGGTTATGGTGGAATATTATTTTTTCAATTACTTATGTGATACCTTTATTTATAACAAGATATAAATGAATTGTTAAAGAGTGTTTTTTGGTTAAATAGAGTGTTATTAAAAAACCTATCAGGTTCCTTCCTTTGTATCTTTTGAATGAAACCATATTTAATCAGGCTTAGGGAATGTGAAAATCTAGATAAATCCTAGATAGATTATAATGTAAATCTTAGAAAGATAAGTAAATTGTAATTTTGGGAATAATTAAAAGTTAAAATCCTTGAAGGATTAAAATATCATTAATAATATTGAAAATTTGAATCTTGTTAAAAATAAAAACCCTATGGATATAAGAATAGTGAAAATTCCTTGAAAATGTGAGTTTTATGGCTATATAGTTTAATGAATAATGAGAAATACTATAAAATTATGTTGAGGTGGACCCTATGAGTTTGATGTGGGCCTTATTTATATGTGCAGTCTTATCCTTCGTAATAGGTAATTGGGGCTATATAGAAAACCTATTTTGGGAAACCCTTGTTGATATGTGGTGTATTACATGGTAGATGTTACACCTAGTGTGACTTTGGTTTGAGTTGTTACCTTCCAAGGTTGTGAAAAACTATGATGTGTGGGGGTGTATTGTTACCCTTATGACTTATACATGACCTGAGAGTGGGTGGGGTAGATTATATTTAATATTTTGTATATGAACTTGAGGTGGTTGTTAGGCACATTTGATGTTGTGTGAGTATGAAATGGGAATGATAAGGTTTCTCATGGGGTATGAACTATGTGAGGTTAGATGTATGGGATAGCTAGGAGAACCTAGTTACCTTTATATGTGACATAGGTTTAGTGGATTAGTTATAGTAGCCCGCAGACATGATCATCCAAATTAAAAAAAAATAAAGTAAATATTTCATTTAAATGTATTATCATTCCCTTTTAGGTTTAGAGTTTTAGATAATTAGAACACAAAAATAACTAAAAAAATTATATTTTAAAAATAATGGAATTTTTCCCCACTATATAAATAACTAATTATTCTTCAACATCTCCCATAAATTATTCACATAATATACCCTTCTAGACATGTCTTATGTAACTTCGGTAAAAAAATATAAGAAAGGAGTGAGATCATATGCATGGTAAGAGTAAAAATAAATGATAAAAATAAAATATCATAAGTGGTAATAATATGAGAATATGTGTATAATATAGATTCATAAAAAAAATTATACCCAATAAATAATAGGTAATATACCATGACATAAGAAAAAAGTCATAAATCAAGAGAATGTAGAAACATTACCCAGTAAACATGATCCATTCGAGTGTAACATTAGGATACCACTAAAATATGGTATAAAAATTAGTATTGGTAACATTACTTTCATGATTCACATAATCAGTGTCCATGATTATGATAAAGTAAAATATACTCACAATTACATATCTTATAAGATATAAACCTTAAACTAATGCATTGGAGGGTGATATAGGACCCAACCCATCGTCATCCAAAAATATGTGTGAAAAAACAATAATCCATAATTATATCCTAAATAACCCATGGAAATAAAATTGGTTTCATATCCATTTCAAATGTAATCATATAAGAAAAACATTCATAATTAAATCAGT
Organism: Viscum album; assembly: GCA_963277665.1. NCBI lineage: Eukaryota > Viridiplantae > Streptophyta > Magnoliopsida > Santalales > Viscaceae > Viscum > Viscum album. The sequence goes on along the minus strand of OY728134.1, from coordinate 1,099,071,641 downwards.
ATTAATAACCTATTATACCTATGTAAAATAAATAGGTATCCAAAGATATTTAGTAACATTCTAGGTAAATATCATTCAATCAAGATAATAGATCATTTGGTATTTATAACATATAGATAAAGGGTCTATGGTTAAGAAAATAATTTTCCTAATCAATCAATGTACATCATCTAGGTAAACATCATTAAATTAATGGAATGGAAAATAGGGTATTCACAAAGAAAAGGAATTGGATGAAAATCTATACAAATTCACAGTGGATGGTTAGGAAAGACAAATATAATGATGGATTATATCTTTGATATAATAGAATATTATATAATCCATCTAGATAAATAATTTTGTTGGTTTTAAAATAACATCTCCCCAGTTTAATAAAGGAAACTTGGAAGGATGTTGACATAATTGAAAAATATCCTTTCAAAATAATGCTTCAAACTTTATCACGCAAGAAGGTGCCATGAATCAAATTTTTTGATACAATGAGTTCAAACACACAAAAGATAAATATATATTATATGATAAATCATGAAACATAAACCTCATGGGAGTAAATCCTTTTTCATATAATAAGGAAAATGGAAGCAAAAACATAAGATAGTTTTTTAAAAAATATTTTTTTAACATTGTCATAAGATAAAAAGTTAGGGGTCACTTTAGAAATAAATTTTTAAAAAGGTAAAGTGAATGATTTTGAGAACATTTAAATTTAAAAATAATCTAAAATAAAGGATCCTTGAAAATGAAATAATTATTTACCCAAATAAATGTGGTTTGGAAGATAAATTACATGGTTTTGAAAGGGAAAACCATTTAACAAATCTTAATTTAACTTTTTTTAAACCCACACTATAAAAAGAGCAGTAAAACCTTATTTTTACTAGAACATAATTTTCCCAAATAATATAATAAAATACCATATAATAAAATATTAGTGTGGAAGAACCCAATCATGTAATAATAAATTCCAAGATAAACTTTTATAATGTAAAGAAGGATATTTGACTTACCAATAACCCTTATGCGAAAAATGTCCCAAGAAGTGAGAAATACTTGTAAAAGGGTTTATGTGAATGAAATTTATATCCCTAGAAAATATTGAGAGAATACCATATAAAACAATACAAGGGAAAACTTTACCCAACTTATATGAAATAAGTTCAATAGAATGATGATAACTCAATGAATGAAAATTGAGTTACCAGAAATCATAAATACTGGGTAAATGTAATGCACCAACCCAAAAATCTATGATCTAGTGCATTATTTTATTATATTTTTATTATTATAAGGAATAAAATATAAAAGGACCAATCATTTTAGCAATCATGTAATTCCAGATTACATATTTGATACCCATAATACATTGGGAAAATAAAATAAATCAAAACATAAAAAATCTCAGCATCATTAAATCTCATTTAAAGGATTCCTATTAATAACCTGAGTAAATAAAACATAATAAGGGTGAGCTAAAATTATTATTAATTGTAGGTAAAGTGGAATAAATAATGAATCAATGGAAATAAATCAACATGGAAAGGAAAATAACTGATAACATATTCCATTCAAATAACTACAGAATGAAAAATAAATATAGAAAGGTAAATAAATGAAACACATGCCATATAAATAAGTAAACTTGCAATAGAATTCATCCATAGATATGTTGATAAAAAATCTCATGTATAAATAATAATTGATTCTAAATGAGGGAGATTCTTAATTATTGGATATCAAGTATCCTAGGTATATAGAACCTTTACTATTGAGACCTTTCATAATATGGTTTATAAAATCAGGTAAAACCCCATCTATTTTGGAAAAATATTTCATCTCATGAGACTACCTATGAATCTAAGGGCTATGTATAACTGGTCCCCACTCATGTCGCACTTGTCAAAATCTTTCTTTATATCAAATAATTGTTTAAAATAATAAACAATATGCCTTATCAAATTTCCGTAATGAATAAAGGATACATATTTATCAATAATTACCCAGTGGAGGGTAAGTAACAACAAGGTTTTTTGATGTTTATTATTGGAAATACCATTGAAAGATCATTAAAATATTTTTGATGAAAATAATATATAAACATTTAAAAGTGTCCCATACCACTTTGAAACATTTGAATAATAATCTAAATGAGGGAATAACATTAAATTAAACTTAGAATATCATGAGAATAATGATATTCATGATATAATATACCAAAGGGAAGTATATACACCATATAAAATTTAATTGGTGTATAAAAACATATGATTCTCAATGAAATATAAATTGATACGAGATCCCTTACCACTTTTTAATCATTTATTTAAAATTTGGTGCATTTATAAAAGAAAATATTTTCTTTGAAAAGAACCTTGTAAAATTTTAAAGGAAATTTCAAAAAATTAGGGCATCATGATTGTAACACCCGATACTTTTATGTTATATAAATCATCAAAGGAATATTTTTCTACACAACACTTGCTTGGCTTTCTTTACACGCAATCGCGACCTTCCTCGATAGCTTGCGTTGTACGCAATACCGAGTTTCACTAAACAACAATATGCTATTAAAACTAGCCGTTATGAATAGTAATAACCACTTTTTTGAAATTTTATAAATTTTATTTTTCAAAATGGACTTCATTTTTGGATTCGGAATACCGAAATTAGCCTAGGGTGAAATTTTGGTATTTTTCTGAAAACTTTCAATTTTTGATGAATAATGAAACCACTAAGTGGTAGGTTAAAAACTGAATTTTGCATAAAACTTAATTTTACCGCTTCTGTGAATGGAATTTCGAAAATCCGACAGACACGGTTGATATCAGTAAGTAAAATGTGGTTCAATGAGATAAAAATAATTTTTTGGTGAATAGTAACTTTTTACTTTTTTTTACCGCGGTTAATAGTAAATAGGGTAACTAAGGGTAAATATGATATTACTATTACCCTAACACATGTACTAATTCTATTGGATAAGTGTAATTCGACCAAAAACAACCTTATGAATAAAATATGACCATTTAGGCCCACTTGGGTTAGATTGGGACATTTATTATTAATTTATTTAAAGAAGGGTTAAAATAGTTAAAATCAAAGTTTAATAAGTAAATCATTTTTAATATGGGGTTATACATAAGATAAATTCAACAATAAATATTCATTAGAAAGCTAAAAATATTTCCTACATAATCGTATTTTATTTATAATTTTTAGAAATTAAATAATTTAATTTAATTATGACACAACAATGATGCAGTAATTATCTTATTAATGAAATATTGACATAATTGATGTTATAAACACCAAAATAAATGTAATTTGAGACTTTTTATGAATTCCACTAATTTTCTAGGTTACTATGATATATTATTGTTTATTTAATAAACTTTATTTGAACATATAATTCTGTTATGACTTTCAAAAAAATCATATATCAAATAGTGTCAAAATTGACACAAAATAGTTTTTAAATCAAATATTATATTATTAATTGTTATTTTATTCCTAAAAATATAAGGTTCGGCCAAATGACTTAGATAAGGATATATATATTAATAATAAACAATTTGGGGTTCTTTTGGCATGTTATAGTAAGTGTATTAACCTTATAGTGAAAGAAAACAAAAAGACACGGTAAAAGTTAAATTATTTAACTTAGAGTTAAATCTAATTGATAAGGTTACAATAAGACCCTAAACTTGTCTAAATCCTATTGGTTGATAGGATTTCGACCCATCACCACTTTATCTTCGAAATAAGACCCTTTGGAACCATTATAAACCGATTCTGACTTTAATATAAAATAATATTTTGAGATATTCCTAAGGTGCCCCTCTCCTCCCTTATAAAAGGGCACCTCCTCCTCACACCAATTTGAGCACTCAAGCTCGGCCAACCCCTGCCATTTTCTCCTCTCCACTTCCCTAGAATAATCCTGGAGGTCCTGGTCTTCTTCAAAGACCAATATTAGTTCCCTAAGTGGAGGATTCAAAGAAGAGTTCCAAAGAAGAGGTAATATCCATTACCGATCTTTTCAATTTCTTTCTTCTTCAACTTCTTCTTCTTTAGTTGTTTCATGATAAAGTAATAACATCAGTATTACTTACATACTGATATGTTATTATAAATATGAAACAACCCTAATTCACCTTCTATCCATCCTACGGAAAAATGAAATCACCGCGCGTGCGTACGTACGGAATACCGTCTCCACGCCGTGGTGTAATCTATTTTCCACCATCACTTTACAAGGATGGGTATAATGGTGTAATGAGTAACTATTTATGATTATTATTAAGTAATATTGATACTGAAATAATATATATATACTCCAATACAATTCCACGATCATAGGAACGATATCATCACTCGTGCGTACGTACGGAATACCGTCTCCACGATGTGATGCGACTCGTTCTACATGATCATCATTACATAGTAATTATATAAATGACTTGAATGAATAAATATGATATATGTTACACTAATAACATTCTGGATATAAGGTATCTATAACCTTAAAAGAAGAATAATAATTTATTCGACAAAACACGCATAAGAACAAAAGGCAATAAAGACCCGAGTAACAAGTAACAATGAAATATTACTAATAAGAAGCTAAGAATATGACCATATATGATATCATATCAATATGTATGATTATGGAATAAGTAAATAACATTATTTAAACCATTATACAGGAGCTTCGGACACGTACAAAGCAAATCGGACCTAAGGTAAGGGAAATATCACAATCTCATTTTTATCCGAGATTGTTTATTCGTAAGTATTTACTGGGGTGTATTTTATCATCCACATCCATGTTTCATCAATATGTAATATTATTTCCATCCACCTACAATTTTTTAAATCCATTTTTACCCTTCGGTGAGTTTTTAGTAATATGTATGAAAGGATTCTTTCGTCGTACGAGGTACTTTTTGACTTTTCCGACAAAAGTACGAAGAATGTTTTTTTTAACTTATACGGCATGAATGGATTTTTAAAACATTATTTCCAAGAAGCTTCCTTTACAAGTTTTCAAGTTTATTTTTAATCAACTTCTTTTATTTTAAAGTCGTATGACATGTTATGAAAGGAAAAATGTTTTTGAAGTAGAAAGGATATTTTCCTCAAGAATGGAGTTCAAGTATTTTATCAAAATTATTTTCCATCTAAAACAATAAAAGAGTTCTGTTTTTATCCCTATTATTACATGGATTTGATTATGTTGTGATGGAATCATTTTTATGAATTCCTTTATCTTATATGAATTGTTTTATGATGTCGTCTTGTTTAAGAATCCCATTTTTATTACGTGGATTACGCTATGATGTATGGTTTATGATTATGTGGCACACATAAGAAAGGATTCATTATAAGATGGGTGGGACCTATATCTCCCTCCAATGCATTGGGTAAAGATTTTATATCTCATGAGATAGACATGGCTGGAACGGAAGGTTATTTCGGTTCAGTGATACATGACTGAAACGAGGAGTGAACTCGGTTCAGAAAGGGACTTTGTCCACTAAGATAGTCTTGGCAATGAGTCATGACTAACAAGAAATGATTTTCCATGATTATGTGTGCATGCCACAAAGTTTCAAGTTTTATGTTGTGATTATGGGGATCTCATTTTCACTTCTATGATTTGTTCCATGTTAAGATATTATGATCTCTTTTGCAGGTTATGATTTTCAAAAAGATATGATATGATTTTTATTTCCTTTATTTGCCCTTGCTGAGCATTTGAGCTCACCCTTTTATGTTTTCTTTTCCCCAGGTCAGGAAGATGGATATTAAGTAGAATATGCTAAAAGGGACCCTAGATATGATGAAATAAATGGGAGACACTGTAGAAGATTTATGAACCAGTTGTTTATGTTTCCCAGTTTCTAAAGACACTATACTTATACGGTCCTTTGTGGTTTTGTCATATGTTGTAATAAGTGTGCTTCAATTTTGAAGTATTAACAATGTATGTAAAGTATGGGTCGTTATAGTTGGTATCAGAGGAAAGGTATAGTCAACCTTTGGAAACTAGGATGTGAAAGCCTTAGTAAGAACCCTAAGGATAAGTCTAAGCATAGAACACAATCTTAGTGTTTTAGAAATGGCCATGAATACCCTAGGATAAGACCTTAAGTGTGAAATTTTATCCTTGATTATGTGGTTTTCCTATTATAATTAGTGTTGCTCACACTATTCTTCTTGGTTTTAGTCAATGGCTGGAACCCGAAGGAACCGTGTTAATGCGGAATGCGATGGGCAATGCAATGATTGTCCCCCTGAGCAACCAAACGATATGGGAGCTGGAATGAAAAATCTTGTAGCCATGCTCACACAACTTTCTCAAGCTATGAATCATGCAGGACTTCCAAACGAGCAAAGGAAGGAGCAACATTCTGTTGAATCCTTCATGAGGCAGCGTCCACCTTCTTTCAGCAGGTCTACTGATCCATTAGTTGCTGAACAATGGATTAGTACTAATGAAAAGATATTTTCAGTTCTTCAATGTTCTGAACATGATAAAGTCATCCTAGCAGTGTATCGTTTGGAAGGAGATGCTGATCAATGGTGGAATCTTATTAAGAATAGGAGGCAAAGGGATTAAATTGAGTCTATGGAATGGGCCGAGTTCAAGAACTTATTTTTCAATAAGTACTTCCCTCGTATTCTCCGAACAAAGATGGAGAAATAGTTTCTTGAACTGAAGCAGAGGGATGATGAATCTGTTGGTACCTATGAAGCAAATTTTACAAGACTTGCAAGGTACGCTTCTGGTATTATTATCCAACCTGAGAGTAAGATCGATCAATTCTTTAGTGGATTAAAACCAAGTCTTCGAAGGGAGTTAGCCATAAGGGACTTCAATAGCTACGAGGAAATCGTTCGATGTGCTCTCAAAGTCGAGATGGAGATTGGAGTAAACCATCAGTCACATGGGTTTGATAAGAAGAGGAAGATGGAATTCAAAGGAAAATCTAAAGAGCATACTGAAAAGAAGATGAGCTTTCCCTTATGCTCAAAGTGTGGAAAGAAACATGGAGGGAGTTGTCTTAAAGGGACAAGTAAATGTTTCAAATGTGGAAAGGAAGGTCACCGGGCATTTGAATGCCGCGACAATGGGAAGAAGATGTCTAATGATGCAAACAAAGGAAGGGATACACAGAATGAACCTACTACACTTCAATGTTTCAAGTGCAAGGAGATGGGGCATTATGCCAATAAATGCCCAAATCCAAGGGTTGATGATGATGGTCGACGTCAACAAAATCTTAAGGCTAAAGACAAAGGAAAGTCACATGCAATTTCTATGAGCGATGTGGAGTACGATAACGAAGTGGTGAAAGGTACACTTACCATCCACTCTAAAGTAGCAAATGTTTTATTTGATTCTGGATCAACCCACTCTTTTATTTCTGAAAAATTTTCTAAGGGTATCACCGTATTACCTCAACAATTAGATGTTGAGTTAGCTGTGACAACACCTAATGGCACAACAGTCGCATCAAAAGTTTATAATTCTTCTCCGATCGAAGTTTGTGGGAAATTGCTTCCTGCAAATCTTGTGATCCTTCCTTTAGTGGAATTTGATGTGATTCTTGGCATGGATTGGCTTTCTCTACATGGAGCTCATATCAATTGCCAAAGAAGGGAAGTCACATTTCATATTCCAGATCAATCTACGATCGTCTATCGATGCAAGGATGAATATAACCTTCCCGTGGAAATTTCTTCCATCTTATGGGTCTTGATTCCACTAAATGAAGGTTATTTATCTCAAATGGTTGGTGAGAAACTCACGATTAAGAATATACCCATCGTACGGGAGTTTGATGATGTCTTTTCGGAGGAATTACTGGGTCTTCCACCAAATCGTGAAGTTGAGTTTTCAATATAACTCGTACCGGGTGCTTTGCCTATTTCAAAGAAACCTTATAGAATGGCCCCAATTGAGTTGCAGGAATTGAAGAAGCAACTCCAGGAGAATCTTGATAAGGGATTCATACGCCCTAGTGCATCACCTTGGGGAGCACCTGTTCTATTTGTTAAGAAGAAAGATGGATCAATGAGACTCTGCATTGATTATCGAGAACTTAACAAGATCACTATCAAGAACAAATATCTTATCCCATGCATTGATGACTTATTTGACTAACTACGCGGAGCTCAATACTTTTCCAAGATTGATCTTTGTTCAGGGTATCATCAATTAAGGGTCAAAAGGGAGGATATACCAAATACGGCTTTCCGTACAAGGTATGGACACTATGAATTTATAGTGATGCCATTTGGTCTTACTAATTCCCCTGCTATCTTCATGGATCTAATGAATAGAGTCTTTAGAGACTATCTTGATCAATTTGTGGTAGTCTTTATAGATGATATTCTTGTCTATTCAAAGAGCAAGGAAGAGCATGAAGATCACTTGAGAATCATATTGAAGACCCTGAGAAAGGAGAAGCTTTATGCCAAATTTACCAAGTGTGAATTTTGGCTTCAAAAAGTTGCATTTTTGGGTCACATAATCTCAAAAGAGGAGATATCTGTGGATCCAGCAAAAACAGAGGTTATCGAAAGATGGTCGAGACCAACAACAGTAACTGAGATCCGAAGTTTTCTTGGTTTGGCTGGATATTATCGACGTTTTGTAAAGGATTTTTCACGATTGTCTAATCCACTAACCAAGTTGACTCGTAAAGGAGTTAAGTTTGTCTGGACGGATGAATGTGAAGAGAATTTCAAGGAGTTGAAAAGAAGGTTATCCAGTGAACCTGTGCTCACACTACCTTGTAGTGGAGAAAGGTTTGTGATATACAGTGATGCATCCAAGAAGGGATTGGGGTGTGTTCTTATGCAAAATGATATGGTGATAGCTTATGCCTCACGACAGTTGAAAATCCATGAGCAAAATTACCCAACACATGATTTGGAGTTGGCTGCGGTAATATTTTCATTAAAGATTTGGAGGCATTACCTTTATGGTGAAAGGTGTGATATTTATACTGATCATAAAAGTTTAAAGTATATTTTCACACAAAAAGAGCTGAATATGCGTCAAAGAAGATGGTTGGAGCTGATTAAGTATTATGACTGCTCAATCCATTACCACCCTGGGAAAGCAAACAAGGTGGAAGATGCATTAAGTCGACAAGACCATGCTAGTTTATCCATGATGAGGATCACAAAAGATCCAATATTTATGGATTTACAAAGGATGGATCTTGGAATTATAATGGAAGGGGAAAAATCTTATCTTTCTCAAATGAATGTTCAACCATCTATACATGTGAAGATTAAAGAGGCACAGAAAGAAGATGTAGAATTACAAAAGAAGGTGAGAAATGTTCCTGAATTCAACCTTGATTGTGATGGGATAATAAAGTTCAGGAATCGGGTTTGTGTTCCTCCCATCCCCGAATTAAAGAAGGAGCTGCTGGATGAGGCTCATAGTTCATCATTCTCTATTCATCCTGGAAGCACGAAGATGTATAGGGACCTGAAAGATTACTTCTGATGGGATGGAATGAAAAGAGATGTTGTTGAATATGTCTCTCGATGCTTGGTTTGTCAACAAGTTAAAGCTGAGAGACAAAAGTCTAAGGGGATGTTACAACCATTACCCATACCCGAATGGAAATGGGAAAACATCACTATGGACTTTGTCAAAGGACTTCCTAAAACATCCAAAGGCAATAATGCTATTTGGGTCATAGTTGATTGTCTTACAAAGTCTGCACACTTCATTGCTATTAGAGAGGATTTCTCTCTAGATCAGCTTGCCAGGATATATGTAAAGGAAGTGGTAAGATTGCATGGAGTACCACTTTCTATTATATCTGATCGGGATCCGAGATTTACCTCGAAGTTCTGGCGAAGTCTTCAGCATAATCTGGATACATAGTTGAGTTTCAGCACTGCTTATCATCCCCAGGCAGACGGTTAGTCTGAAAGAACAATTGAAAACCTAGAAGATATGTTGAGAGCTTGCTCTATGGATTCCAAAGGAGGTTGGGATCAACACCTACCTTTGGTGGAATTTTCTTATAATAATAGCTTTCACTCCAGTATTCAGATGGATCCTTATGAAGCTATCTATGGAAAGAAATGCAGGACTCCAACTTGCTAGGATGAAGTTGAGGAAAGAAAGCTATTAGGACCTGATCTCGTTGATGAAATGGCAGAAAAGGTCAGATCTATTCAACAACACATAAGAGCAGCTCAGAGTCGACAGAAAAACTATGCCGACAACCGAAGAAAAGACCTAGAGTTTGAAGTGGGTGATAAAGTGTTCTTACGAATATCTCCCTGGAAGAGGGTTATGAGATTTGGAAAGAAGGGGAAGTTGAGCCCTAGATATATCGGTCCTTTCGAAATACTGGATCGTGTTGGAAAGGTAGCTTACCGATTGGCGCTTCCACCGAATCTCTCTCAAGTTCACGATGTGTTCCATGTATCTCTCCTGAGAAAGTACATACCTGATCCTTCACATGTACTCAGCTCAGAAGTTGTACCACTGGAGCAAGATCTTTCTTATGAAGAACAACCGATAGAGATTCTGGATCATAGCGAAAAAGTCATACGAAATAAGACCACTCGATTGGTGAAAGTTTTATGGAGGAACCACCAACTTGAAGAAGCTACATGGGAGCTTGAGGATATGATGAGGGAGAAGTATCCTCATCTGTTTGTTACAAAGTGACGAATTTCGAGGGCGAAATTCTTTTTAAGGGGGTTAGAATGTAACACCCGAGACTTTTATGTTATATAAATCATCAAAGGAATCTTTTTCTACACAACACTTGTTTGGATTTCTTTACACGCAATCGCGACCTTCCTCGATAGCTTGCGTTGTACGCAATACCGAGTTTCACTAAACAACAATATGCTATTAAAACTAGCCGTTATGAATAGTAATAACCACTTTTTGAAATTTTATAAATTTTATTTTTCAAAATGGACTTCATTTTTGGATTCGGAATACCGAAATTAGCCTAGGGTGAAATTTTGGTATTTTTCTGAAAACTTTCAATTTTTGATGAATAGTGCAACCACTAAGTGGTATGTTAAAAACTGAATTTTGCATAAAACTTAATTTTACCGCTTCTGTGAATGGAATTTCGAAAATCCGACAGACACGGTTGATATCAGTAAGTAAAATGTGGTTCAATGAGATAAAAATAATTTTTTGGTGAATAGTAACTTTTTACTTTTTTTTTACCGCGGTTAATAGTAAATAGGGTAACTAAGGGTAAATATGATATTACTATTACCCTAACACATATCCTAATTCTATTGGATAAGTGTAATTCGACCAAAAACAACCTTATGAATAAAATATGACCATTTAGGCCCACTTGGGTTAGATAAGGACATTTATTATTAATTTATTTAAAGAAGGGTTAAAATAGTTAAAATCAAAGTTTAATAAGTAAATCATTTTTAATATGGGGTTATACATAAGATAAATTCAACAATAAATATTCATTAGAAATATAAAAATATTTCCTACATAATGGTATTTTATTTATAATTTTTAGACATTAAATAATTTAATTTAATTATGACACAACGATGATGTAGTAATTATCTTATTAATGAAATATTGACATAATTGATGTTATAAACACCAAATTAAATGTAATTTGAGACTTTTTATGAATTCCACTAATTTTCTAGGTTACTATGATATATTAGTGTTGATTTAATAAACTTTATTCGAACATATAATTCTGTTATGACTTTCAAAAAAATCATATATCAAATAGTGTCAAAATTGACACAAAATAGTTTTTAAATCAAATATTATATTATTAATTGTTCTTTTATTCCTAAAAATCTAAGGTTCGTCCAAATGACTTAGATAAGGATATATATATTAATAATAAACAATTTGGGGTTCGTTTGGCATGTTATTGTAAGTTTATTAACCTTATAGTGAAAGAAAACAAAAAGACACGGTAAAAGTTAAATTATTTAACTTAGAGTTAAATCTAATTGATAAGGTTAAAATAAGACCCTAAACTTGTCTAAGTCCTATTGGTTGATAGGATTTCTACCCATACCCACTTTATCTTCGAAATACGACCCTTTGGAACCATTATAAACCGATTTTGACTTTAATATAAAATAATATTTTGAGATATTCCTAAGGTGCCCCTCTCCTCCCTTATAAAAGGGCACCTCCTCCCCCTCCTCCTCACACCAATTTGAGCACTCAAGCTCGGGAAACCCCTTCCATTTTCTCCTCTCCACTTCCCTAGAATAATCCTAGAGGTCCTGGTCTTCTTCAAAGACCAATCTTAGTTCCCTAAGTGGAGGATTCAAAGAAGAATTCCAAAGAAGAGGTAATATCCATTACCGATATTTTCAATTTCTTTCTTCTTCAACTTCTTCTTCTTTAGTTGTTTCATGATAAAGTAATAACATCAGTATTACTTACATACTGATATGTTATTATAAATATGAAACAACCCTAATTCACCTTCTATCCATCCTACAGAAAAATGAAATCACCGCGCGTGCGTACGTACAGAATACCGTCTCCACGCCGTGGTGTAATCTATTTTCCACCATCACTTTACAAGGATGGGTATAATGGTGTAATGAGTAACTATTTATGATTATTATTAAGTAATATTGATACTGAAATAATATATATATACTCCAATACAATTCCACGATCATAGGAATGATATCATCACTCGTGCGTACGTACGGAATACCGTCTCCACGATGTGATGCGACTCGTTCTACATGATCATCATTACATAGTAATTATATAAATGAATTGAATGAATAAATATGATATATGTTACACTAATACAATTCTGGATATAAGTTATCTATAACCTTAAAAGAAGAATAAGAATTTATTTGACAAAACACGCATAAGAACAAAAGGCAATAAAGACCCGAGTAACAAGTAACAATGAAATATTACTAATAAGAAGCTAAGAATATGACAATATATGATATCATATCAATATGTATGATTATGGAATAAGTCAATAACATTATTTAAACCATTATACAGGAGCTTCGGACACGTACAAAGAAAATCAGACCTAAGGTAAGGGAATATCACAATCTCATTTTTATCCGAGATTGTTTATTCGTAAGTATTTACTGGGGTGTATTTTATCATCCACATCCATGTTTCATCAATATGTAATATTATTTCCATCCACCTACAATTGTTTAAATCTATTTTTACCCTTCGGTGAGTTTTTAGTAATATGTATGAAAGGATTCTTTTGTCGTACGAGGTACTTTTTGACTTTTCCGACAAAAGTACGAAGAATGTTTTTTTTAACTTATACGGCATGAATGGATTTTTAAAACATTATTTCCAAGAAGCTTACTTTACAAGTTTTCAAGTTTATTTTTAATCAACTTCTTTTATTTTAAAGTCGTATGACATGTTATGAAAGGAAAAATATTTTTGAAGTATAAAAAATATTTTCCTCAAGAATGGAGTTCAAGTATTTTATCAAAATTATTTTCCATCTAAGACAATAAAAGGGTTCTGTTTTTATCCCTATTATTACATGGATTTGATTATGTTGTGATGTAATCATTTTTATGAAATCCTTTATCTTATATGAATTGTTTTATGATGTCATGTTGTTTTAGAATCCCATTTTTATTACGTGGATTACGCTATGATGTATGGTTTATGATTATGTGGCACACATAAGAAAGGATTCATTATAAGATGGGTGGGACCTATATCTCCCTCCAATGCATTGGGTAAAGATTTTATATCTCATGAGATAGACATGTCTGGAATGAAAGGTTATTTCGGTTCAGTGATACATGACTGAAACGAGGAGTGAACTCGGTTCAGAAAGGGACTTTGTCCACTAAGATAGTCTTGGCAATGAGTCATGACTAACAAGAAATGATTTTCCATGATTATGTGTGCATGCCACAAAGTTTCAAGTTTTATGTTATGATTATGGGGATCTCATTTTCAATTCTATGATTTGTTCCATGTTAAGATATTATGATCTCTTTTGCAGGTTATGATTTTCAAAAAGATATGATATGGTTTTTATTTCCTTTATTTGCCCTTGCTGAGCATTTGAGCTCACCCTTTTATGTTTTCTTTTCCCCAGGTCAGGAAGATGGATATTAAGTAGAATATGCTAAAAGGGACCCTAGATATGATGAAATAAATGGGAGACACTGTAGAAGATTTATGAACCAGTTGTTTATGTTTCCCAGTTTCTAAAGACACTATACCTATACGGTCCTTTGTGGTTTTGTCATATGTTGTAATAAGTGTGCTTCAATTTTGAATTATTAACAATGTATGTAAAGTATGGGTCGTTATAATGATGGCGAAAAATTATATTCATATTGTATATGTTAAAAACATCCCTTTTACTTTTTTAAGAAAAGTCATAAAGTACCTTATTTTGGAAAATGACAGGAAGATTCCTTTTTAAAGAATTTTGTAAAATTTAAAAAAAAGGTAAAAATGAATTTAAACAATAAATGGAGAATATTAAAAACATTTTTTAAAACATTTTTAGAAAACACTAATATATAAGAGAAATATTCCCCAATGGATACTTAAACAAAAACAATCTCAAATAACAATGAGATTGTAAAATAACCCCTTACCAATTGACAATCAGTGGAATCATATTCTCCATGAAATAAAATTATATAGATATTAAAATACCATAATATTCATAATAATACTCATAATATATATTCATGGGAAGTATATAAACCATGTAAATGAAATAACTGGTTAAAGTGGTGTATGCCTCATGGAAAGGAAAGTGAGACAAGAATCCATTACCTTTCATTTTATTTTGGGCAATCATACTTTAACCTCATGTATAATGGTTTTAATAGTGTTAATAACTTATTATAGAACCATATTAATATTTATTAGATCATATATGATCATATTATAATATCTTATTACCCATTTGTTAATATTCTTTTGTTATTTTCACTATTTCGAGTGTTGATTGCCTAGTTTCTTGAATAAGTTTTGACTTGTTATTTATTGTAAAAATTAATTAGACCATAGTTTCATCATATCTAGAATGTAAAAAAATGATGTAAATGTCATATATATGTATATATATATATATATATATCCAGTAAATATTTATTTATAATAATCCATAATATTTGGATATAAGAAATAAAATTCACCGTTTATGGAGACGGTAGGTCATATTTACGCATAAACGCTACTTCCATTTCTTTTTAATTTTTTAAATGAAACATAAATGATATATATATATATATATATTATAATTATAGTATCATATATATGTTATATATATATATATATATATCATATAATTGTTAAAATCATCCTTACTACGTTCCATGCATAGTGTGAATGAATCACATCGCTTTGAGGAGGTGGTAGTCCACACTTCCATAAACGATGTTATCGTATTTACAAAAAATGGAAGTATAAAGGTATGTGTTATAAAATAATTCCATAATCATAAAGACATAAATATCATATATAACATATATAAACATATTTTCCATCATAATTCCCATCCATAAAAGGTGGTAAAGGAAAAAACGAACAATCATTGTTTCGTGAGGTGATAGTTCGACATACACATAAACAGTGTGTTTGTTACCCATTAGATAGAATTTTGTATAAGTTTAGGTATATTATTTAACATAAAAACATCTTAGTATATTTAGGATACTTTTTTTATTATATAATCATGTAATAATAATAAATGAAGGAGTGGGAAAATAAATAAAACTAAAGTGATCGTTAAAGAAAGTCACCTTGTTTTTAGGTAACTCCTTTTAGTTTATACCAAAATAGTTTCTTGGATAGATTTTTTCCAAAATTAAGGATTATAAGATGAATATAGGTCATTTTGGAGCATATTTTTTCAGTTTTGGGTCGATCTAGAAGACTCTAAGTGGTGTGATTAAGTGAGGGAGGAGGTGTCCTTTTATAATGAAGGTGAGGGGTACTTTTGGAAACTCAAAATTATCAAATTAATATAAATTAAGTTTCTTTTAAAAATGGATAAAAATTTATTTATTCAGAATATAAGATGATTATAGATCTAAATCATCTCAACCAATAATTTTTAGACAAGTTTAGGTCACATTATTACCCTTATCTTTTGGCTTTAACCATTAGTTAAACCCTTTTACTCCTATCATGACAACTTGGGTTTTTAATCTTTAAGGGTTAATATAATTACTATAAAAATAAAAAAGAATAAAAAATTGGTCATTTATGAAAAACCTAACCTTATACAAATAATTTGGCCAAATTTTAGATTTTTATGAATTTTATATAATTTAATAAAATATTATTTATTTTAAAATATCAATAATGTAAATTTTGAAACTATTCAATACATGACTTTTTAAAAATATCATAAATTAATATCTTCAAAAAAACTAAATTAAATCAAACATAACATTTAAAATTCATCCATAAAATTTTTTGATGGAATCAATTATATAAAATTTATTTATTTTAATATTTTTAATATCATTTATTTGATTCTCACAATAATTCAGCAATTACTGCATCATCATTGTGTCACTATTTAGATTAATTATTTATTTCCTAAAAATTATAAATAAATTACCATGATGTGTATAAATATTTTATATTTCAAAATTAAAATTTATAGTCAAATATATCTTCTTAATAACCATACATAAAAATGTAATACTTATTAGAAACATGAGTAAGTCATATTGGACTTTCCTTAAAATAAAATACTATAAAAGCCATAAAGTCATACAAGCGGATCCAAGAGGCCATAAAATCGTCCCAAGGATTATCTTTGTCTAAAATAACTCATATAATAAAATTATTACAAGTGTTAGGTTCATTTTATAATATTATTTTTACCCATAATTACCTGATTTACCCTTAACCATGGTAATTAAAATATTACTAAACATACTATTCATATTCCTAAAAATAAAATAAACCTATTTACATAATTTTTACCCACTGATTAATAATATTAAATCCATTTTTAAAAATTCAAAACATAGAAGTTGTTTTAATAAATCTAAAATTAATCTTGTTGATGGAACGATAAAACTGGTTTTAAAAGTGAAAACATTCAAAAGATTAAAATGTTTTGATATCAAAATTCAATATAAAATTGATTCCAATGAAATAAATTGTATTAAATGGGAAAAAAATAATATAATTATACTTTAAAACCAATCAAAATTATAAATCAATACTATTAATTATTTTGATGAAAAAGTTTCTTTCAATTAAAAATTAGTATTTTTCACTATTTATCAAAACATTAAACTTATCAGAAAAATACCAAAAAGTTAACCAAAGTGAATTTTTATATTTATATTTAAAATAGGAAGTTTATTTTTTCAAATAGAATATATAAAATTATCAA
Organism: Viscum album; assembly: GCA_963277665.1. NCBI lineage: Eukaryota > Viridiplantae > Streptophyta > Magnoliopsida > Santalales > Viscaceae > Viscum > Viscum album. Next base: position 1,099,054,230 of record OY728134.1, on the reverse strand, counting down.
AAAATTTATTTAAAATATGTTCACTATTAATAGGTTGTAAAACTACCTTTTTAGAAAAATACAGTATTTAAGCATAAAACTGGATTTATTATTATCTTATGACTATAAAATATATTGGATTAATGTAAAAGATAATTTATTGGATAAATAAAATATATATTTCATTAATATCATTCACTAATTATAATTAAATTAATTTATTAAGAAAAAAATTTAAGTAGTTGGGGTTTGGCTTCGTGGTAAGCACCCCATAATTGTACATGAAAAATGGGGGTTTAAAACCCATTGGGAACTGGTACTATAGCATCACTATAGAGATACTGTAGAAGCTGAGATACTGTTGAAATGGGGGTACTATAGCAGTGGCGGGTACTGCGCGGTACTGTAGCAGCGTGGTACTGTAGCAGTACTATTCACAGAATGGGCCTTGGGTCAAAAAATTGGGCCTACGGGCTATGTAATGGGCTAAATGCCCATTGGGAATTCGGGCTATGTAATGGGTCTCCCTCTACCCAATTAAAGAGTTATTTTATTTTCTTTAATAATAAAAATGAGGCTTTAGCCCCAACCTTTAAAAAAACTCCTTTTAAAGCCTAAAAATAGTTCTTTATAAAAAAAATTCTATATATTCAGTTGGTTCTTATATTCATTTATATTTAATTTTTTAAGAAATTAATTCAATCATATATTTTCCATAAGTTAGTTAATATTATTCATAACTTCCAACTTATCAACTAGGTTTTATATTATTATATTAAATAATAGTATTTTAATAATATATTGTTATTTAGTAAAACTTGGTCTTGTGTGTAACACAAGCCAACTCTTTATTGTGTGTAATGTAAGATTAAAATGGTGTTGTGTATAAATAAATCTAGAAAAAAATTATCCAAAAATGAAAATATTATAAATTCTTAGGGTGTTACATTCTCCCCTCCTTCAATAATTGCATCCTCGTAGTTTAAAATTACATTCGAAAATCAATGGTTGGTACTTGAAAATTTCTTAGTGGGAAACCCACATCGTAAATAGGGTTAATAAAACATCCATTTAATAAGAGGGAAACAGAAATTTGAAGGTCGCCACAAAACTAGGCTTCCGTATTTTATAAAATTAGTGAAAACATAGATATGGAAGAGAAATCAAACCATCATGTTCTAATAGAGAGTGATAGAGAACATGTTAATGAGAAATTTATTGACCATAAAACCATAAACTAGAGGTATGGATAAATTTCATTCATATCATCAAAAATTATGATAATAGGATAACATTTTTTGTTTTAATACCCTTATCCTAGATTTTATAAATTCATCAATTCTCTAAGTATATAATTAAATATATGTTTCTAGAAACACGATCTTACCTTTTGATTACACCTTGAACTATTTATACTTCATCTCTTAGTGCAGGTTTTATTATATGGTGAATTAATTCATTAACCTCTAAAATCATATCCAAAGTTCAACTTAAACCATTAATCAGTTCCAAGGTAGTCTATACTATCCAATTTACTTTATCCAAATCAATCATCTCTTTATTTTGACATTATTATCTCAGTATCAGTAACATATCAAGGGTTATCTTTCCATCAACCATGTTTTTTCCAAAAACTTTCTACTGATTCAATTTTCTTGGTTATCAGTACCATTCAATATATAATCTCATATCCTTAATGAAATAGTACTATAGTAAAATCTTTATATATTTTATAATTCTTATAACTAGTACATCATTGATAAAATACTTAAATGTCATAATTATTGAATCTAAAAATAAACACATTAATCCTTTCTCTTAATCTATGGTAGTGTCATAATCTTGACCATGATCCATTAGACTCTTTTGAGGTATACTCCTTTAATGCATGAGAAATTTATTTGTGTAGTATCCCATCTCCTTGAAGTTGAATAATTGTATGTTATAAACCTTTTTATTATCACTGAAATCCCAAGCACAGTGGCCTTTCTCTCCAAACTTGTAGAAAACTCTCATTCCTTTTAAGAAATTACTAGAGTGATTATTTCCATAATTATTACATGTAGGAAAATACTTCTTTCCCTTATTCCCTTTATCAATATTTTTCCTTGTTTTCCTCTTCTTTTTGTGCTTCCCTCTGAAGCCATAATACTTAGATTACTCTTTTCTTATCTTGTTATCACATGATACCATTTCCTCATATGATGAGAATACTTGGGAGACTATTTCCCTTCAAAATATTAGCTTAACACCATAAAAGATATGATCCATATTACTATTTGGATCACGTGCATCGATGAGGTTCACATTCCTTCTACTATATGCCATTTATAAATGAAGAAATACACTAGGTTAGATCATATCATAATTTATATTCCAAAAACTAGAAAAATAATTAACATAATTTGAAAAAAAAATATGTGTATCTAGTCTCATAATTATAAACATGGTTTCTTTGGGGACATATTTACTTTTAAATACTCCATAATGGTTTATAAATAAAATGTGATTTTTCCTAAGCATATACCCTGGGGTGTCAAACCAAGTGTACAGTAAGGCCCATTTTCGTGTACCAAGTTACACCAAGTCAGGTCTGACACACCTTGTCAAATGTTTTACCCCTAGGTACATCTATGCCAGAATTATGTCTACTTGCAGTCTCTAAATAGGGATGTATTTTCTAGGAATACCCACATAATCTCTACCTTACCAAAATTCTAGGATGTTCTTCTATACTTATCCTCAAGTATGTATTAGGTTTATGTTCCCTATTCAATGTTTTCTGAATCAAGTTTCCAAGGTTTCTGCTAAAATTCTATTGATACCAACAGTAACGCCCCAACCCTAAAAGCCCAAAGCCAGTACATTATTTTATAATATTTGCATGATTAAAAGGAATCAAATCCTAAAGAACTGATAAGTTTAGTAGTATTTGAATTCCATGTTACATACTTGATACCCATAATACATTGGAAAAATAAAATAAATCCTAACATAAATAAAAACTCAACGTCCTTGAATATCATTCAAAGGATTCCTCTCCATAACATGGGGAAAGAAAAAATAATAAGGGTGAGATAAAATGCACAGTAAGGTTTGGTAAAGAAGAATCAATAATGAATCAATGTAAATAAATCATCATCTAAAGGTAAATAACTGATAACACGTGCCATTCAAATAACTAGATAAGGAAAAATCAATATGGAAAGGTAAGTAATTGAAACACATGATATCTAAATCAAAAACTAAGAATATAATGTATATATAGATATGTTGATGCAAAATATCATGGATAAAAATAACTAAGTCTAAATGAGGGAGATGCTTAATTATTTGATGCCATGTTTCCATTGGCACAAGGAACCTTTCCTATTGATACCTTTCACAAGATGGTTTAGCATATCATGTAAAAACCCATCTATTTTGGCCAACTATTTTGTCTCATGAGACTACCAATGCATCGAGGGGATATCTATAATCGGTACCCACCCATGTTGTACATATCCAAAGATTTCCTAATATTGAATAATTGATTCAAATAATAAACAATATGCCTTATAAAATATCCATATTGAATAAAGGATATGTATTTATCAATAATTTCCCAGTGGAGGCTAAGTAAAAATAAGTTTTGTATATATTGATGAATGTAAATACTATTTAAATATCATTAAAACATTTTTGAGGAAAATAATCTATAAACATTCCAAAGTTTCCTATACCACTTTGAAACATTTGAATAATAGAATCAATGAGGAAATAACAATAAATGAAACTTAAAATATTATGAGAGTAATTATATTCATGATATAATATTTCAAAGGGTGGAATATACACCATATAAAATTGAATTTGTGTATAACAACAAATAAATCTCAATGGAATGTAAATTGAGAAGAAATCCCTTACCAATTTTTAATAATTTATTTAAATGGTCATGAATTTATAAAAGAAAATATTTTATTTGAAAATAACCATGTAAAATTTTAAAGGAAGCTTCAAAAAATTAGGGCATCATGATGTTGAGAAATTCAGTTCATGTCGTATAAGTTAAAAAAATTCCTTTTACTTTTGTAAGAAATGTCATAAAGTACCTTGTTTTGGAAAAAAATAGGTAAATTCCTTTTTAAAGCATTTTTTAAAAAGTAAAAAATGGGGAAAATGACTTTAAAAATCAATTGATAATAGTAAAAATATTTTTGAAAACATTTTTATAAAACACTAATACGGAAGAGAAATATTCCTCAATGGAGACTTAAAAACAATCCTGAATAACAATGAGATTGTGAAATAACCCCTTACCAATTGAAAGTTAGTATAATCATATTACCCGTGAAAGAAAATTATATGGATATTAAAATACCATAATATTCAAAATAATAATCATAAAATACATTCATGGAAAGTATAAACACCATGTAAACAAAATAACCGGTTAAACTGGTGTATGCCTCATGGAAAATAAAGTGAGACAAGATTCCCTTACCTTGCCTTTTCTTTTGGGTGATTGTCTTTTAACCTAATGTATAATGGTTTTAATAGTGTTAATAAATAATTAAATAACCATATTAATATTTATTATATCATATATTTTAATCTTATAATATCTTATTACCCATTTATTAACATTCTTTCTTTATTTTCACTATTTCAAGTGTTAATTGCCTAGTTTCTCGAGTAAGTTTTGACTTGTTATTTTTTGTTCCTATTAATTAGATCATGGTTTCATCATATCCATAATTTAAAATATTATTTAAATATTATATATATATATATATATATATATATATCTAGTATATATTTATTTAGAATAATCCATAATATTTGGAGATAATAAATTAAATGAACTCTTCATGGAGACGGTTGTTCGTACGTATTCATAAATGCTACTTCCATTTCTTTATCATTTTTTAAAATGAAAATTAAATTATATATATGTATATTATAATTCCATTATCATATATATGTTATTTATATCATATAATTATTAAAATAATCCATAATACATTCCATGCATAGTGTGAACGAATCACGTCGCTTTGAGGAGGCAGTAGTCCACACTTCCACAAATGATGTTATCATATTTACACAAAATAAAAATTATAAAGGTATGTATTATAAAATAATTCTAGAATAATAAAGGCATAAATATCATATATAACATATATAAACAGGGTGTCCATCATAATTCTCATCCGTGAAAGGTGGTAAGGGAAAAACAAACAACCATTGTTTCATGAGGTGGTAGTTCACCATACACAAAAACAATATGTTCATTACCCATTAGATGTAATTTTTTGTAAGTTTATATTTAACCCTTAACATAAAAACATATTAGTATATTTATGATACTGAGTTTTTTATATAATCATGGAATAATGAGAAATGAAGGAGTGGGAAAAGAAATATAACTAAAGTGATCATTGAAGAACCTTACCTTGTTTTCTGGTAAATCCTTTTGGTTTATATTAAAAGACTTATTTATATGAATTTATATATAAATGGAATCTTATAAGATGAATATAGGGAATTTGGAAGATTATTTGGGCAGTTTTGGGTCTAGATAGAAGGGTTAAAGTGGTGTGAGGAAGTGAGGGAGGAGGTGTCCTTTTATTATAAAGGTGAGGGGTACATATGAAAACTCTAAAACTATTAAATTAATATAAATTAATTTTCTTTTAAAAATGGATCAAAATTGATTTTTTTATAAGATAATATGATTATAGGTCTGAATCCTCACAATAAATATTTTTTAGATAATTTATGTCACGTTATTACCCTTATCTTTTGGCTTTAACACCTTGTTAAACCCTTTTAACTCTTGTTGTGACAACTTGGAATTTTAGTCTTTAAGAGTTAATATAGTTACTATAAAATGTCAAAAGAACCTAAAACATATCATTGATGAAAAAATTAACCTTATCTCAATCGTTTGGCCTAATTTTATATTTTTATGAATTTTATATAATTTAATAAAATATTTTTTTTTTAAATATCAATAATGTCTATTTTGACACTATTCAATACATGCCTTTTTAAAAATATCATATCAACTTGATATCTTCAAAAAAACTAAATTAACTCAACCATAACATGTTAAATTAATCAATAAAATTCATTTATGGAATCAATTATATCAAAACTATATTTATTTTAATTTTTTTTAATATCATTTATTTGATTTACCCATTAATTAAGAAATTACTCCATCATCATTGTGTCACCATTTAATTCAATTATTTGTTTCCTAAAAATTAAAAATAAATTACCATGATATAAATAAACATTTTATCTTTCAAATTAATATTTTTATTTGAATATATATTCTTAATAACCATACATTAAAAAATATAATACTTATTAGAAACCTGAGTAAGACATATTGGACTTTCCTTAGAATAAAATACTATAAAATCCTTAAAGTCATCCATGTGGCTCCAAGAAGCTATAAAATTTTCCCCAAGTTGGATTTTTGTTGAAACTCAATCATCCAATAAAATTATAATAATTTTTAGGGTATTTTTATAATATTATGTTTACCCTTAATTACCTGATTTACCATTAACTGTGCTAATTAAAATATTACAAAATTTACTATTCATATACCCAAAAAAAAAAGAAAAATATTTACATAATTTGTTCTCAAAGATTAATAATATGAAATCCATTTTTAAAAATTCAAAACACATAATTTTTAGTAATTAATTTATATTAATTACATTGACAGAATGAGAAAACGTGTTTTAAAACTGAAAACATTAAAAAGATTGAAATGTTTTTTATAAAAAAATTCAATGTAAAATTGATTCTAATGACATGAGTTAGATAAAATGATAAAAAAATATAATTATACTTTAAAAGGAATCAAAATTATAATTTAACACTATTAATTATTTTTATGAAAAAAATTATTTTCAATTAAAATTTAGTATTTTTCACTATTCATCAAAACATGAAACTTATCATAAAAATACCAAAAATGTAACCAAAGTAAATTTTTATATTACACATTAAAATAGGAATTATATTTTGTAAAATAGAATATATAAAATTTTCAAAATTGGAGTTAAAATGGGTTCATCATTAAAAGGCGGTAAAAGTAATTTTTTAGAAAAATACAATATTTATGCATAAAACTAGATTTATTCTTATCTTATGACAATAAAATATATTGGATTAATGTCAAAAATATTTTATTGAATAAATAACATATATATTTCATTAATATAATTCAATAATTGTAACTAATTTGATTTATTAAGAAAAAACTCTTTTCAAAGAATAAAAATGGTTCTTTATAAAAATATTTCCTATATATTCAGTTGGTTCATTTATTTATTTGTATTTAATTTTTTAACTAATTAATTCAACCATATATTTTTATAAGTTAGTTAATATTATTCCTAATTGCCAAATTATCAGCTAGGTTATATATTATTATATTAAATAATAATATTTTAATAATATATTGTTCTTTGATAAAACTCACTCTTGTGTGTAATGCAAACCAACTCTTTGTTGTGTGTATCATCAGCTTAAAATGGTGTTGTGTATAAAGAAATCTAGCAGAAAAATTAAATTTATTTAAAAATAAAAATATTGTAAAGTCTTGGGATGTTATTGGAAACAATTGAATCAATATAAAATTGAATAAGGGAACTTTTTTTCTAGTAAATCATATTAAATAAAAAAATTATGATAAAAATACATTCATGGTATAAAGAACACCTTGAAAAGAAAACATCATGCACAAAATGTATTTTATCTCAAACATCAAAATTGAGACCAAGAAAACCATTACGTCATTATAATCATTTGAATAAAAACCCATTTAAGGATAAGATTTAAAATAAAGCATAAAATAACATAAATAATTATAGGATAATGATACCAAATATTAGATTGTCTATAGATACACCATTCTAAAGAAAACATGGTGTAAAATAGGAAATATGTATCAAGGGATGAAAATTTGAAAAATAAAACCCTTACCTTGTATTCTTGCTTACTCAAACATGCTATTAAATCCTATATAACCAACATAAATATCTTAATTTAATATCCCAAAACCTTTATATAGACATAATACCCTTTTTTATAATTATTTTATAACTATATATTACAAATATATTAACCGATTATAGTTTGTTTTCATTATCGAGTGTTAAAACTTTTAGACGTTTGTTTCCTGAAAACTTCATAAAGGTGGGAATTATTATAACCGTGTGTCTTAAATTTAATTATTACAAGATCATTCAATATATAATAATAATTTTTTAAAATTATTACTTAATTATCATTTTCATTCGGTGAAAGACATGAATATGGATTCTGAAAATGAAGATCATGATGAATAGGTTTTCAATGTGTTTAATGATCGAAGGGTGATATATTAATAAATATTTTTTAAATATTAAAAATACCTTTATATAAACTTTAAGCAATATTAAATATATTCATATTAAATGATATTAAATTTATATGACATCCCATTATCATTTATGACATAATCATTACAACATTGTTTATATTTGTAATTAAATCAGCCCAAATGGTAACATGTTATAATGATTTAATGAGTAAGGGGTGTATTTAGATAATAATAATGCGATATATAAATAATTTTAAAAAATTTATAAAAATAAAATATCCACATTAAATATATTATAGTAACTATCAATGATGGCTGGTGATGACAAATGAAATTCACCACTCATGGAGGAGGTATTATGTCGTACAAAATATTAACGATCCCATTTCTCAATGAATGGATGGAATGATGGTATATTAAAAAGGATAATTTTATAATATTATTTATGACATAAAAAATTCATAAATTACATAATTTATACTATCCATGAGAGGTGGTGATGAAAAAAGCACATCACACCGTGGAGGCTGTAGTCTGCACGTACACATGATTAATATTTTGGTCTCTCTTAGGGGATGGAAAGTAATGAATAATTTTTTTAAAATTAATATAATGAAATATAATTATACAAAATATAATTATTTAATTATATTAATAAGTTTATAGGTTATTTATGAAGTGTTAAAGTAGAAGAAAAGAGTAAGTGAAAGTAATACTCACATTGGAAGATTGAGTTTTCTCTTGGAAAACTACTTAGAAATAAAGGCCTTAAGAAAACTAAAGGTGACTGGAAGCATATTTAAATTATATATGGTTATAGTAGGATAAAATTGGAAAATTTTAAAAAATAAATTAGAAGTATAGGTGATTCTTGAATTGGTGTAAGTGTTAGCTTTTTATAATTGAAGAGAAGAGTAGTTTTGGAAGTAATAATTACATTTTCAATAATGTAATGTTACTATTCAACATTCAATGGATCAAAATGAAAAAAAAGTGGAGGGGTATTGTTTTTGGGTGGATATTATCCTCATCCACTCATCTTGGAGACAACATAGATTGTTTTTATTGTTTTTATTTTAACATTTTAACTTTTTTTCTAATTTAATTTTACCTTCGTAATTAATTATTAAAATTAATAATTAATATTAATGAAAAATAATAAGATTGTACCTTTTAACTAATTTGAAACTTATTATTTAATATTTTTAAATTATTTTACCAAATAAAATATTTAAGGGCTTAGGTAACGTCCCAGTTCTGGGTGCCGCCCAAAGGTGCCTCAAAACCAGTTGGTCACATGGACTCAAGCACACTTCCCTAAATTCTAGAGGTTGCCAACTAGTAGGAAGGGCCTTGGGTGTGATAGTGGGGAAACTATGCCCTCATTGGTAGAGTAACACAGCAGAATGGTAATTAGATAACAATAGAGGAAGTAGTAATGCTATACAATAAGTAAACAGTGGAAGACTGAAATTAAATAAACAACTGCAACATATTTATTTAAATAATAATGCAATTCACAAGTATCTAGGAAAGCATCCAAACAAGTCACAATTCTGGAATATAGTACTAAACCAAAGTACAAAGGAAAATAAGTAAACAACACCAGCAGCATCGCAAGCCTCAGCTTGGTCTCATGCTCTCCAACTTCACAACAATCAAGTACCTGAAGTAGAAGGGTTCTTTTCCTTATCTATAACTGCAACAATATAATCTGTCTAGGCCCAAAAGCATGACCCAAACAGGGTGTGAGATGAAACCCATTAGGAAACCACCCAAATATCTGTTCCTAACTATCAGTGAATAAATATTGCAAGAAATATGAAAAATAAAGAAATAAAAAAGTAATTACTCAAAAGTAATCAATCCTATAGTTTCATCTACATTCATTTACATTTATCAACATGATCAACCAAAAAAACACAAGCAACCCTATGGGAAGTTTTCACAGACTAACCCCTCTAGTTTATCTTAACAAAGACTCTCTAAGGAAGAATTCACCATCAATCCCCCCTGTGGTCTCATAATGGTAAACTAAAGACACACTAAGGAAGTACTCAACGTCCAATTCCCCATATGGTCTCGCAATGTGGAACTACAAACACTCTGAGGGAGCACACATGTCCATCCACCCTATGGTATTGCAACGTAAAAGTACAACATACACTCTGAGAAATCCCTAAGCATCCATTTCCCCTATGGTCTAACTATACCAGGTTCCCACAGCCCTGTGTAAGTCAATCGTGCACAAACCATATCCAATGGCCAAAGTAAATCATAATATACTACTTGGCTAAATAGCTACAAGGCATATAACAAGCAAGTCAGATAATATCAATCCATCCTAAAAGCACTAGGCATGGAAAAAAGAGCAGTATAAAAGGAAAAACTAGAACCAATGGCTAATATCAGTTCAAACATGGGAAAACACAACTACGGCAAGGTAATTAAACCCTATTCTCAATCAAGAGCCCTAACTCAAGCAATCAAGGCATATCAGACATTAAAGGGTTAAATTCTCTAAACACACAATACTGTAAACTAGGGTATTGGGAACTTTTGCACATATAATTCAAATACAAACTATGGAAAGGCACAAATCACCTAACTTGACGTTGTAAGATCGATATACTCTGGTGTTGGCCCTTGAATCATCCTAGAACGACATAGATCTACAAAAATGTAAAAAACTCTCAACCATGGATATATCATGAAAGAGGATAAATAAAGAGAAGATGCTATAGAATAAATAAGAACACATTATGTTGATTCCAATGCAATCTACGGTGTTTTATTTGGAGCACAGACAGTCGATTGGGGGCTCAGAGAAGAATCACAATCTTTGGTCGCTCCTGGAAGAGACGATGTTAGAAGAAGTGCTTTCTGTCAATGAGATGCGACCCCGATACGATTTAACAAATAAAAAGAAAAGTAAATGACTTGTTCCTTTAATGTACACTCCATGTATAGGCCTTAACTGTCCTCTGCTTTAGCTGGTCTCTAGGTCACCCCACATGGCCATGTACTCGGCCAGTACATGGCTACCTACAGCAACCGGGTACACAGCTTGTACTTCTAAGTACATGGCGTATACTCCTTAAATTCACAAAATCTCCTCTTTTTCTCAAAAACACAAGAAATCAAGATCCATATCTAAAAGTAAGATTTCGGTTCTTACAACTTAGATGTTAATTTTAAAATACACACATAACACGTAAAAATGGTTTTTTTAGGAAAAGTGTGTTTTAATATTTAAAAATATATATACAAGATAAGATTATCATATATTTTTTTATGAAATAAAATATTTTATTATAAAACAAATAAAATCTAGGTGGGTTTAAAATCAATCAAAAACAGATTTTTTCCATTAGAAAATTTAATTATAAGAAAAGACTGAAAACAGTTCTTATTAAAGTAACACTTTAATTTAGTTATAAAAATGTTAAACATATGATTTATAAGTTAAATGAATATATTTAAAAACGTACATTTATTTCTTAAATTGATATTTGGTTACTTAAAAGTTTCTCTAATATTATAGGATATGCTTGCGATATGATAAAATCATAAAAAGTATAATTTTCGCAAAAAACATATATTTCAAGTAAAAATCAACCTTTTCATGAAAAAAATAATAACTTAATAATAAGTAAATTTTTATGTAAGGAATTAAAAAATGAATTCCACTTAATAAATTTTAAATTATGGATTTTTAAATTTAGTTTTTAAACCTAAAATACATAATATAAAGAAAACAGATTTTATTGAAAATAATATTTTTCAATGTTAACTCATATTAATTAATTTTCTTCTAAAGGAAATATATTTTAATGGTTTACCATATTAGTTTTTATTATATATTTATAAATAATGTTATTATAATGTGTTGTGGTTTTTTTATATTGGGTGTAGCATGTACCACAAATTAACGAACACAACATCAGTTTCACAAGGTCTAGAATTTTGGTTCATTACAATCTCACCACTTAAATAAATTATGTCATGGAATTTTTTATTTATTACATGTTAAATAAATTCATTAAATTTACTCTTATCATATTCATAATTTGAGGTATAACCTCTAATATTACATCTAACTTACTCTCTTAGGCTATATAAAGTTACTTATCATTATTCAAACAAAATTAGTGTTGACACTCCATTTTGTTAAAAGGGGTGAAGAGATCATGAAGAACAGCTTAAACATGGTAAAATACCAAAGATCTCTAAGGAAAATTAAAGGGAGTTACCCAAATCATCTCTCACACACAAACATGTGCATTAGAAGGTCGGTACACCCCCCTGTGTGACACGAAATAGAAGGTTTCCCCTACGCAGGGCACCTATGACGATCACCTACACCCATGACATACACAGGTAACCTTCTTCAATCAGGGTCCACTATTTTCCTATAAATAGGACCCCATGTCTCCTCATTTACATAGCTGGAAAATCAAAAGAATCCCCCAAACTTTGGTCACGCAACCCCTTCACCCAGGCCTCCAAAATTTCTTAGGTAGCTCTCTAAAACCCAAGAGAAGTGAGAATTAAGGGGGATAAGTGAGATCAAATTCCATTTAGGGTCTAAAACAAAAGACACCTTCATAAGGACCCCTTCTCCCCTAGATAACAACCACCTATGTGAGGCTCCACTTCTTAATCAGGGACCTGTGTGATACCCATCCAAGGACACCTCAAGAGACCTGTGGTGCCTAGGATAAAGCCTCTCCCAAGTGTTATTGTCTAGGTGGTCCATTTACTGTTGGAACCAAGGCTAGGGATATTGTAGGGAAATGGATCATATAGTTCAAGTCGTAAGCAATATTGAAGGTGACGCCGTATCCCAGTGTTTGCCAAATTTTTGGGGTCCAAAATTTGGAGAATGGAAAACATTGTGAAAATTTTTTTTTCTTGAATATCTCATGAAAATATAGAAAAGTCATGAGTTTCATAGATATGGGATTCATGAAGTGTGTTTCACGAAGACATGAAAATTGTGATGGTGTGCTTTGCAATTATGATAATTTGATCATTGCAGTAACATGAAGGTTTGATGGAAGGATTTGCGAGTAAATCATTACAGTTTCATGAAGAGATTTGATGGAGTGCTCTATGGTTAGGATGAGAATTGAAAATGGGGAATATTCATGGAGCTTCATGAAGTGAGATGCACCGCAAAGATATTTTTGACCTATCTGAAAATTGCGTCAGAAGAAGCGGAGCTCTGCGTTTGACTGCACCTATAAATAAGAGACCACCCCTCTCCATTCCGCATGAACTTGAGAGAGAAAATATAGAGTCGCTCCGATTTAGTGAAGCAAGGGGTGATTTGTAGATATGGTTGTCTATTCAAGCTTTTTCTTTTCAAAAAGACCACTTTAGTCTTGAACAAAGTCAATGCTTCTAAGTATTGAGTACTTTGCGAAGACAGGGTGTTCTGCATTGGCTCAGTGAGCTTCACGAAGTAAGGTGTTCCGTGAAGGAAGTGTGCTTTATGATGACAGTGGGTTTCATAGAGGTAGTTGATCTTTGAAAAGGTGTTTTCTCTGCAAAGTAGTGATCTCTAAAAATCATTGAACTCTTCAAAACAGTGATCTCTGTGAAGTAGTGAGCTCTGCAAAGTAATGAGCTCAATGAAGCAGTGATCTCTTTAAAGCAGTGTGATCTACGAAGTTGTGTTCTCTATGAAGGGTTGTGCTCTGCGAAGGGTTGAGCTTTTCAAAGGGGGTTTAGAAAGAACAATATTGAATATTAGGCTTAAGTGGATAGGTCTTTTAGTGTGAATCTACTTAGGTCATTGATACAAGCAGTCTCTTGTGATGAACAGAGACAAAGACTTCAATGCTAATCTATTGAAGCGACCTCCAAGTCGATAAAATGAGTAATACTTCTCCAAAGGCAGTGAGATAGGGGAGTTAACAGAAGTGTTACATGGGAAGCAGTGACCTATCCCTAAACCATTGTAAAGGCAGTGATCTTGGAATAGAGTGACTGTGACCAAACCCTGTAATCTATAGCTAGTGAAGATTAGTGGTATTTGGTACGACTGACACACTGTTGGAGTATACACTTTGGATGTATCCCTTTATGGTGAACCAAGTAAAATTGGCATGCCCTATCTTTACATGAATTTGTATGACATGTTTAACAGGTTCCTACCAACATGGGAATAAAATCCATCAGTTTAACAGAATAAGTTGAAAACCTGATTCACCCCTCCCCTATCAAGGTGTTCTAGGGTCCTTCATTTACCAATGCATATCCATCTCGTTCAAACCTAAAAACACTTGTGTGAATCACTTCAAGTTCCTCCCAAGCCCTATGTGAGGCACTTATTCTCCTTAATCTGGGACTTTCACGAGCTCCTCTTTGAGTCTTTTTCCAATCCACCAATGGCAGGACTCCTCTCACTTTGGCTCCCTTGTCTAAGAGGTACCAAGTTGAGACCTCCACCAAAGACTCTAGACTTAAAAGACTATAGGGAAAGGAAGACTAGAATTTCTAGCATTTGGATATTCATTCCTACAGTTATAGGTTTCCTTAACTTGTCCCATATGATGGTTAGGGCCCTCGGGGTGCATGTGGTTTTTCATTCCCATGTTCACAAGGACCCTGACCATAGGAACGGTATCAGGGAGTTACCAATCTTAGGAATAAGGGTGAGGAATATTTTCTCCCCTTATCATTTTTAAGACCCATAGCCTCTGATTCCAAACAACTAGGGTAAGGATTATGCTTAATTTTCCATTCAACATAGAATGAGATCCTCCTCTCCTGTTGTGGAACCAATTTTTGGGCATCCCTCATAGATTAAGCCCCTAGACTTTCTTATAGGAGGTTTCACTTTTTCTCTTCCTCACTCCCCAAGGGTCATGTCTATGTGGGTAGTAAGACCTAACTATCATGGATACAAATATCAAAGAGGGAATGGGCAATAGAACTCCTCTCATCTCTCATTGCATTGTCCTCTTCCACTAGCAGAGGAGGAGAAGTTTGTGGTTTGTTGGATCTTCTACTTCCTCTTGTTTCTCACATTCAACAATGACTCATCATGACTTATGTGGTATTATATTATAGCCATTATCATATTATTCACATAGTTGGATTCATGTTTTGGAATATATTATTCATTCAGATCTTCCTTTTTCCTTTCTTCAGATTGCCTCCGTATGTGTGGGTCCTCAGGGCCATATATCCATCCTTAGGGGAAAACAGATCATGTGGTTTCACCAGATCTTATATTCCCTCTTTTTTCTCTCACCTAGTATAACTCATGTGGGATTAGAGGTTGATGATGGTTATGTCATCCACGTGATTCCAAACCTTTGTGCATCCTCCTCAGAAGTAATCCCTAGTCATACTATTCTATGGTCCTCATTATAATTATAAGCTCCAACAAATCAATGGAATCCTCCTCAGGAGTAATCCCCAAACCATAATGGGAATCCTTCTTAGAAGTAATCCCCAAACCACACCAAAAAATCCATGGGAATCCTTCTCAAGAGTCAGTAACATACCAAACTTCAAATAGTCTAGGCATTCTTCTCAGGAGTAAGCCCTAAACTAAACCCTAAAATCATCATAGTTCATGTAACTCCTCATGACCTCAAACTCAAAAAGTATATCATCTTGAGTATTAAGCCCCAACTTAATCCTCTCAAAGGGACACACTCCCCTGTGAGACCAACCGAATTATGTGGGATTTGATTCTTGTCTAAATGGGATATGTAGGAAACCTCCTTGAGGTCCAAACCCAACACCCTATATAAACCATATTCTCTCTAGTCCACATTCCCATTAGGGTCTAATTTAAAATGTAAATTCATATACCTTCCATGTTCCATAGGATTATTTGTTATAAGTCCCACACCAAACTTTTATTAGGCACCTTATTCCTAGATTTCCTAGCTGTGTGACATTAAACTACATGGTTTGGTCCTTATCACGTGACATTAAAAGGTATGATGTGTCGTATTAAGTGGCACCGAACTATGTGGATTATGATTCCTTTCAAAAGGATATGTAGGAATCCCATCCATGGGTCTGATCCCAACATAAAAAAACTCTTTTCTCTATGGATGAAAACTCACTCCAGAGCGCCCCACTATGTGGCTATAAAACCAGCATCATCATAATAATGACCAAAGAATATCTAATTAGTACATAAGGGGATACCATTGATAGGGAACCTTGAATACATACAGATATATCCATTAATGAAAAACCTCAAATAAATAAAGATGATTCTAGTTTCCATACATTATAATAATTGATTTTTAATTCAAGGGTGACCCACATCATACTCAAGAATTAATGAAGGATTCATGAAAATGTATTAAATCTATAAGAGAGTCCTGGAGTATGAAATAATTCCTACCAAAAGGGTGTGATGAGCTCGACCTCTCATCCTATCAACCAATTTGATTTCTTAATCATCTTGGATTAACTTCCCAATGAGAACTTTCATTTGGAAAGCAGGTACCTCATGGATACAGAACCATTGGGTGTTTCTGGTTCCACAAACAAACCCATTGGAAACTATTTGGAGATAGTGATCCTGGTGTGAATGATTGAACACAACTCACCCCTGTAATCAATCATCGGGCAACCAAGTTTTCTATCAAAAATAAAAAATGGTGAATCTAACATGAATCCTTAACCAATATGATAGTTTCACCCACCATTAAGGACCCTTTCACCCTCAAAATGAAATATGGACAAACAAAAAAAACAATCATGCATGTTTTCATTCAAATGATATACTTCTTTGATCAGGTTTTCTTGTTTTTATTTTTCAAAATTTCTTAGGTACTTTTTCTCAAAACTCCCTTAAATCTAATGGCTTACTTTTAGCTTATATGAATGTATACCCAAGCTACTATTCACAACAGGTCTTCATCAAAGAAAAGGACACCATCACCAACCCAATGTCTTAAAAATTGGATCTATAATACACTGGTCCATGAGTATCATAAAAAAAGTATTATCCTCAGCTTGTAGGCCATTTTACAGGCCCTCGAGCTCACCAAGACCCACCACTCATCTAGTCAGCGATGACTGGTGGTCCAGATGTAGATGACACTAACCATAATCTTCAACAATTTTGGGATCTTATCCCCATAACATGACAACTAGACCCTACCATATCTTAGGTAGGTGGATCAAGTGGCCACATATTCCCTCATCCATAAGACATGGTGGTCCTTCCAAATGGATTCTTCTAGAAATAATCACTGCTAACATCACGTGGTAGTAAACCATTAATAAGATGAGGGTTCCATCCTTGGATGACCGGCCCAGGTCATCCAGATCCAAGCATGAAAGACTACCCACTAAGGGTAGAGACTAGTCACCAGGGAGTAGGAAAAAACCCCTCTCCCCTCTAGATAATCCCACTAATCAAATTTAGTGTCCATCTGTGGGAGAGAACATGCACCTATCCTCCTTAATTCAACCTTCCAATAGACTTTCCTGGCAGTATCTAAGGAAACCTGTCATTCCAATCTAATGGAAAACTATAGGCAGGAACATACACCTACCCACACCAATTAATTAAATCATCAAACTCATCTGAAAACATTCAAAGAATCCCGCCATCCAATTTTGGCGGCAAACCGCAAGAAGCACACACCTACCTGCATTCATCAAGCCTATTAGCAGTTTTTTCTGGCATCACCCAGAGAAGTTAGTCAGAAAGTCTCAATGAAAAATAGGGGAATACCTAACTCTATTCCCCCACACATGAGTACTTTCAATATCCACATATAGAAAAGGGAGGATGGGAGTAATCATATACACCTGATCTAGGTATATAATGGGAATATATCCCCATTCCAATTACTGAAGTCACCAAACATATCCTGAAAATGGTGAAAGGGTGGATGAAAATTCCTACCCACATCCTATAGACCTATCAAGAAAACATTAAGAAGACAAAAATAGTGCCATAGGGATGTACACACAAATATATCCTTAAAAATTGTGTGGCTCATCAACATGACACCTCGGAGTAGACATAGGCCTCTTCTCCCATCCAGGAAGGTCGTGTGGAAAACTCCCCCACGATATATGGATAACCAAATCGAGAACATACACTTGATCTGATTGGAGATAATCAGCCTATCTCAATGGTCGCTCTAAGGAAGGAACAAATCCTTTCCAATAAAAACCACTTTCCCCATACATTCTCCCTAGTCGCTTGCAAGAAGGCATCCAAGAAGAAGCCCCACCAAAAACAACTAGAAAAAAAAGATCTGGTTTATGATCTAGTTATGCTTAATCTTGGAGTTCTTGAAGCCCTCGGATGATTATCTATGGAATCTCAAGATCCTATTCTACCATTACCAAATTATGGGAGTGTTATTATTAATTTTGAAGGTCCTATCTAGACACTTCGCTATGAATTATTTCTTCATGACCACAATCTGATTGATATCAAGAGCCCATCTCTTGATGAGAGTTATGGAATCCCTCCATGTATCTAAAAGATCAAGGATAAATAGGGTTTTCCCCTTACTATAATCCACCATGGTGATCCTTCCCATGATGGAACTCACTATAAAAGTTCTCTCTATAGTAGTATTTGATGTTGTTAAGAAAATTCTCCAATTGGAAATGTAGTGATGAGAAAGACCTCCTGTCATGAGGCATTTGGGAAAACAAGTCCAGTCATGTCTGATACTTTGTCATTGGAAAGTTAAGTTCTTTCTCAACTAGAGGACATCCCAAGGAAATGGTTATTCTCCAAACCTCCTTTAGACCACCTTCCTTCCAACGTAATAGAGGAAGTCCCAATTAATATCACTACTTATGATAAAGTGGTCAAGAGGTATCCACTCTGGTCAGACCAGGTAGAGGAACCTCTAGTGAAAGATGAAGATGAAATGTTAAACATGAGGAAACAGTTGGGTAAAGATGACATACCAGTTATGTTCTGGCCTTTATCCATCCCTCATTATAGCATTCCAAAGGCGTTGTCAGAAGATTATGTGTATGAAATCCTCCTAAATATATGGAAAACTATTCATCACTTGAGAGAAAAGGTATTACCCTATGACGATTACCAAAATCACATAAAGTTAATCAAAGGGATATTATTCCATTTTGACATAGTGGCTCTCCAGCTGCACGACATATAGAGAGATAGAAATGATCCCTTCAACATTCATACCTCAATGTGTTAAAAAGATTTTGATAGTTGATTGTTGATGCCCCATCTGGTGTTCATATTAGAGGATGGTGTGGGCATGGAACATTACATTTTATCACTCTCCTCGTCTAGAAAATATCTCTAAAGGTGGTATCATGCAATGTTATAACTTTAAGCTAGATTCAAAAAAATGGATCATATACATGATTGATGATATGCTCAACAAAAATAGGTCCCGACTAACTCTCGCTAATGTAGATCTAGAAGAGAGCATGATATTGAGAGACTTTTCCCCCAATTATCTGAAAATATTGATCAAGCTTCTCATTTGGGATAAATCAGCTATCATATAGAACAAATGTTAGAGATAGTGCAGTAGTCTTTGGAAATAGATAATTCAAGTGCATACCAAATGATGTATGCATCCCATGATTGAAAAAAAAACTCCATACAATCAGAAGGGTAGTCACAGAAGTCACAACCATGGTAGTTCAAGAGAAACCAAACTTGGGGGGTTTTAACCCAACCCTCGAAGATAGAAAACCGGGCCTGAAGAATTGTGAAAATGGATCGAGAACAACCACATTCCTCAGATCTGGGGGATTTTTTACCTCAACAACCACCTCATCAGTTTAAATCAATATTCTCCTGATTAGGAGAGACACCATAGAATGGATCCTCCTAGTTCATCCCATCTTGTGATCTAGTACCATCACTAGGAACACACACGACTGAAATATCTAGAGATTCTCTTTAGGTCACCATCCATCAAATAGCTCCTAGAGAACTAGAAAAGGAGATGATGAGGCCTTGTGGGGGTGTAGAAATAGACAGTCTCACAAAGACATTGATAGAATTCCTATGATGCATTACACATTAGGGAATTTCATAAATACCACCCTCAATGACCCGACAGAACATGAGGAAAATTTAGAGGAGGAGTCAAAGGAGGAAGTTATAGCTCATAATGTGGTCCACACCAAAATAATTGAAGGATGAGTGTGCACCTAGAACCAAAATCTTTCCCTAAATTTGGGAATTCCCTCAAATAATCCAGAATTACGTCCCCAAAAGGTGTCCAAAAAGGAAAAGGGAAAGGGTTTGATTGTACCTCACTTGACTCCTAGAGAGGTTAAGCCCCTTTTAATAGAGGAAATATTTTATCAATAGGAGTAATAGATAAAATAATTGAGGTGACTCAATGAAAAAATATTATGATTCAGTCTTCCTACTGGATATACTCTTCAAGAAGATCCTTAACTCACACCCCCAACCTAAGTACCTCAACAAAGAGGTTTCTTCACAACAATTGAAGTGGATCTGGGAATTCCGATCAACGTAGTATATTAACCACCAATATACTTGGATCCTGTAGTAGTAGATCAAGAATTTCCTTTATTGGGTACACAACCAGAAAATATTCAAGCACAAACTTAGAGGACTATCTCTATAGGCTACCAATGGCAGATACCAGCGGTACCGCCACCCATGGCCCTAACATCTATTGTGCCTACTTAGGATCTGGCCTAGAAAAACATTCCTAGAGGGCTCATGAATGCCTTTGAGTCACTCATGGATCAATTAGAAGCCATGTAGGAATGGAGAGTACTAATACAACCAAAAAATAATCCTTACCTTAAATGGGTATATCTAACTCATCCCCAACCAAACTTTGGGAATCCATAATTTCCCATTTTTAATGGCTCAAGAGACCCAAATAAGCATCTGATGCATTTTTTCTTCCACTATGATCCCATGATGGGGACCCCTAAACAATAGGAAGAAGTGAAACTCATATTCTTCTTGAAATCACTATAGGGTTCAGCCTTTGTATGGTACACGAGTTTATAGGCTCGATCAATTAAAATGTGGGAAGACCTCCATTATAATTTTCTCTTCCAGTTTAAATTGAAACTATAGAAGACAACAGTCCTTAATCTCTCAAACTGAAAACAGTGATCGAATGAAAGGGTATCAAATTTTATTACTTGGTGGAATGTATTGACATACTCCTTAAACCTACCAATCCCTTAAGAAGACTTGTTTCCCATCTGTATAGTGAATCTATGTGAAGATTTTCACACACCACTGATCCCTATGGAATATACAAGAGGATTTTGGGACCTTGGTGTAATTTCTCAAAAAGTGGAGGACTCAATTGAAAATACTAAGGAAAATTTCTAAGTAATTCCACTGAGTTAGGGAAGGATAAAAAAAAGTATAGGTTTCCACTATTACTCTTAAGCAAGCCCTTATACCTGCTCCTACTCCAAATCCCACACCATATCGTGTGGCTTCACCTCCTAATAACCAGCAGCAATGTCCACCTCACTAGGATGATCAAAAAGAGTAGAGGTGAAAAAAGTTTGAGCAGATGACAAACAAGGTCTATTATTTATGAAATCACCAAGTCATCGGCTACATCATATCGGTATTGGAAAACAATGTGATCAAGTTTCCAAATCCCAATAATCCTAAAAAAAGATGGTGATGAAGATCTCCCAAATTATTTATCCTTCTATCAAGTATTGGGGTACAACATCCATTAGTATTTTTTTTTAAATACCTTCTACAAAAGATGGTGGAATTATGAAAAGTGACGCTGAAAAATTCACCTGACCAAGTAGGATGTGTTTCTACCACCGATCCATAGGAAGAGAATGAATGGCTAGAAGTTAACAGAAATGATATGAATTTTTTTTTCAAAATGGATGGTTCGAAAAATAATCAACAAAACTCATGATATCCTCCGGTCATGGATTTAGTAGTTGACTATTCCTCCAGCCTCTTCTGCTACAACACATCCAACTTCATCGATAACTCAATCCTTTGAAACCCAGTCCTCCAAAAAGAGACATGGATAGAAGGGTAAGAATAAAATGTTGGAATATGGGATTGTTTCAAGGCCAAATTTAGACTTTACTTTAGAAGACATCATTCCAACATTTTCAAAAGCACGGTAACCACCTCACCAAACAGCGCCATAAGGGTATAACCACCAGAAGGAATCTTCATTAGACAAGGAGTTCATCTTCAGTTTCATTAAGGTTATTCACTTAATGAATCCATTCTTAGATGATGATTATGATTATGAACCTAAATTTCTTACACTTGATTAGGGAACATTGGGAATAGGTTTTTAGAGTTAAGGATACAAAGGAAGATACGGTCGTTCTAGGATTCACTACTTTAACCATGCCCTTGTTCAAATTGTCTATGTAGTTGAAACTTAGGGGAGAGATATCCAAAAATCTCAATAGGAACAAGGATGTTCTCCCACACATGATAGGTTATACCCTAACATTATCATCCTACAATATTGGTTATAGGATACACCACCACTTAATCAACCTCAGCGTGTAGACAAACCTAGTCAGCCCAATCCACCAAGTTTGGAAGCACCTTTCACTCCTATTCCAAGGGATGATTTGTCTATATTAAGTAATTCATATCCTAAAACAGTTGTGAAATAACACCCCCATTCTAGGAAGTGCAGACCTTTTTACTAGAAGTATGATGTTTTGAAATAATTATCCTTGGTGTTGGCCAAGTTTTCAGTCATGGATGCCTTGAGTCTATTATAGGATCTTAGGAAAGCACTCATCAAGGCCTTGTTAAGCCCTCATGGATTTGAAGTCGAGATTGCTACTACCAAAGTGTATCATGCAGAGAATGTTCCTACAAAATTCCACATAGTCATGTCTTTCACATTTCAGGATGAGGAATCCATCATACAGGGACATGTTAGACCCTTGAATATATCTATCTGTTGTACCCCTCTCTCTTGGATTTTAATGATCACAATCACTCTCATCGTGTTCTAACTTGTTTTCAAGTGTTTTGATGCTAGGAAAAAGGTTGCCCAGGAGTTGGCCCAAGAAGGCTTATAGTAGACTCTCTGAGTCCACCGGCCAACCGGTGGATTTCCACCAGCCAGCCGGTGGTCTCGGGCAAAAGCATTGCTTTCTGCCAGAGACACCGGTCAGCTGGTGTTAGCACACCGGCCAGCCGGTATGGGGACCAGCCAACCGGCTCTTGCCCACCGGCCAGCCGGAGGACCCAGGCAGTAGGCTTGCCCACTGCCTGGTGCCACCGGCCAACCGGTGGATGACCACCGGCCAGCCGGTGGACCACCGGCCAGCTGGTGAGACACCACCGGCCAGCCGGTGTGCCCAGTCAAACTAGTCGTTGGGCTTTGACCAGACTTGTTCTTTTGACCCCCAACGGCTCCAGAATCCATCCAACGGCTATATTGAAGTGTTTATGGGTTTTTCTCCTATAAATAAGCAACCATGGATGTCGGGAACACCACCGAATCATATTTTGATGTCTTGACGCTCTAACGACAAATCTCCAAGGCCTCTTGTGATCCATTGCCATCCTTGAAGCTTGAGCTCCCTCTCCATCAGCTGCTCTCACACTTTTGGCGCTCAAGGCTTCCGTGTATTTGTATTATTTTATTTGTTTAGTTCTTCATTGGGTTTGGATTAAAACAAACCTCTCATTTCCATTCTTTCTTTTAATTGGGTTTCTTGCTACATCCATAATAAAAAATCAAGTTGTACGAATGTGTTCTAGCCTACCTTAAAATGGCTAGTGGGTTTCTTGCTACAACCATTAAAAATCAAGTTGACGTATAAATCTCTCAACGGTTGAGTTGGGAGCGGAGACGTAGGCTTGGGAATTAAGCCGAACTTCGTTATCAAATTGTGTCTTGCCTTTTTTATTTCCGCTGCATTGATAATTGTTTTAAATTGTTAGTTATTTTTGAAAAGGAAATTCACCCCCCCTCTTTCCATCCTCTACGACCCAACATCTGGTATCAAAGGGAGTGTTTGTGTAATACCTTAACCGGTTACAAACTTAAGATCCTTAGTGATGGCTAACTCCTCGAATGCTCCCGAAGGGTATTCTATGACTCGGGCTCCATTCTTTGATGGAACCGATTACACTTATTGGAAAACTCGCATGATTACTTTTCTTAGAAGCATTGGTTATCCTATCTATAGGATTGTAATGCAAGGCTATACTTTATCTAACAAGGATGAGTCCAAATGGACCCCCGAAGACATTTTCAATTTTGAGCTTGATGGAAAAGCCATGAATGCTCTTCATTGTGGGCTAGACCGTAATGAATTCAACCGTGTTTCTACTTGCTCCTCTTCTTATGAAATTTGGAAACTTTTAGAAGTAACCCATGAGGGCACTAACAAAGTCAAAGACACTAGATTAGACATGTATCGCCAATATTTTGAAAGTTTCACCATGCACCCACACGAATCAATTACTGAAATGTTTACTCGTTTTACTGACGTTTTCAATGGAAGAAAATCTCTTGGTGAGGATGTTTCTGCAGAAATGATGGTCAAGAAGATTCTTTGGGTCCTACCAAGCTCATGGGCACCAAAGGTGACCGCAATTCAAGAAGCAAAAGATATCAAGAAAATGCCGGTTGAAGAGATCATTGGATCACTCATGACCTATGAGATCACCATGAAGAGGCAAGCCGATAAAGAAGGTAAAACCTTCAAGGAGAAAAAGAACATTGCTTTCAAAGAAAAGGAAGAAAGCTCTTCCGCTGATAGCGAATCCGAGATTGCTCAACTAGCAAGAAAAATGAGCAAATTCATGAAGAAAAAGAAGAACTTTTGAAGGGAACGAAAGGAAGATCCCAAAGCGAAGAATGAAGTTACATGCTTTGAATGTGGAAAGAAAGGCCACATCAAACCAGAGTGCTCCATTTTCAAGAAAAGGGTAAAAGAAAAGAAAAACAAGAAGGCTTTCAAAGCATCCACATGGAGTGCAAGTGATGACTCCATGTCTTCAAGCGACTCAAGTGATGAAGGTGAACAATGCCTAATGGCATTTGATGAGGTATCTTCTTCTGACTCCTCTTCCTCATCTTCCTCTTTCAATAATAACATGTCCTATGAAGATCTCCAAAATGCGAGAGATCAATTAGAGGAAGGTTTTCACGAACTTACCTCTAAATTTATGGCTTTGAAAAAGAAAAATAAAATTCTCATTTCTGAAAAAGAACATCTTCTCAAAAAGAATGAGGAACTTACCCTTAAGATCCAAGATATTCCAAATGTTGATTCTTTGAATTCAACCATTAAAGATCTAAGGGAGTCTCTTGCCAAGTTCACCCAAGGTGAACAAAATTTGACCAAATTACTAGGTTCTCAGCGTTCGGCTAGAACAACACATGGACTTGGCTTTAACAAACAAGCCACTTCTTCTAGAGAACCCACTACTTTTGTAAGGGGGACCTCTCAATATAAATTTTGTAATTATTTTAAAAAGACCGGGCACATGGTTTATGAATGTGATTGTAAAAATGCAAGGTATGGAAGCCCCAAAACCATTACCTACTCAGATGAGTATTTTAGATGGCAACCCTCTAGAAAAATATGGGTTCAAAAGTCTCTTTTAGCTAATCTTTCCGGACCCAAACTTATATGGGTACCAAAATCTATTCTCTCTTGATTTTGTAGGAAAATCGCCATAGAAGTAGGACTTCAAAAGGCTCGTGGTATCTCGACAGTGGATGCTCGAGGCACATGTGTGGCGATCCCTCCGAGTTCAACTCCCTTGAATAATTCGATGGAGGATACATCACCTTCGGTGACAATTCAAAAAGAAAGATCGTCGGAATAGGTACCATTGGATTTGGGAGAACCTCTTTAATTAAAGATGATTTATTTGTTAAAGGTTTAAAACATAATCTAATTAGCATTAGTCAGCTTTGTGATAGTGGTTTTTCGGTGAATTTTTAAAATGATTTATGCAATGTGTTTGATTTTCAAAACAAATTGATATTTTCTGCTTCCCGTTTTCAAAATGTTTACATTATTGATTTAAAATATTTAGCTAGCCAAAATGTTAAATGTTTAAGTGCTCTTGACAATGAGTCTTGGCTTTGGCATAGAATGTTGGGTCATTGTAGCTCTCATTCACTTCTAAATCTTAATAAGAACAAGCTCATCCATGACCTTCCTAAACTTAAGTTTAAGAAATATTTGATTTGTGAGCCATGCCAACTTGCCAAGCAACACAAGTCTTATTTAAAATCTAAGAAGGAAGTGTCCACTTCAAAATCTCTTGAGCTCCTACATCTTGATCTTTTTGGTCCTACCCCTGTAGCAAGTATAGGTGTAAAATCCTATACCTTTGTCCTTGTAGATGACTTTTCTCGTTTCACTTGGGTTTTCTTTTTAGCTCATAAAAATGATGCTTGTAAGACCTTTTTGAAATTCTCTAGGAAAGTAGAAAACGAAAAAGGATATAAAATTATATCGCTCCGTAGTGACCATGGAGGTGAATTCGAGAACAAAGAATTCGATGAATTGTGTTCCTCTCAAGGATACAATCACACCTTCTCTACCCCTAGGACTCCACAACAAAATGGAGTGGTTGAAAGGAGAAACCGAACTCTCCAAGAAATTGCTCGAACCCTCCTTAGTGAATTCAACCTCCCTCAATTTTTCTGGGCCGAGGAAGTTAACATTGCTTGTTATAATATCAATAGAGTCCTTGTAATACCCCTTCTTAAGAAAACCCCCTATGAACTTTGGAAAGGAAAATTGCCCAAAGTTGGTTATTTTAAAGTGTTTGGTTGTAAATGGTTTATCCTTAACACAAAAGATCACCTTGGGAAATTTGATGTCAAATCCGATGAAGGTATTTTTCTTGGGTACTCCAACTCAAGCAAAGCCTATCGTGTCTTCAACAAACGTTCAAAAACCATCGAAGAATCATCTCATGTCAAGTTTTATGAAAATCTTCCAAAACCCCATCCGGTCATTGAAGATGTTGAAGATAAGCTTGATAAACTTGAATTAAATGATTCCTCTTCTCCTCTCAAGGAGGATGATGATCATGGACCTTCTTCACCTTCTTCACCTTCCACCTTGCCTAAGGTTTGGAAACCTTCTAGAGACCATCCTTTAGAAAATTTTATAGGTGATCTTCAAGCCGGTACTCGAACTAGAAGATCAATCCTCAACGAGGTTGAACATCAAGCCTTCATTTCTCACCTAGAGCCTCAAACCATTAATGATGCCATTAATGATGAGAATTGGGTTCTTGCAATGCAAGAGGAACTAAATCAATTCTCTAGAAATGATGTTTGGACTCTTGTTGAAAGACCCAATGATCATCCAATTATTGGCACTAAATGGGTTTTTAGGAACAAACTTGATAATCAAGGAAATATAACCCGGAACAAGGCTCGCCTAGTAGCTAAGGGCTATAATCAAGAAGAAGGAATTGATTATGGTGAAACCTTTGCGCCCGTTGCTAGATTGGAATCCATTAGGATCTTGTTGGCTTTCGCCGCCCACTTAAATTTCAAACTTTTTCAAATGGATGTTAAAAGCGCCTTTTAAATGGTTTTATTTCAGAAAAAATCTTTGTTGAACAACCTCCCGGTTTTGAAGATCCAAAATTTCCAAATCATGTTTTTAAATTAACCAAGGCTCTATATGGATTAAAGCAAGCCCCTCGGTCTTGGTATGAGCGGTTAACAAAATTCCATTTAGAAAATGATTTTAAAATGGGTCAAGCTGATTGTACCCTCTTTTTAAAACACACTTCAAAAGATCTTTTGATCGTCCAAATCTACCTCGATGACGTTATCTTTGGTTCTACCAAAGAATCACTTTGTACTGATTTTTCAGATTTAATGAGAAAAGAATTTGAAATGAGCTTTATGGGGGAATTGAAATTTTTTCTCAGTTTTCAAATCTTTCAAAATTCAAAAGGTATTTTTCTAAGCCAAGGCAAATACACAAACGAGCTCTTAAGTCGTTTTGGTATGGATCAAGTAAAGGAAATTAGTACCCCCATGAGTACTTCCTGTAAGCTTACGTTAGATGAAGTCGGGAAACCGGTTGATAACAAGCTTTATAGGAGTATGATCGGGAGTCTACTTTACCTAACTGCGACCCATCCTGACATCATGTTCAGTGTTTGCCTTTGTGCTCGTTTTCAAGCCAATCCCAAAGAATCTCATTTTAAATCGGTCAAAAGGATTTTTAGGTATTTAAGAGGGTCCAAAAACATTGGTTTATTTTATCCTTCTAATACTTCTTTCGAACTTTCTTTATATTCGGATGCTGATTTTGGCGGATGTCAATTAGATTGAAAGAGTACTAGTGGAACCTGTCATCTGCTAGGCAAGTCCCTTGTATCATGGAGTAGCAAGAAGGAAAACTGTGTTGCTCTTTCTACTGCCGAGGCCGAGTATGTAGCCGCTGGGAATTGTTGTGCCCAAATTATTTGGATGCAGCACACTCTCTTGGATTATGGCCTTTCCTACGATCATGTCCCTATTCGGTGTGACAACACTAGTGACATTAGTATTTCTAAGAATCCAATACAACATTCTAGAACAAAGCATATAGACTTAAGGCATCATTTCCTTTGTGACCATTTTCAAAAAGGGGATATCACTTTGGACTTCATTTCTACTGATTTCCAATTAGCTGATATTTTTACCAAACCGCTCCCGGTTGAACGTTTTGATTTTATTAAGGGGGAGTTAGGAATGATTCGTCAATGAGCACTATTAAATATTTGACTCTCTTGGCTTGCTTATGTTTTTTTTTAAGTTATTTAAACTCTTTTTTATTTTAATTTTTTTTATATTTTATGAATTTTAATACCATCAGTCAACTGGTGGTACATCACCAGTTAACCGGTGGTGTCGGGCTTTTCTTTGTTGGGCCAGCCGGAGGAAGGGTTAAAATTAAAATTAAACCCTTCCCCTCCCATTCTTCTCTCTCTCTCTCGTGCGGCTCCTCCAAAACCGCAGCTCCTCCAAAGCCCTAGCCTCCCTTCTTCATCCTTGCCCTCTCAAACTCCATTCTTCTCTCAATCTCTCTCTTTTTATCTCCTTTTTCCATCATGGGTCCTCGCTCTTCTCGCAAAGGAAAGGGTATCGCTCAAGAAGCACCTCCTCCTCCTTCAATTCCTCAACTTCCGGACATATGGCATGACAAGGTCATTCTGCCAGGTAGAGTGATTGATTATTCTTGGCTTTCTTCTGCTCGTCTCGAGCTTTTCTCCATTATTGAATATCAACACTGGCATTCCTTTTTTGAACCTCCTGAGAAGGATGTTATTTATCCTTTACTTGTCAAAGAGTTTTATGCTCACTTGATGTGGTCGGTTTTTGACGACACCGATACCATTTCCACCACCGCTCTTGGGCAACCTATCACTTTCAAATCTGTGGAGGTTGCCAGAATGCTAGGAGTTCCTCATGTCGGGCCTCATGCATTTTCTCAGGGGGAGTTTCCTCGGGACCCTGATTTTTATTTAGCTGTCGCTCTTGAGCATCTCACAGGACATCCCAACAATCCCATTGTCAAGCTCTCCCAGCTCACTCCTAACCATCGAATCATTGAGCGCCTTATTCAAACCTCCCTTGCGCCCCGTATCGGTGATCATGATACGGTGAAATTCATTGATATTTATCTTCTCTCTTATATTACTAGAGGTATTCATTTCAATTTGGTCCGGTTCCTGTTCCGGACCATGACTTATGTGGCTGAGCACCCGCGCCGATCCAAAACTCTACCTTTCGGTCGCCTTTTGACCAAAATATTTACCTTCCTTAATGTGCCTCTCCATGATACTTCCTTTGAGCAGCCAAAGAAGGATAGCATCGTCAATTTTATGATGGTGCAACGGATGAACATCCATTGGCACCCTTGGCGTCAGGAGTGGATCACTGACAAGGATGGCCTTCTCAAGGCTTACTCTCCTCAGACTCATTCACATCCTCCATCCCATGCCATGCCTCCTGCTATTGCCGCTGCTTATCCTCTTTCAGACAGTGAGGACAGTGATGACGATGAAGAGGAAGGGAGTGGTGACAGCGAAAGTGATGCTGAGGCTGATTCTGGTGAGGAAACTGGAGCGGATGATGATACACCTGAGCCTGCTGAGGTTGTGCCCCCTCCCGCTGATGTTGGTGGCTTGTCGGTGACGGCTGATCAATTCCTACGCTTCCAGGATCAAATTGAGACCCGGCTCGACTTGCAGTTTTCCTTCTTCAGCTCTCAGTTTGATCAGTTCCATTCTCGGATCGACTCTCTTGATCGTCGCTTCGAGGCGGTCCAGGCTCCTCCAGCTCCTTCGACCTTCAGGCGTCGTCGTCACTCTCGGCCCTCTAGGAGTGAATAGAGTCTTTCCTGTTTTTGACTTGTCTTTGTATTTGTGTTTTGAACTCTCTATGTAACGTTTCATCTTTTATAAATTTCAAGTTGTCTTATCTATCTTTTTTTTCTTTTTCCCTCCTATTTTGATAATCCCAAAGGGGGAGAAATTTCTCTGTTTACTAGTTTCATATTTCAATTGATTAAAGTGCTCTTTTTAAAAACAAAGTTCAATTTTTTTTAAACCGGTAAGTTATTGATTTCATTTGTTTCTTTTAAAAAAATGACATATGGTTACAATTTCAAACTGACTCATTCTCTTTAGATTAAGATCATTTTCAATTCTTCAATTCATTTTATGAAATGATCTCTAATAAATTTTCATGTCCAAAATTTTTTATTTAAGTTTTCAATTGGCATACCTTTTTTAAAGCTTTCTCTTTTGTGATTGTGATCATCAAAATAGGGGGAGATTGTTGTACCCCTCTCTCTTGGATTTTAATGATCACAATCACTCTCATCGTGTTCTAACTTGTTTTCAAGTGTTTTGATGCTAGGAAAAAGGTTGCCCAGGAGTTGGCCCAAGAAGGCTTATAGTAGACTCTCTGAGTCCACCGGCCAACCGGTGGATTTCCACCGGCCAGCCGGTGGTCTCGGGCAGAAGCATTGCTTTCTTCCAGAGACACCGGTCAGCCGGTGTTAGCACACCGTCCAGCCGGTATGGGGACCGGCCAACCGGCTCTTGCCCACCGGCCAGCCAGAGGACCTAGGCAGTAGGCTTGCCCACTGCCTGGTGCCACTGGCCAGCCGGTGGAACCCAGACAGAAAGCCTGTTCTATCTGGACCACCGGCCAGCCGGGAGCTCAGCACCGGCCAGCTGGTGAGACACCACCGGCCAGCCGGTGTGCCCAGTCAAACTAGCCGTTGGGCTTTGACCAGACTTGTTCTTTTGACCCCCAACGACTCCGGAAGCCCTCCAACGGCTATATTGAAGTGTTTATGGGTTTTTATCCTATAAATAAGCAACCATGGATGCCGGGAACACCACCGAATCATATTTTGATGTCTTGACGCTCTAACGACAAATCTCCAAGGCCTCTTGTGATCCATTGCCATCCTTGAAGCTTGAGATCCCTCTCCATCAGCTGCTCTCACACTTTTGGTGATCAAGGATTCCGTGTATTTGTATTATTTTATTTGTTTAGTTCTTCATTGGGTTTGGATTAAAACAAACCTCTCATTTCCATTCTTTCTTTTAATTGGGTTTCTTGCTACAACCATAATAAAAAAGCAAGTTGTACGAAGGTGTTCTAGCCTACCTTAAAACAGCTAGTGGGTTTCTTGCTACAACCATTAAAAAGAAAGCTGACGTATAAATCTCTCAACGGTTGAGTTGGGAGCGGAGACGTAGGCTTGGGAATTAAGCCGAACTCCGTTATCAAATTGTGTCTTGCCTTTTTTATTTCCGCTGCATTGATAATTGTTTTAAATTGTTAGTTATTTTTGAAAAGGCAATTCACCCCCCCTCTTGCCATCCTCTACGACTCAACACTATCAAGATAAATGGCATTGATATCTATTGATCCTTAATTGAAAAAATCTTAGGATTCAACCTCATCCTAATCCAAACACGTCTTCAACTGGGTTTCAATGAATATCACTTGTCCCCCTATACCATAATGTTACAAGGATATGATAATAATGATAAAAAATACACTAGGTAAAATCAAGATCAGGATTCAGTTTGGGGATCCCATGTATGACATAGAATTCATGGTTGTTAGGTAGGATACAACCCTCAATGTTCTATTGGGAAGACCTTGGATACACCTGCATGTTACTGTCCCCTCAGTGTACCACCAAGGCCTCAAATATTGTATCACTGGTAAAATTGGTTCATTTCATGATGAAAAATCCCCATTAAAATCTTGTGAGTCACAATACAATAAAATGGGATTATACCATAAGGGTGGGAAATAGTCCATGGCTGATAATGTTGCTCGGATAAATTCCCCAAATGGTCTGGAGATGATTATGTCCAATCCTTTCAAAAAACTTAGTGCAGAGTATGTGCTCCATGTCAACCAAATCGAAGAGGTGGGTCAAAATAAAATCACACTTTTAGTGACTTAGAAGATGTAAATTATGATAGATGAGCCAGATAGATTTGGATAAGATTTCATCTCTCCAAGAAATAATGAAATCCTAGATGAAAATTTATTCATTTCATCCCCTAAGCTCCAAAAAACTCCTATCTCGTTAGCTATGCTGGAATAAGTTGTCATGAAAATGGGATAAAATTAAGAGTATTATCCTAAGTCCCTTATTTCCCCTTAAAATATCCAAGAAGGACCCATGCCATCGAGCAATCTAGAAATGGTTTCTTTATCTTCTGGATGTCCAGATGTTGACTCATCTCCTAACTCCTATGAACTTTCTTCATCACTTACTTCCCAGATAGAGGAAAAAGAGGTAAATCATGATAAATAGGAAGAATAGGGAGATATTTGGGATAACCCTCCATCATTATAGGAAGGTGTATCCACCACTATTGATGAGATCAAAGAGATAAATCTGGGTATAAAATAAGATGCATGACCCACTTTGATCAGTGCGTCCATGACTCCAAAAGAATATGAGTTATATACTTCATTCCTGAAGAAAAATTGATATGTGTTTGCCTAAAATTATATAGATATTCCAGGCCTTGACCCCGAGGTGTCACCCATCACTTGTATTTTCCAAAAAAAACATTAAGGATACAAGCAGGCGGCCAGAAGGATACACTCAGCTCACACCTCCAAAATTGAGGCTGAAGTGAATAAATCATCAAGTCTGACTTCATATGATAGGTATAGTATCCAAAATGGATAGCTAAAATTTGCCATATGAATAATAAAAATGGGAAAAATAGAGTTTTCATTAACTTCAGAGATCTCAACTGGCATTATTTGAAAGATTAATTCCTGGTTCCAATCACAGAACTACTGATTGATGAAACAGCTGGTTATTAAACCCTCTCCTTCATGGATGGCTATTTGGGGTATAACAAAATTCATATGGGCCTTGAAGATGAATAATTTTCCACCTGTATATCCCCCCAATGAGTATTATTCTATCGGTTAGTGCCCTTTGGATTGAAGAATACTGGTACCACATACCAATGTGTCATGCATCACATCTTTAAACCCTTCCTGTGGATGTTTTTTGAATTTTATATCGATGATATAGTGGAAAAATCCTAACAATATTTTAACCACTTAGCCAACCTAGAGACCATATTCAATAGTCTATGACAACATATCCTGAAGATAAACCCCTTAAAATATGATTTCGGGGTAACCTTAGGGAAGTTTCTCGAGTTTGTTGCACGCCATCATGTCATAGAAGTTAACCCTAAGAAAAAAAGGTCGTCCTTATCATTTATCACCTTGAAAACATAAAGAGTTCAGATAACTTTAAGAACACTTGGAATATATCTGGTGCTTCATATCTAACCTTTAAGGAAAGTTTTTTCCCTTCACCAAACTGATAAATAAAGGGGTCACATATCAGTGGACCAACAACTGTTAGAAAGTATTTAAAAACCTCAAGAAATAACTCTTGAGTCCATCAGTATTAATTCCACCTATTGAGGGAAACCACTCATTCT
This sequence comes from Viscum album, assembly GCA_963277665.1. Lineage (NCBI taxonomy): Eukaryota > Viridiplantae > Streptophyta > Magnoliopsida > Santalales > Viscaceae > Viscum > Viscum album. Next base: position 1,099,019,911 of record OY728134.1, on the reverse strand, counting down.
ATATGTGAAGTCCCTAGAGTGATAGTTGGGTGCCTTCCTCACACAAAGGAATTATGTTGTACATGAAAACATCCTTCATTATATCAATAGGACCATTCTCGATATTGAGACTTGTTATTCAGATATCAAGAAGAGCTTCCTAGAATTAATCTTTGCAGTTCATAAATTGAGGAACAACCTGTAGCATCGTGAGGTCCAGTTGGTTTCTCACAATAAACCACTCAAATATATCCTCATTCATTCTATTTTGATAATATTTATGTCATGGTGGGAAGTTATTTTATAGCAGTTTGATATACAATTTGTGCTTCAAAAATTAGTGAAAGGCTAGGCCTTAACAGATTTTCTTACAGAGCATCCATCTGTAGAAACAATGTCATTAAATACTAATTTTCTAGATGAATAGATATTATCTATTTAAGGCAGCCCCAAAATGTGGTAAATTCATTTTGAGGATGCATCCAAGATCCCAATAGGGAAGATAATGTAAGACCCTAAGCTCAACATAGTTGGGTTATGGATTGTACTTATCTCCCCAGTAAAGGCAGTCTTACCTTTCTACTTCCAATTATCAGAATGATATACCAAAAGTGAGGCAGAATATTATACCCTCATTGTAGTCCTAGAACTGGCACTCCAAATACCAATGGACCACCTAGAGGTGATAGTTGATTAATAATTGGTAATAAAATAGGTCAATGGGGATTACGCCATCAGAAAAGATGATCCAATCCCCCCACTTGACAATGTTTGAGGGTTAATGGAATATTTACCCTTAGAACCAACATTGAATCACATCTTGTGATCATAGAAAACCCAAGAAGATGCATTGGAAAATGCATACATGGCTCTAGAAGATCCAAACTAGGATGAAACAGTCATCAGCATTGCCCATCACTGAATAGTCTCACCTTTTGTTCAAATCAAAACGGAAGAGATTAATGAATTCAGTCCCATACTTGAGTCATATGGAACTACCACTAGAGGGATTATTCCAATCATGGACTACCTTTAGGATAGAGTTCTCCCACTAGATAGAGCTGGTAAAGATAAAATCTATCAGTGAGTAGTCAATTTCGCTCTTTATGATGGCCCAAATCACTAGAAATTTCTTTATAAATGTGGATTTTAGGGATCCCTTCTCATATGTATCAATGGATAATAGACTACAGCTATTATGAAAGAAGTAAATGTGGGATAATGTGGTTCCCACCTATCAGGGTGCAATATTTCTGATCAAATTTAAAGGCTTGGATACTTCTGGACTTCAATGACACAGGATTACATAGAATTTACTAAGAAACATCATTCCTAGCAAGTGCATACCAACTTCATCTATCAACCCCTAGAGTTTCTATATACTTCCAAATACTCATTCTCATTTTCCATATGGGGAATGGATATTGTGGGTTCATACCCTCGAGTTATGGCCAAGCAGTTTAAATATATCCTAACTGCTATTGATTTCTACTCTAAATGGGTTAAGGAAATACCCCTCAAAGAATTCAAGGCCAAAATCATAGTTGTCTTTGTAAAATCTAACATAATTACCATATTTGGTTTCCCTCATATAATATTTATGTACAATGGAACGAATTTATATTCTGATGAGTTATAAAATCCATATTAGGAATACAATATCAAATTCAACCATTCATCCTGTTATCATGCAGTAGCTAATGGATAGTTAGAGGCATTTAACAAGACCCTGTTGAACATACACCAGAAGATAGTGGATAAAGATAAGAATTATTAGACTGAAAATCTCTTTCATTCCATATGGGATTACCATACTACAACCCGTACTGCTACACAGGTGAACCTATACTCACCAGTGTATGGAACAAAAGCAGTCCTACCCATTGAGGTTCAATTTCCATCACTCTGTATTTCCATCTATGACCAGATATCTACATATGATCAATCCTAGAAATTAATAGATGAATTGGAGTGATTAGATGAAAAAATATTGCATACCTTTCATCACTTGGAATTCTATAAAAATTGGATAGCATGAGCCTTTAACAAGAAGGTCTGCCTCCATTCATTCCTCTAGGGGGAATTGGAACTAGTCCTTAGGAATATAATGATACCAAGAAATAATCCTCCAAATCTTGAATCAAAGTGGGAGGGACCTTACTCCATACACAGGGTCCACTCTACATTTAAGATGCAAGACATTAAACTGTATAGTTAGTATTTGTTGAATGATCTTAAAAGGCATGAAATCACATCTACACTGCATGACATTAAAATTCTCAATATCATATTCTTGTCTCACGATGATAAATTGTACGACATATGGTCCTAGTTGTATGACCTAAAAATAAAAGACATTATTTATCCTTTACACATGACATTAAACTGTATGGTTAACATCCCTCTCTTTTGATGTTAAAAAATCCCTGAAATACCATGAGTTTAAATACTCCCCGTGATCCCTTAAATTCAGGCCTCCATCTCAAGTATAATTCCCGATTTCGTCCTTCTAACCCCTCAACAGGTTGATATTCCCTCTTGTCCAGACATGAGTAATAAAGGATGGGAAGCCCCCATGCATAAGTACCAACACTATCATTTTCTCATCACATGACAATAAACTACATGATCCTATCAAGAACTATTTGGGGATTTATTCTCATTCTAGTGAGATACATAGTGACAATCGGACCTTCTATTCAGCCATCGTAAAATCTAAATGATCATATCCTTCACTTATGTTGCCTTTGTGCTATGGAAGAAACCTTTATTGATCCGTGTTTCTCACATTGAGCATAGCTTATGTGGGCTTATAATTTTTGGTAAAATGATTCCCTATGTAAGTAATGCATATCAACTCACATTGGGGTTACCATGGTCCTAGCTACAAGACCATAAAAGGTACAGCATATTTCTACATTATAAGACAATAAACTGCATGATTTTCCTCAAGAACAGCATGTGGATTGACTCTCATTTCAATTAGATACATAGTGACATTCAAATCTTCAATCTTGCACCCAACCATAGCACAATACCAGAAATTCCATCTCTCTCACATGTATGATTCAGATCTACATGAGGGGATCTAATATGGGTTCTCACCATATGCATCAACCTGTATTAAAAAATCATTTCCCCCACACATGAATTCAATCAGTGTGGGGGATTTATTTTAAAACTATGTGTGGCTTGATTATTAATATTAAAAGATACGCAGTGACACTCAGGTCCCATTCTCTAGACTAGCCATAGTATTCCCTCACTCTTCATGTCAAGAAACCTTCATCCTTACCGCATAACATTAAACTACATGGATAATGTCCTGGCTGCATAACTTTAAATTACATGGTACCTTAAGAACTATGTATGACTTGATTCTCATTACAATGAGATACATAGTGATTCCTAGGCCTCATGTTCTAGTCATATCCACAAGTTAAAAGAAGATTACCCCCTCTGTGTATAAAAAAAAGTTATATGAAGGAACTCTTGATTTGGGTACCCTCATTGGGGGGTACACTAAGGAAACAAAGATATCCCCCTTCTATATATGAGTCAGATCTATACAAGGGAAACTAAACTTAATTTCCAATATCAATCCCAATGATTCCTTTGTACTCAAATATATCCCTTCCACATGTCATACTCCTAATCCTGTACACTTTTGGATCTTCATAATCATTCTCTAGATTCTTGTGATAGAATGTATGGTACCCAAGGACTCTTTGTCTTGACTATATTGTAACACACCCTGGATGTCTTTGCATAAAGTATCCCAAAATAGGTTTTTTAGATAAGGGATTACACTATTTACTATGTTGTAACACACCCCAATTAGCTTTGTATAAAATAGCCTATAAAATGGGTTTTTTAATCAGTGGTAACTTCATCCTTGGGGGCTACCTCCTCTGTCTCCATAATCCCTTTTCCCCATATCACTCTTCATATTTGGGGATCCCCAAATAATAGCTTATAACTTTATCCCTTCACACCTAAATATGATGGTACATTCTCGAAAAGATTACCCAGGATAAAGGATTCATTAACCTTTCGGTCAAAGATAAATACCTTAAATTATATCTCTTATAATTTCCTTTATATATGAAGTTAAACTACATATCATAATGTCATTGCTACATGACTTTAAACTGCATGGAATAATATCTTCACTGTATGAATTTAAACTATATGACATTATGTACTTTCCATAAGATGTTAAACTATATGGTCAATGTCCTAGTCACATGACATTAAACTGCATGATACTTCAACCCTTTCCAGAAAGGGACCCCCCCCCCCCCCGCCCCCCGCCCATGACATTGGTCATTTAACAAAATTTACCCTCCTTCACACAAACCAAATTCATGTAGGAGTGATTTCCCAATCATGTTCAATGCCAATAAAGATGCTTTCATCATCCTCAAACATATTCCCTTGTAAAACCCACCCATCGTGGTCTTGAGAAACCCGGATCATCATAAAATTCTTTAGGACATCAGTAATAGAATGTCAGAATTCTTGAGAACTCCTTTTTTTGGTTATTTTGTAATACACCCCAGTTGAATTTGCATAAGTTGATCACAAATTTCATGGCCTTTCAGCCAAAGGATTCCACTATTTGACTATGTAATAACATTCCCCATTTTGATTTTCCTAAAGTATCCCAAAAAATGGGTTTTCAACTAGTGGAAACTTTTTCCTCAGGAGATACCTACTCTATTCATAGATTTCATGTATTAGATTCGAGAACCAAAAAATAATGGATCAAGATTCCCCATAGGATATCTGAATAATGTTAGAACATTCTCAGACCACAAGCCATGTTTGGGTTATCATTTCGAAATCTTTGGCCAAATTTGTTCGACCTAAAATACCAATCTCATTAGTCCGACTTGCATGAGTTTAAACTTCACATAAAAAAAGAGACATGATACTCACTAGATTAAAATATCGCAAAGGGAACTCTTGAAAAAATTTGATTCTCGTCTCGCTAGACCTGCACTCCATGTGGTTTTGTAAAAAATTGAGCAATGAAAAGATAAAAGGTGAAAAACTTGTTAGGATGAAAACCCAAAAAGGGAGGTCTAAGAAAAATCCAAGTCCCACCCACTAAGTCTTACTTATATTAGACTTAGGGAAGGATTAGGGTGGTGACATAAAAGATGAAAAGCTTTTAGGTGTGTTCATATAACCTTAGAAATAGTTTAACTACACTCTCTAGGCCCCATGGATTAGGAAAAAAAATGGAATCATCTCTCATACTAGTCATTGTAATTATAACATGATGAAATTCAATCAAATGATTCATTTGTTAGTGTTGTATTATGAGTGAAGTAAGGATGGAAATGTAAGAACAAGTGATTGGGAATAAGAATTATTTTCATTTATGTTTCATAATGAAATGAAATTTCCACACGATGGAGCCTCTATTCTAGGTTTTATAGTTTTTCCTCAGCAAAAGATTTAGTAAGTTGAACTAGACCCCTGAGAAATTTTATATCTTTCTAAATCTTGGTCGTTGGTGCAGTGGAGGCCTCCGTAGCTTTATAGATCTTCTCTATCCATCCAATTCATTTTAGAAATTCCCAAACTCCATTATGGAACCTGGAATATCAATGTATTGATTAATTAGATCCCACAGTTCATGATACATGGCATCAAGTATCACAAAATCCTCACCAATAAGGTTATCTGATACGTGTTTCTCAAGACCTAAATTTTCTTCACTGATGATCCCCTCTATTGAAAGCTCCGTGAGTACAGCATTTTCAACCTTCACAGAGTCAGGTTCAACATCAACACATTCATCGGACCATATGATATCCATGTCATCCCCTTCTTGGGTGATAATTGGATCAACAGTGACTATCATAGGGTCCTAGGTGCTGGAAATTGATCTAAAACATCATGAGGAGAGGAAAGCCAGAAACAGTACATGACACTTGAGGGGGTGATTTTGACATTATTGTGGCCATCTCCCCTCTCCGTAGGACTAGGGGGATACATGAATACATCTCTAGATTCTTTATCTATTAGAATAAAAAATTCATCATCTTGGACCCATTCCTTTCCTAAGTAATCTTCCACAATCCTTGAAGGATCAGTTCCAAAACTCTTAAAGGAGGAAAGTTATGATGATTCTAAAAAATAAAAATATGGTTAGAAAGAGTATATCAAGAAATTCATGATATTAAATGATGATGTAGAGACTTACTATGGCACATGCATCGGTCCAAATTTGATTTCATTATTCACTTCCTCTCTCGAGATAGAGAAGGTTCCACCTTAGTTCTCTTGGAAAAAAGACTTGTGGGGATATTTGCGGAGTTCCCACCACCATCTCCTTCATCATGGTCCTCTGGCCTAGGGATAGTTCATGGGACCCAATAGCCTCATCCTCTATCCTAATGCAAGTGCCTTTGGGCTCGTACTTTATTGATCCAAGCACCTTTGTTTCTTATCCTACTTCAATCAGTTCTTTCTTTTATTCTCTTTTGAAATGAAAAATAAAATCCCTTAAAGTTTAATGATGGTGGATAAAAGAGAAAAAAAGGGAAATAATAAAAAATAAATGCATCATAAGGGTTGAGGTAGATGTCTCATTCATCCTCAGAATGAATATTTACCCCATTAAGCACTCCTTGGTCTATCATGTTAGACACTCACTTTGTGGTTGGTTTCTAATCATCGATTGCATATACCGAAGCCTCCAACTCCTAAAGGTACCTCATCACCTCAGCAAAATCACTATTAGGGTGGATATCGGAGGTTGATATGATATCACCCAAATCTGGGATTCATAGGATGTCCTAGAGAAACTCCCATGCATCTTTGACATCGTGAGTTATGCTCTCCCAAACTAGGATCACTAAGGGTCTCACATAATTTGGCTCTAGTATGGATAGCTGTGAGGATGACCCAACACCCTTTGGATTGGAATCCTTTTCAATCCTCTTTGAGATCATGAGAGAATGAGGGGATAGAGCATGAGTTTCCTCTTAATGGTGATGACTAGGCCACCTTGGTATGGGAGGTGTAGTCTTCTTGACCCTATCCTGCACAGTGGCCATTACCCAAGATCGCTTTAAAGGAATCGAAGATTCAGCATCATCATATTCATCTCAAGCCTTTTACCATACATACCATAACCAATATTTGTCATGGAATTGACTTAGTAAATTCCCTTTTCCAATATCCCTTGAGGGTATGAAGAGATCCATGCCTTGGCATACCCATCCTCTAGCATAATTGACGTGTCTGATATGGGCAGCGTTGTCACGACTCATCCTTAGGGCCCGTGTCGTGACTACCCCAAGCCCACCTTCCATAGGCTAGGGGCTGGCGACTAGCACCAAAGGCGTAATCCCGATAAAAAGGGAAGGCATTGCCTTTTAACCTGTAACACACACACATTATAAACACAAGTAGTAGAGGCAAAAAGTACTGAAATAGAAAATTAAGGTGTGTTGAAAGTAAGTGGGCCAGTATACAAACCCAACTGAACAACAAGTACAAGTAAAAAGGGAAAAACAGCTTCTGGATTGTCCGCTGAGAAATCCTACCTGAAGGGTAGGTACAGAACTCGATCAAATCGTCCCTGCGGTACGTCCCATCTAGTCCAGCTCTGAGTAGCCTCCATCCATCACCCTCAGCCTCAATCACTGTTTCTCATTGTCTGCATAGAACACAACAAAGTGCAGGCGAAGCCCGTGCTGGGGTGAGTATAACAATACTCAGTAGGGGACCCCGAGACCCCTGAAGGTCTCCCAGAATCCACAAAGGATAAACCACGGTAGAAAGATACAATCACGAATTATCAACCAACCCTACTTAGGTATATGCCCATACATATACCTAAATTACCAGTCTCATTCCGACTCCAACTCTCGAGCTCAAACACAACCCAGTCCACAAAGGAAGCAAGGTCAATCACAACGATGATAATGATTGAAAGACAAGACTCAGATCACACAGGTACACATATTTCGTAGAGTGATATAGATGATCAGATGTAGTCACTAATTCATCTAAGTTGTCGGACCCACACAGGATACAGGACCAGGCAAGTTGTCGGACCCACATAGGATACAGGACCAGCTATTCTGTTGGACGCACACAGGATACAGGAACAGAAGTCAGAACTGTCAGACCCACGGAGGATCCTGGTACAGTAGTCATCATTGTTGAACCCACATAGGATTCCGGTACAATAGTCGTCGCTTTCAAACCCACGTAGGATTCCGGTACAGTAGTCGTCGTAGTCAACTCTAGAGTTCCCGCACACAGCACGCTCGATTCCGGGAGGGTCTTCTCCTCGAGAAAAGTGTCAATACATAAAATATCACTAATTCCTGAATTGATGTATCCCATAATTCTGTCTCATCATAAGGAACCCAATGCAACAGACGGTGCATCAATCAGACGCCTGGTCTGAGACTTATTGGCATTTTCGTTCTAGGGGCCCGGTTAGATTTACGATCGATCCAAACCCATCCATTTTCCAAATTTGACAAAAACTCACTTATATTATTGCAAAAGGGCTGCCTCTTCTCGAGGGTCCCAGTGCCACACACGGCGCATCGATCGGATGCGTGGTCTAGGAGATATTCGTATTTAAGCGAAGTCAGGACCGACCCATCAAGCCCAGTGGGCTAGTGGGTCGGCCCGACTCGGCTCGGCGGGTCCGACCTGGTTGGGGGTTTGGCCCGGACCGGTGGGGCGCAGCCCACCTGTGGACCCGGCCCGTGCTGCGGGCCGGTCTGGTTCGCCCGGGGGTGCCAAACAGCGCCGCCTTCTCCCCTACACGGCCAGCCATAGTCGTCCGGTTCTGCCCGGCGCAAGCAGCCCACACAGTGGGTCACGGTTCTTTTAGTGTGGTGCCTGCAGGCACCGCGATTCTCCAGCCCGACCAGTAGGTGGTCGACCGGTTCGCCCTGCCGAGCGGCCTGCAGATGCGGGCTGCAGTCTCCTCCACGTGACCCCTGCGGGCGCCGCAGTTTTCTGTCCCGGCTAGCAGGTGGCCGACCGGTTCTTCCAGCCCAGTCGGCAAGTGGTCGCCTAGTTCTTCTAGATGAGCGGACCGTGGATGCGGTCCCGGTCTCCCTCCATGCAGCGTCTTCATTCACCGCGGCTCCTACATGTAGACCGGCCGGATCAGCCGGCCGGTTGTCCCGCGCCGCGGTCCGGGCAGCCCGAGCGGCTTCCGATCTCCCTCCATGCGGCCGGCGCGCGGCCGCTGCTGCCACCGCCACCTCTGGTCGCCGACGTCTCTGCCTCCTCTGTCCTGTGGTTCTTCTCCGACGCGGTGTGATGGCACTGCGCCCTTTCAGCTTTGCCTCCGACGTCAATCAACAATAACCAACGGAGGGGCATCAGGCCATGTTGGTTCGGCCCATGCCCTCCGCATTAGGTGATATCAATTGGAAAACGACAAACCAAAGCATTCATTGAAGAACGAGGGTATAATTTTATTCATTTATAAATAATCAAATCCCCCTACCTCATATTTGTCGTTGTACGTTGGCGTGTCGCGGAAGACGGGTGTCGCGGAAGACGAACGTCATTCTGTCAATGTCAGAGGGAGTAGAGCTCGGTGAAGTTGAGTCGAGACGATGTCGTCGGTGTACTTCATTGGTGGCGGTTCTTCCCTTCCTTGCTTCGGTTGAAGAATATAGAAGAGAAGTCCATCGTTTTTTATTGGAGAGAAAGGGTGTTCTTCATGTTCTTCATGTTCATCATTGGATGAATGATTCTCCTCCTCTCCTTAGTTCTCCCAACCAAGCTTATTCCAACCAAACTAAAAATAAAATAATAGCCTCCATATACTTTAATGATGCCATGCATTTCAAAATAATTCAAAAGAATTCATAACACCAAAAATTAATTAATTAAGGCATTAATTAATCCTTGTGTTGGCACCATTATGAGGGAAGGTGGAAAGGCTCCACCATAAAGTGGGAGTTAAAGAGTTTAAAGGGGGGTTCATGGGGAGTTGAGGAGTTTGTTGCTCGTGTGGGCCCCTCCACATAATATCCTCCCATTGTAGGTTATTTGGGGGTGGGACCCACCTCCAACTTCCCCTTAGAGGATAAAACCACCACTAAAATAAAATTATGTCACACATAATTTTTATTTAATTTATTAAGAATCCTCAAAAATTAACTTCCACTCCCGATAAAACGCAACTGCGGTAAAGGTCTACTTAAGTGAATACTGGCGTTGCAAGTTCATCAGTGTCCTCGGATTTTAATTCCAAGTAGTGGTTCAAAAGATATAAAATCTCACACGTATGTTTACTGAACGTACCTGAACAAAACTTCATAAACTGATTCTGGGCACACCGGGCCTCAGAATCAGGCGCCTTCAGAAACTGCAGACTCGTAAAATTCCCATGTATTTAAGAAAAAAAATTCCACAGGATTTCCGGGTCTTTACATTCTCCCCACCTCAGGGATTTACGTCCCCATGAGATATAACACACACTAAGGAAACAAATGGAGATACTGAGCACGTATCTGAGCCTCCCGCTCCCATATCCTCTCCTGGAGGTCCCCGTTCTACCATCAAATTCGCACCAGAGGAATCAATCATCCATGTAGGACCTGCTCCTATCAATCCTAAATATCCACTGGAACCTCCGTGAAATTCACCCCATCATCGATGCCCAACTCCCTATGGTTGATGATGTGGGACGGGTCATACAGGTATCTCCTCAGTTGTGATACGTGGAAGACGTCATGCACCCGGTGCAACTGAGGTGGAAGGGCCAGGCGGTAAGCCACCTCGCCTACTCTGCTGAGGACCTGGAATGGTCCAATGAATCATAGAGACAACTTTCCACCCTGGCCAAATCTTCACAGACCTCGTCGAGGTGAGACCTGTAGAAAGACGTGGTCGCCATCCTCGAACTCCAGTGGTCTCCATATCCTATCATCATAGGACTTATGTCTGCTCTGTGCAGTCTTCATTCGCTCCTGGATGATCTGCACCTTCTCTGTCGTATCCTGTACCATCTCTAGTCCTACAAGTGATGACTCCCCTGGGTCAGTCCAGCACAGTGGTGATCTGAAAGGTCAGTCGTACAGTGCCTTGTAAGGTGTCATCCCAATAGTGGAGTGGTAGCTATTGTTGTACGAAAACTCCACCAAGGGTAATTGATCCTCACAGCTGCGACCAAAGTCAAGGACACATGCACGAAGCATTTCCTCAAGAGTCTGAATGGCCCTCTCATTCTGACCATCCGTCTAAGGATGGAAGGCGGTTCTCAAGTGAAGCTGCGTCCCAAAAGCCTCCTGCAACCCCTTCCATAGCCGGGAAGTGAAACGAGCATCCCGATCAAAGACGATCGTCGATGGCACACCATGAAGCCGTACGATCTCCTATACATAGAGGCATCCCAATATCTCTACCGAGCACTGCTCTATGATCGATAGGAAGTGGTCCGACTTGGTGAGTTGGTCAACAATCACCTAGATAGAGTCATTTCCTCTGTATGTACATGGAAGTCCCGTCATGAAATCCATGGATATCCCATCCCACTTCCACTCTGAGACCTCTAAGGGTTGAACCAAGCTTACTGGAACCTAGTGCTCCGCCTTCACTTGCTGACAAGTGAGGCATCATGAGACAAACTCTGCTACCGCCTTCTTCATTCCCAGCCACCAATGTTGTTCTCTAAGGTCTTGATACATCTTCTCCACTCCTGGATGTACCGCTAGAGGGGAAGTGTAGAACTACCTCAACACCTCCTCTCGTAGTGAAACCGGTATCATGGTATATCCTCTGAAGAGGATGACATGCTCCCCAACTTTAGAAAACCCATCAGGTGCCTACCCTGAGGATATCTGAGCTCGTCGCATCTCACAGTCAATGTCCCCACTTTGTGCCTCTCTAACTCACTGAAGAAGTGGAGGAGTGACTGTGAGAGACTGTAGAAAGGTTGCTTCATCTCTATCCACAAAGGATATCTGCAACACGTTCAGCTTCTCTGTCACCTCACCTAGCAGCTGAATGTATGATCTCCTACTGAGATCATCTGATACAACATTCCCCTTCCCAGGAGTATAGACTATCTTGATGTCATAGTCCTGGAGTAACTTGAGTCATCACCGCTGTCTCAGGTTTATGTCCTTCTGTGAGAAGATGTACCTGATACTCTGGTGGTCAGAGTAGACTATAAAATGCTCGCCCATCAGATAGTGTCGCCACATCTTTAAGGTGAATACCACTCCTGGTAACTCCAGGTCATGGGTAGCGTAGTTCTACTCATGTTGTCTCAATTTTCGTGAACCATACGCAATCACTGCTCACTCCTGCATCAAGACACACCCGAGTTCGGTCCCTGATGCATCACAGTAAAGTGTGTACCCTACACCCTCCTCTGGTAGCCTCAAGATGGGTGCACTGGTCAAAATTTTCCTCAGATTCTGAAAGTTCTACTGGCATCTATCTGACCACATGAAGGGTTCCCCCTTCTTTTCCAATGTTTAAAGCAGTGATGCAACCCTAGAGAAGTCTGGCACAAATCTTCGATAGTACCCAGCCAGTCCAAAGAAACTTCGTACCTCCATCAAAATCTTGGGTGGCTCCCAAGAAAGCACTGCCTCAATATTCGCTGGATCCACTGCAACTCCAGCCTCCAAGATGATGTGACCCAAGAATTGAACCTCTCGAATCCATAACTGGCACTTCGAGAGCTTACCATAAAGATGGTGCTCTCGGAGTGTGTCCAGTACTACCCACAAATGGTAGGCATGCTCCTCCTCAGTAGTCAAGTAAATTAGTATGTCGTTGATGAAGACTACGACAAATCTATCAAGGTAAGTCTGGAAGATATTGTTCATGAGACTCATGAACACTGCCGGAGCGTTGGTTACACCGAAGGGCATAACCAAGAACTCGTAGTGGCCATACCGACACCTGAATGTTGTCTTCTGCACATCCTCGTCTCGAAATCTGAGCTGGTGATAGCCTGACCTGAGGTCTATCTTCAAGAACCTTCTTGATCCCTTGAGATGATCAAAGAGGTCGTCAAACCTTAGGAGTGGGTACTTGTTCTTCACGGTCACCTGATTTAGGTGATGCTAGTCGACACACAGTTGCAATCTCCCATTCTCCTTATTGGTGAACAAAATTGGATATGCCCAGGGTGAAACACTGGGTTGGATAAATCCCTTCCCCTAAAAGTCCTCCAGCTATACCTGCAGCTCACAAAGCTCAGTGGGAGCCATCTGATATGCTGGAGTAGATATCGGTGTTGTCCTGGGGTACAGGTCAATGTAGAAGTCTACCTCTCTATGAGGAGGTAGTCCTGGAACGTCGTCAGGGAAAACATCCTTGTACTGATCCACCAAAATAGGAAAACTTGGACTCCTCACATCAACTGCTCCGAGGATGAGACTAGCCAACTGATATGTGATCGGCTTCCCCCTCCTCTACGTAAGTCCATCATGCGCTGAAAAGGCTCCCTTCTCACCGGTGAAGGTGAACCTTGTCCCATCTGTGTGAATACACTGCACTTTGCACCTAATATAGTCAATCTGGGCATGAATTGTGGATAACCAGTCTATACCCAAGATAATGTTGTAAGGCCTCGACACTGCTACAAGAAGATCCCAGCCGAAGCTCTCACCTCCTAGAGTAATCTCGCACTACTGGAACCAGTGTGTAATCGTCGATTCTGCTCCCATAGGATTCTCTAGCCGTAAGGTTTGAGCCAACGGCTCCGTTGGAATCTCTGAGCTCCGAACGAGGGTAGTGGAAATTAAATAATGACTCGAAACTGTGTCTATAAGTACTGTATAAAGGGTGGAGTAGACATAGATAGTACCTCGAATAATCTCAGGTGCATCGTGGTCATAGGCCTTGACTGCCTGGAGCTGAGCCTACCTCTATCTACCAGCTCCCTGTGGTTGAGGTGGACCTCCTGGTGGTGGTGGTGGTAGAGCCTCAAAACATCGTCCACCACTCGGTGCTCGGCCACCTCCTCTTCCACGTCTTCCTGCTCTCGGAGGACCACCACGGTCAAACCTATGCCTCTACCTAGGAGGTCACTCTACTGTCTACTGCTCATCTGCACAAATTATCGGGTAGTCATGAGCCATGTGGCCCTACCCACCGCATGCATAGCACTGCCTGCTCCTCGTATATTTGGCTCTGTCTCGAGTTCCCCACACAACCGAACATGTATCCTGGGGTTTCCCACCTGATGGCCCGGTCCGCTTGGACCTATGCATCATCTGTCTACTGCCAACTGCAAAAGACTCTGCTACGTGTCACCATGTGGTGGGTCTCGCTACTGGTGACTGATCAGCGAGAAAACTCTCCACTGGAAGGGCTCGCTCCAGCACCCCTGCCTACGTCGGGATGATGAGGGTAATCATCGAAGCCATGATCTCATGCCCGAGTCCTTGCTCAAAGGTTTGGGCCCTAAAGAATGGGCCACACACCATATCCATGGAGTATCACGAGAGGTCGGTGAACCTCCCTGAGTACTGAGCTACTATCATGTTTCCCTACTGCAGATGAAGTAACTCCTGAATCTGCACTGCACGAAGGGTGGCTGGAACAAACTCTGGGTGAAAGAGACTCTCGAAGTCTGTCCAGAGTAATGATGCCTCATCATGCACCTGGAGCATCAGGTTCCACCATCTGTCTGTTGCTGCATGCAGGAGACTTGAGGAAAGGATCCCCATGAGGTCAGCTGGTGTCCCTCCCAATATGAAAACTCTCATGATAGCCTCCAGCCAATCCTCAGCTGCCTGTGGGTCCATCTCACCCCGAAACCTGGGTGGTCTCTGGCACTGGAACTCATGCAACGCACTCAGATTGCGTGCACTCTCTGCTGTTGGAGCTGGTGGTATCGGTGGTCCAGTGGGTAGTGGTAGCACTGGTACCTCCGCTGTGATGGGGCCCTGCACTGAGGCCTCTTCTCTCGGTGGGCTACCATCTCGTACGAAACTCAAAACCCTAGCTGGTTGCCTTCGTGGGGCCATCTTGAAAAGAAAAAGGTGTGCCACGGTTAAAACAGTATACCTGGTGAGCTGAAACAAAGCAATCACAAAGAGAAATTTTTCAAAGGAAACACGCATGCAATCAGTGTTTTCGTGCACTGAGTCAGAGATCAGAAGTCAGAGTCCTAGTGTATGGATACGTCGGTCGCCGCACCAACACTGGTTTTCCTAATCTGATAACCACACCCAAAACACTTAACATTGTTTCCATAAAAATAATCAGAGTCCAATTTCTACAGTAGAACCAACTCCTCTGATACCAATTTGTCACGACCCGTCCTCAGGGCTCGTGCCATAACTACCCCAAGTCTGCCTTCCATAGGCCAAGGGCTAGCGACTAGCACCAAAGGCGTAATCATGATAAAAAGGGAAGGAATTGCCTTTTAACTTGTAACACACACAGTCTGAACACAATAAGTAGAGGAAACAAGTACTAAAATAGGAAAGTAAGGTGTGTTGAAAGTAATTGGGCCAGTATACAAACCCAACTGAACAACAAGTATAAGTAAAAAAGGGAAAAACAGCTCCTGGATCGTCCTCTGGGAAATCCTACCTAAAGGGTTGGTATAGAACTCGATCAACTCATCCCTATGGTATGTCCCATCTAGTCTAGCTCTGAGCAGCCTATGTCTGTCACCCTTAGCCTCGATCACTATTGTCCGTCATCTGCATAGAACACAACAAGGTGTGGGAGAAGCCTGTGCAGGGGTGAGTATAACAATACTCAGTAGGGGACCCCGAGAGCCCCGAAGGTCTCCCAGAATCCACAAAGGATAAAACATAGTAGAAATATACAATCACGAAGTATCAACCAACCCTACTTAGGTATATGCCCATAAATATACCTAAGTTACCAGTCTTAATTCGGCTCCAAATCTCGATCCTAAACACAACCCAATCCACAAAGGAAGTAAGGTCAATCACAATGATGATAATGATTGAAAGACATGACTCAGCTCACACAGGTACACATCTTTAGTAGAGTGATAGAGATAATCAGATGTAGTCACTGATTCATCTAAGCTGTCAGACCCACACAGGATACAAGACCAGCCAAGCTGTCGGACCCACACATGATACATGACTAACTATTCTGTTAGGCCCACACAGGATATAGGAACAGAAGTCAGAACTGTCAGACCCACGGAGGTTCTTGTTATAGTAGTCGTCACTATCAAACTCACATAGGATTCTGGTACAATAGTCATCGATGTCGAACCCATGTAGGATTCCGGTACAGTAGTCATCATAGTCAGCTCTATGGTTCCCGCACACAGCATGCTCGATTCCAGGAGGATCCGCTCCTCCAGCAAAGTATCGATACATCAACTATTACTAATTCTTGAGTGGATGTATCCCGTAGTTTTGTCTCATCATAAGGAACCCAATGTGATAGACAGCGCGTCAATCGGACACCTGGTCTGAGACTTATTGGCATTTTCGTTCCAGGGGCCTGTTTGGATTTACGCTTGATCAAAACCTGGACGTTTTCCAAATTTGACCAAAAATCACTTAGAGTATTGTAAAGGACCACCTCTTCATGAGAGTCCCAGTTCCGCAGACGGTGCATCGATCGAACGCGCAGTCTAGGAGATATTCGTATTTAAGCGAATTTGGGCCCGGCCCATCAAGCCCAGTGGGTTGGCGGGTCGGCCCGACCCGGCTCGGTGGGTCTGACCCGACTGGGGGTTCGGCATGGCCCAGTGGGGTGCGGCCCAACTGTGGACCCGGCCCATCCTGCGGGCCGGTTCGGTTCACCCGGCGACGCCGCCTCCTCCCCTACCCGGCCGGCCATATCCGGCCGGTTCTGCCCAGCGCATGCGGCCCGTACAACAGGACGCGGTTCTTCCCACGTGGCGCCTGAGGGCGCCGCTATTCTCCAACCCTACTAGGAGGCGGCCGGCCGGTACACCCTGCCGAGCAGCCTACGGATGCGGGCTGTACGGTTCTTCCAGCCCGGCCGGCAAGTGGTCAGCCAGTTCTTCTAGCCGATCGGCCCTCGGATGCGGGATGTGATCTCCCTCCACGCGGTGCCTTCGTGCATCGTGGCTCCTGCACGCGGACCAGCCAGATCGGCCGGCCGGTTGTCCCATGGTCCAGGTGGCCCGACCGGCCACTGGTCTCCCTCCATGCGGCTAGCGTGCGGCCTTCGCTACCTCCTTTGTCTTGTGGTTCTTCTCTGGTGTGGTGTGACGGCACTGCGCCCTTTCGGCTTCGCCTCCGATGTCAATCAAGAATAACCAACGTAGGGGCGTCGAGCCATGTTGGTTTGGCATGCACCCTCCACATTTGGTGATATCAATTGTCCAATGACAAACCAAAGCATTCATCTAATAACGAGGGTATAATTTTATTCATTTAGAAATAATCAAATCCCCCTACCTCATATTTGTTTTTGTACGCTGACGTGTCGCAGAATACAGGCATTGCGGAAGACATATGTCGTTCTGTCAACGTCAGAGGGCGTAGAGCTCGGTGAAATCGAGTTCAGACGATGCCCTTGGTGTACTTCGTGGGTGGCAGTGCTTCCCTTCCTTTCTCCAGTTGGGGAAGATAGAGGATAATTCCATCGTTTTTCATTGGAGAGAAAGGGAGTTCTTTGTGTTCTTCACGTTCCTCGTTGGATGAATGATTATCCTCCTCTCCTTAGTTCTCCCAACCAAGATTGTGCCAACCAAACTAAAAATAAAATAATAGCCTCCATATACTTTAATGATTTCATGCATTTCAAAATAATTCAAAAGAATTCATAACACCACAAATTAATTAATTAAGGCATTAATTAATCCTTGTGTTGGCACCATTACGAGGGAAGGTGGAAAGGCTCCACCATAAAGTGGGAGTTCAAGAGTTAAAAGGGTGGTTCAAGGGGAGTTGAGGAGTTTGGTGCTCGTGTGGGACCTACCACATAATATCCTCCCATGGGAGGTTATGTGGGGGTGGGCCCCACCTACAACTTCCCCTTAGAGGATAAAACCGCCACTTAAATAAAATTATGTCACGCATAATTTTTATTTTATTTATTAAGAAACCCCAAAAATTAACTTCCACTCCCGATAAAAGGCAACTGTGGTAAAGTTCTCCTTAAGCGAATACCAGCACTGCGAGTTCATCGGTGTCCTCACATTTCAATTCCAAGCACCAGTTCAAAAGATATAAAATCATGCATGTATGTTTACAGAACCTACCCAAACAAAACTTCAGAAATTGATTCTGGGCACACTGGGCCTCAAAATCAAGCGCCGTCAGAAACTGCGGACTCGTAAAATTTCCATGTATTTAAGAAAAAAAAATTCACAGGATTTATGGGTCTTTAAAATCATGATTGGCATTTTGGATACCTCCATGGCCATAAATATCCAAAGTTTTCGGGCTACCATCAGATGATTCTCAATCCTAACATTCATATGGGGAAGATGCCTAATTTTTGAATAAATTTAAACTGGTGGTAAAATTGATACAGAGCATAAGCCTCACAGATAATCTCATTGTCAATGTGAGCTACCAATACGTTGTCCATGAATGCTATCATATACGACCTCAACTTGTAATTCTTTTCCTTTCTATCATCGGTAAATGTCCCTATCAATGGGTTTCCATGAGGAAAGAAGTTAAATTTACCCAACATATTCAGCATCTTCATAACTTTGTCGTACTTTGGGTTTAGAGGCTGAATTCCATAGATGGCCTAAATTAATGGGCAGAATCAGCTATCAGGGATTTTAACTAGGATCAGCACCGTATATGAACTAAAATGTGTTTTGATCTATACCCACATCACTTGAAATGAACCTGAACTTTGAAACGAGGCCTTCTTGTTGTATGTATGTAGCAAAAAATGGTAAATGCCTTCCAGGATAGGGTAATCCAACCCTATATACATCCCCTCTGCTATTTTTTCATTATAAAAAAAGTCATTGGCCACACACCACTATTGGACTCATTGGCTGGAAGTAGATAAATGCTTAACCACATGCCAAGGAAGTTGACCAGGTGAGTCTTTACATCAACCTTGTGGTTGACCTTATAACTCTAATGGGTATATTTTCCCTTCTCCAGTATAGGCCAAAATGTTCCAAGAGCACCCTGATTCTCTAAAGTGGGACATACAGTAAGTATCCTGCAAGTGGGACCTTCTTCTATTGGTTCTAGAAAAGTGTTCATCCACATTGTAGCATTGATGTCACCCTTGGGGTAAGGATATTTGTTCTAAAATTTCTTTGCCATATTGAAAAGATCATGGTCCAATGATGGTGTCCTTTTAGCATCATCCCATGTTGTCTTTAGTGGGATAAAATCATCATACATCTACCAAAGAATGGGAACTCAATAGATTCTATATACGTCCCATAGGCTAATGAAAACTTCTCCATGCATTGGGTGGAAATAATTTTTCTACAGACTTCATCAGCTTAGCAGTTCGAGGATGGTGTTTAGGTTCTTGTAAATATAGGTTTTTCCTACATAAATAGATGCATGGATGTAGACATATTGTAGTTATTTTTTTAATTATGTTCAATAATAGCGCACCCAGTATGCCCATATCCACTCGGGCCTAACTCCTCCTCCAAAATGGAAATCACAGTCCTCCTTCCAACCCTACATTTGATCTATCTATGAAGCACAGAAGGTTGATTGATAACAATGAGGCCTCAATTCTTGGATGTGAGGATTTAGATATGAAGCACAACCACTATTATGAATAATAAATCCAATGAGAACCATTACTTACTTAATATAAACACCCTTAAATTAGATGTTGGAAGAAGGGTAGTTGATATTCTTCACGAATCAGGATATCTGAAAGTAACTACAAACCCCATGGATAAAGGTGACCCACAAAATTTTGTGATCATACAATGGTAGGTAGTCACTTTGTGGGTACTCATGTTAGTACAGTTCTAAATTCTTCACCATATCTGAAAGATAAAACTCAAACACATGGTAGTACTCTAGCCCAACAGCTTTAATCATCTCAAAGAAACATGAAATATCTTGTTCAGTGGAAGCCATCATGGCCACCATTGAGAACCTACAAGAAGGCACCAAGTTCTCCCATTAAGTTAAAATATTGACTTAGAAAGGTTAAAATTTCAACTTGTATGAATTCCAAATTTTGGGAAATGAAATAACTAAGGCATCCCCTTTGACTAGGTTTCATGTTCATCCCCTTCGACTAGGTTCCATGTGCGACCCCTTTGACTAGGTTCCACACACAGCCCCCTCAAAAAGATGCCTTGTCTAGGCTCCTTGTTGAGGTAACTACGCACAAAACCATCACTCACATAGTTATATCTTGGAAAATGTTTTTAAATACCTTCATGTAAATAACATTGTGGAAAATTTGAGAAGATAATCTACGTGGTGAGATAAAAAAACCATAAACCTGAAATGTGAGGAAAACAAAAAAATCGGCCAATGGTATTTATAGACACCACTTTCCTACATTGTGAATCTATGCACCTATCCTACACCATAGAACTATGTTGTGTACATGTTCACTATACCTACACTACCACCCTTCACGAAATCCATGCGTGATTCACCAAAACCTCTTTTATAATATTTTCCCTGACTTACCTTAGGACTGGACCCTCTTCTTTCGATCAGAACCAATCCTAAAGGGGGGATTTTGTTAAAACTTTGTTTTGTAAATAGGAATATAATGATCATAAATTATTACTTAATAATGTTAAAGTGTCAAATATCCCTAAGGAAAATCAAATGGAGTTTCTAAAAACACCTTGTGCATACAAACCTACACATCATAAGGTCAGTGCAGCCCCCCCACCCCATGCACGACACTAAATGGAAGGCATCCCCTATGTGGGGAACCTTCACTAAGCACATGGGCCCATGAACTATTAGGGAAACCTTCTTAGACCAGGGTACCCTATTTTACTATAATTAGGACCCTAAGGCTTCTCAAATACACAACTAGAAAATCGAAATAATCCCCCAATCCCTGTCCATGCACCCCTTTTCCCAGGTCTCTAAAATTTCTCAGGTATCTATCCAAAACCTAAGAGAATATATAATTAAGGGTGATAAGTGAGATAAAATTTCCTTCAAGGTATAAAAAAAATACACCTACACGAGGACACTTTCACAAGGCCTCTCTCCCTAATCAGGGACTTGTGTGAGACCCATCCAAGGACACTTGAGGTGACCCATGGTGCATAGGATAAAGCCTCTCCCAAGTGTTGTTTCCTAGGTGTCCCATTTTCCAAGGCATATACAGCTCGCATAGGCCTAAATATCCATGTGTAGATCACTTCTATTTCCTCAAAGTCCCTATGTAAGGCGCCTCTTCTCCTTAAGCTTGGACCTACATGATCCCCTCTTTGAGTCCTCTTCCAAGCCACCAATGGCACGACTCTTCTCTCTTTGGCTCCCTTGTCTGAGAAAGAACAAGTTTAAACCTCCACCAAATCCTATGGACTTTCAAAACCAAGGGGAAAGGAACACTAGCATGCCTCCCATTTGTATTTTCATTCCTACGGTCATAGGTTTCCCACACTTTTCTCATATAACGGTTAGGGTCCTTAGGGTGCATGTGGTTTTTCATTCCCATGGTCACCAGGACCCCAACCTTGGTAGTAGTGATAGGTATTTTCTAATATCAATAATAAGTCTGAGGAATATTTCCCCCCCTTCTCATTTCTAAATCCCTAGATCCTCCGGTTACAAACATGGAGGGTAAGGATTGTGCTTGGTTTTCATTCAACATGGAATGATATCCCCCTATCCTATTGAAAACCCAATTTCAGGGAATCCCTCTTGGAGTAAGCCCCTATCCTTTATTGCATGAGGTTTCACTTTTTCTTATCCTCACTCCATGATGGTTGTGTCCATGTGGGTAGTCATAACTGACTATCTTGGATATGAATATTAGAGAGGGGATGGGCACCAGAACTACTCCCATATCTCGCTGCCCAGTCCTCTTCCACCAGTGGAGGAGGAGAAGTGTGTGGTTTTCCAGATCTTCCACTTCTTGTTTTTAATATTCAACCACGAATCATCGTGACTTATGTGGTCTTAGAGGATATCCATGATCCTGGTATCCACATAGTCAGATACATGTTTTGGAAGAGATTCTTCTTTTGGATCTTCATTTCGCCTTCCTTCAAAGTGCCTCTGCATGTGTGGGTACTCAAGACCATGTATCCAACCTCAAGGAAAAGTATATCATGTGGTTTCCTTAGATATTCCATTCGATCTTGTTTCTCACACCAATCATGACTCACATGGGCTTAGAGGTTGATAGTGGTCAGGACATCCAGATGATCCCAAACCTATGGGAATCCTCCTCAAGAGTAATCCCCATCCATACTATTCCATGGGCCTAATTCCAAGTGTAATCCCAAAATAATCAATGGAATACTCCTCAAGAGTAATCCCCAACCCATCCATGGTAATCCTTATCAAGAGTAATCCCCAAACCAAATCAACTCATCCATGGGAATCCTTCTCAGAAGTAAGCCCCAGACCAAGCTCCAAACAATCTAGGCATCCTTCTCAGAAGTAATCCCCAAACCAAACCCTCAAATCACCATAGGCCAAGTCACTACTCATGGCCTCAAACTCAAAAATGGAATCATATTCAAGATTAAGCCCCAAATTAATTCTCTCAAAGGGCCACACTCCCCTGAAAGACCAACCAGACTAAGTGGGATTTGATCCCATACAAATGGGATACGTAGGAAACCACCCCAAGGTCCAAACCCAACTCCCTATATTAACCTTATTCTCTTTGGTCCACATTCCCAATAGAGTCTAATTCAACCTATAAATTCATATCCCTTCCAAGTTCCCAGGTCTTCTTCGGTATAAGTCTCACACAAAACATTTACTAGGATCCTTCACATAAACATCATAACCACATTATGTTAAACTACATAGTTTGATCCTTATCACATGACCTTAAAAGGTATTATGTGACCCGTTAAGTGGTTCTGAACTACGTAGGTTCAAATTCCTTTCATAGGGATTACATAGGAATCTCATCCATGGGTCTGATCCCAACATCAAAATAACTCTCATCTCCCTAGATGAAAACACACTCTAGAGTACCCCACTGTGTGGATAAAAAACCAACATCATCATAATAACAACCAAAGAATATCTAATTATTATATAAGGGGTTATCATTGATGGAGAACCTCATATACATACAGATTTATCTATTGATGAAGAACCTCAGATATATAGAGATGATTCTAATCTCCATACATGATAATAATTGATTATTAATTCAAGGGAGAACAACATCATAATTGGGAATTAATAAATTATTTGTGAACATATATTAAATATATAAAAGAGTCACATAGTAGGTAAATCCACCCCCCAAAGGGTGTGATGAGATTAACCTCCCATCCTCTTAAAAAATGTTAGTTCTTAAGCATTGATGGATAAACTTCCCAATGAGCACCTACCTTTGGAAAATAGGTCCCTTATGGATATAGAACCATTGGTTGTTTCTAGTTCCATGAACAAACCTGTTGGAAACCTTTCAGAGATAGTGAGTCGGGTGTGCATGATTGCACACAACTCACCCTTGATAGTCAATCATTGGTTGACAACCTTTTCAATCAAAAACAATTATTTATTCATACAATCATATACCCAAGTATGTATATACCCTGGACATATATTATTCATAACATACTTTCCCCAAAACCTTTTGAATATCCAAGTCATTGAACCATAGTAAAACCATATATCCTTCTAGAAATTATCACTATCTTTAATGATAGAATGGTATAAAATTACACACTAGTCAATATATACCACAATCCCAAAAATGTGATGAACTTCATAAAAAATATCATGAATCAATTATCAATCCTAATTTTACCAATATTTTCTAACTTAATTTTTTAAAATCAATTACCCTTTATTATTTTAACGTCAAGAGTATATTAAACCAAAGAGTTATTCGTATATCAATCATGTTTTCTTCAATAATTATCCCCAAAAATATAAACTTATCATAAATTCAATTTTCAAGGTAATTTATACCATTTAATATATGTTTTCAAACCTTTAAATAAAAACTACTAATAAACTATCCTTAGATATTTCACATAATCCTCATAACATTTATAATATACTAGAATATCATTGATAAATATCACTCACTGGTGAAAATAGATAAGCATATCAATAATTAATTTCTATTAAGATATCAACCTCACTACCTTAGGTAAGACTACGAAACTATCATTTTCCATCATAATAGGCATATATAAGGATTCTCAAACATCTAATTATTTCCCCATATTTGGTTATAAGAGATAGTTTTTTTCTAGATACATACATTTATCTACTTCAATTCCTTGATCATGATTCAACAAAATACTAAAACCCAAAAGGTTATGATAATATCCAAAATATAAATGTGAAAACATCAATCTGAAGATTTCTTCCCCCATGAAACCTTAATATTTAAAAAATTATACTTTTGGTTTAACCTATGACTCGCTTTGTTCAATCCTTGTTAATCCATGGTCATTTTATATGATTTTCTCTAACCTAATTAGATATCATCATACTCAAATCCTTTATAATGTTTCATTAAAGATAATGTGATTAAACAAAGTATATCCTCCAAGAGTATCAAACTAGGTGTGAAATTAAGCCTCTTTCTCATGCCCCAAGTGACAATTGAGTTAATACCCAACATGCCCTTTTTAGGGTTATTACCCCTAGGTACATCTATGTTAGATCCTAGATCGACTTATAGTATCCAAATAGTGATATTATTTCCAAAAAAAACACACAATATCTACTTTACCAAAACTTCATGTTATTGTCCTATACTTATACTTATTCCTAGGGTTGCCACTAAATATCTCTTATCATAATCCATATAATATTACCACAATTTATTGAAAGTGTTATCTGTACCTTTAAAAATATAATCAGTCTTAACTTATTAACCTTTGTTGACATTTCTAACTCTTAAATTTTTCTCACCCTATAACATCATAATATTCAATGTTATCTAAACTCTACTCTGATAAAAACTATAGAAGACTATATATGTGACCATCCAAACTACATGACATAAATAAAATATTTCATTTCACTACATTCCCAAGACCTTTTAGGTTTATAGTTTTTTAGAATTAAGAAAAAACCTTAACTAAAAAAACTCATCTCTTTTATAAATGATGGAATTTTTCCACTATATAAACAACTATTCAGTATTTAAAATATATCATAAACTATTCACATAATATACCCATCTAGACACATATTTCGTAACTTGGGGAAAAAGAAACTTAAGTTTGGGGTAATCTCAGATGCTCAGTAAGGGTAAACATAGGAGATAAGAATCAAATGTCATAATTAAGAATAAGATAAGCATAAGGGTATAATTAGGATACATAAGAAAGTTATACCTAATAAATAATAGGTAATAAATCATGAAGTAAGGAAAAATTCATGAATTAAAAGATTGTGGTAACATTATCCAATAAACATGATCCACGAGAGAATTACATTAGGATACCTTATAATTATGGCACAAATATTAGTATAGGGAACATTACTTTTGTGATTCAAACCATAACTACCCATGATTATGAGAAACCAAAATTTAATCATGATTACATATCTCATGAGATATAAACCTTAAACCAATGCTTTGGTGGGTGTTATCAAACCTAAACCATCAACATCAATAAATATATCTGGCTAAATAATTATTCATCATCATATCATAAAGAACCCATAGAAACAAAATGGGTTTCCTATCAATTTTAAATGGAATAATATGTTTAAAAACTTCATAATTCCATCAATAGTTGTAACATTATATGCATGTGGAAAATAAATGAGTATCCAATGATATTTAGTAATAATCTTTCCAAATACAATTCAATAGAGATAATAGAGCATATGGTATTTACACTATAGAGATAGATGGTATATGGTTAAGTCAATAATTTCCATAATCAATATATTTATAGCATCTAGTTGAATACAATTAAATAAAATGATTAGAAAACATGTTATTCATAAATTAAATTCATTGGAAGAAAATTTATACATATTCACAAAGAATGTTTAGGAAAGAAAAAGGTGGTGATGGATCATATATTTGATAGAAAATAATATTACATAATCCATACAAAGAAATATGGTGGATGGTTTCAAAATAACATATCCCTAGATTAATAAAGGAAACTCATAAGGATTTTGACATAGATTAAAAATATCCTTCAAAAATAACACTTCAAATAGTATCATGCAAGAAGGGAACAAGAATTGAATAGTTTGATACTGTGATTTAAAACCTCCAAAAGATAAATATATATAAGAAGATAAATCATGAAACATGAACCTCAATGGGGTAAATATTTTGAATATGGTAATAAAAATTAAAGTGAAAGCATAGAAGAGTTTTTAGAAAACCTCTTTAACACTGTCATAATAGACAAAGTTAGGTTCAATTTATCAAGTAATTTTCAAAAAGGTGAAGTGAAAATTTTTGAAAATAATTAATTTTAAAAATAATATCTAATAATAGATCCATGAAAAAGAAATAATATTTTCACAAAATAAATGTGGTGTTCAAGATAGAATGCATGGTTTTTGAAAGGAAAAAACTTTTAATACATTTTACTATACATTTTTCTAAAACTCACATTGTAAAAAGAGTAGTAAAAACTTCATTATATTGCAACTTTATTTTTCCAATGTGGATTTTTAAATACCATATAATAAAATATTAGGGTGAAAGAACCCATGCATGGAAGAACAAATTCCAAGATTAAACTTTATAACTCAATGAAGTAGATTTGAGTTACCAATAACCCTTACAAGAAACAAGTCCCAAGAAGTGAGAAATATTTATCAAAGTTTTTATGTGGTAGAAATGTATATCCTTATAAAAAATTATATAATTACACATAAAATAATTAAAGGGAATAATTTACCTAAATTATATGAAATAAGTTTAAGAGAATGACATTAACTCAATGAATAAGATTTGAGTTACCAAAAATCATTACTACTAGGGAAAAATTGAATCAATATCCACTTGAATAAGGGAACATGATTTGGATGCTAAATACCATGAAATATAATAATTATGATAAAAATACATGCATGGGAAGAAAATAAATCTTACAAATAAAACATGGTTCACAAAATGTATTGCATCTCAAAGAATGAGAATTGAGACCAAGAAACCCCATATGACATTAGAAACTTTCATCTCAATCCCTATCAAAGGATATGATTTCAAATTAAAAATAAAATATCAGTAATAATGATAGGATCATGATACTAAATATTAAAGGGTCATTAGATAAACCATTCTAAATAAAACAAGGTGTAAAATAAAAAATATGTCTCAAGAGGTGAAAATTTGAGACATAAAAACCTACCTTGTATTCAGTCTTATTTGACTGTACTCTAACCTCTGATAAAATGGACATAAATATATTAATTAATTATCTCATAACATTAATAAAAATATAAAACCCTTTTTTATTATTATTTTATAACCATATATTATAAATAAATTAACCGATTGTAGTTTCTTTTCATTGTCCAGTGTTAAATCCTTCACAACTGGAAATGGAGATATTTTTGATGGGATAATTGCGATGGGATCCCATAAAAATAGTTAATTGTGATGGTATCCCATTCCAACCAAATCATGGCTAAAAATGGTGTCGAAAAAGATTTTTTTTATGGTCCATAGAAAAAAATATTTTTTTACAATGGAAGTGTGTCCCGTCGAAAATAACTTTCATCCAAATATAAAATATTTTTTTATATGTAATGGAAAAATATTTCCATCATAATAGGTTATTTATTATTTCCATCACAATTCACCTATTATTATGGAAATCCAATTTCATCTCAAATAAACTGAAAAAATTAAAATATTATAAAATTATAAAAACTTAAAAAACATCAAACAAATTTAAAAAATATATATATAAAACTATGGATTATGAATTAATAACCATATTATACATAATATGTTCATCCAAAACACATCATAATATGTTTTTCAACAAAATATATCAAATACTATGGAGGTTTTGGATCATCTAGAGGACCATATAGAGGGAACTCCATCCTCATACCCTACGAAAGTCATCATATGTACTCCACCATCTACTCATGTTGTAGCTCCTTCCATCAAAATTTGTTACTCCTACTAATACTTTTGGTGTCAACGGAGATCCTCCTTCTCTCTATAAAGTCTCTTAATAATCTCATTCTGGTCTCATAGCTTCTCCTCATACTCTTCAGATGATGATGGTGACTATAAACATGATCTCAATGAGCTGGACAATGACCATGGAGTAGTGCCATAATAACTGGCATGTATCAATCGAGAATTGATACCAACCACTCAACCTTTCTCAATACCATATTAAGTCTCCTACATCTAAGATACCTCATAAAATATTGGAATACATTTGTCCTGAAACTCAGTCTCAATCTGACTCTCATTATGTGTGTGAGAAGTCGCGACCTCATATGCCTCCTTCAAATGTGATTTGAAATTAAAATATTCATAATATTAATTTTAGATAATTTTAAAAAATATATATACTGACCAAAATCTGATGCTATCAGCTACCAATAATCTCCCTTATGGTGGAATTAGTGTACATCTTCTTAAAAACATAAAACTCTAAAATATTGGAATGTTTGACTACCTATATAAATATAAAATAATCATTTTACATTTAAAGTATATATAAATTATTAAATAAAATTACTTATCATATATCATTAATGAATACTAAATATATGACTACTAGCTCTATATGTGACCTCCTATCTCCCTCAATTTTGCTAACCTGATGATTATCTCCTCTGAAAATTATGTCCCATTTAGTAGAAGAAAATTCCATCACAAACATGAGATAAGATGTAATCAGATCGATGAGTGCAGCAAGATCAATCAAAAAATGTGGATCCAACTTTTCCATGGATCTTTTTCTCATATTGTGAAAAAACTAATTCCAATGCTCATACATATATATCTTCAAGGACTCCTAGATAGTGGATCTCATTCTATCTTCGATGGGATACCATAAACCCTACAAATAATTAATAATAGAAATTTAATAATTAAATAAATTTCAAAATAAGTATTATTTATTTATTTACCATCTAATGATAAAACATGAAATGATTAACATTAATGGGAATCTAATCCCATGTCACCCATGGTATGGAAAAATGATTTTTTAGATTCATACCTCATATCCAATAGCTATATGTGAAAAAATTGAAAAAAAACAAATAATAAAATAATTAGTATATAAATAAATTAATGAAAAGTAATGATAATTAATTAAATTTTATTAAAATACACAAATGAACATGCCTCTACATGTGGGGATCAAAATCATGAGGTGAACATCACTCGTGAATAGGTTCGGGAATCATCAAAATCGCTAGACCATGACCCCTCTGATTCAACGATGAACTGGTAGCAACATGTAAGTCAGATGATGAGTCATCAAGCTGATCACCATGAAGCAAAGCATCTTTGAGGGTATGGAACATCTCATCAGAATTATCATTATCTATCTAAAACATGAAAAAGAATCTTGTCTTCAAATAATTGAGAGTATTTATAATATATTAATTATCACTATAACTAGCATATAATTTCATCGTTCTTCAACTTCAACATTATCTTCCTATTCGACAGTGTCAATATCTTCATCTTTATCCTCAGAATCATAAATTTCCATAATAGATTCAGCTTCATCATCTCTTTCTATTTCAAATTCATTTATTACATCATCAACAATGTCGGAACCATAGGCCTGTAATTGTGGGGTTCCATCATCAATATTTTTATCTCTTCATATAAAAGATGTACTTAGTGTTGTCTCTTGAAAAACATCAATTCTTGAACTTTAGTAGAACCACTTTCACATTGGATAAACTGATTTTTTTGAGATTTCATTTTTATAATCTCCACATATTGGGTAAATCTCTTGAAGTAGCACATTAATTTGTATAATAAATTTGATAAACTTGATGATCCATCATAAATTCTTTGTTTACAGTAATAATATTTCTATATTTAATTATAGTGATTCCATAGTGTGGATGAATGTGCAAGCCTCTATTAGTATAAAACCAATGGAATTTAAACATTGTTACATAATTTTTTCCCATAAAACACAACTAAATTATTTTATCTAGAATTCCATAAAAGTTAACTTAACTTTCTCTATGATGAGATATTTTCATGAAAACACCACTATTCATTTTTTTTTACTATATACATGTGTATGAAATCAAAAATCATTGACCACATATGCATTATAATATTTAACCAATTCAGATTGTGGGTTATTCAATACACATAATCAATTATAAATTTTATCTACATGTTGTGATACAAAATTGAAAAAAAATTATCAATATAATAAATAATAAATTTATTTTATATATTAGACTATAAACAATTTATTCTACCAGTTTTTGAAACCATTAGGAATAATTATGTTGTTGTAATTCTTAAAGATAAGTGGGTGTAATTTATGGTAATTGTTTCTTGATATGATAATCATATAATCTACAAATTAAATAGTATTAATTTACCTAAAAATATATAAATAATAAGTGAAAGTAAGACTCAAATTATAAATCTTATAATTTATTAACAATTGAGTAGAACATATGTATGAGCTTTTTCTTTTTCTTCATATAAAATATATCATTCATGAACTCTGCCAAAATAGAGTTTAGGATGATTAAAAACTAATAATTTATGGTTTATTATATCATCAACATTTCTCTTATTACAACCCA
The DNA here is from genome assembly GCA_963277665.1 of Viscum album. Taxonomy (NCBI): domain Eukaryota; kingdom Viridiplantae; phylum Streptophyta; class Magnoliopsida; order Santalales; family Viscaceae; genus Viscum; species Viscum album. The sequence goes on along the minus strand of OY728134.1, from coordinate 1,098,989,102 downwards.
TTCGATTATATTTGGAAGGATATTCTAGTTAAAAATAACTAGAGTAGAAAAATGAAATTTCCTCTTACAAATACACTTGTGCAATTGACCCTTTAACTGATTCTTTGTTACATACCATTTTCTTAAATTTCTACATGCATCTCTCATATGGGTACATCCATCTGAACTATAATTTTCCTCTATATTTTTCTTCATCAAGTAAATGTAATATTAAATTTTTCATTGAATCAAATAAAGTTGGAGGAATGTTTTTCCAATTTATATAAAATTATAACAATATCTTGTTGCAACCTACTCAGTGCATCAAATTCTGTTGTCACCACACAAATATCTTGGAAAAATATGATATTTCTTTCATCATATCCCAAATAAAATAATTTAACAAACCTCTAAGTAAAATTGGTTGTATTATTTCCATTATAACATAATAATCACAAATTTTTAATCGGGTAATATGAAAATTTTTAAAATATCGATCCATATTGGAAACATAACCATCTAGTAACCTAAAATCTGTAATCCACTAACATAATAATAAATTATTTTATTTATAAATTTTATAATATGATTTCATATTCATTAACTTCTTTGGTCTATCATTTTCAAATAACTCAAGTTTTAGATGCTTGTAAATTTGGGAAAGATCTAATTGTTCCTTTAAATTATCTTTATTTTTAATAGGTATGTCCAAAACTATATAAAATATGGTATCAAAATATTTTTTCTCAATATGCACAACATCTAACATGTGTTGGTCCAACAAACCAAACCAATATGGTAGATCCCAAAAAATACTCTATTTTATCCAATTCTAATCTTTCCAAATCTATCTATTTTTATTGGTTTAAATTCAATCCAAAGGTAATAGGAGTTAATGAAGAGATAATATATTTTAAATCAATAACTGAGATATTTTTTAGAGGTTCATCACTTTCAATTGTACCTTTTATGAAATTATTTTTATTCACTCAAAAATAATGCCATATAGGAAGAAATATGTGATTACAATAAAAAAAATAAGGTTTTATTCCATTTACAAGCATAAATTCTTTTTTATCACTCATACAGTATGGAATTCATTTTATACCATGTGTAATCCCACCATATAACATGCCAAATAATAGGAAGTCACTAATTGTCCACATTAATTCAGTTTTCATTATGAAATTCTTTTTTTCATCAACATCATGTGTAATGACACCATTACTCTATAATAAATTTAAATCACCGATCAATGGATTCAAACAAACGTTAATATTCTTTTTGGGTTGTCTTAAAATTAGTAATGTTAAAAATATATGTGGTTTATTCATCAATATTCAAGGAGGTAAGTTGTATGAAGTTATAAATATGGGCCAACAATAATATTAACTATCGTAAGAACAAAGTGGATAAAACCATTAATACAAAGACCCAATCGCATGTTACAAGCTTCTAAAGAAAAAGATGAATACATCAGATCAAAATGTCTCCATGAATCACCATAATATAGATTATTTAAGCTTTTATTGATGGAAATATTGGATTTTTTTCATGTCACCAATGACATTGTGTTATGAGAGATAAATAATCACTACAATTTGGTTGTAAGTAGGAAATACCTCAACTATTTAACAATAACCAATTTAGACTCCCCTTATTGTGACTCTTTGAACCCTGATTATCCACATATAGGATAATTAACCAATGACTCATTTTCACCATAATATATGATGTAATCATTTGAGCATGCATGGATCTTTTGATTACTAAGACCCAAATTACAAAAAAAACTCTTACATTAATAAAAATTTGTTGACAACACATTTCTCTCAGGTAACACTGATTTAACCAAAGAAAATATTTGATAAAAACAACTATATAACATTCCATTATCATATTTAATATCCATAAATTTATTAAAAACTTCAAAACAAATATATTTCAATCGGAATATAAGGAATCCTCAGCAGACTTCAACAACTCAAAAATTTGAGATGGTTTTAACATGGGAGTTGAATTATCATTTTGAGTTTACGTTTGGTGAAAAGATGGACTAACTACCTTTTATACTAAAGTTTGAAACATTGATGGATCTAGAACTAAATTATTTGTATCTTCTCCTGAATTTCATTCACCATGTTGATACTAAAAATTACAATCTTTCTAAAAACTAAAACATAATAGATGAACCTCAACCGTATCAATTGTTTCAAATCCCCTAAGATCACATTTCTTACATTGACACTTAATTTTCCCTTTTGAAACAAATTTTGGTTTTGATGATGAAAATGATAAAAATGTTTTAACACCCTCAATATATATAGGATTCATTCAAGAATCATTTGGATCTATGTGATGATTTATCCAGTCATGATCTTATAATAAAAAACTATTGTCTACCTCATTGTTCCATATTTTTCTAAAAAATAGAAAATAAAAAAATTCATATGATTAAACTCATAGAAGGAAGGGATGATCTAAGAAAAATCACAAAATCATAAATTACAAATTACTTGTATCTATTACTAAATATCGATAATTACTGGTAATTTTAACTAAATATTAGAAAATATTATTAACTAAAAAATAATAGTGAATAGAAATATTATATACTAATTATTATAAATTGATACATATTATTAAAAATTGTTACAAATTACTACTAATTGTTAGTAACTATTACTAATTATTAATAATTATCCTTTTTATCAGTAATTGCTACTAATTACAACTAATTAGTTCTAATTATTACTAATTATTAATAATTATTGATAATTATTAGTAATTATTACTAAGTATTGGTAATTATTGATAGTTATTGGTAATTATTAGTAATTATTGGTAATTATAGTAAATGATTACCAATTATTACTAATTATCGGTAATTATTTTTAATTATTACTAATTATCAGTAATTTTCATTAATTATTAATAATTATTATTAATTATTAGTAATTATTGATAATAATTTGTCATTATTACTAATTATTACTAATTATTTGTAATTAATACTAATTATTTGTAATTATTACTGATCATTAATAATTATTGGTAGGCATTACTAATTATTGGTAGTTATTAATAATTATTGGTATTTATTACTAGTTATTCGTAGTTATTATTAAATATTGGTAGTTTTTTGTCATTATTATTAATTACTACTAATTTTAATTAATTATTAATAATTATTTTAATTATTACTAATTATTGGTAGTTATTACTAATTATTGTTAATTATTACTAATTATTGATAATTATGAATGATTAATATTAATTATTGGTAATTATTAGTAATTATGACCAATTATTGGTAATTTTTTGTAATAATATGAAATTATTACCAATTATTACCAATTTTTTGTAGTTATTACCAATTATTAAAAATTATTGGTAATTATTGGAAATTATTAAAAATTATTATTAACTATTACCAATTATTACTAATTCTTTGAAATTATTTCAAATTATTTGTAAGAATTACTATTTATTGGTAATTATTACCAATTATTACTAATTATTACTAATTATTTGTAACTATTACTAGTTATTGGTAATTATTTATAATTATTACTAGTTTTCGTTAATTGTTAATAATTTCTATTAATTATTACTAATTATTTTTAATTATTACAAATTATTGTTAATAGTTACTAATTATTTTTAATTATTATTAATTAATACTAATTATTATTAATTAATCCTAATTATAAGTCATTATTACCAATTATTGAAAAATAGGGATTTGATGGAAGAAATGGAGAGGTGGCGCACACTGCCTCTCGACATTTTTTTCCCTAGATCATCTGTGAGGTCTAAGATTACATTCTTTCGATTCAAACCAGTACGCAAGTCAGCCGCCATCATTCTGCAAGGATCGCGATAGGGATGGATTGAAGCGTCTCACCTCTTTTTCTGGATTTTTTGGAGGATCTTTTGTACCCCTCGCGAATCGGGCGTTGCACCGCATCGTTAAGAAAGGATCAGCTACGCATGTTTTAGCTTCTAATGACACGATCTTGACTCGGCTGGAGCTATGTAGACATTCATTCATCATTCAAATTTCGCTGACGAAAGGTATGAAACCATGGAAATCCTCTGATTTTGTTTCTCACCTGGTGAAGATTTGGGGTTTTATGGACTTCAAGTGTGTATCACTTGGTAGAGGGTTTTTTATATTCTTTTCCCCTCTATGGAGTTAAAGAGTAGGTCTTGGAATATCGGATCTATCAACCTCGGGCCAAGAACACTCCGGATTTATGATTGGAAGCTCGATTTCAACTTACATGACTTCAAAGATACATGCGCACAAGTATGGATTAAAATTCATGGTGTTAACTGGGTCTTATGGAATGAAGAGATCTTGTATGACATAGCTTCTGTTATTGGCATACCAATAAGAATGGATTACGCTACCGAAACGGTCACTTATGGGCACTATGCACGGGTATTGGCAGAGTTAGACCTAAGTTTAACAATGATAGATAAGGTGGTTTTATCCACATCACAGGATGAGATCTATCTTAGGATTCAATATGAGAAAACACCTCCTTTCTGTGTGCATTGTGGAATTATAGGACATTCAAATGAGACGTGTAGAAGGGATATAGTATGCTCTAATTGTCACTGTAAAGGACATGATTCTCAGCACTGCCGAAGGGTATCGATGATTGTTGTTCAAACTTTTGTTGATCAGAATCATGGTCTTAAGTTTAATCCTGTTGAAGCCTCATGCAAGCTAGATAATGATGACCCTACCTCAAAGGATGGTCGCACTACCCATGATGGCCTGAATTACATTGCTCCTACTCAAATAGTGGACAAGCCTCAATGTAAATGGACTGGTCTTACTAATTTTGAGCATCTTGTAGTAGATGGAAATTGTAGCAATGGGGTCTCAAAATAGGTTTTATTTAAAGATATGTTATCCATAGGTTTACCTGGTGGGGAGTAAGTTGAATCAGTTGATAATCAACAAGACAATGAGTATTCAGCACAAATGGAGGCTAATTATAATATGTGGCAAGATCGGGTTATGGTGAATGCTAAAATTAGAAAGGTCAAGGAAAAAAGGGATGTAGTGATATAAAAGAAGATTAAAAACCAAAGGGTTGAACAACCACAGTCCACTACTGTTGCATATTATTTAAGATATTCTGGTGGTTTGGTGAAATCTGCAGATAGAGCAACCACTTCTGAAGTGGCAGTTTCAACACTACCTCACTTGGAGGAAGTCCCAGACAAGGATATCCATTTCTCCTCTGATGATGCTTCTAATGGTTGTAGGTTTCAACTGGAAAATCAGCAGGTAGCTCAATCTCCCATGCATGTTATTCAGGTGAAGGCATTGCCTTCTGATGCATATTTTAAAGGTAAGTCCCCTACCTCAAGTAACATTATGTGTTGCTCTAGATAGCATAAGATGGCCTCACAAGCTACTCCCCAAGTCTTGAGCCCTGTAATACATATTCAGCCCTCCTATTTGGGCACTGACAGTGTGACTCAGTCACTTGGCAGCTCTCACAGTGATATTCAATTGATTGAAAAACCTAAGGTATTCACTGAAAGGAATCAAAGTGGAAAGGGGAAATCATGTCAACCTATTAACACTATGAATACATCTGCACGACCTTATAATTCCTCAGGTGGAGAAAATCCAAGCAAGGCAGATGCAGTTGGCTCTTTGAGAAAATCATCTTCTCAACCCCGGATGGCTGAGGTAAATAGAAGTTTGCTTACTTGTAATTCTTTTGATCTTCTTGCTTCGGCTAGCAGCGATGATGATGGGAACAAAAGAGATGGCGTGGGTGAACCTAAATCCAGGAAATATGTTGTCATACCTGGCATGGCTAGATCTGATACCAAGAAGGATGATGTTGAAGCTGAACACTCAGATGAAGATGATGACACATGGGTGCATGTTAAAACTTGGAGGAGGGGGCATCTTCCTCAAGGCCGGGGTGGACGCATCACTTCTCATAGTATGAGCACCCACTCAAAAATGTTATGATATATTTTTTTCGTTCCCTTGGGGTTTTGTTTGTATCTTCTTTACTTCTTTGTTTTTATCCAAATAAAGAGGCCTGAGTGCCTCAACCTTTGATAAAAAAAAATTATTACCAATTATTAATAATTATTACTAATTGTGGGTAATTATTTGTAACTATTACTAATTATTGGTAATTATTTGTAACTATTACTAATTATTGGTAATTATTTTTAATTATTACTAATTTTTGTTAATTAATACTAATTATTATTTATTACTACTAATTATTGTTAATTGTTACTAATTATTGTTAATTATTAGTAATTGTTACTATTTATGAGTAATTACTACTAATTGTCACTAATTATTACCAAATATTACTAATTATTAGTAATATTAGTAATTATTGGTAATTACTGGTAATTATTGGTAATTGTTACCAATTACTACCATTTATTGGTAATTATTAATAATTATTCTTAATTATTGGTAATTATTACAAATTATTATCCATCCAACGGCCCAAAAGCCTTCAAATTTTTTATTATTATATAAACCCCATTTTAAGGGAAGAATGGGAAACCCTAACAGACATCATCGACTTAAGACAATCATGATCCAAAGGTCAAGCGAGACAAACCAAACCAACAACATAGATCCACCCCCTCCCAGCATATAACCATGATAGAGCTCTCCACCAAAGCATAGCTGGCCAGCAAACAAGTTTCCTATGTCAGAGCACAGGCCTGTAATGCCCTGACCCCAGTTACCCAGAGTCGGTGCATTATTACATAACATTGGCATGATCATAAGAAAGATCAAATCTCGAAAGACCGATTGGTTTAGTAGTCTTGGAAACACTAGATATATTCATAAAGTTTTACATTACATCATAAAGTGAAAAACTACTACAACAACATAGTCTCCATATTCCACACTCATATCCCCACATAAAATCCCTGAAGGTTATTCATAACTTACTTCTTCACATCCTGGGAAAAATAAAACATAGAAATGGGGTGAGTTCAAATGCCCAGTAAGGATAACAATATAGCGGAAACTTTCAAAAATAAGCATAAACATTTAAGGCAATGTATAACTAAAACAAAAGCCTTTTAAACTTGAACTTCAACATAGTATGGAAAAAGTAAAATGAAATAATTCCATTTACTTATTCACATGGATATTCTACTAATCGAATAATCACATGCAATATCAATAACCACTTTCATAATGATGGAATGCATAATGCCAGACTATCATAACCACATAGCCAAGGTCTCGTGCCAAGACTACAAATAAGATTTTTCCAAGGCCTTGTGCCAAGACACTAGTTTGTCTCATGAGACCTACCGATGCATCGAGGAGCTATAGCGGGCTCCACCCGTCACTTACTAAGTCCAATGCATTCCCATATGAAAAGGTTTAAACATAACATAAACATTCGTATTAAAACTAGCATACGAAATGTCAATAGTTTCTCCATAAACCATGAATGGTATAAAAATAACACATCCAAAGTAAAACATATCACAAAACCTTCAATACAATACAAAAGTTTTGTATCATAATAAATCAACTTCATATAAGCTTAAAATCCATCAAAGGATGTTGACAAAGATTCAAATCAAAATTATTTGAGAGAAATATCTCTTTTCTCGAAATCATTGAAAAGTCACACATTTATAAAGGAAGTAATTTAAAAGAGATTTTTGAATCAAAGTGTCCCAAACCACTTTGAAACTTTTGAAAATAAATATCATTTCAAAACATTCATGTCCATATAAATAAATCCTTAAAATAATTTTGAAAACATGGACATTAATTAAAAAGATTTAGAAAGATAAATCTTTAAAACATTTAAAATTATGATCTTGATAAAGAGTACCTTTCACAAATTCTTAAAATATTCATTTTGAAATCATTTAAAATTCACATAATTATAAAATAAAACATTTACTTTGAAACTATTCTTATAAGCTTCTAAGGGAAGCTTTGACGATTTTATAATGGCGGTAAATAGCCGTACCCGCCGTATAAGTTAAAAAAAATACATTCTTACCTTAAATTTGTCGAAAATGTTAAAAGTGCCTTGTTTGGAAAATGACGGAAAGATTACTTTAAAAACACATAAGGGTATAAATTACTTTAACTCATTTTATAGTAAATAGTAAAAATGTTTTGAAATACATTTTTAAGAAACATGGATGTGGATGATAAAGAGATCCCAGTAGATTATTACGTATAAACAACCTCAGATAATGAAGAGATTGCGAAATAACACTTACCTTGTACTTTTCGTTGGTTAGGGTAGGTTAACCTCCTGTATAATGGTGAAATAATTGTTATTAAATTATACAAGAATCATATACATTAATATGATATCATATATGATCTTTTAACATTGATTTGTTAATAATATCTTAGTATTATCGTTGTTTCGGGTGTTAACTTACTCGTTTTCTTTTATATGTTTTGTTACGTAAGCCATGTTTGTAATGGATAGGTTGTATCTTAATCATATCCAGAATGATATAAAGTCCTTAGATACTATTATTAATCATCAAATTAGAATTATACTTGAATGGATACGATGGAGAATGAATCTCATCGCGTTCGTGGAGATGGTAGTCCGTACGTACGCACGAGCGACAATATCATTCTTTTGATATTAAAATAATATATAAATGGATGATATATCATATATATAGAATCATTAACATGTTATATTTATTATTTACATGAGTTACACATCATTATTATACCCATCCAAATAATAATATATTGAATAACAATTACACCACGACGTGGAGACGGTAAGTCGTACGTACGCACGTATGGTGACATGTTATTCAAAGGGTGGATAGAATACTGAATATGGTTTTACCATATTTATAATAAAATCACAGTATATATATGATACTGGATTTATTATTTTATAATGGTAATAACAAAGGAAGAAGAAGTGGAAGAAGAAAGGAACTTGGAAAAGGGTGGTGAAATCATTACCTCTTCTTCGGGTTCTTCCTTTTGATTTGATCAAAAGGGCTCCTTAGGTTGGATTTCTGATCAAACTAAGTCCTCTAGGTTGTAGTTAGGGATGTTAGGAGAGTATTTGGGCAGATTTTGGCCAAACCAAAAGGCTTTTAAGGTGTGAAGAAAATGAGAAGGGGGAGTGCCCTTTTATAAGAGGGGTGAGGGGCACCTTTGGAAAAGCTAGAAATATTAATTTATAATAAATTCATATTCGGTTTCTAATGGATCCAAAGTTGATTATTCAAAGTTTAAGGTGTGAATAGGTATAAAACCATTCAACCAGTAGAATTTAGACAGGTTTGGGTTACTATATTAACCTTATCTTTTAGTTTTAACTCTTAGTTAATTAGTTTGACATTTACCATGTCACTTTGTATTTTTATATTATATAGTTAATAAACTTACTATATACATCCAAGCGACCCCCAAGTGGTCCATTAATGATACACATATCATGATATAAGTCTCTTGTCCTAACTTTAGATTTTTAGGAATTTAATATCAATTAATAATATAATATTTGTTTTAAAAACTCTTTTATGTCAATTTTGACACTATTCAATTGTTGATTTTTTTGAAACTTATAACAGAATTATTACTTCGAAAAAAGTCAATTAAATCAATCCTAATATGTCATAGTATCCTATAAAATTATTGCAATTCATTAAAAGTCTCAAATTATATTTATTTGGGTATTTATAATATCAATTATTTTAATTTTTCACTATTATGGTAATTACTGCATCATCATTGTGTCATAAATAAATTAACTTATTTAATGTCTAAAAATTATAAATAAAATATCATTATGTAGGAAATCTTTTTATATTTCTAATTAATATTTAAAATCGAATTTATCTTATGTATAACCCTATATTAAAAATGTTTTAGTAAATAAACATTGATTTCAACTCTTTTAACTCTTCTTTGAATTAAATAATAATAAATGTCCTAATCTAATCCAAGTGGACCTAAATGATAATATTTTATTCCTAAGGTTGTTTTTGGTTGAGATATACTTGTCCAATATAATTGGGACATGTTTTAGGGTAATATTAATATCATTTTTACCCTTAATTACCCTATTTACTTTTAACCGTGGTAAATAAAAGTAAAAAGTCACTATTCACCAAAAATTATTTTCATCTCATTGAACCACATTTTACTTCTTGATATTAACCGTGTCTCTCGGATTTTCAAAATTCCATTCACAGAAGCGGTAAAATTAAGTTTTATGAAAAATTCAGTTTTTTTAACTACCACTTAGTAGTTTCACTATTCATCAAAAATTGAAGTTTTTCAGAACAATGCCAAAATTTCAGCCTAAGCTATAATTGATATTCTGAATTCAAAAATGATGTCTATTTTATAAAATTACAAACATATAAGTTGTATTAATTAATTTTATAATTAATTCCCACTGTCACAACAAATAGCGTGTTTTTAAGAAACAATATATACCAAAAGATTGGCAATTGTTTAGGTCCAATTTCAAAGTGAAATTAATTCTAATGAACACCATTGGATAAAATGGTAAAAATATATTCTAATTATACTTTAAAACCACTCAATAATATAATTTATCACTATAAATTATTTTGATTAAAAAATTTGTTTTTAATTATTTTTCACTATTCATAAAAATTGGAAGTTCTCAGAAAAATACCAAAAATTCATCTTAGGATAATTTCAATATTCTAAAACCGAAAATGAATTCCATTTTGAAATATAAAATACATATAATTTCAAAAATTAGGTATTACTATTCATAATGGCTAGTTTGATTGGTTGTGGTGTGTTAGAACTCGATGTTGCATACAACATACGCTATCGCATTATTCAAAGAGAAGTGTACCGTAGAAGCTTGGGGTGTTTCATTTTAAATTTTTGATGTCCCCATTTATTCAAAAAGTTTAAAATATTGTATTTATAAAGGGTTCACTACTAAAATTTGGTAAAAGTGCAATACTGAAAATGAATTTGTTCTTTCATTATGTCTAAGAAACTCATAATATGGATTCTAAAATTATAAGGATTATATAAAGTTTAAAATTTAGTTAATACTATTCATAACCTCTTTTGAATAGCTTGTTTGGTAAGTCATGGAGCGATTGAACTCGGTGTTGCGTGTAGTGAAAGTTATTGAATTATTTTGAAGAAATAACACCCTATGAAATCTTGGGGTGTTACATTCTCCCCTCCTTCAATAAATTGCGTCCTCGCAATTTGAAATTGTTCTTCGAAAATAAAAGGTTTAAAATAGAAAATATCTTTGTGGGAAAACCCATATCGGAAATCGGGTTACTAAAATTTAGTCTTAATATGAGGAAAAGAGAAATGAAAGGGTCACCACCAAATTATGATCTCAATTAGGAGAACATTGGTGGAAATTAGAGACATATAATTGGAGGAAAAACGTAAATATTTATAGATAGTGATTGAGGTCATCAATCACAAAGAAGTGTAAAATTGAGGTCCTTAAATTCATCAATCTATGATGATTTGAAATACCATCGGTTCAACAAAACATAGGGTATTAGGATAACACGTTTTTGGTTTTAGGATTCCTTAAATAAAGTATAAGAATTAATTTCTTCATAGAATAAGAGAAGAAGAAAAATATATTCTTGACAAGTAGAGTTTCATCCTTTAACTAATTTCTACCACAAACTCATCTTTCACTCTAAAAGATAATAGAACGTAAAAAAATATTCTATTTATCCTATTCGTATAGGGTTCAAAAAAATGATTTTATAATTCATCTACCAGATCTTAAAAAAACAACATTATTTAATCTCGGACATCACTTGGGTCAGTGGTAGGTGATACACCCTTGTCGCCCTTCGGTTGTGGGTTCAAGTCTCGCGGCCTTGCCGGATGCGACGGGTTGCCACCCGACCTCCGGGTTGTCCTTTTATGGCAATCCAAAATAATAATAGAACTATCCAAAATACTTCAGTCCAAAATTTATAAGGAAGGTAAACACAATAAAGATCCTTTTTTTCGTGTAATAACATGTGAAAATCTTCATCATGTATTCTTTTAAAACACTGCAACATCCTGAATTACAATAAAACCTTATTGATTACATTTATGATCCCTTATTCCTTAAAGAATAATAGATATACTCCTTCAATCCAAAAATGTTTTAAACCCCAACAATGATGGAATATACAAATCATTAATTAGTTTCAAGGTAGTCAAGAATATCCAATATAATTTATCCAAATCAATCATGTATTATTCCAAAATCACTACCTCGGTATCAGAATTATATTATGGTTTATCATTCTCTCAACCATATATTTTCCAAAGATTTATCCTGCTATTGAGTCACTTTTCTTTGTTCCACACAATCTCAAGTCCTTAATGAAATAGTACTGCAGTACAATCCTTATATACTCCATAATTATTATAACAAGTACATTGTTGATACAACACTCAAATGACATAATCAAAATAAGAACTCTAATCATTCCTCTTCATCTATGGTAGTATCATAACTTGATTATTATCCAATAGCATCATTTGCGGCATAGTCTGATGACTGGGACATAGGTTCGCGTAGTGCCCAAACTCCTTGCAAATGAAGCATTGTACATTTGAAACCATTTTCTTACACTTGCAGTCACATACTTTGTGCCCTTTTCCTCCACACTTATAACAAACTCTCATTCCTTTCAGGAAAGTTCCAGGGTGTTTCTTTCCACAGTTATCACATATGGGAAAATTCTTATTTTCCCTCTTCCCTTTATCCATCTTTCTTTCTTCCATCCTTTTCTTCTCTTGCTTCCCTTCAAATCCATAGGACTCAGTAAAATCTTTACTTATCTTATCAAAACATGATCTTATTTTTTCATATGATTATAATACATGGGGGACTATTTCTCTTATAAATTCTGGCTTAAGACCATGAAATATATGATCCTTCTTTCTCTTTGTATCATGTGTATTGTTGGAGTTCTCATTCCTTCTACTGGGCGCCATTTCTAAACAATGGCATACACTAGATTAGTTTATGAATAACAATACCTAATACCAAACTTGTAAGACACATAAAATAAATTAAATAGTTTATGGATATAATCCATAATCATAAAAATTTCTACTTTGAGGAAGTATATACTCATAAACCCTTCATAATGATTTGTAAAGAAAATGAGAGTTATCCTAAGCATATCCCCCGGGAGTGTCGTAACCAAGAGTGCAGCAAGGCCCGTTGTTGTGCACCAGTTCCCGTTCGAGTCTAGCTCAAAGCGGTGTTTTCGGGTTTTACCCCTAGGTACATCTATGCCAGAGCCGCCTCTACCTGCTCGTATCCAGACAGGGATGTATTGCTCGGAAAACTCACAAAATCTCTACAAAACCAAAATTCTAAGAAGTTCTTCTATACTAATCCTCAAATTCCATCTTAAATCTATGTGCTCTAATCAGAGTTTATCAAAATCTAGCTTCCAAGTTTTGTACTAAACTTCCTCTGATACCAACTGTAACGCCCCGACCCCAGTTACCCAGAGTCAGTGCATTATTACATAAAATTGGCATGATCACAAGAAAGATAAAATCTCAAAAGACCGATTGGTTTAGTAGCCTTGGAAACACTAGATATATTCATAAAGTTTTACATTACATCATAAAGTGAAAAACTACTACAACAACATAGTATCCATATTCCACACTCATATCCCCACATAAAATCCCTGTAGGTCATTCATAACTTACTTCTTCACATCTTGGGAAAAATAAAACATAGAAAAGGGGTGAGCTCAAATGCCCAGTAAGGATAACAATGTAGTGGAAACTTTCAAAAATAAGCATAAACATTTAAGGCAATGTATAACTAAAACAAAAGCCTTTTAAACTTGAACTTCAACATAGTATGGCAAAAGTAAAATGAAATAATGCCATTTACTTATTCACATGGATATTCTACTAATCAAATAATCACATGAAATATCAATAACCACTTTCATAATGATGGAATGCATAATGCCAGACTATCATAACCACATAGCCAAGGCCTCGTGCCAAGACTACAAATAAGATTTTGCCAAGGCCTTGTGCCAAGACACTAGTTTGTCTCATGAGACCTACCGATGCATCGAGGAGCTATAGCAGGCTCCACCCGTCACTTACTAAGTCCAATGCATTCCCATATGAAAAGGTTTAAACATAACATAAACATTCATATTAAAACTAGCATACGAAATGTCAATAGTTTCTCCATAAACCATGAATGGTATAAAAATAACACATCCACAGTAAAACATACCACAAAACCTTCAATACAATACAAAAGTTTTGTATCATAATAAATCAACTTCATATAAGCTTAAAATACATCAAAGGATGTTGACATAGATTCAAATCAAAACTATTTGAGAGAAATATCTCTTTTCTCGAAATCATTGAAAAGTCACACATTATAAAGGAAGTAATTTAAAAGAGATTTTGAATCAAAGTGTCCCATACCACTTTGAAACTTTTGAAGAGAAATATCATTTCAAAACATTCATGTCAATATAAATAAATCCTTAAAATCATTTTGAAAACATGGACATTAATTAAAAAGATTTAGAAAGATAAATCTTTAAAACATTTAAAATTATGATCTTGATAAAGAGTACCTTTCACAAATTATTAAAATATTCATTTTGAAATCATTTAAAAGTCACATAATTATAAAATAAAACATTTACTTTGAAACTATTCTTATAAGCTTCTAAGGGAAGCTTTGATGATTTTATAACGGCGGTAAATAGCCGTACCCGCCGTATAAGTTAAAAAAAAGACATTCTTACCTTAAATTTGTCGAAAATGTTAAAAGTGCCTTGTTTGGAAAATGATGGAAAGATTACTTTCAAAACACATAAGGGTATAAATGACTTTAACCCATTTTATAGTAAATAGTAAAAATGTTTTGAAATACATTTTTAAGAAACATGGATGTGGATGATAAAGAGATCCCAGTAGATTATTACGTATAAACAACCTCGGATAATGGAAAGATTGTGAAATAACTCTTACCTTGTACTTTTCCTTGGTTGGGGTAGGTTAACCTCCTGTATAATGGTGAAATAATTGTTATTAAATTATACAAGAATAATATAAATTAATATGATATCATATATGATCTTTTAACATTGATTTGTTAATAATATCTTAGTATTATCGTTGTTTCGGGTGTTAACTTACTCATTTTCTTTTATATGTTTTGTTACGTAAGCCATGTTTGTAATTGATAGGTTGTATCTTAATCATATCCAGAATGATATAAAGTCCTTAGATACTATTATTAATCATCAAATGAGAATTATACTTGAATGGATACGATGGAGAATGAATCTCATCGCGTTCGTGGAGACGGTAGTCCGTACGTTCGCACGAGCGACAATATCATTCTTTTGATTTTAAAATAATATATAAATGGATGGTACATCATATATACAGAATCATTAACATGTTATATTTATTATTTACATGAGTTACACATCATTATTATACCCATCCAAATAATAATATATTGAATAACAATTACACCACGACGTGGAGACGGTAAGCCGTACGTACGCACGTATGGTGACATGTTATTCAAAGGGTGGATAGAATACTGAATATGGTTGTACCATATTTATAATAACATCACAGTATATATATGATACTGGATTTATTATTTTAGAATGGTAATAACAAAGGAAGAAGAAGTGGAAGAAGAAAGGAACTTGGAAAAGGGTGGTGAAATCATTACCTCTTCTTCGGGTTCTTCCTTTTGATTTGATCAAAAGGGCTCCTTAGGTTGTCTTTCTGATCAAACTAAGGCCTCTATGTTGTATTGAGGGATGTTGGGGGAGTATTTGGGCAGAGTTTGGATGAACCAAAAGGCTTTGAAGGTGTGAAAAAATGAGAAGGGGGAGTTCCCTTTTATAAGAGGGGTGAGGGGCACCTTTGGAAAAGCTAGAAATATTAATTTATAATAAATACATATTCAGTTTCTAATGGCTCCAAAGTTGATTATTCAAAGTTTAAGGTGGGGATAGGTCAAAATCCATTCAACCAATAGAATTTAGACAGGTTTGGGTTACTATATTAACCTTATCTTTTAGTTTTAACTCTTAGTTAATTAGTTTGACATTCACCATGTCACTTTGTATTTTTATATTATATAGTTAATAAACTTACTATATACATCCAAGCGACCCCCAAGTAGTCCATTAATGATACACCTATCATGATATAAGTATCTTGGCCGAACCTTAGATTTTTAGGAATTTAATATCAATTAATAATATAATATTTGTTTTAAAAACTCTTTTAAGTCAATTTTGACACTATTCAATTGTTGATTTTTTTGAAACTTATAATAGAATGATTACTTCGAAAAAAGTCAATTAAACCAATCCTAATATGTCATATTATCCTAGAAAATTAGTGAAATTCATTAAAAGTCTCAAATTATATTTATTTGGGTATTTATAATATCAATTATTTTAATTTTTCACTATTATGGTAATTACTGCATCATCATTGTGTCATAAATAACTTAACTTATTTAATGTCTAAAAATTATAAATAAAATATAATTATGTAGGAAATCATTTTATCTTTCTAATTAATATTTACAATCGAATTTATCTTATGTATAACCCTATATTAAAAATGTTTTAGTAAATAAACATTGATTTCAACTCTTTTAACTCTTCTTTGAATTAAATAATAATAAATGTCCTAATCTAATCCAAGTGGACCTAAATGATTATATTTTATTCCTAAGGTTGTTTTTGGTCGAGATATACTTGTCCAATAGAATTAGGACATGTTTTAGGGTAATATTAATATCATTTTTACCCTTAATTACCCTATTTACTTTTAACCGTGGTAAATAAAAGTAAAAAGTTACTATTCACCAAAAATTATTTTCATCTCATTGAACCACATTTTACTTCTTGATATTAACCGTGTCTCTCGGATTTTTAAAATTCCATTCACAGAAGCGGTAAAATTAAGTTTTATGAAAAAATCGGTTTTTTTAACTACCACTTAGTAATTTCACTATTCATCAAAAATTGAAGTTTTTCAGAACAATGCCAAAATTTCACCCTAAGCTATAATTGATATTCCGAATTCAAAAATGATGTCTATTTTACAAAATTCCAAACATATAAGTTTCATTAATTAATTTTATAATTAATTCCCGCTGTCACAACAAATAGCGTGTTTTTAAGAAACAATATATACCAAAAGATTGGCAATTGTTTAGGTCCAATTTCAAAGTGAAATTAATTCTAAGGAACACCATTGGATAAAATGGTAAAAATATATTCTAATTATACTTTAAAACCACTCAATAATATAATTTATCACTATAAATTATTTTGATTAAAACAGTTGTTTTTAATTATTTTTCACTATTCATAACAATTGGAAGTTCTCAGAAAAATACCAAAAATTCATCTTTGGATAATTTCAATATTCTGAAACCGAAAATGAAGTCCATTTTAAAATATAAAATATATATAATTTCAAAAAGTAGGTATTACTATTTATAACGGCTAGTTTGATTGGTTGTGGTGTGTTAGAACTCGATGTTGCGTACAACATACGCTATCGCATTATTCAAAGAGAAGCATACTGTAGAAGCTTGGGGTGTTTCATTTTAAATTTTTGATGTCCCCATTTATTCAAAAAGTTTAAAATATTGTATTTATAGAGGGTTCACTACTAAAAGTTGGTAAAAGTGCAATACTGAAATTGAATTTGTTCTTTCATTATGTCTAAGAAACTCATAATATGGATTCTAAAATTATAAGGATTATATAAAGTTTAAAATTTAGTTAATACTATTCATAACCTCTTTTTAACGTCTTTTTTGGTAAGTCATGGTGCGTTTGAACTCGGTGTTGCGTGTAGTGCAAGTTATTGAATTATTTTGAAGAAATAACACCCTATGAAATCTTGGGGTGTTACAGGCCCGATCTGATGGCTGACGCCATACCTTCTCAAACATCCAAATCTGAAAAGCACAGAAGCGGTGAAAAGCAAGCTCAAGGACCTCCTCTAGGGCCTGATCCATGTGGTGTCCAGGTGCATCACCAAACCAACAGACCTCCCAATGAAAAACCATTCCACCATTCCACAAACAATAACCAAGGCACCAAACCTCGCTGCCCTCCACTAGACACCCCCGCTGCCGCAGCTTCATAAGTCTGGAAGACAATTCAAAGGCGTGAGATCAAACCATAGTCACCTAGGACTGTATGGCCCAACCCCACACTGAGAGAATGCCACCAATGAAGTAATCTTGGACATCCTAAAACAGAAACGCCGCTCTGGTCATGGATCTGCTCCAATCAGAACTGAAATACACCTCATCAGGTTCCGAAACTATCCTCATAATGATGAAGAAATAGTAAAAGGGTAGAGAAGATCTGTCAGTGACGATCCAAACCAAAAACCAGTTCAACCAAATGCGTAATCACAACATCCCAAAATTAGACTTGGAAAACCACAAACCAAAACCAAAGCGCAACGCCTCCCCCACCTGAAAACACAGATCTAGGTGAGCCACACCGGAACCGCTGAGACCACCTGGTCACGCCGACCAAGCCGAGAGACCCTAATAGGGTTGAGCTACATCGTCGGAAGCGCATGCGAACTTCGATCCACCACCGCCGAGCCACAACGTAATCAGGAGAGGCGAGCCTCACCGAGCGGATAGAAAGCGTAGCCGCCGAGCCCCACCGAGACGTCGAGCTTGGAAACCGAAAGCACGACGTCGCCCTCTCCAAGCTGAAAACAAGAGCATCCACCATGAACAGATCTGGTTGAAGGAGGAAGGGAAGTCGACTCACAGAGAAACCCTAGGCGTCGCAGGATTAGGAGAGATACTGCTCCCAATTATTATGAATTATTACTAATTATTACTAATTACTACTAATTATTACTAATTATTGGTAACTATTTGTAATTATTTCTAATTATATTTATTTATTACTAATTGGCATTAATTATTACTAATTATTTATAATTATTAATAATTATTATTAGATATTTCTAATTATTACTAATTATTGATAATTATTGCTAAGTATTACTAATTATTGGTATTTTTTATTAATTATTACTAATTTTCATTAATCATTACTTATTATTGCTAGTTATTGTTAATTATTACTAATTATTGTTAATTATTACAAATATTTATTAATTATGATTAATTATTTTTAATTATTAGTATTTATTGGTAATTATTGCTAATTATTGGTAATTCTTGATAATTATTACGAATTATCACTAATTTTTTGTAATTATTTATAATTATTAGTAATTATTGGTATTTATTTGGAATAATTACTAATTTTCGTTAATCATTTTTAGTTTTCATTAATTATTAATATTTATTACTAATTATTGTTAATTGTTATTAATTATCACTAATTATAGTCAAATATTACTAATTGTTAGTAATTATAACTAATTATTGTTCATTATTATTAATTATTAATAATAATTATTTTTAATTATAAATTATTACTAATTATTGTTATTTATTACTAATTATTTACTAAATATTACTAATTATTAACTAATTACTGTTAATTATTAATATTTATTGATAATTATTACAAATTGGTACTAATTATCTATAATTAATATCAATTACTTCTAATTGCTACTAATTATTCAAAAATATTAATAATATAAAATAAAGTAAATAAACTAACAAATAAAGTAGTTTAAAATAAATACCTTAAAAATGACATTTTACCAGAATGAAAACTGTCATGCAATTCTGAAAATGTCTGTGAAAATTCTCTTTAAATATTAAAACTTATACTGAGAGAAACCATGAGAAAAGTTTAGAACATGTGATAGAAGAATGGTGGTGGAGGGCCTTATATAGGTTAGATTATTCGCGAGGAAAATTTCATCATAAATACTGTTATTTGTGACGGGTTTTGTTGCAAATAGTTCTCACTATAAATACTTATGGAAGTGATCCAAATCACATTTGCGATAGATTTGGTCACCCATCGCAAATGTTACCCACCATAAATACCTATTATTTACTCTATTAACAGATTATTTTCGACGGAATGTGATTTTTGTCACAAATACTATTATTTTGTGATTGATTTTTATTTTATTTTATTCAATACACAACTTTTTACGGTAGGAGTGGTCCCCGTTGCAAAAAAAATTATTTGCAACAGAATTTGGGATTCCTTTGGAAATAAATCTTTCCCACGTTTTGACGCGCAATCACGCTAAAAGCATTTGGGACGGGAATCGTATCCTATAGAAAATAATACCAAATTTATGGTTATTTGTGAAGGGATAAGATTTGTGTCACAAATAACCTAGCAATTTTGATTGTTTTCAATGGGATCCTTCCTGTTACAAATAACTCGTCGTAAATATCGATTTTTTCCATTGTGTTTCAGTTGTTTATTCCGTACAAACTTCATGAGGTTTGGATCGATTCTCGCTAAGTGGTTTTAAGTTCATCATTACCGAATCATTCAAAATAGAATAATCATTTTTTTAAATGATTACTTAAGTCCCATTATTATTAGGTTAAAGACATGAATACGGTTTGTGAAAATGGAAGTCATGATGAACTAGTTTTCAACATGTTTAACGATCGAAATGTGATATTTTAATAAATATTTTAAATATTTACAAAACCTTTCCATAGTCATCAAAGCATATTAAATATATCTTTATTACATGATATTACCATTATATAAAATCCCATAATCATTTATGACATGACCATTATAACATCGTTTACATAAATGGTTAAATCGACCCAAATGGTAAAGTGTTATAATGATTTAATGAGTAAGTGTATGTATTTAGATAATGATAATGTGACATATACAAAATATTAAAAATTTCATAAAAATCATATGTCCTCATTAAATCCATTGTAGGAACCATCAATGATGGGTAGTGATGACAAATGGAATTCATTGTTCGTGGAGGCGGTAGTCCACCGTATGCACAATTAAGGATCTTATTTCTCAATGAAAGGATGGAATAGTGGTATATGAAAACTGGTCATTTCAAAATTTTATTTGTGATATAGAAATCATAATTATTCATAAAACCCATCCTTGCTACCAGTCATTAGATTCAGTGATGGAAAAACAAACACAGAGAGGTGGTAGTCTGCACATACAAACGAATGGTTTTTTGGTCTCTCTTAAGGGATGGAAAGTAATGAATAATTATTGTTCAATTAATATACGAACATTTGTAAATAAAGGCCTTAAGCATACTAAAGGTGACCAGAAGCTTATAGATGCGGGAGAGAGTAGAAAGGAGTAGAAAAATGGAAGATTTTCAAAAAGAAATTCTAAGAATATGTGAGTCGTGAAGTGCTGGAAATGTTACATTTTTATAAGTGAAGAAAATGATAGTTTTAGAAGTAAACATTACATTTTCAATAATGTAATGTTACTATTCAAAGTTAAATGGCTAAAAATGGGGGGGAAAGTGGAGGAGAAGTGTGTGTTGGTTGATATTATCCCATCAACTAGTTTTTGGGAAAACCTATAGTGTTTTTAGGCTTTTTCAATTAATGTTTCAACTTTTACCCTAAATTGCTTTTACCTTTGTAATTAATTTTTAAAATTAGTAATTAATATTAATAACAAATGTCATGACTGAAAATTTTAACCAATTTGAACCTTATGATTTAAATTTTTTAAATCATTTTACCAAATAAAATTTTTAAGGGTTTGAAATGCTAATTTTAAAATAAACGCCCATAACGTGTAAAAACATTTTTTTAGGAAAATTGTGCTTTTTAGTTAGAAAGTTTATGTACAAGATAAGATTATCATAAATACTGCTTTTATGAAAAAATGGTTTATTATAAAAAAAAGGTAGGTGGATTTTAAAGCAATCCAAAACTGAATTTTACCCTCAAAAAACATAATTAAAAGAAAATACCGAAAATAGTTCTTATTAAAGTAACATTTTAATTTAGTTATAAAAAATGTTGGAAAAAAGATTTATAAGTTCAAAGAATATTTTAAAATAGATAATTTTATTCATTGAATACATATTTTTTTTTACTTAGATGGTCCTACGATCTTATAGTATATGCCTACATAATGATAAAATCATTAAAATTATAATTTTCTCAAAAACCATATTTTTTTACTAAAATTAACCATTTCAGAAATAACTCAAAAATTCATACTAAGTATATTTTGATGTTAGAAATTTAAAAAGAAATTTTATTTAATAATATTTAAATTCTTTAATTTTTAAATTTAGTTTTTAAAATAAAATACTTAATATAAGGAAAACGACTTTTATTGAAATTAACTTTTTCAATATTAACCCATATTAATTATTTACCTTCCAAAGGTAATATCTTTTAATAGTTTACATCTTACTATTTATTATAGATTTATTATTAATTTTATTCTAATGTGTTGTGGGCCATTTACATTAGTTGTAGCGTGTAACGCAAATTATCGAACATAACATCAATTTTACAAGGAATAGAATTCTAAGTCATTACATTGATACCTTATGACCTTTGAGGGTAAATCGTGCTGGGGTTAGCCGGTTTCATGAATTCCTTGGGATGTGTGGCTTAAGCATGGAAGAAATTCCTCAAGAAGCAAGAAGGGCTTAGCTGATGTGATCAGATTAGGCATGAGGTACCCTGCACAAGTGGACACCCTTAAAAGGGTTAGGAAAGGAATGTGAGTTTCCTTGTGCTTTGTGGTGCAAATAACCTTGAGTGTCGGTATTTGGGTGTCGATGTTGGGATTCAAAGGGCAAGGCTAGTGGAGTGCTTGGCTTCATTGACCTCGGGTGTGCTTTAGTACGTGGTGAGAGCATGGGAAAGCACTTTTTTGGGGAAAATCGATTATAGGGAACTCATATGGTTAGCTTTTAGCATGGTAAAATGTCTGGGTTTAAAAAGGATGCATTGAGGTCGCTCTTGCATTGACGGACTAGCATGTCATGAGAGCATGGTCAGTGATTTGGGTGTGTGAGTCTAGTATCGATGAGATATGGTCGATGGAATCATGAGTCGGGCTTTGTGTGTGGTCACAAGGGAACGTGTGACCCCTGAGTTTCTATAACGACTCTAAATTTTATCAATGGAATTTCACTTCTGAATATATAATTGTGTCATATTTTGTAATATAATGTTATATAATGCACACGTACTACATGATAAAACCAACTGCATGTTAGTATATTAATTTAAACAATACATTTAGAGAACAAAAATTAGCATAAGAATTGAAAGTATTACAATGGGACAAAAAATAGAAAATAAGATAACAATAATAGGAAAAACTGGATATGACCAATCTCCAGAATAAACTCACTCACAAACAACACTATAGAAATGAAGTAGAATACTAGTAAATAAATATACATTTTGAAATTGAATATATATATATATATATATATATATATATATATTTGAAAGAATATAGAAGTGAATTAAGAAATAATGAAATATGAGGTATTTATAGAAAATAGTGATCTCGTATGATTGTCACAAATATGACTATTGAAATAATAATCTGATCGTTGAAATAGTAATCTTACTATTGAAATAATAATCTGGTCATTAGGAATAATAACATGACTGTTAGAATAGTAACTTCACCTATGGAAATGTAAAATAATATTTAGATATCTTATAATATTAGAATGTGACATATTTATATCACGATACAAGTAAATAAATGTTTTAAAAATAATAAAATAAGTGTTCATATTTTTGTAAAACATGTAAGTTTTATTTTCATTCTTATAACTAATATAATGATTTAAAAGAAATTTTATTTTCATAAAATAAGTATATAAATTAATATTATGTTGTATTATAATGATAATAGAATTTTATGACACATTTAAGTGATTTTTCAACGAGTTAGAAAATTGATCATAATATTAAAATTTGTAATTTTCAAATAAATGAGGATTTTAATAAAAATTAAATTTCTCATATTTATAAAATTATTTAATAATATTTATTTCATTTTTGGAATCTGCACATTTAAAAATGGTAAGAGTGAATTTTTAGTATTTTTCTAAAATGATTGATTTTTTGTTGAATAGTGAAATTCTGTAAAATATGATATTTAACATTATAAGTTAAATACATGAATTTTTGAGTTATGGATGATGTAGGTATAATGAACCAACCTAGAGTACCATGATATCCATGTTAATTCACAACCAGCCTGAAGGGCATTCCTAATCCCCACAAGCTAACGACAAGCACTAGAGCATTGGAAACAATGAGGTGAGAACAATTCCACTCAACAACTACAAAAAACAAAACAGTTAACCATGGAAATAAAAAAAAACAAACTTAGATACCCAAAGGTATAAGACACAAGTCTAAATATGGTACATCAAACATGACCATCAAGACATCAACCCATAAACTCCATGCGATGAGTGGGCCCCACACACTCCACCAGTCACCACCAACGCCCGATTCCCACTAATCAAGTACACCCACTACCTCCAAGTGGTGATTTCCCTTTCTCATATACCTAACATGAGAAAAATCTAAACATATATAAAGAAAAAGATAGGGTGTGAGCAATAAATCTCAATAGGATTTCACCAAGTCACTTCATAAGAAATTCTATATTAAATAAACCAATTATGCGTGATTTTAAATAAAATATGGCATAGAAATATTTTCATGGTTCATATGAAAACATACGTGAAGAAACATCTCAATGGCTAATAATAAACCATTTACAAAGATAATTTCTATAAAATAAGGCATGAATATAACA
Source organism: Viscum album (assembly GCA_963277665.1). Taxonomy (NCBI): domain Eukaryota; kingdom Viridiplantae; phylum Streptophyta; class Magnoliopsida; order Santalales; family Viscaceae; genus Viscum; species Viscum album. The sequence goes on along the minus strand of OY728134.1, from coordinate 1,098,964,298 downwards.
TTTTATCAAGAGGCATGAATAAACATTTCTATGAAAACGGACATAAGTAAAACATTTCATATCATTGACGAGTAAAATCAATTTCAATCATAGAACCATGGTTATGCGACACAGAGATAGGTTTATTTAGGGATGTTCACACATCTTAGTGAAGTACGAGTCTCAGTGTGCACATGTTCCTAGGCCTAAGCCTAGTGAAATCGGGTGAAAAGGATAAGATCTCTAAGGATTAATCCATCTTCCATCAAGCGGTTTAGTTAGTGTTGTCGTCATCAATCCATCGTTAGGTAGAGCTAATACATGTCAAGTGTGTTTTTTCCCACCTAACTACCTAGGTTCTCATGTGCTTCAAGGTAAAACATTTTATGAGGTTATCATTCCATTCAATCAATCTCAAATCATTCAAATAATCATTTCCAATAACCCCAAGTTTATGTTTCAAAACATGCCTTTCTTTTAAAAAACCAATATCAAAAGGTTTTTATCAAAAACTCAAGCCATTCATTTCAAAACCAACATCAAATGGTTTTTATCAAAAGTTCAAGCCATTCAATTCGAAAACCATCCTCGAAAGGTTTTTATCAAGAGTCCATTCCATTCATTTAAAAAAAAACAACCTCAAATAGTTTAATCAAAACTCATCAAATCATCTCATTTCAAAACATAAAATATATCATGCCTTTTCATTTCATTAAAACCCTGCTACAAATCATTATTTCAATTCAAGAACATTTCCTAAAAATCATTAATTAATTTTCAACAGCCACTGAAAAGGGTTTTCATCACATTTGCCATGCCATTTCAAAACCATTCATCTGTGTCTCAAGTCAAGCTTTTGAAAACAATTGGAAAACCAATTTAAAATAATTTATCAAAGACACAAATCCATCCTTGAAAATAAATTGGAAATCTATTTCGGTTTAAATAAGAAGCAAGGGTTTATAGAGATAGTGATTTCCATATGAAAACATCTACCTTAAAAACAAAATCCCAAAAGGGGTCCAGACGAAGGAACGGGGAGAGGACCCACATCCCCACAATTGAAGGAAAACAACAAAGCACTCTTTTTTCAATCCACTGGATGGACATCCTAAACTTCACTCAAGCGGATAATATAAACCCAAGTAACATAGGATCAGGTATTTCAAAAACACATCAGGAATTCTGGTTCAAAGCCCCGAAATAAAACATCCATTTAATTCTATGTTTCGCTTGAATCTTGAACATGAATGGTTTAAAATCATTTAATATGGGAGTTAAGGTCTTTAAAATGGGATAAAGAATCATTTTCCATAGTTTCTTACATTTAAAAAGGTTAAAATGGCATTTCAGGTCAAGCAGGAGGAGGAAGAAATGAAAAGGAGGGTCTTAAAAATATTTTATACAAAAAGGGTGTTGTATAAGGGTAACATGGTTTACCCTCACGCAGCACATATGTGTTGGTAAAGAGTTTTACCCTTACACAATCCACACACCCCAGCTTATCCTTACACAGAACCGGGGTACCCTTAGGCAAGCTTTAGAAAACAGAGGTTACCTTTGCCTTACGCCTTAAGTACCCTTATGCAGCCTTCTCGTAAATGGATTGAAGCAAACGTTTGAACATCCACAATTTGAACATCCACAATCCAAAACTATTAAAGGTCGGTCAAGAATGGCGGCGTCTCTTGGCATAAGACTCCCAGTGCTTGTGGTTGAGGCCAGTGAAGTCATCCAGTTGTGCAATTGCAAGAAAGTACTGAGCGAGCTTCACCAGCTCCCTGTCCGTGTCACGGCTTGAATAAGCTTTTTTGAATGGCCTGATGGTCAATCCGTTCTGCGGGTTCATCACAAAGTTTCTCCGTAGATCATCCAACATTACAGTGTTCTTCCAACTGTAAAACTCCGGGAAGAGAGCCCAGATCAAGCCAAGCGGTTTGCAATCGAATGTCCCACTAGTGTCTGATTGAACTGAGATCATTGCAAGATGGTCCAACAGAGCAGTGATTTTGTAGTTGCTGTTGTTGAGGACTCCCAGCTGTCCCATCTTCAATTCTATCCACTTCATGCTCGTTGCTGACCATATCATGATATCATATTCAGCATAGACAGCAGTTAGAAATTCATGTAGATATGGCCTCATGAGTTCGATCGGTTTTTCAGCTGTGGAACGATGATCAAAAAGGGTATAATCGATATCCAGAACAAGCAACTTTTTCCCTTTCCGACATGGACTCTGGATTGCAATCTTGTATTGACCGATCCGTCTGCTTAGTCTCTGCCGGTTGACATCCTTATCCTTGATATCAACTGTTTCATCGTATCCAAGTTCAAAATCATCAATTATCTCTGGATCGTCCACTTGATCGACAATGATCTCCTCTTCAACCGTACCGATCATGGTCATGCTAACAGAAGTCTTGAGGGGGATCTGAGAGAGGATAATCGAATTATCGGCAAGCTTGTTTCCCAGTTTAGGGTAGAGAAGCTTCTGGCGCTTGGGGAGAACATTAGTGAGTTCGCAGATCCGGCGCTTCAATTCAGCCACCGAGTCATCGCCGCACACACGAACGGTGTAGACCTTTCCATTCCAGCGCACCATCAGCGTTAACTCCTCGGCCGCCGCTGCAGACGCCGCCGTCGCAATCACCGCCGATGAGGAAGACGCGACGACCTCTACTCCAGCCATTCCCAATTTACGCCCGTCAGAGGTACGCGAGACCCTAATCAGACCCTAACGCGGCTAAGGGTTACCTTTATGCTGTGTAGGTTTACTCTTACACAGCGCATGTACCTGGGACTTACCTTTAGGTAAGTAAAGGAATCTCACCTTTACCTTAGGCAGTGAATGGAACCTCTTCTCTATCCTTAGGAAAACTTTACAAATCACAAGTTGTCGTTACCGAACTCATGAAATTAAGGTGTTACCCTTACATAGCCCATTTACCATGTGTAAGGGTAAGGATTAAGTTGAAAACATTCAATTCCCATTCAAAGGGTTTTTAAATTAAAATGAAAAATTGGTTTTTAATTATTATAAAAGCAAGGATGTTACAATTCTCCCTACCATAAGAATTTTTTCTCTCACAAAGAAAAAGACAATACTAAAAGAACTTCCACACTCAACCTGTGAGGTGGACAATACATGGAACAAAAGAATGATTCACCCAATTTGGTGCCACCCAACACAACTCCAAGAGAAAGGTCTAACAAGCATTCCAAAGGAACCCTTAAGGAGAACCACCAAGATCAATACACATCTCAAAACAAAACTCAATAACAACCACAAGAACTGGTAAACAACCAAAAAGAATCGGAGACCTAGCATTGGTCTCCCCACCATTTATAGATTCCCCAAAATTTTAGAACATGAAGAAACCATCCTCCCAAACAATCTCTTCAACCCAAATAAGTGGCTTCGATCACACGCCACAACAAAACATCTAAGGGCCAAAATTGAAACCAAGGAATGAAATATCCAAAACACCATAATGAATCTCAAAAGACACAACACTCTAAAGATCCACCAATGATTCAACCAACCACAAGCAAGGTAAAGAACTGACAAGGATTTCTACCTTGGGCAAGTACTCAATAGTAACCTAGGATTTTAAACATCGTGCCTCACCCCTCAATGGGCTCGTTGAACCATCCACCAGTGCCTTTGGATGCCCGACCCATCAAGAATCCATACAGTCCTAGCTGCCCAAGTACATTCTCAAGGTCTATCCAAGTCCAACCAGAAATAGAAAGAAACAATTAGGCCAGTGCACAAACAGGGCACTATAATCCTATGAGGGAGATCATCCATCACACCCAGATTGAGCCATAACTATCAAAGAAAAAAAAAGAGGATAACAAGTAACAACAACCAACCCGAATGGGATCCAACACCGACAATATGGATTCACCCATGGAAGGAAAACATATGGGATTTCAAGAGACAACAATACCAAACATCTGAAGGTTATAGCATGAGATTCAGTTCCATCCCCCATGAGCACTCTAACCTCAAGGGACTAAAATTGTTCAATATGGAGGCTAACCATTCAAGAGTGAACATCCATAAGGCACAACATAATAAATCTCGAGAAAATGAGACAATCATCACGATCACAACCAAGGTACATAAGATATCTTCCACAAGGATCCCAAAACAAAAAAGGCCACCAAGAACATATGGTCTACAATAAGAAGAACTCGAAAGGTTTCCACTCTATAACTTGAAACAAAAAGTTCTATTAACATCAACCACCACAACTAGAAGCTCCTCTGCTATGTGAGAATCTTCACTTTGAGGCCTATGGATGGATCCCTATTAGCTTGAAGCATCTGATGGCCCACAATCAGGAGCTGACAATTCATGATTGAAACTTCCTCTTTCGATGGCCTAACTTACATAACCTCTTAAGGTGACCCAAGCAGACACACCATTTACAAACTCTCAAAGCCTCCAAATAAAACTTCATAGAAAGATTAGGTGATCTACATTGGAAATGTATGAGATTCCTCTTCTTCCCCCAAGAAAACATTTCCTACTCAACCAAGACTTATGGTCCACCAGACATGACATCTCCACCTACGAAAACCAAAGATGGACTCACATTAGGATTACACAAGGATTTTAATGTATGACCTTATTTGGCTACAAGACATAGGAGAAAGTTCAAGATCAAGGAACCTGCAAATTTCAACTCTTCAAAACAGGGAGTTCAAACAAGCCAGAGTAAACATGGAAGTTTATAAAACCAGATTCTTACCTTCCCAAGGTAGAATCCATAAGAGACTAGAAAACAAAAAACATCATTATCAAGGAACCTGGGTAACAAGAAGGATAACCCCAAATTTCACAATATCCAAAAGAGGTAAATAATTACATCAAGAAAAACTGAAATTGTATTCACTTTGACATCAGGATTAACACAAGTTGAAGCAGTATCAACTTCCACTAGAAGATCGGAAAATGCATGAAAGGATTCACTATAAGTCTTGTGATTAGAGTCTTATTTTTTTGAAGCTTCTAGATACGCCACTGTTCCCTTAGAATAATTCTTAACTATTTCATGGTGTAATGAAACCCTGACATAACTTTTGAAAATGACCCAAATGGCCACAAAAAACAAAAGGATTTAGGAGAATTCTTATAAGTGTACTTTATATGACCTGCCTTTCTACATTGGAAGCAAACCAAGTTCTTTTATCCAGAGGAAACTAGAAAGAAGAAATATATTCCCTTTCTAATGATACTACTCATGGGGTATGACTTAGTAATCTTCCATTTCCCTTATTGGGCCTTCCTCTATCAGGTCCAGGAATATGAGAAATTTCTGATGCTTCTTGTGCTCCTATTAACTCTTCCATAACCTTGAAATCAAGTATCAGCAATGTACCATAGGATTCAACATCAAGAGGAATCAAAACATGCGACAAATCTGGATGAAGGCCTTTCCAAAAACACAACACCATCAGAGATTCATTCATGGTTAGATGAGGAGAATATGGTACCAACTCGATGAAACGGTGAGTGTACTTGTAGGGTCCTTAAAACTTCTCAAAGGGAAGTACATACTCCCACAATCACTTTGAAGAGGGAATCAAACATTTTTATAGGTCCAACAAATCAAATGAATGCAAATTGGATTGAAAATTAGAGAATAAACTTGAAGAAATCAAAATGTTCAAGAGTTTTTAGTGTACCGTGTACCATCACCAGGAAAGGTTCGCGAGGCACATGAATCGCAAACCATCGGTACGCTGAAGGACCCGTGAGGTGCTAGCCTATGGGCCGATGGCTAGCAAACCCAAGATGTCGTGAACCATGTTGTTGGTGAAATCAAGCGCAAAAATACCATCTGCATACTATCCTACAAATTAAGCAGTTCACAAACGAAGTAAGCTGGCAGGGTTCCGCGAACCACCTCTTGCAAACCACAGCCTCCACAAACCCCAGTTGACCGATTCTTCCACGGGTTGAGATATATCTTCATGGGATTCTAAAAATGGTATTGCATGCCCACATATATGATTTCCCCAATGCTCTATAAAAGGAGCATAAGAGGGAAGATATGGGGACGACGGGTGGAAGAGAGCATGAAGGATACCCTAGAGTCTGGAAGAAATAATTCAGATACAAAGAAGATTATGACTTCAGTTTCAAATCATCGATGAAGTGCGAACTGTAAATCACTTTTCCATAGGTATAACCAGCTGCGAACTAAAAAAAGAAGGAACTTAATAATAATTGGTGAACCACGAACCTAATTGGTGCCATCACAAACCATAAATTCCTCACAGATGAATTCCCCACGAACCACAGGCTTTAGGACCCTTCTTCACTTCAGCGCTCCACATAGCGCATCGCTATGCTGATTAAACCTTGAGTTGCATAATGCATCTGTACGTGGATGGAACCTAGAGTGGCATAGTGAACCATATCTAGAACCATGTACCACTTTGGTACACGGTGGTCCATACCCACGTCCACATACTACTTTGGTATGCAGACAACTCCTCCACCCGCATAGCATGATGCTATGTAGGGCTTCCCTCATCCCGCATGAGAAAACAACACACAGAATGAAGTTTCTTCAGGTGTACTTCCCTCCATCTCCAGTCATTCCCCTCCATCACCATCCGGACCTCCATATCTCCTCCGCAAATCAGTCCACCGACATCAGGCCAAAGCCTCCTCTGAAGCCACCAAACCCCTATGATCAGATTATCAGGCGCACTAGTGTGCCTTTTTGAATCTACATACCTAAGGTAATCGAAGTTACGAAGACTATACCCACAATGGTTTGGACCCCCAGAATGTCTCTAAGTCTACATTCCCAAGGTAACCCGAGGACTGACTTTGGGATGCCAATGCGAACCTTCTCATTCTCGGGATTAGGGTTAACCATTGGAATTTCCCTTCAATGAGCGCCAGTGATAATAAAAAAGGTCATTCTTTCCTTCCCCTTTGACCAGGGATGATGCTCCTCCAATTTCCCAGGACCCTTATAAGGGCACTCCTCCTGAGGTAAGCCCCTGGCCTTTTGCGAGAGGTATCACTATTCACCCTCTTCGCCTCATCTCGGGACGTGTTTGGATAAATCACCAATATATGACTATCCTGGATATCAACACAGGTGGGGGTTTCATGCTTAAAGCTCCCATTTCCCTCTCCCGCCGGGCTTGTAGCCATGGCCTCTTCTGCCATCGTCGTCCTCCTTTACCATCAGCGGAGAGGAGAATACGTGCCCTTGTTGAATCTTTCACATCCTCTTATTTCTCACACCGAGTATGACTCATGTGGCTTTAGATGTCTATGATGATACGACATTGGAAAAACCCAAAAATGAACTACGAGAACTCTAATTCCTATTCCAACCAGGACATGTAGGATGCACTACCACAAAACAGGGCAAGGGAAGCACTGCTCTTTATCAGCGCTAAACAGAAAGCGCTGATAAAGGGGTATGCCTTTATCAACGCTTTTTTAGCACTGATAAAGGTAGCTCTTTATCAGCGCTAAAAAAGCCCTGATAAATGAATGTTTTATCAGCGCTTTTATTTTAGCGCTGATAAAACATACCTTTATCAGTGCTTTTAACGAGTGCTGATAAAGGTTCTGTCGGTTTTTATTTAATAACCCTTATAGGCCATCCTTGCTTGCACGCGGTCAAGATCTCGCGGAAGCTGAACCAGGCCCCTCGTCGCCACGACCTCGTCCTCCTCCTCCTCGTCCTCCTCGTCCTCCTCATTCCTCCTCCTTCCTCCTCCTCATCCTCCTCCTTCTCCGTCGCCGCCACCGCCTCCGCCCCCGCTCCCGCTACCGCGACCGCCGCTGCCTCTGCCACCTCCACTCTTGCTGCCGCGACCGCCGCCGCCTCTGCCGCCGCTTCCGACTTTGTCGCGCCGCCGCCTTTCCGCCACCGCCGCCTCCGCCTTCGGCGCTGCCTCCGCCGCCGCCGCTACCATTATTGATATTCATTTTCAAGTAAAATGTTTTTCTACCGCTTGAATTGAACGTGTGAAATCCTGATTTAAGGTGTTATTGCAAGAGTCAATGGATTATTGATATTATTGACTTCTTTATTTAATCCTTTCACCTCAATAAACACCTATTGAATCTTGTTTCATGGGTTATATGTTCTTGAACTCTTTTATGGACACCCCTTGAGTGTGCCAAGTAAAATTATCCCTTTAATGTTAAATTATTAACTGCTCTGAACACCTATTTAGCTTATGTCAAAGCTTTTAAATGAGGTTTCCCTTGATAAAAGGGTATATAAATGGAATTGAAGACACATTATAGGTGTTTGGCCTAGATTATTAATAGAATTTACCATGTAGGAAATTTCCATGTTTATTATGGCCCATTTTGAAGACCCTTTGAGCCTTATTAGTGAATTTTCCATTCTTGGTAAAATTGAATGTGTAATAATAATGAGGAGTGAATTTTACATGATGGATTTATTTTAATTTAATAAATTAATTAAATGAATTGAAATGATCTATAATGGGTTGAAAGGGAACACCATCCACTGCATGTTATATAGAATGATAATTGTGTATTTCATTTCATTGAATGAAATTGTACATGGATAATGGGACATATGAGATGTTTTTCTTCATGTTTTGTAATATAAATATGAATGTGAATAATTCCTTACTTATACAAATGGTCCTAATTAAATTGACGAATGGGAGGTAATTCCCCATTCTAGTTAAAATTAAAATACACCTTTATAGAGGATAACATAAGATGGTAAGGTAATTGTTGAGAATATAGGAAAATCACACTCCCTTACATCAGGTGTTGAGTATAACATATCGCACCACAAATACTAATAGGATGTTGGGATTTTTCACCACACCAATTTCTTAGAGTTATTACAAGATGGATTACTCCCCATCCTGAGTTTCATCTAGTTCACATTATTCTATGCTTAATCACTATTATGGTTGAATTTCTTTTCTCGAGGTATGTGATCCTTCTGATTCCTATTTGGATTTGTTTGCACCTATGGTTTGAATAAAAATTAGTGTTCAGATCGTGATTTCTATCAATAAATTTAAATTTATTTGCATGCATTGTCTTTTGGGGTTTGTGGGATGTGGTAAATGGTGTACTTGGTTTTAGATTATTTTATTCTCATGGGTTTCCCCTATTTAATGTTTTCTTTTCAGTTGGAAATCTCCTCTGTTGTGTGCCTCTCCTCTGTCACGTACGCACCTCTGCCGTGTGCTTAACGACACCTTCGCGGTGAGTTTTCTCCTGTTACTCATTGGTTTCCTCTTGTTCGCATGTTATTACTGTTTGATATTGATGCTTATAATGTGAAATGTACGGGCTAAACGCCCCGCTGAAAATCGTGTCCGTTGGTGGTCCTTGTTTGCACACGAAATGAATTTAATGTTGGTTGGTTCTTGTTGAACATTGGAATATATAAATTGGTAATATACGAATACTTGACTTATGAATGAACACCCAGGATGATAAAACTTCTGTGATAACCCCTAAATTAACAAACAAAATTGAATAAGGGATGCTTTGTAAAATCTAAAATTTTGATTGTTTGGTTTGTATGGTGTTGCGATTGAGGTGTCATGCTTATAAAAGATTCGTCCACCTAATGTGGTTTTCTAGGGGCATGCAGCAATAGATCCTTTATAGGGGAACATGAATGGAACTAGAGATTGGGAAGGACTCAAACACTCCTCTGATAATAGGTAGCTAGAGTCCCATTGGAAGTTTTGGTCAAGGGAGGAGATGTTGTACCACCATGCAGGAATGAAAATATAAGGAAGAGTATATATCATATAGGGAGTCTGGCCATGTTTTGATGCAAGATCTAATTCCTATAGCTTTACGTTTCATTTTTCCCAAGAATGTCCGGCATACATTAACGAAGCTCTGTTTCTTCTTCAAAGCTATATGCAGAAAAGTTATAGACCCGGTGAAATTTCCAACTATGGAAAGAGAAATTGCCGTCATATTATGTGAATTGGAAATGTTCTTCCCGTCGATATTTTTCGATATGATGGTGTAACAACCCAATATTTTATGATAAGTATTCTTTTTAATTTATTTGATGTCATGTGTCTTATGCTACAACAATATTATCTTGTGCTATATGCAACACCGTATTAGCTTGCAGTATATGCAACACTATTCTTAGATTGTGTTACACACAATTTCAAGTTCGTTTTATAATAGTCATTCTACGCAACATTGAGTGTATTTATATATATATATATATTCAATGTATAAATGAAATATGGTTGGATTCTGTTATATGAAACAACGAAGGATTCTTGCATAACACGCAACCCTGACTTGGCTTCATTACACGCAATCGTGACTTTCCTCGATAGCGCGTGTTGTACACAATACCAGGTTTCACTAAACAATGATATATGGTTATAATATTATTATGAACTAGTCATTATGAATAATATAAACTAAATTTTGAATGTTATAACATTATTATTTTATCTTACACATTTTCTAGAACATGGTATGTGAACAAAATAATTTTTTTGGGTAAAATAAGTATTTTTCAAAAAATGCAGTTTTGCCGCCTTTTGATGGCACACCCACATTAAATCTAGTTTTTGAAAAGTTTATAAGATCAATTTGACAAAAATAAAATTCTTATTTTGAATCAGGATATAAAAATTTACTTTGGATAAATTTTTGATATTTTTCTGATAACTTTCATATTTTGATGAATAGTAAAAATATGCTAATTTTTAATTAAAAACAACTTTTTTCATCATAATAATTTATATGGTTAAATTATAATATTGAATGATTTAAAGTATAAATAGAATATATTTTTACCATTTAATATAATTTATGTCATTAGCATTGATTTTACCTTGAATTCGTAGGTTAAATCAATTCAATCTTTTGCAATGTTTTAAACAAAAACCCGTTTTCTTTCGACAACGAGATTAATTTTAATTTAATTCCTGAAACTTATGTGTATTGAATTTTGAAAAATGGATTCCATATTTGGAATCAGTGGGTCCAAATTATGTTAATAGGCTACTTTTTATTTTTGTAAATTATGAATAGTAACTACGATAAATTTTATTTACCATAGTTAAAGGTAAATTGGGTAATTAAGGGTAAATATAATATTATAAAATTACCCTAACACATGACAAAATTCTATTGGATGACTAAAAGTAGACCCATATCACCTAAGGATCAGATTAGATTCATTTAATGGACTTTGTTCCATGAAAATAATTTAATTATTATTAAAACCAAAGAAAGTGACAACATGTCATTCTCTTAAATCTTATAAGTATAATAATTTTAATTTAGTGATAAACTTCATGAAACTTCAAAAATGAGTAGTCTCCAGAAATCTAATAAAATTATCTACATCATATGAATTTATTTATAATTTTTAGGGATTAAATAATTATCATTAATTATGACACAATAGTGATGCAGAAATTGTTTATCTAGTGAAAAATCAAGAATATAGTTTTTATTAAACTAATAGTGACCATAAAATGCACAAAACCCTGACCAAAACTTATTGTTCATGTAAATTTAAACCATAATAATCCAATGGTCTAATATTTGACCATTCGGAGCCTTATAAAAGTGATTATGACACTTATATTATTTTATTTTAAATGATTCCAAAGTTGTCACCTTCATAATTTAATAAATATAACAATTTAAATATTGTTATTTTAAGATGATAAATTAGAGTAAAAGTATTATTGTGAAAGGTAATAGATTTATCTTCATCATAGGATTTTATTTTTAATTTTTATGCAACAAATAAGTATATTAAATAATTATACAAAAATGTTGTAGTATTTATTTTATTAAGAGATAAACCAAATAAATGGTTTTAAAAATAATAAAATAAATATTATATGAACTATTTAATGTGATACACTAATTTTATAGATAAATATGACCTTTTATAAATCTATTAAATATTTTAGTTTGAATATATCATCTGTTTAGATTTTATTTAAATTCAAATAAATGAATAGTGTCAAAATTGACACTATTGTTATTTTATAAAAATAAAATATTATTAAATTGTTTAAAAATCACAACAATATTTAAAAATTATAAATTGAAATTTATATAGTCTAAAATGTCATAAAGTATCCAATTATGTAAAATTAACAACACATAAGTGATTATTTATAACCATTTAAAATTTAGAATTTTATTACCACAAATAAACTTAAATAGATTAAATAAGGATAAATCAAAATGATAAGGTTTAAAATAAGATCGAAACATGTTTAAATTTGATTGGTTGATGATATTACAACCCTATCTCATCTAATATTCGAATATGAGTCATTTTGGAGGTTTTTATGTGGGGTTAGATTTATTATAAATTAATATTTTTAAGAATTCCAAAGGTGCCCCTCTCCTCCCATATAAAAGGGCACCTCCTCCCTCTCATCCTCACGCCAATTTGAGCCTTTAAGCTCAGACAACCCCTACCCATTTCACTTCCCCACTTCCCTATAAACATACTAAAAGTCCTGGTATTCTTCAAAGACCAATTTTAGTTCCCTAAGAGGAGGTATCAAAGAGGTGCTTCAAAGAAGAGGTAATGTCCGTTACCGATTCTTTCAACTTTATTTCTTCTTTTACTTCTTCTTATTTAGTTGTTTCATTATGAAGTAATAACATCAGTATCACTCATATACTGATATGTTATTATAAGTATGAAACAACCCTATTTCACTATCTATCCATCCTACGGAAAACGAAATCACCGCGCGTGCATACGTACGGAATACCGTCTCCACGACGCGATGAGATTCATTATCAATGATTAACCATTCATAAATGATTATAAAGTATATATAATAAGTAATCATGAAATATATGACATAATAATGATACTGGATTTATGTATATATATGTATGTATGTCATCCAATTAATTCCATTCAATTCAACGAGGAAACGAAAACAACGTTCATGCGTACGTACGGCCTACCGTCTCCATGAACGGTGTATTTATTTCCATTTATCGATCTATTATATATATGTATATTCTGAATATATATTATATATAAATCATATTTTATATTCTAGAATTAAGTAATCATGATCTAAGTAATCATATGAATAATTACAAGTCAAAACACGGACGACAAATGAAACGATTTTACCCAAAACGCTCTTTAACATTGAATTTACAAAAGAACGGGTAATATAAAGTCAAAATTGATCCATATATGATATCATAACAATTAATATAATTCTGTAATAAGTCAATGAAATTATTTAAATCATTATATAGGAGGTTCGGATACATACGAAGCATATCAGACCTAAGGTAAGGGATAATTTTGCAAATCTCATTTTTATCCGAGATTGCTTATTCGTAAGTATTTACTGGGGTTATTGCTATCATCTATGTCCATGTTTTATAAAATTGTATTCATGTATGTTTAAAGTCCTTTTTACCCATTTTTACTTTTACCCTATGGTATGGAAGGAATCTTTCTTTTATTTACCCTACAAGGTACTTTTTGACTTTTCCGATAAAAGTACGAGAAAAATGTTATTTTTAACTTATACTGCGTGAACGGATTTTTTACGTTTTTATAAAGCCTTATTTTCATGAAGCTTCCTAAAAAATATTTCATGACTATTTTCAAAAAAATCCTTTTCTTTTAAAATTGCATCACATTTTGTGAAAAGAAAATGATTTTGAATAAGAAAGGATATTTTCCTCAAGAATTCATTTCAAGTGTTTTATCAAAACCATTTTTCATCCAAGTTGACATTATTTCATATGTGTATGATTCAAGTATAATGTCTTTATGATTTACATGGTTTCACTTTTCTTATTATTAAATGATGTCCATTTCTTTTATATGGATTATGTGATGATCGGATGATGTTTATGAAACCCATTTTATTCGTTGGGTTATTATGAATGATGTATGTTTATTTTGTGGCACAAGTAAGAATGATTTCATTATGAGATGGGTGGGACCTATATCTCCCTCCAATGCATTGGGTAAAGATTTATATCTCATGAGATAGACATGGCTGGAACGGCAAGTTAAACCAGTTCGGTAATACAGGACTGGAACGAGGAGTGAACTCGATTCAGAAAGGGACTTTGTCCACTAAGATGGTCTTGGCAGCAATGCCTTGGCTAATATGGAAATCATATCATGTGCTTAATGGTTGCCACAATTACATGTTTTATTCCCATGCTATTTTATCATTCTTAATGTTTCTTTATGATCTATGCCTTACGTACTTCCATATTTTATGTCATTGCTCAAGCTTTTGATGTTTAAATATTATGTTCATGTTTTTAAGTTCAAATGTATATGGTATGTTTTATTTTATCCATGCTTACCCTTAATGAGCATTTGATCTCACCCTTTTTATGTTTTCTTTTCCGAAGGATATAAATAAAGGTTTTAGGTAAGAAAAAAAGGGGAAGATCTTTATGTGAGATGTTGAAGATCTTTCACCAAGATTAGAAGATTACGTTCTGAGTTTCCAAAGACACTAAACTATTACGGTCCTTGAGTTTTGATTTTTGTTATGTATTAAGTATTCCGGAAAAGTAATGTATTTTCCATGTACGTCAAGCTTCGGGTCTCTACAGTTGGTATCAGAGGAAATGTTTAGTTAACCTTTGTAAACTAGGATGCGAAAACATTAGTGAGATCCCTAGAGATATTTCTAAGGTATGTCTAGGGATGTCCCTAAGGATAAGTATACGTATAGGATATAGTCCTAGAACTATGGTAACGATCTTAGAATTTAACCTAGGATGTTAGATATTGAAGTTAATCCCCCTTTATTATGATATTTTCCTCTCACACTATTCTTTTTGGGTTTTAGAAAATGGCTGGAAACAAGATGATTCACGATAATGGAGGATATGATGGACAATGGAATGATATTCTTCATGAGCAACCAAATGAAATGGGATTTGGAAGTCCAAACATCATTATTATGCCAAATCAGCAATCTCATAATATGATCAATAAAGTCAAATTTGGTAAGTTTCCTGACTCAGCTAATAAGAGAAATATGGAGTTTCATGATGATCATAGAGGAAAGAAAGCTCAATTTCCCCTATGTAAATCATGTGGGAAGAGGCATCAAGGAAAATGTTTCAAAAGAACTGGAAGATGCTTTGGGTGTGGAAAATAAGGACACAAAGCCAATAAGTGCAAAGGAAAAGGTTCAGTTAACACCATGGATGAGGATAATGGTATTGCTACGATATCAACAATGGTTAAATGTTTTAAATGTGGAATGTACGAGCATTATACAAACCAATTCCCTAAGGTAAAGTCTCATGAAGAGAATCAGTATGGTCGTATGGGTAGTATTTATGTTGATGATGATGAAGAGACTACAAATGATATGTGAGATGAAAGAATTGTTGAAGCTCAGTCAATGGTTTAAGAAGTTAGTGGAATGATTACATGTTTATCAAGTGTAATGTTGTATAAGTAATCTCATGGTACTATGGAATAAAGAGACATCTAAGGATCGTTACACTGTTGCCTTTCCTTATGTTTTGAAAGTGTATGATGAATGGTACCAGTAACCATGAAAGGTTATTCAGATATTTTCAGAAAGTTGATGATATGCGCATAATGAAGGGATAAGGAGAAAATTAAATGTTTGATAGTATTCATGAGCTCATGACTAATATAAGGAGAAGGTTATATCATGGTTTGAGTATATAGAATTTTTGGATTTTGGTATGTGGAAAGAGTTAACTTTTGACAGCATTCATGTTTTCACTAAGGTTTAATGGGTATTCATTTTTCAAGAGAATACATGATTAAGGTATTCACATGATTGGAATGTGACCAACAAGATATATGGGGGATAAATGATGGTATTCACATGCTTGGTTGATGACCTTTCAAGTAATCGTTTTCTTTATACTATGAGATTGGACATATGTATTTTGGATAAGCCTAAAGATTGGAATGAATTATGTTGGACATAAGTTGGTATTGTTTAAGGCTAGAATTTTTTTTATAATGTAGTTTTAGAAAAAGGACAACCTGCAGGACGGGCGATAACCCATCGCATCGGACAAGGCTGTGGGAATCGAACCCACAACTGAAGTGCGACTGGCCTTTATCGCATACCAATGGCCTACAGGAAGTCCCTGGTTAGTATAAACTAGTTTTATTTTATTAAGCGGTATGATATATGAAGTATAAGTTCATTTTTGGAATCGTATATGATTAACCTCACCATAGATGGACTTATGTATATTTGATAACTTTTGCAAACCTTTTGTTTGAAACAGATGGAATGACCCATCATTCTATCACATGACCTGTTAACACTTCATGAATAAAAAATTCAACTTCATTTCTTTAAGAGATGAAGTGGAAATTGTTCAAAGCACGAACAATAGTGAGATTGTACCAAAATCAAGCAAGTATTTCTTCTAATTCAAAATTTTCAACTTTAGAGAAATGATCTTGAAAACCAAAAATGTTGTCCTAGTGCCCCTATATCTGATGAATCAGATGCTACCTTAGATCATCACAAATTTATGGATTTGTGATTGTTGGTGTTTACATAGCCATGTTCTCTACCACTCTCCATCAAGAACTTGATGGTTAGATTTGTCTTCCATATCCATATTTTCACCTATGTTCTCCTACGTGGAAACCCAGTGATGAGTTAATTTGGGTAACCGTTACGTTTCATACTTTAGTTTTTAAAGTTAAGTTTTGGTATTTCATTTTACGATGTGGGTTTCAATTAAAAAAACTTTCAAGTAGAAAACCATGTATAACCCCAACGAATTTCGAGGGCGAAATTCATTTTAAGGGGAGTAGAATATAACAACCCAATATTTTATGATAAGTATTATTTTTAATTTATTTTATGTCATGTGTTTTATGCTACAACAATATTATCTTGTGCTATATGCAACACCGTATTAGCTTGCAGTATACGCAACACTATTCTTAGATTGTGTTACACACAATTTCAAGTTCGTTTTATAATAGTCATTCTACGCAACATTGAGTGTATTTATATATATATATATATATATATATATATATATTCAATGTATAAATAAAATATGGTTGGATTCTGTTATATAAAAAAACGAAGGATTTTTGCATAACACGCAACCTTGACTTGGCTTGCATTACACGCAATCGCGACTTTCCTCGATAGCGTGTGTTGTACGCAATATCAGGTTTCACTAAACAATGATATATGGTTATAATATTATTATGAACTAGCCGTTATGAATAATATTAACTAAATTTTGAATGTTATAACATTATTATTTTATCTTACACATTTTCTAGAACATGGTATGTGAACAAAATAAATTTTTCGGGTAAAATAAGTATTTTTCAAAAAATGCAGTTTTGCCGCCTTTTGATGGCGCACCCACATTAAATCTAGTTTTTTACATGTTTATAAGTAAAATTTGACAAAATAAAATTCTTATTTTGAATCAGGATATAAAAATTTACTTTGAATAAATTTTTGATATTTTTCTGATAACTTTCATATTTTGATGAATAGTAAAAATACGCTAATTTTTAATTAAAAACAACTTTTTTCATCGTAATAATTTATATGGTTAAATTATAATATTCAATGGTTTTAAAGTATAAATAGAATATATTTTTACCATTTAATATAATTTATTTCATTAGCATTGATTTTACCTTGAATTCATAGGTTAAATCAATTCAATCTTTTGCAATGTTTTAAACAAAAACCCGTTTTCTTTCGACAATGAGATTAATTTTAATTTAATTTCTGCAACTTCTGTGTATTAAATTTTGAAAAATGGATTCCATATTTGGAATCATTGGATCCAAATTATGTTAATAGGCTTCTTTTTATTTTTGGAGATTATGAATAGTAACTACGGTAAATTTTATTTACCATAGTTAAAGGTAAATCGGGTAATTAAGGGTAAATATAATATTATAAAATTACCCTAACACATGCCAAAATTCTATTAGATGACTAAAAGTCGACCCATATAACCTAAGGGTCGGATTAGATTCATTTAATGGACTTTTGTCCATGAAAATAATTTAATTATTATTAAAACTAAAGAAAGTGACAACATGTCACTCTCTTAAATCTTATAAGTATAATAATTTTAATTTAGTGATAAACTTCATGAAACTTAGAAAATGAGTAGTCTCAAAAAAGATAATAAAATTATATACATCATATGAATTTATTTATAATTTTTAGGGATTAAATAATTATAATTAATTATGACACAATAGTGATGCAGAAATTGTTTATCTAGTGAAAAATCAAGAATATAGTTTTTATTAAACTAATAGTGACCATAAAATGCACAAAACCCTGACCAAAACTTATTTTTCATGTAAATGTAAACCATAATCATCCAATGGTATAATATTTGACCATTTGGAGCCTTATAAAAGCGATTATGACACTTATATTATTTTATTTTAAATGATGCCAAAGTTGTCACATTCATAATTTAATAAATATAACAATTCAAATATTGTTATTTTAAGATGATAAATTCGAGTAAAAATATTATTGTGAAACTTAGTAAATTTATCTTCATCATAGGATTTTATTTTTAATTTTTATTCAACAAATAAGTATATTAAATAATTATACAAAAATGTTGTAGTATTTATTTTATTAAGAGATAAACCAAATAAATGGTTTTAAAAATAATAAAATAAATATTATATGAACTATTTAATGTGATACACTAATTTTATATATACATATGAACTTTTATAAATCTATTTAATATTTTATTTCGAATATATCCTCTGTTTAGATTTTATTTAAATTCAAATAAATGAATAGTGTCAAAATTGACACTATTGTTATTTTATAAAAATAACATATTATTAAATTGTTTAAAAATCACAAAAATATTTAAAAATTATATATTGAAATTTATATAGTCTAAAATGTCATAAAGTATCCAATTATGTAAAATTAACAACACATAAGTGATTATTTATAACCATTTAAAATTTAGAATTTTATTACCACAAATAAACTTAATTAGATTAAATAAGGATAAATCAAAATGATAAGGTTTAAAATAAGATGAAAACATGTATAAATTTGATTGGTTGATTATATTACAAACCTATATCATATAATATTCGAATATGAGTCGTTTTTGGAGGTTTTTGAGTGGGGTTATATTTATTATAAATTAATAATTTTAAGAATTCCAAAGGTGCCCCTCTCCTCCCTTATAAAAGGGCACCTCCTCCCTCTCCTCCTCACACCAATTTGAGCCTTCAAGCTCGGACAAACCCTACCCATTTCACTTCCCCACTTCCCTAGAAACATAATAGAGGTCCTGATCTTCTTCAAAGACCAATTTTAGTGCCCTAAGAGGAGGTATCAAAGAGGCGCTTCAAAGAAGAGGTAATGTCCGTTACCGATTCTTTCAACTTTATTTCTTCTTCTAATTCTTATTCTTTAGTTGTTTCATTATGAAGTAATAAAATAAGTATCACTAATATACTTATATTTTATTATAAGTATGAAACAACCCTATTTCACCATCTATCCATCCTACGGAAAACAAAATCACCGCGCGTGCGTACGTACGGAATACCGTCTCCACGACGCGATGAGATTCATTCTCAATGATTAACCATTCATAAATGATTATAAAGTATATATAATAAGTAATCATGAAATATATGACATAATAATGATACTTAATTTATGTATATATATATATATGTATGTCATCCAATTAATTCCATTCAATTCAATGAGGAAATGAAAACAACGTTAATGCGTACGTACGACCTACCGTCTACATGAACGATGTATTTCTTTCCATTTATCGATCTATTATATATATGTATATTCTGAATATATATTATATATAAATCATGTTTTATATTCTTGAATTAAGTAATCATGATCTATGTAATCATATGAATAATTACAAGTCAAAACACGGATGACAAATGAAACAATTTTACCCAAAACACTCTTTAACATGGAATTTACAAAAGAACGGGTAATATAAAGTCATAAGTGATCCATATATGATATCATAACAATGAATATAATTCTTTAATAAGTAAATGACATTATTTAAATCATTATACAGGAGGTTTGGATACATACGAAGCATATCGGACCTAAGGTAAGGGATAATTTTGCAAATCTCATTTTTATCCGAGATTGCTTATTCGTAAGTATTTACTGGGGTTATGGCTATCATCCATGTCCATGTTTTATAAAAGTATATTCATGTGTGTTTAAATTCCTTTTTAACCATTTTGACTTTTACCCTATGGTATGAAAGGAATCTTTCTTTTATTTACCCTATAAGGTACTTTTTGACTTTCCCGACAAAAGTACGAGAAAAATGTTATTTTTAACTTATACGGCGTGAACTGATTTTTTACAGTTTTATAAAGCCTTATTTTCATGAAGCTTCCTAAAAAATATTTCATGAATATTTTCAAAAAAATCCTTTTCTTTTAAAATTGCATCACATTTTGTGAAAACAAAATGATTTTGAATAAGAAAGGACATTTTCCTCAAGAATTCATTTCAAGTGTTTTATCAAAACCATTTTTCTTCTAAGTTGACATTATTTAATATGTGTATGATTCAAGTATAATGTCTTTATGATTTACATGGTTTCACTTTTCTTATTATGAAATGATATCCATTTCTTTTATATGGATTGTGTGATGATCGGATGATGTTTATGAAACCCATTTTATTCATTGGGTTATTATGAATGATGTATGTTTATTTTGTGGAAAAAGTAAGAATGATTTCATTATGAGATGGGTGTGACCTATATCTCCCTCCAATGCATTAGGTAAAGATTTATATCTCATGAGATAGACATGGCTAGAACGACAAGTTAAACCGGTTCAGTAATACAGGACTGGAACGAGGAGTGAACTCAATTCAGAAAGGGACTTTGTCCACTAAGATGGTCTTGGAAGCAATGCCTTGGATAATATGGAAATCATATCATGTGCTTAATGGTTTCCACAATTACATGTTTTAGTCCCATGCTATTTTATCATTCTTAATGTTTCTTTATGATCTATGCCTTACGTACTTCCATGTTTTATGTCATTGCTCAAGCTTTTGATGTTTAAACATTATGTTCATGTTTTTAAGTTCAAATGTATATGGTATGTTTTATTTTATCCATGCTTACCCTTACTGAGCATTTGAGCTCACCCTTTTTATGTTTTCTTTTCCCCAGGATATAAAGAAAGGTTTTAGGTAAGAAAAAAAAGGGGAAGATCTTTATGGGAGATGTTGAAGATCTTTCACCAAGATTAGAAGATTACATTCCGAGTTTCCAAAGACACTAAACTATTACGGTCCTTGAGTTTTGATTTTTGTTATGTATTAAGTATTCCGAAAAAGTAATGTATTGTCCATGTATGTCAAGCTTCGGGTCTCTACAGATGGTTCATTTGATGGTTCATTTGGTGAGAGAGATTCGACTATGTGTTCCTATACATTATAGATGGATGTACCCCCTTGAACGGTATATGAAGATTTTGAAAGGGTTTGTCAAAAACCGAACTCGGCCAGAGGGTTGTATTGCAGAGCAATATATTGTTGAGGAAGCTGTTGAATTTTGTACCGAATACCTGTCTGGTGTGGAAATTGTTGGCCTACTGAAATCTTGTCACACTGAGCGGCTTGAGGGTGAAGGAATTTCTAGAAGAGAGGTTGTCACAATCAATATTACAGATCAGGAGCAGGACCACCTTTACATTTTGCATAATAGTTTCGACGTTGACCCATATGTTCAAACCCACAAAGAAATTCTTAGGCATTTAAATCCTTATAGGGCTGAAAATGGATATCAGATACACATAATCGACAGTTTATAGGATGGTTTCGAGACCATATTTTTAAGCAATTAGATGAAAATCCAGACTCAATTTTAGAACGACTTCGATGACTGGCTGGAGGAGCAAGTGTGTACGTATTATATTACAATGCTTATGCAGTTAACGGTTATACATTTTATACTAATGAAAATTATGAAGATAGTACCATGTAGAATAGTGGGGTTACACTTGTGGCTGAGGCGATGCATGTTTTCGGTGCTAAGGACAAAAATCCAATTTATGCGAATATGTCATACTTTCGCATCATCAAACGAATATGAGAGTTGGATTATACGAAATTCAAAGTGCCAATTTTTCAATGAAAGTGGGTTAATAATAGGAGTGATGTTAAAATAGATGAATTAGGATTCGTGAAAGTTGATTTCAGTAAGGAAGGGGAGAAAGACGAACCATTTATAATGGTATCACAGGCAGTACAAGTATTTTATATTCCAGACCCCGCAAACCAAAATTGGTCAATTGTTCTGTTATCGACCAAAACAACTGAAGGGTCAGATGAAAGTTCAACGGAGGTTGACCCTTTTATAGGGACTTCACAATCATTTCGCATTGGTCCCAATGTAGACGGCATTTTGTATGTCAGAGGAGACCACAATGAAAGAATTTACATAGTCGATAGAGGAGTCAAATCTCTTCAACCTTTAAAAAAAAGAGAGTACAATAATCATGTTATTTGTTTATTGTAACATACATTGTGTTACGTTATGTTATTATCTGTTCGCTGCTGTTTTTATGTAATCTAAATTAAATATTAAATCACTTTTGCAGATAATGACTTCTGCACCTGCTGATGCGCCCAATCACGAGGCACAAAAGGTCTCTTAACCAACAGCTGGTGGTCCCACTGCAGAGCAACAACAGGTTTCTCAACTAGATGTCGGTGGTCCCAGTGCAGAGCAACAACAGGTTTCTCAACATGTTGTTGCTGGTCCCCGTGCTGAGGTACAACATGTTTCTCAACCTGTTGCTGCTAGTCCCATTGCCGATGCTAGTGCTTCGGGGGAAGATATTGATGCTACTTCTGAGGAAATGGTAGGAAATGAAATCCTGAAAGCGCAAAAAAAAAAGAGCGTCGTAGTTTGACAGTGTTAGCCAAAATCCTTAAGGCAAAAGAAAAAGGCATCAAATTTGAGGTGGGATGGAATAAGCGAGGCCAACATGTTAACCCCAACAGAGCCATCTTTAGTAGCTACATTGGAATCGTCACTCGGCAACGCGTGCCGATTGATGTACAGTCGTGACACCATGTTGTCATCAGGTTGAAGACACTAATGTGGGAAGATATTATGGTAACATTATGATATCATTTTTTTAATTTATTAAAATAAAATAAAATACCAAAACATTGACTTACTCTTCATCATCCATTGCAGAGTGCATTTATAGTAGATGTCTCGCACAAGAAATATGTATTAAGAGTTGTAGGAAGGATTCATAGAGGTTTCCGCACAATTTTAACGAAATATCATCTTAAAGATGCAGAAGGGAAAATCAAGCCGCACCCACCTCCTCTTTACGCACACTTGATATCCCAAGGAGTGTGGGATTCATTTAGCAACTATCATGGGGAGAATACTTTTCAGGTACATTGTGTGGGGTAATACGTTGTTTGACGTTTTCTTGTATTCATCACTCTAATTGAAAGTTTTTATTTATGAAACAGCTACTGAGTGCTGAAAATAAAAAACACACAATAGAACCAACGTACCCTTACCATAAAGCAAGGATGGGGTACGCTGAACTTGAGAAAAAATTGGTACGTCTTTTAAATCTACCCTACTACTAGTATGTGACATAAAACAACACCATAACCATGTTTCTCTATTTATATGCGGATTGATGAATCGAAATCGAAATCCATATCCATCCCACACCATGTCCTATAGAAGGAGGCTCGTGTAAATAAAGAGGGGATATTGATAGATGAAAACACACAAAAAGTGTGGGAAACATGACATAATATAAATTTGAGTTGCTTTAAATCGCTATTACATTACAATAACTACTTATTTTTCTATATTTTCTATCTGAAATAGTCACAAGAATCAACAACAACCACACTAGATGCATACATACTTTCAGCAGCCTTGAAGTAGCTAGAAAAGTATGGCTGCATTAGAGGTGCGGGTTTTAGGGTAACACCCCGAACATATTTTCAAAAACAAAAAGAAGCGGGGGATCAAAATGAAAAAATGTAAAAGCTGCAAGAACAATTATCTATTTTTCAAGAAGAATTACAATACCAGAGGGAGATGATAGAAAAATTGATGGGGGAGAGGTAAAGATAAGAAACAAATCAACAACAACTCGTGCGTGACGATCTCGCCCCACCCCCACCATCTTTGAGGAGAGCCATTCCCCTAAAAAACCTGACTTAGATGAGGTAATCAATGTTTTAATAATTGTTTCTGTGAAATGTGATTTACATAGGCACTAATACCTTTCCTATACTAATATTCCATAGGGTGAAAATGACAGTGATTTATATTTATCAACTCCCACCTATCGCCTTGTAGCGAGGGCTACGGTGTTCAATACGCAAAACAACATGCTACACAACAGACAACTTCCAAAAGATCATCTTAGAGTGTCAATTAATGTAGCTAATGAGACGAGTGCCGAGCTACCTGTTCCAAATGACGATGATGACATTCATACGGTTGAACAAGCTGTTGGAACATTCATCGCATGGCTGACAGTTCTTGTAAAAAAACATGTCGAGAAAAAGGTATTCATTTCCAATTTATTTTTCAAGCTGGACCTTTAACATTTAATGAAAAAAGGTCTGAACCGATGACTGTTATTACATAATGAAAAAGACTGTGGGGTGAAATGAAATATCAGCTCAAAACTATCTCAATGATCAACCAACCGATTGAAACGGTTTACTGAGAGCACCTTCAACCCGCCCATTCTATATCCACAGTTAATATCATTGCAGGCTCATGTGGATACAAAGTTGAAAGACGGCCATACTCACATAGTTGATTTCTAAAAATATATGTATGGAGAGGAAATATCAGATTTCATTAGTGCTGAAAATGTAAATGAACTCCTCAAGTATGAATGGTTAGGCGCCTCAGTTGTAAATGTATACATGAGGTAAGTTTTCATGATTTGATTTTACAAAAGCTGATATACTCTGATAATTTTGACTAAATACATTTTATATTTATCACATACATATATATGAAAAAAAATTTAAGGGATTTCCCCATGAACAAAAATTTAGACTCGTTAGTCCTCACACCACATCTTCAAAAGACAAAATAGATTCTGATAAAGAGGCTGCAATAATGTCATCCCTGCTCAAATTGTTTGAAAACAAAATTATGGATGACAGACTCTTTTTAATACCAACGATGCAGGGTTAAAAATCTACAATTTAATCATATCAACTATATTTTCATTTCTTTCTTTATTCCTTTTTGTATTTTTAGGGAGCATTAGATGCTGATTGCAGTCAATTTGGATACTCCAAAGATTTATTTTCTGGATTCAACGCATGGATATCCAACAAACCGACCACGCATGATGGTGTTTGTTAATTTGTAATACACTAGATCCAATATTTTAAAACTAAATATCTAGTTATAAAATTTATGTTATCTTTTAATGAGGATTCTATTATGATAGGGCTGTGCATCAATATCGTCTAATGCATGGAATGAATCCAAGGCATAAGGATGAGCACGCCTACAAGATCTAAAAATGGAAAAGTATCAGGGTATATATAATAACATTGCACTATCCAAACACATATCAAAACAAATTACTTATTGTTTTCGATGTTTCTTTAGTGTCCAAA
This sequence comes from Viscum album, assembly GCA_963277665.1. NCBI lineage: Eukaryota > Viridiplantae > Streptophyta > Magnoliopsida > Santalales > Viscaceae > Viscum > Viscum album. Next base: position 1,098,938,594 of record OY728134.1, on the reverse strand, counting down.
ACAAACAAACAGAAAGGACTGTGGTTATTATGTTTGTAAATTTATGAAAGAGATCATATTTCATCAACAAACTAGCATCCCTGATGAGGTATTTTAGAAAATAATTATGAGTTCATTTAAAATATTTATTAATCCTTTGTGTATTTATATTTTTTCAGTACTACCATGACTGTCGCAAAAACTCATATTCAGAAGATGATATACATGTGTTTAAAAACGAATGGGAAACATACCTGATAGAAGATTGTACACAAATAGGATGAAGGTGAATTCCTACCACTTATGTTATCTATATATGATCATTGATTATCCTCCAACCTTATTTGGTGAATTGATATTGCTCTGATATATTAAAATCTTAATTTATTAATCAATATTTTCTATCCCCGAATTCATATTATTGATCTTTGAACAAATCAATATTGAAGTAAGGCATGACGGTGTGCAGTGCGTATGGGGTGAACGACGAAACCACCGAGGATCAAAAAAATCCATTTTCTGTATCTTGTTTGTTTGAACTTGTATTTGAGCACATGTGTTGTTGTTTGACTTGCACAATTATTTCTAGGTAGATGCATGAGATAATCGGTATCGTTGAGGGATTTTTTGGAAACAAAATATGTGTCCCAGGATAATTCAAGTAAGGTAAAGGCTGGTTGAGATGAAATCCGAGCTCAAACGACCAGTACATCATCAAAATAATCAACCTTGTCATGCACCATCATGTAGAATCTGGTCCTCATGATGTTTTGAGGTGTTTATGGAAGGTATGTGGAGTCTGATGATCCCCATGGCCACCATAAATAATTTTTACAGACAGCTCCACATGTTTTTTTGTTCCTAGTGCCTCTTTACAAGGATCATTCCATTCACATGGTCCATCTTAGCAGGTATGTCCCATTCATCCCATTGCTACTCTTGGAAGAACCTGAGAATCTGACAATGCATAAGCCCCACAAAACCCATACTCATCCAACCAAGAGTATTCCTAGTGTGAAGGGAAGCTAACCATGAATAATACCCATAACATACCTCTTTTAAATATATGGGTTTTGATCCTTGTATTCTAAATAGGGTATGTAGGAAGCCTCCATGAGGTTAAATCCCAACCAATGGTAAACCATGGTGACCCACTCACTGGGGTACACCTTCTCTTATTTTCCCTCTTGTATTTCCCTTAGTGGCATCCGAATAAGTCTTCAAAATGAGAAACCTTACCTTTATGGGATGCACCACACTTGGGTCAGACCTCATTGGGCGTTTTGATCCATATATCAGGTAAACATTCCAGGTGCTCCCTCCTAGAGATGTACCTACCTGATCCACCTTTTTAAGTGTTTTGATCCACCCAGGTCTTATATCTCTGTAAGACATTAAATCATGACCCTCTATCCTTTTGGGATGTTAAACTCATGGAATAACACAAGTTAAACATGGGTTTCCATTAATATATTCAATATGAATGTTTAATCAGTCCTTATTAAGGTATTGTGGAGGTGTGGTTTTATGTTTTCCAGCAGATTTCGGAAGATTCCAAGATTTATGTAGGTTATTCCATGCTTTTACATTATATGATGATTTTATTATGCTGTATTTGCTTGCTAAGTGTACTATATGAAATGTTTGTGTGGTTAAAAATGTGTTATCAAAGGAATTTGGGGTGTGTATAGACTTGAAAGTTATTTTTAAAATGAATGTAGTTGTATTTCTTGTGGATTTTCATTCTTAAGTCCTTTAAATGTGTTTGAAGAAATGAGAAAGTTGTGTGATGGGTGTTTTCAAATGGATTTAATGTATTTGTGAATTTTAAAGAGGGTTTTCTTATGAGATGTAGAGAGTCTATATATGTTTATTTACATTGAATGAAATTAAATGAGAATATGTTGATATATATGATGTGTATAATGTAAATTGAGAACAATTTCCATACAAGGTATTTTCTTTATGATGTGCAGGGGACATGGTGAGAGGGAAGGGGTGGTTTTCTGGGGGAGGGGGAAGGGGGAAAAGTGGTAGGGGGAAGGGGTAGGGGGTGTGCTGGGTTCTTTTGAAATATGTAGGGGGTGGGCAGGGGGGTGTGCAATGGGCAGGGGGGAAGTGCAGTGGGCAGGGGTGTGCTGGGGAAGGGGTAGGGGGTGTTCAGGGGCTAGGGAGTGTGCAGGGGTAGGGGGTGTGCTCGGGGGTGGGCAGTGTGTAGGGGGTGTGGTGGGGAAGGGGGCAGGGGTGCTTCTTTTTTATGGAATGGGGGGACATATAGCCATGGTATTAATCCATGGATATAGGTATATATCCAAGGTTTAATGTCATTGCAAAAGGCCCATCATTGGTATCCAACAGTGGAGGATAATAGGGTTGAAGATATTCCACCACTCTTTTAATGTAATTGATAATATTTGATTTATCTCAAAAGTAAGGGAGATATCCCATGGTGGAAGGGAGAAGGAGGAGAGTGCGTGTAAAGGATTTTGTTGAGTGGAATGAGGGATATATAAGGGTAACCCACTTTAATGGTTGATAGTGAAAATTTTTTAATTCCACTCATTAATTAGGTGAATTATTAGGCCTAAGGGTAAAATAAATCATTTTCCAACAATGTGGGAATCAATTTACACACACTTCTAATCCGTATAGTTTCATTGAGTGTCTTACAATCCATTATTCAACCATATAGAGATACTTCCCCAAAAAGTCATACCTTACACAAGTTCATCACATTATTTGACAAACCATTAACCATCAAAGTGAGACCATCATAACCTTATAACCAAACTGTAGGTTTATCTATTCCCCCTCGAATCATTAAATAGACCATGTTATACTAAACATTGGGCCATTTTATTATTATAGATGATTATCCCTAACTATGCACCAATTTTGTTAATTGGTTATTTTATGTTTTGTGCCTCACTAGTATAATTCCATTTAGCAACCCCATTCTTTATTTCATTATTGTATTACTAACATAATATTTGTTTTATTATGTAGGTGAAATATTTTTCCTCAGTTCGAATGCTTTGTTCAGAAACCGCCGCTATGGACGACAATTTTTTAGAGCGGATGGATGCAAAAAGGATGGAACATCATTTTTTTAACTGTTTGTTGGATAAATGTAATTGTAACCAAATTAAACATTGTTTTAAATGTATATAGAAGTGTGTTGTTTTGTATTCATGATTTCAAGTAAATGTATGTATCATTTTTGCTCTTCTGTGCTTTGTGTGTGGGTGTTGTGTGTGCTGTGTGCAGGTTTTGTTTGGACTCTGTGCAGGTGCTATAATGTGTGCAGGTGCTGGGTAGGTTCTGTGCAGGTTCTGGTTTTGGACAAGATCTTTGGCCTTTATCAGCGCTAGTTAAGTGCTGATAAATGGATAATATATCAGCGCTATTTTGAGCGCTGATAAATGTAGTTTTTATGAGCGCTCAAAATAGCGCTAATATAGTATACATTTATCAACACTGAAAATAGAGCTGATAAATGTAGTTTTTATGAGTGCTCAAAATAGCGCTGATATATTATACATTTATCAGCACTGAAAATATTGCGGATAAATACTACCTTTATCATCGCTATTTTTAGCGTTGATAAAGGGGACCCCCCTTTATCTTCACCAAGATTAACAGCGCTTTTTTAACGCTGTTAAAGGCCGTTTTTAGCACTATTATAAGCCATATTTATAGTAGTGATGCTTGCTTGAAGGCCCGAGCTCAAAAGGGTTCCCTCCCAAAAGGTTCACCCAGTTATGACCCCGACAAATGGGCCTCCTCCTAGGTGTAATACCCAAGATAAATGAACTATGAGAACTCTAATTACCACCATAATTGGGATATTTAGGATGCCTATCTAAGGTGCAAGCTCAAGGTAAGTTCTCCTTAGAATTAAGTCCTGATAAAATGATCCCCCAAATTCAAAAGGGCTTTCTATTAGGTGTAAATCTAGATAACCAAACTATGTGGGATTTGATTCCTCTCCTAAGGATATGTAGGAATCCCATCTTATGGGTCTGACCACAACATCAAACCATTTTTTGTCCCTCCTGGATGATGGTAAACTACAGAGTGCCTCATTGCATGGCTTAAGTCAACATTGACTCTGTAGCATCAAATTCATGTATATCCATGATGATCCTGCAACCAAGGGGTAGCATGTGGATACACTCTTCAAGAATGAACCAAGGATTCAAAAATATATGAACATGGCTTAAATCTATAAGAGAGTCCCAAAATAGCCAATAATCCCCCCAAAAGAGTGTGATGAGCCCGACCTACCATCCTCTCGACCAATGGAGTCTTTAAGTGTCGTTGGCCAAATCATCATCCAATAAGCACCTGCCTTTGGAAAGCAGGTCCATGAATCATGGATACCAAGGTATTTGGGTGTTTCTGGCTCCATGAATAAACTCGTCAGAGACCATTCGAGGAAATCATATCCTAAGAGGACTGATTGCACAAATACTTAACCCCCTGTAATCACTTGATGATACCATTTGGCTGTGGAACCTCCTTCATAATGCAAAAGGGATAAATTTCCCAGTCCCCGTGGGGTTAATCCAATCCCCCTAAAGGAAAACACCCACCTTGGGTCGAAACAAAAATGGTGAACTTGATGTGAAATTCTCTATAACAACATGCAATTATTTTTTATCCATCAGACCATTTTGTTCACCCACACACACTCACCTCTCGTCAAAACAAAAATGGTGAACCCGATGTGAATCCTCAACCAATGTGGTGGTTTTACCCCACTCAAGCCCCTTAGCCTCACAAAAAAGGAAGGGGGCCAAGATGAATCGTTAAATATGAATATGATTAGGATATACTACTTTGACAGGGTTTTGTTGTCTGTATATGTCATATATATATATATATATTACAGGTTTACAAAGAGCAACCTTCTATCCAAATGGAATTCTGAAAACCAATGCAGACACGCACCTCAGTGATCCCATAGGAGGTCGGGGCCTCGATGAAGAGTAGGACCCCCTCACCAACCCAGCCTCTTCAACACTGGGTATCCAACATGCTGATTAGAGAGTACCACCAAAACAGTACTTTCCCGATAGTGGAGGCTGCAAGACAAGCCCTCCAATATGCAAAAGCTCACCAGCCGCCTCCTCAGCCGCAGTCGGCACCCCAGCACAAGGCGTCCCCAGTGATCATCTCGAACCATTTCGGGGGCCTCTCCCTAGAGTGTGACAACAAGTACCTACCATATATTATGGAGGAAGATGAAGTCGCTGCTGATAGCTTCATCTCAGCTGCACAGGGGTCCTACTCACGGTCCCCTACCGAAGAGCATCTCCGCCAATACCGGGTGACCAAGTATCCTCACTTTGAAGAGGATCTTATACTGAGGGAACCTACTGAAGTCCCGATGACACTGGCCCCTCAGACTGCCTGTCGAGGGCGGAAAACATATAACCATGAGAAGGCCATCACCCTGATTCTTGAGGAGGAAATTTTCCGTACAAACACGGTGACAATCAACGGGAAGACATACAACTATACCTCCTCCACTCAATCCTACCATGGAAATAAGGTAGCAAAATACGAGCACGTGCACATTTCTACCAGTTCTCACTGGTCCCTCTATGCATACAGAGCATAAAATTACATGAAAATGCAAATATATACCAATGTGCAAGAATCCCGTCATCCAAATAGGGTGACAAACAAATATGAGCAGAGTCAAATTCCTACAAATGCATAAAAATCCGGTGAGACAAATACAATTCCAAGTGAGAAGATTCAAATTATTTCTCATGAATATGAGGCTCACTAGTTAAATACAGTGGCAACTGGAGAAGAAAACTGTTGATAGACTCGTTCATCTGTCCCGACATAAGAGAACTGTCGGTATCCACTGGAAACCTATGGAAGACCGGAATAGGAAAAAAAATCCTCCTCCAACATCAGAATGGGCCTTCATACTCATTCCAGCCAAAGATATATCTTAGCACATCCTGGAAATGATGGAATATCAGACGTCGATTCCAGACCATATCCTCCAGACATGTCAAGATATCATTGCATCAACGACCAAGGTAAGGAACCAGGCCAACAACCCATTTTCCTCAAACAGAATGACTCACCCAAAAAATGATTTGGTCACTCTGGAGAAGTTATGCATCCATGCTCCAGTCCAGGAGCATCGACAATAATATACCATGATATACGGACAACCGGATTGGGAACAAATAATCGTTCCAACTGGGGGACACTGGTCCAACGTGGTGGCCGCTCCTGGGCAGGCATATATCCTTTCCAAAACTCAAGATGTTCGTCGACGTATCCTGGTGGCATCATGGGAACCAAAAAAATAGGGACCTGTATTTGAAGGTCATTACCAATAGTAGACGACCCCAATTACCTACAAGAGAGTGCCCAAAATGAAATGCGCCAAAGACAACTAGAAAATGAAGAGAATATACATGATTCCACTCTACTGGAAGCTGGAGTCCTTAAAGCCCTTGATCATATGTCAATAAAGTCTCAAGACCCTGTCATTCCATTACCAAATTATGGAAGTATAAGTAGTAGTTGTGAAGGTCCTCCCCGCAATGTTTCTACCAGCTGCTCTGAAGGTCCTCCTTAGAGAACCCATAGAGGATTACTCCATGGGTCAGGAATTATCGATCAAGAGAGCCAATGTAACACCTTAATCTTCCATGGTATGGTTCTCTTTGAATAATACAATAGCTTGTGTTGTACGCAACTCCGAGTTCTAGCACACCATGACCAATCAAACTAGCCGTTTAAAAAACAATTATGAATAGTAATACCCACTTTTTGAAATTTTATAAATTTTATTTTTCAAAATGGACTTAATTTTTGTATTTGAAATATAAAAATTATCTAAGGGTGAATTTTTGGCATTTTTCTGAAAACTTTCATTTTTGATGAATAGTGAAAAACAGTGCATTATTGTTTAAAACTGACTTTTTATTTAAATAATTATTTTTAAATTTAAATTTATTTTAAAGTCAAAATAGATACATAATAATTATATTAGTCCAATGTAAGGAATTGGAATAATTTTATAATAAGACTATATATATATATAATTTTATTGAACTTTTTAACGTCTTTAACCCACCTTCTAGGCACATTTGAAATTTGCATAAAACGTAATTTTACCGCTTCTATGAATTGAATTTCAAAAATTTGATAAACATGGTTATAATTAATAAGTAAAATTTGGTTCAATAGGATGAAAATAATTTTTGGTGAATAGTAACTTTTGAATTTTATTTACCACATTTAAAAGTAAATAGGGTGATTAAAGGTAAAATTAATATTATAACAATATCAAATTACCCCAAAACATGTCTTAATTTTATTGGATAATTGTATTTCGGCCAAAATCATCCTTAAGACAAAAATATGATCATTTTTGATCCACTTGGATTAGATTAGGATATTTATTATATTTTATTTAAAGAAGTGTTAAAAGTGTTAAATTCAAATTTTATTAACTAAAACATTTTTAATATAGAGTTATATATAAGATAAATTAGACTATAAATATTAATTATAAAGATAAAAAAGATTTCATATATCATGGTATTTTATTTATATTTTTTAGACATTAAATAATTAAATTTATTTATGACATAATGATGATGAAGTAATTACCTTATTAATGAAAGATTAAAATAATTGATGTTATAAATATTAAAATAAATGTAAATTGAAACTTATCATGCCATAAAAGAATTTTTTAGGTGAATATGACATGTTAGGGTTGATTAAATGTATTTTTTTGAAGTAATCAAGTAGTTATGACTTTCACAAAAACCAAATACTAAATAGTATCAAAATTGACATAAATGAGTTTTTAAAACAAATAATATTTTATTAAATGATATAATACACCTAAAAATATAATATTCATCCGTAGGACTTATATAATGTTATATATTTCATTAATGAACCATTTGAGGTTCTCTTGGCATTTTATAGTAACTATATTAACCATGTAATATAAAACTACAAGAAGACATGGTAAAAGTTAAACTATTTAACTAAGAGTTAAATCTAAAAGATAAGGTTAATATGGTGACCTAAACTTTTCTAAAACCTATTTTTTGAGATTATTTCAACACATACCCACCTTAGACTCTAAATATATCCATTTGGAGCTATTATAAACCAAAAAAAATTTATAATAAAATAATATTTCAAGCTTTTCATAAAGTGCCCCTCACCTCTCTTATAAAAGGGTACTTCTCCTTCTCTTAAATTCACACCTCCAAAGACATTTGGCTCGGCCAAACCCTGATCAAATATCCTCCCAACTACTCTCAATTAATACTAGATGCCTTAATTTTATCATAAAGCCAACCTAATAAGCCCTTTTGTTCAAATCAAAAGGAATCCCCTGAAGAAGAGGTAATTATTTCGTCACCTCTTTCAAAGTTCTTTTCTTATTCCACTTACTCTTTCTTTGTTGTTTCCATAAAAAAATAATAACTCCAATACCTTCTATATACTATTATGTTATTATAAATATGTTACAAATATATTCATTATTATATCCATCATATGAATGACAAAGTCACCATACGTGCGTACGTACGACTTACTATCTCCACGTCATGATGTAGTTTGTTATTCAACACTTCATTATTTTTATGGGTATAATAATGAGTATAATTGATGTAAATAATAAATATAACATGTTAATTATTATGTATATATAATATAAAATCCAATTACTTATGATTTTACCATCAATAAAATGATATTGTCGCTCGTGCGTACGTACGACTTACCGTCTCCACGACGCGATGAGATTTCATTCCCCATCGTAACCATTCAAGAATATTTTTCATTTGATTATTAAAAAATAATGTTTAATAACTTAATATCATTATATATATGAATCAAATACATCCTATCCATAACAAACATAACTTATGTAACAAAACATATAAAGTAAAATGAATCAGTTAACACTTAAAACAATGATACTACAGAAATATTATTAACAAAACAATATTAGAGGATCATATATGATATCATATTTATGTATGTGGTTATTTTATAATTTAATAAAAATTATTTAACTATTATACAGGAGGTTAACCTACCCTCAACTAAGGAAAAGTACAAGGTAAGGGTTAATTTTACAATCTCTTTATTATCTGAGATTGTTTATACGTAAGTATCTACTTGGACTTCTTTATCATCCATATCCGTGTTTCTTAAAAATGTATTTCAAAACATTTTTAATATTTCCTAGACTATGGGTTAAATTCATTTATACCCTTTTTGTAATTTTTATAAATTTTTTTGAAAGGAATCTTTCCGTTGTTTTCCAAATAAGGTACTTTATGACATTTTCGACAAATTAAGGAAAGAATGTTTTTTAACTTATAAAGAGGGTGCAACTGTTTTTCCACCATTATAATACCTTCAAAGATTCCCTTACAAGTTTATAAGAATATTTTTCAAAATAAATGTTTTCTTTTATAATTATATGATTTTTAAATAATTTTAAAGTAGAAAGAGATATTTCTCTCAAATAGTTTTTGGATTGATTTCATCTGTTTCAACATCTATTGTTGGATTTTATGTTTAATTGAAGTTGATTTATTATGATAAAATATTATATATTATATTGATAGTTTTATGATATGTTTGACCATGGATGTGCTATTTTTATGTCATTCACGGTTTATGGTTAAAGTATTAACATTTCTTATACTAGTTTAATATGAATGTTTATGTTATGTTTCACCCTTTTCATATGAGGAATGCATTGGACGTAGTAAGTGACGGGTGGGGCCCGCTATAGCCCCTCGATGCATCGGTAGGTCTCACAATACAAACTAGTGTCTTGGGACAAGGCTTTGACAATATTTTTATTTGTAGTCTTGGAACGAGGCATTGACTATGTGGTTATGATGTCCGACATTATGCATTCCATCATTATGAGATTAGATATTGATATTACATGTGTTTATTCGACTAGTATAATATCCATGTGAATAAGTAAATGGAATTATTTTATCTATATTTTCCATATTATGCTGAATTTTAAGTTAAAAAAGATTGTGTTTTAGTCTTATACATTGGCTTAAATGTTTATGCTTATTTATGATAGTTTCTGCTATATTTTTATCCTTACTGAGCATATAAGATCACCCCTTTATTATGTTTTAATCTTTCTCAGAAGAAGTAAATTATGACTGGTTTATAGGTATAGGCTATGGAATATGAATGTGTTCAATGGAGACACAATGTTGCTTTTTCATTTAATGATGTAATATAAAACTTATATATGTATTTAGTACTTCCAAGCCTACTAAACTAATCGGTCTTTTGGGACTTGATCTCTTGTGATCATGCCAATGTTATGTAATAATGCACCGAATCTAGGTAACTGGGGTCAGGGCATTACAGTTGGTATCAATGGATTTTTAGTACAAACCTTGGAAACTAGATTTAGAAAAAAAAACTCTAATCAGAGAACATTACCCAAAGATGGACTTTGAGGATTATTACAGAAGAACATATAAATTTTTTGGTAATGTAGATATTATTTTGGTTTTCCAAGAAATACTTCCTTGTCTAGATACTATAAGTGGACGTGGTTTTGGTACAGATGTACCTAGGAGTGAAAACTATGACAAGGAGTTTCGAGCTTGACCCAGGGTATCCTGGTACATGAAAACGGGCCTTACTGCACACATAGTTTGACACTCCTGGGGGATATGTTTAGATAATTCACATCTTCTTTACAAAAACTTATGAAGGATTTATGATTAAATACTTCCCCAAGGAAAACATTTTTTATGATTATGGATTATATGCATAAACTATTCAATTTATGATAAGTATTTTACAAGTTTGGAATTATGCATTGCGATTCATAAAATAATATAGTGTATGACATTGTTTAGAAATGTCACCTTGTGGAAGGAATATAAACTGTATAAATGCACACAATCCATGTAGGGATTTCCCTCCCATTCAAGATAATTATAGTGAATCTGGTGATGAAACTAGTGATGATCAACTTATAACCACACTGGGACAACTCACTCAGGTTATGAATAACAACCTTACTTGTATGGAGCACCCTAATCCACAATGTGGAGGATCAATGTTAAACCGCTGCATGAGGAAACAACCACCAAAATTCAATGAGACTAAAAATCCATTTATAGATGATCAATGAATAAGTTCCTTAGAGAAAGTATTTCATGCTTTTGGGAGTAGTGAAAGGGAAAAGGTTGTCATGGAATTTTATCGCCTCTCATGAGATGAAGATCAATGGTGGTCATTAATTAAAAACACAAAGGAGCATGAAGAAGTATAAAATATAGAATGGAGGGAGTTTAAAGATCTTTTGTTAGAAAAATAATTTCCTCATGAACATCGAGCTGATATGGAAAGAAAATTTCCGAGTCTAAGGAAAAAGGAGGATGAGAATGTCACAAAGTATGAGGCAAAATTTACAAGGTTAGTAAGGCGTGCTGCAAATTATATAAGTAACCCAATAAGTAAGATTGCTCGATTCATTTATGGGTTAAAATCATTTCTATGTCGAGAATTAGTCTCACAATTCTTCTCATTGTATGAATATATAGTCTCATGTGCTATCAAGATAGAAAAGAAATTCTTTATGTCTTATGAATTTAAAGCGAATCAGGAGAAGAAGAGATCTGATGAACACTCTGAAAAAGGAAATAAGGGGAAGAATGAAAAAGTTGACTTTCCATCCTGCAGTAATTGTGGGAAGAAACACCCTGGTACATGCCTAAAGGGGATGCGAGTTTGTTAAAAGTGTGGAGAAACAGTCCAACAAGCTCATGATTATAAGGGGGAGAAAGAGGATTCCAATGTTCAATGCAACAATTTTAAAGATATGGGGAATTATTCAAATGAATTTTCTAAGCATCAAGGAAACTTACCTCAAAAAAGGCCAAGGGAGAAAGGCCAAGCTTATGCGATTACTACTGCTGAGGTTGAAGTTCCTAATGACATGGTGACGGGTAATTTAATCATTTCCTCAAAATTTGCCAATGCTTTATTTAATTCTAGGTCATTGCATTCTTTCATATCTTCCCAATTTTCCAAGAAAATTAGATATTTCCAATTTGACATAACAAGGGAGTTTCCAGTCAAAACTCATAAGGGAAGTATCATACCAACAACATTTTGTCAATCGGTTACCATTATGGCATATAAATGTGCTTTATCTTCAGATTTTATTATCATACCCATGATTAAATTTGATATAATCCTTGGTATGGATTGAATTTTAGACCATGATGCAAAAATTTATTGTAAGAAGAAGGAGGTTACAATTTTTGATGATGATAAGTAATCCCTTATCTTTAGAGAAAAAACATCACCATATGATTCTCATCTAGATCCACCCACTGTAGATCTACTAAATTCAATTATTGGGGATGAAGGGAGTGAAATAACTATGATAGAGGAAAATAATGTTTAAATAGAGGATGTACCTACTGTTCAAAAATATGTTGATTTGTTTCCAGAGTATTTACCTGGACATCCTACAGAATGAGAAATTGAGTTTTCCATTGACTTAATTCCTGGTTCATAGCCCATATTGAAGACCCCTTATAGAATGGACACTGTGGAATTAGTGGAACAAAAGAAACAACTAGAGTAATTGAATAATAAACGATTTATTCACCCAAGTGTTTCTCCATGGAGATCCCCTATTCTTTTTGTTAAGAATAAAGATAGATCTATGAGGGTGTATATTGACTACAGGGAGATCAATGTTATAAAAATAAAGAAGAAGTATCCACTACCTCACTTTGATGATTTATTCGATCAACTTCATGGATCTCAATATTTTTCAAACACTTAACTTTGATCTTGATATCATCAGTTGTGCGTGAATAAAGAAGATATTCCAAAGACATCATTTCGAACCAGGTATGGGCATTACGAGTTTATAGTAATGCCTTGTGGACTGACTAATGCACCCTGTTTTTTCATGGATATAATGAATAGAGTTTTCAAGGAATATCTTGATGAATTTTTAGTGGTGTATTGAGGATATCTTGGTACACTCCAAAATATATGAAGATCATTAAAATCACTTTCACATTATCTTAAAAACTCTTAGAAGAAATGGATTATATGAGAAGTTCAGAAAGTGTGAATTTTAGATTCACGATATTTATTTTCTTGGCCATATTGTCTCTAAGGATTGAATCTATGCTGATCCTTCAAATATAAGGGCAATCCAAGGATGTACAACATCGACGAGTATAACTGAGGTACACAGTTTTATTGTTTTAAGAGGTTACTATCGGCGTTTTGTCCAGAATTTTTCCCATTTGGATAACCCATTAACCAAAATCACGTGTAAAGGGGTTAAATTTGTTTAGAAAAAAGAGTGTGAAGAATGTTTTGAAGAATTGAAGAGAATATTAGTAAATTATCCTATATTTAATCTACCATCAGGGAATGATGGGTTTGTTATTTATAGTGATTCTTCAATAAAAGGACTTGGTTGTGTCCTTATGCAGAATGATAAAGTTATTGCATATGCATCACGATAGCTAAAAATTCATTGAAAAAACTATACCACTCATGATCTTGAGTTAGTAGCTATAATGTTTGCTCTGAAGATATGGAGACACTATCTATATGGTGAAAAATGTGAGATATATATTGATCACAATAGTTTGAAGTATATTTTCTCACAGAAAGAACTCAACATGAGACAAATGCGATGGGTTTAACTACTCAAGGATTATGATTTCACAATACACTACCACTCGAGGAAGGAAAATAAGGTGGAAGATGCTTTGAGTAGAAAAGATCATGGAGTTCTGAACAAGATGAGAGTTTATAGGGATCCTATGTTCATGGATCTAGTAAATATGGATATGGGAATAATCATGGAAGGTGAAACATCAATATTTTTTCAAATGGTTTACATGCCATCTATACTAGAAAGGATAAAAAGTTATTAGACTCAAGATGAGGAGTTTCAAAAGAAAATTAAAGCTGTGAATGACGGGTGATTGATTGAATCCATATGTGAAGATGAAATTTTGAAATTTGGGAAGAGAATTTGTGTTACACATATCACTGTTGAGAAAATACATGTCTGACCCAACACATGTACTCACCTATGAAGGAATAGAACTGAAACCCGATCTATCTTATTGTGAAGAGCCTATCAGGATTCTTGATACCATACAATAAGTGTTGAGAAACCAGATGACTCATCTGGTAAAAGTTCTTTGGAGAAACCATAAAATGGAAGAGGCAACATGGGAACCTGAGGAACTTATGATAAAGAACCACCCGAATCTTTTTATACAGTAATATTATAGAAATTTTGAGGATGAAATTATTTGAAGGAGGGAATAATGTAACACCCCAAGCTTCCACGATATGCTTCTCTTTGAATAATATAATAGCTTTCATTGTAGGCAGCTCCGAGTTCTAGCACACCACGACCAATCAAACTAACCATTTAAAAAGCTATTATGAATAGTAAATACCCACTTTTTGAAATTTTATAAATTTTATTCAAAATGGACTTCATTTTTGAATTTGGAATATCAAAATTATCTCAGAGTGAATTTTTGGTATTTTTCTATAAACTTTCAATTTTTAATGAATAGTGAAAAACACTCCATTATTGTTTTAAACCAACTTTTTATTTAAATAATTTTTTTTTTAAATTTAAATTTATTTTAAATTAAAAATAGATGCATAATACTTATATTAGTCCAATGTAATTCATTAGAGTCATTTTATAATAATATTAGATATATAAAATTTTATTGAACTTTTTAACATCTTTAACCACCTTCTAGGCACATTTGCAAATTTGCATAAAAAGTAATTTTACCGCTTCTGTGAATTGAATTTAAAAAATATGACAGACATGGTTGTAATAAGTAAGTAAAATTTGGTTCAATAGGATGAAAATAATTTTTGGTAAATATCAACTTTGGAATTTTATTTACTACGGTTAAAAGTAAATAGGGTAATTAAAGATAAAAATAATATTATAATAATATCAAATTACCCTAAAACATGTCCTAATTCTATTGGATAAGTGTATTTCGACCAAAATCAACCTTAGGAAAAAATATGATCCTTTTTGATCCACATGGACTAGATTAGGACATTTATTCTTTTTTATTTAAAGAAGTGTTAAAAGTGTTACATTCAAATTTTATTAACTAATTTTTTTTTAATACAAAGTTATACATAAGATAAATTTGATTATAAATATTCATTAGAAAGATAAAATGATTTCCTACATCATATTATTTTATTTATAATTTTTATAAATTAAATAATTAAATTTATTTATGACACAGTGATGATGCAACAATTACCTTATTAATGAAAGATTGAAATAATTGATGTTATAAATATTAAAATAAATATAAATTTAAAATTTTTATGCCATACAAGATTTTTTTAAGTTAATACGACATTTTAGGGTTGATTAAATGTTTTTTTTTGAATTAATCATGTTTTTATGAATCACAAAAACCAAATACTAAATAGTGTCAAAATTGACATAACTGAGTTTTTAAAAAAATTATAATTTTATAAAATGATATAATATTCTTAAAAATATAAGATTCAAAAAAAAGAATTATATAATGTTATATATATCATTAATTAACAATTTTATGTTGTCTTGGAATTTTATAGTAACTATATTAACCATGTAATATAAAAATACAAGAAGACATGGTAGAAGTTAAACTATTTAACTAAGAGTTAAATATAAAATATAAGGTTAATATGGTGACATAAACTTGTCTAAAACCTATTTTTTGAGAGGATTTAAACCCATACCCACCTTATCATCGAAATATATCCATCTGGAGCTATTATAAACCGAAAATAATTTTATAATAAAATAATATTTCAAGCTTTTCTTAAAGTTCCCCCCACCTCTCTTATAAAAGGGTACTTCCCCTTCTCTTAAATTTACACCTCCAAAGCCATTTGGATTGGCCAAAACCAGATAAAATATCCTCCAAACTACCCTCAATTAATTCTAGAGGCCTTAATTTTATCATAAATCCAACCTAATGATCCCTTTTGTTCAAATCAAAAGGAATCCCCTGAAGAAGAGGTAATTATTTCATCACCTCTTTCAAAGTTCTTTTCTTCTTTCACTTCCTCTTTATTTGTTGCTTCCATAAAAAAAATAATAACTCCAATAAATTCTACATACTATGATGTTATTATAAATATGGTACAAACATATTCATTATTCTATCCATCATATGAATGACAAATTCACTATACGTGCATACGTACGACTTACTGTCTCCACGTCGCGATATAGTTTGTTATTCAACACTTCATTATTTTTATGGGTATAATAATGAGTATAATTTTTGTAAATAATAAATATAACATGTTAATTATTATTTATATATAATATAACATCCAATTACATATGATTTTATCATCAATAGAATGATATTGTCACTCATGTGTACGTACAACTTACCGTCTCCACGACGTGATGAGATTTCATTCCCCATCGTAACCATTCAAGAATATTTTTCATTTGATTATTAAAAAATAATGTTTAATAACTTAATATAATTATGGATATGAATTAAATATATCCTATCCATAACAAACATGACTTATGTAACAAAACATATAAAGGAAAACGAATCAGTTAACACTCAAAACAATGATACTACTGAAATATTATTAACAAAACAATATTAGAGGATCATATATGATATAATATTTATGTATGTTGTTATTGTATAATTTAATAAAAATTATTTAACTATTATACAGAAGATTAACGTACCCTCAACTAAGGAAAAGTACAAGGTAAGGGTTAATTTTACAATCTCTTTATTATCCGAGATTGTCTATACGTAAGTATCTACTTGGACTTCTTTATCATCCACATCCGTGTTTTTTATGAATGTATTTCAATTTTTTTTTACTATTTCCTAGACTATGGGTTAAATTAATTTATACCATTTTTTTAATTTTTATAAAATGTTTTGAAAGGAATCTTTCCATCGTTTTCCAAATAAGGTACTTTATGACATATTTTAAAAATTAAGGAAAGAAAGTTTTTTTAACTTATACAGAGGGTGAGGCTATTTTTCCGCCATTATAACACCTTCAAAGCTTCCCTTACAAGTTTATAAGAATATTTTTCAAAATAAATGTTTTCTTTTATAATTATATTACTTTTAAATGATTTCAAAGTAGAAAGATATATTTCTCTCAAATAGTTTTTGGATTGATTTCATCTGTGTCAAAATCTATTATTGGATTTTATGTTTAATTGAAGTTGATTTATTATGATACAATATTATATATTATATTGATTTTTTATGATATGTTTGACTGTAGATGTGCTATTTTTATTTCATTCACGGTTTATGGTTAAAGTATTAACATTTCTTATATTAGTTTAATACGAATGTTTATGTTATGTTTCACCCTTTTCATATGAGGAATGCATTGGACGTAGTAAGTGACGGGTGGGGCCTGCTATAGACCCTCTATGCATCGGTAGGTATCATGATACAAACTAGTGTCTTGGCATAAGGCCTTGACAATATTTTTATTTTTAGTCTTGGCACGATGCATTGACTATATAGTTATGATGTCTGACATTATGCATTCCATCATTATGAGATTAACTATTGATATTACATGTGTTTATTCAACTAGTAGAATATACACGTGAATAAGTAAATGGAATTATTTTATTTATCTTTTCCATGTTATTCGGAATTTTAAGTTTAAAAATCTTGTTTTTTAGTCTTATACATTGGATTAAATGTTTATACTTATTTATGATAGTTTCCGCTAAATTGTTATCCTTACTGAGCATCTAAGCTCACCCCTTTATTATGTTTTAATCTTTCCCAGAAGAAGTAAATTATAACTGGCATATAGGTATAGGATATGGAATATGAATGCATTTAATGGATAAACAATGTTGCTTTTTCATTTAATAATGTAATATAAAACTTATGTATGTATTTATTACTTCCAAGGCTACTAAACTAATCGGTCTTTTAGGACTTGATCTCTTGTGATCATGCTAATGTTATGTAATAATGCACCGAATCTGGGTAACTGGGGTCGAGGCATTATAGTTGGTGTCAATGGATGTTTAATACAAACCTTGGAAACTAGATTTAGAAAAAAAACTCTAATCAGGGAACATTACCCTAAGATAGACTTTGAGGATTATTACAGAAGAACATATATAATTTTTGGTAATGTAGATATTATGTGGGTTTTACAAGGAATACATCCTTTTCTGTATACTGTAAATGGATGTGGTTTTGGTACAGATGTACCTAGGAGTGAAAACTCTGACAAAGAGTTTCGGTCTTAACCCAGGTTATCCTGGTACATGAAAATGGGCATTACTGCATACATAGTTTGACTCTCCTGGGGGATATGCTTAGATAATTCACATCTTCTTTACAAAACATTATAAAGGATTTATGATTAAATACTTCCCCAAAGAAAACATTTTTATGATTATGGATTATATGCATAAACTATTCAATTTATGTTAAGTATTTTACAAGTTTGGAATTATGCATTGCGATTCATAAACTAATATAGTGTATGCCATTGTTTAGAAATGGAACCTAGTGGAAGGAATCGAAACTGTATCAATGCACGCAATCCATGTAGGGATTTCTCTCATATTCAAGATAATTATAGTGAAGATGGTGATGAAACAGGTGATGATCAGCTTATAACCATACTAGGACAACTCACTCAGGTTATGAATAACAACCTTACTTGTATGGAGCACCCTAATCCACAATGTGGATGATCAATGTTAGATTGATTCATGAGTAAATACCCACCAACATTCAATGGGACTACAAATCCATTTATAGATGATCAATGAATAAGTTCCTTTGAGAAAATATTTCATGCTTTGGGGGGTAGTGAAAGGGTAAAGGTTGTCATGGAAGTTTATCACCTATCATGAGATGCAGATTAATGGTGGTCATTAATTCAAAACACAAAGGAGTATGAAGAAGTATAAAATATGGAATGGAGGGAGTTTAAAGATATTTTCTTAGAAAAATACTTTCCTCGTGAACATCAAGCTGATATGGAAAGAAAATTTCTAAGTCTTAGGCAAAAGGAGGATGAGAATGTCGCAAAGTATGAGGCAAAATTTACAAGGTTATTAAGGCGTGTTGTAACTTATATAAGTAACCCACGAAGTAATATTGATTAATTCATTGATGGGTTAAAACCATTTCTCTGTTGAGCATTAGTCTCACAATCCTTCTCATCGTATCAATATATAGTCTCATGTTCTATCAAGATAGAAAAGAAATTCTTTAAGTCTTATGAATTTAAAGCGAAGAAAGAGAAGAAGAGATCTGCTGAACACTCTGAAAAAGGAAATAATGGGAATAAGGGAAAAGTTGACTTTCCATCCTGTAGTAATTGTGGGAAGAAACACCCTGGTACATGCTGAAAGGGGATGCAAGTTTGTTAAAAGTGTGTAGAAAAAGACCACCAAGATAGTGATTGTAAGGGGGAGAAAGAGGATTTCAATGTTCAATGCTACAATTCTAAAGATATGGGTAATTATTCAAATGAATGTTCTAAGCGTCAAGGAAACTTACCTCAAAAAAGGCCAAGGGAGAAAGGCCAAGCTTATGCGATTACTACTGCTGAGGTTGAAGTTCCTAATAACGTGGTGGCGGGTAATTTAATCATTTTTTCAAAATTATCCAATGATTTATTTAATTCTAGATCATTGAATTCTTTCATATCTTCCTAGTTTTCGAAGAAAATTAGATATTTCCAATTTGACATAACAAGGGAGTTGTGAGTCAAAACTCATAAGGGAAGTATCATAGAAACAATGTTTTGTCAATCGGTTACCATTATGGCATATAAACGTGCTTTATCTGCTAATATTATTATCATACCCATGATTAAATTTGATATAATACTTAGTATGGATTGAATCTCATACCATGATGCAAAAATTTATTGTAAGAAGAAGGAGGTTAAGATATTTGACAATGATAAGTAATCCCTTATCTTTAGATAAACATCACCATCTGATTCTTATCTAGATCCACCCACAGTAGATCTACTAAATTCAATTATTGGGGAGGAAGGGAGTGAAATAACTATGAGAGAGGGAAATAATTTTTAAATAGATGATGTACCTATTGTTCAAAAATATGTTGATTTGTTTCCCGAGTATTTACCAGGACGTCCTCCAGAATAAGAAATTGAGTTTTCCATTGACTTAATTCCTGGTTCACAGCCCATATCGAAGACCCCTTATAGAATGGACACTGTGGAATTAGTGGAATTAAAGAAAAAACTAGAGGAATTTAATAATAAAGGATTTATTCACCCTAGTATTTATACATGGGGACCCCCTATTCTTTTTGTTAAGAAGAAAGATAGATCTATGAGGTTGTGTATTGACTACAGGGAGATCAATGTTATAACAACAAAGAACAAACATCCCCTACCGTGCATTGATGATTTGTTCGATCAACTTCATGGATCTCAATATTTTTCAAACATTGAACTTTGATCTGGATATCATCAGTTGTGCGTGAATAAAGAATATATTCCAAAGACATCATTTCGAACCAGGTATGGCCATTACGAGTTTACAGTAATGCCTTTTGGACATACTGATGCACCCTATTTTTTCATGGATATAATGAATAGAGTTTTCAAGGAATATCTTGATGACCTTTTAGTGGTATTTATTGATGATATCTTGGTATACTCCAAAATCTATGAAGATCATTAAAATCACTTGCACACTATCCTAAAAACTCTTAGAGGAAATGGATTATATGTGAAGTTTAGAAAGTGTGAATTTCAGATTCACGAGATTTATTTTCTTGGACATATTGTCTCTAAGGATGGAATCTCTGTTGATCCTTCAAAGATAAGGGCAATCCAAGAATGTACAACATATACGAGTATAACTAAGGTACATATTTTTTTTTTGTATAGTAGGTTACTATCGGCGTTTCGTCCATAATTTTACCCGTTTGGATAACCCATTAACCAAGATCACATTTAAAGGGGTTAAATTTGTTTGGAAAAAAGAGTGTGAAGAATGTTTTGGAGAATTGAAGAGAATATTAGTAAATTCTCCTATATTGAATCTACCACCGGGGAATGATGGGTTTGTTATTTATAGTGATGCTTCAAATAAAGGACTTGGTTGTGTCCTTATGCAGAATGATAAAGTTATTGCCTATGTATCACGATAGCTAAAAATTAATGGACAAAACTATACCACCCATGATCTTGAGTTAGAAGCTGTAATCTTTTCTCTGAAGATATGGAGACACTATCTCTATGGTGAAAAATGTGAGATATATATTGATCACAAGAGTTTGAAGTATATTTTCTCACAGAAAGAACTCAACATGAGGTAAAGGTGATGGGTTGAACTCTTCAAGGATTATGATTGCACAATAAACTACCACCCGAAGAAGGAAAATAAAGTGGCAGATTCTTTGAGAAGAAAGGATCATGGAGTTCTGAATAAGATGAGAGTTGAAAGGGATCCTATATTTATGGATCTAATAAATATGGATATGGGAATAATCATGGAAGGTGAAACATCGATACTTTTTCAAATGGTTTCCACGCCATCTTTAATAGAAAGTATACAAAGTTATCAGACTGAAGATGAGGAGTTTAAAAAGAAAATTAAAGCTATGAATTATGGGTGATTGATTGACTCCATATATGAAGATGGAATTTTGAAATTTGGTAAGAGAATTTGTGTTCCACATATCGCTGTTGAGAAAATACATGCCTGACCCAACACATGTACTCACCTACGAAGAAATATAACTAGAACCCGATCTATCTTATTGTGAAGAGCCTATCAGGATTCTTGATACCAGACAACAAGTGTTGAGAAACCGGATGACTTGTCTGGTAAAAGTTATTTGGAGAAACCATAAAATAGAAGAGGCAACATGGGAACTTGAGGAACTTATAATAAAGAACCACCCGAATCTTTTTATACAGTAATATTATAGAAATTTTGAGGACGAAATTATTTGAAGGAGGGAATAATGTAACACTCCAAGATTCCACGATATACTTCTCTTTGAATAATATAATAGCTTGCGTTGTAGGCAGCTCCGAGTTCTAGCACACCACGACTAATCAAACTAGCCATTTAAAAAGCTATTATGAATAGTAATACCCATTTTTTGAAATTTTATAAATTTTATTTTTCAAAATGGACTTAATTTTTGGATTTTGGAATATCAAAATTATCTTAGAGTGAATTTTTGGTATTCTTCTAAAAACTTTCAATTTTTGATGAATAGTGAAAACACTGCATTATTGTTTTAAACCAAATTTTTATTTAAATAATTATTTTTTAATTTAAATTTATTTTAAATTAAAAATAGATACATAATACTTTTATTAGTCCAATGTAATTAATTGGAGTCATTTTATAATAAGATTATATATATAAAATTTTATTGAACTTTTTAACGTCTTTAACCCACCTTCTAGGCACATTTGAAAATTTGCATAAAACGTAAGTTTACTGCTTCTATGAATTGAATTTAAAAAATCTGATAGACACGATTGTAATCAGTAAGTAAAATTTGATTCAATAGGATGAAAATAATTTTTGGTAAATATCAACTTTTGATTTTTATTACCACGGTTAATAGCAAATAGGGTAATTAAAGGTAAAAATAATATTATAATAATATCAAATTACCTGAAAACATGTCCTAAGTATATTGGATAAGTGTATTTCTACCAAAATCAACCTTAGGAAAAAATATGATCCTTTTTGATCCACTTGGATTAGATTAGGAAATTTATTCTATTTTATTTAAAGAAGTGTTAAAAGTGTTACATTCAAATTTTATTAACTAAACCATTTTTAATATAGAGTTATAAATAAGATAAATTTGACTATTAATATTCATTAGAAATATAAAAATATTTCCTACATCATCTTATTTTATTTATAATTTTTATAAATTAAATAATTAAATTTATTTATGACAGAGTGATGATGCAACAATTACCATATTAATGAAAGATTGAAATAATTGATGTTATAAATATTAAAATAAATGTAAATTGAAACTTTTGATGCCATCCATGAATTTTTTAGGTGAATATGACATTTTAGGGTTGATTCAGTGTATTTTTTTTGAATTAATCAAGTTTTTATGAATCACAAAAACCAAATACTAAATAGTGTCAAAATTGACAAAAATGGGTTTTTAAAAAAATATAATTTTATTAAATGATATAATATTCTTAAAAATATAAGATTCAGAAAAAGGACTTATATAATGTTATATATATCATTAATTATCCATTTTAGGTTGCCTTGGAATTTTATAGTAACTATATTAACCATGTAATATAAAAATACAAGAAGACATGGTAGAAGTTAAACTATTTAACTAAGAGTTAAATCTAAAAGATAAGGTTAATATGGTGACCTAAACTTGTCTAAAACCTATTGGTTGAGAGTATTTAAACCCATATCTACCTTATACTCGAAATAAATCCATTTTAATCTATTATAAACTGAAAATAATTTTATAATAATCTAATATTTCATTCTTTTCGTAAAGTGCCCCTCACCTCCCTTATAAAAGGGTACTTCCCCTTATCTTAAATTCATACCTCCAAAGACATTTGGATCAGCCAAAAACTACTCAAATCTCCTCCCAACTACCCTCAATTAATCCTAGAGGCCTTAATTTTATCATAAAACCAACCTAAGGAGCCCTTTTGTTCAAATCAAAAGGAAGCCCCTGAAGAAGAGGTAATGATTTCATCACCTCTTTCAAAGTTCTTTTCTTCTTCCACTTCATATTTGTTTGTTGTTTCCATAAAAAAATAATAACTCCAGTACATTATACATACTATTATGTTATTATAAATATGGTACAACCATATTCATTATTCTATCCATCCTATGAATGACAAAGTCACCATACGTGCGTACGTACATCTTACCATCTGCACGTCGTGGTGTAGTTTGTTATTCAACACTTCATTATTTGGATGGGTATAATAATGGGTATAATTGATGTAAATAATAAATATAACATGATAATGATTATTTATATATAATATATCATCCAATTACATACTATTTTACCATCAATAGAATGATATTATCGCTCGTACGTTTGTATGGCTTACCATCTCAACGACGCGATGAGATTTCATTAACCATCATATATATTAATGAATAATTTTCATTGTATGATTAAAAAATAATGTTTAAGAACTTAATATAATTATATATATGAATAAAATACATCCTATTCATAACAAAACATATAAATGAAAACGAATCAGTTAACACCCAAAACAATGATACTTCTAAAATATTATTAACAAAGCAATATTATAGGATCATATATGATATCATATTTATGTATGTGGTTCTTGTATAATTTAATAACAATGATTTAAATATTATAAAATAGGTTAAATTACCCTCAAATAAGTAAAAGTACAAGGTAAGGGTTAATTTTACAATCTCTTTGTTATCTGAGGTTGTTTATACATAAGTATCTACTGGGACTTCTTTATCATCCACATCTGTATTTATTAAAAATATATTTCAATTTTTTTACTATTTTCTAGAATGTGGGTTAATTTGATTTATACCCTTGTATTAATTTTTATAATTTTTTTTTAAAGGAATCTATCTGTCGTTTTCCAGACAAGGTACTTTATGACCTTTTCAACAAATTAAGGAAATAATGTTTTTTAACTTATATGGAGGGTATGACTATTTTCTGCCATTATAACACCTTCTAAGCTTCCCTTTCAAGTTTATAAGAATATTTTTTAAAATAAATGTTTTATTTTATAATTATGTGACTTTTAAATGATTTCAAATTAGAAAGAGATATTTCTCTCAAATAGTTTTTGGATTGATTTCATCTGTGTCAACATCTATTGTTGGATTTTATGTTTAATTGAAGTTGATTTATTATGATAAAATATTCTATATTGTATTGATAGTTTTATGATATTTTTTACTGTGGATGTTCTATTTTTATTCCATTCACGGTTTATGGTTAAAGTATTAACATTTCATATGCTAGTTTAATACGAATGTTTATGTTATTTTTCACCCTTTTAATATGAGGAATGCATTGGACGTAGTAAGTGATGGGAGGGGCCCGCTATACCCCCTCGATACATTGGTAGGTCTCATGATACAAACTAGTATCTTGGCACAAGGCCTTGACAATATTTTTATTTTTAGTATTGGCACGAGGCCTTGACTATGTGGTTATGATGTCCGACATTATGGATTCCATCATTATGAGATTAGCTATTGATATTACATGTGTTTATTAGACTATTATAATATCCATGTGAATAAGTAAATGGAATTATTTGATTTATCTTTATCATATTATGCTGAAGTTTAATTTTAAAAGGATTTTGTTTCAGTCTTATACATTGTCTTAAATTTTTATGCTTATTTATGATAGTTTCTGCTATATTGTTATCCTTACTGAGAATCTGAGATCACCCCCCTCTTATGTTTTAATATTTACCAGGATGTGAAGAAGTAAATTATGACGGACCTATAGGGATAGGCTAAGGAATATGAGTGTGTTCAATGGAGACACAATGTTAAGTTTTCATTTCATAATGTAATGTGAAACTTATGTATGTATCTAGTACTTTCAAGGCTACTAAACTGATCAGTATTTTGAGACTTGATCTCTTGTGATCATTCCAATTTTATGTAATAATGCACAAACTCTGGGTAACTACGGTCGGGGTGTTATAACATATCTTATTATGCGTGTTAGGGTAGCCCTCCCCTTGACCATAAGATCAGATAACAAGAAGGCCCTCCCCTTTCGGTCGTCTGCCCTAATGGTATTCCCCAAGGTATACGCTGCAGATATGTTTCTCCTTGTAGTCATACGTCAAGTCATGATGGTAGTCCTTACCATAATGAAATCCATTATGAAGGACCTCCCTACAACGACAGTTGCTATGAAGGCCCTCCCTACAGAAACATCAAGCAACAAGAAGGTCCTCCACTCATTACAGTATATACCAAAGTCCCTCCACTTAATGTACACTGCATAAATTCTCCCTACATTCAGATATCAAGTTGTGACAGTAGTCCTCGCCATCATAGTAGTCATCGAGTAGAACCTCCCCTTAGTGGAATCAAGTAGTAAGAATGTCCTCCCCTCACTACAGATTTCCCTAAAGGTCCTCCCCAGGGTATACACCCTAGGGACATTCCCCATAGTCGATCATCAAGTTGTAATGGTAGCCCTCGCCATTGTACCACCGATTGTGAAGGTCCTCCCTGCAATCAAAATTCACATTGGAAAGAAGGTCCTCCCCTTTCCGGTACAAATGTGAGAATGCCCTCCTATGTCGAGGTACTTGTAAAGATGGATTCATACATGTTAGACACTCTGTCTATGACGAGTTATATCCTTTCTCAACCAGAGGATGGTCTAGGGCCATGCTCATCCTCCAAGCCACCCCTGTGCCGATCACATATCAATGAGACTCCTACCAACCCTGCTACTTGGAACAAAATCATTAAGAATCAATCAAGATGGGAATATCAAGTAGAGGATTCCCTGGAGGAACAACAATGGGATATGTTGCTCGTGAGAAGAAAACTAGCTAAGGATGATATACCAGTGATGTATTGGCCCACAACCACTTCTCACTTCGACATTCCAAGGGAGTTGTCTAAGGAGTGTATGAATAACATTTGTCTAAATATTTAGACAACTTTCCACCATCTAAAAGAAAAATTCATGCCCTACGAAGGGTATGCAGACCATGACAACATAATAGGAGAGGTTCACCATCAAATTGACCTAGAGTCCCTCCCATATTCATGGTGGCCACAATTAGAAAGGTGAAAGAAAGACCTTAAACTGGCCTACCTTCACACACTTCACAAGTTGCATTGCCTAATTGGTGATTCCCAATCTGGAGTTCATGTCTAGGGATGGGGAGAACATGGATCTCTACACTTCACCCCACATCTCGTCCAGTATAACTCATCTGAAATGACATATTTCAATGTCATTACCCAAAGGCAGCAATCCAATGAAATATATGCTTAGGAAAGGTGAAATTCTCAACAAGAACCGACCATGAGTAATTCTTAAAAGCATCAGGCTCGATGAGATCAATCCACTGAGAATATTCTAAGATAGGAAACTGAGAACATCCAACAGGCTTCATGCCTAAGGGAAGCTAACTAAAAAGCAGTGCTCATGTCCTTGAAAGCAAATAAATCCTGAGAAAACCCAGCGCTATACCCAGATGACACCCGCGTGGGAGTACAAAAAAACAAGAAGGTGGTAATAACAGAAGTTACTACTACAATATGGGAACAGACCCAACCCATAGGGATGGGGGTATTTTTAACTCAAAATTCCACTATAAGAAAAACAAATCTGGGCCATAGTGAATCAACAGAAGAATGGGAGAAACCCCAGCCCTCAGGGATGGGGGAATTTTTACCTCAAATTCCTGTATAGTGAACATCTATCTTCTCCCATATGGGAAGAATGATGAGCAAAGAGGTCACCCATTCAGTCCCGTCCCATGGTTCATACCCTCTAGGATAAAGGTATATTTCAATGTAATATTAGGGCTCCCTTTGGTACAATCTTCACCAAGAAATCTGAAGAATATCATAGAATGGAAGGAGAAGGTCCAACAAAGGGTGAAAAAAGCTCTCATACCATTTGACACTGGGTACAGAAATCGAAATGAAGTATGCATCAGTGAACGTGGTGAACTTTAGTCCCACAGATCTCAAATAAAATTATACAAATAGAGAGGATATAAGAGAAGGTGGTTCCCTCCTAGAGGCAAACCACACCAAGCCTAATGGTGTGCACACCCAGAATCATAGAGCTTCCCTAAATTTGGGAACACCCTCAAAAAACTCATTACTACCTCCCTCATGATTCCACAATAAGGAGATGAATAAATCCCAAGTTATCTATGACCCACCTCTTCCTCCCCATGAGAATGTGTCCCTCATGCTCAAGGAAATATTCGTCAAGTAGAAGGAAGAAATTAAAGAGATAAGGCGAATCAATGTCAAGATGCATCAAGGAATCTATCTTTCCAGATGTTTTTCTCAAGTGGAATGTAAATAGGGGTGCCTAGAAGAGGTGCCTCTGCCACAAGCACTCATCTCGGTAAGTGAAACTAAGCTCAGATGCCTGTCCAATCTAGAAATAAGACCAGCAGTCTACTCGGATACAGCCTTGGAAGGACATCAAGACTTCCCTCCACTAAGTAAGAAACTAGAATAAATTTAGGAAAACCCCCAAAGGATACCCCCAGCCAGTTATCCACCCTAAATTCTAGCAGTGCTGACACATCTAGTTTCCCCCTAATACACCCACCCAAGTTCAAATATGGAAGGATATGCATCAAGGGATATTGAATACCATCAAAAAATTGACATCCTGAATAGAATCCATGAAAGGGAAATGTTCTTTGATACCACCAAAATGAAAACCTTACCCTGATTGGGTGAGCAAAGTTATGCAACCACTGAACTTCGGGAACCTCGTATTCTTGGTTTTCAATGGTTCAAGAGACCCAGAACATCATCTAATGCACTATGCATCTTACTACGATCCCATTATGGGAACCCAAGAGCAACAAGAATAAGTAAAACTCAGGTGTTTCATATGAAATCTATAGGGTTCATCCTTTGCGTGGTATACTAGTTTTCCATCTAACTTAATCACATGCTAGGAGGACTTCTGGTGATAGTTTCTCTTCCAGTTCAGTTTGACATTGCCTAAGACAATAGTCAGCGATCTCATGAACTACAAGCAGTGATATAATGAAAGAGTTTCAAACTTCATCTCCATATGGAAAGGCCCAACTTACTCTCTAAACCAGCCACTCCACTAGGATGGAATGATTGCTATGTGCATTGATAATCTATGTAATGAATTGCAGACACCACTCATCCCAGTGAAGTACACAAGTGGGTTAAGAGATTTCTCTTCCATTTCCCAAAGGATAGAATACTCCTTTCAATAGACCAATCTCAAGTCCCGAGCATCCCCATAGGTCCCATAAAAAAGAACAGGAAAAGTTGAAGTGGCCTCTGTCATGCTTAAGCCACCCCCAACACCAGCTCTAGTTTCTAGGCCTCCACCAAACCGTATAGGACCCCCTGGATTCCATCAGGAACCCCCAACTAGGCAAGATGAGTGAGGGGTGCCAAAAGAAATCAGTTCAAGGAATGAAGGAATAAATTATACTCATTTCGAGATAACCAAGTCTATGGCTATTTTGTAGCCTCCATGAATTGTAACTTGCTCCATCTATAAGATCCAAATCAAGCTAATGATGTGGGTCTTGATGAACATACAAATTATTGTCCCTACCACCGAACATTTGGACACACCATTCAGAAGTACTTTATCTTCAAGGATCTCTTGCAGGAGATGGTGGATTCCAGACAAGTCAAGTTAAGTCCACTACCAGTACAAGTGGCTTATGTCTCCATCTTAGACCCAAGAGAGGAAGATGGGTGGAAAATAGTTACCAGCAAAAATGAGAAAAAATTTCATAGTTGGATGACTCAAAAAATAGTCAACCTATCTCATGACATCATCTAGGAATAGATGAATCAACCAATTGTTCCCCCAATAGCTCTTGATGCAACACAACCATTATCCTCAGACCCACAATCCACTGAGGGCCGAAAAGGAAGAAGGCAGGAGCAAGAATATGAGTCTGTACCAAAACCGAAACTAGTATTAACACTTTTGGACTTCATGCTAGAAGAATTGACAACATGGGTGTCGCACCACCAAATGGGACAATGGGCCCCGCATTTCCAAATGGGATAACGGGAACCGCCCCGCCAAATGGCACCATCAGAAGAAGACAAACAAACAAAATTAATGTCGGATCAAGAACAGATCTTCGGCTCCATTAATGTCATTCACTTGATGGACCCCTTCTCTGATGGAGACTATGAACACGAAACCGAATTCCCCATGTCAAACCAGAGAGATGGAGGAAGAGGAAATAGAGGCTGAGGGTTTTCAGGAAGGTGTGATCATGGAAGGAGTCAAATTCCCAGCCACATCTTAACTCAAACTGTTAATGTTGTGGAAACTCATAGAAGGACCCTACAATAGAGACAACAGGAACTAAAGTGTTTCTCTTCCCTTTCCGAAAGAAATCTGAGCCCAATAATCTTGGAGTATCCGTCTAAGGAAGATCAGATGTCTAATTTCCCAAGGCGTACAGGTAGACCAGTTCGGCCAAAATCATAAAGCATAGCAGTGCCATTAAATCCTATCATAGAGGCCGGAACATCTACATTCTAAATCTCAATCCCCTAAAGCGCCCATAAAAGAGCATCCCCAAGCCAAGAAGTGTTGTAATTTAGAGCATAAATATGATATTTTGAAGTAGCTAGCCTCAGTACCAGCAAATCTATCGATCTTGGATGCCTTGAGTCTATAATCATACCTTAGGGAGGCACTCATTGAAGCCTTACTAAGTCCCCAAGAATTCGAGGCTGAAGTAGCAGCTACCGAATTCTATCAGACAGAGACCAATCCCAAATAATGCCACAATTTCATCTCCTTCACATATCAGGATGAAGACTCCATCATGCATGGACACATAAAACCCTTATATGTGTCTGGAAAGATAAATGGAATTGATGTCTAAAAAATTTTCATCGACAATGGCTCGGGAGTTAACCTCCTCCCACTGCGAACACTTCACCGGTTGAGCTATGATGAGGAAAGTCTGACACCCTGCACCATAACTATATTGGTATATGAAAAAAGAGAGCATAATCTATTGGGATGAATCAAACTTGAAACTTGTCTTGGTGACCTCATGTCTGATTCCGAGTTTCTGGTAGTTTGGAAAAGTACGGCCCTTAATGTCCAGTTGGGAAGGCCCTAGATGCATCATCTCACTAAAATTACCTCATCATACCATCAATTCATAAAATATTGTGCTAATGGAAAAAACGGGACATTACACGCTGATAAATCCCCATTTGAATCCTGTGAGTCACATTACATCGATGCAAGGTTCTATGAACCGAAAGAGAAGCAGTCTTTGACTGAAGACATTGATTGGATCACCACCCCAAATGGATTGGAAATGGCTTCTGCCAATCCCCTCGAACATCTTGGATAAGAGTATATATTACCCATCAACTAGGTTTAGTGTGTAAGTTCAAGCTCAGACACAGACTCAGTAGTCTGCATAATTTCCATTATGGCCGCCAAGTACAAGGATGCTGAAAAGCGCGCTAACCTCATGATGACAGTGAGGGATCAAACAAAAATGCTCTCAGCCCATCCTTAGGCCCCCAAAAATTTCCTTACTCAATAATGTAGAAGATGATGTAATGTCACTAAAATAAAGCGAGGAAACACCTCCACCCCCATCCCGTCCTCTTCAAAAAATTCCCCACAGTCAGCCGAGGCAAAATGAGCTATTTCAGTCTTAAAAAATCAGATTTTCGATTCCTATCCCAACACTGGAGATTTCATCTCGAGAATCATCTCTCCATCAGAAGAAAAAGATGATGATGAAGAGGATCAAAAAGAAGAAGAAGGAGAATGTAACACCCCGAGATTTTATGAAAAATATTCTTTTAATTTCATTGATGTATTGTGTTGTATGCCACACCAAAATTAGCTTGTGCTATACGCAACACCGTATTAGCTTATATTATACGAAAACACTATTCTTGGCTTGTGTTGCACGCAAGAGCAACCTTCCTCAATAGCGTGTGTTGTACGCAATACTGAGTTTCACTAAACAACGATATATTGTTATAATATTATTATGAACTAGATTTTATGAATATTAGTAACTAACTTTTGAATTTTATGACATTATAATTTATCTTACTCATTTCATAGAACATGGTATGAGAAAAAATAATTTTTTTTCAGGTAAAATAAGTATTTTTCAAAAAATGTAGTTTTGCCGCCTTTTGATGGTGCACCCACATTAAATTTAGTTTTTGACATGTTTATAAGTTCAATTTGACAAAATAAAATTCTTATTTTGAATCAGGATATAAAAATTTACTTTGGATAAATTTTTGATATTTTTCAGATAAGTTTCGTATTTTGATGAATAGTAAAAATACGCTAAATTTTAATAAAAAATAACTTTTTTCATTGAGATAATTTATATGGTTAAATTATAATATTTAACGGTTTTAAAGTATAAATATAATAAGTTTTTAACATTTAACATAATTTAATTCATTAGCATTAATTTTACACTGAATTCATAAGTAAAAACATTTCAATCTTTTGCAACGTTTTAACTTTTAAAACCCGTTTTCTCAACGACGGGATTAATTTTAAATTAAATACTGAAAATTTTGTGTTTTGAATTTGTAAAAATGGATTCCATATTTGGAATTAGTAGGTCCAAATTATGTTAATAAGATACATTTTTATTTTTAGGCATTATGAATAGTAAATATGGTAAATTTTATTTACCATAGTTACAGGTAAATCGGGTAATTAAGGGTAAATATAATATTATAAAATTACCCTAACACTTGTCTTAATATAATTGGATGATTATATTTTTCCCTAAATCATACTTGGGTCTAAATGGAATCAAATGGAACCCACTTGTATTTGATTAAGGCCTTTTATTTATTTTATTTAAAGAAAAGTGAAATATGTCTCACTCAAACTTTAATAATTATATTATTTTTAATATAAGGTTATACAGAATATAAATTTGATTATAAATACTAATTTTAAAGATAAAATGTTTTTCTTTATCATGGTAATTTATTTGTAATTTTTAATAAATATTTAATTACCTTTATAGCTTATACATTAATGATGTAGAAATTATTTATTTAGTAAAAAATCAATAATATAGTTTTTATTAAAATAACAATACCAATCAAAATGACCATAAACTTGAAAAAACATTATTGGTTGAGTATATATATAACCTAATCATCCAAGGGTCTATTTGTGCACCATTTGGAGCCTTATAAAACTGATTAGGAAATTTATATTATTTTATTTTAAATGATGTCAAAGATGTCACCTTCATAATTTAATAAATATAACAATTTAAATGTTGTGAATTTAAGATGATAAATTAGAGTAAAAATATTATTATTAAAGGTATTATATTTATCTTTATAATAGGATTTTATTTTTAATTTTTATGCAACAAATAAGTATATTAAATAATTATACAATAATTTTGTAGTAATTATTTTATTAAGAGATATACCAAATAAATGGTTTTAAAAATATTAAAATAAATAATATATGAACAAATTAATGTTACCCATGAATTTTTTTGATGAATATTACATTTTAGGAATATATTATATATTTTGGTTCGAACATATCTTCTGTGTGGTTTTTATTTAAATTCAAATAATGAGTAGTGTCAAAATTGACACTAATAAAAATAACATATTATTAAATTATTTAAAAATCACAAAAATATTTAAAAACTAAAAATTGAAAATTATATGATCTAAAAGGTTATAAAGTATCTAATTATGTAAAATTTACAACATTTAATTATGTATTTATAATAATTTAAAATTTAGAATTTTATTACCACAAATAAAATTAAATAGATTAAATAATGATAAATCAAGTTGATAAGGTTTAAAATAAACTTAAAACATATCTAAATTTTATTTGTTGATTATATTACAACCCTATGTCATATAATCTTCGAATTGAGTCATTTTTGGAGGTTTTTAAGTGGGTTTTCATTTTATTATTAATTAATATTTTTAAGGTTTCCAAAAGTGCCCCTCTTTTCTCCTATATAAGGGCACCTCCTTCTCTCTCCTCTTCACTCAAGACATCAAGATCAGATAACCCCTGAAAATTTCTATTCTCAACCTCTTTAGTTATATTATAGAGGTTCTGGTCTTCTCGAAAGACCAACTCTAGTGCCTTAAGAGGAAGCTTAAAAGAGGTGCGTTGAAGAAGAGGTAATCTCTTCTACCAATTCTTTCAAGTTTCATTCTTCTTCAACTTATTCTTCTTTAGATGTTTCATTATAAAGTAATAACATCAGTATTAATAATAAACTGATATGTTATTATAAATATGAAACAACCCCATTTCACCTTCTATCCATCCTACGGAAAACGAAATCACCCCGCATGCGCACGTACGGAATACCATCTCCACGCCGTGGTGTAATTTGTTTTTCCACCACCACCTTACTTGGATGGGTATAATGGTGTAAAGAATAACTATATATGGTTATTATAACATCATACTGATTCTGAGATATTATATCATCCACTCCAATTCCATTCAATAATTATGGGAACAATATCATCGCTCGTGCGTACATATGGATTACCGTCTCCACGACGTGATGAGATTCATTCTCCATGTTAACCATTAAAGATTGATTATAAAGTATATATAATGAATAATAATGGTATATATAACATAATAATGATACTGTATTTATGTATATATATATATATATGTCATACACTTACTTCAATTCAAGTCAATAAGGAAAGGAAAATAGCGTTCATGTGTACGTACGACCTACCGTCTCCATGAACGGTGTGTTTCATTTCATTTATCTATCTATTATATATATATATATATATAATTAATATATATGATATATAAAACATGTTTTAAATTATGGAAGTAATTAAATCATGATATAAGTAATAATAATATCAATAACAACAAGTCCAAACACGTACGATAAATGAAACGATTTTACCGAAAACGCTGTTTTAACATGGAATTGTCAAAAGAACAGGTAATATAAAGTCATAAGTGAATCATATATGATATAATAAATATTATTATGGTTCTTTTAAAAGTTAATAATATGTTTAAACCCACTATACAGGAGTTTCAGACACGTACGGAAGAAATTGGACATTAGGTAAGGGATAATTTTTCAATCTCGTTTTTATTCGAGATTGCTTGTACGTAAGTATTTACTGGGGTTGTATTTTTCATCCATGTCCATAAAAAGGTTATTTATAAAGTTTTTAATATTATTCCATGTATGTTTAATGTCATTTTTACCCCTCTTTGACTTTTACTTTGTGTTATGGAAGGAATCTTTCTTTTGTTTACCATACGTGGTACTTTTTGACTTTTCTGTTAAAAGTACGAGGAGAATGTTTTTTTAACTTATAAGGTGTGAATGGATTTTTAAGATTTCATAATGCCTAATTTTAATGAATCTTACTATACAATATTTCATGATTATTTTCATCAAAATCCTTTTCTTTTAAAATTGAATGGCATTTTGTGATAAGAAAATGATTTTAAAGAAGAAAGGATATTTTCCTCAAGAATTCATTTCATGTGTTTTGTCAAAACTATTTTCCATATAAGATGAAATTATTTAGTATGATTATGTTTCAAGTATAATGTATCTATTATTTACATGGTTTTATTATTTTTATGATGAAATGATATCCATTTGTTTTATATGGATTACGTTATGATGGGGTGATGTTTATGAAACCCATTTTATTATTTGGGTTATGATGAATGATTTATGTTTATTTTGTGGAACAAGTAAGAATAATTTAATTAATAGATGAGTGGGACCTATAAATACATACAATGCATTGGGTAAAGATTTATATCTCATGAGATAGACATGGATGGAATGACAAGTTAATCCGGTTCAGTGATACAGGACTGGAACGAGGAGTGAACTCGATTCAGTAAAGGAATTTTTCTAATAAGATAGTCTTGACAGCAATACCTTGGATACTATGAAAATAATATCATGTACATAATGGTTTTCCACAATTACATGTTTTATTCCCATGATATTTTATCATGATTAATGTTCCTTTATGATCTATGCCTTATGTACTGCCAAAATTTATTTCTCATGATTTTGATGTTTAAACTTTATGTTCATGTTTTTTTTAAAGATCAAATGTATATGATTTGTTTTATTTTCTCCATTCTTACCCTTACTGAGCATTTGAGCTCACCCTTTATATGTTTTCTTTTCCCCAGGATTTAAAGAAAGGTTTTAGGTAAGAAAACAAAAGGGGAAGATCTTTATAGAAGATGTTGAAGATCTTTCACCATGATTAGAAGATTATGTTTTCAGTTTCCAAAGACACTAAACTATTACGATCCTTGAGTGTTGGTTCTTGTTATGTATTAATTATTCCGAAAAAGTAATGTAATGTATATTTATGTCATGTTAGGGTCTCTACAGTTGGTATCAGAGGAAAGGTTTAGTTAACCTTTGAAAACTAGGATGCGAAAACTTTAGTGAGATCCCTAGAAGATATTTCTAAGGTATGTCTAGGGATGTCCCTAAGGTTACGTATATGTATAGGTTATAATACTAGAATTATGGTAACGATCTTATAATTTAACCTAAGATGTTAGATATTGAAGGTTCTCCCCCTATATTATGATTTTTTCCTCTCACACTATTATTTTTGTATTTTAGAAAATGGTTGGAAACAGGAAGATTCACGATAATGGGGGATATGATGGACAATGGAATGATATTCTTCATGAGCAACCAAATGAAATTGGATATGGAAGTCCACATATCGTTATTATTCCCAATCATAAATCTCATAATATGATCAATAATCTCAACTTTGGTAAGTTTCCTGACTCAGGTAATAAGATAAAGATGAAGTTTCATGATGATCATAGAGGAGAGAAAGTTCAATTTCCCTCATGTAAATCATGTGGGAAGAGGCATCGGGGATAATGTTTCAAAGGAAATGGAAGATGCTTTGGGTGTGGAAAAGGACAAAAAGATAGTAATTGTAAAGGAAAAGGTTCAGTTAACACCATAGACAAGGATAATGGTATTGCTAAGACATCAAAAATGGTTAAATATTTTAAATGTGGAACATATGGTCATATTGCAAACCAATGCCCTAAGGGAAAATCTCATGAAGAGAATCAGCATGGTTGTATGGGTAGTATTTATGTTGATGATGATGAAGAGACTACAAATGGTATATGAGATAAAAGAAGTGTTGAGGAATACAATGATGAAGCTCGATCAATGGTTTAAGAAGGTAGTGGAATGATTGCATGTT
The DNA here is from genome assembly GCA_963277665.1 of Viscum album. Lineage (NCBI taxonomy): Eukaryota > Viridiplantae > Streptophyta > Magnoliopsida > Santalales > Viscaceae > Viscum > Viscum album. The sequence continues at coordinate 1,098,901,450 of OY728134.1, read as the reverse complement.
TATCAAGAGTAATGTTGTATAAGTAATTTCATGGTACTCTAGAATAAAGAAACATCTAAGGATTGTTACACTATTGTTTTTACTTATGTTTTTTTAAAATATATATTGAATGGTACTAGTAACCATGAAAGGTTATTCAGATATTTTTGGAAAGCAGATGATATGTTCATAATTAAGGGATAAGGAGATAATTAAATGTTTGATAATATTAATGAGCTCATGACTGATATAAGGACAAAGTGATATCATGGTTTGAGTATATAGAAATTCTGGGATCATTCATGTTTTCACAAAGATTATATGGTTATACATGATTTAAAAGAATACATGATTAAGGTAGTCACATGTTTGGAATGTGACCAACAAGATATATCTTATGATATACGGGGGATAAATGATGGTATTCACGTTCTTGTTATGTGACCTTTCAAGTAATCATTTTCTTTATACTATGAGATTGGACATATGTATTTTGGATAAGCCTAAATATTGGAATGGATTATGTTGGAAATCATATAGTATTATTTAAGGATAAAACTTGTTTTTAAATATTATTTCTGGAATTTTATAATAGTATAGTTTTATAAAAAGGACAACCCATAGGACAAGCGACAACCCATCGTGTCAGACAAGGTTGTGTGAATCGAACCTACAACCGAAGTGCGACAGGCCTTTATCACATACCACTGGCCTACAGGAAGTCCCTGGTTAGTATAAATTAGTTTTAATTTATTAAGTGGTATGATATATGAAGTATAAGTCCATTTTAGAAACCATATATGATTAATCTCACTATAGATGGACTTATGTATATTTAATAACTTTTGCTAACCTTTTGTTTGAGACAGATGGGATGACCTATCATTCTATTGCATGATCTGCTAACACTTCACGAATGACAAATTCAACTTCATTTATTTAAGAGATGAAGTGGAAATTGTTCAAGGAACGAACAACGGTGAGATTATACCAAAACCAAGAAAGTATTTCTTCTAATTACAATTTTTTCGACTTTAGGGAAATGATCCTGAAAACCAAAAATGTTGTCCTATTTCCCTCATATCTAATGAATCAGATGGTACCTTAGATCATCACAAATTTATGGCCCTGTGATTGTTGGATTTTTCATATCCATGTTCTCTACCACTCTCCATCAGAACTTTATGCTTAGATTTCTCTTACATATCCATATTTTCACCTATGTTATCCTATGTGGAAACCCAGTGATTAGTTAATTTGGGTAACCATTACATTTCATAGTTTAGTTTTTAAAGTTAATATTTGGTATTACTTTTTACAATGTGGGTTTATATTAAAGAATCTTTCAAATAGTAAACCATTAATAACCCTAACGAATTTTGAGGATGAAATTCATTTTAAGCGGGGTAGAATGTAACACCCCGAGATTTAATGAAAAATATTCTTTTAATTTCATTGATATCTTGTGTTGTACACTACACAAAAATTATCTTGTGTTATACACAACACCTTATTAGCTTATATTATACGCAAACACTATTCTTGTCCTGTGTTGCACGCAAGAGCAACCTTCCTCAATAGCGTGTGTTGTACGCAATACTGAGTTTCACTAAACAAAGATATATTGTTATAATATTATTATGAACTATCCATTATGAATAGAGTAACTAAATTTTGAATTTTATGACATTATAATTCATCTTACGCATTTCATAGAATATGGTATGAGAACAAAATAATTTTTTCTAGTAAAATAAGTATTTTTCAAAAAATGCAGTTTTACCACCTTTTGATGGCGCACCCACATTAAATTTAGTTTTTGAGATGTTTATAAGTTCAATTTGAAAAAATAAAATTCTTCTTTTGAATTAGGATATAAAAATTTACTTTGGATAAATTTTGGATATTTTTCTGATAAGTTTCTTATTTTGATGAATAGTAAAAATACTCAAAATTTTAATTAAAAACAACTTTTTTCATTGAGATAATTTATATGGTTAAATTTTAATATTGAATGGTTTTAAAGTATAAATATAATATATTTTTACCATTTAATATAATTTAAGTCATTAGCATTAATTTTACACTGAATTCATAAGTAAAAACATTTCAATCTTTTGCAACGTTTTAACTTTTAAAACCCATTTTCTCAATGAAAGGATTAATTTTAAATTAAATACTGCAACTTTTGTGTTTTGAATTTGGAAAATGGATTCCATATTTTGAATTAGTAGGTCCAAATTATGTTAATAAGATACTTTTTATTTTTAGGAATTATGAATAGTAACTACGGTAAATTTTATTTTCCATAGTTACAGGTAAATCGGGTAATTAAGGGTAAATATAATATTATAAAATTACCCTAACACTTATCTTAATATAATTGGATGATTATATTTTTCCCTAAATAATACTTGGGTCTAAATGGAATCTAATGGAATCCACTTGTATTTGATTAAGACCTTTTATTTATTTTATTTAAAGGAAAGTGAAATATGTCTCACTCAAACTTTAATAATTAGATTATTTTTAATATAAGGTTATACAAAATATAAATTCGATTATAAATACTCATTTGAAAGATAAAATGTTTTTATTTATCATGGTAATTTATTTATAAGTTTTAAGAAATATTTAATTACCTTAATAGATTATACATTAATGATGTAGAAATTATTTATTTAGTGAAAAATCAATAATATAGTTTTTATTAAAATAACAATACCTATAAAAAGGACCATAAACTTGACCAAACATTATTTTTTGAGTATATATATACCCTAATCATCCAAGGGTTTATTTTTGGACCATTTGGAGCCTTATAAAATGGATTAGGACATTTATATTATTTTATTTTAAATGATGTCAAAGATGTCACCTTCATAATTTAATAAATATAAAAATTTAAATGTTGTAATTTTAAGATGATAAATTAGAGTAAAAATATTATTATTAAAGTTATTATATTTATCTTCATCATATGATTTTTTTTTAATTTTTATGAAAAAAATAAGTATATTAAATAATTATAAAAAAATGTTTTAGTAATTATTTTATTAAGAGATATACCAAATAAATGATTTTACAAATATTAAAATAAATAATATATGAACAAATTAATGTTCCCCATGAATTTTTTTTGATTAATATGAAATTTTAGGAATCTATTATATATTTTGGTTCGAACATATCTTATGTGTGGTTTTTATTTAAATTCGAATAATGAATAGTGTCGAATTGACACTATGAAAAATAACACATTATTAAATTATTTAAAAATCAAAAAAATATTTAAAAACTACAAATTTAAAGTCATATGGTCTAAAAGGTTATAAAGTATCCAATTATTGGAAATTTAAAACATTTAAGTATGTATTTATAACAATTTAAAATTTAGAATTTTATTACCACAAATAAGATTAAATAGATTAAATAATGATAAATCAAGTTGATAAAGTTTAAAATAAACTTAAAACATAACTAAATTTTATTTGTTGATGATATTACAACCCTATATCACATCATATTAGAATTGAGTCACTTTTGGAGGTTTTTAAGTGGGTTTTAATTTTATTATTAATTAATATTTTTAAGGTTTCCAAAAGTGCCCCTCTCCTCTCCTATATAAGGGCACCTCCTTCCCTCTCCTCTTCTCTCAATTTTGAGCCTTCAAGCTCGGCCAAACCCTAAAAATTTCTCTTCTCAACCTCTGTATTTATATTATAGAGGTTTTGTTTTCTCAAAATACGAACTCTAGTGCCTTAAGAGGAAGCTTAAAAGAGGTGCGTCGAAGAAGAGGTAATCTCTTCTACTGATTCTTTAAAGTTTAATTCTTCTTCAAATTATTCTTATTTAGATGTTTCATTATAAATTAATAACATCAGTATCACTAATATAATGATATGTTATTATAAATATGAAATAACCCCATTTCACCTTCTATCCATCCTATGGAAAATGAAATCACCACGCGTGCGTACATACGAAATATCGTCTCCACGCCATGGCGTAATCTGTTTTTCCACCACCACCTTACTTGGATGGGTATAATGGTGTAAAGAATAACTATATACGGTTATTATAACATCATACTTATTCTAAGATATTTTATCATCCACTCCAATTCCATTCAATAATTATGGGAACGATATCATCCCTCGTGCGCAGGTACAGATTACCGTCTCCACGATGCGATGAGATTTATTCTTCATGTTAACCATTAAAGAATGATTATAAAGTATATATAATGAATAATAATGGTATATATAACATAATAATGATACTGGATATATGTGTGTGTGTGTGTGTGTGTGTGTGTGTCATCTACTTACTTCGATTCAAGTCAACAAGGAAAGGAAAACAGCATTCATGCGTACATACGACCTGCCGTCTCCATGAACGGTGTGTTTCATTTCATTTATCTATCTATTATATATATATATACTGAATATATATAATATATAAATCATGTTTTAAATTCTGGAAGTAAGTAAATCATGATATAAATAATAATAATATCAAGAACAACAAGTCCAAACACGTACGATAAATGAAACGATTTAACCGAAAACGCTGCTTTAACATGAAATTAACAAAAGACCAGGTAATATAAAGTTGTAAGTGAATAATATATGATATCATAAATATTATTATGGTTCTTTTAAAAGTTAATAATATGTTTAAACCCACTATACAGAAGTTTCAGACACATACAAAAGAAATTGGACCTAAGGTAAGGGATAATTTTTCAATCTCATTTTTATTTGAGATTGCTTATACGTAAGTATTTACTGGGGTTGTATTTTTCATCCATGTCCATAAAAAGGTTTTTTATAAAGTTTTTAATATTCTTCCATGTATGTTTAATGTCATTTTTACCCCTATTTTACTTTTACTTTGTGTTATGGAAGGAATCTTTCTTTTGTTTACCATATGTGGTACCTTTTAACTTTTCCATTAAAAGTATGAGGAGAATGTTTTTTTAACTTATACAGTGTGAATGGATTTTTACGGTTTCATAACGCCTAATTTTTATGAATCTTCCTCTATAATATTTCATGATTATTTTCATCAAAATCCTTTTCTTTTAAAACTGAATGGCATTTTTTGATAAGAAAATGATTTTAAAGAAGAAAAGATATTTTCCTCAAGAATTCATTTCATGTGTTTTGTCAAAACTATTTTCCATCTAAGATGACATTATTTAGTATGATTATGTTTCAAGTATAAAGTTTCTATTATTTACATGGTTTTATTCTTTTTATGATGAAATTATATCCATTTGTTTTATATGGATTACGTTATGATGGGATGATGTTTATGAAACCCATTTTATTCTTTGGGTTATGATGAATGATTTATGTTTATTTTTTGGCACAAGTAAGAATGATTTCATTATGATATGGGTGGGACCTATATCTCCCTCCAATGCATTGGGTAAAGATTTATATCTCATGAGATAAACATGGCTAGAACGACAAGTTAATTCGGTTCAGTGATACAGGACTGGAACGAGGAGTGAACTCGATTCAGTAAGGGAATTTGTCCACTAAGATGGTCTTGGAAGCAATGCCTTTGCTACTATGGAAATCATATCATGTGCTTAATAGTTTTCCACAATTAAATGTTTTATTACCATGCTATTTTATCATGATTAATGTTCCTTTATGATCTATGCCTTATGTACTGCCAAGATTTATTTCTCAAGATTTTGATGTTTAAACTTTATGTTCATTTTTTTAAGTTCAAATGTATATGATTTGTTTTATTTTCTCCATGCTTACCCTTACTGAGAATTTGAGATCACCCTTTATATGTTTTATTTTCCCTAGGATTTAAAGAAAGATTTTAGGTAAGAAAAAAATGGGAAGATCTTTATGGGAGATTTTGAAGATCTTTCACCATGATTAGAAGATTATGTTATGAGCTTCCAAAGACACTAAACTATTACGATACTTCAGTGTTGGTTCTTATTATGTATTAAGTATTCCAAAAAAATAATGTAATGTCCATGTACTTCATGTTCGGGTCTCTACAGAGAATGTCTCAAAATTCCCTTCCCGCATTCGAAGAAGGCGTCTCCACCACAATCGATGAACTTAGGGAGACAAACCTGGGCATCGAAGATGACCTGCGACCCAATATAATTAGTGTAGCTATGAATTTCGAGTAGCAGAAGGAATATACCTCCTTCCTAAAGAATAATAGAGATGTTTTTTCCTAGAAATACATAGAAATTCTAGGCCTCGATCTTAAGGTCACCATACATCACCTGGGTCTGCCGAAAGACCGTCGTGGTTACAAGAAGGCTGCTTGAAGGACCCAACCGACACATACTACCAAAATAGAGGATGAAGTTGAAAAAATAATAAAATCTCACTTCATTTAGGAAGTAAAATATCTGATCTGTATGGAAAACACAGTCCTTGTCAAAAAGAAGAATGGATAGATCAGAGTATATATTGACTTTAGGGACCTTAATCGACACTTCCTGAAAGATGATTTCCCATCCCTGATCATGGAATTGTTGATAGATGTGATCATTGGATATGAGGCCCTCTCTTTCATGGATGGATATTCTGGATACAAACAGATCTGAATATCTTGAGAATATGAAGAATCCACTACTTTTAGGGGCCCCTAGGGAGTATTCCGCTATAAGGTGATTCCCTTTGGTCTGAAAAATGATGGCGCTACGTATCAGCACGCCATGAATCGCATATTTAAGCCCTTCCTGAGAAAATTTGTCATGTTCTACATCTAAGACCTGATGGTTAAATCACGAAAGTGATCAAACCACATGATATATCTTGAAACCATTTTCAATAAACTACGAAAACAGTCTAAAGATGAATCCCCTGAAGTGTGATTTCAACGTTACCTCAGGGAAATTCCTCAGTTTTTTTGTGCACCATCGGGGAATAAAAGTCAACCCTGAGAAGAAAAAAACCATCATTGGCATGTCTCCACCTCACAACCTCACTGAGTGGAGGGGTCTCTAGGGGAACCTGGACTAGATTTGTCACTTCATAGCCAACCTTGTAGGTAAGAGTTTTCTTTTCACCAAGTTGATGAAGAAAGGGGTTGAATACCAATGGGATAATGATTTTCAATAAGTATTCTACAATATTAAAAGGTATATCCTAAGATAACTGGTGATGATGATGCTAGTTGAGTGAATACCACTCATTTTGTATTTAACCACCTTAGAACGGTCGTTAGGCACTTTCCTCGCATAGAATAATGATGCTGACAGTGAGAATAGTCTCTACTACCTCAGTTGAATAATGATCAGTGCTGAGACTCAATATTCAAGAATCGAAAAGAAATACCTATCCCTAATATTTGAAGTTAAAAAACTCAGGCATTACTTTCAGCACCACGAGGTCCATCCGGTCTCCTGCTATAACCCGATAAAGTATATCCTCAGTCGTCCTCTGATAACCAAATGCCTATCATAGTGGGAAGTCATCCTAAAGTAGTTTTACATATGGTACATCCCCCATAAATCCATCAAAGGATAGGAATTAGCAGATTTCCTAGTATAGCACCCCTCGGAAGAAATGACCGCATTGGATACTGAAATTCCTACTAAAGAATTGTTCTCTACCCAAGAAGGCCCCGGTCATGGGAAATGTACTTTGACAATGACTCAAAAATCCCGACAAGGAAAAATATGGAGGATCCCAAGATCAAAAAAGTAGGGCTGGGAGTTATAACCATATCTCCAGAAAAGGCTATCTTGCCTTACTCCATCCTGCTTTTAGAGGGGAGGACAAATAATGAAGCAGAATACCAGGCCCTCATTACAGTCCTAGAGATGGAACTCCATGCATGAACTAAACGCCTAAAAACAATAGGTGATTCATAGCTGGTCATCAAGTAGGTCAATGGTTATTATTCCATTAATAAAGAAGTATTGGTACATTTGATGAACTATTCCTGAGAGATGATAGCAAAATTCCCATCAGAACCAACACTGACTTATGTCTCCCCATCACAAAATGCTTAAGCCGATGCATTGGAAAATGCAGCCAAAATCCTAGATAATTTAGACCAAGATGAAATAGTCATCAACATTGCTAACCATTAGATGGTCTTGTCATTCATTCAGAAAAATATGGAAGAAATTGATGAGATTATCCCTATTCTTGAGCCTTAAAGTCACACCACCAACTAGATGACTCCCATTACAAATTACCTCTGAAGGGGGGAAATCCCATCATATAGGGATAAAAGAGAATAGATCAGGTGGCGGGCAATCAATTTTGTTTTATACAATGGTGAAAACCAAGAAAAGGTCCTCTACAAATGAGGCCTTGATGAAGTCCTTCTCAAGTGCATTGATGGAGAAGAGACTACTTCCATCATGAAATAAGTGCACGCCAAAACTTGTGGATCACACCAATAAGCAGCCAAGATATCCCACCAAATTCAAAGGCTTGGATACTATTGGACCACTATGATATAAGATTGTTCCACATTCACTGGGAAGTGTTATACCTACTAAGTTTATGCCAATTTCATTCACCAACCCCTAGAACAACTTCACACAGCTAAGTACTCTTGGCCATTTTCTGTATGGGGGATGGATATCATGGGACTGTATCCTCCCACCACAGTCAGACAATTTAAGTTCATTCTCATAGTAACCGACTTCTTCTCCAAATGGGCTGAAGTCATACCCCTTAAATAGGTTGGGGAAAGAATCATTATTAGCTTTGTGAAATCCAAAATCATTACTAGATTTGGTGTCCCTCATACAATACTGATAGACATTGGCACCAACTTCTGCTCTGCTGAGTTAGAAAATTTATACTAGTAATATGGAATCAAAGCCAACCATTCATCCCACTACTATACAGTGGCCAACAGGCAGATAGAGGCTTTCAACAAGACTCTGTCCAACATACTCCATAAGATGGTAGACAAGAAAAATAAATTTTGGCCATAAAAGCTCCTCTATACTTTATGGTATTACCGAACTATGACCTGCACTTCCACCTAGGAAACCTCGTACTCACTGGTATATGAGATATAGGTGGTTTTTTCCATCAAAGTTTAAGTGTCATCACTCTGCATTACTATTTGTGATTAACTGTTTGTAAATGAGCAATCCTAGAAATGGTTTGATGAGTTGGAGTGACTGGATGAGAAAAGTTTGAACACTTTTCACCATTTGGAAGTCTACCAAAATCAGATCACATGAGCCTTCAACAAAAAGGTTCCCCTTCGGTTTTTCCTCGAAGAAGAGATGGTGTTGATCCTCAGAACCCTGATGATACTCAAGAAGAAACCCTCAAATCTTGAGCCACAATGGGAGGGATATATTTCATACATAAGGTTTACTCTAATAGAGAATATGAATTGATATCAATGGATGGACATCTCATCACATCTCCCACCAATGCAAGGTTTCTGAAGAAATATTTTGCATAATATAGACACATACATCCTAGTTGTAGTATGTAAAACTACATATCAACACCTTCGTCCTTACCGCATGATGTTAAACTGCATGGTAGGTATTGTGTTCTAGCTAAAAATTTGTCGCGTATAAGTCAAATTAATGTGATAAAAATAGAGTAATACTCTCCCCCTTTTTGTGAACGGGTCAGACCGACATAGGAAGGGGAGTTCTAGAACTATGTGTGGCTCGATTCCTAACCTTGTAGGATGCATATTGATACCTCAACCCTCAATCTTGGCCCAACCATCACATGAAATAGAATGTCTCTATTATATCCTCTATCAACCCATATTATGAGGTAAATCCTTTTCACTCCTTGTTTCTCACATTGAGCATAACTCACTTGAGCTTAGGATCGGTGGTGAGGGTTCCCTTGCATAAAAAAATCATAGAGGAATATGGTAGACCTGGAACTCATAGAGGATGAAACTAAAATTCCCCTATTCCTACACCCGATTCAGATTGTTACATGGAGCATATCCTTTATAGAACTATGTATGGATTGATTACTAACCTTGTAGGATATGTAGTGATTCTTGAATTTAACATCCTGGATCAACCACCAATCAAAGAAAAATTCCCTCTCATTTCCCTACACATGGACCAGACCTTTGTAGGGAATTATTAGAACTATGTATGGATTTGTTCTTTCCCTTAAAGGACATGTAGTGACACTGGGATCATCTATACAAGCCCATACATCAACATAGGATAAAAATACCCCATCCATATGAATGGAATGGACCTATACAGAGTGGTAATTTGTAGAACTACACGTGGATTGATCCCTATCTCAGTGAGGTACATAGTGGAACACGAATTCCTGGTTTCAGGCCCAACTGATATATGATTATAATTCATGTCAGTTTACCTTCATCCTTTCCATCTGACGTTAAACTGCATGGAATTTTCTAGAACTATGTATATCTTGATTCTCATCTCAGTGGGATATATAGTGATGTTTGGGTCCTATATCACGGTTCATCAATCATTTAAAATGCCTTCCCCCTCCCCATGCATGGATCAGACCTTTATAATAAGGATATGTCCAGAACTATGTGTGGATTGATTCCTACCCTTACAGAATACATAGTGACACCTTGACACCAAATCTTGGTCTAGCCACCAAGAAAAAAAGTACCCCTTTTCCCTACATATGGACCATACCTATGTAGGAAATTCCTTTCCAGAACTACGTGTGGCTTAATTCCTGCCCTTGAAGGATATGCAGTGATGCCTGGATCCTCTATCCTGGTCCAACCTCCCAAACAAAAAAAAAACAAAAATGCCCCTTCCCCTGTTTATAGGTCATACTTGCACTGGGTAATCCATAAAATGTCCTAACCGCATGACATTAAACTGCAAGGTGCCTCATGAATCATGTGCGGTCCAATTATCAGTGTTATGAGATCCCAAACATGCCCCCCAATTATCTACACAACAATGCAAAGAGATAATGTAAATTCCAAGTCTAAACTCCAACACCCAAAAGGAGTCAAAAGATCATGCTTCCCTCTACATATGAGTCAGATCTATATATAAGCTTCAATAGTTCATGGTTAATCATAGTCTATATATTTATTACATTCCTAGACACATCTTTCCTGTTTTTCAAACTCCATACTCTAGGAAATATTATATCCCCATAACCCTCGATGTCCATTGGATATGGAAGGCCAGTGTCCTACATACACATTTTTTTACTATGTACATCATGCCCCAATGGATCTGCATATGTTTCCTAAAAAATGACCATCAATCAAAGGAAAATTCATCCTCAGGAGAGGATTTTCCTAATTCCATATGCCCAGTGGATTCCAATCCCCATGTCATTACTCTTGATCCAAGGCCCCCCTGGGACTATGGTTTACACCTTCCATCATCGCTTATGTATAAGGAATAATAGAATATACCAACCACGATTAACTCAAAGTTATTTATAGTCTTTGTGAAAATTTTTCTCTACAACATGATGGTAAACTGTGCTTCCAATGTCCTTACCGCACGATGATAAACTACAAGTCTAGAGGTGTCCTGGTTGCATGAAATTTAACTGCACCACATAATGGACATTCTTAGATTCTTATCTTGGTTTGGCCTCCTAAAACAATTCCTTTCCTTCCTGCTTATGGGCTAGACCTATGTAAGAAATGTTCATTGGTAATCCTACATAACTTGGTTTCCCCCTAAAAAATGTATAGTAGACTCAAATCCTATGATCTGAACTCAACCATAGAAAGTACTGAAATTTCCCCTTCTCTACGCACAAATTGAATCAAATCAAAGAATACTCTAACAAGTTCTATTTTCAGGGATGTGTAAGGGTAATTATATTTCCCTTCTTTCATAATGGGATTACCCTACACCCCCCCCCACATGGCGATAAATTTTATGGAATTAATCCTTATTGCATGACATTAAACTGCACAATGTTGGTCTAAGCATAAAAAACTCTCTGCCATTGATTATGCCATTCTTAAGTGGTGACCCGAAATCCTTGTAATCCACTGTTTCTCACACCGAGCATAGCCCACATGAGCTTAGGGACCTCAGTAGGAGATCCACCATGAAATCATAGAAAATCAAGCAAGGATTTTTGTCCTAGTATCACAAACCTAAGAGGAATATTATGGTTCCCTTACCCATAAGGAACCCCAATTCCTTGTCATATGAAATTAAACTATAGGGTACTCCAAAGATGGAACAAATGCCTCACCCTATGTATGAGATAGATATATATAGGGGATTACTTGATCCCATAGTTGAATCATAGCATGCACATTTATAATGTATTTGGATACACTCCTTATACACATCAAAATCCATGCTTTGAGTAATATTGGATCCCCATAACCCTCCATGGCCATCAGAGATGGAAGACTAGTGTCCTTCAAACACCTTTTTTTACTATGTACATCATGCCCCAGTGGATCTGCATATGTTTCCTATAAAACAACCACCAATCAAAGGAAAATTTGTCATTAGGAGAGTCCTCTCCTACCTTAGTACGCCTAACAGCTCCTAAGCCCCATGACATCCCTCTAGATTTAAGAACCCTCAAAGTTATGGTTTATATTCCCTTTACTACCCTCATCCTAGATATATCAGAACATCATGAACCAATTCACCTCCAGTATCTCTCAAGGCTTCTACAAAATAAATATGCCCCATCCATATATGTGAATTTGATTCGCGTATGAAAAAAATGCCCCCACTTATTTCTGATTTTCCTGATAAAGTTCATCTAAAGAAATTCCCCTTTTAATGTTTAGGCACACCCCCTTTCATAAGACATATATCATGTCCAAAAAGGTACCAATCTCTATAATCCTTCATGGACGTAGGATATGGAAGGATAGTGTTCTACAGACACCTTTGTTTGACTATTCACATCATGCCCTTGTGACTCTGCACATGTCGCCTAAAAAATGACCATCAAACAAATCCAATTCATCCCTAGGAGAGTCCTTCCCTATTTCTATACGCCTGAATGGAATTTATGTCCCATCTCACTTCCCAAATTCATAAACCCCAAGGATTATGATTTACATAATTTTCCCCTTTCAAATTACCAAATATGAAAAGCATCTCTATTTGAACTGATAAATCATTTAATCTCTCTTTGTTAGAGTAAAATGATCTCCCATAATAGGATTCAAGTGTCATAGTTGTATGAAGTTAAACTACACCATTCACTAGCTCTACCATACACAAGAAAAATTCATGTGGGAGTGTTTTCCCATTCAATGATGATACAAATGTCCTTAATAATTTTGGACATCATCTCTCAGATAGGCCACCCACTATGGTACCCAACCTCAAAAACAAATTCAAAGTGTTATAAATCTCCTAGTCCATCGGAAATAGATGGCCAGTGTCCTGCTGACACCTTTTTTTTGACTTTTCACATCATGCCTCGGTGGCTCTACATATGTATCCTATAAAACAACCATCAACCAAAGCCAAATTTTTCCTTAGGAGAGTCCTTTCCTACCTCTGTAGGCCTAAAATGGATCCCAAACCCCATATACCTACAAAAATAGAAAATTCAGGGTCATGAAAAATCCATCATTCATGTCTAAGAGTTATTAGTACATTCTCAGATGATGAATCCAAAATTGATTCCCCTACCCCATCAATTTTGGTAAAATTAGTTTGACCTAAAACATCAGTAATAAGTTTGATCAGAAAGACTATAAACCAAAAACGAAAAAATATGCAATACTCTCCAGAGTGAAAAACCACAAAGGGCACCACTGGATAAAAGTCGAGTACCAGCTCGTTAAAACTATACTATGTAAGGTTGAGACAAAAAAATTTCTGAGCAATAAAATATTCAAAAAATACATAAATCTTGTTGGGTTGAAAACCCATAAAGGGAGGCCTAAGAAAAATTCAAGTTATACCTGCTAAGCCCGTACCAAACAGGCTTAGGAAAAAATTAGGGAAACAATGAAAAAGGCACAAAAGTTTGTGAGGTTTTCCATGTAACCCCAGCAATAGTTGAACTACACTTTCTGAGTCTCACGACTCAGGCCAAAAATTAGATCCTGATTCAATTATTTCAATTTATCAGTTTCGAATCACTGTTTAAATTAATACCTTATAGAAATGATGTTTATATGGTTGATTGTGATTGATTTACATTGTAGGAAAAATAAAAAGGAAAAAAATTGGAAGGATAAATAGTTCCATTAGTTCAAAAAAATGGAGGAAAATCCCAAGTTTGGATTCTATATATGGTATAAAAATGAAGTGAATACATCACAATTTGGGAAAATTATAGTGAGTCTCAGCTCACCCTTTTCAGAAAAATGATGAGTGACTTCCATGGGCCATCAAGGGGTTTCTCTAGAGTAGCTCTCTCTTCTGCCTCAGCTTTGACCATCGAGTGTACGCATTCTATAACGGCTTTGAGGTCCCACCATTTATACTTTATAACTTCATAATAAGCACCTAAGGAGGCCAGTTGAGCCTTTAACTGTAACAGCCCGAGATTTTATGAAAACTATTCTTTTTAATTTTATTAATGTCTTGTGTTGTATGCTACACCAAAAGGAGCTTGCACAACACGCATCCTTGACTTGCCTTGCATTACACGCAATCGCAACCTTCCTCGATAGCGTGTGTAGTACGCAATACTGAGTTTCAAGAAACAACGATATGCTATTATTAAAACTAGCCGTTATGAAGAGTAATAACCACTTTTTAAAATTTTAGAAATTTTAGCTCTCAAAATGGACTTCATTTTTGGATTCGGAGTATTGAATTTAGCCTAAGGTGAAATTTTGGTACATTTCTGATAACTTTCATATTCTGATGAATAGTGAAAATTACTAAATTATAATTAAAAACAACTTTTTTAATCGAAATAATTAATAGTGATAAATTATTAATTTGAGTGGTTTTAAAGTATATTTAGAATATATTTTTACAATTTAATACAATGTTGGTCATTGGATGTAATTTCACATTTAAACCAGACATAATCAAGTGTCAATCTTTTGATAGATATTGTTTCTTAAAAAAAACACGCTATTTGTTTTAACAGCGGGATTTAATTATAAAATTAATTAATGCAACTTCTATGTTATGAATTTGGTAATATAGACTTCATTTTTTTGAATTCGGAATATGAAATATAGCTTAGGATGAAATTTTGGCATTGTTCTGAAAAACATCAATTTTTGATGAATAGTGAAACTACTAAGTGCTAGTTAAAAAAAAACTGAATTTTTCATAAAACTTAATTTTACCGCTTCTGTGAATGGAATTTCAAAAATCCGAGAGACACGATTGATGTCAGTAAGTAAAATGTGGTTCAATGAGATGAAAATAATTTTTGGTGAATAGTAACTTTTTACTTTTATTTACCACGGTTAAAAGTAAATAGGGTAATTAAGGGTAAAAATGATATTATTATTACCCTAACACATGTCCTAATTCTATTGGACAAGTGTATATCGACCAAAAACAACCTTAATTGTAAAATATTATCATTTAGGCCCACTTGGATTAGATTAGGACATTTATTATTATTTAATTCAAAGAAGAGTTAAAAGAGTTAAAATAAAAGTTTATTTACTAAAACATTTTTAATATAGGGTTATACATAATATAAATTCGATTGTAAATATTCATTAGAAGTCTAAAAAGATTTCCTACATAATGGTATTTTATTTGTAATTTTTAGACATCAAATAATTTAATTTATTTATGACACAATGATGATGCAGTAATTATCTTATTAATGAAATATTGACATAATTGATATTATAAATACCAAAATAAATGTAATTTAAGATTTTTTATGAATCCCACTAATTTTTTAGGTTACTATAATATATTAGTGTTGATTTAATCAACTTGGTTCAAACATATAATTCTATTATGACTTTAAAAAAAAATCATATATCAAATAGTGTCAAAATTGACACAAAATAGTTTTTAAATCAAATATTATATTATTAATTGTTATTTTATTCCTAAAAATCTAAGGTTCGGCCAAATGACTTAGATAAGGATATATATATTAATAATAAACAATTTGGGGTTCGTTTGGCATGTTATAGTAAGTGTATTAACCATATAGTGAAAGAAAACAAAAAGACACGGTAAAAGTTAAATTATTTAACTTAGAGTTAAATCTAATTGATAAGGTTAAAATAACACCCTAAACTTGTCTAAATCCTATTGGTTGATAGGCTTTCGACCCATCCCCACTTTAGCTTCGAAATAAGACCCTTTGGAACCATTATAAACCGATTTTTTACTTTAATATAAAATAATATTTTGAGATATTCCTAAAGTGCCCCTCTCCTCCCTTATAAAAGGGCACCTCCTCCCCCTCCTCCTCACACCAAATTGAGCACTCAAGCTCAGCCAACCCCTGACAAAATCCCTTCTCCACTTTCCTAGAATAATCCTAGAGGTCCTGGTCTTCTTCAAAGACCAATCTTAGTTCCCTAAGTGAAGGATTCAAAGAGGCGTTTCAAAGAAGAGGTAATATTTATTATCGATCTTTTCAATTTCTTTCTTCTTCAACTTCTTCTTCTTTAGTTGTTTCATAATAAAGTAATAAAATCAGTATTACTTACATACTGATATGTTATTATAAATATGAAACAACTCTAATTAACCTTCTATCCATCCTATGGAAAAAGGAAATCACCGCGCGTGCGTACGTACAGAATATCGTCTCCACGCCGTGGTGTAATCTATTTTCTGCCACCACCTTAATTGGATGGGTATAATGGTTTAATGAGTAACTATATATGATTATTATAAAGTGATATTGACACTGAAATAAGTATACATACACTTCAACACAATTCCACAACCATGGGAACGATATCATCGCTCGTGCGTACGTACGGACTACCGTCTCCACGACGCGATGAGATTCATTCTCAATGATTAACCATTCATGAATGATTATAAAGTATATATAATAAGTACTAATTAAATATATGACATAATAATGATACTGTATTTATGTATATTTATATGTATTTCATCTACTTAATTCCATTCAATTCAATAAGGAAACGAAAACAGCGTTCATGCGTACGTACGGACTACCGTCTCCATGAACGGTGTATTTATTTCCATTTACTGATTTATTGTATATGTATATTCTGAATATATATATATAAATCATGTTTTATATTCTGGAATTAAGTAATCATGATCTAAGTAATCATATGAAAAACACGAACGACAAATGAGACGATTTTACCAAAAACTCTACTTTAACATGGAATTTACAAAAGAACGGGTAATATAATGTCACAAGTGAACCATATATGATATCATAACAATGAATATGATTCTGTAATAAGTCAATGACATTATTTAAATCATTATACAGGAGGTTCGGACACATACGAAGCAAATCGAACCTAAGGTAAGGGAAATATCACAATCTCATTTTTATCCGAGATTGTTTATTCGTAAGTATTTACTGGGGTGTATTTTATCATCCAAATCCATGTTTCATCAATATGTAATATTATTTCCATCCACCTACAATTGTTTAAATCCATTTTTACCCTTCGGTGAGTTTTTAGTAAAAGAAATGAAAGGAATCTTTTTTCATTTTTCGTACGAGGTACTTTTTGACTTTTCCGAAAAAAGTGCGAAGAATGTTTTTTTTAACTTATATGGCATGAATGGATTTTTAAAACATTATTTCCAAGAAGCTTCTTTTACAAGTTTTCAAGTTTATTTTTAATCAACTTCTTTTAGTTTAAAGTTTTATGACATGTTAAGAAAGGAAAAATGTTTAGGAAGTAGAAAGGATATTTTCCTCAAGAATGAAGTTCAAGTATTTTATCAAAATTATTTTCCATCTAAGATAATAAAAGGGTTCTCTTTTTATCCCTATTATTACATGGATTTGATTATGTTGTGATGGAAACATTTTTATGAATTCCTTTATCTTATATGAATTGTTTTATTATGTCATGTTGTTTAAGAATCCCATATTTATTACATGGGTTATGCGATGATGTATGATTTATGATTATGTGGCACACATAAGAAAGGATTCATTATAAGATGGGTGGGACCTATATCTCCCTCCAATGCATTGGGTAAAGATTTTATATCTCATGAGATAGACAGGGCTGGAACGGTAGGTTATACCGATTCAGTGAAACAGGACTGAAACGAGGGTTACTCGATTCAGAAAGGGACTTTGTCCACTAAGATAGTCTTGGCAATGAGTCTTGACTAACAAGAAATGATTCTCTATGATTATGTGTGAATGCCACAAAGTTTCATGTTTTAAGTTATGATTATTGTGATTACATTTCACTGCCATGATTTACCCCATGTTATGAAATTATGATCTCTTTTGCAGGTTATGATTTCCAAAAGTTATGTTCTTATGTATATGATGTGATTGATATTTCTTTTGTTTAACCTTACTGAGCATTTGAGCTCACCCTTTTATGTTTTCTTTTCCCCAGGATATAAAGAAAGGTTTTAGGTAAAAAAAAAGGAAGATCTTTATGGGAGATTTTGAAGATCTTTCACCACGATTAGAAGATTATATTCCGAGTTTCCAAAGACACTAAACTATTACGATCCTTGTGTGTGTGTTTTTTTGTTATGTACTAAGTATTCCGCAAATGTAATGTAATGTCCATGTACGTTAAGCTTCGGGTCTCTACAGTTGGTATCAGAGGAAAGGTTTAGTCAACCTTTAGAAACTAGGATGCGAGAACTTTAGTGAGATCCCTAGAGATATTTCTAAGGTATGTCTAGGGATGTCCCTAAGGTTAAGTATACGTATAGGTTATAGTACTAGAATTACGCTAACGATCATAGAATTAAACCTAAGATGTTAGATATTGAAGGTACTCCCCCTTTATTATGTTGTTTTCCCTAGCATGATTTTTGACTCTCACACTATTCTTTTTGGGTTTTAGACGATGGCTGGAACCCGAAGGAACCGTGTTGATCAATGCAATGGACAATGCAATGATTGTCCTCCTGAACAAACAAATGTTATGGGAGATGGAGTGCAAAATCTTATTGCTATACTTACACAAGCTATGAATCATTCTGGACTTCCAAATGAGCAGAGAAGGGAACAATATTCTATTGAGTCCTTCATGAGGCAACGTCCACCTTCTTTCAGTGGGTCTTCTGATCCACTTGTTGCTGAACAATGGATCTGTACCACTGAAAAGATATTTTCAGTTCTTCAATGTTCTGAACATGATAAAGTCATCTTAGCAGTATATCGTTTGGAAGGTGAAGCTGATCAATGGTGGAATCTTATCAAGAATACAAGGCAAAGAGATGAAATTGTGTCCATGGAATGGGACGCGTTCAAGAACTTATTTTTCAATAAGTACTTCCCTCGTATTCTTCGAACAAAGATGGAGAAGGAGTTTCTTGAACTAAAGCAAAAGGATGATGAATCTGTTGGTATATACGAAGCGAATTTTACAAGACTTGCAAGGTATGCATCTGGAATTATCATCCAAACTGAAAGTAAAGTTGATCGATTTTTCAGTGGCTTAAAACCAAGTCTTCGAAGGGCATTAGCTATAAGAGACTTCAGTAGCTATGAAGAAATTGTGCGTTGTGCTATCAAGGTAGAAATGGAAGTTGGTGTTACATATCCATCTCATGGTTTTGACAAAAAACAAAAGATGGAGTTCAAGGAGAAATCTCAGAATAATGGTGAAAAGAAGATGAATGTTTCCTTATGCACAAAGTGTGGAAAGAAGCATGGTGGAGATTGTCTTAAAGGGACTAGAAAATGTTTTAAGTGTGGAAAAGAAGGTCATGGAGCAGCTGAGTGTCGAAGTAATGGAAAAAGGGTTTCTAATGATGTGAATAAATCAAACACTGCAGAGAACGCACCACCAACACTTCAATGCTTCAAGTGCAAGGAAATGGGGCATTATGCTAATAAATGCCCTAATCCAAGGGTTAGTGATGATCAACATGAGCCACCACTGAAGGCAAAGGACAAAGGGAATTCACATGCGATCACTATTGGCAATGTTGAATATGACAACGATGTGGTGGAATGATTAAGTGTTTATGTAATGGGATTTCGAAATAATGTTGTATCATTGAGTATTGCAATATTTATTGATGTGGTATTCAAAGTGATTGATATATTTTGGAAATAAGATGATATGCACATAATGAAGGGAAAACGAGAAAATGAAATGTTTAATAGTATTCATGAGCTCATGATTGATATAAGGACTAAGTGATATCATGGTTTGAGAATATAGAATTTTGAGGATTTTGGTATGTGGAAAGTGTTAACTTTTAACTGCATTCATGTTTTCACTAAGGTTCAATGGGTATTCAAGAGAATACATGATTAAGGCCTTTGAATGTTTGGAATGTGACCAAAAAGACATATCTTATGATATATGGGGATTAACGACAATATTAAATCTCTGGTAATCGTTTTCACTATGTTATGAGAGTGGACTGCAGTATTATGGATAAGCCTAAAGATTGAAATGGATTATGTTGGACATAAGTGAGTATTGTTTAAGGATAGAAGTTTTTTTTTCGATATTATTGATGGGATGTTATAGTAATGTAGTTCTAGAAAAAGGACAACCTGCAGGACGGGCGACAGCCCATCGCTTCGGACAAGGCTATGGGAATCGAACCCACAACCGAAGTGCGACTGGCCTTTATCGCCTACCACTGTCCTACAGGAAGTCCCTGTTTGGTAGAAACTAGTTTTATTATATTAAGCAGTATGATATATAAAGTATAAGTCCATTTTAGGAACCATATATGATTAATCTCACTATAGATCGACTTATGTATATAAATTTTGCTAACCTTTTGAGACAGATGGAATGACCCGTCATTCTATCACATGATCTGCTAACACTTCACAAATAAAAAATTCAACTTCATTTATTTAAGAGATGAAGTGGAAATTGTTAAAGGAACGAACAATAGTAAGGTTGTACCAACATAAAGTAAGTATTTATTCTAATTCAAATTCTTTAACTTTAGGGAAATGATCTTGAAAACCAAAAATGTTGTCCTAGTGATCTTATACCTGATGAATCAGATGGTACCTTAGATCGTCACAAATTTATGGCTTTGTGATTGCTGGATTTTCCATAGCCATGTTCTCTACCACTCTCTATCAGAACATGATGGTTAGATTTCTCTTCCATATCCATATTTTCACCTATGTGGAAACCCAGTGATTAGTTTATTTGGGTAATCGTTACATTTCATACTTTAGTTTTTAAAGACAAGTTTTGGTATTCCTTTTTACGATGTGGGTTTCTATTAAAGAAACTTTCAAATAGTAAACTATTTATAACCCCGACGAATTTCGAGGGCGAAATTCATTTTAAGGGGGGTAGAATGTAACAGCCCGAGATTTTATGAAAACTATTCTTTTTAATTTTATTAATGTCTTGTGTTGTACACTACACCAAAAGGAGCTTGCACAACACGCATCCTTGACTTGCCTTGCATTACACGCAATCGCAACCTTCCTCGATAGCGTGTGTAGTACGCAATACTGAGTTTCACGAAACAACGATATGCTATTATTAAAACTAGCCGTTATGAAGAGTAATAACCACTTTTTAAAATTTTAGAAATTTTAGCTCTCAAAATGGACTTCATTTTTGGATTTGGAGTATCGAATTTAGCCTAAGGTGAAATTTTGGTACATTTCTGATAACTTTCATATTCTGATGAATAGTGAAAATTACTAAATTATAATTAAAAACAACTTTTTTAATCGAAATAATTAATAGTGATAAATTATTAATTTGAGTGGTTTTAAAGTATATTTAGAATATATTTTTACAATTTAATACAATGTTGTTCATTGGATGTAATTTCACATTTAAACCAGACATAATCAAGTGTCAATCTTTTGATAGATATTGTTTCTTAAAAAAAACACGCTATTTGTTTTAACAGCGGGATTTAATTATAAAATTAATTAATGAAACTTCTATGTTATGAATTTGGTAAGATAGACTTCATTTTTTTGAATTCGGAATATGAAATATATCTTAGGATGAAATTTTGGCATTGTTCTGAAAAACATCAATTTTTGATGAATAGTGAAACTACTAAGTGCTAGTTAAAAAAAACTGAATTTTTCATAAAACTTAATTTTACCGCTTCTGTGAATGGATTTTCAAAAATCCGAGAGACACGGTTGATGTCAGTAAGTAAAATGTGGTTCAATGAGATGAAAATAATTTTTGGTGAATAGTAACTTTTTACTTTTATTTACCACGGTTAAAAGTAAATAGGGTA
This sequence comes from Viscum album, assembly GCA_963277665.1. Classification (NCBI taxonomy): domain Eukaryota; kingdom Viridiplantae; phylum Streptophyta; class Magnoliopsida; order Santalales; family Viscaceae; genus Viscum; species Viscum album. The sequence goes on along the minus strand of OY728134.1, from coordinate 1,098,879,210 downwards.
ATTAAGGGTAAAAATGATATTATTATTACCCTAACACATGTCATAATTATATTAGACAAGTTTATCTCGACCAAAAACAACCTTAAGTGTAAACTATTATCATTTAGGCCCACTTGGATTAGATTAGGACATTTATTATTATTTAATTCAAAGAAGAGTTAAAAGAGTTAAAATAAAAGTTTATTTACTAAAACATTTTTAATATAGGGTTATACATAATATAAATTCTATTGTAAATATTCATTAGAAGGCTAAAAAGATTTCCTACATAATGGTATTTTATTTGTAATTTTTAGACATCAAATAATTTAATTTATTTATGACACAATGATGATGCAGTAATTATCTTATTAATGAAATATTGACATAATTGATATTATAAATACCAAAATAAATGTAATTTAAGATTTTTTATGAATCCCACTAATTTTTAGGTTACTATAATATATTAGTGTTGATTTAATCAACTTGGTTCGAACATATAATTCTATTATGACTTTCAAAAAAATCATATATCAAATAGTGTCAAAATTGACACAAAATAGTTTTTAAATAAAATATTATATTATTAATTGTTATTTTATTCTTAAAAATCTAAGGTTCGGCCAAATGACTTAGATAAGGATATATATATTAATAATAAACAATTTGGGGTTCGTTTGGCATGTTATAGTAAGTGTATTAACCATATAGTGAAAGAAAACAAAAAGACACGGTAAAAGTTAAATTATTTAACTTAGAGTTAAATCTAATTGATAAGGTTAAAATAACACCCTAAACTTGTCTAAATCCTATTGGTTGATAGGATTTCGACCCATACCCACTTTAGATTTGAAAAAAGACCCTTTGGAACCATTATAAACCGATTTTGACTTTAATATAAAATAATATTTTGAGATATTCCTAAAGTGCCCCTCTCCTCCCTTATAAAAGGGCACCTCCTCCCCCTCCTCCTCACACCAAATTGAGCACTCAAGCTCGGAAAACCCCTGCCAAAATCCCTTCTCCACTTTCCTAGAATAATCCTAGAGGTCCTGGTCTTCTTCAAAGACCAATCTTAGTTCCCTAAGTGAAGGATTCAAAGAGGCGTTTCAAAGAAGAGGTAATATTTATTACCGATCTTTTCAATTTCTTTCTTCTTCAACTTCTTCTTATTTAGTTGTTTCATAATAAAGTAATAACATCAGTATTACTTACATACTGATATGTTATTATAAATATGAAACAACTCTAATTAACCTTCTATCCATCCTATGGAAAAAGGAAATCACCGCGCGTGCGTACGTACAGAATACCGTCTCCACGCCGTGGTGTAATCTATTTTCTGCCACCACCTTAATTGGATGGGTATAATGTTTTAATGAGTAACTATATATGATTATTATAAAGTGATATTGACACTGAAATAAGTATACATACACTTCAACACAATTCCACAACCATGGGAACGATATCATCGCTCGTGCGTACGTACGGACTACCGTCTCCACGACGCGATGAGATTCATTCTCAATGATTAACCATTCATGAATGATTATAAAGTATATATAATAAGTACTAATGAAATATATGACATAATAATGATACTGGATTTATGTATATTTATATGTATGTCATCTACTTAATTCCATTCAATTCAATAAGGAAACGAAAACAGCGTTCATGCGTACGTACGGACTACCGTCTCCATGAACAGTGTATTTCTTTCCATTTACTGATTTATTGTATATGTATATTCTAAATATATATATATATAAATCATGTTTTATATTCTGGAATTAAGTAATCATGATCTAAGTAATCATATGAAAAACACGAACGACAAATGAGACGATTTTACCCAAAACGCTACTTTAACATGGAATTTACAAAAGAACGGGTAATATAATGTCACAAGTGAACCATATATGATATCATAACAATGAATATGATTCTGTAATAAGTCAATGACATTATTTAAATCATTATACAGGAGGTTCGGACACATACGAAGCAAATCGGACCTAAGGTAAGGGAAATATCACAATCTCATTTTTATCCGAGATTGTTTATTCGTAAGTATTTACTGGGGTGTATTTTATCATCCACATCCATGTTTCATCAATATGTAATATTATTTCCATCCACCTACAATTGTTTAAATCCATTTTTACCCTTCGGTGAGTTTTTAGTAAAAGAAATGAAAGGAATCTTTTGTTGTTTTTCGTACGAGGTACTTTTTGACTTTTCCGACAAAAGTGCGAAGAATGCTTTTTTTAACTTATATGGAATGAATGGATTTTTAAAACATTATTTCCAAGAAGCTTCTTTTACAAGTTTTCAAGTTTATTTTTAATCAACTTCTATTAGTTTAAAGTTTTATGACATGTTAAGAAAGGAAAAATGTTTTGGAAGTAGAAAGGATATTTTCTTCAAGAATGAAGTTCAAGTATTTTATCAAAATTATTTTCCATATAAGATAATAAAAGGGTTCTGTTTTTATCCCTATTATTACATGGATTTGATTATGTTGTGATGGAAACATTTTTATGAATTCCTTTATCTTATATGAATTGTTTTATGATGTCATGTTGTTTAAGAATCCCATATTTATTACATGGGTTATGCGATGATGTATGATTTATGATTATGTGGCACACATAAGAAAGGATTCATTATAAGATGGGTGGGACCTATATCTCCCTCCAATGCATTGGGTAAAGATTTTATATCTCATGAGATAGACAGGGCTGGAATGGTAGGTTATACCGATTCAGTGAAACAGGACTGAAACGAGGGTTACTCGATTCAGAAAGGGACTTTGTCCACTAAGATAGTCTTGGCAATGAGTATTGACTAACAAGAAATGATTCTCTATGATTATGTGTGAATGCCAAAAAGTTTCATGTTTTAAGTTATGATTATTGTGATTACATTTCACTGCCATGATTTACCCCATGTTATGAAATTATGATCTCTTTTGCAGGTTATGATTTCCAAAAGTTATGTGCTTATGTATATGATGTGATTGATATTTCTTTTGTTTACCCTTACTGAGCATTTGAGCTCACCCTTTTATGTTTTCTTTTCCCCAGGATATAAAGAAAGGTTTTAGGTAAAAAAAAAGGAAGATCTTTATGGGATATTTTGAAGATCTTTCACCACGATTAGAAGATTATATTCCGAGTTTCCAAAGACACTAAACTATTACGATCCTTGTGTGTGTGTTTTTTTGTTATGTACTAAGTATTCCGAAAATGTAATGTAATGTCCATGTACGTTAAGATTCGGGTCTCTACAGTTGGTATCAGAGGAAAGGTTTAGTCAACCTTTAGAAAATAGGATGCGAGAACTTTAGTGAGATCCCTAGAGATATTTCTAAGGTATGTCTAGGGATGTCCCTAAGGTTAAGTATACGTATAGGTTATAGTACTAGAATTACGCTAACGATCATAGAATTAAACCTAAGATGTTAGATATTGAAGGTACTCCCCCTTTATTATGTTGTTTTCCCTAGCATGATTTTTGACTCTCACACTATTCTTTTTGGGTTTTAGACGATGGCTGGAACCCGAAGGAACTGTGTTGATCAATGCAATGGACAATGAAATGATTGTCCTCCTGAACAAACAAATGTTATGGGAGATGGAGTGCAAAATCTTATTGCTATACTTACACAAGCTATGAATCATTCTGGACTTCCAAATGAGCAGAGAAGGGAACAATATTCTATTGAGTCCTTCATGAGGCAACGTCCACCTTCTTTCAGTGGGTCTTCTGATCCACTTGTTGCTGAACAATGGATCAGTACCACTGAAAAGATATTTTCAGTTCTTCAATGTTCTGAACATGATAAAGTCATCTTAGCAGTATATCGTTTGGAAGGTGAAGCTGATCAATGGTGGAATCTTATCAAGAATACAAGGCAAAGAGATGAAATTGAGTCCATGGAATGGGACGAGTTCAAGAACTTATTTTTCAATAAGTACTTCCCCCGTATTCTTCGAACAAAGATGGAGAAGGAGTTTCTTGAACTAAATCAAAAGGATGATGAATCTGTTGGTATATACGAAGCGAATTTTACAAGACTTGCAAGGTATGCATATGGCATTATCATCCAAACTGAAAGTAAAGTTGATCGATTTTTCAGTGGCTTAAAACCAAGTCTTCGAAGGGCATTAGCTATAAGAGACTTCAGTAGCTATGAAGAAATTGTGCGTTGTGCTATCAAGGTAGAAATGGAAGTTGGTGTTACATATCCATCTCATGGGTTTGACAAAAAACGAAAGATGGAGTTCAAGGAGAAATCTCAGAATAATGGTGAAAAGAAGTTCCTTATGCACAAAGTGTGGAAGGAAGCATGGTGGAGATTGTCTTAAAGGGACTAGAAAATGTTTTAAGTGTGGAAAAGAAGGTCATCGAGCAGCTGAGTGTCGAAGTAATGGAAAAAGGGTTTCTAATGATGTGAATAAATCAAACACTTCAGAGAACGCACCACCAACACTTCAATGCTTCAAGTGAAAGGAAATGGGGCATTATGCTAATAAATGCCCTAATCCAAGGGTTAGTGATGATCAACATGAGCCACCACTGAAGGAAAAGGACAAAGGGAAGTCACATGCGATCACTATTGGCAATGTTAAATATGACAACGATGTGGTGGAATGATTAAGTGTTTATGTAATGGGATTTCGAAATAATGTTGTATCATTGAGTATTGCAATATTTATTGATGTGGTATTCAAAGTGATTGATATATTTTGAAAATAAGATGATATGCACATAATGAAGGGAAAACGAGAAAATGAAATGTTTAATAGTATTAATGAGCTCATGATTGATATAAGGACTAAGTGATATCATGGTTTGAGAATATAGAATTTTGAGGATTTTGGTATGTGGAAAGTGTTAACTTTTAACTGCATTCATGTTTTCACTAAGGTTCAATGGGTATTCAAGAGAATACATGATTAAGGCCTTTTAATGTTTGGAATGTGACCAAAAAGACATATCTTATGATATATGGGGATTAACGACAATATTAAATCTCTGGTAATCGTTTTCACTATGTTATGAGAGTGGACTGCAGTATTATGGATAAGCCTAAAGATTGAAATGGATTATGTTGGACATAAGTGAGTATTGTTTAAGGATAGAAGTTTTTTTTCCCGATATTATTGATGGGATGTTATAGTAATGTAGTTCTAGAAAAAGGACAACCTGCAGGACGGGCGACAGCCCATCGCTTCGGACAAGGCTATGGGAATCGAACCCACAACCGAAGTGCGACTGGCCTTTATCACCTACCACTGTCCTACAGGAAGTCCCTGTTTAGTAGAAACTAGTTTTATTATATTAAGCAGTATGATATATAAAGTATAAGTCCATTTTAGGAACCATATATGATTAATCTCACTATAGATCGACTTATGTATATAAATTTTGCTAACCTTTTGAGACAGATGGAATGACCCGTCATTCTATCACATGATCTCCTAACACTTCACAAATAAAAAATTCAACTTCATTTATTTAAGAGATGAAGTGGAAATTGTTAAAGGCACGAACAACAGTGAGGTTGTACCAACATAAAGTAAGTATTTATTCTAATTCAAATTCTTTAACTTTAGGGAAATGATCTTGAAAACCAAAAATGTTGTCCTAGTGATCTTATACCTGATGAATCAGATGGTACCTTAGATCGTCACAAAGTTATGGCTTTGTGATTGCTGGCTTTTCCATAGCCATGTTCTCTACCACTCTCTATCAGAACATGATGGTTAGATTTCTCTTCCATATCCATATTTTCACCTATGTGGAAACCCAGTGATTAGTTTATTTGGGTAATCGTTACATTTCATACTTTAGTTTTTAAAGACAAGTTTTGGTATTCCTTTTTACGATGTGGGTTTCTATTAAAGAAACTTTCAAATAGTAAACTATTTATAACCCCGACGAATTTCGAGGGCGAAATTCATTTTAAGGGGGGTAGAATGTAACAGCCCGAGATTTTATGAAAACTATTCTTTTAAATTTTATTAATGTCTTGTGTTGTACGCTACACCAAAAGGAGCTTGCACAACACGCATCCTTGACTTGCCTTGCATTACACGCAATCGCAACCTTCCTCGATAGCGTGTGTAGTACGCAATACTGAGTTTCACGAAACAACGATATGCTATTATTAAAACTAGCCGTTATGAAGAGTAATAACCACTTTTTAAAATTTTAGAAATTTTAGCTCTCAAAATGGACTTCATTTTTGGATTCGGAGTATCGAATTTAGCCTAAGGAGAAATTTTGGTACATTTCTGATAACTTTCATATTCTGATGAATAGTGAAAATTACTAAATTATAATTAAAAACAACTTTTTTAATCGAAATAATTAATAGTGGCAAATTATTAATTTGAGTGGTTTTAAAGTATATTTAGAATATATTTTTACAATTTAATACAATGTTGGTCATTGGATGTAATTTCACATTTAAACCAGACATAATCAAGTGTCAATCTTTTGATAGATATTGTTTCTTAAAAAAAACACGCTATTTGTTTTAACAGCGGGATTTAATTATAAAATTAATTAATGCAACTTATATGTTATGAATTTGGTAAGATAGACTTCATTTTTTGAATTCGGAATATGAAATATAGCTTAGGATGAAATTTTGGCATTGTTCTAAAAAACGACAATTTTTTATGAATAGTGAAACTACTAAGTGCTAGTTAAAAAAAACTGAATTTTTCATAAAACTGAATTTTACCGCTTCTGTGAATGGAATTTCAAAAATCCGAGAGACACGGTTGATGTCAGTAAGTAAAATGTGGTTCAATGAGATGAAAATAATTTTTGGTGAATAGTAGCTTTTTACTTTTATTTACCACGGTTAAAAGTAAATAGGGTAATTAAGGGTAAAAATGATATTATTATTACCCTAACACATGTCCTAATTCTATTGGACAAGTGTATCTCGACCAAAAACAACCTTACGTGTAAAATATTATCATTTAGGCCCACTTGGATTAGATTAGGACATTTATTATTATTTAATTCAAAGAAGAGTTAAATGAGTTAAAATAGAAGTTTATTTACTAAAACATTTTTAATATAGGGTTATACATAATATAAATTCGATTGTAAATATTCATTAGAAAGATAAAACGATTTCCTACATAATGGTATTTTATTTGTAATTTTTAGACATCAAATAATTTAATTTATTTATGACACAAAGATGATGCAGTAATTATCTTATTAATGAAATATTGACATAATTGATATTATAAATACCAAAATAAATGTAATTTAAGATTTTTTATGAATCCCACTAATTTTGTAGGTTACTATAATATATTAGTGTTGATTTAATCAAATTGGTTCGAACATATAATTCTGTTATGACTTTCAAAAAAAAATCATATATCAAATAGTGTCAAAATTGACACAAAATAGTTTTTAAATCAAATATTATATTATTAATTGTTATTTTATTCCTAAAAATCTAAGGTTCGGCCAAATGACTTAGATAAGGATATATATATTAATAATAAACAATTTGGGGTTCGTTTGGCATGTTATAGTAAGTGTATTAACCATATAGTGAAAGAAAACAAAAAGACACGGTAAAAGTTAAATTATTTAACTTAGAGTTAAATCTAATTGATAAGGTTAAAATAACACCCTAAACTTATCTAAATCCTATTGGTTGATAGGATTTAGACCCATCCCCACTTTAGCTTCAAAATAAGACCCTTTGGAACCATTATAAACCGATTTTGACTTTAATATAAAATAATATTTTGAGATATTCCTAAAGTGCACCTCTCCTCCCTTATAAAAGGGCACCTCCTCCCCCTCCTCCTCACACCGAATTGAGCACTCAAGCTAGGCCAACCCCTGCCAAAATCCCTTCTCCACTTTCCTATAATAATACTAGAGGTCCTGATCTTCTTCAAAGACCAATCTTAGTTCCCTAAGTGAAGGATTCAAAGAGGCGTTTCAAAGAAGAGGTAATATTTATTACCGATCTTTTCAATTTCTTTCTTCTTCAACTTCTTCTTCTTTAGTTGTTTCATAATAAAGTAATAACATCAGTATTACTTACATACTGATATGTTATTATAAATATGAAACAACTCTAATTAACCTTCTATCGATCCTATGGAAAAAGGAAATCACCGCGCGTGCGTACGTACGGAATACCGTCTCCACGCCGTGGTGTAATCTATTTTCTGCCACCACCTTAATTGGATGGGTATAATGGTTTAATGAGTAACTATATATGATTATTATAAAGTGATATTGACACTGAAATAAGTATACATACACTTCAACACAATTCCACAACCATGGGAACGATATCATCGCTCGTGCGTACGTACGGACTACCGTCTCCACGATGCGATGAGATTCATTCTCAATGATTAACCATTCATGAATGATTATAAAGTACATATAATAAGTACTAATGAAATATATGACATAATAATGATACTGGATTTATGAATATTTATATGTATGTCATCTACTTAATTCCATTCAATTCAATAAGGAAACGAAAACAGCGTTCATGCGTACGTACGGACTACCGTCTCCATGAACGGTGTATTTCTTTCCATTTACTGATTTATTGTATATGTATATTCTGAATATATATATATAAATCATGTTTTATATTCTGGAATTATGTAATCATGATCTAATTAATCATATGAAAAACACGAACGACAAATGAGACGATTTTACCCAAAACGCTACTTTAACATGGAATTTACAAAAGAACGGGTAATATAATGTCACAAGTGAACCATATATGATATCATAACAATGAATATGATTCTGTAATAAGTCAATGAAATTATTTAAATCATTATACAGGAGGTTCGGACACATACGAAGCAAATCGGACCTAAGGTAAGTGTAAAGACCCGTAAAATTCAAGGGAAATTTTTTCTTAATTTTCTTTAGAATTTTACAAGAGCGCGGTTTCAGACGGCACCTGATTCCGAGGCCCGGAGTGCCCGGAATTATTTTCCGAAGTTTGGCTCGGGTACATTCAGTGAACGAACGAGCGGAAATTCCTAACTTTTGATCCGGTGCTCGGAATTGAAATCCGAGGGCACCGATGAACTCGCAGCGCCGATATTCGCTTAAAGAGACCTTTTCGGGAGTTGCGTTTGTTGCGGGTTGAAAGTTAAGTTTTGGGGTTTTTAGTTTGAGTTAAATAAAATTGTGAAGAACAATTTTATTATAACTAGTTAAAACCTATCAAAGGAGGTTGGAAGTGGGACCCACACCCACTTAACCTCCCTTGGGAGGATTAAGTGTGGTGGGGCCCACACGAATCCCTAATCTTTTCAAATTCTCTCAACATACTTAACCCCTAATTAATTGACTTAAGTTACTTAATTAATTTTGGGAGTTAAGCCTTTTTGAATTTCAACTTTTGAAATTCTTGTGTGTTTTGTAATAATAAAATAAGATGTTATCTTATTTTATTATGGGTTGTTTGTTTGTCTCCTTGAGAGCTTTTGGAGAGCTTCTTCTTCATCTTCAAGCTCTGACGAAGAACGAAGAACGCCCAAACTCCGACGAAGAACGACGCCTCTCTTCTTCGTCCTCGGTGTCAACAAGAGGGAACGCCGCACCCTCCTCGGACCTTCTTCGTCGGCATACGAAGATTCGCCAACGACGTATCTCTTCGGGCATAACTCTTCGTCAACGGATTTGACGAACGACGACCGCGACGCCCGACCTCCGCGACGTCGTCTTCCGCGGAACGTTCTCAATCTTCGAACCTTATATCAAGGTAGGGGTTGTTGTTTAATTCTTTAATTATTCCATTTCTTGCTCGTGGATCGCATGTCTACGTGAGGCTTTGAAATAATTTATTTAAGTGTTATAGTTAACGCGAGGGGGGCCGGACCGCACGAACACGGCCGAACCCCCCCTCCATCGTTCTTGTTTAATTCTTGCGGTGGAAGCAAAGTGGCGTGGTGCCGTCGCACCACGCGGATTACCGTACGTTTATTTTTACGCGGCGCCGTCGCGCCACGCCGGGGTAGAAACTTCAAGAACGCGACGCCGTCGCGCCGCGTTGAAAAGAATCAAAGCACGGCGAAGGGGCGCGGTGCCGTCGCACCGCGCCGGATGACGAACGCCGCGGCCGGTTCCGGGCCGCGGCGGAAGAGAAGACCGGCGGCCGGGCCGCCGGCGTCGGAAGCCGAAGGGGGGACCGGAATTTCCGGTCCCGTTTGAGAAAACCGGCCGGCCAGCTGGCCGGCCGGAAGGCTTTAAAACCGGGGAATTTAATTCCCCAGCCACCTCATAAAGACCCCCCTCTTTATGAGGGGGGGCGGTTCTTTGAAGGAGGGGGCAGCCGGCCCCCTCGGTTCCGCACCAGCAGGCCCCCCACGTGGGGGGGGGGGGGCTTCTTTAAAAAAAAAAAGGGTGCGGCCCTTTGTGCCGCGCCGCCCCTCAAAAACCGCGGGGCTTAGCCCCCGCGTGCGTGCGGCCTCCCCGCAGGCGACAGCCGCTGCGGTTCCCCGCGGCTCCCCGCGCCGTCGCGCCGCCGCGCCGCCCCAGGGGGGGGTCGGGCCGGGTCGGCCCGGACCCGGACCCCCCCGTTTCGAACCAGAATTGGTTTTTGGCCCATAACGTGAGCCTCGGACCTCCGAATGACGAACCGTCTGCGGCAGCGCGATCCTTGGATCGAGACGGTCGTTTCGATATATCGCACTCAAGGTTTCGGTTAACTTTGAGTTCGGCCGGGTTGGTTCGTTCACGAAACCAACCGGGCCTTCGGAGCGGAAACGCTCATATCTTGAGCTACGAACGTCCGATTGACGCGCCGTCAGTCGCGTTGTGTTCCTCTTAGTGAGACGGATCTTTTGGCATACTCCGCCCGAGGTTTGGACGCAGGTGGAGTACGGTCGGGTTGGTTTTGCCTTAAAAACCAACCGGGCCCCGGAGACGAAAATGCCAATAACTCTCAGACCGGGCGTCCGATCGACGTGCCGTCTGTTGCGATGAGTTCCTGTTGACGATACGGAACTTTTGGATACATCAACTCTGGTCTTCGTGACAGTTGATGTATCAGCCTCTCGGCTCGTGGAGCGGACCCTCCGAACGAGCTTGCTGTGTGCGGGAACCCTAGTGCTGGCTACGACTGTTACAACTGCTACTACTGCTGCGACTGCTACTGTGACTGCGACGACGACAGTACAGAGATCCTGTGTGGATTCGACGACGACAGTACAGAGATCCTGTGTGGATTCGACGACGACGACTACAGCACTCAACGATCCTACGTGGATCAGTGCTACAGGTCCTGTGTGGGCCCGATCCTGTGTGGGTCCTTGCGCTCAGCGGTTCTGTGTGAGCCAGCGCCTACAGGTCCTGTGTGGGCCCGATCCTGTGTGGGTCTTTGCGGGGGTTAGTTACCTATCGATCCTTCGTGGGTCCGACGACTTAGATGGATCAGTGATCATCTTTATCGTCCTTGAAGAAGTATACCTGTGTGAGCTGAATCCTATTGCTTTCCTGTGAGGATTGTGTTGTGCAATCCTGCGTGGATTATGTTTTGCTTTCCTATGTGGAATACGTATACTTTCCTGCGTGGACTGAGTTGTACTTGGGCTCGGAGGTTGGAGCATATTTTAATTGATGACTTAGGTATATGTATGGGCATATACCTAAGCAGTGTCAGTTGTTACTTCGTGTTTGTACTTTTCTTCGTGGTTTATCCTTTGTGGATTTGAGAGACCTTCAGGGGTCTCGGGGTCCCTACTGAGTAGCTTATACTCACCCCTGCACGGGCTTCGCCCGCACTACGTTGTGTTGGTTGCAGACGACGGACAGCGTTGACTTAGCTGAGGCTTGTAGAGCGGGACGGTACCCGGAGGTGGACCACTGGGCGGGACGTGCTCAGAGCGGACGACGGGACGTGCTCGGAGCGGACGGCGGGACCCGTGGAGCAGAGGAGCTATCTGTACCCACCCTTCAGGTGGGATTTCCGGTGGACAGCTCGGAGTAGCGGCTTTTACTTTACAGTTGCTGTTTTTCCCTTTTCGAGTTGTACTTTACTTTCAGTTTGGGTTCGTATTCTGGCCCATTTACCTTTCCGCACTTTCAGTCGTACTCTGCTTGCTTAGTGTTTACTTTCCGCTTGTTTACTCTGTGGTGTGTGTTTACTTATCAAAGGCAATGCCTTCCCTTTTTACCGGGATTTACGCCTTGGTGCTAGTCGCCAGCCCCTGGCCTATGGAAGGCGGGCTTGGGGTAGTCACGGCACGGACCCCGAGGGCGGGTCGTGACAAATTGGTATCAAAGGAGTTCGGTTCTACCGTGAACTCTGATCTTTTCTATGTGAAGCAATAATGTTTAGCGTATTGAGTGTGGTTATCAGTCCAGGGAGTCCAGTGTTGGTGCGGCGGCCGACGTATCCGTACACCAAGACCCTGACTTCTGATTTCCGACTTAATGCACGAAAACATTGATTGCGTGTGTGTTTCAAAGTTTTCTTTGTGATTACTTATATCAGCTCACCAGGTATACTGTTCTAACCGTGGCGCACCTGTTTTCTTTTCAGGATGGCCCCACGACGGCAGCCAGCTAGGGTTCCGAGAGTCGAGCGAGATGACAGCCCACCGAGCGACGAGGCCTCGGTGCAGGGCCCTTTTTCCAGTAGTGGCACCGGCGGTAGCTTTACCCGCCGATTCCCCGATGCTTCCAGCAGCAGCCGCTGACGATGCACGTCGCCTCAGCGCACTGCACGAGTTCCAGCGCCAGAGGCCACCCAGGTTCCGGGGAGAGATGGACCCGCAGGCGGCTGAGGATTGGCTGGAGGCTGTGGTGGGAGTCTTCAGGCTAGTGGGGACGCCGGCAGACTTCATGGTGATCTTTGCTGCCAGCCTCCTTCAGGCAGCAGCAGGCAGGTGGTGGAGCCACTTGTTTCAGTTTTGCGACGGGATGACCTTCGCTTGGGAAGAATTTGAGACCTTCTTCAGGGTGGAGTTTGTTCCAGTAGCTCTACACCCCGAGCGTGTACAGGAGCTTCTGCCTTTGCCGCGTGTTTTTCGATCAGTAGCCGAGTCATCTGTGGGCAGTAGACAGATGATGCAGAGGTCCAGGAGGACCAGACTAGCAGTTGGAAGATCTCGGGTTTTAGGACCGGTGGTGCGGGGCACCCAAGGTGGGGTCAGAGCCAGGCGTGCCAGAAACGGACAATGTTACTCCTGCGGCGGAAAGGGACACCTGGCACGTGACTGTCCGACTCCTCGTATGATTGATCAGCGGGTGTTAGAGGAGCCACTGAGACAGAAGCAGCGGCGAGTGCTTGAGCAACAGCCGAGTAGTGGACCAGGCAGTAGAGCTCCGAGAGCAGGTGGACAGGAGAGGAACTAGTGGATACATCCCTTGTACTTCTAGTACCATTTTGCTATTGTATTCGTGTCTTGTACTATGAGCTGCAATAATAAAAAGACACTTATCTTTGTTTGCTTTACTGTCCTTTTGTTTGATTGATACTGAGTGGTCCCGGTTAAACTGTTGACTTGACCCTCACTTTCGAGATTTCAACTGGAGGGGACCCAGTAACCTCACACTGATGCCGACAGTGTGACTCGACCCTTAGAGGCGAGAGTAACGGTTGGACCTCTTGGTAGCAGCGTCGAGGCCTTACGACGTCATCCGTGCCATAAATTAACTAATCATGACGGAATTGACTGTATTAGGCAAGGAACGTGGTTCATCCAGGGGATGAGACCGGATTTCACTTTTCGGCAAAGGAGGAATCTTTGCAGCTAGCCTTTTTTCAGATATCCTTCGTGGATAGAGATGGAGCAGCCTTCCTTCAGTCTCTCACAGTCACTCCTCCACTACTGCAGCGAGTCAGGGAGGCACAGCGTGGGGACGCTGAATGTGAGACACAACATGCACAGATATCCTCGGGACAGGCACCTGATGGTTTCTCCCTTGGAGCAGAACACGACATCCTTTTCAGAGGACGTACCATGGTACCAGTCGCTGTGCGAGAGGAAGTGCTGAGAGAGTTTCACACTTCTCCTTTAGCGGTACATCCTGGAGTGGTGAAGATGTACCAGGACCTCAGACGACAGCATTGGTGGCCGGGCATGAAGAAGGCAGTAGCAGAGTTCGTTTCTCGATGCCTTACCTGCCAGCAGGTGAAGGCAGAGCATCAGGTACCAGCAGGCTTGGTACAACCCTTGGAGGTTCCGGAGTGGAAGTGGGACGGCATATCTATGGACTTCGTGACTGGACTTCCACGCACTTCCAGAGGTCACGACTCCATCTGGGTGATTGTTGACCGACTCACCAAGTCGGCACACTTCTTACCCATCAGAGAGCAGGGCTCAGTAGAGAGCTTGGGACGTCTCTACGTTCAGGAGATTGTGCGGCTCCACGGCGTGCCATCATCTATCGTCTCCGATCGAGATGCTCGCTTTACTTCCCGGCTTTGGAAGGGGTTACAGGAGGCGTTCGGGACGCAACTACGTCTGAGCACAGCCTTTCATCCTCAGACGGATGGTCAGACGGAGAGGACCATTCAGACACTCGAGGACATGCTCCGTGCATGTGTCCTCGACTTTGGTCGTAGCTGGGAGGACCACCTACCCTTGGTGGAGTTTGCGTACAACAATAGCTACCACTCCACCATCGGGATGGCACCGTACGAGGCGTTGTACGACCGACCATGTAGATCTCCTTTGTGCTGGACAGACCCTGGGGAGTCAGCACTGGTGGGACCGGAGATGGTCCAGGCCACGACAGAGAAGGTTCAGGTCATCCAGGAGCGGATGAGGACAGCTCAGAGCCGGCAGAAGTCATACGCTGACAGGAGGCGGAGGCCACTGGAGTTCGAGGATGGCGACCACGTCTTCTTGCGGGTCTCACCTCGACGTGGTATTTGGAGATTTGGCCGAGGCGGCAAGTTATCTCCGCGCTTCATCGGACCTTTCCAGATTCTCAGCAGTATTGGCGAGGTGGCTTATCGCCTGGCTCTACCACCTCAGTTTCACCGGGTGCACGACGTCTTCCACGTATCCCAGCTGAGGAGATACGTGCACGACCCGACGCACATCATTGATCATGGGGAGCTTGACGTTGACGATGGGGCGACCTTTACGGAGGTCCCGGTGGAGATAGAGGATCGACAGGAGCGGGTCCTGCGTGGGCGATCGATTCCTCTTGTGCGCATCAGATGGCAGCACGGGAATCTCCAGGAGAGCACATGGGAGCGGGAGGCTCAGATGCGTGCTCAATACCCTCATTTATTTCCCTAGTTTTTGATGTATCTTTACGGGGACGTAAAGCCCTGAGGTTGGAGTAATGTAAAGACCCGTAAAATTCAAGGGAAATTTTTTCTTAATTTTCTTTAGAATTTTACAAGAGCGCGGTTTCAGACGGCACCTGATTCCGAGGCCCGGAGTGCCCGGAATTATTTTCCGAAGTTTGGCTCGGGTACGTTCAGTGAACGAACGAGCGGAAATTCCTAACTTTTGATCCGGTGCTCGGAATTGAAATCTGAGGGCACCGACGAACTCGCAGCCCCGATATTCGCTTAAAGAGACCTTTTCGGGAGTTGCGTTTTTTGCGGGTTGAAAGTTAAGTTTTGGGGTTTTTAGTTTGAGTTAAATAAAATTGTGAAGAACAATTTTATTATAACTAGTTAAAACCTATCAAAGGAGGTTGGAAGTGGGACCCACACCCACTTAACCTCCCTTGGGAGGATTAAGTGTGGTGGGGCCCACACGAATCCCTAATCTTTTCAAATTCTCTCAACATACTTAACCCCTAATTAATTGACTTAAGTTACTTAATTAATTTTGGGAGTTAAGCCTTTTTGAATTTCAACTTTTGAAATTCTTGTGTGTTTTGTAATAATAAAATAAGATGTTATCTTATTTTATTATGGGTTGTTTGTTTGTCTCCTTTAGAGCTTTTGGAGAGCTTCTTCTTCATCTTCAAGCTCTGACGAAGAACGAAGAACGCCCAAACTCCGACGAAGAACGACGCCTCTCTTCTTCGTCCTCGGTGTCAACAAGAGGGAACGCCGCACCCTCCTCGGACCTTCTTCGTCGGCATACGAAGATTCGCCAACGACGTATCTCTTCGGGCATAACTCTTCGTCAACGGATTTGACGAACGACGACCGCGACGCCCGACCTCCGCGACGTCGTCTTCCGCGGAACGTTCTCAATCTTCGAACCTTATATCAAGGTAGGGGTTGTTGTTTAATTCTTTAATTATTCCATTTCTTGCTCGTGGATCGCATGTCTACGTGAGGCTTTGAAATAATTTATTTAAGTGTTATAGTTAACGCGAGGGGGGCCGGACCGCACGAACACGGCCGAACCACCCCTCCATCGTTCTTGTTTAATTCTTGCGGTGGAAGCAAAGTGGCGTGGTGCCGTCGCACCACGCGGATTACCGTACGTTTATTTTTACGCGGCGCCGTCGCGCCACGCCGGGGTAGAAACTTCAAGAACGCGACGCCGTCGCGCCGCGTTGAAAAGAATCAAAGCACGGCGAAGGGGCACGGTGCCGTCGCACCGCGCCGGATGACGAACGCCGCGGCCGGTTCCGGGCCGCGGCGGGACGAGGAGACCGCGGCCGGTTCCGGGCCGCGGCGGAAGAGAAGACCGGCGGCCGGGCCGCTGGCGTCGGAAGCCGAAGGGGGGACCGGAATTTCTGGTCCCGTTTGAGAAAACCGGCCGGCCAGCTGGCCGGCCGGAAGGCTTTAAAACCGGGGAATTTAATTCCCCGGCCACCTCATAAAACCCCCCCTCTTTATGAGGGGGGGCGGTTCTTTGAAGGAGGGGGCAGCCGGCCCCCTCGGTTCCGCACCAGCAGGCCCCCCACGTGGGGGGGGCTTCTTTAAAAAAAAAGGGCGCGGCCCTTTGTGCCGCGCCGCCCCTCAAAAACCGCGGGGCTTAGCCCCCGCGTGCGTGCGGCCTCCCCGCAGGCGACAGCCGCCGCGGTTCCCCGCGTCGTCGCGCCGCCGCGCCGCCGCGCCGCCGCCCGCCGCCGCCGCCCGCCGCCGCCGCCCGCCGCGCCGCCGCCGCGCCGCCCCAGGGGGGGGGGTCGGGTCGGCCCGGACCCGGACCCCCCCGTTTCGAACCAGAATTGGTTTTTGGCCCATAACTTGAGCCTCGGACCTCCGAATGACGAACCGTCTGCGGCAACACGATCCTTGGATCGAGACGGTCGTTTTGATATATCGCACTCAAGGTTTCGGTTAACTTTGAGTTCGGCCGGGTTGGTTCGTTCACGAAACCAACCGGGCCTTCGGAGCGGAAACACTCATATCTTGAGCTACGAACGTCCGATTGACGCGCCGTCAGTCGCGTTGTGTTCCTCTTAGTGAGACGGATCTTTTGGCATACTCCGCCCGAGGTTTGGACGCAGGTGGAGTACGGTCGGGTTGGTTTTGCCTTAAAAACCAACCGGGCCCCGGAGACGAAAATGCCAATAACTCTCAGACCGGGCGTCCGATCGACGTGCCGTCTGTTGCGATGAGTTCCTGTTGACGATACGGAACTTTTGGATACATCAACTCTGGTCTTCGTGACAGTTGATGTATCAGCCTCTCGGCTCGTGGAGCGGACCCTCCGAACGAGCTTGCTGTGTGCGGGAACCCTAGTGCTGGCTGCGACTGTTACAACTGCTACTACTGCTGCGACTGCTACTGTGACTACGACGACGACAGTACAGAGATCCTGTGTGGATTCGACGACGACGACTACAGCACTCAGCGATCCTACGTGGATCAGTGCTACAGGTCCTGTGTGGGCCCGATCCTGTGTGGGTCCTTGCGCTCAGCGGTTCTGTGTGAGCCAGCGCCTACAGGTCCTGTGTGGGCCCGATCCTGTGTGGGTCTTTGCGGGGGTTAGTTACCTATCGATCCTTCGTGGGTCCGACGACTTAGATGGATCAGTGATCATCTTTATCGTCCTTGAAGAAGTATACCTGTGTGAGCTGAATCCTATTGCTTTCCTGTGAGGATTGTGTTGTGCAATCCTGCGTGGATTATGTTTTGCTTTCCTATGTGGAATACGTATACTTTCCTGCGTGGACTGAGTTGTACTTGGGCTCGGAGGTTGGAGCGTATTTTAATTGATGACTTAGGTATATGTATGGGCATATACCTAAGCAGTGTCGGTTGTTACTTCGTGTTTGTACTTTTCTTCGTGGTTTATCCTTTGTGGATTTGAGAGACCTTCAGGGGTCTCGGGGTCCCTACTGAGTAGCTTATACTCACCCCTGCACGGGCTTCGCCCGCACTACGTTGTGTTGGTTGCAGACGACGGACAACGTTGACTTAGCTGAGGCTTGTAGAGCGGGACGGTACCCGGAGGTGGACCACTGGGCGGGACGTGCTCGGAGCGGACGGCGGGACCCGTGGAGCAGAGGAGCTATCTGTACCCACCCTTCAGGTGGGATTTCCGGTGGACAGCTCGGAGTAGCGGCTTTTACTTTACAATTGCTGTTTTTCCCTTTTCGAGTTGTACTTTACTTTCAGTTTGGGTTTGTATTCTGGCCCATTTACCTTTCCGCACTTTCAGTCGTAATCTGCTTGCTTAGTGTTTACTTTCCGCTTGTTTACTCTGTGGTGTGTGTTTACTTATCAAAGGCAATGCCTTCCCTTTTTACCGGGATTTACGCCTTGGTGCTAGTCGCCAGCCCCTGGCCTATGGAAGGCGGGCTTGGGGTAGTCACGGCACGGACCCCGAGGGCGGGTCGTGACAGTAAGAGAAATATCACAATCTCATTTTTATCAGAGATTGTTTATTCGTAAGTATTTACTGGGGTGTATTTTATCATCCACATCCATGTTTCATCAATATGTAATATTATTTCCATCCACCTACAATTGTTTAAATCCATTTTTACCCTTCGGTGAGTTTTTAGTAAAAGAAATGAAAGGAATCTTTTGTCGTTTTTCGTACGAGGTACTTTTTGACTTTTCCGACAAAATTGCGAAGAATGTTTTTTTTAACTTATATGGCATGAATGGATTTTTAAAAAATTATTTCCAAGAAGCTTCTTTTACAAGTTTTCAAGTTTATTTTTAATCAACTTCTTTTAGTTTAAAGTTTTATGACATGTTAAGAAAGTAAAAATGTTTTGGAAGTAGAAATGATATTTTCCTCAAGAATGAAGTTCAAGTATTTTATCAAAATTATTTTCCATCTAAGATAATAAAAGGGTTCTGTTTTTATCCCTATTATTACATGGATTTTATTATGTTGTGATGGAAACATTTTTATGAATTCCTTTATCTTATATGAATTGTTTTATGATGTCATGTTGTTTAAGAATCCCATATTTATTACATGGGTTATGCGATGATGTATGATTTATGATTATGTGGCACACATAAGAAAGGATTCATTATAAGATGGGTGGGAACTATATCTCCCTCCAATGCATTGGGTAAAGATTTTATATCTCATGAGATAGACAGGGCTGGAATGGTAGGTTATACCGATTCAGTGAAACAGGACTGAAACGAGGGTTACTCGATTCAGAAAGGGACTTTGTCCACTAAGATAGTCTTGGCAATGAGTCTTGACTAACAAGAAATGATTCTCTATGATTATGTGTGAATGCCACAAAGTTTCATGTTTTAAGTTATGATTATTGTGATTACATTTCACTGCCATGATTTACCCCATGTTATGAAATTATGATCTCTTTTGCAGGTTATGATTTCCAAAAGTTATGTGCTTATGTATATGATGTGATTGATATTTCTTTTGTTTACCCTTACTGAGCATTTGAGCTCACCCTTTTATGTTTTCTTTTCCCCAGGATATAAAGAAAGGTTTTAGGTAAAAAAAAGGAAGATATTTATGGGAGATTTTGAAGATCTTTCACCACGATTAGAAGATTATATTCCGAGTTTCCAAAGACACTAAACTATTACGATCCTTGTGTGTGTGTTTTTTTGTTATGTACTAAGTATTCCGCAAATGTAATGTAATGTCCATGTACGTTAAGCTTTGGGTCTCTACATTAACCTTTCCACATGAGCCTATAATTCTCATAGTTCCTCTGTTAGGTTGACCACTAAGTCATGATCCATCGCCTCCTCAACCTTTAAATGATTGAGTTCCTCAGAAATATCTCGGAAGGTCGATACCTGATGATGTGAAGAATTGAATCTGGAAAGTTTTTCCTCACAAGAAGCAAGGTCTTCCTAGGATATGACAATCTGGTAAATAAGAAAGTGTAGATGCCAGTTATCAAAGCCACCCGAACCCAATTAAACAAATAATCTCCAAAAGTTGTCATTTTCAATAGTGAAGTTAGTTAGAGGAGTTTCTGTAGTGAGGGTGCATAATTGAATCCATGCTTGTTTTTTCACTTCTTGATGCCTCCTCGTAGAACTAGGACCTTGGTCCTCCCTTGCTGCAATAGATTTATAAATGGGAAGCATCATTATGGAAATTAGAAGGGATCTAAGATAGGTTACCCAGGAAGGGGGGCTCTCCCTCCCTGTAGATGGTTCGGCCCCTAGAGCCAGACACGAGGGAATGGTCGTAACTTCTGAGATATCTAGTGACACTCTATTGGGGACAACCTCATTAGGGATGTGAATAGTATCCACAGAAGGGGAGTAGTTTGAATCACTCCTTAATGAGATGGGTTATGTAGATAAAGGTCTTTCCAGAAGCATCTGACGGCAGATCAAGCATATTCTCACTACGGGGAGAGGAATATATTTCATGACCGTCTTGGTCAAAATAGGGTGAAGTATGGTTAATGAATTTTGGACCCATCAAATTGGTCTTTCCATAACCCTATTAGGGTAACCGTCCACCCAAAGTTGGGCATACTCTAATGATAGAAAGGTGGATCTCGTTGTGTTAGGGATGATGGCCTCCATGGTAGAACCTTTCCGAATCATTATAAGCCATAATTGGAGAAGAATTACATGATGAGATTCTCCCCTCAGCAGAATGGTGGGAAGAAGCACAGTCTATTGAAGGCATCCGAATTTCTTGGAAAACTAGTAGGGGGTGTATGGTTCACAAATAACCACTCAATATATGTGAGAAGTTAGTATCCCGTCTCAAAGAATGATGATATATGAGCGCTCCTATGAAGAACCACTTCTATCACCCCTTATGGACCCATAAGGGGTAGGTTACGGTGAAAAAAAAATGAGAATAATCATTTAGCAGCCCGACTGCATCGCTAATGCTTAAGGTCGTAGGATGAACAACAACAATGTTAAGAAGGGAAGGGTGAAAGTCATAATGAGGAACCCTCGTAGTATGTCGATATTCATAGTAGGGGAAATGTTCTTCTATGCACCCATATAAAAATTGAAACGGTCCGCTAAGATGATGCAGAGGCTTACCTTCCAATATCTGCCCAAATAGCTCATAAAGTTGGGCAAGAGTAGGAATGGCCAAATTGATTGGTTGACCCTCTACCAATGTAGATGTCATCATTATAGTAAAAACTATAACCCCGTTGTATACATCCTATGAGGGAAAGATCCATCTGCTCAAAACATGGTGAAGAAACCTTCTAAACTAAGATTGGGTGGCATGTTCGATCGAATCTTGTATCCCCTGTTAGTTTATCATCCTACTTCAAGGGTGGCGCAATATGACCCTGTAATTTTTCAAGACAGTTGGGTTGGATGAGTCTGACTATGGAGGGCCCTCAGCCTAGGCCCATTCACCTACAAAAATGACTATATACAATCCTCAAACAGGATAAGGAAGTAAGCTTGAAGGGGTTGACTAAGTAGTCCCTGTGCTACGACCAGCAGGCTACTTGCCTGTGGGGACACCTGATTGGCATTATCCCAAGTGGTGGCTGCTGGAAGGAAGTAATCATACATATTTATGATAATGGGGATCCCTACAAGCTGATAAATGTCCCATAAGATGGTTCCCACCTCTACATGCAATAAATGGAAAGTATCGATACTTGAGCGCCAATGGATCAGCAGTTCAGGTAAGATTTCACTTGGAGAGAAAATTGTAAATTGGGGGACCCAAGATTCTTGGTACAAGTTCACCACTTTCAATTGATTTAGTGACTCCAGATAGATTTGATATAATCAAAATTCCTAGGCCCATTTGTCAAAAAATCATCCTACGGCTCGTAGGTCCCATTTGGTGCTCTACCCACCATTAGGGTTTTCTCAGAAAAGGTTGATAATAGATGGGTACTCTTGGGTGACTAGTCTCAAGGAAGTGTTGTGAAAACTAAAATTTCTCTGGGTCTATGCCAATACTCTTAGTGTGAACACATTATCTTGAATTTGAGTAGTTATGATTTATCCTGTTGAATAATTATTGGCTTTATTACGCCCTTGGGGCGCTTCAAGGAGAATAAAGGGAGTATTATGGTCAGCCAATGGCAAAGAGACATCATTAGAAAGATTAAAACTGTATAGCGGTAGCTTCATAGATAATGAGAAATCTAGAAGTTCTAGTGTAAGGAGGTATTTTAAGTTACTATCCCGAGGAACAATATAAGATCTAAGATGGTCCTCGGTGTCCTTAATCATGTCTGCTCTCGTCCTAGTTGATTATGTCAAGGTTTGTGGAAGTTTCATTGTAGTCTGCATAGAAAGATCCAAAAGGCCACAAAAAGTTAGTCCAATAAGAAAATTGTTGGATAAGAGCCAAAAAATGGCCAAGGGACTTAAAGAAAAGAAGATCCACATGGGGTTCCATGTACTTCTCCTGGCATCGGTACGTGGAATCCATTTCCCACATACTATAGTAGTATACAGAACCATTTCTCACATACGACCTCATCTTGTGAAAGGCTCATGAGGCACTGGCCCACAGAGCATCATCCAGAAAACTTAGTGTTTTGTAGAATGAAGAAACCACAAACTGAGGCTTATCTATGTAGATGTTGAAATCTTACCTATTTAAATTTTAAGTTTGGTTTAACAAGGTTTAATGTTCAGTTTTCTAGTTTAATGTTCGGTGTGCAGAACATGAAAATCATGTAGCGTTCGCCTACGTAGAGGTCCAGACTTAGTTTCTAAATTCCACAGTGCAGTTTGTAAACCCAAAATTCAGTTCTCAAGTAGACGAAATTGTGAAGAGTTTGGTTAACAGAACCTACAAAGTGGCTCACAAATATGGATTTTGCAAAGGATTCAATATGCGGACACAGAGAAAGCTGAGAGGAGGTTGATAGCACTTTTCTCTGTGATAAATGGTAAAAGAAAAATGACATGGGCCCCTATAAATAGGTGTGGTCCCCCCTACTAGACCTACCTGTTCTACTGCAAACCACTTTAGTTTAGGACCACTTCTACATCGGAATAGCCTCCTCTTTGTTTCGATCGGACCTCATTCTGATAGGGGGAATTTTTAGGGTCCTGAAAACTTCACAAAGGGAAGTAAATACTCCCACAAGCACTTTTCAGAGGGAAGTAAACATTTCAATAGGTCCAACAAAGAAAATGGATTCAAATTTTATTGAAAAATTGAAAATAAATTTAAAGAAATAAAATTTTTAAAGAGTTTTTAGTGTATCATGTACCATCACTAGGAAAGGTTTGCGAGATGCATTAACCGTGAACCATTGATATGCGAAAGGAACCATGAGGCAATAGCCCATGGGGCAATGGCCAGCAAACCCAGGATGCCGTGAACTATATTGTTGGTGAAATAAAGCACAAAAATACCATCCACATACCATCCCGCTAATTAAGTAGTTTGCAAATTAAGTAATCTTGTAGGGTTCCGCAAACCACCTCCCATGAACCATAACCTCTACAAATCCTGGTTGACCGAGTCTTCCGTGGGTTGAGATATGTCTTCATGGGCTTCCATAAATGGTGTCTCATGCCTACATATATTATTTCCCCAGTGCTCTATAAAAGTAGCACAAGAGGGAAGATATGAGGATGGTGGGTCAAAGAGAGCACGAAGCATACCCTATAGGCTAGAAGAAAGAATTTGGATATGAAGGAGATTTCAACTTTGGTTTCGAATCATTGACAAAGTACGAACCACAAATCAATTTTCCCCAGGTATAACCAGCCTTGAACTATAAAAAGAAGAAACTTAATAATAATTGGTGAACCACGAACCTAACTAGTGCCATCACGAACCATAAATTCCTTGCGGATGAATTCCCTACAAACCACAGGCTCAAGGAACCTTCTTTAATTAGGCACTCCACATAGCACATCGTTATGCTGATCAAAACCTGCACCGCATACTACATCAGTAAACGGATGGAAGTGGCATGGCAAACCATATCCAGAACCGTGTACCAATTTGGTACATAGTGGTCCATACCCATGTCTGTGTACTACTTCAGTATGTGGAAGACCCCTCCACCCACATATCATAATGCTATGTGGGGATACCCCCATCCCGCGTGAGAAAAAAGTATGCAGAATAGGGTGTCTTTGGTTGTCCTCCCCTTTGGCTCCATTGATGCCCCTCCATCACCGTCCAGCCCTCCATAGCTCCTCCGTGAACCATTCCACTAGCATCAGTACAAAGCCTCCTCTGAAGCCACCAGACCCATATGATCAGATCATTGGGCACACCCACATGCCTTTCTGGATCTACATACCCAAGGTAATAGGAGTGATGAAAGCTGTCCCCACAATGGTTTGGACCCCTGAAATGTCTCTAAGTTTAAATTCCCAAGGTAACCTAAGGACCAACTTCGGGATGCCAACGTGAACCTTCATGTTCTCATGTTTATGGTTAACCACTGGCCTTCCCCTTCAATGAGCGCTAGTGACAAGCAAAAATTTCATTCTTTCCTTCCCCTTTGACCAGGGATGATGCTCCTCCCATTTCCCAAGACCCTTATAATGGAACTCCTCTTGAGGTAATCCCCTGGACTTTTGTGAGAGGTATCACTCTTCACACTCTTCGCCTCAGCTCGAGACATGTATGGATAGATCACCAAGATATGACTATCCTGGATATCAACACAGGTGGGGGTTTCATGCTTAAATCCCCCCTTTCCCTCTCTTATAGGGATTATAGCCATGGTCTCTTTCTATATCATCCTCCTCCTTTTCCATCAGTGGATAGGAGAATATGTGCCCATGTGGAATATTTCAAATCCTCTTGTTTCTCACACCAAGCATGACTCATGCGGGATTAGAGGTCTGTGATGATACAACATTAGAAAAACCAAAAAATGAATTATGAGAACTCTAATTCCTATTCCAACAAGGATATGTAGGATGCTTTCTTAAAGTCCCGATCTCAAAAGGGTTTCATCCCAAAAGGTTCACCCAATTATACCCCCAAAAAATGGACCTCCTCCCATGTGTAATCCCCATTCTAAATGAACTATAAGAATTCTGATTCTTACCATAATTGGGATATATAGGACACCTCTACAAGGCCTAAGATCAAGGGACATTATCCTTAGAAGTCATTCCGGATAAAATGATCCCCCAAATTCGAAAGGGATTCCTCCTAGGTGTAAGTACAGATAACCGAACTATGCGGGCTATGGTTCCTCTCTCAAGGATACGTAGGAATCCCATATTATGGGTCCAACCCCAACATCAAACCATATTCCATCACTCCTGGATGACGGTAAACTCAAGACCACCTCATTGCATGGATTAAGTCTGTATTTCCTCTATATCATCAAATCTGTGTGTATCCATGATGATCCTATAACCCAGGGGTATCCCCTAGATACACTCTTCAGGAATGGACCAAGGATTCACAAATATATTAACATGGATTAAATATATAAGAGAGTCCCAGAATAGGCAATAATTCCCCCCCAAAAGGGTGTGATGATCCCGACCTCCCATCCTATCGACCAATGGAGTCCTTAAGTATTGTTGGCCAAATCTTCATCCAACGAATGCTTGCATTTGGAAAATAGATCCATGAATCATGGATACCAGGGTCGTTGGGTGTTTTTGGCTCCACGAATAAACCCATTGGAGATCATCCGAGGAAATTATATCCTAAGAGGACTTATTTCACAAATACTTAACCCCCTGCAATCGACTATTGGGACCTTTTGGTTGTGGAACCTCCTTCATAATGCAAAAGGGATAAACTGCACAGTCCCTGTGGGGTCTATCTAATCCCCCCTAAATGAAAATTCTCAGCTCGAGTCAAAACAAAAATGGTGAACCCAACATAAAACTCTATAACAACAGGTAATTATTTTTTATCCTTCAGACCATTTTGTTTGCCCACACACACTTACCTCGGGTCGAAACTGCACCCCAAAATTTTTTCATCTCCCTACCGAAGACCATAAAATTCTATAGCCTTCGCCACCCTAACTAAATTGGAAAAGAAATATTGAATGAAACATTCCATGAATTCTACCCAATAATAAACCTTTTATGGATTATCCTGAGAAAAAATATCCAAGCACTTCCAACTTGGACTATCGAGCATGATAACCATAATATTAAACTTGAGAGTTTTTAAAAAGGTTCAAGAAACATGAATATCTCATTAATCCTCTTCATCCATGTCACTGCTTCCTGAGAATCTCATTGTCTAAAGAAATTAGGTGGATCCAATATTAGGAACCCACAAACGTAATCCTCACACTAGGGTATAAGAGGAGTAAATAAGGCCCTTATTCAGGAGTCAACAAAACATTCATTCCAAGAGAATATTGATCAACTAAAGGGTCTATTAAATCTGAATAGGGGAATACTCAAACAACATGAAGAAACAAATCCATAAAAATGTCATAATTCTGGTATCACAAGTCAAAAATCAATCAACAAACAATCTCAAACAATTACTTAGAAAAACAAAAAACCCAAGTCCTAAATTCTTTATTAAAGAAACCTACCTCTTCGATTCAAGAGGGTTTTTCAAAAATTCCTTTCAAAAATAATATTCATTATTTACACTAATGTTTTAACTACCTTGAAATTTTTTAAAGAAAATGTCATAACCTTGAAATAATTTAAAGTCTACTTTAAAACATTTCACACTTTGATTATTTAAAATATTCTAATTAAAAATTATAAACTTCACATGAAAACATTGAAAAAGATTATGACTCTAACCAATTTCCAAAATCATCAACCATATTTTTTCAAAAAAATTACATCATTTTAAATCCAAAATGTTTTATAAACACCCAAATCCAACCACCATTTTGAGTTTAAAACATTTTCAAAACTCTATGAAATTACCAACTCTTTTCCAAATATCTCAAGGTTTTGATTTTTAAAATATCACTTAAGGAAAAAAAACACAAAACAATTCTCCTATAATTTTTTTTCCAAAATCAGCATAGATGAGAAAAAAAAACCTTACACTCATAGTAATAGAGCATTAAATTTACAAGATATATCATATGGACATGTATTGAAAAAAAATTATGGAAAACAATGTTCCAATCATGTGAAGTACATTGAGAGTAAACTAAATCCAGCTTCATGGTCTATGCATGGTTTTTCAAACTATGTGTAGTAATGTACACCCATATAATCTCCCTATAAAGCTCAATTTCCTCAAAAAAATTCATGAACACAAAAAAATACACTCAAAAAAAGTCGAAGGTCTAAAAAAGTTTGAGGACTGAGCTCTAACTAGAGACATTCTCATCCTAGAAAACCCTAGTAACCCAAGCGTTGTATCATATGGGTGGTGATCAAGAACCCTCCTGTAGAAGACTACTTAAATTCCCATAGTCTTACCTCCAAACTACTTAATATCCCAGAAAAACAAGGAAAAACCTCATTTGATACCATTTGTAATGAACCAAACTAAAGTACCATCAGAACTAGTGTCTAGGTTGATTTCCATTTGACTCGAAGGGCATTTTCGATCCCCATTGGTTGGAAATAAGCACCTAGGAATTTGAAACAACAAGGTTAGAGAGATTTCAACCAAATACTATGAAAAAACTACTAAAAAAGGAATGTAAATATAAAAAAATTGAGATACCTAAAGGTAGAAGACACAAGTCTCAAGATGGTACATCAACCAAAGACATAAAATGTGATCATAAAGATATCAGTTTAGAAAACTCTATGTAATGAGTAGACCACACACTCCACAGATCTCAACCAACTCCTGAGCCCCACTAATCAAGTACACCCACCACCACTGAAAGGTTATTTCCCTTGATCCTGGACTTAACATAAGAAAAAACTATAAACTCTTGAAGGAAAAGGTAGGGTGTCAGCAATAAATCCCATTAGGATTTTACCAAGTCATTTCATAATCAATTATATATCAAATAAACCAATTATTCTTAATTATAAATGAAATATGCCATGGAAATATTTTTATGGTTTATATCATAACATGCATGAAGAAATATATCAATGGATAATAATAACATATTTACAAAGAACATTTCTATAAAAGTAGGCATGAATATAATTTTTTTTGAAAAGAGGCATGAATAAACATTTTATCAAAAATGGCATGAGTAAAACATTTCATATCATTGGAATGTAAAATCATTTTCAATCATAGCACTATGGTTATGAGACCTAGGGGTAGGTTTATTAGGGATTATCACAAATCTTAGTGAAGTAAGGTTCTTGGTGTGAAAATGTTACCATGCCTAATCCTAGTGAAATAGTCCTTAGAACGGGGAAAAGAGAATATCTATAAGGACTAATTACCCTTCCATCAAGTAGTTTACTTAGTATTTTCATCATCAATCAATTTACTAATAGAGATAATATATTCCTAACATGTGTTATTCCTACCTAACTACCCAATATCATATGTTCTTCAAGGTAAAATAAACATTTATGGAACTATCATTCCATTCAATCAATCTCAAATCATTTAAATAATCATTTCTAATAGCCCCAATTTCAATATTCAAAAAATTCCTTTTCTTTTAAAAAACCAATATCAAAAGGTTTTTATCAAAAAATTATTTGATTAATTTCAAAAACAATATCCAATGGTTTTTATCAATATTTCATGACATTAATTTCAAAAAACAACCTCAAATAATTTTAATAAAAAAACACATCAAATAATCTCTCTTCAAATTATAAAATATCTCATTCCTTTTCATTACATCAAAACACTACTAAAAATCACCATATCAATTCATGAAAATTAATCATAAAAAATCTCATGTCTTTTAATTACATAAAAACACTACTAAATATCACCATATCAATTCATGAAAATTTCTTGGAAATCAGTAATTAATTTTCAATATCCACTGTCAAGGGTTTTCATCACATATATGAAAACCCTGCTCTTTATTACACTTTAATTCATGATTTATTACATAATATTACACAAAATACAACCTATAATAATGATAAGTCTTGTTTCTTTGGTAATTAGGTACATTACATAACAAAATAAAATAGGAAATACATTATATTTATTGAAAACTTCTTTAACATGATCATATTATTCCTTCGTACTTAAAATTACATGGGATAACCTGAGGACATACATAAGAAAGGGGTGAGATATAAATCCATGTAAGGTAATAAACATGGAATAACATGATTAAAGTAATACATGTTAGAAAATAATCATATCAATGAGGCATAAAAGGAGTGAGAATCATAAACATGAATGATCTCTCATGTGGTGGAATCAATGTACATCTTCTTAAAAACATTAAACTCTGTAATATTGGGATACTTGACTACCTATATGAATATAAAATAAAAATTTTACATTAAAATTATATATAAATTATTAAATAAAATTAATTATAATATGTCATTGATGAATAATAAATGTATGACTATCAGCTCAATGTGTGACCTCCTACCACCCTTAGTTATTCCAGCCTGATGATGATCTCCTCGGAAAATTACCCCGTATTTAGTAGGATAAAAATCCATCCCAAACATGAGATAAGATGTAATCAGGTTGATGGGTGCAGCAAGAATGATAAAAAATTGTGGCTCCAACTTTCTTCATGGATATATTTCTTATATTGTGAAAAAACTAATGACAATTCTCATACATACATATCTCCATGGACTCCTAGATAGTGGATCTCATGCTATCTTCGATGGGATACCATAAACCCTACAAATAATTATTAATAATAAAATTTTGTAATTAAATAAATTTCCAAATAATTATCATTTATCTACATATCATCAAATGATGAAACATGAAATCATGAACATAAATTTGAATCTAATACCACATCACTCATCATGTGAAAAAATTATTTTGTAGATTCACACCCCCACCCAATTGATAAATGTGAAAAAATTTGGGAAAAAAATAAAATAATAAAACAATTAGTACATAAATAAATTAATGATAATTAATTAAAATTAACTAAAATACTCAAATAAACACACTTGTGCATGTGTGTATCAAAATCAAGAGGTGAACGTCACTCATGAATAGGTTTAAGAATCATCAATCTCACTAGACCGCAACCCCTCTAAGTCGACAATGAACTGGCATCAACCAATGGGTCAGATGATGAAGAATTATGCTGATCATCATGAAGCAAAGCATCATCAAGGATATGAAACATCTCAACAAAATCATCACCATCCATATAAAACATGAAAAATAATGTTGTCTTCAAAAAATTTAAAATATGTATGATATATTAATTCTGACTATAACTAGAATACAATTGTATCATTCTTCATCTTGATCCTCATATTCATATTCAATGGTGTCAATATCTTCATCTTCCTCCTCGATATCATCAATTTCCTTAAGAGATTCAACTTCATCATCTATTAATATTTCAAATTCATTTGTTACATCATCAAAATTATCAACACCATAGGCCTATAATTGTGATGTTTCATCATTGATATTTTTATCTCTTTATTCAAAAGATGTACTTAGAGTCGTATCTTGAAAATTTTTAATTCCTTGAACTTTGAAAAAATCACTTTCAGTTTGTATGAACTAATATTTATGAGATTTCATTTTTATAATGGTCCACCAGTTAGTTAAATATCTTGAAGCAACATAGTAATTTATATAATAAATTTGATAAAATTGATGATCTATCATAAATGGTTCATTTAAAATAAGAATACTTCTATATTTAATTTCTATGATTTCATGGCGTGAATAAATGTGAAAGCCTCTATCAAAATCAAAACAATGAAATTTAAAAAATGTTACATAATTGTTTCCCAAAGAAAATAACTAAATTATTTCATCTAGCATTACTTAAAAGTTCACTTCACTTTATCTATGATGATGTCTTTTCATGAAAACACCAATATTTTTTTAATTAACTATATACATATATATGAAATCAAAAACTATTTACTCCATATACATTATAATATTTAACCAATTCAGATGGTGGCTTACTCAATACACATAATAAATTATCAATTTTATTTTCATGTTGTGATGCTGAAAAAATTGAAAAACAATTATCAATATAATAAATAATAAATTGATTTCATATATTCGACCATAAAAAATTCATTTTACTAGTTTTTAAAACCATTAGGAATAATAATGTTGTCGACGTTCTTCAAGAGAATCTGGTGTAATTGGTAAGAACTGTTTCTTGATATGATAATCATATAATATACAAATTAAATAATATTAATATGCCTAAAAATATAAATAATAAATGAAAGTAAGAATCATTGTACAAATCTTATCATTTATTCACAATTGAGTATGACATATGTATGAGCTCTGTGTTGCTCATCATTTGAAATTCATCGTTCATAAACTCCACCAAAGCCAAGTTCAGGCTGATTAAAATCTAATAATTTATGGTTAATTATATCTTTAATATTTCTCTCATTACAACCCATTCGATTTTTTTAGAAGGATATTTAGGTTGAAAATAATTAGAGTAAAAAAATGAAATTTCCTCTTACAAATACAATTCTTCAAACTAAACCTTAAACTGATGCTTTATTACATACCTTTAAATTTCTACATGCATATCTCGTATGAGTACATCTATACAAACTATAATCTACCTTTGTATTATTCTTCACCTAATCAATATAATATTAAATGTTCCATTGAATCAAAGAAAGTTGGCAGAATTGTTTTTTCAGTTTACATAAAATTATAACAATATCTTGTTTCAACATACTCATTGTAACATAGTCTTTCATAAACACACAAATGTCTTGAAAAAAATATTATATTTCTATCAGAACATCCCAAATCAAATAATTTTAAAAACCTTTAAGGTCAATCGGTAGTATTATTTCCATTACAACATAACAATCGTGACTTTTTAATCTGGTAATATAACAATTTTTAACACATCAAGACAAATTGGAAACATAACCATCTAGTAACCTCAAATCTATAATCCACTAACAGAATAATAAATGATTTTCTTTAGAAACTGTATAAGATTATTTTAGATTCATTAACTTCTTCCGTCTGTCATTTTCAAATAACTCAAGTTTTGGATGCCTGTAAATTTGGGAAAGATCTAATTGTTCCATTACATTATCTTTATTTTTACTAGTATTGTCTAAAAATATATAAAATATGTTATCAAAGTAGTTTTTATCAATATGTATGAGATCTAACTTGTGACGGGCCAACAAATCAGACCAATATGGTAGATCCTACAAAATACTCTATTTTTTCCAATTGAAATCTTTCAAAATCCATCTATTTTTCATTGGTTTAATGTTAGTCCAAAGGTAATAGGATGTAATGAAGAGATAGTATATTTTAAATCAATAACTGATATTTTTTTGGATGTTCATATCTTTTAATTGTACCTTTTTAGAAATTATTTTTGTTCATTTGAAAAGGATGCTCTATAGGAAGAAATACGTTATTACAATAAAAAAACTTTTTATTCAATTAACAATCATAAATTCTTTGTTTTCACTCATACAGTATGGAATTAATTTTTGATAATGTGTACTCTCACCAGATAACTTTCCAAATTATGGGAATTCACTAATTGTCCACATTATTACCGCTTTCATTGTGATTTTTTTCAACAACATCATATGTACTGATTCCATTACTGTATAGTAAATTTAAATCATCAATAAATGGATTAAAATAAATTTCAATATTCTTTTTTGGATTCCTATAATTAGTAATTTTAAAAATATATGTGGTTCATTCATCAATATTCAAGG
The DNA here is from genome assembly GCA_963277665.1 of Viscum album. Lineage (NCBI taxonomy): Eukaryota > Viridiplantae > Streptophyta > Magnoliopsida > Santalales > Viscaceae > Viscum > Viscum album. The sequence continues at coordinate 1,098,846,170 of OY728134.1, read as the reverse complement.
AGGTAGGTTCTATGAAGTTATAAATATAGGCCGACAAGAATTTTAACTATAGTAATAACTAAATGGATGGAAACCATTAGTACAAAGACTCAATCACATGTTATGAGATTCTAAATTAAAATATGAATACACCATATCAAAATTTCTCTATGAATCATCATCACACATATGATTTAAGCTTTTTCCAGTGAAAATATTGTATTTTTTTCATTTCATCAATGATGTTGTGTTATGAGACATAAATAATCATTGCAATTTAGTTGTAAGTAAGAAATACCTTAACTATTTAACAGGAACCAATATGGACTTCCCTTGTTGTGCCTCTTTGAACTTTGATATTCCACATGTAGGATAATTAACTAATGACTTGTTTTCACTATAATATTAGATGTAATAATTTGAGAATCCATGGATATTATGATAAACAATACACAAATGGTGGACCAACATCTTACATTAATAAAAAAATTGAAGGCAACAAATTTCCCTCAGGTAATGGTGATTTAACCAAAGAGAATATGTAATGAACTAATGTTTTATCAATGGAAATTCTCTCCTTATAATTATGTCATATAATCACATGAAATCACAACACAATGAACTAATAATTACTATGTGACCTTCAAAACATAATATTTTCACTTCTGTGATATGAATTTTGAAAATCTGACATACACGGTTGAGATCAGTAAGATGTTTTGGAGTCCGATAAGACTAACTTAATTTTTTTGGTGAATAGTAAAATACCCTTATGAATAGTAACCTACCCTTACGAATAATAATATGACCCTTATTAATAGAAAATTGTCCAAAAATAATAGTAACCTCACCCATGAATGTATAAATAAAATTTAGACATCTTATAAATAATAATATGACCATAGTAAAAGTATTGAAATTTTAGTAAGTCATAAATAATTAATTACAATTAATTAATTAATTTAAAACAAAATTTATTTTCATAAAATGTGTTCATAAATTAACAAATTTATGTCTTTTGGTTTTAAGATAACTTTATAATACCTTATGTAATTTTTGGAAAGCATTATAAAATTAGTTATGGTTTTAAAATCCGTATTTTCAAGTAAATTATGATTTTAACTAAAAATTAAATTATTCATATTTAGAAAATTATTTTTTAAAAATATATTTCATTTTTTCATTCTACACATTGAAAAATTGTTGGGGTTAATTTTTTATATTTTTTTAAAATACACAAATATTTGATGAATAGTAAAATACAGTAATTTACCGTATATATACATTATATGTTAAATAAACTATTTATTGAGTTATGGATGATGTAATAACCTTGGGTTTGAACTCACATGAACATATTACTATTCTTGGTCACAAGAATCATTACTATTTCTTGTCTTATGGAAAAATAATAAACCAATAATTAAAATATTAAGAAAACCCCCCTCCCCTCCACTATAAAAACCACCCACAATCCCCTCTTCTCTTCACACCTCTCAAGCCATGTTAATTTCCTAAATTATGCTCAAATATCTCCCCAAGATCCTCCCCCACATCCATAATCTATTTTCTCCTCAAAAGACCAAATCCTCTCCCCTTAAGAGGCTCTAAAGGAATATTAACTCAAGAGGAAAATTCATCTTTTCAATTCTTTTACTTTTTTCAAGTTCCTTTGTTTTCTTTTCTATCCTAAACTATAATCATCAAAATGTTATGAGAACTACAGTACCTTATATGTAATGTGATTTTGTTATGATAATATAATAAGTAATTATTGTCTCTCCTTTACCCTTCTTTTATATTTGTAGAAAAAATGCCATCTGAGATGTGTTAATTTACCACATTCAAGGACGATGGGTTTCAATTTCTATTACCATATTCAATTATAGTCATGAAGCCATTATTATGGTTGAAACAAACTATAAAATATTTATTATGTCTTATCTATGGTTCTGGAATCTTTTTTTACACATGGTTTTGATTTATAAATCAAAATATGTTCGTTGTGATAAAAAAACTGCCAATTAATCCAAAAGTTTATCACTAAAGTTTTATATAATGATTCAACTTCACTCCAAGTAAAAAAATTAAATTTACAACCATGTAAAATTCTTGATGTTAAATAATAAAATATAACTCCAATTCTAGGAAATGATCCTCATTTTACATGATTATTTTTTCATGTATATAAGTAAACCGATCATGAAACAAACGGCCCCGAACAATGAAATTGAACCTCATAACCAATAAAAAAGGTTATGAATGAACTAAAAAAGGATATAATAAATCAATTTCATGTAAATTAAGTTATATAATTATTAATTTATGAACAAAATTTGATTATTCAGGTCATTAATATCAAGTGGAGAACACCATTAGACTTAAGGTAAGGGATTCTTCCCAAACCTCCATTATTCCATCGGGTTATTCTTACTCTTATTTACCTAAATGAAGTTATATATTTTGTTTATGTACATATTATAATTTATGTTTATATTTACAAACTCATTTATCAATATCCATTAATCATTATCTTTTGGGGATATACATGCTTTTAAGTGATTCCTTCCTCAATACTTCTCGATAAGCAAACCCGTTTTAAGGGAACTTCTCGAATTTTTACCAAATTTCAAGTACACTATAAGATATATTTTTAAGAAACCATTTTATTTATAAAACCACTATTTTTATCATGAAAACCTTATTGGTTCAATTCTGTTTTTATAAAAAATATTATGCCCTTTTCTATTTTAAATGATCTTTGATATTTTCATTAAACCACACTAAAATGTTTTAATTTTAAAGTTTCTTAAAAACTCTTTTACATGTTATCAATTAAATTTGGAATCACTTATTATGATATATGACTATTATGTCTTGTTAATCTCCATTATTTATCTAATTCCTTTTTTATGGAAACTTGTATGATACACCCATTCATTATGCTTTATGACATGATTATGATACCCATTTCTTTCCGTGGGTATCTTTATATTTATGTATGATTGATTATATATGATTCTTTATGTGGAAATAATATTCATGAACATGTTAAGATGGGTGCACCCAGATAGTTCCCCAATGTATTGGGTAAAGTTTATTCTCATGATATGTTATGTGCAATGATCTTGGCGGTTAGCTTGACTTGTGCTACCATGTGCAATGGTCTTGGTGGTTAACCTTGACTTGTGATCCTATATGTGTAACGAGCCTTGAATCATTATAAAGTCATGATTTATGTTGCATAAACATTACTATGAATACATTTTAATATGATCCCTTGTTTATATTTTATGATTCTATTTTCTTCCATGCCTTTTATTGTCATTATGTCATGCCTTCTAACCCATGTGCTAAAGCTCTATTCTAATGCATATTCCCTTACTAGGCTTTTAGCTCACCCCTTTGTTCATGTTATCCCTGAGTTATCCAATGACAATTTATGAGAACAATGTAAGTTACGCGCTCAATATGAATATTAAATAAATAAATATTTTATGTTTTCAATTTTATGTACCTAGTCTTCAAAGACACTAGACTTCACCATCCTTGGCTTGTATTCCAATGTAAAATTAAGCATAAAATCATGTAATGTTATGTGTAAAAGTCTAGGGTCTCTCATCCTCTAATATCAACTATAGAGAACCTAGAATTTTACACATAACATTACATGATTTTATGCATAATTATACATCAGGTTACCATCCAAGGATCATTAAGTCTAGTGTCTTTTAAGACTAGGTACATAAAAATGAAAACATAAAACATTTCTTTATTTAATCTCCATATTGAGCTCCTAACTTCCATTGCGCTCATACATCGACATAGGATAACCTAGGGATAACATGAACAAAGGGGTGAGATAAAAATCCCAGTAAGGGAATAATCATAAAAATAAAGCTTTAGTACATGGGTTAGAAGGCATGGAATAATGATATAAAAAGGCATGGAACATGTGAAATCATAACATATAAACATGGGATCATATAAACATGGAACCATAGTAATTTTACAGCAACATAAAACATGACTTTAGCATGATTCAAGGATAATTTCACACAAAGGATCATAATTCAAGGTTAACCACCAAGACCTTTGCATATGGTAGCACAAATCAAGGCTAACCTCAAAGATTGTTGCACACGGTAGCACATGGTAGCACAAGTCAAGGCTAACCACGAAGACTGTTTCACATAACATCTCATGTGACTCAACATTATCTAATTTTAAGTACACTATACGATCTATTTTTAAGAAACCATTATATTTACAGAACCACTCTTTTTTATCATGAAAACCTTCTTGGTTCACTTCTAGTTTTATATAAAATATTATGCCCTTTTCTATTTTAAATGATCTTTGATATTTTCATTAAACTGAACTAAATGTTTTTAATTTTAAAGTTTCTTAGAAAAACTTTTACATGTTATCACTTCAATTTGGCATAAATTATTATGATATATTCCTATTATACCTTAGGAATGTCCATTCTTGATATAATTCCTTTTTTATCATGGGAACTTATATGATATGCCCATTCATTATACTTTATGACATGATTATGATACCCAATTGTTTCTGTGGGTACCCTTATATTTATGTATTATTGACTATGTATGATTATTTGTGCAAAAAAACATATTCATGAACATGTTAATATGGGTACTCCCAGATAGTTCTCCAATTTATTGGGTAAAGTTGAGTCTCATGAGACTTTATGTGAAATAGTCTTGGAGGTTATCCTTGAATCGTGCTACCATGTGCAACAGTATCTGTGGTTATCATTGACTTGTGCTCCTCTATGTAAAATGAGCCTTGAATCGTGATAAATTTATGTTTTATGTTTCTACCACATTATTATGACTCCATGTTTATATGATCCCATGTTTATATGTTATGATTTCACATGTTCAATGCCTTTTTATATCATTATTCCATGCCTTCTAACCCATGTGATAAAGCATTATTACTATGCTTTTTACCTTAATGGGATTTTTGATCATCCCTTTGTTCATGTAATCCCATTTGTTGGCTAGGATCCTTGACTCCATGCCTTTTATAATGTTTTATTATGCATAACAAAACATCATATTACAATCCATGGATCATGAAGTCTAGTGTCTTGAAAGACTAAGTATATAATCAAACATTATAAAAATAACTTTTTATTTAATATCCATAATTATATCCTATCTTCCATTGTGATCATACATCTGTATAGCCTTTTACACACAACATTACATGATTTTATGCATAATTATACATCAGATTACAATTGAAGGATTGTTAAGTCTAGTGTCTTTAAAGACTAGGTACATAAAACTGAAAACAAAAAACATTTCTTTACTTAATCTTTATATTGAGCTCCTAAATTCCATTGTGGTCATACATTGGTATAGGATAACCTGGGGATAACATGAAAAAAGGGGTGAGATAAAAATCCCATTAAGGAAATAAGCATAAGAATAAATCTTTAACACATGGGTTAGAAGACATGGAATAATGATATAAAAAGGCATGGAACATGTGAAATCATAACATATAAACATGGTATCATATAAACATGGAGTCATAGTAATGTCACAACAACATAAAAAATGAATTTAGCACGATTCAAGTCTTGTTTCACATAGAGGATAACAATTCAAGGTTAACCACCAAGACCTTTGCACATGGTAGCACAAATTAAGACTAACCGCCAATACCATTGCACATGGTAGCATAAATTAAGGCTAACCGCCAAGACCATTGCACATAACATCTCATGAGACTCAACTTTACCCAATTCATTAGATCCCTATCTGGGAACACCCATCATAACATGTTCATGAATTTTATTTCCACATATAGAATCATACATAATCAATCATACATAAACAAATGCGTACCCATGGAAAGAAATGGGTATCATAATCATGTCATAAAGCATAATAGATGGGTGTATCATACAAGTGTCCATGAAATAAAGGAATTAAAACATACATGGGAATTGATAAGGGAAAATAGGAATATATCATAGTAAGTGATTTCAAACATAAGTGACAACATGTAAGAATAATATTTTATAAATTTTAGCATTAAAACATTTTAGTGCGGTTTTAAGAAAAATAATAAAGAGAATTTAAAATAGTAAAGGGAATAATCTTTTATATAAAATCATAAGTGAACCAAGAAGGTTTTCATAATAAAAATAATGATTTTATAAAAACAATGGTGTCTTAAAATAGATGATAGAGTGCACTTGAAACTAGGTAAGAATTCAGGAAGTTCCCTAAAATGGGCTTGCTTATTGGGAATAATTTACGAGGGAATCATTTAAAAAAATGAATATCCCTAAAAGTGAGTAATGAATGGATCTTAATACATGATTTTGGATAATATAAACTTATAATATTTACATAAAAATATCATATAACTTTTTTTGGGTAAAAATAATGATAAAGCAACCTGAAGGAGTAAAAGAGGTTCGGGTTGAATCCCTTACGAAACCTTGGCATGGTAACAGGCATAATTAGGAGGGATTAATGATATATAGAGGGGTATATCATAATTTATATATCATTATGGAAGTATGGGGGAAGTGAAAAATATACCCCATCATTAGTTATTAATAATAAAAGGGAATAACATAGAGAAGATTCTTGAATAAAAGTGAGAAAGAAAGGATCCCTTACCTTAAGTCCGAAGGTGTCCTTTACTTGATATTAATGTATTGGATAACCAAATTACATTCATTAATAAATATTTACAGAAAATATTATTTATTTAATTGATTTATTATAACCTTATAAAGTTAATTCATGACCTTTTTGATGGGTTTAGATGTTCAATTTCATTATTCAGGTCTGTTTCTTTCATGATCGGTTTACTTATATACATGAACAATTAATCATATAAAGTGAGGATGGTTGTTCAGAATTGTAGTTATATTTTATTATTTAGCATCCATAAGGTTACATGGTTTTAAATTTAATTTAGTTACTTGTATTGAAGTTGAATCATTATATAAAACTTTAGTGATAACCTTTTGGGTTAATTGGTGGTTTTTGATCACAACGAAAAAAAATTTGATTTATAAATCAAAACCATGTGTAAAAAAATCCGAGAACAAAATATGAAACAAAATACAAATATTATAGTTTGGTTCAACCGAAAAAATGGTTTCATGACCAGAATTGAATATGGTAAAAGAAATTAAAAACCCATCGTCCTTGAATGTGATGAATTAACACATCTCGGATGCTGTTTTTATTTCTAGTATAAAAAAGGATAAAGGATAGATGATAATAAATTATTAAATTATCATAACAACATTTGAGTAAATATAAGGTACTAGAGTTATCATAAAATTTGTACGAGGAGAGGTAAGGATAGAAAATAAAAAAAAGGAACTTGAAAAAAAATAAAATAATTGAAAAGAGGAATTTGCCTCTTGAGTTAATCTTCCTTGAGAGCCTCTTAAGAGGAGAGGATTTGATCTTTTGAGGAGAACAAGGGCTAATGGACGTGGGGGAGGAGATTAGAGAGATATTTAAGCATAATTTAGGCAAGGTACACGGATTTAGAGGAGTGAAGAGAAGAGGTGAGTGTGGGTGGTTTTTATAGTGGAGGGGAGGAGAGTTTTCTTAATATTTTAATCATTAGTTTATTATTTATCCATAAGATAAGAAAAAATGATGAGTATATAACCAAAATTTGTAATAAATTCACTTAAGTTTGAACCAAAGGTGCTCATATCAGCATAGCATCACCCATGACTCAGTAATTAATTTATTTAACTTATTTTGTGAATTATCATATTTCACTATTCATAAAAAATTCATGTATTTCAAAAAAATCCCAAAAATACACCCTAACCATTTTTTGATGTAAAAAAAATCTAAAAATGAAATATATTTTTCAAAAATAATTTTATAAATATGATTAATTTAATTTTTAATTAAAATCATAATTTACTTGAAAAATACATATTTTTAAAACTATAACAAATTTTATAATACTTTCATAAATTGCATAAGGTCTTATAAAATCATTTTAAAATCAGAATACATAAAATTTTTAATTTACGAACACATTTTAGGAAAATAAATTTTCTTTTAAATTAATTAATTAATTGTAATTTTTTGGGAAAAAGTCCCTCAAAGCATCCTCTTGGTATGTTTTGGGTGTGGTTGTGTTTGTTGACAAAGCCAGATTACCGCAAAAGAGTATGGTTGGTGTTTGCCGAAGATAGGTTTTTAAGGTGGAGCAGTTTTCCAGTGTTTTCTAAATTTTTGGGCCTCAAAATTGGAAGTTTGATACTAGAATAGGAAGTATTTCTTCATAGGAGTGAACACTATGAAGAATGTTGAAGAAAACTTTCAAATTGATAGAACCGCATACTATGTTCTGGGAACGGTATGCGGAGTAGCGGGAACGGTACGCGGGTGCGGTTCACGAAATCAAAAACAGTTCATGGTGGAAGGTGACTTGGTACGCCGATGGCTTGTCGTCAACGGAGGAGATCAATCACGTAGGATTAAATACGATACATAGAGCCTATATTAAAAAAGGTCTGCGGGTGGCTTGCAGTTCATGGTGGCTGAAGGATCGGTAAGTGGTGAAGGCTGAATTGAAGATTTTGTAAATCTTGGATTAGTGGATTTTGTGGATATCTTTTCTAACATCCCGGATCCGGGGGCCACACAATGGGTGCCCCAAACCCGGTTGGTCACATGACCTCAAGCGCATTTCCCCAAACACTAGAGGCTGCGGACTAGAAGCGAGGGCCAAGGACTAATAGTGGGGAAACTATGCCCTCATTTGTCAAAGTGTAGCGTAGTGGAATAAAATATATAAACATGAAAAAGTGGAAGCAGTAAACAATATACAACTGAAATGGACAAGTGAAATAGAAGATAACTAATAGTTATAAATATAACGATGCAACATGTCACTAATTATAAGAAAGAAACCAAAATAGGATACATTGTAATCAAATACAATACAGCACAAGTACAAGTACAGCGAAAAAAACCAAAATAGTGCAACAAGAACTCAGCTGCATCGCAAGCCTAAGCTCAGTCCCATGCTCCCCTACTCCTCTGAAACAATCATGTACCTGTGTAGGGACCATTTCCTTTGTTGACACCTGCAGAAATATAATCTGTTTGGGCCGAATACATGACCCAAACAGGGTGTGAGGAATAAATCCCAGTAGGCAACCACTGAAGGCCCGTGCCCAACTGTCAGTGAAAATGTGCAACAGTAGTGTGCACTAATAAAATTCAGTAAACTAGGAAATACTCAAAATTAACTATCACTACCATTTTCATTTCCATTTTAATATTCATTTAATAATTACAAGCCTGTGCTTTAGCTTGGCAGGTACAACCAAAGAAATCACCATAGTGAATATTCAAAATAACAGTGTCCTCAGACATGCAAACACTTACCCTTGGGTAAATAGAATCGAAACCTTCAGGTGACTGCCCAAATGCATAACGAATATTTCTCTCAAGTGTACGAGATATTTCGCTCAGGAACGGAAGTATTATCCTCAGAAATATGAAATATTTCCCTCAGGATAAACAAAAACTACCCTCAGGCTAAGAAAAACACTACCCTCAGGAATTCCATAGGAAAAACAAGTAATTGGGCTGATACCAACACATAAGCAAGTAATTTTATATGTGTTTCCTCTCAAGAAAACTCAAAACATGCTATAATCACGACATAGCCACAGGTATCCCGACCAAACGACTAAACAAGGGAAACGCACCCACGGGGTGGCCCTAGATCAATGCAGCAATCTCAAATAGTAATTTATAATTATTCAGTAAATTACCTATGCAATTTTAGGTATTTTAACATTCAAGGCCTTAGCCGTACGACACCCCAAACATGGGTGTGTAGCACAACGGTACACAAATTCAAATCAACAGTTGGAATTAACCACAAGACCACCTACCTCGATCGCCTATGATCGATATATGTGAACGACGCCTCCAGAAATGTCCAAGAACGACGTAGATCAGGGATAGAGAAAATCTCATTCAAACATAAATAACTTCCTTTTGAGAAATAATTGGTAAGAATTATTCAAGAAGAGTGAAGACCTTACCCGTGCGGTTTAAACAAGATCAACGATGGTAGAAACAGAATCCCGGTGTGCGGTCGGGATCTCCTCTAAGATTTGGCCTTCTCTCCCAGCTCCAGAATGAATATTATGACTCCTCTACAGAATAAGGAGGCTACTTCCAGTTTTAACGAAAAAAACATGACTACATGGCGTGTACTTTCAAGTACACGGTGTGTACTTTCCTTTTTAACTATTCCTCTGGTGGCTGCTTTTTACCGCCTCCCTGTTCATCTGTCAACTGATTACACGATGTGTATTACTAAGTATATGGTGTGTAGTTAGTTCCTACACCCTTAACCATCGACAAGACTACATGCCCTGCGTTCTCATCCCACACGGCCAAAGTACACGACATGTATATGAAAGTACACGACGTGTAATTTGTTTTTACCAACAAACCTACACGCCCTGTATTCTCATCCCACACAGCCGAATATACGGCATGTGTACAAAAAGTACACAGCGTGTACCCATATATTTTATATTTTTCCCACATTTTCCTTGTTTTCTAAAAAACACTTAAGGAAAAAGGAAAGGAAGAAACCCATACCTCAAGAATAAGAAACAGGTTCTTACAAAATTCCCCCCTTAAAGAAATTCGTCCCCGAATTTACCTTCCAAGGGTGGTGAAGATAAATCTGTGAACAATTTTTGCCACTGAGCACGTATGTCGGTCTCCCACTCCCAGGTTTCATCCTTCACTCGGCCATGCTGTCATAGCACTCGTACGAGAAGAACTGACCAGCATTGGAGAACCTCTATGCTCCTATTAACAATACAAATCAGATGCTCCTCAAAAGATGAATCAACCTAAAGTTCAACCTCCTTGGGATGAAAAACGTGAGATGAGTCTAAGTGATAACAACGCAGCTAAGATACTTGGAAGACGTCGTGCATGGCCCGGTACCTCTGTGGTAACTGCAACCGATAGGTAACCGGCCTAACTCTCTACAGAATCTCAAACGGACCCACATACCTCGGTGATAGTTTACCCTATCTCCTAATCCACATGTGTCCCAACCTTAGTGAAACACACAAGAAAACCTGATCCTCGACCACGAACTCCAAGGGTCATCTGCGGCAATCAATATAAGATTTCTGATGAGAATATGCAGTAGCCATCCACTTCTGAATCAACTGGACCTGCTTTGAAGTCTCCTGCACAAGACGTGGTCCCAATAAAGCTACCTCACCTGCCTCCATCTAGCACAAGGTTGATCATCATAGCCTACCATATAAAGCCTCGTAAGGTGCCATCTCAATTGTTTCTTGAAAACTATTATTATAGGAAAACTCGACTAGGGGTATGTGATTCTCCCAAGAGCCCCCAAAGTCTAGGACACATGCACACAACATGTCCTCTAACACCTGTATAGTACGCTCTGACTGGACATCGGTCTGAGGGTGGTAAGATGTGATCAGAAGCACCTGTTTACCCAATTCCCTATGAAAACTCTACCACAAACGAGACATAAAGTGGGTGTCCCTATCAGAAACTATAGAATGAGGGACCCCATGAAGACATACCACCTCTCGGATATACAACTTTCCGAGATCATCCACACTGAAGGTCTCCTTGATCAGAAAAAAGTGAGCCACCTTCATAAGTATGTCCACAACAACCCATACGACATCATTACCTCAAGATGACCTCGGCAACCCAGTCACGAAGTCCATCACGACATCATCCTATTTCCACTTTGGAATTTGTAACTGTTGTAACAGTCTGGCTGGCCTCTGATTCTTCACCTTCACCTGTTAATAGATGGAACATCATGTAACAAAACCATCTACCTCTCTTTTCATACCCGGCCACCAATACTAACATCTCAAGTCACGGTACATTTTGATAATTTCGGGATGCACTGCCCAAGATGAAGCATGAAATTATCGCATAAAATCATTGCGTATATCCCCTGGAACCCACACTCATCTATGGATATGTAGTACCTCATCATCTCTTATCTTCCAACCAGGAGGAGGGTCCTCACTTTCCACTGATTCCTATAGAACTAGGCCTTTTGAATCTAATAGATGTCTCATCTTCACTCCATCTAGGAGGGTAGAAGTCACAGCTAAGGATGAAAGATAGTTTTGCCCCTGACTATTATGCACCTCCAAATGCATCTCAGAGAAGAAATCCATAAGCTTCCACTCACCACTGGCCTCCTACACTGCCTGTATCTGAGTCTTCCTACTCATTGCATCAGCCACTGTGTTAACCTTTCCAGGTGTATAGGCAAGCTCAAAGTCAAAGTACTGAAGGTATTCAACCCACCTCTGCTGTCTCAAATTCAAATATCGTTGGGTAAATATGTATTTAAGACTTTTTTTGGTCTGTAAACAACTCAAAGTTCTCTCCCAAAAGATAATGTCTCCAATAGCGTAATGCGTGAACAACTGCAGCCAACTTGAGATCATGCATTGGGTAATTTCTCTCATGTGGCCTCAACTGCTGAGACCCGTACGCAATAACTCGATCAACCTGCATCAACACTACTCCCAGTGCAATACCTAATACATCACAGTAAACTATATAGCTCTTCCCTTGCTCTGGAAGTATCAGGACCAGTGCTAATTTCAACCTTCCCTTCAGCTCTTGAAAGGATGTAAGCGGTATGTCTGATGGTCTCATGCGCAACTGATGATATCCGGATCTCAAATAAATCTTCTATAACACTCGTGCTCCCCAAAGTTGATCAAAAAGATCATCAATCCTTTGTAAGGGATATCAGTTCTTAACCATCAGTCAGTTCAGTTTCCGATAATCCACACAGAGTCTGAGGGTACCGTTCGTCTTCTTTGAAAATAAGATAGGCGAACCCCAAGGAGAAGTACTGGGTTGTATGAAACCCTTTTCCTACAACTCCTCCAACTACTTCTTGATCTTATGTAACTCAGGTGTAGCCATCCTATAAGGATGAATGGACACTGGTGCCACTCCTGGCACAAGCTCAATAGAGAAATCCACCTTTCACTCTGGAGGTTGACCTAAAAAGTCATCCGGGAATACATCCCTGAAATGATCAACCACTGGAGGGAAATCCTCCTGAAAAGTTCTATGGTCATCTAGATATAAGCTCTCAATCTGGGCTATCACTCCACCTCGCCCACGATGCTCTGGTCCAGCTTGGCTTTCCTGGACATCTCATTCGCCCTTGAATAGAAAATCTCTACCCTCTGGTGACGTAAAACTCACCTTGTGATGATAGCAATCTACAATGGCTCGAAAGGGTACCATCCAGTCCATCCTGAGAATGAAATCATAGGTTGTCATATTTAAGACATAGAGGTCCCATAGAAAGTGACACCCACCAACCTCTAGGGGGCACTCCTTGCACAGACGCACACCTGCCGATCTCATTCCCAACGAAGTTTCTAGCGTCATTATATCCGAAGAAGAAGAAAAACAGAGCCCAAGGCTCTCCACGACGGGAATAGATATAAAGCTATGGGTATCACCAGTATCGAAAAGTGCAGAAGACAGAATAGAAGCAACTAGAATAGTACCTCTAATAGTGGAAGGTCTGAGATCCTACTCCTATTGGGTCAGTTGCACTGCATATGTCTGCCCAGTGCCGCGGCCCTATGACACAGCCTATCTACCCTGAGATGACCCGAACTACTGTCTCTAAGACCCTGGTGTCTGGATACCAAGGTCATGACCACCACCTTGGCATGAACGTCCTGGAATATTCCAATTCCCTGATTGGTAAGAAGCTGTTGGTCCTGTTCCTGCACGCAGAGTCTGCACAGAACCCCTCTCACTAGTCACTGGTGGAAACGCCCTATAAAAACGCTGAAGATGACTCATCTTTCCACAAGCTCGGCACTCCACTGAGTCACAGGCACACTGAGGTCTCTTGTGCCCCTCTTTACCACACTGGTAGCACATGACCTGGCCACCTGAAGAATTATTCTATCTAGTACTGCCACCATGAGAGAAATCCATCTGCCTCTTCCACTTTCCGGTAGAAATAGTACCAGAGACTGGTGTCGAACTGCCCTGGTTCGCACAACTAGCTTCCCACAGGTTCTGCTCAGTGATCAACGCCTGATTCAAAATAGCATGCACTGTAGGAAACTTGAAAACATTCACCAGTGCTCGAATGTCATATCGAAGACCATCCTCAAAGCATCTAGCCCTAAAATCCTCATCACCCACCAGAACAGGTGAAAAATGTTGTAGCTTGGTGAAGTAGGTAGAATAGTCCATCACTGACATGGCACCTTGTTTCAGATTCATGAACTCTTTAGCTTGATCTGCCCTTATCATTTTTGGAAAGAAAAATACATAGAAGACTGCATGAAAATATTCCCATTCCATGTCTCAGTGATGCTCAGACTGGGTGGTAACATCCCACTATCTTTTGGTGGAATCACATAGCATGTAAGTAGCGAGCTTGACCCTCCTCCCAGGAGACATCTCCAGATGCTCGAATATCGTCTGCATAGAACCCATCCATGACTCTGCATCCTGTGGTCCGCCATCCCCTGAAAACGTAGGAGGATGCTACTTCTGGAATATACGTGTCAGCTCTGCCATATATGTGGCAACTAGTGGTGCTCCCTGGAAGGTCTGCATGAACTGCATGAAGCCTTCACGGAACTGCTCATCCGTGCCTGTGTCCTGTATAACGGCTGGCACCGCATCTAGCACTACTGGAGGATCCATCGGTAGCCAATGGACTACCACCTCAGGAGTATAATCATCATCGCTCTCTTGGAAAACAACTTTTGGTCATCTCAGCGGCATGAATCTACAAGGTCAAACACAAACCTTAGATCAAGTTTATCAAGGGCTGAATACTAGGAGACCAAGAAGGAAACAGGCGAAAGAAAGCATTCAAGATTTACAAAACATGACTACACGGCGTGTATAATTACTACATGTAATGTTACCATAATCCATTCACATGGTGTGTACTTTAGCTAAACTGGTCGTGTAACACCCCAAACACACAGCGTGTTGTCTTAACACACATCGTGTACTTGAATCCTTCTTCTCTGTCCGAGTCATTATACACGGATAAGCCACATGGATTTCCTAAGACAAAACTAAACGGCGTGTTCAAGGTAGACATGGTGTTTACTCTACAAGCTTTCACTGGCCTGTGTTGTTAGTGACATAGCATATGTACCCAGTTCACACTACATGGCATGTTCCAGACGGACAAAGCATGTACTAAGAAGCCCCAGCCGACCCGTGTTGTTAGCTACATGGCCGGATACACGGTTGACACTACACGGCGTGTTCCAGGCGGACACAACATGTACTATAAAGGATAACACAGACCCGTGTTGTTCGTGACACGGCCAGGTACCTGGGTCAGACTACACGAAATGTTCAAGGTATACACGACATGTATAGTTTAAGGTTTCATCGTCTGTGTTGTTAGTTACACGGGCGTACACTAGGTCAACACTACACAGCATGTACGAACGGTACACGGCGTGTTCCCCAAGAACTTCCCTATACTATGTCACTGTCCTCACGGCCTATGACATGGTTAGAGACTACACAGAGTGTACATATGGTACATGGCGTGTACTTAAAATTTTTTCATCTCTTTCCGAATAGAAGAACACATGGCGTGTGTTCCTAGAACTACACGGCGTGTATTCTAGGTTTTTCCGGATAGTAATCCTTAGAAACTAATATGAAACCTAGAAAACACTAAAAGGAACACCTAAGTGAAAAATTCCAATCTGTGATGGCCCATACTCCCCACGAATCAAATATTGGAATCTTATACATGTTATAACAAGATAAACAGGTCAATGATCCACCAAATTCTGGTTAATGAGGGACCATACTCCTCAAGAACCAAAGTTTGGAGTTTATTCTACAAAACCTCACACAAAAATACCCTATAAAATAGTAGTTATTCTTATCAAGGAATCTATCAAAACATCATGCATTTTCTAGTACAATATCTATCACAACAACATGAAATTTCTAATGCACCTACATGGAATGAAAAGAATGCATGACATGTGATTTCTAGCATGTTCCTAAATAATGCATGAGATGGCATACCCTCATCTCATCAGGTTGAAAATAAATAGAACCCAAGTATAATATATAAACAGCACACCACAAGTGTGTCACCCAACGGTGAAAATCAAATCAACTATAAAATTGTAAAACCAGAGAAATTGCAATTTAAATGAGGTAGATTGGATTTTCCCTGTACACGGGTTAGCTACTCCTAGGCACAACTTATTACCAAATACCAATTCCATCCTATCCCTGACTATAGGCTCCAAATATTAAGTCAAAGAAAAGAAACCCCTATGATACCACTTTGTAACGTCTCAGATCTAGGTTCCACACAACGGGTGCCCCGAACCTGGTTGGTCACATATACTCAAGCGCATTTCCCCAAACACTGGAGGCTTCTGAATAGTAGTAAGGGCTAAGGAATGATAGTGGGGAAATTATTCCCTCATTTTTCAAAGTGTAGCGTAGCAGAATAAAATATATAAACAAGCAAAAGCGGAAGCAGAAAACAATATAAAACTAAAATGGACAACTGAAATAGAAGATAACTAATAGTTATAAATATAATGATGCAACATGTCACTAATTATAAGAAAGCATCCAAAATAAGATACACTGTAATCAAATACAATACAGCACAAGTATAAGTACAATGAAAAAAACCAAAACAGTGCAACAGGAACTCAGCAGCATCGCAAGCCTAAGCTCGGTCCCATGCTCTCCAACTCCTATACAACAATCATGTACCTGTGTAGGGACCCTTTCAATTATCTACTCTTGCAGCAATATAATCAGTTTGGGATGAATACATGACCCAAACAGGGTGTGAGGAATAAATCCTAGTAGGAAACCACCGAAGGCCCGTGCCCAACTATCAGTGAAAATGTGCAACAGCAGTGTGTACTAATAAAATGCAGTAAACAAGGAAGTACTCAAAAGTAACTATCACTACCAGTTTCATTGCCATTTTAATATTCATTTAATAATTCCAAGAATGTGCTTTAACTTGGCAGGTATAACCAAAGAAATCGCCACAGTGAATATTCAAAATAACAGTGTCCTCAGACATGCAAACCCTTACCCTTAGGTAAATAGAATCTAAACCCTCAGGTGACTGCCCACAGGTATAACGAATATTGCCCTCAGGCGTACGAGATATTTCCCTTAGGCATGGAAGTACTGTCCCCAGACATATGAAACGCTACCCTCAGGCTAAACAAACACTGCCCTCATGCTAAGAAAAACATTGCCCTCAGGAATTCCATAGGAAAAGCAAGTAACCAGGCCAATACCAACACATAAGAAAGAAATTTTATATATGTTTCCTCTCAAGAAAACTCAAAACATACTAAAATCACGACATACCCACGGGTATCCCGGCCAAATGGCTAAACAAGGGAAACTCACCCACGGGGTGGCCCTAGATTAATGAAGTGATCTCAAATAGAAATTTACAATTATTCAGTAAATTACCAATACAATTCTAGGTATTTTAACAGTCAAGGCCTCAGCCATACGATAGCCCAAACATGGGCGTGTAGCACAACGGTACACAAATTCAACTCAACAGTTGGAATTAACCACAAGACCACCTACCTCGATCACCGCTGATCGATATATGTGAACGATGCCTCCAGAAATGTCCACGATCGACGTAGATTTGGGATAGACAAAATCTCGTTCAAACTTAAATAACTTCCTTTTGAGAAATAATTGGTAATAATGATTCAAGAAGAGTGAAGACCTTACCCGTGCGGTTCAAATGAGATCAATGATGGAAGAAACGGAATCCTGGTGTGCGTTCGAGAGATCCTCAAAGATTCGGCCTTCTCTCCCATCTCCAGAATGAATATTCTGCCTCCTTTGCCGAATGAGGAGGCTACTGCTAGTTTTAACGAAAAAAACATGACTACAGGGCGTGTACTTTCAAGTACAGGGTGTGTAATTTCCTTTTTAACTGTTCCTCTAGCAGTTTCTTTTCATCGCTTCCATGTTTATCTATCGACTGATTACACTGCATGTATTAATAATTACACAACGTGTAGTTATTTCCTAAACCCTTAACCATCGACAAGACTACACTCCCTGTGTTCTCGTCCCACATGGCCAAAGTACACAACGTGTATATGAAAGTACACGGTGTGTAGTTTATTTTTACTGACAAACCTACGCGCCCTGTATTCTCATCCCACACATTCAAATACATAGCGTGTGTACAAAAATTACATGGTTTTTACCCATATATTTTAGTTTTTTCCCACATTTTCTGTAATGGCCCGGACCTCTCCGGTCCATTTCTTTGTAAAAAATTTGATGTGGTCAAACACGAAACGTGTTGTAATAATAATTTTTTTATAATAATAATTGATAATGGTGGCGTGAAAATATTTGGTGTTAATTAGATAAAATGGTTTTAATTTAATCATTGTAAAATATAAGAAATAAAATCGAATATATTTAATAAAATGATGGGAGGCGCATGGAATAAGTTATAAAGGAATAAATTACAATAAATGAGGCTCATGTAATAAATTATAAAGGAATGAAATGCATGGGGTGCATGGGTGTGACCTTGTACAGGAGGCGTTGTGCGGTTCTCCACAATTAAAGTTGGAATTGTGTTAATAACATTAAAAGGGTATTATTATATAATAATTTGTTATAATAATAATAACATGAAGAGGCATGTGAATGGGGTTCCCAACCATGCATGAATATAATGTTATGGGATATATGGAGTAATTATATGAAAATAATGGGCGTCAATAATAATAATTATTATTAATGTTAATGATGGGGACCCGTTGATGAAATTGAAAGAGGATTTATTACCATTGAATTAAATAATAATGATAAAGGTGACATAAATATGTGTGTGATTGGTAAATTAAATTAAATGGGTTTAATTTTTGGTTAGTAAATTAAATTATTTGAATTTAATTAAATGGAATGGTTTTAACTTAATAACCATGGTAAACTAATTTAATGGGATTAAATTAGTACATTAATTATGGGTGTTATTATTATTAATTTTATTAAATAATAAAGTTGAAGTGAGAATGGAGTTTGGGGCGTTCCACATGGAGTAAAAGAAATGAGAGGCGCCACTTTTGGTGGTGGGAGAGAATCATGAAAGAAAAAAAATAGATTGGAGAGAGAAACAAAAAATAATAATAAGATAAATAAAATTAAAAGACAAATAAATGAAAAAGGAGGAATTGGTGCTTAATTATAGCGCCCATGAAGACTCCAAAACGTGATTGCTTTTGGAGTTATGAAAAATAAATAAATAATTGATTAATAATAATAATAAAATATTGTTATTATTAATTTTGTTGATAAAACACTTTTTTGTCCGTAACTTCTTCGTGCGACCTCGGTTTCACGAACCGTCAGTGGCAGTGCGACCCTGACTACGAGACGAAAATTATGAGTCCAATATTGGATGTCTTTTTTGGGTTTTCGGATTAGGTACCCGAAACGCTCATGAATTAATAGATTTAATATTGTTATTATTACGGGATCTTGTATCCAACGTATCTCCCTCATACGGTATCGGATTGACGATCCATCAGCGACAGCATAGCCCTGAAATTATAACGGTCATTTTAAGACCATTAATGAGCTAATTTTATGACTCATGTCTCGGGTCAACGAAACACCACATATTGATAGAATTATCATTATTATTAAAACACGTGGAAACCGCGTGACGTGTTGTGTGTTAACCAATCAAAACATGTAACGTATGTACGGTCACATCGTGTATTCATTAATGCACGCTGAATATGGATTTAACTATTCGTTGCCTATATAAGAACGAGGTCATGTTTTATCTTCCATATCGATCGCTTCTTTGTCGCACGACGACGCTCTTGGACAATCGAGAAGTATTCCTCCTCTAACTTCTTTTTCCGAGCTCCGAATTACGATCCGTCAGCGGCCACAGGATCGTAGCGACGAGACGAAGCTTCTAAGCCCAGACTTATCACCTTTCCTTCCGGCCTTCCTTCTCCAGCTTCCATCCTAGGAGGCGTTTGTCGGGTTTGGCGAAGGCGGAGGACACCGAAGGACGTCGTCGGAAGCGACATGATCGGGACCTTTTGAAGTAGGGGTTTACCTTCGTCTCTCTTTTGGTGCAACATGCGGGGTGGGATATTTTTCTTTTGTTCCATGGGATGCAGTTGAACTTTAAATAAAGATAATAACCAGATAAAGAAGGGTTTGGGGTTTTGTGCTGTTTCTATTGCCTTCCAGTTTCTTTATCTTCTGATTGTGATTTTGGATTGAAAGGCCTTTGCCTACTGAAAATCAAGGTTGTTGGTGGCCTTTGCGTGCACAATTGATATCTGAATTGTTTGTGGTTGGTTTTGTTAAAACATGGAAAATGGATAAGCACGTAAAGACTAGCTGATTAAATGAGAATGAAAACCTTGTGTGATCACCCTGATTGAACAAAGTTGGAATAATGAACATGTTGGTGGTTTGGTTGTTTTGTGGAAAATGCCTTTATTTATGAAAAGTGTTTTGATTATGAAAAGTGTTTTGAAGTAAAAGGTGTTTTCAAATGCGGAAATGTTTTGTGTGTGGAAAGGGTTTTATGTGTGGAACTTTGAAATAAATGAATGATGGAATGTTGTATGGTTGTGATAATCTCTTGTAAATGAAATGGAATGTGTTTGATTGCGTTTTACCTAACCTTGGTTGTGGATGGCAGGGATATGTTTGTGAAAGGTTTTTTCTGGATGTTAGTTGCCCAGTAGTAATAATTTGTTAAACCATTGCATGAAACATGAAAACCTAAATGGGGTTGGGGGATGATTGTTTGGTTGTTGATGCATGCTTCGTGGTAGCAGTGCCGAGGCACATGCTCAGTTCCTCTTTTTAAGAAGCCATAGGTTGGGCTGTGTGTTTGGTATATGTATATATATAATTGTATCTTTGTGTTTTGTCACACCACACCCATGTCAAGCACCTAGTGCCGAACACTCCCATTTTATGGGATAGGGTGTTCCCCCTTAGTTACTAGCTCCTTCCTGCTCCTTCTTTCATAGGCTATGATGGCTTGAGGTGACCTTACACCCAAGACTCTTCGGGTAGGTCTCGGAGGCTGTGATGGCTTGAGGCGACCTTTAGCCCAAGACTCTTCGGGCAGGCTTACCGTTCCCAAGAACCTTCGGGATGAGGCCCAGGTGTCTGCGGACGGGTTAGTGGTTGTGGCCCAGGTGTGTGCGGGCGAGATGCGTGGTTGTGAGGCCCAGGTGTGTGCGGGCGGGATGCGTGGTTTGGCCCAGGTGTGTGCGGGCGGGAAGAGTGTGGTAGCGTCAGGACGTTTGCCGTTAGGAAGAGCAGCATCTAATTAAGTGGGAAATGGTGCGGGGTACCCAATACTTTTGTTCTATATATATACTAAACTTGTTTGTGTTACTTGGTGAGTGTGACCAGTGAGGCTGGGTGGATAGTTTTTTCTTGTTAGTTTCTGGTTCTTCTGTTTCTCACGGGACCTTAGGGTGTCTCCCCACTTGTGAACGAGAGCTTTAGGTTCTCTACTGAGTATACTTGTATGCTCACCCTACGTTGTTTCAGGTTTTCAGGAGGACTACCAGGGCCGTGCGGGACCCTACTAGTCAGGCAGTGGGAGTTGTGCAGTTGCTGTTTTCTTGTTTTCCTTTTGGTACTGTACTCACTTGTACTTTTGAGCTTCCTTGTACTTGTACCTTGTTATAAAAATTGTTTAAACATGCATGTGGGCTTGTTTTGGGTTTATTTATGTACACTTGTTCTTTTCCCTTTTTGGTGGTTGACTTGTCATTTTTCCCAATCCAAAATAATAAAAAGGGTAATGCCTCCCATATTTGTGAAAACTCATGCCCTTGGTGCTAGTCGCCAACCCGGGGCCTACTAGAGGCGGGACTCGGGGGTCATTATCTTCCTTTCACCATTGTCAGCTCAGGAGGGGCATCTTTAGTGGGAGGGGGTCGTGATAGAATGGTATCAGAGCTGATGGTTGAGAGATAGGATGGAGTCTGAAGTTAGGCACAATGAGGATTGCATGGGATGGTAGGGCAACAGTGTTCGTTAATATTGGTGCGTGACATAGGCCAGGGAAGACCGACTAGGACACGGGATTTTAGGGCCCCCCGTGATCCGATGCAAGGACTCTGAGCCTACCGAACGACCAAGTGAGACTATATTGATTGCAGGGTAGAGACCCTAGGGAAGGTACATGCATCATCATGTTTGTGTTTTACTTGATTTGGGGCGTTCTGGGAATAAAGTAAAATGATAAAATAAACCCTTAAGAAATCTCCTTACTACTCGGGCTTAGGTTTTCCTTGTTTACCGAACAACTATGGCACCTGGACGTCAACGGAACGGCAGAGGAGTGGGACACAGACAGTTTCATGCAATAGAAGTGGAAACCCTAGTAAGTCCAGAGATCAAGAGAGATGTTTCCGGTTTTACTTAAATGCTCTCATTTATGTTTTTTTTTAATTCAAGATCATCACACTCCTTTGTTGAAACTCATTCTCGCCCA
Source organism: Viscum album (assembly GCA_963277665.1). Lineage (NCBI taxonomy): Eukaryota > Viridiplantae > Streptophyta > Magnoliopsida > Santalales > Viscaceae > Viscum > Viscum album. Next base: position 1,098,823,529 of record OY728134.1, on the reverse strand, counting down.
TGCTTTGGGCCTGGACCTTTTTTTCATGAATTTATAATGCTAAGTTGTTTCCCTCTTTCCTTTAAATGTGTGTGAAGAGTCATAACATGTGGGGAGAGGAGGACCTAATCCCTAATCAAGACACATTAATGTGGATGCGATTAAACCCGTGTAGGAGAGTCAGTGCTGCCTAAAGCGGATAATATCTCGACATGGGAGAAGGAATTCCTCAAGCCATGTGTTCGGGAAATTTATTGATGTTTTGTATGGTGTTGGGGGGCAGTGTAAGTTGGAAAATCCTAATATATGGAAGTGGGAAGGCTCAGTCCTTAATCGAGAGGCATTAATGCGGATGCGATTAAACCCGTGCAGGCGAGTCAGTGCCGCCTAAAGCGGATAATATCTCGACATAGGAGAGGGAATTCCTAACTCACATAATTAGGGTTATCGGTTGTTTCTTGTTATGACAAGAGGCCTGAGAGGTATCTTGAGGGGTGGTTGTTCGGACCTTTCCCCCCCTTTTATGGGTTGGTTTTAATTCTCGAGGACGAGAATGTTTTGAGAGGTATCTGGTGTAATGGTCCGGACCTCTCCGGTCCATTTCTTTGTAAAAAATTTGATGTGGTCAAACACGACACGTGTTGTAATAATAATTTTTTTATAATAATAATTGATAATGGTGGCGTGAAAATATTTGGTGTTAATTAGATAAAATGGTTTTAATTTAATCATTGTAAAATATAAGAAATAAAATCGAATATATTTAATAAAATGATGGGAGGCGCATGGAATAAGTTATAAAGGAATAAATTACAATAAATGAGGCTCATGTAATAAATTATAAAGGAATGAAATGCATGGGGTGCATGGGTGTGACCTTGTACAGGAGGCGTTGTGCGGTTCTCCACAATTAAAGTTGGAATTGTGTTAATAACATTAAAAGGGTATTATTATATAATAATTTGTTATAATAATAATAACATGAAGAGGAACGTGAATGGGGTTCCCAACCATGAGTGAATATAATGTTATGGGATATATGGAGTAATTATATGAAAATAATGGGCGTCAATAATAATAATAATTATTAATGTTAATGATGGGGACCCGTTGATGAAATTGAAAGAGGATTTATTACTATTGAATTAAATAATAATGATAAAGGTGACAGAAATATGTGTGTGATTGGTAAATTAAATTAAATGGGTTTAATTTTTGGTTAGTAAATTAAATTATTTGAATTTAATTAAATGGAATGGTTTTAACTTAATAACCATGGTAAACTAATTTAATGGGATTAAATTAGTACATTAATTATGGGTGTTATTATTATTAATTTTATTAAATAATAAAGTTGAAGTGAGAATGGAGTTTGGGGCGTTCCACATGGAGTAAAAGAAATGGGAGGCACCACTTTTGGTGGTGGGAGAGAATCATGAAAGAAAAAAAATAGATTGGAGAGAGAAACAAAAAATAATAATAAGAGAAATAAAATTAAAAGACAAATAAATGAAAAAGGAGGAATTGGTGCTTAATTATAGCGCCCATGAAGACTCAAAAACGTGATTGCTTTTGGAGTTATGAAAAATAAATAAATAATTGATTAATAATAATAATAAAATATTTTTATTATTAATTTTGTTGATAAAACACTTTTTTGTCCGTAACTTCTTCGTGCGACCTCGGTTTCACGAACCGTCAGTGGCAGTGCGACCCTGACTACGAGACGAAAATTATGAGTCCAATATTGGATGTTTTTTTCGGGTTTTTGGATTGGGTACCCGAAACGCTCATGAATTAATAGATTTAATATTGTTATTATTACGGGATCTTGTATCCAACGTATCTCCCTCATACGGTATCGGATTGATGATCCGTCAGCGACAGCGTAACCCTGAAATTATGACGGTCATTTTAAGACCATTAATGAGATACTTTTATGAATCATGCCTCGGTTCAACGAAACACCACATATTGATAGAATTATCATTATTATTAAAACGCGTGGAAACCGCGTGACGTGTTGTGTGTTAACCAATCAAAACATGTAACGTATGTACGGTCACATCATGTATTCATTAATGCACGCTGAATACGGATTTACCTATTCGTTTTCTATATAAGAACGAGGTCATGTTTTATCTTCCATATCGACCGCTTCTTTGTCGCACGGCGACGCTCTTGGACAATCGAGAAGTATTCCTCCTCTAACTTCTTTGTCCGAGCTCCGAATTACGATGCGTCAGCGGCCACAGGATCGTAGCGACGAGACGATGCTTCTAAGCCCGGACTTGTCACATTTCCTTTCGGCCTTCCTTCTCCAGCTTCCATCCTAGGAGGCGTTTGTCGGGTTTGGCGAAGGCGGAGGACACCGAAGGACGTCGTCGGAAGCGACGTGATCGGGACCTTTTGAAGTAGGGGTTTACCTTCGTCTCTCTTTTGGTGCAACATGCGGGGTGGGATATTTTTCTTTTGTTCCATGGGATGCAGTTGAACTTTAAATAAAGATAATAACCGGATAAAGAAGGGTTTGGGGTTTGGTGCTGTTTCTATTGCCTTCCAGTTTCTTTATCTTCTGATTGTGATTTTGGATTGAAAGGCCTTTGCCTACTGAAAATCAAGGCCGTTGGTGGCCTTTGCATGCGCAATTGATATCTGAATTGTTTGTGGTTGGTTTTGTTAAAACATGGAAAATGGATAAGCACGTAAATACTGGCTGATTAAATGAGAATGAAAACCTTGTGTGATCACCCCGATTGAACAAAGTTGGAATAATGAACATGTTGGTGGTTTGGTTGTTTTGTGGAAAATGCCTTTATTTATGAAAAGTGTTTTGATTATGAAAAGTGTTTTGAAGTAAAAGGTGTTTTCAAATGCGGAAATGTTGTGTGTGTGGAAAGGGTTTTATGTGTGGATCTTTGAAATAAATGAATGATGGAATGTTGTATGGTTGTGATAATCTCTTGTAAATGAAATGGCATGTGTTTGCTTGCGTTTTACCTAACCTTGGTTGTGGATGGCAGGGATATGTTTGTGAAAGGTTTTGTCTAGATTTTAGTTGCCCAGTAGAAATAATTTGTTAAACCATTGCATGAAACATGAAAACCTAAATGGGGTTGGGGGATGATTGTTTGGTTGTTGGTGCATGCTTCGTGGTAGCAGTGCCGAGGCACATGCTCAGTTCCTCTTTTTAAGAAGCCATAGGTTGGTCTGTGTGTTTGGTATATGTATATATATAATTGTATCTTTGTGTTTTGTCACACCACACCCATGTCAAGCACCTAGTGCCGAACACTCCCATTTTATGGGAGAGGGTGTTCCCCCTTAGTTACTAGATCCTTCCTGTTCCTTCTTCCATAGGCTATGATGGCTTGAGGTGACCTTACACCCAAGACTCTTTGGGTAGGTCTCGGAGGCTGTGATGGCTTGAGGCGACCTTTAGCCCAAGACTCTTCGGGCAGGCTTACCGTTCCCAAGAACCTTAGGGATGAGGCCCAGGTGTCTGCGGGCGGGTTAGTGGTTGTGGCCCAGGTGTGTGCGGGCGAGATGCGTGGTTGTGAGGCCCAGGTGTGTGCGGGCGGGATGCGTGGTTTGGCCCAGGTGTGTGCGGGCGGGAAGAGTGTGGTAGCGTCAAGACGTTTGCCGTTAGGAAGAGCAGCATCTAATTAAGTGGGAAATGGTGCGGGGCACCCAATACTTTTGTTCTATATATATACTAAACTTGTTTGTGTTACTTGGTGAGTGTGACCAGTGAGGCTGGGTGGATAGTTTTTCCTTGTTAGTTTCTGGTTCTTCTGTTTCTCACGGGACCTTAGGGTGTCTCCCCACTTGTGCACGAGAGCTTTAGGTTCTCTACTGAGTATACTTGTATGCTCACCCTACATTGTTTCAGGTTTTCAGGAGGACTACCAGGGCCGTGCGGGACCCTACTAGTCAGGAAGTGGGAGTTGTGCAGTTGCTGTTTTCTTGTTTTCCTTTTGGTACTGTACTCACTTGTACTTTTGAGCTTCCTTGTACTTGTACCTTGTTATAAAAATTGTTTAAACATGCATGTGGGCTTGTTTTGGGTTTATTTATGTACACTTGTTCTTTTCCCTTTTTGGTGGTTGACTTGTCCTTTTTCCCAATCCAAAATAATAAAAAGGGTAATGCCTCCCATATTTGTGAAAACTCATACCCTTGGTGCTAGTCGCCAACCCGGGGCCTACTGGAGGCGGGACTCGGGGGTCATTATCTTCCTTTCACCATTGTCAGCTCAGAAGGGGCATCTTTAGTGGGAGGGGGTCGTGACAGAATGGTATCAGTGCTGATGGTTGAGAGATAGGATGGAGTCTGAAGTTAGGCACAATGAGGATTGCATGGGATGGTAGGGAAACAGTGTTTGTTAATATTGGTGCGTGACATAGGCCAGGGAAGACCGACTAGGACACGGGATTTTAGGGCCCCCCGTGATCCGATGCAAGGACTCTGAGCCTACCGAACGACCAAGTGAGACTATATTGATTCCAGGGTAGAGACCCTAGGGAAGGTACATGCATCATCATGTTTGTGTTTTACTTGATTTGGGGCGTTCTGGGAATAAAGTAAAATGATAAAATAAACCCTTAAGAAATATCCTTACTACTCGGGCTTAGGTTTTCCTTGTTTACCGAACAACTATGGCACCTGGACGTCAACGGAACGGCAGAGGAGTGGGACACAGACAGTTTCATGCAATAGAAGTGGAAACCCTAGCAAGGCCAGAGATCAAGAGAGATGTTTCCGGTTTTACTTAAATGCTCTCATTTATGTTTTGTTTAAATTCAAGTTCATCACACTCCTTTGTTGAAACTCATTCTCGCCCATGCTTTGGGCCTGGACCTTTTTTTTCATGAATTTATAATGCTAAGTTGTTTCCCTCTTTCCTTTAAATGTGTGTGAAGAGTCATAACATGTGGGGAGAGGAGGACCTAATCCCTAATCAAGACGCATTAATGTGGATGCGATTAAACCCGTGCAGGAGAGTCAGTGCTGCCTAAAGCGGATAATATCTCGACATGGGAGAAGGAATTCCTCAAGCGATGTGTTCGGGAAATTTATTGATGTTTTGTATGGTGTTGGGGGGCAGTGTAAGTTGGAAAATCCTAATATATGGAAGTGGGAAGGCTCAGTCCTTAATCGAGAGGCATTAATGCGGATGCGATTAAACCCGTGCAGGCGAGTCAGTGCCGCCTAAAGCGGATAATATCTCGACATAGGAGAGGGAATTCCTAACTCACATAATTAGGGTTATCGGTTGTTTCTTGTTATGACAAGAGTCCTGAGAGGTATCTTGAGGGGTGGTTGTTCGGACCTTTCCCCCCCTTTTATGGGTTGGTTTTAATTCTCGAGGACGAGAATGTTTTGAGAGGTATCTGGTGTAATGGCCCGGACCTCTTCGGTCCATTTCTTTGTAAAAAATTTGATGTGGTCAAACACGACACGTGTTGTAATAATAATTTTTTTATAATAATAATTGATAATGGTGGCGTGAAAATATTTGGTGTTAATTAGATAAAATGGTTTTAATTTAATCATTGTAAAATATAAGAAATAAAATCGAATATATTTAATAAAATGATGGGAGGCGCATGGAATAAGTTATAAAGGAATAAATTACAATAAATGAGGCTCATGTAATAAATTATAAAGGAATGAAATGCATGGGGTGCATGGGTGTGACCTTGTACAGGAGGCGTTGTGTGGTTCTCCACAATTAAAGTTGGAATTGTGTTAATAACATTAAAAGGTTATTATTATATAATAATTTGTTATAATAATAATAACATGAAGAGGAACGTGAATGGGGTTCCCAACCATGCATGAATATAATGTTATGGGATATATGGAGTAATTATATGAAAATAATGGGCGTCAATAATAATAATAATTATTAATGTTAATGATGGGGACCCGTTGATGAAATTGAAAGAGGATTTATTACTATTGAATTAAATAATAATGATAAAGGTGAAAGAAATATGTGTGTGATTGGTAAATTAAATTAAATGGGTTTAATTTTTGGTTAGTAAATTAAATTATTTGAATTTAATTAAATGGAATGGTTTTAACTTAATAACCATGGTAAACTAATTTAATGGGATTAAATTAGTACATTAATTATGGGTGTTATTATTATTAATTTTATTAAATAATAAAGTTGAAGTGAGAATGGAGTTTGGGGCGTTCCACATGGAGTAAAAGAAATGGGAGGCGCCACTTTTGGTGGTGGGAGAGAATCATGAAAGAAAAAAATAGATTGGAGAGAGAAGCAAAAAATAATAATAAGAGAAATAAAATTAAAAGACAAATAAATGAAAAAGGAGGAATTGGTGCTTAATTATAGCACCCATGAAGACTCCAAAACGTGATTGCTTTTGGAGTTATGAAAAATAAATAAATAATTGATTAATAATAATAATAAAATATTGTTATTATTAATTTTGTTGATAAAACACTTTTTTGTCCGTAACTTCTTCGTGCGACCTCGGTTTCACGAACCGTCAGTGGCAGTGGGACCCTGACTACGAGACGAAAATTATGAGTCCAATATTGGATGTTTTTTTCGGGTTTTTTGGATTGGGTACCCGAAACTCTCATGAATTAATAGATTTAATATTGTTATTATTACGGGATCTTGTATCCAACGTATCTCCCTCATACGGTATCGGATTGACGATCCGTCAGCGACAGCGTAACCCTGAAATTATGACGGTCATTTTAAGACCATTAATGAGATACTTTTATGAATCATGCCTCGGTTCAACGAAACACCACATATTGATAGAATTATCATTATTATTAAAACGCGTGGAAACCGCTTGACGTGTTGTGTGTTAACCAATCAAAACATGTAACGTATGTACGGTCACATCGTGTATTCATTAATGCACGTTGAATACGGATTTACCTATTCGTTTTCTATATAAGAACGAGGTCATGTTTTATCTTCCATATCGATCGCTTCTTTGTCGCACGACGACGCTCTTGGACAATCGAGAAGTATTCCTCCTCTAACTTCTTTGTCCGAGCTCCGAATTACGATGCGTCAGCGGCCACAGGATCGTAGCGACGAGACGATGCTTCTAATCCCGGACTTGTCACATTTCCTTTCGGCCTTCCTTCTCCAGCTTCCATCCTAGGAGGCGTTTGTCGGGTTTGGCGAAGGCGGAGGACACCGAAGGACGTCGTCGGAAGCGACGTGATCGGGACCTTTTGAAGTAGGGGTTTACCTTCGTCTCTCTTTTGGTGCAACATGCGGGGTGGGATATTTTTCTTTTGTTCCATGGGATGCAGTTGAACTTTAAATAAAGATAATAACCGGATAAAGAAGGGTTTGGTTTTTTGTGCTGTTTCTATTGCCTTCCAGTTTCTTTATCTTCTGATTGTGATTTTGGATTGAAAGGCCTTTGCCTACTGAAAATCAAGGTCGTTGGTGGCCTTTGCGTGCGCAATTGATATCTGAATTGTTTGTGGTTGGTTTTGTTAAAACATGGAAAATGGATAAGCACGTAAATACTGGCTGATTAAATGAGAATGAAAACCTGTTGTGATCACCTCGATTGAACAAAGTTGGAATAATGAACATGTTGGTGGTTTGGTTGTTTTGTGGAAAATGCCTTTATTTATGAAAAGTGTTTTGATTATGAAAAGGGTTTTTAAGTAAAAGGTGTTTTCAAATGCGGAAATGTTTTGTGTGTGGAAAGGGTTTTATGTGTGGAACTTTGAAATAAATGAATGATGGAATGTTGTATGGTTGTGATAATCTCTTGTAAATGAAATGGCATGTGTTTGCTTGCGTTTTACCTAACCTTGGTTGTGGATGGCAGGGATATGTTTGTGAAAGGTTTTGTCTGGATGTTAGTTGCCCAGTAGTAATAATTTGTTAAACCATTGCATGAAACATGAAAACCTAAATGGGGTTGGGGGATGATTGTTTGGTTGTTGATGCATGCTTCGTGGTAGCAGTGCCGAGGCACATGCTCAGTTCCTCTTTTTAAGAAGCCATAGGTTGGGCTGTGTGTTTGGTATATGTATATATATAATTGTATCTTTGTGTTTTGTCGCACCACACCCATGTCAAGCACCTAGTGCTGAACACTCCCATTTTATGGGAGAGGGTGTTCCCCCTTAGTTACTAGATCCTTCCTGCTCCTTCTTCCATAGGCTATGATGGCTTGAGGTGACCTTACACCCAAGACTCTTCGGGTAGGTCTCGGAGGCTGTGATGGCTTGAGGCGACCTTTATCTCAAGACTCTTTGGGCAGGCTTACCGTTCCCAAGAACCTTCGGGATGAGGCCCAGGTGTCTGCGGGCGGGTTAGTGGTTGTGGCCCAGGTGTGTGCGGGCGAGATGCGTGGTTGTGAGGCCTAGGTGTGTGCGGGCGGGATGCGTGGTTTGGCCCAGGTGTGTGCGGGCGGGAAGAGTGTGGTAGCGTCAAGACGTTTGCCGTTAGGAAGAGCAGCATCTAATTAAGTGGGAAATGGTGCGGGGTACCCAATAATTTTGTTCTATATATATACTAAACTTGTTTGTGTTACTTGGTGAGTGTGACTAGTGAGGCTGGGTGGATAGTTTTTCCTTGTTAGTTTCTGGTTCTTCTGTTTATCACGGGACCTTAGGGTGTCTCCCCACTTGTGCACGAGAGCTTTAGGTTCTCTACTGAGTATACTTGTATGCTCACCCTACGTTGTTTCAGGTTTTCAGGAGGACTACCAGGGCCGTGTGGGACCCTACTAGTCAGGCAGTGGGAGTTGTGCAGTTGCTGTTTTCTTGTTTTCCTTTTGGTATTGTACTCACTTGTACTTTTTAGCTTCCTTGTACTTGTACCTTGTTATAAAAATTGTTTAAACATGCATGTGGGCTTGTTTTGGGTTTATTTATGTACACTTGTTCTTTTCCCTTTTTGGTGGTTGACTTGTACTTTTTCCCGATCCAAAATAATAAGAAGGGTAATGCCTCCCATATTTGTGAAAACTCATACCCTTGGTGCTAGTCGCCAACCCGGGGCCTACTGGAGGCGGGACTCGGGGGTCATTATCTTCCTTTCACCATTGCCAGCTCAGGAGGGGCATCTTTGGTGCGAGGGGGTCGTGACATTTTCCTTGTTTTCTCAAAGACACTTAAGGAAAAAGGAAAGGAAGAAACCCATACCTCAAGAATAAGAACCAGGTTCTTACATATTTTCCTATATAAGAATGTATAATCCTACTGATTATTATGGAGACTGAATATCATTAGAGAACACATTCCTGCTCTAGGAATTTGGCAAAGTCTGAAGAAATTTCACGAGGGATAATCCCAGGAAGGTTATAATGGTTTGCGCAGAAGAATTTCCGTTGAAGGATATAAGAGGAAAGCTGTATCCACTAAAGACTCGGTACATGGAGAAAGAATCTATGGTACATGAGAGAGTGAATTCCATAAGTAGTATGTAGAGGGAGATCTCCGGTACATGGAAGCAAAGGTATTCCAAAAACAGTGAACAATTCATGGACAGAGGGTGATTCGCAGAAGAGGTTCGCGGAATCGGTACGCAGTAGCGGTACGTGATCGCTAAGGCAGAGGCAGTCCACGAACGAAGGGGAATTTGCAGTGGCAGTAGCAGTACACAGATCAGGCAATCCTCGTGCCATTTCTGGTACACAGTACGCAGGAGGATTAGGTGGTTTGTAGTTTTCTCATAAAATCTGGAAAAAGCATCAATTCAGTTTGTGAAAGTATTTTCTGGTACCTAAAAGTACTCGAGAAGGTGGAATTCATCTGTGGGTGAAAAAGGAACTTCAACAGAGCCTCTATCTATAGTTAAGGATGTGAGAATTCATGAAAATTAAAGGACCTACATGTCCATAAATTGTGTTTGACCTACACGTCCATAAACTGTGAATGGATTCCTTTCCAAGAGCAGTGAGTGAGGAAATAGGAAGACAGTGACCCTTTCCACCGGTAGTGAGCTAGAGAAAGAGGCATAGGGAGTGAACCTTGAGAATATAGTGATCATACCCTAAACCCTGTAAAGGTAGTGAGCTTTGGCATAAAAGATATAGCCTGAACATTGTACTCATTATTGGTTGTGAGCCTTAGTGAATTTGATACATCAGAACATTGTCTTTGTATGCTCCTTGGACGTAGCCTAGTGAGGGTAAACCAAGTAAAAATCTTTGTGTCCTTGTTCATGCTTTACTTATTTACTTTAAGTGCATCATAATCAGATAAAATTTGAAATTACATCAACATTAAAGGGTATAAAAAGTGACCCTTGTAATAAAGAGTTCAATATCCTATGGGGAAAAAATAATTTTGAAAAGAATATTCATACCCTGATTCACCCCCACCCCCTTATCAGGGTATCTAGGCCCATTTTGGACCTAAAAATCGGTATCATATGGAAGGTTTATTTTATCAATATTTGTGTGCACTGGCTTGGTTTAGTCAATTTTTGAAGATAAAGATTCAGTATTCTCTTATATTGGTGTGCCATGGAAAAGATAAGAACTATAAAGAAGAAGCAGAAGTTAGGTGGTATTCCTTAGTGTGGAAGTGTCTATAGAATTTTTTTGATTGAGTTTAAGGAATCAAACAGTTTACTAATGAAGGGTTTGAATGAATCAGACATGTAAAAGATAGAATCACTCAATGATATTTCAAGAATGAGTGATGAACTTGACATACCAAGTGATGATGAAGAAACTACAAGAAGGACAAAAGAGGAATCTCTCCATGAAACAAAGGGATTGGATTAGAAATTTGGTGAAGAAATTAAATCTAATGATATATAGATCCAAGAATTATAGATTGAGATCAACAATATAAGAGGATTAAATCAAGGCTCATTGATGTGGCCACTGACCTCAAGGAGAAGAATGATTCTCAAGGTAAAGAGCTACAAATGTTTTCATCAAAGATAGAAAAACTCAAATCCGATGACAAGGGAAAGAATATGAACTCAGAAGAAATTCAGAATATGAAATCCATAAATGATGATCTTACTACACATCTATTTGAACTAGTTCATAAAATAAAAAGGTTACAACAATAGAATGCATGATTTTCTGATTCTGTTGCTTAAGAAAAATTGAAAGTAAAGGAGAAAAGTGACCTGGTAGATAATCACACACATGAATCGGAAGATGATATGAGTAGAGGGAATAATATCCAGAGATTACTTAATAATCAAGTTGAATCAAGGGATATTAATATTCAACAATTGGAAGAAGAGTTAGAATTAGTGAAGGTAAAAATGTAGAGATCCAATGTCACAAATCCTATAATGAAGGATGCCTTGTACTTACTATTTGATTATCCTTAGGTAGGTGATGATGAAATGAAAATAAAATATTCTATTTCTAAAGAGAAATAAGAACATATATTCTCATATCAAAGGCTATATAGTTTGTAAAAAATAGGCATTGGATTTGATGAATCACCTTCCATGGATGAGAGGATGAAAGATGTAAAAAGATCCAGAGATAAGAAAAATCTTGTAGGTTCTCGGGACAAACCTAAAAAGGATTTTATAGTAAGCAATGAAATCATTTTCTATTTATGTGGAATGCATGGTCATACTTAAAGATTTTTCTTTGAGGAATTATAATACATTTCATGCTGTAAAGATAGAAATTTTACTAAATCTGAGACTAAAAAGAAGTGTCATGAGAATTTAGAAAAAGAGTCTCTTAGAAGAAATCATCCATCATATGATACTACTGTGGAAGAATGGGACACACTATGAGTGTGTGTCAGGAAGCTCAGGATCTCAATCTTAGAATAAGAACTCAAGTTTCACCAATATCTCTTCTGAGAAATGATGAAATTAGGTATTCCATTGATGGAATATGTTTTATATGTTCTAATCATGGACATTTGGAAATACATCGCATCCAGAATAAATTGATAAAGGAAAAGGAACCCAAAAATAAGATTCTCAAGTCTAGTGATGTATAATGAGAAATATTACACTAGAAGAAAAAGTGGTAAGTTGAAGAATAGAATTATGGCCTCAAGGGAATCATGACAATATAAACAAATTTGGAAGAAGAAGAGAGGAGATGCTTCAACTGTGAGTAAGAGGAATGTATGTGTAGTAGAGGACCCACCAGTAGCACAAAACAATGTGGGGAATTAGATATATAATAATAGAAAAATGAATAAATAATGCATTGAAAAATTCACATGTCATATGTCATGGAGAGAAGTGGAGGAAAGAGTAAGATCCCTACATTTGAGGAAGGAGCTAGGGAATATGAAAAGCAGAGAGATTCCTACTCAGAGAATAAATCAAGGGAAGTGGTGGATTGGTGGAACATAAAAGAAAGAAATGTGTACCAATGGGTTTAAACCCAAGATTGTGAGAAAGGAGAAGCCTACATAATCTACATATCATAAAAATACTCAGCATATGGGTAATGAATGCTTAGTCATGTGGCCAGAACAGTTGAAGTTGGCTAGGCAGTTGGAGTAAGCAAGGAAGGAGTGTGATGCTCTATAAGAAAAAAACAAAGAGTTTCCCCATCAGGATCAACCACAATCCTCATCTTGAGGATCACAAAATAACCCCTCTTCTTAAGTATATAAATGTTGTTAACTGATGATTCAAGTGTTTTAGGTTTTAGGGAGATACGATCCAAGGGGAAGTGGCATCTAACAATGCAAAGTGACAAAGCGATACACTTCATAGTTTCAATTGATTCAAATAAGGCTTATAGATTTTATTAATGTATTCATTCTAAGTGAGAAGATGAGAATAAATGATGTATTAGGAGAATAATGTTTATGGGTCTAAACAGTGGGCCCGATAATAGGAATAGCTGGACATCATAGGGGAAGAATTCTATCTCCTAATCAGATGAAATTTCATGATAAGAGAATAATCAGAATAGTTGAAGTTCACATAAGATATTAGATTTAAAAAGTGTTGTTACTCAATGGTTCTATTATTCAAATCTATATCAGAAGGATGTCTTCTATGTAAAGTAGAAATGATATGACGAAGAGTTTATATTGAAACTAAAGAGATGCCAAAGATATACATGGGTGATCCAATGGTTCTAAGTTGCATTGAATATATATCCATTGGTATCATACCCTAGTTCAGGTGTTATTTTTCCACTGAGAGAAGACAAATTGTGGTGAAACAGCAATAATCATGCTTTTCCTTATTATTTATTTTGTTCTAACAATGTGGTATCAGCTAACTGTTTTCATGATACCAAGAAGCTGTGAGAGAATATCAACAATATTTCGACAAGAAACTGAGAAAAGAAGTTTAAATAAATGATTTCACTATACAATGACACAGTGAAAAAATGATTGTTGAAAGTGATGAAGTGGTAAGAGACTCAAGGGGAGTATAAGTGGAAAATTATGATTTAGAAGTAGATGCAGATAATGAGAAGGAGGAATTCAAGTTTATATCTCCAAAGATGATAAAGAGTCAAGATAAAATTGGCAGGAAAAGTGTCATTGGTGATCGGATGGTGCCAGTCCAGACGAAGAAGATGGGAACTCTACAGAAATCATGATACTTATCACAGGTAGATCCTAAATGTTTCGAAGAATGAACTGATGATGAGAATTTGGTTCAAGCTATGAATGAAGATCTTGACCAAGGTGAGAATACTTAAACATGGGAGAAGTGTTTTGAGGCTGAAGGATAAGATGATGCAGTGATTTGAAACAAATCATGACTAGTGTGCAAAGCTACTCCCATATAGGGAATATCGATGTCGATGAGATATTTTCACATGTGACAAGGTAGGTGAAAATTATCTTATTCTTGGACATGGCAGTGCAATTAAAGTTTAGATCATTCTATATGCATGTCAAGTCTGAATTTTTTGAATGGGGTTCTAAAAAATAATTAGATATTGAATAGCCATAAGAGCATAGTATTCAATGATGGATCAGTTTTTGAAGAATCTCAGTTTTTGGTATGGTAGAATTGATTGAAATCTATATTTCAACAATGATAGTAAGAAAAGAATGATTATGGAAAGGTAGTTAATATCATAGATTATAGGAAAATCATTGGAACTCTACTGTATCTGACAGCTACACTGCTTGACATTGTATTCGCCACATGCCAAGAAGCGAGATATCAGAGTAATCCTAAGGAGATCCACACGATTCTATTAAAAATAATTCTTCGGTATATCAAGGTAATAGTGGATTTTGGCATACTGTATAATGAAAAATATCATCCAGAGTTATTGGGATGTACATATTCGGATTGGTCTGGTTTAGAAGATGATAGGAAATCAACATTAGGAGGTTATTTTCATCTTGGAGGGTTGTGTATTTCTTGGTTAAGATGTAACACCTAGAGATTTTATAAGTTATATTATTTTTAATCTCTTTCATATCATCTATTGTACGCTACACCAAGATTATCTTGCGCTATACACGACACCATATTAGCTTGCAGTATACGCAACACTATTCTTGGCTCGTGTTACACACAATTTCAAGTTCGTTTTGTCGAAATTATTCTATGCAACATTAAGTATATATTTTGTTTAATGTATAAATGAAATAAGTTTTGAATTATGTTATATGCAACACCAAAGGGAGATTTAACTACACGCAACCCTGACCTGGCTTGCATTACATGCAATCACGACCTTCCTCGATAGCGTGTGTTGTACACAATACCGGGTTTCACTAAACAACGATATATGGTTATAATATTATCACGAACTAGACGTTATGAATATTATTAATTAAATTTTAAATTTTATAACATTATTATTCATCTTACTCATTTTCTAGAACATGGTATGAGAATAAAATAATTTTTTCGGGTAAAATAAGTATTTTTCAAAAAATGCAGTTTTGTCGCCTTTTGATGGTGCCCCACATTAAATCTAGTTTTTGACATGTTTATAAGTTCAATTTTAAAAAATAAAATTATTATTTGGAATCAAGATATAAAATTTTACCTTGGATAAACTTTTCATATTATTCTGATAACTTTCATATTTTAATGAATAGTAAAAACACGCTATATTTTAATTAAAAACAACTTTTTTCATCGTAATAATTTATGTCGTTAAATTATAATATTGAATTGTTTTAAAGTATAAATAGAATATATTTTTACCATTTAATATAATTTATTTCATTATCATTGATTTTACATTGAATTCGTAGGTTAAATCAATTCAATTTTTGCAATGTTTTAAACAAAAACCTGTTTTCTTTCGACAATGGGATTAATTTTAATTTAATTTATGCAACTTATGTGTATTGAATTTGGAAAAATGGATTCCATATTTGGAATCATTGGGTAAAAATTATATTAATAGACTACTTTTTATTTTTGGGCATTATGAATAGTAACTACGGTAAATTTTATTAACCATAGTAAAAGGTAAATCGGGTAATTAAAGGTAAATATAATATTATAAAATTACCCTAACACTTGTATTAATACAATTAGATGATTATATTTCGTCCTAAGTCATATTTGGGTCGAAATAGAATCCATTAGAACCCACATGGAGGTGATTAAGACCTTCAGTTTATTTTATTTAAAGGAAAGTGAAATATGTCTCACTCAAACTTTAATAATTAAAGTATTTTTAATATAAGGTTATACATAATATAAATTAGGTTATAAATACTAATTTTAAATATAAAATGTTTTAATTTATCATGGTAATTTATTTGTAATTTTTAAGAGTTATTTAATTACCTTATTAGCTTATACATTAATGATGCAGAAATTATTTATTTAGTAAAAAAATCAATAATATTGTTTTTATTGAAATAGTAATACATATTAAAGGGATCTCAAACCTGACCAAAACTTATGGGTAGTGTATATATAAACCATAAGCATCCAATTACAGAATATATGACCATTTGGAGTCTTATAAAAGTGATTATGAGACTTATATTATTTTATTTTATATGATGTCAAAGTTGTCACCTTCATAATTTAACAAATATAACATTTTAAAATTTGGATGTTTTAGAAGATAAATCTGACTAAATGTATTCTTATGAAATATATAAGAGTTATCTTCATCCTAGTATTTTATTTTTAATTTTTATGCAACAAATAAGTATATTTAATAATTATACAAAAATGTTGTAGTAATTATTTTATTATCAGAAATATCAAATAAATGGTTTTACAAATAGTAAAATAAATATTATATGAACTATTTAATGTTATCCACTAATTTTTTAGATTACTAATACATGTTAGTAACCTATTAAATATTTTAGTTTGAATATACCCTCTATGTGGATTTTATTTAAATTCAAATAAATGAATAATGTCAAAATTGACACTATTGTTATTTTATAAAAATAACATATTATTAAATTGTTTAAAAATCACAAAAATATTTAAAAATTATAAATTTAAATTAATATATTCTAAAATGTCATAAATTATCTAATTATGGATAATTAACAGCACATAAGTAATTAATTTTCACAATTTAAAATTTAGAATCTTATTACCACAAATAAAATTTAATAGATTAAATAAGGATAAATCAAGTTGATAATGTTTAAAATAAATTAACTACATGTCTAAATTTTATTGGTTGACAATATTACAACCTTATATCATCTAATATTATAATATGAGTCATTTTGGGAGTTTTTTTTAAGTGGGGTTAGATTTATTATTAATTAATATTTTTTAGATTTCCAAAGGTGTCCCTCTCCTCCATTATAAAAAGAGAACACCTTCCCACTTCTCTTCACACCCTTTCGAGCCTTCAAGCTCGGCCAACCCCTGCCAATTTATCTTCTCCACTTCCCTAGAAACATTCTAGAGGTTCTGGTCTTCTTTAAAGATCATCTTTAGTGCCCAAAGAGGAGGTTAAGAAGAGGCGCTTCAAAGAAGAGGTAATGTCCATTACCGATTCTTTCAACTTTATTTCTTCTTCTACTTCTTATTATTTAGTTGTTTAATTATGAATTAATAACATCAGTATCACTAATATAATTATATGTTATTATAAATATGAAACAACCCTATTTCACCTTCTATCTATCCTACGGAAAACGAAATCATCGTGCGTGCGTACGTACGGAATACCATCTCCACGCCGTGGTGTAATCTGTTTTCGACCACCACCTTACTTAGACGGGTATAACGGTGTAAATAAATAACTATATATGATTCTTGTAAATTAATATTGATTCTGAAATATTATACATACACTTCAATACAATTCCACGATCATGGGAATGATATCATCGCTCGTGCGTACGTACGGACCTACCGTCTCCACGACGTGATGAGATTCATTCTCCATGTTAACCATTCATGAATAATTATAAAGTATATATAATGAATAATAATGAAATATATGACATAATAATGATACTGGATTTATGTATATATATATATGTATGTCATCTACTTAATTCCATTCAATTCAATAAGGAAATGAAAACAGCGTTCATGCGTAAGTACGGCCTACCGTCTCCATGAACGGTGTATTTCATTCCATTTATCGATCTATCATATATATATTTATATTCTGAATATATATTATATATAAATCATGTTTTACATTCTGGAATTATGTAAATTAGTATATATGTAATAATATCAAGAACAACAAGTCGAAATACGTACGATAAATGAAATGATTTTACCCAAAATGCTACTTTAACATGGAATTTATAAAAGAACGGGTAATATAAAGTCATAAGTGAACCATATATGATATCATAACAATTAATATTATTCTTTAATAAGTAAATTACATTATTTAAATCATTATACAGGATGTTCAGATACGTATGAAGCATATCGGACCTAAGGTAAGGGATAATGTTGCAATCTCAATAGTTTTCTATCCGAGATTGCTTATACGTAAGTATTTACTGGGGTTATATTTATCATCCATGTCCAAGTTTTATAAAAATGTTTTCATGTATGTTTAAAGTCCTTTTTACCCATTTTTACTTTTACTACATGGTATGTAAGGAATCTTTTTTTGTTTACCATACGAGGTACTTTTTGACTTTTCAGACAAAAGTACAAGGATATTGTTATTTTTAACTTATACGGCGTGAAGGGATTTTTACGGTTTTATAAAGCCTTATTTTCATTAAGCTTCCTCCAAAAGATTTCATGATTATTTTCAAAAAAATCCTTTCTTTTAAAATTGCATGTCATTTTTTGAAAAGAAAATTATTTTGAAGAGGAAAGGATATTTTCCTCAAGAATTCATTTCAAGCGTTTTATCAAAACCATTTTCCATTTAAGATGAAATTATTTCATATGTTTATGTTTGAAGTATAATGTATCTATGATTTACATGGTTTCACTTTTCTTATGTTGAAATGATATCCATTTGTTTTATATGGATTATGTTATGATGGAATGATGTTTATAAAACCCATTCTTTGGGTTATGATGAATGATTTTTTATTGTTTTGTGGCCCACGTAAGAATGATTTCAATATGAAATGGGTGGGACCTATATCTCCCTAAAATTAATTGGGTAAAGATTTATATATCATGAGATAAACATGGCTGGAATGGTAAGTTAATCTGGTTCAGTGTTACAGGACTGAAACGAGGAGTGAACTCGATTCAGAAAGGGACTCTGTCCACTAAGATGGTCTTGGAATCAATGCCTTGGCTAATATGGAAATCATAACATGTGCTGAATGGTTTCCAAAATTACATGTTTTATTCCCATTATATTTTATCATGGTTGATGTTCCATTATGATATATTCCTTACGTACTTCCACGATTTATGTCTTTGCTCAAGATTTTGATGTTTAAATTTCATGTTCAAGTTTTTGCTTTCAAATGTTTATGGATTGTTTTATGTTCTCTATGTTTTCCCTTGCTGAGCATTTGAGCTCACCCTTTTTATGTTTTATTTTCCCCAGGAAATAAATAAAGGTTTTAGGTAAGGAAACAAAAAGGGTAAGATCATTATGGGAGATGTTGAAGATCTTTCAACATGATTAGATGTTTATATTCCAAGTTTCCAAAGATACTAAACTATTATGGTCCTTTGGTGTCTATTTTTGTTATGTATTAAGTATTCCGCAAAAGTAATGTAATGTCCATGTACGTCAAGCTTTGGGTATCTACAGTTGGTATCAGAGGGAGGTTTAGTTAACCTTTGGAAACTAGGATGCGAAAACTTTAGTGAGATCCCTAGAGATATTTCTAAGGTATGTCTAGGGATGTCCCTAAGGTTAAGTACAAGTATAGGTTATAATCCTAGAATTACGGTAATGATCTTAGAATTAAACCTAAGAGGTTATATATTGAAGGTACTCCCCCTTTATTTTTTTCCCTAGCATGATTTTTTCCTCTCACGCTATTCTTTTTGGATTTTAGACGATGGCTGGAACCCTAAGGAACTGTGTTGATCAATGTAATGGACAATGCAATGATTTTCCTCCTGAAAAACCAAATGTGATGGGAGATGGAGTACAAAATTTTATTTCTATTCTTACACAAGCTATGAATCATTCTAGACTTCCAAATGAGCAGATAAGGGAACAATATTATATTGAGTCCTTTATGAGGCAACGTCCACCTTCTTTCAGTGGGTCTTCTGATCTACTTTTTGCTGAACAATGGATCAGTACCATTGAAAAGATATTTTCCATACTTCACTGTTCAAAGCATGAAAAAGTCATTTTGGTTGTTTACCGTTTAGAAGGTGAAGCAGACCAGTGGTGGACTCTAATTAAGAATACAATGCCCCGAGATGAAATTGAATCCATGGAATGGGATGAGTTCAAGAACGTATTTTTCAATAAGTACTTCCCTCGTATTCTTTGAACAAAGATGGAAAAGGATTTCCTTGAGCTTAAGCAAAAGGATGATGAATCGGTTGGTATATACGAGGAGAATTTTACAAGGCTTTCAAGGTATGAATCTGGATTTATCATCCAACCTGAAAGTAAAGTTGATCGATTCTTCAGTGGATTAAAACCAAGTCTTCAAAGGGAATTAGCTATAAGAGACTTCAGTAGCTATGAAGAAATTGTGCGTTGTGCTATCAAGGTAGAACTGGAAGTTGGTGTTATATATCCATATCATGGTTTTTACAAGAAACGAAAGATGGAGTTCAAGGAGAAATCTCAAAACAATGGTGAAAAGAAGATGAATGTTTCTTTATTCTCAAAGTGTGGAAAGAAGCATGGTGGAGATTGCCTAAAAGGTACTAGAAAATGTTTTAAGTGTGGAAAAGAAGGTCATCGAGTAGTTGATTTTCGAAGTAATGGGAAAAGGGTTGCTAATGATGTGAATAGAGAAAAGACTACAGAGAACTCTCCACCAACACTTCAATGCTTCAAGTGCAAGGAAATGGGGCATTATGCTAATAAATTCCCTAATCTAAGGGTTAGTGATAATCTACATGAGCAACCACTTAAGGAAAAGGACAAAGGGAAGTCACATGCAATCACTACTGGTGATGTTGAATATGACAACGATGTGGTGGAATGATTAAGTTTTTATGTAATGGGATTCCAAAATAATGTTGTATATAGTATCGTGGAATATTGGAATATTTATATATTGGTCTATTGAGATTTTCAATAATTTTATGGTACCGGTAACCATGGAAAGTGATTGAAATATTTTTGGAAAGAAGATGATATGCGCATAATAAAGGGATAAAGAGAAAATGAAATGAGCTCATATAAGGAAAAAGTTATATCATGGTTTGAGTATATAAAAATTTTGGGATTTTGGTATGTGGAAAGAGTTACCTTTTGGAAGCATTCATGTTTTCACTAAGGTTATATGGTAATTTCTGTTTCAAGAGAACACATGATTAAGGAATTCACATGTTTGGAATGTGACCAACAAGATATATTTTATGATAAATGATGTTATTCACGTTATTGTTATGTGACATTTCTAGTAATCATTTTTTGTATACTATGATATTGGACAGATATATTTTGGATAAGTCTAAAGATTGGAAAGGGTTTTGTCAGACATCAGATAATATTGTTTAAGGATAGAATTTTTTTTCGATATTATTGCAGGAATGTTATTATAATGTAGTTTTAGAAAAAGGGGCAACCTGTGAGACGGGCGACAACCCGTCGCGTCAGACAAGATTGTGGGAATCGAACCCACAACCAAAGTACGTCAGGCCTTTATCGCCTACCATCGGCCAACAGGAAGTCCCTGGTTATTAGAAACTAGTTTTATTATATTAAGTGGTATTATAGATGAAGTATAAGTCCATTTTTGGAATCATATATGATTAACCTCACCATATATGGAATTATTTATATTTGATAACTTTTGATAACCTTTTGTTTGAGAAAGATGGAATGACCCATCATTCTATTGCATGATATGCTAACACTTCACGGAAGACAAATTCAACTTCATTTCTTTAAGAGAAGATGTGGAAATTGTTCAAGTCATAAACAACAGTGAGATTGTACCAAAATCAAGTAAGTATTTATTTTAATTATTCTTCAAATTTAAGGGAATGATCTTGAAAACCAAAAATGTTGTCCTAATGTCCTCATATACGATGAATTAGATGGTAACTTAAATCATCACAAATTTATGGCTTTGTGATTTATGGATTTTTCATAGCCATGTTCTCTACCACTCTCCATCAACTTGATGGTTATATTTTTCTTCCATATCCATATTTTCACCTATGCTGTCCTATGTGGAAACTCAGTGCTGAATTACTTTGGGTGGCCGTTATGATTCTAACTTCCTTTATTAAAATGAAGTTTTAGTATTCCTTTTTACGATGTGGGTTTCTATTAAAACATTCGAGTAGTAAACCATTTATAACTCCGACGAATTTCGAGGGCGAAATTCATTTTAAGGGGGGTAGAATGTAACACCCCGAGATTTTATAAGTTATATTATTTTTAATCTCTTTCATATCTTCTACTGTATTCTACACCAATATTATCTTGCACTATACACGACACCGTATTAGCTTGCAGTATACACAACACTATTCTTGGCTCGTGTTACACACAATTTCAAGTTTGTTTTGTAGAAATTATTCTACGCAACATAAAGTATAGATTTTGTTAAATGTATAAATTAAATAAGTTTTGAATTATGTTATATGCAACACCAAAGAAAGATTTCGCTACATGTAACCCTGACCTAGCTTGCATTACACGCAATCATGACCTTCCTCAATAGCGTGTTGTACGCAATACCGGTTCTCACTAAACAACGATATATGGTTATAATATTTTCACAAACTATCCATTATGAATAGTATTAATTAAATTTTTTATTTTATAACATTATTATTAATCTTACTCATTTTCTAGAACATGGTATGAGAATAAAATAATTTTTTTGGGAAAAATAAGAATTTGTCAAAAAATGCAGTTTTTCCACCTTTTGATGGCGCACCCACATTAAATCTAGTTTTTGACATGTTTATAAGTTCAATTTTACAAAATAAAATTATTCTTTGGAATCAAGACATAAAATTTTACCTTGGATAAACTTTTCATATTATTCTGATAACTTTCATATTTTAATGAATAGTAAAAACACGCTATATTTTAATTAAAAACAACTTTTTTCATCGTAATAATTTATGTGGTTAAATTATAATATTTAATGGTTTTAAATTATAAATAGAATATATTTTTACCATTTAATATAATTTATGTCATTAGAAATGATTTTACATTGAATTCGTAGGTTAAATCAATTTAATCTTTTGCAATGTTTTAAACAAAAACTCGTTTTCTTTCAACAATGGGATTAATTTTAATTTAATTTTTGCAACTTATGTGTATTGAATTTAGAAAAATGGATTCCATATTTGGAATCAGTGGGTAAAAATTATATTAATATACTACTTTCTATTTTTGGGCATTATGAATAGTAACTACGGTAAATTTTATTTACCATAGTAAAAGGTAAATCGGGTAATTAAAGGTAAATATAATATTATAAAATTACCCTAACACTTGTCTTAATATAATTGGATTATTATATTTCTTCCTAAGTCATATTTGGGTCGAAATGGAATCCATTAGAACCAACATGGAGGTGATTAAGACCTTTAGTTTATTTTATTTAAAGGAAAGTGAAATATGTCTCACTCAAACTTTAATAATTAAAGTATTTTTAATATAAGGTTATACATAATATAAATTAGGTTACAAATACTCATTTGAAATATAAAATGTTTTAATTTATCATGGTAATTTATTTGTAATTTTTAATAGTTATTTAATTACCTTATTATCTTATACATTAATGATGCAGAAATTATTTATTTAGTAAAAAAATCAATAATACTGTTTTTATTGAAATAGTAATAGATATTAAAGGGCTCACAAACCTGACCAAAACTTATTGGTAGTGTATATATAAACCATAAACATCCAATTACAGAATATATGACCGTTTGGAGTCTTATAAAAGTGATTATGACACTTATATTATTTTATTTTATATGATGTCAAAGTTGTCACCTTCATAATTTAATAAATATAACATTTTAAAATTTGGATGTTTTAGAAGATAAATCCAACAAAATGTATTCTTATGAAATATATATGATTTATCTTTATCCTAGTATTTTATTTTTAATTTTTATGCAACAAATAAGTATATTTAATAATTATACAAAAATGTTGTAGTAATTATTTTATTATGAGAAATATCAAATAAATGGTATTAAAAATAGTAAAATAAATATTATATGAACTATTTAATGTGATCCACTAATTTTATAGATTACTATGACATGTTAGGAACCTATTAAATATTTTAGTTCGAATATATCCTCTGTGTGGATTTTATTTAAATTCAAATAAATGAATAATGTCAAAATTTACACTATTGTTATTTTATAAAAATAACATATTATTAAATTGTTTAAAAATCAAAAAAAAAATTAAAAATTATAAATTGAAATTTAAATAGTCTAAAATGTCATAAATTATCTAATTATGGATAATTCACAGCACATAAGTAATTATTTATAACAATTTAAAATTTAGAATCTTATTACCACAATTAATATTTAATAGATTAAATAAGGATAAATCAAGTTGATAATGTTTAAAATAAATTCCCTACATGTATAAATTTTATTTTTTGATGAGATTACAACCCTATATCATCTAATATTCGAATATGAGTCATTTTTGGAGTTTTTTAAGTGGGGTTAGATTTATTATAAATTAATATTTTTTAGATTTCCAAAGGTGCCCCTCTCCTCCCTTATAAAAAGAGAACCCCTTCCCACTTCTCTTCACACCCTTTTGAGCCTTCAAGCTTGGAAAAACCCTGCCAATTTCTCTTCTCCACTTCCCTAGAAACATCCAAGAGGTTCTGGTATTCTTCAAAGACCATCTTTAGTGCCCAAAGAGGAGGTTAAGAAGAGGCGCTTCAAAGAAGAGGTAATGTCCGTTACCGATTCTTTCAACTTTATTTCTTCTTCTACTTCTTATTCTTTAGTTGTTTCATTATGAAGTAATAACATCAGTATCACTCATATACTGATATGTTATTATAAATATGAGATAACCTTATTTCACCTTATATCCATCCTACGGAAAACGAAATCACCGCGCGTGCGTACGTACGAAATACCGTCTCCACGCCGTGGTGTAATTTGTTTTCGACCAACACCTTACTTGGATGGATATAATGGTGTAAATAAATAACTATATATGATTATTGTAAATTAATATTGATTCTGAAATATTATACATACACTTCAATACAATTCCACGATCATGGGAATGATATCATCGCTCGTGCGTACGTACGGACCTACCGTCTCCACGACGTGATGAGATTCATTCTCCATGTTAACCATTCATGAATAATTATAAAATATATATAATG
Source organism: Viscum album (assembly GCA_963277665.1). Taxonomy (NCBI): domain Eukaryota; kingdom Viridiplantae; phylum Streptophyta; class Magnoliopsida; order Santalales; family Viscaceae; genus Viscum; species Viscum album. The sequence continues at coordinate 1,098,798,704 of OY728134.1, read as the reverse complement.
AATAATAATGAAATATATGACATAATAATGATACTGGATTTATTTATATATATATATATATGTATTTCATCTACTTAATTCCATTCAATTCAATAAGGAAATGAAAACAGCGTTCATGCGTAAGTACGGCCTACCGTCTCCATGAACGGTGTATTTCATTCCATTTATCGATCTATCATATATATATTTATATTCTGAATATATATTATATATAAATCATGTTTTACATTCTAGAATTATGTAAATCAGTATATATGTAATAATATCAAGAACAACAAGTCGAAACACGTACGATAAATGAAATGATTTTACCCAAAATGCTGCTTTAACATGGAATTTATAAAAGAACGGGTAATATAAAGTCATAAGTGAACCATATATGATATCATAACAATTAATATGATTCTTTAATAAGTAAATTACATTATTTAAATCATTATACAGGATGTTCAGATACGTATGAAGCATATCGGACCTAAGGTAAGGGATAATGTTGCAATCTCAATTGTTTTCTATCCGAGATTGCTTATACGTAAGTATTTACTGGGGTTATATTTATCACCCATGTCCAAGTTTTATAAAAATGTTTTCACATATTTTTAAAGTCCTTTTAACCCATTTTTTACTTTTACTACATGGTATTTAAGGAATATTTTTTTGTTTACCATACGAGGTAATTTTTTTACTTTTCAGACAAAAGTATGAGGATATTGTTATTTTTAATTTATACGACGTGAATGGATTTTTACGGTTTTATAAAGACTTATTTTCATGACTCTTCCTCCAAAATATTTCATGGTTATTTTCAATAAAATCCTTTCTTTTAAAATTGCATGTCATTTTGTTAAAAGAAAATGATTTTGAAGAAGAAATGATTTTTTCCTCAAGAATTCATTTCAAGCATTTTATCAGAACCATTTTCCATCTATGATGAAATTATTTCATATGTTTATGTTTCAAGTATAATGTCTCTATTATTTACATGGTTTCACTTTTCTTATGTTTAAATGATATCCATTTGTTTTATATGGATTATATTATGATGGAATTTTGTTTATGAAACTCATTCTTTGGGTTATGATGAATGATTTATGATTGTTTTATGGAACATGTAAGAATGATTTCAATATGATATGGGTGGGACCTATATCTCCCTCTAATGCATTGGGTAAATATTTATATCTCATTATATATACATGGCTTGAATGGTAAGTTAATCCGATTCAGTGTTACAGGACTGAAACGAGGAGTGAACTCGATTTAGAAAGGGACTTTGTCCACTAAGATGGTCTTGGCATCAATGCCTTGGATAATATGGAAATCATAACATGTTCTGAATGGTTTCCACAATTACATGTTTTATTCCCATTATATTTTATCATGGTTTATGTTCCATTATGATATATTCCTTACGTACTTCCACGGTTTATGTCTTTTCTCAAGATTTTGATGTTTAAATTTCATGTTCAAGTTTTTTCTTTCAAATATTTATGGATTGTTTTATGTTTTCTATGTTTGCCCTTGCTGAGAATTTGAGCTCACCCTTTTTATGTTTTATTTTCCCCAGGAAATAAAGAAAGGTTTTAGGTAAGGAAACAAAAAGGGTAAGATCATTATGGGAGATGTTGAAGATCTTTCAACATGATTAGAAGTTTATATTCCATGTTTCCAAAGATACTAAACTATTACGGTCCTTTGGTGTCTATTTTTGTTATGTATTAATTATTCCGCAAAAGTAATGTAATGTCCATGTACGTCAAGCTTTGGGTATCTATATAATAAATAAACAAGATTTAATTTCATTGAGAACTATAGAAGCTGAATACATTGCGGCTACTCAAGCTTGCACACATCTATTGTGGATAAAGTAGCAACTTGAAGATATGGGAGTTGAAGTGAAATCTCCTATAGAAATACATTGTGATAATTCAAGTGATATAAATCTTAGAAAAAATCCAGTCTATCATTCAAGGAAAAAGCACATTGAAATAAAATATCATTTTATCAAGGATAAGGTGGAGAAAGGGCTTGTGAATTTGGAGTATGTGTCTAGAGAACAACAAGTTGCAGATATTCTTATGAAGGCCTTACCCAAAGAAGCGTTTTAAAGGCACTAACTAGCTCTAGGAGACCAGTCTAATCCCCACACTTGAAAAAATATGGATGTGAGACTCCCTCTCCCCGAGGTATGACGTGTATTTACCTAATGTGATAATATGTGTTCTTTACCCTATTGTAGACAACCTTGAAGTTCCCATCGGGTTCGTTGACAAAAGGGAAGAAAGTGTGACTATTCTAGGGGGAGAAAAGACATGGAGAGAAGCTGCTAAGTGGAGCAGCAAGATAGGGGTAGTTGAAGCTGAGATAAAGCTATTGGAGTAGCTATAATATAGGGGGATCATTAAACTTGACGATGATAGAAGTGATCGATCAATGATTATATATCATGATAGTTGAGGTTCGTGATGAAAGTAGTTCATTGGTATTAGTATGGTATCCACAATTGGTGTCAAAAATGAAGTTATTCATTGAGGAGATTTTCATACTACTCTTGTTTCTCACGTCGATCATGGATCATGTGGGATTAAACTGTGTGTTGAATAAATCCTTTATCACTATCTTAATTGTGTGAAGTGAATGGTGGTTGAATATGTAAGGAGTTTTAACGAGGTATCAAAATCCCTAGAATTATTATGAGAAGAGTTTTCAACAAACCCAAAGGGCGAGATTGTTGGGAAAAACTCCCTCAAGGCATCCTCTCGGTATGTTTTAGGTGTGGTTGTGTTTTTTGGCAAAGCTAGATGGTCGCAAAAGAGTATGGTTGGTGTTTTCCGAAGACATATTTTTTAAGGTGCCACAATTTCCCAGTGTTTTCCAAATTTTTGGGCCTCAAAATTGGTAGTTTGATGTTAGAAAAGGAAGGATTTATTAATAAGATTCAACAGTATGAAGAACTTCGAAGAAAACTGGCAAAGGGAGAGGATCACTTACCATGTTTTAGGAATGGTACGCAGAGTAGCGGGAACGGTACGCTGGTGCGCTTCACGAAACTAAAAATGGTTCATGGAGGAAGGTGAAACGGTATGCAGATGGAATGTCTTCAACTGAGGAGATCGATTGTGTAGGATTAAATGTGGTACCTGGAGCATGTATGAAAAATGGTTCACATGTGTCTTGTGGTTCACGGCGGTTAAATGATCGGTAAGCATTGAAGGCTGAATTGAAGATTTTGTAAATCTTGGATTAGTAGATTTTGCAGATATCTTTTTCTATATAAGAATGGATAATCCAACCAATTACTGTGGAGATTGAATATCATTAGAGAACACATTATTTCTCCGGGAATTCGACAAAGTCGAAGGAAGTTCGTGAGGGATAATCCTGCGAAGGCTATAGTGGTTTGTGAAGAAGAATTTCCGCTGAAGGATTTAAGTGGAAAGTTGTATCCGCTTAAGACTCAGTATGCGGAGGAGGAATCTCCAATATGAGGGAGAGTTAATTCCATAAGTGTTATGCAGAGGGAGAGCTCTGGTATGCGGAATCGAAGGTAGTCTGCAAATAGTGAATAGTTCACGGACATAGGGTGATTCGCAGAGGAGGTTCACGGAATCGGTACACGGTAGAGGTACGTGATCGCGAAGGTGGAGGCAGTCTAAGGATGAAGGGTGATTTGCAGTGGTGGTAGCAGTACGCGGAGTAGTAAATCCACATACCATTCCCAATACATAGTACACGGTAGGATCAGGTGGTTCATGTTTTGCTCATAGAAGCTTGAAAAGGCTTCAATTCAGTTTGTGAAAGTATTTTTCGGTACCTAGTAGTACTTGGAAAGGTGGAGTTCATCTGTGGATGAAAAAAGAACTTCAACAGAGCATCTACCTATAGTTGAGGATGCAAGAATTCATGCATATAAAGGTAAATACATGTCCATAAACTGTGTTTGACCTACACATCCATAAACTATGAGTAGATTCATTTCCAAGAGTAGTGAGCGAGGGAAGAAGAAGACAATGAACCTTTCCACCAGTAGTGAGCTAGAGAAAGAGGCATAGGGAGTGACCCTTGGGAATGCAGTGAGTAGACCCTAAACCTTGTATAGGAAGTGATCCTGGGCATAGAAGATCTATCCCAAACATTGTACTCATTATTGGTTGTGATCCTTAGTGAATTTGGTACATCGGCACATCGACGTTGTATGTTACTTGGACATAGCCCAGTGAGGGTGAACCAAGTAAAAATATTTGTGTCCTTGTGCTTGATTTACTGCTTTACTTTAATTGCATCATCATCGGATAGAATTGGAAATGGCATCAACATTAAAGGACATAACAAGTGACCCTTGAAATAAATAGGTCAAGATCCTGTGGGGAAAAAATAATTTGGAAAATAATATTCATACCCTGATTCCCCCCACCCTCTCAGGGTATCTAGGCCCATTTTGGACATAACATAATTAATTATATATTAATTATAAAAATACCAATACTTTTACTATGGTCATATTATCACTTATAAGATGCCTAAATTTTATTTATACATTCAAGGGTGATGTTACTATTCTTTTGGATGATTTACTATTCATAAGGGTCATATGACTATTCATAAGGGTAGGTTACTATTCATAAAGGTAGTTTACTATTTACCAAAAATTAAATTTGTTCCATCTGACTCAAAACATCTTACTGATCGCAACCGTGTATGTCAGATTTTCAAAATTCATATCACAGAATTGACAATATTATGTTTAAAGATCACATAGTACTTATTAGTTCATTGAGTTTTGATTTCATGTGATTATATTACATAACTATAAGAAGGTAATTTCCATTGATAAAACATTGGGTCGTTACATTCTTCCACCGTTATGAAATTTCTCCTTCGAAATTTTGTTTTACATTCTAATACATAGGTGCGGGTATTTTCCCTTCATTGCCTCCTATAGTTTCCATGTTTCCTCTTAGTACTTATAGTTCCACCATAGTAATTTGACCAGGTGAGTAGTATTTTTATGTAGAACTTTATCTCTAAGATCCAAGATCTAAACCGGATGCTCCTAGTAATAAAGATCATTCTCCAACTGTACCACCTCTGAAGATAGTACATGTGAAGGATCGGGTATGTACTTCCATAAGAGGGATATGTGGGAGACATTTTTTTACTTTAGACATGGTAGGTGGAAGTGTCACTCGATAGGACAAATCCCCTACACGATCAAGAATCTCAAAGGGGACAATGTACCTAGGACTTGTCTTTCCTTTCTTCCCAAACCTCATGACCTTCTTCCAGGGAGATATGCATAGAAATACCATTTCTACAACTTTGAACTCAAGGTCTCATCAATGATTGTCTGCATAACTCTTTTTTTGACTTTGGGATGCCTTGATGTGCTACTAAATGATTTTCACATTCTCCACCATTTCTTCAACCATTTCTGGTCCTAGTAGCTTACGCTCACCAAATTCATCCCAACAAGCCGGTGTTTTGTACCTTTTCCCATAAAGGGCTTTGTATGGTGCCATTTAGATGCTCAAGTTGAAACTTTTATTGTAGGAGTATTAATCCAGTGGAAGATGTTGGTCTCATCCCCCTTTTAAGTCCATAGAACACGCTCTCAACATATCTTCTAGTGTCTGAATAGTTCGCTCAGATTGTCCATGAATTTGATGATAATAGGTTGTACTGAAGTTTAGTTCAGTTCTTAGATCATGTTGGAGACTTTTCCAAAATTTTAAGGTGAATCTTGGATCTATATTAGATATAATAGATAATGTTACTCCATTCATACTTACCACATCTTTGATATATATCCATTAAATTTTATCCAATGAGAAGTCCTCTCAAATTATGATAAAGTGAGTTGTCTTTGTAAGATGATCCATAATGACCCATATAGAATTGTTTCCCCTGGACGTCCTTGGAATTCTAGTGACAAAGTCCATGGTAATGTCATCCCACTTAAATTTTGGTATGGGTAGTGTTTTCATCATCCCCTTAGATTTTGGCTTTTATCCTTCACTTGATGACATACCAAGCACTTTGATGGATACTCAGTAATCTACTTCTTCATAGTGTCCTAACAAAAGTTCTCTCAGAGATCTCGATACATCTTTGTGCTCCCTAGGTTAATAGAGAAGGCTTAGATATGTGCACAATTAAAAAGGTATTTCTTTATCTTTGGATCAGATGGTACACATAATCATGACCCAAATCTTATAATTCTTTCCTCATCAATCATGAACTTGGAGGATTTACAATTTCTAATGGATTCCACACTTTTCTGAATTTCCACATATTTTCTTTGAGAATCCTTTATTTTATCCATGAGGGATGGCTAAGAAATAATTTTATAAAGTATTGATGATGTTCCTACTTTAATTATTCCCATGTACATCCTATGAAAATATAAGAAGATTGCATCCTTTTCAATTCTTATCATTCATAAAGATGCATGATATTTTCTACTTAGAGCATCTGTCAGCTTATTTGACTTACCAGTATGGTAGTAGATTGAGTAGTCATAATACTTGATGATCTATAACCATCTTCGCTGATTCATATTAAGATTTTTTTGTGTGAATATATATTTTAGGCTCTTTTGATCAGTATATATCTCACACTTCTCCCCATATAATTAATTCCACAAGATTTATAATGCAAAGATCACAGGTTCCAACTCCAGATCATGTGTGGGATAGTTTTGCTCATGGATTTTCAACTGTATTAAGGCATATGATATAAATTAATCATTTTTTATTAGTACATAGCCTAAGCCTTTCTTTGAATAATCACAATACACCACAAACAGTTATCCACTCATTGGGAGTGTGAGTATTGGCTTAGTGATAAGCCTCTTTTTCAACTCCTTAAATAAGTATTCACATTCTTGATTCCAGAAGAACTTCACTACCTTCCGTGTCAGCATGGTCATTGGGTTTGAAAATCGTGATAATTTCTTCAAAAATCATCGATAATACCCTACTAGACCCAGAAAGTTGCGGATCTCCATTACTGATGTTGGTCAGGACCACTCTTCAATTAACTTTTTCTTGAAAAGGTCTATAAATATCCCTTTTATAGTGATAAAATTCCCCAAGAATGATACTTCCTCTATCTAGAACTCACATTTACTGTACTTTTCATATAGTTTCTCCCTTTGCAAAGTCTTTAACATAGTATTTAAATGATACACATGTTTTATGTTGTTGTGACAAAACTATGACTCCATGTTTAAATGATCCCATGTTTATATGTTATGATTCTATTTGTTCCATGTTTTTTTAATCATTATGTCATAAATGATATGAATCATGTCAACAAGGTGCACCTTCCTTTTCAAGAGCCTACCGGATTAGAACTCCATAGTTTAGTGTGCTTGGACTCGAGTAGTGTTCAGGATGGGTGACCTTTTGGGAAGTTTCCTAGGGTGTGAGTGAGTGAGGAAAAGGCACACTGAAAAGGATATGTGTTGGCATATGGGGACAATAAATAGTCAAATGACCCGTTTAGGCACATGGGTGGTCCCCAAGGTGGGGACCACGTGTCTGTGGGGCAACTTCTGGTACCTGGCAGGTCAGGACCCAATGACCATGTTAAGGCAGGGTGTTTGTGCTATCAAAGGGGCCCAGTCGTCACATTTGGCATCAGAGGAAGAACCCAGCCTTAAGTGCGGTGCGCTGCCTAGGTTGAGACGTAGGTTCCACAATGAGAATGTTGTGCTCTAAAGTGGGGTGAATGCAACACCAAATAATGATAAAGGGTTAAATGACTAAATGATATGACTCATGTCAACAAGTTGCACCTTCCTTTTTGGGAGACTATCTGATTAGAACTCCATAGTTAAGCATGCTTGTCCAGGAGTAGTGTTCAGGATGAGTGACCTTTTGGGAAGTTTCCCAGGGTGTGTGTGAGTGAAGACAAAACACATTAGAAAGGACATGTGTTGTCCTGTGGGGGAAGTAATTAGCCAAATGACTCGTTCAGAAACATGGGTGGGTCCCAAAAGGTCACCCATCTTGAACACTACTCCAGGACAAGCATGCTTAACTGTGGAGTTCTAATTAGGTAGGGTATCGAAAAGGAAGGTGCACCTTATTGACATGATTCATATCATTTAGTCATTTAACCCTTTATAATTATGGGTGTGAGTGAGGATAAATCACATTAGAAATTATATGTGTTGGCCTTTGGGGACATTAATTAGTCAAATGACCCATTTGGGCATGTGGGTGGGCCCTAGGGTGGGGACCACGTGTCTGCGGGGCAACTGGTGGTACCTGGAGGGCTAGGACCTGACAGACATGTTAAGGTGGGGTGTTTGTGCTGTCATCAGGGCCCAGTTGTCACATTATAGTGACCCTAGACGTTTATATATATCATTACATGATTTTAAGCATAATAAAAATATTACAAGACAAGGATCGTGAAGTCCAGTGTCTTCGAATACTAGGTACATAAAACTAAAAACATAAAACATTTCTTTATTTAATCTCAATATTGAGATCCTAACTTCCATTGTGTTCATACATCGGCATAGGATAACCTGGTAATAACATTAACAAAGGGGTGAGCTAAAAATCCCATAAAGGGATTAAGATAAATAATAAAGCTTTAACGCAATGGTTAAGAAGCATGAAATAATGGTATAAAAAGGCATGAAATGTAATTGAACATATGGAACCATAACATGTATAACTTGGGATCATATAAACATGGAATCATAGTAACGTGGAAACAACATAAAATATGAATTTATCACGATTCAAGGCCCATTGCACTTAGAGGAGCACAATTCAAGGTTAACCACCAAGACCATTTCACATGGTATCACAAGTAAAGGCAAACCGCTAAGACCGTTGCACATAGTAGTACAAGTCAAGGATATCCACCAAGAACGTTGCAAAAAATGTCTCATGGGACTCAACTTTACACAATTCATTGGAGCACTATCTGGGTTCACCCATCTTAAAATGTTCATTAATATGCTTTCCACATAAATAATCATACATAATCAATCATACATAAACATAAGGGTACCCACAGAAAGAAACGGGTATCATAATCATGTCATAAAGCATAATGAATGGGTGTATCATACAAGTGTCCATGAAGAAAATGGAATTAGTTAAATCATGGAAATTAATAATGTGTAATTTATATATATCATAATAAGTGATTCCAAACTGAAGTGGTAACATGTAAAATATTTTTTGAGAAACATTAAAATTAAAACATTTTAGTGCAGTTTAATGAAAATATCAAAGATAATTTAAAACAGAAAAGGGAATAATATTTTATATAAAAAAATAATTCAAACAATAAGGTTTTCATGATAATTGGTTTTATAAATACAATGGTTTCTTAAAAATAGATCGTATAATGTACTTGAAATTGGGTAATAATTTAGGAAGTTCCCTTAAAACGGGTTTGCTTATCGAGAAGTATTGAGGAGGGAATCACTTAAAAGAATGTATATCCTAAAAATATAATGATTGATGTATATTGATACATTAGTTTGGAAATATAAATAGAAATTATAATATGTACATAGACAAAATATAGGTTTTCATTTGGGTAAAAAAGAGAGTAAGAATAACCCGAAGGAATAAAGGAGGTTCGGGTAAAATCCCTTACGAAACCTCGGCATAGTAGCAGGTGTACTTAGGAGGGATTAATGAGAGAGAAAAGGGTATCTCATAATTTATATATCACGAGGGAAGTATGGTGGATTTGGGAAAACATACCCCATCATTAGGTATTAAAAATAAAATGGCATGACATAGAGAAGATTCTTGAATAAAAGTGAGAAAGAGAGGATCCCTTACCTTAGGTCTGATGGTGTTCTCCAATTGATATTAATGACCTGAATTATAAAATTAGGTTCATTAATTAATAATTAAAGAACCTATTTTACATTTAATTTATTTAGTATAAACTTTTTTAGTGCATTCATAACCATTTTGATTGGTTATGAGGTTCAATTTCATTGTTTGGGTCCGTTTGTTTCATGACCAGTTTACTTATTTACATGAACGGATAACCATGTAAAATGAAAATTGTTGTACAGAATTAGAGTTTTATGTTATTATTGAAAATCCATATGGTTACATGTTTTTAAATTTCATTTGGTTAGTTGGAGTGAATATGAATCATTAAATAAAACTTTAGTGATAACCTTTTGGGTTAATTGGTGGTTTTTGACCACAATAAACACATTTTGTTTTATAAATCAAAACCATGTGTATAAAAAGATTCCAAAACCATATATGGTACATAATACTATATTATAGTCTGTTTTATCCATATGAATGGTTTCATGACTAGAATTGAATACAGTATTGGAAATTGAAAACCCATCATCCTTGAATGTGGTAAATGAAGACATCTCAGATGATGTATTTACTACTATAATAAAAGAAGGTTAAATGAGAGATGATAATAAATTATTACATCATCATAAAAAAATTATAGTACATGTATGGTACTAGAGTTTTCATAACAATTGGATGAGAATTGGTAAGGATAGAAAGTAAAAAAAGGAACTTGAAAAGAAAGTAAAAGATTTGAAAAGAGGAATTTACCTCTTGAATTAATCTTCCTTGATAGCCTTTTAACGGGAGAGGATTTGGTCTTTTTCAGAGAACAAGGGATTATGGTCATGGGGGAGGATCTTTGGGAGATATTTGAGCATAATATAGGCAAGTAAAAAGGATTTATAGAAGTGAAGAGAAGAGGGGAGTGTGGTTATTTTTTATAGTGGAGGGGAGGAGGGTTTTCTTAATATTTTAATCACTAGTTTATTATTTCTCCATAAGACAAGTAATAGTGATGATTCCATGGCCAAAAATAATAATAAGTGTATGTGAGTTCTAACCAAAGGTGATTACCTCATCATAACATCACCAATGACTTAGTAATTAATATATTTAGCTTATTTTGTAAATTATCATATTTCTCTTTTCATAAGAAATTCACGTATTTCAGAAAAATACCAAAAATTCACCCTAACCATTTTTCGATGTGTAGAATCCAAAAATTAAATCTATTTTTCAAAAATAATTTTCTAAATATGATTAATTTAATTTTTAATTAAAGTCATAATTTACTTGAAAAATAGAGATTTCAAAACTATAACTGATTTAATAATGCTTTTAAAAATTACATAATGTCTTATAAAATTATCTTAAAACCAGAAGACATAAATTTTTTAATTTATGAACAGATTTTAGGAAAAAAAATTAAAATTAATTAATTAATTTCAATTAATTATTTATGACTTACAAAAATACCAATACTTTTACTATGATCATATTATCACTTATAAGATGCCTAAATTTTATTTATACATTCAAGGTTGAGGTTACTATTATTTTGGACGATTTACTATTAATAAGGGTCATATTACTATTCATAAGGGTGGGTTAATATTCATAAGGGTATGTTACTATTCACAAAAAAATTAATTTTGTTCCATCGGACGCCAGACATCTTACTGATCGCAACCGTGTATATCATATTTTTGAAATTCAAATCACTGAAGTGACAATATTATGTTTAAAGGTCACATAGTACTTAGTATTTCATTGATTTGTGATTTCATGTGATTATATGAGATAATTATAAGAAGGTAATTTCTATCGATAAAACATTGGGTCTTCACATTCTTCCCCCTTATGAAATTTCTCCCTCGAAATTTTGTTTTACATTCTAATCCATAAAGAGGTACAAGTACTTTTCCTTCATTACCTCCTCCAGTTCTTATGTTACCTCTTTGTACTTTTGGTTCTGCCATAGTACTTTGACCAAGTGAGTAGTCTTGTTAGGTAGAACTTTATCTCTACATTCCAAGATCTTCACTGGCCTCTCCTCATAAGAATGATCATTCTCAAACTGTACCATGTCTGAAGAGAGTACATGTGAAGGATCTGGTATGTACTTCCTTAACAGGTATATGTGGAAGACATCGTGTACTTTAGACATGGTAGATAGTAGTTCCAGTCGATAGGCCACTGCCCCGATAGGATCAAGAATCTCGAAGGGTCCGATGTACCTAGGACTTAGCTTTCCTTTATTCTGAAACCTCATGACCTTCTTCCATGGAGATATGTGGATGAATACCATGTCTCCAACTTTAAATTCAAGGTCTCGTTCATAATTGTCTACGTAGTTATTCTTTCGACTTTGGGATACCTTGATGTTCTACTGAATGGTTTTCACATTCTCTACCATTTCTTTGACTATTTCAGGTCCTAGAAGCTTATGCTCACTAACTTCATCCTAACATGCTGGTGTTATGCACCGTTTCCCATAAAGGGCTTCATATGGTGCCATTCAGATGCTCGAGTGGAAACTATTATTGTAGGAGAATTCGACTAGTGGAATATGTTGGTCTCATCCTCCTTTGAAGTCCATAGAAGATGATCTCAACATATCTTCTAGTGTTTGAATAGTTTTCTTAGATTGGACATCAGTTTGAGGATGATAGGCCATACTGAAGTTCAGTTCAGTGCTTACAGCATGTTAGAGACTTTTCTAGAACCTCGAGGTGAATCTCATATCTCTATCAGATATAATAGATAGTGTTACTCCATTAATCCTTACCACCTATTTGATATATATCTGTGAAAGTTGATCCAATGATAAGTCCTATTGAATTGTGATAAAGTGAGATGTCTTTGTAAGATGATCCACAATGACCCATATAGCATTGTTTCCTATGGATGTCCCTATAATTCTAGTGAAAAAGTCCATGGTGTTGTTCTCCCACTTACATGTTGGTATGGGTAGTGGTTTCATCACCCCCTTCGACTTATTTCTTTTAGCATTCACTTTCTGACATACCAGGCACTTCGATGTATACTCAGCAATCTCCTTCTTCATATTGTCCCACCAAAAGTTCTCTCAGAGGTCTCAATACATATTTTTTCTCCTTGGGTGAATAGAGAAGGTTGATATATGTGTGTCATTAAAAATATCCTTCTTTATCTCAGGATCAGATGGTACACCTAATCATGACCCAAATATTACAACTCCTTCCTCATCAATCATGAAATCGGTGTATTTCCCATTTCCAATGGATTCCACCCTTTTCTGAATTTCCACATCTTTTCTTTGAGCTTCATTTATTTTATCCATGAGGGATGGTTGAGAAATCATTTGAGAAAAGATTGATGATTTTACTCCCTTAATGATTCACATGTCTATCCTCTGCAAATCTAAGAAGATTGGATCCTTTTCAATTATCACCATTGATAAAGATACTGGATACTTTCTACTTAGAGCATCTTCCACCTTATTTTCCTTACCAGGATGGTAGTGGATTGAGTTTTCATAATCCTTGATGAGTTCAAACCATATTTTCTGGTGTATATTAAGCTATTTTTGTGTGAATATATATTTGATACTCTTTTGATCAGTATATATCTCACACTTCTCCCCATATAGATAATGCCGCCAGATTTTTAACGCAAATATCACAACTACCAACTCCAGATCGTATATGGGATAGTTTTGCTCATGGATTTTCAACTGTCTTGAGGTGTAGGATATCAATTTTTCATTTTTCATTAGTAAACAACCTAATACTTTCTTTGAATCATCACGGTAAACCATAAAGAGTTCTCCACTCATTAGGAGTGTGAGTATTGGCACAGTGATAAGCCTCATTTTCAACTCCTTAAAGCATTCTTCACATTCTTGAGTCTAGACGAACTTCAATCCCTTCCATGTCAGCTTGGTCATTGGGTTTGAAAATCATGTTAATTTCATCATAAATCATTGATAATACCTAGCTAGACCCAGCAATCTATGGATCTCTGTTAGAGATGTTGTCCTGGGACACTCTTCAATTGCCTTTTTCTTAGAAGGAACTACAAATATCCCTTTTTTGGTGACAACATGACCCAAGAATGATACTTCATCCATAAATAACTCACATTTACTATACTTTTCATATATTTTCTCCCTTCACAAAGTCTTTAACATATCATTCAAATGTTCCTCATGTTCCTTTTTTCTCTTGGAGTATATCAGAATATCATTGATAAAGACTACCACAAATTTTTTGAGGTAATATCTAAAGACTCTATTCATTAAATCCATGAAAATTATAAGATCATTAGTGAGTCTGAAGGGCATCACTATAAACTCATAGTGTCCATACCTCGTTCAAAAGGTAGTCTTGGTAATATCTTCCTTCCTTACATTTAATTAGTGATATCCCGACCAAAGCTCCACCTTAGAGAAATAACTGGCCCTAAAAAGATGATCAAATAAGTCATCTATCTAAGGCAGAGGATACTTGTTCTTTATCTTTATTTTATTAAGTTCACGATAATCAATGAAGAGGCGCATTGAACCATCCTTCTTCTTGACGAAGAGGACTAACGTACCCCATGGTGAAGCACTCAGACGTATAAAACCCTTCTCCATATTCTCCTGCAACTGCTTCTTTAGGTCTTCTAGTTCTATGATGGCCATTCTATAAGGTTTCTTTGATATAGGTAGGGATCCAGAAATAAGTTCAATTGAGAACTCAAACTCTCAATTAAGAGGAAGACCAGGAAACTCTTTAGAGAATACACAAGTGTAATCCCTCATGATGGGCATATATTCGAGCATGATTTTCTCCTTTGTATCAATCATTTGAGCTAGAAATTATTGCTCATAAGGAATTAATATCCACACTTGAAACAATGATTCTAAAGGAGATTCATCTTCCTCATTACACTTGTATAGAATTGGAGGGTACTTCAGGATGTGAAGAGTGATCTCCCTTTCCCGATAGTTGATATTGGATTTGTATAAAGATAGCCAAACCATTCCCAAGATAACATAGAACTACACTAAAGGAAGTATGAAAAGATTTGTTGGGAGGTTCAGTCTACGAGCATTTACCAGGGAGGATTTATAAACCTTATACACAATAATTTCCTCATTTTTTGTTCTCACATATAACTTATCCTCTAAATTTTGAGGTGTTTTTTGAATTGTTCTACTAAACTTGAAATATATGAAAGAATGCATAGAACCAAAATCAAATAGTACGTTCACTATTCCTAAATGAATAAATAGTGTACCTATCACCACATCATTGTCTGGATCCACCTCAGTAGTAGTGATAGAATAATCTCTTCCTTGTTTACTTGGAGGTTGTTTTGGATTGCCTCCGACAAACATTGGCTTAGAGAAATTGTTCTTATAATGCCCATGATCCTTGTTGTTGTAACATTGCACTATAGGCTGAGCATTGATTTGAACCTTCCTTTATTCTTCCACCTTATTGGTATTATTCATATCCCTTCATTAGTTCTTTTCTAAATGTCCCATCTTTCCACATTTTAGGCAATTCATTGTTTCCTTTAAAAAGTTCTTAGGATTCTACTTCCCATAATTTTGACGCATGGGATGTTCGATCTTCTTTCCATCATGGGATTTATTTTCTGAACCACCCATATTAGATTCCATTTTCTTCTTCTTTTTCACTGGGCCTATGAGACCATTGAGAGTCTCTGATCTCCACTTTAACCTTGAGGTCACAATAGACAATCTCTTAATAACTGTTGAAGTCATGAATCACCAACACTTTTCGTAGACTCGACTTTAGTCCGCTAAATAAGTGATGTAACTTTATTTCCTAAAATTTGTTCATAAATTAACAATTTTATGTCTTCTAGTTTTAAGATAATTTTATAAGACCTTATGTAATTTTTGAATGCATTATAAAATCAGTTATAATTTTAAAATCTATATTTTTCAAGTAAATTATTATTTTAATTAAAAATTAAATTAATCATATTTATAAAATTATTTTTTAAAATTTTATATCATTTTTGGATTATACACATCTATAAATGGTTAGGGTGAATTTTTTGGATTTTTCTAAAATACTTGAATTTTTTATGAATAGTGACATGATAATTTACAAAATAAGATAAATATATTAATTACTGATTCATGGGTGATGTTATTCTCATGTAATCACCATTGGTAAAAACTCACATGCACTTATTACTATTTTTGGTCATGGAATCATCACTATTTCTTGTATTATGGACAATTAATAAACTTATAATTAAAATATTAAGAAAACCCTCCTCCCCTCCACTATAAAAATCACCCACACTGCCCTTTTCTCTCCACTCCTCTCATGCCTTGTTTCTTGCCTAAATTCTACTCAAATATCTCCCCAAGATCCTCCCCCACTTCAAAAATCCCTTTTTATCCTCAAAAGGCCAAATCCTATTCCCTTAAGAGGCTCTCAAGTAGGATTAACTCAAGAGGTAAATTCCTCTTTTCAATTCTTTTACTTTCCTTTCAAGTTCCTTTGATTTATTTTCTATCCTTACCTATCCTCATCCAAGTGTTATGAAAACTAAAATACCTTATATGTACTGTAATTTTGTTATGATAATGGAATAAGTTATTATAATCTCTTATTTACCCTTCTTTTATACTAGTAGTAAAAACACCATCCTAGATGTGTTAATTTACCACATTCAAGGACGATGGGTTTTCAATTTATGTTACCATATTTAATTCTAGTCATGAAACCATTTTCATGGTTGAAAAATAATATAATATATATATTATTTATTTTCTATGGTTATGGAATCTTTTTGTAAACATATTTTTTATTTATAAAACAAAATGTGTTCGTTGTGATCAAAACCCGCCTATTAACCCATAAGGTTATCACTAAGGTTTTAAATAATGATTCATCTTCACTCTAAGTAACCAAATGACATTTAAAATAATGTAATATTATTAATGTTCAATAATAAAATATAACTCCAATTATATAAAACCATCCAAATTTTACATTATTATCCATTCATGTATCAAAGTAAACTGATCATGAAACAAACAGACTCGAACAATGAAATTGAACCTCATAACCAATCAAAAATGATATGAATGAACTCAAAAAGGTTATAATAAATAAATTTCATGTAAAATAGGTTATGTAATTATTAAATAATTAACCCAATTTTAATATTCATGTCATTAATATCAGGTGGATAACACCATTGAACTTAAGGTAAGGGATTCTACCTGAACCTCCATTATTCCTTCGGGTTATTCTTACTCTCTTTTTACCCAAATGAAATCCTATATTCTATTTATGTGCATATTATAATTTTTATTTATATTTCCAAAAATAATTTATCAATATCCATTAATCATTATATTATAGGGATATAAATTATTTTAAGTGATTCCCTCCTCAATACTTCCTGATAAGCATACCCATTTTAAGGGAACTTCCCAATTTCTTACCCAATTTCAAGTACACTATACGATCTGTTTTTAAGAAACCATTATATTTATAAAACCACTATTTTTATAATAAAAACATTATTGGTTAAATTCTGGTTTTATATAAAATATTATGCCCTTTTATATTTTAAATGATCTTTGATATTTTTATTAAACCACACTAAATTGTTTTAATTTTAAAGTTTCTTAAAAACACTTTTACATGTTATCACTTCAATTTGGAATCAATTATTATGATATATTCCTATTATACCTTATGAATTTACTTTCTTGATCTAATTCACTTTTTTCATGGAAACTTTTATGATACACTCATTCATTATGCTTTATGACATGATTATGATACCCAATTATTTCTGTGGGTGCCCTTATGTTTATGTATGATTGATTATGTATGATTATTTATGTAGAAAGTATATTCATGAAAATGTTAAGATTGGTGCACATAGATATATCTCCAATTAATTGGGTAAATTTGAGTCTCATGAGATGTTATGTGCAATGGTCTTGGTGGTTAGCCTTGACTCGTGCTACCATGTGCAACGTTCTTAGTGGTTAACCTTGACTTGTGCTCCTCTATGTGCAACAAGCCTTGAATCATGCTAAAGTAATGTTTTATGCTTCTTAAACATTATTATGACTCCATGTTTATATGTTATGATTTCACATGTTTAATTCCTTTTTATATCATTATTCCATGCCATCTAACCCATGTGCTAAAGCTTTATTACTATGTTTTTTTTCCTTACCAGACTTTTAACTCATCCCTTTGTTCATGTTATCCCCAAGTTATCCTATGAGGATTTATGATCACAATGGAAGTTATGGCCACCTTATGAAGATTAAATAAATAAATTTTCTATTTAGTCCCATGTTTTCAGTTTTATATACCTAGTCTTCCAAGATACTAAACTTCACGATCCTTGGCTTGTAATTTGATGTTTTATTATGCTTAAAATCATGTAATGATATGTGTAAAAAGCTATGGTAGCTATAGTTACAAGTAAATTTAATGAAATTAATGAAAAAATAAGGCTCTATTAAACAACACTTTGTTTTAATGAGACAGTTATAACCTAGCCCTTAAACCAAATTTTGTTGCTTCTGTGTTTTGAATTTCGAAAACCTGGCCAACATAGTTGCGTTCAGGGTGATTTTTGGGGTCTGATGGAACAAAATTAATTTTTGGTGAATATTAACCTAACCTTATAAATATTAACCTGTCCTTATGAATAGTAATATTACCCTTATTAGTAGTAAGTCATCCAAAATAATAGTAACCTCACCCATGAATGTATAGATAAAATTTAGGCATCTTATAAGTGATAATATGACCGTAGTAAAAGTATTGGTATTTTTTAAGTCATAAATAATTAATTAAAATTAATTAATTAATTTAAAAGAAATTTTATTTTTCTAAAAGGTTTTCATAAATTAAATTTTTTATTTTTTTTGGTTTTAAGATAATTTTATAAGACCTTATGTAATTTTTGAAAACTTTATAAAAGCAGTTGTAGTTTTAAAATCTGTATTTTTCAAGTAAATTATGATTTTAATTAAAAATTAAATTAATAATATTTAGAAATTTATTTTTGAAAAATGGATTTAATTTTAGGATTATTCATGTCAAAAAATGGTTAGGGTGAATTTTTTGTATTTTTCTGAAATACATGATTTTTTTACGAATAGTGAAATACGATAATTTACAAAATACGATAAATGCATTAATTACTGATTCATGGGTGATGCTCTGATGATGTAAGCACCTTTGAATATAAATCACATGCACTTATTACTATTTTTGGTCATTGAATCATCACTATTTCTTGTATTATGGAGAAATAATAACCTAATGATTAAAATATTAAGAAAACCCTCCACCCCTCCACTATAAAAACCACCCACACTCCCCTCTTCTCTTCACTTCTATAAATCCTTGTTCCTTGTCTAAATTATGCCAAAATATCTCCCCAATATCCTAACTCACTTCCATCATCCAATTTTCTCCTCAAAATATCAAATCCTCTCCCCTTAATAGGCTCTCAAGGCAGATTAATTTAAGAGGTAAATTCCTCTTTTCAATTCTTTTACTTGCCTTTCAGGTTCCTTTGTTTTCTTTTCTATACTTACCTCTCCTCATACAAATGTTATGAAAACTAAAGTACCTTATATGTAATTTAATATTTTAATTATAATGTAATAATTTATTATCGTCTCTGCTTTACCCTTCTTTTATACTAGAAATGAAAACACCATCCGAGATATGTTAATTCATCACATTCAAGGACGACGGATTTTCAATTTCTTTTACCATCTTCAATTCTGGTCATGAAACCATTTTTATGTTTGAAAAATACTATAATATATTTATTATGTCTCATATTTGGTTATATAATCTTAATTTACACATGTTTATGATTTATAAATCAAAATGTGTTCGTTCTGATCAAAAACCACCAATTAACCCAAAAGGTTATCACTAAAGTTTTATATAACGATTCGACTTCACTCCAAGTAAAAAAATTAAATTTACAACCATGTAACCTTTTGGATGTTAAATAAAAAAATATAACTTCAATTATGTACAACCATCCTCACTTTACATGGTTAACCATTCATGTATATAAGTAAACTGATCATGAAACAAATAGACCCGAACAATGAAATTGAACCTCTTAACCCATAAAAAGGTCATGAATGAAATTTATAAGGTTATAATAAATAAATAAAATAAATAATAGGTTCTTGAAATATATATTAATGAATTTAATTTGGTTATGTAGGACATTAAGATCAATTTAAGGACACCTTCAGACTTAAGGTAAGAGATCCTCTCTTTCTCACTTTTATTCAAGAATATCTTCTATGTTATTCCCTTTTATTTTTAATACCTAATGATGGGGTATTTTTTTAACTTCCCCCATACTTAAATAGTGATATATAAATTATTATATACCCCTTTATATCTCATTAATCCCTCCTAATTACACCTGTTACCATGCTGAGGTTTTGTAAGGGATTCAACCCGAACCTCATTTACTCCTTCGGGTTGCTTTATCATTCTTTTTACCCAAACGAAGTTATCTAATATTTTTATGTAAATATTATAAATTATGTGTATATTCTACAAAATCATGTATCAAGATCCATTCATCACTATCTTTCAGGTATATACATGTTTTTAAATGATTCCCTCCTAAATTATTCTCGATAAGCGAGCCTGTTTTTAGGGAACCTCTCAAATTCTTACCCAGTTTAAAGTGCACTCTATCATCTATTTAAAGGAACCATTGTTTTTATAAAATCAGTATTTTTATAATGAAAAAATTCTTGTTTCACTTCTTGTTTTACATAAAATATTATTCCCTTTACTATTTTAAAGTCTCTTTAGTATTTTCTTTAAAACCGCACTAAAATGTTTTAATGCTGAAATTTATTAAATACTCTTCTTACATGTTGTCACTTATATTTGACATCACTTAAAATGATATATTTATATTTTGACTTATCAATTTCCATGTATGTTTTAATTCCTTTCTTTCATGGACACTTGTATGATACTCCCATCTATTATGATTTATGACATGATTATGATACCCATTTCTTTCCATGGGTACCCTTTTCTTTATGTATGATTGATCATGTATGATTCTATATGTGGCAAGTAAATTCATGAACATGTTATGATGGGTGCACCCAGATAATTCTCTAATGACTGACTGAAAATTAAATTTTTATTATTCAAACACTTTTGAGGAAAAAGTGAGAAACCATACAGGACTTCATGACTTAAACAACCAGATCACCATGGAACAAAAGTTTTAACCCAACCAAAACCAAGTCATGAAGTTATGACCTGAAAACCTCAAACCAACAGAGACCCAAAGATTCACAATACCAAAATTTCATTCCCCATTTCAACACATTAAACTAGCCACTCCACCATTTCCAAGCATTCAACACAATAGTCAAAACACTAAAATTGGCCTGTGAGAAGTTGAATTGCATACCCCCAAAGTACATTCACAACTCCTCATTACTGGAGACCTAAAATCCTTTAGCATATTCAGTTCCTTCTTTCCCCTTTCTTACCCACAGAAGAACTCAACAGACAAGAATCAAGATGCGAACCAATCATCCAAAATCGAAAACCACAAGACGAGAAGATTCAAACCGAATAAACACGAAACATACGGCGAGACCCACAACAATCATCCAAAATCGTAAAACGATCCAAGAACTCAAAGGAAGGAAACCATAACCTTATACATCCACTCAAATGCCAACAATCCAGAAAAAGATCCCAGTCGCAAGCCGCAATCCCATCGCCGCCTTCACAACCGCACTCAGAGCCCACAACGAACCTCCCTACGACCCCGCTGTTGACACAAAAATGAACCTGCAAGAGACGGGACACGACCACGAGACTTCACCATGCTGTCGTGAAAAGCCCAATCAAATTCAGGGATAGGGAAAGAAGGAGGAATCTAGCAGTGGTCGTTGGGTCGAGCCCACTAAGTCACGAGCCACACTTCACAAGACGCCGAATAGGAAATTCGAGGAGGAGACGCCGCCGAACTGAGGCAGAGAGGATGTAGGTAACAATGGGGGAAAACCCTAGTGTCGCAGAGCCCGTTACAGGAACATCCTTTTAGATAGTGCTCCAATTCATTGGGTAAATTCTAGACTCAAGATACATTATGTGCATCGGTCTTGGCGGTTATCCTTGACTTGTGCTACCATGTGAAACGATCTTGGCGGTTAGCCTTGATTTGTTCTACCATGTGAAAGGGTCTTAGTGGTTAACCTTGATGTGTGATCCTCTATCTATAACGAGCCTTGACTTGTGCTAAATTAATGCTTTATGTATCTATTACATTACTATGACTCCATGTTTATATGATCCCATTTTTATATGTTTTGATTTCACATGTTCCATGGCTTTTTATATCACTATGCCATGACTGCTAACCCATGTGCTAAAGCTTTATTCTTATGGTTATTCCCTTACTAGGCTTTTTAGCTCACCCATTTTTTCATGTTATCCTCAGGTTATCCTATGTCGATTTATGGGCACAATGGAAGTTAGGAGCTCAATATTGATATTAAATAAAGAAATGTTTTATGTTTTCAGTTTTATGTACCTAGTTATAAAAGACACTATACTTCACGATCCTTGGCTTGTAATCCGGTGTATAATTATTCATAAAATCACTTAATGTTATGTGTAAAATTC
Organism: Viscum album; assembly: GCA_963277665.1. Classification (NCBI taxonomy): domain Eukaryota; kingdom Viridiplantae; phylum Streptophyta; class Magnoliopsida; order Santalales; family Viscaceae; genus Viscum; species Viscum album. The sequence continues at coordinate 1,098,776,194 of OY728134.1, read as the reverse complement.
TAGGGTCACTATAGTTGGCATCAGAGGATGATCTAGTTGTTTTTTGATATTAGGAATAGAGCACTTTAGTAAGAACCCTAGGGATGAGACTAAGTATAAGAAAACACCCCTAAGTTTTGGTAAGTATAAAGTAAGTGGTTTATCAAGAAAATACATCACTGCCTAGATACAAACATGTAGAGGCAGCTCTGGAAAAAATGTATCTAGGGGTAAAACCTGAAAATACTGTTTTGATCTATACTTAAATGTGAACTGGTGAATGACAACAGGCCTTTCTGCACTCTTGGTTTGACACTCCTAGGGGATATGATTTGGTAAATTCATAAGCTTAGTACGCACCATTATTAAGGGTACAAAAAATAAAGAATCCCATAAGATTATATGTCTAGAAAAAAATCATGGATAACATAGATTGAAACCTATGGAATCACAAGTTAGGATATTCATTTCCTTTATGAGTTTATCCTATTATGTCTAAAGTTTCCTTTTTATTCTTACTAGCTAAGTATTCAAACCCTCACCTGTTTTCACCTTATTATGTAAAATGAAATTTCAAGGGAAAAAATTCTTAAGGGGGGAAGAATGTAACACCCCAAGGATTTACAAGAAAATTTAATGAAATTCATAAAACACTAAGTCTCTATGAAACAACACTTTGTTTTAAGGAGATAGTTATAACCTAGCCCTTAAAATTAATTTTTCTGCTTCTGTGTTTTTAATTTTGAAAATATAACATACACAGTTGTGTTCAGGGTGATTTTTGGAGTCTGATGGAAGAAACTTAAATTTTGGTGAATAGTAACCTACCCTTATGAATAATAACATACCATTATGAATGGTAATATGACCCATATGAATATTAGATCTTCCAAAAGAATAGTAAAATCACCCAGGATTGTATAAATAAAATTTAGGCATCTTATAAATGATAATATGACCGTAGTAAAAGTATTGGTATTTTTGTAAGTCATAAATAATTAATAAAAATTAATTAATTTAAAATAAAATTTATTTTCTAAAATGTGTTCATAAATTAACAATTTTATGTCTTTTTTTAAGATAACTCTATAATACCTTCTATAATTTTTGAAAACTTTATAAAATCATTTATAGTTTTAAAATCTGTATTTTTGAAGAAAATTATGATTTTAATTAAAAATTAAATTAATCATATTTATAAAAAAAATTAAAAATGGATTTTATTTTTTGATTCTATACGTTAAAAAATGGTTAGGGTGAATTTTTTGGATTTTTCTGAAATACATGATTTTTGATGAATAGTGAAATACGATAATTTACAAAATAAGCTAAATACATTAATTACTGAGTCATTGGTGATGTTATACTGATGTAATCGCCTTTGGTTCAAACTCACATGCACTTATTACAATTTTTAGTCATGGAGTCATCATTATTTCTTGTCATGTGGATAAGTAATAAACTAATGATTAAAATATTAAGAAAACCCTCCTCCCCTCCACTATAAAAACCACCCACACTCCCATCTTCTCTTTACTCCTCTTGAGCCTAGTGTATTGACAAAATTATGCTCAAATATCTCACCAAGATCCTCCCCCACATCCATCATCCCTTGGTCCCATCAAAAATACCAAACCCTCTCCCCTTAAGAGGCTATCAAGGAAGATTAATTTAAGAGGTAAATTCCTCTTTTCAATTCTTTTACTTTCCATTCAAGTTCCTTTGTTTTCTTTTCGATACTTTCCTCTCCTCGTACAAATTTTATGAAAAATATAGTACCTTATATTTACTATAATTTTTTTATGATAATGTAATAAGTTATTATCATCTCTCCTCTACCCTTCTTTTATACTAGAAATGAAAACACCAACCGAGATGTGTTAATTCATCACATTCAAGGACGATGGGTTTTCAATTTATTTTACCGTACTCAATTCTGGTCATTAAACCATTTTTATGGTTACAAAACTATAATATACGTATTATGTATCATATTTGGTTTTGGAATATTTTTTTACACATGGTTTTTATTTATAAATCAAAATGTGTTCGTTGTTACCAAAAAGCGCAAATTAATCTAAAAGGTTATCACTAAAGTTTTATATAATGATTCAACTTCACTCCAAGTAACCAAATTAAATTTATAACTATGTGAGATTATGAATGATCAATGATAAAATATAACCCCAATTATGGACAACCATTTTAGAGACCCAAAGCTTGACGTACATAGACATTACATTAATTTTGCAGAATACTTAATACATGACAAAAACAGATGCCCAAAGACCGTATTAGTTTAGTGTCTTTGGAAACTCGGAACATAATCTTCTAATCATGGTGAAATATCTCCAAAATCTCCCATAAATATCTTCCCTTTTTGTTTTCTTACCTAAAACCTTTCTTTATATCCTGGGGAAAATAAAACATAAGAAGGGTGAGCTCAAATACTTAGTAAGGGTAAACATTGAGAACATAAAAACAATCCATAAACAGTTGAACATAAAAACAGGAACATAAAACATCTAAATCTTGAGAAATGACATAAATCTTGACAGTACATAAGTAATAAATCATAAAAGAACATTAATCATGATAAAATAGCATGGAAATAAAACATGTAATTGTGTCAACCATTAATCACATGATATGATTTCCATAGTATCCAAGTCATTGCTGCCAAAACCATCTTAGTGGACAAAGTCCATTACTGAATCGAGTTTACCTGCCGTTCCAGCCCTGTATTACTGTACCAGATTTACTTGCAATTACAGCCATGTCTATCTCATGAGATATAAATCTTTACCCAATGCATTGGATGGAGATATAGGTCCTACCCATATCGTAATGAAATCATTCTTACTTGTTCCACAAAATAAACATAAATCATTCATCATAACCCAAAGAATAAAATGGGTTTCATATACATAATCCATATAAAACAAATGGATATAATTTCATCACAAGAAGAATCAAAACATGTAAATAATAGATACATTGTACTTGAAACATAATCATACTAAATAATGTCATCTTAGATGGAAAATAGTTTTGAAAAAACACTTGAAATGAATTCTTGAGGAAAATATCATTTCTTCTTTAAAATCATTTTTTTCACAAAATGCCATGCAATTTTAAAAGAAAATTATTTTTTTGAAAATAATAATGAAATATTTTAGAGTAATATTCATGGAAATTAGGCATTATGAAACTGAAAAAATCCATTCGTGTCGTATAAGTTAAAAAAACATTCTCCTCATACTTTTAACGGAAAAGTCAAAAAGTAACATGTATGGTAAACAAAAGAAAGATTCCTTCCATAACACAAAGTAAAAGTAAAATAGGGGTAAACATGAATTTAAAAATACATATAATAATATTAAACACTTTATGAAAAACATTTTTATGGACATTGATGAAAAATATAACCCTAGTAAATACTTACGTAAAGCAATCTCAGATAAAAATGAGATTGACAAATTATCCCTTACCTTATGTCCAATTTCTTCCGTATGTGTCTGAGAATCCTGTATAGTGGGTTTAAAAATATTATTAACTTGTAACAGAACCATAATAATATTTATGATATCATATATGATTCACTTACGACTTTATATTATCCGTTCATTTGTCAATTCCATGTTAAAGCAGCGTTTTGGGTAAAATCGTTTCATTTATCGTACATGTTTTGACTTGTTGTTCTTGATATTATTACTTATATAATGATTTAATTAATTCCAAAATGTAAAATATGATTCATATATAATATATATTCATCATATAAATATATATTATAGATCGATAAATGGAATGAAATACACCGTTCATGGAGACGGTAGGTCGTACGTACGCATGAACGCTGTTTTTGTTTCCTTATTGAATTGAATGGAATTAAGTAAATGAAACATATATGTACATAAATCCAGTATCATTATTATGTAATTTTTTTCATTATTATTTATTATATATACTTTATAACCATACTTTAATGGTTAATCATGGAAAATGAATCTCATCGCATTCGTGGGGATGGTAGTCCGTACGTACGCACGAGTGACAATATCATTCTTTTGATATTAAAATCGTATATAATTGGATGGTATATCATATATAAATAATAATAATAATTTTATATTTATTATTTATATCATTTATACTCATTATTATACCCATCCAAATGATGAAATGTTTGAATAACAAACTACACCACGACGTGGAGACGGTAAGTCGTACGTACACACGTGTGGTGACTTTTTCATTCATAGGTTGGATAAAATAATTAATATGGTTATAAAATTTTTATAATAACCTCACAGTATATAGAAGATATTAGAGTTATTATTTTACAATGGAAATAACAAAGAAGGAGGAAGTGGAAGAAGAAAGGAACTTGAAATAGGTGGTGAGATATTTACCTCTTCTTCGGGTTCTTCCTTTCGATTTGATCAAAAGGGATCCTTGGTTTGGATTTATCAATAAATTAAGTCCTCTAGAATGAAGGGAGGACCGTTTAGAGGGTATTTGGGTAGGTTTTGTCCGAGCCAAATGGATTTGGAGGTGTGAATTAGAGATAAGGGGGAGTTCCATTTTATAAGAGGGGTGAGGGGCACCTTAGGAAAAACTTAAAATATTATTTTATAATAAATTCATATTCGGTTTATAATGGCTCCAAAGTGAATTATTTAGAGTCTAGGGTGGGTATGGGTCTAAATCCCCTCAACCTATAGGTTTTAGATAAGTTTATATTACCATTTAAACATTATCATTTAGATTTAACTCTAAGTTAAATAATTTAACTTTTACCGTGTCTTCTTGTATTTTTACACTATATGGTTAATAAACTTACTATAAACTACCAATAGAACCCTAATTGGTTCATTAATGTCATATATATTATTACATAAGTATTTTTTCCAAACCTTAGATTTTTAGGACCATTATATCAATTAATAATATAATATTTTTTTTAAAAACTCTTTTATGTCAATTTTGACACTATTTGGTATTTTGTTTTCTCTAAATTAATAACAGCATTATTAATTCGAAAACAATTCATCTAACCAACCCTAATATGTTATATTAACCTATAAAATTAGTTTAATTCATAAAGAGTCTCAAATTACATTTATTTGGGTATTTATAATATCAATTATGTTAATATTTCATTAATAAGGTAATTACTGCATCATCATTGTGTCATAAATAAATTAAATTATTTAATGTCTAAAAAATATAAATAAAATAAAATTATGTAGGAAATATTTTTATCTTTCTAATTAATATTTATAGTCTAATTTATCTTATGTATAAGCCTATATTAAAAATGTTTTAGTTATTAAACTTTGATGTTAACTATTTTAACTCTTCTTTAAATAAAATAATAATAAGCGTCCTAATCTAATCCAAGTAGACCAAAGAGATTAATATTTTATTACTAAGGTTGTTTTTGGTCTAATTACACTTATCTAATAGAATTAGTACATGTTTTAGGGTAATAATAATATCATTTTTACCCTTAATTACCCTATTTACTTTTAACTATGGTAAATAAAAGTTAAAAGTTACTATTCACCAAAAATTATTTTTATCTTATTGAACCAAATTTTAATACTTGATATTAACCGTGTCTCTCTAATTTTCTAAATTAAACTCATAGAAGAATTAAAATTAAGTTTTATGTAAATTTTCAAAATCTCCTAGGAGGTGGGTAAAAGACGGTAAACAGTTCAATACAATTTTTATATATCTAAAATTATTATAAAATGACTCCAATTAATTACATTGAACTTATATAGGTATTATGTATCTATTTTGACCTAAAAAAATTTAAATAAAATAAATTATTATTTAAATAAAAAGTCAGTTTTAACCAATAACTCGGTGTTTTCACTATTCGTTAAAAATTGAAAGTTTTCAGAAAAAATACCAAAATTTCACCCTAGGATAATTTCGATATTCCAAATCCAAAAAATGAAGTCCATTTTGAAAGATAAAATTTATAAAATTTCAAAAAGTGGGTATTACCATTCATAATGACTTGTTTATATAATATTTTAATAACATATCGTTGTTTAGTGAAACTCGGTATTGCATACAACACACATTATCAAGGAAGGTCGTGATTGCGTGTAATGCAAGCCAAGTCAGGGTTGCATGTAGTGAAAGATTGCTATTTTTTCATATAAAAGAATCCAACCATATTTCATTTATACATTAAATATATATATATACACTCAATGTTACGTATAATAACTTCTATCAAACGAACTTGAAATTGTGTGTAACACGATCCAAGAATAGTGTTGTGTATACAGCAAGCTAATACGGTGTTTCATATAGTGAAAGATAATCTTGGTGTATCATACAACAAAAGACATAAAATAAATTAAAAAGAATACTTCTCATAAAATCTCAGGGTGTTACATTCTACCCCCCTTAAAATGAATTTCTCCCTCGAAATTCATCGGGGTTATAAATGGTTTTCTACTTGAAAGTTTCTTTCATAGAAACCCACATCATAAAAAGGAATACTGAAACATCATTTTAAAAAGGAATGTTAGAAACATAACGGATACCCAAAGTAACTCATAACTAGGTTTCCACATAGAAGAATATAGGTGAAAATATGGATATGGAAGAGAAATCAAGTTCTGATAGAGTGGTAGAGAACATGGCTATGAAAAAGCCAACAATCACAAAGCCATAAATTTGTGACGATCTAAGGTACCATCTGATTCATCAGATATGAGGGCACTAGGACAACATTTTTGGTTTTCAAGATCATTTCCCTAATGTTGAAGAATTTTTTAATTAAAATAAATACTTACTTGATTTTGGTACAATCACACTGTTGTTTGAGCATTGAACAATTTCCACTTCATCTATTAAATAAATGAAGTTGAATTTGTCTTCTGTGAAGTGTTATCATATCATGCGATAGCATGATAGGTCTTTCTATCTGTCTCAAACATAAGGTTAGCAAAAGTTATATACATAAGTCCATCTATGGTGATATTAATCGTATATGGTTCCTAAAATGGAATTATACTTCATATATTATACCTCTTAATAAAATTAAACTAGTTTATACTAACTAGGGACTTCATGTAGGCCAGTGGTAGGTGATAAAGTCATGTTGCACTTTGGTTGTGGGTTCGATTCCCGCAACCTTGTCTGACGCGACGGGTTGTCGCCCATCCCGCAGGTTGTCCTTCTTCTAAAACTATACTATTATAACATTCTAGAAAAAATGTTTTATCCTTAAACAATACTATCTAATTTCCAACATAATCCATTACAACCTTTAGGATTATCAAAAATACTTCTATCCAATCTCATAGTATAAAGAAAACGACTACTAGAAAGGTAATTTAACAAACATTGAATAACATCATTTATCTCCCATATATCATAAGATATCTCTTATTGGTCACATTCCAAATATGTGAATACCTTAATCATGTATTCTCTTGAAAATGAATACCCATTTCACATTAGTGAAAACATGAATGCTGTCAAAAGTTAACTCTTTCCACATACCAAAATCCCAAAATTTCTATATACTATCTGAATGGCCCGAAGGCCTTCATTTTTATTGATTTTTTTGATAACCCCCCTTTCAAGGGATGAGGGGGAACCCTTACAAGGTACCATTAAACATATACTTTCAAATACTTTAGGAAAAACAATAGTGTAACAATCCTTAGATGTGTCTTTATTCTATAGTACCATTACCTATACAACATAACTCTTGATAAACATAAATCATTCCACTATCTTCTTAAACCATTGACTGAGCTTCAACAATTATTTTATCTCACATATCATTTGTAGTCTCTTCATCATAATCAATATAAATATTACCCATATGACCATGATGATTCTCTTCATGAGACTTTCCCTTAGGGAATTGGTTTGCATAATGCTCGTACATTCCACATTTAAAACATTTAACTGTTGTTGATGTCTTAGAAATACCATTATCCTTGTCCATGAAGTTAACTAAACATTTTACTTTGAAATTACTAGATTTGTGCCCTTATTTTCCACACCCAAAGAATCTTCTAGTTCCTTTGAAAAATTCTCCCTGATGCCTCTTCCCACATGATTTACATGAGGGGTGTTGAACTTTCTTTCCTCTATGATCATCAGGAAAATCCATCTTTCTCTTATTAGCTGAGTCAAGAAAACTTACCAAAGTTGAGATTATTGATCATATTATGATATTTATGATTATTCATAATAACAATGTTTGGAATTACAAATCCTATTTCATTTGGTTGCTCATGAATAATATCATTCCATTGTATATCATATTCTCTATTAACATGAATCCTCTTATTTCGTGCCATTTATTAAAACCCAAAAAGAATAGTATGAGAGGCCAAAATCGTACTAGAAATACAACATGATAAAGGGGAAGTAATTTCAATCTCTAACATATTAGGTTTAATTCTATGATCGTTACCATAATTCTAGGACTATAACCTATACTTATACTTAACCTTAGGGACAACCCTAGACATACCTTAGAAATATCTGTAGGGATCTCACTAAAGTTTTCACATCCTAGTTTCCAAAGTTTAACTAAACCTTTACTATGATACCAACTGTAGAGACCCAAAGCTTTACGTACATAGACATTACATTAATTTTGTGGAAAACTTAATACATGACAAAAACAGATGCCCAAAGACTGTATTAGTTTAGTGTCTTTGGAAACTCGGAACATGATATTCTAATCATGGTGAAAGATCTCCAACATCTCCCATAAATATATTCCCTTTTTTTCTTACCTAAAACCTTTCTTTATATCCTAGGTAAAAGAAAACATAATAAGGGTGAGCTCAAATGCTCAATAAGGGTAAACATTGAGAACATAAAAACAATCCATAAACATTTGAACGTAAAAACATGAACATAAAACATCTAAATCTTGAGCAATGACATAAATCTTGACAATACATAAGTAATAAATCATAAAGGAACATTAATAATGATAAAATATCATAGGAATAAAACATGTAATTGTGGAAACCATTAAGCACATGATATGATTTCTATATTATCCAAGACATTGCTTCTAAGACCATCTTAGTGGACAAAGTCCATTACTGAATCGGGTTTACCTGTCGTTCGAGCCCTGTATTACTGTACCAGATTTAATTGCCGTTACATCCATGTCTATATCATGAGATATAAATCTTTACCCAATGCATTGAAGGGAGATATAGGTCCCACCCATCTCATAATTAAATCATTCTTACTTGTGCTACAAAATAAACATAAATCATTCATCATAACCCAAAGAATAAAATGGGTTTCATAAACATAATCCATATAAAACAAATGGATATAATTTCATCATAAGAAGAATAAAACAATGTAAATAATAGATACATTATACTTGAAACATAATCATACTAAATAATTTCATCTTATATGGGAAATATTTTTGACAAAACACTTGAAATGAATTCTTGAGGAAAATATCCTTTCTTCTTCAAAATCATTTTCTTTTCAAAAAATGTCATGGAATTTTAAAAGAAAATGATTTTTGTTGAAAATAATAATGAAATATTGTAGAGGAATCTTCATAAAAATTAGGCATTATGAAACTGAAAAAATCTGTTCATGTCGTATAAGTTAAAAAAACATTATCCTCTTACTTTTAACGGAAAAGTCAAAAAGTACCATGTATGGTAAACAAAAGAAAGATTCCTTCCATAAAATAAATTAAAAGTAAAATAGGGGTAAAAATTAATTTAAAAATACATATAATAATATTAAACAATTTATGAAAAAAAATTTTATGGACATTGAGGAAAAATATAACCCCGGTAAATACTTACGTAAAAGCAATCTCGGATAAAAATGAGATTGAAAAATTATCCCTTACCTTATGTCCAATTTCTTCTGTATGTGTCCGAGACTCTTGTATAGTGGGTTTAAACATATTATTAACTTGTAACAGAACCATAATAATATTTATGATATCATATATGATTCACTTATGACTTTATATTACCCGTTCATTTGTCAATTTTATGTTAAAGAAGCGTTTTGGGTAAAATCGTTTCATTTATCGTACGTGTTTCAACTTTTTGTTCTTGATATTATTACTTATATCCTGATTTACTTAATTCTAGAATGTAAAACATGATTCATATATAATATATATTCATCATATAAATATATATGATAGATCGATAAATGGAATGAAATACACTGTTCATGGAGACGGCAGGCCGTACGTACGCATGAACGCTATTTTCGTTTCCTTATTGAATTGAATAGAATTAAGTAAATGAAACATATATGTACATCAATACAATATCATTATTATTTAATATATTTCATTATTATTTATTATGTATACTTTATAACCATACTTTAATGGTTAATCATGGAAAATGAATCTCATCGCGTTCGTGGAGACGGTAGTCCTTACGTACTCACGAGCGACAATATCATTCTTTTGATATTAAAATAGTATATAATTGGATGGTATATCATATATACAGAATCATAATAATGTTATATTTATTATTTATATCATTTATACTCATTGTTATACCCATCCAAATGATGAAATTTTTGAATAACAAACTACACCACGACGTGGAGACGGTAAGCCGTACGTACGCACGTGTGGTGACTTTTTCATTCATAGGATAGATAAAATAACTAATATGGTTGTACAATTTTTATAATAACATCACAGTATATATAAGATACTAGAGTTATTATTTTAGAATGTAAATAAAAAATGAGGAAGTAGAAGAAGAAAGGAACTTGAAATAGGTGGTGAGATATTTACCTCTTCTTCGGGTTCTTCCTTTTTATTTGATCAATAGGTCTCCTTAGGTTGGATTTATGACTAAATTAAGTCCTCTATGATTAATAGAGGAAAGTTGAGAGGGTATTTGGGTAGGGTTTGGCCGAGCCAAATGGCTTTGGAGGGGTTAATTAGAGAGAAGGGGGAGTTCCCTTTTATAAGAGGGGTGAGGGGCACCTTAGGAAAAACTTAAAATATTATTTTATAATAAATTCATATTCGGTTTCTAATGGCTCCAAAGTGAATTATTTATAGTATAGTGTGGGGATGGGTCTAAATACTTTCAACCAATAGGTTTTATACAAGTTTAGGTTACCATTTCAACCTTATCATTTAGATTTAACTCTAAGTTAAATAATTTAACTTTTACCGTGTCTTCTTGTATTCTTACACTATATGGTTAATAAACTTACTATAAACTGCAAATATAACCACAATTGGTTCATTAATGTCATATATATTATTATATAAGTCTTTTGGCCAAACCCTAGATTTCTAGGACCATTATATCAATTAATAATATAATATTTGTTTTAAAAACTCTTTTATGTCAATTTTGACACTATTTGGGATTTTGTTTTCTCTAAATTCATAACAGCATTATTACTTCAAACAAAATTAATATAACCAACCCTAATATTTTATATTAACCTATAAAATTATTTTAATTCATAAAAAGTCTCAAATTAAATTTATTTGGGTATTTATAATATCAATTATGTTAATACTTCATTAATAAGGTAATTACTGCATCATCATTGTATCATAAATAAATTAAATTATTTAATGTCTAAAAAATATAAATAAAATACCATTATGTAGGAAATATTTTTAGATTTCTAATTAATATTTATAGTCGAATTTATCTTATGTATAACCCTTTATTAAAAATGTTTTAGTTATTAAACTTTGATTTTAACTATTTTAACTCTTCTTTGAATAAAATAATAATAAGTGTCATAATCTAATCCAAGTGGACCAAAGAGGTTCATATTTTATTCCTAAGGTTGTTTTTGGTCGAATCAAACTTATCCAATAGAATTAGTACATGTTTTAGGGTAATAATAATATCATTTTTACCCTTAATTACCCTATTCAATTTTAACCGTGGTAAATAAAAGTTAAAAGTTACTATTCACCAAAAATTATTTTTATCTTATTGAACCAAATTTTACTCCTTGATATTAAATGTGTCTCTAGGATTTTTAAAATTCAACTCACAGAAGTGGTAAAATTAATTTTTATGTAAATTTGCAAATTTTCCTAGGAGGTGGGTAAAATACGGTAAAAAGTTCAATAAAAATTTTATATATCTAAAATTATTATAAAATGACTCCAATGAATTATATTGAACTTATATAGGTATTATGTATCTATTTTGACCTAAAATAAATTTAAATAAAATAAATTATTATTTAAATAAAAATTTTGTTTTAACTAATAACTCAGTGTTTTCACTATTCATTAAAAATTGAAAGTTTTCAGAAAAATACCAAAAATTCACCCTAGGCTAATTTCGATATTCCGAATCCAAAAATGAAGTCCATTTTGAAAAATAAAGTTTATAAAATTTCAAAAAGTGGGTATTACTATTCATAACGGTTATTTTATATAATATTTTAATAACATATCGTTGTTTAGTGAAACTCGGTATTGCGCACAACACACGCTATCGAGGAAGGTTGTGATTGCATGTAATGCAAGACAAGTAAGGGTTGTGTGTAGTTAAAGATTAATTTGTTGTTGTGTATAATAGAATCCAACCATATTTCATTTATACATTGAATATATATATATATATACACTCAATGTTGCGTATAATAACTTCTATCAAACGAACTTGAAATTGTGTGTAACACAGTCCAAGAATAGTGTTGTGTATACTGCAAGCTAATACGGTGTTGCGTATAGCGCAATATAATCTTGGTGTAGCATAAAACACACAACATCAAATAAATTAAAAATAATACTTCTCATAAAATCTCAGGGTGTTACAACCATCCTCACTTTACATGATTAATTATTCACGTATATAAGTAAACTGATCATGAAACAAACGGACCCGAACAATGAAATTGAACCACTTAACCCATCAAAAAGGTCATGAATGAACTTTATAAGGTTGCACTAAATAAATTAAATAAATAATAGGTTTTTTAAATATTGATTAATAAATGTAATTTGGTTATCCAGAACATTAAGATCAAGTGAAGGACACCTTCAGGCTTAAGGTTGGGGATCCTCTCTTTCTCACTTTTATTCAAGAATCTCCTCTATGTTATTACCTTTTATTTTTAATACCTAATGATGGGGTATGTTTTCACACTTCCCCATAATTCCCTCATGATATATAAATGATGATATACCCCTTTATCTCTCATTAATCCCTCTTAACGACACCTGTTACCATGTCGAGGTTTTGTAAGGGATTCAACCCGAACCTCCTTTACTACATCAGGTTGCTTTATCATTCTTTTTACCCAAACAAAGTTATCTAATATTTTTGTGTAAATATTATAAATTCTGTGTATATGATCCAAAATAATGTATCAATATCCATTCATCAATCTATTTCATGGATATACATCTTTTTAAATGATTTCATCCTAAATTATTCCCGATAAGCAAGTCCATTTTTAGGGAACTTCTCAAATTCTTACCCAGTTTCAAGTGAACTCTATCATCTGTTTTAAGACACATTTGTTTTTATAAAATCATCCTCTTTATTATGAAAACCTTCTTGTTTCACTTGTCGTTTTATATAAAATAATATTTCATTTACTATTTTAAAGGCTCTTTAGTATTTTCCTTAAAACAGCACTAAAATGTTTTAATGATAAAATTTCTTAAATACTCTTCTTACATTTTTTCACTTCTCTTTGAAATAAATTACAATTATATATTACTATTTTCCCTTAAAAAATCCATGTATGTTTTAATTCCTTTATTTCATGGACACTTTTATGATATGACCATCTATTATACTTTATGACATGATTATGATACCCATTTCTTTCCATGGGTGCCCATTTGTTTATGTATGATTGATTATATATGATTATATATGTGGCAAGAAAATTCATAAACATGTTATGATGGGTGAACCCAGATAGTGCTCTAATTCATTGGGTAAAGTTGAGTCTCAGGAGACGTTATGTGCAACGGTCTTGGCGGTTAACCTTGACTTGTGCTACCATGTGCAACGGTCTTAGCGGTTAGCCTTGATTTGTGCTACCATGTTCAACAATCTTGGTGGTTAACCTTGACTTATGCTCCTATATGTGAAATGATCCTTGAATCATGCTAAAATCATGTTGAATTTTTCTTCAACATTACTATGACTCCATGTTTATATGATCCCAGATTTATTTGTTATGATTTCACATGTTCTATGACTTTTTATATCATTATGTCATGCCTTCTAACCCATGTGCTGAAGCTTTATTCTTATACTTATTCCCTTACTGAGATTTTTAGATCAACCCTTTGTTCATGTTATCCCTAGTTTATCCTAAGATGATGTATGAGCACAATTGAAGTTAGGATCTCAATATATATATTAAATAAATAAATGTTTTATGTTTTCAGTTTTCAGTTTTATGTACCTAGTCTTCAAAGACACTAGACTTCATGATCCTAGGCTTGTAATACTATGTATAATTATGCATAAAATCATGTAATGTTATGTCTAAAATGCTAGGGTATCTAAAGTTATTGAACATCCAGAAGGTTACATCGTTTTAAATTTAATTTGGTTACTTGGAGTGAAGTTGAATCATTATATAAAACTTTAGTGATAACCTTTTGGGTTAATTGGTGGTTTTTGATCAGAACGAACATATTTTGATTTATAAATCAAAACCATGTGTAAAAAAAGATTCTAGAACCAAATATGATACATAATACATATATTATAGTTTGGTTAAACCATAAAAATGGTTTCATGACCATAATTGAAGATGATAAAATAAATTGAAAACCTGGTGTCCTTAAATGCGATGAATTAACACATCTTGGATGGTGTTTTCATTTCTAGTATAAAAGAAGGGAACAAGAGAGATGATAATAAATCATTAAATTATCATAAAAACATTATATTACATATAAGGTACTATATGTTTCATAAAATTTGGTTGAGTAGAGGTAAGTATAGAAAAGAAAACAAAGGAACTTGAAAGGAAAGTAAAAGAATTGAAAAGAGGAATTTACCTATTGAATTAGTCTTCCTTGAGAGCCTCTTAAAGGGAGAGGATTTGGTCTTTTGAGGGGACCAAGGGCTTCTGGATGTGGGGGAGTAGATTTGGGAGATATTTGATCATAATTTAGGCAAGTCATGAGTCTTGAGAATAATGAAGAGAAAAGGGGAGTGTGGGTGGTTTTTATAGTGGAGGGGAGGAGAGTTTTCTTAATATTTTAATCATTAGTTTATTATTTTTTCATAATACAAGAAATAGTAATGATTCTTGTGACCAAAAATAATAATATGTGCATTTTAGTTCAAACCAATGGCCATTTACATCATCCATGACTCAATAATGATGCAGAAATTTATTTATTTAGCATTTATTGTAAATTATAATATTTTACTATTCACAAAAAATTCAAGTATTTTAGAAAAAACAAAAAAAATCACCCTAACCATTTTTCAATGTGTAGAATCCAAAAATGAAATCCATTTTTCAAAAATAATTTTATTAATATGATTAATTTAATTTTTACTTAAAATCATAATTTACTTAAAAAATACAGATTTTAAAACTATAACTGATTTTCAAATGTTTTCCAAAATTAGATAAGGTATTATAAAATTATCTTAAAACCAAAAGACATAAATTTTTTAATTTATGAACACCTTTTAGAAAAATACATTTCCTTTTAAATTAATTAACTAATTGTAATTAATTATTTATGACTTACAAAAATATCAATACTTTTACTACGACCATATTATCCCTTATAAGATGCCTAAATTTTATTCATAAATTAATGGGTGAGGTTACTATTATTTTGGATGATTTAATATTCATTAGGATAATATTACTATTAATAAGGATTGGTTACTATTAATAAGGTCATGTTACTATTCACCAAAAATTAATTTGTTCCATCAAATCCCAAAAAACACCTTAAACGCAACCGTGTATGTCAGATTTTTGAAATTCAAAACACAGATGCAGAAAAAATTAGTTTAAGGGCTAGGTTATAACTATCTCCTTAAAACAAAGTTTTTTTTCATAGAGACTTAGTGTTTCGTGAATTTCATTAAATTTACTTGTAAACTCAGAAGTGAACCAACTATAGTGACCCTAGCCTTTTGCACATAACATTACATGATTTTATAAATAATTATACATCGGATTACAAGCTAAAGATCATGAAGTCTAGTGTACAGTCTTTGAAGACTAGGTATATAAAACTGAAAACATAAAACATTTATTTATTTAATCTTCATATTGAGCTCCTAACTTTCATTGTTCTCATACATTAGCATAGGATATCCTGGGGATAACATGAACAAAGGGGTGAGCTAAAAATTCCAGTAATGGATTAAGCATAATAATAAAGCTTTAGCACAATGGTTAGGAAGTGTGACATAATGATATAAAAAGGCATGTAGTGTAATTGAACATATAGAACCATAACATGTATAACTTGGGATCATATAAACACGGAATCATAGTAATGTGGAAGCAACATAAAAAAAATATTTTAGCATGAGTGAAGGCCCATTTCACTTAGAGGAGAAAAATTCAAGGTTAACCACCAAAATCATTGCACATGGTAGCACAAGTCAAGGCTAACCTCCAAGATCATTGTACACGGTATCACAAGTCAAGGCTAACCACCAAGACCATTGCACATAACGTCTCATGAGACTCAACTTTACCCTAATAATTTGAGCACTATCTGGATTCACCCATATTAAAATTTTCATTAATATACTTTCCACATAAAGAATAATACATAATAAATCATACATAAACATAAGGGTACCCACAGAAAGAAACGAGTATCACAATCATGTTATAAAGCATAATGAATGGGCGTATCATAAAAGTGTCCATGAAAGAAAGGAATTTGATTAGTCATGGACATTAATAAGGTATAATAGGCATATATCATAATAATTGATTCCAAATTTAAGTGATAACATGTAAAATAGTTTTTAAGAAACTTTAAATTTAAAACTTTTTAGTGCGATTTTATGAAAATATCAAAGATCATTTAAAACAGAAAATAGAATAATATTTTATATAAAACCAAAAGTGAAACAAGAAGTTTTTAATTAAAAAAATAGTGGTTTTATAAATATAATGGTTTCTTAAACACATATCGTATAGTGTACTTTAAATTGGGCAAGAATTCGGGAAGTTCCCTTAAAACGGGTTTGCCTATCGGGAAGTATTGAGGAGGGAATCACTTAAAAGCATGTATATCCCCAAAAGATAATGATTAATGGATCTTGATACATGAGTTTTTAAATATAAAAATCAATTATAATATGTACATAAATATAACATAGTATTTCATTTGGGTAAAATATAGAGTAAGAATAACCTGAAGGAATAAAGGAGATTCGGGTAGAATCCCTTACATAACCCCAGCATGGTAACAGGTGTACTTTGGAGGGATTAATGAGAGAGAAAGGGGTATATCATCATTTATATATCATTATATAAGTATGTTTTAGGTACTAAAACATACCCCACCATGTCATATTAAAAATAAAAGGGCATAACATATGGAAGATTCTTGAACAAAAGTGAGAAAGAGAGGATCCCTTACATTAGGTCTAATGGTGTTATCCACTTGATATTAATGAACTGAATGATAAAATTTGGTTCATTTATTAATAATTATATAACCTATTTTAAATGTAATTTATTTATTATAACATTTTTTATTTCATTCATAACCTTTTTGATTGGTTATGAGGTTCAATTTCATTGTTTGGGTCTGTTTGTTTCATGATCAGTTTACTTATATACATGAACGGATAACCATGTAAAATGAGGATGGTTATACAGAATTGGATTTGTATGTTATTATTTAAAATACATAATGTTACATTGTTGTAAATTTTATTTGGTTACTTGTATTTAAGATGAATCATTACATAAAACTTTAGTGATAGCCTTTTGGGTTAATTACCAATTTTTGACCACAACGAATACATTTTGTTTTATAAATCAAAACCATGTGTAAAAAAATATTATAGAACCATAGATGATAAATAATACATATATTATAGTCTTTTTCAAACATATTAATGGTTTCATGACCATAATTGAATATGGTAATGAAAATTGAAAACCCATCGTCCTTGAATGTGCTAAATTAACACATCTCATATGGTGTCTTTATTACTAGAATAAAAGAATGGTAAATGAGAGACGATGATAAATTATTCCATAATCATAAAAACATTACAGTAAATTTATGTTTCTAAAGTTTTCATAATATTAGGATGATGATAGGTAAATATAGAAAATAAAAAAAAGGAACTTGAAAAGAAAGTAAAATAATTGAAAAGAGGAATTTACCTCTTGAATTAATCTTCCTTGAGAGCCTTTTAAGGGGAGAGGATTTTGTATTTTGAGGAGGCCAAGGGATAATGGACATGAGGGAGGATCTTGGGGAGATATTTGAGTAGAATTTAGGCATGTCACAAGGTTTTATATGAATGAAGATAAAAGAGGAGTGTGGGTGGTTTTTATAGTGGAGGGGAGGAGGTTTTTTTAATATTTTAATCACTAGTTTATTATTTTTTCATAAGAAAAGTAATAGCAGTGATTATTTTGACCAAAAATAGTAATATGTGCTTGTGAGTTCAAACTGATGGCCATTTACTTCATCCATGACTCAAGCATGATGTAGAAATTAATTTATTTAGCATTTATTGTAAATTATAATATTTCACTATTCACTAAAAATTCAATTATTTTACAAAAAATCCAAATATTTACCCTAGCCATTTTCTGACCTGTAGAATCCAAAAAATAAATCCATTTTTCAAAATAATTTTCTAAATATGAGTAATTTAATTTTTAATTAAAATCATAATTTACTTCAAAAATATAGATTTTAAAACTATAACTGATTTTATAATGTTTTCAAAAATTACATAAGGTCTTATAAAATTATTTTAAAACAAGAAAAAATAAAAAATTTAATTTATGAACACATTTTAGGAAATTAAATTTTATTTTATATTAATTAATTAATTGTAATTAATTATTTATGACCTACAAAAATATGAATACTTTTACTACGGTCATATTATCACTTATAAGATACCCAAATTTCATCTATACATTCAAGGGTGAGGTTACTATTCTTTTGGATGATTTACTATTTATAAGGTTCATATTAATTTTCATAAGGGTAGGTTACTATTCATAAGGGTAGATTACTATTCACAAAAAAAAATTAAGTTTGTCTTATCAGACTCTAAACATCTTACTGATCGCAACCATGTATGTGAGATTTTTGAAATTCAAATCACAGAAGTGACAATATTATGTATAAAGGTCACATAGTACTTAGTAGTACATTGAGTTGTGATTTTATCTGATTATATGAAATAATTATAAGAAGTTAATTTCCATTGATAAAACATTGGGTCATTACGTTCTTCCCCCCTTATGAAATTTCACCTTCGAAATTTTGTTTTACATTCTAAGCCATAAATAGGTGCCGGTACTTTTCCTTCATTGCCTCAAGTAAGGGTGAAAGTCTCTATAATAAAATTTTAAATTTAATAAAATTCATGAAACACTAAGTATCTATGAAACAAAACTTTTTTTAAGGAGATATTTATAACCTAGACATTAAACTAAAATTTTCCATTTATGTGTTTTGAATTTCGAAAATCTAACATACACAGTTGCGTTCAAGGTGATTTTTGGGGTATGATGGAACAAACTTATTTTTTTGGTGAATAGTATCATACCCTTATGAATAGTAACCTAACCTTATGAATATTAATATGACCCTTATGAATAGTACATCATCCAAAATAATACTAACCTCACCCTTGAATGTATAAATAAAATTTAGGCATCTTATAAGTGATAATGTGACTATAGTAAAAGTATTGGTATTTTTGTAAGTCATAAATAATTAATTACAATTAATTAATTAATTTAAAAGAAAATTTATTTTCCTAAAATGTGTTCATAAATTAAAAAATTTATTTATTTTGGTTTTAAGATAATTTTATAAGACCTTATGTAATTTTTGAAAACATTATAAAATCAATTATAGTTTTAAAATCTATAATTTTCATGTAAATTATGATTTTAATTAAAAATTAAATTAATCATATTTAGAACATTATTTTTGAAAAATGGATTTCATTTTTGTATTCTACACCTCGAAAAAATGGTTTGGGTGAATTTTTGGGATTTTTCTAAAATACATGAATTTTTATGAATAGTAAAATACAGTAATTTATCGTATATATATGTTATAAGTTAAATGAACTATTACTAACATCATCGCTGAGGTAAGAACCCTTGGTTAGAACTCAAATTCACATATTACTATTTTTGGTCATGGAATCATCACTATTTCTTGTCTTATTGAAAAATAATAAACTAATGATTAAAATATTAAGAAAACCCTCCTCCCCTCTACTATAAAAATCACCCTCACCCACCTCTTCACTTCACTCATCACAAGTCTTTTGACTTGACTAAATTATACTCAAATATATCCCCAAGAACCTCCCCCACATCCATCATCACTTTGTCTCCTCAAAAGACCAAATCCTCTCCCCTTATGAGGCTCTCAAGGAAGATTAACTCAAGTAGTAAATTCCTCTTTTCAATTCTTTTACTTTCTTTTCAAGTTCTTTTGTTTTATTTTCTATCCTTATCTCCCCTCATAAAAATGTTATGATAAATACAGTACCTTATATGTACTAGAATTTTGTTATAATGTAATAAGTTATTATCATCTCTCCTTTACCCTTCTTTTATACTATTAGTAAAAACACCATTCGATGTGTGTTAATTTACCACATTCAAGGACGATGGGTTTTCAATTTCCATTACCATATTCAATTCTAGTCATGAAACCATTAATATTGTTT
This sequence comes from Viscum album, assembly GCA_963277665.1. Lineage (NCBI taxonomy): Eukaryota > Viridiplantae > Streptophyta > Magnoliopsida > Santalales > Viscaceae > Viscum > Viscum album. Next base: position 1,098,755,282 of record OY728134.1, on the reverse strand, counting down.
AAACAGACTATAATATATGTATTATTTCTAATATATGGTTCTATAATATTTTTGTGCACATGGTTTTTAGTTATAAAACAAAATCTGTTTGTTGTGGTCAAAATCGCCAATTAACCCAAAAGGTTATCACTAAAGTTTTATATAATGATTCATCTTCACTCCAAGTAAACAAATGAAATTTACAAACATGTAAACTTTTAGATTTTGAATAATATAATATAACTACAATTATGGACAACCATCCTCACCTTATATGATTAACCGTTCATGTATATAAGTTAACCGATCATGAAACAAACGGGCTCGAACAATGAAATTGAACCACTTAACCCATCAAAAAGGTCATGAATTAACTTTATAAGATTAAAATAAATAAATTAGATAAATAATAGGTTATAGAAATATTGATTAATGAATTTAATTTTGTTATCCAAGACATTAAGATCAAGTGAAGGACACCTTCAGACTTAAGGTAAGGGATCCTCTCTTTCTCACTTTTATTCAAGAATCTCCTCTATGTTATTCCCTTTTATTTTTAATACCTAATGATGGGGTATATTTTTTAACTTCCCCCATACTACACTTATGATATATAAATGATGAGATACCCCTTTATCTCTCATTAATCCCTCCTAATTACACCTGTTACCATGTTGAGGTTTTGTAAGGGATTCAACCCAAACCTCCTTTACTCCATCAGGATGCTTTATCCTTATTTTTACCCAAATGAAGTTATATATTTTTTATGTAAATCTTTTAAATTCTGTTTATATGATCCAAAATCATGTATCAATATCCAATCATCACTTTCTTTAAGGGATATACATGTTTTTAAATGATTCCCTCCAAAATTATTCCCGATAAGCAAGCCCATTTTTATGGAACTTCCAGAACTCTTACCTAGTTTCAAGTGAACTCTATGATCTATTTTAAGACACCATTGTTTTTATAAAATCATTATTTTTATTATGAAAACCTTCTTGGTTCACTTCTAGTTTTAAATAAAACATTATTCCCTTTACTATTTTAAAGTCTCTTTAGTATTTTCCTTAAAACCGTACTAAAATGTTTGAATGCTAAAATTTATTAAATACTCTTCTTATATGTTGTCCCTTATATTTGAAATAAATTATAATAATATATTAATATTTCCCTTTATCAATGTCCATGTATTTTTTAATTACTTTATTCTCTGAAAACTTGTATGATACACCCATCTATTATATTTTATGACATGATTATGATACCCATTTCTTTCCATGGGTACACTTTTGTTTATGTATGATTGATTATGTATGATTCTATATGTGGATAGAAAATTCAGAAACATGTTATAATAGGTGCTCCCAGATAGTGATCCAATGCATTGGGTAAATTTGAAACTCGTGAGATGTTATGTGCAATGGTCTTGGAGGTTATCCTTGACTTGTGATACCATGTGTAATTGTCTTGGCAGTTAGCCTTGATTTGTACTACCATGTGCAACAATATTAGTGGTTAACCTTTACTTGTGACCCTCTTTGTGCAATGAGCCTTAACTCATTCTAAATTCATGTTTTATGTTTCTGCGACATTACTATGACTCCATGTTTATATGATCTCATGTTTATATGTTATGATTTCAACTATTCTGTGCCTTTTATATCATTATGCCATGCCTTATAACCCATGTTCTAAAGCTTTATTCTTATGATTATTCCCTTACTGGTCTTTTTATCTCACCCCTTTGTTCATGTTATCCTCAGGTTATCCTATTCCAATGTATGAGAACAATGGAAGTTAGGATCTCCATATGGAGATTAAATAAATAAATGTTTTATATTTTCAGTTTTATGTACCCAGTCTTCAAATACATTATACTTCATGATCCTTGTCTTGTAATCTGATGTATAATTATGCATAAAATCATATAATGTTATTTGTAAAAGGATAGGGTCACTATAGTTGGTATCAGCGGGAGGTTTAGTTATTTTTAGAGATTATGAATAGATTACTTTAGTAAGAACCTTAGAGATGAGACTAAGTATAAGAAAACATCCTTAAAATTTGGTAAGTATAGAGTAAGTGGTTTATCTAGTAAATACATCCTTGTCTGGATACAAAAAGGTAGAGGTGGATCTGGCACATATGTATCTAGGGGTAAAACCCGAAAATACCACTTTGATCTAGACTCAAACGGGAGTCAGTGGACGTCAACGGGCCTTGTTGCACTCTTGGTTTGACACTCTTAGGGGACAGGCTTTAGTAAATTCATAAGCTTAGTACGAACCATTATTAATGGAACAAAAAAATAAGTATTCCCATAAGAATATATGTTAGGAAACAAATCATGGATAACTTTGATTGAAACCTAGGGAATCACAAGTTAGGATATACTTTTCCTTTAAGAGTTTAACCCTTTTATGTTTGATGTTTACTTTTTTATGCTTATTAGAAAAGTATTCAAACCCTCACCTATTTTCAGCATAGTATGTAAAACAAAATTTCGAGGGAGAAATTTCATAAGGGGGGAAGAATGTAACACCCCAAGGATTTACAAGTAAATTTAATGAAATTCATGAAACACTAAGCCTATGTGAAACAACACTTTTTTAAGGCGATAGTTATAACCTATCCCTTAAACAAATGTTTTCCACTTCTTTGTTTTGAATTTCAAAAATATAATATACATGATTTTGTTGAGGGCGATTTTTGGGGTCTGATGGAACAAACTTATTTTTTTGGTGAATAGTAACCTACCCTTATGAATAGTAACCTACCCTTATAAATAGTAATATGACCCTTATGAATAGTAAATCATCCAAAAGAATAGTAACCTCAACCTTGAATGTATAAATAAAATTTAGGCATCTTATAAGTGATAATATGACCATAGAAAAAGTATTGGTGTTTTTGTAAGTAATAAATAATTAATTATAATTAATTATTTAATTTAAAAGAAAATTTATTTTCATAAAATGTGTTCATAAATTAAAAACTTTATGTCTTCTTTTTTTAAGATAATTTTATAACACTTTATGTAATTTTTGAAAATATTATAAAATCAGTTATAGTTTTAAAATCTGTATTTTTCAAGTAAATTATGATTTTAATTAAAAATTAAATTAATCATATTAATAAAATTATTTTGTAAAAATGGATTTCATTTTTGGATTTTACATGTTGAAAAAATAGGGTGAATTTTGAGGATTTTTCTAAAATACATGATTTTTTATGAATAGTAAAATACGGTAATTTACCGTATTTATACATTATAATTTAAATGCACTATTCCGATAATCATCATTGAGGTAAGAACCCCTGGTTATAACTCACATGAACATATTAATTTTTTGGTCATGAAATCATCACTATTTTGTGTCTTATGAAAAAATAATAAACTAATGATTAAAATATTAAGAAAACCCTCCTCCCCACCACTATAAAAACCACCCTCACCCACCTCCTCTCTTCACTCATCACAAGCCTAATGTCTTGAATAACTTATACTCAAATATATCCCCAAGATACCCCCCCCCCCCCACACACACACACACACATCCATCATCCCTTGGTCTCCTCAAAATACTAAATCCTCTCCCCTTAAGAGGATCTCAAGGAAGATTAACTCAAGAGGTAAATTCCTCTTTTCAATTATTTTACTTTCTTTTATTGTTCCTTTGTTTTCTTTTATATTCTCATATCCCCTCATCCAAATGTTATGAAAACTCTAGTACCTTATATCTACTAGAATTTTTTTATAATGGAATAAGTTATTATCATCTCTCCTTTACCCTTCTTTTATACTAGTAGTAAAAACAACATCTGAGATGTGTTAATTTACCACATTCAAGGATGGCGGGTTTTCAATTTCCATTAAAATCTTCAATTATGGTCATTAAACCATTAATATGGTTGTAAAATAATATAATATATGTATTATATCTCATATATGGTTCTGGAATCATTTTTTACACATGGTTTTGAGTTATAAAACAAAATGTGTTCGTTGTGGTAAAAAAATGCCAATTAACCCAAAAGGTTATCACTAAAGTTTTATGTAATGATTCATCTTCACTACAAGTAACCAAATGAAATTTACAAGCATGTAACCTTATTTATGTTAAATAATATAATATAACTCCAATTCTATACAATCATTCTCACTTTACATGATTAACCATTAATGTATATAAGTAAACCGATCATGAAACAAACAGACCCGAACAATGAAAGCGAACCTCTTAACCCATCAAAAAGGTCATTAATGACCTTTATAAGGTTATACTAAATAATTTAAATAAATAATTGGTTCTTTAAATATTTATTAATGAATTTAATTTGGTTATCCAGGACATTAAGATCAAGTGAAGGATACCTTCTGACCTAAGGTAAGGGATCCTCTCTTTCTCACTTTTATTCAAGAATCTCCTCTACGTTATTCCCTTTTATTATTAATACTTGATGATGGGGTATGTTTTATCACTTATCCCATACTTATATCATGATATATAAATTATGAGATACCCCTTTATCTCTTATTAATCCCTCTTAATTACACTCGTTACCAAGCTAAGGTTTCGTAAGGGATTCAACTCGAACCTCCTTTACTCCTTCAGGTTTCTTTACCATTATTTTTACCCAAACAAAGTTATCTAATATTTTTATTTAAATATTATAAACGATGTGTATATACTCCAAAATCATGTATCAAGATCCATTAATCACTCTCCTTCAGGGATATACATGTTTTTAAATGATTCCCTCCTAAATTATTCCCGATAAGCAAGCCCATTTTTAGGAAACTTCTTGAATTCTTACCCAGTTTCAAGTACAATCTTTCATTTGTTTTAAGATACCATTGTTTTTATAAAATCGTTTTTTTTTATGAAAAACTTCTTGGTTCACTTCTGGTGTTATATAAAATATTATTCCCTTTACTATTTTAAAGTATCTTTAGTATTTCCCTTAAAACTTCACTAAAATGTTTTAATACTAAAATTTCATAAATACTCTTCTTACATGTTTTCAATTCTATTTGAAATCACTTAAAATGATATATTTATATTTTCCCTTATCAATTTAGATATATTTTTTAATTACTTTCTTTCATGGACACTTGTTTGATACACCCATCTATTATGATTTATGACATGATTATGATACCCATTTATTTCTATGGGTACCCTTTTTTTATGTATGATTGATTATGTATGATTATATATATGGAAATAAAATTCATGAATATGTTATTATGGGTGCACCCAGATAGAACTCCAATGCATTGGGTAAAGTTGAGTCTCATGAGACGTTATGTGCAGTGGTCTTGGCGGTTAGCCTTGACTTGTGCTACAATGTGAAACATTCTTGGCGGTTTGATTTGATTTATGATACCACATGAAACTATCTTGGTGGGTAACCTTTACTTGTGATACTCTATGTTCCATGATCCATGAATAGTGCTAAAGTCATGTTTTATGTTGTTGCGACATTACTATGACTCCATGTTTATGTGATCCCATGTTTATATGTTATGATTTCGCATGTTCCATACCTTCTAACCCATGTGATAAATATTTATTCTTATTCTTATTAACTTACTAATATTTTTAGCTCACACCTTTTTTCATGTTATCCCCAGGTTATCTTATTCCAATGTATGAGCACAATGGAAGTTTGGAGCTCAATATGGAGATTAAATAAATAAATGTTTTATGTTTTCAGTTTTATGTACATAGTCTTCAAAGACACTAGACTTTACAATCCTTGGCTTGTAATCCAATGTATAATTAAGCATAAAATAATATAATGTTATGTGTAAAATTCTAGGGTTGAATAAACATACATACATAAAAATATATTTCCACAACATTTGGTTGTATTTTGAAAAATGGTATCTCAAAAAATAATTATAATTGAAAATTGTTGAGAATTCTCCTTCAAAACTAGTAATTTTCTGGTGGTCCATTCATGATGTTTGGCAATCCATATTAAAAACCATAACATAAGGCCATTGGTCATAACTAAGACTTATGGGTTCACTCCCCATAACGTAACATATTTCACCAGTGCCAGTTTTTGAAAACATTTTCCCATGGGCCTACCACTCTCATTTCTTACCCAAAATATTTTTAAATACACACATAGTATTATTTTATTTAAAATAAAATGAATTTTATCATAATATTTCATAAACATTTTCTTGACGGTTTTTTAAAAATCAGTTTTCATATAATCCCATACCTGATTTAAAGGTCTTTATTCGTAAATCATAAACAAAATTTCTAATGAAGTAATTCATATTTTATTTGAAAACACATATATAATTTTGTATTCTTAAAATAATCATAAAGAATAAATATTTATGTTACTCGTATGAAATTATTAAATAAACATTCTAAGTAATACATGTAACAATTTTGTATGTCGATATATATATATATATATATTCTTAAATAACATAAAGTCGGAAGTTAATATATATACACATGGATTTTGTAATACCTTTATTAACATAAAATCATTCATGCAAAAAACTTTTATAAATGAAAAATTCACTCCATGCACATGCATTCATGTATATATATAAATAATTTTACATGTAAAAAAGTTTGAAACATCATGGATAATTAATGATGAATGTCCATTAATCATAATTATCGATCGTAAATTCAAAAATCACTCATATATTTATTAACCATAAATTTATATTCTACGTTAAAGAAAAGTTTTCCAGAATCATGTATAGATATATTTATATATATATTTTTATATATATATATATGTAAATGATAAGGAATTATCATTACACGTTATTGCATAATAATTCATGTTTATTCAAGGCTTTGATAAATAAAAATATAAGTTTCTATAAAAAACAAAACATTATTTTGATTAACATAAAATACCATTTTCAAAAAACATAATTAACCACCATGTATTAAAATATGATTCGATAAAAATAATTCATTTCATATTAAATTTGAACATATAATTAAATAATAACAATTCTTACAATACCACAAGCAACAAATTAATGCCTCAAGTGAAGCACAACATTGGAGAAAATATATGTTGCATCATAAAAAATTTATATACTTAAATAAATAACACACAAATAGATTATGAAAGAAATTAAATCCAATATATTTTATAATAAATCCCTTTCAATAAATTATGAAATCAATTAAATGTTTTATTTTTAAATAACACATAAATATATGTTTGAAAATCAAGATTTTAAATTCAAACACTAATAAACACAAACTCATCTTAACCAAATAAGTTTAATCATAAAGATAAATAATGAATCCCTTACAAAACATTAAATAAAACATGACTTGTAAAATAAATCCTTATATCATAACACAACTTTGGTAAATTCAACTCATTTATAATTTGAAAAATGAGAACCATAATTGAAAATATAACTTTTACCCTTACTTGAATTGTTGGAAAAAAAATAGAACTGCAGTGAACTCCCTTATCCGGACACTAATATGGGTTTTCCCCAAATTTCCATTACAAGATGGGTTTATAATGCCTTTTATAGCCATAAAATCTACACATTTTTTTAAAAGATTGGGGATGAAGCCTCATTTTATTATTAAAGAAAAGTAAAGACCTATTTTTAACTATAAACTCTACACATCTATACACACCAACTTGAAAAATAAGCTAAGAATATAGTTTAAAAAATAATTGATAGTTAAATATATTATTATATCACACTCATTTGTGGATAATTGTTCTACTGAAGAAAAAAAAATGATACAGATACAAAACAATACCAAAAGAAATAGTTTTAAATTGACAATAATAGGAAAGATTCAATTTAAAATTGAATGAAAATAAATATTTGTGGACCAATAGATGTTATAGATAAAGTATGAATACAAGTGAACCAACTATATGAGTTATCATAAAGCAATTGGGGTAGAAAATTCAAGAAACACATGAAAAACAATCTACTAAAAAATCAAACCACAAGATTGGACAACCAAGACCTCAGATCTGGAAAATCGGATAGCTATAATGCAAATTAAAACCTACCTCGCACTAGGTATGTAAAAATCAAAACCCTCACTGCTCGTAACACCCACTACATCTTCGGCCAGACTCTGCATCCAAGCTCAACACGATGCCACCATCCATAGGACTCAGCTTCGACCTCGTCGGACAACACCCTCGTGGTGGCTTTAGCTTCCCCTGGCACACGACCTCACTCGGCCTCACTGTACGACTCTCCCAAGACGCAGATGTCCCCCTGTGAAAACCAGCGGTTGATGCCTCCCCTTGAACCCCTATACACGGATCCCCTAAAAACCCCTTTTTTATTATCTATTTACTATTATTATTATTATTATATCATTGTTATTATTTATTTAATTTCTTTAAAAGACTTTATTTATATTAGTATTATCATAGTATATGTATTATATTGTATGTTTAACTTTAATATCAAAGTAGTAACAAGTTTATACAAATATTCTAATTGAAAACTAATAATTATAATTTTATATATATTTATATCAATCATATTTTTAAAGATCAAAATTTATAATAGACAATATTATGAATGTTTGAAATTAATTACCATAATTTTATAATAACAGAATAAATTAAAATTATTAATAAAAGTTTTGATTATTTATATGTTTATAAAACAATAGATGTTATTTATGAAAATAATATTAACAATAATTCAAATTTAAATTCAAAAGTAATTACTTTATAATTGTATTAATATAATTTCTTTTTCATTTAAACAAAACTATAATTGATATCATTTTATATAATTGAAAGAATATATATATATTAATTTTTTTATTTAATATAATAATAATACATTTTTTATAAAAAAAATATAATTTATAAACCAACAAAATAATACAAAGTATTATTGTTTCCAAAAAAAATTATGTGTTATTTAAGGAAAATACTAAAGACTATTTAAAATAGAAAAGGGAATACTATTTTATATAAAACCATAAGTGAACCAAGAAGGTTTTCATAATCAAAAGGCTGATTTTATAAAAAAATGGTGGCTTAAAATAGATGATAGAGTGCACTTGAAATTGGGTATGAATTCAGGAAGTTCCCTTAACATGGGTTTGCTTATCGGGAAGTATTAAGAAGGTAATCATTTAAAAACATGTATATCCCTAAAATAGAATGATGAATGGATCTTGATACATGATTTTGGATAATATACACAAAATTTAGAAGATGTAAATAAAAATAAAATATAACTTTATTTGGGTAGAAATAAAGATAGAGCAACTTGAAGGAATAAAGGAGGTTCAGGTAGAATCCCTTAACTTAAGTCTGATGGTGTTCTCCACTGGATATTAATGACCTGAATAATAAAATTTGGTTCATTAATTAATAATTACAGAACCTCTTTTACATGTAATTGATTTAGTATAACCTTAAGTTTATTCATTACCTTTTTTATTGTTTATGAGGTTCAATTTCATTGTTCAGATCTATTTGTTTCATGTTCAGTTTACTTATATACTTGAATGGATAATCATGTAAAATGAGGATAGTTGTCTAGAATTGGAGTTATATTTTATTATTTAAAATTCATAATGTTATGTGGTTGTAAATTTAATTTGGTTACTTTGAGTGAATTTGAATCATTATATAAAACTTTAGTGATAACCTTTTGGGTTAATTGGTGATTTTTTATCACAACAAACACATTTTTATTTATAAATCAAAACCATGTGTACAAAAATATTCCAGAACCATAGATGAGACATAATAAATATATTATAGTTTGGTTCAACCATGAAAATGGTTTCATGACCATAATTGAATACGGTAATGGAAATTGAAAACCCATAATCCTTGAATGTAGTAAATTAACACATCTCAGATGGTGTTTTTACTACTAGTATGAAATAAGGGTAAAGGTGTGATGATAATTACTTATTCCATTATCATAACAACATTCCAGTGCATATAAGTTACTATATTTTACATAACAGTTGGATGAGGAGAGGTAAGGATAGAAAATAAAACAAAGGAACTTGAAAGGAAAGTAAAGGAATTGAAAAGAGGAATTTACCACTTGAGTTAATCTTCCTTGAGAGCCTCTTAAGGGGAGAGGATTTGGTATTTTGAGGAGGCAAAGGGCTGTTGGATGTGGGGGAGGATCTTGGGGAGATATTTGATCATAATTTAGGCAAGGAACAGGCCTTGAGAAGAGTAAAGAGAAGAGGGAAGTGTGGGTGGTTTTTATATTGGAGGGGAGGAGGGTTTTCTTAATATTTAAATCATTGGTTTATTATTTCTCCATAAGACGATAAATAGTAATGATTCTTATAACCAAAAACAGTAATATGTTCATGTGAGTTCGAAACCAAGGTGATTACATCATCCATGACTCAATAAATAGTGTATTTAACATATAATGTATATATGCAGTAAATTACCATATTTTACTATTCATAAAAAATTCAAGTATTTTGGAAAAATCCCAAAAATTCACTCTAACCATTTTTCAAAGTTTATAATACAAAAATGAAATCCATTTTTCAAAAATAAGTTTCTAAATATTATTAATTTAATTTTTAATTAAAAACATAATTTATTTGAAAAATACGGATTTTAAAACTATAACTGATTTTATAATGCTTTCCAAAAATTACATAAGGTCTTATAAAATTATATTAAAACTAGAAGATGTAAAATTGTTAATTTATGAAAACATTTTAGGAAAATAAATTTTATTTTAAATTAATTATTTAATTGTAATTATTTATTTATGAATTAAAATACCAATACTTTTACTATGGTCATATTATCACTTATAAGATGCCTAAATTTTATTTATACATTCAAGGGTGAGGTTATTATTCTTTTAGATGATTTACTATTCATAAGGGTCATATTACTGTTCATAATAAGAGGTCACTATTCATAAGGGTAGGTTACTATTCACCAAAAAATTAAGTTTTCCTTATAGAACTCCAAACATCTTACTGATAACAATCGTGTATGTTAGATTTTTAAAATTCAATTCACAGAAGTGGCTATATTATGTTGAAAGGTCACATAGTACTTAATAGTTCATTGAGTTGTGATTTCATGTGATTAAATGACATAATTATAAGAAGGGAATTTCCATTGATAAAACATTGGGTTGTTACATTTTTCCCCTCTTATGAAATTTCACCCTCGAAATTTCCTTTTACATTCTAAGCCATAAACAGGTGTGGGTACTTTTCCTTCATTGCCTCAGCGAGGTCTTCAGTCTTTCCTTTTAGAATTGCCTTCAAGTAGAAAGGGTTCATGCGTCATAATGGTACCTCAAGATATTTTCAAAATCATATACTTCTTTTTTTTTCAAAAACACCTCATATGTCTTGGATTATATCGATGGAAGTATCAATAAGTCATCAAAAAAGTATTTCTTATATATAATTTTGAAATAGCTTTATGAAATTGTTTTTTATAAAAAAAGTTTACTGATTAATCTTCAAATATTTAAAAATAGTGTTTTGGTAAATCATTTTTGGTATTTCCATAAAGACAGAAATCTATAATTTGATACATTAAGGCTTCTCATAGGTCTCCCTCTTTTACATCATCTAGAAAATCATTTAGTGCTTCATAATTTTGAAATAAAGAGAAGAATTTCAAAAGACCCTGATGGTACTTCCCACGCTTAGCATGGAAAGAAAGTTGACAGTGCAATATTATCCAATAGACGGTATTTGATCCTTGAAAGAATAAGGTGATGCTAAAGGAATTGTATGCCTCATAAAGTTTTTTTCATGTAACTTGGATATTTGGAAAAGTTTCAAAGTCATCTGAGCAAGACTTCTAGATCATCTTTCGAAGTAGTTCTTTGAGAAAAGAGACAAGAGTTGTTCATGATATTCCTTCTTCCATATGTTAACTAAGAATAAGAAAATACAATTTGGGGGCTTGAATGCTTAACTAATAAGCATAAAAAAAGAAACTTTAACCATAAAAGGATAAACTTGTAAAGGAAAAGTATATCCTAACTTGTGATTACCTAGGTTTAAATCTAGGTTATCCTTGATCTATTAATTAACTTATATTCTTATGGGATCTTTTCTTATTCCGTTAATAATGGTTTGTACCAAGATAATTAATTTACCAAAGCATATCCCTTGGTAGTGTCAAACTAAGAGTGAAACAAGGCTCGTTGTCATGCACCTGTCCCCATTCGAGTCTATCTCAAAGTGGTGTTTTCATGTTTTACCCCTAGATACATCTGTGTCAGAGCCACCTCTACCTATTTGTATCCCAACATGGATATATTTTCTTGATAAAACAATTACTCTATAATTACCAAAATTTAGAGAAGTTTTACTATACTTAGTCTCATCCCTAAGGTTCTAACTAAAGTTCTCTATTTCTAATGATTAAAATATTAAGACAAACCTCCTCCCCTCCACTATAAAAACCACCCACACTCCCCTATTATCTTCACTTCTCTCAAGACTTGTTACTTGAATAAATTCTACTAAAATATCTCCCCAAGATCCTCCACCAGATCCATCATCCCTTGGTCTCCTAAAAATTCCTAATCCACTCCCCTTAAGAGGCTCTCAAGGAAGATTAATTCAAGAGGTAAATCCATCTTTTCAATTATTTTACTTTCTTTTCAAGTCCCTTTGTTTTATTTTCTATATTTACCTCTCCTCATCCAAATGTTATGAAAACTCCAGTACCATACATGTACTATAATTTTTTTATGATTATGTAATAAGTTATTATCGTCTCTCATTTACCCTTCTTTTATTCTTGTAATAAAGACACCATCTGAGATGTGTTAATTTACCACATTCAAGGACGATGTGTTTTCAATTTCCATTTCCATATTAACCAAAATGTTATCACTAAAGTTTTATGTAATGATTCACATTAAATACAAGTAAATAAATGAAATTTAAAACCATGTAACCTTATGTATGTTCCATAATAACATACAACTCCAATTCTAGACAACCATCCTCATTTTAGATGGTTATTCGTTCATGTATATAAGTAAACCGATCATGAAACAAAAGGACCTGAACAATGAAATTGAACCTCATAACCAACAAAAAAGTAATTAATGAACTCAAAAAAGGTTATACTAAATCAATTAAATTTAAAATAATTTCTTAAATTATTAATTAATGAACCAAATTTGATTATTCAGGTCATTAATATCAAGTGGAGAACACCATCGGACCTAAGGTAAGGGATCCTCTCTTTCTCACTTTTATTCAAGAATATCCTCTATGTTATGCCCTTTTATTTTTAATACCTAATGATGGGTTATGATTTCAAACCTACCCCATAATTCCCTCATGATATATAAATTATGAGAGACCCCTTTATCTCTTATTAAGCCCTTATAAGTACACTTGTTACCATGACAAGGTTTCGTAAAGGATTCTACCTGAACCTCCTTTATTCCTTCAGGTTATTCTTACTCTCTTTTTTACCCAAATTAAATCCTATATTATGTTTATTTACATCTTATAATTGATATTTATATTTTAAAAATCATGTATCAAGATCCATTAATCATTATCTTTCATGGATATACATTCTTTTAAGTGATTCCCTCCTCAATACTTCCCGATAAGCAAACCTGTTTTAAGGGAACTTCCTAAATTCTTACCCAATTTCAAGTACACTATATGATCTATTTTTAAGAAACCATTATATTTATAAAATAACTATTTTTATCATGAAATAATTATTGGTTAAATTATGGTTTTATATAAAAAATTATACCATTTTCTGTTTTAAATTATCTTTGATATTTTCATTAAACCGCGCTAAAATGTTTTAATTTTAAAGTTTCTTAAAAACTATTTTACATGTTATCACTTAAATTTGGAGTCACTTATTATGATATATGACTATTATAACTTATTAATGTTCATGATTTATCTAATTTCTTTTTTTCATGGACACCTTTATTATGCACCCATTCATTATGCTTTATGACATAATTATGATACATGTTTCTTTCTGTGGGTACCCTTATGTTTATGAATTATTGATTATGTATGATTCTTTATGTGGAAATAATATTCATGAACATGTTAATATGGATACACCCAGTTAGCGCTCCAATTATTTGGGTAAATTTGAGTCTCATGAGACGTTATGTGCAACGTTTTTGGTGGTTAGCCTTGACTTGTGCTACTATGTGCAACGGTCTTGGCGGTTATCCTTGACTTGTGCTACCATGTGAAATGGTCTTGGTGGTTAAACTTGACTTGTGATCCTCTAAGTGCAAGGATAATTACTTCATGCTAAATTCATGTTTTATGTTTCTGCCACATTATTATGATTCCATATTTATATGATCCCAAGTTATACATGTTATGATTCCATATGTTCAATTACATTGCATGCCTTTTTATATCATTATGTCATGCTTCCTAGCCATTTTTCTAAAGATTTATTATTATTATTAATCCATTACTGGTATTTTTAGATCACCCCTTTGTTCATGTTATCCCAATGTTATCCTATACTGATTTATGAGCACAATGTAAGTTTTGAGCTCAATATGAAGATTAAATAAATAAGTGTTATATGTTTTCAGTTTTATGTACCTAGTATTCAAAGAAACTAGAATCCATGATCCTTAGCTTGTAATATGATGTTTTATTATACTTAAAATCATGTAATTATATATGTAAAATTATAGGGTTTCTATAGTTTGTATTAGAGTATGGTCTGTTATTTTTGGATATTAGGAATAGGGCAATTTAGTAAGAACCATAGGGATGAGGCTAAGTATAAGAAAACATCCATAATTTTTGGTAAGTATAGAGTAAGTGGTTTATCAAGAAAATCCATCCCTGTCTGGATAAAAATAGGTAGAGGTGGCTCTGGCACAGATGTATCTAGGGTTAAAACCCAAAAACACCGCTTTGAGCTAAACTCAAATGGGAACTGGTGCACGATAATGGGCCTTCCAGCACTCTTGGTTTTCCACTATCAGGGGATATTCTTTGGTAAATTCATGATCTTAGTACAACCCATTATTAAGATAATTAAAAAATATAACATAATAATATAAGTTAAGAAATATATCAAGGATAACCAAGATTTAAACCTAGGTAATCACAAGTTAGGATATACTTTTCCTTTAAAAGTTTATTCTTTTTTGTTTAAAGATTATTTTTTATACTTATTAGTTAAGTATTAAAGGCCCTTAATTTTATTTTCTTATTCTTAGTTAACATATGGATGGAGGAAGATAATGAGAAACTATTCTCTCTCTTTACAAAGAACTACTTGGAAAGATTATCCTAAAGTCTTGCTTAGATGACTTTGAAACTTTTTTAAATATCCAAGTTACATGAAGACAACTTTATGAGGAATAGAATACCTATAGAATCACCCAATTATTTCAAGGATCAAGTGTCATCTATTGGAGAATCTTTCACCCTCAAATTTCTTTCCATGCTAAGTGTGGGAAGTACCATCAAGGGATTTTCAAATTCTTCTCTTTATTTCAAAATGATGAATCACTAAATGATTTTATAGATGCTTCAAAAGAGGGAGACCTCTGAGCAGCCTATATATTTCAAATTATAGATTTATGTCTTTGGGGAAATACCAAAACTGATTTACCAAAACCCTATTTTGAAATATTTGATGATGAATCAGTAAGACCTTTTTATAAAAAACAAGTTCATAAATGTGTTTCAAAATTATATATAAGAAATACTTTTTTAATGACTTATTGATGCTTCCATTGATATAGTCCAAGACACATGATGTGTTTTTGGGAAAAAGAAGTAGATGATTTTTAAAACAGCATGAGGTACCATTTTAACACATGAACCCTTTATACTTTAAGGTAATTCCAGAAGGAAAGACTAAATACCTCATTGATGAAATGAATGAAAAGTACATGCACTTGTTTATGGATTAGAATGTAAAATGAAATTTCAAGGGGGGAATTTCATAAGGGGGAAGAATGTAACGACCCAATGTTTTATCAATGGTAAATACCTTCTTATAATTATGTCATATAATCACATGAAATCACAACTCAATGAACTACTAAGTACTATGTAACCTTTAAACATAATATTTTCACTTCTGTTATTTGAATTTCGAAAATATGACATACACAGTTGTGATTAGTAAGATGTTTAGAGTCTGATAAGTAAAACTTAATTTTTTGGTGACTAGTAACCTACCCTTATGAATAGTAACCTACTCTTATGAATAATAATATGACCCTTATGAATAGTGAATCGTCCAAAAGAATAGTAACCTAACCCTTGAATGTATAAATAAAATTTAGGCATCTTATAAGTGATAATATGACCATAGTAAAAGTATTGGTATTTTTTTAATTCATAAATAATTAATTGCAATTAATTAATTAATTTAAAAGAAAATATATTTTCATAAAAGGTGTTAATAAATTAAAAATTTTATGCCTTCTAGTTTTAATATAATTTTATAAGACCTTATGTAATTTTTGAAAACATTATAAAATTAGTTATAGTTTTAACATTTTTATTTTTCAAGTAAATTATTATTTTAATTAAAAATTAAATTAATAATATTTATAAAATTATTTTTGAAAAATGGATTTTATTTTTTGATTCTATACACTAAAAAATGGTTAGGGTAAATTTTTGGGTTTTTCCTAAAATACTTGAATTTTTTATGAATAGTATAGTTTACGTTAAATGATAAATAAAATAATTTATGCATCATTATTGAATCATGGATGATGTAAATGGACATTGGTTAGAACTCACATGCACATATTACTATTGTTTTACAATAATCACTATTATTTATTGTCTTATGGAAAAATAATAAACTAATGATTTAAATATTAAGAAAACCCTCCTCCCCTCCACTATAAAAACCACCCAAAATCCCCTCTTCTCTTAAATTATACCAAGACATTTTCCTTGCCTAAATTATTCTCAAATATATTCCAAATATCCTCACACATGTCCATAATCCCTTTTCCTCCTCAAAAGACCAAATCCTCTCCCCTTAAGAGGCTCTCAAGGAAGATTAATTCAAGAGGTAAATTCCTCTCTTCAATTATTTTACTTTCTTTTCAAGTTCCTTTGTTTTCTTTTCTATCCTCACCTATCCTCATAAAAATGTTATCAAAAATCCAGTACTATAAATTCACTTTAATTTTTTTATGATTATGTAATTATTTATTATCGTCTCTCATTTACCCTTCTTTTATTCTAGTAGTAAAGACACCATCTGAGATGTGTTAATTTACCACATTCAAGGACGATGGGTTTTCAATTTCCATTATCGTCTTCAATTATGGTCATAAAACCATTAATATGGTTGAAAAAGATTATAATATATGTATCATGTCTCATTTATGGTTCTGTAATCTTTTTGTACACATGGTTTTGATTTATAAAAAAAAATGTGTTTGTTGTGGTAAAAAACCACCAATTAACCCAAAAGGTTATCACAAAAGTTTTATGTAATGATTCATCTTCACTCCAAGTAACCAAATGAAATTTACAACCATGTAACATTATGGATTTTCAATAATAACATACAACTCTAATTATGTAAAACCACCCTCATTTTACATGGTTATCCATTCATGTATATAAGTAAACCGATCATGAAACAAACGGACCTGAACAATTAAATTGAACCTCATAACCAATCAAAAAGGCTATGAATGAACTCACAAATTTTATACTAAATAAATTACATGTAAAATAGGTGCTATAATTATTAATTAATGGACTTAATTTGATTATTAATTCCATTATTATCAAGTGGCGAACACCATCATACCTAAAGTAAGGGATCCTCTCTTTCTCACTTTTATTCAAGAATATATTCTATGTTATTCCCTTTTATTTGTAATACCTAATGATGGTGTATGTTTTAACACCTCCCCCATACTTAACTAATGATATATAAATTATGAGATACCCCTTTATCTCTCATTAATCCCTCCTAATTACACATGTTACCATATTGAGGTCTCGTAAGGGATTCTACCCAAACCTCTGTTATTCCTTCATGTTATTCTTACTCACTTTTCAACCAAAATGAAATCCGATATTATATTTATGTACATATTATAATTTTTGTTTATATTTTAAAATTCATGTATCAAGACCCATTAATCATTCTCTTTTAGGGATATACATGGGTTTAAGTGATTCCCTCCTTAATACTTCCCGATAAGCAAACCTTTTTTAAGGGAACTTCCTGAATTTTTACCCAATTTCAAGTACACTATATGATCTCTTTTTAAGAAAACATTATATTTATAAAACCACTATTTTTATAATAAAAACGTCTTGGTTCACTTATGGTTTTATATAAAAGATTATGACCTTTTCTATTTTAAATTATCTTTGATATTTTCAATAAACCGCACTAAAATGTTTTAATTTTAAAGTTTCTTAAAAAAATAGTTTACTTGTTATCACTTAAATTTGGAATAACTTATTATGATATATTCCTATTATACATTATGAATTTCCATGCTTGATCTAATTCATTTTTTTCATGCACACTTTTATGATACACCCATTCATTATGCTTTGTGATATGATTATGATACCTGTTTATTTCCGTGGGTACCCTTATATTTATATATGATTAATTATGTATGATTATTTATGTGTAAAGAATATTCATGAACATATTAAGATGGGTGTTCCCAGATAGAGAACAACTGGACCCCGGTGAAAGTATAGACACCCCACCTTAACATGATCATCGGGTCCTAGCCCACCAGTTTGATTTGTCCTCACTCACACACACCCTGGGAAACATCCCAAAAGGCCACCCATCCTAATCACTACTCCATGACAAGAATGATTAAATGTGGAGTTATAATCAGGTAGTCTCTTGAAAATTATGTTTCACCCGATTGACATGAGTCATATCATTTATTCATTTAACCCTTTATCATTCTAGGGTGTTACATGCCCCCCCCCCCTTTAGAGCACAACAACCTCTTTATTGGCCCTACATCTCAACCCAAGCAGTGCACCGTACTTAAGGATGAGTTCTTCCTTTGATACCAATTGTAACAAATAAGCCTCAATGACATCATAGACACCCCGCATTAATATGTTCATCAGGTCCTGACCCGCTGGGTACCACCAGTTGCCCTGCCAACACATGGTCCCCACCCTAGGTCCCACCCACATGCCTGAACTGGTCATCTGACTAATGACTGTCCCCATAGGCCAACACATGTCCTTTATAGTGTTCTTTATCCTCACTCACACACACCCTGGGAAACTTCCCATAATATCATCCATCCTTGTTAACATGAGTCATATCATTTAGTCATTTAATCCTTTATCATTCTAGTGTGTTACATTCACCCCCTAGAGAAAAACATACTCATTGTGGGCCCAAGGTTCAACTTGTTGAAATGAGTCGTATCATTTAGTCATTTAACCCTTTATCTTTATGGGGTGTTACATTCACCCCCCTTTAGAGAACAATTTCCTTGTTGTAGGCCCTACATCTTAACCCAGACAGTGCACCTCACTTAAGGTTGGGTTCCTCCTTTGATACCAATTGTAACAACTGGGCCTCGGTGACAGCACAAACACCCTGCCATAACATGGTCATCGGGTCCTAGCCTGCTAGGTACCACTAGTTTCCCTGAAGACACATGGTCCCCACCCTAGGGCCCACCAACATTTCTGAATGAGTCATCTGACTAATGATTGTCCCCACAGGCCAACAAATATCCTTTCCAGTGTGCTTTTTCCTCACTCACACACACCCTGAGAAACTTCCCATAAGGTCACCCATCCTTGTTTACATGAGTCACATCATTTATTTATTTAACCCTTTATCATTCTGGGGTGTTACATTCACCCCCCCCCCCCCCCATAGACACTTGTATGATACGACCATTCATTATGCTTTATGACATCATTATGATACCTATTTCTTTCTATGGGTACCCTTATATTTATGTATGATTTATTAAGTATGATTATTTATATGGAAATCATATTAATGAATATGTTAATATGGGTACACTCAGATAGAAAACAACTGGGCCCCAGGGACAGCACAGACACCCCGCCTTAACATGGTAATTGGGTTATGAACTGCTAGTGTACCTTTTCCTCACTCACAAACACCCTGAAAAACTTCCCAAAAGGTCACCCATCCCATTCACTACTCTAGGAAAAAAACACTTAACTTTGGAGTTCTAATCAGGTAGGCTCCCTAAAAGGAAGGTGCGCCTTGTTATGATGAGGAATAACATTTATCCATTTAACACTTTATCATTCTGGGGTGTTACATTCACCCCCCCCCCCCTTTAGAGAACAATATCCTCAATGTGGGTCATATATATCAACCCAAGCAGTGCACTACACTTAAGGTTGGGTTCCTCCTTTGATACCAAATGTAACAAATAGGCCCTGATGACAGCACAGACACCCCTCCTTAACATGGTCGTAGGGTCCTGGTCTGCCAGGTACCACCAATTGCACCGCAAACACGTGGTCCCCACCCTAGGGCCCACCCATGTGCCCAAACAGGTAATCTGACTAATCATTGTCCCCACAGGCCAACACATTTCCTTTTTGGTGTGCTTTATCCTCACTCACACACACCCTGGGAAACATCCTATAAGGTCACTCATCCTTATTGACATGAGTCATATCATTTAGTCATCTAACTCTTTGTCATTCTGGGGCGTTAAATTCACCCCCATAGAGCGCAACGTCCTTGTTGTGGGCCCAAGGTTTACCTTGTTGAAAAGAGTCGTGTCATTTTTTCATTTAACCCTTTATCATTCTAGGGTGTTACATTTACCCCCCCCCCCCCTGAGAGCACAACATCCTCGTTGTGGGCCCTACATCTCAACCTAGGCAGTGCACTACACATAAGGCTTGATTCCCCCATTGATACAAAATGTAACAACTGGACCCTAGTGAAAGAACAAACACCACACCTTGACATGGTCGTCGGATCCTGGCTCTCCAAGTACCACCAGTTTCCCCGCAGACACATAGTCCCTACCCTAGGGCCCACCCACGTGCTCGAATGGGTCATCTGACTAATGAATGTCCCCACAATCCAACACATGTTCTTTCCAGTGTTCTTTATCCTCACTCAAACATACCCTAGGAAACTTCTCATAAGGTCACCCATACTTGATGACATGAGCCATATCATTTAGCCATTAACCCTGTATCATTCTAGGGTGTTAGATTTCCCCCTTTAGAGCACAATGTACTCATTGTGGGTCCAAGGTTTACCTTGTTTACATGAGTTGTTTCATTTAGTCATTTAACCCTTTATCATTCTGGGGTGTTACATTCCTCCCCCCCCCCACACTTAGAGCAAAACATCCTCATTGTGGTCCCTACATCTCAACCTAGTCAGTGCACCACACTTAAGGTTGGGTTCCTCCTTAGATAACAATTGTAACAACTGGGTCTCGGTGACAGCACAAACACCTCACCTTAACATGGTTGTCGGGTCTTGACCCGCCAGGTACCACCAGTTTCCCCACAGACACATGGTCCCCATTCTAGGGCCCACCCACATGCCTGAATGGGTCATCTGAATAATGACTATCCACACAGTCCAACACATGTCATTTCTAGTTTTCTTTGTCCTCACTCACACACATTGGGTTCATCCTTTGATACCAAATGTAACAATTAGGCCCCAGTAACAGCACAAAACCCCCCACCTTAACATGGTCATCGGGTATTGGCCCTCCAGATACCACCAGTTGACATGTAGACACGTGGTCCCCACCTTAGGTCCCATCCATGTGCCGGAACGGGTCATCTGACTAATGAATTTCTACACAGGCCAACACATGTCATTTCTAGTGTGCTTTATTCCCACTCACACACACCCTAATAAACTTCCCAGAAGGTCACCCATCCTTGGTGACATGATTCAAATCATTTACTCATTTAACCCATTATCATTCTGGGGTGTTACATCCCCCCCATAGAGCACAACGTACTTGTTATGGGCCCAAGGTGCACTTTTTTTACATGATTCATATCATTAATCATTTAAGCCTTTATCATTCTTGGGTGTTACATTCCAACCCCCCCCCAGAGAAAAACATCCTCGTTGTGGGACATACATCTTAACTCAAGTAGTGCACTGCACTTAAGGATGGGTTCCACATTTGATACCAAATGTAACAAGTAGGCCCCAGTGATAGCACATACACCCCGCCTTAACATGTCCATCAGGTTCTGGCCCTCAAGGTACCACCAATGGCCCCATAGACATGTGCTCCCCACCCTAGGGCCCACCCACATGCATGAACGGTTCATCTGACTAATGATAGTCCCCATAGGCCAGCACATGTCCTTTCTAGTGTGTTTTATCCTCAGTCACACACACCCTGAAAAACTTACCATAAGGTCACAAATCCTTGTTTACATGAGTCATATCATTTAGTCATTTAACCCTTTATCGTTCTAGGGTGTTACATTCACCCCCCCCCCCATTAGAGAACAATGTCATCTTTGTGGGCCCAAGGTTCACCTTGTTGGCATGAGTCATATCATTTATTCATTTAAACCTTTATCATTATGAGGTTTTACATTCACCCCCCCCCCTTAGAGCACAACATCCTTGTTGTGGGCCCTACATCTCAACCCAAGCAGTGCATCGTACTTAAGGTTGGGTTCCTCCATTGATACTAATTGTAACAACTGGGCCCCGGTGACAGCACATACACCCCACCTTAACATGGTCATCAGGTCCAGGCCCGCCAGGTACCACCAGTTTCCCCGCAGACATGTGGTCCCCACCCTGGGGCCCAGCCACTTGCCTGAACGGGTCATCTGAATAATGATTGTCCCCACATGCTAACACATGTCATTTCCAGTGTGCTTTTTCCTCGCTCACACACACCCTGGGAATATTCCCATAAGGTCACCCATCTATTTTGACATGAGTCATTTCATTAATTAATTTAAACCCTTTATTATTCCGGTTCATTAAATTCACCCCCCTTTAGAGCACAATGTCCTCATTGTGGGTCCTACATATCCAACCAAGGCAGTGCAATACACTTAAGTATGGATTACTCCTTTGATACCAAATGTAATAACTGGGCACCGGTGACAGAACAGACACCCCACCTTAACATGGTCATCAGGTCCTAGCCCGCAAGGTACCACCAGTTACCCCATAGATATGTGGTCCCCACCCTAGGGCCCACCCACATTCCTGAACTAGTCATTTGACTAATGATTGTCCCCACATACCAACACGTGTACTTTCTAGTGTGCTTTATCCTCACTCACATGCACCCTAAGAAAAATCCCAAAAGGTCACCCATCCTTGTTGACATGAGTCATATCATTTAGTCATTTAACCATTTTTCATTCTAGGGTGTTAAATTCACCCCCCCCCCCCCTCCCCCCTTAGAACACAACATCCTCGTTGTGGGGCCAAGTTTCATCTGGTTGAAATGAGTCATATCATTTAGTCATTTAACCCTTTATCATTATCGGGTGTTACGTTAACCCCCCCCCCCCCCCTAGAGCACAAATTCCTCATTGTGGGCCCTACATCTCAACCCAGGAAGTACACCACACTTAATGTTGGGTTCCTCCTTTGATACCAATTGTAACAATTGGGCCCCGGTGATAGCACAGACACTCTGCCTTAACATAGCCCCCAGGCCCTGGCTCGCCAGGTACCACCAGTTTCCCCGCAGACATGTGCTCCCTACCCTAGGGCCCACCCACGTTCCTGAATGAGTCATCTGACTAATGACTATCCCCAAAGACCAACACATGTCCTTTCTAGTGTTCTTTTTCCGCACTCACACACACCCTGGGAAACTTCCCAGAAGGTCACCCATCCTTTTTGACATGATTCATATCATTTCTTCAATTAACCCTTTATCATTCTAGGGTGTTACATTCACCCCCCCCCCCCCCTTTAGAGCACAACGTCCTTGTTGTGGGCCCAAAATCTCAACTCAGGAAGTGCACCACACTTAAGGCTCGATTCCCACTTTGATAATAAATATAAAAACCAGGCCCAGTGACAACACAAACACCCCGCCTTAACATGGTCATCGGGTCCTGGATAGAAAGGTACCACTAGTGGCCCCATAGACACATGGTCCTCGCCCTAGGTCCCACCCACATCCCAAAACGGATAATCTGACCAATAAATTTTCCCACAGGACAACACATATATCTTTTCTATCGTGCTTTTTCCTTACTCACACACACCCTGGGAAACTTTCCAGAAGGTCACCCATCCTGATCACTACTCCGGGGTAAGCACGCTTACCTGTGGAGTTCTAATCTGGTAGACTCCTGAAAATAAAGGTGCACCTTATTGACATGATTCATATCATTTTTTCATTTAACCCTTTTCATTCTGAGGTGTTACATTCATCCCTCCCCCCACCCTTTAGAGCACAACTGACTCATTGTGGGCCCTATATCTCAACCCAGATAGTGCACCACACTTAATGTTGGGTTCCCCCTTTGATACCAAATGTAACAACTCGGCCCCAGTGACATCACAAACACCCCTCTTTAACATGTTCGTGAGGTCCTAGACCTCCAGGTACCACTAGTTTCCCCTTAGACATGTGGTCACCTCCCTGGGCCCCGCCCATGTGCCCGAACAGGTCATCTAATAAATAACTATACCCACAGGCCAACACATGTCTTTTACATTGTTCTTTATCCTCACTCACACACACCTTGGGAAAATTCCCAGATGGTCACCCATCCTGATCACTAATCTAGGTCAATCACGCTTAACTATGAAGTTCTAATCAGGTAGGCTCCTAAAAAGGAGGTTGCACCTAGTTGACATGAGTCATATCATTTAGTCATTAAAGTCTTTATCATTATGGGGTGTTACATTAAACCCCTTTTAGAGCACGACGTCCTCATTGTGGGCCCTAAATCTCAACCCAAGAAGTACACCACCGGATACCACTAATTGCCCCGCAGACACATGCTCCCCACCATAGGGCCCACCCATGTGCTCGAACGGGTCATCTGACTAATGACTGTCCCCATAGGCCAACACATGTCTTTTATAGTGTGCTTTGTCCTCACTCACACACACCCTGGAAAACTTCCTAGAAGGTCACCCATCCTTATTGACATGAATCATATCATTTATTCATTTAATCCTATATCATTTTTGGGTGTTACATTCACCCCACCCCACCTTTAGAGCGCAACGTCCTCATTGTGGGCCTTATATCTCAACCCAGGAAATGCACCGCATTTAAGGCTAGGTTCCCCCTTTGATACCAAATGTAACAAATTGGTCCCAGTGACAAAACAAATACCCCCACCTTAACATGGTCTTTGGGTCCTGGTTGGCTAGGTACAAACAATTTCCCCACAGACACGTGGTCCCCACCCTATGTCCCACACACATGCCTGAACGGGTCATTTGAATAATGATCTTCCCCATAGGCCAACATATGTCATTTCCAGTGTGTTTTTTCCTCACTCACACACACCCTGGGAAACTTCCCAAAAGGTCACCAATCCTAATCACTAGTCTAGGCAAAGCACACTTAATTGTGGAGTTATAATCAGGTAGTCTCCCAAAAAAGAAGGTGAACCTTGTTGAAATGAGTCATATCATTTAGTCATTTAACCCTTTATCATTATGGGGTGTTACATCCACCCCCCCCCCCCTCTAGAGCACAACGTCCTCATCATGGGCCCTACATCTCAACCCAGGCAGTGCACCACACTTAAGTTTGGGTTCCTCATTTGATACCAAATGTAAAAAATAGGCCCTGGTGACAGCACAGACACCCCGCCTTAACATGGTCGTCAGGTCCTAATCCTCCAAGTACCACCAGTTGCCCCGCAGACACGTGGTCCCCACCCTGGGGCCCACTCATGTGCCTGAATGGATCATCTGACTAATGAATGTCTCCACATGCCAAGACATGTCCTTTACAGTGTGCTTTCTCATCACTCACATACACCTTGAAAAACTTCTCAAAATGTCACCCATCTTTGTTAACATGAGTCACATCATTTAGTTATTTAACCCTTTATCATTTTGGGGTGTTACATTCACCCCCCCCCCTTTAGAGAACAGCGTCCTCATTGTGGGCCCTACATCTCAACCCAAGCAGTGCACCGCACTTAAGGCTAGGTTCCCCCTATGATACAAAATGTGACAACTAAGCCCCGGTGACAGCACAAACAGCCCACCTTAACATGGTTGTTGGGTCCTGACCCACCAGGTACCACCAGTTACCCCGTAGACACGTGTTCCCCACCCTAGGGCCCACCCACATTCTCGAATGGATCATCTAACTAATGAATATCCCCATAGACCAACACATGTCTTTTCTCGTGTGCTTTTTCCTCACTCACACACACCCTGGAAAACTTCTCAGAAGATCACCCATCCTGATCACTACTCAAGGCCAAACACACTTAACTGTAGAGTTCTAATCAGGTTGGCTCCCGAAAAGGAAGGTGAACCTTATTGACATGAGTCATATAATTTAGTCATTTAACCCTTTATCATTCTGGGGTGTTACATCCCCCCCCAGAGCACAACGTCCTTATTGTGGGCCCTACATCTCAACCCAGGCAGTGCACCGCACTTAAGGCTGGGTTCCCCCTTTGATACCAAATGTAACAACTAGGACCTGATGAAAAAATAAACACCCCTCCTTAACATGGATGTCAGGTATTGTCCTACTAGGTACCACCAATTGCCCTGCAGACACGTGGTCCCCACCCTAGGTCCCACCCTCATGCCCAAACTGGTTATATGACTAATGATGGTCCCCACAGGCCAACACATGTCCTTTCTAGTGTGATTTGTCCTTATTAACACACACCCTAAGAAACTTCCAAGAAGATCACCCATCCTGATCACTACTCCAGGCCAAGCACGCTTAACTATAGAGTTCTAATCAGGTAGGCTCCCAAAATGGAAGGTGAACCTTGTTTACATGAGTCATATCATTTAGTCATTTAACCCTTTATCATTCTGGGGTGTTACATTCACCCCCCCCCCCCAAAGAAAAATGCCCTCGTTGTGGGCCCTACATCTCAACCCAGGCAGTGCATCGCACTTAAGGCTTGGTTCCTCATTTGATACAAAATGTAACAACTCAACCTCGGTGACAGCACAAACACCCCGCCCTAAAATGGTCATTGGGTCCTGGCCCTCTAGGTACTACCAATTGCCCTGCAGACATGTGGTCCCCACCCTAGGTCCCACCCATGTGTCCAAACGGGTCACATGTCCGAACGGGTCATCTGACTAATGACTATCTACACAGGACAACACATGTCCTTTACAGTGTGTTTTTTCCTCACTCACACACACCCTGGGAAACTTCCTAGAAGGTCACTCGTCCTTGTTGACATGTATCATATCATTTATTCATTTAACCCTTTATCATTCTGAGGTGTGACATTCACCCCCCCCCCCCCCTTAGAGCACAACGTCCTTATTGTGGGCCCTACATCTCAACCCAGGCAGTGTACCAAACTTAAGGTGGGTTCCTTATTTGATAACAAATGTAATAAATGGACCCCGGTGACAGCACACACACCCTGAGATACTTTCCAGAAGGTCACCCATCCTGATTACTACTCTAGTCCAAACACGCTTAATTGTGGAGTTCTAATCAGGTAGGCTCCTGAAAAGAAGATCCAACTTATTTACATGAGTCATATCATTTATTAATTGAACCCTTTATCATTATAGGGTGTTACATTCACTCCCCTTTCAAGTACAACGTCCTCATTGTGATCCCTACATCTTAACCTGGATGGGTTCCTCCTCTGATACAAAATGTTAAAACTGGTCCCCGATGACAGCACAGACACCCCCCCTTAACATGACAGTCAGGTCCTGGCCTGCCAGGTACCACCAGTTGCCCCGCAGACATGTGGTCCCCACCCTAGGGCCCACCCACAAGCCTGAACAGGTCGTCTGACTAATTATTGTCCCCACAGGCCAACCCATGTCCTTTCCAATGTGCTTTTTCCTCACTCACACACACCCTAGGAAACTTCCCATAAGGTCACTTATCCTTATTGACATGAGTCGTATCATCTATTCATTTAACCATTTATCATTTTAGGGTGTTACATTCACCCCCACAGCCCCCACACACACACCCTTAGAGCACAACATCCTCATTGTGAGCCCTACATCTCAACACAGACAGTACACTGTACTTAAAGTTGGGTTCCTCCTCTGATTCCAATTGTTACAACTAGGCCCCAGTGACAACACAAACACCTCGCCTTAACATGATCGTCAGGTTCTGGCCTTCCGGGTACCACCAGTTTCCTCACAGACACACATTCCCCACCCTAGAGATACCCCACCTTAACATGATCATTAGGTCCTGGCCTACCAGGTACCACTAGTTTCCTTGTAGACACGCAGTCCCCACTCAAGGGCCCACCCACATGCTCGAACGGGTCATCTGACTAATGAATTCCCTCACAGGCCAACACGTTTCCTTTCTAGTATGTTTTTTTCTCACTCACAAACACCCCAGGAAACATCCCAGAAGTTCACCCATCATTGTTGACATGAGTCATATCATTTATTCATTTAACCTTTTATCATTATGGGGTGTTACATTCACCCCCCCCCCCCCCCTTAGAGCACAACGATCTCATTGTGGGTCCTACATCTCAACCCAAGCAGTGTACCACACTTAAGGATGAGTTACTCCTTTGATACCAAATGTAACAACTAGGCCTCGGTGACAGCATAGACACCCCTCCTTAACATGGTCGTCAGGTTATGGCCCTCCAAGTACCACCAGTTTCCCTGCAGACACATGGTCCCCACTATAGGTTGCACCCGCATGCCCAAATGGGTCATCTAACTAATGAAGGTCCCCAAAGGCCAACGCATGTCCTTTACAGTG
Organism: Viscum album; assembly: GCA_963277665.1. NCBI lineage: Eukaryota > Viridiplantae > Streptophyta > Magnoliopsida > Santalales > Viscaceae > Viscum > Viscum album. Next base: position 1,098,726,385 of record OY728134.1, on the reverse strand, counting down.
TGTTTTCCTGCACATAAGGTTGGGTTCCTCCTTTGATACCAAATGTAACAACTGGGACCTAGTGACAGCACATACACCCCACTTTAACATTGTTGTCGGGTCCTGGACCTCCAGGTACCACCAGTTTCCCCATAGACACGTGGTCCCCACCCTAGGGCCCACCCACGTACCCGAATGGGTCATTTGACTAATTATTGTCCTCACAAGCCATCACATGTCCTTTCTAGTGTGTTTTGTCCTTATTGACACACACCTTGGGAAACTTCCCATAAGGTCACTCATCCTAATCACTACTCCAGTCCAAGCATGCTTAACTATGGAGTTCTAATCGGGTAGGCTTTTGAAAAGGAAGGTTCACCTTGTTGACAAGAGACATATCATTTAGTCATTTAACCCTTTATCATTCTGGGGTGTTATAGAATATCATATTAGAAAAACTATATAACATTCCATTATCCGATTTAACAGCCAAAAATGTAGTAACAACTTCAAATTTTTTATCTTTCAACCAAGATATAAGGAATACTAAGTAGACTTCAACAACTCAAAAAATTAAAATGGTTCTAACTTGGGAGTTGAATCATCATTTTGAGTTTCTTTTTATTGAAAATATAGACCAACAACCTTGTGTACTAAAGTTTGAAACTTTGATGGATCTAGAACCAAATTATTTGTATCTTCTCTTGAATTACATTCACCATGTTGATACAAAAAATTATAATCTTTCTAAAAACCAAAATTCAATAGATGAACCTCAACACTATCAAATGTTTCAAATCTCCTAAAATCACATTTCTTACATTTACACTTAATTGTATCTTTTGAAACAAATTATTGTTTTGATGTTTCAAATGATAAAAAAGTTATTAATACCCTCAATATATATAGGATTTATACCAAAATAATTTGGATTTCTGTGATGATTTATCTAATCATGATCTTATAATAAAAATTGTTGTCTACTTCATTGTTCCATATTTTTCTAAAAAATAGAAAATAAAAAAAATTCTTATGATTAAACTGATAGGAGGGAAGGATCTAATTAAAATCATAAAATCATAAAATTACAAATTACTTGTAACTATTACCAAATATCGATAATTACTGGTAATTATAACTAAATATCAAAAACTATTACTAACTAAAAAATAATATTTAATAGAAAGATTACATACTAATTATTATAAATTAATACAAATTATTAGAAGGTTTTAAAAATTACTATTAATTGTTGACAACTATTACTAATTATTACTAATTATCACTTTTATCGATAATTACTAGTAATTATAACTAATTATTGCCAATTATTACTAATTATTGTTAATTATTGGTAATTATTGGTAATTATTACTAATTATTATTGATAATTATTAGTAATTGCCGATAAATATTGGTAACTATAGTAAATTATTACCAATTATTACTAATTATTGGTAATTATTATTAATTTATACTAATTATTAACAATTTTTACTAATTATTATTAATTACTGGTAATTGTTTATAATTATTTGTATTTTTTACTAATTTTTACCAATTATTTCTAATTATTACTAATTATTTTTAATTATTACTAATTATTTGTAATTATTAATGATCATTACTAATTATGAGTAGTTATTACTAATTATTGATAGTTATTACTAATTATTGGTAGTTATTACTAATTATTGGTAGTTATTATTAAATATTGGTAGTTTTTAGTAATTATTATTAATTATTACTATTTTTCATTAATTATTACTATTTTTTATTAATTATTACTATTTATTTTTAATTATACTAATTTTAGTTGAGTTTTACCATTTATTACAAATTATTTACAATTATTACTAATTATTTATAATTATTACTAATTGTTTATAATTATTACTAATTATTGGTAATTATTAAAAATTATTGTTAATTATTACTAATTATTTATAATTATGATTAATTAATATTAATTACATACTAGTATTGGTAATTATTTTTATTTATTAGAAATTATTACCAATTATTACCAATTGTTGGTAATTATTACTAATTATTAGAAATTGTTGGTAATTGTTGGTAATTATTTGAAATTATTATTAATTATTTAAAATTATTAATAATTATTGGTAATAATTGGTAATTATTTGTAATTATTTGTAATTATTTATAATTATTACTATTTATTGGTAATTATTTGTAATTATTACCTATAAATACTAATTATTACTAATTATTTGAAACTATTACTAGTTATTGGAAATTATTTATAATTATTACTAATTTTCTTTAATTATTAATTATTTTCATTAATTATTTATAATTATTGGAATTTATTAAAAATTATTATTTATCATTAATAATTACTGCTAATTATTATTAATTATTACAAATTATGATTAATTATTCCTAATTGTCGATAATTATTACTAATTATTATTAATTATTACCAATTATTGGTAATTATTTGTAATTATTACTAATTATTGTTAATTATTTTTAATTATTACTAATTATTAGTAATTATTACTAATTTTCACTAATTATTTCCAAATATTACTAATTATTGGTAATTATTGAAAATTATTGGTAATTGTTACCAATTATTACCATTTATTAGTAATTATTAATAATTATTTTTTAATTATTAGTAATTATTACAAATTATTATGAATTATTGCTAGTTATTACTAATTGCTACTAATTATTACTAATTATTGTTAATTATTTGTAATTATTTCTAATTATATTTATTTAATTATTATTTTCATTAATTATTACTAATTATTAATAATTATTGTTAATTATTTCTAATTATTACTAATTATTACTTATTATTGATAATTTCTGCTCATTATTAAAAAATATGTAACACCCCGACCCGAGAAGCCCGGAGTCGATGTATTATTTTATTACATTAGCATGATTATAAGGAATCAAATCCCAAAGGATTGATCGGTTTAGCAGTCTTGGAAAGCCAGATTACATACATGATAACCATAATACATTGGGAAGTATAAAATACAAACATTGTATATAATAAAATGAAATAAATTGCATCCTTGAACGCTTATTCAAAGATTTCTTCTTCATAACCTGGGGAAAGTAAACATAATAAGGTTGAGCTCAAATGCTCATTAAGGGTAAGTAAAGCGGAGCCAATAATGAATCAATGAAAGTAAACTAACATGATAAGGTAAATAACTCATAACACATGCCATTTAATCAATGAACTGAAAATGTATCCATAGATATGTCGATGCAAAATCTAATGAATGAATAAGAACTGAAATATCTACAAAGGAAATGCTTAATTATTGGATGTCATGTATTTGGCACATGAGGACCTATACTGTCAAGATCCTTCCTCTGAACAATTTAAAACTACAAGTAACCTATTTAATTTGTCCAACTTAATCGTCTTATGAGAACCTATCGATGCATCGATATCTATATAAAGTTTGGGCTCCACCCATCATTGCATGTCCAAAGCATTCCTCATATTGAATAATCAATTTAATCAATAGACAATATTCATTATTAAATATACATATTGAAGAAAAGATATAGATTTATCAATAATTCTTCAGTTAATCAAGTAATTGTTAAAGTAAGCACTGTATGTAAAATTATATACAATTTAGGAAATAATAATATCCATCATATGAAAATATGGATATTCAAGTAAATTTATAATGAAAAATGGTTAAAATAAAGTGATTGTTGTAAGAGAAATATAACCATCACAAAAGGAAGTGAGATTTCAAAGATAGTCATTAAGAACATTCTTTAGGATAATGATCTTTAATCATTCCAAAGTGTCTCATACCACTTTGAAATATTTAAATAAGTCTCAATGGAATGTAAATTGAGATGAAATTCCCTTACCTTAACTTTCCCTTTGTTGTGTGGTCTTTATCCTTCTGTATAGTTGTTTAAAATATGTTACTAACTTATAAAAGAACCATACTCATGTTTATAATATCATATATTAATTCCTTATAATATTTTATTACCTGTTTGTTAACAAACTTTCATTAATTTCACTATTTTGGGTGTTAATTGCCCAGTTTTCTCAAATATGTTTTGACATGTCATTTGTTGTTCTTATTAATTAGATCATGGTTTCATCATCTCCATAATGTAAACCATGACTTTATTATCATGTATAATCAGTATATACGTGTTTATAATAATCTATAATGTTTGGAGATAAGAAATGAAATGCACCGTTCATGGATACGGTAGTCCGTACATATGCATGAACGCTGCATTCATTTCATTATCATATTTTAAAATAATGAAAAGTAAATGATATGTATATATATGTATATTATAATTCCATTACCCTAGTTATGTAATATATTTCATATATATTTATTAAAATTATCCTTAATATGTTCTATGTATAGTGTGAATGAATCACATCGCTTCGAGGGGGCGATAGTCCACATTTCCTCAAATGATGTTATCGTATTAATGTGAAATGGAAAGTATTAAAGGTATGTGTTATAAAATGATTAAATAAGTATAAATAAATAATAAATATCATATATATCATATACCTCCTCCAATGGCCCGAAGGCCTTCATTTTTTATTGATTTTTGATAATCCACCTTTCAAGGGGTGAGGTGGAAGCCTTACAAGGCCCATAGGCATAAGTATTACATGACCCATAGGCCTTAGAGGAATTCATTGCCCATAGGCTTCAAACATTACATGCAACCCATACTAACTACTTGGAACTACTCCTTCCTAGCATCTTCATCATGAAATCATCTCTCCACCTTCGCATTGTTGTTCAGCTAGGAATTCCCGTGCAAGCACAGGCTTGTCCCGATGGCAGGTGTCATACCCTCTCATTCTTGTAATCCATTTAGCTTCTGCTGTGGTGAAGGAAAAATGAACAATCATTGTTTCGTGAGCCAGTAGTTCACCATACACAGAAACAATATGTTCATTAAGCGTTAGATAGAGGTGTGTGTAAGTGTAGGTATAAATATTAACATAACAACATCCTAGTATAATTAGGATACTATTATTTTTATGTAAGAATATAATAATAAGAGTTTAGGGAGTGGATAATAAAAATAAAACTAAAAATCTTGAGGAAGTTTGTTACCTAAAAATTGGGCAACTACTTTTGGTTTGTGCTAAAAGGTTTCCTTGGATTACTTCATTCCCAAGGTGAGGCTTCTAGGATTAGGACAAGTGTATAGGTCATTTGGACCCTTAAGATTAAGACTTAGTCCCTTATTATGCTTAATTTTTCCTCAATAATTTGCAAATTAATTTTAATTAATTTCACTAATATTTTTTGTAAAAAAATAAGTTAAACTTATTAAAAATTATAAATTATTTTTATTCCAAATATTTAATCCATTTTTCAAAATTCCAATCACATAAGTATAAGACATTAATTTAAATTTAATCATGCAGATAAGATGACAATGCGGGTTTAAAAGTAAAAATGTTCGAAAGTTTGTAATGTTTTTATAATCAATTTCAAAGTGAAATTGATTCCAATGGCCTATGTTGGATTAATTTATAAAAATATTATCTAATTAAACTTTAAAACCAATTTAAAATATGATTTAACCTTATAAATAAATTAGATGAAAAAACAATTTTGAACTAAAATTCAGTATTTTTAGTTATTCATTAAAAAATGGAACTTCACAGGAAAACACCAAAAACTTACCCTAACCAATTTTTATATTTCGCTTTCGAAGATGAAGTTTATTTTGACATGTATATTCCATAAAAGTTCGAAAAATTATATTTAAAATAGGTTTTCCATTAAAAGGTGGTAAAAATTCCTTTATAAAAATATAGTATTTTATGCATAAAATTGGGTTTATTTTTATCTTAAACCTGTCAAATATATTGGATGAATATCAAATGTATTTTATTGAATATATATATATATATCACATTAATATCACTCACTAATTATAATTACTTTAATTTATTATGGTAAAACAACTTTGTGAGCATAAAAATGTAATAATATTTTCATTTATATTCAATTAGTTTCATGTTTATTTATAAATAATTTGTAACTAACGAAATAAATTTATACTTTTTTAAACCATAGATTTTAATAATTTAGTTAAACCTTTTCATAACTACTAATTTAACATCTAGGTTATATATTATTATATTAAATAATATTTTAATAATATGTTATCTTTGGTGAAACTTGATCTTGCATGTAACATAAGACGTTGATGAAATTTGTTATTGTGTGTAACATACGCTAACTCATTGTTGTGAACATTGAAAGCTATAAAATATATTGAATTTATTTAAAATAGTAAATATATTATAAATTATTGGGATATTATATTCCTTTGTGTGCTTGGTGTTGCGTGTCATACATGCTATCGAATACAATATTCTTACTCTAGAATGTTGGGGTGTTACATTCTCCCCACCTTAATTAAATTGCATCCTCACAATTAAAACTTGATCTCAGTAATATAGGGATTGAAAATAAACTATTTTTAGAATTAAAACATCGTAAAAAGGGTTAATATCACATCTTCTTAACAAAATAAAAAAGGAAAGTACAACAGTCATGTAACTAGGTTCCCTCATAGGAAAACATAGGTGGGAAATAAAAACATAGATATAAAGGAAAAATATAACAATCATGTTCTAATATAGAATTATAGAGAACATGGTTGGGATAAAGTTAACAATCACAAGACAATAAATCCACGATGATCTAAGGGGTCATTTGATTCATTAGAAACGAAGGTACTAGGAAAACATTTTTTATTTCAAGATCATTTTTCCTGGGGTTGAAGAATTATTTCACTCTCTAAGAATATAAGTAAATATACTTACTTGGTATGCTTTTATAAGCACAATCGTATAATTTATTTTTTCCTTGAACTATTTATACTTCATTTATTAGAAAAAGTTATATCATAGGGTGAAGTAATACATCGGTCTCTAAAACCTCATCTAAAGATCATCTTAAATTATTTTATAAATGGTAAAATTTTCCAAAAGATTATGATCCAATATTTTGGAAGGAAGTTCAATGGATTTCTAAAATGAACTTATCATTATCCTTAAATCAATATGAAGCAGCTCAAAAAATTTACATTCTAAACATGTGAATAACTTCATCATGTATCCTCTTGAAATATGGTAATAACTCAAATCACCATAAAAAATTATTGGAAACATGCATTCTTCCTTATTCATTATGTAAGACACATGTTATTGGATATATCCCTTAAATCCAAAAGTGTTGTAAACCCCATAAATGATATGGTAGACCACTTTTTGATTAGTCATTAATCAGTTCCAAGGTAGTCAAGATGTATCCAAATCAATCATTTATTCATTATTACCTCAACATCAGGAACATGTTAAGGGTTTTCTTTCCCTCAATCACATGTTTTCTGAAAATTTTAACTTTCTTCTAAATAAATTTTTTTGGTACCATTTAAAATATGATCTCAAATTCTTAATGAAAAAGTACTGCAGTATATTCCTTACATATTTAATAAATCATATGATGAGAACATCATAAACAAAATACTTTTACAATATATTTATTAGATCCAAATACAAAAGCACATTAATTATTTCACTTCAGTTGTGTCAATAATATATGCTTGACCTTAATCCATTAGCTTATTTAGCGGTATATTCCCTTGACACTTGGGGAATTCTTTTTCATAGTTCCTCATCTCCTTGAATTTATAACATAGAATATCAGTGTTTTCCTTATTTTCTTTTTATTCTTTTTCCTAGTAAATATTTTATCCACATTTATAACAAACTCCCAATCCTTTTAAGCATTTACGAGGGTGATTATTTCCATATTTATCACATGTTGGAAAATCCTTCTTTCCCATATTTTTCTTTAAATCATTCCTTTTTTTTGGTGCTCATATGGCCTATTCTTATCTTGGTTTCCCTTGAATATATTGATTCTAGAAAATTATTTCTCTATCTTGATGGCACATAAAACTATCTCTTCATTGGATGAAAAATTCTGAGAAATCAGTGCCCTTAGGATATTTGGTTTAAGATCTTCAAATAAGTGTTCATTATTGCACTCCATGTTGCATATATAATCTATATAATACCTGGATAACATTGTAAAGGTAGCTTCATAATCTGCAAAAAATATCTTCTTCATTGTGCTTTAATCTAAGGAAATATATCTTCATCTTAGTTTGTTGATCACAAGGAAAGTATTTATCAAATAATTACTCCTTAAACATTCTCTATTACATGAGTTCTATTTCTTCTTCCTCCATTGTATTCTAGATTAGATACATCCACTGATCAACATCACCTTGGAGACAATACACTACAAGTGTAACCTTTTCCATTTCATTACATCCCAAGTTCGTAAATATCTTCTCCAAAGACTTAATCCATTTCTCAGCTTCCATTGGATCAATAGTACCACTAAATGATGGGGGAATCTGTCACATAAAGTGATTCAATATAAAATCATCTCTCTTCAGAATAAGTTACTCCATCAGGGAAAGGTTATGTGTCATAACCTGATTAATTTGCCCTAATATACCCATAACTTTCTCAGTTCCAATACCAGCTACATTGAATTCCACAACAGGGCAACCTATACATTGACCATGAGTGTTAACACACTTCTTCCTTCCATGTACCATTTATAGACAATGACATATTATATATTAACACCTAAAATTATGAACTTTCAATAACACTAAACATGGCATAACACATAACATAAATTTATGCATCGTAAATACTAGAATCATAAACATCAGCTACTTTGGGAAAATCTTTACTTATAAATCCTTCATAATGGTAGGTAAATAAAATTTGGATTATCCTGAGTGTATCACTCGAGAGTGTCAAACCAGGTGTGCAGTAAGTCCTATTTTTTCATACTAGGTTACCCTGAGTCAGTTCTGGGACACCTTATCAACGTTATTTCCCCAAGGTACATCTATGCCAGAACCAAATACACTTGTAGTATGCATACATGGATGTATTTATAAGAATACCCACATAATAACTAACTTACCAAAATTCTAGGATGTTAATGTATACTTATCCTCAATGTCTATCGTAGGGTTGTACTCCCTCATCTAAGTTTTTCTAAATCTAGTTTCCAAGATTACTGCTAAAATTCCTTTGATACCAACTGCAACAACCTGACCCCAGAATCCTGAAGACGATGAATTATTTTATTACATTTTCATGATTACAACGAATAAAATCCCAAAGGATCGATTAGTTTAACAGTCTTTGAAATACATATTACATACACAATACCCATAATACATTAGAAAATATAAAATACAATCATGATACATAATAAAATGAAATAAACTAAATCCTTGAACACTTATTCAAAGATTTTTTCTTCATAACATGGGGAAAAGAAACATAATAAGGGTGATATAAAATGTTCAATAAGGGTAAGTAAAGCAGAAGCAATAATGAATCAATGGAATTAAACCAACAAGGCAAGGTAAATAACTAATAACACATGGAATTTAACCAATGAACTGAAAATGTATATGATAAAACACATTTTTAATGAATATTTTATTTATAATAAATGATATAATTTCCTCACATTGTGGTAAATGTGTTCATTTATGAAATATTTGGGATTAGATCATTCATTTGAAAATTTGATGAAAATTCAACTTTTACCCTTTAAAATTTACTGTAGAATTTCGGACATAAATATTTTAATATTTATTATTTGAACTTGAAATTTTTTAAATGTGTTCTTGACTTAGTTGGATACAACTTTCATTTAGGACATTGAAGCTAAATAATTTATTTTGTTGGTAAAAATGGGCCATGAAGTCAAAGTTGGTCTGGACTCTCCAAAATGGACATGGGTTCTATATTTGGGCCATAACTTCTTCATCTGTACTTGGATTAGGCTCGTATTTTGATATGAGCTCGGTGATTCATTTTCTCAAAAATAATCCTTCTATAAGGAGAGCTGATTCATGCATTTTTGTGGTTAAATGGGCAGTTCAAGTAGGCATAAAATATTTGGCCGGGATTCCCCATTCACACTTGAAACCGCTTTGAACCTAGCCTCCCCACCACTCTGTAAATTGGTGTTTTTATCATTTGGTGATGTTGTGACGTGAATTAGGAGATTTAAGGCATATTAGAATTGGTTTAATCCTAAATTCTCCAACCATTGTAAGAGGGGTAGCTCTTGAAGCAAGGATCCCCTCATCGAAGCTTTCTTCTCTTCTTCATGTTGTAATGTTTTCATTTGTGTAATAAACTTATTTGTTCTTCTTTTATTTATTCTATTTTATTATATTTTGTTCAATTATATTATTCTTTACTCATAATATTTGTGTTGGAATCAAGAGTGGAGACGATATTGGGTTCTACCCTTTCAATCCTTTGCTCATGCAAAATGTCTCCACGATGACCACGCCGCCCATGGAAGAGTAGTTCTCTTAGTGATCGATCTATCTTATACCCTCTTCATTTAATTATTTTGAATAATTAATCTAATTTAATTCACTTAATATGATCCATGAATTGAGTTTTTAAATTATAATAAACTAATCAACCAATTGATCAATTGACATAAAAACACATGAGGTCGAGATTTTGTGTAAATTGCGAGAGTGTGATCTTAATTGGTAAAACAAGACCATGCAGGATAAATTTATAGAGTTCAAATATTATATCTAAGCCCAATTCATCCTCATTTTCCATAATTTACATGTGCCTTAATTTACAACTGACCATAATCTATCCTTAGAACATCAATCAAAGTAGGGTGATGCGATTGCATGTTCCGAAGATTGCCTAGGGTTTAATTCTCTTCATATTTGTGGTAAAGTTAATTCTTGTAGGGTTCGGGGGTTAACAAATTAAGGGATCATAATTAAGTGGATATTAATTAGAATAATAATTATTACCAAGTAAATGAAGAGGTAGAGTTAGATTGATTATGCCTTTTAAATATTTTCTTAAAAAATGTCTTTTTGTTGTGTCTTTTTAATCGAACTTCATTTTAAAAAAAATAAAAACAAAAAAATTATACAATCTTCTTCTATAAAACTTATTCTAGTTTTATAAATGATAAAAAAACCTCTTTTAAATTAGTGTTTTTATTCTCTTAAATTTAATTTTTAGAATACCTTTAAGAAGTTGTTTTAATTTACTTCCCCCTTTGATAGACGACCTTGGTCAGCCACTCTACTGCACCCAAGTACCCAAAAAAACATTAATCATTTGAGGGATCCCACAATAGAACCTTTAAAATTGGATCTGTTTCCAGGGATTCAAGTAATTATTTCAACTAATTAGAGGTATTTATTTTATTTTACATTTTATTCTCTTCCTCTCTTCTTTCTTCCTTCTTTACCCAATCTGAATTTTTTTCTTCTTCTATTTTCTTCTACTTCTTTTTGGACCATCAACTCAAACATCTCATTTTTATTTTACAATGGTCTAATTTTATTATTTTCATTTATATTTGATTTATTAAATGAACTAATCCCAAATATCTCTTAGATCTTGATCCTGATATTGAACGTAGCCTTCGGGCTCGAATCAGACATTCTCAGTCTACGAGAAGTTTCAACATTTAAACAGCTGGAGAATTCCTCCAATCTAAGAACATTGAAATTGGAAACACTTATAAGTCCAACTTAAAACAATAAACAATGGATGAAAATAATGGAAACGAACTTAATAGAACTATTCTAGAATTTTCTGCACCTGATATTAATTATCAACCAAATTGCATTGCATACCCAAATCTCGAATAAGACTTTGAACTGAAATCTGGATTAATTCACCTTCTTCCAAAGTTTCATGGATTATCTGGTGATGATCCAAAAAAACATTTAAAATAATTTAATGTAGTTTTCTAAACCTTTAAACCAATAAATTTTTCTGAAGATCAAATCAAACTAAGAGCATTCCCATTCTCACATTATGGAACTACAAGGGATTGAATGTATTATTTACAACCTGATGATGTAACTTGTTGGAACGATTTGAAATGACTTTTCCTGAAAAGATTTTTTCCAGTATAAAGAACTACATCTATTCAAAAAGAGATCTTGGGGATCAAGAAAGCCCAAGGAGAGTCAATGTATGAGTACTAGGAGTGATTCAAGAAGTCGTGCGCAAGATGCCCGCATCTCCAAATCAGTGAGAAACTCCTCATCCAGTACTTCTACAAAGGACTCACACCTATGGAGAGAAGCATGGTGGATGTTGTAGCTGGAGGGGAATTGGTGGAAAAGACACCAGTAGCTGCACATGCATTGATCGACAAGATAGCACAAAACTCCCAACAATTTGGCGATCGATGTACACCACATGTTAGGGGAGTACATCAGGTAAGTCCTTCCTCTATTGAAAATCATTTGATTGATACTAAGTTGGAAGAATCGACCATTATGGTGAGGCATATTGATTTGGAAAAAAATATGTCCCAACTCCCTCCTTCAAGGCCTTGTGGCATTTTCTATGACAACCCTGCTTATTTTAAAAACTTAAACATGATTTATTACATAAACTGTTCACCTGATACAACATGGAAGATCGAGAGGTCTAGTGTCGTTGAGGCTTGGGATCATTACATAACAAATTAAAACATTAAATAAAACATCTTTATTGAAAACTTCCTTTACATGACCACTACATTCCCTCGTACTTAGCATTGCATGGGATAACCTGAGGACATGCATAAGAAAAGAGGTGAGCTATAAAGCCCAGTAAGGGAATTAACATGGAATACATGAGGATTAAAATACATGTTATACAATAGGCATATCAATAGATCATAAAAGAAACATGAACATAAAGGAATGATAAATAATTATAATCATAACATGGTAATGTGACAACAACACTTAACATAGAATTAGTATGAGCCAAGGCTCATTACACATGGAGCATGAGTAAATCCTCATTTCATATGAAGCATGAGAAAACCCTCGTTTCACTTGAATTATCATGATTCAACACTCATTTCAAATGATGTATCATGATACTATACTTTACCCAATGCATTGGAGCGCTATAAGGGCGCACCCTTCTTAAACATTTCATTTCATGCATAAGTGTGCCACATGGATCATAAAACATGGATTCATAAAATATAATCATTTATTCCACGAAAAAGGAATGTGGAATGAAACTTTATAATCAATAAGTAAATTTTCATTAAGGTGAATACCCTTGATGGATAAATGGGCATGGTATTCACTACATAATGGCATTGGCTTAGAAAATTGGTATAATTTTGGCAACGTAACGACGTGATATAAGAATTCATAAAAAATGGTTGATGAGAGGGAAAGGGGTGTATCATCATATCTAAATTAAATGTATAGTAAGGGGGTCATATAGATACATGTCCCAATAATTGTAATGGAATTTAGATTCATGATACAAAATTATTACTTGAATGTAAATGAGGAGAGAGAAGTTCCTTTCGGAATTTCGGCATAGTAACGGGCGTACATGGGAGGCATTTAATGAGAGAGAAAGGGGTCTCCCATCATTCCAACAATAATAGGGCAGTATGGGGGAGGTGAAAAACCATACCCCAGTATTTATAATTGAAATTAAAATGGCATGACAATATTAAGAAAATTGGACAAAAAAGTGAAAGGAAGAAAAACCCTTACTTGGAAGTGTGCTTCCAAAGGCTTGAGAGAGGATTCTTGGGAGCTTGAGGCACCTTGGTAGGATTATAGAGAGATTAGGGAAGAGGTTGTACTAAATCCAAAGGATTTTAGTGAGGAGGAAGTGGGAGCTTGGGTGGGTTTGTATAGGAAATGTGAGTGAATTCTTTATTATTTAGGTTTGGGACCCCTTACATTAAACTAATCAAAACCACAATTTCGCTCATGGTTTTTGCCCATGGTTTTTGGAAAAGGGAAGAGGAAAACAATATTTTACAAGGCCAAAGTTCTAACTTCTTAAAATAATGGGGTTGCTTATGTGGAGGTGAGTCACACTCCCATGGAAAATAATTTAAAAAGACAAGATGTTTAATAAGTCTTGAGGGGTCCATTAATGCTTTGTAAAATAAGTCAAACAAACCCAAAATCAAATTATTTTAATGGTAAAACATATATTGTCAGAACATAAAGCTTATAGTATTTTATTATATCACTATTGGGTCATTATGATGTCATAAAACACATTATATATTTAAACGGTATTTAATTTTTACCCAAAAATTTGACTGTCTCAGAAAATTATGAAAAATTCACTGTTGGATAATTTCAATGTCTTGATTCTAGAAATAACATTTATTTTATCTAAATAATTTTCTAAATATGTTAATTTTCACTTTTAAAATAAAAACCGACATTTATCGAAAATTCACAGGTTTTGACAAAAATGGCTTTCAAACCTTAATAAAAATTACAATTGCATTCATAAAATTATAAGATCATTTATATTTAATAAAAATTAATTTAATAATAATAATAATATTTTATTAAAATATTATTTAATTCAAAAATCCATTAATTCATCAAAATAGATTTCTTAGCTGAATATTAACTAAAAAAATACTATTTTTGCTTTAAAAAAACTATTTACAAAGTGTCAATAATGACAAGAAGGTATATTCATTATTATATACAAAAAATAATATACATGAACATAGTACTAGATATTTGTTACATAACCCCTTAAAACAGCCGCATAAGACCTAAGGGTAAGGTGTGCGATGGTGACAGACTCTTGGGGTGGCTCGGATAACATCGCTCGAGTGGTAATCTATATCAACTTACACTTTTCCTGTAGACGGTCCTGTTCGATCTTGAAATGATGAAGCTCAACTTGGGCTTGGTCAAGAGTGAAACCCAAGGACACCACCTCTTTTCCGAGCTCTGACAAATGGGATTCGTATAGAGTAATTCTACTGGAAGAGGTCATCGCTTCCTTTGTCTGAGTAAAATGGGTTTGTTAAAGCCCTATATTTATACTAATCATGTGATCACTGTTCAATGGATATAAAAGAAATGGTCACAATTCTTAATATAAAACCAAAGAATCATAAAGAGACATTTAATTAGATCAAGAGGGATTTCCATTAATGAAACTTTGGTTCAATACATTTGCACTGAGACGAGACACCCAACTAATTGTTTCTTGCAACTACAAGAGACAGAGGATTTGCGCAGTAGTATTCCCAGGGAGACCATATCAGCAGCAACAACAGACATATCCCAAAAATAATTTTGATTCATTTTCTCCAACATACAACCAAGGGTGGAAGGATCAATCAAACATGAGGTATGGCTCTGGACAACAACAAAGGCCACCTTTTCAATAAAACTTCCAGCAGCCTTCACCTTACCAACAAGGTTTCCAACAACCCCAAAGGAGATTTAAAGCCCAATCATCAATAATCCAAAAACAAGGGAATTCTAAATCAAAGGTAGATTCTAACACTGATGATCTTTTGAAGAAAATTATTCTTAATCAACATAATGAGCTGAAGAGTCAAGGTTCGGAGCTGAGGGAGTTTAAGACTCAAATGAGCTAGATTGCCACTGCCTTCCATGAACTGGTAAGTAAAAATTCTGGGAATCTACTTTCCAAACCTACTCCAAATCCCAAGGGTGATTTCAGTGCCATCACATTGAGAAGTGGGAACAAAATGAATGATACATATGTACCTACTGTTCCACTGGGATTCACCTCAACTCCGAAGAATCCCCATTCCATACCAACTGATGAGAAATCCAAGGAGAAAGATAAAGGTAAGCAAAAGATTGATGATGTTCCTCCTAAATCCCTTCTATTTACAAATAGAGTTATACAAACTAAGAAGATGACTAAGGAAGTGATGCAAAAAGAGGTTTTGGACACATTCAAGCGTGTAGAGATCAACATCCCTTTACTTGAAGCCATCAAGAAAATACCAAGGTATGCAAAATTCTTAAAATAACTTTTTACCAAACGAAGAGGGATCAAGTGAAATGAGAGGATTAATCTTGGAATGAATGTTTCAGTACTCATTACACCAACTCTATCAATGCCAACAAAGTGCAAGGATCTGGGTACATTGACCATACCATGCACCATAGGGGAGTTACACTTTTAAAATGCTATTTGTGATTTGGGATCTTCCATAAATGTGATGCCTCACTCTCTATTCTATTCTTTATATGCTGGTGAGTTTAAGTCGATGATAGTAGTGGTACAGTTGAAAAATAGAGCTATGGAATATCCAGCGGGAGTCCTTGAGGATGTACTTGTCCGGGTAAGAGACATGATCTTTCTAGCAGATTTCTACGTGCTTAACATGGAGGATGATCAGGTAAGTTCTCATGCTCCCATTATCTTAGGTAGAACCTTCCTAAAAACTGAAAAAATATCATAAATGTCAATGAGGGTACACTTTCCATGGAATTTAGAGATGAAGTTGTGATATTTAATGTTATGGACTCCATGAAGTACCCCTCAGAGGATCATTCTGCATTTGTTATCTCCCATTTTGAACCACCAAATAAAAACCCCATGGAATTTTATTGTCCTATGCTTAGGGATATTATGAGTATTGGTTCTAGTTTAATGTCTAAGAGTACTTCCACACCTATTTCTAATGTACAAGACTCTCTTATATTTGATTTTTAAATGGATTCATATTCTGATTTTGATCATGTGAACTCTGATTATGACATGGTTGTTGAGTATGTTGATGGATTTGATGAACTATTCTATTATTTTGATGATGTCTATTCTAATATTGATGCTCTTTGTGCACATATTTCAGTTCCTTCACTACTCCATCCATAAAACACCCCCCTATATTGGAACTCAATCCATTGCCACCTAATCTCAAATAATCATACTTGTTGAGTGGTAAAAGATTACCTGTTATCATTGATAATAATATCCCTTTTGAACATGAAGAAAAACTTTTGAATCTTTTGAGGGAGAACATCAGAACAATCAGGTGGACCTTGGCTAACATATCAGGTATTAGCCCCTCTATTTTCATGCATGGGATTCTTTTGGAGGATGGAGCTAAACCGGTAAGGGAGGCACAAAGGAGACTCAATCCAACCCTTCTAGAAGTTGTTAAAAAATAATTTGAGAAATTTCTCAAGGCAGTTATAATCTTTCCCATTTCAGATTCTCGATGGGTAAGTCCTATTCAGGTTGTGCCTAACAAAAGTGGTGTTACAGTTGTTAAAAATGAGAAATATGAGTTAGTTCCAATTAGGGTGAAAAACAATTGGCGTGTGTGTATTGATTATAGGAAACTAAATCAGTCCACTCTCAAGGACCATTTCCCCCTCCCATTTATTGATCAGATGCTTGAGAGACCATATGGGAAGACACATTATTGTTTCTTGGATAGATTTTCTGGATATTTTCAGGTTCCTATAGCTCTAGAGGACCAGGATAAGACTACATTCACCTGTCCGTTTGGCACATTTTCCTACCAGAGGATGCCATTTGGACTTTGCAATGCCCCAGGTACCTTCCAGAGATGCTTGGTGAGTATTTTTTCTGATTTTATTGAGACCTACATGGAGGTATTTATGGATGATTTTACAATGTATGGGTCTTCATTTGATGATTGTATCTATGGTTTGGGAAAGGTTTTGAATTTTTTTATTGAGAAGAATCTGTTTTTAAACTTTGAAAAGTGTCATTTTATGGTAGAGAATGTCATTGTCTTAGGGCATTTAGTGTCAAAAAATGGGATAGAGGTTGATAGATCTAAGGTGGATATTATTTCATCCTTACCATATCCTTCATGTGTGCGTGATGTTATATCTTTCCTAGGGTATGCAGGATTTTATCGGTGCTTCATCAAATATTTTAGTAAGATTGCTCTTCCTATGTCACGATTACTTCAAAAGGATTCTGATTTTGTGTTTGATGATTCTTGCAGGACTTCCTTTGATGAGCTAAAGAAGTGTCTGAATACTCCACCGATCATACAACCCCCACAATGTGACATTCCTTTTGAGCTTATGTGTGACACCTCCAACTTTGAAGTTGGAGCTGTCTTATCTCAGAGGGTGGAGGGACGTTCACATGTGATTTATTATACATAGAGGATACTGGATTCAGCCCAATAAAACTACACAACCATGGAAAATGAGTTATTTCCATAATATTTGCTTTAGATAATTTCTGTTCATATTTATTGGGCTCTAAAGTAGTTGTTTTTTTCTGACCATGAAGATATGAGGTACCTCTTGAAGAAGCCAGATGCAAATCCCAAAATTATCCGATGGATGATCCTTCTTCAGGAATTTGATATTGAGATAAAGGAAAAGAAGGGGTCAGAAAAATTGGTGGCGGACCACATGAGTAGGCTTACTCACACAGTAGAGGATGACACCTTGGATCAGGTACCACTTCGGGACACTTTCCCCAATGATCATCTTTATTCCATCTCAAGTATGCATCCTTGGTATGCTAATTTAGTGAACTACCTTGTTTCCTCTGAAATCCCTGAAAATTTAAAGAAACATCAAGTCCAAAAATTAAAAATTGAGTCTCGGTATTATGTGTGGGATGATCCATACCTCTGGCACATGTTTAGTGACCAAGTTATTAGGAGGTGTGTTTATGATCATGAGTTTGATTCAGTTTTACATTTTTGTCATACACTTGCTTATGGTGGACACTTTGTACCCCAATGGACATCTAGGAAAGTTTTGGACTCCATATTATATTGGCCTAGTTTATTCCATGATGCTCATGTGTTTTGTAAGTCATGCTCATGTTTCCAACACACTGGTAATATTTCTATGAGACATGAGATGCCCCAACAACCCATACTATTCTGTGATATTTTTGATGTATGGGGCATCTATTTTATGGGTCCTTTTCCTAGTTCCTTTGGTTTTTTGTATATTTTGGTTTCTGTTGATTATGTGAGTAAATGGGTCGAGGATAAGGCCACCGGGACTGATGATTCTCATGTTGTTGTGGGCTATGTCAAAACACAGATATTTTTTCAGGTTTGGAGTACCAAAGGCCATCATTAATGACCAAGGGACACACTTCTACAATTGGAAATTTTCTTCCCTCCTTTGGAAGTATGGGGTGACACACAAAACATCAACACCATACCACCCTCAAACAAATTTCGAGAGGCTCTGTTGCTGATCCAAAGACGCAGCTCACACCGGGTATAGCTTAAGTACAGAAGTAAATATGATTAGTCGTAAAGCTATATCATCTTATTCTGTCAAGAGGCTCTGTTGCTGATCCAAATAGGGTCTCTAGGTGCTGACCCACACAAGATCTCTAGGTGATGACCCACACAGGATCGTTATGTGATGACCCACACGGGATCGCTATTAATTCTTCACGTCACAGCCAGCCACTAGACTCCAATACTTAACACACTTGAGTTCCTAAGGTTCTGCTTCTCAAGCCATCATTCATATCTCAACTTCCATGAGTTACCACTTAGAAGTAACCCAATGGACCGTCTTGTCATAAGGGTTTCAACGCAACAGACGGTGCATCGATTAGATGCCCAGTCTGTAAGTTATGGGATTTTTAGTAAAAAGGGTCTGGTTTGATTCGAGTCCAATCCAATTCGGTCGTACTTTAATTTATGCCAAAAATCAAGTGGAGTATATCAAAATGACCTCCTCGTCGCAAGGGTTCCAACTCCACTGACGGAGTGTCAATCAAACGCATGGTTTTCAATATACGGTCGTTTTAGTAAACAGGGGGTCGGTTGTGTCTGGGCCCGGTCCGACCCAGTCGGACCGACCAGACCACCCCGGCCTGGGGGTCCCACATACCCTGGTTCAATTAGATGGACTTGACCTGAACCGATTCGGGTCAGGATCAGTCTGTCCTGGCCTGGCCAGTGGGCCAGGCCCAAAGGGCGTGGGTCCAGCCCGCTGGGTGCGGGTCCGGCTCACAGGCGCAGGTCCGACCTGCTGGGCGCTGGACCAGCCCAATGGCTAGGGGTGAGGCCCACTAACCCAAGGTATGACCATAAGAGTGGTCTATGGTGCTCCGTCTAGCCGGGACGCGGAAGCCGCACCGCGTCCAGCCCCCGCTGGCCCCGCGGACGCGGGGCCTCCTCCAGCCACGGTCGACGGATCGTGGTTGCCCATCTACCCAAAGGGACTGGATGCAGGACATCCCTCCACACGGCGCCCAACACCGTGTCTCTTCGCCGATTAATCCTCATCCCACCTACACATTAAATAATTAAAATGAAAACACATCGCAGCGTTTTAGTTACGTTGCGATGTCGCGTCGTTACACAGTTTCATAAATGAAACAACGTCACTTTTACACTTATTTTATTGCATCGTTGCGCTACGTGATATGAACCATTAATGAGCCTAATTAATGTGCCTCATCGTTGCCTCATCACTGCACTGCAGCGTTGTCTTCCACCACTCAACGGTGAGAAAATAAATAAAATAATTCCTTTAAATTATTTTATTATTTTTCTCGAAAAGTCCGAAAAATAACTTTTTTGCACAGCCCTTGTCAGCTGAAGTTAAATCATTTCTAGGTGAATCTCAGCATTCTAAGCTCAATTTTGCCCTCCGATTTTCGATTTGAGCACTGTTTCAAAAGTTAAAAAAACCCCTCTTTCACGTTTACTGAACGTACATTAAAAAAAGTCACCAATTCCATTCTGGGCTCACCGGGCCTTGAAATCATGTGTCGTCAGAGCATGTGGTCTCAGAATAATTCCATATAATTAAAAAACATGGAATTTTTGAGACATTACATTATCCCCACCTTAGGTATTTACGTCCCCAAAATCCAAAACAAAACTAATCAAATAGATGGGGGTAATGAGCACAAATCTGAGTCTCCCACTCCTATGTGCTCTCCTGGAGATTCCTAATCTGCCACCAAACTTTTACTAGAGGAATAGACTGACCACATAGGAATTTATCCTTTCTATCCTCTATCTCCACTGAAAACTCTGCAAACATCACCCCCATCTTCAATCTCCAACTCGCTCTAGTCGATGACGTGTGATGAATCATGCACATATATCCTCAGCTGCGACACATGGAAAACATTATGCATGTGGTGCATCAGTGGGGGGAGAGCTAGGTGGTATGTCACCATGCCAACTCTACTCAGGATTTGAAAAGGTCTGATGAACCTCAAAGATAGCTTGCCACCCTAGCCAAATCTCTGCAATCCTCGTCGGGGTGAGACCTGAAGGAATACGTGATCACCCTCCTCAAACTCCAAGGGTCTCCATCTCCTATCGGAATAAGACTTATGCATGCTCTGTGTAGTCCACATCCAATCCTGGATGATTTGTACCTTCTTCATGGTAGCCTGTACCAACTCCAGACCCATGAATGTCGAATCCTCTGGGTCTGTCCAGCATAGGGGTGATCTGCAAGGTCTCTTGTACAATGCCTCAAACGGTTCCATGCCAATGGTGGAATGATAACTGTTGTTGTATGAAAACTCCACCAGTGGTAAGTGGTCCTCCCAACTAAGACCAAAGTATAGGACGCAAGCAAATAAAATTTCCTCTAAGGTCTATATGGTTTTCCCCATCCAACCATCCATATAGGGTTGAAAAGTTGTTCTCAAGCGCAACTGAGTCCTGAACACCTCCTACAACCCCTTCCACAATCGAGATGTAAAATGTGCATCACAGTCTGAGATGATCGTCAAAGGAACCCCATAGATCCACACTATCTCTTGGACGTAGAGGCATCACAATCCCTCTATCGTTCCCTACTCCCAAATGGGTAGAAAGTGAGACGACTTGGTGAGTCAGTCAATGATCACCTAGATGGAATCATGGACCCTGGATGTACGTGGTAACCCCATCACAAAATCCATCAAGATACCAACCCATTTCCACTCTGGTACCTTGAGTGGTTGGTCCAAGCCTACTAGAACCTGATGCTCAGGCTTCACTTGTTGACAAGTGAGGCATCACGAAATGAACTCGGCCACCGCTTTCTTCATCCCTGGCCACTAGTACTGATGTCAGAGGTCCCAGAACATCTTTTCTACTCCAAGATGTACCACCAAAGGGTATGTATAGAACTACTTCAACACCTCCTCCCACAACGTCACTATTACTATGGTGCTCCCTCTAAAAATGATGACATGCTCCCCACCGATCAAAAATCCATGAGGAGCTCGTCCTGAGTATAACTGAGCACATCAAGACTCATAGTCAACATCCACAAGTTTTGCCTCCCCAAATCGTTATAAGAGTAGGGGTGTGACATTCATAGACTATAGGAAGCTGATCCATCACTATCCAAAAAGGATATATGCATTGCGGCTAGCTACTTCATCGCCTCACTCAGCAACTACGAACCAGACCTCCTGCTGAGTGCATCTGCCACTAAATTCCCCTTCCTAGGAGTATAGACTATCTCAAATTAATAGTCTTGTAGGAACTCCATCCATCACCATTGTCTCAAATTCAGGTCCTTCTGTGAGAAGATATACCTGAGACTCTTTTGGTCAGAGTAGATGGTAAATTGTTCACCCATCAAGTAGTATCGCCACATCTTCAAGGAAAAGACCAATGTCGCTAACTCCAGGTCATGGATCACATAATTATGATCATATTTCCTCAACTTTTGTGAGTCTTAGCCGATCACTACTTTCTCCTGCATCAGGACACAACCCAGTCCAGTCCCTGATGCATCACAGTAGACTACATACCCAACGCCCTCTTTTGGTAGTCTCAAGATGAGGTCACTCATTAGTCTCTGCCTCAGATTCTAGAAACTCTTCTCGCACCTCTCCATATATATGAAGGGTTTTACCTTCTTTCTCAAAGATAACAAGGGTGCTTATACTCTAGAAAATTCAGGTACGAATCTACGGTAGTACCCATCCAACCCCATGAAACTTCACACCGCGGTCACGCTCTAGGGTGGTTCCCAAGCAAGCACTGCCTCTATCTTCACCGAATCCACTACAACTCTAGCCTATGAGATGACGCGTCCCATAAAGTGTACCTCTCGAATCTATAACCGGATCTTCGAGAGCTTACCATAAAGCTGGTTCTCTCAGAGTGCGTCTAGGACTATACGCAGGTGTGTAGTATGCTCCTCCTCTGACGCCGAGTACACTAAGATGTCATCAATGAAGACCACAACAAATTGGTCAAGGTAAGGCTGGAAGATCCTATTCATGAGTCCCATAAACATTGTTGTGGTGTTGGTCATGACAAAAGGCATCACCGAGAACTTGTATTGGTCGTATCGGCACCTGAAGGTTGTCTTTGGCACATCCTCATCCCGTACCCAAAGTTGGTGATATTCCGATCTAAGGTATATCTTAAAGAACCACCATGCTCCCTTCAGCTAGTTGGAGAGGTCATCGATCCTCGTCATTGGATACTTGTTCTTCACAGTCGCCTGGTTTAGGCGCCGGAAGTTTATGTACAACCTTAAACTCCCATATGCCTTTTTGGAAAAATGCACTGGGGTTGCCCATGGAGAAACATTGGTCCTTACAAACTCATTCCTCTACAAGTCCACCATTTGTACCTTCAAGTCACAAATATCCGCAGGATCCATCCGATATGTAGGTGTAGATATAGGTGTTTTCCTTGGGTACAAGTCAATGTAGAAGTCTACCTATCTGCAAGGAGGTAATCCTGGGACATATTCTGGAAAATCATCTTCTACTTTTCCACCACTACAGGAAATATTGGATTCCCATCGTCCACCATACCGAGGGTGAGGCTAGCCAACTGGTTAATGATCGGTTACACCCTCCTCTGAGAAAGTCCATCATGTACTGAAAAGGTTCCCTTCTCACTGGTGAAGGAAAACCTAGACCCATCCTCATGAACACACCACACTTTGTGCCTAAAACAATCGATCTGAGCATGGAATGTGGATAACCAATCTATACCCAAGATGACATTGTAAGACCTCAACGCCTCTACTAGGAGATCCCAGCCGAAGCTCTCACCTAATAGAGTAAGCTCACACTGCTGGAACTAGTGTGTAACCGTTGAATCTCCTCCTGTAGGATTCTATAATCGTAAGGATCGAGCCAACAACTCCACCGGAATATATGAGCCTCGAATGTGGTCTGTGCAAAGGAAAGAGTGACTGGAAACTGTGTCTATGAGAACTCTAGCTAAGGTGGAGTAGACATAGATCGTACCTCTAATAATATCTGGAGCATCGTGGTTGTAGGCCTCTATCACCTGAAGCTGGACCTGTCCCTTTCCACCTGCTCTCGAAGCTCGTGGTGGACCTCCTGGGGGTGATGGTGGTAGTACCTCAAACCTCCATCCACCGCCTGCCTCTCAAACTGCTTCCCTTCCACATCCACCACCCTTTAGACCTCCTCGCTCAAACCTCTATCGTTGTCTCGGCGGTCCCTCAACCGCCTGCTAGTCATCCATGCAGGGATTCGGACAGTCATGAGCCATGTGTCTATGTCCATTGTAAGAGTAACAAACTCTAGTCCTCGGATGACCTCCTCTACATCACAAGCTCCTCACCTCTGACCATGCATCCTGGGGTCATCCTTCATAAATTCTGGCCCGTTTGGGCCTCTACGTCATCTGGCTACTGCCTGCTGCAGATGACTCGGCCACCTTTCATTTTTTGGTGGCTCTCACCATTGGTGCCTGCTCAGCTAGGAAGCTCTCCACCAGTAGAGATCGCTCTATCACTCTATCATGTGTCAGGATGCTGAGCGAAATCATCGACGCCCTAATCTCTCGTTATAGTCCTTGATCAAAGGTCCGGTCCCTGAAAAAAGGGCCCCATACCATGTTGGTGGAGTAGCGGGATAGGTCAGTAAACCTCTTTGAGTACTAGGACACAATCAGGATGGCTTGCTAGAGGTGCAGTAACTCCTGAATACGCACTGAGCATAGTGTCGCTGGTACGAACTCCTCTCTAAAGAGGCTCTCAAAGTCCAACTAGACAAGGGTCACCTCCTCATGTGTCTGGAGCATCAAGATCCACCACCTCCCTATCGTGCCCTAAAAAAGTCTAGCGGCTAGAACTACCATCTGGTCTGTCAGTTTATCTACTAAGAGAAAAACTCAAGTAACAGCCTCTAGCCAATCCTCAACTGCCTGAGGATTTCTATAACCTTGAAACCTCAGAGGCCTCTATCTCTAGAACTCATGCAGTGCGCTCAGTCGGCGTGCATTGTCTGCTGGTGGGGCTGGTAGCAACTGCTGCTCTCTGGGTGGTGGTGCTGATGGTACACCACCCGAAGGTGCTATCGCTATAAGTGGTCTATGCACCGACGCCTCATCGCTCAGTGGACCATCATCATGATCTCTTACTAGAATCCTAGCTGGCTGTCTTCATGGAGGCATCCTATAGAGAAACAGATGCACCACAGATAATAAGTTATACCTGGTGAGCTGACTCAAAAGAGATCTAGAGAAAAACATTCCCAAAACACATGCAACTAGTGTATTCGTGTACCGAGTCAGAAAACAGAATCCAGGGTCATGGTGTATGGATATTTCATCCGCCGCACCAATAATGGACTCCCCATAGTGAAATCCAAACTCAAGACACTTAACACTATTTCCCCCATTGAAAATACAAACTCTTAGCTCTTCTGGTAAAACCGGACGCCCTTTGATACCACTTTGTCATGACCCATCCCTCGGGGTCTGTGTCGTGACTACCCCAAGCCCACCTTCTATAGTCCAGGGGTTGGTGACTAGCACCAAAAAGGTGTATCCCAAAAAGGGAAGGCATTGCCTTTAAACCTATACACACACAGATAGGGCATACCACACAAAGAAAACCATAAAGGAAAGAAAGTAGTACAACCACCAAAAAGTATCACTATTGAGAGTAAAGTGTGTAAATTGAAAGTAAAGGGGCCAGAATACAAGCCCAACTGAAAGGAAAGTATAGAAAAATAAATACAAGCTTCAGAGGTCGTCCGTCGAGGATCCTACCTAAAGGGTAGGTACAGCTCTTTGTCGGATGTCACTACAGTACACCGCGTCTATCGATCCACCTCCGAGCACTGTCTAGTCTTAGATCCTCAATGTCTCAATCAAAGTTGGCTGTCATCTACACAAGACACAGTAGGTGTGGGTGAATCCCGTACAGGTGTGAGTATAACAATACTCAGTAGGGACCCCGAGACCCCCGAAGGTCTCTCGGTAAGGAAAACACCAAAAAGGAAACACCACATAGTTAATACCACCAAGAAAGATCTTAAACACATATCACAGAGTAAAAGATGCAGCTCAAACTAAGTATAACTTAAATACAAAAGTAAAGATGGTTAGTCGTAAAGCTAGATCATCTTATTCTGTCGAGTGGCTCTACTACTGATCCACACAGGGTCACTAGGTACTGACCCACACAGGATCACTAGGTGAGGACCTACACAGGATCTCTAAGTACTGACCCACACAAGATTTATAGGTGTTGACCTACACAGGATCGCTATTAATTCTTCACATCACATCCATCCATTGGATTCCCGCACTTAACACACTTGAGTTATGAAGGTTCTTCTCCTCAAGCAATTGGTCATATCTCAACCACCATGAATTCCCACTTAGAATTAACCCAAGGTACCATATTTTCATAAGGGTTCCAATGCAATAGACGATGCGTCGATCGGATGCGCGATTTGCAAGATACATGTGTTTTAGTAAACAGGGGGCCAGTTGTGTTTGGGCCCGGTCCGACCTAGTCGGACTGACCCGGCCAACCCGATCTGGGGTTCCCACATACCCTGGTTCAATTAGACGGACTCGGCCTGACCTGGTTTGGGTTGGGTTCAGTCTGGTCTGTCCTGGCCAATGGGCCTTGCTAGACCTGACCCGGTTTGGCCGAGGGTCCATCCCGCCGGATCACCCGACGACACGATCTCATCCGGCCCGGTCCGAAGGGCGTGAGTCTAGCCTGCCGGCATGGGTCCAGACCGCTTAGTGCGAGTCCGGTCCGCTGATGTGGGTCTAGCCCGCCAGCCCGAGGCCCGGCCGCAAGGGCGGCCGGTGGTGCGTCATCCAGACGGGAAGCGGCAGTCGCGCCGTGTCTGGGCCCCGTTGGCCCCGCGGATGTGGGGCCTCCTCCAACCGCGGTCGATGGACCGCAGCTCGCCAGCCGCCCGGACGGCCCGGACACGAGCCGCTCGGATGGCCCAGACACAAGTCGTCCCTCCACACAGTTCCTGGTGCCACGTCTCCTCGCCGATTAATCCTTGTCCCACCAATGCATCAAACAATTAAAATGAAAATGCATCACATCGTTTCAGTTACGTTGCGATGTTGCGTTGTTACGTTGTTTCATTTATGAAACAACGTCACTATTACGCATCCTTTATTGCATCGTAACACTGTGTGATACGGGCCATTAATGAGCCTCATTAATGTGTCTTTTTTCCACCTCGTCACTGCACCACAACATCGTCATCTTCCACTCAACAGTGAGAAAACAAATAAAACAATTCCTTTAAATTATTTTATTATTTTTCTCAAAAATTCCAAAAAATAACTTTTCTGCTCGGCCATTGTCGGCCGAAGTTAAGTCATTTCTAGGAGAATCCCGAAATTCCGAGTTTAATGGTGCCCTCATATTTTCGATCTGAGCATCTTTTCAGAAGTTAGAATACCCCACTCATATGTTTACTGAACGAACCTTAAAAAAAGTTCAAAATTATTTTCTGGGCTCACCGGGCCTCAGGTATCACATTTCATCAGAGCGTGTGGTCTCAGAATAATTCCATATAATTAAAAAAAATACACAAAATTTCCAAGACATTACAAAAGTGGCTTGAGAGGTGTGAGGAAGTGTGAGGGAGGAAACCTTTTTATAGTGGAGGAGGAGTGACACTCTTGTAATATTTTGACAAAGGAATTTCATACATGTTTTTCATATTAAAAGTGGATCCAATAATGAACCAAAATCTAGAAAAGGGAGGATAGGGTCGAAATATGGACATTTAATGGCTCTTAGATAATTTTATAGGTCATTTAGGCCCTTAAGATTAAGGTTTAGTCCCTTATTATGCTTAATTTTGTATTAATAATTGTAATTGATTTTAATTACTTTTACTAATATTTTTAGTCAAAAACTAAGTTGACCTTATTAGACATTATAAATTATTATTATTCCAAATATGGAATCCATTTTTCCAAATTCCAATCACATAAGTGATGGAAATTAATTTAAATTTAATCTCACGGACAGGATGGCAATGTAGGTTTTTTAAGTAAAAACGTTCGAAAGTTTGCTATGGTTTTATAGTCAATTTCAAATAAAAATTGATTCCAATGACCTAAATTGGATTAATTGATAAAAATTATCTAATTAAACTTTTAAACCAATTTAAAAAATGATTTAGCCTTATAAATAAATTAGATGAAAAAATAGTTTTGAACTAAAATTCAGTATTTTTAACTATTCATTAAAAAATGTAACTTCACACAAAAATACCAAAAAATTACCCTAACCTAATTTTTATGTTTCTATTTCAAAGATGAAGTTTATTTTGACATATATAATCCATAAAAGTTCCAAAAATTGGATTTAAAATAGGTTTTCCATTAAAAGGTGGTAAAAATACCTCTATAAAAATATAGTATTTAAGGCATAAAATTGGGTTTATTTTTATCTTAATCCTATAAAATCTATTGGATTAATATCAAAAAAATTGATTGAATATAATATATATATATATATATATATATCATATTAATATCAATCACTAATTGTAATTAATTTAATTTATCAGGGTAAAACAACTTTGTAAGCTTAAAAAGTAATAATATTTTCATTTATATTCAATCGGTTTTCATATTTATTTTTAAATAATTTGTAACCAATGAAATAAATTTATACTTGTGTAATCCTGAGATTTTCATAAGTTAGTTAACCCTTTTCATAACTACTAATTTAACAGTTAAGTTATATATTATTATATTAAATAATCTTTTAATAATATATTATTGGTTGGTGAAACTCGGTCTTGCTTGTAATGCAAGTCGTTGAAGAAACTCGTTGTTGCGTGTAGCATACACTAACTCAATGTTGCGTACATTGAAAGCTATAAAAAAATTATTTAAAAAAGTAAATATATTCTAAATTATCAGGATATTATATTCCTTTACATGATTGGTGTTACATGTCATACACGCTATCGAATATAATATTCTTACTCTAGAATTTTGGGTTTTTACAAATTATTAGTAATTTTCATTATTTATTACTATTTTTTGTTAATTATTACTAATTATTGCTAACTATAACTAGTTATTGTTAATTATTACTCATTATTACCAACTATGATTAATTATTTTTAGTTATTAGTATTTATTGGTCATTGTTGGTAATTCTTGATAATTATCACTAATTATCACTAATTATTGGTAATTATTTGTAATTATTACCAATTTTTGGTAATTATTTGTAATAATTACTAATTTTTGGTAATTATTTGTAATTTTTTTTCATTAATTATTAATATTTATTACTAATTATTCTTAATTATTATTAATTATTACTAATTATGGTCAATTATTACTAATTATTATTAATTATAACTAATTATTTTTCATTATTATTAATTATTAATAATTATTACTTATTATTGTTATTTATTACTGATTATTTACTAAATGTTACTAATTATTAACTAATTGCTATTAATTATTGATAATTATTGATAATTATTACAAATTGGCACTAATTATATATAATTAATATCAATTACTACTGATAGCTACTAATTATTCCTAAATATTACTAATATAAAATAAAGTAAATAAACTAACAAATAAAATAGTTTAAAATAAATACCTTAAAAAAGACATTTTACCAGAATGAAAACTGCGATGCAATTCAGAAAATGTCTATGAAAATTCTCTTTAAATATTAAAGCTTATCCAGAGAGAAACGAGGAGAGAAATTTAGAACTTGTGATAGAAGAATGGTTGTAGAGGGCCTTATATATGTTAGATTATTTAAGAGGGAAATTTCATCGTAAATACTGTTATCTGTGACGGGTTTTGTCGCAAATAGTTTCCATAATAAATATTTGTGCCAGCGATCCAAACTGTATTTGAAATAGATTTCGTTGCCCGTCATAAATGTTACCCACCATAAATACCAATTATTTACTATACTAATAGATTATTTGTGATGTGATGTGATTTTCATCGCAAATTATATTATTTTGAGATTGATTTTTATTTTTTATTTTTTTCTAATACACAACTTTTTGCGACAGGAGTGGTTTCCATTTCAAAAAAAATTTATTTGCAATGGAATTTGGAATTCCTTCAGAAATAATTCTTTCCAGTGTTTTTCTGCGCAGCCACACTAAAATCACTTGCGAAGGGAATCATATTCTGTCGCAAATGATACCAAATTTATGGTTATTTGTGAAGGGATAAGATTCATGTCAAAATAACCCGACAATTTCAATTGTTTGCGACAAGATCCTTCCCATTACAAATAACTCGTCACAAATATTGATTTTTCTCATAGTGTTTCAGTTATTTATTTCATTCATACTTCATGATGATGGGATTGGTTCTCATTGAGTGATTTTAAGTTCATCATTCCCAGGTCATTCAAAATAGAATAATCATTTTTTAAAAATTATTACTTAAGTCTTATTTTCATTACGTGAAAGACATGAACACGACTTGTGAAAATGAAAGTTGCGATGAACTAGTTTTCAACGTGTTTAACGATCGAAAGGTGATATTTTAATAAATATTTTAAATATTAACAACACCTTTCTAGAATAATTAAAAAATATTAAATATATATTTATTACATGATATTTCCATTATATGACATCCCATGATCATTTATGACATGACTGTTATAACATCATTTACGTAGGCGTTTAAATCGACCCAAATGGCAACGTATTATAATGATTTAATAAGGGTATGTATTTAGATAATGATAATGTGACATATACAGAAGATTAAACATGTCATAATATTTCCTCATTAAATCCATGGTAGGAACCTTCAATGATGGGTGGTGATGAAAAATGAAATTCATCGTTCATGGAGGCGGTAGTCCACCGTATGCACGATTACTGATCGTATTTCTCAATAAATGGATGGAATGGTGGTATATGAAAAATTATCATTTTAGAATTGTATTTTTTATATAGAAATCATAATTATTCATAAAATTCATCCTTGATACAAGTCATGAGAGTTGGTGATGAATAACGAACACGGGGAGGTGGTAGTCTGTACATACAGATGAATGATTTTTTAGTCTCTCTTAAGGGACGGAAAGTAATGAGTAATTGTTGTTCAATTAATATAATGATATTTCAGTATAATAATTATACTGTTTTCATTTTATTAAAAAGTTTTTAGATGATTTAGGAAGGATTATAGTAAAATAAAAGAGTATGTGAAAGTAATACTCACGTTGGAAGCTTGAGTTTTCTCATGAAAAGCTCCTTATAAATGAAGGCCTTAAGAAAACTAAAGGTGACCAGAAGCTTATAGATGTGGGAGAGAATTATAGGATTAGAAAATTAGAATATTTTCAAAAAGGAATTCTAAGAACATGTGAGTCTTGAAGTGCTGGAAATGTTACCTTTTTATAAGTGGAGAGAATGGTAGTTTTGGAAGTAAACTTTACATTTTCAATAATGTAATGTTACTATTCAAAGTTAAATGACTACAAGATGGAAAAAAGTGGAGGAGAAGTGTGTGTTGGTCAATATTATCCTCATCTACTCATTTTTGGGACAACCTATAGTGTTTTTAGGCTTTTTCATTTAACATTTCAACTTTTACCCTAATTTACTTTTACCTTGCTAATTAATTTTTAACCTTAGTAATTAATGTTAATGAAAAATATTAATGTTATAAATTTTAACTAATTTAAACCTTCTAATTTAAAATTTTTAAATTATTTTACCAAATAAAATTTTGAGGGGTTTGAAATGTTATTTTTAAAATAAACGCCCATAACGCGTAAAAATGAATTTTTTTAGCAAAAGTGTGCTTTTTAGTTAAAAAATTTATGTACAAGATAAAATTATCATAAATACGAATTTTTATGAAATAAAATGGTTTATTATAAAAAAAAATAAAAGGTAAGTGGGTTTTAAAGCAATTCAAAACTGATTTGTACCCTCAAAAAACTTAATTAAAAGAAAAGATTGAAAGTAATTCTTATTAAAGTAACATTTTAATTTAGTTCTAAAAAATGTTGGACAAAGGATTTATAAGTTCAAAGAATATTTTAAAATGCATAATTTTATTCCTTGAATACATTTTTTTTTACTTAAATGGTTTTGTAATCTTATAGTATATGCCTACATAATGATTAAATCGTAAAAATTATAATTTTTTCAAAAACCACAATTTTTTACTAAAAGCAACCATTTTAGAAATAACTCAAAAATTCATACCAAGTAAATTTTGATGTTAGAAATTTATAAAGGAATTTTAATTGATAATATTTAAATTCTTTAATTTTTAAATTTAGTTTTTGAAATAAAATACCTAATATAAGGAAAACGAATTTTCTTGAAATTAATTTTTCAATATTAATGCATATTAATTATTTACCTTCCAAAGGTAATATCTTTTAATGGTTTACATCTTACTGTTTATTATATATTTATTATTAATGTTCTTCTAATGTGTTTCGGTTCACTTACATTTGGTGTAGCGTGTAACACAAATTATCGAATATAGCATCAATTTTACAAGGAATAAAATTCGGGGTCATTACATTGATGCCTTACGGCCATTGAGGGTAAACTATGATGGGGGTTAACCGGTTTCAAGAATTCCTTGGGATGTGTGGCTTAAGCATGGAAGAAATTCCTAAAGGATAAAAGTACAAGCAAGAAGGGTCTAGTGGATGTGATCAGACTGGGAATTAGGTACCCTGCGCAAGTGGACACCCTTAAAAGGGTTGAGGAAAGGAATGTGAGTTTCTCGGTGCTTGGTGATGCAAATAACCTTGAGTGTCGGTGTTTGGGTGTCAATGTTGGGATTCGAAGGGCAAGGTCGATGGAGTGCCCAACCCCGTTGACCTCGTGTGTGCTTCAGTACATGGTGAGAGAATGGGCAAGCACTTTTTTGGGAACAATTTTGGTTACAATGAACTCATATGGTTAACCTTTAGCATGGTCAAATATATGGGTTTAAAAAGGATGCACTGAGCTTGCTCTTGTATTGACGAAACCGGCATCTCATGAGAGCATGGTTAGTGATTTGGTTGTGCGAGCCTGGTATCAATGAGATATGGTCGATGGAATCATGAGTGGGGCTTTGGGCATTGTCACAAGGGAACGTGCAAACCCCGAGTTTCTATAACAACCCAAAATTTATCAATTAAATTTCCCTTCGGGATATATAATTGTGTCATATTTTATAATATAATATTATATAATGCACACGCACTACATGATACTATGTTTTATTATATTAATCTAAACATTACATTTAGAGAATAAAAACGATCATAATAATTGAAAGTATTACAATGAGAAAAAAAAAGAAAATAAGATAACAATAATAGGAAAATTTGGATATACTCAATCCCCTAGAATAATCGCATTCACGAACAACACTATAGAAATGAAGTAGAATACTGATAATGAAATATGCATTTTGAAATTGAATATATATATACATATATATACATATACATATACATATATATATATATATATATATATATTTGAAAGAATATAGAAGTGAATTAAGAAATAATGAAATATGATGTATTTATAAAAAATAGTGAACTCATATGATTGTCACAAATATAACTGTTGGAATAGTAATATGGTCGCTGAAATAGTAATCTTACCGTTGGAATAATAATCTGGTCATTATGAATAATAACATGACCGTTGGAATAATAACATCACCTATGGAAAAGTAAAATAATATTTAGGTGTCTTATAATATGAGAATATGACATATTTATATCATCATACAACTAAAAAAATATTTTAAAATTAAGAAAATAAATGTTCGTATTTTTGTAAAACACATAAGTTTTATTTTCATTTTTATAACTAATATAATGATTTAAAAGAAAATTTATTTTCATAAAATAGGTATATAAATTAATATTATGTTGTATTAAAATGATACCAAAATTTTATGAAACCATAAATAATTTTTCAACAGGTCATAAAATTGATCAAAATATTAAAATTTGTATTTTTCAAATAAATGAAGATTTTATTTAAAAATTAAATTTCTCATATTTATAAAATTATTTTCATAAAATTAAATTCATTTTTGGAATCCGCACATTTAAAAATGGTAATAGTTAATTTTGATGTTTTTTTAAAATGGTTGATTTTTTATTGAATAGTGAAATTCTGTAAAATACAACATTTAAAAAATTTTGGTACAATCACGAAAGCGGCACACACATAAGAAAGAAAATTACATGTAAATCGCAAGCCCGGAGACTTGACCCCGCGACCTACCCCTCAAACCCCCAAGCCCTTACCACCCCACCACCAACAGTGGGGCAAAATAAAATACAACATTTAACATTATAAGCTAAATACATGAATTTTTGAGCCATGGAGGATGTAGGTGTAATGAACCAACTCAAAGTACCATCAAAACTGATATCCGTGTTAATTTGCAACTAGTCTAAAGGGCGTTCATGATCCCCATGGGCTGGCGACAAGCACCTGGGCATCTGAAACAATGAGACAAAAACAATTTCACCCAACTACAAAAAACAAACAGTCAACAATTGAAATAAAATATAAACAAACTTAGATACCCAAATATATAAGGCACAGGTCTAAAGACGATATATCAACCAAATACATCAAACGTGACCATCAAGACATCAATCCATAAACTCTATCTGATGAGTGGACCACACACTCCACCTGTCACCACCAACGTCCAATTCCCGCTAATCAGGGTCGGTCTTGGGGCAAGCCCAGCAAGCTCCTGAGCTAGGGCAACAAGCAAGATTTCTATAGTACATGTACTGTACAATCACAGTAACATCTTGGAAGGGGAAACATTTATGCTCCTTGTCTTGGGCAACAAAATTTATAAGGGTTTTCCAGGCCGGTCCTTTCGCTAATTAAGTACACTCACCACCTCCAAGCGGTGCTTTCCCTTTCACTTATACTCGACATAAGAAAAATCTACAAATTTATAAAAAAAATGGTGGGGTGTGAACAATAAATCGCAATAGGATTTTGCAAGTCACTTCATAAGAAATTCCATAATAAATAAACCAATTATGCTTAATTTTAAATAAAATATGGCATGGAAATATTTCCATGGTTCATATGAAAACATACGTGAAGAAACATTTCAGTGGATAATAATGAAACATTTACAAAAATAAATTTTATCAAATAAGGCATGAATATAACATTTTATCAAAAGAGGCATGAATAAACATTTCTATCAGGACTGACATGAGTAAAACATTTTCATATCATTGACTGAGTAAAATCAATTTCAATCATAGAATCATGGTTATGCGACACAGAGGTAGGTTTATTTAGGAATTCTCACACATCTTAGTGAAGTACAACTGCCCGTGTGCACATGTTCCTAGGTCTAAACCTAGTGAAATAGTCTTTTGATTGGATGAAAAGGAGAATCTCTAAAGATTAATCCCCCTTCCATCAAGTAGTTTTGTTAGTATTGTCATCGTCAATCCATTGTTAGGTAAAACTAATACATGCCAAGTGTGTTTTCTTTACACCTAACTACTGAAGTTCTCATATGCTTCAAGGTAAAACAAACATTTATGGGGTTATCATTCCATTCAATCAATCTCAAATCATTCAAATAATAATTTCCAATAACCCCAAACTCAAGTTTCAAAACATGTTCTTTTTCAAAAACCAATATCAAAAGGTTTTTATCAAAAACACATGTAGCCATTCATTTTGAAAACCAACCTCAAAAGGTTTTTATCAAGAGTTCATTCAATTCATTTAAAAAAAAACCTCAAATAGTTTTTATCAAAACTCATCAAATCATCTCATTTCAAAACATAAAATATCTCATGCCTTTTCATTTCATTAAAACCCTGCCACAAATCATCATTTCAATTCAAAAACACTTCCTAAAAATCACTAATTAATTTTCAACAACCACCGTCAAGAGTTCATACACCATGTCATTTCAAAACCATTCATTGGTGTCTCAAGTCAAGCTTTTGAAAACAATTGGAAAATCAATTTAAAATCATTTATCAAAGACACAAATTCATCCTTGAAAATAAATTGAAAATCTATTTCCGTTTAAATAAGAAGCAAGGGTTTATAGAGATAGGAATTCCCGTACGAAACCACCTACCTTGAAAAGAATATCACAAAACTTGAATGAGGGGTCCACACGAAGGAACGGGAGAGGACCCACATCCCCACGATTGAAGAACAAAGGGGGAATGACAGCGGGGGACCAAAAGGGCCCCCTAATACCCAAATAGGACCCTACCCAGTTCGTGAACAGTGTTTTTCACTGTTTGCAGAACTACCGGTATGAGGGCCCTTTTGGTCCCCGTTGTCATTCCCCCAAGAACAAAACGCTCTTTTTTCAATCATCCAGTGGCTAGACATTCTAAACTTCACTCAAGAGGATAATATAAACCCAAGTAACATAGGATCGGGTATTTTAAAAACACCGCAGGAATTCGGGTTTGCAGAAGAAACCCCCGAACTAAAACACCATTTAATTCTATGTTTCACTTGAATCTTGAACGTAGATGGTATACCCTTACACAGGCCACACACCCCAGCTTACCCCTACACACAACCGGGGTACCCTTACTCAGCCTTTAGAAAACAGAGGTTACCTTTGCCGAACGCCTTGAGTACCCTTATGCAGCCTTTGAAAATCAGAGGTAACCCTTAGATGTTAACGTAAATGGATTGAAGCAAACGTTTGAACATCCACAATCCAAAACTATTAAAGGTTGGTCAAGAATGGCGGCGTCTCTTGGCATAAGACTCCCAGTGCTTGTGGTTGAGGCCACTGAAGTCATCCAGTTGTGCAATTGCAAGTAAGTACTGAGCGAGCTTCACCAGCTCCCTGTCCGTGTCACGGCTTGAATAAGCTTTTTTGAATGGCCTGATGGTCAATCCGTTCTGCGGGTTCATCACAAAGTTTCTCCGTAGATCATCCAACATTACAGTGTTCTTCCAACCGTAAAACTCCGGGAAGAGAGCCCAGATCAAGCCAAGCGGTTTGCAATCGAATGTCCCACTAGTGTCTGATTGAACTGAGATCATTGCAAGATGGTTCAACAGAGCAGTGATTTTGTAGTTGCTGTTGTTGAGGACTCCCAGCTGTCCCATCTTCAATTCAATCCACTTCATACTCGTTGCTGACCATATCATGATATCATATTCAGCATAGACAGCAGTTAGAAATTCATGTAGATATTCAGCTGTGGAACGATGATCAAAAAGGGTATAATCGATATCCAGAACAAGCAACCTTTTCCCTTTGCGACATGGACTCTGGATTGCAATCTAGTATTGACCGATCCGTCTGCTTAGTCTCTGCTTGTTGGCATCCTTCTCCTTGATATCAACTGTTTCATCGTTTCCAAGTTCAAAATCATCAATTATCTCTGGATCGTCCACTTGATCAACAATGATCTCCTCTTCAACCGTACCGATCATGGTCATGCTAACAGAAGGCTTGAGGGGGATCTGAGAGAGGAGAATCGAATTATCGGCAAGCTTGCTTCCCAGTTTAGGGTAGAGAAGCTTCTGGCGCTTGGGAAGAACATTAGTGAGTTCGCAGATCCGGCGCTTCAATTCAGCCACCGAGTCATCGCCGCACAAACGAACGGTGTAGACCTTTCCATTCCAGCGCACCATCAGCGTTAACTCCTCGGCCGCCGCTGCAGACGCCGCCGTCGCAATCACCGCCGATGAGGAAGACGGGACGACCGCTACCCCAGCCATTCCCAATTTACGCCTGTCAGAGGTATGCGAGACCCTAATGAGACCCTAACGCAGCGGCTGAGACACCGCTACGCGGCTAAGGGTTACCTTTATGCAGTGTAGGTTTACTCTTACACAGCGCATGTACATGGGACTTACCCTTATGTAAGTAAAGGAATCTCACCTTTACCCTTAGATAGTAAATGAAACCTCTACTCTACCCTTACCGAAACTTTACAAATCACAAGTTATCGTAATATCGGTAAGTAACTCATGAAATTAAGGTGTTATCCTTGCATAGCCCATATACCATGCGTAAGGGTAAGGATTAAGTTGAAATTATTCAATTATCATTTAAAAGATTTTTTAATTAAAATGAAAATTGGTTTTTAATTATTA
Organism: Viscum album; assembly: GCA_963277665.1. Taxonomy (NCBI): domain Eukaryota; kingdom Viridiplantae; phylum Streptophyta; class Magnoliopsida; order Santalales; family Viscaceae; genus Viscum; species Viscum album. The sequence goes on along the minus strand of OY728134.1, from coordinate 1,098,688,146 downwards.
TTACAATTCTCACCATTATAAAGATTTCCCCTCAGAAAAAAAAACAAGACTAAAAGAACTCTCACACTCAACCTGTGAGGTGGACGGTACACAGAACAAAAGAATGACTCACCCAATTTGCTGCACCCAGCACAACTCCAAGAGAAAGGTTTAACAAGCATTCCAAAAGAACCCTTAAGCGGAACCACCAAGACCAATACACCTCTCAAAACAAAACTCAATAACAACCACAAGAACCGGTAAACTATCAGAAAGAACCGAAGACCCAACATAAGTCTCCCCACCATTTATAGATTCACCAGAAATTTGGAACATGAAAAAATCATCATCCTAAACAAATCTCTTCAACCCAAATAAACGACTTTGATCACACGTCACAACAATACATCTAAGGGCCAAAACTGAAACCAAGGAACAGAATATCCAAAACACCACAATGAATCTTGAAAGAGACAACACTCTAAAGATCCACAAATGATTCAACCATCGACAAGCAAGATATAGAACTGACAACGATTTCTACCTTGGACAAGTACTCAATAGTATTCTGGGATTTTAAACATCGAGCCCCACCCCTCGATGGGCTCATTGAACCATCCATCAGTGCCTTTGGATGCCTGGCCCATCAAGAATCCATATCGTCCTAGCTACCCAAGTACATTCCCAAGGTCTATCAAAGTCCAACCAGAAACAACAAGAAACAACTAGGACAGTGCACAAACATGACACTATACTCCTATGAGGGAGATCATCCATCACATCCATATTTAGATCTAACTATCAAAGAAAGAACAAGAGGATACCAAGGAACAACAACAAACCCGAATGGTATCCAACACTGACCATAGGGAGTCACCCATGGAAGGAAAACATATGGGATTTCGAGAGACAACAACCCCAAACATCTAAAGCTTATGGCACAAGATTCAGTTCCATCCCCAGGAGCACAATAACCCCAAGGGACTAAAACTATTCAAGTTGAAGGCTAAACATTCAAGAGTGAACATCCACAAGGCACAAAAAATAGATCTCAGGAAAATGAAACCATCACCATGATCACAACCAAGGTACATAAGATATCATCCACAAGGATCCAAAAAACAAAAAGGTCACCAAGAACAGATGGACCACAATAAGAATAACTCGAAAGGTTTCCACTCTAGAACTCGAAACAAAAATCTAGATTAACATCATCCACCTTAACTGGAAGCTTCTCCACTATATGAAAATCTTCACTTTTGTAATGTTCTGGACCCGGATGCCACCCGAAACGGTGCCTCGAACCCGGTTGGTCACATGGACTCAAGCACATCTCCCCAAATGCCAGAGGCTACCGACTAACAGTAAGAGATTATGTGAGTCAGTGGGGATACTATGCCCTCATTACCAGAGTATCACAGTGGAAGTCAAATATATACAATAGCGAAAGCGAAATAACTAGTAGATAACTGAAAGTAAGACAAGAAGATATGAATACTTAATAATAACCAAAAGTATCTCATAAACAAAAATGATGCAGATGGTACAAGTATCTAGAAAACAGCTAGAACAGTACATGGCAATACAATACAAGTATCCCTAAAAGTGCAAAAGACCAAAAAGGTATCCCAGCATCGCAAGCCTCAGCTTGGTCATATGCTCTCCTGCTCCAAAGCCACAATCAACAACCTATACTAGGGTGCTTGCCCCTATCATCACCTGCAATCAAATAATCTGTTTGGGTCCCTAAGGAGGCCCAAACTGGGTGTGAGATAAACATCCCAGTAGGCAACCACCCAGGTCTATACAGTTCTAACAACAATTCTACAAAGGTGCTAGGAAGTATAAACAACTAGTAAGTAAGTGCATATGCCCATGACATAAGTCTACTATAAAGTAAAACTGAACAACCCTCAAGGCTACCTGCAAAAGAGAGTCAGCTCTTAACAAGGAAACTATAACCAAGTAAACAAGTCACATGGCCACGCCGTACATCCACCCGTATAAAGCAACCACATCCACACTGTGTAGAGAAGTCAAGTATCACATGACCACGCCGTATAGTGAAGTCAAATATCCCACAACCACACCGTATAGTGAAGTCTAGACCCTGAGGGCTGGATCCACGGTGTCAATAGACCAAGGCATCCAAGTAATAATATCTAGACCACAGAGGGTCAGATCCAAGGAGCATGTCCAAGGAATCCCATCGAGTCCCATGGGAACCCCTGGTGGAAACTCGGTTAGGCACTGGCTGGGGTCCTAGGATCATGGAAATAGTAAGTCATACGTGAGCCCAAGCAAGCTGGATCCAAGGGGTAGCAAGGCCCGAGACATCCCACAGAATCAAGACCCAAGGGGCAGAGTCAACCCAAGATGTCCACTACCGCGTTCCAGATCCATGGAGAGCAGTCCAAGGAATCTATCAAACCATTCAATCAAGCATTCAAGCATTCAAAATTAAACATTCATAACATGTGAGTATACCCACTCACATCACCAAGCATCAACCATGAGTATACCCACTCATGAAAACCATTTATCATTTACCAAGCATATGGTCCTACCCTCACATATAAACCATTTAACACGCCATTAGTCATTTTATATAGGTATAACCACCCATATTATCCATTTGACATGACAAAATATCAAAATAGGCAAGGCATAACATGATATTCGAAGATCAAGGAGGCAATACGTCTCCTAAACAGGCTATTCAAGCAATCAAATCATTAACATGCTTCCTCTAACTAGGAAAGCACAAGAACACACCCCTTGGGTGGTTTAAACTGGAATAAACAAGCTATTTTCCTTAAGGCTCACCCTTTGGGTGACCTTGAAACATGTAAAGGGTGTCAACACACCTAAACAGAACCTACAGGCATCCTCACTAGGCCCGACTACAGCTACAGCAAGTAACTCGCTAAAAAACGAGGCCTCGTCGGAAAGTCCGACGGGCGGCGAAAAGGCTGAATGCTCTAAAAGCACTGAAAAATCCAAAAGAAAGTATAGACCACCTACCTCGCCTCGGTAGTAGATAGCTCGTCCAGTATCAAGTCCTGATTCATCCTGGTTTGGAAGAAATCTGAAGAACGGACGGAGAATGAGATATTAGGGCATATGATCCTAAATCCAAATAGTGCAGTCATTGTTTTGAAGAATCAATAATGACTAAAAAGTAATTGAGTACTTACCGATGTGGTTCTAACATGATAGACGATGCTTGAATCAGAGTCCGAATGACTTCTATACTTGAAAAACTAGAATAGAGGGTTTTTGGGTTCAAAAATGAGAGGAAAACATACTATCCGTAAAAAATATGAGCTACTACCTCTTTTATAAAAAAACCACACTAGAAAAGTACATGACCTGTACTCCAAATTTTATTTTTCTGAACTAGAAATGCTACACGTCGTGACTGCCCAGTACACGACGTGTATTGAAAGTACATGGCGTGTAGTCCAAGTATACGACGTGTACCTGGTGTAGCCAGATTTCAGCCTTTTTTCCCCTTTCTTTCCCCAAATCAACCAAACCGGCCCATGGACCAACCTAGGGTCTAAGATAAAAAAGAAAGTAAACACATTTAAACTGAAAAGAATATCCATACCTCAAGAAAAACCCAGGATCTTACAATCTTCCCCCATTATAGCAATTCGTCCCTAAATTGCTCTCTAAAGGGTGGTCAAGATTCATCTGAGAAAAACTCTAGCCACTGAGCATGTACATCGGCCTCCCTCTCCCATGTCTTGTTCTATAAATGGCCGTGCTGCCATAACATTCGTACTAGAGGAACTGACCAGCCTTGGAGAACGTTCGTGCTCCTATCAATGATACAGATCGGATGCTCCTCAAAGGATGCATTAACCTGAAGCTCAACCTCCTTAGGCTAAAAAAGGTGAGACGGGTCTGAGTGATAGTGTCACAACTGAGATACATGGAAGACATCATGCATGGCTCAGTTCCTCTAAGGTAACTTCAACCGATAGGCAACCGAATCGACTCTCTCCATAATCTCAAACAACCCGACATATCTCGGTGAAAGTTTACCCTGTCTCTTGATCCGCCTGTGTCCCAACCTCAGGGGAACACATAAGAAAACAAAATCCCCTAACTCAAACTCTAAATTCCATCTGCAGTGATTGGCGTATGATTTCTGATGAGACTATGCAGTAGCCATCTTCTTCTGAATCAACTAGACCTGCTCAGAAGTCTCCTGCACGAGACGTGGTCCCAGTAAAAAGCTTCCCCTCCTGACTCTAACCAACACAGGGGATAACGACATGGCCTACCGTATGAAGCCTTGTTAGGTGCCATATGTATCGTCACCTGATAACTATTATTGTAGGCGAACTCAACCAGGGGAATGTGCCACTCCCAAGAGCCCCCAAAATCTAGGACGCATGTCGCATCATGTCCTCTAGCACATGTATCGTATGCTCTGACTGACCATCAGTCTGAGGGTGGTATGCTGTGCTCAGAAGAACCTATGTACCTATAACCTTATAAAAACTCTTCTAGAAATGAGACATAAAGTGTCCATCCCTATCTGAAACAATAGTGCGTGGGACCCCATGAAGTCGTACCACCTCTCGGATGTACAACTTTCCAAGATCATCAACACTGAAGGTCTCCTTGATCGGTAAGAAATGTGATACCTTCATAAGCCTGTCAATGACAACCCACACAACATCATTACCTCGAGGTGACCTCGACAAACCAGTCACAAAATCCATCGTGACATCGTCCCATTTCCACTCTAGGATGGGTAACTGCTGTAAAAGCCCAACTGGTCGCTGATTGTTCCGCCTTCACCTGCTGATAGGTGGAACACCTCGTAACAAAACCAGCTACCTCACTCTCCATTCTCAACCACCAGTACTATCGTCACAAGTCATAGTAAATCTTAGTGACCCCGAGATGCACTGCCCAAGATGAAGCAAGAAACTCCCACATCAACTCCTCACGTATGTCCACTGGAACCAAGACACATCCATGGATACATAGGATCTCATCATCACCTACCAGTCAACCAGAAGGAGGCTCCTCACCTACCACAATTTCCCGTAGAACTAGGCCTTATAAATCCAATATATTCCTCATCCTAACTCTGTCTAGCAGGGTATATGTAACAGCTAAGGATGAAAAAAAGTCTATCCCTGTCTGTTGTGCACCTCTAGATGCATCTCAGAAAACAACACCATAAGTTTCCACTCGCTACTAGCCTGTTTCACTACCTGTATCTAAGTCTTCCTACTCAGTACATCGGCTACTGCATTGCCCTTACTAGGAATGTAGGCAAGGTCAAAGTCAAATGACTATAGGCACTCCACCCACTTTCACTACCTCAAATTCAGATCATGTTGTGTAAAGATATACTTGAGTCTTTTGTGGTCAGTGTACACCACAAAATACTCTCCCAGTAAATAGTGCCTCCAAAAGCATAATACATGAACAACCACATCTAACTCGAGATCGTGTGTAGGGTAATTCTTCTCGTGAGGCCTTAGCTATCGAGACACATATGCCACTACTCGATCTCCCTGCACCAGCACTACCCCCAACCCAATACCTGAAGCATCACAGTACACCATGTAACTTTGGCCCTGCACTGGCAGTATCAGGACTGGTGCTGATGTCAACCTCCCTTTTATCTCCTGAAAGTCTGTCTCACAATATTCTTACCACAAAAACATCACACCCTCCTTAGTCAAGACCATCAATGGAACTACTATGCATGAGAAGTCCTATATAAAACATCTATAGTAACCAGTTATCCCCAAGAAAATTTGTATGTAAAAAATGTTCTTGGGATGTTCCCAGAAAACTATAGCTCTCACCTTATGGGTCCACTAACACTCCTGTCTCTAAGATTATGTGACCCAAGAATTAAATCTGATCCATCTAAAAGTGACACTTTTCAAGCTTAGTATATAACTAATTATCTATTAGTGTATTCAAAATTATATTAAGATGGTTGTCATGGTCGCGTTGATTGTGAGAATACACAAAGATATCGTCCATGAAAACCACCACATAAGAATCTAGGTAAGGATGGAACACTCGGTTCATCAAATCCATGAAAACCGCTGGTGCATTTGTGAGACCGAACGACATAACCAGATACTCGTATAACCCATATCTGCTACAAAAGGCTGTATGAGGTATGTCTGCAGGTCGAACACACACTTGGTGATATCCTGACCTCAAGTCGATCTTTGAGAACACTCTAGCTCCTCGAAGCTGATCAAACAGGTCATCTATCTGTGAAAAAGGATATCGGTTTTTAACCATCAGCTGGTTCAGTTTCCGATAATCCATGCACAACCTAAGGGTACCATCCGTCTTTTTCACAAAAAGTATCAATGAACCCCACGGAGAAGTACTGGTTCTGATAAACACCTTCACCTCCAAATCCTCTAGCTACCTCTTGAGCTCATAAAACTCTATCATAGCCATCCTATAAGGAGGAATGGATACCAACATAGCTTGTGGAACTAGCTCGATGGAGAACTCCACCTCTCTATCAGGAGTTAAACTAGAAAAATTGTCGGGAAAGACATCCCTGAAGTGCTCAACCACCAGAGGAAAGTCCACCTGACTCACTCCCTAACCATCTAGAAAAAAACTAGCAATCTGGGCTATCATCCCACCAAGACCATGATGCTCGGGTATATCTCTACTTTCTTGGACATCCCATTCACCCTTGTGAATAAACACTACACCCTATCATGATGTGAAAGTCACACTCCGATGATAGCAGTCAATGTACGCTCAATAAGCTATGAGCTAGTTCATTACGAGAATGAAGAAAAACACTACCATCTTGAGGAATTAAAGATTCCAGATGAATTGACACCCTCCAAACTCAAGGGGACACTCCATACACTAGCGTACATCACCCGTTCTAACTCCCAATGGCATGTCTAGCATCAAAACACCCTCAAAAAGGAAAAAAACAAGCCCAAGGATCTTTACCACTCGTGTAGAGATAAAGCTATGAGAGGCACCTGTATCGAAAAGAGCAGATGCAATAGTAGAAGCTACTAAGATCATACCTCTCACTGCAGATGGTCTGGGATCCTGCTCCTGTTGGGTCTGTTGCACTGCATAAGTCTGGCCTACACCGCGGCCCTGAAACCCTACCTGGATACCTTGAGCTGATCCGCCCTGCTGTCTCTGAGAACCTAGTGTTTGGATACCCCATCCACGAACATCACTACCCTGGCCTGACCGGCCTACACTGCTCCAGCTTCCAGCCTGACATGGAGCTGAAGAACCTGCTCCCAAACCCGATGTCGGAGATGACCCCCTACCACTCGTAGCTAGAGGTAAGGTCCTGCAAAACGGCTACATGTGTCCCATCCTTCCGCAAGCTCATCACTCGAATGGTTTGTGGTGTCATTGATTTTTCATGTGGCCTCACCTACCACACTGATGGAAAAACACCAAGCTACCTGCACCTACAACTTTACTAGAACTCACGTCGTAGGAACCCTCAAAACAACGCTTCTTTCCTGAAGATATAGATCCACTGGGGCAAAAAAAACACTCCCCTATTCTATACCCCCATATTCCCTCAGGTTACGCTCTATAATCAGTGCATGATTCACAATCTCAGTGATAGAAGGCAACCTGAACATGTTGAACTGAGATCTGATAGTATTTCTATGACCTTCATCAAAGTGCCTCACCCTTGACAACTCGTCAGTAAGATACATCGGTGCAAAAACCAGCAGCTCTGTAAAGAATACTGAGTATTACATAACTGTCATCGCACCCTGTTCCAGACATATAAACTCACTAGCATGCTCTTCTTGTAGAGTCACGGGGTAAAATTAGTCATAGAAGTGGCTTTGGAATTCAGACCAACCCATATTACGCAGCCCATCAGCCTAGTTCAAAACATCACACCAGTTCTTTGTCACTCCACGTAGCATGTAAGTTGCAAGCTTGACCCTCCACTCCGAAGGCGTCTCCAGATGCTCAAAAATTTCTAATGTGGTCTCTAACCATAGATCTGCAGCCTATAGTCCACCATCCCCTAAGAACGTAGGAGGATGATGCTACTAGAACACCCATGTCAGCTCAGCCATAGTCAAGGCTAGCTACAGTGCTCCCTGGAAAGTTTGTATATAGCAAAAGAAACCCTCACAGAACTATGCCTCAACACCTGTGTCTAGAACAACCTTAGGTTCCACATCTGGCACTAAAGGAGGATCAAGCGGTATCCCATGACCCACCATATCTGAAGTTTGGTCATTGCCTCCATCACGACATACCACTGGAGGTTGTCTTGGTGGCATGTCTCTATAATGCCAAACACACACCTCAGAAAAGAACAACATCAAGGCACAAAGATCAAAAGCATAGGATAGTTCAAAACCCTCCTAGAAACCAAGTTAAACCCACAACCTGTTTCTAAATCCAGGACTGTATAAAGGACATCCATCGAACCACTAGAAACTATGCCTCTCGGCCACTCAAAATCCAGGTCTAGGTCAAGTATCTATTCACCACTTTAAGTTCCATTTCCATTTCACATTCAGTTATTCAAGAAATTTTACCAAGGGTTTACCAATTTCCAAATCCCCGAGGTCCTATAACACCTCATGACCAATATATAACAATTTCAAACCATATAACAATTTGGCTCCCATTCAAACCATATATATAACAATTTCATTTAACAATTACACTCCATCGGTGCATCATTTCCTAATTTATACGAGCCCATAATCCTTATGGATTGAAAGATGATGTCACACCTTTATATACTGCACCCAACTAACACAACAGAATGCACAAATATCACATCAATTATCACAAAAACATGAAATATCTAATGCATCCTAGATGTCATGGCATAATGTATGACATGTGATTCTGACAAGTGTCTATATGATTCTTGAGATGGAACAACCTCTTCTCATCAAGTTGCAACTGAAATAGAACCCAAAATTGCATCAACATTAATAGAAGAAATCAAGTGTGTCACCCAATGGTGAAATCAAATAAACTATAATAATCAAAATCTAGAAAATCAGAAATCATTTTGAGGCAATTTGGCTTTTCCCTATACACAGGGTAGCTACTCCTGGGCACAATTTATTACCAAATTCAATTTTCTTCCTATCCCTATCTATTATAATCAAATAGTATGTCAAAATAGAAAATAAAAACTCCTTTTATACCACTTTGTAACGTCCCAGACCCGGATTCCACCCAAAACGGTGCCCCGAACCCGGTTGGTCACATGGCCTCAAGCGCATGTCCCCAAATGTCAGAAGCTGCCAACTAGCAACGAAGGCCTAGGTGATTCATTGGGGAGACTATGCCCTCATTACCAGAGTATCACAGTGGAAGTTAAATATATACAATAAAAGAAGAAAAATAACCAGCAGACAACTGAAAGTAAGACAAGCAGACATGGATACTTAATAATAACCAAAAGTATATCATAAACAAAAATGATGCAGATGGTACAAGTATCTAGAAAGCAGCTAGAAAAGTACACATAAATACAATAAAAGTATCCTAAAAAGAGAAAAATACCAAAAAGGTATCCCAGCATCAGAAGCCTCAGCTTGGTCCTATACTCCCCTGCTCTAAAACCACAACCAACAACCTGTACTAGGGCACTTTCCTCTATCATCACCTGCAATCATATAATCTATTTGGGTTCCCAAAGAGGCCCAAACTGGGTGTGAGATAAACATCCCAGTAGGAAACCACCTAGGTCTATATAGTTCTAACAACAATTCTATAAAGGTGCTAACAAGTGTAAACAACTGGTAAGTAAGTGCATATGCCCATGGAATAAGTCTATTGTAAAGTAAAACTGAATAGCCCTCAAGGATACCTGCAAAAGAGATTTATCTCCTAAAAAGGTAGCTATAACCAAGTAAACAAGTCACATGGACACACCATACATCCACCTATATCAAGAAACCCCAACCACGCTATATAGAGAAGTCAAGTATCCCACAACCACGCCGTATAGTGAAGTCAAATATCCCACATCCACGCCGTATAGTGAAGTGTAGACCTCGAGGGCTGGATCCAATGTGTTAGCAGACCAAGGCATCTAAGTAATAGTATCTAGACCATGGAGGGCCAGATCCAAGGAGTATGTCCAAGGTATCCCATCAAGTCCCATGGGAATACTTGGTGGAAAATCGGTTAGGCACTGGTTGGGGTCCTACGAGTATGGTAATAACAAGTCCTACGTGATCCCAAGCAAGCCTAATCCAAGGGGTAGTAAGGCCCGAGGAATCCCATGGAATCAAGACCCAAGGGTAAGAGTCAACTCATGGTGTCCACTACCGTGTTCCAGATCCATAGAGAGCAGTCCAAGGCATCTATCAAACCATTCAATCAAGAATTAAAGAATTCAAAATTAAACATTCATAACATGAGAGTATGCCCACTCACATCACCAAACATCATCCATGAGTATACCCCCTCATTCAAACCACTTATCATTTACCAAGCATATAGGCCTACCCTCCCATACAAACCATTTAACATGACATTAGTCATTTTATATAGGTATACCCACCCATATTATCCATTTGACATGCCAAAATATCAAAATAGGAAAGGCATAACATGATATTCAAAGAGAAAGGAGGCGGTACATCTCATAAATAGGCTATTCAAGCAATCAAAGCATTAACAGGCTTCCTCTAATTAGGAAAGCACAAGAACACACCCCTTGGGTGGTTTAAACTGGCATAAACAAGCTATTTTCCTTAAGGCTCACCCCTTGGGTGACCTTGAAACATGTAAAGGGTGTCAACGTACCTAATCATAACCAACATGCATCCTCACTAGGTTCGACTATAGCTACGAAAAGCAACTTGCTCAAAAAATGAGGCCTCACTGGAAAGTCCGATGGGCGGGGAAAAGGCCGAACACCCTAAAAGCACCTGAAAAGACGAAAGAAAGTATATACCATCTACCTCGCCTCGATATTAGACAACTAATCTAGTATCAAGTCTCGATTCGTCCTAGTTTGGAAGAAATCTGAAGAACTGATGAAGAATGGGATATTAGGGAATATGAGCCTAAATCCAAATAGTGTAGTCATTGTTATTAAGAATCAATAATGACTAAAAATGAGTTGAGTACTTACCTATGTAGTTCTAACCTAATAGACGTCGCTTGAATTAGAGTCCAGATAGCTTCTATACTTTAAAAACTAGAATAGTGGGTTTTTGAGTTAAAAAACGAGAGGAAAACATACTATCCATCAAAAATATGATCAACTGCCTATTTTATAAAAAAAAACCGCCGGACAAGTACACAACGTGTACTCCAATTTTTTTTTTGAACTAGAAAGGATATAGGTCATGAATTCCCAATACATGGCGTGTACTGGAAGTACACGACTTATAGTCCAAGTACACGATATGTATCTGGCCTACAACCATATTTCAGTATGTTTTCCCCTTTCTTTCCCAAAAACAACCGAATCCGCCCATGACCTGACCTAGGGTCTAAGATAAAAAAGAAAGTAAACACATTTAACCCAAAAAGAAGATCCGTACCTCAAGAAAAGACTAGGATCTTGCAACTTTGAGGCCTATGGCTGGATCCCTATTATCTTGAAGTATATGATGCCCACAGTTAGCAGTTGATAATTCATGACTAAAACTTACTCTTTTGAGGGCCTAGCCTACAAAACCTCTTAAGGTTACCCAAGAGAACACACCATTTATAAACTCTCAAAGCTTACAAATATAACTTTATAGGTTCTCTACACTAGAAACATATGAGATTCCTCTTCTTCCCCCAAGAATACATTCCTTGGTCAACCAACACCTATGGTCCATAAGACGAGACATATCCACCTAAGAAAACCAAAGAAAAAATGAAAATAGAGGAAACTATAAATAAGAAACAAATCCCATTTCTAACACCACTACTCATGGGGTATGACTTGGTACACTTCTATTTCCCTTATCGGACCTTCCTCTATCAAGTATAGGAATAAGAGAAATTTATAATGCTTATGGTGGTCCTTCTAACTCTTCCTTAACCTTGAAATCATGTATCAATAATTTCCAATAGGATTTAATGCCAAGAGGAAGAACAAAATGAGATAGATCTGGATAAAGTCCTTTTTGAAAACACAATACCATTAGAGAGTCATTCATAGTTAGATGAGGAGAATATGGCACCAAATCGATGAAACAATGAGTGTTCTCCAACATTTTTTCATCTACCTTCTGAAGACCATAAAATTATATAGACTTCACTACCCTAACTAACTTGGGAATGAAATACTGAATGAAACATTCCATGAAGGATACCCAAGAATTGTCCTTTTGTGGATTATCCTGAGTAAAATCTCCCATCACTTCCAATATGGACTATCGATCATGATAACCACAATCTTAAACTTGAGAGTTTCTAAAAGTTCAAGAAGTGTTAAGATCTCATTGATCCTCTTCATCCATGTCACTAATTCTTGAGAATATCGTTGTCTAAATAAGTGAGGAGGATCCAAGCTTAGGAACCCATAAGCGTAATCCTCACACTAGGGTATACGAGGAAGAACATAAGGCCCTTATTTAGGAGTTTAAGAAACAACCATTTCAAGAGAATATTGATCAACTAAAGGGTCCATTAAATCTGAATAGGGGCATACTTAAAAAACAAGGAGAAACAAACCCATAAAAAATGTCAGAAGTCTGGTATCACAAATAAAAACTCAATCAAAAAATGGTCTCAACCCATAAATTAAAAAAACAACAAGCCCAAATCCTAATTTCTTTATGAAAGAAACTTACCTATTTGATTCAATAAGTTTTTACCAAAATTACTTTCAAAAATAATCTTTGTTCATTACACCAATGTTTTCAAACCCTTGAAAAATTTTAAAGAAAATTTTATAATACTGAAATACTTTAAAGTCTACTTTAAAGTATTTCACACTTTAACTATTTAAAAAATTCCAATTAAACATTATAAACTTTACATGAAAACATTGAAAATAGTTAGAACTCTAACCCCTTTCCAAAAGAATCAACCATATTTTCCACACAAAAAAACATCATTTTAAATCAAAAATATTTTAAAAACACCCAAATCCAAAAACCATTTGGAATTTATAACATTTTCAAAACTCTATGAAATTACTAACTCTTTTCCAAATATTTAAAGGTTTTGATTTTTAAAATATCAATTAATAAAAACCAAAACACCAAAAAATTCTTTTATAATATTTTTCCAAAATCAGTATAGATGGGAAAAACAACCCGACAATCATAATAAGAGAAAATTAAAATTCCAAGATATATCATCTAAACATGGACTGGACAAACATTTTGGAAAACAATGTTCCAATCATGTGAATTACATTGAGAGTTAATTTAAGTTGGCTACATGGTCTATGCATGGTTCTCCAAACCATATGCAGTAATGTGCACCCATATGAGCTCCCTCTAAAGCTCAAGGTCCTAAAAAAATTCATGAAATACAAAAATAAACACTCTAACAAAATCCAAATTTCTAAAAAAAGTTTGAGGACCAAGCTCAAACTAGAGACATTCTCATCCTGGACAACCCTGGTAACCCAAGCATCATCACGGATGGGTGGAAATCAAGAACCCTCCCATGACCAACTACTTAAATTCCTACAGTCTCACCTCTAAACTACCTAGCATCCAAGAACAATAAGGGAAAACATCATTTGAGGCCATTTTTAATGAAAACCCCAACGTACCATCAAGAGTAGCATCCTGGTTTATTTTCATTTGACTCGAAGAGCATTTTTAATCCCCATGGACTGGTGAAAAGCACCTGGGCATCTGAAACAAAAAGGTGACAATGATTTCACCCAACAATTACAAAAACAAACTACTAAAAAAAGGAAAGAAAATATATATAAAAATGAGATATCCAAATGTAAATTACTGACCTAGGTTGACCTCAAACTCAACGCCCGACAAGATCCGTCACATACCTAAAGGGCATTCCCAATCCCCATAGGCAGGAAACAAGCACCTGGGCATCAAATGACAAAACTGAGGGAACAATTACGCCCAACCTAAACAAACACATGACATATATATAGAGTAAGAAAGGAAAATTGGAAGATTAAAAAAATATATATGCCAAAACTATAGAAAAAAATAATGGAAATAAAACAACTGTAACAATAACTAAAATCCCAAAAAGACAAGTCCAACTGCAAAGGACTATGAGAAACAACTACTCCAAGTGATGGCGTGGACAAATACCCACCATCTCACCACCAGCTACCCATCTCAGCTAACACGAACCCCACCACCTCACTACGGTGCCTTGCCTTTCCCTACACTGGAAGACAAACAAAGGTCTACGCACCACCAAAGCAGTGAAAAGGGTGTGAGATAACAAGATCAGTATGATCCCACCTAGGTGTTCCACAACAAGTCTCTTTATAACAAATCATGCATGCTCATTTTAAAATAAAACATGGCATGATAAGTAGTAAAGTAGTTTTGTAGAAAACATGGTAAACATTTCCCTTTTTCACTATTCTAAACAAAATAAGGTATATTAGTTTCAAAGTATATTTTCCATAACATTTTCCACAAGCATAAACATTTATATCAAGGCTAACTCAGAAATCTAAACAGTAAAAAATAGAAGCATAGGTATCCGAACACTAAGGAATACTACAAGTCTAGGCAGCAAACTACTCATACTATAATAAAAAAGTGCACACAACTAATCCTAGAACATAGGCCTAGGAAGGAGAGGAATACCCCATGATTAAACCCCCTAATATATTAATATTGGTCCCATAGAACAATGGTGTAATGACTCGAACTTTTGAATAATATTTGTTTCCTGATTTTGTGTATTATTTTATTTTGTACTCAACAAAACTATATCCTTTTATTAATGAAGTGAGTATAATTAAAATGAGACCACTGGGTTTCAACTGTTATATAACAGTTGGTCAACATGACCATTGGAAACTATACACTTAATGTTATGATTATTGTTTATAAATACAAATGATCATGGTTAATTAATACATAAAGAAGATTCAATGGCCTCATCTAGTAGACTCGGGCCATACGAAGCCCATCTGTCAGAGCTTGGGAAGGAGGTAGAATCACTGGGCTTTACTCTAGACCAAGACCAATCCAAGCTTCAACATGTTAAGCTTGAATGTAATTTCCTTCATAAGGAGTTCAAGTTGATAGAAATCACCACTCGAGAAATGTTGTTCGAGCCACCCCAAGATTCTATCACCATTGCACACCTTACTCTTAGGTCCTATATAGGTGTTATAAGGGGATATGTAATGAGGCCTTAGTTACTTTGTATAATCCTTTTGTATAAATAAAATTGGTATTTCTTATTATGTTATTTTTTTTGAATTTCAAATGTCAAAATAAGTATAGGATGAATTTTTAAAAGTTTCATATTATTGGTGAATATTGGAAAAAAGGTATTTTTAAAATATTTTTTTTATACTTTAAGTAATTAATAATGTGAAATGATTTTCAAAAAATGGATATATACAATTGTGATCAGTAATAAATTTAGGGTCTGATAAGATCAACTTGTTTTTTGGTGAATAATAAATTATGAATAGTAATATTACCCTTATGAATAGAAATGTGACCAATGGAATAGTAACCCAAATTAATTAAGTATAAATATAATTTAGGAATCTTGAATGGAAATGTGATATAATAGCATAAGTAAATAATTGTTTCAGAAATTATTAGTTAAGTATTAGTATTTTTTCGGGTAAATAACGATTTTACTTAGAAATTAAATATCTATTATTTAAAAAATTATTTTCATAAAATTGAGATCATTTTTTAATTCATAACATCGATATTAGGTTAGGAAGAATTTATGATATTTTTATAATTTTTTTTCAGTGAATAGTAAAAATACAGTTTTGAGTTTCGATGTGTTTAATGACATCATTAATATTGTAATCATGATGTAATAATTTTGGTTGAATATTGAGGAATAAAATATGTTATGAGGTGTCCCAATTGGATAATACCATGGGAAAGCCCATGGTTTTTCAAATATCACTAATGAGGTGTCCCTTGGAAATTAATAAAATATCCCCCCACTTTTGCTATGAATAACAACCCATTCCTTCATTCCATTCATTAAAAATTCCTCCTAAATGAATATATGGAAATTTTACCTCAAAAGGAGTCCTCCCAAGGTTACCTAAATCCCCCCAAGGTCCCAACCTTCGAGTTTTTGAATTTTCTCTTCAAGGTAAGGGAACCTTTCACCCTCTTCTTTTAGTCAAGAATTCCTTTATGTTATGTCTTCTAGTTTCCATTTTATTATGTTGGGGTATGTTATTATATATCCATATTGTTTTAAAATTTATGTTCAAATTATTAGATACCCTTTCCACTCTTATCAACTGATTTTATAAATTTTTAAGTGACGTCATTAGGTTGCCGAATTTTCATAAGGGAATTCACAACTTCTTTTTTTTCTTTTAAATTCTCTTTTATGTGGTATGTCTTTCAAGTTTCCATACCATGTTATTATTTCCATTTTATTCTGTCCCTATAATATAAAATTATTAATTTATGTATGTTATACCCTTGTCCCCTATCTTTTTAATGTTTTCTAAAACCACGTTGCACAGACGTTATGCTGTAGATTTTTTTTGTCTCAAAATCTCTCTATTTTTTCTCAAAAAATAACTTATTTTATTTATGTGAATACCCAGACCTATTTCATTTCTAGGGATATTCATCAAGATATAAAAATTATACATTTTTTTTGTAATTGACATACATAAAACCCTCATTCCCTTTCCATTGGTTATGAATGATATAATGATCATGTTTTTAATCACTTTTTAAAACGTCATGATTTTGATATGAAACCCATTTATTTTATTCTATTTGGTTTATTTATGAAATGTTTGATTATGATATATGTGAATCACATGAAAATAAATACATATTAAGGGTGTTCCCATATATCACTCCAATGAATTGGGTAATAAAATTAATCTCTAGAGATGACAAGTTTTATGATACCTTGGTGAATAACCTTGATAATTTTTATGAAACCTTGGGGATGTAACTTGGTGATATGCTTATGAATGTATAAATTAAATTTTGTATCCAAATTTTCAAGTCATGTTTCAAGTTATTAATATTATGATATGACTCTTTATCACTCCTTTATGATATTCTCCATGTAAACTGTTTCACTTGTTTTCCTTACTGGGCCTTCTGATCACCCTTTCCTTTAATGTATGTCTCTAGGTTATGAGATGCAGTAATTGTTCTTTGGATGAACTTTTCAAGAATACATTAACGAGTATTAAAATAGTTTTATATGTTTTCATGTATTATGTACCTTATTTCCCAGACACTAGACTTTAAAGATCTTCTATTTGTAAAATGAAATGAAAAGTTATGTAATAAAAAGGCGGGATGACATAGTTGGTATTTGAGGATAGTTTAGTTATTTGTGGAAATTAGTATATGAAAAATTTAGGAATAAACCTATATAAAAGTTTAAATGTAGGAAAAATTCTTGGTATTTGGGTGAAATATTAAGTAAGTGGTTTTCGATCAAATAAATCCTTTTCTGGATATGAACAAGTGGATGTGGGTCTGGCACAAATGTATCTAGGGGAAAAACCCCAAAACACCGCTTTGAGAAATACTCGAACATAAACTGGTGCACGATAACGAGCCTTGATACACTCATAGTTTGACACTCCTAGGGGATATTTTTGGTTAATCACAATCTTTTTATGAATCATTATGAAGGATTTATAGAGAAATGTAAATGTTGTTAAATAATAATATATTTAAGCATGAAGTTTTAAGAAATAAAAATACTTTATAATTAAAATATTTGTAAATGAAACAAAATTATCACTAAGGTTTTATTATTTTTTAAAATGGAGGGAAATATGAGGAATCGTGCAAATGGTGACCGCAATGGACCATGCGCTGACTACCCTCTGATGGAAGCCGAAATGGAAACTTTCATGAGAATGATGAACCAACTGACTCAAGTTATGGGAAATAACTTGAATCAAGATCAGAGACCAATTTCACCATAAAGGGAATAAATTTATATTGAGTCCTTTATGTGTCAATGACCACCAAACTTTAGTGGATCTACCAAACCATTGATTTCTGAATAGTGGATCACCTCTATTGTGAATATTTTTTTCTGTGCCCCGCTGTTCAGAACAAGAGAAGGTCACCCTGGCTGTTTAACGCTCAGAGGGAGAAGCTGATCATTGGTGGGAATTGATTAAAAACATCAGGCCAAGAGTGGAGGTTGAATCTATGAAATGGGAAGAGTTTAGGGGGATCTTCTTCAATAAGAATTTCCCTCGTTTTATGATAACAAAAATGGAGAAGGAGTTTCTTAAGATGAAGCAGAAGGAGAATGGATCAGTTGGAAGCTAAAATATGAACTTCACAAGACTTTCCCGTTACACCTCAATATTTTTTATGGATCTAAATGGGAAGTTTGATATATTCTTTGGTGGTATAAGACCTCATCTATGGAAGAATCTATCCAACCGAGACTATAATAATTATGAGGAGATCGTGCAGAGTGCTATGAAAGTCGAACTAGAGTTCAGTGAGATGCAGAGGTCTCATAAATACAATGAAAAGAAGAGATCGATAGAACCAATATTGGGGAGGAGATTTGATCAGGGAAGAGGAGGCAAGCAAGTGCAACATCCCATGTGTAATAAATGTGGGAAAAAGTATTCGGGGGAATTGCTTGATCAGGAACGGGAAGTGATAAAAGTGTGGAAGGGATGACCATATAGTGTAGAATTGTCATAGTGAGGTGAATCCTCAAATTCCAAACACTAATGAAAAAGGGAAGAT
Source organism: Viscum album (assembly GCA_963277665.1). Lineage (NCBI taxonomy): Eukaryota > Viridiplantae > Streptophyta > Magnoliopsida > Santalales > Viscaceae > Viscum > Viscum album. The sequence goes on along the minus strand of OY728134.1, from coordinate 1,098,669,292 downwards.
GGTGCAGGACCCACATGAAGTCCAATGCTATAAGTGCAGACAACTTGGGAACTTTAAAAATCAGTGTCCAAATCCAAGGGGAACGGAGGGGAATCACCATCAACCTCAACATAGGTCAAGGGAGCAAGGTCATGATTTTTATATCACTATGAATGAAGTTGAATCACCAAATGATGTGGTGTAAGGTACTCTTGTTGTTTTCTTAAAGCTATCAAGTACTTTGTTTGATTATGGTTCTACGCATTCATTTATTTCATCTAAGTTTGCAAGGAATTTAGAATCAACACCTGGATTTATTAAAGTAGAGTTATCAGTCAGGACTCTTGGTGGTATTATCTAAGCATAATCAATGTTTAGAAACTCTAGTATTTACTTTATTGAGCACAATCTTATCACAAATCTAGTAGTCATTCCCATGATAGAATTTGACATTATACTAGGGATGGACTGGCTCTAAAAGTATAATGCTAAGATCAAATGCAGAAGAAATGAAATATTAGTAGTCTTGAATGAAAAACCTACAGTTATCTTCCAAGGAGAGATATCTTAACCTGATCGTTATCCAGGAGAACCTCTTATATCCTTCATCATGGATTTAATTGATGGTGAAAAAGAAGGAAATTACAGTATAATGATATAAAATTTCCCCATCGTCCAGGAGTACATTGACATATTTCCTGAGGAGTTACCCAAAACTACCCTAGAAAGAGAGGCAGAGTTCTCCATTGAACTCATACCTGGATCTCATTCGATATCAAAGACCCCATATATTATGGAAAATGTGGAGCTGGAGGAATTAAAGAAACAACTCCAAGATCTTTTGTAGAAGGGGTTTATCTGACTGAATGTGTCTCCTTGGGGATCACCTATTCTCTTTGTGAAGAATAAGGATAGATCAATGCAGCTATGAATTGATTATAGAGAATTTAATAGGATCATAATGAAGGAAAAATACCCACTTCCAAGAATTGATGACTTATTTGACCAACTTCATGGGGCTCAATTCTTCTACAAGATTGATCTTCGATCTAGTTATCATAAATTGGGGGTGAAGAAGGAAGATATTCCAAAAACCACCTTCCGATCAAGATATGGGAATTATGATTTTGTTGTTATGACCTTCAGACTGACTAACACACCTTCTATTTTTATAGATTTGATGAACAAAATCTTTAATGACTACCTTGATAACTTTGTGGTAGTTTTTATTGATGATATTATAATATATTCCAAAAGTCATGAGGAGCATGAGGATCATCTAAGAGTTATTTTGAAAAATCTATGGATGAAGAGGATTTTTGGAAAGTTCAGTAAATGTGAATTTTGGTTACAACAAGTTGCTTTCTTGGGGAACATTGTAACCAATGAAGGAATCACAGTTGACCCTGCAAAGACAAAGGTTGTAGAGGAGTGGTTTCAGCCTACAACAATAATTGAGATTCGAAGTTTCCTTGGATTAGTGGGATATTATAAGAGGTTTTTGAAAAACTTTTCACTAATTTCCAATCCATTAACCAAGTTAACTCAAAAATGGGTCAAGTTCATCTAGACAAAGGAGTGTGAGGAAAATTTCCAAGAGTTGAAGAAGAGATTGGTTACTACACCAATGTTAACTCTACCTATCACGAACCGAATCTGGTCGCCGCCAAAGCTGGAATAAAACCCAGCCCATGACATGACCCTAAGGGCGTTCCATATCCCCACAGGCTGGAACAAGTGCCCGGGTATCATTTATTTTTGTTTGGGAACTATTTACCTAAATATGAAGGCATAAGACATTAAAAACAATCAATAAACTGAATCTGAAAAATTTATACCAAACAATGTTTACAAAAAAACCAGAACTGAATACATTGGTTTAGAGTCAATACAATATGTCTATAAATAAATGAAAACATTATAAAAACAACCACCAAGACTCTACATGACAAGGGGTCATCACCCCCGAGTCGTCTCCACAACACCGCACAGTAGGAGGGGGCTAACAACCTGAACCGCCTTCACCTGAGGCCTTACCTTTACCCGAGTCAAACATAACCAAGTATAATTACACCCAAGGGGTTTAAGTAGGTTGTGAGCCTAATCCCAATAGTATAACAGCCAATGATTCCAAATTGCATGCAATATAAGGTGAAGAAGCAAACAGTTTTAATTCGTAAAGAAAAAACGAAGATGAAATTCCAAGAAATGCAACTTTCATTTGAAAAAACGTTTTCAAACTAGAATTTCCAGAATGTTAAAATATCTAAATGGAAATGATATATGATGTAATGTACTGAAAAACACACACAAATACAAGGGTAAATACTAAAAATCCAGTGAGCAACAAACCAGGAACACCCCTAGGCACTAGGTTGTCTCGGGCCCTATGTACCTCGTACCTCGGTGTAAAGCAACCATAGTAAAATACAATCTCGTGCCCGAGCCACTAGTAGGGAACATACCCACAACATAGTGGTTTCCAATCATCATCCACATAGTTTAGTTAGAGTTTTTTTTATCCAAATTCTAGGTGAAACAGGGACAAAACCCATCCGGTCTACTAGCCTTACTAGTACAAATCCGCCCACCTAAGTACCCGAGCATCCCCTTTTCTGGTCAAACAATTTCAGCATGAAACATAAATCCATTTTCAAATAAAACATGACTACTGGTCACACAAAGTCAATACAGCATCTATCACATTTTTATACCACTTAAAACACACAATAAAACACTTTGATTTTTAATAAAACAATTCCTCAAAATCCCGTAGTGTTTTGCACAAAAAAACACCTTAAGAACCCCAATTGCACACTATGTGCACATATTTGAGTTACCAAAACATAAAGGTCATCCCAATACATTTAAATTAAAAAAAATCATTTTTAGGGAAGCCTCATATGGTTCAATAAGTGACATCATTTTAAAACCTCCATTTTTACACAACACGGCTCCTAGAAATTCATGTGTTTCACAAACACCATTAAAACCAACTTTCCCAGCAATAAACACATGGTAAAAATCATCAAAACAGTATTTTATGTCATATTACAGTTCATTAAAATCAACTAATTACTTATAGGGCAGCCCCAAATAAACTAATAAAACATTTCTATAAAAAACCCCCAATTTCACATGAAATTGTCATTTAAGATTCATTTGAAATAAAAACACCACTAAAACTATTTTTTCAGAAATAATAAAATTCAATAAGCATGAAAATACCATAAAAACAGTATCCAATTCACAGAAACTGCATTCAAAATGGAATCACCTACCAAAACCAAGGAAACCCTTGAATCCTTTGTGCGAAAACTCAAATGCACCACCGCTGCACCTCAAGGAAGGTAAAACATACCTAAAACTAGAATTTCAGACCATGAAACACAAGATAAAACCCTAATTTTTAAACCCTACTTTCTGGACATTAGTAACCTCAATGATAAGGGAAGAAACCCTAATTACATTGAATGTAACCCTAAACAAATTGAAAGAAGAAAGAAGGAGAACAACTTACTTAAAATATCTTGTAGAAATCGCCCCCAAAAATACTAGTATCTGATTTTAAAAATAGTCAAACCTTCAAGGGAGGTTCGAACAAGGATAAGGAGATCATTTAGGAATTTTAATGGGGGAAAATGAGTAATAATTGAGGGATTTATGAAGGAATGAACTTACCTCTTCAAATCTGGACGTTTTGAGAACCCTATGAATATCTTCCCAAATTCTTAATTTCCAGGAGCTCCAAAGAGGGGGGTAAGTGAATGGTAGCGCGGTTGGGTTCAGTGGGCTTGGGTTCCACTTGGAATCACCAAACTACCATTACTATTGAATGAGATATGAAATAAACAAATTTTTGTTTTAAAATTGGAAATGGGACTTCAGGATGGCCCAATTCCTTAAATGAAAACCCAATTCCACCATTATTATGGATTCCTAAAGGATCCAAATTGAAATGGTGGTGTTAATAGGTCAGGTTAGGTCATTTAGGAAGTTGAATGGGTGTAAAATATTAAAAAATGAAAAAGTTATAAAAGAAACAAAATTGGTTTTTAAATCTGGAATTGAGATCACGGTTTTGCCCAATTCATGAAAACTCTCTCATTCCTCCATAAAAGATTGGGAAACCCCCCAAAACAAAGAATGAATGAAAATTAAATGAAATTTACCTTTAAAATAAGTCATGGATGTGACACTACCATCAAGTAGAGAAGGATTCATTATTTTTAGCGATGCATATCTGAAAGGGATTGGGTGCATCCTCATGAAAAATGACAAGGTGATTGCTTATGCATCTCGATAGTTGAAGACTCATGAGAAGAACTATACTACGCATGATTTGGATCTGGATGCGATCATTTTTTCTCTAAAGATATGGAGGCACTATCTTTATGAGGAGAAATGTGATATATACATAGAACATCATAGTTTGAATTATATTTTAACACAAAAATAATTGAACATGAGACATAGGAGATGGTTGTAACTTCTTAAAGACTATGATTTTTGAATTCATTATCATCCCAGAAGAGAAAACAAAGTCATTGATGCATTAAGTAGGAAAGACCTTATTGTTCTATCCATGATGAGGATTCAAATAGATCCTTTGATCAATAACCTATTAAAGCTTTACATGGGAATTATAAGGAAAAAGACATCATCAACCCTAGCCTAAATGATTTCTCAACTGTCATTACTAGAGAATATCAAGAAATATCAAAAAGAAGATCCTTTGTTACAAAAGAAGTTTGAGGTTGTGAAGTATGAGAATTTTCCTAAGTTCAATATTGATCAAGAAGGTGTAATGAAATTTTGTACACGACTATGTGTTCCATCTATTCCAGAAATAAAGAAGGAGATGACGGATGAAGCTCATAACTCTACTTTCTCTATACATCCTGGAAGCACGAAAATGTATAGGGACCTTTGTGATCATTATTGGTGGGATAATATGAAAAAGAAGATTGTCGAATACACTACAAGATACCTGGTATGTCAGTAAGTTAAGGCATAGCGGTAGCTTATTAAAGGGGTATTACAACCACTACCCATACCAACATGGAAGTGGGACAATATCATTATGGACGTTTTCATGAGTCTCATGAGAACTCCCAAAGGAAACAATGCGATATGGGTTATAGTGGACTATCTCACCAAGACTGCCCATTTTATCTATATTCGGTAATATTTCTCTCTTGATCAACTTTCCAGGATTTATGTGAAGGAAGTGGAAAGGCTGTATGGAGTTCCAATTTCTATCGTATCTGATCGTGATCCATGGTGCACATCAAAATTTGGGAGAAGTCTTCAACATGCACTATGTGCCGAATTGAATTTCAGTATATCCTATCACCCCCAAACTAATGGCCAATCTAAAATGACTATTCAAACACTCAAGGAAAAATTGATAACATGCTCAATGGAATTTAAAGGTGGATGAGACCAACATATCCCATTAGTTGAGTTCTCTTACAATAATAGTTTCCATTCAAACATTCAAATGGAACCCTAAAAAGATCTATATGGGAACAAATGTATAACTCTTACTTGTTGGGATGAAGCTGGTGAGAGAAATATTCTTGGGCCTAATCTTGTGCAAGAGATGACAAAAAAGGTTCATGCCATCCATCAACACATTAAGGCTACTCAGAGTTGGAAAAAGAGCTATGACGACAACCATCAAAGGAACTTGAAGTTTGAGTTAGTGAAAAAGTATTTCTTTGAATCTTACCTTGGAAGAGAGTTATGAGGTTTGGGAATAAAAGGAAGCTCATCCCTAGGTACATTGGCCCCTATGAAATCCTTGATCGCGTAGGAGAAGTGGCCTATTAGCTTGCACTTCCTCCAAATCTAGCACAAGTTCATGATGTCTTCCATGTATCCCTCTTGAGGAGATACATACCCAACCCTTCACATGTACTAAATCCATAGGTGGTACAATTGGAACATGACCTCTCTTATGAGGAGCAGCTGGTAGAGATCTTGGATCGTAGAGACAAGGTTCTAAGCAACAAGACAACCCACCTTGTTAAAGTGTTGTGGAGGAACCAAAAATACAAAGAAGCCACATGGGAACCAGAGGATTCTATGAGGCATAATTACCCACACCTTTTATCTTATGAGGGTACGAGTTGAAATTTCAGGGACAAAATTTCTTAAGGGGGGAAAAATTTAATGACCCAAACTTTTGAATAATATTTGTTTCTTGATTTTGTGTGTTATTTTATTTTTTACTCAATAAAACTATATCCTTTTATTAATTGAGTATAATTAAAATGATACCATTGGGGTTCAACTATTATATGACCATTGGTCAACATGACTATTGTAAACTATTCTCTCAACATTGTGATTATTGTTTATAAATACAAATGATCATGGTTAATTAATACAGAAAGAAGAGTCGATGTCCTCATCCAATAGACTCGGGCCATACAAATCCCATCTATCAGAGCTTGGGAAGGAGGTAACATCACTGGGCTTTTCTCTGGACTAGCCCCAATCCAAGCTTCAACATGTTAATCTTGAATGTAAACAACTTCAGGAAAAGTTCAAGATGATAGAAATCATCACTGGGGCAATGTTTTCTGAGTCGCCACAAGATTCTATCACCATTGCACACCTTAATCTTAAGTCCTATACAGGTGTTATAATGGGCTGTGTAACGAGGCCTTATTTACTTTGTGTAATCATTTTATATAAATAAAATTGGTATTTATTATTATGGAAACATTTTTTAATTTCAAATGTCAAAATAAATATAGGATAAATTTTTAGAAGTTTTATATTATAGATAAATATTGGAAAAAGGTATTTTTAAAATATTTTTTTTATACTTTTAAGTAATTAATAATGTGAAATGATTTTCAAAAAATGGACATATACAGTCATGATCAGTAAGAAATTTAGAGTCTGATAAGATCAACTTGTTTTTTATGAATAGTAAATTATGAATAGTAATATTACCCTTATGAATAGTAATGTGACCAATGGAATATTAACCTCACTTAATTAAGTATAAATATAATTTAGGCATCTTGAATGGTAATGTGATATAATAGCATAAGTAAATAACCATTTTAAAAATTATTAGTTAAGTATTAGTATTTTTTCGGGTAAATAGTGATTTTAATTAAAAATTAAATATATCTTATTTAGAAAATTATTTTCATAAAATGGAGTTCATTTTTGAATTCAAAACATTGATATTAGGTTAGGGTGAATTTATGAGATTTTTATAAAATGTTTTGTTTTTCAGTGAATAGTAAAAATACAGTTTTGAGTTTCGGTGTATTTAATGACATCATTAATGATGTAATCATGATGTAATGATTATGGTCGAATCTTGAGAAATAAAATATGTTATGAGGTGTCCCAATTGGCCAATACCATGGGCAAATACCATGGGAAATCCCAGAGTTTTTCAAATACCACTAATGAGGTGTCCCTTGGAAATTAATAAAATATTCCCCCACTTTTGCTATAAATACCAACCCATTCCTTCATTAATTTCATTCCAAATTCCTCCTCAATGAAGATATGGTATTTTTTACCTCAAAAGGAGTCTTTACAAGGTTCCCTCAAGCCCCCCCCCAAGCTCCCAACCTTCGAGTTTTTGAAGTTACTCTTCAAGGTAAGGGAACCTTTCACCCTCATCTTTTAGTCAAGACTCCCTTTATGTTATGTCTTCTAGTTTCCATTTTATTATGTTTGGGTATGTTATTATATATCCTTGTTTCTTTACATTTTATGTAAAAATTATGATACACCCTTTCTACTCTCATCAACTAATTTTCTGAATTTTTAAGCGACGCCGTTAGGCTGCCGAATTTTCGTAAGGGAATTCACAACTTCTTTTTTTCTTTTTCTTTCAAATTCTATTTTATGTGGTATGTATTTAAAGTTTCCATAAAATTTTATTATTTACATTTTATTCTGTCCCTATTCTGTAAAATGAGTCATTTATGGATGGGATACCATTGTCCCCTCTCTTTTTTATATTTTCTAAAACCATGTTGCATAGCTGTTATGTTGCATAATTTTCGTCTCAAAATATCTCTCTTTTTTCTTAATAAATTATCTTATTTTATGTATGTAAATACACAAAAATATTTAATTTATATGGGTATTAATCAATAAACAAAAATGATACATTTGGTTCTGGAATTGACATACACAAAACCCTTATTCCCTTTTTGTGGGTTATGAATGATATAATGATCACGTTTTTAATCACTTTTTAAAATGTCATGATTTTGATATGAAACCCATTTATTTTATTCTCTTTGGGTTATTTATGAAATGTTTTATTATGATATATATGGATCACATGAAAATAAATACATATTAAGGGTGTGCCCTGATAGCACTCCAATGCATTGGGTAATGAAATTAATCTCTAGAGATGACAAGTTTTATGATACCTTGGTGAATAAACTTGGTAATTTTTATGAAACCTTGGGGATGGACCTTGTTTATATGATTATGAATGTATATATTAAAATTTTTAGCCACATTATCAAGTTATTTTTCAAGTTATTAATATTATGATATTACTCTTTATCATGCCTTTATGATATTTTCCATGTAAACTGTTTCACTTGTTTTTATTACTGGGCTTTCTGTTCACCCTTTCCTTTGATGTATGTCTCTAGGTTATGAGATGCATTAATTGTTATTAGGATAAACTTTTAAAGAATACTTTCAAAAGGATTATAATATTTTTATATGTTTTCATGTATTATTTACCTTATTTCCAAGACACTATAATTTAAATATCCTATGTTTGTAAAATGAAATGAAAAGTTATGTAATAAAAAGGCGGGATGCCATAAATAGGCCTAGGAAATAGAGGAAATCCCCAAGAAAAACCTACTTGATAATCAAAAAGTAATGGGCGATGGACTCAAGATAAACTTTCCACCTAAGTACCCAATGTAACCCATTTTCTCCTTTTCACAATTCATTTCAATGCTTTTAAAAACCATTCAAAGCCATTTCAAAAATCCATTTCAATGTTTCAAAAATACCCATTTTCATTTCATTTATCAAAATACAGGGAGAAACAATTTTTCATTGAAAAACCTTTTTCAACACACACAAAAAAATCATGCCAATTCAATTTATAATCCAATTTATAAATCAAAATAAGTAGGTTCATTATCATAGGCTAGAGACAGAACCACCTACCTCAAAGCTCGGGTCGCACATGCCTGCCACAGGATCCAAAACTAACAAAAATAAAGAACACCAATAAAGGCCCTAGAATCACATACCCACATCTTAATATTGATCCAAATATAAACACAAGAGGTTGGTAGAATAGGGGAAACCCACATACCTCAAAGAAGAAGAACTCCCGCTGCACCACAACTAGCTAAGGAATGACCATCAGAATAAGATCTCACAATGGATCTAGAAGAAGACAACAAGAATCATCCATCTTAAATAAGAGAATACAATAACATAGGGGTAGGTCACTATCACAATCAATATCAAGGAATAACCAGAAGGAACACTTACCCAGAGAGATGCACCACAGACACAATGAAGATCTGAAGCTGATCAGATCGATCTGAAAGGTAAGAAGCCTCTAAAAAACGCACCAGAACTGCTTTAGGTTGAAATCCACGAAGTCTGGAAAGAAAAGGGCCAAGAGAAACTGCTAAATGTGTGACTTTAAGCTAGGCGTGGGCTGGGTCACGATGTGTACCTTAGGTATATGATGTGTAGTCCTTACTGGATAAGTCTGTCGAAAAACCCATCACCTCGGGTTAAAAATATGCTATTTAACCCCTACATAATGTGTACCTCAAGTACACAGCGTGTACCTATTCTGTAACCTACAGTAAACCCATAAAATAACATATAATGATTTTAATACCAGAAGGGAACTTAGAAAAAGAAAAAAAATACCCAATAAAGGTAATGGGATTTTATAATCACCCCACCATAAGGACTTTCCATCCCCTGGAAGTCATGTGGAAGATGTAATCCCTATAAAAAGATGAGGCCACTTCTCCCTCATCAATGACTCGCATTCCCAAGTCTCATGAGAATCCGGTCCTCATTACCACAAAACTATGACCAACAAAATCTACTTCCCATGTAATACTTTCACTTGAGAGTCAACGATCTCAACCGGTTTCTCCAAAATAGAAGCATCTGGCTCTAGCTCAATTTCATCCCAACTTAGAACATGAGTGGGGTCAGGGTGATACTTCCTGAGCTGTGATATGTGGAAAACGTCATGAATTACCATCAACTGAGCCAACAATGCTAACTAATAATCAAACTTCCTAATCCGTTCAGTGATCTCAAATGGTACAATATATATCAAAGACGACATTCCTTGTTTTTTGAGCTGATGGTGATCCAAACGTGGAGAAACATTCAAGAAAACTTTGTCACCTATGAAAAACTCCAAAGGATGATGTTGTCGGTCTGCATATAATTTCTATCGACTCTGGTGTGTAACTAGATGTCGTCTCACTTCTTGAATCTTTACTGACATCTCTTGAACCAGACTTGGTCCAACCAAAGCTACTTTTCCCACATCTTCCCAACAAAGAGGTGATTTTCACAGGTGACCATACAACGCCTCAAAAGGATCCATTCTGATTGATGACTGGTAACTGTTGTTGTAAACAAACTTAACCAGTCCCAAATGGATATCCCACGATCCACCGAAATCCAAGACACATGCATGAATCATATCCTCTAGGATCTGAATTACATGCTCCGTCTGGCCATCTGTCTATGGATGGTAAGATTTTCTCATCCTGATCTGATTCCCTATTTCCTTTTTAAGACTCCTACAAAACTTCAAGGTAAACCTAGGATCCCTATCTAAAACAATAGCTGAAGGAATCCTATGTAACCTCATGATCTCCTCCACATACATCTTACCTAGATCTTCAACCTTAGTGGTGTCTTTGATCAGAATGAAATGAGAAAACTTCGTCAACCAATCAACTACCACCCAGATATAATTTCTCCCTCGGGGAGTCTATGGTAACCCAACAAAAAAATCAATGGACACCTCATCCCACTTCTAAACCAGCACCAGAAGAGGATGAAGAAAACCAGAGGGTTTTAAGTGCTCTGCCTTTATCTATTGTCAGGTGTAAGTGTGGGACACATAATCTACAATGTCATGCTTCTAACCCGTCCACCATAATCTTCTTCTCATATCATAATGCATCTTTTTAGTGCCTGGATGAACGTCCCATGAAGATATATGATAATCAAACAAGACTGAAATTCTCATAGATGATGGGAAAACAACTTAATTTCTAAAGTAAAGCATTCCATCTAAAGAAAGAGACTGACCAAGAATGATCTCCCCACCATAAAGGATTTCCCGAGTCTTCTGAAACTCATCATCTTGCTGCTGAATTTGCAAGATATACTCTAGGAGAGATGATTATAACTAAGCACTGGTTAGAACCATACTTGAAACATTCTCCTAAGCGTCCAAGTGAAACTGAGCAAAAACACCATAAGATTCCACTCTTACTTTGATTCCAAAACAGCCTGTGATGGTACCTTCCTGATTAGAGCATCTGTAATAACATTCCCTTTCCACGGGGTGTAAGTGATGTCAAAGTCAAACATCTGAAGGTATTTTATCCATCATATTTGTCTGAGATTCAAGTATTTATGAGAAAATATATAGCTTAGACTCTTATGATCAAAGAAGACTGAGAACTTCTACCCAAAGAGATAGTGCCATCAACACTTAAGAACATGCATCATCAACTAAAGATATAAATAATGAGGGGGGTAATTCTTCTTATGCGGTTGGAGTTTATGAGAGATGTAAGCTACCACATGGTCATAAATCATAATCACACATCCCAAAACTGCACTAGATGCATCAAAAAACACCACGTACCCCTTACCATGCTCAGGTAAGATCTAAATAGGTGTCGATGTCAGAAGTCATTTTAGTTCATCAAAAGAAGACTGACACTTTGCATCCCATGTGAATTTCACCTCTTTTCTGGTAAGATCATTCAAAGGTGATGCCAACTTCAAGAAATCCTTAGCAAACCGTCGGTAGTATCCAACAAGACCAAGGAATATTTGTATCTCAAAGACATTCCATAATTCCTTCCAAGACATAAAAACTTTTAACTTTTTAGGATAAAATTATAATCCATGATCAGAAATTATATGCCCCAAGAAATTCACTTCTTGAATCCAAAAAATACATTTTGAAATCTTTCCATACAGACAGTGATTCCTCAAAACTTCGAGAACCAAACTAAGATGGTGCTCATGATCATGCTTGGATTTTGAATAAACCAGAATATCATCCACAAAAACCACTAAAAAGGTGTCAAGATACTGATGGAATATCCAATCCATCAAATCCATAAAAACTACAAGAGCATTAGTCATACCAAAAGGCATCACAAGATATTCATAATGGACATACCTACTCCTGAAGGTTTTATTCGGTATATCAGACTCTCAAACTCTGAGATGATTATAACCCAACCAAATATCAATCTTTGATAACCACTTTCCCCCCTTTAACTAATCAAACAAATCACCCACATGAGGTAAAGGATATTTGTTCTTAACCGTTACTTGGTTCAACTTTCGGTAGTCCACACACAACCAAAGTGAACCATCTTCTTTCTTGGTAAAGAGCACAGGGGATTCCCAAGGAAAAACACTAGGGTGAATGAAACCTTTATCTAACAGGTCGTCCAATGGAATCTTGAGTTCTTTCAACTTAGTTGGTGCCATATGGTAAGAAGGCATCAATATCGATTTCATACCTAGCACCAGGTCAATCATAAACTCTAGCTCTCTCTCTGGAGGAAGACTAGAGAAGTAATCTGGGAAAACATCAGGAAATTCTAAAAAAATAATAGAAATATCATCAATAGAAGAAACGTCATCAAGATCAAATGCAACAACAACCAAAAAAATTCTGAGGTCTGGGAGGGACAGTCCTGTATGACCTGACCTTGGGTCCCACTCTCCCAGAAACACATGAGAGCTCCCATCGATAGCAAGAAACGAAACATGCTGATGATAAAAATCAACCTCATCTTGAAGAACAATAATCCAATCCATACCAATGATCACATCAAATAGATCCAGATCAAGAATGAGAAAATCCCAGACCAACTCCATATCAACTATCATCAACAAACAACAAGGAAAACAAAACCCATGCTCTTTCCTCTTGCCAAGAGGTGTCACTAAATTCATTGTAAAGGACATAAGTTCCATTGTAAGTTTAAGAATATCAATAAAACGTGTAGATATAAACTAGTGGGTGGCACTGGTATCAAATAAAGAAATTTCTACTGAAACTGTTATAAGGATCATACCTCTCACTATTACCAAACTTGTATAAATTTCTATTGGAAACTCATCTACTACAAGTAAATGATTTACTTCTGAGTCTTGTGGCTAGATCCCTATAGTCTTTGAAGCTTCAGACTGCACCGCAGTAGCCTTTGGAGCCGACAAACCCTGAACATAACGAGGCATATTTATAGCCTGATAGAAACACTGCAAGTGACCAACACGTCCACAGTTGTTGCACGTGTTTGTGGGTATAGAGAAAGAATGATAGGTGTGTCCTACCTTGCTACAATGATAGAAAGACATAGGCACACTGCTGGCTACAATGGATGGTGTAGATGAGTCTCTCTATTGAGACCCACCTCCACCACTTCTACGACGATCCTACCACTTCTTTTTCTTCACATGCATTCCACTGGAGCTATCACCAGTTGGAAGAGAAGAGGTGGTAACACCGACTTTTCCTGGCATATCCATCTCTGCCATTATAGCCCTGTCTATCGTCTCCTCATAGGTTGAAAGATTTATCATTAAAACCTGTGATATAATGTCCAGTAGAAAACCCTTTAGGTATTTATGAGCCATCAGTTGGTCATTCTTCACCATGTCCAGAGAAAAACGGACCAGCTCGACAAATCAGTTGGCATAGGCTAACACCGAACACTCTCCCTGCTGCAATGAAAAAACTCCAAATATTTCACGAACATCAGAGACTCTAAAAAAAACTTTTGGAATAATAGGGTCTTGAAACCCTTCCAATATAAGGCCACATGTCTATCTTCCTGGACCATAGAATCCCACCAACACTTTCTAGAACCCTCGAGCTTGAATGCTTCACACTTCACCCTGATATTCTCAAGTGTCTCCAGGAAGTCAAATATTTGATCAATCCTATCCAACCAATCCCCTTCCTATTGAGGTTTAGTCGTTCCCTTAAAGGATAGTGGCTTTTCACGCAAGAACTCCCGCGATCGATCTATTTCTCATCCAGCTCCTGGTTGTACCTTAACCACTGCATTTTGAACTCGTGGAACATCCTGATCGACAACATAGACTGCTTATATGATAGTCTTGATGAGATTCTGATCCATAGGTGAATTTCCTTGAATAGTATCAGTTTCACCCTCCTGAGGAACCTGTGGAAGATTTCTTGTAGGCATACTACTGCACACTGAAACATAAGAATGATCAGACAATAGAACAAATCTCAGTTCAAACTAGAAATACCATAAGCATAAACTAAGACTTTAAAAGAAAAAACAAAAAACAGAGACACATAACTTGACATCCCATGGTAACTTGAGTTTTGTTACGACAATATCTAGCCAAAAACTTATTGAAACATACCTCTTAAGTCACAAAAATCCTATATCTACCCTAACAGATGTCCCAAGAAAAGGATTCTTGAGGAAAAACCAGCCTTTTGATACCAAACTATAATGAACCGAACTAGGTTTCCCTCAAAACTGGCACCCGACCTAATCCGTCACATACCCGAAGGGAATTTGTAACATCCCCGACCCAGAAGCCACTAAACCGGTGCTCCAATCCGGGTGGTTACATGACCTTAAGCACGCCTCCCCGTATGCCAAAGGCTGTCGACTAGTAGCAGGGGTCTATGTAGTCAAGTGGGGAGACTATACCCCCTTATTGTCAGAGTAATCCACAACAGAATAAACCAAATAGAGGAAAAAATAACCAAAAAACAAGGAACATGTATAACAAACATTTCCAACAATAATTATGCCATGTCATACTACAAGTGCAAGAGTGAACAAAACCCAAAATAAGGACAACAACCAAAATCCCCAAAATGGTCCTGAATCCAAGTCCGGATCCTCCACCAAGTGCTACCATGTCCACTCACTATCTAGAAAGGACCTTTTCCCTTCTCCTGACCTGAAAACATGAAGTCTGCTTGGGTACCCAACGACGGCCCGAGCAGGGTGTGAGTACAACTCAGTAGGCCACCACCAACGGTGTCTACAAAATATCCAGTAAAAAAAGGTAGTGTATGCAAAAGAAATATGAATGATAATTTCCAACGATTATTTAAGGTACCCTTAACCAGTTTAGAGCCAAGTCATTACCACTTCCATTACCATTCATTACACACCCATTATCACCATTTACCATTTCATCAAATTTCCTTAGGTTAATCACATACATTATGTTACATGGGTCTAAGGCCAACAATCACATGCAAGAGGGTAAACACATAATTATCCTATCTCACCAGGACTAACCCCTCATAGCAACCATAACCTCACCTAGAAGCCTCAGTCAGGGGAGATGAAACCATTAGGAGAATAGACCCTCAATCCCCTTTCCTAACCCGTGCATTTAGGGTGGAGCTTAGAACCTCAGTCTTATCTCGACCCATGGGCGTAGATCCTCATGTCATACCACACTCTATGAAACCATGTGCACATGCTTATATATAAGTAACCATCAACCATCCAAACCATTTCCCTTCAGCAAACACTATTCACAACAACCCACATGGGAATCCACATCATGCCTTAACCCATTAACACATTACCATTTCACATCATTTAACCATTCACCCAATTCCCATGTTTTATTCTTATCTCACTAAGCATTCAACATTAAACCCATAATCTATCCCATTATGGTCTTTAATCGGTTTACACATTAAGCCATTTAACCCGTTCATCATTCCCATGAATCAACCATTTAACCCATTCCACTTTAACCCTTAGGTTATTTCCAAGTCTAGGTGCATCACCTAACTTCTATCCCAAGTTCAACCAATCATGCCAACATATTTATAAAGGGCTCTACAATTCATTACACAAGGTCACTTGTTTAATATCAATCCCTAAATCTGGGAAAAGCCGGCACATCCCATGGATGGCCCTAATTAGGTCAAGTATATCCCAACACATCCCATGTGGATCGTGAGGGTTCCCATTTACCATTTTAAGCATCATTATTACCAAAAATGCCAAGGTTATTCAAAACATAACCAAAGGAAAGAAAGAACACAACTAAACATGCACAAACACCCAAACGCTATGGGATATCACTTGTAGACCACCTACCTCAAAACCGAAGTTGAACGCACTCTCAATCAAGTCCTTAGACCTCGATCCAACCAACCTTTGGAGCTTCAACATAAAACTCACCCAAAAGTTAGGGTTTTAGAGCTTTGGAACGATGGGGAGAGAAGATACAAACCCTAAACCAAAAAGAGAAGCAAGGATGGGATTATCCTTACCCAGAGCTTCGATCTGCAACCAATGGCACCAAAAACCCCTTATAATCGAAGGATATCGGTCTCTTAGAGCCTTTGGGCGATTTGGTTCATGACTAGGGTGGAGAGGGAGGAAATGAGAGGAAATCCCGAGTGGGGTTTAAAATCCTGGAGTGGTAAACTTGTAATTTTTCCCAAAATTAAGTGGTCGCACGGTTTGTCCACACAGTTTGGAAAACTGTGTGCAAACCGTGCGCATGCCACTGCCAGGAGGAGGAGGGGTCACAAGATTTAGCCTGGCCAGGCTGCACGATTTATCTGGCCGTGCGCCCTGGCCTGTCTTTCCCAGATTTCCTTTTTTCCGTGCCCCAAGCCCCCAGAACACCCTCAAGGCCTCTCACACTTTTAGGAAAAATTTTTAAGCCCCAAAACAAAGTGTTCAACCCAAAATACAACAGAAATGTACCTTTCCAAAAACTGGGTTTCTTACAACCTCCCCACCTTATAACGGCTCGTCCCCGAGCCGAGTTTCCAAGCCTCGTTGATCCACCGAAGAGAAGAGTTTGGGCCACTGAGCCCGCATATCCGATTCACGCTCCCAAGTTTCTTCCTGAACTTTCCCATTCTGCCATAGTACTCGAACTAATGACACAACCTTGCCTCGCACGACCTTTTCACTATGATCCACCACACGAACCAGATGCTCCTCAAAGGATGCATCAGCCTCAAGCTCCACATCCTCAACATCAACCACGTGAGATGGGTCAGGGTGATACCGTCGAAGCTGCAACACATGAAACACATCATGAATCCCACCATACCGCTATGAAAGAGACAATCAGTAAGCCACTGGTCCGATCCACTCCACAATCTCAAAAGGTCCCACATACCTGGGCACCAACTTACCATGCTTTCGTATCTGACGGTGACCCAACCTTGGCGACACCTGAAGGAACAATTTATCACCCACCCAAAACTCAAGAGGTCTACGCCGCCAATCTGCATATGACTTCTGCCTACTCTGAGCCGTAGCCATTCACTTACTGATCAACTTAACTCTCTCTGAAGTCTCCTGCACGAGACTTGGTCCCAACAACCCAGATTCATGGGCCTCTGGCCAACACAACAGAGATCTACATAGCCTCCCATAAAGTGCCTCAAATAGTGCCATCTGAATCGTAGCCTGAAAACTGTTATTGTAGGAAAACTCAACCAACGATAGGTGTCTCTCCCAAGAACCACCAAAGTCCAAGACATAAGCTCTTAACATGTCTTCCAACACTTGGATCGTATGTTCTGACTTCCCGTCCGTCTGGGAGTGGAAATTCGTACTCAAAAACACCTGCGTACCAAGTGCCTTCTGCAACCCTTTCCATAAATACGATGTGAAACATGGATCTCGGTCCGAAACTATGGTCCACGACACACCATGCAACCACACT
The DNA here is from genome assembly GCA_963277665.1 of Viscum album. Classification (NCBI taxonomy): domain Eukaryota; kingdom Viridiplantae; phylum Streptophyta; class Magnoliopsida; order Santalales; family Viscaceae; genus Viscum; species Viscum album. The sequence goes on along the minus strand of OY728134.1, from coordinate 1,098,651,322 downwards.
ATTTTCCGAACATACAGCTCACCCAACTGGTCGACTGTATGGGTCTCCTGAATCGGTAAGAAATGAGTCACTTTCATTAATCGATCCACAACCACCCATATTGCATCATTATTCTGTGGCATCCTCGGAAGACCCACGACAAAATCCATCATTACATCATCCCACTTCCATTCCAGAATGGGAAATGGATGCAACAAACCACCTGGGCGTTGATGCTCGACCTTCACCTGCTGACAGTTAAGACACCGTGGCACAAAGCTCGCAACTTCCTTCTTCATTACAGGCCACCAAAACTACCTTCAGAGATCACGATACATCTTGGTCAAACTAGGATGCACTGCCCACTTTGATTCATGGGACTCACGCATCAAATCCTCCCGCACACACTTTGGCACAACCACATGATCACGAACACGAACAACACCGTCCACACCGACGACCTAGCCAGAAGGTATCTCCCCACCTTTAAGCTTTTCTTTCATGATCAAACACTTAGGATCATCAAGATGACCTTCCTTAACTTGACTCAAAAGCATCAAATCCATCGATAAGGAAGCAAGAGTGACCTGGCCACTCTCTTCTTGCACCTCCAGGTGCATTTTTGCAAACAAAGCCATCACCTTCCACTCGGTGCTGGACTTCTGAACCATCTGATTCTGAACCTTCCTACTCAGAGCGTCAACAACACTGTTTCCCTTTCCCGGTGTGTACAACAACTCAAAGTCAAAAGACTGGAGATATTCAACTCATATTCACTGCTGAAGATTCAGATCTCATTGTGAGAAGATTTACTTTAAACTCTTATGGTCGGTAAACACGGTAAACCATTCTCCCAACAGATAGTGCCTCCAGCACTTCAAGCCGTACACCATTGCAGCCAACTCAAGTTCATGAGTGGGATTGTTCCACTCATGGGGTCTCAACTGCCTTGACCCATAAGCCAAAACCCGCTCATCCTGCATCAACACAGCCCCAAGTCCGATTCCGGACACATCTCAAAACACGATGTACTTCTTAATCGGTTCAGGTAAGATCAAGATAGGTATGGTCATCAACTACTTCTTCAACTCTTGAAAGGCATTCTCACAATCCTCATACCACTCTTGATTCACTTATTGGTCAAGCCCGAAAGTGGTGCTTCCAAGAGAGAGAAATCCTAAATGAACCTTCAGTAATACCCAGCCAAACCCAGAAAACTCCGAACATCAAAAACACTCTTGGGCTACTCCCAAGATACAACTACCTGCACTTTCTCTGGATCCACTGACACACATGCCTTTGAGACGATGTGACCTAGAAAATGTACCTCACCTATCCAGAATTGACACTTGGATAGCTTGGCGTATAGCCGATGCTCTCTTAGCGTACCCAAGATGATGTCAAGATGTTGGGCATGATCGTCATGAGTTTTTGAGTACACTAAGATATCATCAAAAAAGACAACCACGAACCGATCTAGATAGGGATGGAATATCCGGTTAATCAAATCTATAAACACCGTTGGTGCATTGGTCAAGCCGAAAGGCATTACCACAAACCCAAACAACCCATACCGACTCCGGAAAGCTGTCAGCGGTATGTCGGAAGACCTCACCATCAACTGGTGATAACCCGACCTCAGATCAATCTTATAAAACACCAATTCACCCCTCAACTGATCAAAAAGGTCTTCAATTCTAGGAAGAGGGTACTGATTTTTCACTGTCATCTGATTCAACTTCCGATAGTCAACACACAGCCTCAACGACCCATCAGCCTTCTTAGAAAAAAGCACGGTGGATCCCTAAGGAGACGTACTAGGATGGATAAACCCCTTACGCTCCAACTCCTCAAGCTAAACTTTCAGTTCTTGGAGTTCTTTCGGTGCTATTCGGTATGGCGGAATAGAAACTGGATCTGCTCCCGGCAGCAACTCGATCGTGAACTCGACATCCCTCTCAGGTGTTAACCCTGAGAAATCCTTAGGAAACACATCCTGAAACAGATCCAACATAGGAGGGAAAACAGAATTCCCCCCTCTTTCATTTTCATCAAGCATGAGACATGCCACCTGAGTCGTGAGTCCACTCAACCGCTGACCAATCGGTCCTAAACACCATACTCAAACATCCCATTCGCCACTGTGGACATAAGCGTCACCATCAAGTGACCTGAATGATACTATGTGACGATAACAGTCTATGTGTGCCCGATATAACACCAACCAATCCATTCCCAAGATTAGGTCAAATCCTGACATCTCGATAACGAACAAATCCCATAGAAAAAGATGCCCACCAACTTCCAAGGCACATCCCTTGCACTGCTTGATATCCTCAACCAGCAACCCCAATGGAGTGTCAATTGACATAACTCCACATGCCCTCTCTATAGGTAAACCCAGTGCTACCACAAGTTGAGCAGAGATAAAAGAGTGTGTAGCACCTGTGTCAAACAATGCACTAGAAAAAGTAGATACTACAAGGATCGTACCTCGAATAGTCGATGGTCCAACCTCGCCATCACAAGGTGCAAACTAAACTACCTAGAGCTGATTTGCCCCTCTACCCTAGGCTCTAGCCTGAATGCCCTGCGCTGCACTGCCCTGCTGGCGTGAGCGATCTTGCCCTGGAGTTCCACGTCCACCGCCCCTTCCAGTACGGCCCGTGGAGCTCCAACTGCCTGCCTGATACGGGGCAACTAATCCCCTTCCCGTATCCGGTACCTGCCTTCCACCATCATGCTCACCCGCCTGCCAAGGGTTCCTGCAGAACCTCTGCACATGCCCCATACTACCACACAGACGACACTCAACTGGAGGTCGAGGACACTGACCACATATATTCCCCAGCCTACCACACTGATAGCAGAACATCTGATTCCCACTCTGAGAGGCTGACCCTATCTTCCAGCCACTTTTCACACTTCTACCATGCTGGGAGATCTCATGGCGTCGCTTTTGAAATTCGGTAGCTGCACTGCTCGTCTGTCCCACTGACACCACAAGCCCACTACCCGAAGCTCCCTTCAGGTTTCCTTCTGAGATCAGTGCCTGATATACTACCTATGCGAACCTCTTTAAGCGGAAGATATTTACTTTAGACCTGATCTCATGTCTCATCCCATCCTGGAAACGCCTTGCTACTGCTGCCTCATCCCCTGCTAACACTGGGACAAAGCATCTTAAATCAGTGAAGCGACTAGCATAGTCCATCACCGATAGCGACCCCTAAGTCAGGCTCATAAACTCTGTAGCCCGATCCTGTCTCAAGGTCTCTGGGTAGAAATTCTCTAGAAAATTTTCTTGAAAAACCTTCCATGACATTCCCTCAGCCTGCTCTATTTGAGCCTGAATGTCCCACCAACGCCTCACCTGGCCTCGCAACATATAAGCGGCTAGCTTCACCCGCTTTTCAACAGGGGTCTCTAGATGATCCAGTATCATCTGGACAGACTCTAACCAGAACTCCGCTGCCTCTGGCCCACCCTCTCTGGTGAAAGTTGGAGGGTGCTGCAGTTGGAACTCCCTGGCCAGATCAAACATACTTGGTGCAACCCGCCCTGGGTCCCGATCCATCATCTGCATAAGGCAAGCCAAATTCTCTCATAACTGGTCTTCTCTATCTTCATTGATCGCCACATTTTCTTGCTCCTCTACTGGAGGAGTGTTCTCATCAACATCCTCCCGTTGACCAACAGGTAATCGGCGTCGTGGTGGCATTTTTCTACAATGCCAAGCACGAGATTTTAGAACGCATACCACAAAACTTTCACGACTTTATCAAAACCTCTTTACTAGATACAACAACCCACTCTTCATACACTAACCCAACAACATTTTCCCAATTTTTTTCAAACCCTATTACTCCATGAAACATCATTTAACCACTTGTTTTATTTCATTCTTCTCATTATTTCTTGGTTTCATGAAATGCATGATGCATCCTAATTTCTTACCTCACACACCCACCCTGTGTGTGTGTCTAATACAATGTATGTCACCTATCTCCCTAGGTGCCTATAATGATGAATGAATGCCAATCCTCGTTTCGTTAAGGCCATGAGCCAAATATCATAAAACAGTCACATCAAAACACATGTGTATCACCCAACGGTAAAATATCATCAACCGTAACAACACACAACCAAGAACAACAATCCCCACCCAGGGTGACTTGGGTTTCCCCCATACCTGGGTTAGCTACTCCCAAGAACGAGCTCATTACCAAGGCCTAACACGTCTTAACCCTTGGCTACCAATCCCAAATAACAATACCTCAGAGAAGGAGAAGAAGGACCTCCTCTGATACCACTTTGTAATGTCCCCGACCTAGAAGCCACTAAACCGGTGCTCCAAGCCGGGTGGTTACATGAACTTAAGCGCACCTCCCCGTACAACAAAGGCTACCGACTAGCATCGGGGGTCTATGTAGTCAAGTGGGGAGACTATACCCCCTTCTTATCAGAGTAAGCCACAACAGAATAAAACAAATAGCGAAAAAAACCAACAAATAAGGAACATGTATAACAAACATTTCCAACAATAATTATGCCATGTAATACTACAAGTGCAAGAGTGAACAAAACCCAAAATAAGGACAACAGCCAAAATCCCCAAAATAGTCCTGACTCCAAGTCCAGATCCTCCACCAAGTGCTACCCATGTCCACTCACTATCTAGCAAGGACCTTTTCCCTTCTCCTAACCTGCAAACATGAAGTCTGCTCGGGTACCCAACGGCGGCCCGAGCAGGGTGTGAGTACAACTCAGTAGGCCACCACCAACGATGTCTACAAAATATTCAGTAAAAATAGGTAGTGTATGTAAAAGAAATATGAATGATAATTTACAATGATTATTTAAGGTACCCTTAACCAGTTTAGAGCCAAGTCATTGCCACTTCCATTACCATTCATTACACACCCATTATCACCATTTACCATTTCATCACATTTACTTGGGTTAATCACATACATTATGTTACATGGTTTTAAGGCCAACAATCAAATGCAAGAGGGTAAACACATCACTATCCTATCTCACTAGGACTAACCCCTCATAGAAACCATAACCTCACCTCGAAGCCTCAGTCTGGGTGGATGCAACCATTAAGAGAATAGACCCTCGGTCCCCTTTCCTAACCCGTGCGTTTAGGGTGGAGCTTAGAACCTCAGTCTTAGCTCGACCTGTGGGCGTAGATCCTCATGTCATACCCCACTCTATGAATCCATGTGCACATGCTTATATATAAGTAACCATCAACCATACAAACCATTTCCCTTCGGAAAACACTATTCACAAAAACCCACATGGGAATCCACATCATACCTTAACCCATTAACACATTACCATTTCACATCATTTAACCATTCACCCAATTCCCATGTGTTATGACTATCTCACTAAGCATTCAACATTGAACCCATAATCTATCCCATTATGGTATTTAATATGTTTACAAATTAACCCATTTAACCCATTCATCATTCCCATGAATCATCCATTTAACCCATTCCACTTTAACCCTTAGGTTATTGCCAAGTCTAGGTGCATCACCTAACTTCTATCCCAAGTTCAACCAATCATGACAATATATTTATCAAGGGCTCTACAATTCATTACACAAGGTCACTTGTTTAATATCAATCCCTAAATCCGGGAAAAGCCGGCACATCCCATGGATGGCCCTAATTAGGTCAAGTCTATCCTAACACATCCCATGGGAATCGTGAGGGTTCCCATTTACCATTTTAATCATCATTATTACTAAACATTCCAAGGTTATTCAAAACATAACCAAAGGAAAGCAAGAACACAACTAAACATGCACAAACACCCAAAAACTATGGGATATCACTTGTAGACCACCTACCTTGAAACCGCAGTTGAACTCACTCTCAATCAAGTCCTTAGAACTCAATCCAACCAACCTTTGGAGCTTCAACCTAAAACTCACCCAAAAGTTAGGGTTTTAGAGCTTCGGAACGAGGGGGAGAGAAGATACAAACCCTAAACCAAAAAGAGAAGCAAGGACAGGATTAGGCTTACTCGGAGCTTTGATCCGCAAACAACAGCACCAAAAGTGCCTTAGAATCAAAGGAGATTAGTCTCTTGGAGCCTTTGGGAGATTTAGTTTGTGCCTAGGGTGGAGAGGGAGGAAATGAGAGGAAATCCCGAGTGGGGTTTAAAAGCCTGGAGTGGAAAACTTGTAATTTTTCCCAACATTAAGTGGCCGCATGGTTTGTCCGCACGGTTTGGAAAACCGTGCGAAAACCGTGATCATTCCACTTCCTGGAGGAGGAGGGGTCACATGATTTAGCCTGGGCAGGCCACACAGTTTACTTGGTCGTGCGCAGGTCGTGCGCTCTGGCCTGTCTTTCCCAGATTTCCTTTCTTCCATGCCCCGATCCCCCGGAACACCCTCAAGGCCTCTCAAACATTCAAGAAACATTTTTACGCCCAAAAAAAAAAGGGTTCAACCCAAAATAAAACAAAAACATACCTTTCCAAAAACCGGGGTCTTATAGCATTCCCAATCCCCATAGGCTGGCGACAAGTACCCAAGCATCAAATAAAAAAACCAAGGGAACAATTTCTCCCAACTTGAAAAACCACATGGAATATATATATAGAGAAAGAAAGGAACAACGAAAGACTAAAAAAAATATATGCCAAAACTGTAGAAAAAAAATAGCGGAAATAAAATAATTGTAACAGTAGATAAAATCCCAAAGGACAAGTCAAACTGAAAAGGAATACAAGCATCACATACTCCAAGTGATGGAGTGGAAAAACACCCACCATCTCACCACCAGCTACCCATCCCAGCTAAAACGAACCCCACAACCTCACTATGGCGCCTTGCCTTTCCCTGCACTGGAAGACAAACAAAGGTCTACACATCACCAAAGCAATGCATAGGGTGCGAGCTAATAGGATTAGTAGGATCTTCCCAGGTGTTTCTTAACAAGTCTCTATATAAAAAATCATGTATGGCCATTTTAAAATAAAACATGGCATGATAAGTAGTAAAACAGTTTTATAGTTTACATGGTAAATATTTCCCTTTTTCACAATTCTAAACAAAAGCAGGTATATCATTTTCAAAGCATATTTTCTATAACATTTTCCACAATCATAAACATGCATATTAAGGCTAACTCAGAAATCCTAGTAGTACAAAACAGAAGCACATATATCACAACACCAAGGAATACTATAGTTCTAGGTAGCAGACTACTCATATCATAATAATCAAGTGCACAAAACTGATCCTAGAAAACAGGCCTAGGAAGCAGTGGAATACCCCATGAGTAAACCCCCCAAAATGTCAATATCGGTCCCCAAGAACAATGAGCCTAGGAAACAGAGGAAATACCCAAGCAATCCTCCTTGATAATCACAAATCAATGGATGATATCCTCAAGCTAAACCTTACACCTAAGTACCCAAGGTAACCCATGTGCTCTTTTTCACAATTCATTTTAATTCATTGAAAAACCATTCAAAACCTTTCCAAAAATCTATTTCAATGCTTCAAAAATACCCATTTTCATTTAATTTATCAAAATCCAGGGAGAAACCATTTTTCATTGAAAATACTTTTTAAAAACACACAAAAAATCATTCCAATTCAATTGATATACCAATTTATAAAGAAAAGAAATCATTTTCATTATCATAGGCTAGAGACGGAACCACCTACCTCAAAGCTCGGGTCGTACACGCCCACCATGGGATCCAAAATAAAAAAACTCAAGAACGCCAATGAAGGACCTAGAATAACATCCCCACATCTTAGGATTGATCCAAATATAAACACAATAGGTCGGAGGAAGAGGGGAAACCCACATAACTTGAAGAATAAGCATAGCCACCGCACCACAAATAGCCAAGGAACGACATTCAGAACAAGATCTCATAATGGATATAGAATAAGACAATAAGAATCATCCACATTAAATCAGCAGATCTGATAACGCATGGATCAATAGTAAGGAAGAATCGAAAGGAACACTTACCCCGAGAGATGTACCAAAAACAAAAAAAGATCTGAAGCCGACCGGATTTATTCAGAAGGTGATAAGCCTCTCAAAAACACACTAGAACTGATTTAGGTTGAAATCCAAAAGTCTGGAAATAAAAGGGTTGAGTGAAATTGACAAACATGTGACATCAAGTTGGGTGTGTGGTGGTCCATGACATGTACCTCAGGTACATGACATGTAGTACATGCTAGATAAGTACGTCGAAAAACCCATCACCTTGGTTTAAAAATATTCTATTTAACCCCTACAAGATGTGTACCTCTGGTGCACGATGTGTACCTATTATGCAACCTGCAGTAAACCCAGAAAATCACATGTAAGGATTTCAATACCAAAAGGGAACTTAAAAAAAGGAAAAACATACCCAATCAAGGTAACAAGATGTTACACCAAATGTAGAAGTCACAAGTCTCAAGATGGTACATCAACCAAAGACATCAAATTTGACCATCAGGATATCAGTCCAAAAACTCTGTGCAAAGAGTGGAATGTACACTCCACTAGTCAAAAACAACTCCCGAGACCTACTAATCAAGTACTCCCACCACCATTGACTGGTTATTTCCATTTATCTTTGACCTAACATAATAAAAAACCACAAAATCTTGAAGGAAAAGGCAGGTTATCAGCAACAAAGCCCAGCAGCATTTATCAAGTCACTTCATAAGCAATTATATATCAAATAAACCAATTATTATTAATTATAAATAAAATATGGCATTGAAATATTTTCATGGTTTATATCATAACATGCATGAAGAAACATATAAATGGATAATAATAACATTGTTACAAAGATTATTTCCATCAAAGAAGGCATAAATATAACATTTTATCAAAAGAGGCATGAATAAACATTTTTATCAAAAATAACATGAGTAAAACATTTCATATCATTATAATGTAAAATCATTTTCAACCATAGCACCATGGTTATGAGAACAAGGGTTATGTTTATTGGGGTTCTCACAAATATTAGTTAAGTAAGGATCTTGGTGTGCACATGTTCCTAGGAATAATCTTGGTGAAATAGTCCTTATAATGGAGAAAATAAGAAGATACCTTAGGAAAAATCCCACTTCCATCAAGTATTTTAGTTAGTGTTTTCATCATCAATCCATTTCCTGGTTGAGATAATTCATGACTAGCATGTGTTCTTCTTACCTAAATACCCAATATTCTATGTGATTCAAGGTAAAATAAAAATTTATGGAACTATCATTCCTTTCAATCAATCTCAAATAATTTAAATATCATTTCCAATAGCCACAATTTTAATCTTCAAAACATTCCTTTCTTTTCAAAAACCAATATCAAAAGGTTTTTATCAAAATATCATTTAATTCATTTCAAAAACAAAATCAAATGTGTTTTATCAAAATTCCATGCCATTCATTTTGAAATACAACCTAAAATGGTTTTTATCAAGTGTTCATTCCATTCATTTCAAAAATCAACCTCAAATAATTTTAATCAAAAACACATCAAATCATATCTCTTAAAATCATAACATATCTCATGCCTTTTCATTCCATAAAAACACTACTACAAATCACCTTTTCAATTCATGAATTTTTTTTGGAAATTAGTAATTAATTTTAGTTATCCATTTTCAAGGGTTTTTATCACATACACCATGCCATTTAAAAACCATTCATCTCTATCACAAGTCAAGATTTAAAAAAAATTGGAAAACTAGTTTAAAATCATTTATCAAAGACCCAAATCCATCCTTGAAAATAAATCTAAAATCCATTTAAGTTTAAATAAGCATGAAGGGTTTAAAGAGATATGAATTTCCTTATGAAACCAACTAACTTAAAAAAATAACACAAAAATAAAATGTGGGATCCCCATGAATGAACAAGATAGGATCCACACCCCAAAATTGAATGAAAATAATAAAAAACTTTTTTTTGATCACCCAATAGGTGGAAATCCTAAACTTTTCTAAAGAGAATAACAGAAACCCAAGTAACATAGGATCAAGTATTTTAAATATATCACAAGCATTTTGGGTTGTAGAAGAAACCCCCCAAGTCAAAGCATCCATTTAATTCTACATATAACTAAAATCTTGAATGTGGAGAGTTTAAAATGATTTAAGATAGGAGTTACAACCTTTAAAATGGGATAAATAATCATTTTCCATAGTTTCCATCATTTAAAAAGGTTAAAATGGTGTTTCAAGTTGAGATAGAGGAATACGAAACGAAAAATATATTTTTTAAAATATTTTACTCAAAAGGGTGATGTATATGTGTAACGTGGTTTAACCTTACACAACACATATAAATTGCACAAGAGTAATGATTTTTACCCTTAAATAGTATAACAACCTGACCTTTTCATTACATAACTATTACATCATTTTTAAGATAAAAAAATAATAGCGATACAATCCAAGATCCAATAGTTTAGTGTATTGGGTAAATTAGGATCAAATATCACTTTTACATAGTAAAACTAAAACATTATTTAATTCCTTCTTATCTAAATTCTTATTGGATCTCATATTCTTCATAATACAAGTAATCATTTTAGAATATACATCAATGAAAGGGGTGAGCTAAAATCCATGTAAGGGGAGGTATAACATGGGGTGAATAAAGGAAATAAATAAAAAGTACATGGGTGAGCATAATCATATCATAATAATAGGATTGTAATCATAATAACGAGTGAAAAATTTAAAAAATGCATGGAATGTGGATTATTAATAAAATGAAACATTATGTCTTAGTTGTCAAATACCACACATAGTTGTGAACAAAACTAACATCATGTTCATGCATAACATAAGTTCATAAATCATAACATCATCATTGTAAAAAAAATATAGCATCATGTTAACACATATTACAAAGAATATAATGATATACATCACATTAACAAATGAATTGGAGTAATATATAATTTTGGGGCCACTCGCCACATAATAAATGCTCATAATCATGCATGCCACATAGAATGTATAAAAATCATAGTTATGAAATAAACCCAAGGAAGAGAGTGGATTTCTTAAGGATTTCATAAAGTATAATTTCATTAATAAACCTTTTTTCTTCCCAAATTAATAAGGTAAATCATACATGGATATAAAATATCATTATTCTTGATTAGACAAGAAACATTTTAAGAGTAGTAAAGTATGATGTTTTGGAAATTAAAGTCACAAAAAAAAGGATTTTCTTAGAATTTTTTTTGACATGTTAGGAACATGTATATAACAAAAAGAAAAGTAAAACAAAATTTTAAGTACAAAATATGAGAATTAATAATGTGGAAAAGAGGATAACCCAAAGATAGGAATTGGGTTCGAGAATCCCTTGACCTTAAATCCCACTTTATTTTGTCGCTTTTCCGCCTCCTTATTAATAAACTTAGCACTATTAAAACATAGTTACAAAAGTTAATTATATTAATTTGTTCCAATATTTATCCATTATAATTATTGGATTAAATTTTATAACATTATTTTCTAAATTTGAATTGTTTTGATATCATGTTTTCATTAAATTTTCTCGTTTTGTTTCGATTTCACTATTTTTGTTCAAAGTCCATTATACATAAGTATAATTAAATCTAGAAAAATAGAATAAATGTAATTAAAAATTAATATATTATACATAAGTCATACTATCCATCCACGAAGGAGGTTATAAGCATTGACTTAACAATGTATTTGTAGATGGTTAACCGACCTTTGACAGAACATTATCAAAATAGCGGGAAAGAGAATTTTAAAATTTATATATATAGTTAATATGATACTTACAGTAGGCTAAAATAATTAAAATAATGTTTAATTACTACCTAATTAATATTATAAGGTTTTTTTGAAAGGGGTGTAAAAAAATATAGAGAATAATAAAATAAATAGAAGAGTTGATCGAAACTTACTCTTTCCTCGGTGTAGCTTCTCTTGTATGAAACTAAAACCCCCTTGATGTTGTAGTTGGATTACTTCATAAAATACCTAAGGATTATAAGGGTATTGAGAGGAAGGATTTTGGTAGAGGTTATGATTTTTCAAGTGAGGGATTATTGGTTTTCCAAGGGGAGGGAGTGGGGTTATTTATACTTGAGGAAAGGGTTTTTTAGAATAAAATATTAAATAAAATAATATATCAAAGTTAAAACTTTTAATAGTTAATTTTTGACAATATAAATCGTATATAAATATAATATAACGAGTTTTAAGACTTTAAACATCTTTATAATTTAAATTCATTAGTTTATTAAAAAGGAAACTATAACGAAAGAAAAATCATTATTTTAAGGGAGCGATTTTGACTTTAGGTTTTGGAAAATTATTTTTAGGTTTGTAATTTATGTTTATTTTATTTTAATGACTCATTTATAAAATTATATATATCATGATATAACCTTGAGTTATAGAAAGTATCAGGTCATTATTACATCACTAATGGTGCAATTTAAGCTACACCGGTTTTGTGAAAAACTGTATTTTTATTATTCACCCGAAAATTGATTTATTTTAGAAAATTACCAAAAAATAACCCTTGGAAAATTTCAACATGATGATTTTAAAAATGATATTAATTTTATAAAAATAAATTTCTAATATAGGTAATTTTAATTTTAAATATAATAATTATGATTTTTACGAAATACTTAATACAATTTATTAAAAACATGCTTATATTTTTTTTGAGTTTTTTTAATCATGATATTTTTTTTGGAATTATAATACTTATATTTACATAAATTAATCATGATAAATATTATTTATAACACAATTTATTATTTTGAGGTAAAATTACTATTTCAATGGTCAGGTTACTATTCCCAATGACCAGGTTACTATTCCAACGGTCACATTACTATTCCAACGGTCATGTTACCACCCATATATACCAATTCATTATTTCAATCAATATTCACAAAAATTACTACAATGGTTATATATTTTTATATTCTAATATGTTGATTAGTTTACTAATATTTTGATTCATTTCTATAATATTAGCTGTGGGGGAAATGATCTTAGCAGATTGGAGGGATCTATATTTTCCCATTTTAGATTTTAGATTTTATATTTTTGTCCAATTGTAATGTTTGGATTTTTAATTGATTTCGTAGATGACTAATGTAATGATCCTTATTAATGAGATAATTTTTTTGTTGGTTTCTCTATATTTTGTATGTGTATAATATTATATAATATAATATAACACAAATTTATTCAGGAAAACAATATTACTAATATACACTAGGTCGCTACACACAGGGAACATTCCATGACTTACCCTTATATATAACTAGGATACCCTTATGTAGCCTTAAAAAAATATATGTTACCTTTTCATAATTACTAAGTACCTATACACAACCTTTGAAAATCAGAGGTTATCCTTATGCGGTGAAGGTTTACCCTAACGCGAGACCCTTATGAGAGCCGGTACCCTTACACAAGACCCTATGAGATTCAGTACCCTTACATGATATGATACCCTTATGAGGCGGCCAAGGTACCCTTACATGGCTAAGGGTTACCTTTACTCAGTGCATGTACACATGACTTACCCTTATGCAGGTAAAGGAATTTCACCTTTACTCTTACATAATTCATGGAACCTCTACTATACCCTTACAAAACCTTTAAAAATCACAAGTTACCCTTATGAAACTCATGAAATTAAGGTGTTACCATCATGTATCCCATATACCATGCATAAGGGTAAAGATTATGTTAAAATTATTTACTTTCCATTCAAAGGTTTTTTAAATTAAAACTAAAAAGGAGGTTTTAATTATTATAAAAGTGAGTATGTTACCATAATCACCTACTATTTCAAACTCAAATGCACCATTTAATATATATGGTAAAAGTTATAAATACTATTGGTATTCTTGAACAAAAATAATAAACCAATGAATATAATATTCAAAACACCCCTCTCTTCCTATTATAAATATCACCCCCACCTCCCCTTATCCTCACATATTATAAACAGTGGAGCTTGCCAAATTTTCTACCCAATTCCCTTCCCAATACTATCCCCAATTTCCTAGTACTATAGGTCTCATCCAAAGAACATTTAAAGGATCCTTAAGGGGTATCCTAAGAAGATATAACCAAAGGAAGTGGTAAAAACTTCAACTAACTTATTTTAATTTTATTTCTCTTCTATCACCCCTTATGTTTTCCATCCACTAAGACATAGTAAAATAAGTAACAAAAATATAATATTATGTTATTATTTTGGTGTAATATCCATCTTATACCATCCATTATTTAGATTCTAAAACCAAAATGTTGTGTACAATATAGTTGGTTCACCATCTCCATTAATAACATACTTCATTTTTCTCCACCGCCTTTAAGGTTGGTCATACAAATATTATTATGGTTAAAAATGATTATAATAAGTATATTATAACTTATTTCATGTTAATTAATGAATATATATACATAATATTAAATAAAAATAAACTAGTTTGTGGTGGTCGGTAAAACATCCTAATTGAAATAACCATATAACGTTAATATTTTTACTAAATGAATCATCCTTATATCAGGGGAAACAAGGATATTGGGAATATTTAAATTTATATAAGGACAGTAATACCATTTCATTTCAATTATATAGTTTTATTATCATTTGAAAAGAACATTAATAATTATCCACAAGTGATATGACTTTGGAACCATGAAACAAACACCTTTGAAACAATGAAATTAAACATTATATCTCACTAAAATTGTTATAAATGAACATAATAAAATTATAGTAAATAAAATATATATGGAAAGTGATATAATTTAAGTAATTAATAAATCTAGTTTTATTATCCAAAATGTTAAGTGGAAGTGTAGAATGATTCAAGAACCTAAGTAAATGGATCTCTCTGATCCACCCTTTTAATTTGGGTTATGAACTTTCTCTCTCTAACTCACTTTATCTATATATTTAATGTTATGGAATGATTCTAAATTCAATATATATTCATCCTATATATATATAACTAACTTGTTATCCCTTACTTTTATGGGTCAATACATGCATTATGTTCATTTATCAAATGACTTCTTTAAAATCAAACCTGATTAAGGGGAACTTTTCTATCCATTAATAATTTTATGTAACACTCATTTAAATTATTTAATATCATTAATGATTTAATTAAATAAAGGAATATTTTAG
Organism: Viscum album; assembly: GCA_963277665.1. Classification (NCBI taxonomy): domain Eukaryota; kingdom Viridiplantae; phylum Streptophyta; class Magnoliopsida; order Santalales; family Viscaceae; genus Viscum; species Viscum album. Next base: position 1,098,636,123 of record OY728134.1, on the reverse strand, counting down.
TTATAACCATTCTATTTCCATCTGTTTTTCTAATAAAATTCCATACCTATTCTTTCTCCAAAATTCTTTAACTTATTCCTTACAACACCGTTTTGAATGTTCATTTCTATACCATTTCTCACGATGTTTTTTGAAAAAAAAACACATTTTAAGGAATATTTTTAGGAATTTAGAAATGAACATAAAAGATATTTAATCCCTTATTCTATTTAGAATCTTTATAAAATCTCCTTTGATTGTGATATGAGACAAGATTATAGAACACATTTCTTTCCATGGTTAATTCTTATATTTAGGCCATATGTTTGATTTCCATTTTCAGCACACATAATCATGTACATGTTATTATGGGTACACCCAGATAGATATCCAATGCATTGGGTAACATTTATGTCTCATGAGACAATATGTATGGGATTAATGAGTAAACCTAGTCCATGATGGGACACTATCCACCATGTGATGTTATCTTGGCAGTTAGCCTTGACTTACACTTATGTATTATTATATGTTGCTACCACTTTCCTAGATTTCCCTGATATTATGATTCCATGTTCATTATATTATGTTCCCATATGATAATTCACAAGCCTTGTCTTTTATTAAATCATGTTATTCCTTCTGTCGCATATGCAATACTTCATTATCATGTTTATTTCCATACTGGGATTTTTAGCTCACCCATTTTGTCTATATATTCCCTTAGTTATATTATGTATTTTTAGGAGATGAAATGGGGTTAGTATCTGATTATGGATATTAAAATAAAGAAATTTTATTTTAGTTTTATATTTATGTTTTATGTACCTAGTATTCCAAATACACTAGACCTTTCAATCCTTTATCAGTAATGGATATTTATTTTAAAAATAATGCAATAATATATATAAAAGGATTGGGTCACTATAGTTGATATTAGAACCATAATATATTTATTTTTGGGGATTATTACTAGAGTAATTTAGTAAGAACCCTAGGGATAATTCAATGTATAAGAAAACATCTTGAAATTTTATTAAAGTATAAAGAGAGTGGTTTATAATAAATTACATTCCTTTCTGGATACTACAAGTGGATGTGGATCTGGAACAATTATACCTAGGTATAATAACCCTAAAAGGGAGGATTGTGTATTAACTCAATCATCACCTATTTCTTGAAAAATACTCTTTTCTGTACTCCTCGTTTGACACTCCAGAGTGATATTCTTTTAAAACTTCACAAAATCTTTACAAACCATTATAAAAGACATGAATATATTTTTATATTTGAAAACTTAATAGGGAAATTACCATGGGTAACCTTGATTAAAACCCAGAGACTCATAAGTTAGGATACACTTTTCATTTATAATTTATTCCCTTTATGTTCATATTTTCCCTTTTTAAATATTTTTTAGTTTGAGTATTTGCATCCCATAGTTTATTTTGGATATCATAAATGACTAGAACTATAACAAAATAATGATATATGCCATCAATATCCATTAATGAGATTAAAATTTCCTATATGATTACAGTTATACCCATTCATTCATATCTTGCATGTTTATTAGAACTATTCAAAAACCACATCAAAACATGGGGGTTGAGCAATATGCGAGAATAAAAAATAGAGAAATGGTTTCATCCCAAATATATAACTCATCCTTATTCAATTTTTGTGGACTAGACCTCTAAAAAAATCTTATCCTTCTTCCTTTAGTAGAGTTTGATTCTACGTTGAACATGGATTGGTTATCCTTATATAAATCCAACATCAAATTTTGGGAGAGAGAGAGAGAGATCACTCTTCACATCCCGAGTCATACTTTGATTTTGTATAAGTTTTAGGATGAGGATGGATCTGATTTGGAATCTTCTTCTCAAGACTAGATATTATTGACCTATGAGAAATCATATCTATCTCAAATGATGCAGACATAGTATAAAATCATATTTAAATACATTCCCAAAGTGAGGGACTACACTAATGTATTTCCCAAATAGTTTTCCGATCTTCCTCCTGACTGGGAGGTTTCATTATCAATTGAAATTATACCTGGATCTATACCTATATCCTAGAGTATCTATAGAATAGACTCCATTTAGTTGTATAAACTAAATAAGAAATTACAAGATAATCTAGACAAAGGTTTTATATACCATAATGCTTCATTATGGGGTGTGTCGGTCCTCTTCATCTAGAAGGATGTGTCAATGCACCTCTATATTGATTATCATGAACTCAAAAAAATCATGATAAAGAACAAGTATCCCCTTCCATAAATAGATGTCTTTTTTGGTCAACTACATGGGGTCTAGTATTTATCTATGGTGGATCTTCAATCGAGATATCACAAATTGAAGGTGAAGAATGAAAATATTCCCAATGGATGACTTTGAAACAAGGTTTGGACACTATGAGTTTATTATGATGACCTTATAATCACTAATGATCCATAAATCTTTATGGAATTAATGAATAGAGTATTTATATATTACCTTGATGAATTTATGGAAATATTTATAGATGATATTCTGATATACTCCAAAAGCAAGGAGGTGCATGAAGTGCATTTGAATATTGTTCTAAATATATTGAGAAAAGAGAATCTATATGAAAAGTATAGTAAATGTGAGTTATGCATAGAGAAATTATCATTCTTGGGGTATGTTATCACTAGAAAAGGGATATCTATAGACCCTTCTAAGATAAAGTTAATTGAGGAGTGGCCTATACTAATATCTGTAATTGAGATCCATAGTTTCCTTGGACTATCTAGGTATTGCCGACGATTTATGAGAAACTTCTAATGATTTTTAAACCTGCTTACCAAGATGAATCAAAAGGATATAATGTTTTTTTGGACTGATGAATGCAAAGAAATCTTAAATGAATTGAAAAAGAGGCTTATTACTACACCAGTCCTCACATTTCTCTCAAGAGGAAACTTTTCATGATATACGGTGATGCTTCAAAGAAGGTCTTGGGATATTTACTAATGTAGAGTGATAAAGTGATAGCCTAAGACTAAAGGTATTTAAATGTTCATGACCAGAATTAACTAATGCATTATATAGAGTTCGATATAGTAATCTTCACATTTAAAATATATCATAATTATCTCTATGGGGAGAAGTGTGAAATATATATGGATTATAAGAGCCTCAAATATATATTTACATAGAAGGAGCTTAATACACACTAGTGAATATGGTTAGATCTGATCAAGGACTAAGAATTATCAATCCACTATAATCCTAGGACAGTAAATAAATTGAAATATGCTCTAATTATAATGGATCCGAAAACATTATAAATGATGATAATTGAAAAGGATTAAAACTTCGTAGACTTGAAAATTATGGACATGGGGATAATAAAGGATGGGAAATCATAATTCCTTTCTCAAATGGTTGCTCAACTATCCCTTTTGGAAAAGAAAAAGGATGCTCAAAGAAATGATGTGGAAATATAGAAGAAGGTGGAAGATATAAGAAAATGAAAATCCTCATATCTCAAAATTAATAAAGAATGAGTTATAATGTTTGGTTCATGAATATGTGTACCATTAAATCATGAGATAAAGAAGGTTTTTTTGAATGATGTGCATAGCTAAAACTTCTCCATCCACCAAGGGACCACAAAGACGTATCAAGATCTCTAAGAGAACTATTGGTGGGACAATATGAAGAAGGAGATCAAAGAATATGCATCAAAGTGTATGGTATGTCAGTAGGTGAAGGTTAAAAGGATAAAGTCTAAGAGGATGATGCAAACATTACTCATACCTCTATGTAAATGGGAAAACCTCACCATGGTATTTTTTATTGGTCCTTTTAAGACATCAAGAGGAAATGATAATATATGGGTTGTGGTGAATTGTCTTACAAATACTTATTATTTAATTAAAATTTGAGAGGAATTTTCACTCGACCAATTTAAAATGATATACATCAGAGAAGTGGTGAGGTTTTATGGAATACCACTTTCGATTGTATCTGACCGAGATATAAGATTCAACTGAATGTTTTGGAAAAGTCTCCAACATGATATAAAAACTAAATTGAACTTTAGTAAGGCTTATCACTCCAAAAATGATGGCCAATCTGAGTAGAATATCTATACACTTGAAGAAATGTTGATAGCATGGTTGATGGAATTCAAAGGAGGATGGGATTAGAATCTTCCTCTAGTCAAGTTCTTGTACAACAATAGTTTCCACTCAATCATCCAAATGGATCAATATGAAGTTATTTATGAGAAGATGTGTATAAAAGCTACATATACGGATAAAGTTAGTGAACACAAGCTATTGGGTGATGAAATGGTTGTGGAAATGGTATAAAAGGTTAAGACCATTCAACAACACATCACGGTTTCTCAAAGTCAACATAAGAGTTATATTGACAATCATTGATGGGAATTAAAGTTTGAGGTCAGAGATAAAGTGTTCCTACACATATCTCCATGGAAGAGAGTCATGAGATTTGGGAAGAAGGTGAAGCTAAGTCCAAGGTACATCATCCCCTTTGATATTCTGTATCTCATCAAAGCTATGACTTATTGACTAACACTCCCACTAACCATTTATCAAGTACATGACGTATTCCACATATCCATATTGATGAAGCACATACCAGATCCCTCACATGTACTGAATTCATATGTTGTACAACTATAAAATTACCTCTCTTATGAGGAGAAGCTACTGAAGATCTTGGACTATAGTGATAACTTTCTACACAATAATACAACTCACCTAGACAAAGTACTATAGTGAAACCATAAGTATGAGGAGGCAACATGCGAACCATAGGAAGACAAGAAGAAGAAGTAACCTCACCTATTTTCATCTTAGCATAAAAAAAAGATTTTGAGGGTGAAATTAATTAAGGGGGGGAATGTAATGACCTATAATTTAATCAATGGAATTTCCCTTTCGAATATATAATTGTGTTATATTTAGAAATATAATCTTATATAACACACACAAACCACATGATAAAACCAAATACATTTTATTATATTAATTTAAAAATTAAATTTAGAGAATAAAAATGGACATAAGAATTTAAATTATTACAATGGGACAAAAAATGGAAAATAAGATAACAATAAGAGGATTATTGTATTTTCTTGATCCCCCAAAATAATCGCTCTCATGAATGACGCTATAGAAATGAAGTTGAATATTAATAATGAAATATGAATTTTGAAAATGAAAATATATATAAAATTGAAAGAAAATATAATTCAATGAAAAATGAATAAAATAAAAGGTATTTATAGAAATTATAGAACCCATATAAATGTGAAAAATATGATTGTTGGAGTAGTAATCCAACCCTTGGTATAGTAATCCGACCATTGGAAGAGTAATATGACCATTAGGAATAATAAACTGACCATTAGAATAATAACCTAACCTATGAAAATGTAAAATAATATTTAGGTATCTTATAAAATGAGAAAATGAAATATTTATATCATGATAAAAGTAAATAAATGTTTTAAAGATAATAAAATAAGTGTTCATATTTTTATAAAACACATATGATTTAGTTGAATTTTTATAAAAAATATAATGATTTAAAAGAAAGTTTATTTTCACTAAATTGGTTTATAAATTAATAGTATGTTGTATTATAATGATAATATAATTTTATGAGACATTACATAATTTTTCAAGGGGTTAGAAAATTAATAAAAATATTAAAATCGGTATTTTTCAAAAAAATGATATTTTATTTAAAAATTAAATTTCTCATACATATAAAATTATTCTCATAAAATTTATTTTATTTTTATAATCTACACAAAAAATAATGGTTAAGGTGATTTTTTTGTATTCTTCTAGAATGGTTGAATTTTTGATGAATAGTGAATTACAGTAAAATACAACATTTAACATTATAAGTTAAATACACGAATTTTTGAGTCATGAATGATATAATAACCCACTAGTTTTAACTCACATGCACCATTTACTGTATATAGTCACAATAATCAAACCATTGGTTGTCTTGAGACAAAATAATAAAATAATGAATATAATATTCAAAAGCAACCCTCTCCCCCTATAAATACCACCCTCACCTCCCCTTCTACTGACAACTTATAATCCTTGAATCTTTACAAATTTATACAAAATTACCTTCCCAATATTCTCCCCCAAATCATAGTTCTACTGGTCTCTCCAAATACCATTTAAAGGAGCCTTAATGGGTAGCCTAAGAAGAGACAACCAAAGAAAGATGTAAAAATATTGACTAACCACTTTCAATTTTATTCTTTTTACATCACCACATTATTTTTTCCATCCACACAGACATAGTAAAATTAATATAATAAATGTATTGTTATATTATTATTTTTATGTAATATCCATATTCTATCCTCTCTTCATTGGATTCTAAAATAAAAACATTGTTTATAATATGTTTGGTTCACTGCCTTGACCGTGTTGTTGTGAAACATCAAATTGATTATGATTTAAATATTATTTTATAGAATAGGGTAGACCCTAGTCCATATATCAAGGACTATTGTATGTTTAAAGTGTGTATTATTAATAAAAATTACTAAAAGGGGGGGGGGTGGTTTTGAAAATATTTTTAACAATAAAACAACTTAGTTTAAGAGTTTAATAATTATAAAACAAGTGGATTTTGAAAAATACGAGAAAAAGGGTTCACTTTGAGTTCATGACACACATTAAAAGTTAATTTTTCTTAGAGATTAATTAAGGTTAGAAGTAATACTTTGGTTGAAATTAATTGGAATCTTAATTACTTTCCTAGCTTTTATATCAATGCATGTTGAAACAAACCCTGAAATTAAAATAAGATATCCAAGGTTTAGATATTATTAATGTTACAATAATTTACAAATAAAATTGAAATATAAAAAAAAAGGGTAAGAAAAGTATTTGTGTGTTTTACAATCGAAACAACATAAGTTACGCACTCAAAACCTCACACTGATCAGTTAGAAATTAAGATCATACCAATCACATGCATCAAAAAAATAATTCAAATATGAAATAATGTAAGATACATGGAATGATATGTTTTTAAACCTAAATTAATCCAAAATAGTATCTATTATAAGCTCCATAACTCTCTTGACATGTGCGTAGATCCCTCATAATGAACACCCACCGTTTAGCTCTCCATCAAGAGGAGGAGGAAACTCGAGTGGATCTCATTCTTCATTTAAGATATACCTAGGAGGATAGGAAGCTATAGAACCTAAAAGGTGATGAGAGGAATAATATGTAACTAAAAAATGGTAGTAGTTCACTCCTTGGTCTAACTTATAAAAGAGGTTCCCATGGTGCCCTTTTATAGCCAAAATGTGAAGTGGTTTTGGGAGCCCATATTTTGAGATACCACTCATGTATCAGTTTTAGGTTAGTAAATGGCCTTTTCTAGACTTTGAAAAAATATAAGAGTTGTTTTTGGAATAGTTAATATCACCATGTAAAATTTGGTTCCCATTGGACATCTATAATGGGAGATATAGTCAAAATACCGAACCTAACTTTTGAATTCAAGTAAATTTGGTTCTCTAGAAAAATTAGTTCAGTTGGGCCACCAGATGGAATAATTGGGATTGGATGTATTGAGATGAGTTATATAACAATATTTTTTGGATCAAATAACAAAATTAAATCCCAATTGGAAACAATTATTTCATATAATATGCACAACAGTGGACAAGTTTTCATGGGATTCCATGCAGTTTGGCCCATTTTGCTTAAACTTCATTTTGGATCCTCAAAATTACTTCCTCCTACAAAAAAATAGTATAAACAAGTAAAATTGAACATTTTAAGTAAAAAAACAATCTAATTGAACCAAATTTTAAGTGAAATTTGATATAACATGTGTAATTTACAATTCAAAATTAGTTTAACACAATGTTATAAGTGTGGAAATGAATAGTGAATCACTACGTAATCACACCCCCACTCCTAAACTTTTACACTCCAGGGAAAATTAACATTTCCAAAATTAGGTGTGGAGATATTCCCAACTTCATGAAGATTTAAAATTAAATAAAATTTAATTCATTATAACAATGTGATTAAAGAAAAAACCTCACCAAGGAGTTATTCTCAATGATCATAGAAAAAGATATCTCATAAATGTTGGAACCATGGTTGTTCTATGAAAGAATTGGAGTATGGTTTGTGTTTGTTGTCAATCCTCATTGTAATTTTAGAATGTTTTCTATAAAATTGATCATATAGTTCAAGCAGACAACAGTATTGAAGGTGGCGTCATTTCCCAGTATTTGCCAAATTTTTGGGCTTGAAAATCGAGAAATGGGAAAATGTGTGTTTGGAAAAGGAACTTGTGTGCAAAAGGGTAGGTGTGTTGGAAACTTACATGAATGTCATGTTTTGGGATCAGATTGCTAAAAAATGGCAAAGGCATGAGATGCGTGAAATATTGGAGTGGTGCACGAAAAACATGGATTGCGTGCTAATTTGGTTTTGCGTGAAATAGTGAAAGAAGGTTGGTTTTATCGCATAAAAGCTATTTCAGGATCATAACACTGAAAAATGGAAAAGGAATAAGGTACACGATAAATCCAAAGATGTGTGCGAAAAATGGTTCCTGTGTGAAAAAGGATTGTGCGCAAAATGAAAGTTTTGCGCGACACGACGAGTTTTGCGCACAAGGGTCAGCGACACCTATAAATTAGTGGTGACCCCCTCATTCAGTATGGATGAAGACTTAGATAAGATCTAATTTCTGATGTGCATAAAAGGTGCATGCAAAGGGAGTTGCGAAAAAAAGGGAAGTTGCGCGTAAAAGTCTGAGTTGCGCGAAAAAGTAGAAGCTGCACGTAAAAGTTGAAGTTTTGCGTAAAAGTTGAAGTTTCGTGAAAAAGGTAGAAGCTGCGCATAAAAGTGGAGGCTGCACATAAAATATTCAGTTGCACGAAAAGGGTTTTGTTTCACAAAATATTTTTCCACGTGAAAAGAAAATATTACGCGCAAAAATGAGATCTTACGCACAAAGGGTAGGTGTTGCATGAAATCATTAGTTTAACCTATTTGCACGTTCTGAATATCCGGTTTAGTGGTTCAGTGCTTTCAAGTTCATCAATTTAGGACTTTGATGTAAGTAGAGTCTCATGCTGAGTAGAGATAAAGACTGAAAAGAAAATCTATTGAAGAGACATTCACGTCTATAAAATGAGCGAGACTTCACCAAAGGCAGCGAGCCAGGGGGAGTCAACGAGAGTGACCCAAGGGACGTAGTGAGCTATCCCTAAAATTTTGTAAAGGCTATGTGCCTGGGACAGAGTGACTATACCTGAACATTGTAATCCACATCTAGTGAAGTTTAGTGGAATTAGGTATGACCAGAAACCTATCGGCATATGCTCCTTGGACGTAGCCCTTAATGGTGAACCAAGTAAAAGTGTTGTGTGGTCTCTTTTCTTGTGGTTGTTTTCTTTATTCTACCACTAGTCTTATAGGTTTAACGAGTTCCTACCACCTTCGGAACAAGATCCTTGTTTTAAAAGAAAAATTTGACACCCTGATTCACCCCTCCCCTCTCAGGGTGTCCCGGGGTCCTACAATAAATTATATCAGAACGAAATTATAGGAGATACATGATACCATTATGAGAAAATAATTCAAAATTAAAATATGTCACTAAATATCCACATGAGTGTGTGATGACCATTTCATTCCATTCTTTCCACTTTATATATAGTAAATATAGTTTACTTTAAAAAATTTCTACTTACATGATTCTTTCCACTAAACTTGCCCTACATCCTTTGCAATCAAATTTAATGACCCACTCACTTAAGAATTCCCAAAAGTAAAACCTTAAGCTCCCAACCTAGATATCCCCATATGTTTTACATTTCATTACTCCCCTAAATATTTATTTGTTTTTTTTTGTTTTTTTGAGGGCATACAATAGTCAGATAACATGTACACATTCATAGGTCAAACTGGTATAGTAATGAAATAGATAAGAGAAGGAATGAACATATGGAATGTAATTTTTTAAAGTAGGTAAACATTAATCTAACTTATATTTACCCTCTATTAAGTAATAAATATTCACAATTCAGTGTTGGGTGCAAAGATGTGTGGAGATATTAAGTGACATGATTTTACCATAAACTACTCACACAAATGGTATCGATCTTCTCAAAGGTTTCATAGTTATAAAACCATTTATATCACTAATAAACTACCAATGTACTATAAAAAGTCACACTTCAATGTTAAATTCATGCTAAAACACACATTCCATCAGTGAAACAATTTTTTTTAATGCTAAAATAACTTGAAATAGGGAAATTCCTCATGTATTTTCAATAATATCCATGATTAAGTGGGAATTAAAAATGAATATTTTGGAGAAAAAGTGAGGGGTTAAAGGGTGGAGGTAACCATACTATACAACAATAAAAAAGGGAAAAATAATAAAGATGATGAAAATTCATAACCCAGTAATGTACCCACCCCCATACCTAGACTGTGAAGTGTCCTCACTGTAATAAAAGAGAATGCGGGAAGGGAGGATAAAACCTGGTGGGTGTCATTGGTAGGTTTCTTCTTGAACTTGAAGTTCCTCCATCGGGGGCTTCAGAATGGCTTTGTGAAAGCGCTTCAACCGCTACCCATTGACATTGAAGGTTTGTTTTGTTTCTACATTTTGAACCTGAAAAACACCAAATGGATAAACATTAGTAATAGTGTATGGGACAAACCAATGGGAATGAAGATTACATGGATGAAAATTTATCCTTTCATTGAAAAGAGAACCTTCTACCGAATGAGGAATTGATGATGAAGGATGAGGTGGTCATGGGAAACCTTGGTTCTCTCCTTATAGATCTTGGAGTTTTAATATGAATATCTATGCATTTTCTCCATCTCATGAATCTGTAACTTACTTTGAGAACCTACATCAGAAATATTATAATTTAATTTCTTAATGGCCCAATATTCCCGGTGCTCTATCTTAATAGGGAGGTGACAAATTTTTTTAAAAAACAATCCGATAAGGTGACATTCGAATGGGAGTTTTGAAGGAAGTATGGTAAGCCCATAATGAATAATCGAGTCTAAGACTCCAATATTTTATATTGGGTTGAATCGTTTTTTCAAGAATTTGTTTTACCTCTCTATTTGACACCTCATCTTGACCATTGGTTTGTAAGTGATATTTAGTAGAAACTCGATGCCTGAACCCATACTGACACAAAAGTGATTGCATTGTTTGGTTGTAGAACTGATAAACCTAGTCACTGATGATAAACCTAGATAATCCAAACCTATAAAAAATTTGGGTTCTAAAAAATTCCACAACTGTCTTGGAATCATCATTCCTTGTAGCTCATGCCTCTACCCATTTTGACACATAATCTACTTCTAGAAGAATGTACAAGTTTCTGAATGATTTGGGAAATGGACCCATAAATTCAATGCCCCAAACATAAATAATTTTATGAAAGAGAAAGGGTTTCTGTTTCATTTAATTTATTTTGGAGATATTCCCCATCCTTTTGAAAATGAGGACAAACTTTACAAAAATTATGGACATCTTGAAATAGTGATGCCAAAATAGGCTCGAATTAAAGACCTTGCGAGCATTCTGTTGGGGACCAAAGTGGCCCCCACATGAAAGAATGTGATAGAACCTAAGGATGGACTAAAACTCACTATTGGTAACATAATGACTGAGGAATTGATCACTACATGTTTCCCAAAGGTAGGGATCATCCCAAATATACCAAAGAGACCCTTGTTTCAAATAACCATCTTGGTTTTTGTGGAAATCAGTAGGAATGAAATATGATATCAAATAATTTACAATTTCAACTTACTAAGGTATAATATCTTACACTCGATACAATTGAGAATCAGGAAACATGTCATTTATGTGAATATAGAGGGATAAATCAGTGTTTGTTCATGGATGGATCCTACTTATATGGTCAGACACCACGTTATCTGCTCCTTTTTATACCCAAATTCTAAATTAAATTACAGAAGGAGGAGCATACAATGAATGAGTTGTGGTTTGGATTTCTGTTTCTTAAGGAGATGCTGAAGGGATGTGTGGCCAGAGAACACAATTAATTTATATCCTAAAAGGTATAACCTAAATTTATCTATGGAAAATAAAATATAAAGGAATTATTTTTCATTCGTGGTGTAGTTTTCTTGGGAAGTTTCCAGTGTACGCGAGGAATAAGCTATGACATGTAGAGCTCCATCAACCCGTTGTGATAATATTTCCACAAATTCATAGTTAGAGTTATCACACATGATCTCAAATGGTAAATCCCACAGAGGTGGTTGGTTTACTGGGGGTGATGTGAGACTCCATTTTAATTTGTTAAAATCTTCCTCATAGTTTTTATCAAACACAAATTCTTTTTATTTTTTGAGTAATCAGAAGAGGGAAGTGAAATCTTACTAAAAACATAAATGAAATGATGGTAAAATCTAGCATGAACTAATAATGACCACACATTCCACACATTTTTGGGGAATGATAGGGAAAAATGAAATATGATTTATCTACTTAGATACTATCCCCAGAAATAAAAGGTCCAAGTACTATACCTTATCGCACCATGAAATGACTTTTATCATAATTTAATACAAGAATCTTTCCAATACAATGATGTTGGATAGAACCAAAACTACTCAAACATTCATCAAAATAGGAGCCATAAATAGTTAAATCATCTATGAAATTCTCTAGGTAATCTGAAAAAAATACTTTCCATGCATCAATGAAAAGTATCCAAATCATTCCACAAACCAAATGACATCCTCTTATATATGAAAGTGTTCCAAAGGGACAAGTAAATGTTGTATTTTACTAATCCTCAGGGGAAATATGGATATGAAAATATATAGAATACCCATATATGAAATAATAGTGGGATTTCCCTTCTAGACTCTATAACATCTTGTCAATGAATAGTAATAAGAAATGGTCCTTCATAATGTGTTGGTTTAGTTAGTGGTAATTTATAAAAACACACCAACTATTGCACACATGAGTTAGAACCAATTAATTGTTTTTATTTTTAATTACCATAATTCCATATTTATCAGGAACTACTTGAACTAGAATGAACCATTGGCTATCAGAGATGGGGTAAATGATTGTAGTATCCAATAATATGGTTACCTCATTTTTAACAACAACTAGGAGGTTTGAGTTCAGTCAACATTGTTCCTGCCTCACTAGTTTAGCCTAATCAATTAATAATATATGATGCATGTAAATTGATGTCCTAATATAGGGAATTATAATTAGTGTCCATCCTAATGATTATTTATACTTCCTCAAAAGGTTAATCAATCGTAATTCATGTTCTAGAGGGGGTGAACTAGCAATGGTGATATGAAACTTGTTTCCATTCTCAAGATATGGATATTTCAAGTTTTGAGTTAGTGGTTTAAGTTATAGGTTATGATTATTTTGGATTTATGGGAGTGAATGTGAAAGTGAAAGGTCTCTGATATCATATAAATTCTTAATATCAACATCCCCAAATGAGGAATAAGCTTTTAAAATCTGAACAATATCATTGATGGTCATAGGATCCTCAGTTCTTAAGAAATCATCAATTAACGAACATGCATGAAATTTTTATAGACCACTACAACATTCAATGAATGATTCATTACCTATTATGTCTATCAATAATGAAAACTTATAAATGGTTTCATTATAAAGTAGATAATTTTCTCTGGGGAAAGGGAGTACATTAATAGAATTAACTTAGAGCGAGGAATGCTCTTTTGAGGGGCGATTCATTGAATTAGGGATGTTGAAGTTGAAAATGTCACCATAAAAATCCATAGATAAAGTAACATTGTGGACATTAATTATGGTTTTGGAGGTTTTTAAGAATGGACTCACCAATATAATTGGGGAATGTCCATTCATCTTATCATCTTATATTTTAAGCATAAAAATAAATAGGAAAAATTAAAATTTTAACCCTCAAAAGAACATCCTATAACAAACTAACATGGTGTGTAGTAATTTGGTTTTCAAATTGAATGAAAATTATAGTAGGATTTATTTACCCAACCTATGATGAGGAAAACATATAGTAATGCATCACATTTATAGAGGCACCCAAATCAAGCATAGAATTATAAAATAAATCATCCCCTATGATGCATAAAATTGAGAATATTCTAGGATCACTGTATTTGGTGGGAAGAGATGGATCTATAAATGCATATAAATTACTTCCCAATCTCACCTTTTCATCACCTCTAAGTTGCCTTTAGTGTGTGCACATATCCTTCAAAAATTTGGTGTATCGTGAATTTTCTTTATAAGATTAATCAATGGAATGTTAACATGTACCCTTTTTAAAGTTCCCAATATTTATTTATCAAGTTAAGTTTATTTCTGTTTCCTTGGATGGGTGGACCTTTTGGGATATGGAAGAGGAATAGTTTGGCTTAGTAGTTTATCAAATCAAGCCCTCTTTCCTTTGGCATAGATTCTCTCAGGATAAGGTTTTTCCTCCTTTTGATCATTTTCAATGGTTGGAATGGTGGCTTTATTAGGAGGGGATAACTCAAATAGAGGGGTAATTTTTCTTTTAAGTTTATTTCAAAATTTAAGGGTGATGTAACTAACATTTCCCTTATCCCTAGGGTTAACTAGTGGTTAAGAAGCAAGTTTACCCGACCCTTGATTTTGGATTTCACCCACAAAGTTGGCGAGTTGGAATAATTGAGTTTTTAGGTCTTGTATGGAATCTTGGGTGGTTTGATGGAATTAGTGATTATTTTTATCCATTTTTTTCATCATGTCATATAGGCTAGGATCAGGTTTTGGAGTGGGTTTCTAGAAATTCCTTTGTAGTGGTTGAGGATTTCTAAGTTGTGGTGGTGGATGACTACTATACCCCAAGTGGTTCCAAGACTATTATGGTTGGATTTAATATCCCCTTTTCTATAGGATTGGTTTTATTTCCACCAATAGTTAGATGGATACTGTATCTATTTCCTAATAGGTTGGTTATAGGGGAGGCCTAGGAATATTGCCTCAAAATTTTTATATGGTTCACTCAGTTGAGGGAATTGGTCATAATAGTGGGTTTCAACAGCACATATACCATAATGAATTGGAGGAGAAGTTTGGGATTTCCCTTGGTAAAGATCATGTTGTTATATAAGGATACTTACCTCTTCAAACTTCATGTCCACCTTATTCTCAAACATAGAACTCTTCACCTCATGGACACCTCGAATGAGTATACTGGATCTTAAACCAAACTAATGTGTTTTCCGCACCATATTTTCAATTAAGGTTCTTACAACAATTGGAGTCTTATCAACTAGAATTCTATCTACAGTAGCATAAATCATGTTATTATAAATTGGAATTAAACCCTTATAAAAATATTGTATTAACAGTTGATCACTTATTTGGTGGTGTGGAAAACTTAAACATACCCTTTCAAATAATTAACAATATTCATGAAATGTTTCCCCTTGAAATTTCATTATACAACATATTTCTTTCCTTATAGTTGTATTTTGAGAGGTAGGGAAATATTTTTCAAGAAAAGGTGTTTCATGTCTACCCAAACTCTAATTGGGGATTTAACACACTATAACCAATATTTTTTAGTTTCTTCTAATAAGAATGGGAAATCCCTATGATTAAAAAATTCTTCATCCACATTAGCATACTTTAATGTTTAAAACACAGTATGAAATTCTTTTAAATGATTATGTGGGTCTTCTCCAGCCAGTCCATGAAATTTTTCTAATAAGTGAATTAGACCAGATTTTAGTTCAAAGTTTTGTGCTTCACCTTGAATTTGAATATAAGTGGGTTGGATATCAACATTAGGCGAGCTTAGTTCATTTAATTTTATATTATTATAATCCATATTATGCATATTTATTTTAGTCTTGATGTTGGTTTTAGAATAATAAGTATCCAGAAGAGTGTCGATGTTCTTTGTGTCCTCCTTCAAAGGATTGTTTGGTGCTTCTTGGTGTCGATGATGCAAGATACTCTCCAGTTCATGTTTGAAAGGAAGTAGTTCCTATGATGAAGATCATATCATAGAAAAGACCTACAAAAGGATTATTTTATAAAATAACTTAAAAAATATTAATGAAGAAAATAAGAACAAAAATATTTATAAAATAAACAATGTTTTTATAAAAAAATGCACACTTAAAACCAAAGCTCCGCCCAAAAACGAAGACAAAATTTGATTACGTTATCATGGAAGTTTAAATTGATTATTATTTAAAGATGATTTTATATCATAGGGTATACCCTAGGTGTAATACCCCAAGCTTCCATGGTACTCTCTTTGAATAATACAATAGCGTGTGTTGTACGTAACTTCGAGTTCTAACACACCACAACCAATCAAACTAGCCGTTATGTACAGTAATACCCACTTTTTTGAAATTTTATAAATTTTATCCTTCAAAATGGACTTCATTTTTGGATTCAGAATATTGAAATTATCTTAGGGTGAATTTTGGGTATTTTTCTGAAAACTTTTAGTTTTTGATAAATAGTGAAAAACACTGAGTTATAGTTTAAAACCGAATTTTTATTTAAATAATTATTTATTTTATTTAAATTTATTTTAGGTCAAAATATATACATAATATCTATATATGTTCAATGTAATTCATTGGGGTCAATTTATAATAATTTTAGATATATAAAAATTTTATTGAACTTTCCACAGTCTTTTACCCACCTCCTAGGAGAATTTGTAAATTCACATAAAACTTAATTTTACCGCTTCTGTGAGTGGAATTTCAAAAATTCAAGAGAAATGGTTGATATCAGTAAGTAAAATGTGGTTCAATATGATGAAATAATTTTTGGTGAATAGTAACTTTTTACTTTTATTTACCACGGTTGAAAGTAAATAGGGTAATTAAGGGTAAAAATGATATTATTATTACCCTAACACATGTCCTAATTCTATTGGATAAGTATAATTTGACCAAAAACAACCTTAGGAATAAAATACGAACCTCTTTGGTCCACTTGGATTAGATTAGGACATTTATTATTATTTAATTCAAAGAAGAGTTAAAAGTGTTAAATTCAATGTTTAATAACTAAACCATTTTTAATATAGGGTTAAACATAAGATAAATTTGACTATAAATATTCATTAGAAATATAAAAATATTTCCTACATAATTATATTTTATTTATATTTTTTATACATTATATAATTTATTTTATTTAGTGCACAATGATGATGCAATAATTACCTAATTAATGAAATATTAAAATAATTGATATTATAAATATCCAAATAAATATAATTTGAGACTTTTTATGAATTATACTAATTTTATAGGTTACTATGACATGTTAGGGTTGGTTAGATGAATTGTTTTGAAGTAATAATGCTGTTAAGAATTTATCAAAACCAAAATACCAAATAGTGTCAAAATTGACATAAAGGAGTTTTTAAAACAAATATTATATTATTAATTGATATAATATTCCTAAAAATCTAAGTTTCGGCAAAATGACTTATATAATGATAGGTATATCATTAATAAACCACTTGGGGTTCTCTTGGTAGTTTATAGCAAGTTTATTAACCATATAATATAAAAATACAAAGAGACATGGTAAATGTCAAACTATTTAACTAAGAGTTAAATCTAAAGGATAAAGTTAATATAGTGACCCAAACCTATATGAAACCTATTGGTTTAGTGTTTTTCGACCCATACCCACCTTAGACTTTAAATAATTCATTTTCGATCCATTATAAATCGAAAATTATTTTATTATAAAATAATATTTCTAGCTTTCCCTAAGGTGCACCTCACCCCTCTTATAAAAGGGCACACCCACTTCCCTCAAATTCACACCTTAAAATCCTTTTGGATCAAAAAAACCCTTCCCAAATACCCTCTAAACTATCATACCTTTATCCTAGAGGCCTTCATTTAGTCATAAATCCAACCTAAGGAGCCCTTTTTATCAAATCAAAATGAAGAACCTGAAGAAGAGGTAAATATTTCATCACCTCTTTCAAGTTCCTTTCTTCTTCCACTTCCTATTTCTTTGTTGTTTACATTATAAAATAATAACTATAGTATCTTATATATACTGTGATGTTATTATAAATATGTTACAACCATATTCATTATTCAATGCATCCTTTGAGTGACATGTCACCATACGTGCGTACGTACGACTTACCGTCTCCACATCGTGGTGTAATTGTTATTCAATGCATTATTATTTGGATGGGTATAATAATAATGTATAATTGATGTAAATAATGAATATAACATGATTATGATTCTGTATATATGATATACCATCCAATTATATACGATTTTAATATCAAAATAATGATATTATCGCTCGTACGTACGTACGGATTACCGTCTCCACAGACGTGATGAGATTCATTCCCCATCAGAATTATTCAAGAATAATTTTCATTTTATGATTTAAAATAATGATTATAAACATAATATAATTCTGTATATTAATAAAATACATCCTATCCATAACAAACATGGCTTATGTAACCAAGCATATAAAGGAAAATGAATCAGTTAACACCCGAAACGACGATACTACTAAAATATCATTAACAAAGAAATATTAAGATCATATATGATATCATATTAATGTATATGGTTATTGTATAATTTAATAAAAATTATTTCACCATTATACATGAGGTTAACCTACCCTCGACCAAGGAAAAGTATAAGGTAAGGGTTAATTTCACAATCTCTTTATTATCCGAGGTTGTTTTTACGTAAGTATCTACTGGGACCTCTTTATCATTCACATCCATGTTTCTTAAAAATGTATTCCAAAACATTTTTACTATTTAATAGACTATGGTTTAAGGTCATTTATACACTTGTTATACTTTTTATAAAATGGTTTGAAATGAATCTTTCTGTCATTTTCCAAACAAGGTACCTTATGACCTTTTCGACAAAATTAAGGTAAGAATGTTTTTTTAACTTATACAGCGGGTGCAACTATTTTCCACCGTTATAAAATCATTGAAGCTTCCAATAAAATATTATAATAATATTTTCGAAATAAATGTTTTCTTTTATAAATATGTAACTTTAAATGATTTCAAAAAAGAAATAGATACTTCTCTCAAATAGTTTTTATTTCATCTATGTCAACATTCTTTGATGTATTTTATCCTTATTTGAAGTCGATTCATTATGATAAAAATCTTCCATATTGCATTGAAGGTTTTGTGATATGTTTGACTATGGATGTGTTATTTTTATACCATTCATGGTTTATGTTTAAAGTATTGACATTTTGTATGCTAGTTTTAATACGAATTTTTATGTTATATTTCAACCTTTTCATATGAGGAATGTATTGGACTTAGTAAGTGATGGGTGGAGCCCACTATAGCTCCTCGATGCATCAGTAGGTATTATGAGAGAACTAGACATGAAATTGGTCGAGGCCTTTCCCAATTTTATATATGGTTTTGGCCGAGGCCTTAATCATTTTTAGACGTCTTGGCCGAGGCCTTGACAAAATGTTTCAGAATGTCCGACATTATACATTCCCTAATTATGAAAATAATATTGATGGTTCATGTGGTCATTTGACTAGTAGAATTCCCATGATTATGTTTTATTATGGAATTATTTATATAGCTCATATTCCTGCCATAAAAGTGTTCATGTTTATTATTTGTAAAGGTATGTGTTTTCAATTATTCACTATGCTTAATATTTATGTCATCTTCAGCTGTATTTCTTACCATTACTGAGCATTTGAGATCACCCCTTTCTTATGTTTCATTTTCCTGGGATATGAAGAAGTTAGTTATGAGTGAATTTCAGGCATAATCTAGGAGGCTTGGATGTTTCTTATGGAATAAATTAGTGTTGTATTTCTTTTCAAGTTGTAAAGTTCAACTTATGTATGAATCTTGTTTCTAGTAATACTAAACTGATCGGTCTTCCGGGACATGATTTCATTGTGATCATGCCAATGTTATTTAATAATGCACCGACTCTGGGTAACTGGGGTTAGGGAATTACAGTTGGTATCAGAGGAAGTTTAGTACAAACCTTAGAAACTAGATTTAGATAAACTCTGATCATAGAACATTATCCTAAGATAGACTTTGAGGATTAGTATAGAAGAACTTCCTAGAATTTTGGTATTGTAGAGATTTTGTGAGTTTTCCAAGAAATACTTCCCTATCTAGATACGAACAGGTAGATGCAGATCTGGCACAGATGTACCTAGGGGTAAAACCTGAAAACACCGCTTTGAGCTAGACTTGAACGGGAACTGGTGCACGACAATGGGCCTTGCTGCACTCTTGGTTACAACACTCCCTAGGGATATTATTTGGATAATTATAATTTTCTTTACAAACCATTATGAAGGGTTTATGAGTATATACTTCCTCAAAGAAAACATTTTTTATGATTAGGGATTATATCCATAAACTGTTCAATTTATGTTAAGTGTTTTACATGTTTGGAATTATGTATTCCGATTCATAAACTAATCTAGTTTATGCCATTGTTTAGAAATGGCTCCTAGTGGAAGGAATGGAAACCGTATCAATGCATGCACTCCATGTAGGGATTTACCTCCTGCTCAAGATAATTATAGTAGAGTTGGTGATGCAACTGGTGCTGATCAGCTAATCACCATACTGGGATAACTCACTCAGGTTATGAATAATAACCTTACCTGTATAGAGCACCCTGATCCATAGCGTGGAGGATCAATGTTATATCACTTAATGAGGCAACAACCACCAAAATTAAATGGGGGGTACAAATACACTAGTATTTGAGCAATGGATAAATTCCTTAGAGAAAATATTCCATGCCTTGGGGAGTAGCGAAAGGGAAAAAGTTGTCATGGCAGTTTACCACCTCACTGGAGATGCTTATCAATGGTGGCCATTGATTCAAAACAAAAAGGAAGATGATGAAGTATAAAATATAAAATGAAGATAATTTAAAGAAATTTTCTTAGAAAAATACATTCCTCATGACCATCAAATGAATATGGAAAGACAATTTCTAAGTCTGAGGCAAAAGGAGGATGAGAATGTCACAAAGTATGAAGCTAACTTTACAAGGTTAGCAAGGCATGCTAAGAATTATATACGTAACCCAAGAAGTAATATTGATCGTTTCTTTGATGAGATAAAACTATTTCTCCGTCAATCATTGGTATCACAATCCTTATCATCATACGAAGATATTGTCTTATGTGCTATCAAGACAGAAAATGAATTCCCTAAGTCTTACGAATCTAAAGAAAAGTAAGAGAAGAAAAAATCTACTGAACACTCTGGGAAAGGAAATAAGGAAATAGGGAAGAAGGGAAGAATTTAATTTCCACCCTGTGATAATTTTGGAAGAAAGCACCCTAGTGCCTATCTAAAAGAAAAAAGGAGTTTGCTACAAATGTGGACAGAAAGGCCATATTGCTGGTGATTATAAGGGAAATAAAGACGCTACCAATGTTCAATGCTACAATTGCAGGGATATGAGACATTATGCAAATGAATTTCCTAAGCGTCAGGGAAACTTACCTAAAAAAAGGCCAAGGGATCAAGGTCAAGCTTATGTGATCACTACTACTGAGGTTGAAGCTCCTAAAGATGTAGTGGCAGGTAATTTGATGGTTTCCTCAAGTTTAGAAAATGATTTATTTGATTCTGGATCATTTCATTGTTTCATATCTTCCCTGATTTCTAAGAAAATTAGATATTCCCAATTTGATTTAACAAGGGAGTTTTCAGTAAAAACTCCTACGGGAAGTATCATCGCAACAAACTTTTGTGAATTAGTTCCCATTAGAGCATATAAATGTTCTTTATCTGCTGATCTCATCATCATACCCATGATTGAATTTGATATAATCCTCGGTATGGATTGGATTTCAGACCATGATGCGAAAATTTATTATAAGAAAAAGGAGGTTACCATTTTTGATGATGATAAGGAGTACCTTATCTTTAGAGAAGAAACATCACCACCTAATTCTTATCTAGATATACCCCCAGTAGCTCAAATAAATTAAATTATTGGGGAGGAAGAGAATGAAATAATTGTGGGTGAGGAAAAGAATGTTCAAATAGAGGATGTACCTATTGTGTAAGAATATGTTGATGTGTTTTGAGAAGATTTACCTGGACATCCTCCATAATGAGAAATTGAGTTTTCCATTGACTTAATTCCTGGTTCAAGGACCATATCGAAAACCCCTTATAGAATGGCCACTGTGGAATTAGTGGAACTAAAGAAGAAACTAGAGGAATTGAGTAACAAGGGATTTATTCACCCTAGTGTTTCTCCATGGGAAGCCCCTGTCCTTTTTTGTTAAGAAGAAAGATGGATCTATGAGGTTGTGCATTGACTACAGGGAGATCAATGCTATAACAATAAAGAACAAGTATCCCCTACCTCGCATTGATGATTTATTCGACCAACTTCATGGAGATCAATACTTTTCAAAGATTGAACTTTGATCTAGATATCATCAATTGTGTGTGAAGAAGAAAGAAATTCCGAAAATAGCATTTTGAACCAGGTACGGGCATTACGAGTTTACAGTAATGCCTTTTGGATTAACTAATGCACCCACTGTCTTAATGGATCTAATGAATAGAGTTTTCAAGGAATATCTTAACGACTTTGTAGTGGTATTTATTGATGATATTTTAGTATACTTTAACATATACTAAGATCATGAAAATCACTTGTGTATTATTCTAAAGACTCTTAGAAGACATGAATTATATGGGAAGTTTAGAAAGTGTGAATTCTGGATTTATTAGATATCTTTTCTTGTCCATATTTTCTCTAAGGATGGAATCTCCATTGATCCTTCAAAGACCAAGGCAATACAAGAATGGACAGCACTGATGAGTATAAATGAGGTATGCAGTTTTATTGGTTTAGCAAGTTATTATCGACATTTAGTCCAGAATTTTGCTCGGTTGGCTAACCCATTAACAAACCTCACACGAAAAGGGGTTAAATTTGTTTGGAAAAAGAGTGTGAAGAATGTTTTGAAGAACTGAAGAGAATATTAGTCAATTCTCCTATATTGACTCTACCATCGGGGAATGATGGGTTTGTTATTTATAATGATGCTTCAAAGAAAGGACTTGGTTGTGTCCTTATGCATAATGATAGGGTTACTGCCTATGCATCATGATAACTAAAAATTCATGAGCAAAACTATCCTACTCATGATCATGAGTTAGCAGCTGTAATATTTTCTTTGAAGATTTGGAGACACTATCTCTATGGTGAAAAATGTGAGATATATATCGATCATAAGAGTTTGAAGTATATTTTCTCACAGAAATAACTCAACATGGGGCAAGGAGATGGCTTTAACTACTCAAGGATTATGATTGAACTGTACACTACCACCCAGGGAAGGAAAATAAGCTGGAAGATGTTTTGAGTAGAAAGTATCATGGAGTTTTGAACAAGATGAGAGTTGAAAAGGATCCTATATACATAGATCTAGTAAATATGGATATGGGAATCACCATGGAAGGTGAAAAATAAATACTTTTTTAAATGGTTACAAAACCATCTTTACTAGAAAGGATAAAGAGTTCTCAGACCGATGATGAAGAGTTTCAAAAGATGATTAAAGCTGTGAATGATGGGAGATTGAGTGACTTTGTGTATGAAGATGGAATTTTGAAATTTGGGAGGAGACTTTGTGTTCCAAATATACCTGATCTAAAAATGGAATTGTTGGATGATGCTCATAGTTACAATTTCTCTATACACCCTGGTAGTACTAGGATGTATAGAGATTTGAAGAAACATTTTTGGTGGGACAACATGAAGAGGGAGATTGCTGCTTTTGTGTCAAGATGTATGGTTTGTCAAAAAGTGAAAGCTGGAAGGCAACAGCCTGGAAGAGTCTTGAAACCTCTTCCCATACCTGAGTGGAAATGGGATAATATTATGATGGAATTTGTCATGGGACTACCAAAGACTCCTAGAAGGAACGATGTAATATGGGTCATTTTTGATCATCTTACCAACTCAACACATTTTCTTGCTATAAGAAAAGATTTACCACTTGAACGTTTAACAAGACTATATATTAATGAAGTTGTAAGACTTCATGGAGTACCACTATCGATTGTTTCTGATCGTGATCCACATTTTTCATCAAGATTCTGGAAAAGTCTTCAGAAATACCTAGATACTGAACTTCTTTTGAGCACTGTCTACCACCCCCAAACTAATGGACAGTCAGAACGGATTATTAAAAACTTAGAAGACATGTTGATATCATGCTCACTTGACTTTCAAGGTATGTAGGATCAATATTTACATTTGTTAGAATTTTCCTATAATAATAGCTTCCATTCATGTATTAAGATGGCACCATATGAAGTGTTATACGGAAAGAGATGCTGCACACCAACCTTTTGGGATGATGTTGGTGAATGAAAACTCGTAGGCCCAGAACTTATGGAGGAAATGATGGAAAAGGTGAAGGTAATGCAAAACCACATCAAGGAAGCTCAAAGTAGACAAAGGAGCTATGCTGATAACCGAAGGAAGAATTTGGAATTTCAAGTAGGGGATCATTTTTTCTTGAAGGTATCTCCGTGGAAGGGTGTTATACGTTTCGGTAAGAAGGGTAAATTTTGTCCCAGGTACATCGGACCTTTTGAAATTCTAGAACAAATTGGGCCTGTATCTTACCGTTTGGAAATGCCGCCAAGTCTCTCCAAAGTTCATGATGTGTTCCACGTATCACTGTTGAGAAAATACATGCCTGGCCCAACGCATATACTCACCTATGAGGAATTAGAACTAGAACCCAATCTGTCTTATTGTGAAGAGCCTTTCAAGATTCTTGAAATAAGAGAACAAGTGCTGAGATACCGAATGACTCATCTGGTAAAATTTCTATGGAGAAACCATAAGATGGAAGAGGAAACATGGTAACCCGAGGAACTTATGATGAAGAACCACCTGAGTCTTTTTATGCAGTAATATTCTAGAAATTTTGAGGATGAAATTATTTGAAGGAGGGGAGAATTTAATACCCCAATCTTCCACGGTAAGCTTCTATTTGAATAATACAATAGTGCGTGTTGTACGCAACTTCGAGTTCTAACACACCACAACCAATCAAACTAGCCGTTATGTATAGTAACACCAACTTTTTGAAATTTTATAAATTTTATATTTCAAAATGGACTTCAATTTTGGATTTGGAATATCGAAATTAGCTTAGGGTGAATTTTTGGTATTTTTCTGAAAACTTTCAATTTTTGATGAATAGTGAAAAACACTGATTTATAGTTTAAACCAAATTTTTATTTAAATAATTATTTATTTTATTTAAATTTATTTTAGGTCAAAATATATACATAATACCTATATAATTTCAATTTAATTCATTGTAGTCAGTTTATAATAATTTTAGATATATAAAATTTTTATTGAATTTTCACCGTCTTTTACCCACCTCCTCGGAGAATTTGCAAATTCACATAAAACATAATTTTACCGCTTCTGTGAGTGGAATTTCAAAAATCTGAGAGAAAATATTGATATTAGTAAGTAAAATGCGGTTCAATAAGATGACAATAATTTTTGGTGAATAGTAACTTTTTACTTTTATTTACCACAATTAAAAGTAAATAGGGTAATTAAGGGTAAAAATGATATTATTATTACCCTAAAACATGTACTAATTCTATTGGATAAGTATAATTAGACCAAAAACAACCTTATAAATAAAATATGAACCTCTTTGGTCCACTTTGATTAGATTAGGACATTTATTATTATTTAATTCAAAGAAGAGTTAAAAGTGTTAAATTCAAAGTTTAATAACTAAACCATTTTTAATATAGGGTTACATATAAGATAAATTCAACTATAAATATTAATTATAAAGATAAAAATATTTCATACATAATTATATTTTATTTATATTTTCTAGACATTAAATAATTTAATTTATTTATGACACAATGATGATGTAGTAATTACATAATTAATGAAATATTAAAATAATTGATATTATAAATATCCAAATAAATGTAATTTGAGACTTTTTATGAATTAAAATAATTTTATAGGTTAATATGACATGTTAGGGTTGGTTATATTAATTGTTTTCTAAGTAATAATGCTCTTATAAATTTAGAAAAAACAAAATACCAAATAGTGTCAAAATTGACATAAAGGAGTTTTTAAAACAAATATTATATTATTAATTGATATAATTTTCCTAAAAATATAAGGTAAAAAAAACGACTTATATAATTATAGGTATATCATTAATGAACCACTTGGGGTTCTCTTTTCAGTTTATAGAAAGTTTATTAACCATATAATATAAAAATACAAAGAGACATGGTAAATGTCAAACTATTTAACTAAGAGTTAAATCTAAAAGATAAAGTTAATATAGTGACCCAAACCTGTATAAAACCTATTATTTGAGCGTTTTTAGAACCATACCCACCTTATACTTTAAATAATTAATTTTTTATCCATTAGAAACCGAAAATGAGTTTATTATAAAATAATATTTCTAATGGTGCCCCCCAACCCTCTTATAAAAGGGCACTCCCCATTCCCTCAAATTCACACCTTCAAAGACTTTTGGATCAGAAAAAACCTACCCAAATACCCCATAAACTATTCTCCCTTCATCCTAGAGGCCTTAATTTAGTCATAAATGCAACCTAAGGAGCCCTTTTTATCAAATAAAAATGAAGAACCCAAAGAAGAGGTAAATATTTCATCACCTCTTTCAAGTTCCTTTCTTCTTCCACTTCCTCTTTATTTGTTGTTTCCATTATAAAATAATAACTCAATCATCTTTTATATACTTTTATGTTATTATAAATATGTTACAACTATATTCATTATTCAATCCATCCTTTGAATGACATGTCACCATACGTGCGTACGTACGGCTTACCGTCTCTACATCGTGGTGTAATTGTTATTCAATACATTATTATTTGGATGGGTATAATAATGATGTATAATTTATGTAAATAAAGAATATAAAATTATTATGATTCTTTATATATGATATAACATCCAATTATATATGATTTTAATATCAAAATAATGATATTATCGCTCGTGCGTACGTACGAATTATAGTCACCATGGACGTGATGAGATTCATTCCCCATCAGAATAATTCAAGAATAATTTTCATTTTATGATTAAAAATAATGATTATAAACATAATATCATTTTTTATATGAATAAAATACATGATATCCATAAAAAATATGACTTACGTAACCAATCATATAAAGGAAAACACATCATTTAACACCTGAAATAATGATACTACTAAAATATCATTAACAAAGAAATATTAAGATAATATATGATATCATATTAATGTATATGGTTATTGTATAATTTAATAACAATTATTTCACCATTATACAGGAGGTTAACCTACCCTCGACCAAAGAAAAGTACAAGGTAAGGGTTAATTTCACAATCTCTTTATTATCTGAGGTTGTTTTTACGTAAGTATCTACTGGGACCTCTTTATCATTCACATCCATGTTTCTTAAAAATTTATTCCAATTTTTTTTTTAATATTTACTAGAATATGGTTTAAATTCATTTATGCCCTTGTTTTACTTTTTATAACATGTTTTTAAAGGAATATTTCTGTCATTTTCCAAACAAGGTACCTTATGACATTTTCGAAAAAATGAAGGTAAGAATGTTTTTTTAACTTATACAGCGGGTGAATCTATTTTCCACCGTTATAACATCATCGAAGCTTACATTACAATATTATAATAATATTTTCAAAATAAATGTTTGCTTTTATAATTATTTAACTTTAAATGATTTCAAAAAAGAAAGAGATACTTCTCTCAAATAGTTTTGATTTCATCTATGTCAACATCATTTGATGGATTTTATACTTATTTGAAGTCGATTCATTATGATACAAATATTCCATATTGTATTGAAGGTTTTGTGATATGTTTTACTATGGATGTGTTATTTTTATACCATTCATGGTTTATGGTTAAAGTATTTACATTTTGTATGCTAGTTTTAATACGAATGTTTAGGTTATATTTCAACCTTTTCATATGAGGAATGTATTGGACTTAGTAAGTGATGGGTGTAGCCTGATATAGCTCCTCGATGCGTCGGTAGGTATCACGAGACAACCCGACATCAAATTGGCTGAGGCCTTTCCCAATTTGTTATATGGTTTTGGCCGAGGGCTTAATCATTTTTAGACATCTTGGCCGAGGCCTTGAAAAAATGTTTCAGAATGTACAGCATTATACATTCCCTCATTATAAAAATAATATTGATGGTTCATGTGGTCATTCGACTAGTAGAATACCCATGATTATGTTTTATTATGACATTATTTACTCAGCTCATATTCCTTCCATAAAAGTGTTCATGTTTATTATTTATAAAGGAATGTGTTTTCAATTATTCACCATGCTTAATATTTATGTTATCTTCCGCTGTATTGCTTACCCTTACTGAGAATTTGAGATCACCCATTTCTTATGTTTCATTTTCCCAGGATATGAAGAAGTTAGTTATTAGTGACTTGTAGTCATAATCTAGGAGGCTTGGATGTTTCTAAGGGAATAAATTAGTGTTGTATTTATTTTCAAGTTGTAAAGTTGAACTTATGTATGAATCTTTTTTCCAATAATACTAAAATGATCGGTCTTTCGGGACATGATTTCCTTGTGATCATGACAATGTTATGTAATAATGCACTGACTCTGGGTAACTGGGGTCGGGGTGTTACACTAGGTCATCTCTCAAGAATCATTGGAGGTTCAAAGTGTGTATTTTTAATAAAAAGTACAAAAATAGGGGGGTGGTTTTGAAAATAGTTTTAACAATAAAACGACTTAATTTAAAGAGTTTAATAGTTGAAAAAAGTGAATTTTGAAAAATATAAGAAAATGGTTCTTTTTTAGTTCACTAAACTCATTTAAAGTTCATTATTCTTAGAGATTAATTAAGGTTTTAAGTAAGTCTTTGGTTGAAATTAATCAGAATCCTGATTACTTTCCAAGATTTTATATGAATGCTTATTGAACCAAGCCTTGAAATAACAATCATATAGGCAAGGTCCATATCTTATTCATGGTATAATAAATTCCAAATCAAATTGAAATATAGGAAAACACAAGTAAGAAAAGGATTCTTATGTTGTCTAATCGGAATACCATAAGTCACTCACTCAAAACCTCACACCGATTGATTAGAAATTAAGAGCATACTAATCACATGCATCAAAAAAAGTATTCAAATATGAAATAATGTAAGATACATGGAATGATATGTTTTTAAACCCAAATTACTCCAAACTATTAGCTATTATAATAACTATAACTCCCTTTACATGCGTTTAGCTTCCTCACAATGAATGCCCACCGTTTTTCCCACCATCGAGAGAAGGTGGAATCTTAGGTGGATCTCTATCTTCATTTAAGATCTCCCTATGAGAATATAGAGATCCATAAACAATAATGTGATGAGAGGAATCTTATTGAACTGAAAAATTTTAGCACGTCACACCTTGTTTTAACTTTCAAATGAGGTTCCCATGGTTCCCTTTTATATCCAAAATGGGAAGTGGTTTTGGGAACTCATATTTCAAGATACCACTCATGTCTCAGTTTTGGGATGATAAATGGTCTTAGATCGAGTTGTAAAAAAAGTAAAGAGTTTTTTTCAGAATATTTAATATCACCATGTAATATTTGGCGGCCATTGGACATCCAGAATGAGAAATATAGTCAAAATACCAAACCTAACTTTTGAATTTGATCATATTCAGTTATCTGGATAGATCAGTTTGGTTGGTACAACATATGGGAGAATTGGTATTGGGTGTCTTGCAATGAGTTTTAGACCACTGAAGGTTGGATCATCTCACAAAATTTCATCCCAGTTATAATCATGTATTTCTCATAATGTTCACAACAGTTGATAAGTGCTCATGGGATTCCATGCAGTTTTGTCCATTTTGATTCAACTTCATTCTAGATCCTCCAAATCACCTCATCCTACAAAAAAATAGTCTAAACAAGTAAAATTTCACATTTTTAAAGTGACACAAATAATATAATTAAACCAAATTTGAAGTGAAATTTGATATAAAATGTTTCATTTACAATTCAAAATTATTTTAACATAGTGGTATATGGGTGGAAATGAATAGAGAATCACTACACGATCATGCATCCATGAACAACATACTTTTTTTTTTCTCCACCACCTTCAAGGATGGTCATAAAAATATATTTATGATTAAATAAGATGATAATAAGTATATTATAAGTTATTTATTGTTCTAGAAATAATATATAGTTATAATATTAACTAAAAAAAACTAGTTCATGATGGTTGGTAAAATTGTCTAAATAAAATAAACGTATAAGGTTAAAATTTTTACTAAATGAAAACCCCCAATATCAAGGAGATGGATCCAAATTCTCCAGGTTCTATCCCCTCTCTCACCGGCCTTGATTTCTCCTGGTTCTCTCCTCTCTCTCTATCGCTTCGTGCTCAATGTCTCTAGGGTTTCCTCTACAAAACCTCCCATCAATCAGGGTTTATTCTCCCTATTTAACCTCCCTAATCCTTCTCATTATCCCTATAATGGATTTCTCTAGGGTTCTTCCTCATGTTCTCTCTCATGGTTGGTCCGATCCTGGTCCCATTCTTTAATTATTCTCTAGTTAAGGTGCTATGGTTTCTTCCCCAGTCACCTCAACCTCACTATGAACTCACGTTCCATCACTCCTCTCCTAGTAGGATATGAAGCAATGAATAATCAGAGGTTTTGGGATAAACAGTTTGGCGGTCATGTGTCTTCTCAGCGTCTTCTTCCCTTTTATTTTAGGGTTTCAACCCCTTAGTTTCCTCTTTCTTTTTCATTTTGGATTTTATCTACAATTCTTTTTTTTCATCTATGTTTATTCTTAGAATATAAATCTATGATTTCTGATGGCCAACATCAATGGTGGTATGTGTCTCTTGGTGACGATGGTTCCTAGTGAGTCTGTCTGGTGTTATGACCAATCTTTGTCTGCTTATTTTTCTTCACTTTCTCCAGAACTCCACCTATCTCTCTGAGGTGGATTTGCGTGGTGGTCTTTATGGTGCATTGGGTTGTGATTTTGAGTGGTTACTGGTATCATGGTGGTTTATTCAATGCTCATTATCTGGTGGATGGTCTTCTCCAATGTTCCTGTTGGTGATCAGATGGTGATGTTTAAGGTGGTGTCAATCTAGTGGTGTGATGATGCAGTGACAATGATACGACTTAGGGTTTCTCTGATGGATCATGTTGCAAGAAGTTCTTGAGATGACCTCTTCACCCATGGTTTTAATATGTTTTATGAGAGCACCCTGGGATGATTTTGTGATTTCTAGTTTCCCAGTGATGATGATGATGTTCTCGGGTGTTCAGTGGTGATGACAAGCACTTTTATTCTTGATGATTCTATGAACATGGTTTGGAGTGGACAAAGGTGAGAGGATGATAATTATTATTTTTATGGTGGATGAAGATGATGGTATGGAGATGAAGATGATGTGATGATGGTGGTGATGTGGATGGCACAGTTGACTCAACATGGGTGATTCAGGCAACTTGCGTGATTTACGGGATACTGACAGAAGTTTCTATTGTTTTTGAATTTGATTTTTTCCCACTGATATGTGTGATTTTTTAGACTATGTGATATTTTTTAACAATGTTAAGGTTCCCACTCTATCTCTGAAAGAGGTTTTATGAAAATAATAAAAAAAAAATGATTTGGAGTGAAAAAATACCCCCAATATTAGAACACATAAGGATATTTGGGACCATTTCAATTTCTATAAAGAAATTAATACCAATTAATTTCACTTCTATAGTTGTAGTCTAGTTTTAAAAGAATAACAATAATTATTCACAAGTGATCCAATTTTGGAACTATGAAACAAACGCACTACAAACAATTAAATTAAACATTATATCTCATTTAAATGGTTATAAATGATCATAATAAAATTATATAAAATAAAATATACATGTAAACATTTATAAATTAATTAATTATTGAATATAATTTTATTATCTAGGATGTTATGTGCAAGAGAATAATTATTTTGGAACCTAAGGAAAGATATCCCTCTAAACCACCCTTTTTCTTTGGGTTATGTCATTTCTCTATATAACTCACTTTCTACCTCTTTTTTATGTTATGTAATGATTATAAATTATGTATATATTTCTCTTATAGATATACCCAACTTTTTCTTCCTTACATTGATGGGTCAATACATGCATTAAGTTCATTTATCAATTTCCTTCCTTAAAAGCAAACCAGATTAAGGGGAACTTTTAGATCCCTTAATCCTTTTATATAAAGATCATTTAAATAATCTATAAATATTCATGATTTCATTAAATAAAGTAATATTTTAGGTATAAATACTATTTTTTACCTCTGGTTTCTATATAAAATTCCATACTTATTCTTTCTTTGAAATTATTTAACCGATTCCTTAAAATGCCATTATGAAAGTTAATTTCTATACCCAATTCTCTACCATTTTATATTTTTTTAAATGAACACCATATTTTGAGACCTATTATTATACATTCATATATATTTCCAAAATATGAAATTCCTTCTTCTCTTTGGAATAATTATGAAATATCCTTTAATTGTGATTTGAGACAAGAATATGCAACCCATTTCATTTCATGGTCAATTATTGTGTTTATACATTGCATTTGATTTCCATTTGTGGAACACATAATCTTGTATATATTATGATGGGTCCCATATAATGGTCCGCTGAATTAGGTAACATTTATGTCTCATTAGATGATATGTATGGGATTAGGGAGTAATCCTAATCCATGATGAAACTCAATCCACTATGTGATGTTGCCTTGGAAGTTAGCCTTGAATTATGCTTATGATTGAATGGACTGAAGGACTTATTATTATTATTTTGATAATACACCTTTCAAGGGGTGAAGTGGAAACCTTTCAAGGCCTAAATGCTTAGAGACAATTACATGACCCATAGGTCTTTAGAGGAAATCACCCAAACAAGACAACTTGGAACTGCTCCTCCCCAACACATGTCATGATATCAGTACCCCCCCTTTGTAAGGATGGTCGGATATCTGTCCTGTGTAGATCTACATAGGCCCAATACCAATGTAAATTCTATACCCTATCGTTCTTCCAATTCCATTTAGCTCTGCTCTGGTGAATGTTCCTACTCTGATCCTCATCTGGAGCCTTGTCCCTTGTAGTCTAACTGGTACATCTACATATTCTTGTGGCCCGAAGGCCTTGGGGTGTCTCAAAGGCCTTGAGGTGGCCCAAAGTCCTTTAGAGACAACTATCTTGAAGGCCTTGAGTGGTCCAAAAGCCTTGTAGGACCCGAGGACCAAACCGGTGGCCCAAAGGCCAAGATGGATGAATAGTTCCGACTGTTACAGTACCTAACAGTACCTGCTACAGTGCCTACTACAGTGACTGCCATAGTACTGCTATAGTACTACTACAGTACTTCTACATTATTTCTACAGTACCTCAAAAATATGTCTCCACTCGTATTTGATCTTGGGTCTTTTGGATGCACTTGTCGAGTCCTCACCAATCAGGCTGAGGCTCATGTGCCTTATGTCATATTATATATTTCTACTACTTTCCTATGTTTATATGATCTTATGATACCATTTTATTTATTTTATTCTCCCATATTATTATTCACATTCCTTTTCTTTTATTATATCATGTTATTCCTTCTAACTCATATGTAATGTTTTTTTATCATGTTTATTCCTTTACTATTCTTTTTAGCTTAACCTTTTTGCTTATAAATTATTCAAGTTATCCTATGAAGTTTTAATAGCTCAAATGGATTTGGGACCTCATTATGGAGATTAAAATAAATACATTTTATTTTAGTTTTATGTTAATGTTTTATATACCTATTCTTCCAAATACACGAGGCCTTTCAATCCTCGGTCTATATTTATTGGATATTTATGTTAAAAATTACATAAGAATATGTGTAAAAGCTTTTAGTAACTATAGTTTTAGTGATAAAAGATGATATTTTCTACCTATGTTAGGTGAATTTTTCTCTTTGAATCAATGAGTTGAGAATTTTGGTGTTTATAATACTATAATGAGCTGAAATCCACGATAGATCGCTAAAAAAGTTATGGGTTCATAGAAAGTTTCATTTGATAAGTCCCTTTTAGTGAAAGGTAACCTGGGAATGTAGTATAATTCTTTCAAGTAGGATAACTAAGTCTCTTGATGGGAATTTGAAAATCCTTATGTTAATTGATTATGTCTATGGGTGGAAGAATGTGTAATGACATGGTCGACCTGTATGGACCTTATTACAGACGCCAATATTTAGCAGATGTGTGTGGATCAAGAGGAGTAAAACACATGTTTCATTAAAGGAACCTATCCAGGCTATGCTCTTTGAGAAGTTTTACTAAATATTTTTAGCGGGAGGTATAACTTGACCATGATGGGTGTGACCCCCATTATGAAAGTAATCTATGGTCTATGATAATGATGAGGTACTTGTGACCCTGGAATGGGTTGTTTAGATGTTTTGTCTAGTCATTTTGTTTGGTAACAGATAATAAATAAGTTATAGAGACATGATTATCATTTTAGTGATGAAACGATGAAGATGATCATATATTGGGGAGTTTCATATAGGTCATTATGTTGTAACCCTCATGGTAAGGGTCTTGAAGGTAATATTATTGATTGGTTGGTTGATCATTGGCTTAGGATTCCATTGAGAAGGTAGATATGACCCTAATGGGTTTTTTTGGAGTGGATTTTTTGATCCAATAATTTGTTGGATTGTTAGTGTGTTAGTACCTACATGGGTTATAACGAGAATTTTGATCATTTGTGGTTCCATTTGTGAAGTCACCCTAGGTGTCGGTTGAGGATATCACTGTGGTTTTTTGGATGATTATAGGGCTACCACCAGGATTAAGGCATCATAATCTAGTGTCTTAGTGGTTATTGGTAGTGGAGGTTGGGTATTTTGAGATAGTTTATATGGAGGATGACCAACCATTATTTTTCATAAAATATGATGTGATGGATTAGAAATTTTATTGGGATGGAAGTTTTGGATATGGGGATTGTGGTTTGTGCTCATCTAGGTATTTTTAGAAAAAAAATCAATGAGTTTAGGAATTGTAATTGACATCTTGAATGGTGTAACCATGTGTGGTTGGTGTTTTATAACCAATATATATGGTTGATGGTCAAGTTATGTGACTAGTTTTTCTTATTAAAAATAATTCTATGTTAGTGGAGTCAGTGGGACTTTGGAAATTTGGAGTGGTATGTTGACTAAGATTTTGAGTTGAGGGTTAGATTTTGATTTGGAGTTTTTTTTGGGGGTGAATAAGCTAGTTTATATCAGTGTAATTAACCTATGATACATGGTTTTAGAAATTGAGAATTCAAGGATTCCATTGGGAGTGAGGATTCCTGATGATTTTGGATGATTGGACCCACGATGCATGGGATGGGGGTTTTCATTTTAATCAATGTAGTTGGTTTGGGGAGGTGTTGTCATAGATATAACCAACTATAAGAGTTGTTATAGTTCTTTCCTTGAGATACAATGAACCTGATGGGTTATAGTGCATGCTTTATGAGGCATGATAATTTTTGGGAACACATCTCAAGGATGTGCTATCATATAGTGGGGAGTTTGTAAAACACCATCCATTTCTGAGTTCGATTTTCTGAGGGGCTTTGAATTTTTTATTTTGGTGGAAGGCTCATTTTGGGAACTAGGTTTTGATTTTGTAATCCAAGGGTAGAATTGTTTTAAAGGGATTTATTTTGTTATGGATTGAGTCCCAAGTGTTTCCTCTAGTAGTTGAGAAGATTTCAAGAGTGTACTCAGGGTTTGGGGCTCAAAATTTTGTGATTTAGAGTTGTAGCCTAAGGCACATGGTTAGTATATGATCATTCCTAACTATATACCCCAAACATGATACATGGTTTGTATAGGATCATGGTTTATTAACCAGACTAAGGTCTCTAGATAACTATACTAAACTCTTCAATAAATTTAAAATCTATTTCACATGGTTGGTACTTGGTTTGTTAAGACACAAGGCCTACCCAAGTGAAATAGAGTTTCTCGGTTAGTGGTATATTCGCTGTTGGCACACGGTTTATTAAACCATGAGGTTAAACTAAGATCATCTTTAAAAGTGGGAAAATTATGAAATTTCCCTTCTGATAATTTATGATTTTAACCCTGTTTTATCCTCTCCTTCGACCATAACACCTCATTCACTCCATCTTTTTTCTCCCTTCCTTCTCATGGTGGATCACCCTCAACTCTTGTCTAATTTCACTTTTTTCTAAGGCATCAGTGAGCCTAAGGTATGTCTATTACTATGCTATCACCTCTTTCTTGTTTATTTTTCATTCAAATGACCTCTCGAGTTTTTTTTTTCTAATATTCCCTATTTTTAGTGATTTTGTATGGTTTCTTGATACCACTTGTTTTAAACTGAACCGAAAACAGATATTGGATGATTGGGTTCTTTATGATTGGGGTATTTGGTACCTTTTTAACCCATAGTATTTCTTAAATTTTGGGTTTGTTTATTGGGTGTTCTCATTGGTCTTCCATGTGATGTCATTGAACTTAATTAAATGTTTTCATGTTCTTTTTTTCCTTTCATAGAATTACACAAATTTATACTTTTTTCATTGTTTTCGCTAGATATTATTAAAACATTAAGTAATAAAAAATAGATTTATGTTTGGAATTGAATATTATGAAATGAAATTTCATAATCATTGGTTAATATGAAATATAATTAACTTTTTAATTGATCCTAATGCAATGTTTAAGATGGAAGTTTTGAAAATTGTTGACTTATGGTTTGTCTTGGTATAAATTTAATGGAATAAATGTTTTCTCAATGTATGAATTGGATTTTAATCAACTAAATTGTGTTTTATTTAATGATAGTTAAATGGTTGTCTTGAAAAAATGGTAATGTTTGTTTTATAAAAAGGAAATGAACTTCATGATGTGGTTTGGTTGGAAATTAAAGTGGCCTTGGTAAGCAATATTTGGAAATATTTATTTTAATGTGAACTTTAATTGAAGGTTTTTGACTTGTTTTGATAAAATGATGTTTTTAATTTTTAGATGTTTTAAGTTAATGAAAATTCCCCTTGGGGGTGGTCTAGTTTTAATGATAATGAAAACACCTTTAAGGAAGTTTTCTTTTTTACTTTTGAGAATACTCACCTTATAGGGAGGTCTAAGTTAATATATGGAAACTCCCTTTATGGGAGGTCATGATTAGATAATAAATCTCACATGGGGGTATGGGTCATTTTTACTTATTGGATTATTCCTTGGATAATAGAATTCCTACAGGGGAGGTCCATGTTACTTATTGATTATTCCATGGTTTAAGAAAACTCACATAAGGTAAGTTTGTGACACTTTATATGTATACTAGGGAGACTTAAGTTTGTTATATTGGTTGTAACAGTCATCACAACATGATCAATGACACCATGGCACTATCCAAAGCAGGTATGTTTGATCTAGGTCACAAACCTAAGGATCAATGATGGTATGGATCAGTCTCGGGTGACATTGTGGAACCCAGGAATTGATTTTTGTTTCTTTCTTTTGTTAAATTATATTAAAATATTAATTTTTTTTATTTATATCACTTATTCATGTGCTTTCTTATTAGACTAGTAATTTTAGTGATTCTATTGGTGGTAGCCTATTGAGTTATACTTACACTCTCCTCGAGCGGTCATGGCACTAGGTTACCTGAGAAGACACCATTATTGACCGCATGTACTGGTTTAAAGAAATTCTCGATGTTGATGATTGTTGGCTTGGAATTATAGGATAGAGTATGGATGATGATACCAGGATAGACTTAGGAACATTTGGGGATGAGTATTGGATTTGGTTTTATTTATTTATTTTCTTATAACATATATATGATCTATCATTAGGGGATCTGTTGTGACATGTATTTCATACTCCATTGTTATAGCATATTGATACAATAGTTATTGTTGCCACATATCTTGTCTTATCTCTGATGTTTACTTGGATTGGTTATATATTTGGACTTATTTATTTTATTATTACTACTATAACTAGAGGGTATAGTCTCCCAACTATACCTTCTTAAACCCTCTCTACTAGTCAATAGCCTCTATCATGCTGGGAGGCACACTTAAGGTGATGTGTCGACCATCGGTCTGACATCAGTTAGAGATCAAGTGCAGTGAGATATTACAAAAATATCAATCTCAAACTCTTAATAGCTTGATAGGGAATCAATAAGATATTTTTTATGTTTTTTAGAGAGAGAAAGGGCGTCTAGGATTGAGATCTTGGATGGAATGATAGAAATATGCTTCAGGATATCCTATTTCTATTTTAAGGTCCTATACTTAATATCTTGAAGTTGTTATTCTTATTGAGTCTTAGAGGTTGATGTTGAATATGTAATTAGTTCCTTACCTTGACTAAAACCGGGGGACAATTTCATGTTATGCGGGTTGGGTTTATCTATCCTTCAAACTTCTCAACATTTAATGGAAAACTAATTTTTTTTGTCAATATTTGACACTGACCTACCATGGGTGTGGAGAAATAATTTATTTACTAGGTTAAATGTAGTATTAGTGGTAACCTTAGGTTGTATTCCAATAGGATTTCTCTAAAATATATTGTCCCTTGTTGGTTAGAAAATGGGGTTTGTTTGTTTGAAATGGATTTGATTTTAAAACTAAAATGGAAATGAAAGAATTATTTGAAAAAAATTAACTATGAGATGGTGATTAGGATAGGGTCTGTTTAAATTATTATAATGATATCCAATTTTCTAAGTTATCCACTATTCTATTTCTAACTTGGTAAGAGATTGAGTCCACGATCACTTCCTTTCTCTCCCTTAACCAAATGGTGATGGTGAGAATAACTCTAACTAAAATCTCATCTTGGTCTACCCTACTTTCTACATGTGTTAGTGTTGTAGTGTACCCACCTAGTTGACTTAATAAATTCACAATAGAATCTTGTAATTCTTAAATATCCAAGAGTTCCCACTACCACTTCTACATGTGATGACAATCACCAAGAATATAAGAACCCGATTTTTTAACTCGGGTATGGATCCTTTAAAATTTAGGTCTAATCACCTTTTATGGACCTAATATGGAATCCTAATGAGTTCATGAAGGTCTTAGGTGTGTCTAGGGCTTATTTGGATCCTAGAACCTAGTTTTTTGAGAATTTGGATGGCTGCACGGTTAGAAGAAACTGTGTGGGGGCAGGCCACACAGTTACTTCTAACCGTGCAAGGCTGGATAGTGGGATGGAGTAGGGTGTACAGATTTCCCTAACCATGTGTTAGGGTCTACACAACTATTAAAAAAATAAAGACATGTTTCAAAGGTGTTTTTCATGGACGGCGCATAGTTTCCCTAGCCATGGATCCAAACCGTGCGATGACCATTTTTGGGTGATTTTACTAAATTAACCTTAAATGATCTAATTAAACTCTCCCCTCCTTTTATTAGTTTCTCTAGTATAAAACCACCTTTTTTTCTCCCTTTTAATCCTAAAATCAATCTGATCTAGATTTTGATCCCGAGCTCCAATCTGGTGTCCGTTTGGATTGTCGTTCATCATGTTGGATGCGTATCGATATGTACTTGATTCCTTTTTATCCATTTGTCATTCTTCTTTATATCAAAGATTCTATTTAGATATAGGATCATATGACCTATTTTTAGGTCATTGATCTGTGTTGACGCTCCTTTCGTCACAAAATATAAAGATCGGAAAAGGGAATATCTGAGCTCAAAGTGATTCAGCCTTTGAAGAAAACATCAAAAATCAACAAAGGAAGGAAGAAAGGATCAACAGCAGCATCACCGCGCAAGTTATCTAACTGGCGCGCAAGTGTACTTGCGCGGCCACCTTGGTCACGCAGGTGACTTGCGCGACCTAATTGGTAACCGCCCGGTAACCGCCCGGGGTCTTCTTTTGCCTATAAATAGACCATGTGGGCCCCCCATTCGAGGATCTTTTTCCAGAAACTCGGATTGAAGCTCCCGATGCCCAAGTCTCTTCTCAAAGCTTCCGGAACACTTCTAAGGTAATTTCTTACCTAGAACGGAAGATCTAAAGAGAAGAAGGAAGGCCTAAGTGTTGAAACTTATCAAACACTTGCGCGCCGACTTATTTCCTTCAATATAACTTGCACGTCCCTTTTCTGGAAGAACCTCGAGAACATTTTAAAGGGTTTAAAAAAGAGTCGCTCAAGTATTTCATTGCTGGTTGAAAATCGCGCAAGTACACTATGTGTCGCGCAGGTATACATGCGCGACCAACACTTGCGCGCCCATGGAAGACTTGCGCGCCTTGCAAGACTTGCACGCCCCTATCTTTTTGGGTGCCCATCTTGCCCATTTTTACCCCTCTTAAGCCATTTCACCTTTCCTTTTCAAGATTCAGTCTTCAAGACACTCCTCAAAGCCATTTATGGCATGATTTCTTGATTTGACTTTCTTATCTGAAAGGAATTCTGTGGAATCTCTCTCAAAGTCTAGTGATTTAAATATCCTTATGTCACTAAAATATGGAGAGTTCATTCATTTAACCTCATCCTTTAAGATGAGAATATCCTAACTTGGGCATCCTCCTCAGGAATAATCCCCAAACCCTAGTCCCTAACCTGGGTCTCCTTTTTTCAGGAATAAGACTCAGTCATAACCTTGGGATTCCTTTTAAAGAATAAGCCCCAAGTCTCCTAACCTGGGTCTCCTTTTTCAGGAATAAGACTCAGTCATAATATTGGGATTCCTTTTCAGGAGTAAGCCCCAAGTCCCTTAACCTTGGGTCTCCTTTTTAGGAATAAGCCCCAAGTTCCCTTAAATTTCTCTTAACGAGTCATAATTTACCTTTGATTTGGGTTTCCTTTTCAGGAGTAAAACCCAATCATAAGTCCCCTCCTAACTTGGGCATCCTCCTTAGGAGTAAGCCCCAAGATTAGAGTATTCAAATCTCCATGAAGCACATATAACTTTATGGACCCTGTTCATGGATTTTCTCCCTAAAAGTAAATCCTAAACCTTCATCTATCTGGGCAGTCATCCATACATAACCCCCAAACAAATTCTTATGATTGCATCTTTCATGGCACAATTGTCTAAATTTTTACCAATACCTCTTGTTTCTCACACCGAGCGTGACTCATGTGAGCTTAGAGTGTAAAAGTAATTATGACATTCATCTTTGATCCATCAATCATAAACATCATACTCCATAACTCGAACTACGTGGGTTCTGATTCCTTTTCCAAAACAAAGGATACGTAGGTAGCCCATTTATGGGTTCGATCCCAACTTTGAAATAATCCCTGTACTTTTGAATGACGATAAACTTCAAGTGCCCCACTGAGTGGCTTTAAAACCAGCCTGGCCATCATAATGACCAAGAGACTTTTATATAAATGTTTTGAAGGATACCATTGACCAAGAATCTCTAAACAGATATAGATGATTCTCTATTGATGAAGAACCTTGAATACATATAAAATATTCTCTAAATGTATTGCATATTTAATCATTGATTGTTAAAACTAAAGGAAAGCTCATTTTATACTTGGTAATATAATAAGGATTCACGAACATAACTTAAATCTATAAAGAGAGTCCCGGAGTAGACAATAATTCCCCTCAAAAAGGTGTGATGAGTCCGACCTCCCATCCTCTCGACCAATGCAAATTCCTAAGCCTCATTAGTCCACAAGCTAATGAGCGCCTGCCTTTAGAAAGTAGGTCCAAATGGATGTGGAATCATTGGATGTTTCCGGTTCTACGAACAAACCCGTTAGAAACCGATCAGAACGTTTGAATCTCTCGTCCAGGAGGTCATCCCCGGATTCCGTGCGAAACAAAAATGGTGAACCCGACGTGAATCCTTAGCCAAGTTAAAGTGATGTTCTTCTTATTTTTTAGGCCCCTTGGGCCAACAAAGAAATCATTGACATGTGCTCATCCAAAAGATGCAGTGGCCGGATTCATCTTGATTATATCTGTTACATGGAACATGCACTCTTTTCTCAAGATCTTCTGCAAAATGGCTTTCCTTAAATTCACCTCTGTGAATACTGCTGCTGTGAACACCTCTACTGTGAGGTCTGCTTCTGTGAAAACCAATGCTGCTACTCCTGCTGGAACGTCATCCGCTCTGAGGATGACATCACCAACTCAGCGTCTTCGACGCTGGGTTTCTAATGCACTGGTTAAGGAGTACCGTCGCAACGGTACTATCCCAACTCTGGAGGCCGCTCGTCAAGCCCTCCAAGTTAACAACTCTACCTGGTCGTCCGGACAACGGCGGCCAGCAATCAAGAAGCAGGCGGTGCTGACTACCGTCTCCAACCGTTTCGGGTCGTTATCCCCGGAACGCAATTTCCATTCACTCCCTTACTCTGAGGAAGTGAATGAGCAGGTCCTGCAGGACCTTAATTCAAAAAGACAGGAGTCCTTCTCAAGGGCTCCCATCAACAATCGCCGCCAGACTCGTGCGGTAGTGCGCTCTCAACATGATGAGGGTACCGACTCCAGGCATTCAGCTCAGGTTCCTCGAACCCGAGCAGGCAAGATGAACCGCCAGAGACGGAATCCGGTTAACAATAAGAGGGTTGTAATCCCTGCCATCTCCGGAGAAGTCCACCAACCTAACTTGGTGGCAAACAACGAGCAGTCATACACACCTGTTCGTTTTAATTCCGCTGTCCAGCAGACTCGCCTGACAGCATCAAGCCTATCCCGCCA
This sequence comes from Viscum album, assembly GCA_963277665.1. NCBI lineage: Eukaryota > Viridiplantae > Streptophyta > Magnoliopsida > Santalales > Viscaceae > Viscum > Viscum album. The sequence continues at coordinate 1,098,593,139 of OY728134.1, read as the reverse complement.
GGCAATTCCGGCGGAGTACCATAGGCAGGAACATACACCTGCTTATACATCACCAGTTAGTCAACAGGCTCATCTGACTACATATGATGGATCTCGTCAACCGTGTTTGGCGAAGTGTAATCAGCAGGCACATACACCTGCTAATACTAATCAGGCCTACCAACAGTCTCGCTTGGTAGCGCCCAGAGAAGTCAGTCGGAAAGTCCCGACGACAAACAAGAGGCAGACTCAACTCTCTGCCTCCACACTTGAGTACTGTCAGGATTCACTGATAGGAAAAGGAGAACAGGAGCAGGCACATACACCTACTCCAAGCCCAGAATGGATGTATATCCCCGTTCCGGCGGCTGAAGTCACCAAACATATTTTGTCAATGGTGAAAGAGCAGAAGCAAATTCCTGCTCATATTCTGGATGCTTGCCAGGATATCATAATAGCTTCAGCATCATCTCAGGGACAGACACATAAATCTATCCCTAGCAATGGAGTGACACATCAACGATTCACTCCGGAACAGACACACACATCTGTTCCAGTCCAAGAGGGTTATGGGGCATACTCCCCCATATCATACGGACAACCAAGTCAGGAACATACACCTGATTTGAGTGGAGATCGTCAGCCTAACCTGACCATCTTTCTTGATCAGGCACATACACCTTCTCAGAGCAATAACTTTCGTCATCAAGTGGTTTCTAAAGCGAGTAAGAAGGCATCTAAGAAAAAGATCCGCCCAGCACAGTCAGGAGATCAAAGGCCAATCTGTAACAAGGCCTTGCTCGATGCTGGAGTTCTTGAAGCCCTCAGACATTTATCTATCGGAATTCAAGATTCTACTCCCTCAGTTCCCAATAACGGGAACATTAATTCTGAAGGTCTTCAACAGACACTTCCTCATGAAGACTTGCTTCATGAAAATTCGGTCAATCTTGAAGTTTCTTCTTCAGATGAGAGCCACAGGAACCCTCTGTGTGGTCAGAAGACCAAGGAGCAAGAGATTTCATCTTTTGCTGTAACCCATCATGACGGTCCTCCTCGTGGTGATGAACTTCGCTGCGAAAGTCCTCTCCGCAGTAGTGATTCACGTTGTCTCGAAAATTCTTCAGAAGGTAATGTAGTGACGAGAAAGCCCTCATATCTTGAGGCACTTGCAAACGTAAAACCAGTCATATCTGATGCTTTACTATCGGCAGGTGAAACTCTTTCTCCATCAGAAGATAGCCTGGGGTTCAGGTTATTCTCTGAACCATCCCTAGGTCATTCATCTTCCAACATGAATAGTGATTTCTCTACCAATCTTGTTGAATCCGATGAAGCAACAAGGAAACACCAACTCTGGTCCAAACAGGTAGAAGAATCTTCATTTAATGATGAAGAGGAAATGCTGAACATGAGGAAAAAACTGGCAAAAGGTGAAGTACCAGTCATGTTTTGGCCTTTGGCTGACTCCCAGTACGACATTCCAAAGATTTTGACGAATGATGGAATCCATGATATTCGTCTCAACATATGGAAAACTATTTGTCAATTAAAGAAGAAGGTATTATCTTACGATGAATATGAAAATCATATTAAGATAATAGAAGGGTTACAACGCCAGATTGATTTGGCATCTCTATCAGTCTCTCGGTATCCAAAGGCTGAAAAGCAACAGAGAACCCTTCAACGTTCATGCCTTTGGCGCACTAAGAAGATTGCATCAGTTAATTGCCAATGCTCCATCTGATGTTCATATCAGAGGATGGGGTGTTCACGGAGCACTACATTTCACAGTGCTTTCCAGTCAGCAAAGCCCGCCGAAAATGGTCTCATGCAATGTTATTGCCCATGGCCGGCCACAGTCAATGGGCTTTGTTCATAATCAAAAGCTTTCTCAAGAACAGGCTTCAACTAGTTCCTCGCAAAATCAAGTATATAGAGAACATGTTGTTGAATTGCTCCTACATCAAGCAGGCGAGAATATTGCACAAGCCTCTCGTCTGGAGCAAACACATCATCAAATGACAGAAGTTTTGGAAATCATCCAACGGTCTGTTGAACCAGGTGATAAAAGTGGATACAGTTTAATGCATCCAGCTAATTTCCGAACTAAGATTCGCAAGATCAAGAGAGATTTTAAGAAGATCTCAGACATAGCATGTCAAGAGACACCCCAGCTTGTCAGACTGGGGGCTTCTCTAAACCAACCCTCAGAGTCAACAAATGGGATTCGAGGAGTTGAGCGGAAGCAGCAGGAACATCCCCAGTCCACCGGACTGGGGACTTTTTCAAATCCTCAATCCCTCCCTCAGAGAAAGTCAGTATTCTCTCGATTAGGGAATAAGCCTCAAGAGGAACGAAGAGCCAAGCTGTCAGGAGATTCTCTCCAAATGACGGTTCTCCAAGAAATTCCTGAGGGATCAAGTCAACGGAATGCCATGTCTCATCATGTACATAGAAAGAGACAATATCACAGAAATTCTGATAGAAAGGATTCCATACAATATGCATCCATTAATGTCATCAATGCCATTGCTGCTGATTCACCAGATGAGGCTCAATCAGAGGGATCAGACGAAGGGGTTCCTGCTCAAGAAGTTTCGCACACAGACCTAAATGAAGAAGGTGTGCGCACACGTAATCAAAGGCTTACCCAAAATCTGGGTATTCCTTCAAGTAACCCACTTCCCCCTCTCCGAAAAGGATCCAATAAGGGGAAAGGAAAGAATCAGGTTACTTCTCACCCTTCCTCTGAAGGAGGTCAATCGCTCTCATTAGAGCAAAGGTTTGCACAACAGAAGGAAGAAATGAAAGAGTTAAGAAGGTTGAATGCAGAACTACTTCAGAGTAGTCTTCTTCTTAAGAATTCTGAAGTCCGACAGCCGAAGGAATTTGTTGTAACTACTGAGATGGATCAAGAATATCCTCCTTTATCAGTACACCCACAGAGGTCTAATCCTACGGGTCAAACGCAACAACGGTTGGCAGCACTACCATCAGTTGCAGCACCAACCACCACGTCTGTCCAAGCTCCATTCATTGCACCTACCCAAAACCAAGTTCAACCTGACGTTTCTCAAAAGTTAGTAACTACTATTGAGTCATTAACAGCTCGGTTAGAAACTATGGAAGGGAAACAGGCGCAAGTTCAACCTGAAAAGAAAGTTTACCCTGAATGGGTAGATTCAATTTCTCCTCCATCCAGTTTTGGAAACCCTATTTCCCCTACTTTCAATGGATCAGGCGACCCTGAACAACATTTGACGCATTACATGTCTTGTTGTGATCCTATGATGGGAACTCCAGAGCAGCAAGAAGCAGTGAAACTCAGATGCTTCGTGCGAACCTTGCAAGGACCAGCTTTTGTCTGGTATACAAGCTTGGAATCCTGGTCAGTCATCGGATGGGAGGATCTTCATCAAAAATTCCTTCTTCAGTTTAGCTCAACTTTGCCAAAAACGACAGTTTTTGATCTTACAAACTGCAAGCAAAGGGAAAATGAAAGAGTCTCTGATTTCATTGCTCGTTGGAAGGGATTAACGTATTCCTTGAGTTTAGCACTCCCTCAGGAGGAATTATTGTCAATCTGTGTGGCAAATTTGCGTGACGAATTACGCACGCCATTGATCCCTGTGAAATACACAGGAGGGTTTTGAGACCTTACTTCAATCGCTCAACAAATTTAAGATTCCCTTATACAGGCTAAGGTTAAATCTCGTGTAATTCCATCAGCTCCAGGAAGAAGAATGGGTAAAGCAGAAACTGCTACAGTTATGCTTAAACAGGCACCTGTACCTATTTCTACTTCAAAACCTTCATCTTCTCGAAGGGCTCCACCTCCTGAACGCCAACAACAAAGGCTGTTTCGTCCAAATGATCAAAAAGATCAACGACGAAAACAATTTGAGGATATGAAGAGTAAAACATACTCTTTCCAAAGTGAGCAAGTTCCTGGTTACTTCATTTCAGCTTTGGAAAATAATTTGGTTCAATTACCAGTGCCAAAGAGGCCAAACAAGGAAGGAGATGAAGACCGTCCCAATTATTGTCCCTTTCATCAAATGTTGGGGCATCCCATCCAGGAGTGTTTTGTCTTTAAAGACCTCCTGCAAAAGATGGTCGACTTGGGACAAGTCAAATTGAAGGGTTCTTCAGCTCATGTAGCGTGTATTACCACTACAGATCCAGAGGAAGGAGGCGAGTGGCAGGAAGTCAAAAGCAAAACTGCGAAAAAATATGATGATTGGATGGTCAGAAAGACAATCAATCGGACCCATTCCATTTTGCGAACACAATTGAAGAAGCCAATTGTGTCTCCTACAGAAGCTGCAGTAAAGCCTCCATCAAAAGACAAATCCTCAAAAGGGCAGCACAATTCAAAGAAGAAATAGGAATCAGGAGAAGATGAGTATGTAGCAAAGTCTAAATTGTCTTTGACTCTGGCAGATTTCATTCTATCTACTTCGAAGCCACAGGCACCGTCCCACCAAATGGCACAGCCTAAACAGGCTAACCAGGCAGAGTCTTTATTAGACGAAGAGTTAATCTTTGGTTCTGTTAATATGATTCAATTAACAGATTCATATTCCAGTCTTGATGAGCCTGAATTCCCTGTATCAAATAAGGGAACCCGAGGAAGTTCTAGAGGTTCAGGATATAGGGGAAGACGTGGATCTTTCCGAAGCCACTACTCTAATTCTACCCCTGCTAGCACTGTATATGCAGCAGAAACTCGTGGTAGAGCCCTTCAGCGAGCTCAAAAATAACAAGAAAGTTCTTCTGCCAATGGCCAACTCAGTTTCGGCACAGTTATTTTGGAAGACCGATTAAAAGTTCCATCTTCTTTATCTCAGAAAGTAAATGGATCTAATCAGTCTAATTTTCCAAAACCAAGGATGTTGCCAACTTCAATACAAGATGCATCAGCTTCCAAAGCATCTGCTTCCAAGGTACCTGCTAAACCGCATATTCCTATTGGGAAACGCAGACCTCTAGATCAAAAGTATGATATATTGAAACACTTGGACCAAGTACCAGCCAAGTTATCAATTTTGGATGCTTTGAATCTGTCAAGAGATCTTCGGGAAGCACTCATCGAAGCTTTTTCAAGTCCTCAAGAGTTTGAAGCTGAAATTGCTACAGCTAAAATCTATCACATAGAGAATAATCCTGCAGAATGCCATGTAGTGATATCTTTTACTGATAAAGATGAATATGATGTTGTGCATGGGCACATAAAACCTTTGTACTTATCTGGCAAAGTCAATGGTATAGATGTTCGAAGAGCTTTCATTGACAATGGTTCAGGAGTCAACCTCATGCCCATTCGCACACTTCGTCGATTGGGCCTCACAGAATCTGATTTATCTCCTTCTACCATGATGTTGCAAGGATATGATAAAAATGAACAAGAACCACTGGGAGAAGTTACGCTCAGAACTCAGTTTGGAGATCTTGTTTCCAATTTGGATTTCATGATTGTTGATCAAGACTCAGATTTCAATATCTTGCTTGGAAGACCCTGGCTACATCAGCATGCAGCTATTCCGTCATCATACCATCAATGTCTCAAATACTGTTTCGATGGTCAAGTTGGAACATTTTATGGTGATAAGGCCCCGTTCAAGACATGTGAGTCTCAATACATTGAGGCGGAATTTTATCACATGAAGGGAAGAGAAAAATCTACAATGAAGGAAATTACCAAAGTTAATGCTCCATATGGTTTGGAAAAAATTCCAATAAATCCATTTTCACATGTGAGTACAGATTATGTGTTACCTATCAGTCAAATTGACAAAATAGGCCCAAATCAAAATACTCTTATGGAAAGATCCATAATGTCAATTGCGGCAATCAAGTCAGACAACATGGGAGAAATTGGTAACTTACCAAGCAGTGATGAAATCATAAGTGGTGACGTTTTCATTTCGTCTGCTGAAATCCAACAAGTCTATACTTCATTAATCAGGCCAGAAGAAGTTATAGCAACACCATAGGTGAATATTGATGTCGATTCTCAATCCATCATCTCCTCTTTATTTCCCAAATAAGACCCTTTATCATCAATAGGGTCGGAAATGGAAGCTTCTTCTTCAAAATGTGAAAATTTTGACATCTCTTATGATCATGAGAATTTCGTTTTTTCATCTACTTTGCAAGTAGAAACGGAAGAAATAACACATGATAAAGAGGAAGAGGAAGATCTTAGAGATGCTCCTCCAACATTTAAAGAGGGTATCTCTACCACTGTGGATGAACTCAGAGAAGTAAATCTGGGTACAAAGAAAGATCCACGCCCCACTTTAATTAGTGCGGCCATGACCCTTGAAGGGAAAGAGATGTATATTTCTTTTCTAAAGAAAAATAAAGATATTTTTGCTTGGAATTATACAGAGATGCCTGGCCTTGATCCTGATGTTGCCACCCATCATTTGGGTTAGCCAAAAGAACATCGAGGATTCAAGCAAGCCGCGAGAAGAACACACCCAACCTATGCTGCCAAAATCGAGGCTGAAGTGGATAAGCTTATCAAAGCTAACTTCGTCAGAGAAGTTCAATATCCCAAGTGGTTGGCTAATATTTTCCCTGTAAAGAAGAAGAATGAACAAATTAGGGTTTGCATCGATTTCAGAGATCTTAATCGGTATTGTCCTAAAGATGATTTCCCAGTTCCGATTACAGAACTCTTAATTGATGCGACGGCTGGCTATGAATTAATTTCTTTCATGGATGGATATTCTGGATATAATCAGATCCGAATGGCCCAGAAGATGAGGAATATACAGCCTTCAGAGCTCCTCAAGGTGTGTTTTGTTATCGGGTGATGCCCTTTGGTTTAAAGAATGCAGGTGCAACATATCAACGCACCATGCATCGTATCTTCAAACCTTTTCTAGGGAAGTTTGTTGAATGCTATGTAGATGATTTGGTGGTTAAATCCAAACAACGTTTTGATCACTTGGCTGATTTTGAAGTCGTATTCCACAAGCTTCGACAACATAATTTGAAGATGAACCCCTTAAAATGTGCTTTTGGGGTAACCTCAGGAAAATTACTCGGCTTTGTTGTACGCCATCGTGGTATTGAAGTCGATCATGAGAAGACCAAATCAATCCTTGGTATGTCACCTCCTCAGAATTTGAAATAATTAAGAGGACTTCAAGGACACTTAGCCTATATTCGGCGTTTCATCGCCAATTTGACAGGCAAAAGTTTACCCTTTACCAAATTATTGAAGAAAGGAGTCACTTACCAGTGGACTGAAGAATGTCAAGAAGCATTTGATGTTCTCAAGAAATACCTCTTGAGTCCACCAGTACTTATGCCACCTGTTGAGGGTAGACCTCTTATCCTCTATGTGACAGCTTTAGAGCGATCATTGGGTGCCTTTATCGCACAAAAGAATGATGCTGGGAATGAAAATAGTCTCTACTATCTCAGTAGAACTATTCTTGAAGCAGAAACCCGGTATTCAAGTATTGAAAAGTGCTTCCTAGTATTAATCTTTGCAGTTCAGAAACTGAGACACTACCTGCAACATCATGAGGTCCAATTGGTATCTCGTAATAATCCGCTCAAATTCATCCTTAGTCGTCCAATGCTTACAGGACGTCTGGCAAGATGGGCGGTTATTCTACAGCAGTTCGACATTCAGTATGTGTCTCAAAAGGCAATTAAGGGCCAAGCTCTGGCTGATTTCCTGGCTGAACATCCTTCAGTAAAAGACACGTATTCAGATATCGAACTCCCTGATGAGGAAGTTTTCTCTATTCAAGAGAGTCCTCAAACATGGGAAATGTATTTTGATGATGCTTCTAGAAGTCCAACAGGGAAGAAAATGGAAAATCCTAAAATCAACAAAGTTGGTTTAGGAATTGTGCTCATTTCTCCAAATAAGGCAGTGTTACCTTATTCCTTTTTGTTGTGGGAAGGTGGTACCAATAATGAAGCTGAATACCAAGCTCTCATTACAGGCTTGGAGTTAGTGCTTCAAGCACAAGTGAATCACTTAAAGGTGAAAGGTGATTCAGACCTAGTAATCAAACAAGTCAATGGGGATTATGCCATCAGAAAAGAAGAATTAATCCCTTTGTATGATTACTTAAGAGAGTTAATGTCGGAATTCCCTTCAGAACCGACATTTTCTTATGTCCCAAGATCACAAAATGCTTAAGCTGATGCACTGGCTAATATAGCCACAGCTTTAGCAGATCCAAATCGGGACGAGACAACCATCTGTATTGCCCACCGTCGTGCAATTTCACCTTATGTTCAAGTCAGAACAGAGGAAATTAATGAAATTAGTCCCATTCCTGAACTGTATGGTCATACTACATGATGGATGTCACCTATCAAGGAATACCTTCAAAATGGAACACTTCCACCTGATAGAGCCGAGAAAGAACAAATTCGGCGACGTGTGGTCAATTTTACTCTTTATGATGGTCCAAACCACCTCGAGAAAATTCTCTACAAACGTGGTTTTGATGGAGTTCTCTTCAGATGTATTGATGGTGAAGAGACAATGGATGTCATAAAAGAAGTGCATGCAGGGGTCTGTGGTGCCCACCAGTCTGGACACAGACTGTCTGATCAAATTCGAAGGCTTGGATACTTCTGGCCTTCAATGATACAAGATTGTGTTAATTTCACAAAGAAGTGTCATTCATGCCAAGTATATGCCAACTTCATTCATCAACCTCCAGAGTTGCTTCATACAGCTAAATACTCATGGCCATTTTCCACATGGGGAATGGATGTGGTGGGACCTTACCCTTCAGCTACGACCAAGCAGTTTAAGTACATTCTTACTGCTACTGATTTCTTTTCCAAATGGGCAGAGGCAGTACCTCTCAAAGAAGTCAGTTCTAAATGCATTGTTAGCTTCATCAAGTCTAACATCATTACTAGATTTGGTGTCCCTCATACCATATTGACGGACAACAGCACCAACTTTTGTTCTTCTGAGGTAAAGAAATTGTATCAAGAATACAACATTAAGTCCAACCATTCATCTCGATATCATGCAGCGGCTAATGTCCAGATAGAGGCCTTCAACAAGACTCTTTCAAATATACTGCAAAAGATGGTGGATAAAGATAAGAGGTCATGGCCTGATAAATTCTTTTATGCTTTATGGGCGTATCGGACTACCACTCGCAATGCAACGCGGTCTACTCCATATTCATTGGTATATGGAACAGAAGCAGTCTTGCCAATTGAAGTTCAATTGCCCTCACTCAGAGTAGCCATTTGTGATCAGTTATCAACAGATGAGAAATCCCAAAAGCAGTTGAATGAATTGGAACAGTTAGATGAGAAAAGATTGTGCACTTTGCACCACTTGGAAATCTATCAGAATCGGATAGCACGAGCTTTTAACAAAAAAGTTCGTCTTTGTTCATTCATTCAGGGAGAATTGGTATTGGTTCTCAGAGCACCAATGATACCAGGAAAGAAGCCTCCCAAGCTTGAACCAAAATGGGAAGGACCTTATTTAATACATAAGGTCTACTCCAATGGAGTGTATTCTCTGATCTCAATGGATGGAGAACACATCACGACTCCAACTAATGCCAGATTTCTGAAGAAGTATTTTGTATAAACACAAAATATTGTTCCCAGATCCAAAACAATCACATTAGATCATACTTTTGTCCAACATGACATTAAACTGTTATATTGTCCAACATGACATTAAACTGTTATATTGTCCAACATGACATTAAACTGTTATAATGTCCTACATGACATTAAACTGTTATATGTCCTATCTACATGACATTAAACTGTACAGAAGATCCTATATTTTGTCCGAGATGACATTAAACTATATTGTGTCCTAGCAACATGACATTAAACTGTGTGGCACTTTCAACGTCCAACATGACGATAAACTATAAAAAGTCCCCAGAACTGATATCCTCATATTGGTTCACCTTAGTCCTAGCTACATGACTTTAAACTGTACAGCAATGGTCCATTATGACTTTAAACTGCAACTTCGTCCCACACGACATTAAACTGTGAAAAAGTTCCCTAAACCGTCCAGCATGACCTTAAACTGCATCATCCCTGGTCCATGTATATGACCATAAACTATTTGCAAATCCCTTATGTCCAGCAAGACGTTAAACTGTGACGTCCTAAACTACATGACGCTAAACTGTATAAAAGTCCCTCACGTACGAAAAGACGTTAAATTATATAATCATCAAAGGTCCAACATGACATTAAACTGCACCATCCACGGTCCATGCATATGACCTTAAACTATTCGCACTTTCGTCCAACATGACGTTAAAATGGTACACTCTTTTGTCCTTACGGCATGACATTAAACTGCACAGTCCCCCTTTCGTCCAATATGACGTTAAACTATTTTATCCCCATCGTCCTAACTACATGACGCTAAACTGTACATAAAATCCTTGATAGGTCCTACATGACATTAAACTGTATTTTGTCCCTGCTACATGACACTAAACTGTGCAACACCAATAGTCCTAACTGCAAGACTTTAAACTGCATAGTCCCTTTTTTATGTCCTACATGACATTAAACTGTGCATCGTTAAGGTTGTTATTACCTCTTGTTTCTCACACCGAGTATGACTCATGTGAGCTTAGAGCGAACATCAACCATAACATTCCCTTTGGGCCACTAACCATGTGTAAGTCCCAACAATTTTTATTATTATTATTTTATTAGATCATTGTCCACAAGAACAACTTGATCATTAATTCATTCTTTAATTGAACTACACGGACTTTGATCCTTGCCCTCCAGGCTGGGTATGTAGGCAACCTCCCAGGGTTCAAGCCCAAAAAATAATCTCTTCACATCGGTTCACCACCATCTCATATGATGTTGATTCGTGAAACCGCCCCTGGAATCAATATCTTTACATTGATTCACTTTCGTCCTTGTTATATGACGTTAAACTATACAACACTTTTGTCCGGTACGACAATAAACTACAATATTCTTTGATTTCCTCATTTGAGAAGGAACCATTATTGACATTGATTTTTTAAATCATGTTTCATTTTCAAAAGACTACGTGCATACATGGTAATGCCTAAACTTTTTATCTCAGGTTAAACCATCATTTCACTAAAGTCCCCTTTCACCCTTCACATGTACGAACCAAATTTGTACAAAGGGTATTTCTAGAACTACGTGGGCTTGATTCCCATCCTTATGGGATACGTAGGAACGTTCGAGTATCCCTCGAATCCAGCCCCAAGTCTTTTGGGCCTAACCCCAAATTTCACTTTCAGTCCCTTGTCTGAAAAGTCCTCATGAAAACACACACTGTGTATTCATTATTATGGTCCGAATTCTATGACCCTAAACTAAGATCACTCATAATTTCGTCCTGCACGACGTTAAAATGCATTTCAAGAACTACGTATGGCTTGATTCTCATTCTTATGAGATACGTAGTGAAGTCCAAGTTTCAATTCAGGACCCAGCCACAACATGATTATGGTTTTCATTGACCTATGTATCACTATATACATCGGACAATACCCATATTTATGTGTTATAATCCTAACCTTAAATATTTTCAGATCTTTATAACCCTTTTCATGACTTCTAGTCACAAAAATGTCAAACTTCTGAGAATTCTTTTGCCTGACTATGCAGCACGTGCCCATAGGTGGCCTTGCATAAAAAGTTCACATAATAGACTTGTCAGCCAAAAGATGCTATTCATTTGACCATGCAGCCAATGCCCATAGGTGGCCCTGCATATTTCAAACCCCTAACGGGTTTTGTTAAATAATAGTAACTTCATTCTTGGGAAGAATGCCTCTTTTGTCCATATTTGTCTTAAAAAATAATATGTAGGGATCCGCAAAAAAATAGCCATCCTTAACATATTTGTCCCATATCCTTTTTCATGATCTGAAAGTATTCAAGTCTATGGTTTATTCTTCTTCCCTATGTTTGGGTCAGACCTTCGTAGGAGTGATATTCATCCAGTTCTTCGATATTCTTGTTTGGAAATATCTTCTCCATATTCAAGTACCTCTTTCCATACAACAAACTCTATGCTTTAGAAAATTTGAATCTCCATAAACTTTCACTGGCTTTTAGCACTAGGAAAGTAAATTTCTGGGAGTTCTTTTGCCTGACTATGTAGCACGTGCCCATAGGCGGCCTTGCATAAACAATCCACATAACAGACTTGTCAGCCAAAAGATGCTATTTTATTTGACCATGCAGCCAATGCCCATAGGTGGCCCTGCATATTTCAACCCCCTAACGGGTTTTGTTAAATAATAGTAACTTCATTCTTGGAAACTAATTCTTCTAATGCCTTTTAGCTCTTTTTCATATCATTCCTCAGATTCAAATGTTCTTAAGACATAGTTTACATTTTTTCCCTCATACTTGAGTATGGTAATATGTTTTCAGATAAATTGTCAAGGAATTGAATCCATTTTTAATCCATTTTTGGTCAAAGCTATTTCGACCTTAAACATTAGCCCCTTTATGTCCGGCATGCATGACTTTAAACTGCCCACACAAAAGACAAAGGAACTCTGAATAAAAGTCAAGTTCCAGCTCACTAAATATACATTTTTTGTATGATTTAGGTAATATTGAGCAGTTAATAGATTCAAAGTTTGTAGGGTTATTTGTAATAATCCTAGTAAAAATCAAACTATGATTACTAAGCCCATTGGCTTAAGTAAATTTGAAGCAGGTAATGGAAGAATGCAGGTACAAATGATTGAAGACAAAAGTGTTTTTCATTGATACACAAGAGTTAGAAGGACATCCACAGACTGGAGTCTCTTCTCTTCTTTCAAGAATTACAAGAGGCTTTCAACATAACACTTCATTTGATTTACGGCATCCCGATCTTCATTAGCAACCACCTAGAATTCATTCATTCAACTAGATACAATAAGAGATGCAGTGTTACCAGCTCTTCTTGGAACAATTGTAAAAGGATGTTCTTGAATGCGGTTTGAGAAAATTTTCTGCTGATCAAACAGTGACTCTGTTTCTGTCCAAGAGACTTGGAAGATGGATACATGGATTTGAGAATGGAGCATTGGAAGTAAAGATCCATTTTGAGAGAGTACTCTTTTCAGATATTGCTCTAATATCATGTTTTTCTTCTCTCCACCAACCATTAGTAGAAAACATTTCAGCCCATGGGTTTTCCATTTTCATATCTGCAAGGGAATGACATGGAGGAATAATTTGAAAGTTCACACCATTGTTGTTACTCTTAATACACAGCATAACCGAAATAGAGAAGTAGCAGTGCAGCTGTATCTCAGGTGTATAATTGTCTGCATTTGGAACATTGACTCCTTGCGGATGACCATGAACACACAGAGACAGGTAGATGCTCTGTGGGAAATTAAGATGATATTTCTTCAAGTACTTATCCAAATCTGGGAAAGTGTTGTCGCAGATATCATAGTAATCATGGCCAATAATGTTCATCATGTCATCAATCTGCTTGCTAGCCAGTTCATCAGCCGTTCCAATTCCTTTAGGAGCCATTGAATCTGTACAAAAGTTGAAAAAATTTAACTCTTAAATGGGTTTATTTTTTTAAAATTTGTGAAAAAATTCGGAAAAAATGGCCATGGCATTAAGTCACGCAAGTCTAAACAAGGACGCACAAGTATTTCATGTGCCGCACTAGTTTTTGACGCGCAAATAAAAACCGCGCAAGTACGAATACCTTTACAGGAGCGCGGAAGCAAGGGAACAGTGAAAAAAAGACTTGCGCGGCTTAGGTGACTTGCGCGGCGAGAGCTCGAGAAGGGATGAAGTCCGGAAATCCGGATACTTGTACGGAGGTGAGGCTGTGTATTTATAGGCCAGGAATCCTACCTGCACGCCACACCCAGAACGCTTAAGGCCTGCGCGACGCAGACTTGCGCGCCGCCCTCTGCGTACTAAAAGACTTGCGCGCCCTCCCTTTTCCTTTGAAAGGATTCGATTTCCTCAGATTCAAATCCTCATTTCTCTCCGGATCCAACTCTGAGGGGGGAATTTTGTTGACGCTCCTTTCGTCACAGAATCTAAAGATCGGAAAAGGGAATATCTGAGCTCAAAGTGATTCAGCCTTTGAAGAAAACATCAAAAATCAACAAAGGAAGTAAGAAAGGATCAACAGCAGCATCCCCGCGCAAGTTATCTAACTGGCGCGCAAGTGTACTTGCGCGGACACCTTGGTCGCGCAGGTGACTTGCGCGACCTAATTGGTAACCGCCCGGTAACCGCCCGGGGTCTTCTTTTGCCTATAAATAGACCCTGTGGTCCCCCCATTCGAGGATCTTTTTCCAGAAACTCGGATTGAAGCTCCCGACGCCCAAGTCTCTTCTCAAAGCTTCCGGAACACTTCTAAGGTAATTTCTTACCTAGAACGGAAGATCTAAAGAGAAGAAGGAAGGCCTAAGTGTTGAAACTTATCAAACACTTGCGCGCCGACTTATTTCCTTCAATATAACTTGCGCGTCCCTTTTCTGGAAGAACCTCGAGAACATTTTAAAGGGTTTAAAAAAGAGTCGCTCAAGTATTTCATTGCTGGTTGAAAATCGCGCAAGTACACTATGTGTCGCGCAGGTATACCTGCGCGACCAACACTTGCGCGCCCACGGAAGACTTGCGTGCCTTGCAAGACTTGCGCGCCCCTATCTTTTTGGGTGCCCATCTTGCCCATTTTTACCCCTCTTAAGCCATTTCACATTTCCTTTTCAAGATTCAGTCTTCAAGACACTCTTCAAATCCATTTATGGCATGATTTCTTGATTTGACTTTCTTATCTGAAAGGAATTCTGTGGAATCTCTCTCAAAGTCTAGTGATTTAAATATCCTTATGTCACTAAAATACGGAGAGTTCATTCATTTAACCTCATCCTTTAAGATGAGAGAATCCTAACTTGGGCATCCTCCTCAGGAATAATCCCCAAACCCTAATCCCTAACCTGGGTCTCCTTTTTTCAGGAATAAGACTCAGTCATAACCTTGGGCTTCCTTTTAAAGAATAAGCCCCAAGTCTCCTAACCTGGGTCTCCTTTTTCAGGAATAAGACTCAGTCATAACCTTGGGCTTCCTTTTCAGGAGTAATCCCCAAGTCCCTTAACCTTGGGTCTCCTTTTTAGGAATAAGCCCCAAGTTCCCTTAAATTTCTCTTAACCAGTCATAATTTATCTTTGATTTGGGTTTCCTTTTCAGGAGTAAAACCCAATCATAAGTCCCCTCCTAACTTGGGTATCCTCCTTAGGAGTAAGCCCCAAGATTAGAGTATTCAAATCTCCATGAAGCACATATAACTTTATGGACCCTGTTCATGGATTTTATCCCTAAAAGTAAATCCTAAACCTTCATCTATCTGGGCAGTCATCCATACATAAGCCCCAAACAAATTCTTATGATTGCATCCTTCATGGCACAATTGTCTAAATTTTTACCAATACCTCTTGTTTCTCACACCGAGCGTGACTCATGTGAGCTTAGAGTGTAAAAGTAATTATGACATTCATCTTTGAGCCATCAATCATAAACATCATACTCCATAACTCGAACTACGTGGGTTCTGATTCCTTTTCCAAAACAAAGGATACGTAGGTAGCCCATTTATGGGTTCGATCCCAACTTTGAAATAATCCCTATACTTCTGAATGACGATAAACTTCAAGTGCCCCACTGAGTGGCTTTAAAACCAGCCTGGCCATCATAATGACCAAGAGACTTTTATATAAATGTTTTGAAGGATACCATTGACCAAGAATGTCTAAACAGATATAAATGATTCTCTATTGATGAAGAACCTTGAATACATATAAAAGATTCTCTAAATGTCTTGCATATTTAATCATTGATTGTTAAAACTAAAGGAAATCTCATTTTATACTTGGTAATATAATAAGGATTCACGAACATAACTTAAATCTATAAAGAGAGTCCCGGAGTAGACAATAATTCCCCTCAAAAAGGTGTGATGAGTCCGACCTCCCATCCTCTCGACCAATGCAAATTCCTAAGCCTCATTAGTCCACAAGCTAATGAGCGCCTGCCTTTGGAAAGTAGGTCCAAACGGATGTGGAATCATTGGATGTTTCCGGTTCTACGAACAAACCCGTTAGAAACCGATCGGAACGTTTGAATCTCCCGTCCAGGAGGTCATCCCCGGATTCCGTGCGAAACAATCTGTTATTCAGATATCTTCCAAAATAGGACAAACTATAGGTTGATACTGGATGAGGAGAGTCCTATGAGTACATGGTAGGTGGTCTATAACTCATCCCTCAAGATTAACCATTTTATAAATTTCCATGTGTGCATGATAGTTTTATCGGGTGTGACCTGTTTAATTAATATTCCTTTTTTGTAGTCATTATAATCATGTTCTAAGAACCATGATATATATGTCATTCATTATTTGTGGTTATGTCTACAATATTGACTACCCCAAGTAGGGTTCTTACATCTTTTATTCTTTCAGTAGATTTTTGTCCCAATTTGGGCCACCATTTGGGTGAGTTGTGGCTTGAAGTTGTTAATGGTAAGTGTTTAATTAAGTTAATGAATTGATAAATGAAAATTACCATGTAAGATAATCAGTTTAACCACCTAAGGTAAGTTATTCAACTTGATAAATCAATCTTAAATATTAAATTGGAAAGTATATTTTATATATATGACTTGGCCTAGTTAATTGTAATTGAATGGCTCAATTGAACATTCATATCACCCCTTTCCATTTCAAATGGAAGGTATCAGAGTAGACCTTATTAAATTATTATGAATTATATGAAATGAATTAAATGGTTGCATGCCCCTTTAGCCTTGTCACACTAATTAAAGGAAAGGATTGAACCAAATGAACTTCTAAAATGTGATGACTACACATGGAATTAATTATTAAGTGAATAAATTGTATGTATCATACTTACATATGGACCTTGAAACCATTATAGGAGTGGTTATACTTGATTTAGCTTTTGGATTCCCAAGGTAATGCCTTGAAAACTCATGGACACCATTCTGATTCAAGGATGCTGGTTGCAAGGCTGAGACCCACCTTGAAACCCAATTCTCATATTTTAGTGGATGCCCATTATGAAACTATAGTATCCCTCCATTACTATTATAGGATGCCTTGGATACACTCCATGGATCCATTAAGGATTCTACGGACATGAGGTGATGATTATCCAATAAAAACACATATGTTAATTACATTTTAATGGTATTAAATTTTAATTTTTGATCTTATGGGCCTGAGTTAGTGGATTATGATTTTGAACATCCATTCTCATCATTTGTGCACTTCATGCCTAATGTACGCCAATTTAGGCCCAATAAGTCATCTGATTCTAAGGAATTTAATTATCCAAATTTTAATTTGATATTTTGTGAAAGGGATATTCACTTAAATTTAAACATTTTTCATTCAGGGAACAATGGATTATTCATAAAGGATGATGGAGATATTTGGCGATGAAAAGAAAAAATTATGGAGAAGGTAGATTGGACACCAGCCCACTGATGAGAATGTGGGGACCACAATATAAGCCCAATGAAGCCCAAATTTCGTGGGATTATAGAATACATATAGAGTAACAAATAATTATTCAGGATCCAGTGCTAATTCGGCCTCCATGATTGTTATTTAGGCATCCCAAATAGTATATCAAATTCTGGGCCAGAATCTATGGACCAGAAAAACAGCCCACCAATGAAACCATATCTCAAAAAAAATAACTCCTTTTGGTCTGATATTTTACATGTTGTTAGGGGACATTTGGATATTAATTTATGTCTTCTATGGCCCACCCAAATTCGGCCATCTAGAAGGTGTTTCATGCGCCTCTGTTTGGTGGATGAAAGATGGATGCCTTTTCGGGTCAAGGGTGGAAAGTCTACTTTCCACAAACTTTCCACCACCCTAGACTGACCATACTCAAGTGAGATGACTTGTACTGTTGGAGGCTCTACCCAAGGTCTCAAAAAATCCTATTTAAGGCATTGGTGTTGGAGGATTTAAGGATCTTGGGTGTTTGGTTTAATTGTAATGTTATGGTGCCACTTTCTTGTTTGTAATCACATTACAATTTCCATGTAAGTTTCCTTTTTGTACTTATTTGTTCTTAATCAACATATTTCTCTTCTATTCTTCCAATTTCTTTCATTAAAACTTTATAATCACAAATCACAATGATATCTCTTTGTTTTTCTGAATTACTTCACACATAGGTGTGAATTTCATTCACACACACGGAGTGCTTGTTATTTCTGCGGTTTTAATTTCTTCAATCTAATTCTTGTAAGCCATATTCTGCCCATCATTGAGAGTATACCATCAATGGAGGTATAACACTTTAATGGGTTGATCTTAGGAAGATGAAAATGCTGGATTGAATGTTATTTTATGAACGAATTGTTGTTAATTGGTTAACTAATTTTAGACTTCCATTCTTCAGTTATTTCCACTCTTTATCTTCACTGTGTTTGAGGAAGCTAAATCAAATTACTAAAATTACCATATACCTTAGAGACATAATGAATTTGGTTCTATAAGTTTGTAGGGGATTATTAATTGAGTTTAGTTGCATCAAACCAGAAAATGATGAAGGAAGTGTTATTTTGAAGAATGGATTCATCATGAATTAATTAAACCAAAATTGTCTAAAGAAGTAAAATTCATTAAATCCACCCCTAGCATAATCTTAAGATCAACCCATTTTCATTTAATTGAATTCACTTAGGTTTATTAGTGTTCTTTAAAACCATCCAAAATCAAAACCATGTTGGCCACTTCATAGCCAAAAATCCACCTCATAGGTTGTGTGTCTTAGGTATCTTCTTAGGTATCAGTGGATTCGACAACCCAATCTAGACTACAAGGACCATTCTACCTTCATCTCTTGGGTAAATTTGAGCATGAATTAGGCTCCTTGGTTACATAATTGGGACTAGCCATTTCTTATCCCATTTTACCTTGGATGATTTCCTTGGACTTGGTTTGAATCATTATTGTGGAATGCCTTGGATGATGATACTTGGAGCACACTATTTCCCCTTATCTAGATTGTAGTAATTATTGAGTTAGAGACCCTTGAGGTCAAGGTATACTTGGTTATTACCATGGAACATCATCAATATTTTTATCATTATAGGATTCCTTGTTATGCCTTGGATACTTCACTATTATAGTGTTAGGATGTTAGTGCTGATATTACCTCATGTGACCTATTTATATAAACTGGAACTTATTTAATTAATGAACTAGTTATATATTCAGACACTAGCTAGGGGATAAAGTAGGTATTTGGGTATTTACATTACTATACTACTTTACTTTTATATATGCATGACTGCACACTATTTCAGTTTGTACTACACAGAATGGATGTTATAAACATCATTGGTGGTGGCCTACTAAGATTTATCACAAACCCTATATGAGCATCATTGGTACTCGGGAAGACTATATGTATGAAGATATCGATAAAGGTAAGTATACCGCTTCATACCCTTGATTTCTTGATTTCTTAGGATGAAGCTAGTAGCAGATGACTGATCTGGAGCTTGGGATGTTGGGGGGGATTGTTTTTGGATTATGTTTTGATACTTTTGAATAGCATGTATTTTTTGATGCGTTTTATCCATGTTTTGAATATTATTAGAAACATGACATGTATCATAATCTTTTGAATCTTATTACTAGTTGTTAACTTTTTTTATTACTTTAGTCTACTCCTACTATGGATTCTATTTATTACCACTCCTACTATTTATTTACCTATTATCTTATTTATCCACTATGCTACACACTAATAATGAGGGCATAGTATCCCCCAAAATACACCCTATGCCCTCACTACTAGTCGACAGCCTCTGGCATTCAGGGATATGAACTAGAGGTCATGTGGAAAACCGGAATCGAGGCACCTTTGAGTGGAATCCAGGTCTGGGACATCACAAAGTGGTATTAGAGATGTTACTTTATTTATTAACTATTTAGAGACAATATTCATGATATTAGGAACACTTGGAACTTGGTTATAAGCTATGATTGGGTGTAGCTAACCCATGTTTGGGGGTAAATACTGAGTTTCCTGAATTATAATTTTGTTATGATTTTTCCAATTACAGTTAATATCATTTCATCATTGGGTGACACACGTACTATGTTGTGCTTTTTATTATTATTCTGAATGATATTTCATTTCATCCTTGGCCCAAGGATATGAGGGAAAGGAGCATTGTTACATGAATCATGATAGAAACCTAGAATTAACATGTCATTCATATTTCCATGCCATATAGGTTCATTTTTATACTTTAATTACTTGATATACTTGTGATTGTTGAGTGATCCCTGCTTATATGTGCTTATTCTACTCTTTGGATATAATTGAGTGATTTCTAGTTTCAATTATTGAGGTTTTTAGGCCCTCATGAGCCATAATGGGTAATTTATCGAGTTGATCCATTAGTTTAAAATTTAATGGGTGCTGATTTTAGTGATAAGGTGTATGGGCCCTAATTAAATAGGAATGGAGATCCATTATTATTGAACCTTGATGTATGAAAATTAGAAAATGAGAACTATAAAAGTGAAAATTGACTTATAAAATGAATGGTTTCAAGTAAATGATAAGGCAAGGTATAGTTGACCCTTCATATACTATAACTCTTGTAATTAATAGTAGAAAACTTACCAATACCTAGCCTTATAAGCAGGTAGTTGGGGTAGTATACCATGGTTAGTGATCCCTTCTTGTTACATTTTGCCTCTGATAGTGCTTATATTTGCTTTAATCCTATTCTGAGGTGAGTGCTTGGCATATGTAGATGAATACCACCATGAAATCCTCATGTTGTTCACTAGGAGGGTAGTGATGACCATGATCTAGATGTTGTGGGACTTGATCAACCAGTCTTACTACAAGAAGTTCCACTTGAGGAATCACCTGTTATACCTGATTTGATCACTGATGCTTAGCTTCGTGATAGTTTCTTATGTCTGATGTAATCCATGAAAGGTACTCCATAACCTACTACTAAAATGGATGATCTAACTCATGAGTTCTAACATCCTTCTCCTCCTACCTTCTTGGAGGATATAGGTCCACAAGCTATAGATTCTTGGATGGAGGTCACTATATCTATCTTTGAGCATCTGGAGATGCCTCCATAGTGGAGGTCAAGCTTTCTGCTTACCTTATATGTGATTCGTCCAAGCACTTGCGGGATGTAATTACCAAGGCTGGTCACTATTTGGGCATGGTATAGGCTGATTCTCAGACTGTCTTCTATGAGTACTTCTTTCCTCAGATACTGAGAGCTGAACAAGCAAGAGAGTTCATGTATCTCGAGTGGGGTTCTATATTAGTCATTGAATATTGAGCACATTTCACTGAGTTATGGAGCTTTTCACCACTTATATTTGATGATGATATTTTTCATGTTAGAAGCTTCAAGGATGGGATTTATTTTTCCATTTGTACTCAGGTGAATGTATTCTTCCTACCTAATTTATCTAATATAGTTAATTAGGCTCTTATCACTAATTGAAAATTGAGGGACAATGATAGTACCGGGAATATAAGATCAGTGTCATGGTAGGCCAATAGTTCTTTTTGAAGTAGAAAAAATTTCCTCATGGTTTATCATCAGGGTAGTGGCAACTAGAGTACCCGTAAAGGAAACTCTATGGTATGCCATTAATGTGGAAGATATGGGTACCTAAAACCTTTTTGTAATAAAGACCCTATAGAGTGTTGGGCTTGTAACTGTATGGGGAACCTTCAGAGATTCGGTTGGACATTTCCATCAACTTCTAGAGGAAGAGGTTTCTCACCAGCTCTACCTTCAGGGGCATGTTATTTTATGCCTTGTCAGATGGGGAGTTGGATTAGCACTGATAGGACTGGATGAGGAGGATTTTAGGGCCACAGTAGCCAGACTCGTGATCACCAACAATGCCAGCAGAGCGATCATGATCGTGCTAGTCCAGCTGTTGCATAGGGCCACTGATCTGGTCAATTGCATGCACTATAGTAGATACCTGAGGATCAACCTACATGACGATCTATAGTACGAGGTACTACTCTAGTAGAATCCAATATAGTATACGCTTTATTTGATATAGGTTCATTACACTCCTTCATATCCTTATTTATCATGGAAATCTTAGACTTGAAATACTGTATTACTGTGGTGTAATGACCTTGTATACACCATTGGGAGTATGCTCAGAGGGAATATGCTAATGCAGGGACTTCCCCATTAAGGCATTAAATTACTCTTTATTTTGGGACTTATTTGTTATTGAGATGTTAGGCTTCAATTTAATTCTCAGGATGGATTGGTTGGTTCTGTATCATGACTTTGTAGATTTATATCACCATAGGGTATCGTTTACATCACCATAGGGAAGCAATTATCTACCCAAGGGTGAGTGGGATATCCAGGATAATAGAGTTGCACCAGAGAATCATGGGCTAGGTGAAGTGACCGCCCAAATTTCTAATCTCTTATTATTGGATTAGGGTTCATATCAGGTTGAATTCCCTCTGGTAGTAGATCATTTTATGGACGTCCTTCCTAATGATTTTTTTGGATTACCTCCCAATATAGAGGTATATTTTATGATCGAGTTCATTCTAGGAGAAACTCCAGTGTCCATTCCTACATACAGGATGACACCTACTGAGCTCCAAGAGACTAATATATAGTTATAGGACTTAGAGGCCAAAGGTTTTATACAGACCAGTACTTCCACTTAGGGTCCACCTGTTCTTTTCACCAAGAAGACAGATGTGACCCTTAACCTATGTGTGGATTATAGAAATTTTAACTATCTTATAGTCCATAACTGGTATCCACTACCTTGAATAGGTGATCTATTTTAAAAGATATAAGGAGATAGGGTGTTTTATAAGATCGAACTGAGATCGGGCTATCATCAGGTGTGAGTCATGTCATCAGACATACCTATTACAACTTTCCGTAGTAGGTATGATCTATTTGAGTACCTTGTTATGTCATTCGGTATTATGAATGTGCCTGCTGTTTTCATGTATCTGATGAATAGTGTTTTCCACCCATATTTGGATTCTTTTGTCGTAGTATTTGTGGATGGAAACTTAGTGTACTCTCACACTTGTAGTGACCATGATAATAACCTTGATATCATTATGGGTACACAGAGAGAGCATAAAATTTATTACATTCTTGATAAGTTCCACTTTTGGATTGACAAATTTCACTTATTAAGTTATATTATCTTAGAATCAAGAGCATCTGTTGACCCAGAGAAAGTTAGTGTTGTGGTTTCCTAGGAGAAGTCCAAGAATGTATTTGATATAAAAAGTCTCTTGGGGTTGGAAGGTTATTAACAGAATTTTATATAGGACTTCTCACGCCTTGACTCACCTCTTACAAGCCTTACAAAGAAGGGTGTTAAGTTCCTATGGTCAGAAGTATGTGAGAAAGCCTTTCAGGTGCTAAAAGGAAGACTTGTCTCGACACCTATTCTAATTCTTATAGAGCCTGGAAGAGGCTATATCGTGTTCTGTGATGCATCAGTAATTAGTCTAGGAGTATTACTGATGTAGGAGGATATATTCATTGTGTATGGATCTTTGTAGTTGAGGCCTCATGAGAGAAACTACCTGACGCACTACCATGAGATGGTAGTAGTTGTCCATTCCTTACGTTGCTGGAGACACTATCTATTGGGAAAGTGATTTTTGGAATATATGAACCACAAGACCCTTAAATATATCTTTATATAGTGTTACTTGAATCTCAGATAGAGAAGATGGGTCAAATATCTATAGTCTTTCGATTTTGATCTTTCTTATACGTCTGAAAAAGGCAATATAGTAGTAGATGCGCTGAGTTAGAAAACTCAACCACAACATGTATGGGAATCTAGTTATGAATGGAAATTGATTTCCCTTTTATATAAGATAAATATAGAGTTTCATGATAGTTAAGATCATTCTTATCTCTCATCCTTAACAGTTACCTCTTCCCTCCTTAAGAAGGTGAAGAGTAGGCAATTTTTAAATCCCGAGGGATTGGTTCTCTGTGAGAGTATTTCAGAAGATAACTCACCTATAGATTGGTCTATGGATAGAGATAACATCCCACATATACATGGATGTGTTTGTGTTCCTATAGATATGAGAGAGGAACTGATGTATAAGTCCCAGACTACTTAGTGGGAAGTTCATCTAGGCATCTCCAAGATGTATCGAGATATGCAACACCAGTATTGGTGTATTAGGAAGAAACATCAAATAGTAGGGTTTATTACTAGGTGTTCCACCTATCAGTAGGTGAAGAAAGAGCACCAGTGTAATGATGGATTATTACAGCCACTTAGAGTATTAGAATGGAAATTAGAAGATCTTTCTATGGACTTTATAGTTGGGTTACCAATGTTTTCTATAGGTGGCGATGTTGTATGGGTTTTCATTAAAAGACTGATGAAATTATCCCAATTCATTCCTATTCGAGAAACTTTCTTAGTTAATGAGATGGGAAGACTGTATATATGTGAGATCATATAACTACATTAGGTCCCTCATATTATCATTTTAGATAGAGATTCTTGTTTCACGTCACTATTCTGGCAGGGGTTGAAGAAGGATATGGGTATACAGGTGATTTTGAGCACAACCTTTCATCCTTAGATTGATGGTCTTTCGAAATTGAAAATACAGGTGTTAGAGGAAATTATCTAGGCATACGTCCTTGATTTCAATAGTTCTTGAGAGAAGCATATATATCTCGTTGAGTTCTCATACAATAATAGTTATCATGTGACAATTTAGATGAATCCTTTAGAGGCCTTGTATGGTAGGTTATTCCATTCATCCCTATGATGGATAGATGAAGTATAGGTAGCCCTACTAGGTACTCATGTCATATAGGATACTTTGGAGTAGGTTATACTAATAAGGAAGTTTATATCTTCCGCTCAGTCTAGATAGAAATATTATACTAATCGCCATCGATGACCTCTAGAGTTTGAGTTTGGGGATCATGTTTTCCTACAAGTATCATCAATGCTAGGTAATAGATGGATACTGAGGAAAGGTAATATATGACCCAATTATGTAGGGTCGTTTCAGGTTTCGGAGAGAGTCGGGCTGGTAGCCTATCATTTTCTACTACCTTAGAGGTACCGTTCCATGCACGACGTCTTCAACATTTCACAGCTTCACTGTTATCATGCCGGCCTATCTCATAATTTTGATCCCTAGGAAGTTGAGCTAGATGTCAATGATTAATTTTAGGAGTATCCTATATACATAATTGAAAAAATCATGAAGGATCTCTGAGGTCATTTTATCTCTCTAGTATGGGTGCTATGAAAGTACGACCATGTACAAGAAGAGGCTTAGGAGCGGGAGGCCGACACATATTCCTAGTGACCAGAGTTATTCTTAGATAGTGTTTGACCACCATTAGAAGGTGAACTCAGGGATGAGTTCCTTAAAGGGGGGAAGACTGTAAGAACATAGTTTTTGAATTAGGTATGGATCATTTTAAATTTTGGTCTAATCATCTTTTATGTACCTAATATGGATACCTAATGAGTTCACAAAAGTCTCATGGGTGTCTAGGGTTTTTTCAAAGCCTAGAACCTAGTTTTTGAGAGATTTTGGTGGGATTCATGGTTAGAAGAAAACATGTGGGGAAGGATACATGGTCACTTCTAACCGTATGATTATGGATACTGGGCTGGAGTAGGGTGAATGGTTTTCCTATAACTACACTCTAGGGGATTCAAGACCATACAAAAAACAAAAAACATGTCTTAGAGGTGTTTTTTACAGTTGTCACAGAGTTTCCAAAAACATACAGCCTAACCATGCATATTCCCCCTCCTTACAATAGAAGGAACATAGTTGGCACATGGTTTCTCTAATCATGCAGCCAAACTGTGCGATGGTCATTTTTGGGCGATTTTACTAAATTTTTCTTAAATGATCTAATTAAACTCTCCCCTCCTTTAATTTGTTTCTCTAATAGAAAACCACCCTTATTTTCTCCCTTTTGAATCCTAAAATACATCTAAGCTAGCTTATGATCCTAAGCTCTAATCCGATATCCATTTCAATCATCATTCATCATGTTGGATACATATCAGTAAGTATTTGATTTGTTTTTATCCATTTTTCATTCTTATTTATATTGATGATACTATTTTGATACATGATCATATGCCATATTTTTAGGGCATTGATCCATTCTTCATATCTCTTTCAAACCAGGCCAAACTAGAGGCTGATACTAGATGAGGAGAGTCATATGTGTATAATGTAGGTGGTAGATAACCCATCCCTCAAGATTCATTGTTTTAAAAATTTCCATGTGTGCGTGTTAGTTTTATCGAGAATGAACTGTTTAATTAATATTACTTGATTGTAGTCATTAGAACCATGTTCATAGACCCATGCCATATATTTAATTCATCATTGGTGGTTACGTCCACAAATCCAACCAACCTAAGTAGGGTGTTTACATAGTTTATGCCTTCAATAGCTTTTTGAGCCTATGTGTGCCACTATTCGGGTGAGTTGTGACTTGACCTTATTAATGGTAAGTGTTTAATTAAATCAATTAATTGATAAATGTCAAGTACCATGTATTCTAATATCTTGAGTCACCTAAGGTAAGTGCTTCAAC
The DNA here is from genome assembly GCA_963277665.1 of Viscum album. Lineage (NCBI taxonomy): Eukaryota > Viridiplantae > Streptophyta > Magnoliopsida > Santalales > Viscaceae > Viscum > Viscum album. The sequence continues at coordinate 1,098,566,457 of OY728134.1, read as the reverse complement.
TTGATAAATCAATCTTAAATAGTAAATTGGAAAGTATTATATATATATATATATATATATATGACTTGGACTAATGGATTGTAATCTAATGGCTTGGTTTCATGTTCATATCAACCCTTTCCATGTCTAATGGTAGGTATCAGAGTGGACCTTATTAAATTATTATGACTTATATGAAATTAATTAAATGGTTTCATTCCCCTTTAGCCTTATCACACTAATGAAAGGTAAGGATTGAATCAAATGAACTTATTAAATGAGATGGGTACACATGGCCTTAATTATTAAATGAATCAATTTTAAGGATCCTACTTATATATGGACCTTGAAACCATTTTCGGAGTGGTTTGACTTGAGTTAGCTTTTATATTACTGAGGGAATGCCTTGAGAACTTTTGGATGCCATTCCAATTCCAGGATGCTGGTTGCCAAGGGTTAGACCCACCTTGGAACCTGATCCTCATATTTCAGTGGATGCCCAATATGACACTGTAGGGTCCCTCCTTTAGTATTACAAGATGCCTTGGATACACTCCTTGCATCCAATATGGCTTCTGCGAACATGAGGTTCCTTGGTTACATCCTTGGACCTATCCATTGATTAATCCATTTCACCTTAGATAATTTCCTTGGACTCAGTTAGAATCATTATTGTTGAATGAATTGGATGCTTCTCCTTGTATTACACTCTTACCCTTTAGATGAGTTGTAGTTACTACTAATTTGGAAACCCTTGAGGTCACGGTTTTCTTGGTTATTACCTTAGAACCTCATCAATATTATCAACATTACATGATGCCTTTTTATGACTTGGATCCTTCACTATTATCATTTCAGGATTTTAGAGATGGTATTTCCTCATGTGACCTATTTATATAAAATGGAACTTAATTAATTAAATAATGGTTATATGTTCAGAAAATGGATGATGGATGAAGTAGGTAATTTGGTATTTAGGTTACTGTACTTATTTACTTTTATATATGCATGCTTTCACACTATTTCAATTTATACTACATAGACTGGATGTTATAGATTCCATTGGTGGTGGCCTACTGAGATTTATTTTAGACCCTATCCAGGATCCATTGGTACTTGGGAAGACTACATGTATGAATGTGTTGATAAAGGGAAGCATACCACTTCAGACACTTGATTTCTTGATTTCTTAGGATAGAACTAGTAAGAAATGACTGAGTTGGAGCTTAGGATACTGGGGATAGCTTTTGGATTATTTTTTGCTACTTTTTTTATAGAATGTATTGTCCAATGCTTTGTATATATGTTTTCCAGCTTATTAGAAATATGACATGTATCACCATCTTTTGTATCTTATTAACAACTATTCAATTTTTTTTATACTTCAGTCTGATCCTACTATAGGTTCTATTCATTACAACTTATGCTATTTCTTTACTTGTTATATTATTTATCCACTATGATACACTTTGGTAATGAGGTCATAGTCTCCCCACAGACACACCCTAGTCCATTGATGTTATTCAATAGCCTATGATGTTAAGGGAGATGCGCTTGAGGCAGTGTGTCCAACCGAGATCCAGGCACCTTTGAGTGGAATCTGAGTCTAGGACATCACAAAGAACTTCACCACTTTGATGTAGAATGTTTTTTTGGTATAAAAATAAAAACCATATAGAGGGATATGGGTATCATCAACCACAAAAATAGATAATTACGTAATCCAAAACCAAATACAATCACGCTTTATAATAAAAACTATTATTTTAGTATTGAAACCAGTTTAACTAGAGAGAGAAATATTTTTAATATATGAAGCACACAAACTCAAGCATTAAAAAAAGGTTTATCCTCCCCTTCCCTAATAAATACAAGTTTAACCCTTTATGAAAATGGAAGTGGATGTGAAAAGAGAAGTAATATATATTAAAAATAAATTAAATAGTAAAAGTGAAAGCATCAGCTGGAATCATCTAGAAAATCATACAAACGGGTCAAGGTAAAAGGACCCTTACCTAGTAATCCCTCCTCTTTCCTTTTAGATACAAGGTTTACAACTTATAATATGATATTAAAACCATTGAATTATTTTCCTTTTGAATTTATAAATCCCACTTTATTCTCACTGATTTAAATCTCTATTTTGATTTAATCTTCCAAGAAACCTCATCTTTCCTTCTTTTCTTCTGGTTGAAATATTCTTCATTATTAGATCTAGTTAGTTGGAGTGAGTAACTCAAGAGGGGGTGAATTGAGTACCCAATAAAAATTTATATTTAAAATGGATTATTTTGAAATCCACCAAATGTTTAAATACAACCTAGTTTATCAAAATATATAGTATGATATTGATCTTAATATTTCTAAAGATTTATCTAAAGATCGATTAGGTATCAGATGAATAATATATAATATTATTAGATCCTTTGAAATCGATTTAAATGATTAAAATACTATATGAACAAAAATTGAGATAAACTATCAAATTATATATTTTGTTTATAGTATTTTTTTTTCAGTTTTAAAGCAAAAATAATGTAAAACAAAATTAAAGAACGCAATAAAAAGATTGAATACAAGAGGTTCAGTATCAAGTCAAGACTTATTCCTCTCCATTTGGTGATCACCTACCACCAAGAAGTTTATATAAATAAACAAGTTGATCCAAAACCTAGATCAAGTTTTACAAAAAATCATCAAGATTCATTTTAAAGTTGTTATATTTAATAATAAAAGTGTTAAGCCTCATTTATTTAACATTAGTTGTTCCCTCATAAGAAACAGATAAGGTATCCCAGATTTCATATGTACTTTTACATGAAGATATTCTATTGAATTCTTCATCTCCTACAACATAATAAAGGGAATTCATGGATTTACAATTATTATTATAAGATAACTTTGTTTCATTATCCCAAGTGCTTATAGTAGTATTAGTAATAATATATTCATATTCTATAGCATACCAAATATAAAAACCCATGATTTCTATATGCATTCTCATTTTAATTTTCTATTGAGAATATTTCTTTCCATTAAAGAAAGGAGTTCTGTTGGTAACATAGCCTTCTTGTGGATTATCAATTTAAATAATTAAATTTAGAAATAACAGAAATTTAAGATCTTAAAAAAAAACTAAAATCACTGTTGAAAACTTTAATACCAAAGAAAGATTCCTTTGATACTAAATGTTGGTCAGAGTGAGTAAATCCAGAGGGGGGGGGGGGGTGAATTGAGTACCCAATAAAAATTTCTATTTAAAATGGATTGTTTTAAAATCCCCCAAATGTTGAAATACAACCAAATTTATAAAAATATATAGTATTATATATACCTTAATATTTCTAAATATCTCACTAAATATTGATTAGGTATCAGATAAATAATATATAATATTATTAGATCCTTTGAAATCAATTTACTTGATTAAAATACTATATGAACATAAATTAAGATAAACTATCAAAGTATATATTTTTTTTACAATAAAAAAATAGTTTTAAAGCATAAATAAAGTAAAACAAAATTATAGCACACAACAGAAATATTGAATACAAGATGTTTAGTATCAAGTTGAGACTTATTCCTCTACCCTTGGTGATCACCTGCCACCAAGCAGTTTATATAAATAAATAAGCTGATCCACAATATGGATCAGTTTTTACAACAGTTCACCAATAGTCCAGGTCACACATGACCTCTTCCACAGTTATACATGAGAGTAAAAAGGAATAAGCCACACAAGTACCTCTACCACTGTTATTTATGAGAGCACATGTGTAAAAAAATTTGAGAAAATATCTAGGTATCTTTTAGTTTAGTACAGGAGACAGTGTGCGTGTGATAAAATAGAGTATGTACACACACTAATCAAAATGTAACAAAAATAAATAGAACAGAGTAATATTAAAGTGTAGAGTTTAGAAATTCTCGGTCTATTGAAATGCAGCTTCTGACTCTTGATTTGATTTACAGCAAAGCTAGAGTTAGGTTATCTTGAAAATTTCTGAAGAATAGAGTGTTGTAGACTCTTGTTATTGACTGGAGGAAAGCATTGGATGTGATAATGTAGTTAGACTTCCCAGTTGAGTGTTTTTAGTAGGTGAAATATTCTTGTTTTCAATCAAGTTCAGCTCTATATGTGTTTAGTGAGTTTGAACTCTCAGCTTTCTGTCATTCATATTAATCCACTATTGCGTCTCTCTTTTTGCATGAGTAAGTTTGCTTCTCTTTTTATTAGCAGCAATAGAAATATCCTTATGGTATCTGCTTCCTAGTACTACTCATTTGACACTCACATCAATGCACTCTATAGAACATTTAAGAGACAATCATTAAAATAATAAATGACATTAAATTCGATAATTTTTCCATTATAATAAATTTATTCAAAAATAAGTATAAGGAAATAGTGACAGTGGCCTAGTCTGGTGGTGTCTCAAAGTCTAGAAGTTTATTGTTCTGATGGCATGACACTGGCGGTGTCTTAGACTTAGCCAAAATTTCACTTCACTCACAGTGACTGGTCTGGTGGTGTATTATACTTGGAAATAATTCTATGTTGGAAGTATGAAATTGGAGGTTCCTCATCCGAAGGTGCCCTATACGTATCCAAATTTATGTTCTGGCAGCGTATGGATGACAATGTCTATACTGATGGTATCTCATATGATGGTTTGTAGTATGAAGACATCTCAGACTTTGTGAGATTTTCATGCTGGTGGTGAGTCATGGACAATAGTGACTCGAGTTTATGGTGTGAGTCTCAATGATGTATCGTGCTTAGTAGTAACTAGTGGTGACTCATACTTAGAAAATTTCCTCACCTATCTCAAATTAATGAAATACTTACAGAAAACATGAAATTCATTAATATCACTAGAATCATGATTTTGTGATTATTAAAACAGGGAGGTTAATAGATCCACATATTAGCCTTGAAATGATTGAATTTATGATAACATTGTTCCCAAGACCTCATCTTGAAGTGTGGATGGGTTTCTTTGAAGCCTAATCCCAAAATTAAATTAGTAATTATTTTTAAAATATTTGATCAATCATGAGGTTTGATTCAATTTATTGACTGTAAGTTCAAGTGATTTCATATACGATTAGTGTGTGGAAAATTGGATATATGTGCATTCAATCATGATGAGAATGTGGTTGATCGACTACCTAATAGTAAATTGAGAACCTATTCATTTAGTTTATCTTCATATGGTCAATCTTCACACAACCCATCAAAATAAATGTGTGGTAGGATGAGATGCACATTTAATGCATTGACCACATTGCATGATGTTTTTGTAGAAACAATGATGCATATGTAGGCTTGTACCATACTAATATAGGCATTCCTAGGACTATTATAATGATTATGAAAACCATGGATTAATGTTGATGGTTATATAGGGTTGTATCATGGTTACATAACACTAGATTCATGATTATACAGGTTGTCAATGACGATTACGTAGCCAGTGCCTTTATCATTTCTTTAGGATTCTTTTAAGAAGGATAAATTATTAACAATCCTCTAAACACAACCACTTTCTTCCACAGATAAATTATCAATCATGACATACAATGAATCACTCAATTTTCCATGTCTTTCATAATATCAACATAAATTATAATTAGTACAAATCTATTCACATCACTTAAAAAATAAAGAAAGTAAATTAGAACACCCATTTTTTTTTTATTTTAAACAATATTCTCACAATAAAATCATTTGACATTAAAATTATAAAACTCATTAGAAATATATGAATTGACATTTTTTTGGAATAAAATGAATCAAATATTAAAAAAATGTTATTAATTTATGGACTATATTAATTACCCTATAGTTAAACCTTGGACTCCAGACAAGTGGATTCAAAAAGATCCCTGAAGAAAAATTCAAATACCTAGACAATGTGATTACCTTTTTCAACATAATGTTCCTCAAGATAATGATGCCTCTATAATTTCCTTGATCCCATTTTCTCCACCAAGAACATTCAATTTATTCTCACTTCATTCATCCCTTCATGCACACTTATACTTACCTTCTTGGATATTTTTCCCACAATAATCAAGTATTATTTTCAAGAAAGGATTTTCTCATTCTATTTTCATAAAAGTTACATCATAATATTAATGAATTTATTCATATCCACCCAATGAGTACATTATTATTTTTATATCATGAGGGATCAATCAAAGTTGTTGTGTGGATTAAGGGTTGGTAGGATTTTAATGTTAAATTGATTAGGATAAATGAGGAGGATTGGATCTAAGTTGAAACTCAATGTCTGATTTTCAATTTCCTCCAAGAATGTCTCCCCCTTAACTTAATCTTACAAAAACCTATATTTAAATATTTTAATTCTTTATTCATATCCTACACCATTTATCAATTTATTAGTACAAAACATTCCTCCCCATTTTTCCTTAAACTAGCTTCACAATTTTTTTCTTTTTTTACTTTGGTTCTACTCTTGAAGGAAGGTAGGGTATTAAGAATTTATTTATTTTGTGTGAGATATATCTTTCCCTGTATTGGGAAGTATTTACCTTCATCATGATGTATCACAAGGATCTTCTTTAGTAGCAGTAGTACATTATAAATATCTTTTCTAGAATAGACTTCATAGTATCCAACCCATTTCAAGCAGGTTTTAGTTCCAACTGGGCTCCAAAATCCTCCATAGCTTCATGGTCAGTTCATACCATTTAAAACTTTATCAGTATGATCAATTTATTTCCTATTTTAATTTTTATTATAATTTTTTTAGCCTTTTTATATCTAGAATTTCTTTTCAGGATCATATTTTTTAGGGAAATAGAGGGAATATTTTTTCTTCAAAATAGTAGTGGACTTTTATGGATAGTCTTAGATGAAATTAAGAAAATTTTCTCACTCTTAACATCATGATTTTATCCCAAAATAGCATCACAAAAGTTATAGAAACTTCTTCTTTAAATTTATATATATACTTATAAAAATATTGTTCTAATCCTTTTCCCCCTTCCTCCACACATTAATTCAACTTAGATCTTAAAAAATATTCTAGATAAAGGTAGATACGAATATTTTGATTGTAATGTGGCTATATAAAAAATTTATTCATGGATTCCAAGGGATAAAAGGATTAAATATCAAGTTAGTATTGAAAATAGGGTTCATTAAAAAAGGTATTAAAATAAAAAAATGCCTCAATCATTTATATCACAAGGTCCTTTAATGCTCCAAGGTTTTGACTAGATTACTCATCAAATTATAGTTATTCAAGTTTTTTTTTGTTCCCTTAAGAAATAATCATTTTAAAGAATATTTAAAAGTTAGTTTATTAGCCTCTTGAGGAAGTGATATAGATAAAAGATAGTATTTCATATTATGATATTAAAAAAGTAGTAAGCTTTATATAAATTTAATTAAATTATAATTTGAAAAAAAGTTTATTTTTTTCATTCATCTAATGTGAGTGAATTGGAAAAATAGGTTTCTCAATAGTTTCATGAATTTAATGTTTATAAGGTTATAATAGAAAAGCTTCCATGTTTCAAAAATGTACTAAAAATGAAAAAAAACATATAAAAAGTTTGAAAAAGACATAAACATTTGAAATGAAACCAAAAAATTGAAAATTATTTAACTATAAGGTTTCCTCGCCTATACTTAAATGATATAGTGTCCTCAATGTATTCAAATAGATTAATCATGTAAGTATATTTTAAGTATCTACACAAAAATATTTGAGTATTAAGGAAAGGTACAACTTAATTGTATTTATTAATAAATAGGTTGGAGAAGTGTGATTTCCTCCACTAGTTCTTGTGAAAAGTTACCATATAATTTCTCCAATATATACCCATTAATAGTGAATAGTTAATTCTATCATTACTTTAAAATCTACATAGAATAAAAAGGATATACATGATTGAAAATAAATGTAACTTTCAATCTAGAATGAAGTTTACCTCACATTATCTTGAGTCTTGATTTTTATAATAACACTATATCTCTAGGATGTAAGTCTTTTAGTTTGATCATCTTTTCTTGATCCACCCTTTTTCTTTCAATATAGATTTTATAATTTTAAAAATAATCCCTTATAATTTATTCCATATATTTCATCTTGAGTCTCTTTTATTTTACAGCTCTTTCTATGTCCAATTTCATCTCTCTCCTAGACCTGTATTCCTTGTGGCCTAATTCCACATGTTGGTGAATTTTTTTACCATAAATCAGCCTATATGGGGTCATTATTATGGGGGTTTTTAGGCTATCCTTTAATACCATATTTTTTCTTCTAAACATTATCTATAATCTTTCCTATTGAGTTTTACAATTTTTAAAAAAATTCCATTGATCTCCCTATTGGACACTTAAGCATGGCCATTGGTTTTTGGATTGTAGAGTATTGATGTTTTATAATGAACTCCATAATTCCTTAATAAAGAATTCATTATCATGTTAAAAAAGTAATTCCATTGATCATTGATGCTAGTTATGGGTACTTAAACCCTATAAAATATGTTATCCCTGAAAAAATCACACACAACATGAGCATTATCATCTTTGGTGGCTTTTTTTCCACTAATTTTGAAACATAATCCACCGCAAGGAAGATACGATAATTTCTAAATGACATTGGGAAAGGCCCCATAACATCTATTCTACAGAAATTAAAAATTTCACAAAAGATAATGGATATTTGAGTCATTTATTATATTTTTAAAATATATTTAGGAATATTGACAATTTCACATTTAAAAAAAATCATGTGCATGTTTAAATAATTTGGGCCAATAAATTATATTTTATAAAAACCTTTATTTCTTTAATTTTAGGTAAAGAGTGGACTTATTAGGATAAAGTGTGATAAAAATCTAAAATAGATTCAATTTCACTTTTAGGAAAGCAAATTGTTATTACTTAATCATTGAATATTTTCTAAATAAATGGATCTTACCAAATGTAAAATCTGGATTCAGAATTTAGCGAGGATTTAAATAGGTTGGGACTTGAGATTTTACCAAATAGTTTACCTTGTCAGCATACCATGGAACTTAACCTTTGACCAATTAGATATTCTCTCTTTGAATTAGGTTTGGTATAAGTTTATGGTCTATAATATCCACTTCGAATATGTTGGGAAGTCTACTCAAGTGATCAAACACTTGGTTCCCGACTCCCTTCTTATATTTGATTTCTAAGTTAAACTCTTGAATTAGTAGTACCATCTCACAAGGCTAGTATTTTCATCTACCTTCATCATAAAATATCTAAATAATTCATTGTTATAAAAAAACAAAAACTAAATCTCCAAGAAAATATGATCTAAATATTTCCAAAGAAAAGAAAATTTTAGAAAATATTTCTTGGTGGTTATGTAGTTTAATTGGGAAGCATCTAATGTTCTTGAGGAATAGTAAATGAATTGTGGTCTGACCCCAATTATCTAAGAACTAGTTTCCCCAACTTTATATTTAAAAGATTTATAAAGTATCTTCAACTAATTTTCCTAATTTGGTGGATTTGTTACTAGTGTGGTTATCAATATTATTTTCTACTCATTAAAGGCTTCAAAATATGCATCATTAAAATAAAAATTAGAGTATTTTAAAATTAATCTAGAGAAATGGAGAGAAATATTATTAAAATACTTTATAAACCTCATATATAATCTTGCAATTACTTAAAAAGATATAATATGTTTCACACAAGTTAGGTAAGGAAAGGAATTTATTGCTTCAATTTTTTATTTATCCACTTCAATGACTTTTTTTAAAATTATATTCCCAAGGAAAATTACTCTCTACACCATGAAATTTAAATTTTGAAAATTCAAAAAAAAAACATTCTTTTCAATACAAGTTTTCAATAATTTTTCTATATTTTAAAAAAAAAAGGCCAAATAGAATTACCAAAAACTATGAAATCATCCAAGAATACCTCCAATAAATCTTAAATGTGGTAAAAAATATACATATCATGTTCCTCTAAAATGTAACTAGGGAATTACATAATAGAAATAGTATCCTTTGATAACCAAAGGTACAAAACGGGACATGTAAAGAAATTATTCTTTTGGTCCTTCAGAGTAATGGGTACTTATAAATGACGTGAAAATCCATCTAAGAATAAATAGCGAGTTATCCCTGCCTATATTTTTAGTGTATGTTCAATGAAGAGTATAGGGAAATGATATTTTTGTGTGACCTAATTTAACTTCCTATAGTTTATACACACCCTCTAGTTTTTTTAATTCTTACAGGGATTAATTCATTTTTTCATTACTCACAATGGTTAGGGTAGTTTTCATGGGATCCACATAGAAGCGGTTGAACCATTATGGATATAAAATTGGATAGATGATCCCTAATTATAAGAAAATAAATATTTCCTTCTTCACTAAATAAATAAAGGTGGGATTTATCCTCCTTTTGGGCTACCTAACAGGTTGGTAATATTTATAAAGTATAATTCTACTCTAATATATTTTTGGTATTATACATGGAAAATTACCTAAAATATATCCTATTTCTTGTAAATTATTTCTTAAAAGTTCAATCAGACTTTATTCTTGGGTTTTACATATATTATTATTAATTACCAATGGTAATTTTTCTCCTTATATGAGATACACATATTTTAATTCAGGTGTAAGTGTATTTAATTCCATATTTAGTGGTTTCTCAAGAGATGAAATTAAATTTTGGTTCCCCATTACTAAATCTTCAAATTAATCTGCATAAGAAAACATATCAAATTTCTATTCATGAAATAAACCATCATATCCACTAGAAAATTAATAATATTCTAATTCCTCTAATCTAAAAAGAGAATTTCTATAATTATGGATAACCTCATATTTTAAGGTATTTTCAATCAAAAAATGCTTTCCAAATACTAACACATGTGAGATATAATTAATACATTAAAATAAAAATAATACAATTAAACATCGACACTCACATATGAAATAAATATGATTCTATTAAACAACTTAAAGGTTATAATCAAATAATAATTATAATATATGTAATAAAACATTTTCAACAACAAATTAAATAAGAGGATTTTCAATTTAGAAATATAAAAAGACTCAACACTAACAATATACCACTTTTGGTAAATTTTAAAATTGAATATTTAATTAAAAAAATCCAAATCATTCTCCCTTAAATATTCTCTCATTTTTAAAATGTATCAAAAAGAAAAAAATATTTTAATAAACTATTACCCAATTTTAAAATTAGAAACCCCTTTTAAATAAATAAACCAAAAATAATTATTGAATACTTCCATAGAATGAATATTGTTCACACTACTTATGTGAAATATATTAAAACTCAAGACACATTCAAATTTATAAATGTAAGTAACAAGACATGATCATTATCAAAGAAAACAACATTTTTAAATATTAATAGGGGATAAAAAATATAAAATCAAAACTCCCTCAACACATAATTATTTTATTAAAAAATTTTAATACTAAAATGCACAAAAAAATTCCACATGTAATTTAAATAGATTTTCCATCATATTACACAATTAATACCAAAGGGTAAAATCCCCCTAAATTGATGCAATATAACATTAAAAACACTTTAAGCATATATTTAGTATATATGATCCCCATAAATTGATTCATCTCCTAAAAAAATATTTAAGGAATTTGAAACTAATTTTCAATGAATAATAAAATATATATTTATAATATATTAGTAAACTATAAAAAATAATGAAAATAGATAAAATCATGATCACTATCCATAAAGACAAAAATAGTTTAATACATTCAAACATTCAATATTTTATAACAGTGATATTAAATGCATTTTGGAAAAAAGAAAAACACTTACCTAGGTATATAAATTAGGTTAGGAACTACTGGATTTGAATACAATCCTTTGGGAACTAATGTTGTATAATCATTAGTACTCTTAACATTGAATGCATTTTTTGAAAAAAATACATTTTTGTGTCCTAGTTATTAAATATTATTCAAATAGAAATAATAACCACAGTTTCCAAATGATACACATTTAAAATAGATAACACTAGAACCCTTTCCTTTATTACTCTTAACAAAGAGAGTTTTAAACATCTTAGAAATATTCTTTTGGAAACTAAATCTAGATTTATCTTTATTTATTTTATTGACAGACATCATTTTATAAAAAAATTCTATATTTTTCAAAAAATTTGAAAGTGTTGATTCTAAATAAGAAACTTTCTTTTTTAACTTTTCATTATCTTTTTGTTCATTTTCCAAATATGTCTAGACATTATTATTTGAGTAGGATTCTAAATTCTTTAGTTCATTATTTACCTCAATTAACTTCCTTCACTCTTTCTCAACTTCATAAATGTTATATAAAACCAATTTGAATCAAATTTCTTGATCTTTAACATTTTTATAAATATTATAATTATTTATTTCATTCTTATTTCTTAAATTCACATTTTATTTTTAAACATTTTCCTGATCTTTTCACTTATAATATGAAGTGTAATTTTTATCATTTTTTATCTTTAACCAATTGTTTTTTTAAAATTAACATATTTCTCATTATTTTCTTGAATAAACTTTATAATTTTCAAATAAAACTCTTGTAATTTTTCAATATTTTCTTTTAATTCCTTATAACTAGTACTTTTAGATTTTATTTCATCACTAGAAATTCAATTTGATTCATAAATATTTTCAAAACAATAATTTTTAGTAACACAAGAAGGATTAAATAATGATGAAAATAATGATTTAGGTACCTCATCATGTGTATATATAAAATCAACATTACATTTTTGCTTAAAAAGTTTAGATTCCTCACTACTAGAACTTGAATAATTAGTATAGTTCCTACCATCATGATAAGCTTACTTCATATCTATCTTGTATTTATTGTCTCTACCTTACTTTTAGAGTTTTACACAATAATATTTAGTATTATTGGGTTTCTTAAATTCATAAAAAATAATAAATTATTTACCTTTAAATCACTTTCTTTTGAAATGTTTCTTATCCTTCTTTGATCATCCTTCCTTTGAACTTTGTTATTTCTTCACAATTTATTTCAAACATTTGGAAAGTTGATTAAACTCAATACATTTTTCACTACTATAAAATCATGCAGGTTCATTATAATATTCAGAATAAATATTCTTATAATATTTAAATTAATATCCCTTATTTATATCAAAATATTTTCTATCATTTATCTTTAATTCCATCTCATAATGAAAAATGGATCCAATAAGTTCATTAATAGTATATTGAGTGGAGTACTTTATTTCTTCAATTGAAACCTTCCTTGAGTTACATTAATTATCTAATGTTCAAAATATTATCTAAATAAGTACTTAATTTTTCATAGTCTCCCTGATAGAAACCGTCTCATTCATAATTTTGGTAAATTGATTATTCATCTCACTGATGTCTTCATGATCATTCATTATAAATTCCTAAAATTCTATATGATGTATTCCTAAAATGGTTTTATATAAATTATCAGTGTCATGATGAGTGACTTTTGAATTACTCTAAATGTCATAATTATTTTTTCATTCTGAAATATGACTATAATTGGTTATAATAAAATAAAAATAAAGTAAATTCATGATTTTATAATTTAGAACATACTTAGAAGCATCATTCCCAATTAGAGTATCCAAATATACTTTAGGAAATTTATATTGTTTAATCATTATATTATAATATTAAATTATAATATTATTTTAAAATACCTCCATACGATCCTTCTAATATTCAAAATCACTTCAATTGAAGTATGGTTGTATAAGATTATGTATGAATTCATTTTACTAACTTTAAATTAAAAAAAAAATGATTTTTCCTTCAACTGTTAATTCTAGGATAGTGTTATCATAATAAAAAAAATAAATTATAATTTTAAATAGAGAAAAACTATCATTTTAAGGAACCTTATCTGATACTAATTGTTTGATCGGGTTATCTATGAAAAGATGGACTAGAGGGGATTGAGTAGTCCTTTTAATTTTTTTAACACAATTATAAATTTATTAGAGTAATATTTATTAAAATATAATACTAAATTATTGTGGGTGCGATGTTAAAAATAGTTTGATAGTAGAATAATAATAAATAATAAGATCTCCCGGATTTTTATTGTGGTTCAGTTAACTATATGTGAATCTAGTATACTCTTCAATCTAGTATAACTCAGTGAGAGGAATGGTAATCACTAAATAAATAATGTGTATGTATTTTACAGGTTCATACTACAACCTATCATATTACAGGATAGAACAATCCTTTACTACCTTTTGTGGGAATAGGAAGAACATAAAATTTTAAGGAGAAGTCCTAACATATCCTACCTTTTCCAGAATTAAGAAGAACATTTTATTTTATATAGGAAATACTAATCCAATGTGAATACCTTATGATTAGGTAAGCATAACCATAAACTAGTTTTTGAAGGAGGTATAACCCATGAGTGAACAATATGAAATATAATCACTTCTGTAAAAAAATAACTAAATAGAAGAAGGTGTCTATGAAGAAGTTGGAATAGAATAATGAGCTTCAACCCTTATGAAATTGAAGTAGAGAAAGTAAGTATGAGGACTTGAACAAAAATGAACCACTATATAATTTCTATCTTTCAATATATTCTTTAATACTTTTCCATAGATTTTATTTATAAGAAAAATATTCAATGGATAGTTCTTAATTAAAATTATGTGAACCATATTTTCATGGATATTTCCTACTTATTAAACATAAAAATAAATAGTTATAAATAAAATAGAAACATTAAAGTTACTTGTGTTTGAAATAACATGTTCGGATTCATCAATTTTAATCCCCATGAATCCTCTTAGTACTATCATTGAGGACCTTCTTCTATTATTTGAAAGAGGAATAAAAAGGGAATTCTAAACCTAGAATAAATATTTAAAACATTTTAAAATCTACATGTAAAGGTGAAATTTCATAAGGGTATCTGACATAATGGTATCTATGAAATGAAACATGATACGTAAGAATGTTACATAAAGGTAACTATATGCAACATAAAAATAGTTTGTATCTTACCTAAGGGAAACTTAGTATTGTGAAAAGGTAAACTATAAGTTCCTTACATAGTGTAATGGTAAACCAAACATTACATTGGTTACATAAGGGTAATTAAACTCATGTAAGGGTACTAAAATTGTGTAATGGTGAGATAGTTTTTATTCAACTCATGTAAAGGCAACTGGCTTGCATAAGGGTAAATATCTAGTGACATAAATGTTATACCACATTTTAAATAGTTATAAAAATGTAAACAATTCTATATAAGGGTAACTACAACACCACATAAAGGTTAAAATAAGAATACACTACCTAAATAAGGGTACCTTATAGTTGTGTGAAGGTAAATTATAGCTCACATAAGAGAAAACACAACCTTTTAAGGGTAAAAAGGTAGTTTTGCAAAGGTACAAAGAATTTTAAAATTCTTATGTAAAGGAAAAAAGAGACATATGAAATGGTAACTAAATACCATAAGTACTTATGTATAGGTAAACATAATAGTAAAGGTTAAATTCTAATACTCATTTATGGTTAAATGATATGTTATGTAAGGGTAAATGGTAGTTTTTAAAGCTTACATAAGGGTAAAAAATGACTAGAAAAATAATTTTTCACAAGATTAATATAAAAATGAATATAAATAATAATAATAATGATAAGAATAATTGATTAAAAATTAAGGAATTATTAAATTAAATAAAATTTCTTATTATAAATAATAAAAAACACATGTGATATATAATTAATAATTTTAAATAATATGTTATTAAAAATAAAACAATTAAACATTGACACTTACATGTGAAATACACATGATTTTATTAAACAACTTAAAGCTTATAATCAAGAAATAATAATAATCTATGCAATAAAAAATTTTAAACAAATAATTAAATAAGAGGATTTTAAATTTATTAAATTAATAAAACTCAACACTAATAGAAAACATATCAGATTCCTCTTCCTGAAATAAACCATCAGATTCACAAAATAATTCAAAAGATACCTCTTACTCAAATATGAAAATAGAATTTATAGAACTATGGATAACCTCATCTTATAACTAATTCTCAATAAATAAATTATTTCCTAACATTAAATTTCAGTTAACATACTTTAATCTTAAAAGGGTTCAACCTCTTCAACAAGGAAGGGTGTAAAAATTGAATGGATATTTGAAGGGTTCCTCATGGAGTCAAAAATATTAAAGTGGATAGTGTTGTCTCAAAACTTATTGGTGAGTTTTCTTTAGTTAACATTTATGATGGTATTATACTTCTTTAATAAAGGTCTCATAAAATTGATGTGTTATTTTATTATCTCTCTCTCCTCCTCCATGTTTAGCATATAGAAATTAGTTAGAAATATCAGGACTTGACCTTAAATAAAAGCATCTTCCAAAATCCCCATTGAAAAAAGTAGACCTTTTTTTGAGATGTACTACCACTTTTATGGGATTAAAATATCCAATCTAAAAAGAAGAAAATACCTAGTAAATAAATTCATTAATATAAGTATATAAATCACACAAATAATAATAGAAAGTTAAAGTGATAATGGTGTGAGGGGTAGAAAACCTCCATGGATCTTGAAATTTGGTTGGTAACTGGGGTGTGATTAGGGCTATAACACTCCTTCATAAGTTCAACCTTTCATTACCTTTAATTCACATTTTTTTAAAATCTATCCTTTAAAAATTCGGCATACATATGGATTTATTTGAGAGCCTCTAGAAGGGGAATATTTATTTACAATTTTTTGAAAGTCTCTAGAATTTTTTTTCAAGTTACTATTCTTTAATTTTCATTTATTGTATCATTATTGATGGGAATAATTGGGGTAAGTATATTTTATACCACTAAATCCTTTAGAGAGCTGTTTTTAGTCTCTTAATTCTTAGTCCATCATTCTCCTCTTCCCATTTCTTTATTTCTTCTTGGGTTGTTCCTATGAAATAATACTAGATTTTCTAGAATCATCAGCATTATTCTCCACCAGTTCTTGTTTAATTAGTTCACATTTAGGAATTATTGGTGGTAAGATCTCTGTTACACTTATTTTTACGATCATACTGACATTATCCTTTGGTTTATGAACTATTTGGGTTGATCATTTTCCTGGTTTTTTTGTAAATGTTTTCATTATTCTGATCAATTACTTCATTTAATTCATAATATCATCCATATCAAAAAATTGTTGTTGTTTTACAAGAAGTTTTTCATTTGTGGAGGGTGGTTAGTTATATGACTACTTGTATGATTGTTGAAAGGGTGGTGGGTGTTAGAATTGTTCTATTTGTTGTCCATAAGGGATTTTTTTGGATACTGATTTTGGTAGGGGGTCTAGCTTGGTTCTTATAATTACCAAATACATAATGTAATTTATTAGGATATCTATAAAATAGACTTTATTGGATTTTACTTTGATAAAATTTTAATTCACCACTTTCTATTCCCTTCAATTCACCACACTAGTTAGTGAAATGATTGGGGGAAGAACATAGACCATATACCTTGGATTAATTTTTTTGATTGGTTTTTCTTAGATCCATATATCTCATAAGTATTTTTATATATTCAAGTCTAAATTCTAATAATATAGATTATTCATAATTTCTTACCTCATGTATGCCTCTTATACCAATAACCCTTTTGTTAAACTATTGATAGTTCTATGAAATATTATCGATCAAGCCCTTGGTTTATACTGGTGGATTTTCTATAAAAGATCCTCTAGATAAGGAATATAGAAAGTTTTTTTATTATCCAGTAGGCCTTGGTAAAAAACGAGGAAGTGGTTCTATTCAACAACTTGGTGTGGGAAGCTAGCACAAAGATTTTGGAATCTATCTTGCTATTCATAAAGAGTTTCTTCTGATGATTACCTGATGGTATAAATATATTTTCCATATTATTGTGTTCCTAAATATGGGGAAGAATATTTGTATATATATTCTTTAAAAATCATCCCAATCATATAACGTTCTTGGTTGTAGGTTTTAGAATAATTCCTTTGCTGATCCATCAAGTGAGAAGGAAAATCCCCTCCACTTCACTTATTGTTAATACACTCCTTAGGGATTCAAAGTAGAGTATATATGTGTGTATTCTTGTATATATATATATTGGGATCTTCAATTTAAATACCATGTAATTTTTGAAATAGTTTAATCAATCTAATTTTCAATTCAATGTAATTTTTTAAATGAGGAATAACTATTTGAATGTTTTGATTAACAAATTGTGGTGCACAAATATCTCTCAAGGATTGGTTGGGATTTCTAGTCAAGATTGTAGGTTCAAAGTGGAAAATGATAGTTTCACCTGAGTCTACAAGGGCTATTTATTCAAAGTCATATAGAAAGTTTAATTTTTTTAAGTTATTTCAGTAAGGTTCATTCAATTTCAAGATCAAGGGGGTTAAGATTTGTGTTAAAAGTTATAGTCATGTAAACTATGGGTTAGATTGTTGGAACTACCTCCCCAAAAATGGTGCCACATTTTGATACTCACCTATTATATGGTGTAGAAAACATAGTTATTTACATGGTTAAATATGGTATTAGTTGTGACATCTCAGACCCAGATACCACTTAGGTGGTGCCCTAAACTTAGTGGGCCATATGAACTCAAGAACATCTCCTCAAATGCCAGAGGCTGCTGAATAATAGTAAGGGCCTAGGGTGTGTTAGTGGGGGAAACTATTCCCTCATTACCAGAGTGTAGCACAATGGATAATTATAAAAAAGGTAAATAGAGGAATCAATATAAGTAAACATAATGACAAAATGTAAAGAGACAAGGATAACAATAACTGAAACAACTGGAATAACTGATACAAGCACACAACAACCGATGATGATATGTAATGTCACTAGAAATATGGAAACCATGGATATATAGTATCAGGAATACATGAAAAATAAAATATAGAAAAAGGAAATAAATAAACTATCCCAAGCATCTTGATCCCCAGATCGACCATCTACTTCCAGCTCTATAATAACACAACAAGAAATCAAGTGGTCAAATCTGTATACTTCCCTTTATCAACACCTGCAATCATGTAGTCTACCCCTGGTACCAAATGAAACCTATAGAGTATGTGAGATAAATCTCTGTGGGCCACCACAAATGGTGTCTATAACATTCAACACATGTAATGGAAATGTAATAGTGTAAAAGAATTTTTATATAAAGTAAAGCAGTACAATGTAACTAAATACCCAAGTACCTTCTTCAGCCCTCGGTTGGTGTATGAACATGTAACAAGTTGATTAATTAATTAATTAACAATTTGTATTAATAGTTCACATGAGGCATAACCAACATTTACATCACCTCATGATAGTATAAATAGTGAAGGTACCAAGTTGTAACACAACAACCATGTTTGATAATTAATAGGAATTGGTTCCAAGGTAATCACAAAGGCAACCTAATTATAATTTCATAATAAAATGGTTCCATGGTAATGAACAAGGCAATATATACCTCAGGGGTCACTAACTCAGTAGTAACGAAGCCTATATAATGGGGTAATAGTGTAATACAAGGAGCATTGTCCAAGGCATTCCACAATAAGATGCCTACCAAGTCCAAGGAGTTATTCCAAGGTAAAACGATGCTAAGAAATGATTGGGAAATATGATCTATAACCATGGAACCTACTTGTTAATGCTGGATCCAAGGAGTGTATCCAATTAATTCTATAATAATAATGAAAGGATCCTATAGAGTCATACCAAGCATCTAGAGGTAGATAATGATCAGGTTCTTGGGTAGGTCTCACTCAAGGCAACTGACATCCTTGAGTCGGAATGACATCCTCAAGTACCCAAGGCATTCCCTCGAGAATCCAAGAGCTAACAAGAGTCATGTATTCCTATAAATATGTAAAGGTCCATATGAATAAAGGGGAACCTTACATTTAATTCATTTAATGTAATAATCCCATATTGTAAATATTCCTTTTATCAAGTTCATTAGGTTCAAACCTTGCCTTTAATTAGTTTGATAAGGAAAAGTAGCATGCAACCTTTAATTTAACCATATAAGTCATAATAATTTAATTTTATTCATCTATTACCTTCCAATAAAAGTGGATATGGGTGATACAACATGAAACCAACCATCCATTTTCAATTAATATGGTTGAGTCTTATTCATACCACATACTTTCCAATTTATCACTTTAATCAATTAATTACACTCAGGCACTTACCTTAGGTAGGTAAAGAGTAAGTGACATGGTAATTTCTATTCACTATTACATGATTCACTAGACATTTAATATATAGAGGCTTACCATTAGTGTGGTCAAGACAAGGTACACCCGAACGTCGGCCCAACATGTTCAAACACCAACAAATCAATTATAGCATAACACCCTACATGGGGTGTTAAGAGTTGTGGAAATAACTACCAAAAACTAATCACATATTTAGAAAGATTATAACCATATGGTTCTAATGATTATAATCCTGGAATATAAATTCAATAAAAGACACCTGGTGGAATTGGCGGGCCCCACACAACAATTCCAAAATCAATGAACTTGAGGGATAAGTTATAGACCACCACCTTAGGCTTGTACGAACCTCCTCATATAGTATTATCCTCTAATTTAGATTATAATGTAGTAGATTTAAGAAAAGAGTAAAAACACTCACACCTCAATAACTTGGTTTAGAGTAAGAGAGAAGGAGAACCACTCAAATGAACTTGGGTACTTACCATTGTGCATCCAACGTGATGAAAGGAAGCTTGAACGGATCCTGAATGAAAGATATCTCTTGATCTGTATCTTAGTCCTTAAAAAATATCCAAAATGAGAGAAATGGAGGTTAATCCCACTATAAATCGGACTAGGGAAGAAGGAAGGCTGAATTAGATCATTAAGGGAAAAATGTAAAATTACCCAAAATTTATCCTGTGCACAGTTTGGCCGCATGACTTGCCAAACCATGTGCAAACCATGCATGGGTAACTGGGGAAGAGGGTCACTCAAACATTTAGGCTGAAAATTTTGAGAAACCATATGCCAAACATGCGATATGGCTCTGCCAAAAAATGTAGACCATCTGCATGGTTTAGTCTAACCATGCGTCCACCCTGCATCGTTTAATCTAACCGTGCGATAGAACTATTTTTCCTAAAAATTTGGGTTCCAGGATCCGAATGAGCCCCATACAACCCTTAGACCTTCACTAACTCATTAGACATCCATATTAAGTCCAAAATAAAGAATTATATTGAAATTTAAGAGATCCATACCAAATCAAAAAACTGGGTTCTTACAGTCTTCCCCACTTAAAGGAACTCATCCCTGAGTTCACCTTCCAAGGGTGGCGATACACTGTCTGAGAATAAATTTGGCCATTGGGCATGTATGTCGGCTTCCCTCTCCTAAGTATCATCCTGTATATGGCCGTGCTTCCATAGAACCCGTACTAGAGGGACATACCGGTCTTAGAGAGCCTTTGTGCTCTGTTCAACAATTCATATTGGACACTCCTCAAAGGTAGCATCAGAATATAACTAAACTTCATTGGGATAAAAGGTATGAGATGGGTCAACATGATATTGGCGAAGCTGTGAAACATGGAAGATGTCATGGATGTAATGATACCTCTGAGGTAGTAACAAACAATAGGCCACCGAAACGACTCTCTCTAGAATATCAAATGACCCTAAATAATGAGGCGACAACTTCCCTTTCTTCTGTAACCATCTATGCCCTAGCCTGGGTGATACCCGAAGGAAAATACAATCCCAAAAATCTAACTCTAGATGTCATCACTGATGATCAGTGTAAGATTTTTGTCCAAAATGAGTAGTAGATATACACTTACTGATCAACTGAACCTACTCCAAAGTCTCTTGTATGAGACAAGGACCTAGTAGTACTACCTCGCCTTCCTCTAGCCATCATAGGGATGAATGAAATGACCTACCATATAAGGCCTAAAAAGGATCTATCTAAATCAATACATAAAATATATTATTTTAGGAAAACTTAATGAGAGGGATACAGTTCTCCCAATAACTTCCAAAATTAATAAAACATGCTTAGATGATGTCTTCTGGAACCTGTATCGTCTGTTTTAGTTTCCAATTGGTCTAAGGGTGAAACTCTATGCTTAGAAGCACATGTGTACCCATAGATTTATATAATCCCTACCAAACGTGTGATGTGAAACAAGTGTCCCTATCTGAAATGATAGTACGAGGGACCCCATGTAGTTTGATGATATCATAGACATACAGTCTTCTCAGTTCATCAACTAAGAAAGTCTTTCAAATAGGAATGAAGTGTGATGCTTTCATTAGTCGTTCAATGACTACCCATACAACATCGCTACCCCTCAACGACCTAGGTAAGACAACTTTTAAATCCATAGAAACATCTTCCCATTTCCATTCTAGGATTGGAAACCACTGTAACAAACATGAAGGTATCTAGTTCTCTTCCTTCACCTACTGAAAAGTGGAACACCTAGTGATAAAGCCTGCTATCTAACATTTCATCCTAGGCCACCAATATTGGCATCACATATCTCAGTACATTTTTGTGATTCTCATATGAACTACCCATTGAGAAGCATGAGAATCTTACATCAACTCCTATCTCATATCTGTAGGAACCCAAACACACCCATGAATACACAAGATGTCATCTAGGTCCATAGACCAATACAGAGGTGGGTCCACTCATGATATACTGTCATGGAGTACCAATCACTCAGGGTCTAAAAATTGTATACCCTTCACCTTCTCAATGAGGGAAGTGGTAACTATCAAGGATGAGAGGTAAGTCTACTCTTGAATATCATGAAACTTCAAACGAAGCTCCGAAAAGAGGGTCATTAACTTCCATTCATCATTGGCTTCCCATACCGATGGTTCTGGGCGCTGTGGAAGCACAAGAGGGGCAATGCCCAACTTTGCTTTTCCCCCCATAATCAATGATCAATATGAGATCTATGTGATGATGAACGACATGATCAATGGAATTGAATCAAAGAAATAAGAAAAAGGATATAAACCTAGAACCGAAGAGAGAAAATTGACATCTATTGTTTATAATTAATTTAATTAAATAATAATTACCTCCAAGGTTATTATTTCTTTGTTGATGTGTTTGACCATAGATTCCTAGTGCACCATCGTTGCGTTGTAGAGATCAAGGGTATATCTACTCTAGTAGTGATCCACATGTGTTCCACGAATCTCCGAATGCTGCCAAAGAAGTCTCCAGGTGCTAGCATAGAAGATCCTTACACTTGCATCATTCTCCTTTGATCGCCTTGATAACTGCTTCTAAAGAATTCTCTTTGATCCAGTGGAGGAGGATGGATCTCGTTCTTGAGAGAATTATTGGAGAAAGAATAACTCTCTAGGCTTGAGAGGTTTTCTCCAAATTGTTGTGCACAACTGAATTGGCATCACTTATCCTACCCTTGGATAATGAGGGAATACTATATAACTGGGCATTTATATCATTAGGGTTATAATAAAATAATTTTCACAAGTGACTTTAATTATCTTATTAATCCTAGAGAAACCCCCATGCCAAATAATAAAAACACTATTATTATTTCCTAACAAGTGATTAACTTTTGAATTATAATTAAATATTATTTAATCGAATAATATTCAATTTTATTATTTCTCACCAAACCCTTAAACTCGATCCTCCATTACTCCTCAATATTTATCATACCTTGAATAATAACTATTTATTTATTAAATAAATATCACTACATTATTCATCGACAAATAAATAAATATTATACTCACACAAATAGAAAATAAATATTTATTAAATATTCTTCTCACAATATATTCTCTCAAATAACTAGTGACGGAATAAATGTGATCAGAAATACATGAATAATTATTAAACCATGATCAGGAATAATATTTATTCAACTTGTTAAATAATAAATTATTTAATTGGAATTCTAGATACACTTATTATGTGACCCTCTAGGCCTCTTTCTTAGTGGAATTAGGAGAACCTAACTAAAGTCCAAATTTAACATCTAGAAACACGCCAAGGCACCCATAGAGAAATAATTTAATTCCTCAATGACATGACACCTCATACAAACACTTACCATTTAATATAATCCCTTTATCAAAATATCTCCAATCGAGCAGGTTTCATGCTAGTGCCATCAAACTATGTGCTCAATATCTCTTTCTTTGACTTTCTAGAAATAGAACTTTCCTAGATAACAAAATGGACATGGATTTATTTAGTCTATATCATATCCATAAAAGGTCTTGAGATATTAACTTTCATTAATAAAAAACGGATAAATCCTTTATCACATTATTCATTAATGAAATATTACTCATGACTCACCCAACGTATCCTACCTCACCAAAAACATCCGTCGTCACAATTTTCATTAATAAATAAAAGTAAGTGACTCATAATATCCATTAATAATAATATTAAACTCTAAGGACCAATAAAAACATATAAAGATAGGAACATCCATTGATACTTATAAATGTGTATTTCCTTCTGTCGAGTCTTGTTCTCATAATATCCTCATTGATATTACCAAGGGCGTACACCATGAGAAGGTGCCTCAAAGTCCTATGAGTCTCCACCCATGATATTTTGTATCATTTGTGTCCCTTCAAATTATATCATCTAGATATAGAACATATATTTTAGAATAGTTTCATAGCACTTTCAGGTTCTAATCATAGCAGGGAATGACTATAACCTTTTAGTGAGATAGCTACTCTTGGGACATTATCCCATACAATTTCATGTAGAGGAACAATCATGATGTGGTTAGGTATTTATTAATATTAAAAACCATGAATATAAGTTATCATAAAGTACACAAATGTTGGTTCTAGGGAACTAACTTCAACAGACTCCCACTTACACTAGAGCCAACTACTAATAACCTTCAGTCTACTAGCTCTCACATGATATTCATGCTTCTGTTGAGATAGGACTTTAGTCAAGGGGTCCACTATATTCTCTTCCATGGGTACTATCCTCACTAAAAATTCACCCCTATGATGAAAATCCCTTAATAGGTGATACTTACAGAATATATGCTTTGTCCGTTGATGTGACCTTGGATCTTTTGCAAGAGCCACCGCTGCAATATTATCACAATACAATGTGATAAGGTCTCTACTACTAGGTACCACACCAAGCTCCTAGACACAGTTTTGAATCTAAAAAACTTCATTAGAAACATTATAAGCCACTATATACTCAAACTCCACTATAGAATCAGCAACAACTAGCATCTTTGTACTCTTCCAGCTCACAACTACTCTATTGAGATAGAAAACATATCCAGATTGTGACTTCAGATCATTATGATCTATCTAAAAACCAGAATCAACATACCCTCTAATTGAAATATCCTCATCTTCTCCATACACCAGGAACATATCCATTTTTATTCTTAGATACTTAATTATTGCCTTAAAAATAGTCCAATGTGGTTCTCCGGGATCTTCTTGACATCTTCATACCATGATCAGTGCACATGAAACATCAAGTCTAGTACATAGCATGGAATGCATGATTGATTCTATCTCTGAAGTGTATGAGATCATACTCATTTTATCTTTCCCCTGTTGTGTCTGGGGACACATTTTCTTAGAAATATCTAATCCACGTGACACTAAAACCAATCCCCTCATGGATTGATCCATACTAAATCTCTTTAGTATCTAGTCAATATATGTACTTTGACTTTGTCCAAGTAGCCTCTTGGATCTATCATGAATGATCATGATCCCTAGAATATAAGTTTCTTCACCTAAGTCCTTCATGGAGAAACACTTGTTCAAACAATCCTTAATTGACTGTAAGAATGGTATGTTGTTTCTAATAATTCTTATGTCATCAACATATACTATTTGGGTAACAACTGCATTTCCACTAAACCTTTTTTAAATACACGACTCACATTCACTCTTAATGAAACCAAATTGTTTATGGCTTCATCAAATCAAATGTTCCAATACCTAGATTCTTGATTCAATCCATAAATGGATCTCTTCAACTTGTATATATTTTTGGAATCACCTGGTGTCACAAACCCTTCTTGTATTGTCATTTAGACATCTTCTTAAAGGTTCCCATTAAGGAATGAATTTTTGACATCCATCTTCCAAATCACATAGTCATGGTAAGCTACTATGGAAAGTATGATTCTTATGGATTTAAAGATGGAAACTGGAAAAAGGTCTCATCGTAGCCAATTCCTTAACACTGATTAAACCCTTTAGCCACTAGCCTTTCTTTATTGGTACTATTATTACCTTAAATGTCCAATTTTCTATTGAATACCCATTTACACCCAATAGGATTTATATCAATTGGAACATCAATTAGAACCCAAACTTAGTTATGATACATGGAATCCATATTAGAATTCATAGCTTCTAGCCATCTTGCAGCTTCTGTGCTCTCTACTACCTTCTCATAGGAGACAGGTTCATCATTGTCCAACAATAATGAGTCACTATCCTCAGTGACTAGAAAAACATATCTCTCTGTTTCCCTTACCTATTTTACAATCATTCATATTACTTGTGTTTCAGGAACTACTTCTTCCACATGGACCTATGGAACTTGTTCCTGTACCAACTCCTATGTATCTTGAGCATCAACTTCATCAAAGTCAATATTTCTACCACTATCCTTTTTGAGGATGTTCTCCCTCTCAAGAAAGATGTATTGTTTAGCGATAGTCACTTTCTTGTATGAGGGGTTGTATAGGTAGTATCCCTTTTTTTACTTGGGATACCCTATAAAGATACACCTCGTTCCCTGGGGTGCTAGTTTGTTTCCCGAGAAAGCCTTAAAAAATTACTCACAACCCCATACATGGGTATGTGAAAAAATGGGTGTCTTTACACTCCATATCTATAAGGTAATTCCATTTGATGCATTATTTGGTACTTGGTTTAATGTGTATACCATAGTTTGTAATGAATATCCCAAAAAGGACAACAAAATATCTATATGACTCATCATTAACCTTACCATTTCCAACAAGGTACAATTCCTCCTTTAACTAACACCATTCCACTGTGGTTTATAAGATGGGGTGAGTTAAGATAGAATCTCAAACTCCCATAGAAAGTAGATGAACTATTGGTTAATATATTCACCATCTCGATCCAATCAAAGCTTCTTTATCTTCTTACCAAGATGATTCTCTACATCATTATTGAATTCCTTGAATTTATCAAAGGACTTTGATATATACTTCATTAAGTAGACATATCCATATCTACTCAAGTCATCAGTAAAAATTATTAAGTAAGAATATCCACATCTAGATTCTACTGAAAATGGCCCACACACATTAGTGTGTACCAATCCTAGAAGCTCTGCGGCCCTTCACCTTGTCCACTAAATGGTGGTTTGGTCATTTTCCAATGTTAACAAGCATGGCATCTATCAATTGGTTTTAGCTTATAAGAGTCTAAATAACCACCTTGACAGAGCTTTGTCAAGCAGTTTTGGTTTACATGATCAAGATGGTGATGCCACAACTAGGTGTTATATGAGTTGTGTGAACATGATTCGTTATCAATTTGCAACACTTGGTTTTCATAATTTAATACATACATACATACCATTATTTAAATGTACCATACCATAACATATGTTGTCCTTATAAAAGAAACAACTTTTATTTCCAAACTTAAAAATAAACCCATCTATATCTAAACTTGATACAAAAATTATGTTTTTGGTAATAGTAGGTACATAATAACAATAATGTAAAACCAAAATAATTCTCGTTGGCAACAAAAGGTGGTGGTCACCAATGGAAAGAGTAGCCAGCCTCGCACCATTGGAAGCTCCCTGATCCACCTCTCCTATCAAAATTTTATAAAATCTACTTGGTTCCTATATTTGTATATAAATGTGAGAACCAAAAGCTATATCTAATAACCAATGTGTAGAAATGGAAATATTTCACTTGATAATGAACAAACCTTTGGATTTCCCTTTCCTCTAGGTGCAGTTTCTCTTCTAGTGGCCAAACTATGCCACATGGAAAGAATACTACCACCTTTTCCTTGCCCTGCCTCTAGATATTCTTCTTCTTGGTAGGATAGTGCTCAAGTGATTTAGACTGTTTATAGGTCTTATCCCCTTTTTCCTTGTCCTTCCTTTTCCTATTCACCATAAGAACTCTAGGTTTTCACATCCCATGTCCTTATCCACTTGGTGAATTAAGGTAAGAAGTTCTGATAGACTCTTCTCATTATTTCTAATATTATAATTCACAATAAAACTAGAAAGGCCTTGTAAAATGATGAAAGTATGATATCTATACACAAACCATACAATAATTTAATTCCTAAGATATCCAGAGGCTCAATGTAGTTGATAATCTTAACTACATGAGGCCCATTTGGTACAGAATCTCAAATCGTAGTGGTGAACAAGGCATGGGATATCTCATACCTATCTTGTCTCACCTTCTCTTAATAGAGATCCTGAAGGCGATACATCATGCTATATATATCCATTTCATCATTTTTCTTTAAGAGCTCATTGGATATGGATGATAGAATGAAGCACTGAACATCTGTAGCATCATTCAGAAATTTATCGTATAGAGAGAGATCTTCATCACTCACCTTATTTCCAAGCGCAATTCTTAAAGGTTATTCCAACACATATAGTTTCCTTTCATGGATAAAGATGACTCGTAGGTTCCTTTTCCACTCCTGGAAATTAGTTTTGGTGAGAAGTTTTTACTTCTCGAATATAGATCACAATGATATGATTGATGTCATTTTTATTGTTGTTTCTAAAAATAAGATGAGTAGAATTTTAGTACTTTATTTGATAAAATTTAGACAAATAAATAAATATTATATTTATTAGTCTCACACTATTTTATCAAAACCCAATATCCCACACCATTGACTTCGTAATATCCTTTTTCTTGGATATTCTAGTGGCAAGGATCTATATTCCCATTCTCATTACCCAAAATTTGGCTGGTCAAGCAACTCGAATAGTTTTAGGTATGCATTCCAAATTCCAACTGCAATTACTGACAGTTCCTTGATCAGTTGAGTGGACTCCCCAATCCTAAAATCATTAATTTAGATTTACTCAACATTTTCCTCTCAACTACACCAAGTAATTATTTGGTAGTCAACCCTTGATTTCAACCAAGTTATGATAGCCCAAAACCTCAAATTATAATTCCCTGATAATTGAAAGTACCCCAACATTGGCTGGTCAAGAACTTTAAACTATAGTTTGATTCTAACTAAAGTAATGGAAGGATATACCAGATTAATATTTTATTGAGGTATTTTATCCTTTATGCATAAATTTATAATTATTATCTTTGTCGCATTCTTATTAATATTAAGTGGGATTTACTTAAATGATTAACCATGTATCAAACAATATTTACACATAAGCTAGTTTATTTTTGTTCCATCTTGCATGCTTGTTAATTCATTAATTATGTGATCATGAAAAAACATCTATAATGAATAACCATGAAAATTATAGAAATAAAATAAAGGGTATGATCGTGAGCTTATTCTAATGGTTAGTTTATCTAGTGGTTGATAAACTAACCCCTAACCTAGGGTAAAAACACCTTGAACCAAACCTAGGTTCGTGTTTATATCTTTCCACCTATCCACCTTTGCATATCCTTGGATTGGTTTCCCCTCGGCTCCTAACTTGAACTGCCTCCATTAGCTTTGGAGCTCTATCCATTACATATGATTTTAATCACACGGAGGTGAGGGGTAAAAGGGGGTTTAAATAATAGAAACCATGGGCATGCAGGCCCTACATATTAATGAGGATAGAAGGCACACATTCCAATAATTTAATTTAATAATAAATTAAAATAAAACCAATCACATACAAAGGTCTGGTCTAGCTCATGATCATCCACATGCATGCAAAAAATTTATGTATTTAATAAAACTAGTATTTAATTATTTAATCATTCTTATTTAAGATAAATTGTGCTCAAATCAATTAATCATTATATTGAATTAATCAATCCTTTTATCTTAATCCTTTTCTAATTTTCCTTAAGATTCTTATCCATTATAATTTTAAACAAATTAAAATTTATTTAAAATTAACCTTGTACATAAATGTTCCTTGGAGGAAACATGGTGAATACCCACCCAAATCTACCCAACATGTATTATAATCATATAATATTTTGCTCTTGTGACATATGGAATACACAATTTAATACCTACTATCACAACATGTACTTCACAGATGATTACACAAATCACATGATTTTTTCAGCCACGTGTTATGATTCAATGCACTTAGAGTAACAACTTGTAATATGAATTATACATGATATAAAGATATAAAAATTATACAGATATTAAAATTTTAAACCTGTATAATTTGGTAAAAGTACACAATGTGTAGATCTAATCAACACGGCGTGTACGCCCTTCACCATCTATCTGAAGTACACACCTAGGGACTCAGCACTTGAGGCATAATTTGGAATTCTTGGAGTACATGATGTTTCTTGGTGGCCACACACTGTGTTGAATCTATGTTACATGGTCACTGGTTGGCTAGACCATGTATGAGATACACAACCCGACCCTAACCTGAAAGGGAATACATGCCATGTTTGGTGGGCTACACATTGTGTAGTCTGACTAACCGTGTGCTTCTCTATCCCGATTATCACGTGGTGTAAGAATTAACTACACCACATTTCATTAATGCACATGAGTTGAATAATTACTAAATTAACTCCTAGAGCATTAATCACAACTACACAGAGTGTAATTTCGATTACACGGTGTGTACTGCTATGTTATATAGACAGAATCCTTGGAACCTCTGGATGAGTTCTACAATTTTATTTTAATCATAATATTGATTATTTCTATTAAATCTGCTAGAAATGATAGAAGAATAAATAGACCACATAATTCATATTTTAAGAATGATTAATCTAGAATTGAAAAACTAAATTATGAATGCATAAATCACCAAAGAATTTAAATAATTATAAACAATAATATGCCCATTCTGATACCACTTAAAGGTTCTGGGTGCAGTGGAAGCATGATAGGGGAGATGACCAACTTTTTTTTCCATAATCAATGAACAATCCGAGATCTATGAGACAAAGAACATTGTGATCAATGGAATTGAATCAAATAAATAATACAAAAATAGAAATCTGGAACCCAAGAGAGAATATCAACATATATATTTTTTATAATTAATTTAATTAAATAATAATTACCTACAAGGTTATTCTTTCTTTGTTAATGAATCCAGCCACAGATCCGAAGTGCACCATCATTACGTTTTAGAGATCAAGTCTAAATCTCCTCTGGCAGTGATCCAAACATGTTCCATGAATCTCTAGACATCACCAAAGGAGTCTTCGAGTGCAAGCATAAAATATCCATGTTCTTGTGTCGTCCGCCTTCGATTGCCTTGAGAACTGCTTCCAAACCATTCTCCTTGATCAGGTGGAGGAGGATCACTCTCGTTTTTGAGAGTGTTCTTAGAGAAAGAAGAACTCTCTAGGCTTGAGAGGTTTTCTCCAAATTGTTGTGCACAATTGAATTAACATTGCTTGGATTTCCCTTGGCTAATGAGAGAATAATATATAACATGGTATTTATATCACTAGGGTCATAATAAAATAATTTTCACAAGTTCCTTTAATCATCCTGTTAATCCCAGTGAAACTCCTATGTCAAATAATAACATCAATATTATTATTTCCTCATATTCACTTAACTTGAGAATTATAATTAAATATTATTTAATCAAATAATATTCAATATTATTATTTCTCACTAGACCCTTAAACTTGGTTCACCATTCCTCCTCAATATTTATCGTTCTTTGAATAATGACTATTTATTTATTAAATAAATACCACTAAATTATTTTCCGATAAATAAATAAATATTATATTCCCCAATAATAAAATAAATATTTATTAAATATTCCACTCTTAATATATTATCTCAAATAAATAGTTTCAGAATAAATTCAATCATATATAGATGAATAATTATTATATCATGACCAAGAGTAATATTTTTTTCAACTTGTTAAATAATAAATTATTTAACTAAGATTCTAGATACACTTAGTGTGTGACCCTCTAGGACTATTTCTCAGTGGCATTAGGTGAACCTACCTAAATTCTGAGGTTAAGATATAGCAACATGCCAAGGCACCCATAGAGAAATAATTCAATTCTATAATGACATGCCACCTCATATGAATTCTTACCATGTAATATAATCCCTTTATCACAAAATCTCTAATCGACCAGGTTGCATTCCAGTGCCATCAACCTATGTGCTTGATATCTCTTTCTTTGAATTTCTAGAAATAGAACTTTCCTAGAGAACGCAATTCCCATGTATTTATTTATGCTATATCATTTCAATCAAATGGCCTAAGATATTAAATTCCATTAATGAACAGAAGGGATTAATCCTTTCTCTCATTATTCATTAATGCAATATTACTCGTGATGCACCCAACATATCCTACCTTGCTGCGAACATCTATCATCATAGTTTTTATCAACACATCAAAGTACGTGACTCATAATATCCATTAATAATAATCTTAAAGTTTAAGGACCAAGACACACATCCGCAGATAGAAACATCTAATGAAACTAATAAATGTGGATTTTATACTATCGGGACTTGTTCTCATAATATACTCCTAGTTATTACTAGGGGAATACACTATGAGAAGGTGCCTCAAAGTCCTATGAGTCTCCACCCCTGATAGCCTGTATCATTTGTGTCCCTTAAAATGATATCATCCAGCCATAGAACATATATTTAAAAATAGTGTTATAGCACTTTCAAGTTCTCATCATAGCTAGGAACTACTATGACCTTTTAGTGCGACAACTACCCTTGGGACATTATCACATACAATGTCATGCATAAGAACAATCATGATTTGATAAGGAATTTATTAATATTCAAAACCATGAATATAAGTTGTCATAAAGTACACATAATTTAGTTCTAGGGAACTAACTCCAACCCATATGGCCTATGCCTGAGTTTTCCAACTCAGCGCATCAGTGACTATGTTTCCATTTCTAGGTGTATAGGAAAGCTTGAAATCAAAGGAATGGAGATATTTGACCAATATTCACTATTTAAGGTTCAATTCATGTTGTGAAAAGATATATTTGAGGCCCTTGTGGTCTGTGTACACCACAAAGAACTCACCCAATAGATAATGTCTCCAGCAACGTAACTCATGGACAACTGCTGCTAGATTAAGGTTGTGCGTTGGGTAACTTCTCTCATTAGGCCTCAACTTCCAAGATCTTTAGACAATGAATCTATCCTCCTGCATCATCAACGATCCTAGGCCGATGCCAGATGCACCATAGAAGATGATATTACCTATACCTAGCTCTGGAAGAATCAGAATAGGTGCTGAGACAAGTCTCCCTTTATGATCTTGAAAGGATTTCTCGCACGCTTCAGACTACATGAACTTAACACTCTTATTTGTAAGTCCAATAAGAGGTGAAGTAAGGCATGAGAAGTCCTATATAAAACACCTGTAATATCCAACCATCCCTAAGAAACTCTATATATCAAACAATTTCTTGGGTTTCTCCTAGGAAACCAAAAAAATAACCTTAAATGGGTCAATAGATACTCAGGATTTTGAGATAATATAACTCAATAAGTGAACTTTGTTAATTCAGAAGTGTCACTTCGCAAGATTAGCATAAAGATGATTCTCTCTTAGTGTAACCAGAATGATCTCAAGGTGTTTTTCATGTTCTCTATGAGTATGAGAATACACCAATATGTTGTCCATAAGGACATTAAAAAAGAATTAAAATAGGGATGAAACACCCTATTCATCAGAGCCCTGAAAACAGAAGGCGCATTCGTAATACTGAAAAACATAACTAGGCACTCATAAAAACCATACCTACTATGGAAAACTATTCGAGGCATGTATGATGGCCTAAATCACACCTGATGATAGCCCTATATCAAGTTTATCTTAGAGAAGACCCTAGCTCCTCGAAGATGATCAAAGAGATTATCTATATGAGTTAGTAGATACAAGTTCTTAACTGTAAGCTAGTTTAATCATCTATAATACATGCATAAATGAAGGGTCCCATATGACTTCTTGGAGAAAATCATGGATGAAATCCAATAGGAAGTGATAGGCCTTATAAAACCTTGGTCCCCTATATCCTCTAACCTCCTCTTGAGATCTGGGATCTTAGTAGGTGCCATCATATATGGAGGAATGGAAACTGGATTTGCTCTTGGAACAAGCTCAATCGTAAAATCTACCTCCCTCTCAGAAGGTAAGCCATAAAATTTATTGATAAATACATCCTTGAAATGATCTACTACTAGAGGAAATGTAGCTTGGTTTGAACCTTGATCCCTCATGAAGAGATTAGTGATCTGAGATGTTACCCCACCTAGCCCAGATGATCTGATCCAACTATGCTAGCCTAAACATCCCACTCACCCTTATATAGATAACTACTTCCCTCTGGTGATGTAAATGATACCCTTCAATGATAGATGTTTACAAAGGAGTGATACAGAACCAACCAATACATCCTAAGAATGACATAAAAACCCATCATCTCAAGAACAAAGAGGTCCCATAAGAAATGGTAACTACCTAACTTAAGGGGACAATCCCTACACTGGCGTATTCACTTTGATTATACCCATAATGGTGTATATAGGGTCATAAAACCACCGTAATACTATTTTTCAAGACCAAGTATTTCCATGATAGATAAAGAGATAATGGAGTGTAAATCACTTGTATCAAATAAAGAAGATAATATAGTGGAGGATACTAGAATAGTACCTCATATTGTAGATGGACCCACAACTTGAACCTTGGGTATCAGCTGTAAAGCATGCATCTGGCCTGATCCATGACCTTAAGAAACAACTGGACAACCACAATCAAAACTACTATTCTGGAACTACTCTTGATTAGGGGTATTGCTACCACAACCATAACCTCTTCCTCATCCAGTCCTGCTAGTGCTACTCCAACTGCTCACCTGACACGGTGTAAAAAAACCTACCCTTTATGGTAGATCCGGTGAGGATCCTATTCCACTAAAATTTGATGGAAAGGTCCAACAGAAACACTGAAGATACCCCATACAACAGTAATCCCAAAAATCTAGTGGATCTCTATCACACTGAGGATTCATATACCTTGTACATCCATATTGATGACATGCTACCAAGCTACCTACACAGGTACCCTAGTTTCCATTTCCTAGATGAGAAATCTCGAGGGATCACTTTTTTCCACCAGAAGAACTATTGGTCTGACGCAACACTCGTCCTCTTTGCCCGGTACTATCACCATCCCTTAGGTTGTTCTCAGTGATAAGAGACCAATTTATTATTTTAGAGAAAGTATATAGGAAAAATACATCCACCTGAGTATGAATGGAATACTAGATCCCATCCTCTAAGCATCTAGCATGAAAAATATCATCACCGACTAGAAGTGGTGAAATGCACCACCACTCTGTGAGATGTGCTGAATACTCCATAATTAACACATAACCTTGCTTGAGATGTATGAACTCTCTGGATATATTATCTCTTAGTTTCTATGTAAATAACTAAGCATAGAAGGCATTTTGGAAATCAACCCATAACATGCCCTTATGATGACCAACCTGGGTAATCACAACCCACCAGAACTTAGCCAAATCAGACAGCATGTAAGTAGCATGTTTAACCCCCCACTTTGGAGGAATCTCCAAATTCTCAAAGATAGATAGGGTGGACATAATCCAATACTCAATAGCATGTGGACCTCTATCCCCTGAGAAAGTGGGAGGATGTTACAGCTATAACTCATGAGTCAGATCATACATCATCAGTGCAGCTCATGGAACACCATGTAGGGACTACATCAGGTGTAGGAAAATACCAAAAACATGGGCATCGGTGACTGGATTAGGTATAGCAGGTAGTGCCTCTAGCGTAACTCCTTGTGGTATGACTAGTGGATTAGTTCCCACCATGTCTGGAACATGATTGTTGCCACCTTTTTGGCATACGACATGAGGACGTCGTGGTGGCATTGATCTAAAAATGAGAAGCACATGACTCAAAACAAAATTTAGAAGCACATAGATAGTATCACTAGAAGAAGATGAATATAAGGAATCTCACTACCCAATGCATACTACCCAAACTAACTTCTTAGATGGAAAGGTATTAGTAAGTTATCAATTATAAGTTTTAGGGGTTCCAATAGATGAAGGGTAAATAGTACCTTGCCTCATCATTTATTTGCAACTGATTCATTTCATTTAACATTTAATTACCAGGTTCACTTATTTTACTTTCACAAACAAGACAAATCAGGATAAGAACACACAAACATTCAATTTTATGTTTGAATTTTCTTATAAATTTTATCAAAGTTCCTTTAAAATGTACTATCATTCCCAGTGAATTATGGCATATAATCCTTATCACTAAAACTGACACCGATTTGAATTTCTAAAAAAGCTTGATTTGGTAAATTACTCATTCCATCCCATGAGGGCCCATAAAACCTCATGAATTGAAATAGTAAATCACTCAATCACATCCCAAAAGAAGCATAATCATATATACAAGGCAAGTCTCACTCAATAATCAAAATAATAACAAGCAATGCAAGGTAGTGAAATGATGCTATATGGCATGGCGATAGCCATGACATGCGAATTCTATCTGCCTATAATTATGCATGTAACAATGATCCTTTCCCTCATATCATCAGGCCAAGGCTAAAATTAAATTCTCAATCAAGATAATAATCAACAACTCCGCACAACCTATGCATCACCCAATGGTGAATGGATATCAACTGTAATAGGAAAAAATCAAAACAATAATTATAATTCATGAAACTTAGGTTTTACCTAGAACATGGGTTAATAATGCCCAATAACGACTTATGACCAAGTCCCAAGCATTCCTAATCTCCTACCCATTGTCTCCAAATAGTAAAGTAAGAAAGGAACTGCTCAGATACCACTTTGTGATGTCCCGGACCTAGATTCCACTTAGGAGGTGCCCCGAGCCCAGTGGACCACATGGCCTCAAGAGTATCTCCCTAAATGCTAGAGGTTGAAAACTAGTAGAAAGGGCCTAGGGTGTGTCCATGGGGAGACTATTCCCACATTAATAGAGTGTATCATAGTGGATAATTATAAACAGAGGTAAATATCAGAATCAATATAATTAAACATAATGTCATAGCAGAAAGAGACCAGGATAACAGTAACTAAAACAACTAGAATAACTGATAAAACCATACAACAATTAATGGTGATATTTCATGTCATTAGAAACTTGGAAAACATGGATACAAAGTAGCATGCATACATAAAAAATACAACGTAGCAAAAAAAAATACATAAACTATCCCAAGAATCCTGAGCTACAACTCGATCATCTACTACCATCTCCATACTAACACATCAAGCAATCAAGTTTTCAAAGTCTTATACTTCCCTTTATCAACACCTACAATCATGTAGTCTTCCTCATGTACCAAACGATGCCCAGTGAGGGTGTGATCTAAATCTCATTGGGCCACCACCAATGGTGTCTATAACATCTGGCCCATGTAATGGAAATGCAATAGTGTGCAAGCATGCATATATAATGTAAAGCAGTACAAAGTAACTAAATACCTAAGTACCTACTTCAACCCTCTGATGGTGTCTAAACTTGTAACCAATTCATTAATTAAGTAATTATCAATTTATATTAATAGTTCACGTGAGGAAAATCCAACACTGACATCACCTCATGATAGTATAAATAGTGAAGGTTTCAAGGTGTAATAAGGAAACCATGTTTGATAATTAATAGGAATTGGTTCCAAGGTAATCACCAAGGAAAGCTATCTATAATTTCATAATGAAATGGTTCCAAGGTAATAACCAAGGAAACCTAGACCTCAGGGGCTGATAACTTAGTATTAAATAAGCCTAGCTAAGGGGGTAAGAGTGTAGTCCAAAGAGCATCGTCCAAGGCATTCCACAATAAGATACCAATCGAGTCCAAGGAGTTCTTCCAAGGTAAAACGGGGCTTAACAATGACTAGGCCCGATGGGCTGTAACCATGGAACCTACTTGTCAATGATGGATACAGTGAGTGTATCCAAGGTATCCTATAATAATAATTAAGGGATTATACGGTGTCATACCAGGAATCCATAGATAGATAAGGCCAGGTTCCTAGTTAGGTCTCACCCAAGGAAACCACCATCCTTAAGTCAGAATGACGTCCTCCAGTACCTAAGGAATTTCCTTGAGAATCCAAGAGATAACAAGAGTCAATTATTCCTATAAATATTTCAAGGTCCATATGTATAAATGGGAACCTTACATTTAATTCATTTAATGTAATAAGGCCATAATATAGTAATTCAATTTATCAAGTTCATTTGGTTCAAACCTTGCCTTTCATTAGTTTGGACAGTCCAAGTAGCATGAAACCTCCAATTTAAATATATATGTCATAATAATTTAATTTGGTTCATCCACTAAATTCTACCACAATTGGAAAGGGGTGCTACAACAATAAAAAAACCATCCATTTTCAATTAATATGGACGAGTCATATTCATACCACATACTTGCCAATTTATCAATTTAATCAATTAATTACACTTATTCACTTACCTTAGGTGGGTCAAGTGTAAGTGACATGGTACTTTCCATTCACTATTACACTATTCACTATACATTTAATATATGGAGGCTTACCATTAGTGTGGTCAAGCCAAGGTACACCCAAACGATGACCCAACATGTCAAAACACCAAAAACTAAATTATAGCATAACACCCTAAATGTGGTGTTGGGAGTTGTGGACATAAATACTAACTAATAATCACATATTTAGATATATTATATCTATATGGTTCTAATGATTATAAGCATGGAATATAAATTCAATAAACTAAACCCAATGAATCGGCAGGCCCCACACGATAATTCCAAAATCAAAAAACCTGAGGGATGAGTTTTAAACCACCCACCTTAGTCTTGTATGACTCTCCTCATCTAGTATTAGCTTCTAACTTGGCTTGGAATGGAGTAGATTTTATGAAAGAGTAAAACTTCTCACACATCGATAACTAGGTTGGGAGCAAGAGAGATGAAGAACGACTCAAACATACTTGAGTACTTACCGTTGCACATATAACTTGATGAACGAAATCTCAAATAGACCCCTGTTGAAGAATATCTCTTGATACCTATCTTAAGACTTAACAAAGATCCAAAATAAGATAAATTAAGGTTAATCCCACTAGAAATAAGATTAGGGAAGAAGGAAGGATTAATTAGATCATTATGGGAAAAATATAAAATTACCCAAAATTTATCCTGTGCACGGTTTTGCCACATGATTTTCCAAATCATGCGCAGACCATGCATGAGTACCTAGGGAAGAGGGGCACTCTCATGGTTAGGCCACACATTTTTAGAAACTGTGAACCAACCATTAAATATGGATTTATCTTGAAATGAAAACCATCCACATGGTTTAGACTAGCCATGCGTCCTCCCCAAACAGTTTAATCTAACCATGCGATAAGACCATGTTTCTCAAAAAGTTGGGTTCTGGTCTCCGAACAAGCCCGAAACACCCTTGAGACCTTCAATAACTCATTAGGCATCCATATTAGGTCTAAAAAAAATAATTAGACCAAAATTTAAAGGATCTATAACTAATTCAAAAATCATGTTCTTACATTAGTTGTAACCCTATGTTATCTACAAAGTGGAGTGCTCTAAAATCTATTGTCACATATCAGTCTGAAAAAGGGGTTTTTTTATTTGCAATTATATTCCAATTTGTAATTAATTAATATATGGTGATTATATCATGGATAGATTAACCTATTGTAATTATATTATAGTTTTTAAGTTATCCACTCTTCTTCTGCTAACTTGGTAAGAGAGATAATCCCTGATCTCTTCTTCTCTCTCCCTTGACCAAATTTTGATATGAGAATATCTCTACCTAAAATCTCAACTTGATATACATGCTTTCCTTTGTGTGTAAGTGTTGCAGTGGACCCTCTTATTTAAATTAGACAAATCCCAATTATGTATTCTTATTCTTAAACAATTAAGAGTTCCCACTACTACTTCCAAGTGTAATAACAATTATTGAGCACTTCGCCAACTGGATCTAGTTTATTTCATCATATATAGTCTAAAAATAGGTGGAGGAAGATAAATATTATCAACAAAAGTAACAAAAAAAACATAATCCAAAAACAAATATAATCACACTCGATAACAAAAAATTCTATTTGAATATTGAAACCAGTTTAATAAGAGAGAGAAATATTTCTCTTCCATGAAGAAAATGAACTCAAAAATTACAAAAAGGTTTATCCAACCATTCCCTAATAACTTATAGTTTTACCCTCCATGTTAAGGTAATAAAAAGTGAAAATAGAATAAAAATACATTACAAATAAATTAAACAATAAAAATGAAAGCAGCAGTAGAAATCCTCTAAAAGATCGCATGAGCAGGTCTAAGGAAAAAGTCACTTCTCCAGGGCACCCTCTTCATCTCTTGTAAATTTATCATTTCCTCATTATAATATGTTTTTATAAATCTTATAAATCTATTAATTTATAATTTATAAAGTTCCATTCTTTCTCACTTATTTAAATATCTATTTCTATTTGATCTACTAATAAACACATTACTTTTCTTATTTGCTTCTGATAAAAATATTTTTCATGTGTATATATGTTTGGTAGCCTCCCATTGATCACATGCATTATAAAATATCACATAATACCCCATATTAAATTATGGATGATTTTATCTAAATCCTTCCCCTGAACTTCCATTATTTTATTCTTTAAAATTGTTAGATCAACCGTGAGGGATGAATCAATGGGTCATGAGGTCAAGTGACCAAATGGAATATTAGTGTGTGGTAGACTGGATCAATGTGTGGTCATTTCTGATGAGTGTGATGATGATCAAATATCTCGAAAATTGTTGAGAACTTCTTCTTTAAGAAAATATTCACATGGTCAATCTTTACACATTCAATCATAATAAAAATGTGGTAAGTTTAGAAGCATGGTCGATGGATAGACCACATGGAAAGATGTTTATGTAGAAGTAATGACATATAAATATGCTTGTCTCATTCTTACTTAGGTATTCCCATGAAGGGTATGATGCTTACACAGACTATGAATGATAGTTGATGGTTACACATGGCTACATCATGTTTACACATCACTAGATTCATGCCTATGTAGGATATGAATTATGGGTATCAATCCAGTTCCCTTTCATTTCATCAAGCTTCCTTAGAGGGGGATGAATCCATAACAATCAACCAATTATCCCCATATCCTTCCATGACTTCCTTATCAATCATAACATACAATTTTTTACTCCAGGATCTTATTCCTTCACAATATCATGATAAATGAAAATCATTATCAATCCATTCACATCACATCAAAAATTAAGAAACTAAATTAAACACCAAATTTAGCCATTTTGAACAATATTCACACAATCAAATCATTTGAAACTTAAATTTTGAGACTCATTAGAACTATATTAAATGATAAATATGAAGGAATAAAATAAATAAAATATAAATAAAATTATAGCACCCATGTAAAAGTGAGTCTTAAAAGATTAAATGTTACTACCTATGTCAATATGGTTCACCTTTATTTTTAGAAAAAACCTGATTAGAACTCTAAAATAAAGTATATTTATCTTATATTAGTGTTAGGATGGGTGACCTCCCTTGTATTTTTACAGGGTGTGTGTGCTTGATGAAAGATCACATTGCAATAACATGTATTAGATTATGGGGAAATTCGTTAGTCTGATAAGTGACCCTAATGGGTAATTACCTATGTTGTGCCGAGAATACAACTAAGGTATTATAGAAGACTCATTATGACACCCTAGACCCCTAATATTGATCCTTATTCAATAAACACATACTTTACATTATGTATTTGATACCAACTGTAAATTACTATACATGACTATCACATAATTACATGACAAAAAAAAATTTCATTATATAAATTCCCATGACCTTTTATGTTTTGAGATTTAGAGAATTAAAATAAAATATAAACTAACAAAACCCATGTTTTTGTCAACTAATATACATTTTTCCACTGTATAATAAACTACATAATCTATAATAAGTCTTCAATATCTCCAAAAAATTATATGAAGTGATATCTTTTTAGAAAAATCATGTGTAATAAGTTTCTTCATGACTTGGGGAAATGAAAATATAATAAGGGGTGAGATCAACCATTCAATAAGGGATAACATAAAATTGAAACCATCATGAAAAAATATGTCATAAATATTGTGTAAATAATAAGTAATCATCATAATTTCATAATCAATTGAAACTGAGAGCATAATATATCCATGAATATCAATGAAAATAAATAGATCACATGGATAACAATAAATGTTTCATTAGTTATGAAATTTATAATTCCATATAGAAAATTCCACACCATAATTCAATACATCATGATCTTATACATCATAAACTTACCTTCAAGGAAATATCTTCTTATGGGAAAGAATATAACAAAATAATCAAACATGTCTATCTCATGAGACCTACCGATGCATCGAGGGGATATATAATATCAGGAACCACCCTTCACATGTTTAAGTCCAATTTATTCATCATATTATAAAATGGATAAACAATTTAGAATAAACTTTTCCAAAAATAATCTGTATTGGAATAACAACTATGGAATGACAATACTTTTCCCTACATCAATAAAAATGATAACATGATCATAAACTATATAAATAAATAATGTGTATGTTTCAACAATATATATTCAAATTTCTAATAGTTATCCATATTGGAATATTTTTTTTGAAAAATCAATACTTTTCCCCACATTAATAATACCGATAGCATGATCTTAACCCATCTGGAGAAAGATGGTGGATGATTAAAAAAGATAGAGGTTGTGATGTATCATTATTTTGATAGAAATGAACACTTTATAATCCATATATAGAAATAAGCTGAAAATTTTCAAAATAAAATATCCCTTTTTTAATAAAGGAAACTCTAAAATATTTTGACATAGATGAGGAACATCCTTACAAAATAATGATTTGAACAGTATCACACAAGAAGGGATCAAGATTTTTTTTGATACTGTGAGTTCAATCCCCATAATTATAAATATATATATTTTTTATAGAATAAATAATTAAACATAAATCTCATTAGTGTAAATACTTTTGAATATGAAAAGGAAAAATAGAAGTTAAAACTTAAAAGATCATTTAGAAAACAATTTTAATAGTGACAAAAAATACAAACATAAATGTCACTTTGAAAAGTAAATTTTAAAAATGTGAAGTGAATGACTTTGAAAAATATTAATTTTAAAAAGAATATATAATAATTGAGCCTTGAAAATTATATAAAATTTTCTATAATAAATTTAGATCTAAAGATAAATCATTTGATCATAAAAGGAACAATTTTAGTAATTTGAAATTACCTTTATCAAAAACCCACTTCATAAAAAGAGTAATAAAAATTTATTTGTATAAAAAATCATTTTTACAAAGAGGATTATA
The DNA here is from genome assembly GCA_963277665.1 of Viscum album. Classification (NCBI taxonomy): domain Eukaryota; kingdom Viridiplantae; phylum Streptophyta; class Magnoliopsida; order Santalales; family Viscaceae; genus Viscum; species Viscum album. The sequence continues at coordinate 1,098,522,671 of OY728134.1, read as the reverse complement.
AAATAACATGTAATAAAACATTAGTGTGAAAGAACCCAAATGTGGACGAATAAATTTCAAGATAAAACATTATAAATTAGGTAAATTAGATTTGAGTTGTCAATACCACTTATGGGAGACATACTCTATGAAGTATGAAATATTTGAAAAGGGTTTTATATAGTAAAAATGAAAAATGTGAGAATGGAACATAATAAATAAATATTTAATAATTAACCCAACTTATAAAAATTAAGTTCACAATATTGATCATACCTTAATGGATGGAAATTTAGTTAGTAAAAATTGTTACGATTGCGGTAACACTTGTTTCAAAATAAATTTGAAGAAAGGACCTTTATTTTTTATAGTATATCCCAAAAGTTATAAGTAAATAAAGTATATAAAATTCAAGGTATAGTAATTAAATATAACACTATAAAAATGAAACATGATGAATAACCTGTAACTTGTCTCAAATAATCATAATCGAGATCAAGAAAACCCTTACCTCTTGTCCTGGTTTCCATAAACATACTTTAACCACCTATATTAAAGACATAGATATCATAATCACTTAGATCATAAACTTTATAATATCATTTTTAATTTATAATATTCATCTATAGTGATTATCTATATTAATTATAGTTAGTTATTACCTATTTTTAATATTGGTTATAAGTAATCTTGATTATTTTGAACTGTTTTCATAAAAATAGTGTTAGTATTCATTGTTGATAAAAATTTCATCATCAAAAGATATTTAAATTCATTTTATAGATTTTAAATTATATTTATAAAGGTATAATTTCATTCTATATTAGTTTTGGATACAAAAACTTAAGATGAAATCAATGATGATCATATTTTTATGATTCTTAACGAACAAAAAAAAAACGCATAAAAAATAAGAATATTTTCCTCTTAACATGCTTGTTTTAAATGATTGAATTAACAATGATATTTTTTGATCATATAATTAGGAGGTTCTATAATTTATCATAATATTACATTAATTATATCATAAAAATAATATCTATCCATTAAACCCATTCTTTTTACTATTCATGAATGGCGACATTGAAAAGAAAAATAGAAATCAGTCATTCTGTGGAAGCGGTAGTCCACCCGTACACATGAATGATGATTTAATTTTCTTGAGAATGGGATAAAATTTTAATATGTTTTATCATTTAAATATATAAATATTTTATAAATATCATAATTATAAATTAAATTCCTTATTAGTACCATCCTTTTATTGTAGTAAAGTAAAATGAAACATATTACATCCTGGAGGGAGTAATCCTTAAAACGCATGGGTGACATTTCATTTTTAATTATTGAAAAAAGAGATTCGGAGGATTATTAAAAAAAATTTATAATAAAATTAAATTATAATATTTATATTTATATTTTCATTTTAATATGGTGTAGTGTAATATGAAGAAGAATAAGTGCATATAAAGGTAGAGAAAAATAATGGATCTTTTAGAAATTTCTACCTCACTTCTTAGATCATCTCCTTTGAAAAGGGGTTAATCATTTGAGGGATAATATTTTGAGAATAGAAAAACCTCCTAAATGTGTATATGAATGTATAGGATAGTATTTTTTATATTTTGGTATAAAATAATGGGTTTTTGGTGTGAGATGAAGTGAGGAGAGGATAGCCCCTTTTATAAGTGAAAAGGGATTTCATTTCTATAAATACCCAAATATTTTCAATAATAGAAAGTTAATATAAAGTAAAGTGGCTCCAACATTGAGAAATAATTTATTAGTGAATATATAAGTTCTATAAAAACCTCAAACTCTACACTAAAAACATGTTTTTATCATGTTAGGCCCTTTACTTAATAGGTTACACATTTTTACCATTTTGGTTTTAACCACAGAAACTAGTTTATCCCTAGGTAATATATTATTTATGACTAAAAATAAAATGGTCCTTTATAAAAACTTTAGACAAAAAAATTAAAAATTTTAAATCTATTTTTTTTATTCAATTTCGAAAACATATAAAAATTAATTTTAAATTAAAAAATGCATAATGTATTTAAAACAATTTTTTGAAAAATATAACATCAGTTCTAAAATGTAAAATGTGGGTTTATACATTAAAAAAATTTAAAATTATAAAGAAACTTATAAAATACATATTTTGTCTTGGAAAAATGTTTCACAAATTTACAAATCATACTTTCATACTAATAATGTCATAAAAGTCATGTTATTTATAAAAAGAGTATTTTTCAATATTCACCAAAAATCAATATTTTTAGAAAAATAAATAAAATAAATATTATTAAAATATTACTATGGTGAATTAAAAAATAATTTTAATTTTTTAAAATTAAAATTATAAAATTTAGGAATTAAAATTTTAATTAAAAATATGATATATAATGAGAAACTGTTTTTATAGGAAAATAACTTTTTTTGAATATTAACCATTCACATTCATATTTACTATAATTTTATAATTAAATTAACATTAACCAATTATTAATATCAATATATATTACCAAAAATTATTCATAAGTTTCTTGTAATAAAATATCATAGCGTATAAAAGGCAATTTTTTGAAAAATACAATTATAAGCTTAAAATGTTCTTATTAGTCATTTTAGTTACACCAATCAAATTTAATCCATATTAAAATTAGAATTTATTTTAATTTTATAAATATTTCATAAATTGGTTACACCTATTCATTCCTATTAATTTATTTTTAAGGTTTCAGGGGTCATACTGAAATATTTATATTTTATCTAATTATATCGTGATTTCATTGAAGTTTGGTGTTGGGTGTGGAGAAAGCTATCAAACACATTGACTTAATTAAAGGTAATCATATATTAAAATCTAAGTGTGTTATACCCATGAGTTCATTTTACAAGGTTCATTTCCATGAGAGTTTGGGTGATGAAAATATCATCATAGCTAATACCCTTCCAGAAGTGCAGTAGCAATGCTTAGGTTTGAGTTATGGGGTTTACAACAAGGGAATTATGCTTTAAAGGGGAGAGTATATCACCCTTGTAAAAGTGAGACTTAAAATTCCAAATGTTACTATCCATGTAAACTAGGTTCATATTTTTTTTAATAGACTACATGATTAGAACACCATAGTTAAGCATTCTTGGCTTGGAGTAGTGTCAAAATGGGTAACCTTCTAGGAAGTTTCCCAGGGTGTGTGTGAGTAAAGTGAAAACAAACTAAAAGAACATGTTTTGGCCTATATGGAAAGACATTAGTCTTTTAAGTGACCTCAGTGGGTAATAACTGATAGTGTGTTGGGAAATAAACCAATATATTACAGAAGAACAATGGGTCCATATAATCATGTTCATGTCCTGGGGAGGTCGGGTCATGAAAAATGGTATTAGAGCTAATAACTAGTTGTAAGTGTAGTGGCACTTCCTGGATTTTAGGTGTAGGGTCCCCAATGAGGAAATTGTGATTTAAATGGGTGGAGAGTGTAACACCCATGAAAAAGTGAGACTTAAAATATCAAATTTTACTACACATGTCAAAAAGGTGCATCTTTCTTTTCAGGACCCTACCTAATTATAAATCCACAATTAATAATTCTGGGAATGGATTATTTTCCAGATGGGTGACCTCCTTGGAATTTTTCTAGGGTGTGTGTGAGTGAGGAAAATCACACTGAAAGAACATGTGTTATCCTATAGGGGCCATCATTAGTTTGATAAGTCAACTTGGTAGTAATTTTCTATAGTGTGGTAAGAAGGAAACCAATATATTATAGGAGACCCTTCAGGTTAGTTGAAATGGTTCATGGCCTATGGATTTTGGGTCATGAAAAATGGTATCAGATCCAATACCCATCCGGAAGTGCAATTATACTCACTAGTTTTGAGTTGTGTGGTCTACAATGAGGGTGTTGTGATTTAAAGGGGGTAGAGTGTAACATCCCTAGAAAAGAGATAATTAAGAGACTAAATATTACTACTAATTTTAACAAGGTTCAACTTTATTTCCAGAGTCCAACCTTATTAAAAATTCATAGTTAAGTATGCTTGGATTATAGTAGCATCATGATTGGTTACCTTCTTGGATGTTTCCAAGGGTGTGTGTGAGTGAGGAAAAAGTACACTAAAATAACATTTTTTGGCCTATGGGGACATTCCGTGGTTTGATAAGTGAGCCTAGTGGGTAATAATATTCGGTGTGTGGAAGGTATTATAGAAGACCCATGGGTTTAAATAATCAAGTTCATGGCCTGAGGAGGTCGGGTCATGAGAAAAATGTTACTCATTTATGGAATATGTCAATATTATAGTATTATTGGGTCCAAATGCACCATGAAGGATTCATGATCTAATTGATACTCCTGTTAATCTCATTGGAGAAACTTTATTTCAGTTTTTGTGGTATATATGGCCTCATCATAAATTGTTTCTTGATCATCAGAGTCTATTTTGGATTATTCTTCCTTGACCTTCTCAGAATATTTGACCTCCTCCTCTATTGTGGATTGGGATCTCATGTTCATATATGTATTCTTCATTAGTGAATGTGTATATCAAGTGTATGAAATTAGCTGAACCATATTGTGATTATTCATTTGATGAGATTTCATCTTGGTGAGGTAGTTCTCATTATCTCATTTGATGGGATGGTTCCTATCCACATAGCGATGAGGGTAAGAAATTTGAGATGGTCTAGATAGGCTTGGGTATGGGTAAAGGATATTCCTCTTATGCCTTGTTTTATCAATGATGATTGTTTCAAACATCAGGTGGTTGTTATGATGAAGATTTCACCTTAGGTATTGAAAAAGAAACTAGGGTCACAACAGGTTGGTTTAGTTGTTCGATGAGTATGGTATGTTCCCAGCTAACTGATTTCCTAGCCATCGAATCATTAAATTTATGCACACAACTATCTATAACTTTATTCCACTCTCCTTCTTCTTATTATGTAGCAATAGAGACATAGGCCACCTATGTGGGGGGGGGGGGGGTTTCCCAACTTTACCTATCTAGAGTTAACTATCTTTTAGAGTGTATCCATGAATATGAAGTATAATTAGATATTATTCCATAGAATTTTATGGAAGGTGTTGTAATCAAGGTGATCATTTAGAAAGTCTTAATTGGGTTTCCTAAACTCTGATATACTGTGAAGGTTTTTCTACATGATAGTGATGAAATACCTTACAACCTACTCTATTTGGAAAGAATATGATTTATTCTTATAGTCCTCAAAATTTGGGTCACTACTCTCCTTCCTTTCCTCACGAGGAAGGAATTGTTACTACTTATTTCATTCAGGGGAAGGAACCTAGTGATATTGTGTGTTTTTAAGAGTTTGAGTTGGTGTTGGTATTGGCTTGAGTATGATGGTTTCAGTCTCTAATCTACTATATTTCTTCCATTAATCTATCCATGTTGACCCTAATTTGTATTTAGAATGTTGGATATAATCCTCTCATCACTTTTCAACTATTGTGAAGTCCCATAAACTACTGGGATATTTCAATATAATCAATGGTGTTTTCAATTCATCGAAAAAATTCTATATAATAATATCTTACAAATACTATTTTAGGAGTCACATATTCATGGAATAGGTCAATTGATTCCACATTGAAATAAAGTATATGACCCTCTCATTTTCACATTGTTTTCAATTTAACAGTTCAAGTATAGTCATCTTCTTCTATGTCAAACTAAATTAGTATAGGTACAACTATTATAGATCTTCACAATTGGTAATATATCCTACTAGATTATTTATATACCAAATTAATGTGGGTTTCTACAATGTTTGGATGAAATAGCTATGTTTTTTCACAACCTTTTTCTCCAATGTTCCCCTTATAGGGCCACATCGAGACACAAAATGTTTAAGATATTACACCATATCCTTTTTTCCATTTAATATTAGGAAAGTATAATTTCTAAAGTTAGGTATTCATTTCTACCCTTAATAGTTATGGATTCATCTTAAGATTCACTAGCGTGTGTTTCCCCTCTACAGATTACATTTGAGTAGAAATAGACTTGATGGAATCAAGAAGTGGCAATGAAATTATCACATAGGAAGAGTCTTAATTAAAGGTAGCAGGTTGATCCTGATATGAGAAGATATATTGATATCCATTTCAAGCTTGACTGGGCTATATCATCTGATATGGTTGAGGTTTCTACCCTAGCAGATGAAATTCCTAACACTCTTTGTCCATTAGGTTTAGATAAACCTATGGTTTGAAATTGGAGCCGGTTAGATGGTTGAACTATTCTCTTATTATTTAAGAAGGTCCTTTTTGTATGATATATATTCTAGGGGAAAAATTATCCTTTTTTTAAGAGTTATACTCAGTATAAATATTACAACTAATTAATTTTTAATTTATCCAACTCAATATTTCCAACTAAACTTCATATTAATCTATCTTATCCTCAGTATATAGGAGTTTAATATTTTGAGGTGGTGGATGAGATATAGTCATTCCTTTATATTTATCCTTAATTTAGGCTCACTGAGTAGGAAGAGATGAATATTGAGAAGTGATCTTAAATCATGAGTCTCTCTATGATTCCAAGTGTACACACCTTCTTTATGTATTTTATTGACAACTATATTTTTAGTAGATGTCTCTTCATCATGATATTATATGGAAGGATCATTATCTATATGATATAATATATTGATGATAATTAAATTATCTAATGTGAAGCATATAGAAGGAATTATATCCTTATATTCTTTAGAGTGGTAAAAGGGATTTTTCCCCTCTAAATATTCATTAAGGAAAAATCATAATCCTCCTTAATATTTTACTACTTAGAGAACAGTTTTATTTTACATCCCCTAGGAGGATTCATCTTCCATCCTCGATGGATGGTGATCATGAGAGAGTCTCCAGCATTTTTCGTCAAGAATGCTCCTAATAAAGGATATGAATCATAGTTCAAGAGAAAATATGAGTAAGATTCTTGTAAAGTTAATAACAATCTGTAAAAGATCATTTTTCTTTGAGGATGAATGGGTAATAATGTTATCTTCCATATGGTATAATGTTGACTTGGCTTTGCTAATATCACATTTTAGTTCTATTGTGTATTTGCTGATATTCGGGGTGGTGGTGCTATAAATAATTCCCCCATTATAAAAGGATGGGGTTTCTCTTGTAATAATACTGAGGTTGATATTATAACTACCCTATATGATTTTATGGAATCTATTCTGGAATAAGATTGATATAACATCCTTTTAGGTCAATAAATTCTTGTTTTCATGGTCTACTCTATAGTTACATGTTTTTATTACCTAATATGGGATGTATGTTTTCCTTTATTATAGATTAATGCAGGATTCTATCAGTATCATTATCTTACTGAGTATGTCTCTAATAGGATTTATGGATGGTGGGATTTTAATTTACAAACTAACTTAAATACATTGAGTAAGGTCCATAAACTTATCTTGAAGTGATTAAATTTAACAATGATTTCTATAGTAGGCCTTATTAGATGATGAGTGGGGTGAAATATAGAGTTACCTATTCTACCAATCATATGATATACACATTAGGTGGGGGAACAATGATTATCCAGTGGATCACTTTCATGTTGTTTAAGAAATTTTGATTGAAGTACTTGTGTTGCCATCCTGACTTAAGGTTCCGAGCAACTAAGAAATCAATTTGGTTATCTTTATGGCACTTTTATCTTAGTGTTTTAAGGTGGTAAGCGTACTTCTCATGTAACGAACTGAAGTTTTATATATGAAATTTTCTTTTTTAAATAAGTAAATTCCTTATTAAGAAAAGAAATTGTATAAAACACATACACAACCTTGGTTTTTGGACTGTTATATGTTTTATCCTATTAGAATTAAAATACCAATAAATACCATAACTATTGGTAATATATATATATATATATTATAGAGTGGTCTAATGTTTAGTATATATTAAGGTCCATTATAAATCTAATTTAAAAATATAAATAAAGTAATGGACTCGATTGGTAGGATCATGCCCTATGAAGACCATCTATCGAAGCTTCTAAGGGAAATAACATAACTGGTATTTTCCCTTGATCAAGCCCAATCTAAGATTCAACAACCTAAAACAAGTGAAACCATTTATGGGAGAATTTCAATCTCATCGAGATCATAATCCAAACCATGTTCACCGAATCACTCCATAAAAATCTGATGACCATGCACCTTACTCTTAGGGAATTTGATGCTGTAATAAGGGGTTTTGTTTCTCGACCCTAAAAATTTGTATTTTTATATCATCATTTCAATAAAAAAATAATTTTATTTATTTTTATTTATTTTTACTATATAAATGAGTTTGATAAAAATTAGATTTTGAGGCGATGAATCTCAAATTATATTTTTGGTAAATGTATAGTTAAAAAATAATTCTATAAGGGTCATAAAACTGTTATTATAAAAACAAACCAATATTTTCCAATAAATGTGTATTTTTGATTTAAAAGTAAAAATTCCCACACATAGAGAATTATTTGGATAAAATAACTATTATTTTTTAAATCATCACATTAAAATTATCTAACAATTATTTTTTTATAATTTTTAGAGATAGCTGATTTTTTGGGTCAAAATTAAATGCAGTATAAATATACGGTGTGTATTATGGCATCATAATGACCCAAAAGTGATGTAATATAGGACATAAAATGTATCCATGAACAAATATATATTTATAATTTTAAATAATTTTTAGGTTATTTTATTAATTTTATAAACCCCTTATGAATCCTCCAAATCCTCTATTATATTTCAAGGTTTTAAAGTGAATTATTTATAAACATAACTCCTACATCACCAAGGGTATTATTTTAATTATTTCAAATATTTTACTTATAAAATAATAAAATAAACTCATATTTGGAATAAATCATTGGAATAAACCATGTGAATGTTTGTGGGTTTTATTACTTTATTATATAGAGTCCAAAACCTAAGTTTAGAAATTAATAAAGAATTTCCCTCTATTTTGCCATAAAACCCACCCAAACACCCATTACTATTCACTAAAAACCCTGATAGAAATAAATTAATCTACCCTTACCCCTCTATATCCCTCCCAAGGTTCCTCTGATATCTCAAGAAGCTCTTCTCAAGCTTTTATAAGTTCTATCTCAAGGTAAGGGATCCTCTCCTTGTCCTCTTTATTCAAGCACCTGCTTTATGTTATGAATTTTTTTCTATTTATTCATATTAGGATATGTTATCACACATAAAAATTAATTAGATTAATATTAAGTGATTATAAATCCATTTATCTCTCATTATTCCTCCCATAAGCCTTTATGTACCCTAGTTATTCTGCCTAAATTATTCTTCAATTTTCCAGGCCAAACATTTGTGTAGTGAATACCCATACCCATTTCCACTCAAGGGTATTGATTTAGATCTAACTATAATTAATTTATTGGGTAATTTCATTTATATAACCCAAAATCATTAATATTGGTATTATATGTGATGAAATATTTCTTTATATTGAATGATCTATGTGGCATGCATGAGCATGTACATATTATGATGGGTGAGACCAGATAGCACTCTAATACATTGGGTAATGTTTTAGTCTCATGAGATATCATGTATGGGATTAGGGAGTAAAACTAATTGATTATGGGACTCCATCCACAATGTTATGTTTTCTTGATAGTTATCATTGACTTAGGTTTATGACATGACTGATGTTGTCACCACATTCCCATTTTGCCTTTATATTATCATGTTATATCACGCCTCATTGTTCAAGATTATAATTCTCACCCATATTATGTTACCTTTAAATTAATTTTGGATCACATGTAATTATTTACCTTATTCTATTCTTTATTTATTCCCTTTATGGGCTTGATATCTTACCCCTTTCTTATGTAAATCCTCCTATTATCCCATGCATTGTTAAAAGAAGGATGGAATTTTAGGATCCTGTTAAAGAACTTTTCAATAATGTTGTTGTATCCATGTTTCATGTTGATGTTTTATGTACCTATTTTACCAAAGAAACTAGGATTCAATATCTTTTGGGGTTATAATAAGTGTATATTTTTTTAATAAATCATGAAACAAAGTGTAATAAAGATATGGGTTGTCATAGTTTTTATCAAAGAAAATTTTAGTTATTTTTGGGATTAAGATTAGAAAACTCTAGTAAAAGCCTTAGGGATAATAATAAAAATATGAAAACAAACCTAAATTTTGTTAAAGTATAAAGTAAGTGGTTTCCAAGAAATGGAATCCATTTCTAGACACTACAATTGAATGTGTCTCTAGCACAAATGTACTTTAGGGTAACGAACCTAAAAACGACACATTGATCTGGACTCAATCGTAAACTGGTGCACAAAAATTGGCCTTATTGCACACTTGGTTTGAAACTCCTAGGAGGTATTATTTTGTAAACTTAAAAACTCATTATGAACCATTATTAAGGGAAAATAAATTCATATAAGATTTTATTTTAGGAAATAGATCATGGATAATTTAGATTGAAAACTAAAACTTAACAGGTTAATGAATATATATCATTTATGTGTTATCCCTTAAATGTTCATAGTTTCCCTTTTATGTGTTTAATAGTTTAAAAATTCTCATCCCTAAGTTTATTTTAGCTGAATTAAAGGATTATAAATATAATCAAATAATAAAATTTAGGATTATCATCCATGGTTCTATACATTATTTCATATTAATCAAGTTTAATAGAACTATTCAAACACCACCACAAAGCATGGAAGCAGTGATATTGTTGAAAATGGAATATGGGTCAATTTTTTCATCCCAATTAGATAACTCCCCCTACAAAAATTTGTGTTCTTAAATTCCCATTAAAAATTTTAATACTTCATTTAGAATAATTTGATGCTATTTTAGGAATTAATTATATTTCCTTATATAGATAGAACATAAATTACTGTGAGAAGGAAATCAATCTTTGTATCATGAATTTTCTTCTGATTCTATACAAGTTCATAGAAGATTATAAATATAATTTTCATTATTATCTCAATATTGGATAATATTTCCCTATGAGAAAGTGATTCTGGATCAAATGATTGAGACCGAGGAAAAGATCATCCTTGAAGACATTCCCATTATGAGGGAATACATTGATGTGTTTCCTGAAGAATTGTCTTCTCTTATTTATATCCTAGAGGTTACATTATCAATTGATCTTATACCTAGAGATTTTCCAAAATCCAAGACTATATAGAGAATAGCCTTTTTTGAACTCGAGGAGATAAAGAACCAAATATAGGAGAATTCAGATAAAGGGTTTATACACCCAAGTGCTTCACTATGGGGTGCACTGGTCTTCTTAATCAAGAATAAGGATAGGGAAATGCACCTCTACATTGATTATCATAAGCTCAAAAAGATCATGATAAAGAATAATTATCCTCTTCTACAGATCGATGAATTTTTCAATTAGGTATGTGGAGCCCATTATTTCTCTAAGATGGATCTTTTTTTGAGATATTATCTAGTAAAGGTGAAGAAGGAGGATATCCCCAATACTACTTTTCATACAAGGTATGGTTACTATTTATTAATAGTGTTTCCATTTAGACTAAATAATTCTCCATCAATCTCTATGGATTTGATTAATATTGTCTTTAGGAATTACCTCAATAAATGTTTGGTAGTCTTTATAGATGACATTATTATCTACTTTAAAAATAAGGAGGATCATGATGAGTAATTTAGTAATACACTAAAGACATTTTAAAAATAAAATATTTATGTAAAGTATAGTAAATGAGAATTATGGTTAGATATAGTAACATTCCTATTGAATGTTATCACTAGAAAAGGGATATCTATGGACCCTTAAAAAACATAGGAAATCTAAGGATTGACAAGACCAAACTCTCTAACAAATATGTGTAGTTTCCTTGGATTATCTGGGTACTATCATTGATTTCTGAGAAGATTCCCAAAATTTTAAATTCCACTAACCAAGATAAATTAGAAGGGGGTAATGTTTGTATGTAATGGAGAAAGTGAACAATGTTTTAAAGAGATGAAGAATAGGCTTATCACTACACATATGGTTACATTACCCACCAAAGGGGATGTATTTGTGATCTATAGTAATGTATCCAAAAGGGGTTTGGGTTGTGTACTCATAAAAAATGAAAAAGTGATAAAATATTTCTCCTAGAAACTAAATATCCATGAGATGAACTATATAAATCATGATCATAATTGGGTATGGAAATCTTCACATTAAATACTTTGAAACATTATTTCAATGTGGAAAAGTGTGACATATATACGGATCATAAAATCTAAAAGTATATATTCACACAAAAGTATATCAATATGAACCAATGAAGGAGGTTAGAGATGATCAAGGATTATGATTGTTTGATCCTATATTATCTTAGGAAGGTTAACAAAGTGGAAGATTCCCTGAGTAGAAAGGAACCTAGAACTCCTTCCATGATGAGGATTGCAAGGAATCTAATATTTTTGGATATGAAAAAGATGGATGTGAGAATAGTAAAATGATATTAATCCTACCTTTCTCAAATAACTACTCAACCATACATTCATTAGAGGATCAAGGAGGCCCATAAAGATGATAAAATTATACAGAAGAAGGTAGAAAATATTCCAGAGTTTAAATTTTCTAAAGATAAAGTTATAAGGTTTAGAACATGGATATGTGTCCCATAAAAACCATGAGTTAAGAGGGAACATTTGTATGAATCATATAGATCTTTCTTCTCTATAAATCCAGGAAGCACTAAAATGTATAGATATTTAAAGTATAACTTATAGTGGGATAACTTAAAGAGATAAATTGCATAGTTTTTTCTCATTACAAGGTATGCCGCTAATTAAAGGTTAAATTATTAAATTATAATTGTATAATTCAACCATTTCATATAAAAATATGGAAATGGGAAAAAATAAACATGAATTTTGTTATAAGACACCCTGGGGAACCTAAAGGAAATAACTCTATATAGGTGTTAGTTAATAAAATTACCAAGGAAGCGCTTTTCATTACCATCAAGAAATATTTATCTCTAGGGAAACTCATAAAGATATACATAATAGAAGTGGTAATACTAAATATAGTGAAACTATATATTGTATTTGATTGAGATATGAAGTTTACCTGAAGGTTTTAGAGAAACCTTTAACAAGCATTGAATACATAACTGAGCTTCCACACTCCTTATCACCCTCAAATGGATGTTCAGTATAAAAAGATTATTCAAACTCTAAAGGATATTATGAGATCATGTTTAATGGATTTATAAGGATGTTGGTATCAACACCTTTCCCCAGTGGGGTTCTCATATAACAATAGTTTCCATTCTTCCATTCAAAAGGTACCTTATGAGGCTTTGTATGGGAATTAGTGTCAGACTCCGACATGCTAGGATGAAGTTGGAGAGTGAAATCTTATGGGACTAGATATTATCCAAGAGATGACAGAGATTTTTTAAACCATTCTCTATCATGTGAAATCTATTCAAAGTTTATAGAAACGTTATACAGACAATCATAAAAAAACTAGAGTTTGAGGTCCGAGATAAGGTGTTCCTTTGTATATTTCCCTAGAAGAAAGTCATGAAATATTGGAATAAGGGAAATATTAGTCATAGATACATTGTCCCATTTGAGATCATTGATCACATCAGAGCAGTGGTCTATTGACTGACACTCCCACCTAACCTATCTCAAGAACATGATGTCTTCCATGTATCTCTCTTGAGAAAGTACATACCAAACCTCTCACATGTACTAACTCTAGAGGTGTTACCATTAGAGAACGGTCTTTCATACAAAGAGTAGACAAAAAATATCTTAGATTATGGAGACAAAGATCTACTAAACAAGAAAACTCACTTGGTCAAAGTGTTGTGTCAGAACCACATGTTTGAGGAAGTGACTTGGGAACTATAAGAGGAAATGAAACAAAATACCCACATCTATTTTACTATTTGAAATGAAAAATTTTAGGGTGAAATTTTTGAATGGGGGAAGAATATAATGACCTGAATTTTTATAAATGAAATTCCCTTTGTTAATTAATAAATTCCTTATTACGGTAATAAATTATAGAAAACACATGAACTACTTTTATTTTTAGACCATTATATGTTTTATCCTATTAGAATTAAAAGATCGTTAAGAATCATAAATATCATAAATATATCCATTTTATAGTGATATTATGATTAGCATATATTAAGGGTTATGATAAATCCAATTGATAGAGATAAGGGAAGTAATGGCCTCGACTAGTATGATCATACCCAATGAATCCAATTTATCAGGGATTCCAAGGGAGATAACACCACTGGGATTTTCCCTTGAACAATAACAAGTCAAGATTCAATAACTGAAGAACAATCAAAACCATTCATGGGAGAAGTTTAAGCTTATTGAGATCACTACCCAAACCATGCTCACCAAACCACCCCATGAAAATCTCACTATCATGAACCTTACCCTTAGGGAGTTCACTGGTGTAATAAGGGGTTATGTTTCTCACCCCTAATAATTTTAATTTTTTATTTTATTTTTAATAAAATAATGATTATATTTATTTTTTTATTTTTTATTTATAAACTAGTTTGATAAAAATTATATTTTTATAAAATGAAACACAAATTATATTTTTGGGAAATATATATCTTCTTTAAAGACACTATATTTTAATGAATTTAATAATTTTTGACTAAAATATAATTTTAATAAAATATAATTTTTAAGTAATTTTTATTTAATATAAATAATAATATAATTTTAAAAACCCAAAAATAATTTTATTAGGGTCAGAAAACTGTTATTGTCAAAAAATGAGTATTTTTCAATAATTGTAGTTTTTTGATTTAAAAGTACAAATTTATACACTTAGTGAAATATTTTGATAAAATAAATATATTTTTTCAAATTCCTTACATTAAAATTAGCCAACGTGGAATTTTTCATAATTTTCAAAGACAGTCAAATTTTTGGGTCAAAATTAAATACGATATTAATATATGATGTGTATTATGACATAATAATAAACCAAAATTTATGTAATATATCTTATAAAAGGTACCCAAGACAAAATATATATTTCACCTTTAAAATAATTCATTTTTTAGTTTATTTTATTAATTTTACAAACCCTTTATGAATCCTCAAAAACCTATATTATATTTTAAGGTTTTAAAATCAATTCATTATAAACATGACTCACTTCCACATCACTAATGGTATTATTATAATGAGTTAGGTTATTATCCATATAAAATAATTAAAACCAATCCTATTTGGTATAAAAAATGGACAAAAAACATGGTAATTTTTGTGTCTTTGATTACTTTATTTTATAGAGTCCAAAACCTAAGTTTGGAAATGAATAAAGAATTATCCTATATTTTTCTATATAAACCCAAAAAATCATCCATTACTATTTAATAAAACCCTTAAATCATGAAATTAATTTTCCATTACCTCTCTATAGCCCTCTCAAGTTTCCCCAAGATCTCAAGAAGCTACTCCCAAGCTTTTAGAAGCTCCCTCTCAAGGTAAGGGATCTTCTCCTTATCTTATTTATTCAAGAACTTCCTTTATGTTATGTATCATTTTTTTTTTCATTTTTTCATGATGTTATATATTCTTACACATCCCTTTTACTATCCTTATGATTTATAAGTGATTATATACCCCGTTATCTCTCATGAATCCACCCCATAAACCATTATGTATCCCAGTTATGTTTCCAAAATTATCCTGCATTTTTCCATGCCAAACATTGTTATAGTGAATACCCATACACATTTCCACTCAAGGTTATTCACCTAGATGTACCAATAATTAATTTATTTTAGAATTCTATATATATAACCCACACTTATTAATCATTTTATTAAATGTGATTAAATATTTCCTTATTTTGAATGATCTATGTGGCACACATGAGCATGTACATATTTTGTTGGGTGCACCCAAATAGTGCTCCTATGCATTGGGTAATGTTTTAGTCTCATGAGATGTCATGTATGATATTAGGGATTAAACATAATCCATTATGGTACTCTTTATACCATGTTATTTTATCTTGGTAGTTATCCTTGACTTATTTTTATGGCATGATTTATGTTGTCACCACATTCCCCTGTTGCCTTTATGCTATCATGTTATATCATGCCTTATTGTTCATGATTATGATTATCACCCCTCTTATGTTACCTTTATATGAATATTGGATCACATGTACTACTTTAGCTTATACTATACTTTTTTTATTCCCTCAATGTACTTTATATCTCTCCCATTACTTTTGTATTCCCCCAGGTTATCCCATGTAGTTTTAGAAGAAGGATAGAATTTTAGGAGCATGATAAAGAAGTTTTCAATAATGTTTTTATATCCATGTTTCAAGTTTATATTCTATATACCTAAATTGAAAAATAAATTGGGATTCATAATATATTTTAGTTGTATTAGGTGAATCTTTTTAAAATAAATCATGAAATAAAATGTAATAAAGATATGGGTTTTCAAGTCCCATAAGGCGGATTCTTGGCCATGAGATATTAGAGCGTCACCTAAAAATTGTGAAGTAGATAAGACAATTATTCCTCTTTAAGAATCTATATAATTTCATTCTAGGGGTGTCCATGGGTAAGAAAATTACCATAATTATTTCTTCAGCTATCTCCTCTCACATGACCATGGAATCTCATCCTTGGTGAAGGTTTCCTCAAACTGATCGGGGCATAGAGGTCGTTTCCTAGCTAATTTATCTATGGGAGATGGATAATTCATAATATCCTTAGTTGATTAGAGGGCATGTTACCTAAGAAAATTGTATATTTTAACCATTTAATCAACTATATTTACGTTGAGATGAGATGTTTTTGGTTAGTAATGAGGTTCTTAGTAATGCAAGCATTGAGTTCTTGAGCACCTCTTGATAGGAAGCCTTGAAGTGGTTTTAAAACAGGGAGGATAATTATGGTGAGAAGAGATTCCATCACAGGTAGGGACTCTTAAATAAGAAATATGGGGAGGACCTCTATAGTTATATTCTAATTTCACATCATAATGATGACCTAAAATTTGTCTTGATTCTCAATTATAGGGAGAATTGGTACAACACATTCATGGGGGAGGATATCTAGGGTAATCGGTCTAGATTCAACATGGATTATCTTCATGGTTACCAATATCTAATGAGATATAAATGGGGTAAACTCCTTGTTTCTATATCTTCAAGATATGGGGAGGAACATTATACTCAGTGTTATGAGGAGAATCTTCTTAAATAATATTCATATCATCACAGGGATAAACTATGCAGTGGGTACACCAAGGAGGAAATTTAGAGATTCCAATTATTGTACCATAAGAAGGACTTCCGTGAACATACCTTCCTTATCTTTTTAGTTAATAATACTTATATTATTGATAAAATGTTTAAAAATGTTTAATGGATTAAAGAATATTGGTGTTCACCAGGTAAAGGGCCTACTTTTGGAGAATTTGATTCCCTTGATGAGACCTTTTGGATCTTTTTGTCCAAAATATCAAGGTTAAAACCTAGATCATAATTGGATTTTTACAGTGCAAGAGAAAAAAAAAACCATGCATAGGAACCATCATAGGAAACCCATTTATCATATCAGAATATTTCAATGACTTAATTGGACAACCAATGGAGTATGTCAGTGTGCTTCACAAGTATTAGCAGGAATGGGGATATGAGATTACTTCTAGTCTTAAATCACTATTAGAATATGTTTACAGGCTTCTTGGGTGGGGATAGAAATATTGGCCTATATTTCAATGGGTTCCATAGAGATATACTGATGGGATTCATATGCATGGGAAGGGATATAATCTTGAACTTGTGAGGTCTCCAGTACATGATGCCAATTATTTTTTGTGGGAATGAAGACATAAGCCTACCACAGAGTGACTTCTAGAATATGTCAGTGAACAAATATGGAGAAAATATTGATATGAGCCCATATCTGAGTAACTGATGGAATATTTCAGCAAATTTTTATAGTGGGGGAAGGGATATATGCTTTCCCTAGAGTGATTTTCAGGATGGGTTGGTGAACTCTGGTAGGACTAGGGATATAAGACCATCCATGAACTTCATTATTCATAAGGATATGTCAATGATACTCCAAAATAAGATCAATAATATGTGCCCAATCTTGAGTATCTATCAAGATATGTTGATGAGATCCCTTGATGTTAGTAGGAATAAGAATATGGGATTTCTACCAAGATTAAAGCAAGATATTTCAGTAGTCTTCAATAGTCGGAATGATAATATGGGTCAGTTCCATAGTTTTGGTCATCTTATTCCCTCGATGAGGCCTCCTTATAGGTTCTCTAGTCAGAATTACTAGGGATGAGATCTCTTGTATATCCTCATTAATGTGTTATTGATGGGATGGGTTTATGTGGTGTTGGTAGTAACAATGGATAGAAGGAATCCTCTTAGACATCTCCTAGATAGTTGTAGGTATGTAGTTAACATACTCCTCTATCTTCATAAGATAAAGGAGGAAGGTATTTTCATGATTTAGGAATAGTCTCATGAAGTAGATTGATGTGGAAATGGGCACCAATAATAGTATTATGGTCCCTCACTGATGGGATGGGTCATGGGGCTTCATCGACTAAAGGTTTTACTGGACTACCTCTAAGGTGGAAATGAATCTATTATGAAGGTACTTATGCACTACGATATTCACCACAAATAATTGAAGAAGTTGAGTTAGTGATACCATCCTATAATCTTTTGGGGACACACCCTCTATCATGGATATGGCATATGTTGGGCACCTTAACTAAAGAGTAATATTTGACTTAAGAGATCCACAATGTCTCTCATTCTATATTGGTAGCCTAATTTAAGATGATTTATGGCTTGATGTTTTCATTTAGATCAAATTGGGATCTGAGATGGTTCCTAAAAGTTCTAAAAGTATAGACAACCATAGGCAAGAAACTCTTTAATGTAGTATCTCAAGTAATATCATGGCTAATCGATCTCTTTCATTGGTAAATGATTCATGTCTGTTTTAACTTTCTATTTTCAACATGCATCCATATCCATGGAGTTTTTGAGTTTGTGTAGAACCAGTTTTGAAAGGTAAGTGGTCACTAGGACTTTACCAGTGATTCTTTGGGGTTTGTATTAGTCAAGAGGATGGGAGTTTAGGCTCGCCTCACCCTATTGGGTGGAATTATTTACTACTCTAGGACTATCTTAAAGATTTAAGACAAGTCCATGAATCCTTCCCAGTTATTATTATGCATGTTATCAATCAACACCATGCATAGATGTGAAAAAATGTATATGTCATAGGTTCTCCATAATTCCATTTATTGGTGATTATACTATGGTTTAAATCCACAAAAATAGTAGCTATAGAATTTATCACTATCTAGGGGGAATTAGGTGTTGTGTAGTTGTGATCAGGCCCATGAAAAGGGATTCCTATATATCCTTGTGAAAAGAATCATAATTTGCATAGGTTAGTGTAATATAAGAGGACACATCATACCTTATAAGGTCATGCGATAAGGACTAGTGTGGTTCCTTTTAAGGTCATACATATATGAAAAAGTTAATTTAAATTTAATATCATGTGTCTATGACCTATGGAGGGTTCAGACTAATCCATATGGATACATCCTACATATCTTGATTAATAGGAATCATGGTCTATGTAGTTTTGGTTACATAGTTTATGATTATGTGACAAGATTTTCCCATAGATTTTAACATCATGTGATGAGTAAATTATGATATACAATTTAAAATCATGCATCTAAGACTTATAGGTGAAGGATTCTCATCAATAGTTGGTGTGGGACTTATATATGAGAAACCCTTTATATTTCATCTTATTTTTTGGAAAGTAAATATGAGATGGAATGATTACTCATATGGATTATATCTCACTAATATAGAATGGATCAAAAGTAATATGGCCTATTGAGGAAGGTTTATTCCTAATAAATATGACCCATTGAGGTAAGAATTTTTATTAAGGAATATGGAACATTGAGGAAGGATTTCTCACAAGGAGTATGGAAAATTGATGATGTGTTGGGATTTACACTTTGTAGAAGTCCTTGGATATGATTTGGAGTATGAAGGATACTTGTGGGTCTTATGTATATATTTCCCAGAGGTTATCATCTTGGTAAGTGATTCATGTGAAGTTATGTTCCTAAGTATTATTCCTTGTAGAAAACCCATGGTATGATCCTTTCTTATTGAGTGGAACAGAGAGTTTTTTTGGGTTCTTAGGCTAATCAAATGCCATATATGGGTCAATTAAGTTGGGTAACATGATATGAGATAGGTTTCTCCTTTATCATCATGATATGACCCTTGTTATTAAGGTAAGGCATGGTAGTGATTACCCTAAGGGTATTATCGATATGGGAGGAAACCCTTGAGCTGCATTTTATCAAGGGAATATATGGTCAATGGGGTGGATGATATGCATATCCTAGTCATGTATATTAAGAGGTCATAATAGAGGCCTTTCTGGAATGGGGTTTTTGGGTCGTTGACCTTGGATAAAGGGATCCAATTAGGTCACTTGGATCGATTCAACCCAGGTTGATGACCTGAGTGGAATAAAAGATACAATAGAGGTGTGGTTACCCGTAGTAGGGTTCCTTATCAAGTGACCAAGCATGGGTGAAATATTTTAAATCCCCCATACACTATAAAGAGGAAAATATATACTTATGGGACCTTGATTTTTATATATCATCAATGTTATTTGTGATTAGACATTAAAGGTTATTATTTCCAATGGATGCATTATGGGAACCCTTTGTAAATAGTGTTTGTGGGAATTCTTCATGATAGAGCCTCATGGATGGGATTTTCAAAGCATACCATGTGAGTAGGATTCATAAAGGAGCCTATGTGGGGAAATCTATAGAGATCCTATGTGATGAATGAATCACTGTTAATGGTCCTTCATGGCAATTCTTTCCTTTATTCTCCCTTAGGTCTTGACCCAACAGTGGCCTGTGAGATTTCCTAAAAAAACTATTCAATGGTAATGCTTCCTAAACAATGTGATCAGTAAGTGGAAGATATAATTTCTTAAAGTGGAAATGATTCTAAAAATAGTAAAATTTATCCCCCTTATATAATGGTGTATGATGTATTTATAGGTGAATTATTGAAATACATGACTGTAGAGAAATCATATGGACACCAAGTGTACATGACCATGAAGGATCAGTGCTACCCTACTACAAACAACTTATATTCATAAAGTGAGAGAATGACTACATGGGAATCCCATACACTTTCTGAAAATGATATTCATCGATAAAAGGAATACATGACCATGTAAGAATCTTATATGCTCCTTGAAAATGACTATTTACTATAAAGGAATCATGTGTTCATATAGGAATTCTATGTGCTCATCATAAATGTCTTATTTCATTCAATAATGATCTTTTTTTTGTGTGGTAAAAGTTCCTTTTACAAATTTTCCTCCTTATTACTTTGATATTTTTCCAATTGAGGATCATGATTTCACAAGCATCAACATGGTTCTAGAACCCTCCACACCAGGACCCAAAAAATTTTCTCTTCCAATCATAATAGAATGAATTCTGACATTATTTTTAGATCATAGAAAAAACGAATTCATATCTACAATACATAAAATCCACCATCCCTACCTAGTTTAGTGTTGCCTTTCTCAAACATGTAGTTCTATGATTCAGAAAGGTCTTATTATGAGTTAAACCCAATGCAGAAATACTCTACATTACCAAATATATTCTAGACATTCAACCTCATCTAAATTTATTCTTTCCTTTTCTACATATTCAATTTAGAATTGTCCATCCCTATAGTATCCAACATATTCATGATAAGTGATCAATGAAATTTTATATCCACATTGACCAAATTATAATTCTTCAATACAGAAATATATGTTCAAATCTATCTCTATAGTCTATCTTTGATCCCAATAATTATGTTTGATCCTTGGAGACTCCATTTTTATACCTCATCCCACAGAATTTCACTCTCTCTAAATCTAATTTTTAGTCTATAAAGCACATAATCAATCATCTTTTACACCTAGGTAGCACTGTGGATCCACCCAGTTCTTTCTAATGAAAATATGAGCCCTATAAATCTCAAGAAAAAAATTATATCCTTATAAAGTAGTGAACAAGAGAATATTCCATACTTCTCATATATATATAGGGATCGATCATTGAATGAGGCATTATTAAGGTAGGGTCATTAGAGGGAGATTAGCGTTGATCCTCTTTGTGAAGATAGATGTTCTAGTGAGGGATGATCAAGAAAATATTATTCATACATATATATTGAGTATGAAATTTCATTTTATTACTATTATACAAGTACATTTTTTTATTCTTAGGGGTTTGGGGCTTTTCTATAAAAGGGGAAGTGATTCACTGTAGAAAGAGATATAGAACCTATATATTTTTTTTATAGTAAATAATTTTACATATTTATTATTCTTATTATATTATTCATTATGTTATTTTACCATGAGATCACTTATCCTCATTATAATGGGGAATAGAAACTCTTGTTGGGTGGACCCGAGGGAGATAACAAATCTTAACTTTTGAGTTCAATTTTTAACAGGTATATATTTTATTTATAAGTGTACTTGGGAAGTGGATGAAATCGGTAAAAGGAGAGGTAGGTAGAAATTATTTCTTGTATTTTCCTCATTCTTATTTTCTTCCATTATTTAACAATTTCAGATCCTCCCCTTATTCCTTTATCCAATATATGTTTTAAGTTAGAAATTGGGATGTTTATATAGTATATGTTTGTTTCCATGTTTGGATTGGGAACCCATGACATGGTTACTTGGGTTATATTTTCATTTGAGGTAGATATTTAGTGATTAAGGAGTGGCATGTTAAAGGTAATTTTATCCATTAATGATCCAGGTCAACTCATATGATGGAGAGATGAGTTTATTTTCATCCTATTTTGGTATGTACTAATCTTTTTAAAGGAAGTAAAAAAGGGTGTATAAGATATACTTGTTTTGAAATTGACCCTATACATGGGAGAGGATTAAGATTAAATAACTTATGATAAAATGATAGACTGAGCATGATAATCCTTATTTAGTATATTTAACTTTCTTATTAATATTATTATTTATTTTATGTTTTCATTTCTTCTCTATGATTTCATTTAAAAATAAAAAATTATTTTCACATTTAATTTTTTTATAAAAAAATATAAAAAAATTAATATCTTGAAAAACAAGTAATGAGTAGTGATCTCCTTGATATAAAACCTAGGTTCATACACTAGGATATAACCATGGGGTTTGAATTAATATTGATTCAAACCCCATGATAGTTCCTGAAATCAATTTGGTTCCATTTTTTGGGAGTTCTATTGTTTATTTTTTTATTCTTCACAATGTGTAAATACATTATTTGATTTTGTTTTTATCTTATTTTTCCAATAATAGGCCAAAAATGATGAATAATATATTCAATTCATAATGTATTATCATACTTCTTCACACTTACATAGATATATGGAATTATTTTTATAGTCAAAATAATGTTTATGAAGAAACCTAATAATCAATAATTTTTTCCAAATATAGATGTGTAAGACACATTTTTGGGGAATTATAAAAACAATTCATATTCATGGTATCCATAATAACCAATTTATTACTCTATATAGAAAGGATAAAAGTCATGATAACAAAAATTTTAATCTATCCCATATTAGAAAGCTAAATTTAAATCAAATAATCATCATATGTTGGAAGATAAATAATACAAAAACATGTAGATACTAGATGAAAGGATATCATAGAGAACTTACAACCTCTAATAATTGTTTATAAAAATTTTATTAAAGGATAAAGATAAATTCCCTTTTGTTTTTGAGAAATTCATAATAAAGGTGGAATAACAACTAAATCATCCTTCATTGACTATAATTTTTGAACTACCAATGGAGCTACATGCAAATAGACATTCTATATATGAGGTTTTTGAGGAAGTAAAACTAACTTTTTATAAATACTCGTAAGACTATATCCAAGAAGATATATAACTAAATGCTCCTT
This sequence comes from Viscum album, assembly GCA_963277665.1. Classification (NCBI taxonomy): domain Eukaryota; kingdom Viridiplantae; phylum Streptophyta; class Magnoliopsida; order Santalales; family Viscaceae; genus Viscum; species Viscum album. Next base: position 1,098,498,524 of record OY728134.1, on the reverse strand, counting down.
AATTTAACAAGGTGGATCTGACTACACTTTTTAAAGCTTTGGATGATGAAAAAAACACCCCACTATAGGTTGAAATATTTGAAGATGAATTGGAATGCCCATTTAATGATCTTTTAAACTATATTATAGAATATTTTCATGTGTAAAAGAGTTAATTGATGATATATTTGAGGTAGATAACACTAACACAAATAGTATTAACTATATTGAAAATAAATTTCAAAATAAATATCTTTGTTTTGATGCTCATATTCAATATCATGGTTGTAATCTATAGATGATAATTGTGATGATAATACTGTACTTGAAGTACTGAATTTTAATGATATGATAGATTACCTACTACCTACTTCCATAACATTTGAATTCCTAGAGGAATTGTAAAATGTAACTGATATTACAACTAAAATAGAAGAAAAATATATATTGGTATTTTAAATAATTTTAATTCTATTCAAACTAAATAAAACTTCAATCTATATTCACTGATATTGAAGATTTAGCTCAACTGTAGCTTTAACTGTAAGAGAAAAAAATAAGAATACAATGAGAAGGAAATAGTTGAATATGAAGAGAGGATATAGAACCTATTTAGTTATTATCTAGATATAAATAGGGTAAAAAAATTCAATAACCTATATATGTTATCGTGCCTCAAGCTAAAGATAATAAATAAGATTCATACACCATCCTTCCACTCCCATGGGACTATATGCCTATTATTGACCAATAAAGGTAGGTTAAGACATTGAAGTGTGTTTTAAAAGGGTCCATTTAAAACATTTTCATGAAAAATAGTGGAAGTAATAAAATTTTGTGGTTAAAATAATAGAATCCACATTTAACATCAAATTGCGGATGACCAAATGACTGCCTAGTTATAGAGAGTCAAAGTGTTTCACCACTAAGTAGGTTTACACAAGGAATTTCCTTAATTTTCTATATTTTTATTTTATTTTATGTTTTTTTAGTTTTATTTTATATAAATTGAAAATATATATTGGTTATTATCTTTAGGAAATAGAGTAGATAAGAACTATTAGAACTTAATCGAAACCATTCGAATAAAAACATATGACGAATTACATTCTTTCACTATTATGCGTATAAAATAAATATATCCTGGTGAACTCATTCCTTTAAAATCTTATCTTATACTATCTTGTTAACTTCTATTTAATATATACATATTAATATATGAGTTATATAGAGGACATCATGAAATTTTATTATGGGGGAGGGAAAATTCTATGGAGTATTTGGTTATCTTATTTTATAGCCTTTTTTATATTTAGAGTGATTTTAGTCTTCTATAATTTTATTTTATTGTGTAAAGATATTTATTATTTTTATTTTATGTTTTTCAAAGTTTTCTTGATCTAAAATTAATACTTAAAATAATTTTCTAATACCAAGTTACTTTATGATAAAGTTGATAATATTTTTTAAACCTATGGTTCATCTGATTATTGATATGTTTTTAATTATCTTGGTTTCATTTTTAATTATTTAAATTTTAAAATAATTATTAAATTCATACCCACTAATTATTTTTCCACCTTAATATTCCAATCATAGTAGGTATTCAATACCATGTTGATATATTCTTTCTCATACCTTTTTTTCTTGAGAGGCTTGATTTATTTGAAATGAGAAAGACCTTTCTTTTATTATTTTTCAAAAAACTTTTGAGATTAAAGAACTATGTTAATGATGATTATGTAATACTTTTAATTAAATATCTTTGATTATAATTTTATTCCAACCTTTAAATCTATCCCTCTTTTAGGCCCCTGAAAGTTACGAATAACCTTATATGTTAATCCACATTACAAGATAATATTCCATTTCTTAACTTAATATTAGTGTTTTTCATGATTATTTTCAAACTAAGAATGGGGAGAAAGGTTTTTTATGTATTATATGAGAGGATCAACATGTATTTTAGGGAATAATGTGAGGGTGATTCATTATTTAAAGAAATATTTCATTTTATTCCATTGTTATATATTTTGAATCCTCTTCAAGTAAAAAATATATAATAAAAAAATAAATGTACATGAAATAATTGTGTTTATTAAAATAAAATGTACATAAGTGGAGCTATATATCCACATTTATTTCCCATCTATAGATTAACATGGTCTTGATCATTGAATTCAGTGTTCACCCATTATAGCCAACATGCACCAGAGTGGCCTCATCATAGTAGTGTAATTTGACCCAAGTGCAGCACCAAGATTTATCCTTACAACACTAGGTTCAAGATAAAATACCCAAAATAATATTTTATTTAACTTAAGAAGTTACCTTTTTTATATCATATTTACATGTAACAAAAACTCACTTGGGTAGCGCAACCCAATTCAAAACTTGTATGATATAATCCAATTTTCTTAGTACTCATCTATCCTTGCTTCTCCAAGACATGTAAGTCTATGTAGTCTTAAAGAATCAATGTCATGTACTATATAAATTTATAATGTACCACAACCTATCTGAATCACTGACCAAGACTCACCCTATAAACTAGTTCTAGCACCATACACTCCAGGACCTGGGTATATTTTCTCATCAAAATGCCGTTGTTCCAAATTTACCTTTATTTCATTATCATTGATGTAACCAACTCATATCTAGAATAAAAAACTCCACTATATATATTTGGTTCAATTCATCCTCACTCGAGCATGTAGAACCTAAGTTCATAAATATCCTATTCTCAGTTAATTTCATTGAATTTGTAATTATTATAGCCTAATCCATTCCATATGGAATAAAATTTGAACCCAAGTTTCATAGATCAATGCTATTTTTACCTATTTAGTTCAGCATTATCTAAGAATTTTCCATCCCTATAGTATCTATTCTATACATTCCAGGTGCATGAATAAATTTAGTATCCACCAAATTATAATTCTTTAATACAAAAAGACCAATATAACTTCAACTTTATAGTCATTTAGTTTGTCTAATAGTGATTTTTGAGAAATAAAAACTCTAAGACCAAACTTCCAACCATCAGTTTCTAGTCTCTCCAATCCCAACAACCAGTCTATAAATCCCACTATCACTAAACTATTTACATCTAGGTAACATTACGGCTCCACCCATTTAACACCAATCTAAATCCAAGCTTTAGAAACCTCAAACACCATTATTTAATTCCTTATATAGTATCAAATTAGAGTTTATTCAATACTTTGCAAAGATAGATAGATCTCAATCATGGGATGATACACTATCAAGTAGGATTTATTGAAAAGAGATATAATTTTAGCCTATACATATAGATGTATGTTTATTTGAAGGATTATTAGGAAAATATTATTCATCCATGTATATTGGGTAACAAATTTCATTCTATTTTTTATTCTAGAGTTTTATCTCTTATGATATGGGGTAAGGGGGATTACTATAAAAGGTGAAGAGGGGTTCACTATCAAAATAAATTTAGATCCTCTATATTTTTCATAGTAATTCATTTTGTATTTTTATTCATTTTCTTTTGATATTAACTGTGTTCCTCCTCCTACGATCTCTTATTTTCATTGTAATGAAAAACTAACACCCTTATTGGATGGAATCTAGGGGAAGAACTGAGGCATAACTTTGAGTTATTATTTTTAATATATATATATATATATATTTGATTTATATACTTAACTAATAAGTGATGGTAGTGGGTAAGAGCAGAGGTATATAAAAATAGTTTCTCATCTTTCCTTTTTTCTTTTTTTCCTTTGTTTTTCACTTTCAAACCCTCACATCATTCATTTATTTAATAAACATTTAGTGCTAGGTAGAAGGATGTTGATATGGTATGTGTTAACTTTTATGTGTTTTTAGGAACCTATGACTTGGTTTCTTAGAATATTTTTTAATTTTAGGTATAATTTGAGAGATTAAGTAGTGGCATGTTCTGGGGACTTTCATTTGTTTGGTGAATGCACCCAAACAACACGTATGATGTTGAGATGGATTTGGATTCATCTAGTTTGGGTATGTGTTGAGATTTACAAAATAAATAACAAAGTTTTTGTATGAAAAATAATTTTGGGAATTTATTTTATACTTTGTAGAGGAATAAGGATAAATAACTTGAGATATAATGATAGAATGAACCCATAAATCCTTCTTGAGTCAATTCAACTTTCTTACTAACATTTTTGTTTCCTTAATTTTTAAAATTATTATCGATTTTATCATTTTAAAATCAGAAACCATTTTGAGGTTTATTATTAATTATATAATAAAAAAATAAAAAATAATAATAAGTGATAACATAAAGGACAAGTAGCGAGTATCATCCTCTTTGAGAGATAACCTAGGCCCGACCACTAGGCTATAACTTTTGGAATAAAATTACTATTGATTAGGACCTTGAAAAAATTATTGTAATCAAGAGTGAAACATAAACATAACATAATATCATTACTCTAGGTTGGAAACATGCCTAAATCACTAAGAATAATGGAGTACATAGTTGGCACCTCACTGAACCTAATCATGTACATGAATTATCTAATGGTTTCGCCTACACATGTGTTCTCCTTTAATGGTGAATGAAATGTCACTCATTATGAAAATAATAATTCATATTGGTTTTATATTCTCATTTTCTTTTATAAACACTATTCTCACCACCAGTTTATCACCAAAAGTACTTCCCGCTTCATTGAGATACTCCTAAAAGGACCACTCACGGTGACTAAATTTATTTTATGTTAAGGGAAATTATTTATGGGTTCTAATTTCAACACTAATCAACAAATTACATATTCAAAATATCAATTAGTGGATATATGACCAAGTAATAATGTTGAGAGGGTCTATTATATGTATAAAAAACCCCACTCATCTCTCAATGTATAAGGAAATCCAATTTAGTTTTATTTATGTTAATTCATAGTGTCTTACCAGAACTCAAAAATCTCATGATGTATAAAATGCATATAAAATGAAGGGAAAATACTAGTATCACCTACCTCTTGCTTGTAGAATTTTACTCATAATATATCATATGGTCAATCATCCTCAAATGAAGGGAAACAAAAAACCTAAAAAAACCATCTAAATAGATATTTGGGATAAATAAAATCAAGTTAGTAATTGAAAACCCAAATTTATTGGTAGAGAATTAAAGAAATTCTAAGAGGGATCCAAAAAGACAAACAATGATTAAATCTCTACTCAAAAGAGGGGTCTGGTGGTCTTACATGGGATAAAAGAGGGGGATAGTTGGGAGTTAGGAATATGTTCTATCTAAGTGAGGAGGGTGAGGTAAAAATATTTTAAAACAAAAATACAACTTAATTAAAATTTCTTTTAAAAAAACTTTTTAAGAGATATCGAGTACCTACTGCCCACCAATTAACCATCCAAGGGCCACTGATCATCTGGTGGTCCATATGGAACCACTTTAACTCTTCCACCACTGTATTCGGTACCAGATAATAGAAAATTGAGTACTCAATAATAGCTATTATATAATAGATTATTTTAACACTTTTACACTTTGACCTAGAAAACCTGAAATTCTATTAAATTTTCCCAAATTTATTAAAACCAAGCATTTATTGATATGAAAATTGAAAATTAAATTCAAAACATACCTCAAAATTCACAATGTGTTACAAAGGGAACCCACTAAAATCATATTCTAGGATCCTAGTCCCTACCATTGATGCTCACTATGTTGGCTCTAACCTAATATGATCATACTACACTCGAGGTCGATAGTGAACTCACACCCCATCAATTAATAACTATAAGGTGTTTTACACCATTATAAATTTTATCCCATAACCTGATTAAATATATGTGTAATCAACCATGAAGTCTCACTATAATCCCATAACTAATCTTATAGAAGTTATGAAACCTAATATTCATAGACTTTATTTTAATTTGATTGGGTACCTCCAAGGTCCCACTAATAGACAGACAATAAGGACTAACTAGATATATCATCATAGTTTAAGCATCCCTTCATAAGGTATGGATTCATATATGGTTCCTACATTAATATAGATCACCATATAATAGTATTAACACACAAGTAAGGCATCAATTAGGATAGAAAACACAAATATACATTCTTTGAAAATAGGGCACCACCCACACAATGTCAACTAAACCAAACCATTTCTCAAAACATTCTCTCCATGAATTTCTTTAAATACCAATAAATTACCCATTTTAAAAAATATTTAAAAGGATGTATCATAGAATTTTTTCACCTAAGGTCCTTATACAAAATTTAATGAAAATCCATTTTGAAATCATTTAATTTCCATTTTTTATATCTCATTTTGATTTTTTAGTGTAAACCACCTTTTCTTATTAAATCAAATTTCAAAATCATTATATTTCATTCAAATATAATTTTTAAGGTTTTAATATTTATAATATAAAAACTCACACCTCCATCCAACTACAATATGGCTTACCGGCTCTTGTTTAACTAGGGAGATACCTAAAGAATCATTTAGCTTAATTATGCGATCCTTCAGTGACTATTAAGACAACATGAGTCCATATCATTTTATAAAATCATGAAATGTAATAAAATAAATATATACTTAATCATAATAATCACATAAACATAATATAACCAAAATTTAGTAATATATACAAGAAATGAGAAGGTGGAAATATGACTTCATGATCTAGATGTTTCGGAGGGGAATTTCCAAGTAGTCATGTCTAGAATGAATTCCTCTATGACCTTCGGGTCTTGTTATACACTAAGCCTATGGGACTTGTAAGGGTTCCCCCTTAACCCTTGAAAGGGGGATTATCAAAAATAAAATAAAAATAAGGCCCTTGGACCTTTTGGATTTAGTAATATATAAGGAAAATGATCAAAATATTCAATGAGTAATGGAAACATTCCCCAATTATAAATCAATTTATTTTTTCTAGGATTGTATAAGTTGTCATAAACACCAATGAGCACCTGCATCATTATAATACCAATAATTTCATGATCCATTCATTTTAAATTAAAAATATATAATTATCATAAACCTATAAAAATTCACTGAGAGGCATATTGATGTAAGAATCCCAAGTAACTGAGTGCAGATGGTCTACAATGGAATCCTGGTCAAACTTTAGGGAAAACCACAATTTATTAAATAAAATTAACTATTAATTTAATCTAATTTTACAAAAATCCATAACTAAAATTTTCAAGTGACTTATTTCAAGAAAAAATATAATAAATGACATGAAATCATCCACCCTAAGACTCTTTTAGGCTTCACATGAAAAATCCCCATCCTCCAGGGTGATTTCACCATGCCTCTAATGAAATCACCTCTCAAATACCAAATTATATTAAACTAGAATAAAAATATAATGATTTTAAGAAGAAATGGAAGTGAATGAGGACAAATTTCATCCAACTTTTTTGAAGAAATGATCCCAAACCAGAAAAAAATCAAAGGAGATCATGGGAGAATAAGAAATATTAAAGGGGACATCCTCCCCTCAATTCTATTCAGTTAGAGGAAACAAATACCAAGGTAGTATAAGAACCCATATCCACCTAAATTAATAAAATAATCACACTTTATGTGGGGGTTTGGTTACTAATATAATCCTTTTAAACCCACACTAGATTTTAGAGGGCCCTTACTAGAAGTTTAGAGGTCTATCATGTTCTCAATGGTATGTGTTGTGGGATTGCCCAATTTATGGGCCTATTGTATGCCTAATAGGATGTCACCAAGATTTAAATTGGAAGTATAATAACCCAAAAATCTATAGTTTCTTCCACCAATGAAAAGTTTTTTCTCCTAAACATTTTTAAGACTTTCATCATGTTTAAAAATTTAATTTAATCACTCAAGTAATACAAAAACTACCTCCCTTTGATTCTAGTTATAAAATATTAAATTCCCACCAGATCAATTCCAATAGAGCCTACCCATTATCTATTCCCGCCAACATGTGATGGTGTAGGTTGTTACATTTAAAATAATTATTTTCTATAAATATTATATTTATTTTCTAAAAGATCTTTGATTGAGCTTATTGATCTAACATTTCATAAATTTAAAGAAAACTATTATTGGATATCATAGAGATTGTTAGATATATTTTTCTAGGATTTTTAAAGGGAAAAAAATCTATTATTTCAAAAAATTAGTTGTTTAAAATAAAATCTATATGAGATTTGATAAAATTTTACTCGTACTTTTTCATGAGTTTTCTTGGAAAATAATTAAATATTGAAATATAATTATGATCAATATATAATAAACCACATAAATGGATTTTTTACTATTTACTAATTTAAATATATATATTTTATCATCTTTTAAATACATTTATCTATTTATTTTTTTTACATTCAATTGTGTTTAATGAAATTGTGTGATTCATTCTATATTCTAAAAATATAATTTTAATTTTATTTAAGATAATTCATATTTTACTTAGTGCGGGGTTAATATTTAGGGAGGTCTTGTTATACTAAGGTCTAGCTTGAAATATCTTATAAAAACTACATTTTAACTATTTTCACTCAACTGAAAAGATCCCCAATTGAAAGGAACATGAAATTAAACTCTCTAAACCTATATTAGGTGTTGGGGGAGAGTATTAGTGGTTGTCTTAGGGACCCTTAACCTTTATAAATATTCTTTTGTCTTCTATGATTTATTATTTTTTATTTTTTATACCTAAAATATTTTCTCACATAAGAGTTCAGTAATAGGGAGGTTGTAATTTCTAAAGGATTTAAATTTCTAAAATTTCTCAATTTACCCCCAAGACATTTGGAAATTAAATTGGGATAATATTTTTTATTAAACCTCAACCTTGAGTTCTCAACATTGATAATTTAAAAGGGGATATAATTTTATATATAAAATGGTTGGTTTAAAAGATTTTATGCCTATAGTTTTAGAATGATACTTTAAAGGAAATAATAATGGGTGTTGGAAGATTAATATTACTATTTACATCAAGATTTTTGTTTTAAAATATTATATAAAAGTGATTAAGAATTTATTATTCATAATAACAAGATTAATTATGTATAATTAATCCAGAAACTAAATATGAATTAAATATAATAGTTATGAATGATACTATATATAGTCTTGGTAACTATGAATTTAATATTTTTTATCAATGTGTTTCAACTTATAAAATGTGGGAAACAATTATTATTTCTTATGAAGGTATTGATGGTATTTGGAAACTGAGATATAATACTATAAAGTTTAATTATGATACTTTTTGAATGTTTCATTGGTAAAATATTAATTAGATGAATGGAATTCCTATAAAGGTAGTTAATAATTTTACCACTTATAGAAATGAAATTCACGGTCTAAGAAAAGATTTAAATGTTTTAAGAGTCTTACCTATAATATAGAGTGTTATATATACTACAATTACACCTATCATTGAGCTGAATATAAAATACTAGATCAAAAATTTGATGGTGTAAAAATATGAAAAATAAAGATAAAGTTGATAATCAAAGGATAATTAAGAAAGATTTTTTTTATCTTAAAGTTAGATTTAGTAAGAATAAGTCAAAAAGAAATTTATGTTTTATATGATTCTTTTGATGAAGGAAATAATAGTGAAAATTATGGTGATTAAATTACTTAGATTGATATATGGTTTAATTATATATAAAAGAGAATAAAATGGTTTGAAATAAAATTTTATAATCTGAAGATGAATGATAGAAATTCCAAGGAAGTTATATGTTATGAATATAATATGTAATATTATTATACATGTCAACCATATATTTCCTCTATTTAAACATAATAAAAAAATTTAACTAAAATTTCATAAAATAGTTTATTATAGAAGAAAATTAAATAAATAAATGAAATCTACTTAGAGTACATCTGAATATTTTAGTAATGATTCCAATTCTAGTTTTGAAAATGAAAAATCAAATTTGTGGTACATTATGTGTTTTATAGATCAAACTGAATATTTTAATTTTATTTGTTCATTTATTCCTAATAATGGTTACTTTTATTTCAATTTGTTGAATGAGTACTGATTAATTCTTGAAATTAAGTATAATACCTTAAAAAATGAGAATAAATTACCTAGAAAATATTTTGAAGCTGTTGTTTTTTAGAAGGATTAATTGTTAAAGAATATTTCTAATATTAAATGTTAATATTTTATTATTTAGACTTATACTTTTTAGTTTAATTATATAATTAATGATAATATATCTGAGATCACTACTTTGAATATGGGTTTTACTAATTTTACTAAGGGTTGATACATTAATATAATACTTGGTAGTTAGAAATGTGTTATATATATATAAGTTATTGGATACTATATTCAAAATAATATGTTTTATAGAAATTATTATTTTTATAATAAGTATAAAAAAATATGCCTACTGTTGTTTATTATCATTACTATATTTTTGGTTACTATGTTAATAATTATATCATGAGGTTATCTCATTATGGTGGTATGAAGAACAAATATTTTTATAATAGTTTAAATTAAACTATGCATTTTGGAAATTCTATTAAAAAACATATATTTACATTCCCAAATATTTAATTTATTCCATTGAAGCACCCAAAAATATATAGTTTCAAAACATCTACTTATTTAAAAATATTTCCATGAAGGACCAATAGAAATACTAATTTAAAGTGATATATGAATAGTTGTTATTACAGGTATTGAGTGAATATTTTTCATATTTTTATTCTCTTTAAAATATTTTTTTTATTATGACATGTAGAGATATTTATGAAGGAAAATAAATTAGATTTAGTTCTATAGAAAATCAAAAAATTGTTCTCAATAATAAATTTTTCAATATTGAAAGACTGAAGTAAAATCTAATAAGTATTTCTCCACATTTTTATGATTTTTATGTTTTCAAATTTTCTAATAATTTCTTTTATATTTTTATTTATAAATTTATTATATTTAAATCATGACTAAATAAATAAAAATTACCTCTTGACTCTTTATATTGATAAAATGTAAAATTTTCAACTAATAAAATAAATAAATAATTGATATGGAATATAGGTCTTGAACATTGAAATGTTTATTATTTGATATATCATTTTATAAAATAATTGATTTTTTATTTCCATAATCTCAAATTTTACAAAATAAATATATTTTATATATGTAAAATGGGAAATAAAAGTCAAATTTCTTCGAAATCAATCTCTAAGGTTGTTAATTCTTTGAGTTTGTAACTTATCCACATAGATTTATTTATAACTGATAAGTCTTAGGGGAAAGTTATTAATTTTTCTTCTTATTAATGATTTATATAAATTTTATTGGGTTTTAAGTTTGATAATTAAAAATAAATCTTGTTTTTTAATTTTGAATTTCTATAAAAATTTTTAGAATGCTAAATATACCAAAATTATTATTTTATTTGAGAAGTCACCATAGAGGTAAATTTAAATTCATGATTTCAATTAATTTTTATCAATTAATGGAATTAAAGATAAATTTTATGTACCTAAGATATCAAAACAAAGTGGTGTTGTTGAAAGGAGAAATATGAATTTTTATGAAATTACAAGAACAATGTTATGTGAATATTACTTACCAACTCATTTTTTTGGATGAATCTAGGAATATATCAAGTTATTGTTGGATTTGGTTCCCTATAACCAAATAAAATTTTTTACTTTTTATTAACAAAAAATATTAATATTAATTAAATATTATTACCTAATGATTTTTCTTTTGTATGACAGTAATTTGAAAATGTCCTAAGAGTATCTAAAGGACAGAAAGGTTATAACAGTTCCTTGCTATAACGAGTACATTGAAGTGTTATGCTAATATTCTTAAAATTATTACCTATGGTCTAGATGAAATCTATCTAATGGGAAAAATGTTGTTTTTCTATTAGGTGTTTAATTCTTATAAGAATATGAGACTTCTTCTCATGATTATTTCACTTGGTAATCTATAAGAGAGGAGGTTATGAGGAAATACTTGCCTACAGATGTGTGTATTGGTCCTTATAATTCATATTATTATTAATGTATATTATGAATCATATACTTTAATATATTGATGAAAAATATGATGAAATTTGTTTTTTGTGAGGTAGGATACATTAGGTGTTTTATAAGTGGTATGATATTAATAGATAAGTCAATAAAGGATTTTTCTCTTTTGAGAAGTGGAAAATGATATATCTGGACCTTTTATCAAAATGGAATTGTCTAACTAAATCTATGTCCATGGTAGTTCATCAATAAGTTCATTTTTGAGAGTTGAAAACATTAATCAATAATATAGGTTAATGACACAAGTATGCAGCCTACTTTATGAGATATTGAGACAAAGGGTTTATATTACATAACAATTGTTTGTATGAGGTTGTTATCAACATGACAATAACTTATTTCTCTATGGGTTCCTTTCCAAGTTATTAAATGTTGATCTTTGACAACATGCAAGTTTTAATAATTCTACTAAGAAAGAGGATTGTAAGGTCACATGCTATGTGTATCTGATTATTTGAGTTTAGAATATATTTGAGTTGAATATTTGAGAAATATTTATGTATTATATAGAGAATATAATATGTATTTATCTATTTTTTATTAAAAAGGTAATAAATAAATATTTAATACAAAAATTTATTTAGTTTCATGAATATTAAAATAAATATTGATATGTGAGTTTGGAAAATATATTATTTATTTATTTATTTAATGAATAATATAAATATATTTATTTATTTTAAAAAATATTTATTATTCATAGTTCGATAGATGTCAAGGAGGATTGATAGTCCGTGGTAGGGGTTTAATGGAAATGAAATATTTTATTTTATATCATTTAAATTAATATTGATTTATTTATTTTAAAAAATATATTTAAATATTTTTGAGTTAGTGAATGTCATGGATTATATTATTATTATTATTATTATCATTAATTTACATGGGGTTTACATAGAATAAATTATTAGTTAAGGGTCTGTATGAAATTACTAATTGTTTAACCCTAAGTATATATTCCAATTTATATCATTTTTAGTGTGTGAGAATTAGTGTGCATAATAAATTCTCTAGATAGAATTCTATCAATATCAATAGAAACTCTCAAGAAATCTATCAAGAATATTGAGAAAAAAATCACCTTTCTCCATCTTAATATTGAGAGAACAATAGAAGCATTCTTTTAAGACTAGAATATTACTTATTGTGATAAATGATAAATAATATAATGTGCTTGGTTCCTCTATGATAATACCTAAAATACCAATGATGGCATTATAATATTTTAGAGAATTTTTGGATAATTATAGAGGAATTATAGTTTAGATTATTCACTGTAATGATGATACAAGAGAAAGTAATGAATTGATTATCAACAATGAAAGAATTAAAATGTAGAGGTAATTATTGTCAAAAATTAATTATAAATTAAATGTGAAAATATCCTCTCTAGAAAGATTATGTGGATGCTTCATTAAGTTCATCAAATTTAATTCCTTGAAACCAATGAGAAACATCATTTGGAATTGATCCAACTACATCCAATGTACCTAATAACCTTAGAGTGGTATTAAAGTGGTAACATTATAATTTATAATTATTTATTTTTTAGTTGATTGATTTTAGGTTTTTTAGTGAGATTTAATTTCTAGTTTTTTATTCTCTAAGTCAAAAAATTGAGATAATATATTTGTTCATATTCATATTATCAAAAATTGGGAAATAATAGATAACGAACTTTTGAGGATCCTATCCAGAGGTTCCAAGGATACTAGCTAAAAAACATGGTTACATTGTGTGTGACTGAAATTACACATCATTTACCCTTGGTCAATCATGTAAGTGCATGTCATGATAATCGTGGCTTGTTATGTGTGGGTTGGTATGCTGTTTAATTACACACTATGTATTGAAAACTAGTTGGCATGCATATTTACCTGGATTACACAATATGTCTCTAGTGTACACATCATGTTACACAACATGGTTTTAATCCCACACGAATCACAAAAGTCATATGGTTAAAGTACATGAAGTCATTACACATCATTGGTTGATTTCTAGTCAAGTGACATGGAATCATTTAATGTACATGATGTGTAATAGGATGTACATGTCATGTACTGAATGATATACCATGTGAGATACACAATAAATTCTTGGTTAGTAGTGAAATAAATCACGGATAGATTACATGACATGTAGCTGGATGTACATATCGTGTAACTAGGGATAAATCATGTAAGGTACACAATGATCTAGGCTTTTAATTTGAGTAAAACACATGGAAAACATAAATAAAGATCAAACAACATGTCATATAGATTTTTATACATGTCGTGTGATAGGGTTTTCCATGTTAAATACATGCCGAATGATTTTTAGTACATCGTGAGGAATTAATACTTAATTTTTTTCTGTGTTTTTCTTTAATTACCTGATGTGTATAGTTTTCATACATTTTGTGTACTTTATAGGAATAACTAGTGGTATATGTCACATATATTCATGGAATGTAATGTGGTTATACATGTCATGAAAACTATGTGGAATAACCTATAGAACAACATGTTGTGTGATATCATGACATGTTGTATAGGTATACTTCTTGTGTAAATACACAATAAATGATAAGTTCTATATACAACATTCCTCACATGATGTGTTGAGTGAATGAACATATTGTGTAAGTATTAAACTCCATAAATGGGTTAATAAGTAGTATAAGGATACATATTAAGTTTCCTCAAGTATATTCCATGTATATACTAAATTCTAGACTGAATTTTATCTGACAATGAGGATACATGCCATGTACCCAGTCAGTACACATCATGTATAAATTAATTTTAAATTAAAATTAATTTATTTAAAATTATAAAGAATGGGAATCTAAAAGAATATTTGGAATGATAATTAAGATAAATAATTAATTCATTAATAAGGTGAATAATTAATTAATTTTATAAATTTATCTTAATAAATAATGAAGTTAAAATGAATCTTAGAAATTCTTATGCATGGTAATTGTATATTATTAATGATCAGGATATTGAATGGCCTATTTATGAATTAGTTTTCTATTTAATTTGAATATTTATTGATTTTTTTTTTGATAAATTAATTGGTAAATTAAATATGATGATATATGTATCATCTCTTCCATTTTTATTATGTACGGGCATGTGTTTCTAAGGTTTATTTTATATAACCCCAAACCTCTAGTTACCCTCACCCATGAGTAAGAAATTTTAAAATATAGATCTTTAAGTGAAACAAGACAGTTCAGGACCCGATTTTAGGTGAATCCAACCAATGAGATATATAGGTTAATAGAGTAATGCGATAACTAGAGTTAGGTATCAGCTCAAGAAATATTTTCCCCTAGGATCAATGTTGGTTTATATTCCAGTCGATAAACCAACCAGTAGTTAAAAGATCATGATCATATCAATTTTTTTTTCAATTCATGGTAATTTATTTATATGATTATTATTTATTAAACTCAATCACATAATGTAAATAAGTAAAAGTCATGAAAGATTAAATAAAATAAATTTTTTATATGTAAATTATTTTATAAAAAATGATAAAATAATCATGTAAAATACATATAATATTACAAATCATGTGAATGGTAAAATAGATAATATTTATATATAAGTTAATCCAAATCCCATAGGGAATATATTAATTCAAATAATTCCTTCCATCACCTACATTAATACTAACCTATAATTAAGGTGTTGATCATGATAAATTATGGCACACTTTTTAATTATTTTGGAGTTGTAACAAAGATAATGCATTGAATTAAAAAAATTAGTATTGAGGATGATGGAAAAAGTATACTTAATAAAATTTATAGGCAATAGTTAAGGAAATATTATTTTAAGAACTCAAGATTATGGATTCCACTCAATAGATCAAGGAAAAGTGATTTAATATAGTTGGAAAGACCACCTAACTAAACACATTCAAAAAATTTGAATTGCCAAAGTCTAGGTTATAAGATAGGGAATATGGATCCTTACTACTAGAATATTTACACGATAAGATATTCTAAATATAATGATGAAGGTTATTGGAATTTTATAAAATAGTAGGAGACTAGTAAAATTAATTTACTAATTCACACATGATAATAAAGATAATGTATTAAAATCTTATTTTATTATAGAAAAATAGAAATTGAAGTAATGAGAACACTGCGATCATTATTTTACAAAGAACATGTTCTAATTATCATGAATTTCTAAGATTGGTACAGTCATTTCCACATTACACTACAATAAAAAAATATGTATTACGTGCCAGAGTCCCCTATTCTTGATTAGCCACCTTAGCGAGTGAGTGAGTGTGAGAAGGATGCCTATAGGAGATGCATGGATGATGCTTCAAATGTCTATTGCATCATGTTATTGTATATGTTTAAATAACTAAATATGTAATATAAATACATGGATGCACACACCATAATAACTCATTTCCTATAACTTGAAAATGAGAAATAGTGGCTTAAGGTAAATGATATTTTCATAACATTATGCCAATCTAAATTGGAATATGGGTACCAATCTAGTGAACTAAAATTAAATATATTTAATTACATTGATCAATTTTCAATGTTGGGCTTCTATATGAATAATAAATTACCTATTAATATCATATTATCATCCCTTTCACAATGATTCTCCTTATTCATCAGGGAAATACAAGATAAATTGTATAGATAATACCCTTAGGAATCTTTTAACTATTATTCTCAAAGTATATATATATTGGTAGGAACATGGTACCTCGCCCATTATGGTGAATTAGGTTAAAGAAAAGTTTAAAAATAACATGAAAATATCAAATAAAATAGATCCTTTACAACATCCTTCAAATATAAAAATGATTTTAAGGGAGGGAAATAAACATGAGGCTATATACTTCACATATAGAAAACGTTCATTGGAAGAGAAACTATAATGAATTTATGAAGATTAAAGCAATAGATTTTACTTCAATTAACATCATCATTGCATGAAATATTTCTATTTAACTACTTTTGTATTTAATAAAATATTCAATTCAATTTTTTTTTATCTAAATATAAGAATTAAGGAGTCCAAGAAACATTATAAGAAGTGAGGAGAATTATATAAATAGGCGATAAAGGGTGATTCCTAAGTCAAAAAAGAGAAGAACGTGACTTTATAATTCCAAGTGGATTGATTCAATTAAAACCATTTTCTTATTGAGTATTATCAATTTTTTTTCTTAGTATCCAGTTCAAGACACAATAAGGAATTATTTCATGTTTGGAATTTTTTTTTACAATATTTCATTCTTAAAAAAATAGTTCATGAGTAATTGAATCCCATATATCAAATATACACAATTAATGATGAATATAAAATATAATAAATATACCGTATTATAGAAAAATAATTCTTGGTCAAGTAAAAATATAAGAAATTGTTAAGTATATACCTAGAAGAGTGTTTAGACTCTTAATAGATAAAAATATTAGGGAATTATTATGCACTGAAACAATTTTATTGAAAATAATCATTTAAAGATAAATGTGTAGCCACAATGCTTCTAGAGTTAGTTTATTAAGAAACATATGAACTATTATATGTATATATTTGAGGTAATTTCATATAATCCACGAGATTAATTGAGGATATTTTAAGAATTTAAAGTGGAAGTAATGAATGATCCTAGAAAAAGTTATAATATCCTTCAATCAGGAATGTAAAAGTATTTCCTAACCAAGTAATCATCGATCATGGTATAGAAAGATTCTATGATAATTATATTAGGAAATTAGATTTCATGACCATATTCCTTTATGGAAACCATATGAAAGATGTTTATATGACACAACTAGAATTTTTCGTGATGCCAAATAAGGATGATAAATTACCAAGGTCATACAAATCCATTTATGGATAGAAAAAAGCATCATGATCATAGAATATTCAATTAATAAAGCCAACATAGAGTTTAGTTTTATTAATAATGAAAGTGTGTAAAGTTTTTACAAGAGGTTAACAATATTTCTATAGTTTTCCATGTCAAATATGTGGATAACATATAGAAAATAGATTCCAAGTCTTACAATTGGATAAGACTAAAGAAAATATACTTATCCAAAAATGAATTAAAGTAACAACCCATTTTGTAGGGGAAAATATATTATTAAATAGATCTATAAGTATTCTTATATATTTTCTATTTAAAAGAGGTATAGTTAGAAGCAGAGCTTTTGACCATTTATTAAAAGAGTGAAAGAAAGTACATATAAATGGTGAACGGGGTCAAACAACAAAAATTTACCACATTAATTAAAACTAGAATTCATAATATGAAATTTCATTCCCATAATCAGAGTCTCCACCTTCCCACTCAGATTGAGACTTTTCTGAATTAAACGTCTTCAGGTAGTTTGTTTCAACTTTCTTAACATCTTTAAAGATGATCTAGTAGACACGTTCCTAGGGGTCTGAGAGTAGTCCTTGTAGGGTCTTCTCTTTGAAGATAAGTATTCTTATATATATTCATAGTACTTATATTGAAAAATTATTTAAAAATAAATGATAAAATAATTCAAGACTGAATTGTTACCTATATCACATGGCATGAAATATAGTGACCCATAATTTTCATATATAGATATTACATCTAAATAGATGAATAATATTTACATAACATAATGATCTATGAAATAATCTTATAGGTCTAGTATAATTGGAAACTTAGAAACATAAAAAACTGGTTCATAATAGTTCTACATCATCTCCCTCTTAGATATTCATTAAACTATTCTTCATAACCTGTAAAAGGAAATATAAAAAAGGGTGAGATATGGTGCTCAGTAAGGATACACAAGGGAGATATCAATGAAATCATAATAATAAAATAAAAAAAAGTGTATGATAACATTATCTTAAAAATTGAAAACCATACCCTGCATATCATAGATTATAATCTTGAGTCATGGAATAAATCTTGGGATAATAAGACATGAGTTATAAAGGAATAATATAACATAAATCATGAGAGCATAACATTAGAATAAGACATTGAATTATGGCATAAAAATAATCATAGAAAATAATTTACATAGTAGTCAAGGTTATTTTACAAGACTATCATAGTGGAATGAGTTTACTACCCAAACCATTATAGTAGTCAAAGTTCACTCTCAAGACTATCATTGTGAAAAAATTACCTTAATGAACCAAGTTCATTCCCCATTCCAGTCCTGTTTATCTCAGGAGATATTAATAATTATCTAACACATTAGATGGATATATAGGTCCCACCTATCACATAATTAAAATCATACATATGTGTGCCACAAGATCATAAACCATTCATCATATTAGAACCCATGAAAAGAAATGGGTTTCATAAACATTTCATCATAGAATAACATATGGAAAAGGAATGGATTTCATAATCATCAATCCATAATAAACCTAAACCATATAGAGAAATAATAAATATGGTATTATTGGATCATATTTTTAGTAAAGAATAATCAACATTGAAGGTTGTTATAATTGATCAATCAAAATATCATTAAATAATTCTTGGGGAAAATAACCTTTCCATTTTGAAATCACTTCTTTAAAATCTAAAAATTTCAGAAACATATTATGGAAAAACCTTTCTTTTAAAATAACCACTATAATTTCAAATAAATATTCAAAACATTGAGCATTAATGATAATCAAAAATTTCATTCATTCCGTATAAGTTAAAAGAACATTCCTTGTGTAGTTTTGTCCGAAAAGTCACATCTAATTTGAAAAAACAAATGAAGATTACTTTATAAAATTTATTAAAAAAATCGAACAAGGGTAAAAATGACTTTAAAAAATAATAAGAGAATATTAAAAAAACTACATTAACATTTTTTATGAATCATTTATATGGGAAAAATGTTTTTTCGACCAAAGAGATAAATGAAGTAGATTTTACTTAAAAACATACTTTCAGTCTCTTGAGTACATATTGTAACACCCCTAGATTCCACGGTACGCTTCTCTTTGAATAATACAGTAGTGTGTGTTGAATGCAACTTCGAGTTCTAACACACACCACGACCAATCAAAGTAGCCGTTATGAATAGTAATACCTAATTTTTAAAATTTAATAAATTTTATCTCTCAAAATTGACTTCATTTTTGGATTCGGAGTATCTAATTTATCCTAAGGTAAAATTTTGGTACTTTTCGGATAACTTTAATATTTTGATGAATAGTGAAAATTACTAAATTTTAATTTAAAAAAACTTTTTTAATAAAAATAATTAATAGTGACAAATTATGAATTTGATTGGTTTTAAAGTATAATTAGAATATATTTTTATCATTTTATCCAATTGTGTTCATTATAATTTATTTTACTTTGAAATTGGACATAAACAATTGTCAATCTTTTGATATATATTGTTTCTTAAAAACACGCTATTTGTTGTGACATCGGGAATTAATTATAAAATTAATTAATGCAACTTATATATTTGGAATTTCGTAAAATAGACATCATTTTTGAATTCGGAATATCAATTATAGCTTAGGGTGAAATTTTGGCATTGTTCTAAAAAACTTCAATTTTTGATGAATAGTGAAACTACTAAGTGGTAGTTAAAAAACTGAATTTTTCATAAAACTTAATTTTACCACTTCTGTGATTTAAATTTCTAAAATCCGAGAGACACGGTTAATATCAAGGAGTAAAATGTGATTCAATGAGATGAAAATAATTTTTGGTGAATAGTAACTTTTTACTTTTATTTACCACGGTTAAAAGTAAATAGGGCAATTAAGGGTAAAAATGATATTAATATTACCCTAAAACATGTCCTAATTCTATTGGAAAAGTTTATCTCGACTAAAAACAACTTTAGGAATAAAATATTATCATTTAGGTCCACTTGGATTAGATTAGGACATTTATTATTATTTAATTCAAAGAAGAGTTAAAAGAGTTAAAATCAAAGTTTATTTACTAAAACATTTTAATATAGGGTTATACATAAGATAAATTCGATTGTAAATATTAATTAGAAATATAAAAAAATTTCCTACATAATTATATTTTATTTATAATTTTTAGAGATTAAAAAATTTAATTTATTTATGAAACAATGATGATGCAGTAATTACCTAATTAATGAAAAATTGGAATAATTGATATTATAAATACCCAAATAAATGTAATTTGAGACTTTTTAAAAATACAAATAAATTTCTAGGATAATATGACATGTTATTATTGATTTAATTAACTTTTTTCGAATTAATCATTCTGTTATGAGTTTTACAAATATCAATTATTAAATAGTGTCAAAATTGACATAAAAGAGTTTTTAAAACAAATATTATATTATTAATTGATATTTAATTCCTAAAAATCTAAGGTTCGTCCAAGAGACTTATATAATGATAGGTGTATCATTAATGGACCACTTTGGGGGTCATTTGGATGTACATAGTAAGTTTATTAACCATATAATATAAAAATACAAAGAGACATTGTAAAAGTGAAACTAATTAACTAAGAGTTAATACTTAAAGATAAGGTTAATATAATGACCCAAACCTGTCTAAATTATATTTGTTAAGTGGTTTTCGACCCATCCCCACCTTAACCTTTAAATAATCTACTTTGGATCCATTAAAAACCGAATATGAATTTATTATAAAATACTATTTCTAGCTTTTCCAAAGGTTCCCCTCACCCCTCTTATAAAAGGGGACTCTCCCTTCTCATTAAATCACACCTTAAAAGCCTTTTGGTTCGGCCAAAATCTGCCCAAATACTCCATAAACTTTAATAACTTCATCCTAGAGGACTTACTTTAGTCATAAAGCCAACTTAAGGAGCCCTTTTGATCAAATCAAAAGGAAGAACATGAAGAAGAGGTAATGATTTCACCACCCTTTTTCAAGTTCCTTTCTTCTTCCACTTCTTCTTTCTTTGTTATTACCATTCTAAAATAATGAATCCAGTATCTATTATATAATGTAATATTATTATAAATATGGTACAACCATATTCAGTATTCTATCCATCCTTTGAATGACATTTCACCATACGTGCGTACGAACGACTTACCGTCTCCACGTCGTGGTGTAATTGTTATTCAATATATTATTATTTGGATGGGTATAATAATGATTTTTAATTCATGTAAATAATAAATATAACATGATAATTATTCTTTATATATGATATAACATCCAATTATATATTATTTTAATATCAAAATAATGATATTTTCGCTCGTGCGTACGTACGGATTACCGTCTCCACGACGCGATGAGATTCATTTCCAAGTTCACCATTCATCGACGATTTTAAAAATATATATTACTAATAAGTATGTAATATATGACATAATAATGCTACTGGAGATATATATATATATATATATAAGGATTTATGTACTTACATATATCTTATTCATTTACTTCCGTTCAATACTATATGAAAACAGAAACAGCGTTTATGCGTACGTACGGACTACCGTCTCCATAAACGGTGTTTTCCATTTCATATATATGTCTAGTATACATATTTATATTCTAAATATATATGATATATTTATCATGTTTTATATTCTGGAAGTATTTAAATCATGATCTAGGAGATACAACCAAGAGTGACAAGTTAAAACACGTACAATAAAGAAAGTGATTATTACCCAAAATGTTAACTTAACATGGAAATTATTATTAAATGGGTAATATAAAGTCATAAATGAATCAAGTATGATATCATAAATATTAATATGGTTCTGGTATAATTTAATAACATATTACGATCTTCGTACATGAAGTTAAACGTACCCTCGACTAAAGGAAAGTGCAAGGTAAGGGGTTTTCATCTCACTCCTTATTCCCATGAGATTCATGCCATATTGCCACTATTACCTTTTGTGTGGTGTATGTACTGTCCATAATTATATTATTTTTGTAATAAACTTTAATTTATGTGTATTTACATATTCATTGTATGATACCTCTTTCATGGGTGGTATGTTTCGTAATTTACCAAACTGGTAAGGGTTAATTTCATAATCTCTTTATTATCCGAGGTTGTTTTTACATAAGTGTCTACTAGGACATATTTATTATCCATGTACATGTTTTATGAAAGAGTTTTAAAAGGGATTATTTTAAGGTAATTTTTACTAAAACATCATTTCAAATGTTTTAAATATTTATTCTTCTAAATCTTTCTCATTAATGTCCATGTCTTCAAAATGGTTTTTAATGATTTATTTATATGGACATGAATGTTTTTTTAAAATTTTAATTCCTTTCAAAAGTTTCAAATTGGTATGGAACACTTTGATTCAAAAATGTCTTTAAATGACTTATTTTCTAAATTATGTGACTTTTAAATGTCTTCATGAAAAAGGGGTATTTCTCTCAAAGAGTTTTACAAATCAATATCTTCTATGTCAAAATCCTTTAATGGATTTTAAACTTGTTTTGAAGTTGATTTATCATGATACAAATCTTCCATATTGTGTTAAAGGTTTTGTGATATATTTGACTGTGGATGTGTTATTTTTATACCATTCATGTTTTATGGGTAAATTATTGACATTTCTCATGCTAGTTTTAATAAAAAAATTTATGTTATATTTCATCCTCTTCTTAAGATGAATGTGTTGGAATAGTATGTTCTGGGTTGGGGACCGGTAAAAGTAAGCCCTCCGGGTTGGTGTCCGGTTATTAGAGGCACTTCGGGTTGGTGTCCGGTTATTAGAGGCACTCCGGGTTGGTGTCCGGTTATTAGATGCACTCCGGGTTGGGTTCCAGTTATAGTTATCCCCTAGGCCTTGGCATGAGGCCTTGATAAAGAAATTAAAGTTCAGTATTATGCATTCCATCATTATGAAAGTGGTTAGTGATATTTCATGTGATTATTCGATTAGTAGAATATCCATGTGGATAAGTAAATGGAATTATTTCATTTTATTTCTTCCATATTATGCTGAAGTTCAAGTTTAAAAGGATTTTGTTTTAGTTTTATACATTGCCTTAAATGTTTTTGCTTATTTTTGAAAGTTCCATTGTATTGCTTACCCTTACTGAGCATTTGAGCTCACCCCTTTCTATGTTTTATTTTTCCCAGGATTCCAAGAAGTGTAATGTGATTGATATGCAGGGTTAAAACAAGGGAATAATGGCATTCATAAAGGATTATTTATGTTGTTTTGTATGTTATGAAGTGTAATGTGACATTCATGTATGTAATCTATTTTCCAAGACTGCTAAACTGATTGGTTCTTCAGGACTTGGTTCCTTGTAATCATGCCAATGTATTAAAATAATGCACCGACTCTAGGTCACAGGGGTCGGGGCGTTACACATATGGTGAGGAAAATTAAATAAAAAAATTTATTTTCAAGAAATAACCATATAATAATAAAATTTATGATTTTATTGAGAGATATATCATAAGATTTAAACATTGTAAATTTAATCATAGACAATCCTAATAATTAATGAGATTATAACATATAAGCCTTGATTAAAAAGAACTCTAAACTACTGTATAATAATTTAAAATTAATTATATTTCTATACCATATTCATGTTCACAATTATAATATAATACATTATCCCTTTATAACATTTCAATACCCCCTTTTATCAATAATTCGTTATTAAAATCGCTATTTTCGGGTGTTAACTGTTTCATTTATCATGAGTATTTCAGTTTAGTGGTTTTGGTTATTAAAAATTTATATTTTTTCCAAAATCTAAATAATATCAATCATTATAAAAATTAATTATATAAATATTTATATTTATACATAAAATTTAGTTATAGAAAAATTAATTACACAGTTCATGACGATGGTAGGACGTACGTACGCATGAGTGCTGATTTCATTTTTTAACGGATGGAATGAAAGTAAGGTAAATAATAATATAAATTTATAGAAAAATTATATTTTTAATTATATAATATCTATCCATTAAATATATACCTATTATCATCCAAGTAAAATGGAAATTAAAAATGAATCACATCGCTTCGTGGAGGTGTAGTCTACACGTACACATGAGCGACATTATCAATTTCCAACAGATTGGAAGGTAAGTAATTAGTTCTGATATTATAATTATAAAAGTATAATTATGACATAAATATCATATATAAACATTAATTTTATCATAATACCATTCCATAAAATATGGTGGTGAAAAATTAATTGTATTACCATGTGGAGACGGTAAGTCGTACGTACGCACAAGCGATACTTTCACTTATCATTTGATGGTAAATAGGGTATATAATGGTATTGTTGTTATAATAATATAATTTAAATATATTTAAGACACTAAAGATATTATTTTATGGTAAATATCATAGATTTATAATAGGTAAAGAAGATAAGAAAATAAAGTGATCGGTTAAGGTAATTACCATTTCTTGGAAACAACTCCTTTAGATATCCAATAAAGGTATCTAGGGTCGGTATTTTGGGAACACATAAACCTATAAAATGTGGATAGGTAAGTTGAGAATATAAATTCATTTTTTTGATATATAATGCTCAAAGTGGTGTAAATAAGTGAGGGGGGAGGTACCCTTTATAATTGAGGTGAGGGGCTATTTTAGAATTTCACAAAATATTAAATTATAATAAATTCATTTTCAATAAAAATTAATCCAAATGGATAGGTATTTGAATATAAGGTAGTGTAGGGTTTTAATAAAATCAAACAATAAAATATAGATCAATTTTTGTGTCATTTTAAACCTTATCATTTTGATTAACCCTTAGTTAGAAATTTTAATTTTAACTACGATAACACCTTCTCAATATTAAAGGGTTGTAATTTTTAACTTATAAGGTGTAAATTATCCAATAAATGGACAATTTATGATATTTTAGACCATATAATATCCAAATTATCTTATTTAAATATTTTTTATGATTTTCAAATAATTTAATAAAATTTTATTTTGATAAAATATCATTATTTTCAATTTTGAAACTATTCATTTAATATGACTTAAAAGACATAAATAGAAAGTTGTAATTCAAATATAATATTTTAACACAACAACAATATGTCATATTCACTTATAAAATTCTTTTAATACTATAAATTATTCAAATTATATCACTTTTAATATTTTCAAAATCATTTATTTTATTTTTACATTAATTGAATAAATATTGTTTTGGTGTTATGTAAGCATATAAGGTAATTATATAGTAACTAAAAATTATAAATGAATTACCACCATCAATATAATTTCATTCTAAAAAAATTAATATTAATATTATTTTCTAACTAGTTTTTCCCCTATGTGAATATTGATTCATAAGTCTTAATTCTTACATTTCTATTCCTTTAGTCTTGGAAATCAGAAACACTGTCTTAAAACTATGCTTACTGAATTTTTATATCCAAAGTGTTTTAGTATGTTTTTTTAGAAAACATTACATTTTGACATACATGGAAATGTTTTTAATGTATTACAAATATAAACTTTTCATTACTCAATCCAACCCATCAGACTGAAGGTGTGTTTGGTACATCAGTATGACCTTTGTTTAGACTAATGGTTAGACTTATATCTTGGCTATTGGATTGAAAAAATTGATGACCATTAGACTGAATTGGTACCAATACATCATACTAACCCTCATTCAGTTCATTATATTTATAATCAATAAGTAATTCCATCGTATTGACTAAATTTTATAATTACAGTACCTAAGAATTGTTTCTATGGAAAGAAATACTTTTAGAATTGTAATAGTGCTAAAAAAATGATGTCAAACATTTAGTTATTTCCTATATTTCAAGTAAAAATTGTTTGAGGCCATTTAAAGTAACTTATAAATATGACCGTTGGATATTAACCTATAAATAGCTGATCATCTGAATATTTGAGAGTATATACATTTCATAACTCAAGCATTTTAAAGATTTCTTAGTGTGAACTAGTCATTCTTAGGCTTTGTAATAATTTAGAGAGTTTTCATTATAAAGAATACTTGTTAGTGTTGTTTCCTTTATAACATTTCATTTTGTATTCTACATCTAATCATTGTTCCAATTGAGGTCTTCTAGGGATAGGAAGATGGTGAATCTGATCCATAAGATCGCGGGCTTCAAGGGATAGGAAGATAAACACTGATCATCAAATTAAGGAATTCCAAGGGTAGGAAGAAAAATCTTATCCTGATCATCATATTGAATTATTTCTTGGTAAGGAAATACAAACCATTACAGGAGGTATAAAATTACGGATACCTTTATTCAGGGTTTTATGACTATTTTTAATCTTAAGATTAAAGCGAGAATTCATTTAATATAGATTTTAAGTCATTATTACTTTTAAATATGTGTATTTATTATATGTACAAGATCTATTTTTCTATTGTGCATTGTTTTATAAATTTCGTTTTTATAATTATCTTTATAACAAACCATTTTATCGGTACGTCTATGAAACCGATAAAAACATACTTTGATATAATCAGAAAAATTGTGATTTCAATTCTTATACTATGATCATCAAACATTACTATGTACGATCATTTTTACTTAAATAGGTACTGTATTTTGTTTAGTTTAAAATTTTAAACTAAAATTCACCCCCTCTTGTAATTTATCAGTCTCTTATGATCCAACAGTGAATACATAAAGTATGTTTAAAACTAAGAGAGTGACATTTTGTAACTTTCTTTTATTTAAATAATATATATATCATTTTCATGGAAAATTGTCCTTTAAACTCATAAATTTTGATCATATGGTGATAAGGTTTTTATTCTCTTCATCTAATAACAATTATGATGAAAAATTATGGCCTTATAACTTATTTTTAATCCAGACTAACCCAATTTACCCTTTACCAAAGTGATTTTTTACCAATGTTACAATTCATGTTGACCAAAAATAAATGGGGTATATTTAAAAATTTTGAACCACCTAATTATAAATATTTAATTTATTTTATCTAATTCAATACCTATAAATGAAAGAAATTAATTTTAATGTAATTTCACAAAATGTGATAAAAACTGTTTTTTAGGAAAAAATATATTTCTATGTATAAAAATGGATTTTTTCCTATCCTATGCCTAGATTTTTTTTTGAATGTTTAAAAAATGTTATCCATTAAATAATATATATATTTCATTAAAATCATTCACCAATAGTGATTAATTTAATTTATTAATAAAAATATGTTATAGGCATAAAAATATTTTTATAGAAAAAACATCACTTTTAATATCAAATTGACATTGTTTTTAATTATAATAATTTAATAACTAATTAATTAATTTTATAAATGGGTAGACCATATATTTTTAATAATTTAGTTATTACTATTCATACCCGCTAATCCAACAACAAGGTGATAATTGACACATCATATTTTAATAATGTTACACGGTTCGTCTAAACTCATTGTTACCTGTTATAGTTTCATAGGTCCTTGAAACGTTTGTTTTAGTTTTAATAATCACTAATTCCAGGTGGTTTCCATTGGATTTATTCATGGAACTGGAAACTTCCAATAGTTCTTTATCCAAATGGGGCCTGCTTTCCAAAGGTAGGTGTTCGTTATGTTTGAACTTTACGATACTTAGGAATGTACATTTTTCGAGAGGATGGGAGGTCAGACTCATCACACCCTTTTGGGGGAAATTATTTTCCAATCCGGGACTATCTTTGTAAATTTTAGATATTTTCATGAATCCTTATTAATTCACCAAGCATAACATAAGTTCCCCTTGGAATTTCCGATCACTTATTAACATGTGTAAAATTTATAATCATCAGTATGTATTCAAGGATCTTCATTAATGGAGATATTTGTATGTATTGGAGAATCTCTATCAATGGTATCCTCTAATATACTATTTAAATATTCTTTTAATCATCTTTATAATGCTACTGGTTTTTCAGCCACTCAGTGGGGCACTCTAGAATTTATTTTCATCCAGGGAGATGAAATTTTGTTTTGATTTTGGAATCGAACCCATGAAATAGGTTACCTATGTATCCTTGTGAAAAGAATAGTAACCCTCATAGTTCAGTGTCACTTAATGGGACACATAATACCTTTTAATGTCATGTGATAAGGACCTATCCATATATTTTAATGTCATGTGGTATGGAAATCTAAGAGAAAGGTTCTTAGTCAAAGTTTGGTGTGGGAATTATGTTGAAACAACCCAATGAACTTGGAGAGGATATGGGTTTCCAAGTTAGATTAGAACCTGTTGGGAATATAGACCAAGGAGAATAGGGTTGATTTGAAAATTTTGGGTTTAAACCTCAAGGAGGCTTCCTACGTATCCCATGTGGATAGGAATCAAAGCCCACATAGTATGATGAGTCTTATAGGAGAGTATAGTCGTTTGAGATAAATGAGTTTGGGATTACTTTCAGAAAAGGATGCCTTGATGACTTAGAGGTTTAATTTGGGGATTATTCATAAGGAGGATGCCCAGATTAAGGGAATTAGGGGTGGATTTCTGAAGAGGATATTCAGTGAGCTCGGACCTTGAAAGGGCTTCCTATGTGTCCTGGTTTGAATAGGAATCATATTTCTCATAGTTCCTTTACTATGGGTGTTTGTGAAAATGTTTTAATCATCATGAATCTCTAAGCCCACGTGATTCATGATCAGTGTGAGAAACAAGAGGATGTGAAAGATTCAACAATGACACATACACTTTTATTCCTCCGCTAGTGGAGGAGGCCGAGCCTATGATAGCTAGGATAGACGAGGGCAAGGCAACGAGCCCTCCCTCTATTCTCTTCACATTAGGCGAGGGTCTAATGAAAGGAAGAAGGGTTGAAGGTCAGGGGCTTATACTAGGATGGTTGACCGAAAATTAATCCTGTTAGGGGAGGGAGACTTCTCCATTGCTTGTATGGAAAAGCAAGTGTGAACCGTACCTTCCCTACTAGAGACTTGAGGTTCTGTCTCTTTGAGAAAGGAGTGGTCGAGACCTAAACCTTAATTATCAGAAATCAGGAACTTCCCAGCACTATTCATGGGAGAAAGGTCCATGTGACTGTGTATATAAAAACCTACAGACACTCTATGAATCCTAACCCCATTGTGAAACAAATGTGGGAAACCTTTGATTGCAGATATACAAACCCAAATAGGGGACATGTTGATTTGAATTTCCTAAAGATTTGATGAGTCAGGAGGTTTTGATGGAGGTTTCAACAGAATCCCTTCCAAAAAAGGGAGCCAATGAAGAATAAGCCTTGCCATGAATGGATTTTAAGAGGGCTTGATGGATTTTAGATTGAAGAGAGTATGTGAATCAAAGAGGGGTGCCCAAGTAGGTAAGGGCGCACATGTATGGGCGCACGAGTAGGCTTGGGAAACCTGATGTTCACTTAAGCGATGAATAACCTGTATGGTAATACTTGGGTGAGACCTGGATCAAGCCTTTAGGAGTATTCATGGGTGATCCCAGAAGTGGGGTACACAAGTTTCTGTAAAAGGAATAGGTGGCGCACAAGTGTTTATGATTTTTGGAGGTTGGGCGCTTTAGGCACGCAGGTGTTATGGATTTCAAACACTAAAAGGAATTAATTAATATGATCCTTCTTCAAATCCTTCTCTCTAGGTGTTAAATAACTACCTTGAAAGTTTCAAAATACTTGGGAAAATCACTAGGGAGACCAGAGCAGCAATTGGGC
Source organism: Viscum album (assembly GCA_963277665.1). Lineage (NCBI taxonomy): Eukaryota > Viridiplantae > Streptophyta > Magnoliopsida > Santalales > Viscaceae > Viscum > Viscum album. The sequence goes on along the minus strand of OY728134.1, from coordinate 1,098,467,788 downwards.
TTCAGGTAAATTTTTTCGTACAAATGACGGCCCCAAGGGTCTATTTATAGGAAAATAAGTGACATTAGGCAAAAGGAGTTTGGGAACACAAGTGGGTTGCATTCCAGAATTGGGTGTGCAAGTACCTTGCGCACTGAAGGTGTTTTGGCTAGACTAGGGTGCCACTTTTAGGAATTATCCAAAATAAATACTTCAATCAGCTCCAACAATGTGGTGCACAGGTATTTACATGCAGGTACCTTGGGAACCACTTTATGGACTTATCCAAAATAATTTCTCCATACAATGGGGGTTGTGCCCCCACACCCCTGATTGGGATCGGTGCTGGGCTGCGGTCCCGGCCCTTCAGGTTGGTGCCTTTGCTACCATCACTGACCCCCATGAAAAAATGCAGAGCCGCACCCTGAATTTTTCGAGCCCAGTTGAGGTCATTTTGGGTCACGACACATGGAAATACATCTTCAGTTGTAGATAAGTTCGTACAAAACATTTCATGGTGTCTACAAAAGCCCCCCCTTAGAATTTGATTCATTCTGAATGAAAAGAATCTTTTTCTAAGGTAAAAGTTGGAAACCTTGATGCATTCTAACATCATTTGGTTAGATTTGGAGCTACATAAAGTTTGTAAGGATGATCAAAATTTTTCTTAAGTCTTGGGGCCTAGCGAGCATAGTTTTATTTTTACTAGGGTTATACAGACAACCCCAAAAAATTTGTATCTTTTGACTTTTTTTTCTCAATATTACCTAAAATCATACGAAATGTACGTTTAGTGAGTTGGGACTCAACTTTTTTTCAGAGTGTCCTTTGCAGGTTCCCAATTTGGTGAGTACCACATCTCTTTTTTTTAGTAGTTTAAAGTCATGCGTGTTGGACTATAAAGGTCTAGTGTTTAAGTTCGAATATCTTTAACCATAAATTTTGAAATTAGATCCCAAACAAGACTCGGTGACTAAGACTTGCTTTAATATTCTTTAAATATTTCCAAGGGGAATCTTGAACCATGATTTTTATGGTCACCAAATTTAAAATTTGTATCAACATAAGGGGATTCTTCTACAAGAACGAAGTTACCATTATTTGACAAACCCGTTATGGGGGTTATAATATGCAGGGCCAATTGGGGTATTGGCTGCATAGACAAATAGTGGCATCTTTTGGCTGATAGGCCCGTTATGTAGGCAACTTATGCAAGGCCACCTAAGGGAACATACTGCATAATCAAGAAAAAAAGATCTTAGGAATTTAACACTTTACTGCTGATAGAAAAGGGAAAATAATGTTTGGGTGACTCAAGACCATGTTGGGTGGTTTTTCCAAGGAAATGAATTTTAAGAATAAAGGGATATCAATGATGACACATTTCATGAATAGGAAAACAATTTCTATACAAATTTGGTGTATTAGGAATGGTCAAAATTTATCATAAAGGAAAATTTCTGATATCATACTATGCAGTTTTAAGTCATGTAGTGAGGAAATTATACTATGCAGTTTAATGTCATGCTATGAGGAAATTATGTGGCTTTAATTTGAGGTCTTTATCTCTAACCAAATGAATTCTATTTTCTCAATTTCTTGATAATTTATTTGTAAACATACTACAATATTCAGGTATGGAATATAAAACTGTAAACTATGATTCAAGAATTTATGAATCTGAAGGATGATATGGGAAAAGGGCTAAAAGCATTAGAGAAAGTCTTTTCCATGAACGAAGTTACCATTATTTGACAAACCCATTATGGGTGTTAGAATACACAGGTATAATTAGGCCATATGCTGCATAGATAAATAGTGGTATCTTTCGACTGATTGGCCTGTTATGTAGGCAACTTATTCAAGGCCACCTAAGGGCATGTACTGCATAGTCAGACAAAAGAGCTATTAGAAGTTTGACATTATATTGCTAAAAATCGAAGAAATTTTGTGGAGATTCAAATTTTACGAAGCACAGAGTTTGGTTTATGAGGAAATGTACCTAAATATGGATATGTTATTTCCAACCACAATTTCCAAAGAATCGAAAGAATAGGATTTCTATGAAGTTCTGACCCAAATGTAGGAAGTATGGTGTCTATAGTTTTAGGTCATATAACTAGGAACAAAAATGGAAATAGTATATGATATGTGGCCAAGTGATTCCAAGGTAATTTCATATTGCATTGAACACATGGAGAGGGAAATGTGTAAACTATGGTCTTGAAGACTTTCAGATTGAGAGAAAGATAATGGGACAAATATAACTGAATGAATGTTTTTCTTAAAATATAGATTCTTGTATATTTCCATAAAAGTTTAAAGGGGAAAAAGATACTATAACCAAGAATCAAATTACCATCATTTGAAAAAACCTTTATGGGGGATGTACTATAGAGGGCCAACTAGGGCATATGCTGTATAGCCAAATAGTGGAATCTTTTGGATGACAAAACCGTTATGTAAGAAAATTATGCAAGTCCACCTAAGGGTATAAACTACATAGTCTGGAAAAAGAGATCTTAGGTATTAGTAATTATGTCACCATAAACTATAAGAAATATTATAAAGATCTAGAAATATTAAAGATTAAGAGTTTGAAATATAGAATGGGGTTATGATCAATGCAAATTGAAAATATTTGAATCAATATTGGCCATGAGTTTGAAGTCCTTTACATAAATACGACTCATATGTAAAATGAAGACTTTCTTTGTTTCCTTTGAATTAATATTGTGATGTGCAGTTTAAAGTCATGCAATGAGGACATTATACTGTGTAGTTTAAATTCATGTAGTGAGGACATTATACTGTGCAATTTTAAGTCATGCAGTGAGGACATTATACTGTGCAATTTTAAGTCATGCAGTGAGTACATTTGTACTGTGTAATTTTAAGTCATGCAGTGAAGAAATTGATAGCCCCATAAGAAATTGAAACACCTTATATATATATAAATAAGTGTTTTACCCAATTTCTAAGACCACGTGAGCTATGCTCGGTGTGAGAAACAAGGAGCAGTAAGGGTTTCTTCTATAACATAAAGGTGACACAAGTGAAGAATAGGGGTGTTAAATTTCCATTCAGTTAAACGTCATATGGTAAGGACAAATATGAACTGATGTGAAAAGAAATAAATATCATATATGGATTAAGGAATAAAACCTAAATATCACTATGTGTCTTTCTGGTGAAAATAATCAAGATATACATAGTTATTTAAACATTCCTCATGTGGGTTTGATCTTTATATATAAGGAAAAGGGGTTTTTTAAGGATCGTGGATGGGCCCAAGATAGGAGATCTTGGAGTCTCTTCGTATCTCATCGAAAATGAGAATCAAGACATACATTTTTCTTGAAACAACCATTCCTCACGCCAATTGAGTTTGACATGAGGAATGAGGGCTTTGACTCGTTCTGATATAAAGGTTAAACTTTAGACATGAAACAGTATAAGAACCAAACCATATATCTTAAAGAAACACTATGTATATATATCTGATTCATATATAAGAGAAAAGAAAATAAGAAGATTTTATGATTACGGCTGGGCCCAAAATTGGATATGTAGGCATCTCTAGGTATCTCATTGAAAATGAGAATCAAGCCATACACAGTTCTTGAAATAAGGTCCCTATACAGATCTGATTTAGATACATGGAAGAGATGGACTCATGTACCACTAAGGAGTAGCAATGATGTCAATGATGTTTGATTATGGAAGCTCCTAACTTCAAGTAGAGAAAAAGTTAGTCATGCAGTTTAATGTCATGTAATGATGACAAATGATGTCATGCAATTTAACGTCATGTGACAAGTATGAAGCACTATGCAGTTTAATGTCTTACGGAGAGGATAGAGAACTATGTAGTTTTAAGTCTTGTAGTGAGGACATGAGATACTATGAATTTTATCTTCATACAGCTAGGATGATGGGGCTGTGCATTTTAATGTCTTGAGGTGAGGATGGATGTGTGCGACTACACAAAGTATTTCTTCAAGAATATCGCATTGGTTGGACTTTTAATATTCTCTCTATCCATTGATATAAAGTCATAAGCTCCATTTGAGTAGACCTTATGTATGGAATAAGGTCCTTTTCACTTTGTCTCAAGCTTTGGAGGTTTCTTTCTTGGTATCATTGGAGTCCTAAGGATCAATACCAATTATCCTTGAAGAAATGAACATAGGTGAAATTTCTTGTTAAAATCTCATGCTATTCTGTTCTGGTAGAATTTTAAATGATGAAAAGTATGAAATATTTTTTTATTTAACCATTCCATCTCATCAAACCATTTCTGAGACTTCTCATCTATAGAAAACTGATCAAAAATTGTAACTCTACATGAAGGCAATTGAATTTCAATTGGCAAAACTGCTTCTGTTCCTTATAACAATGAATAAGGAGTTTCCTGGGTGGCAGTACAGGTAGTAGTCCGATAAGCCCATAAAGAATTCAAAATTTTATTAGGCCATGATTTATTATCTTTATCCACCATCTTTTGGAGTATATTTTATAAGGTCTTATTGAAAGCCTCTATATGTCCATTGGCCGCCACATGACAGTGATATGAATGGTTGGACTTTATATTATGATCCTGATATAACTTATTTACCTCAATCAAACAAAAATTGGTGCCATTGTCCATAAATATAGTATGAGGGACTCTAAATATGGTGATGATGTTAGTTTTGAAAAAACTAACAATGATTTTGGATCTGACTTATTTGAGAGGTATTGCCTCAACCCATTTAGAGAAGAAGTCGGTAGCAGTAAGGATATACTTGAACTGCTTAGCTGTAGCTGAAAGATAAGGTCCTACTATATCCCTTCCCCATGTGGAGAATGCCCAGGAGTATTTAGCTATATGTAGAAACTCTGGGGTTTGATGAATGAAGTTGGCATGCACTTGGTAGGGATGACATTTCTTAGTGAAATTTGTGCAATCTTGCATCATTGAAGGCCAAAAGTATCAAAGCCTTTGGTTTTGATTAAAAAGACTATGACCAGACTGGTGAGCACCACAATCTCCTGAATGTACTTATTTCATGATAAATGAAGTTTCTTCTCCATCAATACATATGATGAGGATTCCATCAAATCCTCATTCGTAGAGGATCTTCTGGTGATCTGAACTATCATAAAGAGTAAAATTGGCCGCTCACCGTCAGATCTATTCTTTTTCATCGCTATATAGTTGATGTAATCCATTTTTAAGATATTCCATGATGGGTGTTCTCCATCCTATGGTATGACCATATGGCTTATAAATAGGGCCAATTTCATTAATTTCCTCTATTCTGGTTTGAACAAAAGGTAAGACTATACGACGATGGGATATGCTGATGATTGTCTCATCCCAATTTGGATCTGAAAAGGCGGTAGTTGCATTATCCAGTGCATTGGATTAGGAATTTTGTGATCATGGGACATAAGACAATGTTTACTCTGAGGGAAATTCAGCCATTAACCCTATGATGTAATCACACAAAGGGATTAATTCTTCTTTTCTGATAGAATATTCCCATTGATCTGTTCGATTACCAATTCTAAATTACCTTTTACTTTCAAGTGACTCACTTTCACCTGATGTTCCAATTCCAAGCCTACAATGAGAGCTTGATATTCTGCTTCATTGTTGATTCTGCCTTCCGATAATACAAAGGAATAAGGAAATACTGCCTTTTCTGGGGAGATAAGTAAAATTCCTAACCCAACTTTTTTTGAGTTTAGGGTTTTCCATTCTCTTACCTGTTGGACTTATGGAGGCACCATCAAAGTACATCTCCCATGTTTGGAAATTATCCTAAATAGAGAATAATTATTCATCAAGAAATTAAATATTTAATGATGTATCTTCCATAGATGGATTTTCAACAAGGAAGTCGGCCAGAGCTTGCCCTTTTATTGCCTTCTAGGGCACACACTGGATATCAAACTGTTGCAAAATAACTACCCGCCGTGCGAGATGCCCTATAAGAATAGGACGAATAAGGATAAATTTGAGCGGGTTATTGTGAGATACCGATTTGACCTTATGATGTTGCAGGTAGTGCCTCAATTTTTGAACGACAAAGATTAATTCTAGGAAGCACTTTTCAATACTCGAATATCGAGTTTCTATATCAAGCATAGTTTGACTAAGATAGTAAATGCTGTTTTCATTCCCAGTATCGTTCTTTTGGGCAAGGAAGGAACCCAATGATTGCTTTGAAGCTTCCACATAGAGAATAAGTAGTCTTCCTTAAATAGGTGGCATTAATTCTGGTGGACTCAAGAGATATTTCTTGAGGGTATCAAATGATTCTTGGTAGTCTTCAGTCCATTGATAGGTGACTCCCTTCTTCATTAATCTGGTGAATGGAAAACACTTGCCTTCCAAATTGGTGATGAAGTGCCTAATATAGGTAAAGTGTCCTTGGAGTACTTTTAATTCTTTCAAATTTCAAGGAGGTGACATTCCAAGGATTGATTTTGTTTTCTCAGAATCAACTTAGATACCATGATGGTGTACAATGAATCCAATAAACATTCCAAAGGTTACCCCGAAAGCACATTTCAAGGGGTTCATCTTCAAATTGTGTTGCCGACATTTATTGAATGTTGTCTCCAGATCATCCAAGTGATTGAAATATTTTCAGGATTTGACCACCAAATCATCCACATAACATTCAACAAATTTTCCTAAGAAGGGTTTGAAGATATGGTGCATGGAACGTTGGTATGTTTCACCTTTATTCTTTAATCCAAAGAGAATTACCCGATAACAAAACACACCTTGAGGGGATATGAAGGCTGTAAATTCTTCATCCTATAGGGGCATATGGATTTTATTATACCCAAAGTAACCATCCATGAAGAAAAGTGCTTCATAGACAGCTGTTTTATTGATTAAAATCTCCATGATCGGAACTATAAAACCATATTTAGGACAATTCCAGCTAAGATCTATAAAATCAATGTAAACTTTGATTTTCCCATTATTCTTTTTCACTGGGAAAATGTTGGCCAACCATTTGGGATATTGAACCTCCCTGAAAAAGTTAGCCTTTATAATCTTATCAACATCATCTTTAATTTTAGAGGCATGAGTTTGGTGTGTTCTTCTTGCTACCTGCTTGAATCCGCGATGTTCTTATAGAAAACCCAAATGGTGAGTGGCTACATCAGGATTAAGACCTATAATTTCTTTATAATTCCAATCAAATATATCCTAATGTTTCTTTAGAAATTAACTATACACTTATTTGTCTTCAAGTGTCATGGTCATACTAATTAGAGTGGGGCATGTATCTTTTTATATACCCATATTTATTTCTATGAGATCATCCACAGTGGTAGAGACACCTTCCTTAAATGATGGAGGAGCATCCCTGAGATATTCCTCTTCTTCTTCATTATGTGATACCTCTTATATTTCTACTTGCATAGTATATGACGAGTGGAAAATTCCATAGTTAGGGGAGGAGTCAGTATTTGAAAATCCTGAAGAAGATGCCACTATATATGACCCTACTAATGATGAAGGGTAAAACTATGGTAATAGAGGGGATACGATGGATTGGGAATCAACATCTTTGTCTTCCTCTAGCATTTCTACAAATTCTTCTACTTCTATTGAAAAAGTAGAGTCTTGCTGTAGTTCGACATATGATATGAAAACATTTCCATTTAGGGTTCCATCACTACATGGTGAATCAACAATTTCTCCCATGTTGTGAGGCTCAATCGTTAGAATTGAAATTATGGAAGTTATTGGAAGAGTGCTTGGATTTGGTTTTACCCTTTCGATTTAATTTATGGGTAGCACATAATATGTACTCAAATATATGAATGGGTTTGCTGGGATCTTTTTCAGTCCATTTGGAGCATTAACTATGGTTATCTCCTTTGTCATGGAACTCGTTCCTTTTGTGTGATAAAACTATGCCTCAATGTATTGAGATTCACATGTTTTTAATGGAGAATTTTCACCATACAATGTCCCAATTTAACCATTGAAATAGTACTTAAGACATTGGTGGTATGATGAAGGTATGGCCACATGTTGATGTAACCAAGGCCTTCCAAGAAGAATGTTGAAGGCTGTGTCCTGAAGAAAAACCATGAAATATGAATTAGATACAAGATCTCTAAATTGAGTTCTGATTTTAATCTCTCCCAAATGTTCTTGATCATTCATTTCATATCTTTGCAACATTAAAGTGGAAGGATATAAGTTAGATTCAGTCAGAACCAATCAACAAAGGGTACGAATGAGAATGAGGTTGACTCCAGAGACATTATCGATGAAGGCTCGTCAGATTTCTATGTCATTGACCTTTCCAGATAAACACAAGGGTCTAATATGTCCATGTACAATATCATCTTCATCTTATCTGTAAATGACATGACGACATTAATTTCTATAGGATCATTCTCTATACAGAAAACATCTGCATCAGCAACTTCAGTTTCAAACTCTTGAGGACTTGAAAAAGCCTCAATAAGTGCTTCTCGAAGATCTTTTGATAGATTCAAGGAATTCAAAATAGATAACATGGATAATACTTGGGCCAGTTTTTTTAAAACATCATACTTTTAATCCAGAGGTCTGCGATTCCCATAATTGAAATGTGGTTTTGTAAGTGTCTTGGAAGTTGATTCTTATGATGTAGATGTACCCTGTGTCACAGTAGAAGCTGGAAATACTCTTGGATTTGGTAGATTAGACTAAATAAGTCTATATACCTTCTGAGAGGAAGATGATGTGACTTCTAATCGGTCCTCTAAAATAATCATGTCAGAAACGAACCCGTCTTGCATGGAAGAAAATCCTTGTTCTTAATGAGCCCGCTGAAGGGCTCTTCCATGAGTTTCTACTGCATATATGGTTCAAGAAGGGGTAGAGTTAAAATGGTGGTTTCTAGAATTCCCACGTATTCCCCTATATCTTTGACCTTAGCCTCTTCCTTTAGTTTCATATTTAGGTACAAGGAACTCTGGATCATTATAATAAGAATCACCATTGGCATAGGGATCCATTAGTTGGATCACGTTGATAGAACCAAAGATCAATTATTCATCTGATGAAGATTCCTCTGGATAGGTCGGTTCTAGTTGTTCCGTTTGGAGGGGCGGTGCCCTTAATTTTGAATCAGATTTCATGAAATCTGTCAGGGTCAAGTAAAAATTTGGCCTTAACATGAGATCATCTTCTTCTGACTTCTCTTTATCCTTATGATCACTTCGCTTCTTTGAGGATTAACCTTTTGATGAAATTAGTTTTTATGGCATGAGTGGAAGAAGACACAATCGTTTATTTCATCTATGTTCATAAAATGGCATGAGTTCAATTGATTATTTTCCTAATCATCCAATCATCATATTTTACACATTTTTACTTTTGACTTTCTTACATCCACCTTCCTTCCTTGGATTAGTAGTAGTAACACATGATACTTGAGCTAATGAACTGTTCAGTTTCACTTTTCTAGAATCTACCATTTTTGCAGGAGGTTCTTGAAAACAAAACACTCCTGAATGGGATGCCCCAACATCTGGTGAAAGGGACAATAATTTATAAGATCTTCATATCCTTATTTATTTGGTTTTTTCGGCCTTGGAAACTGAACCAAATTATTTTCCAGAGCTGAGATAAAGTAACTGGGAACTTTTTCATTCCGGAAAGAATAAAATTTGTTCTATAATTATTCAAACTATTTCTACCTTTGGAGTCTTTGGTCATCTTGATGAGGTGTTCATTGCTGTTGATGCTCTAGAGGTGGATCCATTTGATATGATGAAGTTTTTTAAGTGGAAGCAGGTACAAATGATTTCTTGAGTGTAACTGTAGCAGCCTCTACCTTCCCTGTTCTCCTCCCCAGAGCTGATGAAATTACACAAGTTTTAGCCTTAGTTTATATAATAGAATCTTCTATCTATTGAGAAATTTAAGTAAGGTCTCGAAACCCTCCTGTGTATTTTATAGGGATCAATGGTGTGTGTAACTCATCACACAGATTTTCCACACAAATTGGCAGCAACTCTTCTTAAGGGAGTGTTAGACTTAAGGAATTTATTAATCCTTTCCATCACGCAATGAAATATGAAACTCTTTAATTATCCTTTTTTTTACTATTGGTAATATAAAAAACTGTTGTCTTTGGTAGTGTTGAGCTAAATTAAAGAAGGAATTTTTGACGAATATCTTCCCATTCAGTAATTGATCAATATTGCAAACTTGTATACCACACAAAAGATGGTCCTTGTAATGACTGTACAAAACACCTAACCTTTACTGATTCTTTTTATTGAGGAGTTCCCATCATGGGATCCCAATGAGAAACAAAATGTGTTAAGTATTGTTCCGAATATCCATAAACATTAAAGATTGGGAATGTGGTATTCACAAAATTTTGTGGGGGAGGAATTAAATCCACCCATTCAGGGTAAGCTTTCTTTTCCAGATGAACTGGTGCACGTCATTCCTCCACATATTCCAATCGAGTTGTTAATTCCTCAATTGTGTTCATAAGCATTTGTAGAATATATGGATGAGCTAGAACTTGTGAAGGTACAACAAATGGAGCTTGAGCTAGTGCAAGAACTGACAAAACCACTTGTGGTGGTGCTAGTATTTGTCTTGGATAACCCACAGGAACATGCTTATTAGGATGTGTTTGATCCTATCTTGGTTGTGTAACCAATAGAGAGAATTCATTATCTACATCTGTAGTTACTACAAATCCTCTTTTCTGAGGAGATCCTACAGGATGTGCAATTTGAGGACCTACCTGGGGAGTATGTTTAGTAGAAATGCTTCTTTGAAGTAACTTTGTATTGAGTCTTCTCAACTCCTTCATTTTCTATTATTGCTATGAAAATCTCTCTTCAATCGAAAGATATTGACCTTCTCCAATGGAAAAGTGAGATTCAATTTGACTTTTACCTTCCCCCTTGTTAGATGCCTTTCAGAGGGGGGGGGGAGTTAGTTATTTGAAGGCATACCTAGATTCTGGGTAAGCCTCTGATTTCAGGTATGTAAAACTTCTTCATTTTTTCCTCAGTGTGTACCGTATTATGGTTAAGAACTTAATCTTCTGATTCCCATTAACTAGACTCATTTTATGGTGAATCTTCTTTAATGGTGTTAATGACATTTACTGATGCATAATGCATTGATGACATTTTGTCAGTATCTTTGTGAGATCGTCTCCCTCTGTATCTTCCATGAGACTTTGTTCCCTTGTATGATGAATTATCAGGAACTGTTTGGCGGATAGTAACCCAAAGGGAATCCTCGGATAGTTCAGTTGTGAACTCTCTTTGTGGAATCTTCCCCAATCGGGAGAAAACCGAATTTCGTTGAGGAGGGTACTGTAGATGTGAAAAATCCCCCAACCCTACAGGTTGGGGCTGTTCCTATTCTTCTTCTTCTTCAAATATTTGAACTTTGTTTAATGAACTTGAAGGTTGAATTAAATGATCCCCCATCCTTGTAAGATGGGGTGATTCTTGAACAGTTGTGGCTGAAATTAGTGCAACTGCTCTTGTGATTTTGGGAATTTAAGTTTAGACATTATTCAGGTGCATTATCTAACAACCACTAAAATCACCTGTTTCGGAAGATCGCTGTGCTATTTCAGAAATTTGCATTCTATGATGGTAGACATCATCTAAATGGGATACCTACTCAAGATTCTCAGATGCTTGATGTAAAAGTAACTCAACAACTTCTTTTCTTTGGTCCTGACTCTGATGAGAGCTAGTCGAGGTCTGTTCTTGAGCATACATTTGATTATATACAAAATCTGTTGATTGTAGAAAGATGTGGGAAATTACATTGCATGAGATCACTTTTTTCGGACTTTTCTGATTATAGAGTGCAGTGAAATGAAATACTCCATGTGTACCCCATCCTCTGATACGGAAACAAGATGGGGAATCAGAAATTAACTGGCGTAGCCTCTTTAGAACATTAAGGAATGCACACTCAAGGGTTCTCTACTATTTTTCAGCCTTTGGATATCAGGAAACTGAGAGAGATTCCAAGTAAATTTGGCATTGCAACCCTTCTATTACCTTTACACGATTTTGATATTCATAATATGGTAATAATTTGGTTTTCAAATGATGAATAGTATTCCATAAGTTGAAACGAATATCATGAATACAATATTTTTCCATGAATTCTAGAATGTTATACTATGAATTTTCCAGAGGACAAAACATGATTGGTATTTCTCCTTTAGCCAATTTTTTTCTCATGTTTAACATATCTTCATCGTCTCTTACGAGATATTTATCCACTTGGTCTGACCAAAGTGGATGCTCTGTATTATAAGAAAAATGACCCAAGGGGGGTTTTGAGAATGACCATTCCCTTAAGATGTCTTCTGGTTCAGAAAGTGTTTCACCCATCAATGATAAGGCATCTGACTTGACTATCCTTGTGTTTGCAAGTGCCTCAAGATAGGAGGGCTTTCTTATCACTACATTTTTAACTAAAGAACTATCTTGACAATGCGTAATAATACTTTGGAGAGTAATTTTGCAGTGAATGCCATCATGGAGAGGATAACCATGGTGGATTACATCAAGATATGAATCATCTTTCTCCTTGGTCTTCTGGACACACAGAGGGTTGTCGTGGCTCTCATCCATAGATACATGCTCTAGATTGACTGAATTTTCATGAAGAAAGACTTCATGATGAAGTGTACTATGTGGAACTTCATTATTACTACTAATACCCCCATAATTTGGTTATGAGAGAATAGTATCTTGAGCTACAATGGATAAATGTCTGGGGGCTTCAAGAACTCCAACATTAAGAGGAGCCAAATTGTAGTTTGACTCTTGAATTTCCAACCATGTTTGAAAAGAATTATTCTTGTATGTTCTCTTACACTTAGTTGGGGATACTTGTTGGGAAAAGTGGTTATCATGGGAAGGTGTACGTGCCTACCTTGGATTGGTTACCAGAATGGACTGATTACCTCCAATTGGAAAGGGTACAGTTCCTGATCTTGTTGTCCATATGATATGGGTGAGTATGCTCCATGACCCTCTTGGACTAGAACAGAGGTGTGTATCTGCTCTGGGATGGCATGATGATGTGTCATCCCATGTGTGGGGATAGATTTATATGTCTATTCCCTTGGTACTACTGAAGTATTTGTTATAATATCCTGGCATGCTTCCAGAATATGGACAGGGATTTGGGTCCGCCCTTTCACCATTGATAAGATGTGTTTGGTGACTTCAGCGGTCGGAATGAAAATATACATCCATTCCATATCTGGAGTAGGTGTATCTTCCAACTTTTATCCTCCTTTTCCTGTTAATGGGTATTGGAAGTACTCTTGCATGGGGCATAGAGTTGGGTCTTCCCCAGATTTGTCGTTAGAGATTTCTGACTGATTTCTCCAGATGCTGCCAAATAGGACTGTTGGCAGTCTTGATGAACGTTGGAAGGTGTATGTGCCTGCTAGATATTTCCCATCAAGTATGGTTGATGGACTTCCTTAAATACTGGAAAAAAATACTGTTGGTAGAATTGGGGATTGTTACCAGGTGTATGTTCCTGTTTACCAATTGCCACCACATTGGATTGACGGGTTTCTTTAAATGCAGTCAGATGAGCCTACTGACTGGATGATAACTTGTAACCAGGTGTATGTTCCTATTTATGGTACTCCACCAGATTTATCTGGTGGGATTGGAGGGTTTCTCCTAGACGAGTCTATTGGACAACAAAATTAGGACGAACGAGTGTATGTGCCCGCTCATAGTTCGCTATCAAGTTAGGTTGATGGACTTCTATAGAGGGGGAAGAGGTAAGAACCTGCTCCCTGTTGACTGGACATTGTCCCCGACAGTTCTTCTTGCATAATCGTGTCTGAGAGACCTAGTCCGAATTTCCAGAGGCAACACCCCCTCATGTTGGGGGTTTACTACCACACGATTATGTTGGTGAAGATTGTTGGTGGGAGTCCTCAGGAAGGACCCCTACACCCTTGAATTTATGCTCTGAGTGACCTCTTGATCCACCTCCCTATAATATAGAAGAGACTGGGTGTTGCGTTCCCGGGTTAAGGACCCGAAACTATTGAAAATAGTATTTGGTACCGTCTACTTCTTGATCAGCGGTCGTAGTTGGCTAGATGATCGAGGATTGTTATTGACCTGGAGGGCCTGACAGGCAGCCTCCATATTTGGGATTGTACCATACTGGAGATACTCCTTTACCAACACATTGGAGACCCAACATTGAAGACGTTGGGTGGGTGATAATTTCCTTCCTATGGATAAGGATCTATCTTGAGCAGTGGTCGTGAAGTTCATAGATGTTCTCTTGAAGAAATCCATTTTGGACTGAAGGGAGTTTTGAGAAAAAACATGAAACAACAAAAACCTCAATTAATGCAACATCTTTTAGATGGATACATGCATGATTGATTCCTTTGTCTGGCCTTCCTTTATCAATTGATAGGGGCCTAACAGGTGGGTAACATTATTAACTTGGTTAAGGATTCACGTTGGGTTCACCATTTTTGTTTTGTAGTTCCTTGAAACGTGTATTCCAGTTTTAAGAATCACTACTACCAGGAGGTTTCCATTGGATTTATTCATGGAACCCGAAACTTCCAATAGTTCTTTATCCAAAGGGGACCTTCTTTTCAAAGGCAATCATTCATTAAGTTTAAACTTTACGATACTTAGAAACATACATTGGCTAAGAGGATGGGAGGTCGGACTCATCACAACCTTTTTGGTAGAAATTATTGTCTACTACATGACTCTATTTATAAATTTAAGATATTCTCATGAATCCTTATTAATTCACCAAGTATAACATACGTTTCCCTTGGAATTTTCAATCACTTATTAATATGTGTAAAATTTAGAATCATCAATATGTATTCAAGGTTCTTCTTTAATGGAAACATCTGTATATATTAGAGGTTATTCATCAATGGTATCCTTTCATATAATATTTAAAGATTCTTTTAATCATCATTATGATGATACTAGTTTTTAAGCCACTTAGTGGGGCACTATGGAATTTATTGTCATCCAGGGAGATGAAGGTTTTTTTTGATATTGGGATCGTACCCATGAAATGGGTTACCTATGTATCCTTGTGAAAGGAATCAGAACCGTCATAGTTTAGTGTCACTTAATGGGACACATCATACCTTTTAAGGTCATGTGATAAGGACCTAGTCGTACAGTTTAATGTCATGTGGTATGAACATCTAAGAGAAAGGTTCTTAGTCAAAGTTTGGTGTGGGAATTATGCAAAAACAACCCAATGAACATG
This sequence comes from Viscum album, assembly GCA_963277665.1. Taxonomy (NCBI): domain Eukaryota; kingdom Viridiplantae; phylum Streptophyta; class Magnoliopsida; order Santalales; family Viscaceae; genus Viscum; species Viscum album. Next base: position 1,098,452,499 of record OY728134.1, on the reverse strand, counting down.
GAAAGGATATGGGTTTCCAAGATAGATTAGACCCTGTTGGGAATATGGACCAAAGAGAATAGGGTTAATTTGAAATGTTGGGTTTGAACTTAAAAGAGGCTTCCTACGTATCCTATGTGGATGGGAATCAAATCCCATGTAGTTCAATAAGTTTCATAGGGGAGTATAGTCCTTTGAGAGAAATGAGTTTGGGATTACTTCTTGGAAAAGGATGCCTTGATGATTTGATGGTTTGATTTGGGGCTTATTCCTAAGGAGGATGCCTAGATTAAGGGAATTAGGGTTGGATTTTTGAAGAGGATATCCAGTGAGATCGGGCCCTGAGAAGGCTTCCTACGTATCCCAATTATGGTGGGAATCAGAGTTATCATAGTTCATTCAATGAGTATTTGTGCATATGTTGTAATCATCAGGAATCTATACGCCCACATGAGTCATGATCGGTGTAAGAAACAATAGGATGTAAAATATTCTACAATGACACATACACTTTTCCTCCTCTGCTAGTGGAGGAAGGAGAGCCTATGGTGGCCAGGATGGACGAGGGCGGGATGATGATCCCTCCCTCTGTTCTCTTCACATTAGTGAAGGGTCCAATGAAAGGAAGAAGGGATGGAGGTTAGGGGATTATATCAGGATGGTTGCCCTAAAATTTATCCTGGTAGGGGAGGGAGACTTCTCTAATGCTTGTATGGAAAATAAAGTGTGAACCGTACCTTCCCTACTAGAGACCTGAGGTTTCATCTCTTTGTGAAAGGATAGGTCGAGACCTGAACCTTAATTCTTAGAAATCGGGAACTTCCTAGCACTTTTCTTAGGATAAAGTTACATGTGACTGCAGATATACAAACCCACAGACACTCCATGAATCCTAACCCCATTTTGATACAAATGTGAGAAACCTCTAACTGCGGATATACAAACCCAAATAGGAGACACACTGATGTGACTTTCCCAAACACTTGATGAATCATAAGGTTTTGGTGGAGGTCTCAACAGAATACCTTTCAAATAAGGGAGCCAATGAAGAATAATCCTTTCCATGAATGGATTTGAAGAGGGCTTGGTGGATTTTACACTGAAGAGAGTAATTGAATCAAAGAGGGGAACACAGGTAGGAAAGGGCACACAAGTATGGGCACACAAGTAGGCTTGGGCGACCTGATGTTCATTTAATCAACGAACAACCTGTATGGTAATACTTGGGCGAGACCTGGCTAAAGCCTTCAGGAGTATTCACAGGTGATCCCAGAAGTGGGGCGCTCAAGTTCTTGTAAAAGTAATAAGTGGCGTGCAAGTGTTTCTGATTTTGGGAAGTTGGGCGCTTTAGGCGTGCAAGTGTTATGGTTTTCAAACACTAAAAGGACTTAAGTCAAATGATCCTCCTTTAAATCCTCCGCTCTAGGTGTTGAAGAACTACTTTGAAAATTTCGGAAGACAGGAGTGAAGCACTAGGGAAACCAAACCAGCAATTGTGCTTTAGGGAAATTTGTCTGTATAAATGAAAGCCCCAAGGGTCTATTTATAGAAAAAACAGAACCCTATGTGAAATGGAATTGGGCACGAAATTAGTCTGCATTCCATATAGGGGCGTTCAAGTAGCCTGCATGCTGACGTTATTTTGGTTTGACTAAGGTGACCCAAAACTCATTCCTTTTCAAATCTTGATTTTCTTCATGTATTTCCCCTTTTCTTTCAATGGTATTTTCCTTTTTCATTTTTTAGAATATTTAACGGAACGTAGTTTAAAAAGTAACGCAAGATATCAAAGAAATAATTTTTTTAAAGAGAAATATTTCATAAAAATCTATAGGTGTTATATTCTCTATAACACCCCAAATGTTTTAAAGAAAAACATTATGTTTGGTAGCATATTTGAAACACAACATCAAGCTTAAACGACAGACAAAATATATGACTGTTATAATGAGGAAATTAAATTGAAAGATATGAATAGTATTAACTAGATTATGATATATATATATATATCCTAATTAATATAAATTTATTTATTAATCATTTTTAAATAACCAATCAAAAATTTTAAAGTAATTTTATTCTTCAGAAATATGTTTTCTTAAAAAATGATTTTTATTGCCTTTTGTAGGAAATTATTATAAGTAATTTATAGATATTTTAAAAAACCAATTTTATAAAATTAACTTAATTTTTGAAATAATCATATCAAATTTAATTTAGGGTAAAATTTTGGGATTTTTCAGAAAATATTTATTTTTTACTGAATAGTGAATAATTCCGATTTTTTAAATGATTTTTTTCAATAAATTAAGTAATTTAATGGTACCATTATGTTTTGAATATGATTTAAAGTAATATAAGTATTATTAATTTATATTAAACCCTATTTATTAAATTTTAATCATCATTACATTGGATTTTTTTATAAGTTTATTTTTGGGTTTAAAAACATGTTTTTTCTGAAAACTCTTTTAAAATTTATAATGTTTCTCTATTTTAATTAATTAAAATAACCCATAATGAGTAAAGATTTAAAGGAAATATATATATTATATATATCTAAATATTAATTTAAATTCATATAATGATTATCACCAGTTATAGAGTTTATATAAAATCATCATTTGCATGAAAAATAAATTTATTGAAAAACCTGTTTTTCATCACGTATGTGGGTTTTATTTTGAATTAAATTCTAGAAATTATATTAATTGAATTTTATAAACTTGATTAAATATTTTTAATAATAATAATTTATATTATTTAATAAGGAAAACTTAATTTTTGGTCATAATGAATAGTGAAAATAGTTAAATTATTTTACCATGGTTAAAATAAAAATGGATTTATCGGGACGTTAAGCTAAATGATATTGGTTACAATGACCTAAAAACCTGTCTAAAACTTATTTTATTGACATATCTAGACCTTATAATTTTTAATTATATATAATTGTCCATTTTCGATCCTTTTTCCATTTGCAAAACATGGTTACACTTTTTTATTTTCAAAAATTACATGTGTGCTAATCACCTCACTTATAAATGGACACCCTCTCCTATCATCTTCACTCCTCAAATGATATTTATATCATACAATAAACATATTAATACATTCCTAGATTACATAAACATGTCCTATATCCCCTTTTTTATCATAAATTCATCCTAATAGGGATTTTGGTGCTTACCTGAGGAGGTTGTCCGAAGAAGAAGTATCACGCTTAACCGAGCATTTTTATTTTATTTATTGTTCCACCTACTTAAAATATTCTTCAATTATGCTGATATAATATAAAAAATATCCCATATACTAGTATGTTATTATGTTAGTTCATTAACCTAAATCCATCTCCTATTCCATCTAATGTGAAACAAAACAACCATTCATGTGTACAGAGGACTACCTCCTCACAAACCAGTGTCATTCATTTTTCATCGTCTCCCCTCACTAATTTTTATAATGATGGATTTAAAGTACATATATATATATATATATATGATATTTTTAAAATAATTATACTCCTAAAAATATTATATCACATCTTCCTTCTTACTTTCTATTCGATGGAGGATACGATAATGTCAGTCGTGTGTACGACATACTACCGCCTCACAGAGTAATGTGATTAATTTTTCACTAACACTTTACATGGAAGGTAATAAGGATAAAGTTAATGAATATATGTAATCCATATAAAATAATTATTATATTCATTACATATTTATCATTCTTAAAATATAATATATATAATTTACTTTTTTATATTTCCATTCACTGAGAAATGATAGCGTCGCTCGTGCGGATGCGTGGACTACCACCTCTATAAAGAAATGTGTTTATTTTTTCATTATCACATCACATGGATGATATATATAAGTATATTTAATAAAATAATATTTTATTTATGACAATTTTTTATTCTATAATGAAAAAATTATACTTAACTTCTTTCCATAAAGATCATTGAAAAAATGAAATGTTGCTCATGCGTACATACAAACCTACCATCTCCATAATCGTAACATAGTTAATTATTCATAAAAATCATTAATTATTGATATTAAAATTTTAATTTATGTATATAAATTATAATTGTATCATTATTATTATCCTGTAGATGATGAAACAATGACCTCTTTGACCAAGGTCAATACACTAAAGATGTTTTGAAACAATAAACCAAATGTCCTCAAAACAAATGATGTGGACTTAACCGATTAAGTATTTAAATATTTAATTAAAAATAAATAAAATAAATTATTTAATAATAAGTAATTAAACCTATATAATTTTTTTAATAAATCAGATAATTTATATAATTTTATTATAAAGTATTTAAAGGATATTAATAAAATGTTTGGACATGATGTAAGTATTTCTCATCTCTCTTCTACTTCTGTGAGACATATGCCATATTCACCACTTATTTTTATTGCGTGGTGTATATAATTTACATTAATTGTTTTTATTATTTTCATTAAAATTATTTGGATTTAAAAATCTATATGAGGTTCTCCATTTCATGCATTTTTGATCCAGAGATTGCCAAACTAGTAAGGGACTTCGTCTCAATTTTTCCTTTATTGAGGCATATTTTAATGTTATAAATCTAAATTAATTTATATAGTGTATATAAATCCATTTTAAATTTAATATAATAAATCGTTCATAAATAATTTTATTTTAGGTTTTAATATTAATTATTTCTTCCAAGGGTATTTGACTTGAAAGTTACCAAGTGGTAAAGAATTTCATAACTCAATTTATTTTCATTATGTTATATTACTTCTTCATTTTCATTGATATTATAAGATTATGTGTGTAATGAATTTTTATTAACATATTTTATATATTTGTTTTTTTTTCATTTGATACATATAATCTATTCATTGATTAATTCTAACTTCAATGTTATGATCATCATAAGAGTTTATCATCTCAAATATTTTTCTTTGGGACATATGTTAAGCTATGAAAATATAATATTTTATGGGGTAAATCTACTAAAACTTTGATATATTATATCATGAATATCCTTATTTTCTTGATATTTGAAGTATCATTTGATTTTATTCTTTCATAAGCCTTATGATTGAAGAGTTACTAAATAGGAAAAGGATTTATGTTACAATATCTTTTATTTCAGGATTATTTATGTTCAATATTCCTTTGGAAGAAATAACATGGTCCTATTTTTTTGAACTTCATCTATTTATTTTACACTATTTATTAATATGTTCTACATTTTAATTTCCATTTCCTCCTTTATCAATTTAATAAATATCAATAAATTTGTCTGTGAGTGATACTGATCTTGTATATTCCCTTACATTGGAAATATTTCCCTTACATATTCATTTTTTCTAAAATGTTTTCAATTTTTTTATTCAAAATAAATTAATTTATTAAATATATTTTACAAGGTCTTTTAACCTCTTTTAAAAGTTTTAAAAATAAAATTTCATAACATTTTATAAATGGGTCACTTTTGACTCTCTTTATATGATGTATGAAAATAATGTTAATTTTTAACATTTACATCATGAATGGATTTTCCCGTTATCATGAATTTTTTTAAATCTTTGTTTTTATATTGTAGAGTTTATTTTCGATGAAAAGTATTTTTACAATATTTTTTTTAGTTTTTAATAGTTATAATCAAAACAAAAAGGTTATTTTTGTCAAGAATGTTTTTAATGACATTTTAATGGCATTTTCATTCATCAACGACAACAACCCTTGATGTTACTTACACTCCACTAGGTATATGTGGTATTGATCCCATCCTTATTCTTTCTCTACATGGATTATGATATTAACATGTAACTCATTTATTTTCCATGATTGAATCATGAAATGAGAGAACAATAAATATCATTATGTTGAAAAGTGAAATTTTCTAAATGTTTTATTCATGAATGGTAATTGGACATTATTGAAGATCACAAGTGATCCCAATATTACTTATATGATGGGTACACCCAAATATAACTAGGTGAGCCTGATATATCTTATATGATGGGTGTTCCCAGATAACATCAGGTGAGATCGATATAGCTTATATGATGGGTTCATCCAGATAGTGCAGGATGAGTCAGATATAACATATACAATGGGTGCTCCTAGATAATAATCTAATTCATTGGGTAATGTTCCATATCTTAATAAAAAATAATTAGGGAGTTATCAATGGATTTCTATAATGAATTTAACTGTGCTCAAGTTATCTCTGACATGAGTTTAAAATGGGTTATGTAGATGATGTTCCAAGTTACCAAAAAGTTTTCATTATTCTTTCTATGGGTTATAATTGTTTCCTTTGATCAAGATTGATATCAAATGGTTCAGGATTATTGGTTCTGATTATTCTTAAATTTGTTAAATATTTATTACATGTTTTCATGTTTAATGATCCAAGTATTTATGGGTATGAATATTCTTATTTTATACTCATGTACATTGATTATGTAATCATACCATTATGCTCTTCTTATGCTCAACAGTGAAATTCAATGGTTTATGGTTATGTTTACCCTTACTAAGAATTTGAGATCACACTTCTTATGTTTCCTTTTCCCAAGGTTATTAAGAATGATGTTAAAATATTTATTTCTAGAAGGGTTTCATATGAATGATGATGATGAATTAATGTGAAATAAGAAAAGATTGGAATATTGGAAAAAATACTCTCTTGAAGTCTTAGATATTTTTTATGTAATATTTTATTCCAATTATCTAAAACTCTAAACCTAAAATTAACATGGGTAAGTAAGTGATCCAATATTTACTTTATATGTTTTATGATTTAGATGGAAAAAACTGTGTTTCCTTCATTTTTATCAAATCAAGAAATGGAATGTTTATTATTTTAGCACTGGATCCGAGAGTGCGGGTTCGGTGTTGTTATAGTTAGTATCAAAGGAGAGTTTATATAACTTTTGGGATTGTGATGTTTTCATGTGATGTTATCTTAAAATTTATGCATTACACCATGGGTTTATAATTTTAAGTTTAATCATAAGTTTAATTCCTTAGAAATACATTTTTAGGATCTAAGTAATAAAATGTTGAGGTGATTAATGACATTCTGGGATATGTTTTATTAGGTTGGGGTATATGTAACCCCTAGGTTCAAGATGAAGTGTTATTTGAGGAGGGATTATATTTTTCATAAGTTTAAAGGTATTGGTAACATTTAGGTTTTATATAATCTTTTACGATTATGGTTATTCTAAAGATTTTCATCATATTTATAAGAAAATTATAAGGATATAATTTTAAGAAAAATGACAGCCCAAAGGCTAGGTGACAACCCATCACATCCAGAAAGGCTATAGGGTTTGAAACCAGAACTGAAGGGTGATAAGGTAAACACCTACCACTGGCCTATGTGATGTTATAGTTAGTATGTAATTGTTTTTTATTAAATGGGAACATATTTTTTATCTTGTGGATAATTATAGGATTTAAAAGTGATTTGGTGACTAAGTGATTAATGTTATTTTATAAGAAGATCACAATATTATTGAGAGTATAAGATGAAAGTCATGAGATAGAATTTGAGGTTAAAACAATATTTAATGTTGAGGTTATTGAGATTATTTTGGATATATGGTGATTTATTTATCGAATGATTTAGTTTGAACTTTGGGTATTATTTCCAAAATTTGGAGATTAATATATTATTTCTTCATATAAAGGTTTATTCATTTTTAGAATTATCATACAGTGTGATAAACATTTAGATGTTTTTCTCATGCATAAATATTGTAGGAATATATTGTTATTCCTTTTATGGTTATGGGATTCATTATAATTTGATTTTAGAGCTTTGGACAAAAAAACATTCTTCACGAAAACTCTTCGTTTGGAGTAAAGGATGAGATTGTGGTGGAAATTGGATAAAGGGTGAAATTATACTTTTCAAGTAAGTATATTTCACTATTTTTTAGTCTAAATAGTAAAATTATACCTCAAATCTAGGAAAAGTATCCTAAAACAAAAATTTATCCTATTACCTTCATATTCGATGAATCAATGGTCTTTTAACTCATCTGAGATTTATAGTTTTTAGGTCCTTAACTTTCCCTTGATGATTCAAAATATTGGGATGAATGATATCTATTAATATTCATAATTATTTATGATTCTATTCCATGTCTATATCTTTAATTTATAACAATTTCTCTAATTTTGAAACCAAATATGTGTTATTCCAAATGACCTTCATAGTTCATTTTATCTCTTATGAAGAGGAATTTTTATTAACCCTTATTACATTGTGGGACTTCAAGAAAGGAATTTTCAAATTTATAAACCATTTATTACTAATATAGAGTTAAAAATAAGAGGGTGAAATTTATTAAATGGGGGACTATGTAACTCCCTGATATTTTAAAAGAAGAAAATTATGTTTGATAGAGTATTCGACGTGCAACACTGAGCTTAAATGACCTGTGAAATATATGAACATTATATAATATCCATTAAATTGGTGTGTATGAATAATATTAACTAAATTATGATATATATATATATATACCATAATAAATATAAATTTATAGATAAATTATTAGTAAATAATCAATCAATTTTTAGTAAGGTTATTTTATTCTTCAAAAATATGTTTTCCTCAAGAATGATTTTTATTAATTTTTGTGAGAAAATGTAATAATTAATTTATAAATATTTTAGAAAATTAATTTAAGAAAATTAAATTCATTTTCAAAATTTATATTTCAAAATTAACTTAAGGTGAATGTTTGGGATTGTTTTGGAAAATATTGATTTTTCAGTGAATAGTGAAAAATATCAATTTTTTTAAATTTCATTTTTTAATAAATTAAGTAATTTAAAGGTCCCATTATTTTTTGAATATTATTTAAATTAATTAATTAATTATTTATTTATATTTAATTCAATTAATTACATTTTAATTATCTTTATATTAGATTTTAGTATAAGTTTATTTTTGGGTTTAAAAACAGGTCTTTTCTGAAAACAGTTTTAAAGTTTATAATGTTTCACCATTTTAATTAATTAAACTAACCCCTAATGTTTAATGATTTAATTTAAAAATATATAATTTATCAATAAATATTAATTTTAAATTCATATAATTATCATCACTAGTTATAGATTTTATATAAAATCATCCTTTTCATGCAAAATACATTTCTCGAAAACCAACTTTCTCATCTCGTATGTGGTTTTTTTAAATTAAATTACACAAATTATATGAATTTAATTTGTTAAAATTGATTAAATATTTTTAATCATCATAATTTATATTATATAACAATTTCAACTTAATTTTTGTTCATAATTAATTGTGAAAACATTAAAAATATTTTACCATGGTTAAGGTAATAATAGGTTTACTAGGGGTCCAACTAAAAAGATAAGGGTTAAAATAACCTAAAAAATTGTATAAAATATATTTTATGAAAATATTTATACCTAATCATGTATAAGTATTTATAATGGTTCATATTGTTTCCTTTTTACATTCTAAAAATGTGGGTACACCTTTTTCTTTTCAAAAATTACAAGTGTGTCACTCACCTCACTTATAAAAGGCCACCCCCTATCCTCTATTATTCACACATTAAAATCCCTTTGGATAAGACAATAACTACTTGAATAACTTCATAAATTCACTAAAGAAAACTAGATCCCCTAGATTGATCATAAATCCATCTTATGAAGGTTTTTGGTGCTTACCTAAGGAGGTTGTCCGAAGAAGAGGTATTGTGCTTAATCGAGAATTTTTATTCAATTTATTCTTACTAATTGTTAAAATATCCTTAAATTATGATGATATAATAAAAAAAATATATCCCATATATTGATATGTTATTAGTTTTTTTAATAACCTAAATCCTTCTCCTCTTCCATCAAATGGGAAACGAAACTATCATTCATGTGTACGACGAACTTCCTCCTCGCGAACTGGTGTAATTAGTTTTCAATCACAATCTCTCAAGAATTGGTATAATTATGGATTTAAAGTATATATATAATTTTTATAACATTATTATAATTATTAAATAATTATATTACATATACCTTCTTATTTACATTCCATGGGGGATACAAATACGCCACTCATGTGTACGGCGGACTATTGCCTTGCAAAGCGATGTGATTCATTTTTCACAAATGATTTAAATGAAAGGTAAAAAGGATAAAATTAATGAATATATGTGATATATATGGAATAATTATTATATTAATTACATATTTTTCATTATAAAATGACATTATATATCATTTACATTTTACATTTCCATTCACTAAGAAATGATAATATACCTCGTGCATACACGTGGACTACCACCTCCAAGAAGTGATGCAATTATTTTTTAATCACCACATAAAATGGATGATATATAGGTATATTTAATAAAATTATATTTTATTAATGATATTATGGTCATTAAGGAAGTAAAAAAACAATATTTACCTTCTTTCCATAATGATTTTTGATAAATGGAAATGTTACTCATTCGTACGTCCGGTCTACCGTATCCTAGATCATAATGTAGTTCATCTTTCATAACCATATTTAATTATTAATTTTTAAAATTATCATTTATGTATAGAAAATATAATTATTTCATGATAATTATTCTATATATTATGGAAAAATTACCTCTTTAAATATGGTTAACACAACGAATCCATTTTAAAACAATGCACCGAACGTCCTCAAACACCTGATGTGGACTTAACTGATTAAGTATTTAAATATGTAATTAAAAAGAAATAAAATAAATTATTTAATTATAAGGTATTTAACTTGTAAAATTTTCTTAATAAATAAAATAATTAACATAATCTTATAATACAGGAGTTAAAGGACATGTATAGAAATTCTAGACTTGACGTAAGGTTTTTTTGTCTCGCTTCTACTTACATGAGACATATGCCATATTCACTACTTATTTTTATTGTGTGTTTTATATATAATTTATTTTCTTATTATTTTTATGAAAGTTTTTAAATTTAAAAATCCATATGAGGTTCTCCCTTTCATGAGGTTTTAATCCCGAAATTACCAAACTAGTAAGGGACTAAGTCTTAATTTCTCTTTCATTAAGGTATATTTTAATGTTATGCACCTAATTAATTTTATATGATGTATATAATTCCCCTTTTATATGTAATATCATTAATAATTCATTAATAATGGTATTTTATTTTTAACTTTTAATTACTTCATCCAAGGGGATATGACGAAAGTTACCAAGTGGTAAAAGATTTCATAAATCAATTTATTTTCATTATGTAATATTACTTTTTTGTTATCTTCAATATTATAAGATTATATGTGTAATGAATTTTTATTAACCTATGTTCTATTTCAACTTGTTTATTTTTATTTACATTTGATACACATAATCTATTAATTGATTAATTCTCACTTCAATGTTATGATCATTGTATGAGTTTATCATCTCAAATTGTATTCTCTGGGACATATGTTGTGTTATGAACCTACCTCATTTAATAAGAGGTATATACTACCCATTTGATTTTTTATATCATTAATATCCTTATTTATATGATAATTAAAGTATCATTTTATGTTATTCTTTCATGGGGCTTACGATTGAAGAGTTACCAAAGAGGCAAAGACTTTATGTCACAATCTCCTTTCTTGTAGGATTGTTTATGTTCAAGGTTCCTTTGGAGGAAATAATATGATCTTATTTTATTGATACACATCTACATATTATAAACTAGTTATGAATTTCGTTCATATTTTTAATTTTTATTTCCTCCCTTATCTATTGAATAAATATAAAGAAAGTTGTTTGTAAGTGATAATGATCTTGTATATTTTATTAGTTCAATAATCTTTCTCTTCCATATTAATGTTTTCTAATTTTTTTTTTTAAATTTTATTTTTTAAACATAAATGATGTCCTAAATATATATTTACATGGTCTTTTATTATATTTTAAAAGGTTTTAAAATTAAATTTCTTAACATTTTCCAAATGGGTCTCTTTTGACTCGCTTTATAAAATGTTTGAAAGGAATGTTTATTTTTAACATTAACATTATGAATGAATTTTCCCATATTCCTGACCATTATTTATTTTAAAGATTTATTTTTAATTTTCAAATTATATTTTTGATCAAATGTATTTTTACGATATTTTTTGAATTTTTATTTTTTAAAATTGATTTTCAAAATGAAAAGGCTATTCTCTTCAAGAATTTTTTAACAACCTTTTAATTGTATTTACATTCATCAACAATAGAAACCCTTGATGTTACATACACTCAAATGGGTATATATGGTATTGATACCACTCTTATTCTCTATCTATATGGATTATGAGATTTACATGGAACCCGTTTCTTTCCATAGGTAAATCAAGAAATGTAATAAAAATGATTATCATTATATCAAAAAGTAAAATATTATAAATGTTTTGTTAATGAGTTGTACTTAGACATTATTGATGATCACAAGTGATCATGATATATCTTATACGATGAGTGAACTCAGATAGCAGTGGGTGATTTTTATATAGCTTATACGATGGGTGTGCCCAAATAACACCTGTTGTGCCCAATATTGCTTATATGATAGGTGTGACCAGATAATTCTAGGCCATCCTGATATATATTATACGATGAGTGCACCAAGATAAAACTCTAATGCATTGGGTAATATTCCTTATCTTAATAAACAAGATGAAGGGAGTTTCCTATGGGTTTCTCTTATGGATTTAACTGGGCTCCACTTATCTCTGACATGGGTTTAAAATGTGTTATGAAGAATATATTCCAAGATACCAACTCATTTTTGTTTTTCTTTCTATGGGTTATAAATGTTTACTTTGATCAATATTGATACCACATGGCTCATGATTATTTATTACTGTGACTTTTTCATTTGTTAAAGCCTTATTCCATGTTTTCATGTATGATGATCCTGGTATTGATGGGTATGAATATTCTTATGTTCTACTCATGTACTTTTATTATTTCATCTTACAATTATTCTATTCTTATTCTAATTGATGAAATTCAATTGTTGGTGCTTATTTTAACCCTTACTGAGCATTTGTGCTCCCCATTCTTATGTTTCCCTTTCAAAATGTTATTAAGAATGATGTTAAAATAATAATGTATAAAATGGTTTCATATAGAAGATGATGAATTAATGTGAAATAATAAAATCTCGGTAAAATGGGAAAAATAATCTCTTGAATTATTGGATACCTTTTATATTAGTGTTCGTCTTAATTCTCTAAAACTATAAACCTCAAATGACTTTGGGTATGTAAGTGATCCAATATATTATTTTGATGTTGTAAATTCTGGATAGAAAAACTTGGGTCACCTTCATCAGTATCAAAGTTAGAAATTGTAAGTTTATTATTTTAGCATCGGATCTAGGAGTGTAGGATTGGGGATTCTATATTCTAACCCCCTTAAAATGAATTTTTCATTTGAAAATTTTCAATCTGATACAAAAATATGATGATACTAATGCCTAATAAAATCCTTAGGTTCCCATGTAGATTTCTCAAATTGGTGGTTTCGCCACAAAAATATAACTATGTGAGTTGTCTTATTTCATATCACTTTCTCTCTATGTTCCAAAATCTATAACGGTTGTTATTTATAAGAAATATCTTTCTATAGCAGTACGACCTCTGAGTTCAATACATGTGGATGATCAAGTATTTAATTACTCATGATAGATAGATGGAACAAACCATAAACTTGAGAGATATTTGGTGTAAGAACAATTGATAAGCTATCATCCTAATATGATCAAGAATATCAAAAGGATCGATATACCTAGGGATAAACATTTACTTATTTATAAATCAAATCACCCTCTTCCAAAAATATATTTTTAGTAATATCTTGTCAACAAATTCAATCTCTAGATATTTTCAATGATTTTTAGTATAAATTTTTGATGATTTTGAACTTCTCTTATATGTTGTTTAATGGTTCTAACCTTCTCTTCCATTTAATCAGATATATAATGTTCCAATAGATTTATTTCTCCAACATCATTCCAGCATGTTATAGTTATATACTTCCTACCATAGAGGTATTTATATGGTACCATTCGAATGTTGGTGTGAAATATATTATTTTAATAAAATTACACTAAAAGTACGTTTTGATCCCAACCACGTTTAAAATCCATATAGCAAACGCCCAACATGTATTCTAGAGTTTGAATGGTCCTCTTAGACTAACCATCTTTCTGATGATGATAAGTAGTGCTGAAGATTAACTCTATATCTAGATCCTACTCAAGTCTTATCCAAAACTTCTAGGTAATCCTTGGATCTTAATCATATATAACTGATAGTGGAACACCATGAAATATTACTATTTTTTAATGTATAACCAAATATTTTGTTTAAGAGGGAAATATTATTTAATGGAAATGATGTGTGCCCATTTTATAAGGTAATTAAATAATACCCAAATACCTTTGTTCCCTTTATATATTTTGGGGAGACCAATTATAAAATCTATTATAATGTTTTTTAATTTCAATTATAGTATAGGTAATGGTTGTAACATCCTTGTATACTTTTGTCTCTCTTCCTTAACTTATTAACATACCAAGTACCAAGAAACATACTCTATAATATCTCTCTTCATTCTATAACAAAAAATATCCTTTAAAATATCTATACATAGTTATAGTTATATTATAAATAGACAATTAAGAACTCATGTGCTTCATCCATAATATCTTTCTTCAAATCTGGTACCAAAGGGACACATACTAGGTTATTGAACCATATTATTTAATCACAATCATGGATAAACTCAAGAACATTTCTATCCTTATTTTTCAGCTCTACATCCTCCTCCTATACCTTTTTAATCTTCAATTGGATAAATGTTTGAACACTTATTTAAGAATAATAATATTTATCCCCATCCTTTAAGATTTTAAGCTCCATAATTTAAAAGTCTAGAAATATTGGATCATCCTCATCATAGAAAATCTATCATGATCCATTCAACTTAGAGTATCTTCCACCTTGTTTTCTTTCCTAGGATGGTAATGTATTGAGTAGTCATAATATTTAATTATCTCACACTTTCTTCTTTGTCACATGTTAAACTCTTTTTGAGTGAAAATATACTTTAATATTTTGTGATCAATATATATTTCATACATTTCTCTATAAAGATAATGAATCTGTATCTTTAATGCAAACAAATACTGCAGGTAACTCCAAATAATGATTTGGGTAATTTTTCTCACGGACCTTCGATTTCCATAAGACATAATATTTAACCATATTTTTCTTATTGAGGACACATCTCAACCCCTTCTTTGATGTATCACTATAGATTACAAACCCTTCTACACTAAATGGTAGTGTAAGAACATGTATTTTGACTAGGATTATCTTTAGTTCCTTAAAACATTCCTCAAATCCATCCATCAAATGGAACTTGGATCCCTTATGAGTTAATATGACGAGGGATTAGATAGTTGTGAAACATTATTCACAAAGCACCAATAATATCCAGTTAAACTGAGGAAACTATAGATCTCAATCACATAGGTTAGTCTAGACCAATGTTCAATAACTTCTATCTTTTAAGGGTATACTAATATACACTCACATGAAATTATATGACACAATAACAAAACTTTCTAAAGCCAAAATTTATACTAGGTAAAATTTTCACAAATCTTCTCCTTCCTTAGGGTCTTCAACACAGTTCTTAAATGATCATAATGATATTCTTTTCCCTTTGAATATATAATAATATTGTTTATAAAGACAACCAAAAACTGTTCAAGTTAATTTTTGGCATAAAAAAATCCACGCCCCCCAATTTGGTAATGAATTCATGATGTGATCCTCACTTAGGCACCACATGTTAAGTTTGAGTAGAAATATGTTTCCATATAGGAAGAATAAGTAGATCATATTTCCATGTTCTCTAAGACTTATATACATTTAATGATAGATATTACATATAAATTCATCCCAATATGATGGATTATTCGTGAGAACCTCCCTCAAAGAGTAATCTATAGATTTCACAATTTACTGATAAAAAGCTTTTAACTCCTTAAAATACATTTTAGGGCCTTTTAGAAACTTTTTTTCCTTGGAAAACTACATAATAGGGTGAATACACCCTATTTATGGGTATAGGTTTATTTAAAAGCATCAATTTTACTACTCATAAATCCTGAACAGACTTATGAGTCAAAAGTTATAACTGTTAGAAGTAGGGAAAATCTTATCAAGGAAGTCGAGATCTCATGTAGGTAGCTCGCCCAACCTCTTCGTGTAAGTTGGTTTCCCAAATACTTTACCTATCTCACGCAATCCATTCATGATTGTCTTTTGTGCATCTCTCTTTCACAACCCCTTAACCCAGGACCATCAGTAAACCAATCAAAAAACCCCCACCTCTAATTTTCTGGAGGGATGGACAAATATACAGAGGTAAAACATAGTAAAAGTTTTTCTCGGCCTAGTTGTTCGTGAAACCAGTTCACCCCAACTTGGGCGAACCACCATGGCCCACTCATACTAGGGTGTGTCCCTATTAATAACTGAACCTTATACCCTATTAAATTGGCAATCAACCTGATCTGCAACATACCTGAAGGGAGTTCCTGATCTCCATGGTCCGGTGACTAGCACTTGGACATCAAACAACAACCAGAGGGAACAATTTCACCCAACCTGAAGTAGAAAAATGATATATATATATATATGATTAAATGAAAAAGTGTAATAAAGTACAAGAATATATGTCATATCAAAAGGAATAAGTATAATCTATATAAATCAAAGTATCCAACAATCTTTAATTGATGGGTCTACTAGAAAAGGACAACAAAACTAGGAATAAATACACCATGTGATAGAGTGGGAAAATTCCCACTATCTCACCACCATCTACCCAAACCCAGCTAACAAAAACCTCGTTGCCTCACTACAATTCCTTTCCTTTCCCTACATCAAAATAAATACATTTTTTACACACTATCGAAGGGGTGCATAGGTTGTAAGCTAATAGGCTTACTAGGATCCCACCCAGGTTTTCCCTAACGAGTCTCTATACAATAATATGTACATACTCAACTAAAAAGAAAATAAATAATGATATAAAATATAATAGTTTCTATATTAAAATCATGACAAAACATTTAATTTCCCCCTTTTTCCACATTTCTAAAATAAGCCAAGTAAAATGGTTTCAAAGAATTTCATATACATCAATCAGTCAAATCAACTAAAATCAAATAATATACCACATACCACATCACATCCAATATAGATCAATCATAGGTATTATCTTTCCATGTATCACTCTAGGTCATGATAGAAAACTACTCATACCATAATCAATGAATAGTTCACAACCAAGTCCTTAGACCACAAGCCTAAATAGTATTGAAACACCCCATGAGTGAATCCCCCAATGAAATCAAAATCAATTTCCTAGAATAATTATCCTAGGGAATAGAAGAACACCACATGAGTGCCCCCCCAGAAAATACATGGATTATGGAACTAGGATAAACCTTCCACCTAATTAACCATGGCTTCCCATTTATCTATTTTTAAAACCATTTCAAATCCATGATTTGAGAACCATTTCAGAAATCCATTTCAAAATGATGTGAAAATAACCATTTCCTTTTACCAAAACAAGCGAAAAAACCATCTTTTATCAAAAAACCTTTTCACACAGACAAATAAATAAATCAATAACTCCATTTAATTTTATAAAAAAATTTATAAAAAAACTAAATAAATATAGTTCTTCCAACATAGGATATATATGGATCCATCTACCTTAAACTTGGGTCGTACATGCCTGCAACAAGATCCACCAACAAGGAAGAACAAAAATATGAAAATGGATTCCCTAGAACCAATATCCACATCATAGAATAGATTCTAAAGATAAAAAAGGGTCAATGGAGAAGAAATATCACAATAAATATCAAAGAATTATTCTATTGTAACATAAACAACACAAGGATTATCCTCTAGAGGAAGATTACATGATAGATCTTGAAAAGAATCTAGAGAATTATCATCAGCGATCAATGAATCTATAAAAGTATCACAATGACGCTTCCACAATCAAGGGAAATGAGGAAACCAAATGAATTATTACTTGAAGAGATTAAATGCCACAACCCTGAATATTGATAGCCTAATAAAGAAATCTAGAAGGAGAAAAGATCTCTAAAATCACCACTGATATCCTCTAGGTTGAGAGGAAAGAGAGACGAAAATGAATGAAATAATAAATCACTCATACAGTGCCCTAAAATCCCTATATACAAGAATTACATGGAATGTAATCCAATTAGTGTTTTAATCCACGAAGCCCACATACATTCAGAAACCCGTCGCCTTTTTTTAAAAACCATAATTTACTATTTACATGGTGTATAAATCCTTTCCATATCATATAACCTTTACCTCTATGTATCTAGTTCAAAGAATCTTCTAGACAGCTAATATATGGCATTTACCCCTTTACATGGCATGTATTTCCCTTTCAGACTAAAAAACAATTATATTCTATCACAAAAAACCCCTAGAAACCTCCTATGTTCTCTGAAATTGGGGAGAAACCCATAAACCCTTTAACAAATTTATACCCAGAATCTATTAATTCAAACAAACATACATCCCTGAACTTTATTTCATTTCCCCAAAAAATAATCTCAACCCTCAGGAGTCCCAAGATGCTCCCAAATAAAGAGAAAAATGAATAATGATAAGGGAAATACCTGAAATATGGTAATGAGATTTTACATGCCCCTAGTTAGACACACCTGGGTGACACTAACATGGGAGACCCACACCTGGGCAACCCATACCTGGGTGACCCACACCTAGGATACCCACACCTAGGAGACCCACACATGGGTGATCTGCACTTGGGTGACCCACACCTAGGTGACCCACACACAGGAGACACTTTTCCCACATCATTCCACTTGGGAGACCCTTTAACCAAGTCATTTCACTTTTGTTAGAAAGTACCTACCAAAATCCCTACATACATGAGACACTTGTGTGTGTGTGACTTACAAGAAGGACCTCTTTCACCCAAGTTACTAAGATTTCCTATAAATAGGACCCCTGGTCTCCTCATTTGACATAAATGGAAGATGAAGAGTCCGTTAAATTTTTTTCCCTATTCCTTCACCCAATTATCCAAAACATTATACATATCTCTTTAAACCTAAAAATAAGAGAAAATTAAAGAGAGTGTAGAGATTAGGGTTCTTACAAGGTTTGAAACATAAGGGACCTACATGAGGAGTCACTTTACCCAAATTTAAAAGTACTAGGGAGAAGTCCCATTCCCCAAAATAAGGAACTATGTGAAACCCTTCAAATAGTTCTTGAGGATACCACTAGAGGCTATAAGATGAATTCTACCAAGTATGGTAGGCCAAGTGGTTCTTCACCCAAGAGGTAAGGTCCAACTCACCCAGGTATCACCTAGGTGATATCCTGCTAGTTAGTCCAGGTATCTTCTTGGAAAATCCATCTCCCCCAAGCATTACTTGGGTGAGGTCATGTCCAACCATATAAGTTATTACTTAAGAAAGGTTTAAGAAATTTATCAAAGGTATATCCTGGGTGAAGTTATATTAAGACACCTAAGTAACACATGGATGAAGTCAAAGAAACCTCAACCATGTATCACTTGGGAGAATAATCCTCTAACCATCACATGAATCAGCTAGGAGAAGTGTGTTCTAAGCCCACTCTCATGTCATCATTGACAGGTCATCTCTTTCTCTGGGACCCCCATATGAGGATAACTAGATTAAAACCTCCACCAAGGCCTCCAAATTTTCATGATCATAATATAGGACACATCATAATGTCTCTCATTCAATTGTGAATTCCCTTGGTTAAATATGTCCCACACTTACCCTACCAAATAGTTAAGGTCTTCAGGGCATTTACAATTATGCATCCCCTTTGTAATGAGGAACCGAACCTTTGAGGTACTGTTAGGGACCTTCCCATTTTAGATAGTGAGGTGAACAAATTACCTTTCTATTTGATGAGCTCTAGTGTTGTATCCTCTTCTTCACATCTCTGAAACTAGGAATTGATAATCCCTCAAAGAGTAATAGCCTAGTATTTCTTTTGTTGCATCCTTCTTCCTTTCATACCCTCACCCTCATCCACTAGTGGATGATGGAGATTGTTTTTATTGCCAAATATTCTATTTCCACTTATTTCTCACACCAAGAGTGACTCACATGGGTTTATAAGTTAGTGGAATTCATGTCATAATCAAAATCAAACACCCTTATCAGGCCTCTTACTAGGTGTAATCCCCAAAACATGTTATCACCCCCTTAAAGGGCCATATTACCTATGAGAAAACCCTTCAAAGGTCCATATTCTTGATAAAGAAACCACGTTTTCTTCTTATATAGGTATAAACCCAAAACGTACTGAACTATGTGGGATTTGATTCCTATATAAAAAATATAATTAGGAATCATCACTAAGGTTCAAACCCAATACCCCAAATTTATACTAATCTTCTTTAGGTCATATTCTCAGTGGTGTCATATCCAACCCAGAGGGTCATATTCTATTCGGGTACCTCCATATCCATCCTTATTGGGATATATTCCTAGTGAGATAATTCTCCCTACCTAATAAGCTATATCCGTTGAATTTACCTTAGGACATTTTGGTATAATTCCCACACCATCCTTTGGTAAGAATCTTATTCCTATACGTCCTTATTGTATGTATTTAAACTGTATGGTTTTTTCCTCGTAACATGGACTTAAAATGTATGATGTGTTTTGTTAAGTGGCATCTAACTTTGTGGGTTTTGATTCATATCATGTGGATATGTAGGAAACCCCTATCATGTAATCGATACCAACATTGAAACAACCTTTTCCTCCCTAGATGATGATAAATTCTAGAGCTTCCTATTATGTGGTTTAAAACTGACATCCCAAAACAAAAAACATAGAAAAGATAGTGAAACTATGATACATATAGTGGGTTCCATTAATGGAGATCCTTTGATACATATAGATGGTTTTCCATCAATATAGATCCTATGATACATATAGATGGTCTCACATAAACACATGTCTATAATTTATTGTTAATACATAGAGGCAACTTGTTTAATATATAGAATTTAAAATGGAGTCATGAATATGTCTTAAATCTATAAGATATTCATGGATTAGGGAATAATCCCCCAAAAGGGTGTGATGAGCTTGAACTCCCATCCTCTCAACCAATGTGATTTCTTAAGTGTTGTTGGAAAAGTTCCTCAATGGGTACCAACCTTTGGAAAGTAGGATCGTGAGCCATCATGGATGTGAGAGTCATTTGGTTTTTCTAGTTCCATGAACAAATCCCTTTGGAAACTATCATACCATGAGAACGACTGTGGAAATAGTAATATATAAAGAATCTATTCATTAAATCCAAGAAAATAACAAGGGAATTAGTAAGACCAGATGCAATCACTTTAAATTCATAATTTTCACACCTTGTATAGAATGATGTCTTAGGAACATCCTCTTTTTGTGCCCTACATTGATGATATCTATAATAATGATCAATCTTGGAAAAGTATTTATCTCTATGTAGTTGATCAAATAACTCAACAATATGGGGTAAATGATACTTGTTCTTGATAGTGATCTTGTTAAGTTATAAATAATCAATACATAGTCACAATGATCCATATTTCTTCTTAACAAAGAAAATAGGTGCACCCCAAGGTGACTCACTTGGCCGAATGAATCCCTTATAAAAAATATCCTATAGTTTCTTCTTCAGTTCTTACAAATCAATAAGGTACATTATATATGGAGTCTTGGAAATAGTTTTAGCACTAGGTATGAGTTATATTGAAAACTCAACTTCATGATTTAGTGGAAGACTATGAAACTATTTCAGAAATACATCAACGCCCACAAAATAGGTATATCTTTTATGTTGAGTTTCTACTCAACCATATGATATTAGTGACCCTTTTGTGCATGAATCATGACCCATATGGTGGATGTAATTTCCATTGTAATTTCATCTTTTTCATCACACTCATAAGAAATCATAGGTTGGTTTGAAATATCAAATATAACATTCATTCATTGGAAATTAATTTAGATTTATTTAAATAAAGACAATCCATTCCCAAAATAACATCAAATTCAACTAGAGGAAGAATTCAAAATTTTTCCAGAAACACATTCCAAAAATCGTCAACTAGAGAAGAATTAGAGACTTGGTATGAAATACTCATACCATTAGGGGTTTTAATGCTAAATCAACACCTAATTTTTGAGGTAGTACTATGATACCTTTAAAAAGGTCTAGATATAAAAGAGTGTGTAGATCTAGAATTAAATAAGACAATATAAGTTATATAGTGGATGTTAAGTGTACCTTTCACCATGTTGTTATCATATGCCTCATAATAAAAAGTGATTTCATGATATTTACCTTTGTCTTTTGGTTTAATACTTTGTTTATGTTGATCATCATCATTAACATTTATATTTTGGAACTAGTTATCATAATTCCAATACTTCTTGAATTTAAAAAGACAAGAGTGTGGGTGGTGAATTATATAGAGCTTTCTCTATACTCACATCATTAGCTAACTTCATCCCATAAATTCGGAATTCTATCAACTGATGGGCTTCATTTCCTAACTTTAAAAATTTACTAGTTCCCTTAATAAAATTTCCCCCATGATTATTTCCACACTTCATGATTAAAGGAAGGCTCATCATCTTCTATCTATTGTTTTTAGAATTTCCTTTGAATTATATTTTTCATTTCTTATAAAAACAATGAGATTGATAGATAAATCAAATATCCATATCTATAATGAGAGAACATCGAATAATTTATTCATAGATACTAAATTCCATTATGGTTAACACCCTTCAGAGACCTCATTTTAAGCCACATAAGAATCAATCAACCTCACTTTCAAGTTGGATGATATTACCATATGCATACCTTAAAAGTCCTGTAAAATTTACCCCATAGGTACAAAGGGATTCATCATCCTTCTGTTTCAACTCAAGGAATTCCTTTTCCATTTATGTATGAATAATATATGGGAAATAATTATTGATAAATAAGCTCTTAAATTCACCTTACTCTATAGAGTCAATTTCTTCTTCTTTCTTCGTGTTCTTAATAAGAGTCCACCATTGATCTGTTTCCCCTTCTAAATGATAAACAACTAGAATAAATTTATCATGTTTTATACATTAAGGAATGGAAAATATAATTTCAATGGTATTGATCCATTTCTTATAAACTAGTGGTTCAGTGGACCCACTAAAAGAAGGTGTATGTTTCCTCACGAAGAACTCAACAGAATATTTTTCCCTCCTTTTCTCATTTGGAAGTTCAACATGATTCATAGCTTGAAAAAGTTGTATGAGAATAAAAATAATATTTTTTATTCCAGATACTACAACATTCAGTTTCTCAGGAGTAAAATCATTTCATTGTCCATCAAATTTTTTATTAACATGATTCCTTCAGATTCCATCCATTAACTAAAACCAAAAATCATAGTGTGACTGACAATAATCATGTTGGGGAACTATATAATCATGAAAAATCAGTTAAATGATTTCTAAATCGCAACACCTTCTTCTACGAGACCTTCAGTTTAACCTAGTTCATTCATGATCATTACCAAATATTTAGAAGTTTATCATATACATTGACTTATCCCTAGGGTTATTAATAAATTTTTCTCATCCTAGTTTTAAAAGGTTAACAAAACCTTTCTCTGATACTAACTATACCAGATCATACTTTTCATATATAGGTATTATATCAAAATAAATGAATATTCTTTACATAACATAATGATTCATTATAGAATTATATAGGTTGGCTATAATTGTAAACTTGAAAACATAAAAAACTAGTTAAAAATAGTTCTACATAGTCTCCCACTTATATCTTAAGAACTATCACCCTTCTCAGACATATCATATATATAATATTTCTTCATAACCTTAGAAAGGAAACATAAGAAAGGGTGAGATCTAATGCTCAGTAAGGGTAAATAAGGTAGATATCAATGACTATATAATAATAACAAGAGAAAAAAGTTATGATAACATGATATTAACATTTGAAAACCATACCTTGAATATCATATATTATAATCTTGAGTCATGACATAAATCTTGGTAATTCACAAGACATGAATCATAAAAGAATCAAAGAACATGAACTGAGAGAGAATAAAATTAGAATAATGAATTGAATTTTGTAATGCACATAAATATAAAAAATTATTTCTTTAATAGTTAAGTATCTTTACTAAGACTATCATAGTGGAATGGGTCCACTCCCTAAACCATCATAGTAGTTAAGGTTGACTCACAATACTATCACATCAGATAAAGTCCCTTATTGAACTAGGTTCACTCCCCATTCTAGTCATGTTTATCTCCTGACATATCAATATTCACCCAGTGAATTAGAGGTAGATTTAGGTCCCACCTATCTCATAATAAAACTCATACATATATGTTCCATAAGATCATAAAATATTCATCATATCAGAACCCATGAAAAGAAATAAGTTTCATAAATATTTCATCATAGAATAACCTATGGAAAAGGAATGGGTTTCATAAAAATCATGACATAATAAACATAAACCATATAGAGAAATAATAAAAATGTTATTATTGGATCATATTACTAGTAATTTGTAAACAACATTTTAGGTTTTTTCCATTGATGAATCAAAATATTTTAAAACATTCTTGAGGAAAATAGCCTTTCAATTTTGAAATCACATTTAAAAATAATAAAATTTACAAAATATTATGGAAATAATTTTAAAAAATAATATAAAAATGGAACATGAAATATAATCTTCAAAATATTGAGTGGTAATGATGCCAGTAAATTACATTCTCAACATATAAGTTAAAAAATTACTTCTATACTTTTGTTAGAATAGTAAAAAAGTGCCACGTTTGGAAGATGATAAGAATATTCCTTTAAAACCATTTTTTAAAAAGTTAAACATGGGTAAAAATGACCTTAACAAATAACAGGATAATATTAAAAACCATCTTTAAATTTTTTTAGAAAACAATGATATGAAAGGGAAAAAAATTCGATCAAAGAGATAAATTAAGTCAGTTTTTGTTAAAAACATATTTTCAGGATATTGAGTACTTAAGTTGTGGGAAATTAATGGAAAAAATTTATTTTAAATAAATACGTAGAGGATAATAAAATTCATGGGTATATTGAGAGATATATTATAATATTTTATTACAGTAAATTTAATCATAATCAATCCTAATAAACAATGATATTGTAATAGAAAACCCCTTACCTTAAGTTCACCTTGCTTCGAAATCACTCTAACTTCCTATATAATAAATTTAAAATTTTTATAATTCTATAATAGAGTAATTTTAATACTTGTAATATCACATATGATTCCTTTATAACATTTAAATACCCCATTTTATCATAACTCATTATTAAAATTGTTATTTCTGAGTGTTAACTGTTTCGTTTATCATGGGTATTTCAGCTCAGTAGTTATGATCCTTGTAAATTTATCTTGATTCCAACAACTCTAGAATATTAATCATTATTTATATATTCATTATATAGATATTTATAGTCATACATAAAAGTTATATATAGAAAAATTAATTTCACCGTTCATGGAGACGATAGGCCGTACGTATGCGTGAAGTGTTTTGTGTTGTTGGTTTGTTTCCTAAGGTGGGAATGCTATGCAATCGGACTTGAATACATGGAAAGAGCTTCATATGAGGATACATAGATACCAATCCATCTGTGTAGAGCATTTAAGATTTTTTTGTTTGAGAGGGTATGGTGTCCGCCATCGGATCAGGCCTGTGCTTTGACACATGACACTTGCTTATCGAAATGCCTTGCAACGGTGGAGAGTTTCATCATGATCAAATGATGGGGAGGGAAAGATTCATGTTGTTATTTTGTTTTTAGTCTTTCTCCCTTTGTGTTGTTTTTTCCCATATCCATTAAGTCTTGGGTTTTCCCCTTCTTCCCTTAAAAGGGTGGCTTTATCATATAATAAAAAATTTGAAGGCCTTCAGGCCGTTGGATGGAGGTGATATTCCACACGCACACATGAGCGACATTATCATATTACAATGAATTGGATGGTAAGTAGTTAGATGTGATATTATAATTCCAAAATAAATATCATTTATAAAAATTAAAATTATTATAATACCCATCCATTAAATATGGTGATTAAAAATGAATTTTATCGCTACATGGTGATGATAAGCTGTATGTACACATAAGAGACACCTTCACTTCTAATTTAATAGTAAAGAGTGTATATAATGGTGTTTTCATAATCATACTAAAATCTCATAATATTTAGGTTACTGAATTTATTATTTTAGATAAATGACATCTATTTATAAAAGGTAAATAAGAGAGTAAAAGAAAGTGATCAGTTAAGGTGATTACCTATTATTTGAAATGACTCCTTTAGATCTCCTCTAAAGGGATATAGAGTTGGTATTTGGGAAGAACAGAACCCATATAATGTAGATAAGGAATTTTAGAGTATATATTTTAAATTTTTGGTTCTCATATAAGGCTCAATGTTGCATAAATAAGTGGGGGAGGAGGTACCCTTTATAATTGAGGTGAGGGGAACTTTTTGAATTTCTCCAAATATTAAATTATAATATATTCATTCTTAAGTAAAATGCCTTAAAATGGATATGTATTTGAAGATAAGGTAAGATAGGGTTTTAATAACATCAACTAATAGAACTTATACAAGTTTTTGTGTCATTTTAAACTTTATCATTTTGATTAACCCTTAGTTAACCAATTATAATTTAAATTACGATAACACCTTTTTCAATATTAAAAAGCTATAATTTTTAACTTATAAAGTGAAAAATAGAGCATAAATATCCAATTTATGAAATTTTAGAACATATAATATACACCTTGTATTATAGAAATATTTTTATGATTTTTAAATAATTTAATAAAATATTATTTTGAAAAAATATCAGTTTTAGAAATCTTGAAACTATTCATTTAATTTGACTTAAAAAAAGAAGAAAAATTTGGAATTCAAATATAATATTTTAAACCAAAAATAATATGTCATATCCACATATAAAATTATTTTAACACTACAAATCACTAAAATTAAATCACTTTTAGTATTTTCAAATTCATTTATTTTTTCCATTAATTGAATAAATACTGTTTTAGAATTGTGTAAGTATTTAAAGTAATTATATAATACCTAAAAATTATTAATAAATTACCATCATGAATATAATTTAATTATTAAAAAAATTAATATTGATATTAATTAATAACTAATTTTCCCCCAATTTGAGCACATAAAGAATATTTAAAACTAAGAGAGTGACATTTTATGACTTTCTTTGATTTAAATAATATATAAATACTTTTCATAGACATGTATCATTTAAACTCATCAATTTAAATCCTAGGGTGATAAGGATAAAATTAACTATATAAAATAATAATTATAATGAAAATTATAGTCATATAACTTATTTTTAATCTAGATTTACCTGATTTACCCATTACCAAGGTGATAGATTGTACTATGGTTACTATTCATATTGAAAAAAAAAATGGTCCTATTTACCAAATTTTAACCTCCTAAGTATAAAAAATTTAAGCCATTTTATATAATTCAAAATATATAAATGGAATGCATTATTTTTAATGTAATTATACACACTGTGACATAAAAATGTTTTAAAATATACATTTTTAAGTATAAAATTGGATTTAATCATTTCCTATGTCTATAAATATATTTTTTAAATTTTTTAAAGAATTTCATAAATTATATAATATTTATATTTCATTAAAAAAAATTAAAAAGGTGATTTGTTTAATTTATTAATAAAAATACATTGCGTGCATAAAAACAAAAGTTTTCAAAAAAAAATATCACTTTTATTTTAAAATATTTTTTGTTTTAAATCATAATCATTTGAAAGCTAATGAATTAATTTTATAAATATGTAGACCATATATTTTTTATAATTTAGTTTTTACTATTAATACTTAGAATGTAATGACCTAGAATTTTATAAATGAATTTTCCCTTCTTATAATCACGACATTTAGTGTAAAGCACATACATCACATATAGAAACAAAAAAATTATTATAATAAATTAATAATGATGTATTAGTTAGAAAATAAACCAATAATAATGAAAAATATTATAGAAGGATAATAAATAGAAAATAAGAGAATAGGAATAGGAAAATTTGGATATGCTCAGTCCACAAGAATGACCACATTCACGAACAAGGGTGTATAAATAAAACATAATGCTAACAATAAAATATTCATTATGAATATAAATATATATATAAAATTTAGAGAAAATAGAATTGAATGAAGAATTAATGGAATAAGGGCTGTTTGCAAGGAGTAGTGAACCCATATGACTGTTATAAATCAGACCGTTGGAATAGTAATTTGACCATTAGAATAGTAACTTATCTATTGGAAAAGTAATATGAAAGTTAGGAATAATAGTATGATTGATAGAATATTAACCCCACCAATGGAAATGTAAAATAATATTTTGGTATCATATAAAATTAAAATATGATATATTTATGGTATGAGTAAATACATAATTTAATCATGATAAATTAAATGTCGGTATTTTTGTAAAAATTAAATGTTTTATTTTAAATTTTATAATGAATATAATGATTTAAAAGAAAATTTATTTTCATAAAATGGATTCATAAATTAATATTATTTTTTATTATAATTATAATATAATTTTATGATATGATAAATAAATTTTCAAAGGGTCATAAAATCAATTATAATATTAAAATATGTATTTTTTAAAATAAATGAAAATTTTATTTAAAAATTTTATTTATAATATATATAAAATTATATTTATAAAATGGATTCCATTTTTTAAATATATATTTTGAAAAATGGTTAGGGTAAAATTTTGGGATTTTTCTAAAATATTTTTTTTTGTGTATAGTGAAATAAAATGATTTACAATATTTAACATTATAAGACAAATGCATGAATATTTGAGTGATGAATTATGTAATTACCAATTAGTTCTAACTCACATGAAATATCGACTATAAATAGTCACAAAAATAAATACTATTGATATTCTTGATCCAAAATAATAAACTAAATTGTATAATAATAAAAAACACCCTCTCCTCCCCATATAAATACCACCTCTCACCACCCCTTCTCCTCAAACACTCTAAGCCTTAATTATTTCCAAATATATACCAAACCATCTGGTATACACTATCCCCACATCCAAGTGTTTTTGGTCTCACCAAAAACCAATTCAAAGTTTCTTAATAGGTCTTTCAATGAGGTGATATTCAAGTGGTAACTTTCTCAAACCACCTCTCTTAAATTATTTTCTTCTTCTACCTTATCCTCACCTCCTTCATCCATAAAATCATAATAAATCAAGTATCATTTATATGTTGGTATTTTATATTTATAATATAATATATTATATACAATCATTTTCTCATCTCTTCTTATTCAGAGAAACCAAACCATTTTCCAAATTATGGCGGTTAATCGTCTCTGTGGATAATAATTTTTTGTTTTCCATTAACACCTTCAAGGCTGGTAATAACAATATCATTCTAGTTAAATATTATTTTAATAAGTATATTATGTCTTATATCACGTTTTTGAACTAATATATAGATATAATATTAAATTAAACCAAACTAGTTCGTGTTGGCCAGAAAAAAACCAAAAATAAACTAAACATTTCTCATTAACGTTTTATCAAATGAATCATCCTCATACCAAAAAGAAAAAAGTGACATATGGGACCATTTAAAATAATTTTATTTCATTAATACCATATAATTTCACTTCTATAGTACTATTCCCATTTTTTAAGAACATCTATAAATATACACAAGTTAACTGACCATGAAACCGTGAAACGAAAGCTCCCGAGATGATGAAATTAAACTTTATAACTTATAAAATTGGCCATAAATTAACTTAATAAAATTATAATAAATCAAATATATTTGTAATAGGTTTGAAATTAAGTAATTAATTAATTTAATTTGATTATCCATGATATTAAGTGCAAGTGAAAAACCCATTCAGACATAAAGTAAGAGATCTCTCAAAACCTCCATATTTCATTTGGGTAATGTATTATCTCTCCTTTACCCAAGTTATCTCCCAATTTTATTATATTATTATTATATATTATGTATATATGTTCCAAAAATATATATCTATGTCAATTCATCATTATTTGATCAGGAAATACTTATATTAAAAGGTTCCCTACTCAATTCATCTCGATAAGAAAACCCGATTAAGGGGAACTTCTCTATTTCCTACCCACTTTCAATTATAATCCATAAAAAATTTTAAGCCAAAAATAATTTTTAAAATAACTCATTTTATCCTGAAAACCCATTTTATTTTGTTTATGTTTGTATGGAAATTGTTATAACTTTATCCTTTTAATGGCTCTTTATTCTTTTCCCTAATACCACAGTTAAGTGGAACATGTCTATTGTTACCTAGCCACTATTTTTCATGTTTTTAATTTAGTTGTACATAATTATTCATGATATATTAATTTTTTACCTTATGACTATACAAGCATGATTTAATCCCTTTTTTCATAGATACAATTATGATACGCCATTTGGCTATGCCTTATGACATGATTACGAAACCCATTTCTTTCCATGGGTAACCTTTATGATTATTCCTTATGTTTGATTTCTTTATGAGGAAAAATATTTATGTACATGTTATTATTGATGCAACTAGATAGTTCTGCAATTCATTGGGTAATGTTTTAGTCTCATGAGACATTATATATCGAATTAGGGAGTAAACCTAATCCATTATGGGACTCTACACACCATGTGATATCATATTGGTAGTTAAACTTGACTCATGTTTATATCATGATATATGTTTCTATGACATTCCTATATATCCATGTTCATATGATTCCATGTTCAATATGTTATATCTCTATATATTTATTCATGATCCATTCCTTTTATGTTATCATGTTATGCCTTCTGACTCAGGATCTATGATTTATTTCCATGTTTTTCCCCTTACTCATCTTTTAGCTCACCCATTTTGTCTATTTATTTCCTAGGTTATCCTATGTGGTTATAGAAGCTCAAAGGGAGTTAGGATCTCATTATGGATATTAATAAATATATGTTTTATTCTTGTTTCATGTTTTCTAATTATATACCTAGTCTTATAAAGACATTAGACTTTTTGATCCTTGGTTTCTATTTAATGGATAATTATGCTTAAAATCATGTAACAATATGTGTAAAAGGATTGGGTCAATATAGTTGGTAATAGAGCACAGTCTAGTTATTTTTGGGGATTAGGACTAGAAAACTTTATTAATAACCTTGGGGATAATTCTATCGCCATGGATAACCTATATTGAAATTTCAAGAATCATAAGTTATGATATACTTTTTATTTATATGTTATTCTTTTTAAGATGATGATTTTATTTTTATATGTTATTTAGCTAAGTATTCAAGACCCCTTAATTTATTTTCAATTTTTCAGTTAATTGAGGGAAATAGTAGAACTCGTGTCAATAATCAATGTGATAGGGAATGTGATGATTCCCCTAATGAGATTCTAAACCTGATGGGAATATGATATCACAAATTCATGATGATGCTGGTTCAACTCGATCAAGTTATGAATAATAACCTGAATCATGTGGAATGAACTCCTTCTCCTAAGAAGGATCAAGTTACAATTGAATCCTTTATATGAAAAATACCACCTATATTTAGTGGATCTTCTGATCCCGTCATCATGGAACAATGGATTAACTCCCTTGAGAAGATATTCACCATCCTAAAATGCCCATAAGAATTGAAGTTTATACTTGAGGTGTATAATTTTTATGGAGAGTCTAATATGCGGTGGAAACTGATTAAAAATATAAATTCTAAAGAGGAAATTAATTCCATGTAATGAAAAGGATACAAGATTTTTTTTCAATAAATAATTTCCATGAACTCTCCATCTTAATATGGATAAGGAGTTCCTTATACCGAAGAAAAAGGAATATGAGTCTATCGAGGTGTATGAGGAAATATTTATAAGTTTTTAATGATATGCCTCAGGATTTTGTATGAACACTAAAATAAAACTGGATCACTTTTTTAGTAGATTAAAGCTAAGTCTATAAAAAGCATTGGTGATTTGAGATGTTGAAAGCTATATGGATATTTTCTGTTGTTCCCTTAAGGTTGAGATGAATATTGGTGAATCTCAGTGGTCCCATGTCCCTAGAGATAAAAATAGGAAAATAGAGTTCAATATGGGAGGATAAACAGATAAATCCCATAGAGGTAATAAAATCTATCATCCTATGTGTCAAGAGTGTGGGAAAAATAATTATGGGAACTGTCTCAAGGGAAATGAAAGATGATTCAAATTTTTAAAAGAGGGGAATTAGGCTAATCATTGTTGAAGGGTTATGAAGAATCCCACTAATGTGGAAGAATAAAATAAATTTTAGATCAACACCCAACCTACAATATAGCGTTTTAACTGAAATTAACACATGCATTTTGTAATCCAATGGTTGTTAGAGATAATCGATGACAAAAACCTCCAAGGGAAAAAGGAAGGCAAAATGATATCACTACAGTTGAGGTGGACCCCAACAATGATGTGGTGACAAGTACACTAGTTATTAATTCAATAATAGTGAATGTACTATTTGATTATGGTTCTACAAAATCTTTCATATCTTTTATGTTTATTAGAACTATTCAAACACCACCTCAAAATATGGAGGCTGAGTTATCTATGAGAATAGTGAATGGGGGTAATTATTGCATCTAGAGTATATAAATCCTCCTTGGACAATGTTTATGGAATTATCCTACTATAAAATATATTCCTACTTCCATTTGTGGAGTTTTATTCTATATTGGGAATGGATTGAATTTCATTATATACAGCTAACATCAACTATCGAGAAAGGGAGATCACTCTTCATATCCCAAGGAATCATTTTATTATGTATAAATGTAAGTAGGATGAATACCCTTTTCATTTTCCTCTTCAAGTATGGATACTATTTCCTTATGAGTAATCATATATATCCCAAATGATTGAGACAGAATTGAGAATCATTCTTGAAGAAGCACCCATTGTAAGGGACTATACTGATGTGTTCCCTGAAGAATTTTCCAATCTTCTTTATGACCGAGAGGTTGAGTTCTCAATTGAAATCATACCTAGATCTATTAAAATATCAAAGAATCCATATAGTATGGAAACTATTGAGTTTAAATAACTGAAGAAGTAGTTACAAGAGAATCTGGACATGGGTTTTATACACCCAAGTACTTCACTATGGGGTGAACAAGTCCTCTTTTTTAAGAAGAAGGATGGATCAATGCACATCTACATTGATTATCACGAGCTTAAAAAATCACGATAAAGAACAATTATCCCCTTCCAAAAATATATTAATTTTTTGATCAAATAATTGGGGCCAAGTATTTCTCTAAGGTGGATGTTCGGTCAGGATATAGCCAGTTAAAGATGAAAAAAGATGATATTCCCAAGACTACCTTTCGAACAAGGTATGGAAACTCTGAGTTCATAGTGATGACCATTAAACTCACTAATTATACTTTAATATTCATTAACTTAATGAATAGAGTCTTTAGAGAATACCACAAAAAAAATTTGTAGTCTTTATAGATGCTATTTTGATTTACTCTAAGAGTAAAGAGGATCATGTGGAGTATTTGAATACTATGCTAAAGAATTTGTGAAGGTAGAAACTATATGCAATGTATAGTAAATATGAGTTATCGATAGAGGAAGTATCTTTATTGGGGTATTTTATCACAAAAAAGGGAATATTTATGGACCCTTCTAAGAAAAAGGAAATTGAGGAGTAGACCAATAAAACATCTATAATGGATACCCATAGTTTCCTTGGTCTAGCTGGCTATTACTGACGATTTTTTAGGAACTTCTCATGATTGAAAAAACCCATTAACCAAGATGACTCAAATAGGTGTAAATTTTGTATAGACTAGTGAATGTAAATACTTCTTCAAATATCTGAAAATGAGGATTATCACTACAACAACACTTACACTACTTACAAGTGGGGAACTCTTCGTGTTATAAAGTGATTCTTCAAAAAAGGGATTAGGCTATATACTAATGGAAAATGATAAAGTGATAGCCTATGCTTCAAGGAATCTCAAATTTCGTGAAAAAAACTATCCCACTCATTATATGGAGATGGCGACTGTGATATTTTCATTGAAAATATGAAGGAATTACCTATATGGGGAGATGTGTGAGATATATGTTGAACAAAAGAGCCCAAAATATATATTCACATATAATAAGATTAATATGCACCATTTAATATGGTTATATATCATCAAGAATTATTAATACACAATCCAATACCATCTTATTAAAGAAAATAAAGTGGCGGATTATCTAAATAGAAAGGATCCTAAAACTTTATCAATGATGATAACCAAAGGGATAAAATCTTATTATACATAAAAATGATGGACATAAGAATCATAAAAAAGTAATACCATCATTTCTTTCTCAAATAATTTCTCAACCATAACTTTTGGATAAGATAAAGGATGCTCAGAGAGATGATGTGACGATTCGTAAGAAGGTGGAACTTATCAGAAATGGGAAATCCTCAAAGTTCAAAATTGATGAGGAAGGATTTATAAGATTTGGGTCACAACTATGTGTACCATTAAATCCTGATATAAAGAGGGAATTTTTCAATGATGCACATAGATATACCTTCTCCATACACACAAGGAGTAAAAAATGTATCAAAATCTCCAAGATCACTATTTGTGGGATAATAAGAAGAAGAAGATCACTGAATATACATCCAAGTTTCTAGTATATTAGAAAGTTAAGGATAAAAGGTGAAAGTATATTAAGATTAAAAAAATATCAAATATACCTACATGAAAATGGGAAAAACCACCATGGAATTTTTCAATGTACTTCTAAAGACATCCAAAGAAATTAATTCTATATGGGGTTTTTCAGATTGTATTACAAATACTACTCACTTAATTACAATTTGTGAGGAATTTTCACTTGATCAACTTGTATGGATATACAGTAGAGAAGTTGTGAGGATACATGGGGAACCATTATTGATTGCATATGATCGAGATTCAAGATTCAAATTCATTTTATATAAGAGTCTCCAACATGATCTAAACATTGAGTTGAAATTCAGTACAACTTATCATCCTCAAATTGATAGTCATTTTGAGTAGACTATTTAGACACTAGAAGACATGTTTAGAGCATGTTTTATAGACTTTAAAGGATGATGAGACCTATATCTTTCTCTGGTCGAGTTCTATTAAAAAAATAGTTTCCATTCAAGAATAAAAATGGATCTATATGAATCCCTTTATGGGAAAAGATACAGAACACCAAAATGATGGGATGAAGTTGGTGAAAGCAAGTTACAGGGACCTGAAATGGTCAAAAAAATGGTAGAAAATGTGAAGACCATTCAATAGAAAATTAGATCTTCCCAAAGTTGATAGAATATTTATGAAAACAATCATCAATTGGACTTAAAGTTTGAGGTTAGAGATAAGTTATTCCTCCACATATCTCCATGGAATAGAGTCACAATATTTGGGAAGAAGGGAAAGCTAAATCCCAAGAACATCAACTCCTTTGAGATTCTTGATCAGATCAGAGCCATGTTATATCGACAAGAACTTACACCAACCATGTCTCAAGTATATTATATATTATAGGTATTCCTCTTGAGGATGTAAATACAAGATCCCTCACATATACTGAATTAAAGTTGGTACAAAAGGAAAATAATATCTCTTATAAGGAGAAGCCGATGAAGATCTTGGAACATATTGATAAAGTCATAGGCAACAAGACTACTCACCTGGTCAAAGTTATAAAGAAGAACTATAAATATGAGAAAGAAACATAAAAACCATAAGAAACGATGAAGGAGAAGTACCCTGACCTATTTTTACCTTAGTATTTAAAACAAAATTTCAAGGGTGAAATTTAATAAGGGTGAATAATGTAACAACCCATAATTTTATCAATGAATTTTCTTTTCTTATAATTACGACATATAGTATAAAGTACACACATCACATAGAGAAACTAGTAAAACATTATTATCATAAATGAATAATGACACATTAGTCAGAAAATAAACTAATAATAATGCCAAATATTACAGTGGGACAATAAATATAAAATAAGAGAATAAGAATAACATAATTTGGATATGCTCGATCCACCAAAATGACTGAACTCATGAACAAGGTTGTGGGAATAGAACATAATGTTAATAATAAAATATTCATTATGAAGATAAAATTATATATAAAATTTATATAAAATATAATTGAATGAATAATAAATGGAATAAGAGGTATTTATATGGATTAGTGAACCCATATTACCATTATAAATCTAACCGTTTGAATTGTAATATGACCATTGGAATAGTAACATGTCCTTTGGAATAGTAATATAACAGTTAGGAATAGTAATGTGATTGATATAATGGTAACCTCACCTATGGAAATGTAAAATAATATTTATGTATCCTATAGAATGAAAATATGATATATTTATGGTATAAGTAAATAAATGTTTTAAAGATGATAAATCAAGTGTTGGTATTTTTGTAAAATGTTAGTATTTTAATATAAATTTTGAATGAATATAATGACTTAAAAGAATATTTATTTTTGTAAAATAGATTCATAAAATAATATTATGTTGTATTATAATTATAATATAATTTTATGAGACCGTAATTTTTTTTCAAAGGGTCATAAAATCGATTATAATATTAAACTATGTATTTTTTGAATAAATGATGATTTTACTTAAAAATTTAAATTCTCATATATAGAAAATTATTTTTATAAAAAATATTCAATTTTTTAAATCTAAACATCATAAAATGGTTTGGGTGAATTTTTAGAATTTTTTTAAAATAGTTCAATTTTTGGTCAATAGTGAAATATAGTAATATACGATATTTAACATTATAAGCCGAATATATGAATTTTTGATTCATGCATGATGTAAGAACCCATTATTTTGAACTAAAATGAACTAGTTACTATATATATCCACAATAATCAACACTATTTATTTTCTAGAACCAAAATAATAAACTAATAAATATAATAATAATAAACAAATCTATCCTCCGCTTATAAATACCACCCTCACCACCCATTATCCTAAAACTTTATAAGCCATAAAGCTTTAAAAATCTCTACTAAACTCTCTCCTCCCAACTCTAATCACATCTAAGTGCTTCTGGTCTAATGAAAATTCCAATTCCAAGTTCCTTAAGGGGTCCTTCAAGGAGGTGATATTGAAGAGGAAACTTTCTCAAACCACCCATCTTAAATTATTTTCTTCTCCTACCTTCTCCTAACCTCCTTAATCCATAAAATCATAATAAATATAGTATAATTTTTACACTGGAATGTTATATTTATAATATAATATCTTATATCTACCCCTTTTCTCATCTTCTCTTATTCAAAAAAATGAAACCATTGTCCAAATTATAACAGTCAACCGTCTCCATGGATAATGATTTTTCATTTTCCATTACCGCCTTCAAGGATTGTTAAAAAAGTATTATTAAAGTTAAATCAGATTATAATACATATATTATAACTTATTTCATGTTATAGAACTAATATATTGACATAACATTAAATAAATCAAAACTAGTTTGTGATGGTCGGAAAAACTACCACATATAACTAAACAATTATCATTAATGTTTTATCAAATGAATCATCCTCATACCAGAAAGAAAAATGATATATGGGACCACTTAAAAATATGAAATTAAATTAATACCATATAATTTCACTTTTTAGTAATGTTCTAATTTAAAAATAACATCTATAAATATACACATGTTAACCGACCATGAAACTATGAAACAAACGCTCCCAAACATATGAAATTAAACTTTATATCTCATAAAAATAGCCATAAATGAAATTAATAAAATTATAATAAATCAAATATATGTGTAATAGGTTCTTAATTAAGTAATAAGTGAATTTAATTTTATTATATAGGACATTAATTTCAAGTGTATAATGCATTCAAACGTAATGTATGGGATCTCTCCGAACATCCATAATTCATTTGGGTAAAGCTTTATCTCTCTTTGCATAAAGTTATCTCTTTTTTATTATGATATACTTATTATATATTATGTATGTATGTTCCAAAAATATATATCTATCTCAGTTAATCTTTCTTTAATGGGGAAATACATATTTTAAAAGGTTCTATTATCAATTCCTCTTGATAAGAAAACCCAATTAAAGGGAACTTCTCTGTTTCTTACAAACATTCAAGTACACTACATAAAATGTTTTAAGAAAAAAAAATGTAAAATTAATCATTTTAGGCATGTGATGAGATTATTATGATGATTAATATTCTATATACTTAAGCGAATGAATATTTAATATATGTTTCAATATGAATAGATTTTCATAGGCTAAATTGTTTTGAATCTTTCACATAAAATTGTGGTATATAATGAGGTTTAATATGCTTATGAATTAATAATAATCAGAAAATATCAAATAGAATCAGGAGAAACACATATGCCAGTATTTATAACTATAAAAAAGTGCTTGATAAAGTATAAAGGACATGTTTTTGGTACTTGGAGAGGTGATAATACTAGTTATCATGGGGATATAAAACCAATTTCCATATAGATCAATTTTATCTAATAATGTAGTAAGGATAATTTAATAAGTAAGAAAAAATTATTACAAATAGTGGTTATCATATCTATATAGATCGAGTATGTTGCATCTTTTGATGTAGCTTAAGAAGAAATTTAGAAATAATTTGTTCTATATTTAATATTTTTACCAGGATAGTAAAGTATTATTATATGATAATCCTATAACTATGGTATTATACAAGATATAAATTTTTTGATAATGTAGAAAAGATAAATGCCCTGTGATATCACATCTCAAGGGATTTTCTAAAAAGGGTGAAGTTACAATAAGAAGAGTTTCCATAGAAGAATTCATAAGGCCTAACAGTTATAGTCATACCTTAGAAGAATGATTTTTATCATGTGAAAGCTAAAAAATCAGTTAGAAATTATCTCTAATTAAGGAGAGAGTCTATTGGATTTGGTTCCATATAACAAACTGATTTTTTTTACATTCAATTAAAAAAATATTAATATTAATTAAGATCTTATCAATTAATGATTTTTTCTTCTATGTACAATTAATATGATAATTTTATTACAGTATATGTCAAATAAAAAGGTTATAGAAGTTCTTGTTCTATAATGAGAACCTTGAAGTGCTATGAAAAAATATTAAATATATGTGTTATAGTCCAGATGAAATATATTTTATAGGGGACAATTGACATTTTACTATCAGGTGTTAGATTCTCATAAGAGGATGAGACTTCATATACTTTTTGTAATGAGTAATATCCAAGAGATAATTTTATGAGGACAATCAATCCAACAGAAATTCCACATGTTTTATATGTCATTATATATTCATACATGTGAACATGTGTATTAGTCCTTAAACTTGATATTATTATTATTATCATATATCATGAATCATTTAATTTGATGTAATTATTAAAACTATGATGACATATGTTTGTAGTGAGGTAGGATACATTGGGTGCATCATAAGTGACATGAAAGTAATGGATAATTTAAGAAATAAAATTTCCTTCCGATTTATGTAAGAAAATATCTATCACCATTTGATTTAAATGGAACTACCTGATTAAATCCATGGCCATGGTAGTTCATTGATGAGTTCATTCTAGATAGTCAAAGAAAATTAATCAAGCTTATCAGTTGATAACACAAATATGCAACCTCATTGATGAGATATTGAGACAAAGGGATTATATTATATAGTAAGCATTCATATAAGGTTATTTTCATTGTTATTTTAACTTATTTCTCTATGGATTACAAGACATGTTACTAGACGTGATCTTGAACATTAGACAAGTCCTACTAATGGCTATAAGGAAAAGGCTCAAATAGTCACACATTAAGTGTATCTATAATCATAGTAAAATTCTATTTGAATTTAACATTAAGAATAAATATTAACAATATATTATGGTATAATAACTATTCAAGTTAAGTTAATCACATAAAATAAATCACCACATTTTTTATTGTAGAAAATATTTGAGTTAAATATTAAATAAATAATTATCTTCAATATATAAAATATAATATTTATTTATCTCTTGTTTATTATTCATAAGTTAATAAATAAATATTTAATATAAATATTTATTTAGTTACATGAATATTAATATATATATATATATATATATTCACAAGTCTATTTAATATAATATTTATTTATATATTGAGTGGAAAATATAAAGATATTTGTTTATTTAAAAAAATGTTTATTATTAAAATATTGGTAATTACTGAGGAGGGTTGATAGACTTGGTTAAGGGACTAATGAAAATGATATATTTTATTTAATACCATTAACATAAATAAATATTTATTTATTTAACAAATGATAATTAAATATAAGTGAGTTCGCACATGTCTTAGATTATAATAATATGATGATGATGATGATGATGATTATTATAATTGTATAGGGGTTTTACTTAAAATAAGTAATTAGTTAAGGGAATCTCTAAAATTAATAATTGTTTAAACCTAAGTATATAATCAAATTTATATCATTTTTATGGTGTAAGAATTGGTGTTCATAATGAATTATCTCAATAAAATTCTCTCAAGATTGAGAGAACATCTTAAGAAATATCTCAAAAAAGAGAAAATTATCCCCCTCCCTCTCAATAATGTGATAAAAATAGAAGCATTCTTCCAAGACCCAAATTTTACTTATTATGATCAATAGAGAATGACACAAGGCACTTTATTCTACAATACTAGCACCCAGAATACAAATGATGATGTTCTGAGATTCTCAGAACATGTGTGGATACAACTATAGTAATTCTAGTTTGGATTATTTATCAAAATAATGATATGATATAAACTACCAAATTGATCAACAATAACAAAAGAATTATCAACCAGAGGTAATTCTTGTTAAAATTTATTTATAAATTAAATGTGAAAATATCCTCTTGATAAATATTCATGGGTTTCTTTATCAAGTCCTTAGGATTTAATCCATTGAAACTGATGATAAATATTTTTGGATAATGGTCCAATTCCTTATGTTATTCCCCATAAACTTCAAGTGGTATCAAAGTGGTCACATTATAATTTATAATTATTTATTATTTTGTTGATCAATTTTCAGTTTTGTTAGTGATATTTTGATTCTAGTTTTTCATTATTTAAATCCAAAAATCAAGATAATTGTTTTTTTATATTCATATGACTAGTAAAATTCTAATAAAAAATTTATAACACTCAAAGATCCCATATGAAGGTTCCATGGATGCTTGAAATAGGAAACAATTACACTGTATGTAATCAAAATGACATGTTGTTACCCTTGGTCAACCACATAATCATAGTCCATGAAAATAATGGAACACTATTTGGGGGTTGGTATAAGGCATCATTACAATTTTTGATTTTACTTTCAATTAGAATGTGTCTTAATAAGGAGTACACCATGTGTAACGGGGGTATATGTATTATAACCCCATATGATTTTTATGCTATGGGAATTGCTGAAGTCGGGTGGTCAAAGTAAATGACATCATTGCGAACCACATGTAAACTTCCAATCATGTAACAAAATATCAAATAATATACATAGTGTGTAGCAGGCTATACATGCCATGTACCATGTGATAACCCATGCAAGATACACATCTATTCCTTGGGCATATGGTGTGGGTAGCCACTAATAGATTATAGGTCGTGTAATTATTTTCATGCATCGTGTAACTCGGGCCAACTAATGTAAGGTACAGACTAATATAGGCATTCCTTATGAGTAAAAAATTCATAAAAATTAAAGT
This sequence comes from Viscum album, assembly GCA_963277665.1. NCBI lineage: Eukaryota > Viridiplantae > Streptophyta > Magnoliopsida > Santalales > Viscaceae > Viscum > Viscum album. The sequence continues at coordinate 1,098,410,294 of OY728134.1, read as the reverse complement.
GATACCAAACTACACGATGATAGATGGTTATACATTCTGTGTGATAGGGTTTTCTACACCAGGTACACACCGAGTGATTTTTGGAACCTATTATGTAATTAAATGATTTAATAATTATTTTCAATGTTATTATACAAGTAAACAATATGTATAGTTGTTTTACATGTCATGTATTTCACATCCATCACCCACAATACTCTACATATATTCATTGCATGTTGGGTGGTCATACACACTAAAAACACTGCATATCTTAACCCACATAACAACATTCTATGTAATATTGTTACACTCCATGTATGCATACATTTCATGTAAGTACTAGTTCATGACAAGGACCATACAAAAAGTTATTCACACACCATGTGGAGTGATGTACTAATCCATGTAATTACTAAACTCTATAAATAGTTTTAATTAGTAATATAAGGATATATGTCGTGTTTTATCTAGTAAATTTCAAGTATATATTAAATTCCAAAATAGATTTAATCAGGCCATTAGTGTACAAGTCATGTACCTGATCAATACATTCCATATATGAATTAATTTATATAATTTATTTAAAATTACAGAAGGTAGTAATCTTAGGGATTGTTTGGACATATAATTGAGATAAATAATTAATCAATTAATATGTTGATTAATTTATTAGTTCAAGAAATTTATCTTAACAAAGAATGAAATTGGAATGAATGATATAAAGTCTTATGCATAGTCATTAAAAGTTATGAATGATAATAATCTTGACCGTCCTATGTATGTGTTGAGTTTATATTTAATTCAATTATTTATTTCATAGGTTTTTTGGTAAATTTATTATTAAATGAAATGTGTTGATTTTTGTATCATCCCTTACTCCTTAATTATGTATGGGTATGTGTGTACATGGTTTATTTTATGTTAACCCAAACCCTTGGTTACTCTAACACATGAATGAGTAAAAAATTTCAATGGATGTAGCTCCAAAAAATAGGATATAGTTCAGGACTTGATCCAAGGAAAAAACATGCAAATACATACACCTGTTAATGGAGGAGTGCTAAAACTCATTCCAAGTATCGACTCAAAGAGTTTTTCCATAGGTTCAAGTTTGGTTTATCTTCCACTCAATAAACAAAATAGTAGTTAAAATCTCTTGATCATATCACTTATTTATTTTATTTATAAATTCGTGATTATTTATTCATGTAATGTATGTTTATTAAATATGATCACAAAACGTAAAAAAATAATAATCATGAAAGATAAAATATAATAAAGTTATTATGCATAAATTAATTTATCAGAAATGTTTAGATAATTAGGTATAATTCATAAAATAATAACAATCATGTGAAGGATAAAATAAATAATTTTTACACATAAGTTAAAAAAATGAATCAGGGAAAATATCAAGTCATATAGCATCTTCTATCTTCTTCATTAATATGTACCCATAGTTAAAGTGTTGGGGAGGAAAAATTTGTGGATTCTTTTCAATTTTCAGGGACTATTAATAAAGATAATGGGTTGAATTAACCAAATTTATGGGTAATGGAAAAATTATACAAAAAAAATTAGAGGAAATAATTGATGAAATATGAGTTCAGGATTTTCATATTTGGGAATCCACTCAACATATCAATGAACTTTGAGGTAATACATTTTCAAAGGCCACCAACCTAAATACCATTAAGTAATTTACATTTCAAAATCTTGAGTTATAAGAAGGGGAATATGGATAATTTACAGTAAAATATCAATGTGATGAGATATTCTAAATCCAATGGTGAGGGATATCAGGATTTGATAAAATAGTTGGAGACTAATAAAATTAATATATTACATCAAACTTGGTAATCAAGATATAGTACTAAAAAATAATTTTATTACAAAAATTTGTAAAGTGAAACCACAAGAACACTGTTACCATTCTTCTATAAATACATGTCCTCACCAACATAAATTTCAAAGATTGGTATAGTTATTTACTACAGGAACAATTTTATTACATGTTGGATTCCCCTATTTTTGACACACAAGTACAAAACGTCTTTATCACATCATCTTTTTAACATCAGTTATTTATAACTGTCTTGAAAATCCGTGTTAATTGATCTATCATTTTGGTTATAATATAACCAATTTTAAAAATGAATTATATAGATTTATCACATAAGTTATTCTATAAATTTTGTGATAAATCAAGTATCTCACTTTATCACATCGTTTATTCTATAACCGATGTGATAAATCCAATTTTTTACGTCGGTTATAGAATAACCGATGCGATAAAGAAAACATCATTTCTTTATCATGTCTGTTATTATATAATAGAAATTATAGATCATTTTATCATGTTATTTATATAATAAATGACGTGATAAATGTAATAAAAAATTCTTTATAGTTTCTATTAATAAATAACCGACCTGATAAATCATTTAAAATTTTTATGAATCCCTATTTTGAGTCATTGCAGTTTATTTTTTTTGGGAGACAATGACTCAGTTATTTCTTGCGTGGAAACCCTTGAATCGATTATTTGATCCCAAAGCCTCCAACCTCATTTTTACAACTTCATTCATTGTTTTTTTATCGGCACATTTATTTTCTCGACTCGCAACTCTCAAGTAAGCCTCATGCACCTTGATTTCAGTCATTTTATTTCATGGATTCCCTAAATCTACATTTTTTGATTTTTGTTACTAAAATACCACAATATTTTGTTTAATTTCCTCATGTTATTGTATTGCATCCATAGATAACAAGGAAGTATGTATCGTCTAGTGTGATCTTATTTTTATTTTTTTATTATTAAATTGTACTGCATATATCTACTAGTGTTCCACCTATTATTTATTTATCATGATGATGTTAATTATGTATATTATTCTATTGTTTCTATATTTTTTATTGATTTGAATCATTTATATTGATTTGTTTTATATTTTTCATTGTGAGACTCCATATTGACTCCTTGTTTATTTTTATAGAGTTTTCAGATAAGTCTATTATATAGACAGGTCATGCCAACATTTCAATATATTATAGCATGAAACTTATGATTTATCTTTAAGGTAATATACTCTCCATGAATCTTTTATATCCTTTCCACAAATCATAATCCTCTAGAATATAATAGGGTATGCCTAAGGTTGTGTAGAACCCCCATATTGAGTATTGTTCAAGTGACTTGGGTCAATACATTACATATTCAAGGGCTATTAGCACTGGTAACAAACCAGTAGAAAATTCCAATTAGAGTATAGGAAGGAAAAGTAAGAATAAAGAAAATTTTATAGTTACTGGGAAAAAAATCATACACTAATAGTAGAAAAAGTCTCAATAAAACTTTCCCTATATTTTTACCTACTATTTTGGGCAAGGTCCATAATAGGACAACTGTCACATCACATATTATTATTGTCTAAGGGAGTAAAGATGTGACTCATATTCCAATTGATAATTTTTTTGAAATTATTCTATTGAATACAATTCAAGGATTTGTATCTTTAACCACTCCAGTGTCAAAATCATTCCTAGAAATATGTTAAACTATAGCATGACATAAAATGTGATTGAATTATTATATAACTTCAAGGGTTTTATTATTATGTATTGATTTTTCCATGAGTTACATTAACATAAAAAATCTGTGATGGGTTAATAATAAATCACACTAATGTATGGTGATTAATTTTTACATAGTGGTTTTTTATCTTATTGTTAAAAAATAATATCATTATAATTTTCAAATACGCATATATTTATTTTACATTTCAAAATTATTTTACTTTAAAATATTGGAATGTTTAATATAATATTAAAATTGTATTATCTAACTATATTTTAGTCTTTAAATTATTTCCATGCATATATTTTTATGATTTATCATTTATATTTAAACTTATCTTCTATTACAATGCAGAATTTGTAATTATATTTTTCAAATACACATATATTTGTTTTATATTTCAAAATTGTGTTACTTTCAAATTATGACACATTTCATATAAATATAAAATTGGATTATCTTAACAAGATATATAAATTTGATATTTTTTATAGCTAATAATGATTTAAAGTTGTATTATGGCACATTGAACGAGTGATGAATATGAGGAAGGTGTTGATTATTTTTTGAAATCTTCTAAATGAAATGTTCCAAACAACGACATGTTTTTTTGTCCGTTCCTAAAATGTTTAAATATGAAGAAGATAAAAAGTAGATAGATCAAATATTATTTAATTTTTTATGGTTTTAATTTATGTTAAAACCCTAGAATTTAGTATGGTGAAACTCGGTAGAATTTAAAATCTATTAATGATGATGGTTTACAAGATCGTAACTTTGATGAAATTGAAGAAATAATTCATGATATTGCAGTAGAGAAAATTGATAAAGAATTCAAAATTGGGCATCTATATAGTGATGCTGAGAAACTATTATATCTAGGTTGTATGGATTTTATAGTTTTATCATCGGTGTTAAGATTGATTAACCTGAAGTTGAAACATGGATGGATTGAAAAGAGTTTTATAGAGCTGCTATAATTTTTGAAATAATATATTCCTAAAGACAAAAATCTTCTAGATTGACATTATAAGTCCAAGAAAATATTATGCCCGATGGGATTGGGGTACAAGAAAATACATGCCTACCCAAAATAACCATGTGATATATAGGAAGGAATATGAATTTCAGTGAGAGTGTCCTAAGTGTGGGTCATAATGGTATAAGTTGAAAGAAAAATCACAGGATGATTTAGAGGTTACAGAGACCCCTACCTATATATTTTGGTATCTTTATATAAATCCTCATTTGAAACATTTATTTTCTAATTCACGTGATGAAAAAAGGTTAATATGGCATGATGATGAGAGGATATGTGATGAAAAAATACATCATCTAGCTAATTGTCCACAATGGAAGAAAATTGGTCACTGGTTTTCTACATTCAGAAATAAAGTTAGAAATCTTAGACTTGGGTTGTACACATATGGAATGAATCCTTTTTGAAGACTTAGTAGAACACATAGTTCATGGAAAGTTTTATTGGTAATTTACCACCTATCTCCTAATTTTAGTATGAACCACAAATATATCATTTTAAGTTTAATGATATCTAGACCAAAGAAACCTGAAAATGATGTTGATGTTTTCTTTTCACCATTAATTAATGATTTGAAAGTATTATTGGAGGATGGTATTAGGTTGTGTGATTCTTATAAAATGGAATATTTTCAACTGCATGCAAAGGTTTTGTTCACTATAAATGAATTCCCAGCATATGGAAATTTGTTTGGATATAATGTTAAGGGGCATAAAGAATTTCCAATTTGCAAACAACAGACTTTATATTCTCTATTTAATCATGGTAGGAAAATAGTATACATGGTTCATCGAAAGTTTTTGCCTATAGATCACCCTTATAGAAGATTAAAAAAATAATTCAATGGCTTACAAGAATTCGATATTACTCTAAAAACTTTATCCACTGATTAGTATTTTTAGAGGGTACAAAACATTGATGTTACATTTGGAAAGACACATAAATCTGGTAATGATAGACATATTTGGAATAAATGATAAATATTTTTTGAGCTACCATATTGGAGACATCATTAAGTGAAGCATAATATTGATTTCATGCATTTAGAGAAGAATATATGTGACAGCTTGATTGGAACATTATTTAATATTAAAGGAAATACTAAAGATGGGTTGAATTCTAGATTAGACTTACTATCAATGGGAATACGTTTGGAGTTATCTCCCACTCCTGATGGAAGTAAAACATTTATTCACTCGACTTTTTATAAATTATCCAAGAGGGAGAAAATTATATTTTTTAAGTGTCTTGATGATATCAATGTGCCATAGGGTTATTCCTAAAATGTAATTTTTTTTGTCTCTTCGAAGGATTTGAAGTTGATAGGTACGAAATCTCATGATTATCACATCATGATGTAACAAATTCTAATAATTTCATGGTGTGTAATATTTCCCATCCATGTTAGAAATTCTATAATGAAGGTGTGTTATTTTTTCAATTCAATTTGTAATAAAGTGATTGATCTGGATGCTTTCAACATTTTGGAAAATGAATCAATTTCTATACTTTTTCAACTGGAAATGTATTTTACTCCATATTTGTTTGATATAATGGTGCATTTAATGGTTCAACTGGTTTGAGAAATAAAGCTTTGCGGACCTATATATCTACGTTGGATATATCATTTTGAAAGGAATATGATGATATTGAAGGGGTATGTTAAGAATCCATATCGACCAGAAGCCTTAGTATTTGAAAATTATATTTCTAAGGAGGTTGCAGAGTTTTGTACGAGATACTTGTCTATGACGGAGCATATTGGTTTGCTTCAATCTCACCATGAATGAGTTAATTATGGGGGAAAGGGGATTTTTGGCTTGAAAATCAAATCTTTGTCAAGTGAACAGATAAATAAGGTACATTTATACATCTTGAATAACATAGATGATGTTCAACCATATATACAATTACATATTAATGAGTTGAAACAATGTTATACAAAGAAGAAAGAAATGTAGATTCTGAATGAGCATAAAAAAACTTTTTTCTATGGTTTAAAAAGACCGTTCTTAGTAGATTAGATGCATTAGAGACATTAATATGGTTAGTGGGTTGTGCATGTTTAAATGTGATAACATGGTCTGGGTATGAAATTAATGGCTTTAAATATCATAAGAAATATTAAGAAAATAGAAGTGAAGTTCCAAATAGTGGTGTATTAGTGTTTATAAAATCAATGAATTTTTTGAGTTCTAAACACAAAACCCAATTTATACATTAAGAGAATATTATGGAGTCATTGACAAAATATGGGAGGTTGATTAAATTAAATTTAAAGTTCCAATGTTTAATTGAAAATGGTTTATCAGTAGCAATAGTGTCATACATAATGAATTTGGAATGAAACTTGTTAATCTAAATAGATTGGAAGACATAACATATTATTTTATAATGGCAACACATGAAAAACAAATTTTCTATGTTATCGATCAATATGATATGAAGTGGTCTAATATTTTACAATGAAAAAAAAACAATATTTTGGTGATGATTTTCTTGGTTTACATGAAATTTCATATATCATTATTATTGTTATCATTTTAGTTAACTATAAAAAATATGAATATTAACATGTTAAGTTTTAGTTTACTTTTGTGTTTCATATTTTATCATTTTTTAACTACATTAGTATTATAATAGTTAAATTTTCATATTTGTGTACTAATTGTTTGTTTCCTTAATTTAAAGGATAATCATATATCAATCAGCTGATTAAACACATAATTTTAGAGATGAGCGTCCTGATCATACCACTAGGGAGGAACTTACACATGCTCCTCTTGATGATCCCCAACCTTCACATACTCCCATAGAGCCAAAGAAGAGTTCAAGGGTTGGTAAAAATAGCAATATACGTTTACCAAAACTATCAGTTTATCGTAGCAAAGACCAGAGGATAGTGGTAGAGTTTGATGAGAATGATATTCCAAGAGGTCCTAATGAAAAAAAATTAAAATTTTTGTATCAGTCCAGGAGAAATTAAAGTCAGTATTTTGTTTAATTAATGGAGATGTTTTGAAAAAGTAAAAATATCTTAGCTATGGGAGACTATTTTAGTAAGATTTTTTGTTATTGTTTTATTAATCTTGAAATTTTTATAGTGTAATATGTTTTCCATATTCTTATCAAATGACAATTGATATACTTGACACTGAAGGAGTCAGGAGGAAATGTTTATCAATGGATTCTAGGAGATGGAGGGATTTAAGATCAACCCTCACATCTGATTTAATTTTTGGGTATAGGCAACATGACAATACATTTCATATATATCCTTTTATATATGGAGAAACATGGATACAATTTGTTGAAAGTAGAATACAAGAATTTTTTTTGGTAAGTGTATTGAAAACTTTTAGAAGTTTTCTTATATTAATGATATTATTATTTATTTTTAATGATTTATTATTCTTAATTTATAGAAATAAAGAATTATATCATCAGGATATCCAATGTATAAATGTATACCCTCATAGTTTATCTCGGGTAGGGTATACTTTATTTTAAGAACAAATTATGGCTAAGAAATTACAAAAACTGAGAGATAAGTCTACATGCTCTAGAGAGGTTTCCCCTCCACCACCTATATAGAAATGAAAAATGGAAGATGGCTTGGATGAGAAAAAAAAGGGAAATATCTAATGGAAGAATCAAGGATCATATAAAATAGGATTGTAAGATGTTTATTTTATTTATTTATTCAAGTTAATTAAATTATTTATATATTTTAAATCATTGCCTATTTTTTCAAATAATTCATATATGATTCTCTTGAGGAGCAGAGAGCACATAGTGTATTTGTAGGTGAGGGGAGGATAGATATTTTATCTGCAGCACTGGGAAAGCCTAAACACCCAGGTCATGTACCCGACGAGTGTATCAGTGAGAAAAGTGTTTCTACACTCTTCAGCTTCTGCAATGGAGGGTTTTTATCAAAAAACAAATCTTTGGAGGCTGAAGTTGAAAATATTAATGTGACGATGGAGGAAAAGACCAGAGTGTCAGTAAATTCCATGTTTGAAGATATGCAAAGATACTTTCAGACTGTATCTCCCACTCCTCCACCTCCACCAGTAGCTCCTACTCCCCCACATCCACCTACGTACCCCATTATTTATCCTCTACCTCTGCCTGCAGACACCATTTTTTATCCTACTCCCACACCACCTCCTCCACAACTTCTAAGATACTGTGAGTAATATGTTGATGATCATCACTATAATATAGTTACATATGGGATGATATATTATATTGGAGATACCATTCATCATAAATATTTATAGATAGAGTAGAATATGGTCACCATACAGGATATTATAGATATATTATCAAGAGTACCGTTACCTGTAGATGAGGTGAGAACAGTCGGATAAAGTATCAACCGATATTTTAGTTTGTCCATTTAGACTTCTACGATATATTACCATAGAGGTACATGTGTATTTTATTTATATTTTTTTTTTTTTTAATTTTAAAGTTAATATATTTATCAATTTATTTACAAGAATACTTTAAAGGTAAATAAATATTGTATATCCAACAACAAAGACAAAGGGATATGACTTCAGATACATATTCTAGTAGTCTTGACTTATTGTGAAGATATTAAAATTTGTTAGAGGGTGTTTATACATTTCAATTGGAAACTCAAGTATGTGGGCATGCAATAAATGTGGAGATTTTGAAAAATGATATCATGGAGCTTGTTACTGCAGATATGTTGGGAATCAATGTGATGCAAGTTTTTTCCATGTAAGTCTTAACATAAATATTTCCCTATGTTAAATTTATTGAAAATTTATACTTATGTCTTTTTTTATTAGGTATCTTTATAAAATGTGCGATGAGAATGAAAAGGTAGATGTATATGGATTGATAGACCCGAAATTAATTTCACCTAAAGCGTGAGTATTGACTGAAGAATAAAGAACAATTTATATTGATAAAATATTTGAATAGAATATAATTACGTAGTGCTGGATGTTTCCTTATGTTGTGAGGTATGAAAATTATATCTCAAAAAGTGTTATTTATCTTTTAACATAATAACCACTAACATTAAATTATCTTTTATATCAGTGACCATTGGATGTTAGGTGTTTTATTTCCAAGGGAGAAGACACTTTACTGTATATTCACTATCCATGTTGATGTGTGAGAAACTTTTTAGAACATGTTGGAAAATTAAGCTTTAATTTATTAATAGTTTATATTTTTTTTAATTTTAAATTTTGTTCATTCATATTATTTTCTAACAGGGGATGGGATTTCTTTCAAAAAATAAAAAATAAAAAGAACTCTAAGATCAAATATGTAAAATTAAAGGTAAATTTCCATTTATAGTTATTACATTTTGGATATATTAGATAAAAATGATATTTTTAATTGAAAACCTCATTTAAATAGAATTTTCATAAACAAAAAGGCATCAAAGTATGTGGATATTATGTGTTAAAATTTATGTATGAAATAATTACAATTGGAATAGTTACGAAGTTCAACCAGGATATATTTCCTTATAAAATATTCCATAATATTTCATTTCTTTTATTCATTATACAAGCTAACTACTTTCCTTTTAATTTTTAGCTCTTTGATGACCCTCACCCTTATAATGCACAAGAACTTGCACACTTACAAGTGGAATGGGAAAATTATTTTACAAGATTGATTGAATTTTAGTTTATTTTTAGTGAATATTATAATTTTGAATATTGTAATTAAAAATATATATTTGGTAGTTGTTTTGGTTGGATTTATATTTGATTTTAGTTAATATTAACATTTTTTAATTTTGTAATTGTGAATGTGTAATCTTACTACTTGGTTCTGTTTATGCTAATTTCTAGTTTTTTTGGTATTTTTCTGGTTTGGTTGGTAGTGGAGAGGATAGGTAGCATGAAATATTAAAAAAAAATTTACTTCAGTTATTTTATAACCGATATTACAAATATGTTTTTTTGGGTTTTTATATTGAATTTTATAGAACTGACATGGAATAGTGTTTTTTAAGTCAGTTATAAAATAACAAATGTAAATACCCTTCACCGTGAATCCATTTCACATCAGTTTATAAATAACCAATGTGGTATAAGTCCTTTTACATAGGTTAATTATTAAATGATATAAAAAATTCTTTAGGATCATGTTTTTCTATGTTGGTCATATAAAAACTGATGTGGTATATGATATTTTACATCGGGTCTCAAATAACTGATGTAAAAAATCTTCATCCCGAAGCGTTTTTCACATTTCTCATTATAAAAACCCGATGTAATATATGATCTTTTACATTAGTTATTAAATAAATGATTTAAAAAATTAGTTCCATTACTGATTTACAATGTATATTTTTTAAGAGACATTAAATAAAATATTTATAACGTCTCCTTCAGTAACGGTGGCTAATATGCGACGTAAAAAATCAAAAAAAACTGACGTGATAAATCATTTTTTCACTAGTTCCAACTCCAAAATTTTCATATCACATTCATATTTATTTTGTAAAGAAGTACATAAAAATATGACAAGAGAACAGGGAGAATAAAACAACCTTTAAGTTGGTTGATAGTGATGAAGCCCAAGAGCATCACCCCTAATGAGATCCACCCCTTTGGGAGGAAAAGATGAATCTACTAAGCAGATAGTAAGAACATCCACTTAGGTTGGTAGATAGGCGAGGAAATATGCAGCCTTGTTACCTTCATTCCAGGTAAGGGAGATCTTGGTAGTGTTGTGAATAAGGCATCTTCATCTTCTGGCGATGTACATGATAGAACATGAAGTAACATGAGTGTTCATAGGGATATTGAAAAGAAATTGGGAGTCTGATTCCACCATTGAGAGGCTCACATTTCACTGACTACAGATATTTAATCTAGTAAATATTTCCAATGAATTATCTTTAAGAGAGTGTTCACATCCAAAAAATATTGAAAATGAAAAATGAGAATTCTCCTGGAGTCGTGAACCACTCCTCCTCCTCGCATGAGACCCGATGAACTGGAGCCTTCAATATTTAATTTTTTTCCAGGACTGTGGGGAATCCATCAAACCCATAGCCCATGGGAGGAACCATTTTCTGTGGGAGAAGAATCCACACCTTCCTAAAGAGGTCAAAGGGTAGAAGCAACCCTACAGTTCTTTACAAGCCAAATCAAATATATTAAAAGAGTAATAGTTCTGATCGCCAAATACTTACTAGATATAACACCCCCATCGAAATGATCATTGTTCTTGGATTTCCACAAGCACCAATAGCCTGCAATCAAGACGACAACACATAATTTTCTCTCAGGACAATTCTGCTCCACACCATAGAATGAGATATTAAAGAAAGGTGTGTCCATGATATCTTGCACACTGGAGCCAGTGAAGTCTCTTAAGGTTTTCCAGATCATGAAATCCCACTTTCCTTAAAAAAAGTGGTGATCAAGGATTTCCTCCCATTATATGTGAACCATGTACACATGGAAGCTAGACGGATACCAAGCTTTCTGATGTTCTCATCAGTGGGTAAGGCTTGGCTCTTGAATCTACAGAAGAGAAAATTATATTTTGTGGGAACCTCTTTACACCATAGAAGATCATCCCAGGGGTCCCATTGATTAAAGGGAGAAAATAAGTGTTGATAATCCCTCATTGTGACAGAACCTAAGGATGAGTTAGTGAACACACACTTATCCGGGTCATCATTGATTTCAATGAGATCAAAATTCCACCTCTATTTGGCATCCAAGAATGCATTTATAAAGGGTGGGTGGTTAATTTCTTGTAGGAAGGTAATTCCTATTGTGGAATATCCTGGAAAACCAATCACCAAGCCTTCCTAGTTGCGGTGCTAGAACAAGATTTCTACTCTCCCCATGATCCAATTAGAATGACCAGAAAAAGTCAAGAAGTGAGGCTGAATCAAATACCATAATGATCTTCTTGAGGCCTCCCTTTCCCCTGCTATAAACTCCAATCACATGGTCCCATAGGGATCTACCTTTTATTATCCCCTAGACTAGTTTCTCATGAAATCCTTTCAAAGTGTCCCTAATGTTCTTAACATTGATTATACCCTCTATAGTAATTTTTTCTATTATCCTACAAGTATCCTAGTTTTACTTCCCTTAATCATTGGAATCCTATATAAAAGTGGCCAGAATTATATCAATTTTTTTTAGGATACATTTGAAAACTTTTATTGTTGAGAGATCATGAATGGGAATTACCACAATCACACTATTAACCAATTTAATTCTCCCTCCAAAAGAGAGATAACAGTTCTTCAAATTGAGAATGTGACTCATGATTCTCTCCACAATCGAGTCAAAATGTTGGATCCATAGCCTACATGAAGAAATGGGGGATCCTAAGTAAACTATTGGGAATCTCCTTTTATGAATACCCAAAACATTGGTAAGTGTTATAATTCTACTATTTGGTAGCAGTTATAAATTTAGAGACTTCTCTTAGATTGGTTAATAATTTGATCATCCACCTCAGCTAATGAGTGAGGGTGAGAAGGATGCCTATAGAAGATACATGGAGGGTGCTTCAAATTTTTGTTGCATCATTAAATTATATATATATGAAGATATTAAGATTCAATATAAATTCATGGATGTATATACAATGATAACTCATTTCCTATAACTTTAAATAGAAAAATAGATGATTACGATAATTGATATTTTCTCTACACTATACAAGCATAAACTAGAAGATGGGTACCTACCTAATGACATTATATTCAATATATTGAATTATATTGGTAATTTATCAAATTTTGGATTCTATATAGTTAAGAAATTATCAATTAATCTAATATTATAATCCTTACAACTAAGATTCTCTTAATTCATCTATATTTATAAGATGAAAAATGTGAAGAAGTTGATCAAGAATATTTTGACTATGATTCACCAAGTAGATAAGGATTTGTGGGAAATGGTACCTAACCTATTATGGTGAAAAAGTCAAGGAAAGGTTAAAAATACCATTAAAAGATAAAAGCAAATGAATATTTTACAACATCCTTTGAAGAGATAAAAGATTCAAAGGGATGGAAATGAAAAGAGAACTATCTACTTCGCATGTGGAAAGAAAGGTCATAGTAATATGAACTATAATGAATTGAATAAGAATAAATAAATATATTTTACATCATCTATATTCATTATTTCATATAATATTTTTATTTTACTTCTTAGATATTAAATTCAATATGAAATCCATATATTTTTACCCAAAAATAGGATCTAAGGAAAGTTTTGAAACATTAAAAGAAGTAAGGTAAATTCTCTAAGTAGTTGAGAAAGGTTTATTCCTAAGTCTACAAGAGAATCACTTGACATCAGATATCCAATTGGATTAATTATAGTAAAACTATTTTTTTCATCAAGTATTACAAAAATAGTTATCTTAATAAACAATTCTAGGCACAATGAGCCATTATTTAATTTTTGGGATGAATATTTTTATGATATTTCATACTTAAAAAACAGTTTAGTAGTAATTTAATCATATAAATCAAATATTAGTAATTAATGATGAATATAAAATATAAGAGTCATACCTAGCTATGGTAAATAATTCTTATCAAGTAAAACTTTAATTAATTATAATGTATATTCCTAGAAGAGTGTTTAGACACTTAAGAGCGATAAATCTTTGGCAATTTAGACGTACTTATCAAGTTTTAAGATAAAGAAACCTGTATAGATAAATGAATTTCCATTATATATTCTATAGTTATTTAATAAATATACACATTAAAAATTTGAAGTAATAGATATAGTTTTGTTTATATACTTTATTAGATTCCATTTAGATATTTTATGAATGTAAATTTTAACTAATGAATGATATTAGTAAAAGATATAAAATTTTATAGGTGATATTTTCATATTATATCCTAACCAAGCATTAATTGATCATTTAAATATGAATTACAGTTCCAAAAATCATATTTCCTTGAACACATCAGAGACCTGATGGTATTATCAATGAGAAGTATTATATATATTACAAGTCTCCTATAATTCCTTATAAGACACGTTTCAAAAATAGTAGTGCAATAACTAACCATATTACAACTATATTTATTATTGGATTTCATATAAATTTCAATATGATAGAAATACATTATGTTATAGCTTTATGTGTTTTGATGATAACTCTTTGTAGAAAACAAATTTATATCAATAAAAACATTAAATGTATCTCAGTTAATTATTATATATCTACTCAGGATATTACTATCCCTAAAATGAAAAGGTATTAGTCAAGTTTGACTATGATTATATAAGTCAAAAGAACTTATATTTGAAGATATTTTGATCAAGATAGACTTCAATGTATTCAAGGCTCCAAATTCACTTTAGTTGGCATAGGAAAAATAAACTCTTTCATAATTAGTGGGATGAATTTTTCTATAGACACCTACTATATAGGTATATATACCCAAAATTTTCATAAATAAATACTACATCTTATTAATGGAATATTCATTATATAATAATTTGATCCACACCATATATAAAAAGTATTAGTGTCTTTATAAACATGCATACATAAAAAACTGGTACATAAATGATCTACATCATTTTCCATGAAGTTCAACACAACTATCACCCTTCTTAGCCATAACATATATAAAACATTTCTTTATAACTTGGGGAAGGGACACATTAGAAAGGGTAATATCAGATGATCAATAAGGGTAAACATAATAGATATCAATCAATGATCATAAGTGATCATAAGATAAGCATATAAGTATGATACCATGACCTTAACAATATAAAATAATACCCATCAAATCATAGATCATTATCATGAAACATGATATAATGTTTTATCAATCAAAACATATAAGGAATAAGGTTTTGTAATCATCAATAATAAATCATGAAACATGATAAAATATCATAACAATAAGACATAAGTTTCTAGAATACACATAAGAATAGAAAAATCATTTCCTTATTCAAGGATCACTTCCAAGGCTCTCATAGTGTATTTAGTTCACTCCCCATTACATTATTTCCATAGTTGAGGTTCAATCCTTAGACTATCTTATTAGAAAAAATCCCTTATTGAACTTGGTTTACTCCTCATTCCAGTCCTTATTATCTCATGAGATATCCATATATTCCAATGCATTATAGGGATATATAATTCTGTGACCACCCATAACATAACGAAAATCATATATATGTGTGCCACAAGAACATGAAACATTCATCATATCATCATATCATAACCCATTGAAAGGATAAATATTTCATAAAAATTTCATCATCATAATCATAAAACATACAAATAAATAATAAAAATGTTAAAATTTTATCATATTTCTAGTAAATCACAAGAAACATCAAAGGATGCTATTATAGATGAGAATTAATTTAAAAGACCACTAGCGAATTTCTTGAGGAAAATTCACTTTCATTTTTAAATCAATTATTTAAAATTTAAAAAATTCCTCAATATAAAGGAAAAACTTTCTTTGAAAAGAAAAATATAAAATTTTAAATGAACATTTAAATCAATTAGTATTCATGATGGTGGGGAAATTTGTTTATGTTGTGTACACTAAAACAAAATTCCTTTAATATTTTTGAAAAAAACTCAAAATTACCTCGTTCAAAAAAATGATAAGAATATTAATTTTAAAAATTTGTATAGAAGGTTGAAAATGGGTAAAAATGAAATTAATAAATCATTTGAGAATATTAAAACATTCTTCAACACATCTTAATAAATATATTGACATGGAAGAAAAGATTCCCAACCAAAGAGAGAAATGAAGTCTGTTTTCCTTTAAAAGTATTTCAGTCATTTGAGTACTTAAAGACCATAAAATGAAAGGAAAAAATATAATATCTATAAATATAAATATTAAAATAAAAACATAATATTTTAGAGAGAGATATATCATATAATTTCTTCATCATAAATTTATGCATAGACAATCTTGATAAAAAATGATATTGTAACATAAAACTCTTACCTCAAATCTGTCTTTCTTCATAATTGATCAAATATCATATATAATAAATTTAAATTTAATATATTTATATAATATTAAAATAATTATACCTATAATACCATAAAAATTTTACTTATAACATCTTATCACTCATTCACTAACAATCTTTTATTGTCATCATTATTTCAGGTGTTAACTGCTTCATTCTTTCATATATGTTTTGGCTTGGAAGTTATGGTACTTGCACTCTGATCAGGGTTAATACATATATATAATGTTAATAATGATTTAACTATAATATATAATCATTATATTTATATTTTTAACCATTAATATAATGCAGTGATGAATAATGAATTTCATCACCATGTAAGGCGGTAATACGTACATACGCACAAGTGAAATTTCCATTTTTGATGGATATAATAAAACAAAGGTAACTATTAATTACCCTTAACATGATAATTATTATATCATAAAAATCATATATATTTATATACATTAAATATAAAATGATAACTGACCAATAAATATGGGGATGTAAAATGAATCATATTGTTGTGTGGAGGCAGTAGTCTACATGTACGAATGAGCGATACTTTCATGTCCAATTTGATAGAGTAGGTGATATTACATAATAATAATAAAATATAATTATATTTTTTATAATTTATTAACCATGTTTTTATAGATACCACAAGTTTATATTAATTACAATAATAAATAAAATTAAAAGAGTTTGGTTAAGATCTATACATCTTCTTTGAGAGACCTCCTTTGGCTTACACCTTAATACTTGAGGATTGGTACTAGGAGAATAAAATAAGCTCTAGGATAAAATAACGGAATATAGGAATGTTTTTTGATGTTATTTTTTGATCTATAAGTCTCAAATGGTTTGTATAAGGAAGGAGACTATGTGTCCTTTTGTAATAGAGGGGAGGGACACACATAGAAATTCTTAAAAGATTTCAATGATATAAGGTCACTTTCATCAGAAATTGGACCCCAATGGATAGTAATTAAAATTTAGGATAATATAAGGTTTAAATATCTTAAAAATAATTATTATATTGGTTTGGATGTAAATCCTACCCTTATCTCTTGGTTTAACCCCTTGGAAAACCCGTTTTAACCTAAATCACAGAAAGAAAAATTTATGATTTTTACAATTCACTATGAAAAAAATTAATTTAAACAAATTATATTGTTTTAATTATTATTAATACAAATATATAATCTATTTTAACATATTAAATTTCTATAAGTGGAATAATTTACTTTAAAATAAGCGTGTTACCCACAATTAAAACTTGTTTTAGAATAATGAACCTTTTAACATAAAACATAATTTTATTATATTATTTTCCTTATAAAAACCATAAAATAAATTTTAAAATATATAATTGATTATATATGATATAAATTTAATTAAAAAAATTAATAAATATAGAATACTTTCATTTGTTAAGTTAAAAATATTGCGCACATAAAAACCATTTTTAGAAACATGTGTTTTTAATCCCCAAAATGAACTTATATCAAAATACATTATAATGATTGTTATTATTCAAATAATTATATTATATATAATTAAAGTATAATTATGTTAATTTAAGATCAAATTAAAAATATAATGGTACTTTTATATGAATATAAATTATAGTTTTTATAAAAAAATCTGTATTTTTCACTATTTACTGAAAAACTATCTTCTTAGAAAAATAATAAAAATTCAACCCAAGATAATATTGACATGATGATTTCAAAAATAAAATTAATTTCCTCAGATTAAGCTTCTTAAAAATTATGAATTAATTATAATTTTCATGTGTGATAAAAAATATTTTTGAAGAAAACTTATTCTTGAAGCATAAAATGACTGCTGAAAAATGAGTAATTAATTATTATGCATTAATCAAAAATATTTTCACTATTTAATTTTTTTTTGAATATTTTTAATAATGTGGTTTTTACTATTAATAATTTTAAATTTAATGTCTAGTTTATAATATTTTACTATATCATAGTTTATTTAGGCTCAAGGTCAGGTATAAAGAAAGATATCAAACACATCAAGTTTATTTGAATAGAAGTATATATAAAATATTTTGGTGTTAAATTATATCCCCCTTAATTTTTTTTCATATTAAATTAAGTCACTTTAATACAAACAAATGATGATATATTTTCTTCATCACATCCTCCAGTACCCATATAACTACCTCAAAATTCTGATTCCTCCAAAGAACTTTAAGTAGGTAGTAGTCTTATTTCATAGAACTTTTTATACATGAGCTAACATTTTTACTAGTTTTTATTCATAAGAAATATCATGAACCATTGGTATAACCTATAATTTTAGTATATGTGAAGGATTAGATATGTACTTTCTCAGGAGAGATATATAGAACACATCAAAACTTGAGATAGTTTGGAGGAAGTACCAAGTGATAAGAAACCATCCTAATCCAATTAAGAATATTGAAAAGACCAATATACCTAGGGATCATATTTTCCTTCTCCCCTAATCTCATAACCTTCTTCCATGGGGAAATTCACTATAATAACTTCTCATAAACTTCAAATTTCAGATTTCACTAATGATTATCAGCATAACTCTTTTATCTGTATTGAGCTTCCTTGATATGTTATTGAATAACCATAACCTTATCTTCCATTTACTTATTTATTATAGGTCTTAATAGCCTTATTTATCTTACATCAAGCCATTATGGCATATTTAAACACTTAATTCCATATAGGTCTTCATATGGATCCATCTGAATGCTTAAGAGAAATTTATTATTATATGAAAACTTGACTAGATGGAGGAGTTGATACCAAACACCTTTGAAATCTAGATAAAAATATCTCAACATATCCTCCAGGGTTTGAATAGTTCTCTTAGACTAACCATCTATCTATGAATTATAAAAAAATATTGGAAAACAAATATTTATCTAGTTCTTGATGAAGACTTATCCATAAATTCAAGGTAATCCTTGGATCCTAATTAGATATAATAGAATATGGAACTTCATGCAACCTTAAAATTTTATTAATGTATAATTTGGAAAGCTGATAAATAAATAAATCTTCTCAAATATTAATTAAGTGTGTTAAATTTGTAAGGTGATTGACTCTATCCCAAATCGAATTATGGAATTTAGATCTTTTGGGGAGTCTGATGATGAAATACATCGTGATGTTTTATTATTTCTATTCTAGTATGGGTAATGGTTGTGACATCCTCTAAGAATTTGGTCTCTCAACCTTAACTTTCTGATATACCAAGAACCGAGACACATACTCTGCAATATGTCTCTTCATATTTTCCCACCAAAAATACTCTTTCATATTTCTATATGTATTTGTATTTCCTGAATGAATAGAGGATAATGAGTTATGGGCTTCTTCTAATAGTTCATTCATCAAGTTTTGGGTTTATGGGACACATATATGGTTCCTAAAAATTATTATTCTGCCACAATCAAGTTTGGAATCAGTAACATTTATCACCTTCTTTTTTAGCTTCATATCCTCCTTATGTGACTCTTTATTTGTTAAATGGATATATGGTTGAACAATCATTTGAGGAAGATACGATTTACCCATTTATTTAATATTTAAAGGTATATACTTTAAAAATACATAAATATTTGATATTTTTTATTCCTAATCATAGATAATTTGGAATGATCATTTCAATGAAAAATATCATCAACATTGTTTGCTTTCTTATGATAGCAATGTATTTAGGAGTCATAATATTTAATCAACTCCAACCATCTTATCTGGTGAATATTCAACTCTTTTTGTGTAAATATATACATTAAATTTTGATAATAATTATGTATGTTACACCTTTATCCATAAATATAATTCCTTTGTATCTTCAATACAAATGTTACCATTAGTAACTACAAATCACGAGTCTAGTAATTTTTCTCATGAAACTTCAATTGATGTGTTGAATAAGCTATCACCATATAATGTTTCAAAAGAACACACCCCAGACCCTTTTTCAATGCATCAATATAAATAAAAAATACTTCTTCACTATATGGTAGCATAAGAATAGGTGCACTGACCAACCTTCCCTTCAAATCCTTGAATTTTTCTTCACATTCTTCAATCAGAAGGAACTTAACTCCCTTACGGGTTAACTTAGTGAGTGGATTAAATAGTCATAATAAATCCTTCACAAAGCAGAAATAATATCCATCTAATACAAGTAAATTATAGATCTCAATGGACATAATTGGTCTATACCAATTTTCAATAATATCCATCTTTGACGAATCCACTTATATACACTTTCTTGAGATTATATGACCTAAAAGGAAACTTTTTTTATCCAAAATTAACACTTGGTAAATTTTTCATACAAATTATCCTTACATAGGGTCTTTAGTAAAATATTAAAGTGATATTTATACTCTTACTTACTCTTATAATATATAATAATATCATATATAAATAATTCTATAAAATTATCAAGGAAATATCTAAAGACTCTATTCATTAAATAGATGAAGATAGTGAGGGAATTAATAAGACCAAATGGCATCAATATAAATTCATAATACCTATACCTTTAAGGGAAGGTTTTATTGGTTATATATTCAATATTAACCCTTAATTGATAGTATCCATATTGATCAAAAATATTGGAAAAATATTTTAATCCTCTTAATAGATCAAACAAATCATAAATATCGGGAAAGTGATACTTATTCTTGGTTATGATCATGTTAAGTTGACAATAATAAATTATGAGTTGCATTTATTCATCTTTCTTCTTAACAAAAAGTATAGGTGAAACCCACGGTGATGTAATTTTCTGAATGAATCTCATATCAAGATTCTCCTAGAGTTTCTTCTTCAATTTCTACAACAAAATTGGGGAAATTTTATATATATTCTCTGAAATCGGTGTAACATCTGGTATGAGTTTTATTGGAAAATAGACTTCATGATTATAAGGAAGACTAGGTAACCCCTCCATAAATACATCAAAAAAATATCATACAATAGGAATATCTTTGTTTTTTCATTTTCCCTAAACCATTTGAGATAAATACCCCCTTTAAATGTGAATCAAGATCCATAAAATGGTTTTACTTTTTATCATATGTTCTGTTTTATCCCTATACTAATAGAAAATTATAAGTTGGTTTAGAATATAAAATTTGAAATAGTTTCCATGAAAATAAATATGTTATTTATATAAATAATTATAATTTATGCCCAAAATCACATCAAATTCAACTAGAGGAATAATAACAAGATATATAGGGAGCACATTCCCAAAAACATAAATCAGGGAATATTTATAGAATTATTATGTAATCATCATACTATTATAAGTTCTTACTGGTATTTTAACATATAATCATTTAGGTGGTAAATTTATACCCTTAAAAACTCTTCAAATACAAAAGAGTGGGAAGAACCAATATCAAATAAGGCATTAACAACTCTATAGTAAGTGGTAACTATACCTTTAACCACTTCATTTTCCCACCCCACATCGATAATAGTGATCGTATTAGATTTCCATTTGTATTTGGGCTTAAGGGGTTGTTGATGTCAATCATCATCATTAACCCCTAGTTTCGAGCACTGATAAGTATACTTTCTATACTCTTTAAAATTATAACATTTGAGTGTGGCAGTACATAATATAGATATTTCTCTCCATTTTCATGATTTGATAACTTCTTTCAATTACTTCAGCATTCAATTTTCTAATGTCCTTATTTTCTACACTTAGACCATTTACTAGTCCCTTAAGGACAATTTCCTCCTTGCTTCTTTCCACAATTCTGGCATAAAGGAAAACTCTTCTACTTCCATCCTTGATTTTTGTTATTATAATTTCCTTTGAATATAATTTTCCTTTCTTATCAAAACCATGAGATTTATGGGTGAATCCAATATCAATTTCCAACTTGATATCACATCAAATGATATCTTTATATATATATAAGTATCTTATGGATAATTCCCTTCAGATACATGGTTTTAATCCACTAAAGAATAAATCAACCTTACTTTTTAGTTCAATAATAATACTATAATCATACCTCATAGGTCTTGTAAAATTTTCCTCATATGCACCAATGGATTCATCATCCTTCTACTTAATCTTAAATAATTCTTTTCCTATTTTCATATGAAGAATACAAGGAAAGTAATTATTTAAAAACAAGCTCTTAAACACATCCCACTCTATGGAGTCAATTTCTCCCTATTAACTCATATTAATGATAAGAATATACCATTGATCAAATTAACCATATAAATGATTAAAAACCAATATATCATTTTCATGTTATGAGAACTAAAAATAAAAAATATCTTTTCAGTGGTATTGATATATTTCTCAACAATTAGTGGATTGGAGAACCCATTAAAAAAGGTCAGCATTGTTTTATAAAGGAAATAATAGTATATTATACCCTCCTTTAATCATTTTTAATATCTATATGATTCATGGTTTGAGAAATTATATAAGAATATGAATAATATTTTTCATTATAGATCTTAAAACATTCAGTTACTAAGAAGGAAAATCATTACATCTTCTATCATATTGAGTGTTAACATGGTTACTTTTGGTTCTAACCATTTCATAAAACCAAAATACATGGTATGAGTAATAATAATCATTGTTTAAACTCATATATTCATGAAAATAATTTATTAGATGTCTAAATCTTGACACCTTCTTTTCAATCTATAACACTGTAGGTTTTACCTAGGTCATCCATCGTTATTATCTATTCAAATAATTCATAATTTATCTTAAATAAAACATTAATTAACCTAATAATATCCACTTAGAGTGTCAAGATAGGTGTCTAGAAAGGGATAATTCACCATGTACCAGAATGATGCCTGAGATATACTCAAACAACACTTTCCAGTATTAATACCCTAGATACATCTTTTCAAAAACCACATCCACTTATAGTATCCAGATAAGGATTTATTTTCATAGGAGAACTAAAATCCTTATTTATTATAGTATTTGATGTTGTCCTATAAATTGTATTATACTAAGTGTTCTCACTAAGTTTTCCTCATCCTAGTTTCTATAATTAACTAAACCTTGTTCTGATACTAATTATATCAACCCAATATTTTTGTACATAAATACTACATCTCATTATCAGAATATTCATTACATATCAATACTATATACACCATAACTACAAAGGTTTTGTGTATTTTTAAACATAGATACATAAAAAACTAATCCATAAATGATATATATAATTTTCCATTAAATTAGTCACAACTAGAACCCTTATTAGACATAACATACTTAAAACATTTCTCCATAACCTATGGAAGGGAAACAAAATAAATATTGGGCTCATATGCTTGATAATTATAAAAATAAGATATATCAATCAACAATCATTAATTTAGAATAATATATGAATAAGGGGTTGGTAACATGATCTTAATAATAGAAAATCATACCCATCAATTCATAGATCATAATCATGAAACCTAACATAATGTTTTATAAAACAAAAGTCATAAGAAATAATTTTGAAAAATCATTAATAATCAATCATGATCCATGATAACATATAATAAGCATAATAAATAAGTTTTTGGAATACATATAATAATATAAAATATTTTTCTTAGTCAATTATCATTTCTAATACTATCAAAGTGGATTGGGTTCACTCTCTATTCCATTATTTCCTTAGTTGAGGTTCATTCTCAAGACTATCTTATTACACAAATTCCCTTACATAACTAGGTTCACACACCATTATACCACTTATTATATCATGATATATATATCTATAACAAATGAATTAGTGTTCTTTATAATCACAAGACCATTTTTTCATAATAAAAATCATATATATGTGTGCCACAGATCATAAAACATTAATCATATCAACATATCATAACTCATATAAATGATATAGGTTTTATAAAAATTTAACCATCATAATCATAAACCTTCAAGATAAATAATAAATATGGTAACATTGTATCATATCCCCATTAAATCATAAAAAACATAAAAGGTATTTTTATATATGAGAATACCTTTAAAAGATCATTATAACATTTCTTTAGGAAAAAACCCTTTCAGTTTTAAATAATTTATTTAAAATATAAAAATTACCATAATATTAAGGAAAAATTTAATTTTAAAAGAATGAAATAAACTTATAAAATAGACTTAAAACTAAGTACTATTTATTTTGGTGGGGAAATTCACCCATGTGGTGTGAATTAAAACAAAATTCCTTTCCTATATTCTGTAAAAACTCAAAAGTACCTCATTCTAGAAAAATGACAAGAAGATTCCTTTTAAAAATTATTATCAAAATTAAAAAATGGGTAAAAATAGTTTTTATAAATCATTGTATAATTTTAATATATTATTGAAAACATTTTACTAGAAAATACGGTCATGGAGGAAAATATTCTCGAGTGAAGAGACAAATGAAGTCGGTTTTCCTTAAAAATAGTCGTTCTATATTTTGAGCACTTAAAGAGATAAAAATTAAATTAAAATGGGTAATAAATAGAAATAAACATAGTGGAATAAATTATATAATATTTTGAGATATAGATCATATAATTTCTTCATAGGAAATTTAATAATAGACAATACTCATTAAAAAATATGATTGTAACATAAAACCCTTACCTCAAGTCCGCCTTACTTTGTAAGATCTATAAAATCCAATTTAATAAAATAAGATTTAATAAAATTTTATATATGAACCATATTTATTCCAATAATACCATACATGGTTTACGTAAAACATATTATTACCCATTCATTAACAATCTTTCATTGTCGTCATCATTTTAGGTGTTAACTGGTTCATTTTTCATGTACGTTTTGTTTCACCGATTATGGTCCTTGAAATTTGATAATGGTTAATTAATATCTAGAATTTTAATATTGATATAAATATTATATATATTGAATTTATAAATATTTATAACCATTCATATAGATCAATGATGAAAAATTAATTATATCACTATGGGGATATGATAGTCTGTACGTACACACGAGTGATGTTTCCATTTTCTGATGGACAAAATAAAAGAAAGGTAAATATTAATTAAAATTTAAAAGTTCATTATTATATCATAAATTATATATATATATATATATATACACATTAAATATAACATAATAACCAACCATGAAATATGGGGATGGAAAACAAATCATATCGATATGCGGAGGCAATAGTCCACATGTACGAACTAGCAATATTTCCATCTCTAATTTGAAGGAGAAGAAGTGGTAAAAGGTTGTTCCATCATAATAATAACATATAAATATATTTATTATACTATATTAATTATTTTTTTATGGATAAATTTTCTTATAGGAACTAGAAGAAGAAATAAAATTGAAAGATCTTGGTTAATATCTATACTTATTCTTTGAGAGACCTCCATTGGATTAATCCTTAATCCTTGAAGGATTATTCTTATAAGAATAAAATAACATAAAAGATAAATTTAATGGATATATAATGGTTTTGGATCATTTATTTACAATGATAAAAGGCTCAAATGGTGTGTCTAAGGGAGGAAAAGAGATACCCTTTTATAAGAGGGGAGGAACACACATGTAGTTTCTTAAATGATTTCAATGAAATAACATCATTTTTATCATAAAGTCACACAGAATGGCCTATTATTCAAAGGAGGAATAATATAAAGTTCAAATATATTAAAAAAATAAGAATTATATAGTTTTGTGTGGCAATCCTACCCTTATCTCTTGGTTTAACCCCTAGAAAAACTGTTTTATTCTAACCTGTGGTAACAAAATTTAATGTTTTTACCATTCACTATGACCAAAATTTCCATAGAGATTATTATATTATATTATATATTATTATTCTAAATATTTAATCCATTTTACTATATTTAATTTCTATAAGTGTCATAATTTAATTTAAAATAAGCTTGTGACCCCCAACGAAAACCCATTTTAGAAGAATAAGTCTTTGATCATAAAACATAATTTACTTACATTTATTTCCATTTAAAAACCATAAAATCAATGATAAAATAAATTAATGAACAAATAATCTATAAATTTCATAAAATAAATTAATTAATATAGATTAATTTAATTTATTATTATAAAAATACATTGTGCGCATAAAAATACTTTTTACAAAAATGTGATTTTTAATCCCAAAAATGAACTTATGTAAAAATAAAGTAAAATTATGATTAGCATGAAATTAATTATATAATTTATAATTAAAGGATAATCATGTTAATTAAATATCAAATTCATAACATAATGGTAAATTTATTTGAAAATAAATGATAGTTTATATAAAAATCAGTATTTTTCACTATTTACTGAAAAATACATCTTTTTATGAAAATACTAAAAATTCACCCTAAGATCATATTGAAATGATGATTTTAAAATGGAATTATTTTCGTAAAATAATATTTTTTAAAATGGAAGTAATTAATTATAATTTTTTTGTGTGGTAAAACCCATTTTGAAGAAAACATATTCTTGAAGCATAAAATGACTTTTTTGAAAATTGAGTAGTTAATTATTATGAATTTATCAAAAAACAATTACTACTTATAACATTTATTCATATTTTTAATATGGTTTTTGTTACTATTAATATATTCTAATTTAATGGATAGGTTATAATGGTTTACTATATCATGGTTTATTTAGACTCGGGGTTATATGTAAAGAAATATTTCGAATACTTAAAGTTTATTTAAATGGAAATTTATATTAAATATTAGGGTGTTATAGTGTTGAAGTTAAAACCAATTAGGTGTTTTTATTTTCACCAAGAAAGGATATAAATTATTTTATAAGAATAATAAATCTTATTGGGAACTAATAAATTAAAACTATCTATAACTGGAAATTTTATATGAATTTAGAGATGGGTTACATGTACAAAAATATAATTCTATGTTTTAGTAGCATCTATAGTTGATGTAATTATATTGATGGTTTTTCAAGAATAAACTAGATAAAGATGTAACAATTTGGTATCAATAAGGATTGATTGGTTATAGAATGTTTCAATTAGATTCTATAAATTGTATATGAAAAATATTTTTTTACTAGCCATAAAATAAGAATTAATTAAAATTATAATTGGAATAGAAAACTTATATGACCAGTATATTCATAAATTGGATTTCAAGACAATAATAATTTACAGAAACCCTATGGAATATATCTATATGATACAACAACAAGGGTTGATGACACCAAATAAATCCAATAAGGTATGTCGGTTTGACGAATCCACTTATAGATTAAAGAAAGTATCATGGTCATAGAATATTAATTTAATAAATCAACTAAAGAGTTTGGTTTTATTTATAATGAAAGTTTTCCATGAGTCTACAATAATTTAGTTTGAGAGATAATGTTTTCTAAGTCAAATATATAGATAACATATGGAAAACATATTCTAAGTCTTACTATTAGAAAAGACTAAGGAAAAAAATCATTATCCAATAATTACTTAAAGTAAAAAACCAAGTTATAAGGAAAAATATCTTATGAAATAGATATATGGGGTTGATTTGATACATTCATAGTATATACATTGATAAAGTATTAAAAAATACAATATGGTACAATTCAATACCTAGATATTTCTGATGTAACTTGATATGAATTCTCTCCAAGATGATGTTTTTAGGCACATGAAGAGATTGTTATGATGAGTATTACTGTATACACTTAAATGTGTAAATACATTACATATGTTTCAATATGAATATAATTCCATATGATAACTTTTTTGGGATCTATAACATAATTCCATGGTATGTACTAAGGTTTGATATTTCTTATACATGAATCATAGAGGGAAACTATAAAACAAAACCATGAGAACTATATAGGATTTCTGTTATAAATATACAAATGTACTCGAGAAAGCACAAAGGTTAAGTTTTTTTACTTATATAAGTTGAAATAGTAGTTATCCTAGGGATATAAAAATAGTTTTCTTATATATCAATTTGATTTAATATCACAATAATGTGAAGTTAATAAGAAAGGCATTTTTATTATTGCCAATGGTTTCTATATATACATAGATAGAGTATGTTACGACTTCTAATATAGTTTAATAATCTCCTTAGAAATGATTTGTTCTAAATTTTGGATTTGTACCAAGATTGTAAAGTATTATTATATAATAATCTTATAACTAGGGTATTGGAAAAGATTTAAATGTTTTTATAGAGTAAAAATTCTAAATACTATTTGATATCACCTCTTGAGAAATTTTTCAAAAGGATGAATTTATAGAAAATAAAATAGCCATAAGATAATGTGGTAATCCTAGTAGTTATATTCATACCTCAGTAAACACATTTTTATATTGTAAAAGATAAAAAGTCAATTAGTATTAAGTTTTAGAGAATATGGTAGTGTGTTGGATTTGGTTCCATAGAACCAATTGAATTTTTAATTTCAACTACCAAAATATTAATATTAATTAATATTTTATCACATGATGGTTGTTTTTATTTTAAAAATTAATGTGATAATTTCCCAAGAGTATCTAGAACCATAAATGGGTATAGAAATTTACTTCTATAATGAGAACCTTTAAGTTATATGATAATATTATTAAATGTATATGTTATGGTCTAGATGAAATCTGTCTGAAAGGGAAAAGATAATGTTTGACTCTCAGGTGTTGGATTATTATAAGAAAATGAGACTTATTCCCATGAATTTAACACTTGGTAATATCCAAGTAATGAGGTTATGAGTAAATCTCTATCAATGGTAATTCCACATGTTATATGTTTTACTGGATATTATTATCTTTGGATGTGTGTATTTTTCCTTAGACTTGAGTTCATTATTAATTTATATCATGAATTGTGTACTCTTATGTATTTCTATAAACTATGATGAAATATTCTCAAGGTGAGGTATGATTTGTTTGGTGTTTCATAAGTGATATAGTATTATTTGATAATTTAATAATTAATTTACCCCTTCCCAGTTATGTTAGATGATATCTCTAGCCTGTTGATTGAAATGGAATGGTCTGATTAAATCTATCACCATAGTAGTTCATCAACAAGTTCATTTCAAAGAGTCGAGGAAGATTAATCAAGAATATAGGTTGATGAAAAAATATGTAAAATTCTTGATGAGGTAACGAGATGAAGGGTTTTTATAACACATTATCCACTTATATGAGGTTGTTATCATTACGACCTTAACTGATTTCTCAATTCACTCCTTAGTGTGTTTTTAAACACCGATCTTGGACTTTAGGAAATCTCTTGTAATTCCATTGAGAAAGAGGTCTAGAGGGTCATACATTAAGTGCATCTAGATCCTTCGTTAAATTCTATTTGAATTTAATATTAATAATAAATATTATTCTCAGATTATGGAATAAAAATTATTTAGGTTAAGTTGATCGCATAAATTCAACCACAAGTTATTTGAGTTTATAATAAATATGAGTTGAATATTAAATAAATATTTATTTTCAGGATAGAAAATATAATATTTATTTATATCTTATTTATAATTTAAAATGTAATTAATAAATAGTTCATATAAATATATATTTAGTTACATGAATATTAGAATAAATATTTATTCACAAGTTTCATGAATACAATATTTATTTATTTATTGACTGGTTAATAAAAAAAATTATTTAATTAAATCGATATTAATTATTCAAGGTTTGAGAAATACTAAGGATAATTGATGGGTTGAGTTAAGGGCCTAATGAAAATGATATGTTTTATTTAATATAATTTAAATATTTATTTATTTAACTAATGATATTAAAATATCCATGAGTTAGCGCAAGTCATGAATTATAATAAAATTAGTATTACTATTATTTGACATAGGGTTTACTTAGAATAAGTAATTCTATATGGGCCTTTTTGAAATTACTAATTGTTTAAACCTAAGTATATAATATGATTTATATCTTTTTTTTATATGAAAATTTTTGTGCACAATGAATTCTCTTGATAGAATTTTCTCAATATTGGGAGAACCTCTCAAGAATTCTATCAAGAATAAATAGATAAAATCCTCATGATCACTATAAATAATGATAGAATAAGAGAGGTGTTCTTACAATACTAGAATATTAATTTTTTCAATCAATGATGAATCATAAAAAGTGATTTATTATTCCATGATATCATCCAAAAAACTAACGAATATGTTTGGAGGTTTTTGAATCATGTGTGGATACCACTATAGGAATTCTATTTTGGATTCTTCGTTACAACAATGATATGAGAGAACCTACCAAATTTATCATCAACAATGAAAGAATTATCAAACCAATAGAATTATTTTTATTAATTAAATGTGAAAATATTCTATCTATAGAGATTTTGGGGTTGTTTTATTAAGTTAGTAATATATAATACATTAAAATTGATGAAATATATTGTTTTTAATTGACCCAAATTCTTCCTTTATGCCAAATTCATTGGTCCACATACATCCCTATTTATCAATAGTCCAATAGACCTCCTCCATTTTCCATTAAAAAGTTATTTTCTCATTTTATATAATAAACATGATTCATATTTATCAAATAATAAATAATTGAATGATTCCAACAATATATATCTATGGAGTATTTGGATGTGTTTTCCATTTATATTCCCAAGGTGATAAGACCATGAAAACATGGTGTTATAATCAACCTCATACATCTTATATTGAATGTTATATACTGAATTATATATCTATAAAATTTATAAACCATTCACTATATCTCAATACTATAAAACATTTCATTCAAGTATATGAAACAACTCTTCTTCTTATTTATGAACAAAGATCCTTTCTTGTCGAATGGAGAAACTCTTACCTCATTGAAAGCATATAGATATACTAATCCTTTCATTAGTTGTATCATATTTATGACTCTTTGTTTATCATCACAAATCTATGATGTACACATGGTATCCAATTCTCATGTGTCATAATTAGAGAAATTTATTTCTATAATATTCACATCTCTCTGCTAAGAATGCTTCTCATTGATAACACTTATCAACCTTAGATACCAATATATTAATTTATTATCCAAACCTATAAGATATATGAAAATTATTTTCTCGAGGTATCCCATAATTAACAGTAATACATATCTTTAGATGAGTATAATGTTTTATACTATTTTAATAATAGATTTTATTGAATAAAATCCCACTAAAAATGATGGTTGTATACATCATATTCATTTAGTGGTCTAAGATATATATTTCACTAATATTTTTTAATGTTAGTGTTTCTCCCATTTAATATCTATTTAGGTATACCATCATGTCAATCATATCACATGTGATTCTTGAATAGTTTAGTGGAAAACCCATTATGAAAATCCATCATATTAATGAACTCAAATTTATTCCTCTAGTATCCTAACTTGTAGAATTTCCCAAAAAAGTGTACCCTAAAGAATAAAATGGGACATGGTTACCCAAATTTTAGGGTTAACCACATACTCCATGCTATACATAAGATAACCTATGGGTTTCAAACCTTTAGGATTACCCAAACATAATGATCAAGGTCTTGAAATTTGTTTTCTTATAATGGAATCTCATACTTTAGTATTTCTAGGGTTTTCTTAAGTCTCTCTATGTCTATATGCATATAATACATAACTATTGTATCCCATGTAATATTTACATATCACAAAATCCCTATATGTTTTAATGCTTATATATATATATATATTGAATCTCATTCCTTTAACCTAATTAATTTTTTCCAAACATATTAATGTACAACACCTTATACCACTAATTTTTTAATTTCCAACAATAATAGTCAATTATATCTAAACATATCCAAAATTCATCCCATAAAAAAGTTACATTAAAAACCTTTATATAAAGTATTACAAGAATATGAATCTAAAATCCTTATAAGAGAAAATATGGTGTGACAGGTATCCATACCTCACTTTTCTAGACCATAGAATAAGCTCCTAGGATAGTGATAAGTACAACCTGAGGTCCATATTCCATATATCAGTATTCAAGGGAGAACATGATTCTAATAAAACAATATCACTTAATAATTATAAATCATAACCAAAACTTATAAATAAATTCAAAACAAAAATAAAAAATCAAAGTCTTTGATGAATGAAAACTAAATCTTTAATGTCATACCAAGAATTTAGTTGTTATATACATGGCATAAAAATTATAAGAATCAGTTTAACTATTTAAACTAAATAATTCTACATTAATAATGTAAAAAATTATATTATATTTCATATCATACATAAAATAAAATTAATTTATTTTACATGATATATAACAAGTTTAAAAATGTATAATTTTTTATCAAAATCACTTTTTGATATAGTTTTAATTCATATTAATTCCTAATGAAATTTTTTGAGAAGTTTATTTTTTGAAAATTTTCTACAAACCATAATGAAGAACCATTGTGTGGTTTCTTTTCAAAATTCATTTTGTATAGATAATTACTTAATGTACCCACCTTGAATCATGATGCATTTTATAATAATAATCTATTTTATATGGTTATACCATAAACCATGATCAGTTAACAATTTCCATGTTTTGGTTTTACCTTATGAAAATCTAATTTCTATGATGTGAAACTATTTTTTCTAGGAAACTGTGATATAGAAATTTAACAGAACCTTTTTTTGAAAGTTTTATAAACCATGACATGATTTTATAACCACAATTGTTTTTCTTAAATACTACCCAAACCATGAAATGTTTTTATAACCATGACCATGGTTTTGAAAAACAAAAAAAAACTCTTTTTATATTTGGATATTCATTTTCTTTATTATTCACCAATACTTTCTCTAATACAACTAAAGGTTTTTGTGGGACATCTTTATTCTTAAAAACATTTAATGAAAATAAAAAACACATAAACAAGGCATTCCTCGAGTGAAATTAATAAAATGAATTTATAAAAACATAAAACAAAGTATACCTCACTCACTATGATGAGTCAACCACAATAATGTGTTTGATTGAGCTTAATAAATAAGAACCAATGGGTTACTACCATAAAAGGTATCTACTATCCACTAGAATCAATAAACACTTTGGAAGAACCCTTTATCCTTCAAAATTGTTCATACACATCCTTCACAAAATCCAATAAAGTTAATATAAATAGAGATACATTCATATTTTTCATATAATGATCTATTATGTTTTCTATTAAAAAATAAGTTCCACAAACTCCATTTATAGAACTACTTAAATGAATAAAGGATCTTATTAGAGTTTTATCATTTCATACATTATGAAAAAACTTTTTATATTTAAAATTATAAATCTAAAAATAGAAACCTCATTAATTATGTGGTTTGTTAAAACTACATTTAACATTGAATTAACATACATATCAATATATTATGTTTCATAAGCTATGTTAATCGTGATAATAATTATAGGAAATTCATCTGAATGATATTAAATATCATTCTTTATATATACCATGATGTGGTATCAAGAATCATGAAATAACATAAACCAAAACCTGGTGACTCTCACCATATCATGGATAATTATTTAGTCTATATTTTTAAAATATATATAGTAAGAGTGATATAACACTATAACATGGGTGAAAAAATATTGAATTATTATCCTTTTAGAAGAATTATAACCTTAATGTTTATAATAAAAGAAGTTACCTTAAAGGATAAATATGACAACAATACTTATAATAAAAATATATTTTATGGTGGAGTTATTAAAAATATGGGTTTAAAATAGAGTACATATTTGAAAATTTTAATTCATATTAAAGCTAAAAATTAATATGATTAGGATAATTTTAATTTTAATTAAGAGAAAACTAATGAAGTTGAAATATAACCTGAAAGACCTATTAAAAATATTTAGGGGCTAAAAATTAGTGATGGATGATAAGTTTCTTATACATAAAATCATGTTCAAAATATTTATGTTGAAGAATAGTGAACTATATAAATGACTAAAAATTAATTTTTTTATTGAGCATAATCCCCTTTTAAGGGATGAGGAGGAACCCATCATGACATCATTGACTTAGAAAAGAAAAAATCCCCAACAGACCAAGGGATCAAGGCCACAAACACCCCACACTATAAGAAAGACACACCACCCAGCAACAAAAGACATTAAGTCCAAAATTTACTATCTCAAAGATAAATGACTAACTGTCCCATGAAAGAGCGCACGATCCTAGTACCGATGGCTGAAGACGTACCCTCTGAAACGTATGATTGCAAATATCCAAGAAACAGTGAGAATTCAATGCCCTGAACCTCCTCTGGAACAACTTCTTATAGACAGTGATTTGAAAACACCCTTGAGCAGCGGACCACTGGGGCCAAGACCAAATTCAAATCACCGAAAAAACAACCACCAAGAACAACCATCATTATCCTAATCAAGTCCTTCCACTGCCTGATCCAAAAAATGACCCGGATGCTCCTCCACATTGTCGTCTTCACAGAAGCTAATTTCCCAAAATCCAGAATCAAACCGAGCAAAAACACCAAATTCCAATCACAAAAACAAAAAACATCACACAACATCACCGGATCTGCTCACCCAGAGGAGCTTTCCAAGAACCATTCAAGACACAAAGAATGAACCGAATCTAAGGAAGAAAAACAAAAACAACTGCAAAAAGCGAGACCAAAACATCACCAGAGGCTCGAAGGAAGACCCGTCACTGCCAGATCTCGTCGCCGCCAGCCCAGTCTCGTAGAGGAACAACGAACCACCCTACGCACCCACCAGATTCAGGGAGATCGATAGGCCATGGAAGGTATATCTTGACTGTGAACCAGCATCGTGCTTCCATGGAAGTCCAATCCAGTGATTCAGGCAATGAGAAGTCCGGTAGTGATGCCAAAAAGCCGGAAACCGAGCCCAGAAAACCCCCGCAGCAGGGGATCCGCCGCCTCAATCCACATTAGCATGAGAGGGGACGCTGCACCGATCCGAGGCAAGGAGGTGGCGGCGACGAGGTGAAAACCCTAGTGATCAGTGCCCCTTACGGGCTCATTTCCTCCCGCCCCCCTGAACTATATAAATGAAAATGCAATTTTTGGACAAAATATAAATGTTGGAGAGGATTATACTATAGTTCAATTCATTATTATAGATGTTGAAATAGTATTAGTTTACGGTAAATTTTTAATGATCATGATGTAATTTTATGAAAGGATTGGTATTGTCATAAAATAAAAGGTTGGTAATACATCTATTATTGTTTTAGATAATGTTTTTGTCTAAAAATTATTGAATTTGAAACAAAAAATGTTTCAAATGTTATTGAAATAGATAGAAAATAATTTTATTAAAATAATTTATCTATGAATATTGATGTATAAATGTTTTATAATTGTTTTTGTTGTTTACATTAATTCTAATAGATTAATAATAATACTAAATTTTTTGAATAGTAATTGAATGTTTTTTATAACATGGTTTTTTAAAATAAATAAGTTTTTGAGATTAAATTACATGAACAAGTTATTCATAAGATTGTTGATATTTCTTATTATTGTACTAAAATATTAGGTTTTGGTGATCATGATTTGAATAATGCTAATACAGGTGAAACTAGATTAGATATAAGGTCACAAACTAACTTTGAGAAATATTTTGATGGGAAACTTGATATTTTCTGCATGAATATTTTTCATAATTTTAACATTTTGAATAAAAGAGTTTTTAAATATTTGGAAGGGATTAATTTGAATAGAGATAAATGGTTTCAAAATAAAAAATTTAAAATTTAGAATCTTAAATTGTTATTGAATTGTATTTTTAATAATAATTGAATGTAGTGAAGAGTTTGGTTTGATTGAATGTGGAACATGTTGATAATTTTGTTTTTTAGGATTTTGTTACAAAAGAGGAGATTATATAATTAGATTTTGAAAATAATAATTTCAAGATAAATATTAAGTTAGATATCGTTAAGATACAAGAAACCATAGTTACTAAATATTAATTAAAATAATTTTATATAGATTTAATTTGTTATGAATAATTTAAAATTATTGATAGTGATATTGTGAATATGATATGGGATATGATTAAAAGATATAATTTTTATATTTAATGTGATGATTTGTTTAAAAATATCGAGAGACGTGAATTTAAAAAATATTTAATGGTTAGAAATATATTTTAAAAATTCTATTTATTAAATAAATTTTATTTTGGTTGATATATCTTTAACACCTTGATATTTTAGTATATATTCACCGTTAAAAAAAACTATTATGTATGATAGATTTTGATATAAACAACACCAAAATAAAGTGAATAATTATTTATTATAACAAAAAATAAAATATATTAAAATAGATTTAAATGGATAAAAATTGAAAAGATAAATTATTTTATAAAATTAAAAGCATTTTATTTTACATAGGAAAGCAGCATTAATTTTAATGAAACAGTTTTGAGGAATTATGTATTTTTGATAAATTTAATACTTTTAATGAAATGATATCAATAAAATGTATTGAAAAAAATATCATAAATATTATTAAATTAAATTAATAACATCAAAATCATGATTAAGTGACTATAAGTAAAATTGATTTAATTATCCTGGTCTAAACAAAAATAATTTCTTTAAAAACATTTTCATTATCATATATTATATAAGTTTTATTAAAAAGTTAAATTTAAAAAATTTAGAATTTAAAATTGGAAAAATTAACATAATTTTTGGATTCATAAAATAAAAATTAGATTAGGGGTAATATTAGTATTTATATAAAATGGTCGATTTTAAGTGAATAGTTAAAATAACCTTTTTACAAATACCATACATTTTATGACATCATCATGATATTAAGTGTCACATAAAAATTTATAAAACCTTTAGCTAGACCAATTATTTATTTAAGGAATAAAATAATTCATTTAAAATTAATATTTTGAATTTATAAATCTATACATGAATTTTTGGAACTTTGTTGTATTTTATTCTAATAACAATGATTTGGGTCATTTTCCTTTAATTATCTATTCACAGAAATCCATTAATTTTTATCTTGACTTTAAAGTGAAATAAATCTTATTTATTTATCTATAAATCAATAAAGGTGAGGATAATCAATTCAATACATGATTTTGTGGTAAAATTATTTTTATGATTAAAAGGAATTTTCCTAAAAATTATATTTCATTTGTGTTTTATGTATCAATATTACAAGTAATTTTTACCAAATATATAAATTGAATATTATAAAATGGAGTCCATATTTGGAATCATAAAATTAAAATTATTTAATAACATTCAGTCCATTTTTAGTCAAAAAATTAAGTTACCATAGTAATGATTTGTATCTACGGTAATTGTTAAATGGGTAAAAAAGGTTATAACTATGAGATAAGATCATAAATATCTCATAATACTATATCTAATTTTATATTATGAGTTTATTTTAACCTATATTATAATATATTCTAATTTTGGTTACCTTGGTCCCACTTGACCATGAGAATGACATTTATATTATTTTAATGTCAAGAGTATTTTCAAAAGTGTTACCCCTTTCACTTAAAAAGGACCCCTCATCTCCTCACTTATCCACCCACTTTGAGAACTTTATCTCGATGTAGATATATCAAAATCACTTCCCAACACATTTATCCATGACCTAGGGTTTTTGGTCTGAACAAAATTCTAACCAAAGAATTATTAAGGTTAGATCCAAAAGAGGATACCCGAGGAAGAGGTAATCATCTTAACCGAGATCATTCAACTTTATTTATTCTTCCACATACTATAATTAATATAAAACCATTTATACATAATCACACCAATATCATTAGTTTAATTAATTTTTATTAATTTTATGCATCAACAATCATTTACCACCTTTCCATCCATTAAAAATGAAAGTGTCACCTGTGCGTACATGTGGACTACCACTTCCAAGAATGGTGTGTTTCATTTGACATAATTCCCTTACATGAGTATTTATAAAATATGGATTTAATGATTAATATGATATATATGGAATAATTATTATTCTATAAAGATAAATCATTATCTACCTTCCTCCCATCCCATTCATTAGAAAATCAAAATGTCGTATGTGTGTATGTGCGGACTAATGCCACCATAAATAACATATTTCATTTTCCATCACCACCTACATGGATGATTCTAAAATTATATTTAATTAATAAATATGATATTTATAACATTATTAAGTGGTTTAAAGGTAATTTTTATATTATATTAAAAACTTTAAAAATAAATGGTTATTGTAAAATTTAACCACTTAGAACGAGAAAACTGGGATAATTTCATTAATTTGAGTTTATTTTTAAAATCCTATTGAATTAAACAAAAAAAATTTATGATGTAATGATAAAAAAATCTAAATTTATGGTGTTAATGAAATCATTTCATTAAAAATTTAACCATGTTCAATATACCGAAGTAGTTTTGAAAAAATTGACCAAACAAACTCAAGAAGCCAATATAAGCCAAAACTATACAATAAATGAATGATATATGAAAATAAATTAACATTAAAAAAATAAAATATAGATGAAATTTTTATCAATAAATTATTTAATATATTTAATTTGATTATTCAGGATGATAGAATGTGTCTGATCTAACAGGGATCTGAGGCAAGGGTTCTTGGTCTCACTTTTGATGCCTTGAGACATGTTTCATATTGCACACCATATTTTATTTTATATGGTATATATAATGAAATTTTACATATAGTATCATGACTACATTTTTTTCATTTTATTTAATGTTAAATTTTTTTTTCTTAATTTAAAGGTATTTTGATACAAAAGTTACTAAAGAGGTAATGGTTTCACATTTCAAACTTCCCTCTTTGAGACATATTTTTAATTATGAACTTATTTCCAATATATGTTGTATATTATGCATTTTTGAAATATTATATCATTATACACTACTTAATAATGTTAATTAAGGTTCCATTTTAATTTATTTCTTTCAATAGGTTTTTATTAAAATGTTATAAAAGTCATAAGGGTTAATTTTACAATCTCACTTTTTATTAGGATTGTTTATGAACCAATTTCCATTGAGATAAATCTATGTTATTTACCACTTAAACCCCATCTATTTTCTTCTCATATGGATATTTTTAGCGTTTTAAAGTAGCATATCTATTTTTCAGGATTCTCACTCAAATAAACCAAAGGAATGTTTATTATAAAATTTGAAATCATTTATCATTTTTTTCAATAAATTTTCTTTTCCATATCCTTATTATTTATTTTTATTCAAGAAATTTGATTCATATACTTCAATGATAAGTGGAGTTCAATTTATGTTAACTTTTAATTTGTATTCAAATCTTTAAAATTATTATTTTTAACCTTTTTTAAACAATTCATTTTTTACTTCCTTTACAAAAGTGTGAAAAGAATCTCTCTTTAAACATTTTCCACATGAATATATTTTCTAACCATCATGACCTTTTTTCATTGTTTATATTCCTTTATAAGTTTTAATTGTAACATCCCATTACATTCATTTAGGTAATTCCCTTCTCTTTACTTATTTTCCTCTTGAATTGGGTGTGTCATGGGATTCCCAAGGATGGAGATAATTTTTTGGGGAAAATAAATTAAGTTCATAGTTGTTTTTTTGTTTGAATTAATGTATTACATGTATTAATGTGTAATATATTTCTAGGGTTCTCAATGAGTTTGGATAATGACCATGGTGGTTTGGGTTTTCATGTATGAATATAGTGTTTTTTATGTGTACTGAGAATTTACACACTATGTAACGTGATTAGACAATGTGCAATGTTCACCAAGATCATGTCATGATCCAAGTAAACAACGTGAAATATTACACACCGTTTAAATATTACATGCTATTTAATGTTAAAAATCAAGTTTTTAATAAAATGGTTATGGGTTTTTAGATGTATATGGACCTCATGGAATACAGGGAATGTAATGGGATTACATGCCATGTAAATGTCATGAGGTTGGATTTTAGGGTGTTGTTTGGATGATTTGTTTTATTATTCAGTTGTGACCCTCAATTCTCTTAACCTAAATCTCTTTTTTGGTGATTTTGGGGACCTCCTCTCCATCCGCATCAATTTGTTCAATAATTGATCTCCATTGTGGTTGGGTTGCATCTCTATGAGTGAGTAATCCTTTCTTCTTCTTTGTTTTCCTTGATTGAGGTCATGTTTTTGCATTGTTTTATCAGATCTATTGATATATGGTGGTAATTACTTTGATTCTTTTTTAGATCTGTGGTGTGATCTTGTTTTGAGGGCTGATCTATTGTTGGTTATAGTGCGGTGAGTGTGCGTTCTTGAGGTATGTAGCGATCTCTCTTCTTCACCGACCCTTTTATTAAATTCAATCAATTATTAAATGTGTAGACTTATTTTGGGACCTCTATTTCCACTATTGTGTTCTTATTATTGGTGGACCCTATTGCAGACATGTGTGACCTGAGTTTTGAGGTAGTTGGTTATGTCTCTATCCTATACTGGTGAAATACATTGCTCTGTTTTGATTTTTTTTTTATAAATGAAATGGCATGATTGATTTATTTGATTTGTGTTTATGAAAATGGGTTTTTTTATAAAATATGGATTTTCCCTAGTTTTGATAAATGAAAAGTGTTTTCAAATAATTTTGAAATGATTTTCAAAAATGGTTTTAAAATAATAGTTTTAATGAAATGGGTTGATGATTTTTTTTTGAAAACAGAGTACATGGGAAGCCTTAGGTACTTAGGAGGAAGCTGTAATAATAAGAATCATCCACTATTAGGGGGTTCACTCATGGGGTTTTCCACTACTCCCTTGTCCCATTGTTCTAGTGACTTGTTAGACCTATTGTGGGGGGGGGGGGTACTTTTTGGGGTTCTTCTATACTCTTTAGATTAAATGAATATTTCTAGAGACTTGATGTGTGTGACTGTTTATGTTTAGGTATGATTTTCCTAGATATCCAGACCTGGTGTGATCCTTGGTATGATACTACCTATTCTTTTATTTTGGATTGTACTATTTTGGTTTTACTTACATGGATTTGATATGATATTTGATACTTATTTTGACTTGATATATCTGGTTTGATATATGTATATGAAATGATTTGAAACTAGTTTACCTACATTGTTTGAAAATGTGAAAAAGAGGGAAATTAAATTATCTTACCATGTTTTTTATATAAAACTAGTAAACTATATATCATTCCTTTTTTATTAAAAGTTAAAAATTCTTGGATTATTGTACAAAAAATTGTTATGGAACACCTAGGTGGTACCCCACTAAGACTGTTATCTCACACCCTTCACACCACATTAGAAGTGTATAGACCTAGTTATGTTTTTTTATTAAGGGAAAATAAAGGTACCATAGTGAGGCAGTGAGGTTTTCTATTAGCTGGGTTTGGGTAGCAGGATAATGAGATGCTATGGGTTTTCCCATGCTATCATATGGATACTGTTGGCGTAGCTATTTTGGTTTTTTCATCCTTTGCAGTAGGACTTGTAATTTGGATATTTTTCCTACCTTTTCAATTGTATCACTTCCATTATTATTTTTCTATTATTATATATATTTTCTTGTTTTATTCTTGTATTTATTTCTTTACATGTATATATATGTCATGTAATCTAATTTAGGTTGGGTGAAATCATTCCCTCTGTTTTATTGTTGCTCGAGTTCTAGACTCCAACCCATGAGAATCGAAAATTCACTCCAGGTATGTAAAGATTTAGGCCACGTGCCAGTTTGTGAGGGCATCGAGGTTGGGTTCATCATAGTTTGGTATTAGATGAGGTTTTTCATCAAGAGTCATTTTCTTGGAAAGTTTGGTATACTAGAGATAGTATTGTTGGGACTTGAGAGGTAGGTTGAGGTGAGTTCCTAGCTAGCACTTTCTGCGAAGAGACTCAAGTTACCATGAGATTTTTAGATGTGTGTCTCCTATTTTGAGCTCTTGATGTTAATATTAGTTTTTTCTTATGGGTTTTCTTGTTTTAACAAAGAATATTATATTTCTTAATCATTTATTCTATTTTGGTGTGCAGTAGTATGCCTCCAAGATGTGTTCCATGGGTTCCATATGAGGTCGTAGATAAGGCTCCCCAAGAAAATACTCTTATAGATCATAATTTTATCAAGGCTATTGTTTTGGAAGTTTGTGATATCAATCAAAATGTATCAAAAGTCCATAATAAAATTATTGAGGTATATCCATGAGCTATAGGATATATAGATTGATCTTGGGAGTTATTTCATGAGAATCCAACATCCTTTAAAGGTAAGAATGAACCTCAATAGGTGGAGGACTGGATTGAAAATATTTATTAGATCCTTGAATTTATGGATACCCTTGAGAGTATCAATATAAAGTCTGCGATGTTAAGAATTGAGGTTCCTAGAAAGAGATGGTGGGATTCCATGGTATAAGCATATAGGCATGTGGGAATGGACAGGAATGGTTTCAAGAATCTCCTCTTCCAGTAGTTTTTTCTAGTGTTTTTGATGATGGAGAAGTA
This sequence comes from Viscum album, assembly GCA_963277665.1. NCBI lineage: Eukaryota > Viridiplantae > Streptophyta > Magnoliopsida > Santalales > Viscaceae > Viscum > Viscum album. The sequence continues at coordinate 1,098,367,087 of OY728134.1, read as the reverse complement.
TCTAGAGTTCCTCTCTTTGCAGTAAAGAGAGCATTCAATGTTAGCACATACTAATCAGTTTGTGTAGATATTTAATTTTACATAAGAGGTTTTTAAGAATGACCATCTGAAAGCTCATAAGTACTTTCAAGGTTTGTGACTGGATATCATATCACATGTATTTATTTTGAATCTTTCAACCTATCCAGAGGTAGTAAATAGGTCTATGATGGAAGAGATGAATATGAAAATAAAGGTTAGATATTCCACCCCATATCTTATGCCTATTTTAATATTTAGTAGTGTTCTAGGGAAAAAGAGGAAGTATCAAGATCATCGTAGGAGTGATGGAGGTGGTTCTCAGTAGTAGGCCTCTTCAGCACCTCTAGTAGAAGCCAGTGGTGTGCCTATAACATTTTATCAGTGTGTTAAGGAAGAAAACACACAACATTCTTGTCCTTCACCTACAAAGATGTGAAACAGTTGTGGACGTTATTATCATATATGGTGTTTCTATCAATATATTCTTACTTCTTTATACAATCAGGGATATTCGTCTAAAAAGGCTACTATAGTGCAATCAGATTATTTAAAGACTATAGGGTGCTTGCCACAACCCTAAAGAGAAAAGAACTTTCATGTAGTATATGAGTTTCTGGTAGAGGTAGGCATCTGTCTAGTGATAGTTAGAGTTTCCATATTTATTTCATCTGTAGTAGCGATTGCTTTATTTGATACTAGTGCTTCCAACTCATTTGTATTTGTCAGGTTTTTTGATATGCTTAACCTTCCAATAGATCTCATTTCCTTTGTTATGGAGTAAGTGACACCTCTTGTGAAGAGAAAATAGAAGGGGTTTCGATGTACTTCTAGTGCATTATTGATAGCTGATGCAGAGATTGTTTGATATTTCCTCATTCTTGACCTAGGTTTGTTTGATGTCATCATTGAGATGGATTGGATTATTTTTAATTATTCTAAGATTTATTTTTATCATTAGAGTATCTCACTTCATGTAGATAATGGGAGATCATGGGTGTTTTAGGGAGAGTGGGATATGTGGTCTGGTCATGTATAACCTTCCAACCCAGTGCTCATGAGTTTTTTTCTTCTGTAGTAGTTGATCTCGATGGCATTTCTTCTTTTCATGATCTTCCCATTTTTGTTTGAGATTTTCCTAATGTTTTCCCAGATGATTTATCAAGTATTCCTCTATATATGGAATTAGAGTTTATGACTGACCTAGTTCTAGGTACGGAGATAATTTTGATACCTTCTCATTGTATGAAACTAACAGATCTGAAGGAGATCAAGATCTAGTTGGATGACTTAATGAAAATGGGCTTTTCTACCTAATAATTTATCCTTAGAAAGCCCCAATACTCTTTTCCAAGAAGTATTATCATTCACTCTGATTGTGCATGCCTGAATGGATTGAAGGCCTTTAATTTTTATTGTTTTTTGATAATCCCCCTTTTAAGGGTTGAGGTAGAACCCTTATATGGATTGAAAGCTTAGAGAAACATTACATGACCTGGAGGTCTTAGAGTAATTCATCCTAAAAAGTCTTATTGAATAAACCCCTCCCCAATAAATATCTTGATGTCATCTCTCCACCTTTTCAAGACATGTTGTCTAGCTATCTTGTGTAGAGATGTACAAGCCCGATACTGATGACAATGTAATACTCTCTCATTCTTCCAATTATGGTTATTTCTACTCTAGTGAATGCACCTTCACTTGAAACCTCATCTGAATCCTTGTTCATTGAAGTTTGTCTAATTACAATTTCATTACATGTGGACCGAGGACCTTGAGGTGTCCCAAATTCCATGAGGTGGCCCAAAAGCCTTACTGGCCCGAAGGCCTTAGGTGGAATGAAGGCCTAGTAGGACCCAAGGACTTAACTGGTGGCCCGAAGGGTAAAATGGATAAATATTTCTAGCTGCTATAGTACCAAACAATACCTGATACAATACCTACTACAATAATCTATAAATATGCCTATTCCCATAATTGAACTCGAGTCTCTTAGATGCACTTATAGATTCCTCACCAACTGGGCTGAGGCTCATGTGCAATCTGATTATGCATGGACTGTCAGAATTTGAATTGATTAATAGTTAAGAACAATATCCTTTTCCTCATATGGATGATTTGCTTGATTAGTTAAAAGTGTAGAAGTGGTTTTTGAAGATTCATCTTTGGTTAGGTTGTCATCAGCTCAGAGTTCGGGAGTCTGATATATCAAAGATGTGTTTTAGGAGAAATTATGTCCATTAAAAATATCTTGTGATTCCATTTGGAATGACTAACACTCCTATAATTTTTATGGATTCGATGATTTAGTTATTCCATATTTATCTGGATTCTTTTGTGGTAGTGTTCATGGATGATATTTTGGTTTATTCAAGATCTGAGAATGATCATGAGAACCTTTTGGGTTTGGTTTTGGAAATTATGAGGAGTCACCATTTGTATAAATGTTTTTTGAAATGAAACTTATGTATCCAGGAAGTGAAGTTATTAGGGAACATGATTTCTAAGCATGGATTATCTATTGATCATTAGAAGTTAAAGGTAGTTTTTTATTGGGAAGAATCACATAATGTATTTGAGATTTGGAGATTCCTTGATCTTGTTGCATATTATCAATGATTCATCAAGGATTTTTCAAAGTTAACATCCACTTTGACAGCTCTTACCGGAAAAGGGTTGGAATTTATATGGGATAAAAAATATCAGTCTTCTTTTGATGATCTGAAAATAATTTTGAAGTCATATCCTATTCTGATCTCACCTAAACTTAGTAAGGGGTATGTGTTTTTTATACTTCTGGAACTAGTTTGGGATTTATTATCCTACATGATGATCATGTGGTAGTTTACAGATCTCTTCAGCTTCAACCTCATGAAAAGATTTACCCAACTCATGGTTTATAGCTTTTCAAAATTATGCATGTGCTTATGTGTTGGAAGAACTATCTATTCAGGGATAGGTTTACAGTCATTTATAACCATAAGAGTTTGAACTATATATTTTCTCAGAAATAATTATTACTCATATAGAGGAAATGGGTGGGATACCATCAGAGGTTTGAATATGATATTTCCTACACCTCAGGGAATGAGATTTCATTGCAGGTGCTCACAATAGGAAATTTCCACTGCAGGTTGTTCAGAGTAAAAGGATGAGTAGAACATTATAGGGGTTTTTGATTAGTTACATCTAGATGATCAAAAATATGTTTCAGGTATGGTTATGACTAGTTTTCAGTTATATGGTGGGGAGACAGTTTCTAGTTATTCGCTCTCTTTAGATGGTATTCTCAGTTTTGTGGATAAGTTTTTAATCCCAAAAACTACGAGGAACTAAATTTTATTTTATTTTCATTGTTATTTTGGGTTCGTTCATCTAGGAACTATGAAGAATTATTATGACATGAGATGATGATTTTGGTTGTCGGGCATGAAGCTTGACATTGATGATTATGTATCCCACTGTTACATCATCCAAAAAATAAAGTCGATCATCTAAAACCTTTTGGTTTACTCTATCCTATTCTGGTGTAGGTTTATAAATGGGATGAGTTATCCATGGAATTTATAGTTGGATTACCATGAAATCCTTATCAAGTGAATGTAATCTGGGTGAAAACTGATTGTTTGAAAAAGTCGTCTCATTTCATTCTGATCAGGGACACTACTAAAGATGAAGATATGGGTAAGTTATATATAAAGGAGATTTTGAGGTTAAACATGGTTACTTTTTCCATTTTTTTAGATAGGGATCCTAGGTTTACATTAATGTTCTAGAGGAGTCTCCAAATTGATATGGGGACATAGTTCAGGCTGAGTAAAACTTATCATCCAAAGACAGACAGTCAAACAGAGTGTGCTATTCAGATCCTGGAGGATATGCTATGTGCCTATGTCTTGGATTTTGGTGGATCTTTAGATAGCCATCTGAGACTGGTTGAGTTTTCTTATAACAACTGTTATCAATCTTTGATGATAATGTCTCCTTTAAATTCTTTGTATGGTTTCCCGTGCATGTTTCCTCTTTGTTGGGAAGATGTTGGTGAATCATATTTGGTGGGACTAAGTTTTGTTCAAGGGATGTAAATGAGGATTTAGGATATACATTTGAATCTAATTAAAACTCAATGTCAACATAAATATTATGAAGATAGATGGAGTTTTCCTTTGGAGTTTCATATAGTTGAATGAGTTTTCTATAATGTTTATCCTCAGTTGGGTCACCATCATATTTGAAAATAGGGAAAGTTGGATCTAAGATATGTTTGACCATTTGAAGTCATGAGCATCATGGGTGGGTTTCTTATCAGTTATAATTTTTTATTCAGTTGAAAATAATTCATTATTTTATATATATATCCTTGATTAGTAAGCACCATCTTGATCTCTCTCACGTTCTAAGCTGGGAAGAGATTGAGTTAGAGCTAGATGTTTCTATTATGAAACAGCTAGTAGAGATCATTGAATCTCAAGAAAACATCCTACATTGGAATTTGATTCCATTGGTAATAGTATTATGGTGGCATGGATCGAATTCTCATGATACTTGGGAACATGAGTTTTTTATGAGGGATAAATGGACTCACCTCTTTACCAGAGTTCATTCTTCCACATGACTTCTTAGGGATAAAAGGTCTTATGGTGGGGAGTTTATAATATCCAATTACCCACTTTCAGGTAATTTTATTATCTTTACATGTTTTATTCTTTAATTTGGCTTGTCTTAGGACTCATAAGGATGAAGATATTTTTTGGGGAAATGAACTAAAGTTTAGGGATGTATGTTTTTTTGAATTAATGCAGTCAAAGTATAAATGTGTAATGGCTTAGCATGGCTCTCCCCGTGTTCAGAGAACAACTGATGTCGTTTGGGTTTTTATATAAGAATTTAGCGTTTTCATTGTCTTCAGGGAACTTAAATGATATGTAATGGGAGTAAATGATGTTTAATGTTCATCAGGCTCATGTCATGATCCAAGTACATAGTTTGAAAGATTACATTCCATGTAAAGATTACATTCCTTGTAATGTTAAAAATTAGGTTTTTAATAAAAATTCAATGAGTTTTTTAGTCTATATGGACCCCATGGATTACACAATGTGTAATGGGATTACATTCCATGTAAATTTCATGAAGTTTTCTTTTAGGGTGATGCTCAGCTAATTTGTTTTATTATTCAGCCACATCCCTCATTGCTCTCGACCTAGATCTCTTCTTTGATGATTTTGGGGACTTTCACTAAATATGAATCATTTCATTAAGTGATTGATCTCTAATGAATTTTGGTTTCATATCTACAAGTGGGTAATATATTTTTTGTTTTTTTTCTTTGATCATGGTAGCTCTACTGTGTTGCCTTATCAGATCTATTGATCTATGGTGGTAATTCCTTTGATTTTTTTCTAGATCTGTTGTGTGATCCAATTCTGGGGGCTGATCTTTTTTTGGTTTTAGTGCAATGGGTGTGTCTTCAAGATTGTTTTTGTGATATCTCCACTTAACCAACCCTTTTATTAAATTTATTCAAGTCTAATGTATGTAGATGGATTATAGGGTCTCTATTTTCATTGTTGTGTTCTTCCTATTGCTGGATCCCATAGCGGGTGTGTGCGACCAAAGTTTTGAGGTAGGTGGTTACTACTCTAGCCTGTGTTGGTGAACTGCATTGATCCAGTTTGATAAATTGTTTTCTAAATGAAATGATACGATTGATTGATTTTATTTGTGTGTGTGGAAATGGAGTTTTGATAAAATATGGTTTTCCCCTAGTTTTGGTAAATGAAAAGTGTTTTCAAATCATTGTGAAATAGATTTTTGAAATGGGTTTCAAAGAATGGTTTTGTTGAAATAGATTAATGATTTTTTTGGGGGGAAAAGAGAGCATGAGAAGCCTTGGGTAGTTATGTGAAAGGTGTAGTTATAGGCCTCGTCCACTATCTGGGGGTTCACTCATGGGATGTTCCTATACTCCCTAGGCATGTTGTTTAAAGAACATGTTAGACCTATTGTGGGGATCACTTTCTAGGGTGTTCCTCTGCTCTCTAGATTAGACGCATATGTCCAGATACTTGACGAAGCGATTGTCTATGTTTAGGTTTGAGTGCCCCAAATATCACTACTTGAAAACAAGATTTTAAAAACGTTGACCTTTATCTACGCTAGAAAAAAGCAGCGATAAAGGTACCCTTTATTAGTGCTAAAACAAGCGCTGATAAAGGGCCCCTTTTATCAGTGTTTTTTTTCTAACACTGATAAAAGACACCCTTTATCTGCACATTTTTTTAGCAATGATAAAAGATAACTTTTATCAACAAATTATTTTTAGCACTGATAAAGGGTGTCCTTTATGAGTGCTTTATTTTTGGAGCCCATAAAAGAATCCTTTATCAGCACTTTTTTAGTGGTGATAAAAGTCAAAATAAAATGAAACAATGAAATAAATAAAAAATAAATATGATTTTATTAAAATAATATGGAAATTTTATTAATTAAATAATTTTTGATAAAAATTAATAAATTGATACTATATATAATTTACAAATAGTTTATATTAAATATATAGATATGTGTAAAATAAAAATTAAACAAATAAAAACTAAAAATAAGCAATTGAGAAAAATATTAAACATTTTATTAATGAAAAAATAATTGATAATGTTAATAAATAGTATATATTAAATATATAGAAATATATTAATATATTTAAATATGATTTATATAATAAAAAATATTTATTCTATACATTAAATAGTAATATATTTAGTGAATAATTGTTTATAATTAAATATCAATATGAATTAAAAATACTTACTAATTGCATCGTGTAATTGAAATAATTTAATGTCGTTTGATTTTTCAATTTAACATAGATCAAATATATTTTATTGATTTCACATATATGCAATTAATTTATTTTTGTACACATACGCACACACAAATATTTTTTTGGGACTTAATTAGTTTATATTATTTATTTTATATATATTTATTTACTATGTTTAAATATTTTCAATAATTATTCATCTTTACTTATATATATATATCAATTTTTTAATGATTTATATCTAATTAATCAAAATTATCCAAATTTTCAATATTGTACTCATTTTTAATTAATCAATTTTACTCAATTTTAACATGCATGCACTTAAGATTCAATATTCATTAATAATATTAAAAATATATTTTCAAAGAAATAATTATAAATAAATATATTAATAAATATGTATTTACTATTTTTATACATTTATAATTATGAATAAATAAATAATATTTATTTAAAAAGTATTTATATAATGATAAATAAATAATTATAAAATTATAATAAATTTATTTAAATAATGAATATATTTATTATATATATTATATATATATTATATATATATATATATAATGATATAAATATTATTTTTTTGAAATGTATTTATATAATTATAAATAAATAAGTATATATTCAAAGAATTATAAAATTATTATTTTATAAAAATTATTATTATAAATATTATAAATATATATAATAATTATACTTTTTAAAAAAAATATTATTTTTAAAAAAATTATTATAAGTATTTATCAGTGTTTTTTAGCGCTGATAAACATAGAGATTTATCAGTGCTAAAAACCCACTCATAAAGGTTCCTTTTATCAACGCTTATTAACTTAGCACTGATAAAAGGTATCTTTATCAATGCTTTTTTGGAAGCACTAATAAAAGTGAAATGATCTATTTTAAGAACCATAACCATTGTAATCCTGTTCGTGATATCTGAAGCTCTCTGTGGAAGCGACCTGCTTCCGATGCTCCTCATTATCCAATCCAAACTCGAATCTAGGCTAGAATCATGGCTCCATATATTCCAAGGCTCGAATCTAAGGCTTGAGTGATTCAACGGTTGAATGAAACCAAGGCTTGAACAAAATCCATGTTTTTCAATATCTTTAATTTCCCTCGATTATCCTGTAAAGACCCGTAAATTCCAAGGAAATTTTTTTCTTAATTTTCTTTGGAATTTTACAAGAACGCAGTTTCTGACGGCGCCTGATTCTGAGGCCCGGTGTGCCCGGAATCAATTTCCGAAGTTTGGCTCGGGTACATTAAGTGAACGGACGAGCGTGTTTTTTCTAACTTTTGAACCGGTGCTCGGAATCGAATTCTGAGGGCACCGATGGAATCGCAGCGCCGGTAATTTCTTAGAAACGCCTCTTCCGGAGTTGCGTTTGCTCGGGTGTGGTTTTTAATTTTCGGGCTTAAAGTTAAGAAATAAAATAATTTTGCGACAACTTTATTTTATTTCACTTAAGCCACTTGGAAGCCACTTGAAGCCACTTAAAAGCGGCTTAATCTGAGTTGAATCGGATAGGGTACTATCCAGAAATATCCAACCCTCTTGGTAGGATATTTGTGAGGTGGGGCCCGCACGAGCCCCGCCGTTTCTTTCCGCTAAGTAACGCACCCGCGAAAACCCGTCTTTATGAAAGTCAACTGACGCGTTTTCTTAAATTCTTAACAGACCATTTAATTGGTAGGTTTATTTCGTAAATTAAATGAGCTGTTTCTTTCATTGAATTAATTCTACGAATTAATGGTTCGTTTCTTATCTTCTGAAATTCAAATGTTTAGTTGTGTAAATAAAATAAGGCTTAAGCTTATTTTATTTTGGGTCGGTCTCCTTTGCCACCTTGAGATATTTTGAGAAGCTCTCTCCATATTCTTCAACCTTGACGAAGAACACGAAGAACACAAAAGCTCCGACGAAGAACGCCGCTTCTCTTCTTCGTAGCCGGTGTGTTTCCGAAGATCGACGACGCCGCTTCTTCGATCTTTTTCCCGTGTCAACGAAAGGAGACGTCGTTTCCTCCTCGGACTATCTCTGTCAGCTTACGAAGCTTCTCCAGCGACGTACCTCTTTGGACGCACCTTGACATCAATGGAAACGACGTTTGATTTCCGCGACGCCCGACCTCCGCGACGCTGGTCTTCTGCGGCTTGATTGGCGTGCTCCGCACTTGAATCCGAGGTAGGGGATTGTTGATATTTTATTCATTTATTTTCCATTCTTGATTCTAGAATGTCGAACTTTGAGGATAAAGGATTAAATGTTATTGTCTAACGAGAGGGGGGCCCGGACAACACCAACACGGCCGAACCCCCCTCCTATGTTCATAATTGTTTCCTTGCGGATGGAAGGGGATGGCGTGGTGTCGTCGCACCACGCGGGAATCGCACGACAATTATTGTGCAGCGCCATCGCGCCGCGCCATGGAAAGAAATCCAAGAACGTGACGCCGTCGCGTCGCGTCGAAGAAAGTCAAAGGCACCGAGGCCGGAGCGGGGCCGCGGCGGAGGGAAGCGATGCTGTCGCATCGCGCCAGACGGCATAGGCCGCAGCCGGTTCCGGGCCGCGGTGGAGCAAGATGACCGGTGGCCGGCACCGGGCCTTCGGTGTCGGCGAAGGAAGGACCGGCCGTTGCCGGTCCTTGCTGGCGAAACCGGCCGGCCAGTGCGGGCCGGCCGGACAGTGGAGACCGGGGGAATTAATTTCCCCCAGCCGGGTCTCAAAAGCGGCCCCAATTAAGGGGTTGCGGTTCTCAAAGGAGGGGGGGGGGGGGGGGGGCTTTGCCCCCCACGCGCGGCACCCGAACGGCGCCCAGGCCGCGCCGCCATGCCGGTCCGCGCCGCCTCGCCGGACCGCGCCGCCGCACCGGCCCGCGCCGCCGGACCGCGCCGTCGCACCGGCCCGCGCCGCCGGCCAGGCCGGGTTTTCCAGCCGGGCCGGGTTTTCCGAGCCGGGCCGGGTCGTTGGGCCGGGTCATCACCCGGGGCGGGTCGACCCGGTTCGGCCGACCCAAGGGGGGGGGGGTCGGGCCGGGTCGGCCCGGGCCCAGACCCCCAGTTTTGGACCACTTTCGGTCAAATGCCCGTATCTTGGGCTACGGGCCTCCAAACGACTCGCCGTCAGCGGCAACGCGATCATTGGATCGAGACGGTCGTTTCAGTATACTATACTCAAGGCGCACCTTCCTTTTCGGGAGCCTACGTGGTTAAAACTCCATAGTTAAGCGTGTTTGGCCTAGAGTAGTGATCAGGATGGGTGACCTCCTAGAGAGTTTTCCAGGGTGGGTGTGAGACGGAAAGGCCAATAAATAACAGAACGGGCATCCGATTGACATGCCTTCTGTTTCGTTGAATTCCTCTAAGTGAGATGGATCTTTTGGCTTACTCCGCTTGAGGTTTGAATGCCGACTGAGTGCGGTTGGGTTGGATCGCACCAAAATCCAACCAGGCCCCAGGAACGAAAAAGCCAATAACTCTCAGACCGGGCGTCCGATTGACGCGCCGTCTGTTGCGTTGAGTTCCTGTTGATGATACAAAACTCTTGGAATCCTTCACCGAGATTTGGATGCAGTTGGATAGTGGCCGGGTTGGATCGCACCGAAATCCACCCGGACCCCTGGAACGGAAAAGATGATACCTTTCTGACAGAATGTTCGTTTGATGAACCGTCAGCAGCGTTGGTGATCTCGTTGAGAAACTGTCCCTATGAGTATACCCTATGAGTGTTCGGGGTATAGTTGAGTTACGGCTGGATTGGTTCGCACACAAAACCAACCGGGCCCCTGGGACGAAAATGCTAATAACTCACAGACCGGGCGTCCGATTGACGCGCCGTCTATTGCGTTGAGACCCCTATGACGAGGTGGTCCTTTGAGATACTTCTTTGCGGGACTTTGTGATACTTGGAGTATCGACCAGTAGCTCATGGAGAGGACCCTCTCGGAGACGAGCGTGCGGAGTACGGAGACCGTGTAGTCGGTTGAGACCTGACGACTGCTTGACCGAATCGACTTGGAGTGAGTCGACTAGACCAGTGGATGGAGCACCCTGTATTTGGCGACAGACCCACGACGGACGGAGCGCCCGGTAGTTGGCCGAAAACCCGCGGTACTCGACAGGAGGAGTACCTCTGTAGGCTATTAGTGGGTGCGCCCAGTATTTGGCGACAGACCCTCAGCGGACGGAGCACCCAGTAGTTGGCCGCAAACCCGCAGTACTCGACAGGAGGAGTACCTCAGCAGTCTTAGGTTAGTGAGCAGTAGCTCGGAGTCGTGACAGGACCACTGTACACTCCAGAGATGGAGCTCTTCAGCAGTTACGGTTTCGATAATGAAAATCATGGTTTGAGCTGAGACTTTTGACCTTTGTGTTTACCTCATGATTGAGATGGGTCAATTGATAACTTAGGTATATGTATGGGCATATACCTGGGTAGTGGTTATCCATTGATTTCACAATCCTTGTGTTTCCTCATGATTGAGATGGGTTACTTGATAACTTAGGTATATGTATGGGCATATATCTAAGTAGAGGTTATCTGTTGAGATCTTCTTGTGGTTATCCTTGTTGGTTTAGTGAGACCTTGAGGGTCTCGGGGTCCCTACTAAGTATCGTTATACTCACCCCTGCACGGGCTATGCCCGAACCTCGTTGTGTTGGTTGCAGACGATGGGCATTGCTGACGGAGGCCGAGTGTTCGTGGACGAGTCGGTACCCGGAGGTGGACTACACGACGAGTCAGTACCCGGAGGTGGACTACGCGACGAGACGACTCACAGAGGAGGTTGACGGACGAGAGCGTGGAGGAGGCTATCTGTACCTACCCTTCAGGTAGGATCCGTGGTGGACGACCAGGAGCTGCGCTATCTGTACCTACCCTTCAGGTAGAACCCGAGGAGGATGACCTAGGAGCTGCTTCCCTCTTCCAGCTGTTTTTCTTTTTTCTGTTGTACCTTTTTCAGTTGTAGTTGTACTTTATTTTGGGTTTGTATTCTGGACCATTTACTTTTCAGCTTTTCTTTTGTACTCAGTGTTTTGTTTCCTCTTGTACTATGTGGTGCTTGTTTTCTTTTATAAAGGCAATGTCTTCCCAGTTATCGGGATTTTACGCCTTTGATACCAATTTGTCACGACCCGTACTCGGGGCCCGTGCCGTGACTACCCCAAGCCCGCCTTCCATAGGCCACAGACCTAGAGTTTCCGGTAAGTCGTGGACTCGACCCTCACGTCTGGAGATACCTTGGGAGGAGACTCGATAATCACACTTACGCCGACGGTGTGGTCAGACCCTCGAGGCGAGAGTTCTGGTTGGAATCTCTTGGTGGCAGCATCAAGGCCTTACGACGTTAGTTTGAGTATGTAATGGGCAATAACTGTTCATACTCAAATTGACGGTTTTAGGAAAACGTCGGGATGGGTTTTCCTTGGTCGGCGGAAAAGGAAACCCCAGGCAGTGCAGGGTAACTCTTGCACCGGAGGGTGCGACCGATCACTCTTTAGTCGGTCAACCTTACCCTCATAGCAGCAGTCATTTTGAGTTTCAGTTCTAACAGAAATAGAGACCTCTGGAGTTCGAGGATGACGACCACGTCTTCTTACGGGTCTCACCTCGACGAGGTTTACGGAGATGTGGCCTGGGAGGCAAGTTATCTCCGAGGTTCAACGGACCTTTCTAGGTCCTCAGCTAGGTAGGTGAGGTGGTTTACCGCTTGGCCCATCCACTTCAGTTGCACTAGGTGCACGACGTTTTCCACGTATCCCAACTGAGGAGATACGTGCTCGACCCCTTCGCATATCATCGACCATGAGGAGCTGGACGGTGGCGATGAGTGTCTTCTACGGAGGTTCCTGTGGGGATCGAGGATCGACAGGAGCGGATCCTAGGAGGATGGTCGATTCCTCTTGTGCACTTTCTTTGGAATCGCGGGAACCTCCAGGTGAGCACATGGGAGCGGAAGGCACAGATGCGTGCTCAGTACCGCTTTGTTTCCCAAAGTTTGTGGTGAAGCTTTACGGGGACATAAAGCCCTGTGGTGGGAGTAATGTAAAGACCCGTAAATTCCAAGGAAATTTTTTTCTTAATTTTCTTTGGAATTTTACAAGAACAAAGTTTCTGACGGCGCTTGATTCCGAGGCCTGGTGTGCCCGGAATCAATTTCCGAAGTTTGGCTCGGGTACGTTCAGTGAACGGACGAGCGGGTTTTTTATAACTTTTGAACCGGTGCTCGGAATCGAATTCTGAGGGCACCGATGGAATTGCAGCGCCGGTAATTGCTTAGAAACGCCTCTTCTGGAGTTGCGTTTGCTCGGGTGTGGTTTTTAATTTTCGGGCTTAAAGTTAAGAAATAAAATAATTTTGCGACAACTTTATTTTATTTCACTTAAGCCACTTGGAAGCCACTTGAAGCCACTTAAAAACGGTTTAATCTGAGTTGAATCGGATAGGGTACTATCTAGAAATATCCTACCCTCTTGGTAGGATATTTGTGAGGTGGGGCCCACACGAGCCCCGCCGTTTCTTTCCGCTAAGTAACGCACCCGCGAAAACCCGTCTTTATGAAAGTCAACTGACGCGTTTTCTTAAATTCTTAACAGACCATTTAATTGGGCGGTTTATTTCGTAAATTAAATGAGTTGTTTCTTTCGTTGAATTAATTCTACGAATTAATGTTCGTTTCTTATCTTTTGAAATTCAAATGTTTAGTTGTGAAAATAAAATAAGGCTTAAGCTTATTTTATTTTGGGTTGGTCTCCTTTGCCACCTTGAGATATTTTGAGAAGCTCTCTCCATCTTCTTCAAACTTGACGAAGAACACGAAGAACACATAAGCTCCGACGAAGAACGCCGCTTCTCTTCTTCGTAGTTGGTGTGTTTCTGAAGATCGACGACGCCGCTTCTTCGATCTTCTTCTCGTGTCAACGAAAGGAGATGTCGTTTCCTCCTCGGACTATCTCCGTCAGCTTACGAAGATTCTCCAGCGACGTACCTCTTCAGACGCACCTCGACGTCAACGGAAACGACGTTCGATTTCCGCGACGCCCGACCTCCGCGACGCTAGTCTTCCGCGGCTTGATTGGCGTGCTCCGCACTTGAATATGAGGTAGAGGATTGTTGATATTTTATTTATTTATTTTCCATTCTTGATTCTAGAATGTCGAACTTCGAGGATAATGGATTAAATGTTATTGTCTAACGAGAGGGGGGCCCGGACCGCACCAACACGGCCGAACCCCCCTCCTATGTTCATAATTGTTTCCTTGCGGATGGAACAGGATGGCGTGGTGCCGTCGCACCACGCGGGAATCGCACGACAATTATTGTGCGGCGCCGTCGTGCCGCGCCATGGAAAGAAATCCAAGAACGCGACGCTGTCGCGTCGCGTCGAAGAAAGTCAAAGGCGCCGCGGCCAGAGCGGGGCCGCGGCGGAGGGAAGCGATGTCGTCGCATCGCGCCGGACGACATAGGCCGCGGCCGGTTCCGGGCCGCGGCGGAGCAAGATGACCGGCGGCCGGCACCGGGCCGCCGGTGTCGGCGAAGGAAGGACCGGCCGTCGCCGATCCTTGCTGGCGAAATCGGCCGGCCAGTGCGGGCCGGCCGAACAGTGGAGACCGGGGGAATTAATTTCCCCGGCCGGGTCTCAAAAGCGACCCCAATTAAGGGGCCGCGGTTCTCAAAGGAGGGGGGGGGGGCTTTGCCCCCCGCGCGTGGCACCCGAACGGCGCCCAGGCCGCGCCGCTGTGCCGGTCTGCGCCGGACCGCACCGCCGCACCGGCCCGCGCCGCCGGCCGGGCCGGGTTTTCCGAGCCGGGCCGGGTTTTCCGAGCCGGGCCGGGTCGTCGGGCCGGGACGCCGCCCGGGGCGGGTCGACCCGGTTCGGCCGACCCAGGGGGGGGGGGGTCGGTCTGGGTCGGCCCGGGCCCAGACCCCCAGTTTCGGACCACTTTCGTTGAAATGCCCGTATCTTGGGCTACGAGCCTCCAAACGACTCGCCGTCAGCGGCAACACGATCCTTGGATCGTGACGGTCGTTTCGGTATACTATACTCAAGGTGCACCTTCCTTTTAGGGAGCCTACGTGGTTAAAACTCCATAGTTAAGCGTGCTTGGCCTAGAGTAGTGATCAGGATGGGTGACCTCCTGGGAAGTTTCCCAGGGTGGGTGTGGGACGGAAAGGCCAATAAATAACAGACCAGGCGTCTGATTGACGCGCCGTCTATTTCGTTGAATTCCTCTAAGTGAGACGGATCTTTTGGCTTACTCCACTCGAGGTTTGGATGCCGACGGAGTGCGGTCGGGTTGGATCGCACCGAAATCCAACCGGGCCTCTAGAACGAAAAGGCCAATAACTCTCAGACCGGGCGTCCGATTGATGCGCCGTCTATTGCGTTGAGTTCCTGTTGATGATACGAAACTTTTGGCATCCTTCGCCAAGATTTTGATGCAGTTGGATAGTGGCCAGTTTGGATCGCACCGAAATCCACCCGGGCCCCTGGAACGGAAAAGCTGATACCTTTCTGACAGAATGTTCGTTTGACGAACCGTCAGCGGCGTTGGTGATCTCGTTGAGAAACGGTCCCTATGAGTATACCCTATGAGTGTTCGGGGTATAGTTGAGTTACGGCTGGATTGGTTCGCACACGAAACCAACCGGGCCCCTGGGATGAAAAGGCTAATAACTCACAGACCGGGCGTCCGATTGACGCGTCGTCTGTTGCGTTGAGACCCCTATGACGAGGTGGTCCATTGAGATACTTCCTTGCGTGACTTTGTGATACTTGGAGTATCGACCAGTAGCTCGTGGAGCGGACCCTCTCGGAGACGAGCGTGCGGAGTACAGAGACCGTGTAGCCGGCTGAGACCTCACGACTGCTTGACCGACTCGACTTGGAGTGAGTCGACTAGCCCAGTGGACGGAGCGCCCGGTATTTGGCGACAGACCCACGACGGACGGAGCACCCGGTAGTTGGCCGCAAACCCGTGGTACTCGACAAGAGGAGTACCTCTATAGGCTATTAGTGGGAGCGCCCGGTATTTGTCGACAGACCCTCAGCGGACGGATCGCCCGGTAGTTGGCCGCAAACCCGCAATACTCGACAGGAGGAGTACCTCAGCAGTCTTAGGTTAGTGAGCAGTAGCTCGGAGTCGTGACAGGACCACTGTACACTCCAGAGACGGAGCTCTTCAGCAGTTACGGTTTCAATAATGAAAATCCTGGTTTGAGCTGAGACTTTTGACCTTTGTGTTTACCTCATGATTGAGATAGGTCACTTGATAACTTAGGTATATGTATGGGCATATACCTGGGTAGTGGTTATCCATTGATTTCACAATCCTTGTGTTTCCTCATGATTGATATGGGTTACTTGATAACTTAGGTATATGTATGGGCATATATCTAAGTAGAGGTTATCTGTTGAGATCTTCTTGTGGTTATCCTTGTTGGTTTAGTGAGACCTTGAGGGTCTCGGGGTCCCTAATGAGTATCGTTATACTCACCCCTGCACGGGCTATGCCCGCACCTCGTTGTGTTGGTTGCAGACGACAGGCAGTGCTGACAGAGGCCGAGTGTTCGAGGACGAGTCGGTACCCGGAGGTGGACTACACGACGAATCAGTACCCGGAGGTGGACTACGCGACGAGACGACTCACAGAGGAGGTTGACGGACGAGAGAGTGGAGGAGGCTATCTGTACCTACCCTTCAGGTAGGATCCGTGGTGG
The DNA here is from genome assembly GCA_963277665.1 of Viscum album. Classification (NCBI taxonomy): domain Eukaryota; kingdom Viridiplantae; phylum Streptophyta; class Magnoliopsida; order Santalales; family Viscaceae; genus Viscum; species Viscum album. The sequence goes on along the minus strand of OY728134.1, from coordinate 1,098,350,516 downwards.
ACGACCAGGAGCTGTGCTATCTGTACCTACCCTTCAGGTAGAACCCGAGGAGGATGACCCAGGAGCTGCTTCCCTCTTCCAGCTGTTTGTATTTTTGATGTTGTACCTTGTTCAGTTGTAGTTGTACTTTCTTTTGGGTATTTATTCTGGCCCATTTACTTTTCAGCTTTTCTTTTGTACTCAGTGTTTTGTTTCCGCTTGTACTATGTGGTGCTTGTTTTCTTTTATAAAGGCAATGCCTTCCCAGTTATCGGGATTTTACGCCTTTGGTGCTAGTCGCCAGCCCCTGGCCTATGGAAGGCGGGCTTGGGGTAGTCACGGCACGGGCCCCGAGGACGGGTCGTGACATATCCACTGAACCTTATCATCCCACATCCATATATCCCAACAAGTCTAGTTGAACTATCCTATAATAAAAAAACCCAAAATTCATTGTTTTTTAGATATATTGAAGTGTCATCTTCCCCAATAGAATGTGGCTCTCCTTGGGAAAACATTGGTACTGTGAAACATGAAATATATCAAACCCGGTGTTTGGTCATGTTGTTGTGAGGTATAATTGGCTCTCAATACCTGTATTCCATGACATCTACCTCTTTGCAATCGTCATCTTTTAAAAAATCCATCCTTATAGTGGTTAGTGTTGTCATTAGTTTGGAATATTCAATTCCAAATCAATTGGGAACCTATTTTTTATATTTTGATTGAGAAGTTAATGTGCTATGATTTCCTTGATTCACCTATAAACCAAGGAAAATGTTTCAGCAATCATAGACATCTTGATATAATAACTCATATGATCCACAAAAAAATTGCATGGTGCTTTTTCCAATCCTCAAATATTATGTCTTTGACATATATGTGTACCAACATCCTTTAATCATTATTATTTTGATGTAGAGGGTGTGATCAACACCACCTTTCTAAAAACACATATTTATTAGATATTAATCCAACCTTAAATACTAGGTACTCATTGATTTGTTTATATTATACAAAAAATTCATTAACTGACACACCTTTCTCTCATTTTCATCCATAATAAACCCATACAGTTTCTCAATGTATACTCCCCCTTAATAAATCTATTGTGGAACATAGATTTGACATCCATTTTGGAAATTCAAAATTTTCTTTCAACTGTCTAAAACAAGCCACAAAATAGATAACATGATTCTTTCTACCAATGTAACCACATTTTCCATTTTTATTTCCTTTATTTATCGAACTACCAACAATACATATTGATTCAATGTTGTTATCAAAAAAACCTTTCTCATTGTTGAAATCCTAAAGGGTAAAGGAAGCTCATGTGTCCATTGTGGCGAATGCTCATGATATAATGGGCACATAAGCTTCCTCTTCCCTTCTAACTTTCAATAATGAGAAAAAAATTTTAGCTAAGAACATTGAGTAAATATGAATTGTTGGAAGTTTGATATACAAATACAATGTAAAAGAATTTACATTGGAAGCTATTAATTTTTTGAGACATTGGGATGTATAGGAATCAACCACACCTCAATCTGACACAAGATGTGACCAGAATATCTCCAAGTGATATTTTTATTTAAAATTGACATATTCAAAACCAATAATACATATTCCTATTGTTTTTATACTTTATTTAAATGATCCATAAGTAATTTGGGATGTGTAGGAATCAATCATACCTCAATTTGATGCATGATGTGACTGTTATGTCTCAATGTGTGTTATTAGTATTTTAATCGACAATTTAGTTCAAAAAAACGTCACCCACTGAAAAAAAATGCAATAGTATTTTCTTGATAATTTAATACATTTATTCATATATAATTTGTGACATGTAGGAATTAGGCTCACATAAAAATGATACAAGATATGATCGGTATGGTTAAAAGTGTGTGTTTCCAGTTTAAATTGACATTTTCGTAAAAAAAAGTGATGTACTCAAAACAAATAAAAAACATATTGACTGTTTTGATACTTTATAAAAATGATACATAAGTCGTTTGAGTCTTGAATGAATCATCCAAACCGAAATCCGATGCACGGTGTGATCAGTATGCCTTTAAGTGCGTCTTTTTATTTAAAATTGACATTAATTTTACAAAAAAGGAAAAATGACCTACTTAAAACCAATAAAACACATTCATATTGTTTGGATACTTTAGGGAAATGATTCATAAGTCATTTTGGTAGTGTAGGAATCATCCTCACCTCAATTTGATACACAATGTTCTTGGTATGACTCAATGTATCCGTTATGAGTTTAAAATCGACAGTTTATATAACAAATATCACTCACTGAAAACCAAGTAAATACACTTAGATTTTATTAATGATTTAGTAATTTTATTCATAAATAATTTATGACATATAAAAATTGGTCTCACATAAAGCTGTTACATGATGTGATCGACATGATTCAAAGTGCATGTTTCCAATTTAAAAGTACATTTTAGTAAAAAATAAAAGTAACATACTCAAAACAAATTAAACACATTTATATTGTTTTTATAATTTATTAAAATTCTCTAAAAACCATTTGGTACCTGTAGGAATTAGCCTCACCTCAATCTAATGTACAGTGTGACCGATATGACTCTAAGTGTGTATTTTTTTTAAAATTAACATCAATTTTAGTAAAAAGGACAACTAACCAACTCAAAACAAATATAATTAATTAAAATTATTTTTATACTTTATTAAAATATCCATAATTCATTTTTGACAATTAGAAATCCAATTCACCTCAATCCGACATGCAGTGTGACCGGTATGACTCAAAGTGTGTCTTTTTACTTAAAATAGACATCAATTTTAGTAGAAAGGACAAATGACCTTGTTAAAACCACGAAAACACATTCATATTGTTTTGATAAATTAGGTAAATGATTTATAAGTCATTTTTAATGCGTAGTAATCATATTCACCTCAATATGATACATGATGTTCTTGATATGACTGTTTCGCACGGAATCCGAGGATGACCTCCTGGACGGGAGATTCAAACGTTCTGATCGGTTTCTAACGGGTTTGTTCGTAGAACCGGAAACATCCAATGATTCCACATCCGTTTGGACCTACTTTCCAAAGGCAGGCGCTCATTAGCTTGTGGACTAATGAGGCTTATGAATTTACATTGGTCGAGAGGATGGGAGGTCGGACTCATCACACCTTTTTGAGGGGAATTATTGTCTACTCCGGGACTCTCTTTATAGATTTAAGTTATGTTCGTGAATCCTTATTATATTACCAAGTATAAAATGAGCTTTCCTTTAATTTTAACAATCAATGATTAAATATGCAAGAAATTTAGAGAATCTTTTATATGTATTCGAGGCTCTTCATCAATAGAGAATCATCTATATCTGTTTAGAGATTCTTGGTCAATGGTATCCTTCAAAACATTTATATAAAAAGTCTCTTGGTCATTATGATGACCAGGATGGTTTTAAAGCCACTCAGTGGGGCACTTGAAGTTTATCGTCATTCAGAAGGACATGGATTATTTCAAAGTTTGGATCGAACCCATAAATGGGCTACCTACGTATCCTTTGTTTTTGGAAAAGGAATCAGAACCCGCGTAGTTCGAGAAATGGAGTATGATGTTTATGATTGATGGCTCAAAGATGAATGTCATAATTACTTTTACACTCTAAGCTCACGTGAGTCATGCTCGGTGTGAGAAACAAGAGGTATTGGTAAAATTTAGACTATTGTGCCATGAAAGATGCAATCATAAGAATTTGTTTGGGGCTTATGTATGGATGACTTCCCAGATAGATGAAGGTTTAGGATTTACTTTTAGGGAGAAAATCCATGAACAGGGTCCATAAAGTTATATGTGCTTCATGGATATTTGAATACTCTAATCTTGGGGATTACTCTTAAGGAGGATGCCCAAGTTAGGAGGGGATTTATGATTGGGTTTTACTCCTGAAAAGGAAACCCAAATCAAAGGTAAATTTTGACTGGTTAAGAGAAATTTAAGGGGACTTGGGGCTTTATTCCTGAAAAGGAGACCCAGGTTAGGGGACTTGGGGCTTATTCTTTAAAAGGAAGCCCAAGGTTATGACTGAGTCTTATTCCTGAAAAAGGAGACCCAGGTTAGGGATTAAGGTTTGGGGCTTACTCCTGAGGAGGATGCCAATATTTGAGGTTGGGGCTTATTCTTAAGAAAGATACCCAAGATTAAAGGACTTTATTGGGGCTTACTCCTGAGGAGGATGCCCAAGATTGGGAACTTTAAGGATTTGGGGCTTACTCCTGAGGAAGATGCCCAGATTAAAGGTTTTATAACTGGGGATTATTCCTGAAAAGGAGACCCAGGTTAAGATTCTCTCATCTTAAATGATGAGGTTGAATGAATGAACTCTCCGTATTTTAGTGACATAAGGATATTTAAATCACTAGACTTTGAGAGAGATTCCACAGAATTCCTTTCAGATAAGAAAGTCAAATCAAGAAATCATGCCATAAATGGCTTTGAAGAGTGTCTTGAAGACTGAATCTTGAAAAGGAAAGGTGAAATGGCTTAAGAGGGGTAAAAATGGGCAAGATGGGCACCCAAAAAGATAGGGGCACGCAAGTCTTGCAAGGCGCGCAAGTCTTCCGTGGGCGCGCAAGTATTGGTCGCGCGGGTATACCTGCGCGACACATAGTGTACTTGCGCGATTTTCAACCAGCAATGAAATACTTGAGCGACTCTTTTTTAAACCCTTTAGAATGTTCTCGAGGTTCTTCCAGAAAAGGAACGCGCAAGTTATATTGAAGGAAATAAGTCGGCGCGCAAGTGTTTGATAAGTTTCAACACTTAGGCCTTCCTTCTTCTCTTTAGATCTTCCGTTCTAGGTAAGAAATTACCTTAGAAGTGTTCCAGAAGCTTTGAGAAGAGACTTGGGTGTCGGGAGCTTCAATCCGAGTTTCTGGAAAAAGATCCTCTCGAATGGGGGGCCCACAGGGTCTATTTATAGGCAAAAGAAGAACCCGGGCGGTTACCGGGCGGTTACCAATTAGGTCGCGCAAGTCACCTGCGCGACCAATGTGGCCGCGCAAGTACACTTGCGCGCCAGTTAGATAGCTTGCACGGTGATGCTGCTGTTGATCCTTTCTTGCTTCCTTTGTTGATTTTTGATGTTTTTTTCAAAGGCTGAATCACTTTGAGCTCAGATATTCCCTTTTCCGATCTTTAGATTCTGTGACGAAAGGAGCGTCAACAAAAGTCCCCCCTCAGAGTTGGATCCGGAGAGAAATGAGGATTTGACTCTGAGGAAATTGAATCCATCCAAAGGAAAAGGGAGGGCGCGCAAGTTTGCAGTGCACAGAGGGCGGCGCGCAATTCTGCGTCGCGCAGGCCTTAAGCGCTCTGGGTGTGGCGCGCAGGTAGGCTTCCTGACCTATAAATAAACAGCCTCACCTTCGTACAAGTATCTGGATTTCCGGATTTCTCGAGCTCTCGCCGCGCAAGTCTTCTTCACCGCGCAAGTCTCTTGTTTGCACTGTTTCCTCACTGTCGCGCTACTCTCAAGGTAATAGGGCTTGCGCGGTAATACTTGCGCGACAAAAACTTGTGCGGCACATGTATTACTTGCGCGAAATCTCCATACTTGCACGCCTTAATGCCTTAGCCATTTTTTCCCAAATTCTTTCACAAATTTTATGAAAAAATAAAACCCATTTAAGAGTTTAATTTATTCAACTCCTGTGCAGATTCAATGTCTCTTAGACCTGGATTAATTGATGAACTGGCTAGCAAGTGGATAGATGATATGATGGATATCATTGGCCCTGATTACTATACTTTCAAAGATAGTACTCTTCCAGATTTGGCTAAGTATCTGAAGAAATATCATCGCAACTTTCCTCACTGCACTTATCTACCTTTGTATGGTCATGGTCATCTGCAAGAAGTTATTATTCCAGAAGTAAAGAATTATCTTCCATTTTTGTTGTTTCAGAATTATACCAATTTTGCTTCAGCAAATATCTCAGGCGGAGGAGTATTTCAAACTGCTGGAACAGTAGAGAAGGCTTATGTGATGCATCATAGCCCTTGCTCACCAGATCTGAAAAAACATACACCTGAGCTTCAACTACATTGTCATCCTTCAATCTTCCGAAATGCTCATATGGATCAATCCAAAGGCTGGAAGAAAAGTTGGGATTTCCGTCCTGGGGGAGGTGTGAAGCCAACTTGGATGTGGGCATACTGGGTGCGACAGACTTGCGCAGAGTTTATTGAGGATCTGAAGAGAGCTGCAATATATAAGGCTGTTTGGGTTGGGCAAACATATATTTACAGACATGATAACTTCGTGCCAGAGATACTCAGCCACTGGAGCCCAGCGACTAATTCTTTCCATTTGACTCATGGAGAAGTAGGTATCAGTTTGTGGGATGTCCACAAGATTTCAGGAGCTCCAATTTTGGGTGATATGTATGATGAATTCATTCCTCCCAAGGTGACTTGGAATGATCCAGAGAAGACTCCTGCTTTGGCTTGAGAATTATTTAAAATCTTTCACAGGCTCAAGAGTTCAGAGACCTCATTAACTCATTTTAGAAAAGATATCCATCCGGAAGAATGGATGAATGTATTTCTTACTGAGAAGAAAGGGATGGAGCCAAAAGAAAAAGGATCCAAGAAAAAGAAATCCAAGGATACCCGGCCCAGACGTCCTACCACTTGTCCAAAACCTGAGAAGAGAGGAGCTCCTAGCACATTCTGGCCAACTCTAGAAGCAGGAGAGTTTGAAAAATGGGGATATGAAGTGAATCAAATAATTCCAAAGAAAACTCGTCTGGCGGGTTTCTTGGCAATGTGGCTCAGTGTTTATCTCTTGCCAGTCAGGGATTCGAAGGGAGGTGTTAGGCCAGGGACCTTCGTCATTGCGGCCAAGTTGGTTGAGGGAAAATGGTTGGGTTAGCTACCCCCATTTTAGCAAAGATTCACAGGATTTTACTTCACGTCTTCCAGGGTAAATATCCTTTAAGAATAGTGGGACCATTCCAGGTTTTGTGGGGATGGATCGCCACTCACTTCAGGACTTACAATGTACAGAATGGATTAAAAATCCCTGGAAGCTCTTTCAGACCGTCAGTGCAAGAATTCTCTGGAATTGCTCCATTAGATGTTAATGGTTATGATATGAAAGTAAGACTAATCATGTATAAGGAATTCAACTTCTTTCCTTATGGAAGTCCGCCATCCGGGCGGTTTGTTGATGATGGGACAACCCATTTGGATTTGAGGGCATACATACTAGCTTGCAGGGATGGTGTGTTAGTAGCCAGGATTGATAGAGAAATCATATGTGAGGCCTATGCTCCATATAGATTTGCACGCCAATTCAAATGCTTGCAACAGATTGTTGTATCCCCTCCAGTACATGTCAGGTTAGAGCAACATCCGATGATTGCTCGACAACTATGGTTGCTGACATCAAGAGAGAAGACTGGGGCAGTATTTGATCTACCAGTTGAAAAAGCGGCACATTATCTGACTACATTTTATGCCGAACACTGGATAGCATCATACCCTAAAGGGATATTGAATCACCCAGTATATCAAGTGGGAAAGAGGAAGAGGACTGTAGAGAAAGAAACCCTTCCTCATGAAGGTGACACTTCTCCACCTGAAATAGGTTCAACAAACTCCTCTTCTAGAACTGATTCATCGGATTATCACGATGGGGATGATGAGGCACAACCGGCAGCAAAGCGGTTTCGTGCCCGATATAATCCTCCGGCCAGAGTTAAAAGACCCACTCCATCAACTCCTGGTGAGTTATTTCATTGTAGAAATTTCAATCACTGCTACTTTATAAAGTAATAAGTCTTACATTCTTATTCTCTATTTGTAGTTGCAGGAGTTGGGAAGAGATTAAAATCAAAAATTGTAGGACCTTCCTCACGGCCTTTATATCTAAGACCAGAGGCTGTTCAGCTATGGCAGAGCTTGTACTGTGATACTGAGACCGCCTGGCTGGATTTGTGTGAGGGCCTACAACTTCCTGGAATAGGAAATCTTGTAGCTTCTAAAAACCTTCAATACGGAGATAACCCCAATGAAGTGCGAGCTTACATCAGAGAGCTGGAAATGCTCATATATGCCACTGATAATTCGGTTCCTATCACCAGGCGGGTGAAGGAAATGATTGATCGTGGCACCACTGAGGGGGCTGGTGGTTCTGGAGATGAGGAATGGCAAGAGTACGTGGCTCCTGAAGATGTAAGTCTTCTTTCCTTATTTTATTTGCAACTTGATTTTAGTTGAAGATTTGTTACTTAAGGAAGTTATTTTCTTCATCTTGCAGCTTGCAAAGAAAGGAACCGGGGTTCCTTCGCCACAATATAGCCCTGGTGGTACTGCTATCGGGGCTGCTGCTGATTCTCCTCGCGAACCAGGCGAGATATCTCCAGGCCAGCAGGCCATGAATGAGGCACTGGACATAGCCTTTCATTCGCCAATCCAAGTGCCAATAAGGGAGACTACTGATACTCCGAAAAAACAAAAGAATCCAAGGCAACGAAGGAGGAAATCCATAGCTAAACGTTTCATTAGTAGTGGTAAGTCCTTCGAACAATCATGAGTTTATACCCATAATCATATGGTTACTCATATTTCTGAGGATTGCAGGGGCTTCTTCAATTTCCCCCTTGAGGGAAGGGACTGATCCTTCTTCAAAGGTCGTGGAAGGTGCTGTAGAACAATCACAGAGCCAGGCTGACTTGGTTTCTCCTGGAGAAGAGCTACCATACATTCCCAGTATCCCTCCTACTACTGAAGATGTTGTCCAGGGTCAGGGGTTGCAGGACATAAGTCGACAAGAAGACGTAGCAAATGTTCCCACTGGTGAGACTAACCAAGATTCTGAAGTATCATTGGATGAAATGATGAATCAAGGAATGACTTTTGAAGAATTTTATGATCATGCTAAGTTGTCATGTGATTTAGAATACCTTGGGCGTGAGTGCTACCCTTCGCCCAAATTTTTTTTTAAAAAATATACTTCTAACCATGATGGAAAATAATATGCAGTTTCTTCCGTAGAAGCCGCTGAACTGCCAATGCCCGAAGAGGGTGTGGACACTGATGTCAACCCTATCATTGCAGAAACATTAGCTCAAGTAGAGCTAAATCCAATAAACTCTCCTGAGACCCATCTTGAAAATCCTGTTGAAACTGGGAAAGATGGGGAGAAGTCTTCTCAGGTTGCTGAACCACCATTGGGTAATGGATAACAATATTTGTGATTGTACTTTATTCGCAAGACAATCTATTCTTTTGTTATCCTTTGAAGCTGACTAAACATTTCAATTAATCATGCAGGACCATCAACTACAATGACTAGATCCGAAGATGAGGCCTCAGCCTCTGCCTCAACGGGAATTGAAAGTGAAGAAGCACAAGTTAGGGGGGAAAGAGCAGGACAAGGCACCTCCCTAAGTGCGCTAATTCCAGATTACATACCCCCTTCTGACGATGATATTGAATCAGATCCAGATATGCTTAAAGCATTCAGCTTTTCACAACGTAAGGCATGGAATAACATATGGAACATCATATTGGGGGTGCCTTTAGAAGAGCTACCATAAAAAATTTCTCGATTGTCATCCCAATTTGTTATAATGGGACTTGGTGGTTTTGGGTATGAAAAGATCCATGCTGCGGTGAAACAGATCATTTTCAAGAGGGAGAAAATGCAGACAAGTCGCGAAGATTTGACCAGAGTGAAATTGTCAGTCAACATAGGTGAATTTGAGGCTGCGATATCCCAGGCTGAAGCTGATTATGCTGTCAAGATGAAGGATCTAAATCAAAAAATCAAAGAAAAGGTCGTCCAGCAGGTGCAACTCCAGCAACAGTTAGATGCTGTTACTGGGGAACTTGATCAGCTTAATAAATCATTGGATGAAACTCATATGAATGGCATGAAAGCCATTGCAGATGCTAAGAAGGCACTTCAGCAAGCTGAAAAGAGTGAAGCTGGTCAAGTGCACGAGCTTCAAGTAACTGCTGATAAGGCTCAGGATGCTATACATCAATTGAAGACTTATGTTGACAATCTTTTGTAATTCTTGAAAGAGAGAAGAGACTCCAGTCTGTGGATGTCCTTCTAACTCTTGTGTATCAATGAAGAAAAAAAACACTTTTGTCTTTAATCATTTGTACCTGCATTCTTCCATTACCTGCTTCAATTTTACTTAAGCCAATGGGCTTAGTAATCATAGTTTGATTTTTACTAGGATTATTACAAATAACCCTACAAACTTTGAATCTTTTAACTGCTCAATATTACCTAAATCATACAAAAAATGTATATTTATTGAGCTGGAACTTGACTTTTATTCAGATTTCCTTTGTCTTTTGTGTGGGCAGTTTAAAGTCATGCACGCCGGACATAAAGGGGCTAATGTTTAACGTCGAAATAGCTTTGACCGAAATGGATTAAAAATGGATTCATTTCCTTGACAATTTATTTGAAAACATATTACCATACTCAAGTATGAGGGAAAAAATGTAAACTATGGCTTAAGAATATTTGAATCTGAGGAATGATATGAAAAAGAGCTAAAAGGCATTAGAAGAAGTAGTTTCCAAGAATGAAGTTACTATTATTTAACAAAACCCGTTAGGGGGTTGAAATATGCAGGGCCACCTATGGGCATTGGCTGCATGGTCAAATAAAATAGCATCTTTTGGCTGACAAGTATGTTATGTGGACTGTTTATGCAAGGCCACCTATGGGCACGTGCTTCATAGTCAGGCAAAAGAACTCCCAGAAATTTACTTTCCTAGTGCTAAAAGCCAGTGAAAGTTTATGGAGATTCAAATTTTCTAAAGCATAGAGTTTGTTGTATGGAAAGAGGTACTTGAATATGGAGAAGATATTTCCAAACAAGAATATCAAAGAACTGGATGAATATCACTCCTATGAAGGTCTGACCCAAACATAGGGAAGAAGAATAAACCATAGACTTGAATACTTTCAGATCATGAAAAAGGATATGGGATAAATATGTTAAGGATGGCTATTTTTTTGCGGATCCCTACATACTGTCATTTAAGACAAATAAGGACAAAAGAGGCATTCTTCCCAAGAATAAAGTTACTATTATTTAACAAAACCCGTTAGGGGGTTGAAATATGCAAGGACACCTATGGGCATTGGCTGCATGGTCAAATGAATAGCATCTTTTGGCTGACAAGTCTGTTATGTGGACTGTTTATGCAAGGCCACCTATGGGCACGTGCTGCATAGTCAGGCAAAATAATTCTCAGAAGTTTGACATTTTTGTGACTAGAAGTCATGAAAAGGGTTATGAAGATCTGAAAATATTTAAGGTTAGGATTATAACACATAAATATGGGTATTGTCCAATGTATATAGAGATACATAGGTCAATGAAAACCATAATCATGTTGTGGCTGGGTCCTGAATTGAAACTTGGACTTCACTACGTATCTCATAAGAATGAGAATCAAGCCATACGTAGTTCTTGAAATGCAGTTTAACGTCGTGCAGGACGAAAGTACGAGTGATCTTAGTTTAGGTTCATAGAATTCGGACCATAATAATGAATACACAGTGTGTGTTTTCATGAGGACTTTTCATCCAAGGGACTGAAAGTGAAATTTGGGGTTAGGCCCAAAAGACTTGGGACTGGATTCGAGGGACACTCGAATGTTCCTACGTATCCCATAAGGATGGGAATCGAGTCCACGTAGTTCTAGAATTACCCTTTGTACAAATTTGGTTCGTATATTTGAAGGGTGAAAGGGGACTTTAGTGCAATGATGGTTTTAACCTAAGATAAAAAGTTTAGGCATTACCATGTATGCACGTAGTCTTTTGAAATGAAACATGATTAAAAAAAATCAATGTCAATAATGGTTCCTTCTCAAATGAGGGAATTAAAGAATATTGTAGTTTATTGTCGTACCGGACAAAAGTGTTGTATAGTTTAACGTCATATAACAAGGACGAAAGTGAATCAATGTAAAGATATTGATTCCAGGGGCGGTTTCACAAATCATCATCATATGAGATTGTGGTGAACCGATGTGAAGAGATTGTTTTTGGGCTTGAACCTTGGGAGGTTGCCTACATACCCAGCCTGGAGGGCAAGGATCAAAGTCCGTGTAGTTCAATTAAAGAATGAATTAATGATCAAGTTGTTCTTGTGGACAATGATCTAAATAAAAAATGTTGTTGGGACTTATACATGGTTAGTGGCCCAAAGAGAGTGTTATGGTTGATGTTCGCTCTAAGCTCACGTGAGTCATACTCGGTGTGAGAAACAAGAGGTAATAACAACCTTAACGATGCACAGTTTTAATGTCATGTAGGACATAAAAAGGGACTATGAAGTTTAAAGTCTTGCAGTTAGGACTATTGGTGCTGCACAGTTTAGTGTCATATAGCAGGGACAAAATAACAGTTTAATGTCATGTAGGACATATCAAGGACTTTCTGTACAGTTTAGCGTCATGTAGTTAGGACGATGGGGATAAAATAGTTTAACGTCATATTGGACGAAAGGGGAATTGTGCAGTTTAATGTCATGCAATAAGGACAAAAGAGTGTATCATTTTAACGTCATGTCGGACAAAAGTGCGAATAGTTTAAGGTCATATGCATGGACCGTGAATGGTGCAGTTTAATGTCATACTGGACCATTGAGATTATATAGTTTAACGTCTTTTCGGACGTGAGGGACTTTTATACAGTTTAGTGTCATGTAGTTTAGGATGTCACAGTTTAACGTCTTGCTGGACATAAGGGATTTGCAAATAGTTTATGGTCATATACATGAACCAGGGATGATGCAGTTTAAGGTCATGCTGGACGGTTTAGGGAACTTTTTCACAGTTTAATTTCGTGTGGGACGAAGTTGCAGTTTAAAGTCATATTGGACCATTGCTGTATAGTTTAACGTCATATAGCAAGGACGAACTGGTGTTGTACAGTTTAAAGTCATGTAACTAGGACTAAGGTGAACCAATATGAGGATATCAGTTCTGGGGACTTTTTACAGTTTATCGTCATGCTGGACGTTGGAAGTGCCACACAGTTTAATGTCATGTTGCCAGGACAAAATATAGTTTAATGTCATCTCGGACATAATATAGGATCTTCTGTACAGTTTAATGTCATGTAGATAGGACAAAATATAGTTTAATGTCATGTAGGACAGAATATAGTTTAATGTCATCTCGGACATTGAAGGTGACACAGTTTAACGTCATGTTGGACGAAGTTGCAGTTTAAGGTCATACTGGACCATTGCTGTATGAACCAATTATAAGAGTCTTGGTTCTGGGAACAATATTTTGTGTTTATACAAAATACTTCTTCAGAAATCTGGCATTAGTTGGAGTCGTGATGTGTTCTCCATCCATTGAGATCAGAGAATACGCTCCATTGGAGTAGACCTTATGTATTGAATAAGGTCCTTCCCATTTTGGTTCAAGCTTGGGAGGCTTCATTCCTGGTATCATTGGTGCTCTGAGAACCAACACCAATTCTCCCTGAATGAATGAACGAAGACGAACTTTTTTGTTAAAAGCTCGTGCTATCCGATTCTGATAGATTTCCAAGTGGTGCAAAGTGCACAATCTTTTCTCATCTAACTGTTCCAATTCATTCAACCGCTTTTGGGATTGCTCATCTGTTGATAACTGATCACAAATGGCTATTTTGAGTGAGGGTAATTGAACTTCAATTGGCAAGACTGCTTCTGTTCCATATACCAATGAATATGGAGTAGACCGCGTTGCATTGCGAGTGGTAGTCCGATAAGCCCATAAAGCATGAAAGAGTTTATCAGGCCATGACCTCTTATCTTTATCCACCATCTTTTGAAGTATATTTGAAAGAGTCTTGTTGAAGGCCTCTATCTGGCCATTAGCCGCTGCATGATATCGAGATGAATGGTTGGACTTAATGTTGTATTCTTGATACAATTTATTTACCTCAGAAGAACAGAAATTGGTGCCGTTGTCCGTCAATATGGTATGAGGGACACCAAATCTAGTAATGATGTTAGACTTGATGAAGCTAACAATGCATTTAGAACTGACTTCTTTGAGAGGTACTGCCTCCGCCCATTTGGAAAAGAAATCAGTAGCAGTAAGAATGTACTTAAACTGCTTGGCCGTAGCTGAAGGGTAAGGTCCCACCACATCCATTTCCCATGTGGAAAATGGCCATGAGTATTTAGCTGTATGAAGCAACTCTGGAGGTTGATGAATGAAGTTGGCATATACTTGGCATGAATGAAACTTCTTTGTGAAATTAACACAATCTTGTATCATTGAAGGCCAAAAGTATCCAAGCCTTCGAATTTGATCAGACATTCTATGTCCAGACTGGTGGGCACCACAGACTCCTACATGCACTTCTTTTATGACAGCCATTGTCTCTTCACCATCAATACATCTGAAGAGAACTCCATCAAAACCACGTTTGTAGAGAATTTTCTCGAGGTGGTTTGGACTATCATAAAGAGTAAAATTAACCACACGTCGCCGAATTTGTTCTTTCTCGGCTCTATCAAGTGGAAGTGTTCCATTTTGAAGGTATTCCTTGATAGGTGACATCCATCCTGTAGTATGACCATACGGTTCAGGAATGGGACTAATTTCGTTAATTTCCTCTATTCTGACTTGAACATAAGGTGAAATTGCACGACGATGGGCAATACAGATGGTTGTCTCGTCCCGATTTGGATCTGCTAAAGCTGTGGCTATATTAGCCAGTGCATCAGCTTGAGCATTTTGTGATCTTGGGACATAAGAAAATGTCGGTTCTGAAGGGAATTCCGACATTAACTTTCTGACGTAATCATACAAAGGGATTAATTCTTCTTTTCTGATGGCATAATCCCCACTGACTTGTTTGATTACCAGGTCTGAATCACCTTTCACCTTTAAGTGATTCACTTGTGCTTGAAGCGCTAACTCCAAGCCTGTAATGAGAGCTTGGTATTCAGCTTCATTATTGGTACCAACTTCCCATAACAAAAAGGAATAAAGTAACACTACCTTATCTGGAGAAATGAGCACAATTCCTAAACCAACTTTGTTGAATTTAGGATTTTCCATTTTCTTCCCTGTTGGACTTCTAGAAGCACCATCAAAATACATTTCCCATGTTTGAGGACTCTCTTGAATAGAGAAAAATTCCTCATCAGGTAGTTCGATATCTGAATACGTGTCTTCCACTGAAGGATGTTCAGCCAGGAAATCAGCCAGAGCTTGGCCCTTAATTGCCTTTTGAGACACATACTGAATGTCGAACTGCTGTAGAATAACCGCTCACCTTGCCAGGCGTCCTGTAAGCATTGGACGACTAAGGATGAATTTGAGTGGATTATTACGAGATACCAATTGGACCTCGTGATGTTGCAGGTAGTGTCTCAGTTTCTGAACTGCAAAGATTAATTCTAGGCAGCACTTTTCAATACTTGAATACCGGGTTTCTGCTTCAAGCATAGTTCTACTGAGATAGTAGAGACTATTCTCATTCCCAGCATCATTCTTTTGAGCGAGAAAGGCACCCAATGATCACTCTAAAGCTGTCACATAGAGGATAAGAGGCCTACCCACAACAGGTGGCATGAGTACTGGTGGACTCAAGAGGTATTTCTTGAGAACATCAAATGCTTCTTGACATTCTTCAGTCCACTGGTAAGTGACTCCTTTCTTCAATAATTTGGTAAAGGGTAAACTTTTGCCTACCAAATTGGCGATGAAACGCCGAATATAGGCTAAGTTTCCTTGAAGTCCTCTTAATTCTTTCAAATTCTGAGGAGGTGACATACCAAGGATTGATTTGGTCTTCTCAGGATTGACTTCAATACCACGATGGCGTACAACAAAGCCGAGGAATTTTCCTGAGGTTACCCCAAAAGCACATTTTAAGGGGCTCATCTTCAAATTATGTTGTCGAAGCTTGTGGAATACGACTTCCAAATCAGCCAAGTGATCAAAACGTTGTTTGGATTTAACCACCAAATAATCTACATAGCATTCAACAAATTTCCCTAGAAAAGGTTTGAAGATACGATGCATGGCGCGTTGATATGTTTCACCTGCATTCTTTAAACCAAAGGGCATCACCCGGTAACAAAACGCACCTTGAGGAGCTCTGAAGGCTGTATATTCCTCATCTTCTGGGGCCATTCAGATCTGATTATATCCAGAATATCCATCCATGAAATAAATTACTTCATAGCCAGCCGTCGCATCAATTAAGAGTTCTGTAATCGGAACTGGGAAATCATCTTTAGGACAATACCGATTAAGATCTCTGAAATCAATGCAAACCCTAATTTGTCCGTTCTTCTTCTTTACAGGGAAAATATTAGCCAACCACTTGGGATATTGAACTTCTCTGACGAAGTTAGCTTTGATAAGCTTATCCACTTCAGCCTCGATTTTGGAAGCATAGGTTGGGTGTGTTCTTCTCGCGGCTTTCTTGAATCCTCGATGTTCTTTTGGCAAACCCAAATGATGGGTGGCAGCATCAGGATCAAGGCCAGGCATCTCTGTATAATTCCAAGCAAAAATATCTTTATTTTTCTTTAGAAAAGAAATATACATCTCTTGTTCTTCAAGGGTCATGGCCGCACTAATTAAAGTGGGGCGTGGATCTTTCTCTGTACCCAGATTTACTTCTCTGAGTTCATCCACAGTGGTAGAGATACCCTCTTCAAATGCTGGAGGAGCATCTCTAAGATCTTCCTCTTCCTCTTCATCATGTGTTATTTCTTCCGTTTCTACTTGCAAAGTAGATGAAAAAACGAAATTATCATGATCATAAGAGATGTCAAAATTTTCACATTTTGAAGAAGAAGCTTCCATTTCCGACCCTATTGATGATAAAGGGTCTTCTTTGGGAAATGAAGAGGAGATGATGGATTGAGAATCGAAATCAATATTCACCTCTGGTGTTGCTATAACTTCTTCTGGCCTGATTAGCGAAGTATAGACTTGTTGGATTTCAGCAGACGAAATGAAAACGTCACCACTTATGCTTTCATCACTGCTTGGTAAGTTACCAATTTCTCCCATGTTGTCTGGCTCGATTGCCGTAATTGACATTATGGATCTTTCCATAAGAGTATTTTGATTTGGTCCTATTTTGTCAATTTGACTGATAGGTAATACATAATCTGTACTCACATGTGAAAATGGATTTATTGGAATTTTTTCCAAACCATATGGAGCATTAACTTTGGTAATTTCTTTCATTGTAGATTTTTCTCTTCCCTTCATGTGATAAAATTCCGCCTCAATGTATTGAGACTCACATGTCTTGAACGGGGCCTTATCACCATACAATGTTCCAACTTGACCATCGAAACAGTATTTGAGACATTGATGGTATGATGACGGAATAGCTGCATGCTGATGTAGCCAGGGTCTTCCAAGCAAGATATTGAAAGCTGAGTCTTGATCAACAATCATGAAATCCGAATTGGAAACAAGATCTCCAAACTGAGTTCTGAGCGTAACTTCTCCCAGTGGTTCTTGTTCATTTTTATCATATCCTTGCAACATCATGGTAGAAGGAGATAAATCAGATTCCGTGAGGCCCAATCGACGAAGTGTGCGAATGGGCATGAGGTTGACTCCTGAACCATTGTCAATGAAAGCTCTTCGAACATCTATACCATTGAATTTTCCAGATAAGTACAAAGGTTTTATGTGCCCATGCACAACATCATCTTCATCTTTATCAGTAAAAGATATTACTGCATGGCATTCTGCAGGATTATTCTCTATGTGATAAATTTCAGCTGCAGCAATTTCAGCTTCAAACTCCTGAGGACTTGACAAAGCTTCGATGAGTGCTTCCCGAAGATCTCTTGATAGATTCAAAGCATCCAAAATTGATAACTTGGATGGTACTTGGGCCAAGTGTTTCAATATATCATACTTTTGATCTAGAGGTATGTGTTTCCCAATAGGAATATGCGGTTTAGCAGGTACCTTGGAAGCAGATGCTTTGGAAGCTGATCCATCTTGTATTGAAGTTGGCAACATCTTTGGTTTTGGAAAATTAGACTGATTAGATCCATTTACTTGCTGAGATAAAGAAGATGGAACCTTTAATCGATATTCCAAAATAACTGTGCCGAAGCTGAGTTGGCCATTGGCAGAAGAACTTGCTTGTTCTTTTTGAGTTCGCTGAAGGGCTCTACCACGAGTTTCTGCTGCATATATAGTGCTAGCAGGGGTAGAATTAGAGTAGTTGCTTCGGAAAGATCCACGTCTTCCCCTATATCCTGAACCTCTAGAACTTCCTCGGGTTCCCTTATTTGATACAGGGAATTCAGGCTCATCAAGACTGGAATATGAATCTGTTAATTGAATCATATTAACAGAACCAAAGATTAACTCTTCGTCTGATAAAGACTCTGCCTGGTTAGCCTGTTTAGGCTGTGCCGTTTGGTGGGACGGTGCCCGTGGCTTCGAAGTAGATGGCATGAAATCTGCCAGAGTCAAAGACAATTTAGGCTTTGCTACATACTCATCTTCTCCTGATTCCTCTTTCTTCTTTGAATTGCGCTGCCCTTTTGAGGATTTGTCTTTTGATGGAGGCTTTACTGCAGCTTTTGTAGGAGACACAATTGGCTTCTTAAATTGTGTTCGCAAAATGGAATGGGTCCGATTGATTGTCTTTCTGACCATCCAATCATCATATTTTTTCGCAGTTTTGCTTTTGACTTCCTGCCACTCGCCTCCTTCCTCTGGATCTGTAGCGGTAATACACGCTACATGAGCTGAAGAACCCTTCATTTTGACTTGTCCCAAGTCGACCATCTTTTGCAGGAGGTCTTTAAAGACAAAACACTCCTGGATGGGATGCACCAACATTTGATGAAAGGGACAATAATTGGGACGGTCTTCATCTCCTTCCTTGTTTGGCCTCTTCGGCACTGGTAATTGAACCAAATTATTTTCCATAGCTGAAATGAAGTAACCAGGAACTTGCTCACTTTGGAAAGAGTATGTTTTACTCTTCATATCCTCAAATTGTTTTCGTCGTTGATCTTTTGGATCATTTGGACGAAACAGCCTTTGTTGTTGGCGTTCAGAAGGTGGAGCCCTTCGAGAAGATGAAGGTTTTGAAGTAGAAATAGGTACAGGTTCCTGTTTAAGCATAACTGTAGCAGTTTCTGCTTTACCCATTCTTCTTCCTGGAGCTGATGGAATTACACGAGATTTAACCTTAGCCTGTATAAGGGAATCTTCAATCTGTTGAGCGATTGAAGTAAGGTCTCGAAACCCTCCGGTGTATTTCACAGGGATTAATGGCGTGCGTAATTCGTCACGCAAATTTGCCACACAGATTGGAAACAATTCCTCCTGAGGGAGTGCTAAACTCAAGGAATACGTTAATCCCTTCCAACGAGCAATGAAATCAGAGACTCTTTCATTCTCCTTTTGCTTGCAGTTTGTAAGATCGAAAACTGTCGTTTTTGGAAAAGTTGAGCTAAACTGAAGAAGGATTTTTTGACGAAGATCCTCCCATCCGATGACTGACCGGGATTGAAAACTTATATACCAGACAAAAGTTGGTCCTTTCAAGGTTCGCACGAAGCATCTGAGTTTCACTGCTTCTTGCTGCTCTGGAGTTCCCATCATAGGATCACAACAAGACACGTAATGCGTCAAATGTTGTTCAGGGTCGCCTGATCCATTGAAAGTAGGGAAAATAGGGTTTCCAAAACTGGATGGAGGAGAAATTGAATCTACCCATTCAGGGTAAACTTTCTTTTCAGGTTGAACTTGCGCCCGTTTCCCTTCCATAGTTTCTAAACGAGCTGCTAATGACTCAATAGTAGTTATTAACTTTTGAGAAACGTCAGGTTGAACTTGGTTTTGGGTAGGTGCAATGAATGGATCTTGGACAGACGTGGTGGTTGGTGCTGCAATTGATGGTAGTGCTGCCAACCGTTGTTGCGTTTGACCTGTAGGATTAGACCTCTGTGGGTGTACTGATAAAAGAGGATATTCTTGATCCATCTCAGTAGTTACAACAAATTCCTTCGGCTGTCGGACTTCATAATTCTTAAGAAGAAGACTACTCTGAAGTAGTTCTGCATTCAACCTTCTTAATTCTTTCATTTCTTCCTCCTGTTGTGCAAACCTTTTCTCTAATGAGAGCGATTGACCTCCTTCAGAGGAAGGGTGAGAAGTAACCTGATTTTTTCCTTTCCCCTTATTGGATCCTTTTCGGAGAGGGGGAAGTGGGTTACTTGAAGGAATACCCAGATTTTGGGTAAGCCTTTGATTACGTGTGCGCACACCTTCTTCATTTAGGTCTGTGTGCGCAACTTCTTGAGCAGGAACCTCTTCGTCTGATCCCTCTGATTGAGCCTCATCTGGTGAATCAGCAGTAACGACATTGATGACATTAATGGATGCATATTGCATGGAATCCTTTCTATCAGCATTTCTGTGATATTGTCTCCTTCCATGTCCATGATGAGACATGGCATTCCATTGACTTGATCCCTCAGGAATTTCTTGGAGAACCGTCACTTGGAGAGAATCTCCTAACAGCTTGGCTCTTCGTTCCTCTTGAGGCTTATTCCCTAATCGAGAGAATACTGACTTTCTCTGAGGGAGGGATTGAGGATTTGAAAAAGTCCCCAGTTCGGTGGACTGGGGATGTTCCTGTTGCTTCCGCTCAACTCCTAGAATCCCATTCGTTGATTCTGAGGGTTGGGTTAGAGAAGTCCCCAGTCTGGCAAGCTGGGGTGTCTCTTGACATGCTATGTCTGAGATCTTCTTAAAATCTCTCTTGATCTTGCGAATCTTAGTTCGGAAATTAGCTGGATGCATTAACCTGTATCCACTTTTATCACCTGGTTCAATAGACCGTTGGATGATTTCCGAAACTTCTGTCATTTGATGACGTGTTTGCTCCAGACGAGAGGCTTGTGCAATATTCTCGCCTGCTTGATGTAGGAGCAATTCAACAACTTGTTCTCTATATACTTGATTTTGAGAGGAACTAGTTGAAGCCTGTTCTTGAGCAAGCTTTTGATTATGAACAAAGCCCATTGACTGTGGCCGGCCATGGGCAATAACATTGCATGAGACCATTTTCGGCGGGCTTTGCTGACCGGAAAGCACTGTGAAATTTAGTGCTCCGTGAACACCCCATCCTCTGATATGAACATCAGATGGAGCATTGGCAATTAACTGACGCAATTTTCTTAGTGCGCCAAGGCATGAACGTTGAAGGGTTCTCTGTTGCTTTTCAGCCTTTGGATACCGAGAGACTGATAGAGATGCCAAATCAATCTGGCGTTGTAACCCTTCTATTATCTTAAGATGATTTTCATATTCATCGTAATATAATACCTTCTTCTTTAATTGACAAAGAGTTTTCCATATGTTGAGACGAATATCATGGATTCCATCATCCGTCAACATCTTTGGAATGTCGTACTGGGAGTCAGCCAAAGGCCAAAACATGACTGGTACTTCGCCTTTTGCCAGTTTTTTCCTCATGTTCAGCATTTCCTCTTTATCATTAAATGAAGATTCTTCTACCTGTTTGGACCAGAGTTGGTGTTTCCTTGTTGCTTCATCGGATTCAACAAGATTGGTAGAGAAATCACCATTCATGCTGGAAGATGAATGACCCAGGGAAGGTTCGGAGAATAACCTGAACCCCAGGCTATCTTCTAATGGAGAAAGAGTTTCACCTGCCGATAGTAAAGCATCAGACATGACTGGTTTTACGTTTGCAAGTGCCTTGAGATAGGAGGGCTTTCTCGTCACTACATTGCCTTCTGAAGAATTTTCGAGACAATGTGAATCACTACTGCAGAGAGGACTTTCGCAGCGAAGTTCATCACCATGAGGAGGACTGTCATGATGGGTTACAGCAAAGGATGAAATCTCTTGCTCCTTGGTCTTCTGACCACACAGAGGGTTCCTGTGGCTCTCATCTGAAGAAGAAACTTCAAGATTGACCGAATTTTCATAAAGCAAGTCTTCATGAGGAAGTGTATGTTGAAGACCTTCAGAATTAATGTTCCTGTTATTGGGAATTGAGGGAGTAGAATCTTGAATTCCGACAGATAAATGTCTGAGGGCTTCAAGAACTCCAGCATCGAGCAAGGCCTTGTTGCATATTGGCCTTTGATCTCCTGACTATGCTGGGCGGATCTTTTTCTTAGATGCCTTCTTACTCGCTTTAGAAACCACTTGATGACGAAAGTGATTGATCTGAGCAGGTGTATGTGCCTGATCAGGAAAGATGGTCAGGTTAGGCTGATGATCTCCACTCAAATCAGGTGTATGTGCCTGACTTGGTTGTCCGTATGATATGGGGGAGTATGCCCCATAACCCTCTTGGACTGGAACAGATGTGTGTGTCTGTTCCGGAGTGAATCATTGATGTGTAACTCCATTTCTAGGGATAGATTTATGTGTCTGTCCCTGAGATGATGCTGAAGCTGTTATGATATCCTGGCAAGCATCCAGAATATGAGCAGGAATTTGCTTCAGCTCTTTCACCATTGACAAAATATGTTTGGTGACCTCAGCCACCGGAACGGGGATATACGTCCATTTCGGGCTTGGAGTAGGTGTATGTGCCTGCTCGTATCCT
Source organism: Viscum album (assembly GCA_963277665.1). Lineage (NCBI taxonomy): Eukaryota > Viridiplantae > Streptophyta > Magnoliopsida > Santalales > Viscaceae > Viscum > Viscum album. The sequence continues at coordinate 1,098,327,882 of OY728134.1, read as the reverse complement.
CCTTTTCCTGTCAGTGAATCCTGACAGTACTCAAGTGTGGAGGCAGAGAGTTGAGTCTGCCTCCTGTTTGTTGTCGGGACTTTCCGACTGACTTCTCCGGGCGCTACCAAGCGAGACTGTTGGTAGGCCTGATTAGTATTAGCAGGTGTATGTGCCTGCTGATTACACTTCGCCAAACGCGTTTGACGAGATCCATCATATGTAGTCAGACGAGCCTGCTGACTAACTGGTGATGTATAAGCAGGTGTATGTTCCTGCCTATGGTACTCCGCCGGAATTGCCTGGCGGGATAGGCTTGATGCTGCCAGACGAGTCTGCTGGACAGCGGAATTAAAACGAACAGGTGTGTATGCCTGCTCGTTGTTTGCCACCAAGTTAGGTTGGTGGACTTCTCCGGAGATGGCAGGGATGACAACCTGCTTATTATTAACCGGATTCCGTCTCTGGCGGTTCATCTTGCCTGCTCGGGTTCGAGGAACCTGAGCTGAATGCCTGGAGTCGGTACCCTCATCATGTTGAGGGCGCACTACCGCACGAGTCTGGCGGCGATTGTTGATGGGAGCCCTTGAGAAGGACTCCTGTATTTTTGAATTAAGGTCCTGCGGGACCTGCTCATTCACTTCTTCAGAGTAAGGGAGTGAATGGAAATTGCGTTCCGGGGATAACGACCCGAAACGGTTGGAGACGGTAGTCAGCACCGCCTGCTTCTTGATTGCTGGCCTCCGTTGTCCGGACGACCAGGTAGAGTTGTTAACTTGGAGGGCTTGACGAGCGGCCTCCAGAGTAGGGATAGTACCGTTGCGACGGTACTCCTTAACCAGTGCATTAGAAACACAGCGTTGAAGACGCTGAGTTGGTGATGTCATCCTTAGAGCGGATGACGTTCCAGCAGGAGTAGCAGCATTGGTTTTCACAGCAGTAGACCTCACAGTAGAGGTGTTCACAGCAGCAGTATTCACATGGGTGAATTTAAGGAAAGCCATTTTTGCAGAAGATCTTGAGAAAAGAGTTCCTGTTCCATGTAACAGACATAATCAAGATGAATCCGGCCACTTCATCTTTTGGATGAGCACATGTCAATGATTTCTTTGTTGGCCCAAGGGGCCTAACAAATAAGAAGAACATCACTTTAACTTGGTTAAGGATTCACGACGGGTTCACCATTTTTGTTTCGCACGGAATCCGGGGATGACCTCCTGGACAGGAGATTAAAACGTTCCGATCGGTTTCTAACGGGTTTGTTCGTAGAACCAGAAACATCCAATGATTCTACATCCGTTTGGACCTACTTTCCAAAGTCAGGCGCTCATTATCTTGTGGAATAATGAGGCTTAGGAATTTACATTGGTCGAGAGGATGGGAGGTCGGACTCATCACACTTTTTTGAGGGGAATTATTGTCTACTCCGGGATTCTCTTTATAGATTTAAGTTATGTTCGTGAATCCTTATTATATTACCAAGTATAAAATGAGCTTTCCTTTAATTTTGACAATCAATGATTAAATATGCAAGAAATTTAGAGAATCTTTTATAAGTATTCGAGGCTCTTCATCAATAGAGAATCATCTATATCTGTTTAGAGATTCTTGGTCAATGGTATCCTTCAAAACATTTATATAAAAAGTCTCTTGGTCATTATGATGACCAGGCTGGTTTTAAAGCCACTCAGTGGGGCACTTGAAGTTTATCGTCATTCAGAAGGACATGGATTATTTCAAAGTTGGGATCGAACCCATAAATGGGCTACCTACGTATCCTTTGTTTTTGGAAAAGGAATCAGAACCCACGTAGTTCGAGAAATGGAGTATGATGTTTATGATTGATGGCTCAAAGATGAATGTCATAATTACTTTTACACTCTAAGCTCACATGAGTCATGCTCGGTGTGAGAAACAAGAGGTATTGGTAAAATTTAGACTATTGTGCCATGAAAGATGCAATCATAAGAATTTGTTTGGGGCTATGTATGGATGACTGCCCAGATAGATGAAGGTTTAGGATTTACTTTTAGGGAGAAAATCCATGAACAGGGTCCATAAAGTTATATGTGCTTCATGGAGATTTGAATACTCTAATCTTGGGTCTTACTCTTAAGGAGGATGCCCAAGTTAGGAGGGGATTTATGGTTGGGTTTTACTCCTGAAAAGGAAACCCAAATCAAAGGTAAATTATGACTGGTTAAGAGAAATTTAAGGGGACTTGGGGCTTTATTCCTGAAAAGGAGACCCAAGGTTATGACTGAGTCTTTATTCCTGAAAAGGAGACCCAGGTTAGGGGACTTGGGGCTTATTCTTTAAAAGGAAGCCCAAGGTTATGACTGAGTCTTATTCCTGAAAAAGGAGACCCAGGTTAGGGATTAAGGTTTGGGGCTTACTCCTGAGGAGGATGCCCATATTTGAGGTTGGGGCTTATTCTTAAGAAATATGCCCAAGATTAAAGGACTTGATTGAGGCTTACTCCTGAGGAGGATGCCCAAGATTGGGAACTTTAAGGATTTGGGGCTTACTCCTGAGGAAGATGCCCAGATTAAAGGTTTTATAACTGGGGATTATTCCTGAAAAGGAGACCCAGGTTAAGATTCTCTCATCTTAAATGATGAGGTTGAATGAATGAACTCTCCGTATTTTAGTGACATAAGGATATTTAAATCACTAGACTTTGAGAGAGATTCCACAGAATTCCTTTCAGATAAGAAAGTAAAATCAAGAAATCATGCCATAAATGGCTTTGAAGAGTGTCTTGAAGGCTGAATCTTGAAAAGGAAAGGTGAAATGGCTTAAGAGGGGTACAAATGGGCAAGATGGGCACCCAAAAAGATAGGGGCGCGCAAGTCTTGCAAGGCGCGCAAGTCTTCCGTGGGCGCGCAAGTATTGGTCGCGCAGGTATACCTGCGCAACACATAGTGTACTTGCGCGATTTTCAACCAGCAATGAAATACTTGAGCGACTCTTTTTTAAACCCTTTAGAATGTTCTCGAGGTTCTTCCAGAAAAGGAACGCGCAAGTTATATTGAAGGAAATAAGTCGGCGCGCAAGTGTTTGATAAGTTTCAACACTTAGGCCTTCCTTCTTCTCTTTAGATCTTCCGTTCTAGGTAAGAAATTACCTTAGAAGTGTTCCGGAAGCTTTGAGAAGAGACTTGGGCGTCGGGAGCTTCAATCCGAGTTTCTGGAAAAAGATCCTCTCGAATGGGGGGCCCACAGGGTCTATTTATAGGCAAAAGAAGAACCCGGGCGGTTACCGGGCGGTTACCAATTAGGTCGCGCAAGTCACCTGCGTGACCAATGTGGCCGCGCAAGTACACTTGCGCGCCAGTTAGATAGCTTGCACGGTGATGCTGCTGTTGATCCTTTCTTCCTTCCTTTGTTGATTTTTGATGTTTTCTTCAAAGGCTGAATCACTTTGAGCTCAGATATTCCCTTTTCCGATCTTTAGATTCTGTGATGAAAGGAGCGTCAACAATGACTCAATGTGTTCGTTATCAATTTAAAATCAAAATTTTAGTTCAAGAAGTGTCACTCACTAAAAACAGAGAAAACATGGTCAGATTGTCTTTATAATTTATTAAAACGATTTATAATTCATTTTTGATGTGTAGGAATCAGTATCACATCAAACCAACACACAATGTTCTTGATATGAGTCAAAGTGCGTGTTTCTAGTTTAAAATGACATTTTAGTAATAAAAACAAGCGATGTACTCAAAACAAAGTAAACACATTCATATTATTTTGATACTTTATTAAAATGATCAATAATCCATTTTGGAAATTTATGAATCATTCTCACCTCAATCCGGTGCACGATGTGACTGATATGACTCCAAGTGCATCTTTTTATTTAAAATTGACATTAAAGTAAAAAGGAAAACTGGCCTACTCAAAACTGAGAAAACGTATTCAAATTATTTTGATACTTTTGGAAAATTATTCATAATTCATTTTTTGGAATTAAGGAATTAGACTCACCTCATTCCGATGAATGATGTGACCGGTATGACTCCAAGTGCATCTTTTTATTTAAAATTGACATCAATTTTAGTAAAAAGAATAGATGAACTACTCAAAATTGATCCAACACATTCAAATTGTTTTAATACTTTAGTAAAATGATCCATAAGTCATTTTTTATGTTTATAAATCAACCGCACCTCAATACGACACATGGTGTGACTGGTATAACTCCAAGTGCGTCTTTTTATTTAAAATTGACATCAATTTTAGTAAAAAAGACAACTGACCTACTCATAACCAAGCAAACACATTCAAATTGTCTTGATACTTTAAGGAAACAATCCATAAGTCATTTTGACATGTATAAATTCTCTATAACTCAATCCAATACATGATGAGCCCGACATGACTCAATGTGTTAATTGTCAATTTAAAATTGACATTTTAGTTCAAAATGTGTCACTCCATGAAAATTGAGAAAACACACCAAGGCTTTCTTTATAATTTATGAAAATGTTTCATAAGTCATTTTTGATGTATAGGAATCAGTATCATGTCAAACCGACACATGATGTGACCGATATGAGTCAAAATGCGTGTTTCTAGTTTAAAATGACAACTTAGTAAAAAAGTCAGGTGACATAATCAAAACCAAGAAAAAACATTCATATTTTTTTTTATAATTTAGGAAATGATCCATAAGTCATTTGAGACATGTAAGAATCAAACACACCTTAATTCGATGCATGGTGTGACCATTATGAATCCAAGTACGCCTTTTCAATATATAAGTGCCATTTTAATTTAAAACATGTATCACATCTCCAAAACTGAGAAAATGGGCCTAGATTGTTTTATCATTATTCTATCTACTATTACTTAATTAATTTTCTTACCATTTTTAGCTCATACTTATTTAGTTAATTTTCATATACATAATACTTGAACATGAATAGAAAATGGTGTGACATGTAAGAATCAATCACAACTCAATCTGATACACATACTTCCTTGTATAACAATTTTTTTAAATTAACACCTTATATTCATGTATTTCATTATATTATTACTAACATAATAATTCATTTCTGATACTGGTGTTGTTTTTTCTTGAGTAGGGGTAGGATCAAAAGACAAAGGAAGACTTCTATTTTTGAATATATGTAATAATTTTTACTTATGAAATTGTATAAACTAATGTTTGAAATGTCTATAATATAGTGTTTTTTTATTTTATTTGTGTTGTAAATTTTATTTCATTTAAGTTTTCTATTCATTATTGATTTTTATGATTTCATGGTGTTTTGGGTGTTGTGGTTTGATGTTATAGCACATTGCACTAGTGTTGTAATGTGCTGTTACAAGACACTACAATATACCCCTTTATCAGTGATTTTAGAAGAACTGATAAAGGTATATTTTATCAAAACTTCTAAAAGAACTAGTAAAGTATACATTTATCAAATCTTTTACAAGCACTAATAAAAGACTTGGTCTTTTAATCTTGCTTCAGTATGCAGTGCTTCTCTAGTTCTAATAAAGGAAATTTTTAGCACTGTTAAAGGCCTATTTTGTAGTAGTGTATCCCGACCTAGTGTGATCCTTGGCATGATGTTACCTATGAATTTATTTTGTATTGTACTATTTTATTTGTACTACCATGTATTTTATATGATATGTGATGCCTGATTTGATTTGAAATATCTTCTTTGATATATGTATATGAAATTATTTGAAACTAATTTACCTGATTTATTTAGAAATTTGGTAAAAGGGGAAATCAAATTGTTTTTCCCTGATTTTTATATAAAATTTATAAATTACATATCATGCCTTTTTTTCTTTAATGTTTAGCATGCTTGGATTATTGTATAGAGACTTTTTATTGAACACCAAGGTGGGACCCTACTGAGACTATTAGCTCACACCATGTGAACCACTTTGGCAGTGTGTAGACCTGGTTATGTCCTTCATTGTAGGGAAAGGAAATGTGTTAAAGTGAGGCAGTGAAGTTTTCTATCATCTGGGTTTGGGTAGCTAGATCATGAGATAGTGGGGGTTTTCCCATGCTATCATATAAAGACTGTTGGAGTATCTGTTTTTGTTTTGTCATCCTTTGTTAATGGACTTGTCTCTTGGATATTGTTTTGCTACCTTTTTAGTTGTATCATTTTCCTTGTTCAATTTCTATCATGTAATATATATATATATAAATATATATTAATGTTTTATTATTCTATTTATTTCTGTGCATGTATACATATGTCATGTCATCTACTTCAGTTTGGAAAAAATATTTCACTCTATTTTTTGTTGTTTCTCAGGTGCAGATTCCAAGCCATGGGTATTAGGAACCCCTTTATGTATGTGTCAATTCAAGTAGGGTACCAGTTTGGGAGGTTATCTAGCTTGGATTTGTAACATTGATGGTTTTACAAAGTAATATATATTCCTATTATCATGTCAATTTCTTAAAATAAAAGGAAATTATTTTCTTTAAAGTTTTGATAAGGGATTTCATTCCACTTATGTATATTTTTTCCTTCCACTCCATATTTTCTTACTTAACCGTAGTTTCTTTTCAATATTACATTATTTTAAATTATTTTACAATTAATATTTTAAAATTTTTATTGAAATATCATTAAAATAGTATGGAAGTTATTTATAACATAATTTTTTCAACAGTGTTACAAATTCTTTAAGGAAAATTATTTTTAAAAGTTTCACTTCCATTTTATTCTCTTTCTCCTAAAAGACTTACCTTAAATAAAATAACTTCATTTTTAATGATTTTATGGTCTCCTTCATGTAAATGTTCCCTATTATCATAGATTTATTATACATCATTTATATTATTGAATTAGTTGTATACTCATTACTCTATATGGTGTGAATACCCTATTTTACATAAATCAGATTGGGGATGTTTACCAAGAAGAAAAACTCATTTATTGACTAGGGAAATATTAACAATCTATATACCTTTTAATATTATTCATATGATTATTGACTATTATAGTGGGTTGATTATGTAATAGGGAAATATTGACATTTCATATACTTAATTCAATATGGATAATATTGATTATTAAGAAATATGGATTATGTATTGTTCATTCAATATATGATGAATGAATTGGACAATTTTAAGTGATGGGTGGGGCCTAGAGTTATATATCCCCTTGATGCATTGGTAGGTCTCCTGATACAAACAAGAATTGGTATTATTTGGTTTATTCCCTCCAATATATTTATGATTTCCTAGATAAGAACTTGATTGTATATTTATGATGATTTAGTGATGGGTGTGACTCGGAAATATATAGCCCCTTGATGCACCAGGAATGTCTCATGAGACAAACCAAAATAGGTATCACTCGGTGTATGATAGACCATGAAATGATAAATTCTTAGATGAGGCCATAATGATATGGATTGTATTATTACTAATGTTATTAGACAAGGCCTTGAATGGTTATATGTCCACCATTGTGTATTCCATCAACATGAAATTAGTTATTGTTTCCTATGTTATAATTTATATTATTTTATTTTTATTTGATATATTTCATGATCTAGTTATATATTATATGGAACATTTAATGATTATTTACTCTCCAATATTACTCAAGTTTTATTTATTTATGATTGATTCCACTATACACTACCCTTACTGATTGTTTGAACTTAACCTTATTATGTTTCTATTTCCCCATGTTATTAAGATGAGTAATTCATATGATACATCTAAAAGTATTCATGTGTTGGAATTTTTTCAGAAATGTTGAAGAATTATTAGGAAATAAAAAAATCTTGGAATAATGGAAAATTTTTCCATTATATGGTAAATAAATGAGTTTTTTTATGTATTATTTTTCATAATTATCTAAAGATATAAACCTAAAAATGAATTGGGTATATTAGTGACTCAATAATTTATTTTGATATTGTAATTACGAAGGGTTAAAATTGGGTCTACTCAAGTTGTATTTAAATCCAGTGTGTAGAGTGTTGATGCTCGTGATATTTCAAACCACATTAAAATGAAAATTTTGGTAAAGGAGGATCTTATCAAGAATGGGTGCCTAATTTTTATTCACTAACTCTTTCCCCATTATGTGATCTAGGATAGTTACATGCAACAATAGAAAAGTACCTTAAGAAAAGCCTGATTGTCTAAACATGTTTCTGAATCATCCAACCCATCATCTGTAATTCCCATAGTGGTCTCTCCTAACCTAGGTATTTGACATGTTGAGGGATTCCTTAGGTAGGAAGACCTATTTATCCTACTTTCCATATATAAAGGTGCTACAAAATCATACAAGCTTGTTTGGGTATATAGTATGTTCAAGGAATGACCTTGGTGGAACTTAGCTAGTCCAATATTATTCATACCTCGTTAATATCACTAAGCCCCAGTACACAATAAATTGAAGGATCCTTCAAGGTGAACCATCTCATTACACCTACCTCATTTGTGCCAAGGGACTATGAGACCGTTATCCATTTTGAAAATGATTCCTAAGTGAAACTACATAACTCTGGGTCGAGATTCCCCATCCATTCCCTACAAATACCCAAACCACTCTTTAACGAGGAAAACAATATAGAGGAAAAATATATATAAACTGAATCACTCGATCTATCAAGGGATATTCAAATTTAATATCTATTAGAAAAATTATAGTAGGTGAACTGTGAAAGGTGAAGGGCATTAGGCGAACCATTTCAAGAAACCCTTATTAGGAAAATTTTATTATGCAGACTACCTAAGTTCATTACATCACATATGTAGCTACATTACCTTCCTTCCCCCAGGTAATCCCATAGTGGACCATGTATATGGGTTTTGGTGGTGAGAGAATGATGCGGCGGGAGATGTTATGTAGTTAATTAAATATTAAGCAATCCACATTGGTCTCACCAGCTACCACGGAAATGAAAAAGAATATGTCTCTTGCCTCATTTCCTTCATCAAAGGAATTTATTTAGATAAAGGAAACCTAAAAGTCCTATAGTGTTCCTTTCTCCAAGGTTGAAATCCCAAGAATGAAAATTTAAATCCTCCTTCAAGACCACCTTATACACACAATCTGGGAATGCACACCAACTTTATTCCATTCATTTGGGAATTACATTGATTAATGAAGGTACAATATTTTTGACTTAGGTAGGTATAACCCTAGTGGGGGATTAGAATCATGGATCCAATTGATAATTAGGGTCCTTATTGGGAAGTCACTAGATCAGTCTCTCCCAACTCATGATGGATTTTATTCTATATTCAAATGAGCATGGTCTAGTAGGGTATCACTCCTGAAGTAAGCCCCTAGTATTTCTTGAAAGATTTCATACTACCCCTGCTTGTATATTCTATATCACTCTCTGGCCTAGAAACAAGCTAGAGGATGAAAGGGTGCAGTTTTAAATTATTCGTAAGACTTAAGATGGTTTCCTTTAATGATTTTATAAATCATTAATCATCAACGAGTTGAGGAGAGAGAAAAATCCTTGAAGGGAATTAGTGCATGAACCTCATTCATATTCAACTTATTATTTTCATATAATGTTAACAAAATACTATTATCTCTTATTTATCATATTGAGCATAACTCACTTTATCTTATATATATGGGGTGAACATGCTAATTATCATAACTAAAGTACCACCATAGGCCTCCTCTATGACAAACCATATCTTTAATACACTTAATTCATGATTTTTTATATAAAGGTACACATAATACAATCCTAGAATATCATGAGGCCTGGATTCTTTGAAAAATTAGGTACATATCACATCATATTTATACATGGATATAACGACATTATTGAAAACTCTTTAGCATGCTCTTAAAATTCCATCATTCTTTTAAAACTATATGGGATAACCTGAGGATGCACAAAAGAAAGGGGTGAGCTATAAATCCCCCTAATGGAATAAATAAAGTGTAGTATAAGGTAAATTATTACTTGTGATCTAAGAGGAATATCAATGTAACATAACATGGGTTATAATCATAATCTTGGATAATGAGGCATAATATAACATGATAACAAATAAACAACATAAGAATGTGGAAAAAATATAAAACATGACATCATAAACATACATCAGGGATAAATGATAAGAAATAATAACATAGTGTACATATGATAACCTCTCATGAACCATACATGGAATATCATGAGATTAAATCATTACCCAAAGCTTTTTAGGTCTATATAATTTTGGGCCCACCCATCACTTTAATATCATGTACATGCATAAGTGTTTTTCCTGGATCATACAACATAAGGATGTATTTCATAAATTTTAAACCCATTATTACGAAGTGAGGTTTACATAAATGAAATTTCCCAATAAATTAAGGACAATAATATCTATTTGAACACCCTTGAGTGTAAAAGGGTATGGGTATTTACAATACCAAAGTCTAGTGTGGAAAATCACAGGATAACTTCCACAACATAACAGGTGTAGATAAATATTAATGAGAGTGATTAATGGTAGATAAATGGGTTTATAATCACTTAGAAATAATATATGAATTAATATTTATGTTTAAAACATTTCAAAATATGAAAAAATGGGGAAAATAGAAAAATATAAAGGATTTTCTTGAATAAAGAGGAGATAGAAAGGATCCCTTACTTCGGCATAGTAACTGCTTTATAAAGGTTATAATCAGAGGGGATAAATGATACCAAATTACTAGAATATAATTTTTATAGTATAATTATATTTATATATTCATGGATATATAATATATTCAGATTCAAAAGGATAAATAAAATGAATGTTCTTAAATGGAAAAGAAGAGAGAGAAATCCCTTACCTTGAGAGGTTGTTTCCAAAATCTTTAGAAGAGATTTTTAAGGGATTGAGGGAACCATGAGAGGTATCTAGAGAGGTAAGTAAAGATTAATTAAATTATAAAAGTGTTTTTAGGAAATATTAATGGGATTTGGTGGGATTTATATAGAAAACGAGAGAGGAGTTCTTTATTAATTTCCAAACGTAGGTTTTAGAATCAATATACAAAGCAATAAAAACCAAAAACATTACTATAATTTTTTTCCAATGGTTTCTACCAATGAGGAGTATTTTTCATTATTTTATATGGTTAATATACAAAATAATTAAAATAATTCCATTTCTCATGTGTAAATGGGTCATGTTTATAAATAATTGATTTTAAAACCATAAAATATAATATAGATTTTAGAGAAATTATTAAGGATTTATAAAGTTATTTAAATAAAATTAAAAACACAATATTTTAAATTTTAAATATATATTTGGTTTTGGATACATTTTAATGAATTTATTACATAACTTTTGGGTCATTATCATGGCATAATACATAGCGTATATTTTTACTATATTTAATTTTTATCCAAAAATTTGACTATCTCAGAAAATTATTAAAAAATAACCATTGAATAATTTCATCATTATGAATCCAAAAATAATATTTATTTTATCAAAACAATTCTAAAAATATTATAATTTAATAATTTTAATATAATAAATCTTTATTTATGAGATTTTCATTGGATGGATCTGAAAATATGGTTTGGTTCATGATCTCAATGAGCTTGAATTTCTCCAATAAATGGGTTTTCTCATGATTTAGATGTTGAATCTCATATTTGGAATGGTTAAGGTAAAATCACATTGATTCTATCTCCCTTAGAAGCTCTAATAAATGGTATTCATAAGGTTAAATCCTAATGGTCAAGGCCATCACTTCTTTTGTCTATGTCAATTGGATTTTTCATAACTGTTAATATAAAAGAATCATATAATAATTGTACAATGTCTATATTATAAATGATTATGATTCTTAATAGCCTTTTAAACCTAATAGGATATAACTTATAATAGTCTAAAATAACCAGAATAGCGCATGTGTTTTCTATAACTTCATTAATTAATAGGTCATTTAATTTAATCACAAAGGGAACTTTATTTATAAAAGTTTGAGTCAATTAATTCTTCCCCCATTTAGAAATTTCATTCCCAAAATTTTTATTTCATACACTAAAAAAGATGATGGTACTTTTGTTTCATCACCTCTTCTAGTTCCTAAGTCACTTCATCAAACATGTTGTTCTGTCACATAATATTATCTTTGTGAGTTGTCTTGTTTCATATGACTTTATCTCTATTATCTATGATCTTCACTAACTACTAATCATATTAAAGATCATTATCCAATGATACCACCTCAATATTTAGTACATGTGATTGGTCTAGTATTTACTTCCTTATAAGGGATACATGGAACACATCATACACATGAGATAGGTTATGTGGGAGTGCTAGTCAACAGACCATCTTTCCAATGTGATCAAGGATATAAAAGGGGTATATGTATCTTGTAATAAGCATTACCTTCTTCATAAACCTCGTGAATTTATTCCATGGTGATATATGAAGGAATAACTTATACCTGGCCTCAAAATATAAGTCTCATAAATGATTATATCTATAGTTTTTTTGTTGATTTTTTTGTGGATTTCATATGATGTTATATGGTTTAGACCATATCATCATCTCATGGATATGATCAGGTCACATAAGTTTCCTCTCTCCAAATTTATCCTAGTATGTGGGATTTTGACACCTCTTCCCATGTAGAGACTCACAAGGTTCCATTTGAATGCCAGAATTGAAATTATTGGTATATGAGAATTCCACTAGGGGAAAGTGTTGATCCCAAAATACTTGGAAAATCATTGAACATGATCTCAACATGTCCTCAATATTTTTAATGTTCCTTTAATACTAACCATATTTCTGAGGGTGATAAGTTGTGATGAAGCTCAATTATGTATTCTATAATTATTGAAGGCTTCTATAAAATGTCAAGTTAAACCTAGAATATCGATCAAATACAACAGAGTGTCACTCAATTAAATCTTACCACATATCTCATGTATATATTTTCAAGTTTTCTAAGAGATAAATCTTCCTTGATGTCAATGAAAATAGATGACTTTGTAAGGATATCAACTACTACCTAGATGCTGTTATTTTCTTTAGATTTCATGGGGAGTCCAATGATGAAATACATGGTAATGTTTCCCCATTTCCATAGCAGTATGGGAAATTATTTCATCATACCTTTATACTTCTATCATTCATCCTTAACTTGATGGAATACCGAGCATCGATATATGAATTTTTCAATATCTCTCTTCTTGTTATCCCACCAGAAATTCTGCTTCAAATATTTATACATCTTTGTTCTTCTTGTATTTATAGACAAGGACAAGATATGAACATCATCTATTAGTTCCCTATTTGGTTTTGGTTTTGATGGGATATATATCCAGGTTCAAAACCTTATAACTCCATCTTTAGAAAAGTTGAACTCCATAATATTCACTACCTTATTATGTAGTAACTCATAATCTTTCTAATCCTCCTTGATCCTCTCAATAATGGATGGTTGAGAAATTTTTTGAGCAAGGTGGGATTATGATCCTTTAATTATACCCATATCCATCCTTTTCATGTCTAAGAATATTGTACCCCTTATAATCCTAATCATGGATAGAGTTGTGGGGTCCTTTCTACTTAGATATTCTACAACTTTATTTTCCTTTCTAGGATGGTAATGGATTGAACAATTACAATCCTTGATCATATCTAACCACCTCCATTAGTTCATGTTAAACTTATTTTGTACAAATATATACTTGAGGATTTTTTGGTCTGTTTACATGTCACACTTCTCCCCATAGAGATATTTCCACCAAATCTTTAATGTGAAGATCACCATATAAAATTATAGTTCATGATTTGGGTATTTCTTATTATTGATCTTTAATTATAAGGAGGCATAGGATATAACTTTTTTATATTTCATGAGTACACAACACAATCCATTTTTGGACACATCACTTTAAATCACAAATCCGTCCCCACTGGTTGGTAATGTGTGCACAGGTGCAGTGATAAGCCTCGTATTCATCCCATAAATGTTTTCCTCACATTCATAATTATATAAAAACATAACTCCTTTCTGATTTATCTTGGTTAGGTGTCTTGAAAATAATTATAAGTTTCTCAAAAAGTGATGATAATACCCAGATAATCCAAGGAAACTATTAATTTCTATAATAGAGGTTGTTCTGGGCCATCTTTAAATTTCCTATTCTTTTTAAGTGTCCACAGATAACCCTTTTCTGGTGATAAGATTCCCTATGAATGTTACTTTCTCCAACCATAATTGAAATATACTTTACTTCATATACATATTTTCTTTCCACAAGGACTTTAATACAATATTCAAATGCTCCTCATATTCCTCCTTGATTTTAGAGTAGATAAGAATATCATCTATAAATACTAACACAAATTTTTCCTGATAATCCCCAAATACTCTATTCATTAATTTCAAAAATATTTTTTAGAATTAGTGAGTCCAAATTGAATAATTATTAACTTTTAGTGTATGTATATTTTATGAAATGTTTTCTTGGGGATATCCTCCTTCTTCAGCTTTACTTGATAATATCCTGACTGAAGATCCACCTTAGATAAATACTGGGATCCACGTAAATGATTGAACAATTCATAAATCTATGGAAGAGGATATTCATTCTTTATAGTAATATTTTTGATCTCACAATAATCAATGAATAGGTTCATTGACACATCCTTCTTCTTAATGAATATGACTGGTTCACCCCATAGTGAAGCACTTTGATGTATAAACCCTTTATCTAGATTCTCATGTAGTTTCTTCTTCAACTCCTCAGGTTCAAAAATGACTATTCTATAATGATTCTTAGATTTTGGAAAAGCTCTAGGTATGATCTCAATTGATAATTCAACCTCTCATATAGTAGGAAGGCCATAAAATTATCCAAGAAACACATAATTGTATTTCCTCACAATGGGTATGTATTCAAGGATGATATTTTCCTTAGTCTCAATCATTTGAGATAGATATATTTGATCATAATGTAATAATATTCATTCTTGAGACAATGATACCAAAGTAGATTCATCCTACTACATTCAGTTGTATAGAAATAGAGGGAGATTCATGATATAAGGGTGACTTCCTTCTCTTAAAGATTTATGTTAGCTCTATATAAGTAAATCAAATACATACCCAGAATTGAATCAAATTACACTAAAGGAAGTATCACAAGATTCACTAGGAAGTTCATCTTTTAAATATAGATAGGAGATGAGTTCTATTCTTAGTATTATATAATTGACCCATTCTTCATTTTCACTGATATCTCAACTTCCATGTTTTGAGGTGGTGTTTGAATAATTCTACTAAACTTATGTGATATTAAATAATGTAAAGAACCATGGATGATAATACTTCCTTTCACTATTTTATTCTAGTTCTAATCATTTTCTTCATCAAAAATAGACTTAGGTATGAGAGTTTTTAAACTATTAAACACATAACTAGGAAATCATGAACATGAAATGGATAACTCATAAATGGAATATATTCTTTAACCTATGAGTTTATGGGCTTCAATCTAAGTTATTCATGATCTTATTTCTAAACATAAATTAGATTGACATTTTTATTTCCTTAATAATGGTTTATAATGGGGTTGTGAATTTTTTAAAGAATATCCCCTGAGGGTGTCAAAGTATGTTGGTAGCAAGGATCATTTTTGTGCACTATTTTATGATTGATTCCAGCTCAATGCATTATTTTCAGGGTTATTTCCCCTATATAAAACCGTACGATATCCATGTCCACTTGTAGTATCTAGACAAGGATTTATTTTCATTGAAACCAATTTCTCTATAAATTAACAAAATTTATAGATTTTCCCATGTTTATTATTATCCATAAGGATTTCACTAGGGTTTTTTAATCTTTATCCCAATAATAACTAAATTTTTTTCTGATACTAACTATGACAACCCATATCTTTAATAAACTTTATTTCATGATTTAATACATAAAGGTACACATAATATAATCCTATAAGATCATTATACCAATTTTATTTGGTAAATAATGTACATAGAACATCAACTTAATACATGAATATAACAAATTTGAAAAATTCCTTAACATCCACCTAAAATTCCATCATTCTTCTAAAACTATATAGGATAACTTGGGGACCTTCATAAGAAAGGGGTGAGCTATAAAGCCTAGTAATGGAATAAACAAAGAATATCAAAATCTAATGTAATACCTATGATCCAAGAGGCATATCAATGTTACGTAAAAGGTATGAGAATCATAATCTTGAACAATGTGGCATGATATAACATGATAGCATATTGAAAACATGGGAATATAGAAACAACATAAAACATGACATTATTAACATAATTCAATTATAAATTATAAGAAATCAAAACAAAGTTTTATTAGGATAAAATCCCATTCACTATACATGGAATCTCATGAGATTAAAACATTACCTAATTCATTATATAACTATATAAATTTGGGACCACCTGTCACTTTCATATCATGTACATACAAAAGTGTTCCACATAGATCATACAAAATAAAGATATATTTCATCAATTCTAACAACATTATTATGGTTTTCATCTTACATACAAGTAAGTCCCTAATAAATTATGGATTGGTACATATATTTGAATACCCTTGATCATAAATGGGGATGGGTATTCATAATATAAAAGTTTGGCATAGAAAATAATAGGATAATTTCAGTAGCATAACAGATATAGATAAAGATTCATGGTATGGGTTGATGAGAGTGAAAGGGTCTCTTATAACTTTGAGATCATAAGTTCAATAATAAGTATGTTGAAAAACATATCCAAACATTAACAATTGTAAAAAAGAAAAATATAAAAGAGGTGCTTGAATAAAGAGGAGAAAGAAAGGATACCTTACTTCGACATAGTAACAACTTAGGTAATTATTATAACGTGAGGGGATAAATGATCTATAATTACTAGAAAAGAAATCAGATAGTAAAAGTATATTTATAAATTCATGAAAAAACAATCTATTGAGATTCAATAGGCAAAATACAATGAAGTTTCTTAAATGGAAAAGAAGAGAGAGAAATCCCTTACCTTGAAAAGGTGTTTCCAAAATTTTGGGAAGAGATTCATAAGAGCGTGGGGGAAATTTTTTGGATAGATATAGAGAGGTAAGGTCAAATTAATTTCATGATTCAAGGATTTTGAGTAACGATAAATGGAGGGGTTTTGTGGGTGGGTTTATATAGAAAAATAGATGATGGTTATTTATTAATTTCCGAACTTAGTTTTTGTACTCTATATGAAAAAGTAAAAAAAATTAAAAACATTCTCGTGGTTTTTTTCCATGGTTTTTACCAATGTGGAGTGGTTTTCATTATTTTATAAGACTAAGAATCTAACTCATTAATATATTTTTTGGTGGGGATGTGGAAGTGAGTTAATTTTTATAAATAATTTATTTTAAAACCTTAAAATATAACATATATACAGAAGAAGCATTAAGGATTCATAAAATTAATAAAATAACTTAAAAAATACACTATTTTAAATGGGAAATATATATTTGGTCATGGATACCTTTTATGTCATATATTACATCACTTTTGGTTCAATTTTATGTCATAATACATAGCATATATTAGTATAGTATTTATTTTTCATACAAAAATTTGACTATCTCATAAAATAATGAAAAAATCACCGTTGGATAATTTTAACATGATGTATCTAGAAACTATATTTATTTTATCAAAATAATTCTCTATATATGAGAATTTGTACTTATAAAATCAATACCCCCATTTATTGGTAAATGTTATTTTTTTGAGAATAATGGTTTTCTAACCCTTACAAAAATTACATTTAACTTTGTAAAATTATATTATAATTTATATTTAATATATATGATTCAATAAAATTATTTCATTGGAATATATTTTATTTAAAAAATTATTGAATTAATCAAAAATAGTTTCTTAAATGGTACTAAATATTACCCAAAATATAATTTTAATTTCATCATATCAAAATATAATTTTTATCAAAACCAATATTTAATTATTTATAAAGTAAAAATAATAAGAAATAAATATAATAATTATTTTATTAAAAATAAAATATAAAAAATCATACTATTAGGGTTGAAATACATAACCTCTTATTACACTAGTGGATGACTCAATGGTAAGGTGTGTGATGGTGATATTTTCATGTGGTGGTTCGAAAAACATGGTTTGGGTTGTGATCATGATGATTTTGACCTTATCTGGTAAATGATTTTTCTCATACTTTAGTTTTTGAATCTTTTCTTGGAATTAGTCAAGGGTAAATCCTAGTGATTTTATCTCCCTTGGAAGCTTTGATAAATGATCTTCATAGTATAAAATCCTACTGGTCGAGGCTATCCTTTCTTTGGTCTATGACAATTGGATTTTTCATAACCATTAATATATACTAATTGTATGATCATTATACAATAGTTGTATTATAAATAGTTATGATGCATAATGGTATTCTAAATCCAATAGGATATAACTTATAATGGTCTAAAATAATCAAAATAGTTAATGTTTTTTCTATAACCACATTTCTTAATAGGGTATTTAATTTAATCATAAAGGGAACTTTATTTATAAAATTTTGATTTATTACATCCTCCTTAGGTGTAATCCTTAAATATTTATGCCTTTTCCTAATTAATTTTTCATGATAGACATTAAAGTGTAGCCCTATATGCGTAATACCCATTTAATCATCTATTGTTGCATCTTTTGTTGAATAGATGTCCTAGTCACATGACATAAAACTCTATAACAAAGTACTGACTACATTATGTTAAACTTCAAGGTATGGTTCTGTTACATGGACTTAAATTGTAGAATTTGAGCGACATGGGATTTGATTACCATTTTTATGGGATATATAGGACGCCTATTTGAGGTTCAAACCAAACATCAACAATCATGTATTTTGGCACTTGTGGGTCTATATTCACTATGATATTCCCTTCATCTTTTCATCGCTTGGTTATACCCCTCTAAACCTAGAAATCCATTTATCTAAGGTGATATCCCCTAGAATCTCTTTCTTATTGGGACATATAAAAAACAACCATATACCCTCCACCTCAAATGCCATATTACCTCCAAGTGTTATCATATTTCATTCATTGGGTCATATCCCTAATGATATCATACCCCTTCTTAGTGGGTCATATTCCTACTATACAACCCAATTCATTATCATTGGGCTATGTTCCCTTTGAGGGTATCTAGAAAGGGACATAATTTATAATCCTCACACCATCCTTTTCTAATTATATTTCTCCTATATGTCCTTACTGAATGATGTTAAACTAAATGGTCCAGTATTTATCACACAACCTTAAAATTTATGTTGTGTCCAATTAAGTGGAACTAAACTTTAAGTGTTTTGAATCCCTTTTCAATGATACATAGGTATCAATTCTCATGGGTGTGATCCCAACCCCATAAAAACCATCTTCCTTCTAGATGGTAATAAAATCCAAAGCACCCAACTTTGTGAATTTAAACCATAATGGCCCACAATTTAGCATCATTAATAAGTAAATTATAGATAGAGAGCCTCTGATACCTACAAACATTCATGTCAATGATTATTCATAACTGATCATTAGCATAGTGGTAATCAGTCCTATCCTAGGAATTTGGTAAGGATCCATTAATACATCTTAATTCTATAAGATAGTATTAGAGTAGTAAAAAATCCCCCAATTTTTAAGGGGTGTGGTGAGCCTGACCTCTCATCCTCTCATCTAATGTGTGTTCTGAAGCATAAATCCCCAATGACTATGTTCCATTACAAAGTAGCTCTAAAATGACATCCCCTGTCATGGATGCGGGATCTATTGGGTGTTTCTAGTCTTGTGAACACAACCAATCTAAAAAAAATTGAAATAAAAATTGTGACCCTAATGTGAATCCTTTGTTAACAAAACAAATTCCACATGCTAGTAAATTTTGTTTCATGTGTTTCACACAAACAAAAATGGTGAACCAAATATGAATTCTTATTTACCAAAATAACTGATTTATTATGATCTAGTAAAGGTGGATGATTGAATATACACTTATTAGTGATATTATACTGATTAATTTTATTATTTGTAGTGTTCTTGATTAATTGTTTCCTTTTCAAGTGCTCTCTTTGATCTAAAGTGATGTCCTCCTCATCCACCATATGTTCTCACACTTCAAATTCATAAATTTGATAAACCCATTGACCAAGAGGAACATTTCACCCATTAAATGTATCTAATAAAATGTAGAGAACACAATGTTGAGGGAGTATCACTAAAATAGTATTGTGATATCCCTACATGATGTTTGTGAGAGTCTCTAAGTACTAAATCCTATAATCCCGTCTCACTCAAGGAAAGATGAAGCAATGCTAATTGAGCCTATACTGAAACTGACCACTTCTGGATTCTATCCCTAGGGTGTGATAATTAGTACACTCCTTATCTTAATAAGGTGAATCATGAAGTCAAATGTGATCTCATCAAAACTTAGTGGTCACCATGGAAGGGTCCTGATAATCTTCATTGTCTCCAGCATTTTCCAGCCTCCATACCTTAGTAATTTACTAAGGGTTCCACCCAAAAGATCTCTCACCCAATCACTTAGGCCTGAGAATCTAGAAGATCCCACCAAGTGGTATAGACTTTCATCAATAGGTAGTGAGCTCATATCCTTACTACTAAAAAAGATTTCTAGTATAATTTTATGGTGGCCAAAAACCTAGTGCATATCCATGTTCATGCCCCACATGTCTACTAGTATATTTTTCTAATGACCTAGGGGTAGGCATATAATTATTCCCCATTCATAAATCTAGTTGGAATATCTCGACAGAACATGAAGTATAGAAGTGATAACATATTCCCACTATCATTGATGGACTTTAACATATTCCCATCATAGTTGAAGAATATTGTCCACATATCTTGGAAAAATGGAAGTATATGCTTATATCTCTACCTAAATATTAAAGAGTTTTTAGAAAACCTTGATAGAAATAGTAGGATATTTAATCATCATATCCTGATAATCACCTAGGAGAAATCCAACATCCTTGATCCTGCTAATTCCGAAGAAGCTTATCAATATGTCTAAACAGCTTCTAAAAAATTCTCCTATTTCCTAATTCCCCCTTACAAGTAGAATCAACATATACTAATGGAAACATAAGAGTCATAATATATTATCACATCCATCCTAGAGGCTTGTTGTTACATCCTTCCAACATCCTAAAAGAAGACACCCTTCTTTCTCCCCTTCATCCCGAATAAGACTAATGATGCGGTTCACTGGCTACTATGAGGAATGCACATATTACCACTGATATTGAAGGGAAACATTAGTGTATTTGGGTGAAATATAAGGGAAAATCCCATATTCCTTCCTAGTGTCAATGAATATGTCAACTAGCTCCATCAATGATGTAGGGTTCATCTAAAAATTCCCCTATACAATAAGGAAACCAATATTCTCCAATAAGATAATTTAAAAGGAAATATCGGAAAAGGAAGACAAAAAACCAAAAGAAGGACCATGTTTCTAAACTAATCAGTTCCAAGATTATTGAGTCCCTATAACACCTATCTATGCTCGCCTGAGACACCACTAACTCTACATCTGAAAGTGAGATCATATCCAGAATCATAGGTCCTCCCTGTGATATAAAGGTCTATAATTTTGGGGTCCTCCTTTGAACACATGATGAAAAGGTCCTCCACATGATAACCAAAATATTAATCATGAGTAATTTTATCATGTTGATCACTATGATAGTAATCCCCATAGTGATAAGATCAACATGTGAGATGGTACTCCCCTCAACAACACATTTATTGGCCACTGCAAAGGTCTTCCCCATAGTAGTAGTCCATCATAACAACAAGGTACTCTCCTTGTAAAATCCACCCCAAGATCTCCCTCATACCAAGTGGCACTCAAAGGGATGAGGTCATCCATTCTCATGAACCCAACTAATATCTATGGAACATCATCCCCTTCTATAGAAGGTATTATTCTCCTCTCTCGTAAATCATAAAGAAAACAACTATAGTGGTTGGATCAAGTGGAATAATGTTCCCCCAAAGATATTGAAGATATACTAGACATATGGAAAAGAACTAGCTAAGGATAACCTCCCAACTATGCTTTAGCTCTTTGTCACTCCCTGATATGACATTCTAGAGGTCTTAAAAGGGACATTTATGTCCTAAATATTCCAGAACTTTTGAGTAATATTTATTTAAATAAAGTCTATGTAACTATATTATTAAGACTATAAAAATGATATCTAGGTGGTGAAGAAGATATTATATCAAATTAACCTTACTACTTTATATATTTATCAGAATATAGGGTTAGAAAAACATTTCCAAAATATGTTTCATGTCTGTATCTATTGGATTTTTTTAAATATCTTCAGTTTTATGAAATGTGATTTTTAGAAGGATATTTTTTTCTTGATGTATCTTTTCCAAAATGATGTTTCTAACAGTGGTTGTAGACCTCATAATTTTCTGAAGGAGTTTGGTAGAAGCATGTTGATCTAATGTTCCATTGAAATCCTCAAAATGACATTTTTTATACTTGGATAGTATTCATTTTCACTAGATATATGTGTTCAATATAAAGTTGTACAATATATAGAAGGTTTCCTCAGTCAAATAAAGGATATCCGTCAATCTTAGAGGGAATTGGAACCAGTTTTCTAGGTGTATACCTCTATAAATATGAGGCGGGACTAGTTGAAAAAAGTATGTACAAAAATACAAATACATGTTCAGGTAAAGGTGTATAATATAGTAATATATATTAGAGAGTTTTGTAATCTCTTGTACATTCATTTATCATATTGATTGCAGTGTTCTCCTATAGATGTATAATATCATCCAAACCATGTAATTCATATGTATTTTTCTATTTTTCAGTTTTTTCTACAATTGTGTGTGTAGATGATTTTTTTTGTGTTGATTAGGCTATGTAAAATTCCCAATTATGTAATGCAAAGTTAAATGGGGTGTGAATAATATTATAAATTAAGAATTCTGAAAGAATTTATTCCAAATTGTTTTTGTGAGGGTGCTTCTATTTCAACTCCTAAATAGTGGTATTAGAGTGTTAGTTTGACCGTACACACCTAGAAGGAGGTAGAAATGAATCATATGAAGGAATGATTCGTATGGATAAGTTTTATGGGATATTATTTGGATTATGGATGGTTCATTTGGAAGATATTATGATACTGAAAGATCAAGATACTTAATTTTATGTAGAGTTCCCAAAGAAGATGGATAAATTAGAATGGGAGTGTTTGGATAACAATGATCTATCCTTGCTACTAATGTATCTTACATGGAATGTGGATTTCAATATTTAGGAGAAGAAAATAATTGAGGGAGTTATGAAATCATTGTATGATAGGTATTAGAAACCAACAACACTAAAATTTTTATTAATTATGTGGAAATAATTCAACTTGAGGCTATTGGGAGAAATCCTAGTAGTAAACCATGTGAATGATTTCAGCATGATACATGGCTATCTTAAATCAGTGGAGGTTCCTTTCACTGATGATGTATAGTCATTGATTATTTTATTTTTACTTTTGAAAATTTGGGATACAATGGTAATGATAGTGATTAATTCAAGAATAAAAATAGACCTTTTATTTCATGACAATCAGAATTAAATTCTTAATGAGGATTTCTGGTGGAAGGAAGGCCAAGTACCCTCTAGAATGGATCTTAATGTTGGTATATGGGTGTAGTCCCCTCAATTAAATAACCTATGAATGAATTCATTATATGATAATTCATTAGGAAGAAGTCAAAGTAGATTAGTTGTTCAAGGCCCTACTTATTATCTTTGTGGAAATAAGGGACAAATCAAGAAGGTCTATAGAGATTAGAATTGTTTTAATAGAAAGGAACAACCTTATGAAATCATAAATTCTATCAATATGAAAAAATGTGATAACAATTATTCACTGAGTGTGAATATTATAAAAGAGTTTTGGGTTATTTAATTTGGTGTATCTTTCCATAAAACTGATGAGTAGGGGTGGATGGTGGAATATGTATCTAAAATCTAAGGTTGATTACATCAAGCTGATGATAAACATTGGAGATAGTCAGAAAAGGAAATTTCAACATTTGGACGTATAATGGAAGTTTCTTGAAGTATAATGATGTTAGAAACATTCTATATATTATAAATAACCTCATAAAAATTGCATATGTTGATAAAGAAGGTTTTAGGACCACTTTCCTGAATATATTGTGGATGATAACTAGAGGATCCATGCTGATTTCTTGTGGGGTGAAGAATGGAACTCTATAATTAATTGGAAGAAAGGATGAAATGTAATAATCATAATCACTTAATAAAAAGATAAGGAAGTATGTAACTATATATATATTCACCTTATTGAGAATAATGTGAAATGTCTTTTAGAAATGGGAATACTTAAACTCAATCACATGGATTTCGGAAGATGTGAAAGTTTTATTCTTAAATGGAGAAGAAGGTTTCCTTCAATTTAGAAGGTTGGAATATGAGGAATAAAAATATATAACTTTCTCATTATGATTTTTGTGACCTTAATCTATGAATTCCAATGGTGGAGCTATTTACTTTTTTACTTTTATTAATGATTCTAATTAGAATGTTTGGGTCTACTTCCAAAATAAAAAATCTGGTGTTTTTCAGGAATTTATTCAGTGGAATGTTTTAGATGAAAGGGAGTGAAATTTAAATATGAAGTGCCTACAAATTGAAAATAGAGGATAATACAAAATACATAGCTTATGAAAATTTTATTAGTACAAGGGAGTTTGGAATGAGAATAGAGTTCCCAGAACTTGACAATAGAATAAAGTAGTAGAGAGAATGGATATGAATCTGTAAGTGAAATCCCAATGTATAGGACTCTATTCTAGAATTAATAAGTAAATTTGAGTAGAATATAAAAACATGATGGAATACTTGGTCAATAGAAGTAAATCTTTAGTTGTGGGATAATAACTTTAGACATAAATTTGTTCTGGTAAAAATATCATAAGTGAACCACCTCAAAACTCAAAGAAGTGTGGTATATGTTCATTTTGATTCCAATGACAGATATAAGTTAGAGGATTAATCCAAAGTGTGTTTTATTATTATATATGGTGATGATAACATTAGATATCATTTTTTATATGATGATAAGAATCAATTCATCATCAGTATAGATGTTATCTTGAATAAGAATCTTCTATGGAATTATCAGAACTCAGTAGATAAATAAGTTAAAGAAAAATAAACTATTGAAGTTAAAATTAACTAGAATAAGATTATCAAAAGGAAATTGGATGAAATATTAGAAATTACATATGGTAATTAAAACCATTTTATAGAATTAGAAACAAAAACATTGGAAGTAATATTAGAACCATGTTTTATATAACTTCAAATTCAGTTGAGTAGATCACTTAGAATTAGGAAATAGGTTCAAAAGTTTGGGGATGATATGAACTTTCAAATTTTAATATATGTTGGTGAATAAAAAAGTAAAAAATAAGAATCTAACTTCAGTGAATTGAAGTAGTGTGATTTTTCCATGAAGGGAAAAACCAACTCCTTGAAGTTAAATGAGATGTGGGAGTTTTCTAAACATCCAAAAGGAGAGTTATCTCAATATAAAAATGGGTTTTTTATCTAATGGAAGAAGTATGTGGAAGTATGAGGTGAAAAACATGGATGGTAGTGAAAGGTTTCTAATAAAAGGAAGGTATTTATTTCTCATATATTTTTTCACCAGTCTTCAATCACACTATAATTCAGATAGTGTTGAGCATTGTTTCCTCAGATAATTTTCACTTGGAGAAGAGGGATGTCAAGACAACATTTCTTCACGGTGATTTTGAGGACGAGGTCTACATTTTTAATCCCAAGGGTTATAAACATTATTGGAAGGATAAATTGGTTTGTAAATTAAAAATAAGTATTTATGTCTTGAATAAATCCCCAAGATAGTGGAATATGAATTTTGATAATTTTATTCTTGAAGAAAGTTTCACTCGGTGTGATTCCAATCACTTATATTATTGGGAGAAATGGAATGATGAAATATTCACTATATTTCTCATGTTTGTGGGTGATATGTTTCTTATGAGGCCATACATTCAACGTATTGAGAATTTAAAGATAAAATTGTTCAGAAGCATTGAAATGAAGAATCATGTACATGACAAGAAAATATTGGGGAAAAAATTATAATGAATAGGAAATTAAGAACATTAGTGTTATCCTAGAAATAATACATTTAAAAGGTCATTAAAAGATTCTGAATGACTGAATGTAAAACTATCTCAACTCTCCTTGCTAGAAACTTCAAATATTCAAAGGTGCATTCACTATTCAAAAGTGGAAGTTGAGAACATGAAAAATGTTCTATATGCTTTAACTGTCAAAAGTTTCATTTATGAAATGATCTATACATAGACTGAAATTTCCTTTATAGTGATATTTTTTTTCATTACATGTAAAATCCCAAAAAGAATCATTTTGAGGATATAGAATATACCATATGATATTCAAAAGGTTCAGAATATGTTTTGTTATACTTCAGTGATGATGATCAATTGAAGGATCTTGTGGATGTATATTTGTTTAGATACATGGATTATTGAAAGAGTACAAAAAATTTGTTCACTTTTAGAAGGACAATGGTTAGTTTGATTTTTCAACTATATATTGAGGTTACTATATCAATAAAGGATGTAAAATATATTATTATTATGGATTTAGGAAAGTGTATTCCCTAGTTAATGTGATTGCTATTGGATATTGCGAAATATTTAGGAAAATTAATTTTGTTTTATTATGATCAAAGTTCAATTCACCTTACTAAGAATCCCATTATTCTGGAAAGTAAAAAACATAATGACTTAAAATTCCATTTCATCTAGAATCTATTAGAATAAAAAGATTTGGAATTTATGAAGGTTTTTAGAAAGAATAATCCTACATACATATTTATAAATGTTTTTAAACAAAAAATGAGTCAATATTGTGCCTTTTTCGACTTGGATAAATATAAGAAAATGGATAAATTTGCATCCATCGGAAAGAGATGATCTTTAATTAATGTGTAAGATGTTCACAATTCCTAATGAAATATTAATTTGGTAATTTTTTGGGTTTTTTGAAGTTTATTTAGTTTTATGGAAGGATATTTCTGGAAATTTTTTTAGAAGGTGATTTTTCAGAAAGAGGTTTTGGATAGCAGTTATTGACCCCATCATTTGCAGAAGGAATATAGCTGAAGCATATTGATATGAAGTTCCATTGAAATTATTCAAAGGATGATTTTTGATACTTGTGTAGTACACATTTTTACCACTTTTTAGAAGTCAATTAGAAGGTGTAATAGTGTATCGATGGTTTCCTTGGTCAATAGGAGGACAACCATGAATCTAGGAGGGTGGTGAAACCGGTTTACTGATTAGAAAAATCTATAAATATGAGGTGGTACCAGTTTCTAAAAGTAATAATGTATAAAAATATAAATTCATATTTGATTATACCTATAAAAAATAGCTAATGATAGTTGATGGTTTTTTAATCCTCTATACTTTCATTTATCATAGTGATTGTAGTGGAATGATTTCACACGGGATGGGAGCGATGCGGGATTTTCTCTCTCTAGAATCGCGGACACCTAGGGTTTTCATAACCCTTTTCTCCCGACTCTGATCTCATGGAGGATTCATTTCTTGTTCCTAGACGTTTTAATTCATACTTTTCCTCCACCGGGGACAAAGAAGGCGATGCGCAGAAGGAATAAATTCCGAGAACACCTAAACCCATATCCTTCCTTGATGCGTTAAAAGGCACGGAGCTATGCTCGGCAACCGCGAAGAAATAACCCTTCTGCAAGAAGTTGGATGATGGCCGACTCATAGTGGAGGCGGAACCAGAAGCTTTGAAGCAACGTTCACAAATTTTTAAACTTTCGGTGCTGGGACGAATTTCTTACCTAAAAGGTGACAAGCCATGGCCAGCGTCGGAACTCAAATCAAGAATCTCGCACGTATGGGGCTTCAATACCTGGAAACTTGTTCCGATTGGGAATCGCTATTTACATATGCTCCTCAGCTCACAAGAGGAGCTTGATCGAGTCTGGAGTACCAACCATATTCAGCTGAAATCGGGGCTCCTTCGTATCTCAGAATGGGATGTTTCTTTTAATCCTCATACTCATAGAAACACATCGGCTCAGATCTGGGTACGCTTTCGTGGTTTGAATTTATTCTTTTGGCACCCTAAAATCTTAAATTAAATCGCCTCTTGCATCGGGACTCCTCTGAAAATTGATCATCGGATGCTTAATGCTGAGCTCAGACTTTACGCAAGGGTGATGGTTGAAGTTGATCTACAGAATAAACTGCCTGATTCAATTTCTTTTATCGCAAATGACTACAAATATGAGGTTCGGCTGGAGTATGCATGGCGTCCGCCTTTCTGTGATCTCTATAAAATCGTCGGCCATACACTTATGAATTGTCGCGTGATGAAGGCGCGGTCTCGTGATAAACATCCAAGATAGGATGGGTGGACTCAAGTTCGACGAAACAGAAGAGACCAACCCATCGTCGCTGGAATGCAAGAAAATACCATGAAAAAGGCGTAGAAATGGGTTAAAAAACTACCGCATATGGCAGAGTCCTCGGGTATCAAGTGGTCCGATCTGGTTGAGGAAGAAGATGCAGTGCCTTTGGCCGAGAATCCTCGGGATTGCTCGCAGCCTCAGAAAAGTAATGACACTAGCTGCGCCTTAGGTGATGACATTGCTGTTCTGGAAAATAAAAATAGAATGCACTAGGACTGTGAAGTAGTTGACTTGGAACCGAATATGAAACCATCTGCTACGTCTGATGAGCGCCAGGACATGAAGCAGGGTGAGACACAGGTTGTCAGCCATGCACTTGAGGGTATGCAGACCGAGTTTTACAAGGTAAATGAGGTTGCAGGCATCGGTTTCCCGGTTACAGGTACCCCTTTACCCCTAGCACTACTGACATGGATCCTTTAATGCCAGTGGGATCACTTCCTAGTTCCATGGTTCAACTAATAGAACCAAAAGCCCAATTTGAACAACCAGTTTCTCATTCAACGGAGTCTGTGTTACATTCGGACTCCAACTCCAACAAATCAATTTTTGTTTCCTCAGAGCAGGTACGGGCAGATTCTATGACAGTCTTAAATGATCAAGCAGTGGAAGTGAACACTATAACTGCCCCTGCAAGCACCCATGAGGCCCTCGCACCTACTCAGACTCAAAAAGACTGCTTAATGCCTCACTTGACTACAAATCCTGTTGCTGATGCTTTTCCAAATGTCTCCATTTTACCTGCTAAGAAAAAGCAGGGTAATCAACTCAACTCGTCACCCTCTCATGGACCTAGAAGGTCAGCAAGGAATAAGGGCTCGAGCGGATCAAAAAAAGGGAGCTCTAGCTCCAAACGCAGGTTCAAATGAATTGTCTGTTTTGGAACTGTCAGGGTTTAGCCAACTCTGACACTTTTATTGTCCTTAAAAGATTTATTTCAACTCATAAACCAAAACTTTTTTCCATTGCTGAACCGAAAATCAATTTTTATTCAAAACACTTTCACTTGTTCCCTTTAGTTTATAATTTCCTTGATGCTTGCAAGGATGGTTCTTCCATAGACTCTCTCTGGATCTTTTGTCATTCTTCGCTGCAGTCTATCAATGTTGTAAAAACCTCTACTCAAATGTCTACTTGTACCTTCTCTTTTGCTGGTATTCAGTTAGTTTGCACTATGGTTTATGCTAAAAATAGATATCAAGATCGTAGACCCATTTGGAATGACATTCGATCCCTTTCTACTTCTATACAGGATCCCTGGATTGTGATCGGGGATTTTAATGCCATTCTCCTCCCAGGGGAGAAGATTGGCACGTCACACTCAAACATCTCCTCTAGAGAATTCAAAGCTACCATTGAGGATTGTAATCTTATTGAAATTACTCTTTCTAGTGCTAAGTATACTTGGTATAGGAAGTTCCTCAATAGAATAGTTTCCAGTAAACTTGATAGAGCCTTCACTAACATTGCTTCCCTTGATAAATGGGATTCCATTTCTAGCATTACCTTACCCAAGATCAACTCGGATCACCATCCTGTTCTTGTCAGCCTTCTTTCCAAGGGCTCCTTTTCTCCCCTCACCTTTAAATTTAATAATACTTGGACTGCGGTCCCAGAATGTACTAACTTGATTAAAGACTTCTGGGATGGCATGACGAATCAAAAATATCCTTTTGCCCGCATTGCTAAATTAAAACTTCTCAAACAGCAACTCAAGAGCTGGTGCCTAACTAGAACTAAACAAATTGACGCGGACATTTCCTCTTTGGAGACCAATCTCAGTAGTTTGCAGAGCTCCAATACCTACTCTGATTTTTCCCTTGCCTCTCAAGAGGAAACTTCCATTTCCTTGAAGCTTAACTTTCTTCTGAAACTCAAAGATAACATGAGAAAACAGATTTTTAAAACCAAATGGCTTTCAGATGGAGATAGAAATACAAAATTCTACAATTCTATTCAAAGAATCAGAAAAATCTGTAGACCCCTCAACTTCCTCAGGGTGGATGACATTCTCTTTGACATGGAGGATGCCATTGCGAATCATGTTGTTGATTATTATCAAAATCTTTTTAATGGTCCGATGATGTGTAATGATCTTCTTCCTGACATCATCCCTAATTTGGTCACGATTGAGGATAATAATCATCTCTTAAGCATTCCTATGGACCATGAAATCAAATCCACTGTTTTCAGTCTTAATCCTGACAGTGCCCCGGGTCCTGATGGTTTTAACAATGGTTTTTTCCAGCAGTACTGGGATCTCATCCAATTGGACGTTTGTAATCTGGTTAAATCCTTCTTCTCCAACGGTGTTCTTCCTCATGGGATTAATGCCCAATTCCTCACCCTTATTCCTAAAGTGGAAAATGCTACTGAGATTCATCTCTTCCACCCTATTTCTCTCATCAACACTCTCTATAAAGTGATTTCTAAGCTGATTGCCAACAGGCTCACTCTCATTACAAACAGAATTGTTTCTTGGAACCAATTCAGTTTTATCAAAGGGAGACCATTAAATCTTGTATCTTCCTTGCCTCGGAATGTACTAATCTACTGAACAAAGTCACTAGAGGAGACAATGTAGCCATTAATCTTGACATTAGGAAAGCTTTTGACACAATGGACTGGAACTTTATTCTAAAGGTTCTCAAAAGCTTTGGGTTTAATGACTCTTTTATTAACATGATCCGTACCTTACTTGGCTCTGCTACCATATCGGTTCTAGCCAATGGGTCTCCTAAAGGTTACTTCAAATGCTCCAAAGGGGTTAGGCAGGGTGAACCCCTTTCTACCATTCTTTTTTCTATTGTTGAGGATTACTTAATTAGACTTTTAAAGAGCCTCGTTAATCAAAACAAAATTAATCCTATCCAGGCTTCTAGAAATAATAATGTTCCTACTCATCTTTTATATGTTGATGATATTATCTTATTCTTAAAGGGTGATATGAGGAACATTTGAAACCTCAAAGGTGTGTTGGCACATTATGAGGATGTTTTGGGACAAGCGATTGGTTGGAATAAATCTTTTGTTTTCTTTGGAAAAAACTTCAACTCCAATAGAAAAAAACATATCATTGACTACCTAGGAATAAAAGAAGGCTCTTTCCCCTTCACTTATCTTGGGGTCCCTATCTTCTAGGGGAGACCTAAATCCAGCTATTTTCACGAGATTTTTGACCAAATTATCAATCAATTATATTCTTGGAAGGGTAAATCTCTCTCTATGGCTGTTAGAGTCTGCCTTATTAAGTCAACTATTGTTTCCAAGATGGTTTACTCGATGATGGTCTATAGCTGGCCCGCCAGCCTTCTCAAAAAAAATCAACGTTTGCATCAAAAATTTTGTCTGGACAGGCAGTATGATTGAAAGAAATCTTGTCACCATACCCTGGTCCACTTGTTGTAAACCTCTGGATAAAGGTGGCCTTGGTATCAAGAATCTTAAGCTTTTTAATGAATCTTTACAAGTTAGAATGACTTGGAACCTGATTCACAGCAACTCTGACTCCTTAGTCTTTCTTAAGAAGAGATTTTTTACCAAACTTCGAAATGGTAACCTGGGCTACATCACTTCATCCATATGGCCTTCCATTAGACGCTCTTTTATCAAAATCATGAATAACTCTAGGTGGATTGTTAGTGCTGATTCCTCCTTGAATTTTTGGATAGATAAATGGACTGGTATTCCTTTAATCTCTATGCTTATGCCCACCACTCTTCCTGAGAACACCACTTCTACTATAAGAGAGGTTGTCACCTCTAATGACATCACCCTTCCGGACAATATCAGGCACATTATTGGCAACTATTCTTTCTCTAACACTGATGGTTTTCTTATCTGGACACCTGCTTCTAATGGTGTCCTTGATTCGAAACGTTTCTACAATTATAATTTTAATGATTCTATCTCTAATCTTGCTTGGTTGAAAACTTTTAACAAGCCTTGGATTAGGCCCTCGCGCCTCACCCTCATTTGGTGAGTTCGGAATAATAGAGTCCCTACTGATATAAGCCTTCAAACTTTTGGGATTTCTCTATGTTCTAAATGTTATATGTGCAATCTACACCGTGAGGATGCTAACCATCTGTTTTTGTCTTGTGCTACAGCTGCAACTCTCTGGAATTACATTTCTAACATTTTTGGTTGCAGATGGACTCTCCCTAGCACTATAAACTCTCAACTCCAACAATGTGTGAATGGGGATTTTTTCAAACAAATCAGGAACCTCTATTTGGCTACGGTGGCAGATCTTTTACATGTGATCTGGTTTGGCCATAATGATTTTATTCACAATAAATGATCTTTCAATCTCAATGCAGGTAAAATATGTATTCTTACTGCCATCAAGGATGCCGTCTTGCTTAAGAAGGATCATTGTGACAATTTTGTTGGTGATTTCGAGATCCTTCACCGCCTTCGGATTGCGGGGTCCTATAGACAACCTCGACGTACCTTTGAGGTCTTCTGGCAAGCCCCATTTCCAGGTTGGATCAAAGTAAATGTTGACGGAGCTTCTAGGGGTAACCCGGGACCGGAAGGATGCAGTGCCATTTTCAGAGACTTTCTTGGCAGATGCATTGGATGCTTCTTCAGCGGATGCGGTACGGCTTCGGACTTGGAAGCTGAAATGTTGGGCGTCATACATGCTGTGGATTATGCCAATAAAAAAGGATGGAACAAGATCTGGATTGAATGCGACTCTACAATTGTGGTCCAAGCTATTTGGAAAGGGGTGGTGCACCTCGCATGACCACTTACCTCTAGATGGATGAAATGCCTTACCTTGCTTGTGGATCTCTCCTACATTGCTACACATGTGTTCCGTGAAGCAAATATGGTTGCGGATAGTCTAGCCAATATAGGATTCAATCAGGACATTACCTGGTTGGATGTTTTGCCTGCCGACTCGATTCCTCATTATGAGAAATATTGTAATAAGTCTCCCTCTTTCAGATTGTTGTATCCTCCTTTCTTTCTTTCATTAATAAATTTCACCTGGGTCTTTGACCGAGGCTCCACTTTTCAAAAAAAAAATAGTGATTGTAGTGTTCTCCCATGGATGTAGGACTTTCATCCAAACCACATAATTCATCGGTATTCTTTCATGTTTACTTTTATTATACTATTTTGTGTGTGTGAGAGGTTGATTTTGTGTGGTGATTAGGCTATGAATACTTCCTTGTTATAAAACATGAATTCAAATGGGTTGTCATTGTATTTGGTAGGTGGGTATTCAAAAGTACGTTCTTCAGAATTATTGTTGTGAGTGTTGTTCTGGTTTGGCTCCCAACAATATCTATAGTTTAATGGAAATCTATAAGATAATGTATGAAACCCTTTTTGATATATGTATATGATGATTGGTTATTATAGAGATTACATTTCATTCCACCCCTAGGTTAAAAGAGATCCTCGAGGAAGGTGTCTTTAAATGTCATCGTCTCATGAGAGGTCACATGCTTGAATAATGCACACATAATTTGGTTTATCCATAAAAAACCTACTACCTCCAAGTTGATAAAGAATATTGGAAAAGGGGATTAAAACATTGATAAACTCCTTTGAAAAGACTCTAATAAGGTTTTTTAAGAATCTCCATTAATAAAGGGAAAACCACCGACTATGGGATAACAACCTATGGAGGTCAGTTCATATTTTGAGTAGGTATTACACCCAAAAAAACATTCAAGTAAAAGTGAGTCAAATAAAGAATATCACATTGGAAACCACTAAGGAAACTATCCAGGAGAAACTCTAGTCTATGGGGATGGGGGAATTTTTACCCCCACTATCACCTCTGATGATATCAAACCCTTGGTAGATCCAAATTATGTTAGTTGTGGGAAATATTATCCCCATATAATGGGATTAGGGGAATTATTATCACTTCATACTAGAAAGTTGGTCTTTTCTAGGTTGGAAAATGATCTTTGATGACCAGGGCTCCCATTATGCATGTAGATATGCGATATACCTATTTCATTTGGGGAATTCTCAATAAGGGTGGTTGGGGACTCCCTTAAGATCATCATCCATAAATCAGTGCGAGGGATACATTCAATAAATAATACCAAACCCTACCAAGGTTAAAACTGAATTGGTCCACTAGAAAAGGGGATTCAGTGGAGATCATTGATTCTCCCATTGAATAGGATACCAAGAACAAGGAGTCACTATACTACTCATATGATGATGAAGTGACTCCTTATACCCGATACATGTTAGTGAATGTTGTCATAATTAGTTTAGAAGAATACATAGATGGATACGTTGATATTTAGGCTCACAATGAAGAGAACATTTTCTAGGATTTGGTGATTTTTGAAACACATGATGATTGTGTGCTCCCTCGAAATAAGTGGTAGACATAGAATCTTCAATCTCCAAATATTCATTTTCCACCAACCTAAGGCCTTTATACTAAGGATAAATATAAATAGGTGGTTACATAATAGTCAGCACTTGAAGAGGTTAAATTAATCTCTATTAAATAAAAACTAGCATGATGTGAAGCTGTGATCTACTACTTGAAATGGATAAACATTGAGTTACTCTGGGGAAACATTCCCACTGAGTGAAATCTTCAAAAAGAGATTCATATTTCACCTCCCACTTATCAGGATAGGTTAATGCTAGCCACTATTGAATATTTTGAACATCAAGTTCACTTTGGGTCAAGGAATGGGTGTACTTGAACTCAATAATCAAGGAATAGCAAAATTTTCTACCATAGTAATAGAAACTTCTATCAAACTAGGAAAGTCACCCCAGAACCAACCTGAATTTGGAGTTAATAGAAAATATACACAAGTATTACATATCAAAATTCACCTACTACCTATGTTCAAGTATCATACCAAACATCCTTTTCTATAGAATTTCTTCATATCATTCAGTCTATTATTGCTCTAATGGAAACCATAGAAGGACGAAACACCCCAGTATAGCTTGAGAGTTGAGTATACCACAAATTAGTGGATTTCTCTCTTCTACCCAATTTTTAGAATAATATCTTTACAACCATTGATGGTTCAAAGGATTTATCATAGTTCCTATTGTATTTCATTCCATGATGTGGTCCCATGATGGGCCCACTTGGTAAGAAAGAGGTAGTAAAACTTAGGTTATTTGTAAAGACCCTAGTGAGACAAAAATTCATTTGGTATGGTAGATTTCATGATGGATATATTATGGGATATGAAGACCTTCGTCCTCAATTCATTTAGTAAATTTCCTCCAAACTAAGGTAGAAGATGATCCTTGGCCTTATAAATAGAAATTATTGTAAAAATAAGAGTGTATCTGATTTTATCACCAGATGGAAGGGTCTTACATACTCTCTCAATATTCATATCCCATGGGAGAAACTACTGGAAAATTATATAAAGAATCTTCATGAGGATATGTAGACACCATTGATCCCATTGAAATATCTCTAAGGTTTCAAGAGTTTGAAAACCCAGCACAGGCACATGAGCCTCAGCCCAGCTGGCGAGGACTCTTTAAGTGCATCCAAGAGACCCAGGATCAAATCCATGCAGAGGCTAATTTCTAGGGTACTGTAGCAGTACTGTAGTAGTTAATGTACCAGGACTGTATCAGGCACTATTTGGAACTATAGAAGCTGAGAATATTCCCCCATTTGGGCCTTCGGGCCACCGATTTGGTTCCCGAGTCCTTTAAGGCCTTCGGGCCACCCAAGGCTCTGGGTCAGTAAGGCCTTCGGGCCACCTTAAGTGTAGATGAAACCCAGATAACCTACAAGGAACAAGCTTCAAAAGGGGGGGAGCAAGGATATTTCACCATAGCAGAAGCTAAATGTATTGTAATAATGAGAGGGTATGACACCTGCCATTGGGACAAGCCTGTTCTTGCATGAGAAAGCCTAGTTGAAGAGCCATGAAAAGGTGGAGAGATGATTTCACGATGAAGATGATGGAGAGGAGAAGTTTCTAGTAGTTAGTCTGGGTTGTATGTAATGTTTGAAGCCTACGGGTAATAAATTCCTCTAAGGCCTATGGGCCATGTAATACTTACACCTACTAGCCTTGTAAGGGTTCCATCTCACCCCTTGAAAGGTGGATTATCAAAATCAATAAAACATGAAGGCCTTCGGGCCATTGGAGGAAAACCTAGCACAATGTTTAGAGGATTCCACTCATAAAACCAAGGCCAACTTTCATTCTATTCTTGTTTCCCTAGGAAGAAAGTCTAGTAATGTAGAAACTAATTTCATCATCCATAATCCATCACTGATAACAGTTACGAAACCCAGGAAATCTCCATATCACCCAAAACCTCCAGAAGAGTGATATCAATAGTAAAACTACCCTCATCTAGATTCAATGAAAGATCATGTTTTCCCACGATATAAGTACCGAATAATAAAATTTATACTTTTTTAAAAGAATGGGTTCTAGGATACTATATCACAACCATGGAAAACAATCTCCTCAAGATAGCCAAGGATAAGAATGCTAATGAAGTTGGTATCAATGGTTTTCCTAGATATTACCTTTATCACCATATTTTGGTCCACATTATTCAAGACATCTTTATATATTAGTATTTCCTTTAGAAAATGGTTGACTCCTGGTAGGTGACATTGGGAAAACCACCAGCACAAGTGAACAACATGTC
This sequence comes from Viscum album, assembly GCA_963277665.1. Taxonomy (NCBI): domain Eukaryota; kingdom Viridiplantae; phylum Streptophyta; class Magnoliopsida; order Santalales; family Viscaceae; genus Viscum; species Viscum album. Next base: position 1,098,290,598 of record OY728134.1, on the reverse strand, counting down.
TGGGATCCAACTAGAAGAAGAGGATGACTAATAGGAAGTCCCATCCAAACACCTATTAAAATTCAGTATCTAGATGACCCAAAATAGATTTGATTGGATTCATTATATTCTCAAGGAACAACTCAAGAAATTGGTTATGAACCAAAATCTCACTGATTCATATAAAGATATGACTTTGAATACATCCTCTGGAGGTAGGCATAATTGGAGGAAGTAGAATAGAGAGTAGGAAGAGAAAGTTCAACCAACTCGCAGACTGGTCCAGACACTCATGTATTTCCCACCCATATCATTTGAGACATGGGAATCACCATTTTAAATGATTTATTCTTAAGATAAATAATTATTCATCAGTTCTGTTAATATAATTCATATAGTAGACCCCTTCTTTGATGAATACTGTTAATATAAACATGAGTTCCTTGCACATAACTAGGTATCTAGAGGGAGAGGCCACAAAGGCTAAGGGAATAGGTGGAGATAATGTCACAACTGAGCTCAAAATTTGAACCACATCCCCACTGATGGTATATATAGGGTTGAAACCCAAGGGAAATCACTTCATTGATCCCAACAGAAGCATGTAGACACCCTTGAATCCACCAGGAGTCACCCAAGTCCCACATCCTTGGAAGACTTATTGGCATGTTAACAATAGTATGACCAACCTAGATAGGTGAAAAACTATCTTAACTCAACTCACCAGTGGAAAACATGCCTCCAAATTATACCCATGTATAATATTTCCCAATATTAAGTGCAACACCCCAAGATTTTATGTTATTTCCCTTTTAAATCTATCATTCTTGGTAGCTAATGTTGCACAAAACATTGAGTTTAAAACCACGATATACTATTATGTGACCATTATAACCTTCCCATTAAATTGGTGCATATAAATAGAAATAACTAATTTATGAAATATATATATATATATATATCCTAGTCAATTTAAATTCATTAGAAAAATTATCTGAGTATAATAACAATTTTTTTAGTCAATTCATTTTAAATCTTTGGAAATATGTTTTCTTCAAAAGTGATTTTTATTTCTCTTTAAGAATGAATATTACAATTAATTTTTAGAAATTTTAGAAAATTTATTTGATAAAGTGAAATTCATTTTTTAAACCATAATAAAAAAATTATTCTATAGTTAAATTCTATGAATTTTCTGAAAAAGATAATTTTTTTGTGAATATTAAAAAATATAGTTTTTTATAAAATATAATATCTTTTGTGATATCGTAAGGATATAATTATGATATAAAAAATTATTAATTTATAGAATAAATAATTTATGATATTATAATATAAATATTTTACAAAAATAATTCAGAACATGTAAATTATAATTTATTTTATGATAAATATGAAAATTATTTTTAGTGTGGACGTAGTGCCTACGCAGTATTGGAAAATTCAAGTTTGTGTATTATAAATAACAATTGGGTAATAATAAGTCTTTGTAAAAATGTTTTTATAAAATTTTATTTATTGATGATTATTTTTATTGATGGTTTCAAATTTTATAGTTATATAACATTAATATTATACAAATTCTTGTGAAATTATAGCACAAGGCAAGAAAATTAAAATTAAAAAAAGAAATAACTTTTACTGACATGGATATGATTAAATATACATAATTAAAGAAAATAAAATATTATATTGAGTATAATTAATTTATTTTTATTTTAGTAATTTATTTTAAAATTTTAAGTATGAAATAATTATCTTTAGTGCTTATGTAATGCGGATGTAGTGCTTGTGCAAGAAGAAGCAAAATCAATAAAATAATTTTAATTACAATAGTAAAACCCTTAAATGACCCATAAATTTTTCTAAATATTATAGTATGAATAATTTTCTACTATAATAATTCTTGGGTCGAATATAGGACCTTTTGGACCCACTTAGTTGACATTATGTCCCTTATAGTATTTTATTTAAAAGAAAGTCAAACTATTCACACTATGGTTTCTAATTAGTATTAATATATTGCTTTCCAGAAGCTATATTCCACCATAAATAATATTATTAAACATAAAAGATTAATATTCTTCATCGAAATTTATTTTTAATTTTTGGGGAATAAATAAATAACTTAAATGCTTACACAATGATGATACAATAATAATTAAATTAATAGAAAAAATCAAATAAATGATATTAAAAATATTAAAATAAATGTAATTTGAGATAATTAAGCTAATAAATGAATTATATATATATAAATATTAAATTTATAATATATAATAAAATTTTTGGTTTGAATTTTAATCTTTTTTTAATGTTTTTAGATTTATAATAATGAATAATGTTAATTTTGAAAATAATTATATTTTAGGAATATATTATTGTATTAAATTACATAAAAGTCATTAAATATTTAGTAATATAAAATGGTATAGTATTCTCTATGAAATATAATACCCTATGCTTTATAGTACTTTTGTAATTCTTTTCCTCTAGAATTACCTTAATTATATTTTAATATTTTAAGGAATTCCTAAAGTTCCCCTCACCTCAATTATAAAAGGGCACCCCTTACTTCATTTCATTTCACCACCTTGAGCCTTCTAGATCAACCAAACTCTATCAATTTCTCTACCTAACATATCTATCTATCTTCTAGAGGTTTTGGTACTCAAAAAATACAAACTCTATATCCCTTGAGAAGAGATGTGAAGAAAGTCCACTAAAGAAGAGGTGATTATTTTTACCAACTCATTTTAATTCATTTCTTATTTTACTTCCTATTCATGTGTTATTTACCTTCTAAAACAATAACTTAGGTACCGTTTATATAATAATATGTAATTATGATTATGAAAAACCATATTATACCTTTTATCCATCCTATAAAAAATGAAAGCATCGCACGTGCGTACGCACACCTTACCATCTACACGTAGGAGTGTAATTCATTATCTAGGTTAAATATTCAAAAATGGTTCTAAAAATAAAATTTATGATTAAATATGATATTTATTAAATTAATATTATTCTATAAATGTTTTATCTATACCCTATACAAGAAAACCAAGACTTTTATGACAAAACAAGCATGAGAAACAATGCAATTAACACCCAAAATAGTGAAATGAATATATATATTAATAATAAAAGAGTGTTGAAAAATTATAAGGGGATAATATATGATATCATAAATACTAATATTATTATATTATAAGTTAATAATATTTTTAAAACCATTATATAGGAATATCATACTTGTACAGTGGAAATCGAACCTAACGTAAGGGAATTCTTAACCCAATATCCATTCTTTGGGTTAAACTTTTAAGCCATTGATTATTTGATATTATGATTATGCTTGAAATCAATTTTGATTATCCTATATTGTATTTAAACTTGTTTTTATTGGATTTACATATGATACACATAATTTATCCATTTGGTTAAATCTCAAACCTTCTTTAAAAAAACTCTTTTAAATGTTTTCTTTACAAAATTTAAAAGGTTCTAAAAAAACCTATACAACATGAGTGTATTAAAGATGCCTTAATGTCTTGAGGAATAATTTAAAAGTTTAAAAATGTTATTTCCAAAGAAAAATATTTTCTTTTTTAATTTGAAAAAAATTAAATAAATAATTTCAAAGTAAAATTAGTCTTTCTCTTAGGAAATTTTCAATTATTTTGTTAGAGTATTTTCATCTATGTTAACACTTATTGTTGGATATTTGTTTTTATTTTAGTTTGATATATTATGATAAAATAAACCATATTTTATTGATTTATTTATGATTATTTTGACTATGGTGTGCTAATTTGATATCATTCATCATATTAAATGGGATGGTTTATAATTATGTTTATTGTCAAGGGAATTTTATTAAAATTTCATATGATAGTTTAAATATGAATGTATATGTTGACTATATTTCAACCCTTTCATATGAGGAATTCATTGGACTTAGTAAGTGATGGATGAGGACTGATATAGCCCCTCGATGCATCAGAATGTCTCATGAGACAAACTAGTTTGGGTATTGGCTGATGTCTTGCTTGATTATATACAGTGTCCTGGATGAAGCCTTTACGGTGTGTTTATGATGTCCTGGATTATGATTTGCCTCATTATGATATTAGTTATTGATAATCCATGTGATTATTCAACTAGTTTAATATTTTTGGTTAAGTTTAATTCTCATGTGATTATTCATTTGGAATTATTTGATCATTTTTTACCCATGCCATATTATTCTCAAGATTATGTTTTAATGGCATGGGTTTTTAGTTATTCTCCTTGAGTTATTGTTTATTATTATTTATGATAGCTTCCATAGTATTCTTACCCTTACTCAGCATCTAAGATCACCCTATTCTTATGCTTTATTTTTATAAGGATTCCAAGATGTATATTATGATTGACATGCAGGGATAATATAAGGGAATATGAGTGTTTTCAATGGAGTTATTATGTTGTATTTTATATTCCTAGTCTTAGTGTAATATTCAAGTTTTTATCTAGTTTTCAAAAACTAATAAAACAATCTAGTCCTTCAGGATGTGATTCCTTATTTATTATTCTAATGTAATAAAATAAGACACCAGTTTTGGGCTACTGGGGTCGGGGTATTTACAGTTGGTATTAGAGGATGTTTTGTAGAATTTTGGAAACTAGATTTAGGAAAATATAGATTAGTGAAATATAACCATATAAATGACTTTGAAAATATTCCCAAGGTAATAAATCTTATGATTTTGAGATTAGTTATATATAAATTTTTAATTGTTTCACTAGTTTCAAAATTTCATAATCTAATCTCGTGTATTCCATTAATTAGAAATAGAACCTTGTGGAAGGAATGGAAATGGTATCAAAGCAGACATTCCTTGTAAGAATTTCCCTGATATTAATGAAAATGATGTTGGATATGGAGCTGAAATAGGATATGAACAACTTATAATGATATTAGGAAAACTGACTCAGGTTATGAGAAATAACCTTACTCACATGGAGCATTCCAATTGGCAATACAGTGTAACAATTTTAGACCACTTCATGCGACAACAAGCTCCATCATTCAATGGAAATACAAATCCATTTATAGCTAAGTAATGGATAAGTTACTTAGATAAAATATTGCTCTCTCTAGGAAGTAATAAAACAGATAAGGTTTTTATGGCTGTTTATCATCACTCTGGAGATATGGATCAATGATGGACATTGATTCAAAACAATAATGAGGAGGAGGAAATAAAAAATATGGAATGGAAGGATTTTAAGTAAATTTTCTTGAAAAAATATTTCCCTCATGAACAATAGGCAAATATGGAGAGACAATTCTTGAGTTTGAGACATAAAGAGGATTAAAACATTGCTAAGTATGAAAAAAACTTTACATGGTTATCAAGGGATTCTTCAGACTACATACATAATCCAAAGAGAAATATTGACCATTTATTTGATGGTATTAATCCAATTATCCAAAGGAAACTAGTCTCCCAAATATTCTCATCATGTGAGGATATTGTATCATGTGCCATTAAGAAAGAGAAATATTTTTCCAGGACTTATGGATTAGAAGGGAAGCAAGATAAGAAGAGTGACACTGAGTACTCTAGAAAAGGAAATTAAGAAAAATGGGATATGGGAAGAATATAATTTCAAACTTGAAATAAATTTGGAAATAAACATCATATATCATATCTATTTGGAATGAGATTTTTGTCGCAAGTGTGAAGTAAAAGGCCACCCGACCCTTAATTTTAAGGGAAAGAAAGAATTAAAACATTTTCAATGCTTTATCTATAATGATATGGGACACTATTCACATGATTGTCCTAGATGTCAAGTAAACTTACTCCAGAAAAGGAAAAGGGAAAAAGGGAAGTCCACGAATAGCCTACACCAACAAATATAACTAAGGTACATAGTTTTATTGGTTTAGCAGGTTACTATAAGCATTTAATTTATAATTTTTCTAGATTAGCTAACTTATTAACCAATATTGCTCATAAACATTATGTTTATTTGAAAAAAGTAATGTGAATAATTATTTGAAGAATTAGAGAGGATATTATTGAATGCTCTTATCTTGAATCTACCATCGGGAAGAGGTGAATTTGTGATTTAGAGTGATACATTAAATAAAGGACTTGGTTGGGTCTTTATGCATAATTATATAGTCATTGCCTATGAATAAAGTTAGTTAAAAATCATGAATAGAACTATCCAACTCATTATCTTTATTTAGTAAATATAATCATTACTCTGAAAATATGGAGACACTATCTCTATGTTGAAATATTTAAGATATATACATATCATAATAGTTTAAAATATATCTTCTCATATTAATAACTTAACATGAGGTAAAAAAGATGGCTTGAGCTACTCATGGATTATTGTTTTCAATACACTACCACCCATGGAAGGAAAATAAGGTATCAGATTCATTGAGCGGGAAGGATCATGGAGTTCTGGAAAAAAAATGAGAGTTGATAGGGATCCTAGGTTCATGGATCTTGTAAATATGGATATGGGAATTATCAAAGAAGTTGAAAATTTACTTCTGTTTCAAAAAATTTCCAAACCATATTTATTGGAAAAGATATAAAGTTCACAGTATGATGATGAGAATTTTAAAAAGAAAATTAAATCTATAAATGATGGGAAATTTATAGACATAATATATGAAGATGGAATTTAGAAATTTGGGAAGATACTTTTTGTTCCCTATATAATGGAGCTAAAAAGTGAATTATTGGATGATGCTCATAGCTCAAATCTCTCTATACATCCTGGTAGCACTAAGATATATAGATATTTGAAGGAAAATTTTTTGTGGGATAATATGAAGTGGGAAATTTCTAATTATGTATCAATAGGTTTTGTTTTTCAATAAGTGAAGCCTGAAAGATAATATCCTAGAGGATTCATGTAACCTCCACCTATTCCTAAATGGTAATGGGATAAAATTACTATAGATTTTTTCATTTTATTACCAAAGACTCCAAGAAAGAATGATGTAATATGGGTGATTGTTGATCAAAATTCCAAATTTGTACATTTCCTCACTTTAAGGGAAGATTTTTAAATGGATCACCTTGAAAAACTCTTTATTAATGAAGTTTTAATACTTCATGGTGAACATCTTTCAATTTTTTCTAACCACGATCTATGATTTACATTGAAATTATAAAAAATACTTTAGAATTATCTTGATACCAAGATTTATGTGAGAACTGCCTTATCACCCTCAAACTAACGGGTAGTAAAAAGGGATGATCCAAACTTTATAAGACATGTCGAGGTCCTACACACTTATCTGTCAAGGTATGTGGGATCATTAATTACCTTTGATATATATTTTTTCTACAAAAATGGTTTCAATTAAAGTATTAAAATGGAACCTTATGAAGTATTAGGTGGAAAAGGATGTCGTACACCAACTTTTTGTGATGAAGTTGGTGAAATGAAGCCTGTAGGAACAAAACTTTTGGAGGAAACAATAATAAAGGTAAATACTATTCAAACTCAGATCAAAGAAGTACAAAGTAGGAAAAAGAGTTAAACTGATAACTAGAGGAAATATTTTGAGTTTCAAGTGGGAGAATATGTTTTCTTAAAGTTATATCCATGGAAGGGTGTTATTATATTAATAAGAAAATTGAAACTAAAAACCCAGGTACATTGGAAATTTTGAAATTTTAGAGAGAATTTGAGTTGTGGCTTATCATTTGGCATTGCCACCTAGCCTTTTTAAAGTACATGATGTTTACCACATCTCTCTGTTATGGAAGTACATGCTAGAACTAAATCATTTATCACTTTTGAAGAAATATAATCGAAACCTAATTTATCTTACTATGAAGAGCTTGTCCAGATTCCAGACACTAGAGAATAAGTGTTGAGGAATCATATGACTCAATTGGTAAAGGTACTTTGAAAAAATCATAAAAAATAAGAGGCAATATGGGAACCTGAGGAAATTATGATGAAAAGATACCCAAATATTTTTTGTGAAGTGAATTTCTAGAAATTTCAAGGATGGAATTTTCTAAGGAGGGGAGAATGTATCACCATAAGATTTTATTTTATATCCCTTTTAAATTTAACATCTTCGATAGCTTATGTTGCATGTAACACCGATTTTAAAACCACTATATACTATTATGTGACTGTAATAACCTAGATGTTAAATTGGTGGGTATGAATAGTAATAATTGAGTTATGAAAGATCTTACTCGATAAATATATTATAAAATGATCGTAAAATAATAACAAAATGTTCAGTAAAATCATTTTATATCTTCGGAAATATGTTTTCTTCAAAAGTGGTTTTTATTACTCTTTATGAATGAATATTATAATTAATTTCTAGAAGTTTTATAAAGTTTATTTGAAAAAATTAACTTAATTTTTTATTCCATCATACCAAAATTAGTCTATGGTGAAATTTTGAGAATTTTTTAAAAAAGTTAAATTTTTGGTGAATAGTAAAAAATACAGTTTTTTATAAAATATGGTATCTTTTTTGACATTGTAATGATATAATTATGATATAAAAAATATTAAACATATGGAATGACTAATTTATGATATTATAATACAAATAGTTTAAAAAAACAATTCAAAACATGTAAATTATAATTTATTTTATGATAAATATGAAAATCATTTTAAGAGCCGACATAGTTCCTACACAGTGTTGGAAAAGTCAAATTTGGTGTCTTATGAATAATAATTGGGAACTAAGAAGTATTTTCACGAATTTTATATTAAATATTATTTATTTATTATTATATTTATATATACTTTATAATTTTATATTTATATAACATGAATATTATCCAAATGTTTGTGCAATGCTTGTGCAAGGAAAGAAAAGTCAAATTAAAAAATTATATAAGTGTTCTTGACATATATATGAGTAAATATACATAGATAATGAATATAAAATATTATATTGAGCCTAATTAATTTATTTTTATGATATTTTTTTTAGTTTTTCTTTATGAAATAACTACCTTTAATTCTTATGAAACACTGATGGAGTGCTTGTGCAAGCAGAAGAAAATTCAAAAAAAGAATTTTAATTAAAATTATAAAAACACTTAAATGACACATAAATTTGAATAAATATTATTTGAAGAATAACTGTCAAAAAAATAATACATTTATTGAATTTAGGACCTTTTGGACCCACTTAGTTGAAATTATGTCCTTATAGTATTTTATTTAAAAAAATGTCAAACTTTTCACACTATGGTTTCTAATGAGTATACTATTTTTAATATATATTTTTCTAAAATCTATATTCAATCATAAATACTATTTTAAAATATAAAATATAAATCTTCTTTAAGTAAATTTATTTTAAATTTTTAGGGAAGAAATAAATACCTTAAATGCTTACACAATGATGATGTAGTAATTATTAAATTAATGGAAACATAAAATAAATGACATTAAATATATTAAATTAAATATAATTTGAGATACTTAATCTAATACATTAATTATCTAGGTAAATATGACATGTATAATATTTAATAAAATATTTGGTTTGAATTTGAATCTTTTTTTAATGTTTTTAGAGTCATAATAATGAATAGTGTTAATTTTGACTATAATGATATTTCATGAATATAATATTTTATTAAATAACATAAAAATAATTAATTATTGAATAAGTACAAATGAGATAATATTTTTTTTAAAATTCAATCCCCTATGATTTATATTCCTTTTTGAAATATTTTCCTATGGAATGTTCTTAATTATATTTTAATATTTTAACAAATTCTCGAAGTGCCCCTCACCTCAATTATAAAATGACATTACTTCCTTCATTTAATTTCACCACATTAAGCATTATATCTCAAAATAATCTATATGTTTCACCTCATAACATCATTAATAATTTTATAGAGGTTTTGTTACTCCAAAAATACCAACTCTAGATCCTTTTAGAAGAGATCTAAAAGAAGTCTGCCGAAGAAGAGGTAATCATTTTTACCAACTCATTCACACTCATTTCTTCTTTTAAATCCTCTTCATGTGTTGTTTACCTTATAAAATAATAAATTCAGTATAATATAGATAATTCTATGGTATTATTATTATGAAACAACCATATTCTACCTTTTATCCATCCTATAAAATATGAAAGCACTACACGTGCGTATATACGGCTTACCACCTCCAAGTAGTTGTGTAAATCATTATTTATGTTCAAAATAAAAAATTGGCAATAAAAATGAAATTAATGATTAAATATTATATTATTATTTTATTATTTTTATGAAAATTTTAGATCTGTACTCTATACAAGAGAAGTGGGACTTTTACAACCAAACAAGCACAAGAAACAATGCAATTTACACCCAAAATAGTGAAATGAATAAATATTATTTATAAAAGAGTTGTAAAATGTTATAAAAGGATAATATATGATATCATAAATATTATTATTATTATATCATATGATAATAGTATCTTTAAAACCATTATACTTGAGGTTCGGGCACGTATGGTGGAAATCAGCCCTAAGGCAAGGGAATTCTTAACCTAATTTACATTCATTGGGTTAAACTTTTTTATCCATTGATTATTTCATGAAATTATTATGTGTGAAATGAATTTTTATTATATTTTATTTTATTTAAACTTTTTTATGTGGATTTACAGCTGATACACATAATCTATCCATTTCGTTAATGCTCACACTTTCTTTGAAAAATACACTTTTAAATGTTTATTTTTTAAAATTTAAAAGGAATGCTTTTTAAAGAAATTATACATCATGAGTGGCTTCATTAAGACATAATGTCTCAAGGAATCCTTTAAATGTTTACAATGTTATTTTTAAAGAATTTTTTTCTTTTATAATTTCATGAATCTTTAAATAAATGATTTCAAAGTAAAACTGGTATTTCCCTCAGGAAATTTTCAATAATTTTATTAGAGAATTTTCAACTATGTCAACAATCTTTATTAGATATTTTTATTAATTAAGTTTTATCACTTATGATACCATACAACATATTTTATTGTTTAGTTTATGATTAGTTTGACTGTGGATGTGCTAAATTTATACCATTTGTCATATTACTTTGGATGGTTTGTAATTATGTTTATTTTTTAGATAATGTTATTAACATTTCATATGATAGTTTCAATATGAATGTATATGTTAACTATATTTCACCCCTTTTATATGAGGAGTTCATTAGATTTTTTAAGTGATGGGTGGAGCCCTCTATAGGCCATCAATGCATTGGGAGGTCTCATTAGACAAACTAGTTTGGGTATTGGCTGATATCTACCTGATTATTTATCATGTCTTGACCAAATCCTTGAAGGTATATTTATAATGTCACATATTATGAATTCCCTCATTATGAGATTAATTATTGATAATCCATGTGATTATTTGACTAGTATAATATCCATGGTTAAGTCTCATTCTCATGTATTATTTATATGGCATTATTTGATCAGCTTTTATTTTTTCCATATTATTCTCAAGATTATGTTTTAATGGAATGTTTATTTAGTTATTCACCTTACCTTATTATTTATACTTATTTATGGTAGATTACACAGTATGCTTACCCTTATTTAGAATCTGAGTTCACCCCTTTCATTTTTTTTATTTTTCCTATAATTCCAAGATGTACATTATGTTTGATGTGCATGGATAAGTTCAGATAATAAGAGTGTTTTCAATGGAGTTATTTTTAGTATTAATGTAAGATTCAAGTATGTATTTAGTTTTCCAAAACTACTAAACTATCTGATCCTTTGGTATGTGATTAATTTTTTATTATGATAATGTTATAAAGTAAGACACCATCTCTAGGTTGCTGGGGTCAGGGTTTTTACATTAATCACCTCAGCCTCTAAGCCCCAGGCTAAAGAACAACCCCATATTAGAAAGCACATACCTATGGTTTATAAGTATGAAATTGTAAAGTCATCGGATGTTATCCAATTAAAATTTCAGTGTTGTATTCTCTTGGCATCTAGGAAGAGGTTAGGGAAGAACTTATCGAGGCTCTTTAGAGCCCCCAAGAGTTTGTGATAGAAGATTTCATTATTGAGGTATATCATATAGAAAATACCCGAACAAAATTTCATGTAGTTATCTCAATATTAGAGAAGGACTAAGAGTCCACTATCTAGGGAAAAAATTGTACATGTTAAAAAATCTAGATAATGTTAAAATTTGAAGATTAGTAATTGAAAATGGTTCTAGGATCAATCTTATCCCAGTTTGGAAACTTTGATGCTTACGTTTTGGTGATGAGAACTTGTCTACCTCAAATATTTCCATTCACAGGAATGAAAAGGGTGATAAAGGGACCTTGGAAAGTGTAAGAACTCAGATCTTCTTTTCAGGTATAGTTTTCCTTTTTCTGGAGTTTTTAAGAAAAATTAATTTTTATGGAAATTTTTGAAGTACACGTCGTGTACTTTTTGAGTACACGCCGTGTACTATTCCCCGGATCGAAGCCGTGTGTTGGCCGTGCTAGGCCACACACACGGTGTGTAAGGCTGAGGTGGAGGCCGGTTAATTCGGAGTACGGAAAACTGAAGTACATGCCATGTAATCAAGAAGTACACGCCGTGTACTTTCTTTTTTTTTCATTAAACGGACCAGGGTCATGCCTAACCCCCAAATTCAACTTCTTCTCCAGATTTCGTCCATCTGAGAGCGACCGTACGGCTGGATCTTTGACAGGCTCCCGCCTCACCGTCCGTTCTCCGATTCGAGCACGGTCGATTTCGTTGGAATCACAGCGGTGAGTTATTCCATCTGCTTTAGCCTCGTTTCTTGATTCCTCCTCATTTCCGAGTTATCGTGGGATGAACGTTTTGTGCGTTTTCTCATATCTTCGTCGTTCTAAGGGGAATCTATCATCGTTGTTCACGTATATCGATCTCCTAGGATCATGGTAGGTGGTTTGTGCTTTTCCATAGAAAGTTGATGGATATTATGTGCAAATTCCACCAATACCCTTGAACTGGGTATTGCGTGTTTCCTGTTTTTCCCCTGATGTTTCCTGATTTGCTTGATTTATTTAGTAGAGGTTATTGCTTGCGAGTAGAGTAATTTATTTTGTGCTCAGGTTTCTTTTCCATGCCTGTTTTTCTTATTAGGTGTTTCACCAGTTGCCATTCCTAGTTGTAGGATTGTGGACTGTTGCCTTGTATTGTTGTTGAGCCTTAGTTAATAGCCAAATAGTTCTTGAGGTTTACTTGGACGATGTACATGTGCACTGATCATGTCTTACCTTTCACTCAGGACTGTGAGAACCTAGAGTAGTAGACCAAAGGGAGAATTGATGGAAGGGATTCTCCATAGTGTCTTTTAATTATGATGCGAGACCACAGGGGGAACTGACGTTGAGTGATTCCCCAGAGAGTCTGTAGATCCTCGATGCGGGCCACAAGGGGAATTGACGTTGAGTGATTCCCCTGAGAGCCTTTAGCATGATACGAGACTATAGGGGGAATTGACGGTGAGTGCTTCCCCAGAGAGTCTGCTTATTTTCTTAGTTGAATCAGAGGGGTGAGACTGTGTGTGCCTCCTAGAGGGTTGCTAGTACTTATAGGTTGAACCATAGGGGTTAGACTATGAGAGCTACCCAGAGGGTTACCTTTTTTCCTTATTGTCACTGGCTGTTTACTTGTGTACTTGTTTGTTAGAACTGTGGATTGTAGCTGCTTGTGTTTTCATATTTACTGCTTTCTGTTTTATTACTGCCATTTATTCATTGACTGTTAGGCATAGATCTTTAGGTGATTGCTTACTAGGATTGTATCTCACACCCTGTTTGGGCCATGCTTTTGGGCCCAAGCAGACTATGTTGCTGCAGGTATAGATAAGGGCAACCGCCCTTCTACATCAGGTTCTTGATTGCACTGGAGCTGGAGAGCATGGGACCGAGCCGTGACTCGCGATGCTGAGGAGTTTATTTTTTTTTCCTTTGCACTTTGTTTTCAGTTGTATTCCAGCACGTTGTTGTGTTTGGTGATTTCCATAGATACTTGTACCTGCTGCGTTATTGTCATCATTGTTATATATCTACATTGCTTCCATTGTTTGGTTTCTGTTGTTATGCATGTTGTTACTACTTCCGCTATTGACTGTTGTTTCCGCTGTATACCTTACCGAATGAGGGCATAGTTTCCCCACCAACTCACCAAGGCCCTCGCTGCTAGTCGGTAGCCTCTAGAATTCGGGGAAACGCGCTTGAGGTCATGTGGCGAACCGGGTACAGGGCACCAGTAGAGGGGCTCCAGACTCGGGTCGTTACAAAGTGGTATCAAAGGTGGTTCTTTTCTCTTGCTTTACTGTTTGGAGACCTTAGCCAGGGATAGGACGGATTCGGTACTTGGCATTAATCTGTGCTCGGGAGTAGCTAACCCATGTACAGGGAAGAGCCATACTACCTCGTTAATTACAGTTTTCTGATTTTGAGATTTTATAGTTGACCTGATTTCACCTAGAGTGATTCACATGGCTTGCGCTATTACTATTTTGATATTGTGGTTCTATTTCTGTCGCAACCCGATGAGATGAGGGTATGCCATCTCATGTATCGTATAGAAACTTGTAGGAATCACATCCCATGCATTCTTTCCATGCCATCTAGGGTGCATTAGAGATTGCATGCTATTGTGGTAGACTTAGTGTAGATTATGCATGCTGTTGTGATAGTTTCTTGATAGATTCTCTACTGTTATGTTAGAAAACTGTCTGTTCTGTTCTTTTCTTAAATTGAACGCCAAATTTTGGTTCATGAGATGTTATGGGCCCTCACGGATTAGAATTTTTCACTTTTCGCCTTGTTTTAGTGTTTCTGGAATTCTATGCAGTTTCTGAGCTACTGCCTAGAAAAAAACCTAGAATACACGGAGTGTACTTTTTAGATACATGCTGTGTAGTTTTTAGGCCGTGTAACCGACCGTGTGAGAAGAACACGGTGTCGTGGAAGTAACTTCGGGAACACACCGTGTACGGTAGCTACACGCCGTGTAAGTTTAGAGCCGTGTACCCGGCCGTGTCACTAACAACACGGGTCGGGGAAGCAGGGGTAGAACACACTGTGTCCATAGAGAACATGTCGTGTAGTCCTGTCCAGGTACCCGACCATGTCACGAATAACACAGGTCGGCGTTACCTTCCTTTCCACACTCCATGTCCATAGGGAACACACCGTGTAGTCCTATCCAGGTACCCGGTCGTGTCACAAACAACACGGGCTGGCATTACCTTCCTTTCCACACGTCGTGTTTGTTCGAAACACGCCGTGTAGTCTTTCCAAGGTACCAGGCTGTGTCACGAACAACACGGGACGATGTCGCCTTTGCCTATACATGTCGTGCTTGTTCGGAGCACGCCGTGTAAGGTCCAGCCATGTAGACGGCCATGTACTCAACAACACGGGCCGCCGAAGCCTTGTCTAGTACATGCCGTTTTTGTTTAGAACATGCCATGTAGTATCAGGTTAAGTCAGACCGTGTGGGTTAGCCGTGTAAAGAGACTCGGGCAGGGGATAGTTTTCCTGTACACACCGTGTGTTGAGGTCAACACACCATGTAGTTGAGGTGTTACACGACTTGTAGGGTGAGAGTACACGCCCATGTCAATGGCTTAAAAAGACACGCCGTGTAGTCATGTTTTGTAATCTTTTGTGTTTTTCTTCCCTTGTTCCCGTTTAGTACTCTTGTGTTATCTGTCCTTGTTTTCCTGATCTAAGGTATACTTTTGATCTTTCAGATCTATGCCTCTAAGACGTCCTCCGGTTGTACTTTTGTCATCAGGAAGTGATCAGATGCCAGATATGGCTGATCAGGGCCTTCCTGCCGATCCCCCAGCCGACCCAGCCTTGGCACCGGTTGTTGTACTAGTTGCGGGCACGGATGCGCAGTTCAGGGAAGGTTTCATGAGGATGATGCAGGCCTTCCAGGGGGAACCACCTCCTACCTCGACTATGGTAGACTTGACGTGGGTCTTTCAGCAGCATCATCCTCCCATGTTCTCGGGGGAGGGAGGACCTCAGGCTGCAGAGTCATGGCTGGAATCCATGTTGACTATATTCGAGCATCTGGAGACTCCTCTAGAGAGGTGGGTCAAGCTCACCACCTACATGCTCCGAGACTCTGCCAAGAGGTGGTGGTATGTGATCTCACAGGTGGGTCAACAGCAGGCTATGACTTGGGAGGAGTTCCAGAGCATGTTCTACGACTACTTCTACCCGGAGACCCTGAGGGCCAATCGAGCCTGGGAGTTAATGAGCTTAGAGCAGGGTACTCTTTCTGTCATGGAGTATTCCTATTTTTTCACCGATCTACAGCGTTTTACACCGCTTCGGTATGGGAGTGGGGTGTTCTTGGCGAGGAAGTTTGAGGATGGACTCAGGAGGGAGATTCGTTCGCAGGTGAACATCTTCTAGTTGACTTTCATTACTTCCATCGTCAACCGGGAACTAATTGCAGAGTGCAATCTGAGAGACTCTGGAGATGCGAGTCAGGGAGGTTCTGCTCCCAGAGCTAGTTTTCCTCCATATGACAGCAAGAAGCACTGTAGGGAGCCTACGCGCGGTGATTCGAGGAAGCGAGATGCATCGTCAGGCAGCCAGGTGACATGCTACCAGTGTGGCCGGACAGGGCACATGAGGCCGCAGTGCCAGAGGGACCCCGTGGAGTGCCAATCTTGTGGCAAGATGGGTCACCTTCAGCGTTTCTGTCAGGTTTTCTCACTAGCAGCTGGTGACCGGGGTTCTCCCATGACTCCTCGTTCAGGAGAAGCCCCACCAGTTTCTCACCAGCCGGGGAACTAGAGTTCTTCTGGCTGTTCGGGCTGAGGTGGAGGTCGAGCCCATGGCAGTCAGCCACCAGTTCCTCAACACCAGCAAGGAGGTTCAGCTCAGAGTGGTCATCCAGGGGCACAGGGCTATGGTACATGCTATTATTTCGCCATGGAGCAGACTTATTAGGAGCAGGATCCCGACCCTTCTATTATTCTAGGTACGATTTTAGTATCCTCAGTTTTATCTTTAGCCCTTTTCGATACTGGTGCTACGCATAGCTTTATCTCTGTTGCTGTTGTGGAGATACTTGGACTCTGCATCTTTTCTTCTGCCGACTCTTTGACACTAGACACACCTTTGGGAACGAGGACATCTAGTGTACGCCAATGTAGAGATTTCCCTCTCAAGGTTGCAGGGTATCACTTCTTATGGGATCTCTATGTCCTAGAGATGACAGACTATGATGTCATCCTCAGTATGGACTGGTTGATTCCCTTCCAGGTAGTCGTTGACTGTTATCGCCACAGAGTTAGTTTCATTTCACCAGAGGGTGAATCTTTCCTTCATAGAGGTTAATGAGACATTCGGGCGAGTCGGGTGGGACTCGAGTATCTTGGGCTAGGAGGAGTGACGGCCCAGATTTCTAGTCTTTATCTGGATGATCAGGGGACTCCACAGTTGGACTTTCCTCCAGTGGTGGATCGCTTCAGGGATGTCTTTCCAGAGGACTTTTCAGGTTTTCCTCCGGAGCGTGAGGTAGACTTATCTATTGAGCTCGTGCTAGGAGCGGCACCGGTGTCCATTCCTCCCTATAGGATGGCCAAACCTAAGTTGTAGGATCTCAAGAAGTAGTTGGAAGAGCTACAGGCTAAGGGTTTCATCCGACCCAGTACTTCTCCTTGGGGTTTGCCTGTTCTGTTTGCGAAGAAGGTAGACTGTACCCTTCGGTTTTGTGTGGATTATCAGAAGTTGAATCAGTTGAAGGTTAAGAACCGATATCCCTTGCCGTGGATTGATGACCTATTTGATCATCTTCAAGGATACCGGGTGTTCTCGAAGATCGACATGAGGTCCGGTTATCATCAGTTGCGCATTAGACCATCAGATATACCTCTGACAGCCTTCAGGAGTAGATATGGACTATACGAGTATACATTCATGTCGTTCGGTCTCACGAACGCACCTACAGTTTTCATGGAACTGATGAACTGAGTGTTCCATCCTTACTTGGACTCCATCATCATGGTCTCCGTGGAGGATATCTTGGTGTACTCTCACACTCGACACGACCATTCTATCTATCATGAGATCGTTCTGAGTACACTGAGAGAGCATCATATTTATGCTAAACTCTCGAAGTGCCACTTCTGGATGGATCAGATTCAATTCTTGTGTCACGTCATCTCAGAGGCAGGAGTATCTGTGGACCCAGAGAAAGTGAGAGTTTTAGTTTCTTGGGAGCATCCGAAGAATGTTTTTGTGGTACGGAGTTTCCTAGGGCTGTCTGGATACTATAGACGCTTCATTCGGGACTTTTCTCGTCTAGCAGCACCTTTGACAGGTCTGACCAAGAAGGGGGGAAGTTCTTATGGTCAGATTCTTGTGATTCAGCCTTCCAGGAGCTGAAAGGGAGGTTGACGTCAGCACTGATACTAGTCTTTCCGGATCCAAGCAAGAGCTACACTGTTTATTGTGATGCTTCAGGTATTGGTCTGGGAGCTGTGCTTATGCAGGGAGATAGAGTCATTGCATACGGGTCTTGGCAGTTGAGGCCACATTAGAGAAACTACCCTATGCATGATATGGAGTTGGCAGTTGTTGTTCATGCCTTGCGCTGTTGGAGACACTATCTTCTGGGAGAGCACTTTGTGGTCTTCACTGACCACAAGAGTCTCAAGTATATCTTCACTCAGCGTTATCTGAATCTGAGGCAGCACAGGTGGGTCGATTATCTTCAGTATTTTGACTTCGAGCTTGCCTATACGCCGGGTAAGGGCAACGCAGTGGCTGATGCGTTGAGCAGGAGAACTCAAGTTCAGGCAGTTCAGGAGGCCAGCAGTGAGTGGTAGCTTATGGCTGTGTTCTCTGAGATGCATCTAGAGTTGCACAATAGACGGGGACAAACTTTTCTATCTTCTGTAGTTGTTACTTCCATGCTACTTGATCGGGTACGGATGAGGTAGCTGTCAGACTCAGAAGGCTTAGTCCTACGGGAGAGTGTGTCAGTAGAGGACCCTCTTCCTAGATGGATAGTGGGAGAGGATGAGATCTTGTGTTTCCAGGGACGTGTATGGGTGCCATCAGACATACTCGAGGAGCTGATGCGGGATTTTCATTCCTCTATCTGGGCAGTTCATCCTGGCGTCACCAAGATGTATCGGGTCCTTGATCGCCAGTACTGGTGGCCGGGTATGAAAAAGGATGTTGCTGGTTTTTTCATGAGATATTCTACTTGTCAGCAGGTGAAAGTAGAGCATCAGCGACCAGCGGGACTTTTTCAGCAGTTACCCATTCCGGAGTGGAAGTGGAATGATGTTGTGATGGACTTCATGACTGGGTTTCTGAGATCGCCTCGGGGAAACAATGTTGTTTGGGTTTTCGTCGACAGGCTTACGAAGTTTGCTCACTTCTTGCCGATCAAGGAGACCTTCAGTGTCGATGATCTAGGACGACTTTACATCATAGATATCGTTTGTCTTCATGGAGTTCCACGCTCTATTTTTTCATAAAGAGATGTGTGCTTTACCTCTCGGTTCTGGCAGGGACTTCAGAAGGCCTTGGGTACATAGGTACTTTTGAGTACAACATACCATCCCTAGACTGATGGCCAGTTTGAGCGCACGATCTAGGTGCTTGAGGATATGCTCCGAGCTTGCATTCTAGAATTTGGTGGTTATTAGGAGAAGCATATTCCTCTAGTGGAGTTCGCCTACAACAACAGTTTTCAGGAGACCATTCAGATGGAACCATACGAGGCTTTGTACGGTAGGCCATGCTGATCACCCTTATGCTGGCTGGAGGCAGGAGAGGTAGCTTTGCTGGGACCTCATCTTGTACAGGAGACTTCAGAGCAGATAGAGATAATTCGGAAGAGGATGGCTTCAGCGCATTCTCGACATAAGACTTATGCGGATTAGTGGAGATGACCTCTAGAGTTTGAGGTCGGTGATCAGGTTTTCCTGTGTGTCTCACCAAGGTTGGGACATAAGAGGATTCGGAGACAGGGTAAGCTTTCATCGTGGTACGTCGGGCCGTTTGTGGTCTTGGAGAGGGTTGGGCCAGTCGCCTATCGGTTGCAGCTACCTCAGAGTTATCGGGCCATGCACGATATTTTCCACGTCTCTTAGCTTCGACGTTACTTTTCAGACCCGTCTCACATCTTTCAGCATGAGGAAGTAAAGTTTGAAATGGATGCGTCGTTCGAGGAGCATCCTATCCAGATTGTCAATCGTAGTACGAAGGTTCTCTGCAGGTAGTCTATTCCTATGGTACGGGTGCTATGGCAGCACGGGCGAGTACAATACGAGACCTGGGAGAGGGAGGCCGATGTACGATCGCAGTGGCCAGAACTGTTCAGGGTTTCTTCTTCTCCACCTTGTTAGGGAAATTCGGGGACAAATTTCTTTATGGGGGAAAGTTTTTAAGAACCTAGATCTTCTTTTCAGGTATGGTTTTCCTTTTTCTAGACTTTTTAAGAAAAATGAATTTTTCTGGAAATTTTCGAAGTACACGCCGTGTACTTTCTGAGTACACGCCGTCTACTCTTCCCTGGCTCGAAGCCGTGTATTGGCCATGCCGGGCCACACACATGGCGTGTAAGGCTGAGGTGAAGTCCGGTTAATTCAGAGTACGGAAAACTGAAGTACACGTCGTGTACTCAAGAAGTACACACCATTTACTTTCTTTTTTTTCATTAAACGGACCGGGGTCGTGCCTAACCCCCAAATTCATCTTCTTCTCTAGATTCTGTCCATCCGAGAGCGACCGTATGGACGGATCTTCGACGGGGTCCCGTCTCGCCATCCGTTCTCCGATTCGAGCACGGTCAATTTCGTTGGAATTGTAGTGGTGATTTCTTCCTTCTGCTTTAGCCTCGTTTCCTGATTCCTCCTCGTTTCCGAGTTATTGTGGGATGAATTTTTTGTGCGTTTTCTTATATCTTCATTGTTCTAAGGGGAATCTGTCATCATTGTTCACATATATCTATCTCCTAGGATCGAGTTAGGTGGTTTGTGCTTTTCCGTAGAACGTTGATGGATATTATGTGAAAATTACACCAATACCCTTGAATGGGGTATTGCGTGTTTACTGTTTTGCCCCTGATGTTGCCTGCTTTTCTTGATTGCTTTAGTATAGGTTATTGCTTATGAGTAGAGTAATTTATTTTGTGCTCAGGTTGCTTTTCCATTCTTGTTTTTCTTAATAGGTGTTTCTCCAGTTTCCATGCCTAGTTGTAGGATTGAGGAATGTTTCCTTGTATTGTTTTTGAGCCTCAGTTGATAGCCAGGTAATTCTTGAGGTTTACTTGGATGATGTACATGCACACTGAGCATGTTTTACCTTTCACTCAAGACTGTGAGAACCTAGAGTGGTAGACTAAAGGGATAATTGATGGAAGGGCTTCTCCAGAGTGTCTTTTAATTACGATGTGAGGCCATAGGGGGAATTGACGTTGAGTACTTCCCCAGAGAGTCTGTAGATCCTCAACGTGAGCCACATGGGGAATTGATGTTGAGTGCTTACCCAGAGAGCCTTTATCATGATACGAGACTATAGGGGGAATTTATGGTGAGTGCTTCCCCACAGAGTCTTCTTATTTTCATATCTGAACCAGACGGGTGAGACTGTGTGTTCCTCCCAGAGGGTTGCTAGTACATATAGGTTGAACCATAGGGGTTAGACTGTGAGATCTACCCAGAAGGTTACCTTTTTCCTTATTGTCACTAGCTGTTTACTTGTGTACTTGTTTGTTAGAACTGTGGATTGTAGCTACTTGTATTTTCCTATTTATTGCTTCTTGTTTTATTACTGCCATGTATTCATTGACTGTTAGGCACAAATCTTTGGGTGATTGACTACTGGGATTGTATCTCACACCCTCTTTGGGCCATGCTTTTGGGCCCAAGAAGACTATGTTGCTGCAGGTATAGATAAGGGCAAGCGCCCTTCTACATCAGGTTCTTGATTGCACTGGAGCTGGAGAGCATGGGACCGAGCCGTGACTCGCGATGCTGAGGAGTTTATTTTGTTTTCCTTTGCACTTTGTTTTCAGTAGTATTCCAGCACGTTGTTGTGTTTACTACTTTCCATAGATACTTATACCTTCTGCATTATTATCATCATTGTTATATATCCACATTTCTTTCATTGTTTGGTTTCTGTTGTTATGCATGTTGTTACTTATTCCGCTATTGACTGTTGTTTCCACTGTATACCTTACCGAATGATGGCATAGTTTCCCCACCAACTCACCAAGGCCCTCGCTGCTAGTCTGCAGCCTCTGGCATTCAGGGAAATGTGCTTCAGGTCATGTGGCGAACTGGGTTTGGGGCACCAGTGGAGGGGCTCCAGACTCGGGTCATTACAGAAAGGATCAAAATAAATTCCCAATTCATATAACTTTACTTAAACTGTGATTTCCTAGTAAATTAGGACACAACATTTAATGTTTTTTTAGGAATTCATTAGCTTCAAAACCATATAGTTGTACCATATTCATACCATAAATGCATAAAATACCATATCAATGGAAAGGTTAGAGTACTATATAGGGATGATACACCCTTTGAATCCTGTGAATCTTAGTATGTCAAAGTAAATTTTTATAATAGATATGGGAAGAAGTTAATGATGGAATCAAACACACAGGTTGTTGCCCCTGATAGTTTTGAAACTACCCCATTGTTGACGCTCCTTTCCGTCACAAAGTATAATGAATGAAAAGGGAAATACCTTAAACACAAAGTGATTCGTCCTTTGAAGAAACATCAAAAATCGACAAAGGCATGAACAAAGATTTCTTTAAGCATGGGTCGTGCAAGTTCCAAGATGGTCGCACAAGGTATACCTGTGCACCACATATTGGACACACAGGTGACCTGCTCACCCTATTTTATTTTTTCCTAGGGTCTTCAGCAGCCTATAAATAACCCCTGTGGGCCCCCCATTTTGAGGACAAAAAATTCCAAAAGTCATATTTGAGCTCCCGGTGCCCTAGTGTCTTCTTGAAGTCTTCCGAACACTTATAAGGTAATTTCTTACCTAGAATGGAAGATCTAAAGAGGAGTAACAAGGTCTAAGTGTTGAAATTGACCAAAACTTGAGCACCTAAGTGTCTAACCCTTGAGGGAAATGGTCACACCTGCGCTCCACCTTATCCCTTCAAAAAAACCTGCGCGCTAATCATTTGGAAGTCTTTAGGGATAATACTAAGTGATTGAGCCAAGCCTCACCCAAGTATTACCCCATTGGTTAACCGGTGTTCAAGTACACTTGTGCCGCGCAAGTACACTTGCACAGGCAGGACCTGCGCACCCAAACAAAACTTGCGCGCCTACCTCTTTTTGGGTGCCCCTCCTACCTATTCAGCTCTTTTCTTCAAATCCACCTCTCCTCTTCAAGACTTATCCTTCAAAACCCTTTTCAAAGCCATTTTTGGAATGGTTCCTTTGTTGGATTCTTTATCTGAAATGAATTATGTGGAACATCTCTCAAAACCTAGTGATTTACATATCTTCATGTCACTAAGGTGAGAGATTTCATTCATTCAACCTCATCCTTTAAGATGAGAGGATCTTTAATTTGGGCCTCCTTTTCAGGAGTAAGACCTAGTCTTAATTTCCTTAGTATGGGACTCCTTTTCAGGAGTAAGCCCCAGTCTAACTCCCCCAATTTGGGCCTCCTTCTCAAGAGTAAGCCCCAAATTCCAAGTTCTCTAACCTGGGCCTCCTCCTTAGGAGTAAGCCCCAGTCATAATTTACTTTTGATTTAGGCTTCCTTCTAAGGAATAAAACCCAATCACAAGTCCCCTCTAACTTGGGCATCCTTCTCAGGATTAAGTCCTAAGTTATGTATCCAATTCTCCATAAAGTACATATACCTTTATGGACCTTGTTCCAGGGTTTCTTCCCTGAAGTAAATCCTAATCTTTATCTATCTGGGCAGTCATACATACATAATCCCCACATCATTTACTATAACTGCATATTTCATGGCACAGTCGTCAGGTTTTACTGATACCTCTTGTTTCTCACACTGATCATGACTCACGTGAGCTTAGAGCGTAAAAGTAATTATGACATCTTTCTTTGGGACATCAATCATGCATAAAACTCATACTTCTTTGCTCGAACTATGTGGGTTTTGATTCCTTTTCTAAACAAGGATACATAGGTAGACCATCTATGGGTACGATCCCAACTCTGAAATTATCCTTGTCCTTCTAAATGACAATAAACTTCAAGTGCCCCGCTGAGTGGCTTTAAAACCAGTATGGTTATCATAATGACCAAGAGATATCTATATAATGTATTGAAGGATACCATTGACTAAGAATCTCTAACAAATACAGATGATTCTCTATTGATGAAGAACCTCAAATACATATAAAAGACTCTCTAAATCTCATACATATCAATCATTGATTGTCAAATAAAAAGGAAAGCTCATTTTCATACTTGGTAATTTAATTAGGATTCACGAACATAACATAAATCTATAAATAGAGTCTTGAAGTAGACAATAATTCCCCCCAAAAATGTGTGATGAGTCCGAACTCCCATCCTCTCGGCCAATGAAAATTCTTAAGCCTCATCGGTCCACAACTAATGAGAACCTACCTTTGGAAAGTAGGTCCAAATGGATATTGAATCATTGGATGTTTCCAGTTCTACGAACAAACCTGTTAGAAACCGATTGAAATGTTTGAACCTTAAAAAAACGAGGTCATCCCCATTTTGATAGGGAAAAAATGGTAAACCCAACGTGAATCCTTAACCAAGTTAAAATGATGTTTTACTTATTTGTTAGGCCCCTATTTGAACTCAATGAGAGGGCCAATAAAATAATCAATAACATATGTGCTCATCCAAAATATGTAGTGGATGAACTTATCTTGATTATGTCTGTTATATCAAATAGGAACTCTTTTCCAAGATCTTATGCATTATAGAAATGGATTCTCTAAAGTTCACACCTGTGAATACCTCTGCTGTGAATACCTCTGTCGTTACTCCTACTGGATCCTCGTCTGCTCTGAGGATGACATCACCTACTCAGCATCTTCAACGCTAGGTTTCAAATGAACTGGTTAAGTAATACCATCAACACGGTACCATTTCAACTCTAGAGGCCGCTCGAAAAGCCCTCCAAGTCAATAATTCACCCTGGTTGTCCGAACAGCGACGGCCAGCGATCAAGAAGCAGGTGGCGCCAACCACCGTCTCCAACCGTTTCAGGTCATTATCCCCGAAATGAAATCACCAGTCTCTACCATATTATGTGGAGGTGAATGATAAGGTCACTCAAGGCCTTAATTAAAGGAGACATGAGTCATTCCCGAGGGCTCCCATCAACAATCGCCGCCAGACTCATGCGACAGTGCACCCTCAACATGATGAGGGTATCACCTTTAGGGGTTCCGCTTAGGTCCCTCAGACCCGAGCATGCAAGAAAAACCATCAGAGGAAATATATGGTCAACAATGAGAAGGTTCTTACTTATTCCCCCTCTGGAGAAGTCCATTAAGCCAACTTGATGGCAAGCAACGAGCAGGCACATACACCCGTCTGTCCTGATGTTACTGCCTAGCAGACTCGTCTGGCAGCAACATGCCAATCTTGCCAGGTAATTCCGGCAGAGTATTATAGGTAGACATATACACCTGTTTATAACTCATCATCTATTCAGAAAGCTCGTTTGACTACAACCAAAGAAGGTCGCCAATTTGATATGGCGGCAACTGATAAACAGGAACATACACCTATTTACAATCAATAATTCTGTCATCAGTCTCGTCTGCCAGTATTGAAGGAAAATCATCAACCGTACTTGACGAGGAATACATAACAGGCACATAAACCTACCAATATTTATCAAGCCTGCCAACATTCTCGTTTGGTAGCATTTGGAGAAGTCAGTAGGAAAGCTCCGACTACAAATTTGGAGCAGACTAAACTCTCTGCCCCGACACATGAGTACTGTCAAAATTCACTGACAGGAAAAGGAGGATAGAAGCAGGAATACACACCTACTCCAAGCACAGAATGGACGTATATTCCCATTACAGCAGCTGAAGTCACCAAGCACATTCTAACATTGGTGAAAGAGAAGAAGCAAATCCCTGCTCATATTCTGGATGCCTGTCAAAATATTATACCAGCTTTAGTAGCATCACATGGAAAGAAATGAAAATTTGTCCCTACCAGTGGAGTGACACATCAACATATCACTCCAGAACAGATACACACCTCTTTTCCAGTCTAAGAGGGTTGTGGGGCATACTCCCCCATGTCATATGGACAACCAAGTCAGGCACATACACCTGATTTGAGTGGTTATAATCTGCCTAACCTGAC
The DNA here is from genome assembly GCA_963277665.1 of Viscum album. NCBI lineage: Eukaryota > Viridiplantae > Streptophyta > Magnoliopsida > Santalales > Viscaceae > Viscum > Viscum album. Next base: position 1,098,264,221 of record OY728134.1, on the reverse strand, counting down.
TATTTCCCTTGAGCAGGCACATAAACCTGCCCATAATAACCACTTTTTTCAAAAAAAAGTGGTTTCTAAAGTGATTAAGAAGGTGTCTAAGAAGAAGACACGTCTAGCACAGTCAAGAAATCAAGAGCCAATCTGTAATAAGGCCTTGCTCGATACTGGAGTTCTTGAAGCCCTCAGACAATTATCTATTGGAATTCAAGATTCTACTCTCTCATTTCCCAATAGTGGGAACATTAATTCTGAAGGTCTTCATCAGACACTTCTTCATGAAGGCTTGCTTCATGACAGTTCGGTCAATCTTGATCTTTCATCTTCAGATGAGAGCCACAAGAACCCTCTGTATGGCCAGAAGATCAAGGAGAAAAAGGTTTAATCTTTTGTTGTAACCCACCATGGTGGTCCTCCCCATGATGATGAATTTAGTTGTGAAATTCGTCTCCAAAGTAGTAATTCACATTGCCTAGAAAATTATACAATGGAAAATTTAGTAACGATAAAGACCTATTATCTTGAGGCACTTGAAAATGTGAAGCTAGTCAAGTCTGATGCTTTACTGCTAGCAGGTGAAATACTTTCTCAATCAGAAGATAGCCTGGGGTGAAGGTCATTCTCCGAACCACCCCAAGGTTGTTCATCTTCTAGTTTGATCAGTGAATTCTCTACCAATCTTGTTGAATCTAATGAAGAAACACGGAAGCACCAGCTCTGGTCTAATCAGGTAGAAGAATATTCATTGAATGATAAATAGGAAGTGCTGAATATGAGAAAACAACTGAAAAAAGGTGAAGTTACAGTCATGTTTTGGCCTTTGGTTGACTCTCATTATGAAGTTCCAGAGATGTTAACGGAAGATTGTATTCACAATATTCGTCTTAACATGTGGAAAACTCTTTGTCAATTGAAAAATAAAACATTGTCTTATGATGCATATGAAAATCATGTCAAGATAATAGAAGGGTTAAAACTCCAAATTGATTTGGCCTCTCTCTTAGTTTATTGATATCCGAAGGCTGAAAATCAGTAGAGAGCCCTTCAACATTCATGCCTTTGTGCACTAAAATGATTGCGCAAGTTAATTTCAAATGCCCCATCTGATATTCATATCATGGGATGGGGTGTTCAAGGAGAACTGCATTTCACTGTACTCTCCAGTCAACAAAGCCTGCTGAAAATGGTCTCATGCAATGTTATTTCCCATGGCCGGCCACAACCAATTGGCTTTGTTTGTAATCAAAGGCTTGCTCAGGAAAAAGCCTCAAATATTTCTTCCCAAAGTCAGGAATACAAAGAACAAGTTGTCGAATTTATTTTGCATCAGGAAAATGAGAATATTGAACATGCTTCTCATTTTGAGCGAGCGCATCATCAGGTGACAGAAGTGTCAGAAATCATCCAGAGTTCATTTGAGCCAGGCGATTTGAGTGGATATAGGTTGATGCATCCAACCAATTTACAGACTAAAGTCCGCAAGATCAGGAGATATTTTAATAAATTCTCTGATATAGAAGCTCAAGAACCACCCTAGCATGCCAGACTGGGGACTCTTTTAACCCAACCCTTAGAATCAACAAATAGGATTCAAGGAGTTGAACAGAAATAGCAGTAATAGCCCTAGTCCACCGGACTGGGGACTTTTTCAAATCCTCAATCTCTTAGAGATAGTCAATATTCTCTCGATTAGGGAAGAAGCCACAAGAGGAACGCAGAGCCGAAATATTAGGAGATTCCCTCCAAGTTACGGTTCTTCAAGAAGTTCTTGAGGGATCAAATCAACAAAAGGCAACGTCTCATCAAGGACATGAAAAAAGTCAATATCACAGAAATTCTAATAGAAGGGATGAAATGTGTTATGCATCAATTAATGTCATCATTGTCGTTGTTGCTGATCCTCCAGAACATGAGGCTTACTCAGAGGGATCAGATGAAGAGGTTCTTGCTTAAAACATTATACACATAGACACAAATGAAGAAGGTGTGCGTACACGAAATCAAAGGCTTACCCAGAATTTAGGTATTCCTTCAAATAACCAGCTTCCCCCTCTTCGAAAGGCATCCAACAAGGCAAAAGGAAATAATCCGGTTACATTCCACCATTCCTCTAGAGAAGGACAGTCAATCTCACTAGAGAAAATATTTTCACAACAGGAGGAAGAAATGAAGGAATTAATGAGGTTGAATGTAGAACTACTTAAAGGTAGTCTTCCTCCTAAGCGTGATGGAGTCAGTAAGTCATGGGAATTTGTTGCATCTACTGATATGGATCAAGAATATCCTCATTTACCAGTACACCCTCACAGGTCTAATCCTATGGGTCAGGTGCAACAACAATCAGTAGTGTTATCCTCAGTTTCATTCCTAGCCACCACATCTATCCAAACTCCATTTATTGCACCTGCTCAGGTCCAAGCTCAACTGGTTGTTTCTCAAAAGTTAATAACTACTATTGAGTCATTAACAGCTCGGTTTGAAGCTATGGAGGGAAAACGTGCTCAAATTCAACCAGAAAAGAGATCTTACCATAAATGGGTTGATGCAATTCCTCCCCCATCAAATTTTGAAAGTACCACATTCCCAATCTTTAATGGTTCGAGAGACCCAGAGCAATACTTAACACATTTTGTTTCTCGTTGTGATCCTATGATGGAAACCCCTCAGAAATAGGAAGCAGTTAAGCTCAGGTGTTTTGTACAGTCATTACAAGGGAATGCTTTTGTCTGGTATACAAGCTTGCAATCCCGGTAAATTACCGGATAGGAGGATCTCCGCCAAAGATTTCTTTTTCAATTCAGCTCAACATTGCCAAAGACAATAGTTTTTGAACTTACAAATTGTAAGAAAAGGGAGAATGAAAGGGTTTCAGATTTCATTGATCGCTGAAAGGGATTAACATATTCCCTAAGCTTAGCACTCCCTCAAGAAGAATTGTTGCCAATCTGTGTCGCAAATTTGTGTGATGAATTATGCACACCGTTGATCCCTATGAAATACAAAGAAGGGTTTTGAGACCTTACTTTGATCACTCAGCAGACTAAAGACTCTCTTACAAAGACTAAGGATAAAACTCATGTAATTCCATCAGCTCCAGGAAGGATAATGGGTATAGTAGAGACTGCTACAATTATGCATAAACAAGCACATGTACCTACTTCCACTTCAAAACCTTCATATTTCTGAAGGGAACCACCTCCTGAGCGTCAACAAGAGAGGCTGTTTATTTGAGATGATAAAAGAGATCAAAGATGTAAACAATTTGAGGAGTTAAATAGAAAAGTTTATTCTTTCTAAAATGAACAAGTTCTTGGTTACTTCATTTCAGCTCTGGAAAATAATTTGGTTCAATTTCCAAGGCCCAAAAGGCTGAACAAGGAAGGAGATGAAGACCATCTTGACTATTTCCCATTTCATCAGATGTTGGGGTATCCCATTCAGGAGTGTTTTGTCTTCAAAGATCTCCTGAAAAAAATGGTGAACTCAAGAAAAGTCAAATTAAAAGGTTCTTCAACTCAGGTAGCATGTGTTACTGCTACAAATCCAGAGGAAGAACGCGAGTGGCAAGAAGTCAAAAGAAAAAATGCGCAGAAATATAATGATTGGATGGTTAGGAAAATGATCAACTGAACTCATGCCATTTTGAGAACACAATTGAATAAACCAATTGTGTCTTCTACTATGAATTCCACAGCAAAACCTCCAACATCAAAAGAAAAATCTTCAAAGGGATGACATAATTCAAAAAAATAGGAACAATCAGAAGAAGATGAAATCGTGTCGAAGCCCAAGTTGTCTTTGACTCTGGAAGATTTCATACCATCTACATCAAAGCCACGGGCACCATCCCACCAAACGGCACAACCTAAACTAGCTAATCAGGTAGAGTCTTCATCAGACAAAGAGTTGATCTTTGGTTCTGTTAACATGATTAACTTAACAGATCCTTATGCCAGTCACAGTTTTGATCTTGATGAGCCTGAATTCCCTGTATCAAACAGAGGAATTAGAGGGAATTCCAGAGGTTTGGGATACAGAGGAAGACATGGATATCCCAGAATCCACTATTCCAACTCTACCCCTTCTAGAACTATATATGCAGTAGAAACTCGTGGAAGAGCCCTTCAGTGAGCTCAATAAGAACAAGAAAATTCTTCCATGCATGGCAGATTCAGTCCTGGAACAATTATTCTGGAGTATTGGTTAGAGGTAACACCTTCTTCCTCTCAGCAAGTAAATAGACCTATTCGGTCTAATCTTCCAAAGCCATGAGTATTTCCAACTCCTACCCCAATACAAGATGCATCTAATTCCAAAGCATCAACTTCTAAGGCACCTGCAAAACCACATGTTCCTATTGGGAAACACAGACCTTTGGATCAAAAATATGATGTATTGAAGAATTTGGACCAAGTACCGGCCAAGTTATCAATTCTGGATGCCTTGAATCTATCAAAGGATCTTTGGGAGGCACTCATTGAGGCTTTGTCAAGCCCTCAGGAATTTGAAACTGAAATTTCTGCGATTGAAGTCTACCATGTAGAGAATAATCCTACAGAATTTCATGTAGTGATATCTTTCACAGATGAAGATGAAGATGATGTTGTGCATGGACATATTAGACCTTTGTATTTATCTGTAAAGGTCAATGATGTAGACATATGAAGAGCTTTCATTGATAATGGTTCAGGAGTCAACCTCATCCCCATTCGTACACTTCATCGATTGGGCCTCACCGAATCTGATTTATCTTCTTCTACTCCGATGTTGCAAGGATATGATAAAAATGAACAAGAACCTCTGGGTGAGATCACACTCAGAACTTAGTTTGGAGATCTTGTATCCAATTCAGATTTCATGGTTGTTCATCATGACACAGCTTTCAACATTTTTCTTGGAAGACCTTGGCTACATCAGCATGTGGTTATACCCTCATCATACCATCAATGTCTCAAATATTGTTTCAATGGTAAAATTGGGACATTGAATGGTGATAAATCCCCATTCAAAACATGTGAATCTCAATACATTGAGGCAGAATTCTATCACATGGAGGGTAAGGAGAAATCCACAACAAGGGAGGTTACCAAAGTTAATGCTCCATATGGTTTGGAAAAGATTCCAGTAAACCCATTCATACATGTGAGTACAGATTATGTGTTGCCTATCATTCAAATTGACAGGATAAACCCAAATCCAAATACTCTTATGGAGACTTCCATAATGTCAATTACGGGAATCAAGCTAGATAGCATGGGATAAATTGGTGATTCACCAAGCAACGATGAAAGCTCAAATTGAGATGTCTTCATTTCATCCGCTGAAATTCAGAAATTCTATACTTCGCCAACTAGGCCAGAAGAAGTTATAGCAATGTCAGAGGTGAACGATAATGTCGATTCTCAATCCATCATCTCCTCTTTATTACCCAAGGAAGACCCTTTTTCATCAATAGGGTCAGAAATGGAAGCCTCTTCTTCAAGATGTTCAAATTTTAACATCTATCTTGATCCTGGAAATTCTGCTTCATCATCTACCGTGCAAGTAGAAACAGAAGAAATAACACGTGTTGAAGAAGAAGAGGAAGATCTCAGGGATGTTCATCCAGCATTTGAAGAGGGTATATATACCACTGTGGATGAACTCAGAGAAATAAATCTAGGTACAAAAGAAGATCTAGATCCCAATTTAATTAGTGTGTCCATGACTCTTGAAGAGTAGGAAATGTATGTTTCATTTTTGAAGAAAAATTTAGATATATTTTCTTGGAACAATACAAAGATGCCAGGGCTTGATCCTGATGTTGCTACTCATCATTTGGGTTTTCCGGAAGAACATCGAGGATTTAAGAAAGCTGCAAGAAGAACACACCCAAATTATGCTTCCAAAATTGAAGTTGAAGTGGATAAGCTTATCAAATATAACTTCATCAGAGAAGTTAAATATCCCAAATGGTTGGATAATATTATCCCTGTGAAAAAGAAGAACATAAAAATTAGAGTTTTCATTGATTTCAGAGATCTTAAACGGCATTGTCCCAAGGATGATTTTCCAGTTCAGATCACAGAACTCTTAATTGATGAAACAGATGGCTATGAAGTACTTTTCTTCATGGATGTATATTCAGGGTATAATAAAATCTGAATGGATCTAGAAGATGAAGAATATACATCCTTCAGATCCCCTCAGGGTGTGTTTTGCTATCGGGTAATGCCCTTTGGCCTGAAGAATGCAAGTGCAACATATCAGCATGCCATGCATCATATCTTCAAACCCTTTTTGGGGAAGTTTGTTGAATGTTATGTGGACAATTTGGTGGTTAAATATAGACAACTTTATAATAAATTGGATGATTTGGAAATCATATTCCACAAACTTCAACAACACAATTTGAAGATGAACCCCTTAAAATGTGATTTTGGGGTAACCTCAGGAAAATTTCTCGGATTTGTTGTACGCCATCATGGTATCGAAGTCAGTCCTGAGAAGACAAAGTCAATCCAAGGTATGTCACCTCCTTGAAATTTGATGGAATTAAGAGGACTTCAAGGACACTTAGCCTATATTTGGCGTTTCATTGCCAATTTGGCAGGAAAAAGTTTACCCTTAACCAAATTGATGAAGAAGGGAGTCACTTACCAGTTGACTGAAGAATGTCAAGAAGCATTCAATATTCTCAAGAAATATCTCTTGAGTCCACTGGTATTAATGACACCCATTGAAGGAAGGACACTTATTATTTATGTGATAGCTTTAGAGAAATCATTGGGTGCCTTCCTTGCCCAGAAGAATGATGCTGGGAATGAAAACAACCTTTACTATCTCAGTAGGACTATTCTTAAAGAAGAAACCCGATATTCAAGTATTGAGAAGTTCTACCTAGCATTAATATTTTCAGTTCAGAAATTGAAACACTACCTACAACATCATGAGGTCCAATTGGTATCTCGCAATAACCCGCTCAAATTCATCCTTAGTCATCCAATGCTTACAGAACGTTTGGCAAGGTGGGTAGTTATTTTGCAGCAATTTGATATCCATTATGTGTCTCAAAAGGTAATAAAGGGCCAAGATCTGGATGATTTCCTTACAGAACACCCTTCAGTATAAGATACATCATTATATATTGAACTTCCTGATGAGGAAGTCTTTTCTATTCAATATAATATTCAAACATGGGGAATGTACTTTGACGGTGCTCCTAGAAGTCCAATAGGGAAGAAAATAGAAGATCCTAAATTCAACAAAGTTGGGTTAGGAATCATTCTTATTTCCCCGGAAAAGGAAAAGCTACCCTATTCTTTTTTATTGTGGGAAGTCAGTACAAACAATGAAGCAGAATATCAAGCTCTCATCACAGGATTGGAGTTGGCACTTCAAGCACAAGTGAATCACTTAAAGGTGAAAGGTGATTCAGACCTAGTAATCAAACAAGTTAATGGGGATTATGCCATCAAAAAAGAATATTTAATCCCTTTATATGATTACGTCAGAGAGTTAATGGCAGAATTTCCTTCGGAACCAACATTTTCTTATGTCCCATGATCACAAAATGCCTAAGCTGATGCATTGGGTAATATAGCCACACCTCTAGTAGATCCAAATCGGGAGGAAACAATAATCAGTATTGCCTACCGTTGTACAATTTCACCTTATGTTCAAACTAGAACAATAGAAATCAATGAAATTAGTCCCATTTCTTAACCATATGGTCATACTACAGGATGGATGACACCTATCAGGGAATACATTCAAAATGGAACACTTCCACCTGATAGAGCCAAGAAAGAACAAATCTCGTGATGTGTGGTCAATTTTACTCTTTATGACAGCCTAGATCACCTAGAAACAATTCTCTACAAAAGAGGTTTTGATGGAGTTCTCTTCTGATGCATTGATGGTGAAGAGACAATGGATGTCATGAAAGAAGTACATGCAGGAGTCTGTGGTGCCCACCAGTCTGGATATGGACTATCTGATCAAATTTAAAGGCTTGGATACTTTTGGCCTTCAATGATACAAGATTGTTTTGATTTCATGAAGTAGTTTCATTCATGCCAAGTATGTTCCAACTTCATTCATCAACCCATAGATTTGCTTCATAGAGAAAAATACTTGTGGCCATTTTCCACATGGGGAATGGATGTAGTGGGACCTTACCCTTTAGATACAGCCAAGTAGTTTAAGTATATTCTTACTGCTATTGATTTTTTTTCCAAATGGGAAGAGGAAATACCTCTCAAAAAAGTTAGTTCTAAAATAATTTTTAGCTTCATCAAGTCTAACATCATTACCAGATTTTGCGTCCCTCATACCATATTGACGGACAATGGCTCATTCGAGGTAAGGAAGTTGTATCAAGAATACAACATTAAATCCAACCATTCATCTCGGTATCATGCAGTGGCCAATGGATAGATAGAAGCCTTCAATAAGACTCTTTCAAACATATTGAAAAAGATGGTGGATAAAGATAAGAATTCATTGCATGATAAACTGTTTCATGCTTTATGGGCTTATCGAACCACCACCCGCACTACAACGCGGTCAACTCCATATTCATTGGTATATGGAACAGAAGCTGTCTTGACTATTGAAGTTCAATTACCTTCGCTCAAAGTACCCATTTTTGATCAGTCATCTACAGATGAACAATCTCAAAATCAATTGGATGAATTGGAAAAATTAGATGAGAAAAGATTGTGCACCCTGCATCACTTGTACGTCTGTCAGAATCGAATAGCACGAGCTTTCAACAAAAAAGTTCATCTTCGTTCATTCATTCAGGGAGAATTGGTATTGGTTCTCTGAACTCCAATGATACCAGGAAAGAAACCTCCCAATATTGAGCCAAAGTGGGAGGGACCTTACTCAATACATAAGGTCTACTCCAATGGAGCTTATTCTTTAATCTTAATGGATGGAGAACTCATCACAACTCCAACCAATGCAAGATTTTTGAAGAAGTATTTTGTGTAACACAAATACCCTTTTCTCCAACATGACGTTAAACTGTGTTTTCCTTACTGAAAGAATTTAAACTACACAGTCCCTTATACATCCTACATGACGTTAAACTGTGACATCCTAGATACATAACGCTAAACTGTATAGAATTACCTTACGTCCAACAAGACGTTAAACTGTATAACCATCGTCCTAGCTATATGACGTTAAACTGTGCACATCTTCATCCCACATGGCGTTAAACTGTGAAAAAGTACCTAATACATCCTAGATACATGACACTAAACTGTACAACACTCCATCGTCCAACATGACATTAAACTGTATTGTCCCCTTTTCGTCCAGCATGATGTTAAACTATGTTGTCCCCTTTCGTCCAGCATGATGTTAAACTATGTTGTCCTTACTACATGACATTAAACTGCATAGTCCCCAAAGTCCTTACTGCAAGAATTTAAACTTCATAATCTTCTCTTTTGTCCTAGTTATATGGCATTAAACTATACGACCCCCTCTTTTGTCCTTACTGCATGACATTAAACGACATATTCCCCTATTGTCCAACATGACATTAAACTATGATCAGTCCCCTATACGTCAAACATGAAATTAAACTGTGCATTGTTAGGGTTGTTGCTACCTCTTGTTTCTCACACAGAGTATGACTCACGTGAGCTTATAGTAAACTTCAACCATAACACCCTCTCTGGGCCACTATCCATGCATAAGTCCCAACACCATTTTTTAGGTCGTTTTTCTCATAAATAAGTTGATCACCAATTCATTTTTCAATTGAACTACACGGACTTTGATCCTTGCCTTCTAGGCTGGGTATGTAGGCAACCTCCCGAGGTTCAAGCCCAAAACCAATATCTTCACATCGGTTCACCTCCATCTCATACGATGTTGATTCGTGAAGCCACCCCCAGAATCAATATCTTCACATTGGTTCACCTTTTTCCTTGCTATAGGATGTTAAACTGTACAACACTTTTGTCCTGTATGACAATAAACTACAACATTCTTTGACACCCTCACCTGATAGGGAATCATTATTTACATTTATCTCCAATCATGTTATATTCTAAAGACTACATGCATACATGGCAATGCCTGAACCTTTTATCTTGGGTCAAACCATCATTGCACTAAAGTCCCCTTTCACCCTTCACTTGTACGAACCAAATCTGTACAGAGTGTATTTCAAGAACTACGTGCGGCTTGATTCCCATCCTTATGGGATATATAGTAATGTTCGAGCATCCCTTGAATCCATCCCCAAGTCTTTGGGCCTATCCTCAAATTCCACTTTCAGTACCTTGGATGAAAAGTCCCCCTGTGAAAACATGAATGTGGTATGAAAACCCTGGTCTTCATTCACATTAGGTTTATAAAACACACACTGTGTATTCATTATTATGGTCCGAGTTCTATGATCCTAAACTAAGATCTCCTACACTCTTGTCCCACATGACGTTAAACTGTATTTAAAGAACTACATATGGCTTGATTCTCATCCTTATGGGATACGTAGTGAAGTCCAGCACCTCAATTCAGGACCCAGTCACAATATGATCATGGTTAGCATTGGTATGTGTATCTTTACATACATTGGACAATGCCCATTTTGATGCGTTATACTCCTAACCTTAAATACTTACAGATCTCCATAACCCTTTTCTTGAATTCTGGTCACAAAATGTCCAATTTTTGAGAGTTCTTTTGCCTGACTATGCAACACGTGCCCTTAGGTGGCCTTGTATAAATAGTCTACATAACAGACCTGTCAGTCAAAAGATGCTATTATTTGACTATGCAGCCAATTCCCTTAGGTGGCCCTACATAATTCAACCCCCTAACGAGTTTTTCAAATAGTGGTAACTTCATTATTGGGAGAAAAACCTCTTTTTGTCCTTATTGTCCTTATCGACAATATGTAAGGATCCGCAGAAAATAGTCATCCCTAACATATTTGTCCGATACTCTTTTTCATGATATGAAAGTATTGAATTCTATGGTTTATATTTCCCTTCCCTAAGTTTGGATCAGACCTTCACAGGAGTGACATTCATCCAATTCTTAGACAATATTTATTGGAAATATCCTCTCCATATTCAAGTACCTCTCTCCATACAGAAGATTCTATGCTTTGGAAAATTTGAATCTTCAGAAACTTTTACTGGATTTTTAGCAGTAGAAAAGTAAATTTCTGAGAGTTATTTTGCCTGACTATGCAGCACACGCCCTTAGGTGGCCTTGCATAAGTAGTCTACATAATGGACCTATCAGCTAAAAGATGCTATTATTTGACTATGCAGCCAATGACCTTAAGTGACCCTTCATAATTCAACCCCCTAACGGGTTTGTTAAATAATGGTAACTTCATTCTTGGGAAATACTTCTTCTAATTCCTTTTAGCCATTTTTCGTATCATTCCTCAGATTCAAAATTTCTTAAGTCATAGTTTACATGTTTCCCCCATAATTGAATATTGTAATATGTTTTTCAGATAAATTATCAAGGAATTGAGTTAATTTTAATCCATTTGGTCAAATCTATTTCGACCTTAAACATTATCCTTTTTATGTCCGACGTGCATAACTTTAAACTTCCCACAAAAGACAAGGGAACTTTGAATAAAAGTCAAGTTCTATCTCACTAAACATAAATTTTGTATGATTTAGGTAATATTGAGCAATTAAAGATTCAAAGTTTGTAGGGTTATTTTTATAATCCTTGTAAAAATCAAACTATTCTTACTAGGCCCATTGGCTTAGGTAAAAATTTAAAGCAGGTAGCAAAAGAATGCAGGTACAAATGATTGAAGATGAAAGTATTTTTCATTGATGCACAAGATTTAAAAGGACATACACAGACTGGAGTCTCTTCTCTTTTTCAGGAATTACAAAAGGCTTTCAACATAACTCTTCATTTGATTTACGGCATCCCGAACTTCATAAGAAGTCACCTAGAATTCATTCATTCAACTGGATACAATAAGAGATGCAGTGATACCAGCTCATCTTGGAACAATTGTAAAAGGATGTTATTGAGTGCGTCTTGAGAAAATCTTATGCTGATCAAACAGTGACTCTGTTTCTGTCCAAGAGACTTGGAAGATGGATACATGGATTTGAGAATGGATCATTGGAAGTAAAGATCCATTTTGAGAGAGTACTCTTTTCAAATATGGTTCTAATACCATGATAGTCTTCTCTCCACCAATCGGCAGCAGAAAACATTTCATCCCATGGGTTTTCCATTTTCATATCTGCAAGGAAATGGCATGGAAGAAAATTTTGAAATTTCACACCATTGTTGCTACTCTTAATGCACAGAATAACCGAAATAGAGGGGTAGTAATGTGGATGCATCTCAGGAATATTGTTCTTTGCATCTAGAAGGTTGACTCCTTGTAGATGACCATTACCATACAAAGGAAGGTCGATGCTCTGTGGGAAATTAACATGATATTTCTTCAAGTACTTGGCCAAATATGGGAGAGTGTTGTCACAGATATCATAGTAATCATGGAAAAAAACATTCATCATGTCATCAATCCACTTGCTAGCCAGTTCATCATCCATTATGATTCTTCTAGGAGCCATTGAATATACACAAAGGTCAAATAATTAACTCTTAATTAAGTTGATTTTTCATAAAATTTGTGAAGAAAAGTGAAGAAATGGCTAAGGCATTAAGGCACACAAGTCCAAATGTTGGTACCCAAGTCTCATCCGGTCGTGCAAGTTTGGGCATGAAGGTATCACCGCGCAAGTCCAAATACCTCTACAGAAGCGTGACACGAAAAAAAGAAATGGAACCGTGGAAAATCAGAAACCTGCATGATGAGAGCAACCTGGGTGGTGAGATCTTAGAAGTGTTAAAAGTCGGGTGATTTGCATGAGAATGGCATGCATATTTATAAGCAAGGCCACGACCCTGCGTGCCGAGACCTCTGCGGCCCGCACCTGCGCTCCGCTACCTGCACGCTCAAAACTTGCGCACCGTTCTTCCTTGGTTTTCTTCTTTACCTCAGAGTCAAATCCTCCTTCCTTTCAGATCCAACTCTGATGGGAGACTTTTTTTTATGATCCTTACCATCACAGAGTCAAATGAATGAAAATTGAAATACCTTAAACACAAAGTGATTCATCCTTTGATGAAACATCAAAAATTGACAAAGGTATGAACATGGATTTTTTTAAGCATGGGCCGTGCAAGTTCCAAGATGGTCATGCAGGTATACCTGCGTGCCACATTTTGGGCGCGCAGGTGACCTGCGCACCCTATTTTATTTTCTCCCAAGGTCTTCAGTAGCCTATAAATACCCCTTGTGGGCCCCCCATTTCGAGGACGAAAAATTCCAAAAGTCAGATTTGAGCTCTGGGCACCCTGGTCTCTTCTTGAAGTATTCTGAACACTTCTAAGGTAATTTCTTACCTAGAATGGAAGATCTAAAGAGGGGGAAGAAGGCCTAAGTGTTGAAATTCATCAACACTTGTGCGCCTAAGTTTCTAACCCTTAAGGGAAATGGTCACACCTACTCACCACCTTATCCCTTCAACAGAACCTGCGCGTCAATCATTTGGAAGTATTTAGGGATAATACTATGGGCTTGATCCAAGCCTCTCCCAAGTATTACCCCATTGGTTAACCGGCTTGCAAGGACACATGTGCCACACAAGTACACTTGCACGTCCAGGACCTGCGCGCCCAAACAAAACTTGCATGCCTGCCTCTTTTTGGGTTCCCCTCCTACCTATTCAGCTCTTTTCTTCAAATCCACCTCTCTTATTCAAGACTTAGCCTTCAAAACCCTCTTCAAAGCCATTTTTGGTATGGTTCCCTTGTTGGATTACTTATCTGAAAGGAATTATATGGAACATCTCTCAAAACCTAGTGATTTACATATCTTCATGTCACTAAGGTGAGAGATTTCATTCATTCAACCTCATCCTTTAAGGTGATAGGATCTTTAATTTGGGCCTCCTTTTTAGGAGTAATCCCCAGTCTTAATTTCCTTAGTCTGGGCCTCCTTTTCTAGAGTAAGCTCTATTCTAAGTCCCCCAATTTGGGCCTCCTTCTCAAGAGTAAGGCCCAAATTCCATGTTCTCTAACATGGGCCTCCTCTTTAGGAGTAATCCCCAGTCATAATTTAATTTTGATTTGGGCTTCCTTATAAGGAATAAAACCCAATCATAAATCCCCTCTAACTTGGGCATCCTTCTCATTATTAAGTCCTAAGTTAAGTATCCAAATCTCCATAAAGTACATATACCTTTATGGACCTTGTTCATGGGTTTCTTCCCTTAAGTAAATCCTAATATTTATCTATATGGGCAGCCATACATGCATAAGCCCCACGTCATGTCTTATAATTGCATCTTTCGTGGCACAATAATCAGGTTTTAATGATACCACTTGTTTCTCACACTGAGCATGACTCATGTGAGCTTAGAGCGTAAAATTAATTATGACATCTTTCTTTGGTCCATCAATCATGCATAAACCTCATACTTCTTTGCTCGAACTACGTGGGTTCTGATTCCTTTTCTAAACAAGGATACGTAGGTAGCATATTTGCAGGTACGATCCCAACTCTAAAATAATCCTTGTCCTTTTGAACGACAATAAACTTCAAGTTCCCCACTGAGTGGATTTATAACCAGTATGGTTATCATAATGACCAAGAGATCTCTATATAACGTATTGAAGGATACCATTGACTAAGAATATCTAATAAATACATATGATTCTCTATCGATGAAGAACCACAAATATATATAAAAGACTCTCTAAATATCATACATATCAATCATTGATTGTTAAATCTAAAGGAAAGATCATTTTCATACTTGGTAATTTAATAAGGATTCACGAACATAACTTAAATTTATAAAGAGAGTCTTGGAGTAGACAATAATTTCCCCCAAAAAGGTATGATGAGTCTGAACTCCCATCCTCTCGACCAATGAAAATTCTTAAGCCTCATCAGTCCATAACTAATGAGAACCTACCTTTGGAAAGTAGGTCCAAATGGATATTGAATCATTAGATGTTTCCGGTTCTATGAAAAAACCTGTTAGAAACTGATTGGAATGTTTGAACCCTAAACAAACGATTTCATCCCCATTTACAGAGGGAAATGCCCATTAAACCCTTATAACTTTCTCATTGATTACTATATATTTAATTTTAATATAATATTGGAAAAAATATACTCTATATAGCTGTCATAGTTCAAAGGCTTCATTGGCCATTATTTATACAATAACAGTTGTGTCAACATAGATGATCCTTTTAAAACAAAATCAGGTTGTACTTAGGGAATTCATATTGCATGTCAAAATTCCATTTTCAAGTATCCCCCATTTATTTTTGAAGCCCCAAGAGATCTTTACATCCCCCTAATCACTATCAAGCCATGATGATGCCCCCTTGAAATCACATGAAACTTGTTAGTATTACTTCTACCTTCGATCATGGTGAAGAGGAGGGAAAGAATATCCAGGATGTCCACAAAAATGACACTAAAACATTATTACTCTCAATAACTGAAGAAACATCCTTATCATTTATATAGGGAAAAAATTACACTTTAGGGTCTTTCTTTCTAGAAACTATTCCTCCATCACCCACTACTACTAGAAATGAATCTAGAGAGGAAGGAAGTGATATCTCAAATATTTTCCTATATCATTTGAGGAAGGTATCTCAAATACCATTGAAGAACTTATACATGTTAATTTTTATATCAAGGAGGACCTGAAATACACACTAATCAGTGCTTCCATGCCTCCTGAAGAGTAGGAAATGTATATATCCTCATTAAAGTAACACTATTATTTATTCTCTTAGAATTATTAAGATATTCCTAGATTGGATTTTAATATGTCCACCCATCATCTGGGCCTCCTAGATGATCATTGTGGTTTCAAGAAAGCATCTAGGAGGATTCATCCAACCCAAGATGCTAAGTCAAAGACAAAGTTGATAAGATTATTAAATATGACTTCATTCAAAAATGTGAAGTATCTAAAATGGATCTCTAACATCATCCCAATTAATAAAAATAACAATAATATCAGGTTGTGTATTTATTTTAGGCATCTCAACTGGTATATCTCAAAGAATGATTGTTTGTTTCCAATCACAGAAGTCCTGATTGATGTAATTGTAAGATTCCAAGACATTTCCTTCATATATGGGTACTCACGGTAGAACCAAATTAGTATATCCATTGAAGATTAGTAATAATATACATTTAGAGAACCTCAATGTATATTTTTTATTAGTTTATGACCTTCAGTTTAAATAATTTTTATGTCACCTATCAGAATTCCATGCACCACATCATCAATCCCTTTTTGGGAAAGATCATTTATTGATATGTTAAATATTTGGTAGTTAAAAAATTGTACAATTATGATCATCTTACTGAACTTCAAACCATTTTAATCAATTTTGAGTATCATAACATGAAGGTAAAACCCTTGAAGTGTTCTTTTTTAGGTGACATTAGGGAACTTCCTCAGGTTTGTGGTATTCCATTGTGGCGTTGATGTTGATCCTGAGAAGAATAGTGTTGTATTTAAAATTCCACCCCCACAAAACCTCAATGATTTGAGAGGGATTTAGGGAAACCTCGCCTATATTAGGAATTTTATAGTTAACCTATCCATAAAATGACTCCCTTTAAAGATTTTAATGAAGAAGGAAGTTACTTACCAATGAGACAAAGGCTATAAATAATCCTTTAAAATTTTAAAGTTGTACCTATTTCCCTCATCTATCCTGATGTCGATAGTAGAATTGAAACCACTCAACCTCTATGTGGATACCCTAGAGTGGTCTATTAGAACTCTTCTCACAAATAAAAATGATGTAGGGAAGGAAAAGAATCACCATTATCTCATAAATACAATGATAGATATTGAGTCTTAATATTCTAATATCGAGAAGAACTGCATTGCCTTGATTTTTACAGTTTAGAAAATAGGGAACTACTTTTATCATTATATGGTCCATCAGGTCTCTTTTATTGATCCAATAATGTATATTATCTATCATAAAATATTGTTCAGGTATCTATATCGATGGGTGGTTATCCTAAAAAAGTGAAACCATTAGTTTATATCACATATGTTGATCAATGGGTATGCACTAACCAATTTTCTCATAGTACACCCTACACCAGAAAACACACTAGTGAATACCAATTTCATTGATAAAGAGGATTTATCTATCCATAACACTCCCTAGACATGGTATATATACTTTTATAGAAGCTCTTTAAGTCCAACTAGTAAGATAATATAAAACCCTGAAGCTCAATAGAGTTGGTTTGGGGATCACCATCATTTCCCCAGTCAAGGTCGTTCTTTTCTATTCTTTCCTATAATATAAAGGATGCACCAATAATGAGGAAGAGTACTCAGATATCATTGTGGGAATGGATCTATCATTTCAACTATAAGTATCTCAGTTTAGAGTAAAATGAGGATTATATCTAGTTATTAATAAAATTAATGGTGAAAATACAATTAAGAAGAAAGGTTTGGATCCCCTTCTTGGTTACATAAGGGTACTGATGAAAGAACTCCCCTTTGAGTTAATACCAAGTCACATATTTCATTAAAATAATTCACACACTAATGTGTTAGCTAATGTATCCATAGACATGAATGATCTAGATCAGGATGAGATAGTTTAATACATTTCACACTATGCAATGGTTCCTAACTCACTATCTTTGATTTGGAGGAAATCAATGAGATTAGTATTTCGTTACAGGATTAAGATACCCTACCCTTAGTAGATGATATTGAAATTGAATGGATTCTCCCAATAATATATTATCTCCAAAGAGGGAACCTTTCTCAAGACCAATCCAAGAAGGAACAAATATGATGTCTAGAAAAAACTTTCTTCCACTATGATGGAATGAATGAAAAATGGTCATATACAAGTGAGGTTTTTATGGATTAATTTTCTGATGTGTTAAAGGAGGATACCTCCCCCCCCCACACACACTTCTATGTTGGAAGTTCATGTAGGATCTTACATCACTCATCACTCAGGAACCAATATATCCCATAAAATTAGTTTTCTTTGCAATTTTTGGGCAATAATGATCTAATATTTCATTGATTTATCCAAAAATTTCTATGTTTTTTAAATAAATTCCAAATTCATCCATCTAAACCTAGATTTTTTTCATACTTCTAGATACACTTAGTCATTCACCATAGGGGAATTGCTATCATGGGGCTATATCACCTAGCTAAAACTTAGTAGTTCAAGTACATCCTCACTGTCATAGAATTATTCTCCAAATGGAAAAAGGATATAAACATGAGATAATTTATAATAAATAATATCATCAACTTCATAATTACTAATATCATCAAAAAAAAAATTTCCCACACACAATATTAACGAACAACAACACTAACATATATTCTTCCAAGTTAAAAAGAATGTATCAGGAGTATAATATTGTTTCCAACAACTCATACCTCTATCATGAAGTGGTGAATGGATAGATATAGTAATTTAATAAAATGAAATAAAATATACTCCAAAATATAGTTTAAAAGAAAAATAAATCTTGGCTATAAAAACTTCTTCATTCCTTGTGGGCATATCACACCATAATACAAAGCACTATATAAGAAACTTGATATTCACTTATCTGTGAAATATATGTGGTTCTAAACATTTAAGTTCAATTACTCTCACTCTTCATTTCTATATATAGTCATATATTTTAAGATGAAAAATCCTAGAAGAATATTGATGGGTTTTAATGGATCAATGAAATGAGCACGTGCTCATTTCACAACCTGGAATTCCATCTGAACTGAATTGTGTGGGGGAATCAATAAGAAAGTTTTCCTCCATTCATTACTACAGGGAGAGAAAGTACTAATACTAATAATTCCAATTATTCTAGGGAACAATAACAAAAATCTAGAACCAAAGTGGGAATGATCTTACGTTATATACAAGGTATACTCCAACAGAGCCTATTCCTTGATCACAATGGAAGGGGAATGCATCACACCCCTACCAATAAAATATTTATCATGAAATAATTTTCATGATCTCATGTCAGTTAAAAAAAACCTTACTTCATTAAATTAAATTTTATATTCTTATTATGTGTCACACAACCTTAAACTACTTAACATCTTGGTCCATGTTACACAACCTTAAACTATGTGACACGTAGGTCTTTATCACATGACCTCAAATAGTATGGAATAAAATCCCCACCACATTATGTTAAACGTTATGGTGGAGGTCCATATAATATGACCTTAAACTAAAACACACATTGGCTTAAGAATTAGGAAACTAAACTAGATTCTCACATGATTCCATATTACATGCATCCAAACTACTCAGGGTGGAATATCTGCACATAGCCTTGATTTCCATACATAAGATATAGATATTTGTATGAGTCCTTGAAACACTGTCGACTTGTACCAAAGGATATCAATTCCCACTTTCCTTGCATGTAAGCTATATATATTTAAATAATTTCTCCCCATTAACTTTATGTGACATGATTCATATATTTATAGGATGAAAAGTGATATCAAGATCTGTTATTCTAATCCCTACCATAAAAATAAAAACAATTCCCCTTCCCCTGCATAATAAATTTATCTACATAAGGGATCATTAAATTTTCATGGTCTTACTAATCTGTGATGATAAAAATACACATTTACACACATGTGAGATTGATATATTTGAGGAATTCCCATACAATAACTAAGTGTGTCTTTATTTCTATTACTTTAGGATATATAGTGATGCTCTGATGTAATATCCCAATCTAAGACTCAAATTTCATGAATCAATAATGACCCCTATATTTGAGCATGATCAATGTAGAGGGGGACCCATATAAGAACTATGAGTGGATTGATTCCTCTTACTTTAGGATATGTGATAATGATTTTATTCCCAATCCTAAGACTAGAAAAAAACATTGAATCAATAATTCCCCCTAAATTTGAGTCTGATCAATGTAGAGGCGGCCCCATATAAAAACTATATGTGGATAAATTTCTATGATTATAGGATATATAGTGATGTTTGGATCTCGTATCTTAAGATCAACTATAATTTCAAAATAAAAAAGGAAAAGAAATGAAATTCCCATTTTACCTATATATGAGCCAGATCTATACAAGAATATTCATATTAAGGTTCTTTATCTATAAACTTATGTCCATAATTTTTTATTTCCCCCTACATATGATCCATACCTATTCAAGGATGTTTCATGAACTACATGGGGAATTATTCCTATCTTTGAAATATATTTAGGGACACCAACATCTCTTATCCTATATCTAGCTATCAAACTTAACCAAATAAAATTCATCTCCCTTAAATTTTATCTTGATCTTTGAAAGGATGATTTAAGAAACTTGTATGGTTTTATGTCTATAATGATTAGATATGTAGTTACACCTAGACTACTTATCCTCAGTTCATCCATAAATCTAAAAACGTCCCTCTATAACCTTAGTTCTATGGCACTTTCCAATAATACATTATCTTTCTGATGGAACCACACTATTGTCAAACCCCATTTTCTCTCCCTTTTATATGAGATTAATCTATACAAGTATTTTTCAAGAACTATGAATGTATTAATACTTACTTTTTTAGGATACGTAGTGATTTCCAATATCATATATCCTGGATCTAGCCATAGGTTTTCCTTGATACTAAACCCTTTATATTTATTATAAGGTTCAGATGACCCTATCTCATATAACCCAAAATAGTTAAAAGTTCCCCCATGTTCTTATCAACCAATTCAGAATCACCCCATTCTTATCCATGGGATCATAAATTTTTTAGACCTCTATCCATGTCACATGATATTAAAGTATATGAAATCATCTCCGTAGCATTAAGTTAAATTATGCATCACCCAGTCCACCTTGCAAGACATTAAACTACTCAGAACAACCAACCTTGTGGTTCCAAGATCTCTTACAAAAGATACAGATTCATGTAAGAATTATTGGTGTATGTTTCCCAACTATTATTATCCTATTCCAAGATGAAAATTCCTCCTTTTTAAAAGACTCTGGTTTCAAGTGAAGAATAAAAATTCACCCTGCATTTTTATTTATCTCCTTTCATATATAACAATAAAACATAGGTGGTTGCTTAGTTATCTCTTGTTTCTCAGACCGAGAAAGACTCATGTGATCTTAGAGTTACTAATGAGTCACTATGATCAGCATAATTGAGTTATTCCATACTAAAGAGTTGGGGATTAATGACCTAGTTTCATGATGTTAAACAACACAAAACATTCTACCATATGTGACTTCTCAATCCAGTTGAGGACTTTTGGCAAGACCCTTTCTCCATACATGAGATCTGAATCCATGTATGATATTTTTTTGCATTGATCTACATCTAGATAAAATTTTCCCTGTTCTATGTGTGATTAATATCTATATATATGCCTTCATCATTGAGTTATTTATCCAAAAACCTATATAAAAAATTCCCCCTATGTAAGGGCCTCATCTGCAAAGGGAGCACAATCTAATAACTATATGTGGCTTGATTCCTATATTTATAGGATATATAGTGACACCTAGATTATATATCCAAGGCCCATATGAAAATTTACCAAACCAAAATTCCCTTATCCTCTCTGTATGAGTTAAATAAAAATAAGATCATCCAGTGAAGGTTCACTTGAGAACATGTACTCATAAAGAGTTATACCAAAAATGAACCCATCCTATTATTGATCCTTTACCCACATTGAGTCCTTCTGAATGGAATATTACAATAGGATACATTAATAACTATGTGTGGTTTGATTCCTTATCTTAAAAGAGATCTAGTGACACTTGGATCACCTATCTTGGGTCCATCCATGACTATTGATAAGGAAAACACCTCCTTTTCCATAGTGTATAGTACTGCACTAAGGAGATGTTCAATGTTTTCCCCTACATATAAATCTAATATATTCATAAGTAGAACTAAAATCATTGTGTGTTGCTCAATGAATAATGAACCATCCTATTTATAAGTTATATTTATAAAGATACCCTTAGTATAGATCCTCCCTTAAAATCTATTATTGAAAATTCTCCTTCCCTGTGAAAGTGATTGATCAACATGGGGATTATTTCTCCATCCCTAGTGACTCCAACGATAGTGGATATAATATACAACCCTAACAACATAGATCCATTAACCTATGGAATTATATTTTCTTGTCCTTGTGATATTTATTGATGCTCCGATCTCCCATCATAAGCCTATCCATGAATTTTCATGATGCTCAACCTTTTTCTCCCACACAAGAATTAGATCTATGCAGAGTTTTCTTGATTTCATCCAGATAAACATGTCCCTAATAATTCCCTATCATGAACTATTATTTTTTCCATAAAATCTCACATTTACCTCTTTTTTCTCACACTGGGAGTGACTCACATGATATTATAGGTTCTGATAAATTAATCTGACAGGCATGATTGAGATTCATTATATTTAAGGATATTTCGATAAGTCCTCATCGCATGACATTAAAACATCTAGCATATGGTTCATCCTATATGACCAAAAACTTCTTAGACTAATTCATTGTGTATGGACCAAATATCATATATGAGAGCTAAATACTTATGGGAGAATGTGATAATAGGATCCTACACTAGGATAAAATGACGTTATCATACCCACAAGTTCTTGGTATATAATTCCCTCACATTTATAGTATACCATTCCATAGAACATCTATTTGGGTATAACTTTTAGGTTCATTGGGTTCTCAATCATGTTCATAACCCACTTCTAAATTTTCCTTGAGTATTTTATTCCCCACTTGGAATTTGTGCACAATTGTTACCACTTACACAATCCATCCAAACAAAAAGGGCTGCTTATATATGGTTTTTCACTAAACCCTTATGATAGGATATAATGTCTTTATTTTCAAATATGTAATCACTTGTGTAAAAAATATTGGGAAGAGTTTTTTCTCTTATTCATAAGATGGGTTGGAATAAAAGTTTCCCATACATACATCCCTACCACATGATGTTAAACTGTATGGTGTGAGTCCTTGTCACATGATGTTAAACTGGATGAAACCCATGTCCTTGTTTCATGATGTTAAACTACATAAACACAATCCATTGTCACTCATTTCC
The DNA here is from genome assembly GCA_963277665.1 of Viscum album. Lineage (NCBI taxonomy): Eukaryota > Viridiplantae > Streptophyta > Magnoliopsida > Santalales > Viscaceae > Viscum > Viscum album. The sequence continues at coordinate 1,098,241,044 of OY728134.1, read as the reverse complement.
AAAATACTATAATATTCTAACCATGATCAACTGAGATTTGGGATGACTTCACTGCCTTTTATGAACATTCCTTTCCATATCTCACACTTCATGCCTTATGTGTCTCATGTTGCTAAAAAAAATTCATCTCTATTAGTGAAGAACATATACAGATTCAAGGTAAACCTCTTCTTGGTTATGAATACATGACCTAATATGGCTTATGCATATGTTCCCCAATTGTTCTTGTAAACTGGAGGCATAATTATAATAGTAAAAAGGTCTACAGATCCCTATATTCCTTGAAAATATCACAATGGAACCCTTCATTTGAATGTTTTATATAGTCATCCATTGTGTGCATGTCCCATTTCATCATTCTTTATTCAAGGAAAATGAGGCATGATTTATAGAATTATCACTTCCTGTTAAAAAAGGTGTTAGAGAATTATTGTCCCTGGAATTCAAATTGGATTTTCATGCCACACGCCCTCTTTCATCCCCTTAGTCCACGAACTATGATCATATACTGATTGTATTATATATATCCCGGAATTAAAGAACATAAACTTCTAGTGCAAGAATCATAAAACTTATCAGGATAAAAACCTATAAAAGGAAGCTTGAGAAAAGGTCAAATTATTTACTCGTTAAGGACTCATTCTTAGGGTTTAGGAAAAAATTATTTCAAGTCTTCCTTGGACCCATCATGTGGGTTTAAAATATTTTATTGGTATATTATCATTCATGATTAGACTACATATTAAAATTGAGTTAATCACCCATTTATGAGATTATTTACTCAATAATATTATGTTATATTTAATCAAATTGAGAATGTGTTCAATACACATTAGCGTAATATTTAGGGTGCTCAAACCCTTCTTGAATATACTATTCTCTATTAAACTGATTCATATATTTTATGCATGATTAATCACCACTCGTGAATTTTTATAACCTTGAGAGAATACTCTTGGTTATCCCTTCCAATGTAATACTTGTAATAGGTTTTGATTGATTTGAATATACCCCCCATTTAATGGTGAACAATACAATTTCCTTTGAGCTTGTGAAGTAACCCCTTAGAGTTGTTTTGTTCCTAGAGGAAATTCCCCCTTAACCCCATGATCTATTTCATGATGGTGTATCATTATTTTTCACTCTTACTAATGGTAAACCTACACCCATCAATCTCCATTTAATATTTATTCAAACATTATTATGATGTGATTTAAACATTTAATAATCTAGCTATTCTAGAGGATTCTAATAACCTCTATGTTACACATTCATGAATTGTGCCCACTTTCAATGAAATATTATGATATATTATTTTTGTGATGCCACATATCTTGGTGTGCTTCCTATATTGGGGCCATGTAACACCCGAGACTTTTATGAGAAATATTTTGTTTTTATGTTATATAAATCATCAAAGGAATATTTCACTACACACAACACTATCTTGGCTTGCTTTACACGCAACCGCGGCCTTCCTCGATAGCTTGCATCGTACGCAATACTGAGTTTCACTAAACAATGATATGCTATTAAAATATTATTAAAACTAGCCGTTATGAATAGTAATAACCACTTTTTGAAATTTTGTAAATTTTATTTTTCAAAATGGACTTCATTTTTGGATTCTTAATATCGAAATTAGCTTAGGGTGAAATTTTGGTACCTTTCGGATAACTTTCATATTATGATGAATAGTAAAAATTATTAAATTTTAATTAAAAACAACTTTTTTAATCGAAATAATTAATAGTGATAAATTATTAATTTGAGTGGTTTCAAAGTATATTTAGAATATATTTTTACAATTTAATTCAATTTTGTTCATTGGATGTAATTTCACATTTAAACCAAACATAAACAAGTGTCAATCTTTTGATAGTTATTAACTCTTAAAAACACGCTATTTGTCTTGACGATGAGAATTAATTTTTAAATTAGTTAATGTAACTGATATGTTTTGAATTTGTTAAAATAAACATCATTTTTGAATTCATAATATCAAATATAGCTTAGGCCGATTTTTTGGTATTTTTCTGGAAACTTTCATTTTTTGATGAATAGTGAAACCACTAAGTGGTAGTTAAAAAACTGAATTTTTTCATAAAACTTAATTTTACCACTTCTGTGAGTGGAATTTCGAAAATCCGAGATACACGGTTAATATCAAGGACTAAAATGTGGTTCAATGAGATGAAAATAATTTTTTGGTGAATAGTAACTTTTTACTTTTTTTTACCACGGTTAAAAGTAAATAGGGTAGTTAAGGGTAAAAATGATATTATTATTACCCTACCACATGTACTAATTCTATTGGATAAGTGTAATTCGACCAAAAACAACCTTAGGAATAAAATATGACCATTTAGGTCCACTTGGATTAGATTAGGACATTTATTATCAATTTATTTAAAGAAGGGTTAAAATAGTTAAAATCAAAGTTTAATAACTAAATCATTTTTAATATAGTGTTATACATAAGATAAATTCAACTATAAATATTCATTAGAAAACTAAAGAGATTTCCTACATAATTTTATTTTATTTATAATTTTTAGACATTAAATAAGTTAATTTATTTATGACACAATGATGATGCAGTAATTATCTTATTAATGAAATATTTAAATAATTGCTGTTATAAATACCCAAATAAATGTAATTTGAGACTTTTTATGAATTCCAATAATTTTATATGTTAATATGACATGTTATTATTTATCTAATTAAATTTTTTCCAACTAATCATTCTGTTATGATTTTCACAAAAATCAATTACCAAATAGTGTCAAAATTGACATAAAATTGTTTTTAAAAAAATATTATATTATTAATTGTTATTTTATTCCTAAAAATCTAAGGTTCGGCCAAATGACTTAGATACGGTTATATATATTAATAATAAACAACTTGGGGTTTGTTTGGCTTGATATAGTAAGTTTATTAACCTTATAGTATAAGAAAACAAGAAGACACAATAAAAGTTAAATTGTCTAAATTAAAGATAAATCTAAATGATAAGGTTAAAATTGATACCTAAACTTGTCTAAATTCTATTCGATTAGAGGATTTCGACCCATCCGAACCTTAGCTTCGAAATATATCAATTTGGATCTATTAAGAACCGAATTTGACTTTATAATAAAATAATATTTTTAGTTATTCCAAAGGTGCCCCTCTCCTCCCTTATAAAAGGGAACCTACTCCCTCTCCTCCTTACACCAATTTGAGCCTTAAATCTCAGCCAACCGCTGCCCATTTCACTTCCCCACTTCCCTAGAAACATCCTATAGGTTCTGGTCTTCTTCAAAGACCAATTTTAGTGCCCTAAGAGGAGGTCTCAAAGAGGCGCTTCAAAGAAGAGGTAATGCCCGTTACCGATTCATTCATCTTTATTTCTTCTTCCACTTCTTCTTCTTTAGTTATTTCATTATGAAGTAATAAAATAAGTATCACTCATATACTGATATGTTATTATAAGTATTAAACAACCCTATTTCACCATCTATCCATCCTACAGAAAACAAAATCACCACACGTGTGTACGTACGGAATACCGTTTCCATGCCGTGGTGTAATCTATTTTCCATCACCACCTTACTCGGATGGGTATAATGGTGTAAATAATAACTATATATGATTATTGTAAAGTGATATTGATTCTGAAATAGTATACATACACTCCAATACAATTCCACGATCATGGGAACGATATCATCGCTCGTGCATACGTACGGAATACCGTCTCCACGATGTGATGTGACTCATTATACATGATCTTCATTGCATAATGATTATATAAATGAATTGAGTGAATTAATATGATATATATTACACTAATACCATTCTGGAAATGAGGTATCTATAACCTAAAAAGAAAAATAAGAATTTATTCAACAAAATGTGCATAAGAACAAAAAGTAATAAACAGCCGAATAACAAGTAGTAATGAAATATTACTAATAAGAAGATAAGAATATGACCATATATGATATCATAAAAATAAGTATGATTCTGTAATAAGTCAATAACGTTATTTAAATCATTATACAGAAGGTTCAGACACTTACGAATCAAATCGGACCTAAGGTAAGGGAAAATATCACAATCTCATTTTTATCCGATATTGTTTATACTTTGGTATTTACTAGGGTGTATTTTATCATCAAAATCCATGTTTCCTCAATATGTAATATTATTTACATCCACCTACAATTTTTTAAATCTAATTTTACCCTTCGGTTAGTTTTTAGTAAAAGATATGAAAGGAATCTTTTGTCATTTTTCGTACGAGGTACTTTTTGACTTTTCCGACAAAAGTAGGAGAAGAATGTTTTTTTAACATATACGGCACGAATGGATTTTTAAAACATTATTTCCAAGAAGATTCATTTACGAGTTTTCATGTTTATTTTTAATCAACTTCTTTTAGTTTAGAATTGTATGACATGTTAAGAAAGGAAAAGTGTTTTTGAAGTAGAAAGGATATTTTCCTCAAGAATGGAGTTCAAGTGTTTTATCAAAATTATTTTACATATAAGATAATATAGGGTTCTGTTTCTATCCCTATTATTACATTGATTTGATTATGTTGTGATGGAATTATGTTTATGAATTCCTTTATCTTATATGAATTATTTTATGATGTCATGTTGTTTAAGAATCCCATTTTTATTACATGGGTTATGCAATGATGTATGATTTATGATTTTGTGGCACACATATGAATGGTATCATTATGAGATGGGTGGGACCTATATCTCCCTCCAATGCATTGGGTAATGATTTTATATCTCATGAGATAGACATGGATGGAACGGCAGGTTAAACCGGTTCAGTGAAACAGGACTGAAACGAGGAGTGAACTCGGTTCAGAAATGGACTTTGTCCACTAAGATAGTCTTGGAAATGAGTCTTGACTAATAAGAAACGATTCTATATGATTATGTGTGTATGTCAAAAAGTTTCATGTTTTATGTTATGATTATTGGGATTTCATTTCACTACTATGATTTATCCCATGTTATGAAATTATGCTCTCTTTTGCAGGTTAAGATTTCCAAAATGTTATGTTCTTATGAATATGATGTGATTGATATTTATTTTGTTTACACTTACTGAGCATTTGATCTCACCCTTTTGTATGTTTTCTTTCCCCAGGTCAGGAAAAAGGTTATTAATTAAGATATTCCAAAAGGGACTATAGATATGATGAAATAAATGGGAGACAGTGTAGAGGATTTATGAACCAGTTGTTTATGTTTCCCAGTTTCTAAAGACACTATACCTATACGGTTATTTCATGGTTTTTTTATATGTTGTAATAAGTGTGCTTCAATTTTGAAGTAATAACAATGTATGTAAAGTATGGGTCGTTATGGTTGGTATCAGAGGAAAGGTATAGTCAACCTTTGGAAACTAGGATGTGAAAGCCTTAGTAAGAACCCTAAGGATAATTCTAAGCATAGAACACAATCTTAGTGTTTTATAAATGACCATGAATAACCTAGGATAATACCTTAAGTGTGAAATTTTATTCTTGATTATGTGGTTTTCCTATTATAATTAGTGTTGCTCACACTATTCTTCTTGGTTTTAGTCAATGGCTGGAACCCAAAGGAACCGTGTTAATGTAGAATGCGACGGGAAATGAAATGATTGTCCCCCTGAGCAACCAAACGTTATGGGAGCTGGAATGAAAAATCTTGTAGCCATGCTCACACAACTTTATCAATCTATGAATCATGTAGGACTTCCAAACAAGCAAATGAAGGAGCAACATTCTGTTGAATCCTTCATGAGGCAGCGTCCACCTTCTTTCAGCGGGTCTACTGATCCATTAGTTACTGAACAATGGATTAGTACTACTAAAAAGATATTTTCAGTTCTTCAATGTTCTTAACATGATAAATTCATCCTAGTAGTGTATCGTTTGGAAGGAGATGCTGATCAATGGTGGAATCTTATTAAGAATACAAGGCAAAGGGATGAAATTGAGTCCATGGAATGGGACGAGCTCAAGAACTTATTTTTCAATAAGTACTTCCCTCGTATTCTCCAAACAAATATGGAGAAAGAGTTTATTGAACTGAAGCAAAATGATGATGAATCTGTTGGTACCTATGAAGAAAATTTTACAAGACTTGCAAGGTACGCTTCCGGTATTATTATCCAACCTGAGAGTAAGATCGATCGATTCTTTAGTGGCTTAAAACCAAGTCTTAGAAGGGCCTTAGCCATAAGGGACTTCAATAGATATGAGGAAATCGTTTGATGTGCTCTCAAAGTTAAGATGGAGATTGGAGTAACCCATCAGTCATATGGGTTTGATAAGAAGAAGAAAATGGAATTCAAAGGAAGATCTAAAGAGCACACTGAAAAGAAGATGAGCTTTCCCTTATGCTCAAAGTGTGGAAAGAAACATGGAGGGAGTTGTCTTAAAGGGACAAGTAAATGTTTAAAATGTGGAAAGGAATGTCATCGGGCATTTGAATGTCGGAATGATGGGAAGAAGATGTCTAATGATGCAAAGAAAGGAAGGGACACATAGAATGAACCTACTACACTTCAATGTTTCAAGTGCAAGGAGATGGGGCATTATGCCAATAAATTCCCTAATCCAAGGGTTGTTGATGATGATCTACATCAACAAAATCTTAAGGCTAAAGGCAAAGAAAATTCACATGCAATTTCTATCAGTGATGTGGAGTACGATAACGATGTAGTGAAAGTTACACTCACCATCCACTCTAAAGTAGCAAATGTTTTATTTGATTCTGGATCCACCCACTCTTTTATTTCTGAAGATTTTTCTAAGGGTATCACTGTATTACCTCAACAATTAGATGTAGAGTTAGCTATGACATCACCTAATGGCACAACAGTCGCATCAAAAGTTTATAATTCTTCCCTGATTGAAGTTTGTGGGAAAGTGATTCCTGCTAATCTTGTGATCCTTCCAATAGTGGAATTTGATGCGATTCTTGGCATGGATTGTCTTTCTTTATATGGAGTTCATATCAATTTCCAAAGAAGGGAAGTCACATTTCATATTCCAGATCAATCTATGATCATCTATCGATGCAAGGATGAACATAACCTTCTAGTGGAAATTTCTTCCATCTTATGGGTCTTGATTCCACTGAATGAAGGTTATTTATCTCAAATGGTTGGTGAGAAACTCACAATTAAGAATATTCCCATTTTACGAGAGTTTGATGATGTCTTTCCAGAGTAATTTTCGGGTCTTCCACCAAATCGTGAAGTTGAGTTTTCAATAGAACTCGTACCGGGTGCTTTGCCTATTTCAAAGACACCTTATAGAATGGCCCAAATTGAGTTGCAGGAATTGAAGAATCAACTCCAAGAGAATCTTGATAAGGGATTCATACGCCCTAGTGCGTCACCTTGGGGTGCACCTGTTCTATTTGTTAATAAGAAAGATGGATCAATGAGACTCTGCATTGATTATCGAGAACTTAACAAGATCACTATCAAGAACAAATATCCTCTCCCACGCATTGATGAATTATTTGACCAACTACGCGGAGCTCAATACTTTTCCAAGATTGATATTCGTTCAGGGTATCATCAATTAAGTTTCAAAAGGGAGGATATACCAAAGACGACATTCCGTACAAGATATGGACACTATGAATTTATAGTGATGCCATTTGTTTTTACTAATTCCCCTGATATCTTCATGGATCTGATGAATAGAGTCTTTAGAGACTATCTTGATCAATTTGTGGTAGTCTTTATAAATGATATTCTTGTCTATTCAAAGTGCAATGAAGAACATGAAGATCACTTGAGAATTATATTGAAGACCCTGAGAAAGGAGAAGCTTTATGCCAAATTTACCAAGTGTAAATTTTGGCTTCAAAAAGTTTCATTTTTAGGTCACATAATCTCAAAATAGAGGATATCTGTGGATCCAGCAAAAACAGAGGTTATCGAAAGATGGTCGAGACCAACAACAGTAACTGAGATCTGAAGTTTTCTTGGTTTGGCTGGATATTATCGACGTTTTGTGAAAGATTTTTCACGATTATCTAATCCACTCACCAGGTTGACTCGGAAAGGAGTTAAGTTTGTTTAGATGGAGGAATGTGAAAAGAATTTCAAGGAGTTGAAAAGAAGGTTATCCAGTGCACCTGTGCTCACACTGCCTTGTAGTGGAGAAAGGTTTGTGATCTATAGTGATGAATCCAAGAAGGGGCTGGGGTGTGTTCTTATGAAAAATGATATGGTGATAGATTATGCCTCATGACAGTTGAAAATCCATGAGCAAAATTACCCAACACATGATTTGGAGTTAGATGCGGTAATCTTTGCATTAAAGTTTTGGAGGCATTATCTTTATGGAGAAAGGTGTGATATTTTTACTGATCATAAAAGTTTAAAGTATATTTTCACACAAAAGGATTTGAATATGCACCAAAGAAGATGGTTGGAACTAATTAAGTATTACAACTGCTCAATTCATTACCACCCTGGGAAAGCAAACAAGGTGGAAGATGCATTAAGTCGACAAGACCATGCTAGCTTATCCATGATGAGGATCACAAAAGATCCAATATTTGTGGATTTATAAAGGATGGATCTTGGAATTTTAATGGAAGGGGGAACATCGTATCTTTCTCAAATGAATGTTCAACCATCTATAAATGTGAAGATTAAAGAGGCACAGAAAGAAGATATAGAGTTACAAAAGAAGGTGAGAAATATTCCTGAATTCAACCTTAATTCTGATGGGATAATAAAGTTCAGGAATCAGGTTTGTGTTCCTCCCATCCCTGAATTAAAGAAGGAGCTGCGGGATGAGGCTCATATTTCTTCATTCTCTATTCATCTTGGAAGCATGAATATGTATAGGGACCTCAAAGAGTACTTCTGGTGTGATGACATGAAAAGAGATGTTGCTAAATATGTCTCTCGATGCTTGGTTTGTCAGCAAGTTAAAGTTGAGAGACAGAAGTCTAAGGGGATGTTACAACCATTACCCATACCCGAATGGAAATGGGAAAACATCACTATGGACTTTGTCATAGGACTTCCTAAAACATCCAAAGGCAATAATGTTATCTGGGTCATAGTTGATCGTCTTACAAAGTCTTCACACTTCATTGCTATTAGAGAGGATTTCTCTCTGGATCAGCTTTCCAGGATATATGTAAAGGAAGTGGTAAGATTTCATGGAGTACCACTTTCTATTATATCTGATCGGGATCCGAGATTTAACTCGAAGTTCTGGCGAAGTCTTCAGCATAATCTGGATACAGAGTTGAGTTTCAGCACTGCTTATCATCCTCAGATAGATGGTCAGTCTAAGAGAACAATTCAAACTCTAGAAGATATGTTTAGAGCTTTCTCTATGGATTTCAAGGGTGGTTGGGATCAACACCTACCTTTGGTGGAATTTTCTTATAATAATAGCTTTCACTCCAATATTCAGATGGCTCCTTAGGAAGCTCTCTATGGATAGAAATACAGGACTCCAACTTGCTGGGATGAAGTTGGGGAAAGAAAGCTATTAGGACCTGATCTTGTTGATGAGATGGCAGAAAAGGTCCGATCTATTCAACAACACATAAGAGCATCTCAGAGTCGACAGAAAATTTATGCCGACAACCGAAGAAAAGACCTAGAGTTTGAAGTGGGTGATAAAGTGTTCTTACGAATATCTCCCTGGAAGAGGGTCATGAGATTTAGAAATAAGGGGAAGTTGAGCCCTAGATATATCGGTCCTTTCGAAATACTGGATCGTGTTGGAAAGGTAGCTTACCGATTGGAGCTTCCACCAAATCTCTCTCAAGTTCACGATGTGTTCCATGTATCTCTCCTGATAAAGTACATACCTGATCCTTCACATGTACTCAGCTTAGAAGTTGTACCACTGGAGCAAGATCTTTCTTATGAAGAACAGCCGATAGAGATTCTAGATCGTAGTGAAAAAGTCCTCCGGAACAAGACCACTCGCTTGGTGAAAGTTTTATGGAGGAACCACCAATTAGAATAAGCTACATGGGAGCTTGAGGATATGATGAGGGAGAGGTATCCTCATATTTTTGTTACAAAGTGACGAATTTCGAGGGCGAAATTCATTTTAAGGGGGGTAGAATGTAACACCCGAGAATTTTATGAGAAATATTTTGTTTTTATGTTATATAAATCATAAAAGGAATCTTTCACTACAAAAAAAAACTAGCTTGAATTGCTTTACACGCAACCGCGGCCTTCCTCGATAGCTTGCGTCATACACAATACCGAGTTTCACTAAACAACGATATGCTATTAAAATATTATTAAAACTAGCCGTTATGAATAGTAATAACCACTTTTTAAAATTTTGTAAATTTTATTTTTCAAAATGGACTTCATTTTTGGATTCAGAATATCGAAATTATCTTAGGGTGAAATTTTGGTACTTTTCGGATAACTTTCATATTCTGATGAATAGTGAAAATTATTAAATTTTAATTAAAAACAACTTTTTTAATCGAAATAATTAATAGTGGTAAATTATTAATTTGAATGGTTTCAAAGTATATTTAGAATATATTTTTACAATTTAATACAATTTTGTTCATTGGATGTAATTTCACATTTAAACCAGACATAAACAAGTGTTAATCTTTTGATAGTTATTATCTCTTAAAAACACGCTATTTGTCTTGACGACGGGAATTAATTTTTAAATTAGTTAATGTAACTGATATGTTTTGAATTTGGTAAAATAAACATAATTTTTTAATTCATAATATCAAATATAGCTTAGGCCTAATTTTTGGTATTTTTCTAGAAACTTTCATTTTTTGACGAATAGTGAAACCACTAAGTGGTAGTTAAAAAACTGAATTTTTTCATAAAACTTAATTTTACCGCTTCTGTGAGTGGAATTTCAAAAATCTGAGAGACACGATTCATATCAAGGACTAAAATGTGGTTCAATGAGATGAAAATGTTTTTTGGTGAATAGTATCTTTTTACTTTTTTTTTACCACGGTTAAAAGTAAATAGGGTAGTTAAGGGTAAAAATGATATTATTATTACCCTAACACATGTCCTAATTCTATTGGATAAGTTTAATTCGACCAAAAACAACCTTAGAAATAAAATATGACCATTTAGGCCCACTTGGATTAGATTAGGACATTTATTATCAATTTATTTAAAGAAGGGTTAAAATAGTTAAAATCAAAGTTTAATAACTAAAGCATTTTTAATATAGTGTTATTAATAAAATAAATTCGACTATAAATATTCATTAGAAAGATAAAAATATTTCCTACATAATGGTATATTATTTATAATTTTTAGACATTAAATAATTTAATTTATTTATGACACAATGATGATGGGGTAATTATCTTATTAATGAAATATTTAAATAATTGTTGTTATAAATACCCAAATAAATGTAATTTGAGACTTTTTATGAATTACAATAATTTTATATGTTAATATGACATGTTATTATTGATCAAAATTAAATTTTTTTCAAACTAATCATTCTGTTATGAGTTTTACAAAAATCAATTACCAAATAGTGTCAAAATTGACATAAAATTGTTTTTAAAAAAATATTATATTATTAATTATTATTTATTCCTAAAAATCTAAGGTTCCGAAAAATGACTTAGATAAGGTTATATATATTAATAATAAACAACTTGGGGTTATTTTGTCTTGATATAGTAAGTTTATTAATCTTATAGTGTAAGAAAACAAGAAGACACGGTAAAAGTTAAATTGTCTAAATTAAAGTTAAATCTAAATGATAAGGTTAAAATTGATACCTAAACTTTTCTAAATTCTATTTGATGATAGTATTTCGACCCATCCCAACATTAGATTCTAAATATATCAATTTGGAGCTATTAAAAACCGAATTTGACTTTATAATAAAATAATATTTTTAGTTATTCCAAAGGTGCCCCTCTCCTCCCTTAGAAAAGGGCACCTTCTCGCTCTCCTCCTCACACCAATTTGAGCCTTCAAGCTCGTCCAACCCCTGCCCATTTCACTTTCCCACTTCCCTAGAAACATCCTAGAGGTTCTGGTCTTCTTCAAAGACCAATTTTAGTGCTCTAAGAGGAGCTCTCAAAGAGGTGCTTCAAATAAGAGGTAATGCCCGTTACCGATTCTTTCATCTTTATTTCTTCTTCCAATTCTTCTTCTTTAGTTGTTTCATTATGAAGTAATAACATAAGTATCAATAATATATTTATATGTTATTATAAGTATGAAAAAACCCTATTTCACCATCTATCCATCCTACAGAAAACGAAATCACCACGCGTGCGTACGTACGGAATACCGTCTCCACGTCGTGGTGTAATCTATTTTCCATCACCAACTTACTCGGATGGGTATAATGGTGTAAATAATAACTATATATAATTATTTTAAAGTGATATTTATACTGAAATAGTATACATACACTCCAATACAATTCCACGATCATGGGAATGATATCATCGCTCATGCGTACGTACGGAATACCGTCTCCATGATGTGATGCGACTCGTTATACATGATCTTCATTTCATAATGATTATATAAATGAATTGAGTGAATGAATATGATATATATTACACTAATACCATTCTGGAAATGAGGTATCTATAACCTAAAAAGAAAAATAAGAATTTATTCGACAAAATGCGCATAAGAACAAAAAGTAATAAACACCCAAATAACAAGTAGTAATGAAATATTACTAATAAAAAGCTAATAATATGACCATATATGATATCATAAAAATAATTATGATTCTGGAATAAGTCAATAACATTATTTAAATCATTATACAGGAGGTTCGGACACTTACTAAGCAAATCAGACCTAAGGTAAGGGAAAATATCACAATCTCATTTTTATCCGAGATTTTTTATACTTTGGTATTTACTGGGGTGTATTTTATCATCAAAATCCATGTTTCCTAAATATGTAATATTATTTCTATCCACCTACAATTTTTTAAATCCAATTTTACCCTTTGGTGAGTTTTTAGTAAAAGATATGAAAGGAATCTTTTGTCGTTTTTCGTACAAGATACTTTTTGACTTTTTTGACAAAAGTACGAGAAGAATGTTTTTTTAACTTATACGGCATGAATGGATTTTTAAAACATTATTTCCAAGAAGCTTACTTTACGAGTTTTCAAGTTTATTTTTAATCAACTTCTTTTAGTTTAGAATTGTATGACATGTTAAGAAAGGAAAAGTGTTTTTGGAGTAGAAAGGATATTTTCCTCAAGAATGGAGTTCAAGTGTTTCATCAAAATTATTTTCCATCTAAGATAATATAGGGTTCTGTTTCTATCCCTATTATTACATTGATTTTATTATGTTGTGATGGAATTATTTTTATGAATTACTTTATCTTATATTAATTGTTTTATGATGTCATGTTGTTTAAGAATCCCATTTTTATTACATGGGTTATGCAATGATGTATGATTTATGATTTTGTGGCACACATATGAATGATATGATTATGAGATGGGTGGGACCTATATCTCCATCCAATTAATTGGGTAAAGATTTTATATCTCATGAGATAGACATGGCCGGAACGGCAGGTTAAACCAGTTCAGTGAAACAGGACTGAAACGAGGAGTGAACTCGTTTCAGAAATGGACTTTGTCCACTAAGATAGTCTTGGCAATTAGTCTTCACTAATAAGAAATTATTCTCTATGATTATGTGTGTATTCCAAAAATTTTCATGTTTTATGTTATGATTATTGGGATTTCATTTCACTACTATGATTTATCCCATGTTATGAAATTATGCTCTCTTTTGCAGGTTAAGATTTCCAAAATGTTATGTTATGAATATGATGTGATTGATATTTATTTTGTTTACCCTTACTGAGAATTTGAGCTCACCCTTTTGTATGTTCTCTTTCCCCAGGTTAGGAAGAAGTTTATTAAGTAAGATATGCCAAAAGGGACTATAGATATTATGAAATAAATGGGAGACAGTGTAGATGCTTTATGAACCAGTTGTTTATGTTTCCCAGTTTCTAAAGACACTATACCTATATGGTCCTTTCATGGTTTTGTTATATGTTGTAATAAGTGTGCTTCAATTTTTAATTAATAACAATGTATGTAAAGTATGGGTCTTTATAGGCCAAATTCCTTAATTTGAGATACTCCTCTTGGAAATATAAAATCCTTGAGTAAATACACTCCTCTAATAAAATGCTTATTGGATATAATGATAATCATCACATGATCCTAAACAAAATGACATAATGTTTGGAGTTTTATGACCATAAATATAACACCATATAATTTTTATTATATTCTATATTATCAATGTACCCATAAATCATAATGGGATTTATCTATCAATTCTAGATATAATTCCCCATAAATTTGGTCAAAAGTATGTGACCTTAAATTATATTAATAATTAGTCAAAAATTTTAAACCTACAAAATTATCAGTTGTCTAAGCACTATAACCCTAAAGTATGTACACCACTCCTCAAGGTTGTCTAGATTCAAGAAATTATGATCTTCAATTCACATTGAGTCTATTTCACCCATGTTTCTATACATACCACCTCACTTTTGGTAAAATATATATTACCTTAAACTATAGTGATATATGGTCTACACTATATGACCATAAATTTCAACTCCCACCATTCTAAATATCATGACCATAGGATACCTAGAGAAAGAGACACAATACTCACTGGGTTAAAAACCTTCAAAGGTAAATCTGAGTAAACGTCATGTCTCTATTCTCCAAACATACACTTCAAGTGATATGGGAAAAATTGAGCATTCAAAAAATTTAAAAAGGCCCAAAATATGTTATGTTAAAAACACATAAATGGAGGAATAAGAAAAATAAAAGTCTTTCTTTTTAGTCTCACCAATATGAGGCTTAAGTAAAAGTAAGGGCTATAAAACAAAGGACTCAAAGCTTGTGAGGTCTACAATATGACCCCAATAAAAGTATGGTAATTATTTCTAGGCCCATTATCCTAATAAAAAATTATATCATTTTTCTATTCCATAATACCTAGTATATCAACCTAATGGATTAATGAGAAACCCATAAAGACATAAATTCAGGGTAGTCTAACACTTTTTGAACATTAAATTCCCTATTCCAATGTTCCCCCTCATGATTCCCATATTTTTGGGAAAAATAAATCATTAAAATAGAACCACTATAGTGTTATGAAGATGGTATTTGTATCTATACCTACCCATTATCCATTACTATGGGGAAATAAATCATTAAAAAGGACCAACTCTAGTGTTATAGGGATGGTATTAGTTATTATATCCATACATGATCCATTCCTAGGAGAAGGTCATTCCAAATCAGGTGTTTGGGTAAAAAATTTGAGGTTTACCCTTCCAAATCCAAATTTTAAATGGTTTAAAGTTACTTTGGTGTTATATTTTAGATTTTTTAGGAATATTAAGATGTAATTATCGAATCATAACAACATTTGATAATGAAAAATAAATTAAGAAACAAATGTGTTTTATTCATTAATCAAAATGAGGAGGAAGGAGAATCCATAGATTAGAGTCTCTTTTTAATTTCCTAATCAATGTGATCCTCATTAGATAATATTTAAAAAGCCTAAAATTCATTGAGAATTGGTTGGTATTTATGCACAATATGTTGATGTTCAGTTATCCTCATAGCTTAAGCCTCCACAACATGATGAAACTTTTCATCCATGGTAGCAGCATTATTCTTTCCATCATTGGATTATTTTAGTAATATGAGATGCCCTGTTAATTTCTCATTAGAACTGGTCAATTATTGTTGAGAATTTTCACTTCAATAGACTCCTCATTCACCAAGTTTTGATGTTCCTCTGTCACTTCTACAAAATTAAACTTATCTTGAAGTGCTTTAGCCCAGATAAGTACAAATTGAGTCATCAACTTCTCCCATATAAAGATTTTATGAGATGCATGAAATTATTACTATCACTAATCCATCTCCATTAAGTCGCTATTTATTCATAAAAAAATCATATATATTGAATCCAAAGTTAATGAATATCTGATAAAGATGCCCTAATTGACTTATCATCCCTTTAAGAGGGGTTTCACATATAATTATTGAATTATTTCTCCACACACACTATCTTTTAAATTTTAAGAATGATGTATCTTTCAAGTCCAAGTCAGAATAAATCATAATAAATAGTATATATTTCAATAAAAATTGCACCAAGGAAGGGATTGGTCCTGATCACCCTTGATTGGTGTGTCATTATGAAAACGTATGTCCCCCACATCTTGTGCCTTCATGGCTTTATCTGATTAAAAATTTTAAGAAACAATAGTCCTACTCCCCTTGGAATGTGATATGTTTACTAACATTAACAACCAAGAATATTTTAGTCAAGGAACACTGCGAAATCAAGACAATTATTAGAGATTAGAAACTCACTCCCATCTACTAGAAGGATAGACATAACTTTGACCTCCCCACTATGAGTCAAAACTACAAGGATTTATAGTTTTGTAACATTCACTGCATCTAGGGTTTCTTGACTTACCCCTTATGAAATAATGATTTTTTAATAAGGTATCTATGATCCAAGTGTTTCTTGGTAATTATCATAGAAATTTTTATGTAAAACAATAGATAAAACATTTGTTAGTGAAAATAAATAAGGAGAGATATAGGTATTCAAATGGTATACATTCTTTTATTGATGCTTTGAAGGTATCCACATTAGACTAATGATGGTCAAAAAAGGTATAGACATCTATAATATTTTCTATAAATGTTGGATTGGTTATACTGACCACTAACATATTCAGATCTAGGCCTAAATCAAGTTCATTATAGGCTTCTCCAATAATTGCCCCACCGGATGGCCCTTTAAGAAGTGTTGAAGATCCATTCCCATGGGAATCCAAATATTTTATCACTAAATAGGTCAAATTGAAACATGAGAAAATTATTGTAATGAGTTTTAATAAATAAAACACATCATAAAAACCAAAATTTGGAAAATACTACCTTTGGGTCCTTAGAAATAGAAAAGTTCAAGAATTTTCACCTATTACCACCACTATATTTTCTTTATAAATAGATCCAGTAGAGGAGCTATCATCCAAGGAATCAAAATCACTTCCTTTGGGTTGTAAATATCCACCTAAATATGATCCATCAAACATGGGGGTCCATCATCCACATTACCCTCATCATCTGAATGGGCACTTGGGAAATTGGTTTCATCGTTTTCACTATAAAGTAAGTAAAATAAAAGTGATGGAGTGCCCTTTGACTCCTATAATGGGATGAAAAAATAGATAATATTCATCTAGACATTGATAAAAAAATATCATACCCCATTATAATAGTTTTATTACCTCTTCTAAATTATAATTTTTCTCATTTTCATCATCCCCACTACTCGATTGCAGCCCCAACATCTCTAATATTTAGCTAGAGGGGATGGCCACATACTTTGGTGACTGAATAACATCTACTATGTCCCTGAATTAGCACTATACTTTTTGAGGTACAATTTAATAAAATTTGTTATGGAGAGTTATAACTTAACCGAAACTTCAAAAAACAATCACTAAAACTTTAAGCACCTTCCAAGTATCCTTGGTGGACAAGTTATTCTTCCACAAGTCACACTCCCTCTATGCCTTGGGGAACTTAGAATTGGTAGGGTATATTGGTCATCTTACTCCTAGGAGGTGGAACATTGGTGTGGCTTACTTTCTGTATTGATGTCTGGGATGATGATCCCCCTTTTAAGAAATTCTATTTTTGAGCCTCTCAGTTTCCAAAGACTTATAGAAAACTCTATTTCTCAACCATGTTGCCTCCACTAGAAATTTTTGTTCCTCTTTGACTCCCTGGATCATTGAACCCTTAATTATGTTAATAGACATGTAACTTGTTCATATGAGCATGACTGAATCCAAGATACAATTTATTTGTTCTTCAAGAAAATAATAGAATCAAGTAGAGGATTTTAACTAATATTCTAGTTTCCTTCTCTTTAGCATCAACTAAAATAGTCATTCCGCCATGGGGTGATTCTTAGCATGTACACTTGATGTTAGATCCTGGATCTTGGAAAGGTATGTTCTCATTAAGTTTTGGTTTTAATCCCTTTTTTTGGTTAATTAAGTGGTTACCCAAGTCCTTAAGGAGGCTCAAGGGTGTTCCAAGGGTTCGGGACATGAAAAATGGAGAAAAGGGGGTTTTCTGGGTAGGCCACATGGTATGTGCACAGTTAGTGCTAACTGTGTGGACAGACCAAGAAACAGTGCAAGAGGTGGGTTTTTGGACAGTGGCCTCTGTACGGTTTACGCACGTTTTGTAAAATCGTGCGGGTAAACCGTGCGGGCCATGAACATTTATAAAATTACAATTTTCTCACTCTGGGATTTTTAACCCTAACTTGGTATTTCCTTCCCATTCACCCCTCTTCTCCCTAGGAATGAAGAAAATCTCCCAAGGGATTAAAGATATCAATATCTTTCATTTTGGATGCATTTTTGGTGATGTTGGTTGCGGATCTAATATCTAGGTAAGGATAATCCCATATTTGATCCTCTTTGAGTTTAGGGTTTGTATCTTATTCTCCTCTCTTTCGAAAGCTCTAAAACCCTAATCTTTGGGTGAGATTTAGGTTGAAGCTTCAAAGGTTGGTTGAAGTAGAATCTAAGTGCCCAATTGAGATTTTTTTCACCCACGGAATCTAGGTGGGTGGTATACAAGTTATATCCCATGGTTTATTTTTAGATTTGTGCATGTTTGGTTTTGTTCTTGGGTGTATCTTGGTATGTTTTGGTCACCCTTGGCATTTTTAGGTAAAATGGTTATTAAGAAGGTAAATGGAAACCCTCACGATCTCCATGGGATGTGTTAAGGGTGAAAAGATTAATTTAGGGCCACCAATGGGGTGTGTTGACTTCCCCAGACCTAGGGATTTGTGAAGAACAAGTGAGATTGTTGTGTGTTTATATAGAGCCTTTGATAAACATGTTGATGTGATTGATGGTGTTGGAGTAGAAGCTTGGTGGTGCACCTAGTCTTAATAATAATAACCTAAGGGATGTTGGGTTAACATGGAATTGGTTTATATGGTTGGACATGGCTATGTTAAATGAATTGTGAATAGTGTTGAAATGTGTAATGGGTTTAAAATTGGGAATGATGAATGGATAAATGGGTGAATATGTGGAAATGATTAAATACCATAATGGAATTAATTATGAGTCTGGTAATTAATCCTAGTGAGTGAGGCACGATGAAAGAATCCTAGTGAGATAGGCATAGTGAATGAATGCTTAGTGAGATTAGCTTAATAAAAGATAATGGGGAAAATGGATAAATGATGAAAAATGTGGTAAATGTGTTAATGGGTTACGGAATGGTATTAACTCTCATGTTATTGTTATGATTTATTTTTACCTCAAGAAATGGTTTAGATTTTGTTTGAATGGTTAATGGATACATATATGTATAGCATGTGCACATAGATTGGTAGAGTGGGGTATTAACTTGAGGTTCTACACCCACAGGTTGAGTTGGACTGAGGTTCTAAACTCCACCCCTAATGAACGGGTTAGGAAAGAGGACTGAGGCTATGTTTCCCTAATAGTTGCATCCACCCGAACTAAGGATTCGAGGTGAGGATATAGATGACATGAAGAGGTTATTCCTAGTGATATTGGATAACAATTTTTTTCTCAAGCATGTGATTGTGTAATTTAAGTAGTGTAACTTATTGTATTTGATGAACCCATGATAAATGTGTTGGTAATGGTAAGTGATGGGAAATGGGGTGAAATGGTAAGATATGGAAATCGTAATAAATGTTGGTAATGTACCTAAACTGGTTAAAGGGAACTTAATTTTTTCTTGTCATTTATTATACATTTCCCTTTTTTCATACACAATTGTTTATATTGGATAATTTTTAGACACTGTTGGTGGTGGTCTACAGAGTTGTACTCACACCCTGCTCGGGCGTCTGTTGGGTACCGGAGAAGACTTCATGTTTTCAAGTCAGTAGAAGGGAAAACGCCCTTTCTTGGATGTTGGTTTGGCATAGATGTGTGTGGAGGAAGAATCGGACTTGGTGTTAGGACCGTTTTGGGGATTTTATAGTTTGTCTTCATTTTGGGTTTTTTTTCACTTTTTCACTTGTAGCATCGCATGGAATACTTACTGTTGGACATGGTTGTGCCCCATTTTGGGAATGGTTGTTTATTCATTCTACGGTATTATAGGTTATTATTCCGCTATTGTATTTATCTTTTGTTGTGAATTTTTCTAATAAAAATGGGGTATAGTCTCCCCAATTTACTATTTTGACCCCTTTTTTCTAGTCGGTAACCTTTGGTGTATGGGGAGGTGCACTTAAGGTCATGTAACCACCCGGATCGGAGCACCAGTTTAGTGGATTCTTTGTTGGGGACGTTACAAAGTGGTATCATAGGAGGTATTTCTCCTCCTTCTCTATAATCTTCTTATTTGGGATGGTAGATGGGAGTTAGGTTGTGTCGGGCCTTCTTAATGAGCTCGTGCTAGGGAGTAGATAACCCATGTATGAGCGAAAACCCAAGACACCCAGGGTGGTAATTGTTGTTCATGATTATGCGATGTTACAGTTGTTGATATTTCACCATTGGGTGATTCACATATTGTGTGATGTGATGGTTTATGATATTTGGCTTATGGCCTCAATGGAACGAGGTTTTACATTCATGCATCATTGTAGGCACCTAGTGAGATAGGTGGCATGCATCGTGGCAGGCACACACAGGTTGGGTGTGTAAGGCATGAAAGGTAGAATGCACCTTGCATCTTGATAATTGAAAAGGTAAAATATCATAAATGAAACAATGCAAGTGGATGAAGATAAAATAATGATAAGTGATGATTATTGAAATATGTGTAATTAAGGGTTTGTAATGAATTGAAAATGTTGTTTGTAACATGTTGTGTGAGCCTTTTGGTGGTGTATGGTTGTTTACCCTATGTGGACCATGGCCTGTGGTAGGGATGGTCAGGGTGACGTTTCAAAATGCTAAGGTTTGTTAGGATGGTGTATGTATGGTGGGTTGTTGTAGTTAGTAAAGAGCCTTCTTGTTATGAAGTTGTGAAATTTTTATGGTATGTTTTCTAAACCTTGTGTTTGGTATTGTATAGAAATTCCACTATGACGTCGAGATCCAGTTTGGAAATAAGAGGATATTGCTGAGAACACTCCTCTAGAGGAGGAGAAAGAGAATGTGGTGATCCAAGAAAGTAGAGAAGGGAATTTCTGAGAGAACTTGGCTCATTTTATACAGATGATGGATCGAGACTTAGGGCTGGTTGCACCAAGTATGATCAAGCTGACCATAGAGTTTCAATTGTAGCACCCTCCGAACATTAACAGAGTGGGTGGGATAGAGGCAATAGAGTTTTGGATAGATTTTTTCCAAATGATACTTAATCATATGGAGACTCCTCATGGGAATAGAGTCAAGTTGGAAGCTTATATGTTGCAGGGCCAGGCAAAGCGTTGGTGGGACATCCTGGCTCAGACTGAGTAGGCTGAGGGAATTTTGTGGAAAGATTTCTAGGAAATGTTTCTAGAGAATTTTTACCTAGAGGCTTTGAGGTAAGAGAGGGATGCAAAGTTTAGGAGCCTAACTTAGGGATCGATGTCAGCGATAGAGTATGCTGGCCACTTCATTGAGGTGCAACTCTTTGTTCCAGCATTGGCGGGGGATGAGGCAGCAGTTACGAGGCATTTTTAGTATGGGCTGAGACACGAGATCAGTTCTTAGGTGAATATATTTTTCTTGAAGAGGTTTACAAGGGTAGTGGATCAATCACTGATCTCAGAAGGGAACCTAAAGGGAGCATTAGGTGGTGGGCTTGTGATGCCAGCTGGGCGAACCAGTGGTGCAGCTTCCAAGGGCCAGAAGCATCGTTTTGGAAGCTTTCAGTAGGTTTGAAGTGTGAAAGGTGGTCATAAGAGAGGTTCATCCTCTCAAGGTAGTGATAAGATGTTCTGCTATTAGTGTGGTAGGTCGGGGCACATGTGTAGCCAGTGTCCTCAACCTCCAGTTGAGTGTCGGTCATGCGTCATATTAGGAAACGTGCTGAGGTTCTGCCGAAACCCTCAGTAGGTGAGCATGAATTTTGGTGACAGGAAGATGCCAATCAGAGGCAAGTGATCATTTTCTCTATATCAGGTTGGTATTTGGAGCTCCACGGGCCGTACTGGTAGGTGCGATGGACGTGGAACTCCAGGGCAGGATCGCCCACATCAGCAGGGCACTACAATGTAGGGCACACAGGTTGGAGCCCAGAGTAAAGTGGCAAGTTAGCTTTATTTAGTTTAGTTTGCACCTGGTGATGGCAAGGTTGGGCCATCGACTATTCTAGGTATAATCCTTTTAGCTTCTATGCTTGCTAGTGAATTGTTTGACACTAGTTCCACACACTCTTTTATTACTTCTCAGCTTATGGTAGCATTGGGTTTTACTATGGAGAGTGTGTGAGGGGTTATGTATATTAACACTCCGTTGGGGTTGCAGAAAGAAGATATCAGGTAGTGTAAGCGATGTGATCTAGATGTTGGTGGGTATAGTTTCTTGTAAGAATTTTTCATTCCTGAAATGTTGGGATTTGACATGATCTTGGGTATAGACTGATTGGTGTTGTATTGGGCACATATAGACTATTACTGCCATAGGGTATCATTCAGGTCACTTGAGGGTAATGCTTTTGTTTATTGTAGAGAGTGGGATGTTCGAGCAGGTCACGCAGGACCATTTTGTCAGCAGTTGGGTAGGCTCATGGCTTGAGTAGCTTGTCTTGTGCTTGATGATGAGAGAGGGGAATAGTCTATCTTCCCTCCATTAGTGGATCAATTTCAGGATGTGTTTTCTGAGGATTTCTCAGGGTTTCCACCTGATAGGGATGTTGAGTTCACGATCGAGTTGCTACCGAGAGCAGAGCCAGTTTCTATTCCACCATACTGAATGGCATCAGCATAACTCCAAGAGTTAAAGATTCATCTTGAGGAGTTGGAGCATAAGGGGTTCATACATCCTTGCACATCTCCTTGGGTATCTCTTGTGCTTTTGGAAAATAAGGATGACGGGTTGTTAAGGATGCGTGTTGATTATCGGAAGTTAAATTAGATTACTGTGAAAAATCAGTACCCTCTTCCTAGAATTGATGACCTATTTGACTATTTGAGGTGTGCATAAGTGTTTTCTAAGATTGATTTGGGATCAGGTTTTCACCAGTTGAGGGCAAGTCCATCTGACATACCACTGTTAGCTTTCATTAGTTGGTATGGGTTTTTTGTGATTATGGTGATGCCTTTTGGCTTGACCAATGCACCGACAGTGTTCATGGATTTGATAAACCAAATCTTTCATCCTTATCTAGACTATTTTGTGGTTTCTTTGTTGATGACATCTTGGTGTACATTATAACTCAACGATCATTTCCAATATCTTGACATCGTTATGAGTACACTAAGAGAGCATCCACTATACACCAAGCTATCAATGTGTCAGTTCTGAATTAGAGAAGGGAATTTTTTTGGTTCACATAATCTCTAAGGTAGGGGTGTCATTGGATCTAGATAAAGTGTATGTTGTTGTGTCTTGGGAGTAGCCAAAGCATGTTTCAAATGTTTGGAGTTTTCTGGGTTTGGCCGGGTATTACTGAAGGTTCAACCAGGATTTCTCTCGCTTGGCAGCACCACTGTCGGGCTTGACCAAGAAGGGAATCAGGTTTGAGTGGTCTGAGGCTTGTGATAATTCCTTTCAAGAGTTGAAAATTTGATTTATGACTGCACATATCTTGATCTTACCTGAGCCTGGTAATAATTATGTCCTATTTTGTGATGTAGCTTGTATCGGGTTTGGGGTTGTGTTGATGCAAGATGAGAAGGTTATGGATTATGGTTCAAGGCAATTGGGACCCCATGAGTAGAATTACCCCACTAATGATCTTTAATTAGCTACATTAGTGTATGCCTTAAAGTGATGGAGGCACTACTTGTTGGGGGAACGGTTCACGATGTATAACGATCACAAGAGTCTAAAGTATATCTTTTCACAGCGGGATTTGAATCATTGGTAGTGAAGGTGGATTGAGAATATCCAATCTTTCAACTTTGAGATAGTATATAAACCAGGTAAAGTGAAAAGTTTTGATGATGCTTTGAGTAGAAAGGATCAGAACCAGGTGGTTTAGGAATCTAGCAGCGAGTGGAAGGTCATGGACTTTTTTTCGGAGATGAACCTGGATGTGTGGGATGAAAATCTTCAGGTGTCTCTTGATTTCGTGGCGATTGAGTCAATACTTTTGAGTCGATTTTGGTAAATTCAGCTCGACAATACTAAATGTTTATCCATGAAGGAAATAATTCAAGGTGGGGAGCCACCTTCTATTTGGTTCGTCGGTGTAGACGGGGTTGTTTGTGTTCATGGTTGTGTGGTTGTACCGATATGCATGAGGGAACAGTTGATGTGTGAGTTCCATGCATAAAAATGGGCCATGAATCTTGGTTTTTCAAATATGTATCTTGATATCTGTAGGTAGTTTTGGTGGCTGGGAATGAAAAAAGAAGTTGCGGGATTTGTGGCATAGTTCCTTACATGTCAGTAGGTGAAGGTTGAGCATCAATTCCCAAGTGGTTTGTTACATCCATTGCCCATTTCGTAATGGAAGTGGGATGATGTGATGATGGATTTTGTGGTCGGTCTTCCGAGGACGCCTTAGAAGAATGATTCAATCTAGGTGGTGGTGGATTGGCTAATGAAAGTGGCTCATTTCTTAGTAATTCAGGAGACTTACACAGTTGACCAGTTGGGTGAGTTGTATGTTCGGGAAATAGTATGGTTTCATGGTGTACCACGGAGTATAGTTTTGGATTGTGATCCTCATTTCACATTTCACTTCTAGAAAGGGTTGCAGAAGGTGCTTTTTACGCATGTGATTTTGAGTATGGCTTTCTACCCACAGACGGATGGGCAGTTACAGCATACAATCCAAGTGTTGGAGGACGTGTTGCGGGCTTGTGTCTTGGATTTCGATAGTTCGTGGGAGAAGCACCTGTCACTTTTTAAATTTTCCTACAATAATAGTTTTCAGGCTATGGTTCATATGGAACCATTTGAGGCTCTCTATGGGAGGCCGTGTAGATCTCTGATGTGTTGGTTGGAGGCCATTGAATCTAAGATGTTGGGACCAAGTCTCGTACAGTAGACTTTAGAGAAAGTTGAGTTGATACAGAAATAGATGGAAACGTCTCATAGTATTAAGAATTCGTATGTGGATCATAGGTGTAAACCTCTTGAGTTCGAGGTGGGTGATAGTGTGTTCCTTCGGGTGTCGCCAAGGTTGGGCCACTGATGGATTTGGAAGTAGGGAAAGTTGGCACCGAGGTATGTGGGGCTGTTTGAGATTGTGGATAGGATCGGGCCTGTGGCATACTGATTGGATCTTCCACAGTGGTATAGTGGGATGCATGATGGTTTTCATGTGTTGCAGCTTCAGCAGTATCACCCTGACCCAACTCACGTTGTGGATGTTGAGGATGTTGAGATTGAGGTTGATGCGTACTTTGAGGAGCATCCAGTTTGTGTCATGGATCATGGAAAGAAAGTCTTGCAGGGCAAGTTTGTGCCATTAGTGAGATTACTACGGAAACATGGGAATGTTCAGGGAAAAACATGGGAGTCAGAATCATATATGCGGGCTTAGTGGCCCGATCTCTTTTCCTTGGAAGTGCAATGAACCTTGGGAGCTTGACTCGAGGACGAGCTATTATAAGGTGGAGAGGTTGTAAGATCCCAGATCTTGGAAAGGTATGTTCCCATTTAATTTTTGGTTTTAATCCCTTTTTTTGGTTAATTAAGTGCTTAACCAAGTCCTTAAGGAGTATCGGGGGTGTTCTGAGGGTTCAAGACACAAAAAATGGAGGAAAATGGGTTTTCTGGGTAGCCGCATGGTCTTCTCATGGTTTGTGATAACCGTGCAGATATCCTAGGAAACCATGCAGGAGGTGGGTTTTTGGATAGTGGCATCTGCACGATTTTTGCACGTTTTGGAAAACTGTGTGGGTAAACCGTGCGGCCCAAAAACTTTTAAAAAATTAGAATTTTTCCACTTTGGGATTTTTAACCCCAACTCGGGATTTTCTCCCCTCTTCACCCTAGGAACTAACCAAATATCCCAAGGGCTTTGAGAGATCACTCTCCTTTTTTCTAAGGAGTTTTTGGTTCTGTTGGTTGTAGAGTGAAGCTCTGGGTAAGGCTAATCCCATCCTTACTTCTCTTTTGAGTTTTGGGTTTGTATCTTCTTATCCTCTCTTTCTAAATCTCTAAAATCCTACCCTTTGGTTTATATTTAGGATGAATCTTCAAAAGTTGGTTGAAGAAGGATCTAAAGGCTCAATTTAGAATGTGTTCACCCACAAAATCAAGTTAGGTGGTCTACAAGTTATATCCCATGTTTTATTTGTGGATTTTTGCATGTGTGGTTTTGTTCTTGGGTGTCTCTTAGTATGTTTTGGTCACCCTTGGAATGTTTAGGTAAAATGTTTATTAAGAAGGTAAATGGAAACCCTCACAATCCCCATGGGATGTGTTGAGGGTGACAAGACTAGTATAGGGCCATCCATGAGGTGTTCCGACTTCCCCAGACCTAGGGATTTTTGAAGAACAAGTGAGATTGTTGTGTGTTAATGTAGAGACTTTTATAAACATGTTTATATGATTAATGGTGTTGGAGTAGAATTTAAGTGGTGCACCTAGGATTAATAATAATAACCTAAGGGATGTTGAGTTAACATGGAAGTGGTTTATATGGTTGAACATGGATATGTTAAATGAATTGTGAATAGTGTTGAAATGTGTAATGGGTTGACACTTGGGAATGATGAATGGCTAAATGGGTGAATATGTAGAATTGATTGAAGACCTTAATGGAATGAATTATGAGTTTGGTAATGAATCATATTGAGTTATGCATTATAAACAAAGCCTAGTGAGATTGGAATAGTGAATGAATGCTCAGTGAGATAAGCTTAATAAAAGGGAATGGAGAAAATGGATAAATGATGAGAAATGTGGTGAATGTGTTAATGGGTTAAGGCATGGTATTAACTCTCATGTTATTTTTATGATTTATGTTTTCCTCAGGAAATGGTTGTGATTTTTTGTGAATTGTTAATGGATACATATATGTATAACATGTACAAATTTCTTGATAGGGTGCGGTATTGACTTGAGGTTCTATGCCCACGGGTCAAGTTAGACTGAGGCTCTAAACTCCACCCCTAATGCACAGGTTAGGAAAGAGGACTGAGGATCTGTTTCCCTAACGGTTTTATCCACCCAGACTGGGGCTTCAATGTAAGGATATGGATGACATGAAGAGGTTAGTTCTAGTGAGATAGGATAACAATGTGTTTTCTTCATGAATGTGATTGTGTACTTTAAGTTGTGTAACATTTTGTATTTGATAAACCCATGATAAATGTGTTGGTAATGGTAAGTGATGGTAAATGGGATGAAATGGTAATATATGGAAAGGGTAATAAATGTTGGTAATGTACCTAAACTCTTTAAGGTCACTTAATCTTTTCTTGTCATTTATTATTCGTTTCCCTTTTTGCATTCATAATTGTTTATACTGGATATTTTGTAGACACTTTTGGTGGTGGCCTACTCAGTTGTACTCACACCCTGCTCGGGCTGTCATTGGGCACTCGAGAAGACTTTATGTTTGCGGGTCAGGAGAATTGAAAAGGCCCTTTCTAGGAAATTGGGTTGGCAGTACATGGAGGAGGACCCAGACTTGGTGTGGGGACCATTTTGGGGATTTTTGTAGTTTGTCTTCATTTTGAGTTTTGTTCACTTTTGTACTTGTAGCATCGCATGGAATATTTACTATTGGACATGGTTGTACCCCATTTGGGGAATTGTTATTTATGCATGCTCTAGTATTATTGGTTATCATTCTGCTATTTTGTTTATCTTTTATTGTGGCTTACTATGATGAAAAGGGGGTATAGTCTCCCCAATTGACTATTTGGACCCCCGCTACTAGTTAGAAACCTTTGTTGTATGGGTAGGCACACTTAAGGTCATGTAACCACCCAGCTTGGAGCATCGGTTCTGTGGCTTCCGGGTCGAGGATGTTACACTTGAAGGAAGAGAAGGACATTTATTCCATATGCAATTGAATTTCCCAGAAAATCATCAAGGTGTGTACCCCTAGCATATAACCTTCCTTCCTATTATAGAGTCTAGGATTCCTTCTTGGGGGGATATCAAGTAAGATCACTCTTCGGGGATCCCAATAGCACTATCAGTAATAGTTCCATAAGGGTGTCTATAAAGTCGATATAAAAAATTTCATGAAATTTTATCTAATTTTTGATATCACAATATTTTAAAGTGTGTGTCCTGAATTCACCGATACTCTATAGGCGGGGCCTGAAATGGGCACCAAGAATCTCCAGGACATTGATAAACTCAAAAATACACATGTGATCTGATATCAATCCCCTTGGTATCTAGAAAGGTTTGAAAACCCTGAATGATTCTTTCCCCTTGGAGAGGTTACCCAGTTGCTTATATAACATGTAAAAGGTTGACGTAAACAAATTTATTCACTTACTACTTGACAAATACACATCCACTATAAAGGATTTGACTCTAACCCTATCATGTTATTGTGTTATGATAAAGAAGACACTCAGATACATTTCTATGAAGATTTCCATTTAGACCAATAGGTCAACCTTAGAAGAGACTTCCAATACCTATTTTTAAAACTATCCCTCTTCAATATTGGACCAGTAATCATTTAGAAGCTTTAATTTCTCATAAATTGGGAATTCTCTAGGCCTTCATGGTTCTGGTTCCTTGTAGGTTAGTTTCATGATTTTTCAACCCATTCCCTAAAACGAACTTCGACCTTAGGATAAAGATCATCTCTTATAACATGTTTGGAAATGGTAAGTAATTACTTGTGATTATGGGAGTTCTTTCATCATTTTCCAATATGGAAATTAGATTAATGAACTTGTTCTACATATCCCTCATAATTGGAGCCTCATTGATTATATTTATTTCCATTAAACATATTCTCACTTCCTCATGGACCAAATGGAAGGTGTTTGTATCTGGACTCCATTTTCTAACATTATCCATAATAAGATACTTTATCCTATGAGAAAGGGTTTGAGAAAACCAAGTTTATTTATACATATCTACCACACTTATCTCAAATTTGAATTCATTACAGCACCATTGTACCTATAACGATAATCCTTAGTCCATGTTTAAGGCACCCCCAAGATTAAGATCCCAAATTAAATTCAAATCAATTCTTTAGATGCCTATACACCTTCTCATGAGGGAGATGTAGTTTGTGAATTCTTTGCTTCCAATATCTATTTTTCCTCCTCTAAATACAATGGAATGTATATTATCATGTATTCATTGGATTGGTCAGTTTCTTTGATAAAGTCACTCGAAGTTGAAATGTTTTCATGAGAAATCCTTTAATGTTTCTTAATCTATCTCAAAGGCTAGTTTCTGAGTAGTGGGGTGGGAATGAGAGCATCACTCAACAACCCAAGCCCATATAATTGTTTCTTTTTTGGTAAAGTGGATTCTAAAAGGCCGAATCCTAGCATATTTCATAGTAGTAAATGTTTTCAGATGACACATTGGTGGTTTCCAAGATCAATGCTTTCAATAATCTCTTTTTAAATTGAAGATACTACTAGGGAATGCTGATATTTATCAGTTTTAATCATATACTTATAGAAAATGTACTTGAGTTAAAAACAAAGAAAGAAATTATTCTTTTCTTACTATCTATGTGCTTTTGCATAATAGTCATGAACTCACTAACCAAGTATTTGGTAAAATATCCAAATCCATCATGATACTTCCTTTAAGAAAGTATAAAAACATAAATAAGATGAATAAGTATGTGTATATTTCTAACATAATCTAAGAAGATTGATAAGTATGTAATCTTGCTTAAATTTATTCAGATGATTGATGGGTACACAGACTTTATTAAGAATAATTTATTAATCTATCCCTATTATACCAAAAGTGTTAGGAAAAGGAATTTACATGGTAATCTCTATTAAGAAGAACCTTAAGAAAGAAATTGGAAAAAAATGAAAGAGACCCCCTATTTATAATGTATATTTTTACCCTTCATATCACCAAGAGAACCACTTATCCCATTGAACATATTGTGTAAGAGGTATGTGGTCTTCTGTAAGTACCTCAAAATTGAATCCTCTTCATTACAATTAGAATCAATTCTAGGGGAATTTGTTGAATCTCGTGAGATGTCCAATTTCTTAAAATTGGTTTTTTAAATGGACGATCCCATCAATCATAAGTCATAACTGTCACATGCTTGTACTTAACACATTTTTTTATCATGGTTAGTTATATGTGATATGGGAAGAGTATCCTAAGAAAATCTTGATCATCCATGTGTGCACCGGACTCATCCACCATACCATCACTAATGCCCTAGGGGGTGTCACCTAACCCATGTATATGACATGTTTATGGAGTTCTTAAAGTTATAGATCCTATTTTCCCTACCTTCCATATGAAAAGGTGTTACATGATCATGTAATCATGTCCGAGTACATGGTATATCGATAGAATGACCTAAGTAAATCATGGTTGGTCCAAGACTATGCATACCTCATGAAACCCACCAAGGCCTAGTATGTGATGAATCGTTGGAGTATTCTTGGTGGACTAGATCATTTGGCATACCTCTTTTACATAGAGGGACCGCGGGACTAATGGCCCTTTGTAAAATGACTCCCAACCACAACCACCCAACTCTTAGTCTAAATACCACATCAATTGACTAAATACCTAGACCACTCTTCAAAGAGGACACACAATACATAGAAATAAAATTCATGCTTCAAAGCACTCAATACCTTGAGAGATATTCAAAGATAATATTCATTAAGAAAATTATGGTAGGTGAACCATAGTAGGCGAATGGAATTAAGAAAACCATTTCAAATGGACCATTTTAAGAGAATTGTGTTAAGAATACCACCTAAACGCATCACATAACAAGTGTGGATACTTTATATGGCTTCCAATAGGGAATCTAATAGAGAATCCAATAGTGGTATATGTGTATTCTATTAGGCGGTGAGTGTATGATGTTTTATGAGAACTCATGTGCTTAAAAAAATATTAAGTTATCTGTGTGGGTATCTCTTCCAACCTTTGAAATAGAGTGGAATATTTATAATCATAACCAAATTTGTTCAAGCCATATATCTAGAAAAAGGAAACCCAAAATACCTTCTTGGTTTCCTTTATCCAAGGTCAAAAACTTAAGAAGTAAAATTTAAATCCTACTTCAAGACCACTTAAAAAGCATTATTAGGGAATTCACACTAATGTGAACCCCTTAAATCGTGAATTCCCTTGATAAAAGGAGGATCCAAATTATCATACTAGTTAGGTATAACCCTAAATTGAATCGCAATAAAGGATCCCCTCGATAATAGGGATCCCCATCAGAAAGTGACTGGAGTGGTTTCTCCTATATCATGATGTATTTCTTATTATTTCACATGAGATAGATCAGTTATGGAATCACTCCTAGATTAATCCCCCCGTAATTCTTAAAGGATTATATAATCTTCCTAACTCCATATTTTGTACCCTTACTTGGACTAAAACCAGGATGAAATTGTAAGGTTGGGGTTATGAGTTAGGCATTTTACCTACGATGGTTTCTGTTAATGATTTCATCAATCATGAATCATCAACAAGATGATGATAGTGAAAGATCCCCAGAGGGCCTTAGTGTGTGAACCTCATTCAAATTCAGTTGAGTATTTTCATAAAATTTTACCAGCTTATTATTAATTATTTTTTATCAAATAAAACATTGATCATGTGATATTAGAGATATGGGTTAATCATGTCAATTAGTATCACAAAAATTACTCCATGGGTCTTAGGTTTAATCAAAAATTATTCATGCTTTTAACTAATTCATTTGTTAGGATATGCATTCAAAAGAATTCCAATATGCATAAGACCCTATCAATCCTCCATTTGTGCATCTTTTTCAGTATATATGTCCTAGTATCATGACATAGAACTACATGAGAATGTATTTACTGCATGACATTAAACCTCATGGTATAGTCTTATTGTATGACCATAAACTATATCAATCATACTACATTGAATTTGATTCTTATTTTGATGGTATATTTAGGACACTTCTCTAAGGTTGAAATCCAATATCATCAATCCTTAATTTCCATACTCATGGGTCTATATTTATTATTATATTCCCCGCTTCCTTACCTCGCTTAATTATACCCCCATGAGCCTATACATCCATGTATTTTTAGTGATATCCCCTGGAAAACATTGCTTATTAGGAACTATACCCAATAACATCATACCATCCACCGAGTGCTCCATATTCCCTCCAAGTATTATCATGTTTAATTCATTGGTTCATATTGCTAATGATATCACACCCTTACTTAGTGGGGTATATTCTTGCTAGCCATATTGATTCATTCTCATTAGGCTATGTTCCCTTTCAGGTTAACTGGAAAGAGATACTCATGCATAGATCCCAAAAATCCATTGATATAAATATTTTCTCTGTATTTCCTTATCATATGATGTTAAACTACATATTTTGGTCCTTATCACATGACCTTAAAAGGTATTATGTTTCCCATTAAGTGTAACTTAATTATGTGGGTTTTGATTCCTTTTTAAAAGGATACATATTTATCCCTTCTCATAGGTGTGATCCCAAAACTATAAACAACCATCATCCTCATAGATGGAAATAAACTTCATAGAACCCAAATATGTTCCTTTAAACTATATAATCCCATAATTATGTGCCATTAATAAGTTAATTATAGAAGGAGAACCTATGATACATATAGATGTTCACATTTATTCAGGTTAATAATTGATCCTTAGCACATAGGTAACCAATCCTATACTGGAAATCTGGGAAGGATCCATGAATACAACTTAAATATATAAGAGAGTCATGTAGTAGGCAATAATTCCCCTTATAAAGGGTGTCATGATCTTGACCTCCCATCAACTCAACCAATGTGTATTATGAAGTTTCACTAGATAGAAACCCTCAGTGGCCACCTTCCTTTGGAAAGAAGGTCCATAATGGAATCCCCTATCAAGGATGTGAGACCAAATGGGTGTTTTCAGTCCAGTAAAAAACCTCACTAAAAATTTATTGAAGCATAGATATTATGTTTTTACCACTAGATCCAGGAGTATTGGTCTGGGGCATCTCGGTTGGTATCAAAGTAGTGTTTATATAACATTGGTGGTTATGATGTTATCAATTAAGGAAAATTTAATGGTTTTAGATACTGTAATGGGTTATTAAGTTTATGTTTTATTCTAAAAAACTCAATATTTTAAAATAATAACATTTTTTTATAGAATATACGATATGAAACGTTAAGCTTAAACAAACCATGAAATATTTTTATTTAAATGAAACCATTATAAGCCAGTTATTGAATTGGAGGGAATGAATATGAATAACCACATTATGATATATATATATATATATATATATATATTTCCAACTCAATACAAATGTATTGATTAATAGTTAGTAAATAAACATTCAATTTTTAATAAAGTTATATTATGCTTATAAAATACATTTCCTTCAAAAATTATTATTATTGGTTTTTGTGAGAAAATAATATATTTAATATTTTTTACACTTTTATAAAATATATTTCATAAAATTAACTTAATTTTAAAAATTATTATATCAAAATTAACTTATAGATAATTTTTATAAATTTTCTAAAAACATGACTTTTTTATTAATATTAAAAAAATCTGATTTTTATCAAAAATTATATTTCTGTTTTAAGCATTTAAAAAGTTCCATTTTATTTTAAAATTATTCAAAACTTAAAATAGATATATTATTTTATTAATAAACCGATTAATATAATTGTAATTAGTTTATGGTGTAATTTGGTATAAAAACATTTTTATACTTAAAAAGAATTTTTTCTAAAAAACTATTCTTTCCATTGTATTTTTTAGCTTTCTCCTAAATTAATTTCTGCCACTTATGTGAACTAAATATTGAAAAATGGATTCCATATTTTTAATAAATAGGTTCAAATTTTAAAAATAGACCACTTTTAATTTTGGCCAATATGAATAGTAACCATTGTAAATTTTTGTCACCCCATTAAGGGTATAAAGGGTAAAATAGTGTTAAATATCTTAGTTAAGGCATTAATTTTTGTCTATAACATACATTTATCCTTTTTTATGGGTTTATTTAAGAAATTTAAATCCAATTCTCAAATATATAGAAACTTGGAACCATATTGCATTAATTATGACCATTAGATTAATTTTAGAAAATAATAAATACCAAATTTCACTTTTGACTTTATTATATCTAATATTTTATCTTAAGGGTAAAAAGAAGTTATGTTCAGTTATGAATGCTTATTAAAAATATAAATTAATCTTATTTATCTTAATAATTTATTTTTAATTTTTATTAATTGAATAATTTTCCAAAATGCTTACGCAACACTGACATAGTATTAATTCAATTAATAGAAAAATAAAATAAATGAATTTTAAAATGTTAAAAGTAATATACTATGGATAAATTAATGAGTTACACGAATTTTATAAATAAATATGAAATTTTTTGTATGTTTTAAAGTATCCTATCTGAATTAAATCTTTTTATTATTATTTTTAAATTCAAATTAAATGAATAGTGTGAAGAATGACCTTAATGACATTTAATGAAAAATTATTTTAATAAATTATTTAAAAATCATAAAAATATAAAAAGAAGAAAATTTAGATACAATATCATATAAAATTTATTATCTTTGCCATTTATGGTCCAATTTTCACCTTATAATTACAAATCATGACCTTTAAGAGTAGAAATTAGTTATTACGGTTAAGGTTTAAATAGGTTAACTAAGAGGTTAAACCAAAAGATAAGGTTTAAAACACCACGTAAACCTATAAAATTATTATTTTTTAATGGGATTCAAATCATATCATAATTTATATTCGAATATATTTCCATTTGGAATCATTTTTCTTGATAATAAAATTATTATATTTTAATATTTTAAGAAATTCCTGGAGTGCCCCTCCCCTCACACATAAAAGGGCACCCCTCATTTCTCTTATTTCCACCAAATTGAGCCATATATATCCACAAAACCATGAAGTATTATCTTATAAACGTCCCTATAAATGAATTAGTGTTTTTTTATTCTTAAAAGACCATTCTTAGGGTTCTTAAGAAGGGATCTAAAGGAGGTTTACTGAAGAAGTGGTAATTGTCCTACCTGATCTCTTTCAATTTGTTTCTTCTTATACATAATCTAAATCTATGATATTATTAATAATAACTTTGGTATCCTAAATAATAACTTTTGTATCCTAAATATACTGAAATTTTATTATTATTATGAAACCACCTTTATTCAACCTCTTTTCCATCAAATGTGAAATGAAAGTATCGCTCATTCGTACAAACAGCTTACCATCTCCATGTAGCGATACAAATCATTTTCAATCACCATATTTAATAAATTTTTATTATGATGGGTTTAATGTTATTATATTATATTTATGAAATAATTATTATCTGTAATTGTAATATGATATCTATATTCTTACTTTCCAATCTGTTAGAAAATGATAACATTGCCTGTGCGTCCTTATGGACTACCACCCCCATGAAGCGATGTGATTTTTTCATTTATACATTACATAGATAGAAAAAAGAGTATATTTAATGAATATATATGATATTTATTATATAATATTTATTTTTAAATCTTAATTATTATCTAGCTTTCTTTTATTCTATCTATCAAAAAGTGAAAAGCATCATTCAAGCGTATGTACGACCTACTGTCTCCAAGAACGATGTAATTCATTGTTCTACCTATACCATTTATGGATGATTATAAATTTTTATATATTGAATAAATATGATAATAATATCGTTTTTATCATTATATATATGATTTAACCATGATCATAGTATAAATACTAAAACATATGGACCGAAACATTCATGGAAGACGAAGCAGTTATCACCCAGAACAATAATTCTAATAAAGAATTTTTAATAAATAGGAGATAAGATATTAGAAGAAAATCATATATGGTATGATATATATGAGTATGGTTATTGAATAAATTTATAATAAATCCATATCTATTATACTGAAGTTTCAAACAAGTATGAATAAAAACGATACTTGAGGTATGGGATTTCTAGTCTCACTTTTATTTTTGGGAGACATATGCAATATTGACCACTAATTTATTTTTTGGGGAATATATACTTCCCCTTTTACATTTTATATCATTAATATACTTAATTTAATTATATTTAAAGCTTCATTTGATGTTATTACTTCATGGTTATTATGATTCAAAATTTAGAAAAGTGGTAAGGGATTTATTTTACAATTTATTTGTTTATCGATATTGTTTATGATTAAGTTTAAAATGATGAAATGTTGTGATATACATCTCCTGAAACTCATGAATTTTATTCTACTCATGTTATTTCTATATATTACATTGTTTTCTTTAATTTTACACTCTTTAAGTACTCAATATAATGAATGAATATTTTAAGGAAAAATGGCATTATTTCTCACTTCAGTCGAAAATCATTTTTTGTTCATATTCATGATTTCTAAAAATTATTTCAAGAATATTTTTAATATTATCCTATAATTTTTTAAATTAATTTTTACACATTATTTAATTTTTACAAATGATTTATTTTTAAAAAAAAATAAAAGTAATTTTCTTTTCATTTTCTAAATGTGGTACTTTTTGACTTCTTGTTTTTACAAAAGTTTGAAAGGAATGCTTTCTTTTAACATATAAGAAATTAACTGAATTTTCCACTATAATGGTCGCTCAATAATTTTAGGTTTTCATTAAAGTAATAATGAATCCTTTCAAATAATTTTTTTCCCGTTATATTTTGGAAATTTTTTATTTTAAATAATACATTTAAAAAGGAAAAGGGTATTTTCCACAAGAAACCCTCCAAGTGATCTTTTAAAAGAATTTTCATTTATTATAACATCCTTTGATGTTAATTATGTTTTATTGGGAAAATGATACAATGATATAATCATTATTATTTATTTATATAGATTATGATGATGAATTAAGAGTGGTTCTATAAAACCCTTTTCTTTATCATGGGATAATTAAGTTATGATAAAACCTTTATGAAACCCATTTATTTTCCATGGGTTATTCCATGATTAAAGAGTGAAATTTTTATGAAACTGGTTTCATTTTCATGAGTTTTTCTTTGATTAATGTTTTATGATCTTGTGGAACACCTATATATTATTTTCATTATGTTTTAGGTGGTCTTATAATTATATAGCCCTCAAATACATTGGGTAAATATGAATATATTCTGAGATAAATAATACTAGAATGAGGAATGAACCTAGTTTAGTAAGGGACTATATACACTATAATAGAATTGTGAGAAAACATTGACTATAAAATGGGTAGTGAACCCAATCCAGTATGATAGTATTGGGAGTGAACCTTGACTATATAATGGGGAGTGAACCCAATCCACTATGATAGTCTTAGCAGTGATCCTTGTTTACCCTTACTGAGTATTTGAGATTTCCCTTTTATTATGTTTTATTTTCCCTAGGATATGAAGAAATGTTTTAAGTATGATATGTATAAGTAGGTTGCTAGTTATTATGATCTAAGTGGGAGATTATGCAGATCTTTTATAAACCAGTTGTTTATGTATCCAAGTTTCCAAAGACACTAAACCTTTACAGTTATAGTGTGGATCATAATGTTATGTAATGAATATTAATATATTAATATGTAATATATATGTATGAAAAATATCAGTTTCTATATTTTAATAATTTTTTATTGGGTTTTAAGAATAATACATGATCAAATTATACATTACCATTTGATTTGGTATGTGATTTTATTATGGTTAATTAAGATAATTGAATGAATTAGTTTAGGGAATATAAGTTAAGTAGTATGGATAACCTTGGGGGTTAAAAAGTAATTTGATGTCAAGGTGATTCTAGTTATTTGGGGTTATATTAATATACTTTTGGGAGCATATATTTCCATTATCTTTTTTAGTATATATTAGGAATATTTTTTAATGATTATTGAGGTTCAATAATATTTTTTTAAAAGTTAAGTTGATTTGGAAGAATATGTGATCAAACATTTTTTTAAAAGTCAAGTTTATTTCTTCTTCCACCACCTCAAAATATTCTATTACCATATTAAAAAAATTAAATAATTATAATAAGTTTACCAATTTTTTATTTTTTTATTTTACAACCATCATCTACTTTTTTCAATCCATTAAAAAATGAAAACATCGCTTGTGCATACTTGTGGAATACCACCTACAAGAATGACATATTTAATTTTTCATCACCACATTAAATGAATATTTATGAAAGATGGGATTAAATATTAAGTATGATATCTA
Organism: Viscum album; assembly: GCA_963277665.1. Classification (NCBI taxonomy): domain Eukaryota; kingdom Viridiplantae; phylum Streptophyta; class Magnoliopsida; order Santalales; family Viscaceae; genus Viscum; species Viscum album. The sequence goes on along the minus strand of OY728134.1, from coordinate 1,098,202,391 downwards.
TGAAATAATTATAATTTTTTAAAGATAAAAAATTATCTACCTACATTTCCTCCCATTTATTATAAAATGAAAACACCACTCATGGGTACGTGTAGGCCACTACCTCCACGAATGTAATGCCCCGACCCCAGTTACCCAGAGTCACTGCATTATTACATAACATTGGCATGATCACAAGAAAGATCAAATCTCAAAAGACTGATGGGTTTAGTAGCCTTGGAAACACTAGATATATTCATAAGTCTTAAATTACATCATAAAAATAAAAACTACAACAACAACATATTGTCTCCATAATGTACACTATTATCCCCTCATAATATCCCTGCAGGTCATTCATAATTTACTTCTTCACATCCTGGGAAAATTAAAACATAGAAAAGGGGTGAGCTCAAATGCCCAGTAAGGATAACAATATAGCAGAAACTTTCATAAATAAGAATAAACATTTAAGGCAGTGTATAACTAAAACAAAAGCCTTTTAAACTTGAACTTCAACATAGTATGGAAAAAATAAAATGAAATAATTCCATTTACTTATTTACATGGATATTCTACTAATCGAATAATCACATGAAATATCAATAACCACTTTCATAATGATGGAATGCATAATTCCAGACTATCATAACCACATAGCCAAGGCTTCGTGCCAAGACTACAAATAAGATTTTTCCAAGGCCTTGTGCCAAGGCACTAGTTTGTCTCATGAGACCTACCGATGCATCGAGGAGCTAAAGCGGGCTCCACCCGTCACATATTAAGTCCAATGCATTCCCATATGAAAAGGTTTAAACATAACAGAAACATTCGTATTAAAACTAGCATACAAAATGTAAATACTTAATCCATAAACCATGAATGGTATAAAAATAACACATCCATAGTCAAACATATCACAAAACCTTCAATAAAATATAGAAGTCTTGTTTCATAATAAATCAACTTCAAATAAGCGTAAAATCCATCGAAGGATGTTGACATAGATGAAATCAAAACTCTTTTTAGAGAAATTTCTCTTTCTATTTTGAAATCATTTAAGAGTCATATATTTATAAAATAAAAAAATTTCTTTAAAAATATTCTTATAATATTGTAAGGGAAACTTCGACGATTTTATAACGGTGGAAAATATCTGCACCCGCCGTATAAGTTAAAAAAACATTCTTACCTTAATTTTGTTGAAAAGGTTAAAAAACACCTTGTTTGGAAAACGACAGAAAGATTCCTTTATAAACCTATTACAAAAAGTCAAACAAGGGTATAAATGACTTTAACCCATATTTCAGTAAATAGTAAAAAAAAATTGAAATTCATTTTTAAGAAACATGGATGTGGATGATAAAGAGATCCCAGTAGATTATTACGTATAAACAACCTCGGATAATGAAAAGATTGTGAAATAAAACCTTACCTTGTACTTTTCCTTGGTTGGGGTAGGTTAAACTCCTGTATAATGGTGAAATAATTGTTATTAAATAATACAATAATATGATATCATATATGATCTTTTAACATTGATTTGTTAATAATATCTTAGTATTATCGTCGTTTCGGATGTTAACTTACTCGTTTTCTTTGATATGTTTTGTTACGTAAGCCATATTTATTATGGATAAGATGTATCTTATTCATATCCATAATGATATAAAGTCCTTAAACATTATTTTTAAATCATCAAATGATAATTATACTTGAATGGATACGATGGAGAATGAATCTCATCGCGTTCATGGAGACGGTAGTCCGTACGTACGCACGAGCGACAATATCCTTCTTTTGATATTAAAATAATATATAATTGGATGGTATAACATATATAAAGAATCATTATCATGTTATATTAATTATTAACATGAGTTACACATCATTATTATACCCATCCAAATAATAATTTATTGAATAACAATTACACCACGACGTGGAGACGGTAAGCCGTACGTATGCATGTATGGTGACATGTTATTCAAAGGATGGATAGAATACTGAATATGGTTGTACCATATTTATAATAACGTCACAGTATATATAAGATAATGGAGTTATTATTTTAGAATGGTAATAACAAAGAAGGAAGAAGTGGAAGAAGAAAGGAACTTGGAAAAGGGTGGTGAAATCATTACCTATTCTTCGGGTTCTTCCTTTTGATTTGATCAAAAGGGCTCTTAGGTTGGCTTTCTGACTAAAGTAAGGCCTATAGGATGAATTAAGGGAAGTTGAGAGAGTATTTGGGCAGAGTTTGGGCGAACCAAAAGGCTTTTAAGGTGTGAGTTAATGAGAAGGTAGAGTGCCCTTTTATAAGAGGGGTGAGGGCACCTTTGGAAAACCAAGAAATATTATTTTATAATAAATTCATATTCGGTTTCTAATGGCTCAAAAGTGGATTATTTAAAGGTTAAGGTGGGTATAAATCAAAAACCACTCAACCAATATAATTTAGACAGGTTTGGGTTAATATATTAACATTATCATTAAGTATTAACTCTTAGTTAATTTGTTTCACTTTTACAATGTCTCTTTATATTTTTATATTATATGGTTAATAAACTTACTATATACATCCAAGAGACCCCCAAGTTGTCCATTAATGAGACACCTATAATGATATAAGTATCTTGGACTAACCTTAGATTTTTAGGAATTTAATATCAATTAATAATATAATATTTTTTTTTAAACACTTTTATGTCAATTTTGACACTATTCAATAATTGATTTTTTTAAAACTCATAACAGAATTATTACTTCAAACCAAGTCAATTAAATCAATACTAATATGTCATATTATCCTATAAAATTAGTGTAATTCATTAAAAGTCTCAAATTATATTTATTTGGGTATTTATAATATCAATTATTTTAATTTTTCACTATTATGGTAATTACTACATCATCATTGTGTCATAAATAAATTAAAATATTTAATATCTAAAAATTATAAATAAAATATCATTATGTAGGAAATATGTTTATCTTTCTAATGAATATTTACAATCGAATTTATCTTATGTATAACCCTATATTAAAATTATTTTAGTAAATAAACTTTGATTTTAACTCTTTTAACTCTTCTTTGAATTAAATAATAATAAATGTCCTAATCTAATACAAGTGAACCTAAATGATAATATTTTATTCCTAAGGTTGTTTTTGGTCGAGATACACTTGTCCAATAGAATTAGGACATGTGTTAGGGTAATATTAATATCATTTTTACCCTTAATTACCCTATTTACTTTTAACCGTGGTAAATAAAAGTAAAAAGTTACTATTCACAAAAAAAATATTTTCATCTCATTGAACCACATTTTACCCCTTGATATTAACCGTGTCTCTCAGATTTTCGAAATTCCAATCACAGAAGCGGAAAAATTAAGTTTTATGAAAAATTCAATTTTTTAACTACCACTTAGTAGTTTCACTATTCATCAAAATTGATGTTTTTCAGAACAATGCCAAAATATCACCCTAAGCTATAATTGATATTCCGAATTCAAAAATGATATATATTTTACAAAATTCCAAACATAAAATTTTCATTAATTAATTTTATAATTAATTTCCGGTGTCACAACAAATAGCGTGCTTTTAAGAAACAATATATATCAAAAGATTGACAATTGTTTATGTCCAATTTCAAAGTGAAATTAATTATATTGAACACCATTGGATAAAATGGTAAAAATATATATTATAATTATAATTTAAAATCACTAAATAATATAATTTATCACTATAAATTATTTTGATTAAAAAAGTTGTTTTTAAGTATTTTTCACTATTCATAAAAAATGGACGTTCTCAGAAAAATACCAAAAATTCAACTTAGGATAATTTCGATATTATGAATCCAAAAATGAAGTCCATTTTGAAATATAGAATATATATAATTTCAAAAATTAGGTATTACTTATTCATTATAGCTAGTTTGATCGGTTGTGGTGTGTGTTAGAACTCAATGTTGCGTACAACACACGCTATTACATTATTCAAAGGGAAATGTACCATAGAAGCTTGGGGTGTTACATTATCCCCTCCATAAAATAATTTCGTCCTCGAAATTTCTAGAATACTACCGCATGAAAAGACTCGGGTGGTTCTTCATCATAAGTTCCTCGGGTTCCCACGTTGCCTTTTCCATCTTATGGTTTCTCCACAAGACTTTTACCAGATGAGTCGTCTGGTTTCTCAGTACTTGTTCTCTCGTATCAAGAATCCTGATGGGATCCTCTCAATAAGACAGATCGGGTTTCAGTTCTAATTCCTCAAAATAACCATAACATAATTTAACCACAAATCTTATCTCATACCTTGCATTTTTCATCCCAAATTAAAATAACTTATAATTGCCTCAAACCCAACGATCATATGAAACCAAATGGTTATTTATAACTATATCCACAAGAGAAAAGATAATTCTTCCTCAAATATCATTCTCACATGGAAAACTGCAGGGTTAAAAAAATTCAAGAGAAAATTATTCCAAAGTAAACCCATCAACAAGGAGAACTAATACTTTTTAAACATTTCTCCAACCATTTATTTCCACCTGGATTCTTCTTTGACCAAGAAAATATCCTATAGAATAGGTCATTCACTCAGGTAATGGCCAGGTCCCCTACATTTATGGAAAATGACTGTAAATGGACTCTTGGGACCATTTTTATCTTCTTCCATAGTACTCTTCATATTTCTTCATCAAATCTTCACTTTATGACCTTCCTTCCCGCACGTAAAGCATTTCTTTGTCCCATTGAGACACTTTCCTGGGTGTCTCCTTCCACATTTCCTGCATGATGGAAATTTAGGATTCCTTTCTCCATGGTCTCCACTGCTAGAGCTCTTATCATTCATCACCTTTATCCTCTTTGTTGAGTCCAGGAATTGGTTAATATATATATTGTTGATCATATTTTTGGGAAATTTATTTGGCATAAAGACGATATCTTTCACGCCTATCAACATTCCATTTTTTTCTCATTGCCACCACCGTTCCCACCTTGTACATCATTCTCAAAGTCACTATGACTTCCTTGGAATCCATCCATTGACTAAAACTAGAAAGCATTGTGTGAGTAACAGTAGTCAAAAAAATCATTTAGAGATTAACATGACACCATATTCTCAATTTGAAACACATTAGGATTAACCAAGGTCATTTACTCTCATCTTATATATATAATACTTCAAATCGGTTTGTAAAGAAAATGTAAATTATCCTAAGCATATCCCCCAGGAGTGTCGTAACCAAGAGTGCAGCAAGGCCTGTTGTCGTGCACCATTTCCCGTTCGAGTCTAGATCAAAGAGTTGTTTTCGGGATTTACCCATAGGTACATCTGTGCCAGAACCGCCTCTACCTGCTCGTATCCAGACAGGGATGTATTTCTCAGAAAACTCACAAAATCTCTACAATACCAAAATTCTAGGAAGTTCTTCTATACTAATCCTCAAAGTCCATCTTAGGTCTATGTGCTCTAATCAGAGTTTATCTAAATCTAGCTTCCAAGGTTTGTAATAAACTTCCTCTGATACCAACTGTAACGCCCTGACCCCAGTTACCCAGAGTCGGTGCATTATTACATAACATTGGCATGATCACAATAAAGATCAAATCTCGAAAGACCGATGGGTTCAGTAGCCTTGGAAACACTAGATATATTCATAAGTCTTAAATTACATCATAAAAATAAAAACTACAACAACAACATATTGTCTCTATAATCCACACTATTATCCCCTCATAATATCCCCGCAGGACATTCATAATTTACTTCTTCACATCCTGGGAAAAATAAAACATAGAAAAGGGGTGAGATCAAATGCCTAGTAAGGATAACAATATAGTGGAAACTTTCATAAATAAGAATAAACATTTAAGGCAGTGTATAACTAAAACAAAAGCCTTTTAAACATCAACTTCAACATAGTATGGAAAAAATAAAATGAAATAATGTCATTTACTTATTCACATGGATATTCTACTAATCGAATAATCACATGCAATATCAATAACCACTTTCATAATTATGGAATGAATAATTCCATACTATCATAACCAAATAGCCAAGGCCTCATGCCAAGACTACAAATAAGATTTTTCCAAGGCCTTGTGACAAGACACTAGTTTGTCTCATGAGACCTACCGATGCATCGAGGAGCTATAACGGGCTCCACCCTTCACATATTAAGTTCAATGCATTCCCTTATGAAAAGGTTTAAACATAACATAAACATTCATATTAAAACTAGTATATGAAATGTAAATACTTCATCCATAAACCATGAATGTTATAAAAATAACACATCCACAGTCAAACATATCACAAAAACTTCAATACAATATATAAGTTTTGTTTCATAATAAATCGACTTCAAATAAGCGTAAAATCCATCGAATGATGTTGACATAGATGAAATCAAAACTCTTTTTAGATAAATTTTTCTTTCTATTTTTAAATCATTTAAGAGTCATATATTTATAAAATAAAACATTTTCTTTGAAAATATTCTTATAAGCTTGTAAGTGAAGCTTCGACGATTTTATAACGGCAGAAAATAGTCGCACCCACCGTATAAGTTAAAAAAACATTCTTACCTTAATTTTGTCGAAAAGGTTAAAAAACACCTTGTTTGGAAAACAACGGAAAGATTCCTTTATAAACCTCTTATAAAAAGTCAAAAAAGGGTATAAATGACTTTAACCCATATTCTAGTAAATATTAAAAATGAGTTGAAATTCATTTTTAAGAAACATAGATGTGGATGATAAAGAGATCTCAGTAGATTATTACGTATAAACAACCTCGGATAATGAAGAGATTGAAAAATAAACCATTACCTTGTAATTTTCCTTATTTGGGGTAGGTTAACCTCCTGTATAACGGTGAAATAATTTTTATTAAATTATACAAGAATATGATATCATATATGATCTTTTAACATTGATTTGTTAATAATATCTTAGTATTATCGTCGTTTCGGGTGTTAACTTACTCATTTTCTTTGATATGTTTTGTTACGTAAGCCATGTTTGTTATGGATAGGATGTATCTTATTCATATACATAATGATATAAAGTCTTAAATATTATTTTTAAATCATAAAATGATAATTATACTTGAATGGATACGATAGATAATGAATCTCATCGCATTTGTGGAGACGGTAGTCCGTACGTACGCACGAGCGACAATATCATTCTTTTGATATTAAAATAATATATAATTGGATGGTATAACATATATAAATAATCATTATCATGTTATATTTATTATTTAAATGAGTTACATATCATTATTATACCCATCCAAATAATAATTTATTGAATAACAATTACACCACGAAGTGGAGACGGTAAGTCGTACGTACGCACGTATGATAACATGTTATTCAAAGGATGGATAGAATACTGAATATGGTTGTACCATATTTATAATAACATCAAATTATTTATAATATACTGGATTTATTATTTTATAATGGTAATAACAAAGAAGGAAGAAGTGGAAGAAGAAAGGAACTTGGAAAAGGGTGGTGAAATCATTACCTCTTCTTCGGGGTTCTTCCTTTTGATTTGATAAAAAGGGCTCTTAGGTTGGATTTCTGACTAAAGTAAGGCCTCTAGGATGAATTTATGGAAGTTGAGAGAGTATTTGGGTAGAGTTTGGCCAAACCAAAAGGCTTTGAAGGTGTGAGTTAATGAGAAGGGAGAGTGCCCTTTTATAAGAGGGGTGAGGGGAACCTTTGGAAAAGCTAGAAATATTATTTTATAATAAATTCATATTATGTTTATAATATCTCCAAAGTGGATTATTTAAAGTTTAAGGTGGGTATAGGTCGAAAAACACTCAACCAATAGAATTTATACAGGTTTGGGTTACTATATTAACCTTATCATTAAGTATTAACTCTTAGTTAATTTGTTTCACTTTTATAATGTCTCTTTGTATTTTTATATTATATGATTCATAATCATACTATATACATCCAAGAGAACCCCAAGTGGTCCATTAATGAGACACCTATCATGATATAAGTCTCTTGGCCGAACATTAGATTTTTAATAATTTAATATCAATTAATAATATAATATTTTTTTTAAAAAACACTTTTATGTCAATTTTGACACTATTCAATAATTGATTTTTGTAAAACTCATAACAGAATTATTACTTAAAACCAAGTCAATTAAATCAATACTAATATGTCATATTATCCTATAAAATTATTGTAATTCATTAAAAGTCTCAAATTATATTTATTTGGGTATTTATAATATCAATTATTTTAATTTTTCACTATTATGGTAATTACTGCATCATCATTGTGTCATAAATAAATTAAAATATTTAATATTTAAAAATTATAAAGAAAATATAATTATGTGGGAAATAGTTTTAGATTTCTAATTAATATTTACAATCTAATTTATCTTATGTATAACCCTATATTAAAATTGTTTTAGTAATTAAACTTTGATTTTAACTCTTTTAACTCTTCTTTGAATTAAATAATAATAAATGTCCTAATCTAATACAAGTGGACCTAAATGATAATATTTTATTCCTAAGGTTGTTTTTGGTCGAGATACACTTGTAAAATAGAATTAGGACATTTGTTAGGGTAATATTAATATCATTTTTACCCTTAATTGCCCTATTTACATTTAACCGTGGTAAATAAAAGTAAAAAGTTACTATTCACCAAAAATTATTTTCATTTCATTGAACCACATTTTACTCATTGATATTAACTGTGTCTCTCGGATTTTCGAAATTCCAATCACAGAAGTGGTAAAATTAAGTTTTATGAAAAATTCAGTTTTTTAACTACCACTTAGTAGTTTCACTATTCATCAAAAATTGAAGTTTTTCAGAACAATGCCAAAATCTCACCCTAAGCTATAATTGATATTCCGAATTCAAAAATGATATCTATTTTAAAAAAGTTCAAAACATAAAAGTTTCATTAATTAATTTTATAATTAAACCCCGCTGTAACAACAAATAATGTGTTTTTAAGAAACAATATATATCAAAAGATTGACAATTGTTTATGTCCAATTTCAAAGTGAAATAAATTATAATGAACACCATTGGATAAAATGGTAAAAATATATTCTAATTATACATTAAAACCACTAAATAATATAATTTATCAATATAAATTATTTTGATTAAAAAAATTGTTTTTAAGTATTTTTCACTATTCATAAAAATTGGACGTTCTCCGAAAAATACCAAAAATTCAACTTAGGATAATTTTGATATTCTGAATCCAAAAATGAAGTCCATTTTGAAATATAAAATATATATAATTTCAAAAATTATGTATTACTTATTCATGAAGTTTAGTTTGATCGGTTGTGGTGTGTGTTAGAACTCGATGTTGCGTACAACACACGCTATTACATTATTCAAAGGGAAACGTACCGTAGAATCTTGGGGTGTTACAATGAACGATATATTTCATTTTCCATCACCACCTAGACTGGATAGTTATAAAAAATGATTTATTGAATAAATATGATATTTATAACATTATTAAGGTACTTTAAATCTTATTTTTCCATTATATTAAAACGTTAACTAAAAATGGACAACTTAAAATTTAACCACTTAAAGCATATCAAATTTGATTTTTTTTGAAAACCTATTGAAGTAAAAAAAATTATTTAATGAAATAATAAATAAAACATAAATATAAATGTTTTATATGATTAATATATTTCATAACACCTTTATCCATGGTCAACATTTTGAATCATTTTTGGAAAAGTTTATCAGACGACCTCAAGTGGTCTATGTAAGCAAGAACTATACAATAAATGAATAAAATATGATAATAAATGAACCATTAATAAATAAAATATAGATAATAAAGGTTCTTAATAAAGTATTTAATAAATTTAATTTGATTATTCAAGAGGTTAGAAGTCATCTGACCAAGATGGAATCCAAGGTAATGGTTTTTTGTCTCAATTTTGATTCATTGAGAAATGTTCCATATTACACACCATGTTTTCTTTTATAAGGTGTATGTACTACCATTAAAAATATTGAATAATTATTATATTTTAATTCATGGAATTTAAATTATAATTTTAATTTCATACCTTAAAGATATTTTGATACAAATGTTACCAAACTCGAAAGGGTTTCTCATCTCAAACTTCCCTATTTGACACAAGTTTTGAATTGTGCACCTATTTCAATTATATGGTGTATATGATTACTATTTTAAATATTATATCATGGTCCACTATTTAATCATGTTAGTTAATTTTCTATTTCATTTTCTATCTTTCAAAATGTTTTTATTCAAATGTTATAAAATTCATGAGGGTTTATTTTATAATCTCACTTTTTATCTGGAATGTTTATGTTTTAATTTCACATAAGGGGAATCATTGTTATTTAACTCATAAACCCCATATATTTTATTCAAATATTGTTTTATATATAGTTTTCAGTTATTATTTCCATTTTTTACTCTTTGGTATTCAAATAAACTGAAGGAATTTTTACAAGAAAATCTGACCATATTTCTCCTTTTTTGGTTAAGAATCATTCACTTCCACTTCCATATTCATTTTTTTGTTTGAAGAAAGTTTTTAAATATACTTTAATGATTTATTAAGTTTAATTTCAATTGAATTTAAATTTATATTCAAAATTTTAATGTGTAATTTTTTATCATTTTCTAAACAAGTCATTGTATACTTTATTTACAAAAGTGTGAAAAGAATCTATTTTTCAACATTTTCCGCATAAACTGTTTTTTCCACCGCCCTGACTATTATTTATTATTTATATTCCTTTATATGTTTTGATGTTTTTACGAAGTAATATTTATTATCATTATCCTATGATTTTTTTTCAAAATGAAAGGATATTATTTTCTTAAGTTTTTTAAAAACAGATTTCATTCAACTTATATATATTTATATCTTCCGCTCCACATTTGATTACTTAATCATATTTTAGTTTAAATATTACATTATTTTAAATTATTTTAAAAATAAGTTTTAAAAAAATGGAATATCATGAAAATAATTTGGTTGTGATTTATAATGTTTTTTAATGACGTTGCAAAATATTTAATGAAACTACTTTTTAAAAGATTCACTTCCATTTTTATCATTATCTTAAAAATGAATTGACTTTACTAAATGTCTTAATTTATAATAAATTTATGGTATCCTTAATTTTAATATTCTTTATTATCATATATTTATTATATTTCATTCATTATATTGACTTATTCATATACTCATTACTCTATACAGTGTGAATACCTTATTTTAAAGAAATTGAATTGGGGGTGTTTACCAGGAAAGATGACTCTTTTATTAATTGAAAAAATATTGAAATTCTTTATATTGTTTAGTTTTATATTGATTATTATTGACTATTAAGGTAGCTTTATTTTTTACTGGGTAAATATTTACACTATTTATATTTGATTCAATATGAATACATATTTATTACTAAGGAATATGGATGATTTATTTTTCATTAAATATATGTTGAATGCATTGGACAAGTTTAAGTAATGGGTGGGACCCATAATTATATATAACCTTGATGAATTGGTAAGTATCATGAGACAAATAAGGTTTTTATTATTTCATTTATGGTTTCATATATATTTTTTATGTATGGGTTGAGGACTTGATGGTTTGTTTATAATGATTTAGTGACAGGAGGGGCCCAAAATTACATAGCCCTATGATGAAATGGGTAGGACTCATGAGACAAACCAGAATATGAATCATTTGGTATATGTGATCCTATACAATGATAATATATTGGTCAATGACTTGATGATATAGATTATATTATTGATAATGTTCTTATAAAATACATTGAATGGTAATGTGTTTGGCATTATTCATTCCATAACCATGAAATAAGTTATTATTATCTATGTGATTATTCATATTATTATGTTATACTTTGATATATTATGTGATCAAATTATGGATTATAGGGAACTTTTTATTATTATTTACGCTTCCATATTAATTTATTTTTATCTCTCTATGATAAATTCTATTGTACACTATACTTACTAAGTATTTTATCTCACCATTATTATGTTTCCATTTTCTTGGGTTATAAAGAAGAGTAATATATATGATATATCTAAAGGGATATCATTTTTGGTGAATTTTATGGGAGGTTTTAAATACTTATTATAGACTAAGAAAATATGGGTCTAATGGGAAAATGTACATTAGATAGAAAAGACATGGGTTTTGATAAGTAATTTTTTTCCAAATTATCTAATGTAATAAACTTAAAAAGGTATTTTTTATTTAAGTGACTCATTAATTTCTTTTGATGTTGTAATTATGGGTGGTTAAAATTGAGTCTTCATTAGTTGGTATCAAATATAGTATGAAATAATTATGTCTTTAGCACCTGATTCATGAGTACGTGTCTTAGGAATATCGATATCTATAGTTTTGAATAATATTCATTCTTTAGAAACTTAAAGAAAAAATAATAATTTTATAGTAGATAAATTCGAGAAAGGATTGGAAATAGAAGATTCAATAATTATACTTCTATATCTAAATCTAATTTGAAAAATTAATATAAAAAATATTTTGATAAATGTATTTAGTCATTGAGAGATAATTTTTTTGAGATAATAAATTTTTTTTAAGGAGTTAAAAAATATATTGAAATAATCTACTGCATCTTTTAGAGTTTTTGATCAACTGTAAAGGCAGGTTTGAAAAAAAAATCATGAAATTTTGGATATTCTTGATGGTATATAGTATAAAATTTCATTTGATTATTCTAGATATTTTTCTAATTAAGTATAATTAGAGGATATAAAGACTATTTTTTTTAAATGAAGTAAAATCAAAATCCATCCTTGACTATTAGAAAGTTAATGTTGTAAAAAATAGGATAATTGTATAAATTATTAATATAAACATAAATATAACAAGGTTCTATTATAATTTTTTACTTCTAATTTTGGGAATTCTAAAAATATTGTAAATATGATGTTGGAATATCAATTGATATATAGATATTGAACTCAGATAGTTCTTTCATAATATTCAAATCATATACTATATAAATATTCTTTTTATTAAATATATTATCCACCTATACAAATTCAGTAGAATAAATACATGGAATCTTCAAAGAAATAATTTTTTATTAAGGATATTATAGTTATGGTTTCAATAACCATAGAAACTAATAAGTCTTAAAAATATTTTGAGATATTGTAGTATAAAACAAAAACTATTTCTCCTAACCTTCATAATAATCTTCTAATTCTAAGTTATTACTTTTTGAGTAATTTTTTTTGATTTTTTATAGTTTAATTCTCTATTTGTTGTATTATTGTGTTTATATTTATTATTTATATTTAATTAAGGGAATATTAGTTCCAAATTATATTGATTATTATATTCTTATAACTCAGTTCACTGTGTTATATTGACTTTGTGATAATTTTTATTTAAACAACTATTAGTATCCTAAAATAGGGGACAATAATTTATAAAACAATTACCTTGATGGAATATATAAAAATAATAATTATATAAGGGTTGTGATCGTAAAAATGGGGGATATTTTTGGTAGAGTTGTTCTCACTCTATTTAATCCCAACATATCATAGTTTTAATGCTCAAAGGAACCCAATACAGGTGTTACTAATGGTTTATTTTAAGTATGAAATGTTATGCTGATTATTATTCTAAATAGTTTCTCAATGTATAAAATGTATAGATCTATAAGAATTATATTTTTTTTATGTAAAAGAGTTATTTTCATTATAGGAAACAAATATAAAAAGTGTTTTAATAGTTATATAAATTTTATAGAAGTATAAGTTACTCTTACATAAAATTTATATCTCGATGATTTCATTTACACAAAAAACTTCAATATTTTGTGAGTACTGATATTTTAAATTTACCCTTATATAACTGATGAATTTATAAATTAAAATTACATAATGTTCATTTAGTGAGTCGATTCATAAAAAAACTATTTTAGTCTTGGATTACTATTATGCAAGTCTCAATTACATGAGTTAATTATTATATATATATATATATATATTGAATAGAAACTCTAGTCGGAATATATAATTAATGCTCTTCCCAACATAGTTTATTCCCCTACGGGTGTACCAGGCCCAGGTCTCAAATGCTAACTTTAACCCAACTAGGTAAAACTGGCCTCCCCACGATGTCCTACACTATCAAGGTGCTAAATAACATGGTGTGAAATTACCTTGGCTGAAACCTGCAACCAATGGGAATCAAACACTGGACCTGAAGTCCACAACCCTCAACCATAACCTTCGGGCCACCCCATTGGGGATGAGTTATCTATTATATAGCATGAAGAAAAAACAATTTATTCTTATATATATTTAAGGATTTATAATTCATTATTATGAAATTAATTATTTTTTTGTTTTACTATTACATGGGGATAAATTATTTAGCTATGCTTATATAACTTATTTTCTAATAATTTCACTCTTATATGAATTCAGTTTTCTACTAAAAATATATTTACTTTGTTTAAACTAAATATTTTTTTAATTTAAATTTATTTACTATAATAACTTTGAATGGGTTTATCAAGATTTTTTTTGGAAAATTGATTGAAAATTCTTATCATATTTCATGGAAATTTTTGGATATATGTTTTCTAAATTTTTGAATGGAAAAACAAACAATATATTTGAAAAAAATTGTAAAGACTTGTGAATGAATTTTTACTTGAGAAAAAATAATGATAGAAACAAATTTTTAATAAAGTTTTATTTTTCTAAATAAATGGATTGTCAAGTGTTTAATTATTTGAATAAATATATGTTATAATGTTCTGGTTAAATTTCATGGACAAGATTTTCTACTTTCAATTGTGGTTTAATTAAATATTCTCAAAATCTCATTTATAAATTCTTTAAGTGAACTCTTTATATAGTGAATGTTGGGTTAATAATTGGGGAATTCTTTTTGTAATATCGTACTCATTAAAATATATTGAAAATACTAAGTGTTGTTTACTTACACTTAGCTATGAAGATCCCTAGTGGAAATGATTTTATAATTAAACTAGACAAGCCTGTATTGGGTTTTGGGGGAGAGGAGTGGGGGACTATATTTGTGAACCAGGATATCTATAAAAAATATTTCATCCCATTTGATTTCTATATTTATTTAATTTTTTTATAAAATCAACTCAAATAGAATGGTTAATTAAAAGGGGATTTATAAAGGATTTAAATTTATAAAAGTACTTAATTCACTCACATACTTTTGGGTCATTTTATTATCCAATAAGAAAAACATCACAGTCTATAAGTAAAAAATGAAACAACTTAAAAGATAAAATCATATTTTGTGTATGATTGTCAAACTAAATCATGAAATTGTTATAATAATAAATACAATTGTCACTTGGGGAAAAAATAATAATCAAAAGATAATGGGTATTTAATGTAAATTAATAGTATAAAAAAGGGTCAATAATGGATAATATTGAATAATAAATATAGAGAAATAAAAATATATTCATGCATACATGGATTGATCATAAAGTAAATTGGTGATACAAACAATTCTTATGAAAATAAGGTAAGCCATAGGAGAGGGATCTTTCCAATATTTAAATTAACATAGTTTTATTTTTTATAGTTTTTTAATCTATTTTTCTATATTTTATTTCTACTTAGTTTGTTACACCATGCTTAATAACTCTAGAAATAAATCACTAAACCCATTATTGATCTGAGGGGGAAGAACCATATGTATTTGTAAGGTTCTTATTTTTAAATCATCTATTTTTTATTTTATTTTTATACTATGGGGTTTTAGTTGGTTTTTTGAGTGGGGGATTTGTGATCTTCACCCATTCTTTCTTATCACACCACTACATATGTCCTCTTACTACATGTTCTTAAATATTTCCCTCTACTTGTATTATTCTTCAAATGGTGTAGTTAAGTGGTCCAAGGGATGAGCGGTGTCTTATTACAGCCATGTGTTTTTGAGATATATTGCATGTGCCTCTATTGCTTGATGGGTCACCATTTGATTAAGTGTGTTTTAATAGTTATTATCTTAGGTTCCATTTAACCACTCTTTATATTATGGAGTTGAGTGATTCAATCCAGACTATTAATAAAATATAGGGATCAACACACTCAAAGATTATAGTGTATTGAGACCTATATTTTAGAGACAATGAGAGGTAGATTAATGAATGGTATTGGGGTGAGTCACTAAGAGTGTAAAATCATGGATATAAAGGTATTCTCTTTTTTTATAAGATATCATATTTTATGTTCATAGAATTTTTGGGATTTTTCACTAGAACCCAGGCTAGTTGCATCATACAAGGCATATTTATGGTGTAAAAGTGTATCGTATAGTATAAATGTCATAGGGAATATAACATAAAACTCTTTATGATGAAAAAAAGATTTTATGGTGTAAATATATATCTTACATCATAAAATAACAGATTAGGATTCTTTTTAACCCAATTCGACTATTTTTAAATGTATGTGGATTGTATGGATTTTATGCCATAAATCCCTAGTCTATGACATAAAAACCTTTTCCCAATAGGTTTTATCTTTTTCTCATGTGTAGATCCTCCTCTCTAATTATGAATCTATAGATATTTAATCTGAATCTCTTCCAGGTGATTTTGGGAATCTCCTCTAATTTTGGGTTCCATTATTCAACACTTGATCTCTGTGGTGGTGGTGTCGCGTCTATTTAGTAAGTGGAATTTCTTCTTCTTTGTTTCCATTGGTTGAGGAAGTAGTGTTGCACTATGTTTATGGATTTTTTATCCTTGTTTTGATTTTTTTTGAATTTTTATAGATCTATTTTGTGATATTCTCCCAGAGGTTGGCCCTCATGTTGGTTGTAGTGCGGATGGTGTGTTTACAAAGGTATGTGTGATATAACATCTCTGATAGATCTATTTTATTATGTATTACAATTATGAGACATGGGAATCATTTTAGGGAATTTTTTATTTTATATGATTTCCTTCTAGTGTTATTAGATTCCATTTCGGGTAGTGTTCGACATGATTTTCAGGTAGGTGGTTTCATCTCTAGCCTACGTTGGATGAACTATACGACTCTGGTTTTATAAAATATTTTTATAAATAAATTGGCATTAATGATTTGTGTGTATAAATTTATTTGAAATAAAAGATGTTTTATTTCTTGTTTTTGAGTAAAGGAAAAATGTTATTTTCAAATAATTATAAATGGTTTGGGAAATGAGTTTTTAAATCATGTTTTGGTGAAATAAAGGGTTGTGGAATTGTTTGTGAAATGTGAAACCCTTTGAAATGATTTGAGAAATAAAACACTTGTGATGCCTTGGGTACTTAGGTGGAAATAATAGCTTAGTTCCATCATCCAATTTATTGTTATAAAGGTCACTCATGGGGTGTTCCTCTTCTCTATAGTCCTATTATTATAGGGTATTTATATTGACATTATAGGGGGTTTCACTCATGGGGTGTTCCTATCTTATTTAGAACTATATTCTAAGGACTTTGGTGTGAACTTGTCATTGATTCTAGTATGAGTATTTTAATAGCCTAACCTATTGTGATCCTTGGTCTATTTACCATTAGCCATGTATTTTTACTATTTTGTATTTGATATACATGCATTGATAGATGAACTGTTTATTTGAAAAATGATTTGAAACTATTTTAACCGGCTTAATTTAAAATTATGGAAAAATTGAAATATTTACTATGATTTTGATATAAAATCTCATTACTTATTATCATTCTGTGATTTCTTTAAAATGGGAATACTGAGATTATTTGAACAAATACTTGATATGGAACACTTGGGTGGGATTCTACTAATCCTATTTATCTCACACCCTTTACACCCCATTGGTGGTGTACAGTACTGGTTATGTATTTCAATGCAGGGAAAGAAAAGGTTCCATAGTTAGGTAGTGAGGTTTTATATCAGCTAGATTTGGGTAGTTGGTGATGAGATGCTAGGGGATTTCCCACATATCACAAGATTAAATATCTTTCATTTTGGGTTTTCTTTGGTTTTATTATATCATTACCTTTTTGTTCTTTCTGGTTTTCATGTTTTATTTCTACTATTATTTTTCTTTAGTATGGAATATATTTCTTCTTTTTTTATTCTGTTTTTCTTTCCTCTATGTATATATTTCATGTATCTTGTTTATGTTGGGAGAAATCATTCAATCTAGTTTTTTTATTCTTTTATTCTTGTTTCCATATGGTTGCACCCAAATTTACCCTAGAGGTATGCGGTCGTTGTAGTACAGGTAGCGGTCGAATCCACAGGGACCGAAGAAGAAACTGAGAGACACTCTGGTTTTGGAAGGATTTGGCTATGGAGTGGCCAACTATTTGGATTGATTTGATTTTAATAACTACTGATTTAATCTAAATAAAATAAATTAAAACATACAATTACTTAGTCTAAAACAATTAATGGAGATGGTTTGATCCTAAGTTGTTACTAGGGTTAGATTGGATGCATTTATTTTCTTATAACATTTGTTTAACTAATTCATTTTGTATCCAAGAAAATGATATAATTACTCAAAATCATTCACCAATTTAATCCCTACACCATTCCAAGGCTAATCACCAATTCACTTAGAGGATCAATTTAATTATCACTCCAAGGAATTGGATCGTACTAGCACTCAAAATGTGTCATTGTTAAAGTTGGCAAAGACGAAAAGGAAAATAAATCATCAAATGGAAATATTGAAATGATGAAATGATTACAGAATTTAAGATCATAAAATAACATCCAATCTTCCCCATGCAACTCCCTAGGACCAACCCATAATGGGTTAGCCCTCCATTTATGTTATTCAATAAATGGAAACGGGAAGTCGACTTAAAGAAGCGGGATTGGAGAAGAAAAAATAAAACAATGAAACGATCACTCCATCGTTGTGTGAATAAATTCACAAGTGCTGGTATGAATAAACTCACACCTTAAAGCAACAGTATAAAATTGATAAGAAGAAGAAAAGAAAAATAGGAAATGAAGAACTTTTATTAAGAACTAATGTGATTCAAATAACTTACATGAGAATGAAGAACGATTACAACATCAAATAGACAGAAAAACATTACAATGAAACAAAGCAAACAAGATCCCTAAATCCTCCACCAATACTGCCTTAAATAGGAAACAATGAATTCTTGGCCGAGCCCCCAACATCCCATGTTCCTTTAATTAATTGTGTTGGGGAAAGGTGGGTAGAACATTAATGTTGAGAGACTTTTCCACTTCTTGCCCCGAAGTTGCATCCAGCTTGCATCCACCGGAAAGAATCCCCTAAAGGACCCTCTAGAATGCCGAATTAGAGTGGTCCCTAGAATACTTAAATGAATCCCCGGATGTCTCCGAACTTCCTGTAAACTTTCTGCCCAAAATAATAAACCTTTCGCGAGATATGATAAATATAGTGGGATGTTTTTCTGGGCCGCAGAATCTCGCCCAAAATTGAATCTTCAAATTGGGCCGCCTTAATCACCACCATTTAGGACGAATTAGCACTAGATACAGAATACGTACTTGTTCCTCTATATTTATTCTAGCCTCCCATTAATTTTTGGCTTCATTGGGCCTGTATTGGGGGCCCCACAGTTCAATCAGTGGGATGATATCCAATCTTCTTTCTCCAGAATTGTTTCCTTTAATCGCCAAATATCTCCATCATCATTTTTGAATAATCTATTGATCCCTAAATAAAAAATGTTTATAATTAAGTTTATATCCATTTCCCAAAATATCAAATTAAAATATGGATTGTTACATTCTCTAAAATCAGATGAAACATTGGGCCTAAATTGGTGCACATTAGGCCCGAAGTGCACAAATGATGAGAATGGGTGTTCAAAATGTAAAATGCACTAAAATGGTATTTATGAATAGAAAGGCACATGAAAACTACATATATTATCAATGAATATTATCCTCTTATGGTGGCTAATCACCATCCCATGGGGATTGGGAATTCCCTTTGAGTATGTGGATTATTAGGATGGGTGTTAGTTTATGAGGGAAACCCAGGTCAGTTCATTGCATATTAGTATCAGAGGTTGGTTTTTCCTCAAGTTCCCTTGTCTTGGTATGTATGGTATACTAGATATATAATTTTTAGAACATGAGGAGTATATTTTGGTGAGTTCTTTCCCGGGTCTTATCATGATGAGACTCAAATTACCATGGGATGTTAGGATGTGTGTCACCTGTGTTGAGTTATTAATCTATTTTTGTTTTTTCATATAGATTTCTATTTTAAAATGAGATTATACTATTTTCTAATCACTTTTTTTGTGTGTAGTGATATGGATTTGAGATTTCTTCCTAGGGTTCCAAATGAGGGTGCATTGGTTTCTCCTTAAGTGAATATGATTTGAATCATAATCTTATAGAGGATGTCATGTAGGCAGTATGTGTTATGGACCAAAATGTACTGCAAGTCTACAACCCATATTTGGAGGTATATCAAGGAGCTGTAGGAGACAAGGATCGATCTCGAGAGTTATTATGAGAGAATACCCCATCCTTTAAGGGTACAAATGAACCTAAAAAAGTATAGGACTAGATGGAGAATATCGAACAAATATTAAACTTCATAGATACACGTAAAGAAATTATGGTGAGGTGAGCATTGTTCAGACTCATGGGTCCTCACAAGCGATGGTGAGATTCTATGGTATAGGTGGATAGTCATGTGTGTTTGGATTATAAGAGTTTCTAGATACTCTTATTTTAAAAAAAATTAATAGATTCTATGATGATGGAAAAGTATCTCAAGTTCCTCTCTTTAAAATAGGGAGATAATTTGATGTCAGAGTAAACCAATCAGTTTGTGGAGCTAGTTTGTTTTTTTCAGGAGGTTGTAAAGAATGATTAGATGAAATCTCATAAGTATCTACAAGGTTTTCCACTAAATATCAGATCATGGGTTTTTGAATTTAATCATTCTATTGATATCGATACAATGGACATGTAAATAATATAAGATATGAATACGATAGAAAATATTGGTTATTATGCCCCTCCTCTTCCTCCCAGTGGTAGCATTAGTTGTATGCATGGGAATAATAAGAAGTAGAATGAGCATCACAAGGTTAGTGGAAGTTGTTCTCAATTGGGATTATCCTCTACAACATCATTAGTTTCCAGTATTCTTCCCTTGAATTTCCACAAATGTTGAAATGTCAGGCACACCTAGTGTTCTTGTCTTACCCCTGTGAATATGTGTAATGGTTTAGGATTCTATGTCTATCTATAGAGGTTTTGACAGGATGTGACTATGCCTAGTTATGGTCATAGATCATCAGCTCCAAACGCCACTACGTTGCAGTCAAAATCTTCAAAATCCATAGGGCTCCATCCAGAGGACTTAGAAGTAAATAACTTTCGCATATTGGATGAGTCTCCAATAGAGTTTTCTATGGGTCTAGTGATAGTAAGGGGTACCATTTTTTTTTTGAATCATCAATAAATATTTCTCTATTTGATATAGGTTCCTCCCACTCATTTATATCTTCATATTTTTTTAATGTATTTAAACATCCAACAAATATCATGTCTTTTTTATGGAGTTAGTAACACCTCTTAGAAAGAGGAAATAGAAGGGTTTTGATAACCTTCTTATTCTATATCTATGGTTGACATGGATTTAGTCTGTGATTTCTTAGTTATCAATCTAAATTTGTTTGAAATCATTATTGATATGGATTATATTATTTCCCATCATGATTTGGTTGATTTTTAACATTATCATGTCATGTTCCTTACTAAATATCAGAGCTCTTAGGTTTTTTAGGGAGAGTGGGATAGGAGGTTGGGTCATGTAGGACCTTCCCATCTAGATCTCGGGAGTTTGTTATCTACTATTTCATTTGATCCTAATGTTTTTTCTTCTCATGTTGATCTTCCCATGGTTTTTTTGGGACTTTCTTGATATTTTTTCAGATGACTTCTCTTCTCTTCCTTTAGAGAGAGGTAGAGTTTTCAATTAATCTGGTCTTGAGTTCACATTTGATCTTGATACCCCTACATTTTATAGCACCAGTAAAGTTAAAAGAGCTCAAGATTCAGTTAGATAATCTGATAGAGAAAGGTTTTATTCTCCATAGTGTTTTTTTGTGGGAATCCCCAATGCACTTTCCCAATAATGAAGATAGTTCACTTCAATTGTTATTATACTATTAGAAGTTGAACAATGTAATGGTTAAGAATAAGTATCATTTTCCCCATTTGTATGATTTATTTGACTAGTTAAAAGGGGAGAAATGGTTTTCAAAGATCAATATTTGGTTGGGTTATCATCATCTCAGAGTTTATGAGTATGATATTCCAAACACAACGTTCAGGATAAGGTATTTCCATTATGAATATCTTGTGGTTCCTTTTTGTATAAGTAATTATCCTTAATTTTTTATGGGTCCAATGAACCATATGTTCCTTCAGTATCTAGAAACGTTTTTTGTAGTGTTCATGGATGATATTCTGGTCTATTTGAAGTCATATAATGAGAACAAGAACCATATAATTTCGATTTTGTAAATATTGAGGAGTCACCATCTTTATGAAATTTTTTTAAATTTATTTTCTTGATCCAAAAAGTAATGTTATTGGGGAATGTGATTTATAAGAATGACATATTAGTTGATCTTGAGAAGGTGAAGGTTGTCTTATCATGGGATTATCCATGAAACTTCCCTAATATATGGAGATTCCTTGGTCTTGCTAGATACTATTGGCGATTTTTCAAAGACCTATCAATGTTTATATCACCTTTGACATCTCTTAACATAAAATGGGTAAAGTTCACAAGGGATGTGAAATATAAGTCTTCTTTCGATGAGTTGAAACGAATTATGACATCAACACCTATTTTGATCTTATCTGATCTTGGTAAGGGGAATGTGGTATACTGTAATGATTTTGAGGCTAGTTTTTGTAGTGTGATTATGTAGGATAATCATGTTTTGGCCTATAGATATCATCATATTTAGTTGCATGAGAAGAATTACCCCATACATGATTTATAGATTCCCACAATTATGAATGCGCTTAAGTTTTGGTGGAACTGTCCTTTTGTGTATAGTTTCATAGTCTTTTATAATCATAAGAGTATTGATTTATATCTTTTCTCAAAAGGACTTAAATATCATATAGAAGTAGTGGGTGGAGTACCTTCATATGTTCATTTTTGACATCACCTATACCTCAGGGATAGGGAATGTCGTCATAGACACTCTCATTAGAAATGTACCATAACGGTCTATCTTGGAATAGAGTGAAGAGTGGAGCCTTATGGGGGTCCTCACTCAGTTTCATATGTACACTCAGGAGGATATTCTATGTATTGTTTTGACCAGTTTTTAATTTTTATCATCACTACTTGAATCTATTCTATAGAGTTAGTAGTAGGATAATGAGTTCAGAGGAACC
Organism: Viscum album; assembly: GCA_963277665.1. NCBI lineage: Eukaryota > Viridiplantae > Streptophyta > Magnoliopsida > Santalales > Viscaceae > Viscum > Viscum album. The sequence continues at coordinate 1,098,178,873 of OY728134.1, read as the reverse complement.
ATAGAAACCCTTTTTGGTGGGGAGATCATTTCCAGTTGGTCTTTCCTTTATGATAGTATTCTCAACTTCATGAATTGTTTTGTCATCCCAAAATATATGAGGAATTTATTATTGCATTAATTTCATATTTATTCATGGGATTCCCATATAGGCCCTATGAAGATATATTATGAAAATTTATGGTGTTTCTGGTGGCTAGGTATGAAGCATGACATCACTGATTATGTTTCCTTCTGTTACACCTTTTAAGATAAAGGTAGAGATTTTGAAACCTTATAGATTTCTCATTCCTCTTATAGTGCTAGTTTGTAAATGGGACAAGGTATCCGTAGACGTTTTTTATTACCGTGGAATCCTAGAGGAAATAATTATATCTAGGTAGTGTTTGATCGGTTGATGAAACCCATTTTATTCTGATGAGAGAATATCATGGTAATCTGTTTGTAGAGGAGATTATGAGATAACATGTGGTTCCATCTAAAATTGTTTTGTATAGAATCCTAGTTCTACCTATTGTTTTGGGAACATTCTCTAAGAGGTGATGGGGACATAGGTGAGGTTGAGTACAACTTACCATCCCCAAATAGATTGTTAGACAAAACATGCTATTCAGATCCTAGAGGATATTCTCTATACATGTGTCTCTGATTTTGGTGCATCATGGGAAAGCCATCTAGGATTGGTTAATTTTTCATATAAAAATAGTTATAAATCATTGATCAGAATTATCCCCTTTAATAATTTGTATGGACACTCGTGCAGATCACCTCTTTGTTCGAGAGAGGTGGGTGAGGCATCTCTTGTGGGACCGAGTCTCATTCATGATACATTGGTTAGGATTCAAGATATAAATCAGTATCTACTTATAGTGAATATCCATAAGAAATCATATGAATATCGTTGATTTCATCCTTTGGAGTTTTCTATAGGTGACCAGGTATTCTTGAAAGTTTCTCCTAGGTTGGTCCATCATCATCTTAGTAAACAGTGGAAGCTGGATCCATGATATGTTATACCATTTGAGGTCACTGAGAAAATTGGGAAGGTTTTATATAGGTTTGATTTTCTAGATCATTTGAAAAGTATACATGATTGTTTCCATAAATATCAGCTCAAGAAACACTATCCTAATTGTTATCATGTTTTGAGTTGGGGAGATATCAAGTTGAATCTAGATGTTTCTATTATAGAGTAACCAGTGGAGATCTTGGACTCTTGGGTGAAATTATTTCATTGTAAATATTTCTTGTTGTTTATAGTGTCATGGAAATATATATCATATTATCATGAGACTTGGGAGCATGAATTGGCAGTGAGGGAGTAATGGTCACTCATCTTTATAGAGCACCCTTCTTCTGCATGACTTCCCGAGAATGAAAAATTCTATAGTGGGGAGATTATAATATTTTGGATGTTAAGGTACTCTATTTTTCTATATAATATCTTTAATTTCATATTTATAAATGTTTTGTGAGTTTTCCTAAGAACTAGGGTTGATTGTACCTTGTAGAGCACATTTACGGTGTAAAAGTGTAACATACGATGTAAATGTTGCAGGGTATAAACTGTAAAACCCTTTAGGATGTAAAAATATTTTATAGTGTAAATATATATATATATATTAAGTTTTAAAATAGTCAGTTATAATTATTTTTAACCTAAGGTGATGTATTTTATAGTGTATATGGATTATGGGGATTTTATACTATAAATACTTGGTTTATGAAATAAACCCTTTGGCCTTGAAGGTTTTATTTTTTTTCTCACATGTAATCCTCATATATCATTATGTAGCCTTAAGTCTCAAGACCTAGGATATTCTAGGAGATTTTGGGTGTCTTATCTCTTTCAGGGTTCTATTGTTCAATGCTTGATCTCTATGGCAGTTTCATTGCTTCATTCTCGTAAGAGGACTTTCAACTTATTCATTTTCATTGGTCATGGAAATAGTGTTGTGCAGTGTTTATAGATCTATCAATATTGTATTGATATTTTTTCGATCCCTTCTAGATCTACAATTTGATCTTCTCCTGGTGGTTGACCCTTGTGTTGGTTTTGGTTTGGCAGGTGATTTTATCAAGGTTTGTGTGATATAACCCCTCTGTGGTATCTTTTTTTTTTGAATTCAATTCTTAGATATGGGAATCATTGTCAGGACCTCTGTTTTTGTATCGGCTTTCCTTCCAATGTTGGTGGATCCCATTGTGGGTATTATTTGACCTAATTTTGAGGTAGGTGGTTTCGTCTATATTCTATATTGGATGAATTGTATGGTTTTGGTTTTATAGATTATTTTTAAAAATTTGTTTTCAGGATTAATTTCTGTGTGTAGGTGGGTTTGTGATAAAAAAAGGTTTTCCCTTAGTTTTGAGTAAAGGAAAAAAGGAATTTTAAAATCATTATAAATGTTTTGAAAATTGAATTTTTTTAAATCATGTTTTGGTGGAATAAATGGTTGTGGAATTGATTGTGAAATGTGAAACCCTTTGAAATGTCTTAAGAAATTCATCACATCAGAATCCTTGGGTACTTAGGTGGATGGTATAACTTAGGTCCATTATCCATTTTATTGGAAGTTTGTTCACTCAATGGGGTGTTACACTCCTCCTTTGGCCTATTTTTCTATTGGATCAATGTTGAAATTATTAGGGGGTCACTCATGGGGTGTTCCACTACTCCTTAGTCTTATATTCTAAGGACTTGGGTACACACTAGTCATTAATTGTTGTATGATTAGTCTGTTATCCTGACCTATTATAATACTTGGAATGTTTACCATTGTTCATGGCTTTATACTATTTTAGATTTGATATAATATCTTTTACTAATAAACTATTTATTTGAAATTTTATTTGAAACTATTTTACCTAGATTGTTTTAGAGCTATAAAAAAGGGAAAGATTGACTTTGTTTTTTATATAAAACTAATTTACTGCATATCATTACTTTTTTTCATTAAAATGGGAATACTATGATTATTTTTATTGAGAAATGATATGTAACACTTAGGTGGGATCATACTGAGCCTTTTTAGATCACACCCTACACACCCCTTCAGTAGTGTATAGACCTAGTTATGAATTTTGATGCATAGAAAGGAAAGGCAATATAGTGAGGCAACGAGGTTTTATTTTAGTTGGGTTTGGGAAATTGGTGGTGAGGTGGTGGGGGATTTCCCACGTATCACAGTAGTAGTTGTATTTCATTTTGGTTTCCCTATGGATTTTTTCTACCTTTACAGTTTTTTATTTCTGTTTTTCGAGTTGTATCACTACTATTATTTTCCTTTGAAATTTTATATATTTTATCAAGTTTCCCTTCCACTATTCTTTTTGATATTTATAAATGTCATGTTCCTTTTTCATGTTGGGATAAATCATTTACTCTAATTGTTGTTTCATTCATGTATTCTAGTCACTATCCTATAGGGATCAGGAATTCCCTTCAAGGTATGTGGATGATTCGTTTAGGTTCAATTTTTTGATGGAAACCCAAGTCGGTTCGTTACAAAGAGAGTATAAAACATGAACAAACTTATGTGACAATGATGAAATTAATTAGGGGAATCACCTTAGCATTGATAATTTCTATTCTAACACATTTCATTCTATTTAGTTTTGTTCTTTTTCCATCAAAACCAAAAAATATATCTTCTGTATAAAAATATCAAAAAATAAAAAATAAAATAAGTGATATAAAATAAATATTATCATTTTCAGAATCATTGAGAGACATCCTAGGGTTTTATGATGTTTTATTCTCTATTGTTTAAAAATAATATTGGTGAGAGACCATGATATAGGTCCACCCACCAATTTGGTGTTGTTTATGAGGAGGATAATTTATTATACTCAGATTTATTTTTTCATTGAGTATGTTTGGTTTTTACATTATTTATCTTGTTTATTTATTTATATTTATTTAATTTTTTTTGGATAAATTCCAAAAATAAATCATTTCTTATGAGACTCTATCATAACAACTTAGTTGGGTTAAACGCAATGGGTTGATCAACCAGGTTACATATCAATACCCTAGAAAAACATTTTAAACATGGTTGCAGGAACAAGTGTGCAATTTTAGAGCTCAAAACTAGGAATAATAAAAACAATAATGTCATGAAATATATAATATTTCATGGTAATATATCTCATGTTTCTGCTATGAACCTCAACTTACCCATTTCAAAAAGAAAAAGAACCACAAAATGATGACATGCTGAGAGAGATTATGAGATAATGGAAAGAAAGGATCCAAGAAAATAAAATTGAGACCGATAGGATGAACTCCCCAACAAAAAAACTAAAATATAGGTGTTGAAGGAATAAGTTTCATGGTATATTGATCCCTTATAATAGATGATATGATAGAGATCTGGGGGAGTATAATAACCACTAGAGTAAAATAAAGAAATCATTTATCTGACCTTTAATGATGGTATTTTGAAGATGGGGTAAATGATATAATATTTTTATTACACTACCTTGGAAAATGACAAGATGTATTCTAGAAGAAAATTATAGGAGAGAAAAATACACCAGCAAAGGGTTTAGATGATTATTATACAAGGATAGATATATAATGGTTGTATCTTTCCTAAGTTGAAATGAAAATTAATATTATATACATGGATACTAAATACTCATCACGACCATTATTTTCTTTAGATAAATAATATAAATAAGAAACCAAAAAGGATTTCCTATTTGAGTGTAAAACATATATTAAATAACCTTTTGTACTAATCCCTAAGGTAAAAGAGGAATTTGGTTCTAAGATATATTTATACGAATAAAAAATTTCCCATGAAGAAGTAGGGAATACACAAACTAAGACCATCAATTAAACCTTAGTGGACTATAAATTCCCTCAAAAGGAAGAGGTGAAAAAGGGACCCTATATCATCACACCACCTTTAGATTACAAGAATATCATTGGAAAATGCATAGAAAAATACCTCCATAGACATGGAGATGTTAGTAAATTGTTTATTTAGAATCAAAAGGGATATAATAGGAATAGAATAATATAATATTAGTTTATAAGTAGAATGTGAAACACTTATTAGGAGGGAAAACATATTTTTATTTCTTAACTTTTAATATGTTTTTTTTTACTTTTAATAAATAGTTATTCCATTTTTTTATAGGAAATTATTTTGTATAGTAGATATAAAAAAATATCCACTAAACAAGTATCAGGTGGTTTATACAATTAAAATTATTCTTATTATTATCCTAATTATAATATTTTATTTTTTTCATAATAAAAATTTAATTTCATATAGTATAATACAACAAATAATTTTGGGGTAGAGATAAATAAATTTCTATATTTTAAATCAGTTTAGTATTTTGTGTTTTTTTATGGTTTTCAAAAAAATAAAAGGTAAAAAAATTGAACATAAAGTTGACATATGGATTTGAATACCTTTTCATTGGTGTGAAATTATATAAATATGAGATCATAAGTTTATAGGATTACTGATAAATTCCATTTTTATAATTTTAATTCTCAATAATATATATCAATTTAAAAATTGTTTTTATTCATGACATAAGTGATTATATAATATTTTAAATCTCATTCCAAAAAGGTATTTTGTATTCCATTTATAATATTACTTCTAATTAACTATTTTTTATGAAATTTAACACATTTATACTATTATAAAACACCCTATTTATTTTTTAAAACTAATATAGTCAAGTCTCATTAATAGGATTAAGCCTATTATTGATTCAAATCCTTGAAAATCCACTGAGAATGTCTTTAAATTTTGAGCTCTTTAAGAACATAGAAACCATGGATATCCCGATAGGTAAGACACATTAAATTATTATGTATTTCTACTTTACTATCTCTTAGGTATTCTCTATGATAAAATTTTAAACTAAATATTAGGGGTAAGTATGTCTTATGATCTTCTTTGGGAAGAAGTACATTTTTATGTAGGTATTGTAAGGTATTGTCATTCCATATGGGTATAAAAGTTTCAAAACTCACATTCCATTGAAATTTACATGATTAAACTATTTTTTTCAAATAATATATATATATATATATATCATGAAAAAATGTAGAGAATAGATGAGAAATCATTCGTTGTTTTAACTATTTTAAATTTTGAACTATTAAGAAAATGGAAAAAATGTAAGTGTTATATAATCTATCTATGATGGGAATGAGTAAGGAATATTTTTCATAGATTTGAATTTTAAATTATGTGCTACACATGAATAGATTACCTTATCATTAATCCTTTTAAATATTTATATCAATTACCACCAAACATTAACCTCAAAAAAACCTTGTAAAAATTCCTCATGATTAATATATACTTTTCCCATAATGGTAGAGATTTAGATGCATGGAAAACCTATGGAAAAAAATAATGTACTTGGGGATTTGGAATAAATATAAATAAATGACCCTTTTTTTATTATAGAAATGTATTCTATAAATCTTAGTCACAATTGTGTGTGAATATTAATAAAAAGTTGAAAGATTTGAATGGATGGTTATTGAGGGTAGAATAATCGGTGTATATAAGAATAATGAAATATTTTTATGATTAAAAATTTAATATAGTTCTTTCACCTTAACATGGATGTTTGAATTTATTAGGTGACACATGTTAACTTGAATTAATTTATGATATTTTTCTAGGAGATAAAATTCAAGGTGTAGTCAAATTATTAAATATGATATTGTACATATATTCTTCTATAATTCATGGTATTAAAATTCCTTGGAATTCACATAAAATGGTCATTTGTCACATTTTTTTAATTTTATGTTTTTTGTACATTAATTGATATATTAGTATTAATTATAGGTTTTAAATGGAAATCGTAATTGTTTATATTAAATATACATGATCAAGATTCATTTTTGTTATATTTTTTATTGTAATTTAAGTTACAAATGACCTTAAAAATCCATGGAAATTGAATTACATAGTCAATTTTATAGTTCATTCTAAACTTGTCATGAATTTTTTATTTTTCAACCACATTGTTAATAGTGTATAATATTAATGTTGGTCATCAAGAACAAAATGAACTCCACGGTTAAATGTGAAGAACAAAATGAATTCTATTTTCAACTATGAAGAAAATATTCATTCATAATGCTATCATGAGTGTTATTAAATACCTCATATGATAATTTTAAATCAAATCATATGTTGAGATTTAAAAATAGATATATGGAACCATCTATGGAATTTTGTAAATATTGTTAATTCAAGGCCATGAATGAAATTGAATGGATCTTAGACAAATAAGAAGAGGATTTCACTAAATGTGAATCAAGTATATCACTATTGGTAACTTTTCTAATGAACTGGGAAATAGTATATTTTTTATTAAAAACGTTTTACTATAAAAAAATAAGAAAAATTCCAACTAGGATTCATCATGTTTCAAGCCACTACTTAAATATTCCATTTTCTTCATCCAAGAGAGTCAGGTTGAATCAACGATCTTTTTTTTCTATAAAATAAAATAATATTAAATCTTATTCATGGATGAGATCATAGTCTATGTAAAATACATTAAAAATCTTAAAAGTGAAAAGAATATTCTATGTATAGTTGTTTGACTATATTGGGAAACAATTTCCATAAGAAATAAATTTTTGTATAGGGAAGGAAAAGGAAGAATTAAAATGTCATGGGAGATGAATGTGAGGTGGTTGAGATAAAAAGTTCAATGATCCAGAATGTTCACCAATCCACATATATAAATAAAAATACTCTCAAGAACGCATGGATTGATCACAATGTAAGTCACTGATGTTACCAGTACTTATAAAAAGAATATAATCCCGAGGAGATAAATGTTTTTGATCTCTGGATTAACTTAGTTTTTTATATAACTTTGTATTTTTTACTATGTTTTCTTTATAATATATTTCTTCCTCCATGATTTTTATCTCCAAAAATGGATCCAAGACCCTATAGATTATTTTAAGGGGAATCACCATGTGTGATTCATGAGTTCTTATTTTAAATCATCCATGCTTTAACTTTATTTTTATATACTTTGATTTTTTTAATGGGTAGTTTAAGTGGGGATTTATTGATCATCACTCTTTATTCCTTATCACGCCAGTAAATTTATTATCTTATTATGTATGATTAAATAATCCACTTATTTTGATCATTATATATATGATTAAGTTGAGTGGTTTAATGGATTAGTGGTTTGTGATCACATCCATTCATTCTAGCGTACACTACTAGTGTCTCTAAAACTTGTTGGGTACATCACTTAATTTAGTATGATTCATGTAATAGAATCCAAGGTAAAACTAAAGTACTCTTTATATAATGGATTTTATGTGATTTAAGATAGTTCATGCAAAAAACATAAGGGTCGGTATACTCAAGGATTGTAGTGTGTTGATACCTACCTTTGAGAGACAATGATAGGGGACTTTATGAATGGTATTGATATGAGTTACTAAGGGATTATGAAACAATAAAAAACATAGGTAACAATGATGGAATGAATTTTCGTAGTCACCTCAGGATCATCCAATATTCTTCAGACACTTTTCATTATGTTTACTTTTTATTCTTTTTTTATAAAATATAAAACTATGTCACTATTTTCAAAAAAAACACAAAATACTAGAAATTTAATTTATCTCATAAAAATTTTGAGTGTTTGTTTTCTTATGTGATAGATAATTAAAGGTTCACATTATATTTCATTTTTTTGATATTTTAAAATACTATAGATGAGATACCACATCATAGACCCTCCTATTACTAATCAAGATACAAATTCTAAAAATAGTGGTTCACTAGAAACTTGATCATTAAAAGTACTCCAAAACGGTCACCCATTGTTGTTAAAAATTTAAAAAATAGTATTTATAAAATAATCAAACCCTAAAATTAGTGAAAATATTATCTAAAATTACCTTTATATCAAAATTATTTTGGCCCAAATCCACTCCCCATGTATTTTATACAAAAAACACACCAATTTAAAATAACTCATATAAAATATATTTTTTATATTCCAAAATTCAAAAACATATCTCAATGTTTATGAAAAAAATTGAAACATGAAGTCAATGATTTCCATGTAATTTTTACCAACCTTTCTCTACATTGAGAAATCTAGTTCAATACTTATTTTTAAAATTTAAATTTCAATTCACTAAAATCATAAAAAATTATTTTCTAGTCCTTTTTTAGTTAAATGAAAAACATTTAATCACACCATATTTTCAAAATACTTGTGTCACGCCACAATATTTTCCCAAAATACATTACACTATTAATAAATAGAACATTGAAAATAAAACAACTAAAAACTATTTTCCCTAACCCATTAAAAAAATCAAAATAAATCCTACATGAATCCAAATTCTTTTATGTTCTACAAAATGATTCATAAAAATGTGATAAATTGAAACTTCATAAATACCTATGAGTTGAATTTGATACTTTTACCATCTCATATCCTATTTTTGCATACTAATGTTTCACCAATACAAAGAGTGTCCACATATGATGATAAGACTAATATTGTAACTTGGGTTTCCCTTGTACCCATGTTAATCATGTATTTACATGGAATACCTCCCAAAACTCAATATGATACTATTTTGTAATGATAAAATCCAAGATAACTTCATCTTAATTTAAATAATCATGGGACTCAAGCCTACCTCCCCATATGATAGAGGTTGGTAACTAGTGTTGAGATATTTATCTAATACTCAAGGATACTATTCCCTTAGAAAATAAATCAAAATTCTTCATACGAAATTATATCAAAAATCAATAATGAAACATTCATATAATGAATATGTCCAAAAATAAAACATGAAATTATTATTATATAAAATTTTATGGTAGATCGTGAAAACCCATAATAGAATATAAAATAATATAATAATATCTATATGATATAGATACAATTATACCCAACACCCATTGTAAAATATCAAGTGAAAAATAAATAAACTAAATCAATTGGTTGATACAAAACTCAAAATAAAAGACATGGCCTCTAACCCAGCGTAAACAACCTCTTGTCAAAAATCAAGTCCAAGACAATATTAAACATGATCCAACACCTTATTAAGGATTTAAAACCTATGTATTCATATCAAACATTGTCTACCCCATACCAATACATAACCCATAACCTCTATATATGAAATTAAAATTCCAAATCAAATTCCTAAGAAACCCCCTTTCATTTAAACTATAAAAATTCTTTACTCTAATCATCCTTGGAATAACTCACCATTCCAGAGGTTCATAACCACATTTATTACATAGAAGAATCTATAATTTTCTTTCTTATTTACAAATAAAGTGTAAAATTCATTTCTATGAGATTAGGCATGTGCAGAATCCAAAAACACTAAAATAAATTAATTAATTGTTTCTTAACCATGTATCTAATCTTTCATTGGTATTGGATCACCAAGAATGGTTACTAAAATGCATACCTAAGTATTCATTTAATCATATAGATCAATTGGATGGTCAAGAACAGTTTCTTAATCATGTATTCTAACCACTAAAGTCAATAATAAACTATGATTTCATTGAAATTTATTTTCTACTTCTTAATTTTCATAACTCATATCTGGAACACCTATAGAAATATTTTAAAATATTAGTGCACCTATTCCACATGGGATTCTGCCATTATAATTAACTAGTATTTCACTCATGTTTTCTCATGGGATTCAATATAAATTGAAATAAAATAACTAATAATAATTAATTAGTAAAAATGTATATATGAAAATGTGATATTCCTTATAAATTAAGTTAGCATAACAAATAAAATGTAGTATAAAGTTTTTATATAGAGTGATTTGAATAGAAATGTATATATAAAATGTCTATGTGTATGTATTTTTTATTATATAATAATAAATATAATTAAAATATAAGCTTGTACATGGTGTTAATTACTTAGATAAAATTTCTTTTGGAATTGAAAATATAAGTGTGTGTGTGTTTTATTAGTTTTTTTTAAAAAAAAAACTAAATATTTTTTAAAGTTTAAATAAGTCCTAGACATCCATTTCACAATATTAGTTCAATCAAATGATATGGTATAAAAAACATCATCATCTAAAGGAGTGTATCATAATGGATGTAGTATTATCTAACTCATCACATCTAATAGAAGAAATGAAAAGAATAATATGCATAGATTTAACCTAAAACCCCACCATATTAAACACCCAAGAAAACTAACCATGATTTTCTAAGTTTCCACTATTCCATAAAAATAAGTGAATTCTAATCCAAATATCATGAAAAATCCCAATCACTACCCTTTCATGTGAGAATGATTGTTTGTTTTGAAAAATAAATAAGTATTGTGTGACCAAGAATCCATGTGTGAAGTTAAAGTTTTTCAATTCCACCTATAAATTCTAATCCAAACCACATGTGGCATGAACCCACTAAAGAACTGATCACCCAGACAAATTGGAAAAGTCTTCACTTTAGGCTTCCATGTATAAAATTTTCTATTATTATAAGTAAAAAACATTAAATAGGATCTCAAAATGACTTGAAAGTATAGTAATATAGTAGTATATTTTCAAAGGTATTGACCACCTCTCCCCCCACAAGCCCACATGACCATCGTCTCCAGATCCAAAAACCTCTAAGTGGAAAATTCTATAATATTAAACAACCAAAATGAAGAAGAAAAACCTATGAACCTGATAAACATTCTATAATCTACATCCCACCTACATTCAGAACCTCCTTTAACCTATGACATCTTTTATAGAGGTTTCCATCAAATAGTCAAACCTATTATTAAAGGTATTTCGACTCTATCCAATCTAAGTAGACGTATAACTCTCAAAAAATATCAGACTCAACATTGCGTGTTAAATAAATGACTATAGATGTACAACTCCTATCTATTTAATTAGTAAATATATTTTATTTCCATAAAACATTAATAAAAAAATATTTTATAGTAAATAAAAAATGATAAATATTTTTTGTGATAATTGTTATAACCATAAAGAAAACATTCCCTCTAGATCACAAATACAATTATCAAGGATTCATATCTAAGGAAAACATTTCAAGAATATTTATTTTTTAACTTTTAAGGGAATATATAAATTAATTTTCATAGAATGAATAGAATTATTCATGATTATAATTTTAAAAGAGGAAATCAATTTCCAATTAGAGAAAATATCAAACATGGAAACTCTAAAAACATCAAAGATAAAATAAACATACACATTAATTTTAAAATAGCCCATATTAGGTAAAATATAGGAAACACCATTAAATATATGATAAAACAACACTACATAACAAATAGGAAATGATTTTATGACATCCTCCACTAACTAGTTACATACTTTAACAAGATTATTTGAATTAAAAGGTAATAAATGATAATGGATGACTAAATAATATATACGCATGTATTTGGTTATTTTTAATTAGTATATCTATATATATACATGATATTCATAAGAATTTAACATGTGTTAAAAAATTATAGGACATGACATGGAAATATATAGGTCTGAGAACATAAATTTGATTAGAATGACCATCTGACTGGAAGAATGAAATAGATAGAAAAAAGAGTTAGAAGTAACTTGAGATCCATGTAGCCAAGATCTATAGTCTTACCATACATGTTATTATAAGTTGAAACCTTGACCTAAGAAACCCTAAATTTGGTTTTTTTATTGTTTTTATATTATTCATAAGTATGTTATCTATTTACACATCCTGGTGGATAATCTTATTTGAATGAAGATTTCTAAAACCATTGTAAGTCGTTCTTTTTCATGATGGGGTCTGAAGATTTAATTAATTATAAATGTAATGGATTAATTTCATTTATAACCTCAATTAATTTTAAAGGACAAATGTTGGGTTTATCTTTACAAGATAGGAAATTTTTTATAGGTGATTCCTTTATTCTCTTCCTTTACCTCTACTTTCAAAACATGTTTTCTAATAAATGTTTGGGGACAAATATTTAATTTTTTTGAAAACAAAACAAATATATTGTTTTTAAACCCAAATAATAGGAAAAAATATATGGGAAATGAGAATTTTACCCTTGTGAAATATAAAAATAAATTTTGACAACCACTTTAAAGTTAAGATTCTACCTCTGGTTCATTATAATGAAAAGACTAAATTAACCATAAGAAAATTCTCAGTCACAAAATAATATAAATTTCTTGGGATAAAAATATGATCATTCTTAGTTTTTATTTTTGTCTTTCAAGTTTTCATTATAGAATATATGAACTATAAACAAATCAATATAGACACCTTTGGATATATTGATGAAAAATTATTTCTACAATACTTTTATCACTCATGGTCATATATGGTTCAACAATCTAGATAATTTTGAATTAAAATGAGAATTAAATTGAAGTTGAAATTCAATATTTAAGGTTTTTTACTACCAAAAAAGAGATAATATCAACTTTAAACTAGATTATTTATGCTAATTTAATCAATGTTGTTCTAAAATTAAACTTCTTGTGTAAAAGAAGTTATAGAGAATCTATTTTATCCTTTATTATATTACACTCTCCCCACCTAGTCATGAAGATTAACTACCAAAAATATAATAAGGTAAAGAAAAAAAGACTCCACTATATCAAAAAAAAGTTACATTTAAAGTTTTATCAATGCAAGAAGAGGGTAAATTTCAATTATTTAAAATAAAATATAGCTGAATATAATCAAGGTATTGGGAGGGTGATGAAGTGACCAAAATAGGAATAAAAAATAAAAAAAACATACAATTAAAAAATGAATCATTTATTACTTCAAATTTAAATTGTTAAATAATATAAATTATAGTAAAATTATTTCAAATCACTAAATACAGTAAAGTAGAATCTCTAAGACACTAAGTTTCTTATCTAATGTGACATGAAAGTAGATTTCTTAACCATGTCCTTTACTAATTTAAAAATAGTTAAATTTATTCAAGTATCTTTAAATAAGGATATTAGATAAATAATATGAATATGGGGTCTGATGTATTTAATCTACCTAAAAATTCATGATAGTTTAGGGGAATTCTAAAGATGGTCATATGTGATCCAGTGTAATACCCCAAACTTTTAGTGTCAATTTCTCTTTAAATAAATCTTATGTTTTTTATAACTTTTATTATATAAAACACTAAAATAATATGAATAATGACTTATTACATTAAGGTAAAATATTTCAATGGAATAAAAAATATAATATAGATAAATAAAACATAATTAAGAAAAATTTTAAAAAAAAAATTAATTAAACCAAAAGTAAATAAAATACTACAAGATTGAAGTATTTATCCTCTTGATCACCCATATAGATCATGTTGTTAATGATAAATATAGAAAGAATAAAACAAATTATAAATATTACAGAAATATTGGGAAATGAAATAAGGGGATGAGATTACTGGTTTTCATGGAGTATGTAACATTATTTATAGGAATGTAAATTAATTATTAAATATATGGACATTACTTATTTGTCTACTCTTATATTTTATTTAGATATATATTCATTTAGTAAACATATATCTAATTGATATATTAAAGATTTTATAATTAAAATTTCGAAGCTAAAAATTTGATACAAATATTATATTTTATATTTAACACATGTATATATATATATTTGAATAAAATAATAATTTACTAATTTATTTTTGAAAGTATATTTCAATTTAAATAAATTAATTCAATTAAATTTATTACTTTTAATATAGGATTTTAATAAAATTGATTATGAAAATTTAATGAATGATAGGTAAATAAATAACATTTGAGAAATAATTAAGTATATATACGGAATAAAATTTTAATTATTCATGATCAAAGAAATATGATTGAAGGCATTTTTATATTATATATTTTTTATTATATTTTTTATTTAAAATTAAAATTTCTTATATTTTAATTATAAAATTTAAGAAAATTTAATCATTATATTTAAAAATTATATATTAAAATTTATGGAATTATTACTAAATGGTAAGAAATACGAATAAAGTCATTTAGTGTTTAAAAAGTTAGTTTTTAAATAAATATTTTTTCCTATATATTTTATATTTTTATTTAAAATTTAATTCCTTATAAATAAAATTTGAGTTTAATTAAATGGAGTCCAAATTTGGAATTATCATGATGAAATTTGGTAATAGGGTCTTGTTTCGACAAAAAAGGCGATAACTAATGTGAGTTAGGTTTGGCCCAATGATTGATTATGGGGGTTTGATTTCTTCCACAATCATTGACGTTAGGTCACCATTATAATTCTTAATAGAAAATCTCAATGGTTCCCACATCCATAATTGGGTATGGACCTTCTTCTAAAGGAAGGTGGTCAGTTGGGGTTTCAGACCAATGACACTTAGGAACTCACATTGGTTAAGAGGATGGGAGGATGGGATCATCACACACTTTTGGGGGGAATTGTTTCCTACTATGTGACACTCTTATAGATTTAAGATATGTTCACAAATCACTTCCTAATATTTTTATGGGAGTGGTTACCAAAGAAAAATAACCATAGGTTAACCCTCTTCCATAATCTGAATATGGGACTGGTTACTCTCATGGAATCACCATAGGTTGAATCTATTTTATACATGAAGTAGAATATTTTGGTGAATCCATCTATATCTATTCGAGGTTTTTCACCCATTCCCCCTAACGAGTAACTGATTATATGTTGAAGTCATATATAGACATTTCATAATTTTTTTTCAATATAGGGAGGCATTTAATATGTAAAGGATGGGATTGAGAAATTATGAGGCATCCTACATATCTTTCATATAGCAGTAATCCAAAGCCACATAGTTCATTAAAGTCTATGTAGTTTAACGTCATGAAAAAAGGACATATGTATGGGCACTTAGGAACCGGGTATTTCAGCTCGATTCTTGAGGATACATCATGCATATCCTGGTTATAGGTGTAATTAAAGTTCTCATAGTTCCTTCATTCCCTTAAGACTGGCCCCAACGTAGATTACCTTATATAGAGGCAATCATATCATGCCACTCATCTAGACTTACACACTGAGGTTTCCCTAGATGGTGGAGATTTATGACGTGAAGGATATGACCATTTCAACTTCTTAATTCCACATGAACCATGATCAGTGTAAGAAATAAGGGATAACAAATAGTCAATCTCACTAAATATGTATGAGGGACTTATGTACTAGGAAAACACTTTGGATATAATAATATGTATAGCGGGCCTTAAGAAGGTGTCCTAATTATCCTGGTTATTATAGGAATTATAGTCATCATGTTTTAAATGGTTGCAGCTTACACACTAATGTTTCCCTTATATGAGGGTTATTATATCATTCCACTGGTTAGGGCTTACATGCTAAGGTTTCCCTACATGAATGATATGATCATTACAACTCTTTAAGCCCACGTGATGGATCTATGCTCATTGTGATAAAAAAGGGATATCAAGTAATCAGTCTCATTACTCATGGATGTGGGACTTATGCATTGGGACTTTCCTAATGAGTTGTTTTAATATGGATATCAAGCCTTAGGAAGGCATCCTATATATCCTGATTATAATAGGAATCAGATTCATTATTGTTCAGTTGATCGGGGCTTACACACTAATGTTTCCCTAATGACTTGGCCTAGTTTTCTGCCTGACCTACTTGACTGTCTTCCAAACATGCCTGATTGTCTACCTAAAATGTCATGGGATGTCCAGACATGTATGGTTATTTTTTTAAAATGTCTAAAGACAATTGTATGATTTAGTTCTCTTTTCTGAGGGATGTTTCAAAACCTGGATGGCATGTCTAGAGGCCATTGCATGATCAAGGTAATCTTCTCTAGAGGACATTGCAAGACCTTATCGGATTTTCCTAGAGTCCATCAGATGATCAAATTTGGATTTTTTGGAGGAAATAAAAATACCTGGCCATATCGTTCTAGATTCCACCACATGATTTCATCTAAAATTCCTGGAAGGTGTCAATCATCCATTTGACTTACCCTGGTGTCATCATGAAAATCTATCTAACATGGTTAAAGGGTGTCGTGAGAGTTTGTGTGACATGTCTAGAGGGTGATGCATGGTCCAAGATGACATGTTTGGAGGGTTTCATGAAATCTAGTTGACTTGTATGGTGGACATCATGATATCTAGCTGGCATGTCCAGAGTACGTTGAAAGAGCTAGTTGACAAGACTAGGTGCTATCGTGAGACTAAACTAACATATACTATTGAAACCATATGATTTTGGTGATATTACTAGAGTAAATCACGAGGTAGGGATGGAAATCCCATAGGGTTTCATAAGACTCGAGTGGCATGCCTAGGGGAATCGTGTGACTAGCTATGACATGTCTAGGGGACTTCTCTTGATCCAAACTATATTAAAAAGGAGGGTCGTGTAATCTGGGTGACATGTCATGGTGTTGTCATATGACCCAGTTGGTTCACGCGAAGTGAATCGGGATGAGCGTATATGTTCTTCATATAATTCTCACATCCTTTTAGTCTTTGTTCCATCATTTTATTTCATATGCCTTAGATTTTTTTAGTGTTATCTTGTGTAAGTATCATGTGATTTATCATATATGTGGGAATTCATTTGTATAACCCGCCAAAAAAACTCCTTTTGGTGATCTTTGAGTGATCAAACTAAGTTCCTATGAATTCCACATGATCGCTCGGATTTCTCCCTTGATTTTATCTGATGGAAAACCATTGTGATCACGAGACTAGCTACTTTAAGAAACTATATGAGGCCTGGGTGTTTTGATTTGAGGTTACAAGGAAAATTACATTTATTTTTCATACTAGGGTGATGGTTTTATAGGCCTCTCCACCCTGACTATATGCCACATTTTTCGGCATGTATTGCACATATCTAGGCTAGAGTCGATGGAGGGATTTGGTGTCATGAATTTCATGAGATTCTGATGTGGATCATTCTGGGGGCATTGCATGATTTTCATTGATCACAATATCATATCGCCAATGCCCCATTTATTGGATTATATCAAATTAATGGGGTCTTGATTAACCATCCATACATTTCAATGGGATTTTACATTGTCAGTTTGACATGTATATGGTCCTTCAAGAGATCAGGACGCCTGCTGAAAGACTTTTGCATGATTTCGAGTGACTTGTTTGGGACCCTTTATGAGACAAGGATGTCTTACCAGGGGCCTTTGCGAGATCAAACTAGCTTTTCAAGGAGTCTTGTGAGACCATGCTGGTTCATTCCATGAGTTTTAATACTGAAAGATACTTCTTAATTTTTTTACTTTTATTTTCTTATTTATTTTACAAGGACTTTGGGGTTTCATGATTTTTATTGAGTGTTTTCAAAGTCAATCACTCTACCTATTGGTTATGTGTCTCATGACCAATAAAATGGTCTATGGAAATGAACAAACATTCCATAGACAATTACTTTTGTTTTTCATTGGAGTCGATGAGGGAGCGAAAGTCCTATTGGACATGTCCAAGACCCTTCGTGTGGTGAGGGTGACATGCCAGTGGGATTTTTCGAGATAAGGCAGTCATGTCTTTGGTGTCTTGGGTGTCTTGCAAACTACCTAGGCTCATTTAGGGACATTTACAACCACAAGAGGCTCCCTCCTTTTCCATTTCATTTCCTTCTTTTTTTCAAAGGCTTGTGAATCCCACAAGATTGCACATGTGTTGTCAAAGATAATCACTCCATCCATCAGTGATGCTTTGGTTAACCAGTAAATGGACCCATGGTGATGAATGAGTATTATCATGGAAAAACCTCCATACTTGTCTTTGGAACCAATAAGGGAGTGAAATACTATCTTGAAATGTATGAAGTTTTTTATGTGATTAGGATGACACACCAGAAGGCTATCGCACAGTGAGGTGATCACATCCCCATGGTCTTGTAGTGTTTAATGAACCACCTGGGTGAGTCACATGATGTTTACAAATATAATATTCTCCTGTATTTTAGATATTTGATCCTTATTTTTCAAGAATCTTTGAATGGTTTTTCAAGATGTTTTTTACAGACAAGTATCATGACATGGGGGAGATTATCTGGCTATCGTTGAGTCATTAGAAACTGTCTTAGACACCTTCTCGAGAACAAGGAGGCTTCACTAAAGGGGATTTGCAGGATTTTACATAGGTTATGTGATACACAAGGCTCCTTAAAATTCTCTTCTAAAGGTCTTGAAATCATGTGTCTCTTATAATTTTACATGATCCACGAGTTTTTGTCACCTTCTTCTTCCTTTTCTTTGCGAGGAAAATTATACCCATATTCATGTATTTCTTCCCATGTATATTTGCCAATTATAATTTCATATTCATCAATAAATTGAACCCTAGGAATGATATCCATGGGGATAAGGGATTGGATCTGAGGAATGTAAATTCTCTCCTCAGGCTTTGGCACTATAAAAAATCTATGTATTGGGAAACACTTGGTTTTCCGAGAGATGTTTGGTATTTTTTGAAATTCCATATAAATAGGGCATTATAGATAGGTTCATTCACTGAATACTCAATTCTTAGATATCTTGTGCCCGACCTCCATCAAGTAAACTTATAATAAGACCTTCCTGAAATAACCCATTGTGAGACCTCTCTATGATACCATTTTCATGAGAATCATTTTGCAAGACCTTTCTCCCAAGGTTCCCATTCAAATCAACAAAAAACTTATCTTTGATAATTTTTTGAACTTTGTCTATGTGGATGCATGATCGTCTTGAATATTTCACAAGGTATATTGGATTAATCGCATGATCTTTAAACTATTGTGTGGATTTCATGACCATGTCATGGTCACACGATCATGAGTCTCTTGACTGGATAGAAACCACATGATGTCCTTGGATTTATGTGTTCCATGATATTTTATGATCTAGTTGATTCATGAATCCTTTATGTGATTGTGAATCCCTTAGATGATTCATGAAATGTGCATGAGGCTACCAAAATTTTATGACTTTCCTTTGAAAAGATTTTATTTTTATCTACTTGACATATTCCAGTTTCTATTGTTCATATGGATTTTGGATCTCATCAAAATTCCTCAGCCATAGCTAAATAGAGGGATATTATTTCTAGGAATTGTAATTCGGACCCTCAGTATCTTGTGTGCTCTAACAACAAGATTCTAAAAAAAATTCTCCCATATAAACTTCAGGACTATACTTTATCACATCGTCTTCCCCTATATGGCTTTGTCCTACTTGATGATGTTTTCATACCTTCTACAAACTTCAACCTTCCATCCTGCTAGGTGTCAACTTCTTTTGACTATATTTAGACAACAGTTTCTGAGTATGGATAACTGGTTACAAATCAGTCCCAATGGTTGTCTTATATGTTGGAAAACTCTCTCATGGGTTTAGACGGCTATGATTTTTCTTAATATCCCATTGTTCAAAGTTATTCGAGTATATATATCTCTTTTCTAAACAATTTGGGTAGTGGATGGAGTTTGAATTGGGATCTTCCACCTGGTGGAAAAATTTCTAATGAATGGTTGTGGCCATTCTGGTTCAGAAAAATATTCTTAGATTTTGTTGGCCAATTTTATGTGGTCCATCTCTATAAAGTGGTATGGGTGTCCCAATTCATTATCTATCTCCAATTACAACCTGATCATGGAAATGGTTAGTCATTAGTGTCCCAGCACCATCTCATTTCATATATCCCATGGCATGGTATGGATTAGCCTCTAGGATTTCTATCAACTTTTTTGGATCCCCACCTCTTAGAGAGATGTATGGTGAATTCCTTTTGGCTACAGATGTTTGGGATGACCCTTTGAAATATATAGTTTTAGAAAGGGATATGCTCAACATCATGAAAGAGAAGTTAATAAAGGATATTACTATGTGCTTGGTCATCTATTTTAAATATTAGATCTATATTTTCCTTCATTGCGGTGGATCTAGGCCAACTGCTATACACCCCCATCGGTGCCTTTCCCAACAGGTTTGTGGCAGTTTTGGTTAGTACTGGTCCATCTTGGAAGCTGAGGATTATACCTCTAGGTGATACCATGTGAAGCTAGAGATATCACAAAACCTTAGGCGGATGGGCTTTATGGAAATGTTCCTGAATGGGTGTAATTTCCCTAGTGGGGATGCATTCTGAAGAATTGGGGTCAATACGCTAGTGATGGAAGCATGGCTAACAGAGGATCAGCAACTCAATTTGGAGATACCAAATCTTGCGCACATTTACCAACTCTTGGGCCATATTCAGTAGGGAAGTATCACCTATAGGAATAGTGATCCCCTCTAGTTTTAATTTGGTTGGATAGGGGATCATTTCCACTACTACAAATACTACAATACAACTAGTCTCCCTGGTGCCTTATTTCTTCACAGGTTTCTAAATATATCTAGGTTTGGATCTATGTTGTTAGGCCCTGAAGAGGTTGTTAGTGTGTTGATCTGACCCAATCACTTCAATTTCACTCCTTATCATACATCAACCAAGATAATTATTGACAATAGTGGAAGTAATATTGATGAAAGTTCATACAATACTTCCCTTTGGGGAAGGTTTCTTGCAACCATGATGGATGAACTGATTTTTTATGATCCACACACTCCTTATCAATTCACTCTCTAGTTTAGATGCATCCAAAGGGATTCCCCTCTTCCTTCATTCGGCATGTGGGGAGAGCGAAACCTTAGGGTTATCCTTTGGTTTTTGATGATGTTTGTGTATGAATACAATGTTACTGAGATCATTATTCTTCCTAATAGTACCCAAGTCTTATTATCATATGATTATGACCAATCTTGTGTAGCAGCCTATCTAGGTGGTGTTCTAAACCGATTGTTCTTCCATGTGGAAAAATAATTTTCCTCACTAACCCCTCTATCTATAGTGAAAAATGAGTTGATTCATAACTTGGGATAGACTATGAGGAAGTGCCCTCGTCCTTGTGAGGTCTACCCCTTAGCGAGGCAAGATCTACTAAGGAGTTTGGCCCTTTGGCATAAGTAATGGATGATATGACTATTGAGAGAAGAAAATATGACGCATCATCTCCCACTTTCTTATCAGATCAATCAGTTATTCCTCCTCTTGGCATACCCACTCCATTGGCCATAGAAGCTCAGACATGGTGTAGGCTAATCTGGAATCATATTTATTCCTTGACTACTGAGAATCCTCTAAAAATGATTCATAAACAAGAGAAGTTCCATCATCAGCTATTCCATAACTGGTGGGGCAGACATCTTTGACTACCAACCATTTTATGAAATCATGAGACAAATTATCCCAACTCAGAAAGATTTGTCCACTAATGATAGGGGATTTCATGATCTTGAAGATGAGACTCCATTAATAGATTAGTTGAAGGAGGATTCAGAGGCATTGGAGTTGGGTATCCAATTAATATATAATTTTCAATCCCAGATAGATGCCTATACTATATATATTTAGATATATGAGGAGAGCATAGGTTTCCTTAGGTTTGACCTATCAGCTTCATCATCCTTATTGGAAACTTCTCAGAAGAGAGTAGAATATCTATCTACTCTCATTGAGACCCTTCATCTTAGGATAGAAGTAGAAGAAGTGGGGAGGGTGGCACTTAAATGCTCCATCAATGCATCCCATCAGACTCCTACTAATTTAGCTAGATCATCCAATCAAATCTTATTATAGTTCAATCGTCAATATGAATTTTTTATGATATTCTTAGAGAGACTCCAAAATGTGGATATTCCCACTTTTTCATGATATTAATGAATAGATATGATGAACTTTATATGTTTTTGTCCAGTTATCTTTCATTAATGATATGAATGACATTTCATTGATCTGATGTTTCATGAATCGTCAATGATACCCATCATTTGTATAATATCAACTAAACATGAATGCCTAGATCTTAATATTTAAATCATAATAGATTCTCCTCAAGAAATACTCAGGAATTCCCACCAACATGAGATTCCATACTAATATATATGCTCCATCTATCTTGAGATTACTTGATTCACATAAGGATAATTTGGGTAGAATATATGTCTTAGAGGGAGAGTGCTCTATATTTTGATGACATCAATGGAGTTAGTGAGCATAGATTAACTTTTTCTGTTGTTGTATAGGGGCCTCACAATCTTTGTATATTTTCCATTCTTGTATGATATATTTATAATGTGATGTAGTTTAAGGTATTCTAATTCAGACCTTCTATTTCTACAGTTTAAGGGCATTTTATCTCAAAACTTCTATCACTGTAGTTTATGGTCATTTTGCCCAGACCTTCTATCATTGTAGTTTAGGGTCTTTTATATTGGACCTTCTGATACTCTGAAGTTTAAATTCTTGTTTCCAGGATAGAAATATGGGACTTGGGGTAGATATACTAGGGATGACCCAAAGCATTCTAGGGTGTTGATTTCTACGATGGTGTTACTAAGACTCACGAGGATTAGATCACCTTTCCTTCAATGAGGAGAATACTCTGATTGATTGGTCAAAACCCTTATGCTTTGATAGAATTTTCAAATAGAGGAGTCTCCACTCTTTTCCAAGGGATATAGAAGATTAATGAGGGTGACATGGTTGAGGAAAAAATACTAAGGAAGCTAGTCACACTTGGATTTTTGGAATGTGGATAATGTAATTCATAACCCAAGAGTTTAATTTGTGTAATATGGGATGTGGAAGATGTGTTGGTGATGACCCATAACACCCTAAGGTGTTAGGTTCCACCACGATGTTTACAGGGCTCTCAAGGAATGGGGTTTCTTTATTTTAAAGAGTAGATTCCTTTAGTTAGTAGTTTAAATACCTTATGCATCAATATCATCGTCAACCAAAGAGGATCTCCCCTCCTTTCTGAGGGCCACGGTAGATTTTTTAATACTCAAACATCCAGATGATGAGGTTAGGAATGGGAATAAATTATATACAGGAAGGATCTCGGCACCCTAGGTCAATCTATCTCTTCAATTGTGATGCTTGAGCCCTATTCCCTATGGTTTTGAATCCCAGGATGTGGGGCACCAAAAGGTTTGAGAATGGGGTGTTTAATTCCTTCTTTGAGAAAGGGTACAAAACATGGTGAGTAACATTAGGGGTGTCAAATCCTCTTGAATAGACTGATTATAGGGATTCTAAATCATGATTCAAAGTGCTCAAGTCATGAGGATGGTGTTGTACAATCATATTGAGAATGGACCAGAACATGTTGAGCACGGTGATTTCAGGGATCAAATGGATTGAAAATACTTTTATCAGATTAACACATTTGGTTGATGACCATAGGTGCATATGAGGAGCCATAGGCATACATGCATAGTCAAACAAAGGGTTCGTTGAAGATGAGTATCTTTTACAAGGTCCATGGAATATTTATAATGATACAAAGAACTCAAATTACGAAGTTTGATTTATGTGAAATGTAATATTGAAGAAGGGTTCAAGTACCCTAAAGGTTGTATCACCGCCCAGCGAACATTTTCTTGTAGTGAGGTGATGTGATGAATCATTACTCTAACTTTTTCCAGGACTAGGGGGTATAGTGAGAATATATTTTCTTTTACTAGGTCTACAAAGGAGGCCCTATGAGCTTTATCCCTTATTTATTTATGCCCTAATTTTTCCTAAACTCTAGAGATGAAGAGTTTAGAAAGAAAAGACTTGAATTTTTCTTAGGTCGCACTTTGCGGGGTTTCAACCTGAAAAGTTTTGTGTCTCTTTCACTAGAATTTTAAGGTCTTGTAATTTAGACCATCTAATAATAGAGTTTAAGGTCATATATCTTTGATCAAAGTGTAGGTTGTTTAAGGTCATGATGCACATTGACCTAATATGAGTGGAATTTGACAAAAGAGCCTATTTAGGATACCCAAATTCAATATTACTCCAACATCCTTATAAGAAGGAGATAATTTTTTTTAAATCATAGCTTTATGTTCTTAGGACATGAGTAGTGATATAGGACAACATACCATGGATGAACTAGAACACCCTCAGGTTCTGAGTTCCACCCCAGCGACCTTAGGATCACAAGGATTAGAAATACCTCCTTATAGAGAGAATATTTCTATGGTTGGTACGTATAAGACCATATGAATCAAAGGTATGGTCAAGTAGAGAGATCAATTTTCCTTTACAAGGTCCCTGAAAGGTTTTCAGCAACATTAGGTTCTCGAGATATGAAGTGTGATTTACGGATGGAGGTTCTTAAAAGATAGCGGAATCACCTCGTACTCTAGATGACTAGGGTAAGGATCTTGTGGTCCTTTTATAAGGGATGATTATGGGTGATGGACCAAACATTTTAATGTCATGTATTAGGTACTTATTTTTTATACTTTTAATTTCGTGCGACCAGGATGTTTTCCTTTCATTTTAATGTTGTGTGGTAAGGACATGGGAACTGACATGAAAAATTGTGCAAGATATATTACAAGAATAAGTAGGCCACATGTATATCTAGCTCATAAGTAGGGAAAATGGTCTATTATGAATTATCCCCTATGCATTTGGGGTGAAATTTTTATCATTTTTGTATATGGGCCCAGGATTGGAGATCTGAGGGTCACTACTTATCCTATGATTATAGGAATCAAGATACACATAGTTATTTAATGGAAAACTCTCTACACAGTTCTGACCCATATGAAGAGGTGGTAATTATTTAAATTTATTATCATAGTTGGCCCAGGATTGGAGATTCATGAATCACTATGTATCATGTGATGACAGAAATCAATCCGCACATAGTTCTCAAGGAACAAGGTAGTTTAACATCATATAGAAAAAAAATAGGCTTATCAATGTGAAAAGGGGTATTGCAGATGGACCTAAGGATGAAAATTTTGGTGTCAATACATATCATATGGTAATATGAATCAATCTACATTTAAATCTTAAGGAATGAGATTCCTATGTCATTCTAACCTATATTTAGGGATGGGAAATTTTTATGCTTATTTTGTGTGACTGGACCTGGGGTTGGAGATTCAGGAATCACTATGTATCATGTGATGTCAGGAATCAATTCACATGTAGTTCTTGAATAGAGGTGTAATAGGAGACCAATCCCTAACAATAGTGGTCCTCTCGGGTGAGGTTCACATGAATGTGAAATTTTATGTCATGCAAGGGAAATCAACTGTGCAGTTTAACATCATGCAGTGAGGAATCATGGTATTCCTTTTAAGTTATTGAATTCATGACCATGATGAACCTATCGTGAGCTATTATGCCTTGTTCATTCGGGGAAGCCCTTACCGAAATTCCTAAGCTCATGTGAGAAATGCACAGTGTGAGAAATAAGGAATGGAAAGGGTTCCTGTCATCATTTAGAGGTGATTAAGGATAGGAAAGGGGAATTTTACATCATGTGGTGGATAGACCAAGATATAAGATCAACACATACCTATATATCACATTAAAATGATAATCAAGACATATATAGTTCTAGAAACCCATGTAGTTTAATTTCATGCAGCAAGGAAATCATCCATGTGGTTTAATATCTTGCGCTAAGGATGAGGTTGAATCAACATGAAATAGGAGGAATGTTGAGGCTAGACCTGAGAATGAAGGTTTGGGTTTCACTACATATTTTTTAATGGTAAGAATAAATCCACGCATGGGTCTTGGGAACCATTTTGTTTAGTTTCATGTGGAAAGTACATCAGCTATGCATTTTAATGTCTTGTAGTGAGGATGAGGGTCACCCGACATGAAAGGTAAGTAATGCTATGGATGGGCACAAAAATTGAGGTTCGAGTGCCACTACATATCCTATGATGGTAGGGATAAATCCACACATATTTCTTAGAAGGATAGATTCCCTATGTGGATATGAATATCACATGGGGATGAGGGAATTTCATCCCTCTTTCATATAGATCTAGCTCATATGTGATGATTCATTAGTGAGATGGTGCTTCCTGTGTAGTTTAATGTCATACAGTGAGTACATATTTTGTGTAGTATAATTTCATATGGTAAGGACATGTTTTGTATAGTTTAACATCACGTGGTTAGGACATGAGACACTCTGTAGTTTAATGTATGGCTGCTAGGACTTGGGTTTCATAATATGAATGAATATGAACTATTGGGGGTATGTGCAGTTTTAACTTCATGTGGTGAGGACATGCTCCGTATAGTTTATCATCCTGTGGTCAGGATGTGTATGTGAAGTTTAACATCATATGACTAGGATTCCTTTTTGTAGTTTAATTTCATACAACTAGGACAACTCCATACAGTTTGACATTATGTGGTCAGGATGTGAGATGTTTTGCAGTTTAAAGTCTTGTTTCCAAGACTTGATGCTTGAGGACAGCTTTGAAAAGTTTCTTTGGAGAAACCTCTCCTTCGTGTGGGGGTGTGACACGTTCCACATCTATTGTGTCCAATGATTAGGCTCTATTGTGATAGAATGTATGTATGATATAAGACCCTTCCCATTAGGGTTCCATATTTGGAGGGTTCTTCACCGGTATCATTGGGGTTATAATATTCAACACCAATTCTCCTTAGAGGAATGAAGGAAGGAATAACTTTTTATTGAATGACCATACGATCCAATTCTGATGTACTTTGAGGTTATGTAATGTACGCAACCTATTTTCATAAAATAATTCTAGCTTAACCAGCCACTTTTTTTATTTCTCTTCATTCAAGAATTGTCCAAAAATGGCTATTCAAAGTGAGTGAAATTAGAATTCTATATAAAATAAAACCTCAATCCCATAAACCAATGAGTACAGAGTTTCTTGTGTAGCAATACATGTGGTGGTATGGTAGGCCCATAAAGCATGGAGGAGTTATTTGGATAGGACATCTTGTCTTTATTCACTATTTTTTGGATCATGTTTGATAAGGTCTTATTGAAGGCCTCTATTTTTACATTTTCCACTGCATGATATTGGATGAGTGATTAGACTCGATGTTTTACTCATGATACAATTTATTAAATTACATAGAAGGGAATTTTGTGAATTTCTCCTTCAATATTATGTAAGGGACCTCGAACATAGTGATGATATGGTACATTATGAAGTTATTGATATTCTTTGTCCCGACTTCCTTGAGGGGTATGTCCTTAGCCCATTTGGATAAAAATTCGGTATCAGTAAGGATGTACTTGAACTGCATATTTGTGGCTAGGGGATATGTCCCTGCAACATCCATTCCCCAAATAGAAAATGGCTAGGAAAGTTTAATTGTATATATAAATTTTGGGGGTTGATGAATAAAGTTTTCATGGATCTAGAATGCATGAAATTTCCTAGTGAATTCCAAATAGTCATGTATCATGGTTTTCCAATAATAACCCAACCTCTTGATTTAGTGGGAGAGCCTAGTCCCATATTTATGAGTGTTGCAGAATCTAAAATGGACTTATTCCATGATTGAGTGAATCTCCCTTTATACTATGCATTTCAGGAGGATTCCATCAAATACTCACTTTTAGAGGGATTTTTGTTCATTTGGGTCATGTCACGGGGTAAATTTCTATGTATGACACCAAATATGTTCCCTTCTAGATTGGTATATCAGGAGAGTACCATTTTGGAGATAACCGATTATGGGATCCATCCATATAGGGGTGGATATTGGTTCATCACACTCTAGGGAAGCATTGACCTGATATATTTCTTTAATAACATTGACGATGATCGATGAGACCATTATTTAGTGGGTGATATAGAAAATTTCTTCCTCTTATTCAGGGTCAGCTAGGACTGTGGCTACATTTTCCAAAACATCATCATAAGCATTATATGATTGGGAAACATTATTCAATGTGGGATCAAAAGGGAATTTTTCCATTAGTCCCCTAACGTATCAAGTTAGAGGGTTAAATTATTTATTTTTGATGGTATATTCACCATTGACATACTTTATCACTAGTCATAAATCCCCAATGATATTTAGGTAGGCCATCTACAACTATTGGGAAAATTCTAAGCCAGTGATGAGGGATTCATATTCTACCTCATTATTTTTGTATCCATTAAATAATGAGAAAGATTAGGGAAAAATTACTTTGTCTAGAGAAACAAATACAATCCTTAAGATGGACCAATTGAGATTAGGATTTTCCAACCTTTTACCAATAGGACTTCGGGAAGTTCCATAAAAATAAATCTCCCATGTTTGGAGAGTATCATGGGTGTAAACAATCTCATCATATGGGAGTTCTATGTCTACTGGTGTACTTTCCATGGTGGGATTTTCCATGAGGAAATCATCCAGGCATTTCCCTTTCACCACCTCTGGTGACATGAACTGGATGTAATATTATTACATAATGATTTCCCATCAGGTCAGATGCCCTATTATCATTGGTCGACTAAGAATGTACTTGAGAAGATCAATATGAGAGACCATATAGACTTCATGGTGCTTCAAGTAATTCCTCATCTTCTACGCTAAAAATATGAGTGTGTGGAAGTTATTCTCAATATCTAAGTATTGGGACTCAGTACCTATCATTGTTTAACCAATGTAATAGAGACTCTTCTCACTTCTCAAATCATTATTCTTTATGAGGAGGGTGATAAGTGATCATTTCATTTCATCCACATATAAAATTAGTGGCTTTCCTTCCACTGGTGGAATCGGTACCGGTGGGTGAAGTAGATACTGCTTGAGACTTTCCAAGGCTTCTTGGAAGTCTCCATACCATTATTAGGTGATTCACTTCTTCATTAGCCTGGTGAAAGGGAGATATTTTCCATCCAAGCTGAATATGAAACACCGAATGTAAGCAAGGTTCCCTTAGATTCCCATTAGTTCTTTGATATTTCTCAAGGTGACATTGCCAAAATAGCACTAGTATTTTCAGGGTTGACCTTGATGCCATGTTGGGGTAACACAAAGCCAAGTAACTTACTTTATGTTACTATGAAAGTGAATTTTAGAAGATTCATATTTAGAAATTGATGCCACTACTTTTACAACATTGTTTAAAGATCCATGAAGTGATCAAATCACTTTTCATATTTCACTAATAGTTCGTCAAAATAAAATTTGGATATCCTTCCTAATAAATACTTAAATATATGATGCATGTCATGTTGATAAGTGGTGTTGGTGTTCTTTAAGACAAATGGAATGACCTGATAACAAATGATCCCTTGGAGAGATCCGAAGGTAGTGTATTCTTCTTATTTAGGGGTCATATTTATCTAATTTTACCACGAATACCCATCTATGAAGGAAAGGTCTTGGAAGATATTAGTTGCATCGATCAAGAGTTATGTGATTAGAAATGGGAATTCATACTTTATGAAATGGGGATTAATGTCTCTAAAATCAATTCAGACCCTGATCTTACCATTCTTTTTCATGATAGGGACAATATTGGAAATCCATCTTTATTATTTACCTTCTTATACAATGTTGGATTTGATCAATTTTTCAACTTTTTCCCCTACATTGGTAGAATGAGAGGGGTGCATCCTCCTAACTGCATGTTTGAAGCCTCAATTATCATAAAGTAAGCTTAGATGGTTCATATCCATATCTGGATTTAGTTCGGGGATTTATATATAATTCTAAGAAAACACATATTGATGATTCTTTAGAAATGTGATTTATATCTGTATATCCTCAAGATTCATGGAATCACTAATCAGTATAGGTCATGGGTCTTCTTTTATTCTAAAATTTACCTACCTGAGCTCATCAATTGAGGTAGAAACACCTTCCTTGAATGTGGTAGGGGAATTCTTGGAGTCATCCTATTCTCCTTCCACCTTTGAGACTATAGAGGCATTCTCATATGGAGAGGAAAATCTAGGGGCTTCTCTATCACTATTAAAGTGATAGAGTCCATGGAAGTGACATTATCATCCCCTAATGCTTGATTCATTGCAAAGAGATTTTGGAGCTGATTGTATTTTACACTTTCTCTTGGGAAAGGAGGGGCGTGGGCATTTGGAACCAATTCTATTACCTCAACTAGATTTATAAGGAGTACATAGTCATTGTTGAGCATACTCTAGGGATTTTTATGGGTGGTACCCCAGCCTTTGGGGGATACAACCTGTATATCATCATCAACCATTGGTCATTTTCCTTCCCTTTTGTAGAAACCTACTTCCTCATATATTGATTTGTAAGTCTCATAGGGGGCACTGTCACCATGTAGTATGCTGAATTTTCCATTAATGGGGTATTCAAAACATTTATTGAATGTTAAAGGCACTGCCACGTTGTTCTGGAGCTAGGGTCATCCAAGAAGAAAATTTTGTGTGGTGTTTTGTTGGATAACCATAAACTTTTCATCAGATGTAAGATTCCTAAATTGAGCTTTAAGTTTTAACCTCCTAAGAATTATTTTATCATGTTTATCATACCCTTGAATGGTTAGCTTTATGTAAGACAAATCCCATTAACTATATCCCAAACATTGTAGGGTTCGAATCAAGAAAAGATTTATACAAGAACTATTTTCAATTAGATCCTTTTAAATATCAAATTTTTCGAGTCTAACTGAAACATATAGGGGTCTAATGTGTCCCTATATGACCTCTTCCTAATCCTATTCTATTAATGAGATGGAAATATAAAATTTTTCTGACGTGGTCTACACTCGATGGACCTCAGTTGTAGTGAATTCTCTCTCAAATTCTTGTAGGATTTAGAGGGATTCAACAAGTTATTCTTTGAGTTATTTTGAAATATGGAGCACATCAAGGATTAATAACTTGGTTGGGATAACCATCCACTATTTCAGAATGTCATACTTTTCTCCAGAGGTTTTTTCTTCCCAAGGTGGGGCGACTCCTTTACATGTGGCTCGAGAGTCGAAGAATTTGAGGTGAATGGATACTATTTAAGAATGTCATACTTTTTTCCAGAGGTTTGTGCTTCCCAAGGTGGGGCTACTCCTTTACATGTGGCTTGGGAGTCGAGGAATTTGAGATGAATGGGCATGGTGATTGTGAAGAGATTGAGGGAGAATCTATTGAAAATGGAACGGGTCATGCCAACCATCCCATTTTCTTAGACTAATCAGGTAATCACACCCCCATTGGGCAATCATAAATGAAAACTAGGAATGGATGACTACTAGAGGATTTTGAGACACCTTCATGTACCTGTTGAAATTTCTAGAGTTCTTTCCCATCAGTATTAGCTACATATATGTCCTATTTGGGTATGTGAACAAAATGTTTGGTCTGACCATGCCCATTTTTTCCCTATATCCTCAATTACTACACATGCAGCCTCTTATTCCCCATTTTTCTATGAGGAACTCATACTATGATCCATATTCATCATTAGATAAGGGTTCATCCAAGTGTATTACATGGATAAAACTGAAGATTATCTCTTCTTCTGATGAGGGTTATGTTTGTTTGGTTGGTTCCCATGTTTTGGATATTGTGGGGAAAAATATTTCAAGAGTCAAAGCTTGTGTTGGAGTAGAATATAAATCTACATATTCTATCTCTTCTTGTATCTGATGGCTGCTTCTACCTTCAAGAGAAATATCTAATGTCACCTTCATAGGTGGTGGAGTGGTTGTGGGTATGTTAAATTGTGATCTCAGAGTGGCATGATCTCGGTCAACTATTTTCAAAGTGATCCAGTTGTTGAACTTCTACCCATGATTGGTCGGAACATTCTGCCAATCACCCTCTTCTTATGACTGAGCAACGATTATATAGGCCACCTTTTCTAAGGATTTATTTAATACCACCTATTCGGAATCGACCATGACTTGAAGGTTTCCTCTAAATATTAAACAACCCTGGATATTATGACCCAACATTCAATGGAAAGGGAAATAGTCGGGACGGTCAGTGAGGCTGACCTCATTGGTCTCCTTGGGCTATGGTAGCTTGAGAAAATTATTATCCATGGATTTAAGGAAATAATCAATGAATTGTTCATTTTTTATGGAGTAGTCTTTATTCCTTCATTCCTCAAATATCAAGTGACCCTGATTTCTCTATGCTTTTGGATGAGGATGATTTTTTGGTTTTTTCCACTCGACAGGATCCACTGGGTGGTTTGGAACTTGATTGGGTGATTGAGTGGGAAAAACTACTAGTTTAAGGGTAACAATAATAATTTCTACCTTGATGATCCTTTTCCCATGTGATGAGGGAATGAGTCAAGATTTAGTTCGGGTTCACTAAATGGAATATTCTAAACATTGGTCCATTTTAATGAACTCATGGAACCCACCTGGATACTTCTTTGGGATCAGAGGTGTATGCAACTCATCTTAAATATTTTCATCATAATGTTCTAGGAATTGTTCCTATGAGAGAGTCATGTTGTGTTAATAGGTTAAACCCTTCTATATGGATATGAAATTAGAAACCCTATCATATTTTCATTGCTTTCCATTTATTAGGTTGAAAATTGTCATTTTAATTAGCATGGAACCAAACTGGTAAATGAATTGACAACGAAGGTATTACCATCCTACAATGGATCCTCCTAGAAGGTTATCATGCCAAACAAAGGTTGGACCTATTAGTGTTTATACAAAACACATCAACTTGGTCACCTCCTTCTAATCTCGAGGGCCCATCATCAGACCGCATAATTATACAAAGTGATTGATATGTTGTTCAAGATATATCACACTATCAAATGTAGAGAAGGTGGGATTTCCAAAATTGGGTGGAGGCAAGGTATCACACACCCATTCAAGATATGTATTATTCTCAAGATTTAAAGGTTCATGTATTCCTTACATGGTTTCCATTAAAGTATCCGGAGACTCGATCATGTTGAGAAGTTCTATGTGTACTACTATCTGAGCCACCTCCCTTCTATAGGGAGCGGGTATGGCCTATTGATGTGGTCCCAATTTTGTCTCCCACTAATTATCAATTCATGAAAAGAATGAATGATTACCCTAGTGAGGGAGAGGCTTTTCTATAACGGAGGAAAGCCATGATCATTTTAAACTTCCTCATTTATATAGATCGGCTTCCTGGATAAAAATATGGTTTGATGTTAAGGTGCCTCTCTTACAAACGGATCATCCATAGGATGGAGAATATTCATCTCTACTTTTATATGATACCTATTGGGAATATTTCTCCTAAGTAGATCCTCGTTGAGTTGTTTAAGAGTGTGTATTTCATTATCATAGTGTGAAAATTTTTCCTCTGTGTAAGGAATTTCAACTCTTTTTGGGTGGGGATTAGGATGTAGCCTCACCATTCCCTTTATCATTAATAGTGTTCCTCTGTAGAGGTGGAAACTCGATATTTGGAGGTTCCAAATTTTGGAGCCTCCTCTGGTTTTGGGTGCATTCAACCACAGTTAGTTCATTCTGATCACCCTCTTTGGGTAGGTTTTCTGTGTTATGACCCTATACATTTTAATCTTGATCCACAATATCTTTCATGTTTATAGTGACAACATTTACAGAGGTGTATCGAGCAATGGTGGTTGTCCTGTTACTTTCAACACAACATGATGATTTTTCACTATATGCATTAGGGTCATTTATCAAACCCTTTTCCATTTTGGGATGTTTTGGCTTGTGAGCCCAATGGGGTTTTATTTTCTTCATTGTACATTCCCCCCATATTTGCTTGTGACTAGTGGATTGAAGGAGATTCCGACAATGACTTCTGAACAGCCCCAAAATAGTTGAGTTATGTTTTGTATTAAGAAGAATGGATGGGATGCCGACCATTGAAATTTACCTCCCAACATTGAGAAGACTAATCCCCTCTGCTTTGATGATGTTTATGATGATAAAATGCTCTCAACCCTATAGTCTGGGGACTATTCGAGGCCAAAATTGGAATTGATTGATCCTTTTGTTGAGGATTCAATGATTCTATTCAGAGATTTGATGACTCCTAGGATGGATATTGATATATAAATACCCAAAAACTAGAGGGATGGGGTTGATCTACAACCTCCATTTATTTCCCTAGGATTATTTTAGAAGATGATGAACTCATTGATGGTGATTGAGATATAAATTCCCCTAGCCTAGTGGGTTGGGGTTTGTTTTAAACATCCTCTCATATGTCTTGAATCCTCTTGGTAATTTCCAATATGATGGGTGGAGGTGGTAGTAGATATTCCCCTAGCCTAACGGGATGGGTTCACTCCTAGATAGCTTCTACAACAGTTGCTATAGTGACCTATTTGATATCGCATAGTTGTTCTCATGTAAAATATGGGTACAATGGCAGCCCATAATGGTAGTTAGTTTCTATGGTAATTTTTTATTTGATCACAACTTTAGATTCTATATCTGAAATGCATTCTAGTTGCTTTGAGGGGACCAATTCAAAGTTTTTAAGGCTTTCCTCTTCTTTCATTCATGATTTCTTGGCACCATTGAAGTGGGTCCATTATATTGTAGTGACCAACTGGATCATGCATTACCCAGTCATCTTATTTTCCTAGAGCCTATGAAATTACAGGATGTCATATCTAAAGGGTTCTGTTATTATAGGGACATAATGAAGTGAAATGATCCATATTTTTTCCATCCTCGGATATGCATGCCTGGTGA
Organism: Viscum album; assembly: GCA_963277665.1. Taxonomy (NCBI): domain Eukaryota; kingdom Viridiplantae; phylum Streptophyta; class Magnoliopsida; order Santalales; family Viscaceae; genus Viscum; species Viscum album. The sequence continues at coordinate 1,098,143,325 of OY728134.1, read as the reverse complement.
TGCTCTAGAAATCAGTCAGTAGAGAGTTTTCATGATGTGGAAACAAACACTTCATAATCATTTTTCATTTTCTTCCACTCTTGGGTTTTTGGCCATGAAAAATGTAGCCATATCTAGCTGAAAATTGAGTGTACTGATGGGATGAATGTGATACTTGTATCCTAGATTGGGGAGAGTTCTATCCATAAGTCACTGATGATTATCCAACATATTTTTTCATAGATAATACATGCACTCCTTTTCTAAATCATCTGGGACCTCATAGTAAGAAGTGGTGAGGGTACAAAACATGGTGGGTAGGTTGTTTCTAGCTAACTCTCTCCATATATCCATCTTTGCCTCCTCTTCATCAGAATTATATGCCTTCATATGGTCATACCACAGAATATTCTTTTTAGGGTCACCTATTGACTGGAGTGGAGTGTTTCTGGGAGTTTATGGGAAACTATATGTAGTTGACCATTATGTTTTTATCACCTCTCTATATGAAGGCATCTGAGTTTTTAATACCTCTCTATACGTAGGTGAATGTTCAAGGGGAGGATTTCTTTGTCCATGGTAGATATCACTATGTGGAGGTTGACCACAACAGATATCAAGAGTAGAGTCCCTGTGACCCATCTCCACACTACTATGAGAAGGAATATCATGGTAATGATCACCATCTACTTCATTTGAAGAGTTGACATGCCTTAGGGTGTTTCAAATGTGTCTTGAACATCCTCAAGGACACTAGAATTTAAAAGATTAAGAATATGAATCCCTTTCTATGTCATGACCGGAATATGCCGACCTACTTTCTGAAATTGGGTAGGAATAAGAGCTTGTTGTATGATGTTTTTGGACCTAGTTTATAACCATCTGGTGTTGTGGGAATATGAGACCACTGGTGAGAATCTTCTAAAATATTCCAATGAATTTCTTCATTATTGTTAAGAATATGATCCTCCCTTGAGACATGTTTTTTCTCTCACTTAGTGAGCCTTGGTCAGAACAAGGATATGATCCTAATCCAGATCATTTGGAATATGCCGTTGCTCTTTCTTGGAAAGAATACGAGCCTAACCTAAGGCATTCACCACTCTCACTTAGTGAGCCCCGATTGTAGCAGGAATATGAGCCCAATCCAAATATGCACTCCCCATTGGAATATATCGATGGACCTATAGAATGAGAGAAGGTATATGGGCCTCCTCCTATATAACGTTGGAAATATGTTGGTTCATTATTTCATCAATGGAATTAAGGATATGATCGTAGCTTCCATGATATATTGGAATATTTCAGATAGATTCACTAATAAAAATATTAACCTATCTCGAGGCATGTGTCATTCTCACTTGGTGATCCTAAAATATAATAGGGGTATGAGCCCAATCCTAGGCCTTTAGAGTATGTTGATGGTCTTAGTTTATAGGAATAGGAGCATTTCCTAAGGAATGTTCCCATCTCACATAGTGAACCCCATCCTAAATGGGGATATGGGCCCGATCCTTGGTCTTTGGAATATGTCGCTAATATTTTTCGATAGGCATGTGCCCCTTTCCTGAGGCATGTGCCACTCTCACCTGGTGATACCTGATTAGAATGGGAATATGTGGTTGGTTCGGCACCTTGTACTTTATTAAAATATGTTGATAATCCTCTGGGATATGAGAAATAATGTGCACTTTCCTCTAAGTAACCACTTGTTCATAATTATTAGAGTTTTTTGTTTCCCTGACTATAGGGATAGGAATACACGCATGTCCCTACATCTGTACTTGTTCCATAATATGTTGATGAATTTATTCAGTAGTTTCTAAGATGTAATGACACTTTATCAAAGTGTGTACATCGATATAAGCCTACACATTTTCTGTATCTAGTATATATAAGTAGATATCCTCAATTGAAGTGGGAATATGATCCCACTTATATCCTCTATGTGACGCTGTAATATGCTGATGGGCTTCATACATGGGGGTTGGGATATGTGCCTCCCCATGCTTGTTGTGGGAATATACCCATAGACTTGTTCTAATGAGCAGGGATATTAGTCTTCACACTAGTTACTACCAGAATATGCCACCAGAAATCATCAGAAGAAGTGGGGATATGATCCCACTCATGTTTATCCAGATCCTTCTCCACCCAATGTGTCTTCCCTGTTTCTCGTTAATGGGTATCAGAGGTAGAAGTGTGTTGGGTGGTACCCTCAGCATGTGACTGAAGGGTACTAGTGGGATGGTGCTGGAGAAAGCAGTTGATAGGACCCTACTTGGAGGCCCCTGAACTATATGGGAGATGTAATTGGTTCTTTTATCCACCTTCATCAGATATTTAAGGTGGTCATTGTTTCACTCTGTGGATTATCTCCTAAAGCAGTTGTTTTTGGTGATGAGTTCCACTATATTTACTACAAATTTTCTTGGATAAGGCAGACTCATTGGTTTTAGTGTTTGCAGAACCTCAGAAGTAGTCTCAAGGGTTTGGATCATACCACATCGATGATATTCCAAAACCAATTCATTCTCCACCTTATGATGAAGATGTTGGGAGGGTGATTTCATTCTAAGGCCCACAGGAGTTTCAGTTTCATCTTATTTTCCAGAAAGGTTGCTAGATAAAGACATGTCAGATCTGGTTGTTTGTAAGAATAGGATCTATAGTAATAAAGACAACAATGAATAAGGTCTCTAATTAGTGCATCATCATAGGCATGATATGTTCCCAATCAGATATGTATGGGTAACACAATTGTACTTTTATTCCTAATATATCCATTCTACTCATGTGAACAAGTCAAAGTGAGTATAGACTTATTTCATAAGAACCTCAGCTATAAAGGATCAACTATAAGATTCATGTTAGGTTTTTCCATGTTTTTCTATGGTGTGAAAAAAAATTGTCTGACACATGGTCAATGAATCATTCTGTTATTTGAAAGATTCACGTTGAGTTCACCATTTCTATTTTCATATGGTGGTAAATCAAAGTGGCCTCATGAATGGTCAACTGGTCATTCTGTTATTTGAGAGATTCACATTGATTTGACCATTTTTTGATGGAAAAGGTGGTGAATGGTGTGAGTTTGGTTTGGCCCGATGGTTGATTATGGGGGGTTTGATTTCATAAAAAATCATTGATGGTAGGTCACTATTTCTGTTCTTAATGGAAACTACCAATTCTTCTCACATCTATAATTGGATACAGACTTTCTTTCCAAAGGCAGGTGGTTAGTTGCGGTTTCAAACCCAGTGACACTTAAGAAATCACATTGGTCAAGAGGATGGGAGTTCAGGCACATCACACCCTTTTAGGGGGAATTGTTTTCCTACTATGGTCCTCTCTTATAGATTTAAGATATATTAATGAATCTATTCCTAATCCCAATACGGTACCAGATACCCTAACAAAATGATCATAGGTTAACTCTCTTCCACAATCCCGATAAGGAATTGGTTACTCTCATGGAATGACCATAGGTTGAATCTATTTTATACATGAAGTGGAATCATTTGGAGAATCCATATATATATATTCAAGTTTCTTTATCCATTCCACCTAATGGGTAGATACTTTTATGTTTAAGACATATAGTCATACATTTTGGAATTTTCTTCCATGTAAGGAAGCATTTAATATGTTGAGGATGGGATTGAGCCATTATGAGGTGTCCTGTATATCCTGTTTATATAAGGGATCAAAACCCATGTAGTTCATTAAATCCTATGCAGTTTAAAATCATGTGGAAAGGAAATATGTGTGGGAACTTAGTCATTGGGTATTCCAACTTGAGTCTCAAGGATATATCCTATGTATTATAGTTATGGTAGGAAACAGAGTTATCATAGTTTATTCGCACCCTTGGGACTGGACCCAAGGTAGATTACCTTATATGGAGTTAATCATATCATGAAACTCAATGGGGCTTACACATTGAAGTTTCCATTTCTAGTGGAGATTCATGATATGAATGATATGACCACTGTAACTCCCTAACCCCATGTGATCCATGATCATTGTGAGAAAATAGGGATAAAAAGTAGTTGGTCTCACTAAATATGGATGCAGGACTTATGTACTAGGAAATCCCTTTGGATATTTTAATATGGATCTTAGTCCTTAAGTAGGAATCCAATATATCTTGTTTTTTACATGAATCAGAGTCATCATAGTTCAATTGACTGGGGATTACACACTAAAATTTCCCTTATATAAGGGCATTTATATCATGCCACTGTTCAGGGGTTACATACTGAGGTTTTCCTATGCAAATGATATGATCATTGCAACTCCCTAATCCCATGTAAGTTATGCTTTTTGTGAGAAATAAGGGATAGAATGTAATCAGTCACATTACTCATGTATGCGGGACTTATGTGTTAGGACATCCCTACTGAGGTATTTTAATATGGATCTTAGCCTTAGGAAGGTTTCCTACATATCCTGGTTATAGAAAGAATCAGCATCATCATAGTTCAGTTGATTAGGGATTACACACTGATATTACCCTAATAAATAGTCCTAGTTGTCTGCCTAACATGCTTGATTATCTGTCTGACATTCCTAATTATCTGTCTGACATGTTAGATCATTTCTATAAATTTCTATTTATATTGTGTACATGTTCAAAAAAAATCATATTATTCAGTTTTCTTATCCAAGGTATGTCTCATAACCTGTATGTCATGTCCAAAGACCATCGCATGGTCAAGGTCGGCTTGTCTGAAAGATATAGTAAGACCTGGCTAGCTTGCCCTAGAGTCCATTGAATGATCAAGTATAGGTTTTATAAAAGACATCACAAGACCTAGACAGCTTTTCCTAGAGTCCATCGCATGATCTCTGTTGACATGCTTGGAGGGTGTCACATGATCTAGCAGACTCACCCTGGTGTCATTGTGAAAAGGTGGATGACACAGTTTTTGGTATCATGAGAGTTAGTGTGACATTTCTAGAGGGTGATTCATGATCTGGGCTGACATGTATGAAGGTGCCACGAAATCTAGTTGACATGTATAGAGGAAATTGCATGTTCTAGATTCCATTTTTGGAGGACATTGTGAGAGCTAGTTAAAATACCCTGGTGATATCATAAGACTCAATTAACATGTAATTGTGCCATAATATGATTTGGGAGATGTTTCTAGAGGGTATTGAAAGTTCTGGAGGGCGATCCTAATGGGTTTCGTGAGACTCAGGTGGCATTTCTAGAGGAGCCATGTGACTTGCACTGACATGTCTAGGGGACTTCGCATGATCCAAACCGTATACCAAAGGAGCTTTGTGAAATCTCAGCGACATGTCTTGGTGTTTTCATATGACCTAGGTGGTTCATGCGAAGCATGTGAGGATTAGTGTTTATGTTCTTCTCATAAGTCTCTAGTATTTTTATTCTTCTTGATAGTATTTTGTTTCATATGCCTTGGATTTGTTTAGTGTTAGCTTGTTTAAGTCTTGTATGATTTATCAGATATACAGGATGTCCTTCGTATAAAACACCTTAAGTCCTTCATGTGATCTATGAGTGATTGTGTGAAGTGCATATGCATGCTACATGATCTCCCTAGTTGTTCCCCTGATTTTACCTGACATAAAACCTTTCTGGTCGTGAGATCAGCCACTCTGAAAAATTAGTTCTTATGCCTAAGTGTTCCGGTGCGAGGTTCTAAGGAAAATTCCATTTAGTATTCATGTTGGGGTGGGGGATTTATAGGCCTTGTCACCCCAATTATATGCCACTTTTCACGGTTCATATTACAAAAATCCAAGTTGGAGTCGGTGTAGGGATTTGGTGTCACACTTTTCATGAGATTCCATCATGGGTCATTTCAGGGGTATCTCATGATTTCCAGATATCACAAGACCATTCCATAAAAACCCCATTTATTGGATTATATCTAATTAATGGGGTCTTTATTAACCATGTGGACATGACAAGGGGATTTCACATTGTCAGTTCAATATATCTAAGGGCCTTTGGGAGATCATGATGCCTACTAAAAGTCTTGAATGTGATCTAGGGTAACTTTTATGGGACCCTTTACGAGAAAAGGATGGCTTTCTGGGGGGGGCTTTGTGAGATCAAACTGGCTTTCCAAGGGGTCTTGTGAGACCATGTTGGTGTGTCCATGATTTTTATGACCATAATAGGCTCCCGCATTTTTTCATTTTATTTCCTTGTTTATTTTACAAGGACTTTAGGGTTTCATGAGTTTTCTTGATTGATTTTAAAGACAATCATGCTCCCCATCAGTGATGCATTGCATGATCAATAAAAGGTCATGTGGAGATGTGTGAGCATTATATAGAAAATTTCTTTTATTTTTCCTTGGATTCAGTGAGGGATCACAATTCCTCTTGGAAATTTCCAAGACCCTTCATGTTTTGAGGGTGACATCCTTATGGGATTTATAAAGATAAGGTGGGAATGTCTTCGGGGGATTGTGGTGTCTTTCCAACCACTTGGGTGCATCGTGTGATGTTTGTGACCATAAGAGGCTCCTGTGTTTTCTCTTTTATTTACTTTATTTTTCAATGTCTTGGGGATCTCATGAGAATTCATGGGTGTTGTTAAAGACAATAACTCTCTCCATAAGTGATGCATCATGTAACTAACAAAGGGTCTTATGGTGATGCACAATCACTATCATGTACAAACACTCTTACTTGTATTTGGATCCAAATGGGGAGCACAGGATTGGCTGGACATGTTCGAAGCCTTTCACGTGATGAGGATGACATGTCAGCAGGCTCCAATGTGGTGAGTAAGTCATGTTTCCATGGGCTTGCAGTGTTTCTCGAATCATATAGGAGATTCACATGAAGTTTATGATTGTAGAAAGCTCCTAGATTTTGGATATTTTTCTCCATATTTTTTTAGGATCTTTGGATGGTTTGTCAGGTATCCACTGGTTGAAAAGTCACGTAACCTGGGGGAGCTTATCTAGACACCACTGCATGATCAGTGAGTATCTTGGAAACCTTATCAAGAACAAGGAGGATATTCCAAAGGGGTTACATGTGATATTATGTAGGTTATTCACTCCACATTTCTCCTTCATGTGACCTTCTAAAGGTCTTGCGATCGCATGTCTCTTAGAGGTTTATGTTGTCTGTTAGTTTTGGTCACCTTCTTCTTCCAATGTTTTATAGGTAAAATTATACCCATATTCAGGTATTTCTTCCCTTAAAAAATTTCTATGTTCATTTGGATGGTGTGAATAGTTATATATTATACTTTTAAAAAAAATGACAGTGGTAAATAATTAAACAAGGTATAATGGGGTAAAAGGGGGGAAAATGACTTGGAATGAATTTTTTTGAAGTAAAATGATATTTACACATTGCATAAGTCCTTTTTTAAGTTTGGGAGTAAATCCTATTATTCCAAACATTATTTCATCACCTAACTCACCAAACACCCATGTGATTAAATGTTTTCCCATAACCTAACTCAGGTTTCCAAAGAAATTCCCCTTATTTTTCATCTATAAAAGGACTCCTTATCTACCTATTCTAAAACACTATTGTCCCTAGTTTTTATATTTAATCCCTACACAAATTTAATTCTCCAAATATCTCTCTTACATTGGGTATATTAAAGTCAAAATAATTATCCATAAATTCTTCATTACAAATGAAGTCACTATGAGGAGTGATTCCACCAAAGTAATGAGTTCTTATTTATCTCTTTCATTTATCTTATCATCTACAATATTATTAAATCATATCCATAATTATAATGATATCTTATTAACCTCATTAGTATTATATAAAAATTATATAACAACCATATAAATTCACACTCTTTCTCGTTCATTATTATAGCATGTTTTTATTAATCCATTTCAATCACCAACATGAACGATGAAATCCTATATTCAAAAAACCATAAATAATGGTAATATATGACATCAATAAGTAATTTATATTATGATTATGGTTCTATAAGGGTTACTCTAAAATTATTTTTCATTATAAATTATCACTCTAATATTAATAAAGTCACCTAAAACGTGTATGTTCTGAATTCCATTCTTTTCAATCGTACCCACATATTCTGTTAAATGAACATGTGAAACTATAAATAATTAAAATAATATTATTTCAATACCTTGAATAATCTAGGAATGATGAAATTAATAACATATAATGATGATAAATATCACAATACTGAAAACTAGTATGAAATAATAAAAAATACTAATATCTGATAATAAAATCAAAATATGACTAAATAATATGTATATATAATAAATACATTTAATTTTTTAGTATAAAAGGTAATATACATGAATAAGGTTATAAAATAGGTTATTAAAAATTATATATTGAATATACAGTAAGTTTGAGGTTATCCAAATAACCAAGAATCCAAGATAATGGTTTTCATCTCAGTTTCCTTTCTTTGAGACATATTTCATATTATGAGCCAATTTTAACTTATATGGTTTATATACTTCCAAAATGAAATATTTTATTATAATTACCCTTTTATTTATGAGATTTAAACTTCTATTTCATGTTCTCTCTTTCAATTTCCTTTGATTTATATGTTACAAAAGTCATAAGGTTTTTTCTTGACTCAATATATTTTTCATTATTCATTGACTATGCTATTCTAATTTGGATATACTCTTTACCTTTTCTATCACATATGTAATTTTCTATTTCATTCTAGGAAAATTATATTTATTTACCAAAATAGTATTTTTTATTTATTTTTACTTCATAAATATTTCTATTTATAAAAGGAAACTTTTGTGTTTTATTTTGAGTATTTTTATTTCATATCAATGATCTTTATTACCTAAAATATTGTTTACTTATTTTGAAAGATAAATATGCATTCTCTACTTTAATTTTAATATTTATATTTAACATTATTAAAAAGGAAATTTTATAAATATTTTATCAATGTGGATTTCTTTAATAAATTAAAAATTATTTAAAATGTATTTATATCCACTTTAATACATTTTATATCTAGCACTCCATATTTATTATTATTTACCTTATTTTTATTTGTGCTCGAATTTTTGAAAAGGAAGAATTCCACAAATTATTTGAGATGGTAAAAAAGATCAAGGGGGAGAAACCAGATGGGTGCCCAACTCATCTCAAGCCTAGATTTAGAAGGCGCCTGCACACCTTGTCCTTATAGAGCCCGTGTGATATGATTTACTTATCATGATGTTGCACTATGTTCCCAACCCTGCTCACATCCACATTGTTTTCCCTTCTAAAAACAGTTGGGTTCCCCAAGTGGTTATTGTTGGCTATTGAGGTCACTGGCTCCCATTGTCTATATAAGTTCCCCTAGACCCCTAATTTAGATATTAAGTGAGTGTAATTGGAGACCATGTGTGAAATAGTGTGAACATAGCATAGAGGATAACCCCTAATGGAACCTAAGCACAAAAAATACATGCCTAAATCCTCTAAGATCCCCTTTTAGGTTAGTTTTGACTCTAAACTAATGGGGAAAGGAAGGATGTTAAGGGTGTTTATATCTTTTAATGGATATGACCATTCAAATACCACTTCACCTAGGTCATAAGAAAGGCAGGTAAAAAAGTAAACTCTTTATAATGTGCACCTAAGTGACCAAGGTGTTCCATCCCAGAGCCATGTTTTTTCTAAAGGGGGTGAACCCAACTTATTATTAAAATCCCATACCAATATTCTAGAGGGTACCCCCACTGACAACCCACTCATTCAGGTAACTAATTATGAATAGTGTTCAACTTCCAATACATTATTTATATGGAACTCAGGTCTTACCAAGTGGATTCGTGCATAGGTATTCTTAGAAAGTCCATGTCTAGGTCACATAACTAGGTTCCACTTTCACCCAATCCACCTACATGGGAGAGGATTTTACCATGTCAATTACCTAGAAACCATTTTCCTAGGTAAACTAATTAGACACCCCTTCACCCATTCCACCTACCTAGGCACCCATTCACCCATGTCACTTACTTAGGAACCCATTCATCTAGGAAACTTACCTGGATGACCATTCACCTAGGTCATTGACCTTGGCAATTATTAACCCAAGTCACTTACCTGGTTTTATATCTACTTAGGCCTCCTCCAAGGCCTCCTGAGATACATTAATCGGTTGTTAATTCTACAATTCTCCACTTCAGTTATATATTCCTTTGATAATGGGGATCGGGCATTCCATGACAGATCTTCCTCTAGTTTCTCACCCTAAATAATAAGACCCTATGATTTTTAAAGATAATGTATTTCATTGATAATTAGAGTCACTATCATTATGATATTAATGAAATCACATCTGGATCATGATGCTTATCTTGGATGCCCAAAACTGATTTTCATAGTTTTCAATAATTTTTTCTACTTACAAGGATTTAGTAAGCTTATTTACATAAAATCAATAATAAAAATATATATTTGGGCCACTTATACAATGGAAGTATCCTCATTGGTTCATATCACCCCTGAGTCTATTCTTCCTTTACCATTTAATTACTAAATGAAAGAAGTTGAGAATACATATCATGGGCCTCCAACTAGGTGTAAGACCCAACCATTTCCTCATTAATGAAATCATCCTGATGACCAATTAATGAGCTATATATGTCATGTTCCTCCAAATAAGTTTGATTCATAAACCTACCTTCACCTAATCCGTATATTATGCTAAACTAGAAAAGTATAGTTCTTACGTAAGTACCACAACAATCATTTCTAGGAACTTTTCACCAAGTAGTCAATGATCCATGGCTTTAAACCTAATAACATTATTCTACTTCCCATGATATTAAAATTTCTAGAATACATCATATTCATATAACCTTAAATTATAAGACACCATGGTCTTGGATGTATAACCTTAAAAGAACCATCATTGGTCCTAGAAGCATGACCTAGAAAGGAACTTCATTTGGAATTGGACACACAACCTTAAAAAACGCATCATTGGTCCTAGATACATTACATTCAAAGGACTTTGGTTATGGATGGATGACCTTAAAAGGCACCATAATGGTCCTTATCATATAACCTTAAAATGTATGATGTGACCTTTTAATAAACACTAAACTATGTGGGTTCTGATTCCCTTCACAGGATACATAAGAATTCCCTCTCGGATCCTAACTCCAAAATACTTACCACCTCCCAATATGGAGATAAATTATAGTTTTCCTAGTTTTTTGGCTTTAAACCATTGTATAAACAACCAACAAGAGAAATATGGAAAACCTCTAAAACATACAAAATGTTCATATCAATGCATGGTAATGATTAATCACATTCATGACTAGGGTAAACAATATTTTTATCAGGAAGGATTTCAAAAATACGTATTAAATCTATAAGAGATTCCTAGAATTAGTAATAATATCTCCTAAATGATGATCCAACCTTATATCTTCTTGACCAATGTGTGATTCAAGTTTTCACTGGTATATCACAGTGACCCCTATATTTGGAAGTTAGGTTGTAGTTGATAAAAAATAGTATAGGCATGACCACATAGAAGAATAGAAATAGTGAACCTGATGTGAAATCCATTACCCAAAAAAGATATTGATTAACCATGCACTTGTGCTTATGATACAGTATTGATGGGTTTTTTGTTTGTGGTTTCCTCTTTCGGATTTCTTATCATATATAAATTGTATCACTAAATGAATTTTCATATGTTAAGATTTATATAAATATTAGTAGAATATATGGTACACCTAGGGATATTGTACACCATTAGCTGATACACACAATATATTACTTGGTTGCAATGAAGGTCATGGACCCATATCCCAGAAGAATGTTATCATCGAATCAATGAATCCAGCATCAGGTGGTAAATACTCTAATGTAGTAATATTATTTTAATGACTCCAACCTGAACATGGAGGCATCCCATGAGATCCTCTAGGATATTAATCTAATAGTTTGTCCTACAAAAAATAGGGTATAGAGAAACAAGTGTCACTTGTTTCCACATTCAACTAATTTGGGAGTTTTTTCCTATAGCGTATCAATACATACCTATCTTAATTTATATAGGTGTAAGAGTAAATTGAGTACATTTAAAATACTATACTAAAGCTTCCCAGGAGGGCCCTTACACACCATCATTTTTTATTTTTGTGCTACCCCAACTCCTTAGGAATATATTGAGAAGATCACCCTTTATATCCTAGACTCAGTTGTCTAAACTAGGTTACCCAGAAGGATAACCACAGGGGAAATATAATTATCGAAGTTATGGACCAGGAACATATTTTAGTTTCCAACAAAATTCAAGAATATTTTCAGTATATATATTTGGAAACTGATGAGAAATATCATATCACTATCCCCATAAAAACTCAAAAAATATTTTGGTATATTTCAATAGAAACAAAGGAGTGTGATCATATAACTATTCCCATCAACACTAAAGAAGTTCATTATCATATTTTTTAAACAACTAAGGAGAAATATTATATCCATGTTCATTAACAATACTCTAGTAGTTTATCAGCATATTCTGATAGTAACTCAAAAGTGGTACCATATCCTTGTTCTCATTAACACTCAATAAGTTTATAAATAAATTCTAGTGGTAACTAAGGATTGAGATATTATCCATATTATTGTAAACACTCAATAAATTCATTTATATATTTTAATGGTAAATCTGGAGCATGCTCATATCCCTATTATCATAAATTCATATGAAACATGTCGGAATTTTTTTATAGTAATTGAGGAGATTACTAGGATAGATTCTACTCATAAAGATCATTTCCCACACTATGTGTCCCTGATTATGATCATGCTTCTTACCCTAGTTATCTAGAAATGAATATCTAGATGGAGTACTATTATGGTCAATCTAAAATCTATGATCAAAAATATTTCCCTCAAGTCATTAACTTCCTTATTCCTATTGGTATATGTTGATAATGGTACGGGGATTTTCCTTATCTTTAATAATGAGACAAATAAACCACAACTGCATAGTTTCTACCCATAGCACCATGATGACAACTCTAGAGGCCCTCCCTGGGGGTTCCAACTGTAGAGCTCCTCGCTATAAAATCATAATAAAAAAACCTAGAGGTCCTCCCTAAAGAAACCATCATGGAGGTCCTCCTCAGAAACTAAACATATCATCTTTGAATGAGATCCTCACTATATAAAATAGATAATCATTATCCATGGAGGTACTCCCTATGATAAGATGAAACGTAACTCTATAGGTCCTCCCCAAATCACCTACCATGGAGAACCTCTCCATATAAATATAAAGGTTGATTATAAAGTTACTCCTTGTGAAATTAGTTGAAGAGGTCCTCCCTAGTGTATGAAGATCGAACGACAATGAGGTCCTCCACTTATCAACTCATTAGTAATTTGTAATTACATATACCCTCCCTTAAGAACTGATTCAATAACTCTAGAGGTCCTCCCTATATAATTAATTTTTGATATTATTTCTATAACACATGATGTGAATTTCATACCCTTGAAGGAATCTAAAAAATCAGTAACCATGAAGGTCCTCCCCATGGTGCTCATTGAGAATTAATTACCTGCAATGACTCATATCCTAGATGTGAAGGTCCTCCCTATGTTGAAGCTACTTTAATATTGAGAATAACTTTAGAAAGAAAGGCTAGCTACACCAGGATCCTCATCACTAAATAACGGTGTCTAATCTCGATCAGTGGGTGATTTTAGGTGACGTTTATCATCTACACCTCCCCTTGATCATGTACCCTTTTATATGACTAAGGAAATTTAGAATGATCTTAATCCTCTTTACAAGGAAGTAAAGAAATTTAATTTATAGTTAGATCAGATTGAATAACCCATCATCGATGGGGAATAAAACTCCATGATCATATAGAGAAAAATTTGAAAAAGATGGAATACCAAACATTTTCTTTCCATTTTCCACTCATCGATATGACATTACCAAGATGAAAAAATAGTAATTCATACCTTGTTTTCATATTAAATTTTTGTATAATATATATCATCTCAAGAATAAATACCTAACTTATAAGGAGTATGCTAACCATCTCAAGTCATTGGATGAATTTTTTTGAAAATTTGACCCAACCTTCTTTTTAGTGGATCAAAATCATAAATATATGATATATCATAGGTTCCTATAACATGACCACTTTAGTAATATGAGTGAACATTAATAGATAATTTCTAACACCCAACCTATTGTGCATATCAAAGGATGGGGTAAATGCATATCTCTAAATGTCACTCTTCTCCCAAGATAAAAAAGTTCATTGGGGAGAGAAGCTTGAAATTTTATAGCTTCTGGAAAAATATCATTTCATAAATCTACGTATGGTAGTCATTTCACCCAATTAAGTATTTTAATTCCAAAATAATAGAAATAGTATACTCATTGGGAATGATATATTGATAAAATCTTGCATTAAGCTATTAAAAAGGTCAAATAAGCCTCCCATTTGAGGACATCAAAGTCTACTATCATAATGCAACACTCAATGATGAGAAAATTATTACATCTAGATGATGGTAAGATGAAATCCTGAAATTCCAAGAAGGTCATGGATGCAGCCCCATCTATAGTATAGGATCATCCCTAGTCTAGAAGACTAGGGAATTTTTTATCTCCTCCTCCTCCAAAGAATCCAGTCATTTCCAAACTCGGAGCATCATCACAAGAATCTCCATCATAATTTAATCCACTTTGAAATTCATATACTTCATCAAGAGAGTGTTTAGTAAAATACATTGGAAACTCCCTCAGTATTTCCTTCCATAAATTTCTTCTAGCGGATTGTTGAGGAGAGAAATTGAAATCTCTCAAGGGATATAAATAAATATTATATACCAATAACATGGAAATTGATGAGGATTATGATCTTTCAATTAAATAATATTCAAATGGTAATAGAACCACTTACTTCTATGTCATGGATAAAGATATGATTCCCACTGTACAGTTCATATTGGAAAATTTAATTAGCGTCATCCCTATGGATAACATAGAGTATGACACTGATGTAGAAGGGAATAATGAGGAGGCTTCTATTTGAAATGTTTTCTAAGTAAAAACACAAGAAGAAGGTGAACACACTCTAAATTAGTGATAGAATCATGATATGAGATCTTTTCAAATTATTTAGTAGTTTCCAACTTAATGAGCATTGGATAAAGATAAAGGTAAATGTGTAGATACACCCACAGATCACTCACCAATTAAAGAATTTGAGGTTATTTTCCCTAAGTAAAATATTACCTAGTATAAATTTGAGTTGGAGGATATGATATGACTTAGAACTTAATTAATCTAAAATAATATTACTACTAATTAAAACTCTTAGGCCAAGCCTAATATTTTTACTCTAGATAATACCCTTAAATAAACAGGAACTGCTCAGCTTACAATAGAAGATTCCATTCACCTGAAAAACCTAAGTCCCAGAGATCCAGTTTATCTAACCTCAATGACCATATAATATCTTTAATTCCCTCCCCTAAGGTTGAAAAACCAAAATCTTGAGTAATATTTCCTAGGATAACTTAATCTAGATATCAATAATAGGAACTGGTGAGTTGACCATATCATTTTCTACCTAATTCCACCACTAGGGAATCGGAACAAGTAATAGTCCCACCAGAACTCCTTAACTCCATTGATTCCCTTAAAAATAGAATAGAATCCATATAAGGACAACTTGTACTTATGTAGATAGAGAGGAATCCGTATCCTGAATGGGTAAACTTGACTCCTCCCCTAGCCAATTTTTAGAATCCCATGTTTCTAATATTCAATGTTACAAGAGATATAAAGTATCATATTTTTTATATTTCCTATTAATGTGGCCCTATGATGGGAATTTAAAATCATAAGGATGTAGAAAATCTTATATATTTCATATAAACCCTATAAAGACCAACATTCATCTGGTATAGAAACCTACCATTTGGGTATATCACTAGTTGGGAGGATCTTTACTGGAAGTTCCATTACTGATTCTACCCCATGTTGACAGAGACAGCGGTCCTAGAGCTCTTTAATTGAAAAAAAAATGAAAAAAAAAAGATAGTTTTGGACTTTGTTTCCATGTGTAAAAGATTAAAATATTCACAAAATATGAAGTATATTTAAGAGAAACTATTAGGGATATGCATATAAAATCTTCAAGATGAGTTAGAAATGATGCTCATTCCCTAGAAATAACTTGGTAAATTATGAGAGTTTTCATTTATGGAATGATGGATGGAAGATTCTATTCAGTTCACTAAATCCAAATCTCATCACATGATGTCATCATATGGAATAAATTTGGTAAAGCATAAATTACGACAATCATACTCAAACAATCACTAAAACCAGCTCCAACCACTAAGACAACTAAATATCTTGTATTAACTCCTCTTGAAAAATATCAACAACAATAGTGTTATTAAAAATATGAGGATTAAAGTTTCTTGAATTTTAATGACCAAAATAATAGAGTCCATTCCTTTTTAAGGGAATAGGTTCTAGGGGTTTTCATCACTTCCTTGGAGGAGATAATTTCTAGAGATCATGAGGTACAATGAAGTTGTTCTGAATGATTACCCCAATTACTTCCCATTACATCATATATAGGGGTACAATATCCAAAAAAAAATTATCTTTAATGACATAGTACAAAAGATAATTTATAATAGGAAATTAAAATTGGGTAAACCCCTCGCACAGGTAAAATGTTTCTCTACTACTTCACCAGAAGAAGAGGGAGGGTGGAAGGAAGTACCAAATAGAGGAACCCATAAATTTTATGTTTGGATGACTAGAAAATAATTAAAATTTTCATATAGAATCATCAAGGTACAAATCAATAAACTAGTCGTGACCCTAGAAACCCCTATTATGCCTGAGGAAACATCTTCATCATCATAGTATTACAAGAATTTTAATAGTCATTGTTAGGTAAAAAATAAGAATAAGAGCCTCATAGAGTTACCAAGTTTATCCAGACTCTCTAAGATATCTTACCCCCATCAATAGGAAGATTGGAACTACCCTACCAGACTAAACCTTCATCTAATGAGCATTTATGATACAACTCCATCAACGTCATTCACTTGATAAATCCCTTAACTTATGAGGATGTCCCATATGAACTAGAATTCACCATCAATGATAAATGTGGAGTCTATAGAGCCTAAAGAAGTTTAGTTTGAAATAATACATGATATTCATGGACCATTTATACCAAAAATATTCATACAACTAAGAACCAAAGTTAGGAACTTCAGTGATCTCAGTAGGAACATCTTGAATCCTCTAGGGTCTATTCTAACCTGATCATACTGGTTGACCGATTAGCAAATAGACAGTCAAATGATCAATTACAAGACATGGGGAGATTAGTGAAAACCAACCTATTATAATCTAGGTAATCCTCCAAGTTTGGTTAAGAGGAAGAGTATTCAGTACAGTTAGCTTTGTCCAACATGGATCAAACTAAGGAGTAACCTCGTGATAAAAAGAATAGGATCTTGGTCCAGAAGTATGTCATTTTAAATCATCTCATTGTCATCCCATCCAAGATATCAATCTAATATTCCCTTTACCTTTCAAAATAACTCAAGTAATACCTTATTGAGGTTATTTTAAGTACCTAAGAGTTTAAGACTAAATTTATTATAGTAAATATATATCGGGTAGATACTCACTCTAATGAGTGTAATGAGATCATTTATTTTTCATACCAAGACTAAAAAACTGATATATAAGGGAATATTAGGACTTTATATATATCTTTAAATCATGATGATTGGGCCATAGTGAGTCTGACTTGTCTCCCTCTAACCTAACAATCCAAGGGTAATATAAAATTGACTAGATTCCAATTAAGATGGTCATAATTAGAACCCAATTTAGATATGACATTTATATATCTAAATTCAATGTTTTTTTCCATGAAACAAATTTCAATGTCTTGATGGAAAGGCCATGGATACATATATATATATATGTGTGTGAAATTTACCTCTTCATATCACCAATAAAAAAAGTAATATATTGAAGGGAAATTCGGGGTTTTGTATGGTGATATCTCCCCTTTTGCGTCTATAGAATCTTAGTATATAGATAAAGGGTACTAAAAAGAGAGGTGAAGTATATATTAATAAATAACTTCATACATATTAGTTACCCAAATTTTCTATAAATAACCCATATCAATACATGGATAAAACATGATGGATATTTCCATTGAACAACATCCACTAATAGAGGATAATAGTAATATATAGCCTATATGGATTAACCTTGAACCTAATAACCTAAACTAGAATGTAGGTTTGAATGATGTTTAGATAACCTTTCTATGTCTCTTTGAATGACTATATATGAACCGTAGAAGAAGAGTATCAGGTTTATGCACATTCACTTTTATTCTCGTGGTGTTGGTTACACAAGATGAACCCAACCATTTGGAAGGAGGGTTTGATCTTTATGGAAGTAATAATTTTCTCATTTCATCACCTAGATCTAAAGGTGAAAGTCCATATTTCACTCTTGAAAATGGTGAATAATAAGAATAATATCTTACAGATACTAATATAGTGTTCGAGGAAGATGTATCGACCATCATCGATGAGGTCAGATAGGTGAATCTAGGTATGGCGGAAGATCTGTGACTCTTGGGTACTAAAAACTCCACATGAAAGGTGAAAATAATTTCGTGAATATTGTAAGGGTAAAATAATCCCAAATAAGACTTTTAAAAATGTTAAAGTACAAAAATATGCAAAGGAAGGCTTAGGTCCACATAGAAAATATCGATATGCAGACCGCCACTCCTCACGGCATCTTTCGGCTCTTCATGGCATCTCATAAATGGAAAAATTATTTTTGAACATGGGAATTTTTTCCATCCCCTAAAAATGAAAAATCATTTGCAGGTGCAGATAGTGATTTATGTCCTCCACAAATGAGAAATCATTTGTGGGTGTAGATGGTGATTTATGTCCCCCGCAAACGAAGAAGTCATTTGTAGGTGTGGGTGGTCTTTTCTGTTACCCATGAATGAGATCATCATGGTCAATTGCGGACAACCAGATATACCAGTAGCTAGTTACCCCATTCCTTTATAAAAGTCCCATGGGGTATCCAAGGAGAAGAGATATGAAAAATGGACAAAATGTGTAATAAAGTGAAAGAGCCATCGATTATGAGCAGGTGAACCCACCACATAAAATTAAAGAAAAAGAATCAACTCAAACATCCATAGACCAAAAAACCCTTTGCAAATTCCATTTTTCAAATCATAATCAGATTTCCTTTTTTTGGTTCATCACCCCATGTAGAAAAAGTCTATAGAGAGGGATCTCTACCCCATGTATTAAAACACTATACGGGAGGAAATTGAGCCCGTGTAGAAAAGTTCTATGCAAGAGAAACCCAAGCCCGCATAGCAAAATGATATATGGAGAGAACCCAGGCCCACATAGAAACATGCTATGTGTAGGGAACCCCATCACAGATAGTAACACGCTATGGTAAATGGGGAATCTGAGGACGTACATCTTTCTCACACACATTACTTCCCTTTTTTTTACCATTCAAACCCACTTTAGCACCTTCATAGAAAATACTAATAGTATCAGGCCAAGGCCTTTTCCAAATCCACCTGATATGTATTATCAATTCATAAGGAACATTAGTGTTTCCTCTTGATCATGCATACCCATGGTAAGAAGGGTCCTATTGGTAACCTCCTTAATAATGGGGATTCTTGGAATGCTTTAAAGAATACATTCCCATGGTAACTTGGTTCCCAAACTTGGAGGTACTCATGTGGACCTCACCATTTTAGGGATTGAGGGGAACCACTTTCATTTCCCTTAAATGAGGTATAGTGCAAGATCCTTCTCTCATTATCTCTGAAATAGAAAGAAGGGTATCCCTCCTAGATTAATCCCCTGGAAAGATGAGGATTCTGCTTGATTTTACCTTTCATGGGGTCCAATGTTGTATCCTTACCTCCTAAACTTTATCTACCCAAGATACAAAAATAATAGGGGACTTAAAAGCCCTATCTCTCCCTTTGGGCCTAGGATATGAAAACAAGAGAGGAGATAGGAACCAGAGTTCTCTTTTTTCCCTCTTCCTTTGGGACCAGGCGTCATCCACCAGCAGATAAGTGAGATTGTTTGGTTTCTATATCTACTACTTCCTATCATTTCTCACACCGAACATGACTCACATGATCTTAGAGGTTGATGGTGATCATAAAATCCATATGATCCCAAACACTTGGGAATCCTCTTAATTGTAATCCTCATCCAAACCTATAAATCACCCTGAGTTGAGACTTTCCTCATAATTCCAAATAAATGGGCCTCCCATTAGTTATAAGACCAAACTCAATATTATCAAAGGGATATATTCCCCATGAGATGAATCTTAAAAGGTCCATATTCCCAGTGAAGCCAGCAATTGGGAATCCTCCATTGGTGTAATCCCAACCTTTTAGAACTACATGGTCTTTGATTCCTAACTAACTGGGATATGTAAGAAGCCTAACTAAAGTCCAAACCCAACAACCCAAATCCACACCAATCTTCTTTGGTCCATATTCTTAGTAGGGTCACATCAAAATTTGAGGACTAAATTCCTTCCTAGCCCCTTTCATCAACATATTTATTGTTCTATGTTCCTACTTAGATTATATACCCACCTAGGAGACCACACTTCTTCCAAGAACTTTGGGTCTCTTCGGTATAAGTCCCACACCAAACTTTGACTAGACACATTTCACCTAGGCATCCTTGCTACTGATGTTAAGTTTCACAGTTTTGTCCTTATCACATGACCTTAAAAGGTATGATTTTTCCTATTAAGTGACACCAAACTACATGGGTTATGATTTATTTCATAAATATATGTAGAAATCTCATCTCATGGGTTTGATCCTGACATTAAAATAAGTCCAATATCTCAAGATGGTGATAATTTATAGAGAGCCCCCCTGTATGGTTTAAAACCAAGAATTATAATAATAGATAACATAAGGATCTCTGGACTACATATCAAAAGGTATCACTCATGGATAACCTTGGATATATATAGATCCATCCATTGATAGAGAACCTCATATACTTATAGATGATTCTAAATCCATTCTTGTTAATAATTTATTGTTAAATCAAGGGTGACCCAGGTCATAGTTAGGAATTAACAAAGGATTCGCGAACATATCTTAAATCTATAAGAGAATCACATAATAGGAAATAATTCCCCCTAAAATGGTGTGATGAGCTCGACTTCCCATCCTCTTAACCAATGTGAGTTCTTAAGTATTATTGGCCAAGTTACCCAACAAACTCTATCCATTGGAAAGTAGGTCCATGAGTTATCATGGATATGAGGGCCATTGGGTGTTTCTAGTTCTATGAATAAATGTTGTTGGAAACCAACCCATATGAAATGGGTAGGAAATTTCAATGGTGAACTTAACATGAATGATTTTGAAATATTCACCCCCACCCAATAAATCATACTGAGCCTTTTTCATCTATGATTGTTTCATTGAAAACAAAATGGCGATCCTAATGTGAATCTTTAACCAAGATGACCATATAACCTTCATTTCAGGACCCTTACACATTCAAAACAATGGAGGGAAAAACAAAACAATTGATTATGTGCATGATCATTTATTGAGATTCTACTTTTATAAGGTTTTATTGGTGGTGTTTGTCACATATGTTGTGGGAAATTTTCACCAAAACTCTCTTTAGTCCATATGGAATATCACCAGTTCACACAAATGTATACATTATCCAATTCACAAGATGGTTCCTCAACCAAAAAGAGGGCACCATAACCCACCCAGCATCTTCAACAACGGGTTTCAAATGAATTTTTATGGGAATACCATTAAAATGGTACTCTCCCAACCATGGAGGCATCCTGATAGGCCCACCATCTTATGAAGCCCTGCTAGCCATCTACTCAATGATGGTTGGTGATCTAAAATCATATGGAAATGATAGTTGTATCAAACCATTTCGAGATCTTATCCCTGAAACATGATAACAGGTTCCTTCCTTACCTCAGGTAGGCTGATGAAGTAGTGGTTAGTGACTTCATCCCAATAGTACAGGGGTCTTACCCAAGGGCTCCTTCCAGCAATCATTTATGCCAATATCACACATCGCATCATCCTCTCCATGAAGAGGATACTGTCCAATGGACCCCAGCTGAAGTCCTTCAGACTCAGTCCCCCAGGGTATAAAAAATATGGTGATGGTCAAACAATTTTAAATAGGAAATTGTTCTTATTCCTATTGAATAAGTTTGTTGGTCAAATATGGTGGCAACCAATGAGAAGATGAAAATTACTACTTTCTCATATCAAGACCATTAGTCAAATACGGTGATAACAAACTAGAAGATAAAAATTGATACAGACACATATCAAGGTTTTTAGTTAAATACAGTGACAACCAATTAGCAGATGAAATTTTTTGCTCACTCATATCAAGACCATTCTTCAAATATAATGGAAACCAATGTGCAGATAAAAAGTTTTTCTCACTCATATCAATGTTGTTAGTCAAATTCAGCATCAACCAATGAGGAGATTCAAATTTATTCTCACGCATATCAAATATACTAATCAAATAAGATGGTGAACTATGGGATAATTTAAATCCCTACTCAGGCATATCAAGATCTCTAGGAAAATATAGCAGAAATTAGAAGACCTAGTTGACGTACCTTAGCTATGAATTAGGGATAGAATCATATTCTTAACCCAACACCAGATTGGGTGCATATTCCTATTACCATTAAGGATGTTTCTTAGTATGTCTATACCATGATATAATTTTATAAATCAATTCCTAGACATGTCCTGTAAACTTTCCATAGTATAATCACTTGAACGGAAATAGTTAGGAGTCGATCCCAGGACCCCACCTCCTCAAGTCAGTTGATTCATATACATAATAGGATGTTCACTCAAGATAAAACATAGACCCCTTATCCTATCCAGGAGGTTCATCTGCAATATTCCATGATAAATGGATAACTGGATCGGGCTCAAATACCCATTCCAACTGGGGATTACTAGACTGTTTTGGAGGCCGCTCCAGGGTAGGCATATATCCCTACTGAAATTCCAGAAACTCATTGGAAGGATCTAGAAGAAGTATAGGAGTAACCTGAACCCACTCTCATGAATGGGAATCTCCATTCACAACAAGTGGTTATAGATTCACATGGGAGAGAATCGAAAAAGAAATCCCACCCGAGGAATTTCGAAATCACATCATAGGATTATGACCCTTCCTTATTAAAATATGGAGTTATTGAGGCCATAAAACATCTATCTGTGGTAGCTCATAATCATGTCAATCTGTTACCAAATTAAATAATTGGTAGTAGCATTCCCAAAGGCCCTCCCCACATCACTACTTCTAGAAGATCTGTAGATCCTCCCTAGAATGATTACCGTGAATGATTCCTTCATGAGAAAAATTCAATTGATCATCAAATCTGATCTCATGATGATCACCAAAACAGCCCTCCTAGTGGCCAAGAGATCAATCAATAATAATTTATACCCCTTAATAGATAAAATACAAGAATACCCTCATATTTTGAGGCTCTTGGAAAGATGGGTTCAGTCATTTACAACACCCTATCAATGATAGGTGACATCCCTTCTCAATTAGAAGATGACCTAAGGAAATAGACATCCTCCAAACCACCTCTAGAATTATTTTTTGTCGATGAGACCCCTATTATCCCCACTAATTGAGACAAAATAGAAAATAAGTGACCATGTTGGGCTGATCAATTAGTGGAATCTCTAGGAGAGGAACAAAAAATATGAGAAGACAATTGTCTAGGGATGACATACCCATAATGTTTTTTCCCTTAGCCACTTCTCAGTTTGACATTCCAAAGGTATTTATATAAGAGTATATACACAATATCCATATGAATCTTTGTATGACTCTACACCATCTAAAAGAAAATTTTCGTCCTTACGAAGGATATACAGTCCATGTTAAAGTAACGGGAGATATTTGTCATAAAATTGACTTGGAATCCCTTCTAAATGAAAGGAAACCATGATTAGAAAATAAAAAAAATCTTTAATTAAAATTCCTCAACTCACTACATAAATTACATCATATGATCATTAACTCTCCACCTGGTGTTCATATTTGAGGTTAGGGAGAACATGGAGCTTGTCCTTTCACACCACTCCCTGGTTAACAAAAACCACCAAAGGTGACAACTTGTAATTTCATCGCTCTAGGGAAGTTGTTAGAAAATACCCCCACTTAGGAAAGATAGTTCACTCCACAATAATTTTCCCTGAATAAGTCTCAAAAGCATCATGTTCGATGGGGGATGACTATCGAAAAACTCCAGAGTCAATCAACTAAGAACATTATATAGGATTCTCTCTTAAGGGAATTCAATCAACATGCATTACTGATGTCCTTGGAAGAAATTGGTTCATGTAAATATCATGTATCACACCAGGCTCATGCTAAAATGAGGATGTGAAAGATCAAGAGAGAAGTTATAGTATCTATAGCTGGTGTAGTATGATATCATCCCCATCCCATGAGGTTGAGAGCATTCTTAAGGCAAAGTGCCCCTCCAAAGCTGACAAATTTGGCCCAAGGCATGACAAAAAAATAATTTGAGCAACCCCATCCCACGTGGCTGGGGAAATTTTACCTCAACATTCCCTTCAATGGAAATTATTCCTTTCCCATTTTGGGGAAATGACAAGACATGAGGCCTCCCAATTTTCCATGTATCATGGCCTATTTCCATCAGTAAGGATACAAACTACAAGGTTTTGTGATGGTTCTCTCTAAGTCACTCTTCGCCAAGAAACTCAATGAGGATCCGATGAAGAAAGGTGGAGGTTTAGTAAAAGGCACAAAAAACCTTCTTATCATTCGATATCCAATACAACACCTAAGATGCATTATGCATCGGTAAACATCATAGGCATCAATCCTAAGGATGGAACTAAAAATAATGCCAATGTATAGGATCAAGGAGATGATAGTTCCATCTATAATGTAGTCTACACTAAGAAAAATGAAGGAGGTGTGTGTACCCAAAAACAAACACTTTATCTGAATTTGGGAATTTCGTCGACCAATATGCTACTACCTACTCAGCATACATCCACCAAAGAAATGGGTAAAAGAAAGGTTTCAAAAAACCCACCTCTAAAAGAGGTTGAATACCTCACACTTAAAGAAATATTTTCTCGGTAGTTGGAATAGGTGAAATAGTTAAGAAGGCTCAATGTGGAATTGCTCTAAGGCAACATTCCTAATAAATATTCTCCATGAGAAAATCCTTAACATGCATATTCAGTTGGTATACCCCAACAATTAGGGTTATCTCCAATGATTAAATAAGAGCCAAGACTTCCACTCAACCTTATTCCTGGACCATCGGTTTACCTAGACCTAATTATGGAAAGATTTCAAGAATTTCCTCCATTATGAAGACAACCATAATGGATTTATTAGAATCCCCAAAAGATGTCCCCTTCTAGGTGTCATCCACATATATTGGAAAATATATCACATCATGCTCTACCTATTTACACCCATATTCAATATCATGTTCAACCAAACATTCATCAAGGTCTTATTGACACCATTGATCATTGGAAGCTCAATTGGAAGCTATAAAGAAATGGTTCACACTAGTGCACCCCAAACATAAACCTTTCCCTGAATGAGTGATCGATATCCCACCCCTAACAAATTTTAAGAGTCCTACATTTCCAATATTCAATGACTCGGGATACCTAGAATAGTATCTAACACACTTTATTTCCCATTTTGAAACCATAATGGGAACCCCCATGCAATAAGAAGTAGTGAAACTTAGATTCTTTGTGAAAACCTTGTAAGGGACAAAATTTGTATAGTACGTCAATTTTCCATCTCATTAAATAATGGGATGGAATTACCTTTATAGGTAGTTTATCTTTTATTTTAGCTCAACACTACAAAAGAAAACTATACTTGACCTCTTGAACTGCAAACAAAGAGATAAAGAGAAGGTCTCGAATTGCATTTTCATGTAGAAGGGGTTAACCTGCTCCATGAGCCTACAGCTTTTGAAAGAATATTTAATTTCTCTTTTCATTGAGAACCATCATGACAAGTTGTGAGTGAAACTCATCCTGATAATATATATAGGTGTGTTGCAGGATATCACTATAATTTCTCATAGAAGGAAATCAAGCTAGTCTTTTCATCAGCTCTAGCTCAAAAACCTACACCATACTATTCCACACACCTTAGGTGTCAACTAAAACTCCCACCTCATCAATATGATTTGAGGGTACCCAAGAAAAATAAATTATAGGATAAAATGAATAATTCTTTTCATTACAAGATGAGAAATACTACTAATACTTTATAATAGTTATGGATAATGACTTTCTCCGCCTACCAAAGCCTAAGAGGCCTGACCAAGTAAACCTTGATGATTATCTGTATTATTTCCCCTTTCATCGGAAATTGAGGAACGCCATTCAAGAATACTTTTTTCAATTAAATCATACAATAAATGGTAAACTTTGGGAAAGGGAAGATGGGTAAGCTTCCATAAAAATTATCATATATTTCCACTACTCATCCTAAGATATGAGGTGAATGGACAAAAATTTCTAGAAAAGGCATATAGAAATTTGGTGATTGGGTGACTCAAAAAGACAATAAACTGAAATAATGGTGCCCTCTAATCATATTTGAAGAAACCAACTATTCCCCCAGGAACTTCTGCTATGACACAGCCAATGCAATTGGTATCAAAGTCCTACAGAAGCTATTCTTTCAAGAAGCGACTTGGAAGGAAAGGTAGAGAGTAAATGCATGAAGATGAACTGTGCCAAGTCCAAAAGTAGGTTTGACCCTCTCAGATTTTATGCCCTCTATTTTGAAACAATGGGCACTGCCCATCTGAATGGTACCACCAGAAAAGGTCATCCAGGCAGGATCTTCATCCAATAAATACTTGATCACCAGTTCTTTTAATGTCATTCATTTAATGGATCCCTTCTTGGATGATGAATATGACTATAAACCTAATTTATTCACACTTTATTGGGGAACTAGAGGAATATTCCATAGGATTCAAGGGAATAGGAAAATATGTAGTCATGGAAGAAACCATAATTCAATCCACGCACCCAATCAAACTATTAGCATTGAATAAGATCTTAGAAAATCCCTTCATTGAGTCTAAAAGAAGTAGGAAAATCCCCCTATATATGCCAAAATATTCTCTAATATGATCACTCTAGAATATCAATCGGAGGGTTTATAAGTCTTTGATCATGATTGGTGGGTAGGAAGATCTAACCACCTAACCCAATAAGGATAGGAGAACCTTTAACTCATATTCAGAGGGTTGATCCATCTACATCCAGCACTCTATCCACTAAAGAACCTATGAAATAGAATCCCCATTCTAGGAAGCGTAGGACTTTAGGACAAAATTATGACTCTTGAATCAATTATCTTTGGTCCCATCCATGTTTTCAAGTTGAGATGCCCTGATTTTATCAAAAGATCTCAAGGAAGCACTCATAGAGTATTTTATAAGCCCCCATAAGTTTAAAGATGAGTTTGTTGCTGCTGAGGTCTATAGGATAGAGGCCGACCCTACATAATTTCACATAGAGATCTCCATTACAGATAAAGATAAAGATATTATTATATGGGGACACATCATACCCTTTTACATGTCTCTCATGATAAATGGTTTCTATGTCTGATGAGATTTCATTGGAAATGGATTTGGGAGTTAATAATATTATAGTATGGATAATTTTACAGCTATTCTACACTAAGACTAACCTAGAACCTTCCACTCTGAAGCTACAGGGCTATGAAAAAAGTAATAAAAATCCATTGGTCCAAATCAAGCTCAAGGACCAGTTTGGAGACCTTTTATCCAACTCATAATGTCTAGTTGTTCAATAAAATACATCATTCAATGTTATTCTAGGAAGGCCTTGGTTTCACCAGCATGTGGAAATCCCCTCATCATACTATAAATGAGTCAAATGCTGCATTAATGGAAAAATGTTGATGTTTCGCACCGATAAGGCACCATTCGAATATTATGAGTCACATTATATCAATGCAGGATTCTATTAGAGAGAGGAGAAACAAAACAAGGTTGATGGAGCTTCCTAATTCACTACCCCAAATAGTCTACATATGATCTCATCAAATAGTACATGTTTCCCATAAACTATATCGAGCACATGGGCACAAATTTAGATTCATATTCAATGACCTTCATGATATCGGTCATGAAAATTGAGTCTAATGGTGTTGGAAAGGTTATGAATCTCTATAAAAGGGTAAAATATTGAAAGAAAGTTCCCTCATCCCATACCCAAAGCCTTATGAAATTCCCACATCATCATCTGTGTCAGAAGATATTTTCATGTCACCAAGAGAGGAAGAAGGTAATCCTCCATCCCTCACTCATCACCTTCGAAGTTTCAAAGAGATATCACAGTGTTATCTAGGTCATAAGAAGCCACTTAATCTTCTAAATGTTGAAATTCCAACTCCTCTCATAATTGTGGATATCTCCCTTCATTACCTACTTCCACTTAGAGTAAGATAGAAGAGAAAGATCAAGAGGAATATAAAGAGGAAGAGGAAGAGGAAGAGGACCTTAGGGAAACCCCTCCAAAAATCAAGGAGGGTGTCTCTAACACCATTTATGAACTCAAAGAGATAAATATGGTTATAGAAGAAGAACCATAGCCCACTTTGATCAGTACAACCACATCCTATAAATAAAAAAGAGGTATATACATCATTTCTAAAGTATCATTGGTGATTTCTAACCTAAAACTACACCAAAAATCTAGGACTCGGTCATGAGGTAGCCACCCATCACATGGGCCTACCAGAAACCACTAGGGCTATAATAAAGTATCCAGAAGGACACATCCAACTCAATTGGTCCAAATTGAAGCTAAGGTTAACAAGATCATTAGGTAATAATCCATTCGTGAGGTCCAATACCCAAAATGGATAGATAATATAGTCTATGTCAAGAAAAAGAATAGGAAAATTAGAGTTTTCAACGATTTTAGATATCTCACAGTGTACTGTCCAAAGGATGATTTCTTAGTCAAAATTACAAACCTACTAATTGATCAAACAAAAAGATATCAATACCTCTCTTTCATGGATGACTATTTTAGGTATAATCAAATCCAAATTTCCCAATAAGATAAATAATCCACCACCTTCAAGTCCCCTTAGAGATTATTTTTCTATTGGGTGATGCCCTTTGGATTGAAGAATGTCGATGCTACATACCAACATGCCATACATCACATCCTCAAACCCTTCGTGGGGAAGTTTTTATAATTTTATGTGGAAAATATGTTTGTTATGTATTAATAGAATTTTGACCACTTGGATGACCTTGAAACCATCTTAAACAAACTATGATAGTATAGCCTGAAAATTAAATGCTTAAAATGTACTTTCAGTGTCACCTTAGGTAAATTTATCAGCTTCGTTGTATGACATCACAACATCAAAGTCAAACCTAAAAATACAAATACTATACTTAGCATGCCAACTCCTCAAAACCTCAAATATTTTAGAGTCCTTCAATGAAACTTGGCCGATATTTTGTGCTTTATATCCAACCTTGTATGAAAATGTTTTCCCTTCACTGGGTTGATGAAAAAGGGGGTTACATATAACTGGAATGATGATTGTCATGAAGTATTTGACAGTCTCAAGAAATATCTCTTGATCCAAATAGTTTTGATGCCTCTTGTTGAAGGAATACTTCTTATTTTATATTTGGAATCCCTAGAATAGTCACTCAGTGCCTTACTCAAAGAAAATAAGGATTTCATATGTGAAAACAACCTTTATTACCTCATCTGAACCATGATCAATGTTGAGACTCATTATTTAGATATTGATAAGAGTTGTATAGAGCTAATATTTATGGTCCAAAAGCTTAGTCATTACCTATAGCATCACAAGTTCCATTGGTTCTTTCGTAGAAACCAACTAAAATACATTCTCAACTACCTGATTTTTACCAGGCATCTATCATGGTGGGTGGTCGGTCAGAATGGCCCAAAGGCCTTATTTTTTTATTATTTTTGATAATACACCTTTCAAGGGGTGAGGTGGAACCCTTACAAGTCCCGAAGCCTTTAAATACAATTACATCACCCATAGGTCTTAGAGGGAATCACCCAGAAAAGAAAACTTGGAACTGTTCCTCCCCAACATATGTCATTAAATCATCACTCCACCTTCACAAGGTTGGTCGGCTAGTTGTCCTATGAAAAGCTTCATAGGGAAGAGGATGGAAGAACCCAAGCTTAATAAATTTTGGTTGGGAGTTGTGCTCATTTACCC
The DNA here is from genome assembly GCA_963277665.1 of Viscum album. Lineage (NCBI taxonomy): Eukaryota > Viridiplantae > Streptophyta > Magnoliopsida > Santalales > Viscaceae > Viscum > Viscum album. Next base: position 1,098,112,887 of record OY728134.1, on the reverse strand, counting down.
AAAAAAGGCATCCCTACCTTACTATTTCCTAATGTTAGAAGGGTGCATGAAAAATGAAGAAGAATATCAGTCTCTCATTGAATGGATAGAGTTGTCACTTCAGGTATAAGTAAATCACATGAAAATAAAGGGTGATTTGAAACTTGTCATCAAGTTTGTGAGTAGTTATTATGCCATCAAAAAGAAATATCTAATCCCCTTTCTAGACTATGTCTGAGGATTGATTATAGAATTACCTTTTAAATAGACATTTAAGCATGTCCCGTGATTGAAAAATGCCCAGGAAAATGCCCTGAAAATGTAACCATGGATCTAGTAGATCTAGACCGGGATAAAACAGTCATCAGAATTTCACACCACTGAATGGTCTCATCGTTTTTTTGAGCTATCATAGAAGAGATCAACAAAGTTATCTCGGTCCCAAAATATACGATCCTACCACAAGAAGGATGATACTCATCATGTACTACCTTCAAAATGGGGTACTCTCATCAGATCGAGATGGGAAAGATAAAATACAAATATGAGAAATTAAATTTGTTCTATATAACGTCAAAAATCATAAAAAGGTTATCTACAAGAAAGACACTAATGGGTTCCTTCTCAGCTTCATTAGAGGATAAGAGACCTCTATTTTTGGGAAAGAAGTGTCCACTATATCTTGAGGTTCTCATGAGTTAGGGATTAATAATTCCCATCAAATCTGTAGTCTTGGGTACTACTGGCCCACTATGACACAGGATAGCAAAAAAGTTACCAAAAGTGTCATTTATACCATGTTCATTCCAAATTCATTCATTAACCCCCAGATTTTTTGCATACTTCCAAATACTCCTAGCTATTTTTCATATGTGCAATGGACATAATGAGACCATATCCTCCTTCCACTACCAAGAAATTCCAACACATTCTCACTTTAACTAACTTCTTCTCCAAGTCGGATGAAGTTATACCCCTCAAAGAAGTTGTGGAAAGAAATATTATCAACTTCATCAAATCCAACTTCATTACAAGATTTGGTGTCCCTCATACAATACTGACAAAAAACAGTACCAATTTCTATTCTTATAAGTTGAAGAATCTATATCTATAGTATAAAATCAAATCCAACCATTCATCCCACTGTAATGCAATGGATAATAGACATATAGAGGTCTTGAGAAATACCTTATCTAATATAATTCAAAATATGGTAGACAAGGATAACAAATCTTGGCTAGATAATCTCTCATGTTACTTGTGGGATTACTGGAACACAACTTGAACTGCCACACAGGCGACCCCATACTCATTGGTATATAGTAAAGGGGTAGTCCTACTCATTCAAGTTCATTTTTCCTCTCTCTGCATTTCCATCTATGACCAGCTATCCATAGATGAGAAATCACAGAAATGGCTAGATTAATTTGAGCAATTGGATGATAATAGATTGAATACCTTTCATCATTTGTAAGTCCACCAAAACTAAATTGCATGATCCTTTAACAAAAAGTTTTTTCTTTAATCATTCCTTGAGGGAGAGATAGTGCTCGTCATTAGGACTCTAATGATAACCAGAAAGAGCCCCAAAAGATGGAACCAAAGTGGGAGGGTCTATATGCCATACACAAAGTATACTTCAGTGGAGATTATTCTTTGATCTCAATAGATGGATGGATCATGATGGCCCCTTCCAATTCAAGACATCTCAAGAAATATTTCATTTTATGAAAAGATCATAGTTTTTCTTGGATACACAACACTAAACTGCATTGTTGGTCTTTGTCACATGACCATAAAAAGCATGACATGTTGTCCATGTCACATGATGATAAATTGAATAACATCAATATCCTCATTTTACGAAATTAAACTCCATAGAATCATCATCTCAACCCCTGATATTAAACTAAATGGGATAGGTCTTTTCCTCATGATGTTAAACTACATGGTAAACATCCTTAGTATAAGGAATTAAACTATAGTTATGACCTATATAAAAAAATGGGATGCCTAATGTCACAAATTTGAGGTTTTAATGTCCTCACCAGAGATTAAAATGTCTCTAGTATTGGTATTCTACCATTCCATACTCTAGAACTACATGTGTCTTGATTTTTGTTATCACAGGATACATAGTAATGCCAAAATTTCTGATTCTGGGTCCATCTGCAATAAGAAAATACCTTCTCTCTGTATGAGTTAGAAATATGCATATATCCCTCTAGAAATATGTTTTGATTGATTCATATTATCATAGGATACATAGTGATTCCCAAATTTCCAATCATACGTCAAGCCACAACATGAAAATGCCTCCTCTCTATGTATGGTTCATACCTACATAGAGATGCTTCAAGAACTACATATAGATTGATTCCTGTTATTATAGGATACATAGTGATGAATGTATTTCTAATACTGGGTCCAACTACAATAATAAATGGGGAAAATTCTCCCCTCTACATATGGGTCAGAAATGTATATAGAGTTACCCATTCTAGAACTACGTGTGGTTTGATTCCTATTATCATAGGATATATAGTGACACCCATATCTTCAATCCAGGGTCTATCTGAAACCAAGAAAAATTACCCCTCCCTATATATGACTAAGACCTTCATAGGAATCCTTTCCCGGAACAATGTATGACTTGATTCGTACTCTAATGAGATATATAGCAATTCCTAGATCTTACATCTTGGTCTAACCACCACAAAACTAAAATTCCCCTATCCTTAATTTTTTTATCATCATTTTATGGTGGAATAACCATTTTCTATCACAGTTTTTCACATTTTTCATATATCATGTGGGATTAGGGTTTTTTAAGGATTCCCCACATGATCTAGGTATATCAATTCACATCAAGGAAAATATAATCATGGTTGCAAGACCTTAAAAGTCACACCAGATTTACTTAACACATGACATTAAACTGCACAGTTGACATAAGATCCAGAACTATGGGTGGCTTGATTCCTTAGATTATAGGATATGTAGTGACACCTAGGACTTTAATATTGGGTCCAATAGAAATATTTCCTTTTCAAATTAGGGAACCAAGATTCTTTCCACATGACATCAAACTTCATGGTTCCTTAAGAACTATGTGTGGGTTGATTCTCACTTTAACGAGATACATATTGATGCCTATACCTCAGGTCCAAGTCCCATCCATGGGGTAAAAAAACTCCCCATTATACTATAGAAAAACAAAGATCTGTGTAGGATATCATAATTTGGGTTCCCTTGTTCAGGGGTCCATCAAGGAAATAAAAGTGTCCCCTCCTACATATGAGTCAGATCTATTTAGGTAACTTCACACTTAATAGCCAATATCATCCTGAATGCTTCTTTTATACTTTGAAACATCCCTTCTATATATCATACTCCTTTTCCTACATAATTTTGGATCTCTAAAATCCTTCCTTATATATTGGAAATGGCAGGTCAATGTCCTAAGGACACCTTTGTTTGACTATGCATAATAATCCCTAGTTGGATTTCTATAAATTGCCCACAAAAAGGCCTTTAAACCAGTGGAAAAAACATCCTCAGAAGATTCCTATTCTATTTCTATAATCCCTAATGTCATTTTTGTCCCATATCATTTCTCTTGATCTGATAATACCTAGTATCATGGATTACATTATCTCTTTTCATGTTTGAGGCATGTCGTAACATCTTGGCCTGATAAGCCTTTTATTATTCATTATTTCCATTACATTTAGTCCTATACATATGAACTAAAAATTTAAGACCCTATTTATTCCTAGTCACATGATGTTAAATTTTATGACAACATATTTAACACATGAAATTAAGATGTAGTCTTTCAATGTGTACCAATAATATGATGCCTTGAGAAACTAGATTAGGAATCCTCATATCACAAATGTGATATGCCTCTTGTAAGGTGATTCTTTGAATGTCCAAATCGAATTTATGGAGATTTGTGCCACCTATTTCATAAAGATTAACTTATGTCCTTACTACATAATGTTAAACTGTATGGATGATGTCCTCATCACATGACACTAAACTACACGATTTCCAAGAACTACATATATCTTGATTACTATTATCATAGGATATGTAGTGACATACGAATATCCAATTACAACTCTATTCACAAGATAAAAATGTCCCCCTTTTCTTTGTATGGGTCATACATATACAAGGAAGTTTCACACTAAAAATTTGTATGTATTGATTCATGTTTTGATAAGATACGTAGAAAAAACTAGATCTTATATCCTAGTCCATCCATAACACAAAAAAGGCCCCACTCTCTAATGTATGAGTCACATCTTTATAGTAGGGTCCATTATGGGTTTTCACCCCATTTATGAGCCTATGTTAAAAGAGAACAATTCTCCTTCCCCACATAAGAGTTTGATCAGTGTGGGTAATCTACCCTGGAATTATGAATGGCTTGATTCTAACTTTTATGAGATATATAGTGATGATCGGATCTTATGTCTCAAGCCTATCCATAAAAAATAAATTTTGTTCCAACATATGGGTCAGACCTATGTGAGGAAATAATTTTTACCCATTCTTGGGTAGGTTTGATATGAAATGATCCTTCCATATTCAGTAACTTTCCTTACATAAAAAAATTGTGTCTGGGGAAGTTCAGATCTCCATAAGAATTCCTTGGCTATTGGTAATATAGAAGGTCAATGTCTTGAGGGAACCTTTTTTTGAATATTCATTGATATGACCCAGTTTTATTTTAATAAATCAACAATAAAAATGGCCTATCAACCAGAGGAAAAATATATTATGAGAGAGACCTATTCTATCTTTATAAGACCTAATTAATGTTTAATCCCATGTCACTCCTTAGATTTTGAAGCCCCAGATTGAATCTTACAACCTTTCCCCTTCATTCCTAAAGATGATTGAACTTTATTTATAAAATCACCATGGAATTTCCAAATACAAACCATTCATTCAAAGATAAACGAAATTACATTTTATCCCCAAAAATCCTTGATCTAAGATGTCAAACTATACAATCCATATCTTAGTCACATGACATTAAACTGCACTCTGATTCAACCCTCCTTTACAAAATCCAAATTCATGTAGGATTGGTTTCTCATTTATGGAAGATCCAATACATATGCCTTTTTCATTTTTTGATATTTTCCTTTGATAAACCACCCTTCACATTCATGAGAAATTTGGGTCTTCATAAACTACCCAACCATCAAAAATGGATGGTCGGTGTACTGAGGGCACCTTTTTTACTATGCATTGATACTCCCTAGTTGGATTTTCATAAATCACCCACAAAAAAGGCATGTAAACCAAAGTTAATTTAATCCTTAAGAGAGACCTCTTATATATCTGTAAGACTCAACAACATTTCACTAGAAACCACCTTTCAAACATGCCCTGCGGTTACTCCTCATGTACTTGTACTGCATCATGCTTCAGATCTAAAAATAAAGAAATCAAGGACAAAAAATCCCCTTCATATGTCTGAAAAATATTGGGACATTCTTGGGAAAAAATAAATTCTAGGGTGATTAACCCATAACTTATGGTCAAAGATTCTTGACCTAAAATAGAAGTTGTATTCGTACAGCTTTCAAGACTCTAAAATTCCCAAAAAAAATGATTTAGTACTCACTAGGCTGAAACCCACAAAGGGATCCATGGGTAAAAGTCGAGTCTTATCCCACAAGGAATGTAATCCACATGGTTTAGAAAAAAATTGAGCAATAAAAAGATAAGTCACAAAACTTGTTAGGTAAAAAACCCAAAAAGTGATTCCTAAGAAAAAGTTGAGTCATGCCCAATAAGTCTATGCCACAGTGGACTTAGTAAAAAATTAGGGTGGTAACTAAAAAGACACCAAGTTTGTAGGGTTTCCATTTAACCCTATAAATAGTTAAACTATGCTCATTAAGTCCCTTGTATTAGGAAAAAATTAGATTATTTCATGATCTTTAATCCAAATAAGATGACTCTAGTACTATGGAAATATTAATTATGATTTTTCTCATCCATGAGAAATACTCCATAAGAGATTTTTTTTAGCTTAATTATCCTGGGTTATGGTTTATATTGTTATCCAGTGATAAAATGATTAATGTTATCTGGGAAATTATCTTTCAAAACATGAAAAGTTGTGATTTATTGGAACTAAAGGCTAAGATAAAGGATAAGTGATGTAGTGTGAAAAAGTTTTCATTTATCTATTGAATGAGAACAAAGGAGGAACATCTATAGCTCAGAGTCTCTCCATATGAGTGGGACATTGTGGTTAAAAATACCACTCAATGGATTCATAAAGTTAAATCAGTACATGATCTAAATCCTCTATGGCTCGAAAGAGCTCAGACAACATTACAGTCTCAACATTATCACCAGCCCACAGTACCTCTACCCTCTCAATATCATCCAATATTGTCTTATCAGCCTCTTCCACCATCCATTTTCCTTCTTCAATAGCCACCTCAGCATGATCTAGTTCTTTCTTGAGCTGATCCAACTTCTAAATAAGCCAATTCGACTCTTGATAAAGCCTCTCCACTAAGGCTCTCTTCTCCTCAATTTGACCATGTTTCCTAGAAGCCACCCTATCATGCTCATAAGCTTTAGTAAGAAGGATATTTCAAGATGTTTCAAGGTGGACCATGAACTCTATAGTTGAAATATGAAACTGGAGAATGCTAGATTTCTCCCAAGTGAAAACCACTTACTTTACCACGTCATGTATGGAATCATAATCAAACCCCCCATACCCAAGAAATTAAAACATGCAATGTAATTTGGAAATATTCATCAGAAATTTTTCCAGAGTGTTTTATATATTAGATTTCAAATTTATATCCATGTAGTCTAATAAGAAACATGAAGGTTTTTAAGAGACCCCTTTTACTCTTTAGAATCACTCTCAGATAGAGGAATGTATTCATGAATTTGTGCCACTATAAAGGGACCTCACTCATCACTTTTATCATGGTTTGGTTCTCTGGTAGCCAGCTCCCTTGAAGCATCAGGGGTTTGAGATGTTAGAGAAGCGATTGTATCCGAATAACATTATGGGAGAAATCCTTAATATAGATGATTAAAGAAATCAATACCTAAACTTCGAAAGAGAAAGGGATGGATAGAAAGGTGGAGAACTCACCTTCACTTTTTGAGATGTTGGTATCCCTGACTTCCATTGTCTCAATGAATGGTAAAATGAATGTTGTGTCTTCAGTTTTGTGGATAACTTCAAGTTTTTCTAGGGGTCCTTATGCTACTTGCATATGATCTCCCAAGTTAGTGGCCTCCATAAGTTCAATCATTGATACTGATCTTTATGGATTATGATCATGCAATGGGGAGAAATAGTTGGGTTTGAATCTTCTTGATCTTGAGTTGTTGCCTCTTCCATAACTATTCTCTCCAGAGGGGCAATACTAGTATTCCTGGAAGAAGTTTCAACCCATTAAGACTTACCTCCTAATGGGGTAGAAGTCATTTTATTAGGAAGGGTTATCCCAATGGGTCTTTCAATATCTATGATGTCCTTAGTTGGTATGGTTCCCCAATACAACTATGGTACAACCACCATTAGTATCACATTTTTTCTAAAGAAGAAGGGGTTATAGGCCCCTGGGAGGTTGTTGCCTATTGACTCACCAGACCTATTCCAATTTATGTTTGAGATAATTAATCATAACATAATAATACACAATATAATGTCTAAGTAAAGAGATGAAACAACCACCTATTATCCCAGACGAAAGATGTATCTATAGATTTTGTGTCTAACAGCATTTTGTAGTGTTCCATTGAGATAGTCCCTTTGAGGGAATAATAGGTGGTGCTAGGGGTGGAAATTATCTTTAAGGATATTCAAGAACTTATTCCATGTTCTCTATCTCCCTGGGAGTTCCTTCTCTAGAAGCTCCCAATCCTTATGAGATATCCTCCCTGACAGCAGTAGTTCATTCAGTGTACTCCAGGGAAGGGTAGGTGACTAAATCTCCCCATCCTCTTATAAGTAAAATAAGTAAGGATTAAGATCATAGTAATGATTGGAATAGGAGTTGACACAAACAATCACATTACCTCTTCATCAACATCATCCCACCTCACCATGGCTACCACTACATCCTTAACTCAAGTGGACTAGTAAATTATGTCCATAAATGAGTGAATAGAAGTTTCCATATCATATAGGTATATAACCAATTCATCAGGATTATCTTAGAAGTAGATTCTCTTAGGAGTGGTGATTGTCCCAAAACCCATAATATCAATGTCACTTTCCTAAATCATTTCCCATATTTCATCATCAGATGTGCTCTCTCTCTATGAATCATATTCTTTCCAATCCTCTGAGAAGTCTACAGTAATGGGAATGACTAATACCAGAGGGTCTATCCTAGGAAGTGGGGTGGGTTCTAGCCACAACACTTGATTTCTTGGAACCTCATCCACCCTAGGAACCTCTGGGTCTGGGAGATTATGATACCCCGGTCGGGAATAATAAGGATTGTCCCCAAACCTAGTTACAGCATAGGGTTGTCTTCATCGGGCCCATTAGAAGTGAAACTATCATCCTATTCACTCTCTTTGACCTTTGGCCTCACCATTAAAATCACTCATAGGGTATATCTACATTGGTTCTATAGTGAATAGATGGAGGTTCCAAGATTGTGAATATGGTCTACCACTATCTTAGGGTTTTCATCATAATAAATATTTTAAAGTGATGACACATAGATGTATACACAAAATGAAACCTCTTTCTCCTATAGAATACGCAATAGATTACTAACCAAATTGGAATTCCTCAAAGAATCCAATTGCCTCCATGTTATTTTATGGCCTTAGGGTGGATGAATTCTTGATCTTGAGGAGTGTTATCAACAACCTTGGAAGTTAAACCCCATATTCTCAAAATTTTCTAGGGGGGTTCGGAAACTAGATATTTTCTTGGCTTCTTTACAGGCCTTGAATGTATGGTTGTTTTCCTTTGATCTCCCTAGGTCTCAGGAACTAGTGGACCTTTGAAAATAGAAACTAGTTTTTATAATTGGTCACTATGGTATTATTTATTCCAAGCTTCAGTGTAAGTTCTGGTGAGTGCTGGATAGAGACCTATAGAAGGTGGAAGCCCAATTCAGCATCACGTGTCTTCTTGAGTGAACATCAGCTAGAGATGTCAAGCCACCATTAAATGTTTTTCTTAGGATTCACTATTGATGGTTGGGTGATACATTTTCTGAATATAGTGGAATTGATGTGAAAATATATAGGGTGTATAGCCTTCACATATAATCTCCATATCAATTATAGCAACTAAGACACCCTATCTCAAAGAAATGAGATACCCTCACCTGGCATGATCCCCAAATTCCTTATTTACCAAAGTACTGGTGGGGAAGGCATAAGGAGTTTATGTAAAATGATTATGATAGTTGATCTGATTCATTATTTTATTCTCTTTACAATAAAATATTTTTACCCCACTTATTCTCTTAATATACGATTGAAAACTAGCTTTCGGGATCCATTGAATAATGATGAATCCATAACCTCCCATATGGGCTGTTAGCCATCCCCTGATAACTTGAAAGGGGACAACCATCCAATATGGTGAATTCCCCTCACTGGTGCATCTCAATAAAAGATATATCTTTAACAACACTGGGATGTTAAGATTTATACACCTTTTAGTGAACAACTTATCCTCCATTACAAAAAGTTGTGACTATAACCCTGATGCTATATTTGTGCACCACCATCAACCAGCCACTAATAAACATGGTGAGAAAGGCTGCCAATCAAAATAGTTGGTCAATGTCAGGTATCATCTTCTAACCCCACTTGGTAAACTATCCCTCCTAAATTTTTGTACAATACGCACTAACATGCCTTCAAGTATCAAGAGTTAGTAAATTTCTTGTTCTTCTTGCATAGGGTTCATGGCCACTTGATGTGGAAAAATCTTTGATCTAATTAGAAAATTAAATTTCCCACTTCAGGAAAGGGTCACCCCTCAGAAGTTCCTTTACTTTTTCAATAAGATTCTTGAAAATTAAAGGAGTCCTCTCTAGGTTATCCCAAGCTGAGTTGGGAGGAAGGAATTCATCATAAATATCTCCCATGATTTGTTCTCTTGAGATCACCCGGACATCCTAGAGACTAATTACAACCTCCCCATGCACCATATGGAAGGTATTAGGGAACAAACTCCATTGGCTAAGCAGCTACAAGATAATGGTTCAGTTTCAATGAGAGTAGGTTTGTGATACCCATATAGTCTCATAAAATCCCATGGCCTTCAACTTAGTTTTAAATTCCTCAGAAGTCTAGCAGACCCAAAAAGGCCACCCCCAGTATAGTCTAAATGATCCCCCAAGGTAAAGATCCTATTTTTATGACCACCCTAACTGCCCTCTTATTGTGTCTTTCCATAAAATTCTATGACAACAATGGAAATCTTCATTGGGCACCCTCATGGTTTCATCTAGAAACAAAGGATTGAAATTAAAAAGGAAATATAACAGAGTAGGTTTCTCAAATTAATGACCCCCTCTATGAGATGTTGGTGTGGGGGATGTTATTGTTTTTGAATATCTGGTTTGTGGTTTGATTTACTCAACATGGCACTGGTATCGAAACATCTAATGGAATCCCAATTCCATAGAGATGTAGCTTATCTGAGATCAGATATCCCCTTTGACCCGTACTCAAAAGTCCCTCCAGATATCGATTTAGTGAGTCGATGTTGATTTTGGCATTGTTATCAATATAATCAATCATGGAATTACTCCTCTCATCAGTGGCATAAATGGAAGATTCAACAGCAGAAATTGCTTACGAGGGATCCATCCTTTATATTTTCTATAACAAAATCAAAAAATTACGGGTTAATATTCATAAAAAAGGCAAAGTATAAAGCACCATATAGTATGGATCATAGACCTCAAACCATTTGACTACAATGAATTGGGTTTTCAACCATTGTCCTATGAAGAGTTAGCCCATGAAGCACTAGCCTGTGAACCATTGGATCATAGACTATTAGCCCAAAAAGAATTTTTCCATGAGGATATTGTCTATGAAGTTGAAATATACCATACAGGTGACCATTTCTCTATGTGGGTGAATAGAAATAATGTTTCTGGTAAATGGACTTTGAGTTCATGAGAACTTCATTCACAAAAGAGAAGTGCTATGTGGGGGTCAGCAAGTGCGAGGTGTTTCACCAAATGATCTATTCACAGAAGAGACTCATTAAATGAAAAATACGTTGGGTCACCCATTTTATTTTTGTGGGAAATATTTTGGGTTCACATGAATTTTGAAAACCAATTCAAAACACGGCCAATTTCTTCATCAGAATCACTTCCTTTTTGTCCTGATCAGATAAAATTCTAATGTAGGGTATTTTTTGGGTCCTAAAAACTCTGCATGAAAGGTGAAAATACTTTTATGAAATTTTAAGGCTAAAATAAACCCAAATAAGAGTTTTAAAAATGGTAAATAGTGAAAATATATGAAGGAAGGCTTGGGTCCACATAGAAAATCTCACTATGTGGAACTCCGCTCCACATGAAATCCCACTGCTCTGCATGGAATCCCACTGCTCTGTATGGCGTCCCGCAAATGGAAAAATTGTTTGCAGGAGTGGGTGTTATTTCTCATCCCCCACAAATGAAAAAAAAAATGGGTTCAAATGGTGATTTCCATCCCCAAAAAGTGAAAAATAATTCTTGAGTGTGGACAATGATTTTCATTCCCCTCAAATGAAGAAGTTTTTTGCAGGTGCAGGCAGTCTTTTCTGTTCCACGTGAATGAGATTCTCATGCTCAACTATGGATGACCATCCATCCCAATATCCATTCACCACATTCCTCTATAAAAGAATCAAGAGGGATTGAGAGATAAGAGAGATAAAAAAATATTAAAAGTAGAAGAAAGTTAAAGATCCAACGATTCTGAGCAGGTGAACCTACCGCATAACATTAAAATAGAAAATAATTAAACCCTGACATCTAAAGACCCAAAAACACTTTACAGACACCATTCCAAAAAGAATAAGTGGATTTCCTCTTTGTGGTCCATCACCCCATGTATCAAAAGGATACATGGATGGATCCCTACCCCAAATAGAAAAATTCTATGCGAGCGGAACTTGAGCCTATTTAGAAAAGCATTGCGTGGGTGAAACCCAGGTCCGCATAGAATAACTCTATAAAAAGGGAACCTAGGACCACATAGAAACACACTAAATGGAGGTAACCCCATCTTTCATATAAACACACCATGCTTAATGGGGAAACCTAGGGTGTATATCATTCCTACTCGCATTACTTCCCTCTTATGTACCATTCGGAGGAACTTTGGCCACTCTGTGAACCATACTACTAGTATCCATATAAGGCCTTTTCCAAAGAAACCCAATATGTATGAATAATTCATTGGGAACATCAACTTTTCCTCTAGATCATACATACCCATGGTAAGTGGGGTCCTATTGGTAACCTCCTTATCAAAGTGGATCCTCGAAATTCATTCGAGCATATATTCCCATGGTAACAAGGGTCCCGACCTTGGATGTACTCATGTAGACCTCCCTATTTCATAGATTGAGGGGAACCAATTTCCTTTCCATTTGATGAGGTCTAGCATTGTATCCTTCTCTCATCATCTCTAAAATTGGAAGAATGGAATCCCTCTTGGAATAATCCCCTAGTTGGAGGAGGATCATGCTTTCTTTTCCCTTTGATGGGTGCCAGTATCGGATCCTTCCCTTCACCTCATTGTCTACTCAGGAATGAAAATAAGAGGGGAATTCAAAGACATCACTCTCTCCATTTATACCTAGGATATGAAAACAAGAGAGTGGGTGGGTTCCAGAGCTCTCTCTTCCCCTCTTCCTTTGGGCCCAGGCTTCATCCGCCAGTGGATAAGTGAGATTGTGTGGTATCCAAATCTACCACTTCCTCTTGTTTCTAACAATGAGAATTAATCATGTAGGTTTATAGATACATAGTTATCATAACATCCACATGAACCCAAGAACTTGGTAATCCTATTAATTTTAATCCCCAACCAAACCTCAAAATCACCCTAGGTCAAGACTTTCCTCATGGTTTCAGAAACATGGGCCTCCCATTCGGTATAATCCCCAACTCAATCTTCTCAAAGGGAAATATTACCCATGAGAAAAAACTTCGAAGTTACATATTCCCAATGAAGATAGTAATTGGTCTTACTTTATAGGTTTTAGCCCCACCCTTTCAAAACTATGTGTACTTTGATTCCCGACTAACTAGGGTATGTAGGAAGCCTCTCTGAGGTCCAAAACCAAAACTCCAAATTCACTATAATATTCTCTGGTCCATATTCTCAGTAGGGTAACATCCAACTTGGAGGTCTATATTCCCTATAATCCCATTTATTCACCATCCTTATTGTTCTATATTATCAGTGAGATCATATCCCCACCTGGGAGACCATACTTCTTCCCGGTACTTCAGGCTACTTCGACACCCACACCAAACTTTGACTAAGAACCTTTCACCTTGGAATCCTTGTTTCATGGTATTAAACTACATGAATTGGTCCTTATAAAATGTCCTTAAAAGTTATTATGTGTCCTTTTAATTAGAACTAAACTCTGTGGGTTATGATTCCTTTCACAAGGATACATTGGAATCTCATCGTATGGGTCTGATCCCAACATTAAAACAACTCCCATCTCTCTAAATGATGATAAGTTCTAGAGAACCCCATTATGTGGATTAAAACCAATCACTATAATATTTTATGACATAAGGATCTCTGGTCCACTTATCAAAAGGTACCATTGATGGATAAACTTGGATACATACAAATCCCTCTATTGATAGAGAACCTCAGATGCATAAAGATGATTCCAAATCCATTCCTGTTAAAAATTGATTGTTAAGTCGAGCATAACCCATGTCATAATTAGGAATGGAAAAAGGATTCACAAACATATATTAAATTTATAAGAGAGTCCTGGAATAGGAAATAATTCCCCTCAAAAGGGTGTAATGATCCAAACTTCCCATCCTCTCAACCAATGTGAGCTCTTAAGTATTGTTGTCCATGTTACACAATGAGTGCATGCCTTTGGAAAGTAAGTCTGTGATTCATTATGGATATGAGAGCCATATGGTTTTTTTGGTTCAACAAATAAACCTCATTGGAAACTGACCCATCACAAATGGGTGTGAAATAGGAATAGTGAACCCAACATGAATGATTCTGCAATATTCAAACCCCCCTAAATCAATCATGTCAGGAATTTCCTAGGCATGATTCTTTCATCAGAAACAGTGACCTATATTGGTTAGTTAGACTATGAATCCTAAATAATAAGAGAAATTTGTCTCTTAAATTAAGTATTACTGAGATTTATTTTCATGGAATTATACAAAAAAAATCTCAGGTTGAATCCCCATATAGCCACTCAACATTTGGTTCTTCTATAAAACCATTGTTGTTATAAATAAGAATAATTGAGAATGAATTTGATCGATTATTCCAATATGGAAACCAAATTAGATAAATAGATTAAAGATAAATTCATCTAGGAATTTCAATACCCAAAGTGTCTCACCAATATTGTTCTCATTAAGAAAAAATGGGAAAATCTGAGTATTTTTTGACATTAAAAATATCGATCACCATTTCCCAAAAAATGATTTCCTGGTCTAGGTCACTTATTTTTTTATCAATGTAATCGATAGATTATAATATATCTTCTTTATGGAAAGTTATTTTTCCTATAACCAGATCTGAATAATCTCTAGATATGAGGAATCCACCACATTTAGGGTACCCAAAGGAGGAGACTTTTACTGAGTTATTCTCTTTGTCTTTAAGAACATTAACACTACATTTCAATATTCCATATACTATATTTTCAAGTACTTTATAGGGAAAATGAAGGAGTGATACATGTATGATTTGGGTGATTAAATATAAAAAAAATTGATCATCTTATTGATCTTGAGATGGTATCCAATAAAATAAGGAAACATGACTTAAAGATTTATCCCTTGAAATGCACTTTTGGGGTAACATTCGGGAAATTCCTCATCCTCATGGTATTTCATCATGGAATCAAATTTAACCCTGATAAGACCAAGGTAATACTCAATACGACACCTCCTAAAAACCTCAAGGGATTGAGAGGACTCTAAGAACCTCTTTATAATATCATAAGCTCCATATCCAATCTCACTATAAAAATTTTTCCCTTTACAAAGGTGATTAAGAAATGGGTCACCTACCATTAGGATGAATATTTTAAGAAAACCATTAATTGTCTCAAAAAGTTTCACCTACACCCACTTGTCTTGATTCCAATAATAGAATGAAAGCCTCACATCCTTTATGTGGTGACCTTGGAATGGTCTCTCAATGCCCTCTTTACTCAAAATAATGGTACAACAAAGTATAATAGTATTTATTATCTCAGTATGACAATGTTGGATATTGATACCCGATATTCTGATATCAAAAAGAATTTACGCACATTTATTTTCACTATACAGAATCTAAGACAGTATTTACATCATAACAAGTATAGAATCATCTCTCATGTTTATCCACTCAAATAAATCATCATATATCTAATTCTAACTAGGAACCTAAATTTATGGGAAATTATTCTGAACCAATTTGACATTTGATTCATGTCCCAAAAGGTGATTAAGGGGTGGGAATTAGAAAATTTATTTCTCATTCATTTCATCCATAATAATTTTTTATTGGGCATGGATATTCCTGTTGAAGATATTTTCTCTATCTATGAAACCTTCCCAACATGGGAAATATATTTTGATGATGCCTCTAGAATCCCAATAAGAATAAGGATTTATAATCTGAAGCTCAATAAGGTTGGATTAAGGATCATATTTATCTCTCCACCAAAATAATTTCTACCCCACTCATTTATGTCATATGAATCTTATACCAACAATGAAGAATAATACTATTCCTTCATTATAAGCCTAGATCTATACTTAAAAATACCAATTTACCAATTAGATGTTATAGGTGTTTCAGAATTGGCGATCATTGTAATAAACGGTGAATATTCCATTAAGAGGGAAGATTTGATTCCCTACTTGATTATGTTCGAGGGTTAATGAACAAAATAACCTTAGATATAAACCATTATAAGACAACCATCCATATATTATGTTAGACTCCTCCTATATTAATCATGTTTTAATGATCAAAAATCCTATAAATCCTGTAAAACTTTTTAATCCTATTTAATCTATCTCAAATCATGTGTACAGATGGTTGGTTTCTTTATGCTTTAAATAAACCTACCTAATATCTTAAGTGCTATGTTTAATTATTGTAAAATATATTTAACTTTGGTTTATAATGATTTATTTTATGAATGATTAAGTATAATTAATTCTGTGAATATTACTACTCAAGTCTATATACAGATATTTGGCTAAGTCTGAGAAATCGTGAGTCTTCCATCAGTTCTTTTTTTCTGAAAAAGGACCCAGACACTGTGACCAGACACCGTGACCCAGACATCATGACCCAGACATTATGAACCAGACATTGTGACCAGACCCCATGACCTAGACACTGTGACCCAGACACCATGATCCAAACACCGTGACCCATACACCGTGACCCAGACACCGTGACCCAGACACCATGACCAGACACCGTGACCCAGACACCGTGACCAGACACTGTGATCCTAACTCTGCATCTATGATACTAGTTCCTGATATCTATAAAACCATGACATCATAATTTTCTCACCTCTCAAAGGAAAATAAGAATACACTGTTTCGTGGTGACACCGTTTCCAAGTGACGCCATTTCTAGACAGACTGTGACATTGTTCTTTAATCTATTTTTTGTTTTCAATTTAAGTTCTAACGATCATATTTGAGTCTTTTAAATACACTGACATAATTAATATTTCTTTGTAGACATTTTACCTGATATTATGAGGTAATAGATGCATAATACATGTATCATGTTGACTCCAACACATGAACTCCAAGAATAAAAAGAAAAGTGTGGCCCAGAAACAAAAAAATGTGGAAGAGTAGCCAAAGTGAGAGAATTCTTGAGAAAAGAACCAACACACGCAACAAGATACATCTAAAGAACACATGATGCATTCACGAATACAAAATCTGGGATACCATAGATCAGAGTCAAGAAAATCTTCACAATACCAACTCTACAAAGAACACGAGCCAAATCTAATTGGAAACCAAAGCACCAGACTTGCGATAATCTCCTTCTCACAAGAGGACTCAATTCTTACATCTACTTCATCCTAGAATTCCAGGGATGCATAGAATAACACTTAGATCACTTCTAACATTATATCATCATCTTTTCTATGTTGTGTATTGTTTTTTTAGCTTTCGATCAGTGTGTGTGTGTGTCTGTATAAAAACACACAATGTCTTCTGCACTAAACTAAAGGATACAAGATATCCTTCCTCTAAAATCTTTTTACACTTGTTTACTCCCATGGATAAGTGTGGAAGAGGTCCCTGTGTGACCAGTTATCTTATACCCATGAAGAACTATGGAAAATTTCATGTGACCTAGACAGTCCTTTTCACTATTGTTTACCCCGATCCAGGGTGTGAATCAAGTTTATTAATATAAACTACTTGGTGGAAGGTGATCACCAAGTGGAGTGGACTAGGTCTTGGCTTGATAATGAACCACTTGTTTTATATCCACTGTGTTATTTAATTTAGTTTTCTCTATTTTACTGTATAATTTATAAATCACTATATTTACTTTGATATTCAATCTTTGAAAGAAGTTATAATTGTTTTGCCTTATTAGAATAGCTTCAAAAGTAATATCAATAACTCATATTGAGATTACTGAGAATTAATTAATCTTCAGAGAGGCTATTTGAATAGTTAAACTTTTATAACCATATTACCTTGATTAATTGGGATGTATTTATTTTTATTGGGAAACCTTTTAAGAAAACTTTGCAAACATAAATTTTTATAGATACCTAATTCACCCCCCCCCCCCTCTTGAGTACTCTACTCCGACCAACATTTGGTATCAAAGGAGGTTATTAAGACTCTATTTTTGAAACTATTCAACTGTGATTTTAGTTATACTTTAAATATCTGTAAATTTATATTAATTCTAAATTTCTATCTCTTTCAAATTATCTCTTTATTATGGATAATAGACTAGAAGGTTATACAACAAAAATACCACCATTATTTAATGGAACCAGTTATGTCCAATGGAAAATTAAAATGAAAATGTATTTAGAGAGTATGGGTTTTGAAATTTGGTATTCAATTATAGATGAGTATAATATTCCTACTACTGATAGAATCACTTGGGATGACTCAACCAAGACTGCCTACAATAAAAATTGAAAATCCATGAATGTTTTATATTTCTTCTTAGGATATGAGGAATTTAATAGAATTTTTTTCATGTAAAACTGCCCATGAAATTTGGGATACTTTGTTGGTTTCACATGAAGTAACTTCTAGTGTGAAAGAAATGAGACTTAATACTTATAGTATTAAATATGATAACTTTAAAATGAAACCATATGATCCTATTTTTGACATGTATCTCAGGTTCAATGAAATTTTCAACACAATGATTTGTCTTGGAAGAGAAGTTACTACCAAAGAACAAATCATGAGGATTCTCAGATGCCTACTTGATAGATGGAGAGGAACCTATGTCTCTATTAGAGATTCATGAGACATCATCAAGTTACCTGTAAAATAACTCATTGAGAAACTAATAATGTATGAAGAGGAGATTAAAGTCAACAAGGAAGAGGAGGATGAACCCAAGATAAAATCTGTTACATTTAAGACCACCACCTCTAAACACAAAGAGAAAGGGAAATTGGAAGTCTCTGTAGAAAGTTCCGGCAGTGAAAAATCATCACCTGATAGTGATGAGGAGATAGCTCAATTATCCAGAAGGTTTAAGAGATTTTACAAGAAGAATAAATTTTTTAGAAAGCCTAACTTCAAAGGAAGATATGATCAAAAAGGAAGCAAGAAGAAAGATTGGAAAATAAGTGACAAGTCTAATGAGATAGTATGTTATGAATATAAGTGAAAGGGTCATGTAAAGGCTGAATTCACAAAGCTCAAGTACAAAATAAAATATGAGGACAAGGATATAAAGTATAAAAAGTAAATGAAAGCAATGTGGAGTGATTCTGATGACAGTTCAAGTGACTCTGAATCTTCACATGATGAAAAGGCCAACAAAGACAATATGTGTTTTATAACAAACACATCTAAGGTAACACTAGAATCTCCTGTACAAAATTGCTATTATTTTGGAGATGAAAGTGATTCTGAGAATATGTCTAATGAAGAAATATTTGAGTATTATAATATTATTGAATATACATGTAATGAAATAAAAGATAAATACAAGTATTTAAAGAAACATCATGCTCTTACCTCAACTGTTAAATCTGAACTTACTATAGAAATAGATAAAAATGTTCAATTATTCAAAGAAAACAATGAACTAAAGATATCTAATGATAAATTGAAAAAATACCTTGAAAGGTTTGACAATGGTAAATAAACTTCAGTATAAATTATATGTATACAGATTGCTTCTAAATATACTACTGGTATTGGCTATCAACCTGGTGAAAGAAATTTTGGAAGAACTAATTTTTTTTCTAAATCTAGGACATACAACTTTAATTCTAGTTCTGTAAAAAATTCAGCTAGTTAAAATTATGATACACTCTCTACTATTTCAAACTTTTCTGGACCAAATGGAGTTTATTTTCAAGAACTTTACATAATGCTTATAGGAAAAATATGAGGTAGATGTGGGTTTCAAAAGAACTAGTCACTAATATTACTGGACCCAAACAAATATGGGTACCAAAATCTATTTTTATTTTGACTATTTTGTAAGAAATTTACTTAAAGAGATCCTGTAAAAGATTATTTTACTTAGACAGTGGGTGTTCGAGACACATGATAGGGGAATATTCATGCTTCAATAACTTAATAAAAATTGATGGTGGACATGTCACCTTTGGTGACAATGCTAAAGGAAAAATCATTGGCCATTTCCAAATCGGTAGCTATAACTTATTTTTAATTTCCAAAGTACTTTTTTTATGGATTGAAATATAATTTTCTTAGTATTTTACAACTATATGAAGATGGATTTCATGTTAAATTTGAAAATGATGCTTGCAATGTTTTTAATTCTAGAAATGAATTAATGTTTTCTGAATTAAGAAATGAAAATGTATATTCTATTAACTTAGATTCTTTAGTTTCTCAAAATGATTCATGTTTATGTGTATTTCACAAAGAGTCTTGGATTTGGAATAGGAGACTAGGAAATTGTAATATTCACTCCCTTATAAAGATAACCAAAAAAATCTTAGTCAAAGATCTACCCAAACATGAGTTTCCAAATGATAAAGTGTGTGATCCTTGTCAAAAAGGAAGGCAACACAAAATTTCCTTAAAACCAAAGAAAGAAATGTCAACTTCTCAACCTCTAGAATTGGTTCACATGGATTTTTTTGGACCATCTATAGTTTCTATTTTAAATGGGAAGCACTATGTTTATGTTCTTGTAGATTACTTTTCTATATATACTTGGACTTTATTTTTGACTCACAAAAGTGAATTCTTCTCTCATTTCACCAAATATTCCAAAACTGTAGAAAATCTTAGTGGACTTAGAATTAAATCCTTAAGAAGTGATCATGGACGTGAGTTTGAAAATCAAGATTTTGAATCCTTTTGTTCACAAAATGGCTATAGTCATAATTTATCTTCCCCTAGAACACCTCAACAGAATGGAGTTATAGAAATAAGAAATAGAACCTTTCACGAGATTTCTAGAACCATGCTTAGTGAATATTACTTACCTATTTATTTTGGGGATGAATCTGTAAATACATAATTCTATATTATTAATAGAGTGTTTATTAGAACCATTCTTAAAAGAACTCCATATGAGTTATGGGACAATTAAAACCCAAAGTAAGCTACTTAAAAGTATTTGGTTACAAAGTCTATATCCTTAATACTAAGTAAAATCTTGAAAAATTTACATCCAAGAGTGATGAAGGAATATTTCTAGGATATTCAATCTCTATTAAAGCCTATAGAGTGTTTAATAAAAAAACTAAATGTGTGGAAGAATATTTCCATGTTAATTTTGATGAAACAGATCCACATGAGCCTAATCCCACTCTAGAGAACCTGGAGGATAATGTGTCAAATCTAGACATCAATTCAAAATCCTATAACCAACCTATAAAGGAATCTGTGAAAACTTCTAGTTTTGGAAATTCTTCAGATTTAAGTCATAATGAACCAGAACTTGTTGAAGAACCTGAAATCACTAGTCCTTCTTTTTCTAGAGTTGTTATAACCCTTAAGAACCATCCTTTAGATGTTGTTATAGGATATTTAGATAAAGGAACTCAAACTAAAGATTCTCTTATAAATCAGGTTGAACATCAAGTCTTCTTGTCACAACTTGAACCTAAAAACATTAATGATGCTATCAATGATGAATTTTGGATAATGGCTATACAAGAAGAACTTAATCAGTTTGAAAGGAACAAAGTTTGGAAACTTATTGATAGACCCAAATACACATTTACCATAGGCACTAATTGGGTGATTAGAAATAAGGTTTATAAAGCTGGTAACATAGTTAGAAACTAGGCTAGATTGGTTTCACAAGGCTATAGTCAAGAAGATGGAATTGACTATGAAGAGACCTTTGAACCAGTAGCTAGACTTGAACCCATCAGAATTTTGCTTTCTTATGTTGCACATATAAATTTCAAACTATGTCAAATGGATGTTAAAAGTGTATTCCTAAATGGGTATATAGTTGAGGATGTCTTTGTTGAGAATCCCCATGGTTTTACAAATCCTCACTTTCTAAATCATGTTTTTAAATTATCAAAATCTTTATATGGTTTAAAATAAGCTCCAAGAGCTTGGTATGATAGATTAAGTACTTTTATTATTTACAAAGGTTTTACAAAAGGAAGAGATGATCCTAACCTTTTTATAAAATGAATTTACAATGATATTTTAGTAGTTCAAATTTATGCAGATGATATTATCTTTGGACCTTCAAAAAAATTCTTTATGTATTGAATTTTCTAAAATGATGCAAAACGAATTTGAAATGAGTTTAATGGATGAACTAAAATTCTTTCTTGGATTTCAAATATTTCAAAATAATGATAGTATTATTTTAAATCAAATAAAATATACTAGGGATATTCTAAAACATTTTGGCTTGTATAGAACTAAAAGTAGTGACACTCCATTGAGTATTACTTGTAAGTTGGATCTTGATGAAGATAGAAAATCTGTTGATCAAACCAATTATAGAGGAACTATTGGAAGCCTACTCTACTTAATTGTTAGCTGACATGACATTATGTTTAGTGTATGTATGTGTGTTTTTTTTCAAGTAAACCCTAAGGAATTTTATTTAAATGTTGTTAAGATAATTTTCAAATACCTCAAGCATACACCCAATCTAGGACTGTTCTGTCCCAGAGGACAATCCTTTGAGTTAGTTAGTTATTATGATGCTGATTTTGGGGGTTTTAAGTTCGATAGAAAAATCACATCTAGAACATGTCACTTTTTAGGAAAGTCACTAGTATCATGGTGTAGTAAGAAACAAAAAATTGTTTCATTATCTACTCCTGAAGTTGAATACATAGTTCTTGGTAGCTGATATGCATAAATTTTGTGGATGAAACACACGTTACTAGATTATGGATATCAATTCAGGCATGTACCCATATATTGTGACAATACAAGTGCTATTAACATCTCAAAAATCCTATTTCACACTCTAGGAAAAAACATATTGATGTAAGACATCACTTTTTAAGATACCATTATCAAAAAGGTGATATCACTTTGGAATTCATTGGAACTAAATATCAGCTCGCTGATATATTCACCAAACCATTAAATTATAAAATAATATATTACATCATACATGAATTGGGAATGATAAATCTTAAGTATTAAGTGTACTATTTCATAACTTACTGTTTCACAGTTTACGGTTTCACAAGTCATTGTCTTATGATTACTGTCTAACTCTTACAGTTCTATAGTATGTTGTCTTAAAAGTTGTTGTTTCATGTTTACGGTATTACAGTTACTATCTCTCAGTTACTGTGTGGCTCATATTATTTCAAACAATATGGTTGCACAGTTTTGAAGTCACACAGTAGATATGTCACCGTGAAAACCTGTTACGGTCTCACCGTGAAAACCTGTTACGGTCTCACTGTGAAAACCGGTTATGGTCTCACCGTGAAAGTCTATTCCGGTCTCACCGTAAATCAACTTTATCATTTAATATACATATTATAACATGTATCACTATAATTAATTATTTTATTCTTTTACTTTCCCATAATTTTGAATTTTTGATGCTTGATATCCCTAAATGATAAAAATGAAAGAAGTTTCACTCCTTTATTCACTCAATCCTTCTTCTCTCAAACCCAAAAACTCTCCCTCTATCTCGAACATTCATTGAATGCTCAGGATGAAATTCCCATTCTCATTAACTCCTGAGAAGCAAAGATCAAAGAAGATGATGAAAATAGCACCGAAGATAGCGCCCGAAGGTCCTTTGAATCCGAACCTAGTGGAAAAAATAGTGGTACCTGAAAATGAAATATGCCCCAAGCGGTTTCTTTCAAGTAAGTATTTAGTATTGAAAGTACTAAAAGATCAAGGATAGCTGGATTGGTTCACAAAAGAGGAAATACTGATTTACCCAAAGCTAGTTGCCCAGTTTTATCAGTTTGTTCAATTCTCATTTGATACAGAAGATGGTTTTGTTGTGAGAAGCTAGATCAATAGCCAAAGATACACTTTTTCTTCGAGGTTATGGGCTGCCTACCTAAGGATACCTCATGAGGGAATTTTTTAGGACTACTAGAGAGGTCATCCTCATCCAAGTGAGATCTTTATTTTAGAATAATCCTTAGGAAGTTTGACTGGAAATGAAACAAAGAGAAGATCTATTGCTACTGAGCTAGATGGTGAAACCAGGATTTTGTTTAAGTTTGTTCAGAATCTAATTAGTCTAAAAAATGATATTTTTCTACACTCAAGTATCAGGATGTATTTTTTATACATCTTATGAAGAATGGACACAAGATTAACCTGTGGAATTATTTTATACTTCATATGTGTGAGTTGATAAATATAACCTCAAATTCAATCTCCTTGTTCTACTCAAGGTTAATATCAACTATGCTTCATGATAAAGGGTTGGTTGGACCTATGAAGAATTCATTAAGGACTATGAATTTTTTATTGCAAAGGTTATAGTCAAAATAATGAAATTCAGTTGGAATCTATGGAGAAAAGCATGGGTACAAGATAATTATAGGGTTTATGAAAAGTTCAACCTAGTTGATAATTCTTCAAGACCTAAGGACATTACTGATCCTGGTTTGGAACTAGATGAAGTTGTTGACTATCCTATTGAGGAGTAAGAGGAAGTGTTTGTTGCACCTATAGGGTAAACTATCCTGGATAAAAAAGATAGTGGACCTGCTCCTCAAGTATTAATTGAGAAGGAAGTACATGTTCCTGAAGAAATTCTTATTTTGGATGAAGAAGAACCTACTTCTAAAGAAAAATATGTTGTTAATGTAAGGGAAAAGGATGTTCTGGAAGAGTATATAGAAGAAGATCTTTCTCCTGAGAAAGAAGCTACTTTTGAGGAACAAGTTGTTCCTGAGATTTTCCCATCTGTTGAGGAAAGAATTGAGAAAGATTTTTAGTTGGATATAAAATAAATGTGTGAGGCTATTAGGGATGAAATCTTGGAAATAAATCAAAAAACTAAATCTCTTAGTCCTGTAAGAGATGCACTTGTTGAGGGGGAGAAGTACCCTAATCTAGAAAGTGTTGATATTCCTAATCTAGTTGATCCAATATCTGTGGATACATGGTATAAATTCCCTAGATACTTTGAAATTAATGATTTCTAGGAAGCCTCGGTTAAAGGTATAGATCTGTCTATTGTGTTTCAATTGAAACTGGTATCTTCTCTTGAAGTTATCTCTATAAAGGAACCTGAGCCTGTCTCATCTCATATTCCTAAACCTTCATAAGAACCATCTACCTTAGTGAGTAAGGATTATTTGAAAGCCTTTGGAGCTACCTTGTTGGATGGAGTTGAAAATCTCATGAACACTCAACCTGATCCTATAACAAACTTGAGTGAAAGAGATGTTACCATGTTTTTAGAAAACATAATATGGAAGATTCAGCCAAAAATGCTTCAAGAAATTATAGAGGTCAGAGTGGAGAACAAACAAATAAGTGATGAAGTGAAGTATCTTAGAGATATGGTTGAAGATATGTAGAGAGTGCTGAAATCAGGACCAGATCCTATTGTCCATCCTATTGAGGAAGTTGGTAGTCAGATTCCATAGAATTTGCCTCCCTGATTCAACCTAACTTAAGTTCCTTAGCTGACAAGGTGGCTGAAAGAAATAAGAAAATAGTTCAAGAAATGTGTGAGCTTGTTATTGGTCTCAACAAATTAACTAATGAGTATAAAGGCTGTCTCTAGAAAGATATAAATAAACTGAATTCCCTTACATTAGTTATTACAGCTTCTAGTACCTCTGGACAGTCATCTCAGCCCTCCTTGGATAGTGATATGCTCAGAATGGTTGTTAAGGAAGAACTTCAATCAGTGCTCGGTGGCTTTGACAAAGAGTCTCTATCTGTGGTTTTCAAGAATAGTGATAGAGTTCTTGATTTGGTAGGAATTCATTCCAAGATTTCCAATGATTCTCAGGAAGAAATCACTAAGAAGGTGTATTTCTACTTTAATAGGATTTTATCTAATAATGATATGACAAACCATTTCAATTACCTTGTAGAGAATCTGAAAATCCCTCCTGTCACTCAAGCTTTCAAAACTCAAGTTCAAAAACTGAAATATTTAACTCCTTTATTGGAAAAGTTCATGGAGAACAAAGATGACTTTGAGAAAGCGATGAAGTATGGTGGTGAGATTATTGCTAACTTCATCAAGTTATTGAGGCCTTATCTTCATGTGTGGAGCACTGCTATTGTGGCTCCTGCAGCTGCACCCTTACGACCTAGTTTGCCTCCTTCCTCATTCATTGCCTCTACCTCTACCTCTATGTTTGTCTCTTAGGCTATGAGTCAGATCAGACCAGTTATCCTTGACCAACAATTACCTCGGTATTCTACCAAACCTACCTTGGCCCCTTCTGTTTTTTAAGGACTCCCTCTTCCTTCTCTGACAGGTGGTTCACTTCTTTCTTCAACTTTTACCTCTACTCATGTGGCATCTCTTAATGTTTCTGCCAAGGGCGAAGACAAGATAGCTAGTGCTAAAGAAAAGTGACACTATCTTTTTATAGGGATGTTTTTGTATTTTTGTTGCCTACTATTTGTAATGACACATCTTTCTCCATCTAATGCACTGTGAACTCATCTTTTCTGTTTTATTATTTACTGTTTTACTCTTTTTGATAATCCCAAAAGGGGGAGAGACATGCACTCTAAATTCACACTAAGGGAGAGACACATCCACTAAGAATAGATATCTCACTCACATGATTTGTGATCATCAAAAAGGGGTATATTTTTGGACTCTTCTTGTCTTAATCATGTTTTAATGATCACAAATCCTATACATCCTATAAAACTTGTTAATCTTGTTTAATCTATCTCAAATAATGTGTAAAGATGGTTGGTTTCTTTATACTTTAAATAAACCAACCCAAGATCTTAAGTGCTATGTTTTATTATTGTAAACTATATTTAACTTTGGTTTATAATGATTTATTTTATGAATGATTAAGTCTAATTCATTCTATGAATATTACTTCTCAATTCTATATACATATATTTGGATAAGTCTGAGAAACCATGAGATTTCCACCGGATATGTTTTTCTAGAAAAGGACCCATACATGGTGACCAGACACCGTGACACAGACACTGTGACCCAGACACCGTGACCCAGACACCATGAACCAGATATCGTGACTAGACACCATGACCCAGACACCGTGACCTAGACATTGTGAGCCAGACACCATGACCCATACACGGTGACCCAGACACCGCGACCTAGAAACTGTGACCCAGACACCGTAACCCAGACACCATGACCAGACATCGTGACCCAGACATCGTGACCAGACACCGTGATCTTAATAATGCATCTGTGCTACCGGTTCCTGATCTCTATATAACCATGCCATCATAACTACCTCACCACTCAAAGGAAATGAAGAATACACCATTTTATAGTGACACTATTTCCAAGTGACACCGTTTCTAAACAGACTGTAACATCGTTCTTTAATTTGTTTTGTCATTTTAAATTTAATTTATAATGGTCATATTTGAGTCTTTTAAATACACTGACATAATTAATATTTATTTGTAGACATGTTACCTGACATTACGAGGTACGAGGTTCCAAATACATTCATCATGCAGGCTCCAACACATCCACTCCAAGAATAAAAATAAAAGAGTGTCCTAGAAACCAAAAAAGGAGAAGAGTAGACAAAGTGCGAGCATTCTTGAGAAAAGAACCAAAACATTCAACAAGATACATCTGACAAACACACAAAGAATTCATGAATCAAAAATCTGGGATACCATAGACCAGAGTCAAGAACATCTTTGCAATACCAATTCCATGAAGAATACATTCCAGGTCTAATTGGAAACTAGAGCACCAGACTTGTGATACTCTATTTCTTTCAAGAGGACTTGATTCTTACATCTACTTTATCCTTGAAGTCTAGAGCTACATAGAATAACACTCAGATCACTTCTAACCTTACCTCATCATCTTTTCTCTATTGTGTATTTTTTTAGCTTCTAAGTAGTGTCTGTGTTTGTGTCTGTATAAAAACACACACTATCTCCTACACTAAACTGAAGGATACAAGATATCTTTCCTATCATATCTTTTTAAAATTGTTTAATCCCACAGATAAGTGTGGAAGAGGTCACTATGTGACCTGTTAGTTTATACCCATGAAGAATTGTGGAAGAGTTCGCGTGACCTATATAGTCTTGTGCACTATTGTTTACCCTGATCTAGGGTGTGAATAAATTTTATTAATATAGACTGCTTGGTGCCAGGTGATCACCAAGTGGAGTGGACTAGGTCTCAGCTTGGGATTTTACCACTTGTTTTATATCTTTTGTGTTGTTTAATTTAGTTTTCTATGTTTTACTTTATAATTCAAAAATCACTATATTTACTTTGATAGTTAATCTTAGACATAAGTTATAATTGTTTTTCCTTATTATAATAGATTCAAAAGTAATATCAGGAACTTATATTGAGATTATTGAGAATTAATCAATCTTCAAAGAGGCTATTTAAACAGTCAAACTTTCATAACCGTATTACCTTGATTAACTGGGCTGTATTTATTTTTATTGGGGAACCTTTAAGAAAAATTTGCAAATATAAATTTTATAGATATTTAATTCACCCCCTCTTGAGTAATCTACTCCGACCAAAGTAGAACATCCTAGGTTGGTCTCTCTATTTATTAATGATGATATGGAGGGAATCACTGAAATCAATGTAACCATAAATCAAGGAGATTATTTATCCTCACTGATGGAGGATACAATTATATATAAGTATTCCATGGTAGAATATATATAAGACTACATGGAATTCATAAAGAAATATCATGAATCGTAGATATATTCTAATTTTATTCATCAACCCCCAAAGCTTTTTCATACTGCCAAATACTCCTTCCCATTTTCCATATGGGGAATAGATGTCATGGGTCTGCAACCCCCATCCATAGACAGGTAGTTCAAATTAATTATTACAACCCATATCTTCTTCTGTAAGTTGGAAAAGTATATATACCTTAAAGAATTTAGAGAAAAGGATGTTATAAATTTTTTGAAGCTTAATATTATCACTAAAATTAGAGTCCCTCGTATAATATTAATAGAAAGTGGAACCAAAATATATTCTTAAAATTTGAAAAGGCTATATAAAGAGTACAATATCCAATCCATCCATTCATCATGATATAATATAATGTAAAATGAACATATATAAGTCTTTAATAATATATATTTACCAGTCTTCAGAATATTGTGGATAAAGATAAAAATTATTGGCTAGATAAACTCATGTATGATCTATGGGATTATCGCACTACAAATCATACTCTTACATGGGTGAACCCACACTCACTTATATTATAATGACATGGATTTTCAATGTATTATTTTTGTATATTTTTTGGATTATTTCAGAGACCAGGCACTAAGATGGCATGTGATTCTGAGGCTCGATGTTCCTGGAATAAATGTTTGAAATATATTAAATATCATGTGTGCATAGTTTTCCTGAAAAGGTGGAGTAATTTATAAAAAGTAGTTTAGATCATAAATATGAGGGAACCATTGAGTTTAGAATGCGAGGTTTTCCCTAGGAATGACATAACCTTTTTTAGCGCGGGTCATTTATGAAAAAGTCATCATGGGTGTGGAAATGAATAAAATAATAAAATAAATAATTTTAATTTAATTTTGTTAACACAGTGAATGGAGAGTCTTTAAGTAGACTATTGTAGAGAATTCCCAGGGTTATATGTATAAACTTGGATCCATTTGATAGCCGTTGGAGAGAGCTTTGGGGGATCTCTCTTAGACGAATAGAGATCAAATCATGGATAGATGATCAGTGTGAAACAGAGTCAAAGGATCTCACCAACAATCATGGAGTTGCTCTGTTCTTCATCAACAATCGATCTGAATCAAGGTAGGATGTCTGTTTGATTTTTTCATTCTTTCTTTGTTTTGGTTTCTAAGAAAAAAATGGATGAATCAACCAACAGATTGATACATAGATCATGCGAATTGTTGGATGGGCTAGATTAATTGGTATTTGTGAGATATTATTATGATTTAATTGGTATCTCTTCATTTATCGCTTTAACAGAAATTAATTGAGGTTAACACAAACATCGACCGAGGTCTGTTCCTCTTGATTGTTCTTGTGATTTTCTCCTTCGGTTCTTTGTTCATCATGGGAATCCTTCGTTTAGCTTGTAGTTCGACATATCCTGATGAATCAATCATTGTGCACATGTTTCTTGGAAAAAATATCCAATATTTTAGATCTAGGATTATCACAAAACAAAATTGGTGAAATGAAGGAAGTGGTGGAGAATCAGATAGTTTTGGTTACTCAATTTCATATTCTTTGGTGCGCAATGAAGAATGAAGAATGGTCCCATTTTATAAATGAATCGAAGGGCCAAATATTGTTGTTCGATTATGGAATGACTCAATGGGGCTCAATTAACAATTTTCTAGAAAGGAGGTCACTAGATTGAAGGCAAAAGGACTGGCTGATAGGCATGAAACTAGATCTAGGAATCTAGAAATTCCTGCAGTACACAGTGTATAACTCAAAGCCACACACCATGTGGGCCCCTCCTAGCAGTGGGTAGGGTTTTGGAGAAATTTTAGTATCACATGGAGTGCGACCCCTATCACACGATGTTTGGTCTCTCCCTGGTGACTTAGCATGTACCTTGGAGGGTACACAGACACGGGCTGGGATACATAGGCATTAGTATGTTGTGTAATCCCACATAGACATGGTATGGGGTATACGGGCACGATCACGCCATGTACTCCCACACGAATATGGCCTGGATAGAAATTACATGGGATAATCCATTTAGGGGTACATGAGAAGAGTACATGGGTAGCCTACACACTGTGTACTATTACAAAAACACGAGAAATGGTCATTTTACACAGACAGGACCCTGGGTCAAGGGGACACAGCATGTAACCCTAATACACGTCGTGTACTCCTTAAAACATGGCTTATATCCCTTTTCCATAGTATCTTGGAAAAGTTTCATTAAGGTGAATTCCCAATATCCATTCCCTGAGGGTTAGTATGGAATTGCCTCCTACTCCAAGGATAGTGATCCCTTTAACAGGACTTCTTGGATAAAGTTGTTGGAATCCTTTCGTGAGGCCTAGAGTGAGATCATCTATACATATTCGTTCCCTAGGTGGAGTTATTAGTATCATCGTGACCAACACTACATGAGCGACAATCCTTTACTTAGTAGTCTGATCCAGATTGAATTGTTGGTATACCCCCATAGCCCTGGGGGTGGTCCTCATCTGTGTGTCATATCTCATCAGACTTCTAGCATGTGCTTCTAATGCTGAGACCTGATGATAATTACCACTTGAATGGAAATCATCAGTGTTATTAGACTCATGAGTGTGTCCTCCCATACGAGTAGTTTATGGAACCTTTAAGCTGGGATCCTAGGCTGGTTTTATGGTTGTGAATTACCTTTTAGATTGTGTTTATTTATTGAGTATATACGGATATTCTTGTTATATTTTCTATAGACATATACCTATGTAGAGATGACTATATACTTTTTTTGTATTCTTTGTGGTTTCAAGGTATCCTACTGAGTATTTTTATACTCATATTTGCAAAGGCTTTTCCTGTACATGTCATTTATTATGTAGATGATCGGCCTTTTGATAGAGTCCTAGATGGATCAGAACCATATAGTGCCTAGTGAGACCGGAAAGACCAAGGTGTGTTCCTATAGTATCTAGACAGCAGTCCCTATTTTACTTTTAGGTTAGACTTGTTTTCAAAATATTTGTAGGGGGATTTTATTTGGCCCTATTTACTTTCCTTTACTTTTTTCGTACTATGGTTGTGGGATTAGATGTATGCATGCATGTTTGTTTAGTTGTTTTTA
Source organism: Viscum album (assembly GCA_963277665.1). Lineage (NCBI taxonomy): Eukaryota > Viridiplantae > Streptophyta > Magnoliopsida > Santalales > Viscaceae > Viscum > Viscum album. The sequence continues at coordinate 1,098,081,017 of OY728134.1, read as the reverse complement.
CATTTTAGCATTGTATAGGATTGGATATGTGTGTATGTGCATAGGTACTTAGGCTAAGGCCTCCCATGTTAGTGATAGGTGCTATTTTTTATCGCCTAACCTATTGGAAGCGGGAATGGGGAGTTGCAGAATAGGCCCCACTGGGATAGGTAATGATAGAGTGGTATCAAATCTATCAGTTCTTCCTTAGGACCGGAGTCTATGAGATTGGTTTAAGGAAACAGTGTCAAGTTTTTTTACTTTAACTTTGAGGATAGGTACTCCAGTGTTGGTGTAATGGTCAATGTATCCATACACTAAGACTTTGAACACATGATTTTTTACTCGGTACATGAGAACATTGGTTGTAGGCAAAAAAATGGTATGTGCATAATATAGGAATGGGTTGCGGTTTTCATGTCCTTCTTGATTCAACTCTCTAGATATACTCAATGACCATTATACATATTGTTTTCTTTCATTATGCCTCTTCAATGTATTCCATCTAGGATTTAGCATCAGGATCATGAGGATGTTTCACCTCAATGATAAGGTGTTGATTTAAGGACCAGTTCCATAGATGTTACCTCCAGGTGGTGCATCAGCTATGCCACCACCTATAGATTAGAAAGTGGTACTCTTAGTACTAGCGAATAAGGTGTACAGGCTGAGTGCACTTCATGAGTTTCAATGACATAGACCCCTTAGGTTCCAAGGCGATCCCAACACATCGGTGGCTGAGAATGGATTGAGGTAGTGACCCAAGTTTTTCATCTGGTCATGACACCAATAGATTATATGGTAGTTGTAAAGTCCCAGAATTTTCAAGGAAATTTTTTTTCTTAGTTTCTTTTGAATTTTTCAAGTATGTGGCTTCTGACGGAACCTGATTCTGAGGTCCGGTGTGCCCAGAATCAATTTCCAAAGTTTAGCTCAGGTACGTTTAGTGAACGAACGATCAGGTTTCCCTAACTTTTGATCTGGTGCTCGAAATCGAAATCCAAGGGCACCATTGAAACCGAAATGCCGATATTTGCTTAAAAAGAACTTTTCCAGAGTTTCATTTTCTCGGGAAGAGAGTTGTTTAATTTTGTGAATTTAAGACTACAGAGAAATAAAATTGTGCTACTAATTTTATTTCTTTTAAGTGGTTAAAATCCTAAGGATGGAGGTTGGGTGGAACTAACCACCCATGTGAGGTTAATAGTGAGGTGGGGCCCACACAAGCCCCACCCCTTCAAATCCCCTAAACCCCCTCTTTAATGTTGGAAACCCCCCATAAGTTTATGACCTTCTCTCTCTCTTTAATTGAATGCCAACACACCCATTCAATTAATTGAATCTCGTTAATTAATTAAATGAGGTTTTTGAATTTTAAAAATGTTGGCAAGTGTGGATAAATTAAGAAAAAGTCTTAATTTTTTTTGGTTGGTTCGTCATGTGGAGTCTGGGGAGAAAATAACCAAGTTCTCGAAGAACATCGTCTTCCACGTTGAAGAATGCGAAGAACGTCAAGACCTCGACGAAGAATGTCGTCACCGCAAAGGAAGATCATTGTGCCGTCTTCTCTCCTCTCTGCAGCCGGTGAGAGACACCTTTTCCAGAGAACGACGATGCGCCGCTTTCTTCATCGGGCGAACACTGATGACGCTTACGGAGCCTCGATCCGCGACGTCGTCTTCCACGACGCTATTTTCCGCGATGTGCTTTTCCCGCGACAACCCTCGTTCGACAACTTCATCAATGTAGGGGTTTGGTTTTGTACATGAATAATTCCTTGTGTTCTTTGTTTAATATTCGGGTCGCCTGTTATCAATTTAACGGGAGGAGGTCGGACCACCCGAACACGGTCGATCCTCCTCCCCCTTTGATGTTGTGTTCATTGCGGCTTGAACAAATGCGGCGCGGTGCTACAGCACCACGCGGAAACAAGAAGGAATGTGTCAAAGAAGTGAGGCGCCGTCGCGCCTCGCCGTTGTGGCCGAACGAAGTTGCGGCCGAAGTCGGGCCATGGCGAAGGGGCGTGGCGCCGTCGCGCTGTGCTAGAGAACCACGAAGAGGCCTCGGCCGGAGCGGGGCCGCGGCGGAGGGGCGTGGGGCCGTCGCACCGTGTCGTTCAGACAAGGCCGCGGTGGTGTGGGGAGCGGCGGCCAGAACTATCGGCTGCCGGCGCAAGGAGGGCAGGACCCGCGAGGGGGGTCCCGCGGTGGCACACCGGCCGGCCGGTTTCCGAGAAATCTGGGGGTCGTAACCTCTGGCTGGAAAAGGGCGGGGCCCCCATGGGGGGGGGGGGGGTTCTCAATCAAGGGGAGGGATTGTGCCCCCCTCCGTATCCCACTCGACCAATTGGTCGAGCTGACTGGACGCGCGGGTCGCGCCCGCGCCAGGCCAACCAGTCGCGCCCAGGCCGGATAGGCCACACCGGGTCGGGCCGCCCAGGTCGGGTCGCGCCGCGCCGGTGAGGATGGGTCGCGGCCTAATGGGCCGGACCCGGACCCAATTTGGGTCGACCCGGTTCGGGCCGACCCAGGGGGTCTTGGGCCGGGTCGGTCCGGGCCCAAAACCCCATAAAACCGGACAGTTTCGTTAAAATGCCCGTATATTGAGCTACGGGCCTCCGATCGATTCAACGTCAGTTGTGATGCGATCCTTGGATCGATAAGGTCGTTTTTGTATATTACACTCAAGGTTTCGGAGAACTTTGGGTATAGACGGGTTGGTTCGAACACGAAACCAACCAGGCCCTCGGAGCGGAAACGCTTATAACTTGAGCTTCGGACGTCCGATTGACGTGTCGTCGACTTTTTTAGTTTCCTCTTAGTGAGACAGACCTTTTGGATTACTCTACTTGAGGTTTGGATGTAGCTGGAGTACAGTCGGGTTGGTTTTGGCTTAAAAACCAAACGGGCCCCTGGGACGAAAAAGCCAATAACTCTCAGACCGGGCGTCCGGTTGACGTGTCGTCTGTCGCGTTGTGTTCCTGTTGATATGAAGGAACTTTATGATACATCAACTTTGTCTACATGATAGTTGATGTATCAAATTCTTGGCTCGTGGAGCGGACCCTCCCGGAATGAGCGTGTTGTGTGCGGAAACCCTAGAGCTGGTTGAGACTTGACGACTGCTAATCGATCGACTCGGAGTGTTTCAATAGCCCAGTGGGGAGCGCTTGGTTGTAGCGGTAGACCCACGGTGGAGGAGCGCTTGGTTGTAGTAGCAGACCTGCGGTACTCAACAGAAGGAGTACCTCTGTAGGCTATGAGGGGGAGCACTTGGTTTTAGCGGCAGACCCATGGTGGGAAGCGCTTGGTTGTAGCAGTAGGCCCACAATACTCGACAGGTGGAGTACTACAATAGTCCAAGATTATTGGGAAGTTCTTGGTTGTAGAGTCAGTACCACTGTACTCAATAGAGGAGGAGTTCCCCAGCAGCTATGGGTTCGACGGTGAAGACTTTCGTACTATAATCATCCGTGGGTTTGATGGTAAATACTATCGTACTGGAATCCTCCATGGGTTCGACGACGATGACAACTATATTGGAATCCTACGTGGTTTCGACGGTGAATACTTCCATACTAGAATCCTCCGTGGGTTCGACGACGATGACAACCATATTGGAATCCTACGTGGGTTCGACGGTGAAGACTTTCGTACTGGAATCCTCCATGGGTTCGACGATGACGACAACCGTACGGGAATCATCCGTGGGTTCAGTGGTGAAAAATACTATACTTGTATCCTACGTGGTTCTGACAGTATTGACCTCTGTTGTAGTATCCTACGTGGTTCCAACAGCTTAGCTGGTCTAGTATCCTACGTGGGTCCCAGCTTAGATGAATCAGTGGCTATATCTGATCATCTCTATCACCTTACGAATAAGTATACATGTGTGAGCTGAGTCTTGACTTTCAATCATTATCTTCGATATGATTGACTTGCTTTTCTATGTGGATTGGGTTATGCTTTCCTATGTGGAATGGTTTGTACTATCCTGTGTGGACGTGATCAAACTTGGGCTCGGATATTGGAGTCGAACTGGAATTGATGAATTAGGTATATGTATGGGCATATACCTAAGTAGAGTTGGATGTTACTTCATGATTGTATCTTTTCTTTGAGGATTCAGGGAGACCTTAGGGGGTCTCGGGGTCCCTACTGAGTATCGTATACTCACCCCTGCATGGGCTTCGCCTGTACTACATTGTGTTGGTTGCAGACGAAGGACATCTCTGATCATGGTTCAGGATTGAAGAGTTGGACGGTACCCGGAGGAGGATCTCACAACAAGTCATTTCCCGGAGGTGGATATCACATCGAGTCGGTTCCCGGAGGTGGATTCACGACGAGTCGGTACCCAGAGGAGACGGACGGACGTGGAGTGCTGAGGAAGAGATCTGTACCTACCCTTCAGGTAGAAAACCAGAGGATGATCCAAGAGCGGCTTGTCACCTTCAGCTGTTGTTCTTGAGTTGTACTTTACTTTCAGTTGTAGTTGTACTTTTCAGTTGGTTTTGTATTTTGGCCCATTTACCTTTTTATCACCTTCTTTTGTACTTAGTGTTGCTTCCGCTTATACTCTATGGTGTTGTTACTTTTATAAAGGCAATGCCTTCCCTTTTTATTAGGATTTATGCCTTTGGTTCTAGTCGCCAGCCCCTGGCCTATGGAAGGCGGGCTTGGGGTAGTCACGGAACGGGCTCCGAGGACGGGTCGTGACAAATTGGTATCAAAGGAGTTCGGTTCTACCACATAACTCAAAACTCTGATCTTTCTTCTATGTGATGCAATAGTGTTAAGGGTATTGAGTGTGGTTATCAGTCCAGGGAGTCCAGTGTTGGTGTGGCGGCTGATGTATCCGCACACCAGGACCCTGACTTCTGATTTCTGACTCAGTGCATGAAAACATGGATTTCATGTGTGTTTCAAAAGTTTTCTTTGTTATTACTTTGTGTCACATCACCAGGTATAATCGTTGACCATGGCGCACCTCTCTCTTTTCAGGATGGCCCCACGACGGCAGCCATCTAGGGTTCCGAGAGAGTACTCGATGACGGCCCACCGAGAGACAAGGTTCTGGTGTGGGACCCTCTATGTTGAAACCTTCGGGTGGTGTACCAGCAGCACCACCACCCGTTGGGTAGCATAGGCCTCCGAGGTTTTGAGGCGAGACAGTTCCCAGGTAGTAGAGGACTGGATGGAGGCGATTGTTAGAGTTTCCACCCAGTGTAGACACTAGTAGAGTAGATGGTGATCTTAGCTACTAGTGTTTTCCAATGAGTAACCATGAGGTTGGTCTGTTTAGTGAAGAGGATTTGGTATGTGTACCGATGACTGAGATAGTAACTTCGGGTATTGTGTTAGCTACATCACTACCTATTGGTCAGCAGACACTACTGGCGGTACCGGTAGAGGACACTTGTAGGCTTAGTGCCTTACATGTTTCAGCACCAGATATCCCTCAAGTTCCGAGGAAAGCCCGACTCACAGGCGGTTGAGGACTGTCTTGAGGAGGTGTCTGAGAGTTTCCTAGAGCTTATACAGCTTCGGCAGGACGATGTGTCGGTAGCTGAGAATTCATCGGGGCATACCAAACCATTCCTGGTACTCGATGACTATGATGCAATCGGTGCTTCAGGGATCAGACTTTTGAGTGAGGTGTGTCTAAAGGACATCTGAGCCAGCACTTCTTTCTCTATGAATTCCTACTTATGCTAGGGTGCTGGAAAGAACCTTTGTGGTTGAGAATTCTTTTGCTGAATGGATGCAGTCAGTGAAGGTTAGCAGTGGGAAAGCAGGAAACTAGTGCCAGTCTTGGAGACTTGGGTGTGTAAAATGTTTCAAGTAGAGGAAGTGAAAAAGGACAAATGAATCTTTAGGCAGCAGACGTGGAAGTGGAGCTAGGAGAGCAGCATGGGGTGGTGAACATTTTGACAAGTTGCAAACACCCACCTTTGTAATCCCCGCTAGGCTCAGAGAGCTGGAGGTTAGGGGAAAGAGTAGCTGCATGCGGTCAAGGAGTGCGACTGAAAGGGATCCAAGGATGATTTGAAGTACGGACTGTGTCTTCTACTAGCTGTCGTAACAACAGACATCGATACGAATTATCCCTTCCTTCCATGAATCTTGTCCCAGACCTAGAGTTTCTGGTTAAGCCGTTGACTTGACCCTCACGTCTGGAGATACCTTTGGGAGGAGACTCGATAATCACACTTACGCCGATGGTGTGATATGACCCTTTAGGTGAGAGTTTAGGTTGGAACCTCTTGGTGGCAACGTCAAGGCCTTACGATGTTAGTTTGAGTATGGACTGGGCAATCACAGTTCATACACAAATTGACGGTATTAGGAAAATGTCGGGATGGGTTTTCCTTGGTCGGCGAAAAGGGAACCCCAGGCAGCACAGGATTAACTCTTTCATAGGAGGGTGTAGTCGATCACTCTTGGGTTGGCCAACCTTACCCTCGTGGTTGTAGGATTTTTTACTTTCAGTTCTAATCAGGGAATGGAGGCCTCTAGAGTTCGAGGTTGGCGACCATGTTCTTATACGGGTCTCACCTCGACGAGGTTCACGGAGATGTAGCCGAGGCGGAGAGATATCTCTGAGGTTCAACAGACCTTTCTAGGTCCCCGGTAGGGTAGGCGAGGTGGTTTACCGCTTGATCTTTCCACCTCAGTTGCACCAGGTGCACGATGTCATCCACGTATCTCAGCTAAGGAGATACGTGCATGACCCTTCACACATCATCGACCGCAGGGAGTTGGACGTCAATGACAGGGCGACATTCACAGAGGTTCTATTGGAGAACGAGGATCAACAGGAACAAGTCCTATGTGGATGGTCGATTCCTCAGGTGCGCTTTCACTGGCATCACAGGAACCTCCAGGAGAGCACATGGGAGTGGGAGGCTCAGTTGCATGCTCATCACCACTTTTGTTTCCCTAGTATGTGTTATATCTTTATGGGAACGTAAATCCATGAGGTGGGAGTAATGTAAAGACCCGGAAATTTCAAGGAATTTTTTTTTAATTTCTTTTTAATTTTTCAAGTCTATGGCTTATGAAGACACCTGATTTCGAGGCCTGGTGTGCCCATAATCAATTTCCGAAGTTTAGCTTGGGTACGTTCAGTGAACGAACGAGCGGGTTTTCCTAACTTTTGATCTGGTGCTTGGAATCGAAATCTGAGGGCACCGTTGAAACCAAAACACCGATATTTTCTTAAAAAGACCTTTTCCAGAGTTGTGTTTTCTCGGGAAGAGAGTTGTTTAATTTTGTGAATTTAAGACTACAGAGAAATAAAATTGTGCTACTAATTTTATTTCTTTTAAGTGGTTAAAATCCTAAGGATGGAGGTTGGGTGGAACTAACCACCCATGTGAGGTTAATAGTGAGGTGGGGCCCACACGAGCCCCACCCCTTAAAATCCCCTAAACCCCCTCTTTAATGTTGGAAACCCCCCATAAGTTTATGACCTTCTATCTCCTTTTAATTGAATGCCAACACACCCATTAAATTAATTGAATCTCGTTAATTAATTAATTGAGGTTTTTGAATTTTAAAAATGTTGGCAAGTGTGGATAAATTAAGAAAAAGACTTAATTTGTTTTTGGTTGGTTCGTCGTGTGGAGTCTAGGGAGAAAATAACAAAGGTCTTGAAGAATATCATCTTCCATGTTGAAGAATGGGAAGAACGCCAAGACCTCGACGAAGAACGCCATCACCGTAAAGGAAGACCGTTGTGCTGTCTTCTCTCCTCTCCACAGCCAGTGAGAGATTCCTTTTCCGGAGAATGATGACACACCACTTTCTTCATCGGTCGAACACCGATGACGCTTACGGAGCCTCGATCCGTGACTTCGTCTTCCGCGACGTGCTTTTCCCGCGACGACCCTTGTTCGACGACTTCATCAATGTAGGGGTTTGGTTTTGTACATGAATAATTCCTTGTGTTCTTCGTTTAATATTCGGGCCGCCTGTTATCAATTTAACGGGAGGAGGTTGGACCACCTGAACATGGCCGATCCTCCTCCCCCTTTGATGTTGTGTTCATTGCGGCTTGAACAAAGGCGGCGCGGTGCAACGACACCACGCGGAAACAAGAAGGAATGCATCAAAGAAGCACCGCGCCGTCGCGCCATGCCGTTGAGGCCGAACGGAGCCGCGGCCGGAGTCGGTCCGCGGAGAAGGGGCGTGGCGCCGTCACGCCGTGCCAGAGAACCACGAAGAGTCCATGGCCAGAGAGGGGTCACGGCGGAGGGGCGCGGCACCGTCACGCCACGCCGGTCGAACAAGGCCGTGGTGGTGTGGGGAGCGGCGTCGAGAACCGCCGGCCGTCGGCGCAAGGAGGGCGGGACCCGTGAGGGGGGTCCCGCGGTGGCACACCGGCCGGCCAAACCGGCTGGTCGGTTTCCAATAAATCCGGGGTTTGTAACCCCTGTCTGGAAAAGGGCGGGCCCCCCATGCGGGGGGGGGGCGTTTTTCAATCAAGGGGATGGGTTGCGCCCCCCTTCGTATCTCGCTCGGCCAATTGGTCGAGCTGACTGGACACGCGGGCCGCACCCGCGCCAGGCCAACCGGTTGCGCCTAGGCCGGACCGGCCGCACCGGTCCGGGCCACCTCGGTCGAGCCAGGCCACGCCGACCACACCGGGCCGGCTGCACCTGGCCAGCCGCACCAAGTCAGCCGCACCGCACCGGGCCGGGCCGCCTAGGCTGAGCCCGGCTGGGCCGAGCTGCGCCAGCGGGGCCGGGCCGCGCCCACCTGGCCGAGCCGCGCCCTAATGATCCGGACCCGGACCCAGGTCGGGTCGACCCGGTTCGGGCCGACCCAGGGGGTCTTGGGTCGGGTCGGTCTGGGCCCAAACCCCCTAAAACTGGACAGGTTTGTTAAAATTTCTGTATCTTGGGCTACGGGCCTCCGATCGACGCACCGTAAGTTGAGATGAGATCCTTGGATCGAGAAGCTCATTTTTATATATTAAACTCAAGGTTTAGGAGAACTTTGGATACGTCCGGGTTGGTTTGAACATGAAACCAACCGGGCCCTCGGAGCGGAAACGCTTATAACTTGAGCTCCGGACGTCCGATTGACATGCCGCTGACTTTGTTGGTTTCCTCTTAGTGAGACGGACCTTTTGGCTTACTCCACTTGAGGTTTGGATGAAGTTGTAGTACGGTCGGGTTGGTTTTGGCTTAAAAACCAACTGGGCCCCTGGGACGAAAAATCCAATAACTCTCAGACCGGGCGTCCGGTTGACGCGTCGTCTGTCGCATTGTGTTCCTGTTGACGTGATGGAACTTTGTGATACATCAACTTGGTCTACATGAAAGTTTATGTATCGAATTCTTGGATCGTGGAGCGGACCCTCCCAGAATGAGCATGTTGTGTGCGGAAACCCTAGAGCTGTATGAGACTTGATGACTGCTGATCGATCGACTCGGAGTGTTTCGATAGCCTAGTGGGGAGTGCATGGTTGTAGCGGTAGACCCACGGCAGAGGAGCGCTTGGTTGTAGCGGCAGACCCACAGTACTCAATAGAAGGAGTACCTCTGTAGGCTGTGAGGGGGAGCGCTTGGTTGTAGCGGCAGACCTATGGTGGGAAGCGCTTGGTTGTAGCAGTAGGCCCACAGTACTCGACAGTTGGAGTAGTACAGCAGTATAAGGTTAGTGGGAAGCACTTGTTTGTAGCGGCAAGACCACTATACTTGATAGAGGAGGAGTTCCCCAGCAGCTATGGGTTCGACGGTGAAGACTTTCGTACTGGAATCCTCCGTGGGTTCGACGGTGAAGACTATCGTACTGGAATCCTCTGTGGGTTCGATGGTGAAGACTATCATACTGGAATCCTCCGTGGATTCGACGATGATGACAATCGTATTGGAATCCTACGTGGGTTCGACGGTGAAGACTTTCATACTGGAATCCTCCATGGGTTCGACGACGATGAAAACCGTATTGGAATCCTACGTGGGTTCAACGGTGAAGACTTTTGTACTGGAATCCTCTGTGGGTTCGACGACGATGACAATCGTACGAGAATCCTCCATGGGTTTGGTGGTGACGACTAATATACTTGTATCATACATGGTTCCGACAGTATTGACCTCTGTTGTAGTATCCTACGTGGGTCCGATAGCTTAGCTGGTCTAGTATCTTACATGGTTGTCAGCTTAGATGAATCAGTGGCTACATCTGATCATCTCTATCACCTTAAGAAGAAGTATACCTGTGTGAGCTGATTCTTTAATTTCAATCATTATCTTCGATATGATTGACTTGCTTTTCTATGTGGATTGAGTTGTGCTTTCCTATGTGGATTGGGTTGTACTATCCTGTGTGGACGTGATCGAACTTGGGCTCCGATATTGGAGCCGAACTGGAATTGATGACTTAGGTATATGTATGGGCATATACCTAAGTAGAGTTGGATGTTACTTCGTGATTGTATCTTTTCTTTGAGGATTCAGGGAGACCTTTGGGGGTCTCAGGGTCCCTACTAAGTATCGTATACTCACCCCTGCACGGGCTTTGCCCGCACTACATTGTGTTAGTTGCAGACAATGGACATCTCTGATCGTGGTTGAGGCTTGAAGAGCTAGATGGTACCCAGAAGAGGATATCACGATGAGTCATTGCCCGGAGGTGGATATCACATCGATTCGGTGCCCGGAGGTGGATTCACGACGAGTCGGTACCCGGAGGAGACGGACGGACGTGGAATACTGAGGAGGAGATCTGTACCTACCCTTCAGGTAGGAAACCGGAGGATGATCCAAGAGCGGCTTGTCACCTTCAGTTGTTGTTCTTGAGTTGTACTTTACTTTCAGTTGTATTTGAAATTTTTAGTTGGGTTTGTATTCTGGCCCATTTACCTTTTCAGCACCTTCTTTTGTACTTAGTGTTGCTTCCTCTTATACTCTATGGTGTTGTTACTTTTATAAAGGCAGTACCTTACCTTTTTATCAGGATTTACGCCTTTGGTGCTAGTCTCCAGCCCCTGGCCTATGGAAGGCGGGCTTGGGGTAGGCATGGCACGGGCCCCGAGGATAGGTCGTGACAGCAGTCCTGGTGGGGAGCCTTCTCCATGGCTCAGTTGGACCATGGTGGGGGTTGGTGACTTATTTTTATTATGCGGCAACTCTACCATGGTTAGAGTTTGAGCACCTATTCAAAGAGGACTTATCTCTGGCTACACTGAGGAATTTACGTATCCAAGAGCTTCTATAGCTCTGGTAGGGAATCACGACAGTAGTTGAGTATTCATCTAGGTTTACCAACCTCTCTAGGTACTCGATGGATATGGTTCATGACCAGTTCTTCAAGTCTCGGACCTTTGAGTGAGGTCTGCATAGAGACATTTGATCTAGTTTTATCCCTATATGAATTCCTACCTAAGGTGGGGTGATATAGAAATCATTGGTGGTTAAGAGTTTCTTAGATGAGTATATACAACCAGTGGTTGCCGGTATTGGGAATGTAGAAGTAGAAACCTTAGAAATAGGAAGACGATGTTAGTATCAGGGACCTAGATGTGCAAGAAGTTTTAGGAGGAGGTCCTAGGATAGAGGATCTGTAGTTTAGGGCTTACAGGGTGGGTCCAGTCAGCCTAGGGAGAGGTGGTTCTACTCATGTGATAGAAGGTGGCATATTTCATGAGATTATCCGACCCATAATATGAATGATAGGGAGACCATTGATCGGACACCAAGGTAGAGGTAGCAGTAGGATTATGTGGGTTTATAGGGTAGAGGACGAGGAAGAGGAGCTAGGGAAGGAGATAGCTGCAAGCGGTTGAAGTTTACGAACCAGAGGCTCCAAGAATGATTCAATGTATGATTTATGTCTTTCATATCTTAGATATAGTACTGATAGACATAGGTTCTATTCATTCCTTTATTACCAAATATATTGTTCAAAACTAAGAGATTTTGGTTGAGCCCTTGGTTTAAACTTTACACTTGCAGACTCCTACTGGAGACGATTCAATGATCACACACTTGTACCAACAGTGTGACTTGAATATTGGAGGTGAGAGTTTCTATTGGGATCTATTTGTAGCAGTAATAAGACCTTACAATTCCATCTTAGATATGGAATAGTTATTCAAAGTTTATTCCCATATTGACTATTTTAAGAGGAGGATGTCGTGTTTCTATAGTGATCGGACTAGGAACTCCTTTGTCGGTGAAAAGGAAACTCAAGAAGCATGGGATAGACTCAGTAATAGGAGGGTGAAACTGATTACTCATCAGTTGGATAGGCTAACCCTTGGAGTAGTGGATATTGTGAGTTTCTAATTTCCCACAATAGTGGTGGAATACGAGGAAGTCTTCCCTGAGGATGTTATAGGTTTACCTCCTGCTAATAGATATAATTCTATATTGATCTACACCTTAGTATGGTATCAATATATGGGCCATAATATCAGATGTGTTCTATAGAGATTCACAAGCTTAGGGCGAAACTGGAGGACTTGCATAGGAAAGACTTTGTTAGACCCAATGTTTCACCCTGGGCGGCCCTAGTTTTGTTCACTAAGAAGTCATATGGGATCTTGAGGCTATGAATGGACTACCAATACTTGAACCAGGTGACCATGAAGAACAAGTATCCCCTACTCAGGATCAATGACCTCTTTGATCAGTTGAGAGGGGCTTGATGGATCTTAAAGTTTGACCTCACGTTAGGCTACCACCGGCTGCGATTATGGGATGAAAATATACCAAATATGTCAATTAGATATCTCTATAGTCACTATGAGTACTTGGTGATTCCATTTAGAATAAAAAACCCCAACAGTGTTCATAGGACTCCGGAACAATATTTTTCATCCATTCTTAGACTGGTTCATGGTAGTCTTCATCAACAATATCCTTGTATACTTAGCATCCAACGAGGATCACGTGAGACACTTGAGGATGGTTCTAGATGTACTCTAAAAGAACTATCTTTATGGGAATATTAAGAAGTTCCAGTTTTGGATTTAGGTGGTCCACTTTTTGGGACACGTTATCTCAATAGATAGAGTGGCGGTTGACCAATCCAATGTAGAGTTAGGATCCACCCAAGAGCATGATGAAGATGTGGAGCTTCCTGAGGTTATAAGGATATTATCAAAGATTCATACCTAATTTCTCTAGGTTATCATCACTCATGATAGATTTTACTTGAAAAGGGTATCATTTTCTGTGGACAGATAAGTTCAAGTAATCTTTTCAACAATTGAGGTAGAAATTGAATAGCACTCCCATATTGAGATTACCAAAAGAGGGTGTAGAGTATGTAGTGTTCTGTGATGAATTCAGAACCAGGATTGGTTATGTTATGATGCAGAGGTAGGTGGTGATTTACTATGGTTCATGATAGATGATACCACATGAACAGAACTCCGCAACTCATGATCTTGAGTTAGCAGCAGTAGTTTTCTCACTAAATATGTGGTGACACTACCTGTTGGTTGATCATTTTATCATCTATTATGATCACAAGAGTCTCAAGTATATATTATCTTAGAATTATCTTAACTTTAGATAGAGGTGATGGATATAGTTTTTCCAGGATTTTGACTTCAAGATTTTCTATACTTCTAGGAAGGGGAATGTGGTAGAAAATTATCTCAGCATGAGATCTTGTTCATAGTTTCTGAACAAGGAATCTGATTAGTTATCCTGATTGTAGTTATCCTTATTGGATGGAGGTGTATTAGCTTACATCCAGTCAATGGTTTTCACCCATACACTCTTTCAGCGAGTTAGGGAGGCACAACTACAGGATACTTACTATGATACCCTTTAAACTCAGAAATCCACTAGACATGATCTTGATTTATTTTCTAAAGGTGGAGAGTATCTCATTATTTTCAGAGGATGTGTGATGCTAACAGTGATGTTATGGGAGGAGGTTATAAGATAGATTCATACATATCCTTTTTTGTAACATCCAAGTGTGTAATAGATGTACTAGTTCCTCCGACATTAGTTTTGTTGGTTAGGTATGAAGAAAGGAGTTGTAGATTTTTCCTCTTGATGCCTGACTTGTTAGCAAGTGAATGCTGAGAACCAAGTTCCAATGGGTTTAGCTCAACCCCTTGAGGTGACAGACTGGAACTAGGATGGGATATCCATAGACTTCATGATGGTCTTACCAAATACATCCATAGGGCATGATTTCATCTGGGTGATTATAGACCAACTCGCCAATTCATCCCACTTATTATATATTCATGAGTATAGTTCAGTTTAGAGTTTGGGATTCCTCTATATGACAGATATATCCAGACTCAATGGGATTACATCAATGATCATTTTGAATCACAATTCTTGTTTCACATCCCATATGTTGAAGGTATTAAAGGAGGCTTTTGGGACTTAGTTGTGCTTGAGAACAGTGTTTCTCCCCCAAACTGATGGTCAGACAGAGCAGACACTACTAAAAAATGGACTTATCCCAATGGATATATACCCACAGTTTAGAAGAACCATGGGTATAGAGGTGTTTGTACAAGTATATACCAATGGATTTTAAAAAACCATTGGTATAGGTTGCTCTATACCAATGGTTTCTTGAAATCGTTGGTATAAGTGATCGTGTTGTCGAGCGCATCAAATTAGTTGTTTAATTTTGACTAGAATTTCTGCAGTATAGTAGCAACCATAGGTCGTCTCTCGATGGAACCTTAGATCATTAATTTAAAAATAGGGTTTTGATTATGAAATTACAAGTGGAATTAGGTTTTTTAAAACTTTGGGGTTTGATTATTAAAATGAAAATAGAAAATGAAAGTGATAAAACAAAGTAGAAATGAACAAGATTAATTATGTGTGATCAACCCGGGGTACTCTCATGATTTTTATCCTTCATTGCTTCATGATATAGGGTCATGATCTTTTAATCCCTAGTTTCTAACACTTAGAACCAGAATGTTACTGATTTTATACTATGATACCTCCAAGGGTTCAGTCGAAATCACAAAATGATTCACCGGACATCGTCGATGATTGGGTGATTTGTGTTTGACTTCATAACCGAAACTCACCGAGGAAACACATGAAGAACTAGATGTACTGTCCAGGTTTGTATGTTATTTCTTTGTGATATCATTAAATAAATTTACATGTCCTTGAAATTGCATATGTGAGTTCAATTGACCAATATGAATCACACAAACACCGCAATTGAAAGGGGGGAAAGGAAGTGGTGAACAGTGTGTGAAACATCACATGAAAGGGTACCCCAAAACATGATCATATGAGTTGAGAATGACATACCAGTACATAACTCAAAAAAATTAAAATATATGATGAAGAAAAACAACATATAACCTAGAATTAAAAAGATCATTCAATATAATACAAACATGAAGCTCGGGATTACATCACGTTCATCCCCGGGTGATCACAAGGGGTTTAGAAACCCATGGGAGAGGAGGAAGAAGAAGATGTTGAAGTAGAAATTCTCATAGCCTCTAGAACTTATAGGGATGATGAAAATACCTATTTTGGACTCCAAAATGGTAGAACCTTTCCTCTTGGCCGAACTCCCAAATGGGGTGCCCAAGGTTTCAATTTACAGGCAAAGTAGGAGGTGATTTTGGGCACCCTAATTTCGATAATCCTATTGGTCCATGGTTTTGGACCATCAAAAAGTAATAAATCACTTTTGAAACAATTAAAACGATGTTTTAAGACACATTTTCTACCTCCATGTCAAATTTGGCGGCCAGATATGGAATATAATAAGAGATATTGTCGAAATACAGAGGAAACGTTTTGACCCCGTGCAGATCCACTTTATTGGACAGATCAGTTTTATGGGCCTCTTAATGAACGAATTGGGCTTTTGTCCCTTCATATGAAATGAAGCTAGTGAAATTTCTGATCAGACCACAAATTTATATCCCATTGGAATCCACGGTTCAGTAGAAACATGCGTTTTAGTCCAATGGTGTTCTTGCATCATGTGCAGATTGACCCATCTTTCTTGGACTTCATCATGGGTCATCCAAATCACCTCCACCTACAATATAATTATCAAAACAAGTAACATTTACCTTTTTAACTATGAAAAACCTTCTTTTATTACAAACTTAAACATGATTTATTACATAAAACTTCACTTGATACAATAAGAAGATTGAGAGGTTTAGTGTCTTTGGGGCTTAGGATCATTACATAAAAACTTAAAACATGAAATACAACATCTTTATTGAAAACTTCCTTTACATGACCACTACATTCCCTTGTACTTAGAATTGCATGGGATAACCTGAAGACATACATAAGAAAAGGGTGATCTATAAATCCCAGTAAGGGAGTACACATGGAATAACATGAGGAGTACATTACATGTTAGACAATAGTCATATCAATAGATAATAAAAGAAACATTAATATAAAGGCATGATAAAGCATGATAATCATAACATGGAAATGTGGCAACAACACTTAACATGAAATTAGCATAAGCCAAGGCTCATTGCACATGGAGCATGAGTAAATCCTCATTGCACATAAAGCACAAGTAAACCATCGTTTCACTTGAATTAGCATGATTCAACACTCATTGCACATTACGTATCATGATAATATACTTTACCCAATGCATTGGTGTGCTATAAGGGTGCACCCTTCCTAAACATTTCATTTCATGCATAAGTGTGCCACATGGATCATAAAACATGGATTCATAAAACATAATCATTTATTCCACGATGAAGGAATGTGGAATTCATACATGAAACTTTATAATCAATAAGTAAATGTGCATAAAGGTGAATACCCTTGATGTAGAAATGGGCATGGTATTCACTACACAATGGCATTGGCTTAGAAAATCGATGCGATTTCGGCAGCGTAACGGCGTGACATAAGAATTCATAAAAACAGTTGATGAGAGAGAAAGGGGTTACTCATCATATTTACATGTAATGGACAGTAAGGGGGTCATATATATACATGTCCAAACAATTGTAATGGAATTTAGATTCATGATACAAAAGTATTGCTTGAATGTAAAAGAAGAGAGAGAAGTTCCTTTCAGAATTTCGGTATTGTAACGGGTGTACATGGGAGGCATTTAATGAGAGATAAAGGGGTCTCCCATCATTAAAACATAAATAGGGAAGTATGATGGAGGTTTGAAACCATACCCCAACATTCATAATTGAAATTAAAAGGGCAAAACAACTTAAAGAAAATTGGACAAAAATGAGAAAGGAAGAAAAAACCCTTACTTGGAAGTGTGCTTCCAAAGGATAGAGAGAGGCTTGTCAGAGGCTTATTGGGAGAATGGGGAACCTTGGGATGATTCTAGAGAGAGTAGGTCAGAGGTTGGACGAAATCCAAGGGCGTTGAGTGAGGAGGAAGTGGGATCTTGGGTGGGTTTATATAGGAAAGGTGAGGGAATTCTTTATTATTTAGGTTTGGGTCCCCTTACATTAAATTAATCGAAACCACAAACCATCCCATGACTTTTGCACATGGTTTTTTGAAAAGGGAAGGGGAAAACAATATTTTATAAGTCCAAAGTCTGAACGTCTTAAAATATTAGGGTTGCTTATGTGGAGGTGAGTCACACTCCCATGGAAATTAATTTAAAAAGGTAAGGTGTTGAATAAGTCTTGAGGGGTCCATTAATGCTTTGAAAAGTAATTAAAACAAACCCAAAATCACATTATTTTAATGGTAAAACATATATTGTCCGAACATAAAGATTATAGTATTTTATTACATCACTACTGGGTCATTATGATGTCATAAAACACATTATATATTTAAACGGTATTTAATTTTTACCCAAACATTTGACTGTCTCAGAAAATTATGAAAAATTCACCGTTGGATAATTTCGATGTCCTGATTCTAGAAATAACATTTATTTTATCTAAATAATTTTCTAAATATGTTAATTTTCACTTTTCAAATAAAAACTGACATTTATCAAAAATTCACGGGTTTTGACAGAAATGGCTTTCAAACCTTAATAAAAATTTTAATTGCATTCATAAAATTATAAGATCATTTATATTTAATAAAAATTAATTTAATAATAATAATATCATTTTATTAAAATATTATTTAATTCAAAAATCCCTTAATTTAATAAAATATATTTCTTAATTAAATAATAACTAAAAACGTCATTTGTACTTTAAAAACTATTTACAATGTATCAGAAATGACTAGAAATTATATTCATTAATATATACAAAAATAATGTACATGAACATAGTACTACTTATTTGTTACACAATCCCTTAAAACAGCCGCATAAGACCTAAGGGTAAGGTGTGCGATGGTGACAGACTCTTGGGGTGGCTCGGATAACATCGCTCGAGTGGTAATTTCAATCAACTTCCACTTTTCCAGTAGACGGTAACGTTCAAGCTTGACATGATGAAGCTCAGCTTGGTCTTGGTCAAGGGAGAAGCCCAAAGATACCACCTCTTTTCCAAGCTCCGACAAATGGGCTTCTTATGGGGAAATTCTATTGGATGAGGCCATCGCTTCCTTTGTCTGAGTAAATTGGATTTGTTAAAGTCCTATATTTATACTAATCATGTGATCACTGTTCAACGGATATATTAGCAACGGTAAAAATTATTAACATAAAACCAATGAATTTGACATTTTATATAAACATAAAGAGACATTTAATTAGATCAAGAGGGATTTCCATTAATGAAACTTTGGGTCGTTACAATATTCCCCCCTTAATAAATTTCGCCCTCGAAATTTTCCTTTTCCCAAACTAAAATAGATGTGGGTAACTCAGCTTCATCATTTCCTCTGATTCCCAAGTCACTTCTTCAAACTTGTGGTTTCTCTACAACACCTTGACGAGGGGCATTGTCTTATTTCGTAGAAATTTTTCTCTATGATCTAAGATCTTCACTGGTTTCTCCTCATAAGAAAGATCATCTTCCAATTGTACCACCTCAGAAGAGAGTACATGTGAAGGGTCTGGTATGTACTTCCTTTAGAGGGATACATGAAATACATCATGCACCTTGGCCATGGTAGGTGGAAGTGATAGTCGATAGGCCACAGCCCCAACACGATCAAGAATCTCTAAGGGCCGATGTACCTTGGACATAACTTCCCTTTATTTCCAAACACCATGAACTTTTTCCATGGAGATATACATAGAAACACCATATCTCCAAATTTAAACTCAAGGTCTCATTGACGATTATCTGCATAACTCTTCTGTCGACTCTGGGCTTCCTTGATATGCTGTTGAATGGTTTTCACCTTCTTCGCCATTTCTTAGACCATTTCTGGTCCAAGCAGCTTATGTTCACCGACCTCATCCCAACTTGCCAGTGTTCTGCACCTTTTCCCATACAGGGCTTCATATAGTTCCATTTGGATGCTTGAGTGGAAATTGTTATTATAAGAGAACTCAACCAGAGGAAGATGTTGATCCCATCCTCCTTTAAAGTCCATTGATCATTCTCTCAATATGTCCTCAAGTGTTTGGATAGTCCGCTCATATTGGACATCAGTTTGAGGATGATAGGTCGTACTGAAGTTCAGTTCTGTATTCAAAGCATGTTGAAGACTCTTCCAAAACTTAGAGGTGAATCTTGGATCTCGGTCAGAAACAATAGATAGTGGTACTCCATTCAACCTTACCACTTCCCTGATATATATCTATGCCAGTTGATCCAAAGAGAAATCCTCCCGAATAGAAATGAAGTGTGCAGTCTTTGTAAGATGATCCACAACAACCCAGATTGCATTGTTGCCTTTGGATGTCCTTGGAAGTCCAGTGACAAAGTCCATGGTGATGTTCTCCCATTTCCATTCTGTTATAGGAAATGGTTGCATCATCCCCTTAGACTTCTGCCTCTCTTCCTTCACTTGCTGACACACCAGGCACTTTGATATATATTCAGCGATCTCCTTCTTCATATTATCCCACCAAAAGTTTTCTCGGATATCTCGATACATCTTTGTGCTCCCTGGGTGAATAGAGAAATTTTAACTATGTGCATCATCCAAAAGTTCCTTCTTCAGCTCCGGACTTGATGGAACACATAGTCTTTTCCCAAACCGCACAATTCCTTCTTCATTAACATTAAACTCTGAGGATTTCCCTTTTTTGATAGCTTCCACTTTTTCCTGAATTCCCACATCATCCTTTTGAGCATCCTTTAACCTTTCCAAAAGAGATGGTTGAGTAATTATTTGTGAAAGGATTGATGATGTTCCATTCTTTATGATTCCCACATCCATATTCATCAATTATAAGAAGATTGGATCCTTCTCAATTCTTATCATTGATAGAATTGTTGGGTCCTTTCTACTTAGGCCATCTGCCGCCTTGTTCGCTTTCCCATGGTGGTAATGTATTGAACAGACATAATCCTTGATGAGCTCTATCCATATTCTCTGGCGCATATTAAGCTCTTTCTATGTGAATATATATTTAAGACTCTTGTGGTCAGTATATATCTCACATTTCTCTCCATAGAGATAATGCCGCCAGATTTTCAAGGCAAAGATCACAGCTGCCAACTCCAGATCATGCGTTGGATAGTTTTGCTCATGGATTTTCAACTGCCTTGAGGCATAGGATATCACTTTATCATTCTGCATCAGCACACATCCTAAGCCCTTCTTCGAAGCATCACTGAATACCACAAAAAGTTCCCCACTTGTGAGTAAAGTGAGCATGGGTGTAGTGATAAGCCTCATTTTCAACTCCTTAAATCTTTCTTCACATTCATCACTCCAAGAAAATTGTACTCCCTTCCAAGTTATCTTAGTAAGAGGGTTAGACAATCATGATAAATTCCTCAAAAATCGTCGATAATATCCAGCTAACCCCAAGAAGCTATGGATATCCATTACTGATGTTGGCCTCGGCCAACCCTCAATTGCATCTGTTTTGGAGGGATCCACAAATATCCCATTGCTTGTGATGATATGGCCCAAGAATGAGACCTCCTTCAACCAAAACTCACACTTTCTGTACTTTTCATAGAGATTCTCCTTGTGCAAAGTCTCTAGTATAGTTTTGAAATGCTCCTCATGATCCTCCTTGGTTTTGGAGTATATTAGAATATCATCTATAAAGACTACCACAAATTTGTCAAGGTAATCTCTAAAGACTCTATTCATCAAATCCATGAATATTTCTGGTGCATTGGTGAGTCCGAAATGCATTACTATGAATTCATAGTGCCCGTATCTTGTACAAAAAGTAGTCTTGGGGACATCTTCCTTCTTCACCCTTACTTGATAATATCCCGACCGCAAATCCACCTTGGAGAAGTATTGTGATCCACGCAGCTGATCAAACAAGTCATCGATTCTTGGGAGAGGATACTTTTTCTTTATCATGTTTTTGTTAAGTTCACGATAATCGATGCAAAGCCGCATTGACCCATCCTTCTTCTTGACGAAGAGGACTAGTGCACCCCATGGTGAAGCACTTGGGCGTATAAACCCTTTATCCAGATTCTCTTGTAGTTGTTTCTTCGGCTCTTCAAGATCAACAACAGCCATTCTATATGGAGTCTTGGATATTGGTAATGCCCCGGGTATAAGTTCAATTGAGAACTCAACATCTCTTCTAGGAGGAAGACCATCCAGTTCCTCGGGAAACACTTCCGCGAATTCCCTCACAATAGGCATTTCTTCAAGGATGGTTTCTTCCTTGGACTCAATCATCTGAGCCAGATATGCATGCTTATAGGGCAGTAATATCCATTCTTGAGATGATGGAGCTAAAGGAGATTCATCTTCCTCCTGACACTTGTAAAGAATCGGGGGTCTATTCTCTATATGGAGTGTAATTTCCCTCTCCCGAAAATTTATGTTGGCTCTATATAAGGAAATCCAATCCATGCCAAGAATTGCATCAAATTCCACCAGAGGGAGTATGACGAGGTTCGCCGGGAAATTCCATCCACAAATTATAACAGGGGAGGACTTATACTCATGGGATGCAATGATTTTTCCATTTTCTGTACTCACCAACATCTTCACTTCCATGATTTGTGGTGGTGCTGGGATTGTTCTACTAAACATTTGAGATATAAAAGAATGCGTAGAACTTGAATCAAAAAGTATGTTCACTATTATTGAATGAATAACTAGCGTACCTGTCACCACTTCGTTTTCGGGGTTCACTTCGGCAGAAGTGATGGAAAAATATCTTCCTTGATGTCTTGGAGGTTGTTGGTTGCCTCCGAAAACCCTTGGATTAGGTAAATGATTTTCAAAATGACCCGGTTCTTTACATATTTAGAATTGAACAATACGTTGAGGTTCGAACGGAGCATTCCCCTCCTCTGTCACAGTCGTGGGTCTTTGTTGCCGACAATTAACAGTTAGGTTCCCTTCTCTTCCACACCTGAAGCATTTCCTCATCCCCTTAAGGCAATTTCCTGGGTGCTTCTTTCCACACTTTTGGAAAGTGGGGTGCTGGATCTTCTTAGCACCATTGGATTTATCCATCAGACCGCCATCATTGAATTCCACCTTACGCTTCTTGTCCCCATGATACCCCTATGATTCCTCGATCTCCATTTATACCTTGAGGGCACATCGGACAATTTCATCATAGCTGTCAAAGTCACAGATCACTAATGCTTTCCATAGGCTAGGCTTCATCCCACTAAAGAAGCGGTCAACTTTGCATTCGGGGGTAACGACAAAGCTGGAAGCGTATCGTGCAAGCCTTGTGAAGTTTTCCTCATACGCTCCAATAGATTCTTCATCTTTTTTCTTGAGGGAAAGGAAGTCCCTTTCTATCTTAAGACGGAGGGTGTGCGGAAAATATTTATCAAAAAACATCTTCTGGAAATCCTTCCATTCCAATGCCTCGATATCCTCCTCAGGATTCGTATTTTTGATCAACGTCCACCATTGATCAGCTTCACCCTCCATACGATAAGAAGCTAGGAGAACCTTCTCTTGTTCAAAACATTGAAGGATGGAGAAGATCTTTTCAATGGAGTTGATCCATTGTTCAGCGATTGTGGGATCGAATGATCCAATAAAAGTAGGAGTCCTTTGTCTCATGAAGCTCTCGATAGTAACTTGTTCTTTCTTAGTGGGGGTTTGAACATTCCTCTTGACCCGTGTTTCTATTCAAAACTTGAGTTAGCTGAGAGAGAAGCGTGAAAAAGTTCACGATTCCCGCTCCCATTGGATTGGGCATCTCATTAGTACAGTCATCACACGGATCTTCACAACGGTTGTTAGCCCGAGTCCTCCTATTACCGGCCATTGGCTGGAATAAAAGGAAAGTTAGGGGTAACACATAAAGGGTAATCCAAATACAAAAGTTGATGAATCATAAATAAACTTTTATTTCCTTAACTCATGAGTCTATAGGCTTCAATCTAAGATTTTCATGATCTACTTTCTAACATATATTCTTAGGGGCATTTGTTTAATTACATTAATAAGGGTTCATACTAAGCTTGTGAATTTATCAAAACATATCCCCCGGAAGTTTCGTAACCAAGAGTGCAGCAAGGCCCGTTTCCGTGCACCATTTCCCATTCGAGTCTAGCTCAAAGCGGTGTTTTTAGGTTTTACCCCTAGGATACATCTGTGCCAGAGCCGCCTCTACCTACTCGTATCTAGATAGGGATGTATTTTTTTTATAAACCACTTACTCAGTACTTACCAAAACTTAGGGATGTTTTTATTATACCTATTCTTGTATCTAAGGCTTTACTAGGGTTTCCTAAACCCAAAAATAACTAAACCTATCCTCTGATACCAACTATGACAACCCTACTTTTATTACAAACTTAAACATGATTTATTACATAAAACTTCACTTGATACAACAAGAAGATCGAGAGGTTTAGTGTATTTGGGGCTTAGTATCATTACATAAAAACTTAAAACATGAAATACAACATCTTTATTGAAAACTTCCTTTATATGACCACTACATTCCCCCGTACTTAGCATTGCATGGGATAACCTAAGGACATGCATAAGAAAAGGGGGAGCTATAAAGCCCAGTAAGAAAGCACACATGGAATAACATGAGGAGTACATTAAATGTTAGACAATAGGCATATCAATATAGCATAAAAGAAACATGAACATAAAGGCATGTAAATCATGATAATCATAACATGGAAATGTGCCAACAACACTTAACATGGAATTAGCATGAGCCAAGGCTCATTGCACATGGAGCATGAGTAAATACTCATTGCACATAAAGCACGAGTAAACCCTATTTTCACTTGAATTAGCATGAGTCAACACTCATTGCACATGACGTATCATGATACTATACTTTACCCAATTCACTGGAGCGCTATAAGGGCACACCCTTCTTAAACATTTCATTTCATGCATAAGTGTGCCACATGGATCATAAAACATGGATTCATAAAACATAATAATTTATTCCACAATGAAGGAATGTGGAATTCATACATTAAACTTTATAATCAATAAGTAAATGTGCATAAATTTGAATACCATTGATGGAGAAATGGGCATGGTATTCACTACACAATGGCATTGGCTTAGAAAATTGGTGCGATTTCGGCAGCGTAACGGCGTGACATAAGAATTCATAAAAATGGTTGATGAGAGAGAAAGGGGTTCATCATAATATTTACATGTAATTGACAGTAAGGGGGTCATATAGATACATGTCCAAACAATTGTAATGGAATTTAGATTCATGATACAAAAGTATTGCTTGAATGTAAAAGAAGAGAGAGAAGTTCCTTTCAGAATTTCGGCATAGTAACGGGTGTACATGGGAGGAATTTATTGAGAGAGAAATGTGTCTCCCATCAATCAAACATAAAGAGGGAAGTATGATGGAGGTTCGAAACCATACCCCAACATTCATAATTGAAATTAAAGGGGCAAAACAACTTAAAGAAAATTGGACAAAAATGAGAAAGGAAGAAAAAACCCTTACTTGGAAGTGTGCTTCCAAAGGCTAGAGAGAGGCTTGTGAGAGGCTTCTTGGGAGCTTGGGGAACCTTGGGAGGATTATAGAGAGAGTAGGTCAGAGGTTGGACGAACTCCAAGGGCTTTGAGTGAGGAGGAATTGGGAGCTTGGGTGGGTTTATATAGAAAAGGGGAGGGAATTCTTTATTATTTAGGTGTGGGTCCCCTTACATTAAATTAATACAAACCACAAACCATAACATGGTTTTTGCCCATGGTTTTTGGAAAAGGGAAGGGGAAAACAATATTTTATAAGTCCAAAGTCCAAACTTCTTAAAATATTAGGGTTGCTTATGTGGAGGTGAGTCACACTCCCATGGAAATTAATTTAAAAAGGCAAGGTGTTGAATAAGTCTTGAGGGGTCCATTAATGCTTTGAAAAGTAAGTCAAACAAACCCAAAATCACATTATTTTAATGGTAAAACATATATTGGCCTAAAATAAAGATTATATTATTTTATTACATCACTATTGGGTCATTATGATGTCATAAAACACATTATATATTTAAATGGTATATAATTTTTACCCAAAAATTTGACTGTCTCAGAAAATTATGAAATATTCACCATTGGATAATTTCAATGTCCTGATTCCAGAAATAACATTTATTTTATCTAAATAATTCTCTAAATATGTTAATTTTCTCTTTTAATATAAAAACCAACATTTATCGAAAATTCATGGGTTTTGACATAAATGGCTTTCAAACCTTAATAAAAAATTTAATTACATTCATAAAATTATAAGATCATTTATATTTAATAAAAATTAATTTAATAATAATAATATCATTTTATTAAAATATTATTTAATTCAAAAATACCTTAATTTAATATAATATATTTCTTAATTAAATAATAACTAAAAACACCATTTGTACTTTAAAAACTATTTACAATGTATCAAAAATGACTAGAAATTATATTCATTAATATATACAAAAATAATGTAAATGAACATAGTACTACTTATTTGTTACATAACCCCTTAAAACAGCCGCATAAGACCTATGGGTAAGGTGTGCAATGGTGAAAGACTCTTGGGGTGGCTCGGATAACATCACTCGAGTGGTAATTTCAATCAACTTCCACTTTTGTCGTAGATGGTCACGTTCGAGCTTGAAATGATAAAGCTCAGCTTGGGATTGGTCAAGGGTGAAGCCCAAAGACGCCACCTCTTTTCCGAGCTCTGACAAATGGGCTTCGTATGGGGAAATTCTACTGGATGAGGCCATCGCCTCCTTTGTCTGAGTAATTTGGATTTGTTAAAGTCTTATATTTATACTAATCATGTGATCATTGTTCAACGGCTATATTAGCAACGGTCAAAATTATTAACATAAAACCAATGAAGTTGACATTTTATATAAACATAAAGAGACATTTAATTAGATCAAGAGGGATTTAAATTAATGAAACTTTGGGTTGTTACATTAACAGTGTTAAAAACAAAATAATTGAATCAAACATGGAGTGAAAATTTTTATTATACTTGTAATTTTCAATACAATACCAGTTTAATACATTAGAATAAGGGTGAAATAAAACAGTGAATTGTGGTACGATCACACCCCCACACCTAAACATTTGCACTCCTGGACAATGTATAATATCCTAATCATGTCCCATTCCTAAATAAAAGGTTTGAAAACATCCAATATTCTATGGAAATGAAATTCATCATGTCTCGTTTATGGAATCAATTTTCCTATCATTTTTCTTTTCTCACTTTCAAATTTGTTCAACTTAATTTTGTTAACCCATGCAACATGTCGCAACCTACCTCACCAAAAAAAATTCCCACTTTACTCAAGGAACATATGAAAGTGGAGTTATACTATTTTCTCAGAGTTCATGTGATATTACCATATTCTTTAAAAGATTCTAAGTTCTCTACTGGTAGAAACTAGTGTACTACTCAAGAGTACTTTCAACAGCTTGTTCTGAGGTTCAAGGGTTGGTAGGGTTTAATGTTTAAAAATATGAGGCTGAAGAGGAGTGTTTAATCTCTTGTGTACAAAACATGTAAAAATTCAGCAAGTGTTCACAATGAATATACACAATCAACACCTCAGAAAGTGTATCACCTCCAAATCACTCTCCACATTGTCCATTTTGTGGGTCACAACCAAACAATGAATAATAATGAGTAAACATCCTCTTTCTCCATTTTTTTCTTTTGTTTTTTTTCAATGTGCAGAACTTCATTTTTTTTTGAGACAAAGAGGTAAAATTTTATAAAACAATGATGTAATATGGCTTGTGAACCCATTTCCCAAGGAAAATGTAGGCACCCTTTATATCAAACCATAACAATGATTCTCTCCCCATAATTCCCATAGAAACACTCTATCACCCACACTTGTAGAAAATAAATAAGAATATACACAAGAGATGGGTAGGTAGGGATAAATTAGCTTGTAATGTGCCTACCTAATAGGCATTTCATGGTCTCTAAGGCTTAAGAAGGATAAAATGTAAAGGTGGCAAAAAATAGAGGATAATTATACAAAGGGATTTTCAATGAATGATTGCCTCTATCATGAATGTAGCATACTTGAATCTTATGGCTTCAAATAGAATCATGGCAAGTTATAGTTTCTGTACATGACCCGAGACTCTCAAAAAAGTGATTAAAAGGAAGAATATGCAATAAAGGGATTAGAATGTCTCTTGGGTAAGGGATTAAAATATAGGTCAGTGCTAATGAGGAATGGGTTTCAAAAATCCATTAAACACATAAGAATGATTTGAAAATAAAAATTATAGAAAAATATTTCATATCAACATTCATTTGAAAAACATTTTTTAAAAACAATGGAATTTTCAACACAATTGACTCAAGCATGAAAAATGATTTTGGATATTCTTTTTAAGATCATTTTTTATCTAAAAACACAAAATAAGGTAAAATAAATCAAAAATGAAAACACTCTTTTTTTTGGTTTAATTTATTGTTTTGTTTTGTTTTTATTTAATCCAAACTATGACATGTCACCCTCCCCCACACCTAAAAGTTACATTGTCCTCAATGAAATTATTTGAAATAAATAGACAAGTAAATAAAAGGTAGGAAGAAGGGACAACCTGCTAAGTGGTGTCATATGTGGAATATATCAGTTGGATTTCCTCCACGAAATGTTTTGGAAAATCCTCATAGAAGTGTTTCATCCTCCGCCCATTGATAGTAATATTTTTCCACTCTTCTCATGGAAAACATGTATATCACCAAAAGGGTACACATCAGTAACAGTGTAAGGACTGATCCATCAAGAAAAAAGCTTACCTGGGTGGAGCTTTAGCCTGGAATTATACATGAGAACCTTCTCAACAATATGGAACTTCCAATAATGAATCATGATATCATGGATAGATTTTGTCTTTTCTTTATATATTCGGGAGTTCTCATATGCATCACGTTGAATTTCTTATAACTCTTGAATCTGCATCTTTCTATGCTCACCTGCATCTTAAAGATTCATATTACATTGTTTAACAGCCCATTATGCACGGTGTTCTACCTCCACTGGGAGATGAAAAGACTTTCCAAACACAATTATGTATGGTGGAATTCCGATTGGGGTTTTAAAAGCTTTACGGTACGCCCAAAGTGCATCATCCAGGCGTAAACTCCAATCTTTCCTATTGGGTTATACCATTTTTTCCAAGATTCGCTTAACTTCCCGATTTGAGATTTCTGCTTGTCTGTTAGTTTGGGGGTGATATTTTGTAGAGACTTTATGAACAACCCCATACTTATGAAGAAAATTTTTCATGTTGTGATTACAAAAAATGTGAACCCTGGTCACTAATGATGAATCTCGGTAAACCAAACCTACTAAAAATCTGACACCTCAAAAAATCAACAACCACACGAGAGTCATCGGTCCCAGTGGCATTTGATTCCACCCATTTAGATACATAGTCAACAGCCAATAAAATGTATAAAAATCCAAATGAATTTGAAAAGTCCCCATGAAGTCAATTCCCCATGCATCAAAAATTTCACAGAATAACATGGGTTGTTGGGGAATTTCATTACTCTTGGAGTTATTCCCTGTGAATTGACAATGACTACATGACTTGAAAATTCTATGGGCATCCCTATACAATGTTGGCCAATAATGTCCTGAGTCATGAACCTTTAGAGTTGTGAGTTGAGATCCAAAGTGTCCCCCAGAGGCCAAGGTGTGGCAGAAGGTCAAAACAGAGGTGAACTCATGGTTAGGGACACACCGAAAAACTACTTTGTCACCAAAATTTTTCCATAAATATGGGTAATCCAAAATGTATCATTGAGAATCATGCTTAAGTCTATGGGATTTTGAAGTGCTGAAATAAGCAGGGACCCTAGATGTTGCTAGAAAATTCACAATGTCTGCATACCAGGGGGTAAGGTCCACACCATCACAAAGATTCTCATGAGGGAAGAATTCTCCAACAGGGAGGGGTGAGTCAACATGATGGTTCAATGGTGGAAAAATCCTACTAATGTGGCCAGCTACCATATTTTCCACTCCTCTATTATATCTAATCTCAAGGTCAAACTCCTGGAGGAGGAGCATCCACCGAATGAGGTGGGGTTTATCTTTAGGTTTCTTTAGGAGAAAACGAAGGGCGGAATGATCAGAAAAGAAAATGATTTTTGACCCAATAAGATATGAACATAATTTTTCCAAGGAAAAAACAATAGAAATAAGTTCTTTTTTAGCGGTTGTGTAGTTCTCATGGGCCCGGTCAAGGGTATGTGAGGCATATGCAATGACATGAGGAGCCATCTCAACCCTTTGTGATAAAACTGCCCCAACTACAAAGTTAGAGGCATCACACATAATTTCAAAGGGGAGATCCCACCTTGGTGGTTGGATGATGGGAGGTTATGTGAGACTTTTTTTAGTTAATTGAAAGCATCCTCACATTTTTTATCAAAAACAAATTCAGAATCTTTTTTTAATAATAGGGATAAGGGAAGTGCGATCTTACTGAAGTCTTTAATGAATCGGTGGTAAAAACTAGCATGAACCAAGAAAGATCGCACCTCACGAACACATTTTTGATATGGAAGGGTTTGAATTAATTCATTTTTTTATTTATCCACTTGAATTACCTATTTTGAAATAACATTCCCAAGAACTATCCCTCATTCAACTATGAAATGTCATTTCTCGTAATTTAATACAAGATCTTTTTCTATGCAACGATAGAGGATATAACCTAGGTGTGACAAACAATCATCAAAAGAAGTTCCATAAACTTTGAAATCATCCATAAAAACTTCCATGCAATTCTCAAGGTACTATGAAAATATACTGAACATACAATGTTGAAAAGTACCAGGAGCATTACAAACACCAAAAGGCATCCTTCTGCATGCAAATGTGCCAAATGGATAGGTAAATGTTCTCTTTTCTTGATCCTCAGGGGCTATATGGATTTGAAAATAACCTGAATAGCCATCAAGGAAGCAATAATGGGACTTACCAGCCAATCGTTCTAAAATTTGGTCAATGAAAGGTAGAGTAAAGTGGTCCATCCGCGCGGCTTGATTTAGTCTACGGTAGTCAATACAGACTCACCAACTATTTTTCACACATGTTGGAACCAATTAATTCCTTTCATTTGATACAAATATTATTCCTATTTTTTAGGCACAATTTGCACTGGGCTAACCCATTTACTATCAGATATAGGATAAATGATCCCTACAGCAAGTAATTTACTGACTTCCAATTTTACCACTTCAAGGAGAGTGGGATTCAACCGGTGTTGAGATTGTCTTATGGGCTTATCCTTATCATCCAAAATTATATGGTGTTTACAAATAGATGGGATAAACCTGGGAATATCATCCAATGTCCATCCTATTGCCTTTTTACACTCTCTTAGAAGGTTGAGAAGTTTTGATTCCTATTGTTGAGAGAGGTTATTATCAATAATGGTGGTCAATTGTTCAATACCCTCAAGATAAGCATATTTTAAATTATATGGAAGTGGTTTTAATTCCAACTCTAGGGGTTTTTTGACTGAGGGAGGGGATTTAGGGGGAGTGAGGTCCATGAAACTGTCTATCTTATCATGTTTATTCTCTAAGGATAGAGAATATATTGAAATGAGATTTGAAGAATCATCGAAGGTCATGGGTACCTCATAATGAACACACTCATCAATTAAAGCACAAAATTTACATTTTTCAGAACCCACACAATACTCAAAACATGAATCAAAACTCAAATCATCCAAGGGTGAAGAAGATGAAAATGAATCATAGTAAGGGTTGAGGAGAGAGTTGTGTGTGTGTGCATCATTTGAGAGAACTTCCATCTAATAGACAGGAAGAGTGGAGTGCTCTTTAATGGGGTGTTTCATAGCCTCACGGATGTTAAAACTTAACTTTTCTCCACAAAACTCCATAGACAGTGTACCATTGTGAACATTGATGATCATCTTTGCTGTTTTGAGGAATGGCCTCCCAAGTATGAGAGGATATTTTCCTTGGGTTCGGGTATCTTCCATTCCAATAATGTAGAAATCAGCAGGGAATATGAGATTCTTCACTCTGACAAGGACATCCTCAATCACTCATTTTGGATGCATTGTACTCTGATTGGAAAGTTTCACAACAATGCCTGTTGGTTGAAGCTCTCCAACCTATAGATAAGTATACATAGAGTGAGGCATTACATTAATGGAAGCACCTAAATCTAGCATAGCATCAGAAAATAAGGTCTCCCCTATGGTACACGGTATCCTGAATGTTCTCGGATCCTTGAATTTGGTTGGCATTGCTGGTTGAATCAAGGTAGAGACATTCCTCCCCAAGTTGACTCTCCCATTCCCATTCAGTCTCCTTCTATGGGTGAAAATATCTTTAAGAAATTTTGCATATAGAGGAATTTGTTTAACTGCATCCAATAAAGGAATGTTAACTTGCACCTTTTTAAATGTATCCATTATTTCTTTATCAATTCCATTATCAGGATTTTTCTTAGATTTGGAGAGTCTTTGGGGGAAAGGAAGAGGAATGGATTGATCATTTGAATCATCAATGATAACTCGATTAACCTTTTTGTCTTGTATTTCATTACTTGAAATTTTTGAGGGTAGGGAAAGATAGTTTTTAAGAGGGAGACATACCTGTTGTGTAGAATCAGTAGAAGGAGAGACTTCTTTACCACTACAAAGTGTAACTACACATACATTACCTTTTTCTATAGGATTAGAAATGGGTTGGTATGGTATTTGTCTATAACCTTGCATATTAAGCTCACCTATGGTGTTCACCAATTGACCCACTTGAGTTCGTAGGTCTTGAATTGCCGATTTTGTAGTTTTTTGGAATTATAGGTTCTGGGTTTCCATTTTCTTCACCATATCCTCGAGGCTTAGTTCAGATTTGGGAGGAGGAGGATGATTGTTTTGAGAATTTGAAGGATAAGAAGGTTGCATATCTTATCCTTGTGGATACCAATTCTATTTGGGGTAGCTTGAGTTTCCTCCTTGTCAGTACTGGGGTTGTGTTTTCCACCCATGGTTTGGATTTGGCCTGAATTGTTTCTGCTTGTAGGGAGGTGCTTGTTGGAATGGACACCCTGGGAACACAATGTAATAGAACAGAAGGAGAGTGTGAGTTACCTTGTGCTTGAGATAATTACCTTAGAAGGTTATGCATCTCATCAAGTTTATTATCTATCTTTTGTTCTAGGGTTGAATGACTTACCTCATGAACTCCTTGGGTTGGTGCAATTGCTCGTGTACCAAATTGTTGTGCATTTTGAGCCATGTTGGCTATTAAGTCACGAGCGGTGGAAGGAGTTTTATAAACTAGGGAACCACCATCTACAACATCAATCATTCCACGATCCATGGGGATAAGTCCCTCATAGAAGTATTGGATTAATAGTTGTTCACTAATTTGGTGGTGGGGGCAACTTGAGCAAAGTCTTTTGAATCTCTCCCGGTATTCATGAAGGGTCTCTCCTTGTGATTTCCAAATTCCATAGATTTCTTTCCTAATTGATGTCATTCGGGAGGTAGGGAAGAACTTCTCTAAAAATAGTCTTTTAAGTTAATTCTAGCCCACAATATTAGTAGGA
Organism: Viscum album; assembly: GCA_963277665.1. NCBI lineage: Eukaryota > Viridiplantae > Streptophyta > Magnoliopsida > Santalales > Viscaceae > Viscum > Viscum album. Next base: position 1,098,047,990 of record OY728134.1, on the reverse strand, counting down.
AAATAGTATAGCCAATATTTGGCTACACCATCAATGGAGAAAGGGAAGTCCCTAAACATGATTAAGTCCTCAGACACATTTTGGGTTTTCATGGTGGAGCACACTATGTGAAACTCCTTAAGGTGTTTGTGAGGGTCCTCACCAGGAAGACCATGAAATTTGGGAAATAGGTGGATGAGGCCTGATCTCATCTCAAAGTTGTTGCTTCCTCGGGATATTGGATGTACGCAGGTTGGTACTCCACATCTGGGGTGGTCAGTTATTTTAAGGTTCTATTATTTGCAGCCATGTTTTCTTATATAATATTGGGTTAAATTTTTTATTGGTCTATGAAGTCTTGAGGTTCCATAATGGGTTCCTTAGTGTTACTTGATTTACCTTCTACAGATGCCTTGATTTGTGTGTGAAGTGATTTTTCAATTTCAGGGTCAAATTCAAGTAGTGTTTATTTACCAGATCGGGTCATGAAAATAAGTTGTGAAGTTTGTTTTTTTTAATGTGGATAAAATCACATAATAAGGGTGAAAACAGAATATAATTTTATAATACATAATTATAGAGAGAGATGGAGAAGAATAAGAGAGAGGGAGAGAGAAAGAACACACCAAAAATAACCAAAAATAAAGACAAAAACCCAAAACAAAAACAATCAAATGGGGGTGGGGTATTGAAAGGAGTACTAATTAAGAAGTAAAATAAATAAATAAATAAAAGTAAATAATGAAAATAAATTATCTTAGATCCCCAGAAATGGCACAAAAATTTGATTGTGTTGTCGAGCGCGTCAAATTAGTTGTTTAATTTTGACGAGAATTTCTGCAGTATAGCAGCAACCCTAGGTCGTCTCTCGATGGAGCATTAGATCATTAATTTAAAAATATGGTTTGGATTATGAAATTAGAAGTGGAATGAGTTTTTTAAAACTTGGGGGTTTGATGATTGAAGATGAAAATATAAAATGAAAGCGATAAAACAAAGTAGAAATGAACAAGATTAATTAAGTGTGATCAACCCGGGGTACTCTCATGATGTTTATCCTTCATCGCTTCATGATATAGGGTCATGATATTTTAATCCCTGGTTTGTAACACCTAGAACCATAATTTTACTGATTTTATACTAGGATACCTCTTAGGGTTCAGTCGAAAACACACAATGATTCACCGGACACCGCCGATGATTGGGTGATTTGTGTTTGACTTCAAAACCGAAACTCATCGAGGCAACACACGAAGAACTCGATGTTCTATCCAGGTTTTTATATTATTTCTTTGTGATACAATGACATAAATTTACATGGACTTTATAGTGCATATGTGAGTTCAATTGACCAATATGAACCACACAAACACCGCAATTAAAAGGGGGGAAAGGAAGTGGTGAACGGTGTGTGAAACATCACATGAATGGGTACCCCCAAACATGATCATATGAGTTGAGCATGACATAACAGTACATAACTCAATAAAATTAAAATATATGATGAATAGAAACAATATACAACCTGTAATTAAAAATATCATTCAATATAATACAAACATGAAGCTCGGGATTACATCGCATTCCTCCCCAGGTGATCACAAGGGGTTTAGAAACTCATGGGAGAGGAGGAAGAAGATGTTGAAGTAGAACTTACCATACCCTCTAGAACTTATAGAGATGATGAAATGACCTCTTTGGGACTCCAAAATGTCATCACCTTTCCTCTCATCCGAACTCACAAATGGGGTGCCCAAGGTGCCAATTTATAGGCAAAGTAGGAGGTGGTTTTGGGAACCCTGATTTCGGTAATCCGCTTGGTCCATGGTTTTGGCCGGTCAGACAGTCATAAATCACTTTTGAAAAAAATAAAAATTTGTTGGTAGAAATATTTTCTACCTCCATGTCAAATATGGAGGCAGGATATGGAATCTAATAAGAGATATTATCAAAATACAGAGGAAACGTTTTGACCCTGTGCAGATCCACTTTATTGGAAAGATCAGTTTTTATGGTCCTCTTAACGAACTAATTTGGATTTTGGCCCTTAATATGAAATTAAGATAATGAAATTTAGGACCAGACCTAAAAGTTTAATCTCATTTAAATTCATTTTTAATTATAAAAATGCGTTTTAGTCCACTGGTGTTCTTGGATCATGTGCAGATTGACCCATCTTTCTTGGACTTCATCATGGGTCCTCCAAATCACCTCCACATACAATATAATTATCAAAACAAGTAACATTTAACTTTTTAATAGTTTTGAACACAAAAATAATTGAATCAAACATGGAATGAAATTTGTTATTATACTTGTAATTTTCAATACAATATCAGTTTAATACATTGGTATAAGGGTGAAATAAAATAGTGAATCGTGGTACGATCAATAAGCTTGTAAATATTTGAAGCCCTCTCAGGCTCCTCCTCCACTTATCCTCTATCAAACCCTACTTTTATCCTATAGTGAATATATGTGTCCCCCCATTGCTCATAAAACCTCAGTCGGCCTCCTCCCTCCCCTCTAATGATTTTGGAAACCCCACTACCATCCTTCGGCAACTTCGGCCACCCCACTGCAATCCTCAGTTGATTTTGGCTACCCCACTGCCCTATTCACATGATTTCAGCCACTCCACTCTTTTTATTGTGATTTTATATTGTGATTTTTGAGAGTCAGCATTATCTACCCCCCCCCCCCACACACACACACACCTTATTTATTCTCTACAGTTTTTTAATATTTTTCAAGTGTTTTATTGAAGTTTTCATGGTTTGGATATTTTATATTAGTGTATCTATTTTATTTGATTTTATTCAAGAGTTAAAATGTTAAAAAAAATTCTAAATTCATATTTTTTATAAATATTCATGGTGTGGACTATATAAAGGGTAAATTTTATATTTCATTGATTTATTTTGATTTTTTGTTATGTGAAAAATTGGTGGAATTTCCTGATTTAAATGGCATCTTGATGGGAAATGGTTTTTTATAAACTCCCTATGTTTGATATTTTTTTTGTTTTTTTCATAATTAAACACACATGTTTTTTGTATTATAATAAAATGAGGCTTCCAAAGTGGGTTTGTTTTTTGTGTTAAAAGAGGGATTTCATGTTTTAATGGTATTTTAGGATTCAAAATATGAAAGAAGGTATCCCTTGATTTGTGTGGTTATAATTGTTGTTGAATATATTTCCTTCTATAATTGTGTTGGCATGGAATGTTGTTTGATACAAAAAAATTCGATTTTGTATGTTTTATGTATAAAAGTGAAGGCCTAGTTAGCACCTTGTTATTAGTTGATCATTGATGGTTCCCTTTTTGGTCCTCATTGCTTTTGTTGAAGTTTTTATTGTTGATGTTATGGATTCTTGGTTATGTGATTCATGTTGTACTTGTGTGTTGGGGGTCACATTGATGGTAGTTCAGGAGGTCAGAAGGATGTGATAATGTTTTTATCCATAGTGGCACGTTATTGTCTTGTGATGATGTTATTTTACATGGTCTACAAAAATTATTATTCCATTAAGAGACCAAGATTACTAAGTGGGTAGTAGTGGGAAATTTCTAAGCTATTAAAGGTTGTGCATTGGTTAAATACCCCTTATTTGTATGTAAAACCTTGATTTTTGGTTTTTCACTAAGGAGACTACATAGAGTGATTCAGCGGATAGATGTATGATTGTACCCTACTAAAAACTAGGTCCATGTTTTTATGTCTTGTGTGGTCATGTTAGTCATCATGATTTCACCTAATGATATGTATTTATGTTATGGATCATTCATTTATACATTTTCATTTGTATTGTTTGTATCTTGGATGGTCTTTTTTGGTGAGTTGGCCCTTTTGTGGATTAACCTTGTTTTTTTAGTATTATTACATACCTATATTTATCATGTTTCTTCTTGATTATTTACCATTACTTCCTTTTCTACCTTGATGTGGGTGTGTGCGTGTATTTTTTTAAAAAAAATAGTAATTTTAATTGAGACATTAGTATTAGCCTGATTTTGAAATTTTTTAGACCATGTGTGGTTTTAATTTTCAAATAGTTATATTTAAAGAATTTGTTTTTTTCTTGTATATTTATTTGTTTTTAAATATCACCTATTTCAATAAATGGTCTTATAACATGGGTATCATTGATGAAGTGCATATCTTAAACTTTTTTTCTCCCATTCATTTAAAGTGAAAATGAAAACCTATTTGTAGATGTGTGTGTGTGTGTATAGGTACTTAGGCTAAGGCCTCCCATGTTAGTGATATGTCTATTTAGCATTACTCACCAACCTTTGTCCTATTGGAGGTGAGCTTAAAGAGTCACTACATGGGCCCCACTGGGACAGGTCATGACATATGTATGGTATAGAAACAATCCTACCCATTGAAGATTAGTTTCCCTTACTTCATATCACCATAAGTGATCAACTAATTAAAATGTGAGTAATCATAGATACGATTGGATGAATTAGAGTGACTCAATGAAAATTTCACAACCTTGAGGTTCATAAAAATCATGTTGCATAAGTATTCAATAATAAGGTTATCCTATGCTAATTTATCTAAGGAGAAGTAATATTGAATCTCATAACTCCAATGATACCTAGGGAGAAACTTCTAAAGCTTGAGCCAAATTGGAAATGCCTGATATTATATATAAGTTATAGACCAGTAGACCTTAATATTGATTAAAATGGATGGATAATGTATCATGTTTACCACTAATGAAAGGTTTCTTAGAAAATACTTACATAGTTTCATGTTGGATACATATAGGTCCATTTCATAGTCTTAAAATATATGAAATCCAATTCTAATTCGCATAACTCTAAATTTCTTAGAGATAGTTCTAGTCATATTACCTTAAATTGAAAGAAAAAATGGTCATAGTCATATAAACTTAAAATGAAAGACACTTACCATAAAATCATAAACTTTATGGTTGGTAGTCGATTTTATATGACTCAAAACTATTTAGATTGGTTCATATTTCTTGACATTAAATTTCTTGGAGTGGTCTATTCCATGTAACATAAAATTGAAAAATTCTCTATTATATAAGTGATCAATCTACGTAAGAGTTCTCTTTATAAGGATATTGTGGTGGCTATGGAAGCATATACCTAACCCAATTCCACGGTTAACATAACTTATGTAAAATAATTCCCTTTTACTAGAACTGTATTTATCTTGATTCTTATTACCATGAGATACACAGTAACACCTAAATATCTTATCCTAGGCCAAGTCATTGATTCCATTTTCATGCTTGGTACTACCCCAGTGAAAAAACTATTTATTAACTCACATAAAATATTACCATGGTTATTTATTAGGGTGGAAACATCTAATTTTATCTTGGAACTCAGAACTTATTCACATTGGGTTTCCTCCCTTATTATACTAGGATAATGATCAATTTAATTACCATGCCTCTTGTGAAAGATCTAGATATATACAGAAATGAGAATTATATGCGGATTGATTCATGTAATGTTAGGATATTGAGTGATTCTTAAACTTCTGTTTTTAGGTCCATCCAAGAATCTCATTGTATTTGATTCTATTGCCTATAGTTTTTTTATTCACATGGGTTATACCACTAGAGTTGTAATGTCTCAGATCCAGATGCCACTCAACTAGTGCCCCATACCCGGTTAGCCACATGGCCTCAAGATCATTTCCCCAAATGCCAAAGGCTTCCGACCAGCAGTGAGGGCCTAAGGTGTGATAGTGGGGAAAACAATGCCCTCATTAGTAGAGTATAACATAGTGGAACAATAGTATACAATAGCAGAAGAAGTAAACAGTATAAAACTAAAATAAATAGAGAAAGACTGGTTGTACAAATAATCAGATGTCATAACATACAAGAATAATTCCACATGTTCATGCTCTAGAAAACATCCAAAATAGGATACACTATAGTTAAATACATGATACAATACCAAGGTACAGAAATACAAAAGAAATCTCAAAATCATCGCAAGCCTCATCTTGGTCTCATGCTCTCCTGCTCCTAAATAGAATATCATGTACCTGTAGAAGGGAACTTTCCCTTATCAACACCTACAACAATATAATCTGTTTGGGCCCAAAACATGAACCAAATAGGGTGTAAGACTAAATCCCAATAGGAAACCACCAAAGATATATTCCAATATTCTAGTGAATATATATAACATGCAGTGTACAATAGTGAAAGAAGTAATCTAGGAACTACTCAAAAGTAAATAGTTCTACAAGCACTGGTTTCCTTTTACATTAATTTCATATTCATTAAAATTTCAATTACTTTGAACTATATAAGTCTTGAGATCCGGCCTAGTCCTGAAAATCCCCATGTAAAAGTGAGCACAACTGATACCTCATAAGGCTATCTAAACAAGTAAAGTTAAGGTTGAATCCAAGTTTTTTCTTTGGCTTGGAAGACAGGTCATAAGTCATTCTATTTCATTATTCAATTTATAATATGAGTTTGTTCTTTACATTCCTAATGTGAAATATAAGTATAACTCCTGGTATATAACAACCTCCATCCTACAATCTTATCTGTACGATCCTCTTAGGAACTTTGTCTCACTCTAGGTGTGGTGTGATTATATGTCAACTGGGATATCCTTGGATCCTATAAATAAGACCTAAGTATCTCCCACGACATATAAACTTTCCAATAGAACTCATCCATGGTATCCCTCATTCCATGACTCATTAATCTATTTTAAACATATCCTACTTGAGCCCAACCACTATATATGTGGCTCACTCATATCTTGACATAATAAACCTCCCATTTAGTCTGTTTGTGGAATCCCTCAATGTATCCATGGTTCACTCGAGGTATAAGGTATAATAGACACATGAACCCATCTATGGCATTTTAATGGGAACCCATGGTTCGCCCATTACCATTTACCCTTTTTATCATAACAATTTCAATTACCCATTTCATTGGGCATGCAAGGTCAACCCAAAAGTATCCAATATAAACAATAAAGGACCAACCCCATAAGGCTTGGCCTATCAAATACTCACATGGGATGAATTTATAGTAAGTAACATGTAAATTAAACTATCACATGGATTTCACAACAGTAACTCGCGTGGTAATTTCACATAATAAACAAAACATGTAAATTACACTATTACTTGGTTTAAAAACTATAACTCCTATGGGCATCAAACATATCAAAATACTTTTAATTAATCTAACCATTACCAGGATTAACAAACATAATATCACATGGGAAATTCATGTCACAATCCTAACAAGTGAATTAAACTATAATAAGGCATAATCAATTATTTATCTCACATGGTAAAACATTAAATTAACCAATTTAATTTTTTTACAACCCTTAAAAGGGAGAAAAAGTCATTCCCATAGGCATCCTAGGACAAATGTCCAAACAATGGTCATCTGAGGGAAATGCACCAACAGGGTCACCCTTAATCAAACCAAACAAGCTCAAAAATGCTTCAATTAATTTAATCAATCACCTAAACTTCATTAGGTATTAATACGGGTCAAATTATCAACCAAGAGACACCCTAAACATGTGTTTGCAGTACTACGTCACATATAAATAACCCGAAATTGAACAAAAGGCACAATACCACCTCCTTGTCCTCATGTGACTCTCCTCGTCTAATGTCAACCTCTAATTCAAGATATAACGACGTAGATCTACAAAAATAGGTAAAAATATCAAGGTACTATAACTTCATTGAGATAAGAAATCATAAATAATGTATCAAGAGGAATTAATAGCTTACTGATTGGGTTCAAATTCCTCTGACGGTGATTGAATCAAAGTCCGAATGGAGATTTAGGAGGAGATTGAAGGTCTGGCGCTCTTGTTTGTGAAACCCGGTGAGCCCCTTCTGTCCAGAATGATATAGGAGGGATACTTCCCATTTTTAACCAAAAACATGAAATACACAGTGTGTATATCATTTTACTATTCATTTGTATTCCAACCTGCCTTCCTCATCATGTACAATCCTACCGACATGAATACACGGCGTATAAAAGAAAATACACAGCGTGTAACCACTAAATCAATTCGTGTAAGGCCTGTAGCTAGAATTTGACCTCTTTAAGGATTATTTCACTTGTAAAAACCTAAAGGAAAATATTTTTACCTCAAAAGAAGAACCGGGTTCTTACAAACTTCCCCCTTAAAGCAATTCATCCCCGAATTTCCCTTCTAAGTGTAGTGAAGAAAAAACTAAGAATAACTTCAGCCACTGAGCGTGTATGTAGGCCTCTCTCTCCAAAGTCTTGTCATGTACTCATTCGTGCTTCCATAGAACCCATACGAGAGGAACTGACTAGACTCGGAGAACCTTCATTCTCCTATCAACAATATGAATCGGGTACTCCTCAAAGGATACATAAACCTGAAGCTCAACCTCCTCGGGATAAAAAGCATGAGACAGGTCTCGGTGATAGTGGCATAGATGAGATACATGGAAGATTTCATGCATAGATCGGTACCTCTGAGGTAACTGCAATTGATAGGAAACCAACCTGAACCTATCTAGAATCTCGAACGGCCCGACATATCATGGTGAAAGCTTACCCTGACTCCTGATCTGCTAGTGTCCCAACCTCAATGAAACACGCAAGAAAACCTAATCCCCAACCTCGAACTCCAGAGGTCATCTGCGGTGATCAGAATAAGATTTTTTATGAGACTGCGTTGTATCCATCCATTTCTAAATCAACTAGACCTTCTTAGAACTCTCATTCACAAGACAAGGTCCCAATAAAGCTTCCTCGCCTACCTCTAACCATCACAAGGGAGAATGAGATGGCCTACCATATAAATTCTTGTGCGGTTCCATCTCTATAGTCACCTAGAAACTGTTATTATAGAAAAATTAAACCTGGGGAATATGCTTCTCCCAAGAGCCCCCAAAATCCATGACAAATGCTTGAAGCATGTCCTCTAGCACCTTTATCATATGCTTTAACTATCCATCAGTCTGAGAGTGGTATGCTGAGCTTAGAAGCACCTGTATACCTAGTTCCCTCTAAAAACTCTGCCAGAAATGAGATGTAAAGCGGGTCTCCCTATCTAAAATGATAGAACGAGGGACCCCATGAAGTTTTACTACCTAGTGAATATACAGCTTTCTGAGCTCATCAACACCAAAGGTCTCCTTGATTAATAATAAGTGAGCAACCTTGGTAAGCCTTTAAATTACAACCCACACATCATCATTTCCTCTAGGAAACCTCGGTAACCCAGTCATGAAATATATAGCGACATCATTGCATTTCTACTTCGGAATAGGTAACTGGTGTAAAATCCCAGCGGGTCTCTAATGTTCCGCATTCACCTGCTGGAAAGTGGAACATCTCGTAACAAATCCAGCTACTTCTCGCTTTATACCCAGCCACCAGTACTGATGTCACATGTAGTGGCACATCTTAGTGACTCTGGGGTGCACTTCCCAAGCTGAATCATGAAACTCCCACATCAAATCCTCATGTATATCCCCTATAATCCACACACGTTCATGGATATATAGAACCTCATCCTCACCTACCATCCATCTAGTAGGAGGGTCCTCACCTACCACACTCTCCCATAGAACTAGGCCTTCAGAATCTAATAGCTTCCTCATCATCACTTTATCCAATAGGGTAGAGGTAATAGCCAAAGATGAAAAAAAAAATCTGCCCCTATATGCCATGAACCTCCAAATGCATCTCAGAGAAAAATGCCATAAGCTTCCACTCATCACTGGCCTTATGCATTGTCTATATATGATTCCTCATGCTCAGTGCATCATCCACTGCATTACCTTTCCCAGTCATGTATGTGAGCTCTAAGTCAAAGGAATAAAGTTATTCCACCCACCTTCACAGTCTCAAATTCAGATCATGCTGAGTACAGATGTACTAGAGGCTTTTGTGGTCCATGTACACCACAAAATGATCTCCTAATAAGTAATGTCTCTAACAATGCAAAGGATGAACAACTAAAGATAACTCCAGATCATGTGTAGGGTAATTCCTCTCATGTTTCCTCAACTGCTGAGACTCGTATGCAACAACTTGATCCCCTTGCATAAGCACTGCTCCAAGCCCAATACCTGATGTATCACAATTTATGGTGTAACTCTTGTCCAGATCTGGAAATATCAGTATCAACGCTAAATTTAATCACCCTTTCAGCTCCTAAAAGTTTTTCTCACAAGAATCTGACCACACAAACTTCACACCCTTCTTATACAATCCCATCAACGATGCTTCCAAGCATGATAAGTCCTTTATAACATGATTTTAGTAACTGACTAGCCCCAAGAAACTCCTTATCTCAAAAACGTTCTTGGGTTGTTCCCAAGAAACTACAGCTCTCACCTTCTCTAGGTCTAGTGATACTCTTGTCTCTGAGATAATATGACCCAGGAAGTGAATTTGATCCATCAAAAAGTGGCATTTTGTGAGCTTAGAATATAAATAATGCTCTCTCAGTATATTCAAAATGATATCAAGATAGTTAGCATGGTCGTGTCGATTTTTAGAATACACCAAGATATCTTCCATGAAAACCACCACAAACGAATCTAGGTAAGGATGTAACACTTAGGTAATCAGTGCCATGAAAACTGCTAGTGCATTCGTGAGACCAAATGGAATAACTAGGTAATCATATAGATCATACTTGCTATGAAAGGTTGTGCAAGGTATTTCTGCTGGACTAACACGTACCTGGTGATATCCTGACCTGAAGTCGATCTTTAAGAACACTTGGGCTCCTCGAAGCTGATCAAATAGTTCATATATCCATGATAAGGGATATCGGTTTTTAACCATCAACTGGTTCATTTTTTGATAGTCCATGCATAGACTAAGGGTATCATCTTTATTTTTTGAAGAAAAAAAAGAACGGTGAACCCCAAGGAGAAGTACTAGGTTGAATGAAACCCTTAGCTTATAGATCTTCCAACTACCTCTTAAGCTCTTACAAATCCATTTTATACATCATGTAAGGAGGAATGGATACTGATTCAGATCCTAGAAATAGATCGATAGTGAACTCCACCTCTCTAGCCAGAGGTAAACCTGAAAAGTTTTCCAGGAAGAAATCCCTAAAATGATCAACCACCAGAGGGAAATCCATCTGACATGTTCCCTAGTCATCCAGATATAAACTCTCAATCTGGGCAGTCATCCCCCCCAACCCATGATGCTTGGGTCTAGCTCATCTTTCCTGGACATCACACTCACCCCTGTGTAAAAAATAATCCTCCATCTGGTGACGTGAAACTCACCCTACAGTGATATCAATTGAAAAAGGCTTGAAAGGAGACCAATCAATCCATTCCAAAGATGACATAAAATTCTATCATCTCCAAGACACAAAGGTCCCATATGAAGTGACACCCACCAACCTCGGGGGGTACTCCTTGAACTAATACACACTTTCCATTCTAATCCCTAATGGAGTGTCTAGAGTCATGGTATCATCAAAAGTAAACACACAAAGACCAATTCTCTCCAAAATGGGAACAGATATGAAACTATGTGAAGCCCCTATATCAAAAATTGTATAAGATAAAATAGAGGAAATTAGAATAGTACCTCTGATAGTAGAGGGTCCGAGATCCTGCTCCTAATGGTTCTATTGCACAGCATAAGTTTGACCTATACCGCATCCATGTGACACAGTCTGGATACCCTGAGCTAAACAACCCTACTGTCACTAAGTACCTGGGGTCTGGCTACCCCGGCCATGACCACCACCTCAGCCTGAATGTCCTAACTTATACCAATTCCCTGACTGGTGATAGGATTTTGGCACTGCCCCTAAACGTGGAGTCAATTCAGAACCTCTCTCACTAGATGTTGGTGGAAACGTCCTAGAGAAGTGATGTGAATGGACCATCTTGTTGCAAGTTTGGCACTCAACTGGGTCCTTCGGACATTTCAATCTCATATTCCCCAGCCTACAGCACTGGTAGAATCTCACTTGTCTACTTGAAGATACTTTTTGACTATTGTGTCACTATGAGAAAGCTCTAGATGTCGCTTCTTTCTACTGGTCAGGATAGTAACAGATCTTGGTGTTGAACTACCTTGGATCGCACCTCCAGATTCCCACAGATTATTCTCGATAATCAGTTCCTAATTCACTATAGCAGATACAGTAGTCAACTTGAATACATTTACCTATGATCATATGTCATACCTGATACTATCCTCAAAACTCCTAGACTTTGATAAATCGTCACTGATCAGAATATGTGTGAAACGTTGAAGCTCGGTAAAACAGGCAGAATAGTCCATTACTGACAGTGTTCCCTGCTCCAGATGCATAAACTCTCAGGCTTTATCAGCCATCATCATCTCAGGATAGTAATAATCATAGAAGACTTTCTAAAAATCTCTCCATTCCATATCTCAATGATGCTCTGTCTGAGTAATTGAAGGTTCCGGGCGTAGCGGAAGCGCGTGGGTGGATGTGCCCACTTGGCTTTTTGTCATTAGCAATGATCAATCCGGGATCAATACGACGATAAACGCCAGTCTCCACGAATCGAATCATAGAAAAAGACAAAGAAGATGGTTTTTCCCGGAACCACAAACAAGGATCGTTACAGGTTGATTATAATTAATTTAATTAATTATAAAGAAATACATTTTGGGTGTTCTTTGATCATTGATGTTCTCAATCACGTTGTCGATGTGATCCGTCGTTGCGTCGCAGAAGCCAAGTGTAGACTCCCTCTAGCGGTGATCCACACGTGTACCTCGTATCTCTGGACGTCGCCAAAAGATTCTTCGGGTGCTAGCATGGAGAAGCCTTTGCTTGCGTTGTCCGCATTAGATTGTCTTGATCCGATGGAAGAGGATCTCTCTCAGTCTTGAGAGCGTTCTTGGAGGAATAGGTTCTTTCGGCCTTGAAAGAATTCTCCAGAGATGTTGTGCAAAACGATTCTCTTGTGTGTCAGAAAAGAGTTGGGGTTGTGAGGATATTTATAATCGGGTGTGTGGGGTTATAGAGTTATGACAATAAATAAACGCGTTACGCGTTTTATTTATTTCATTGACTCTTTATTTAAAACCCCATGTCGAATAAATAATTCCTTGACATGCGCCCACACTGATTATAATAAATATCATTTAAAACAATATTATATCCTCAAAATCCCAACTAAAAAAAACTACGCGACGTGTATTAATAAATACACGGCGTGTACTTGTTTTTCATTGAAAAATACACGGCGTGTACATTAAATGTACACGGCGTGTATATCTTGTTTTCATTTATTCATTTTCTTTCCAAAATAAAACTACACGGCATGTAATAATAATACACGACGTGTACTTGTTTTATTTTCTTTTTCCTCCATCATTTAAAACAACTTAGGCTTCCTTGAATAATTATTAAACCACGTACGAGAATAATCTTTATTCAACTTGAGATACTTGGATAAACTTAGTGTGTGACCCTCTAGGCCTCTTTCTCGTTGGCATTAGGCGGGCTTGCCTAAAGTCCAAGATTACTGTCTAGCAACGGGTCAAGGCACCCAAGAGAAAGAAGTTGACGCCGCATTGACGTATCACCTCATACGAACGCTTACTGTGTAATTTAATCCCTTTGTCTCAATATCTCATCAAGAAGGTTTCATGGTAGTGTCATAAACCTATATGCTTGATATGTCGTTCTTTGACTACCTGAAATAAACTCATCATTTACACCATGGCCATGGAATTTAATGAGATAGTTCTATTTCAATCAAAGGGTCGAGATATCAACTTCCATAAATGGAAGGGACAAATCCTTCCTTGACTTATCCATTAACAACATGTCACTCGTGACGCACCCAACGTACCCTACTTCCCGCCAACTGTCTGCGTGACGGTTTTCGTCAGTAAATCTAAGTGCGCGAGTCATGACATGAGTTAATGATAATCTTCCAGTCTAAGGACCATTACACATGCTCGTAGATAGCAATATCTGATGACACCAAGACATGCGGAATTACTACTGGCGGGTCTGTTCTCATAATCTCCCATCTTGGAGATTACCAAGTGCGAACTCCATGAGAGAGAGTCTCGTCTTCTTATGAGTACTCACACATGACGGTCTGTATACTATGTGTCCTATCATAGTATGTCATCCAACCGCAGAACTTTATTTAAGAATATTGTTATAGCATTTCAAGGTTCTCATCATAGCGGGGATCTGCTATGACCTTATTAATGAAACAAATATTTCAAGACATTATTATATTATAGTCATGCAGCACAATGAACAATATATAATAAGTGAACATTTATGTAATCAAAGTACAAAACAGTTGGTTCTGAGGACACCAACCCTTACAAACTCCCACTTGGACTAGAGCCAACTGCCTACGACTTTTAGTCCGCTAGACCTCACATGATGATCATGTTTCTGCTGAGTCAAGGCTTTAGTCAATGGGTCTGCCACGTTGTCTTCCGTGGAAATACTGCTCACTGCAACTTCACCTCTCTGAGAAAAATCCCTCAAGAGATGATACTTCCGAAGTATGTGCTTTGTCCGCTGATGTGACCTTGGCTCTTTTTCAAGTGCCACTGCTGCAGTATTATCACAATAGAGTGTGATAGGATCTTTACTGCTCGGTACAACATTCAGCTCTTGGACGAAGCTTCGCATCCATACTGCTTCTTTAGCTGCCTCAGAAGCTGCGATATACTCGGACTCCGCTGTAGAATCTGCCACCACACTTTGTTTTGAGCTCTTCCAGCTCACTGCACCTCCATTCAAACTGAAGATGTATCTAGTCTGTGACTTCATGTCATCTTGATCAGTCTAGAAACTAGCATCTACATGTCCTCTGATGACTAGTTCCTCATCTCCTCCATAAACCAAGAACATATCCTTAGTATGCCTCAGATACTTAAGGATAGTCTTGACTGCCATCCAATGGCGGTCTCCTGGATCAGCTTGATATCTGCCTACCGCACTTAATGCATAAGCAACATCTAGCCTCGTACATAGCATAGCATACATGACTGACCTAATCGCGGATGCGTAAGGGATCCTTGCCATTCTCTTTATTTCCTCATGTGTCTGAGGACACATTTTCTTGGAAAGATGAATGCCATGTGACACTGGCAACAATCCCCTCTTGGACTGTTCCATACTGAATCTCTTCAGTATCTTGTCAATGTATGTAATTTGACTTAGGCCCAGTATTTTCTTGGATCTATCACGATGGATCTTGATCCCAAGAATATATGCCGCCTCGCCCAAGTCTTTCATGGAGAAGCATTTATTCAACCATTCCTTAACTGACTGTAAGACAGGTACTTCGTTTCCAATTAGAAATATGTCATCGATATATACTATTAGGAAAACGACTACACTTCCACTAAACCTTTTGTAGACACAAGGCTCACATTCGTTCTTAACAAAGCCAAATTATGTAACAGCTTCATCAAAACGAATGTTCCATGACCTTGATGCTTAATTTAATCCATAAATGGATTTTTGCAACTTTCATACCTTGTTGGAATCCTTTGAAGTCACAAACCCTTCAGGTTGTGTCATGTAGACATCTTCCTGGAGGTTCCTGTTAAGGAAATCTGTTTTGACATCCATTTTCCAAATTTCATAGTCATGGTAAGTATCAATGGCAAATAGGATTCTGATAGACTTCAGCATTGCAACCGGTGAAAAGGTTTCATCATAGTCAATTCCTTGACGCTGTCTAAAACCTTTTGCAACCAGTCGTGCCTTGTAGGTGCTGACTTGACCCTCCATGTCCAGTTTCTTCTTGAATACCCATTTATTACAAATAGGCTTTACATCAACTGGAGGATCTACCAAAATCCAGACTTGGTTTTGTTACATGGAATCCATTTCAGAATTCATGGCTTCTTGCCACTTGGCAACGTTTGTGCCTTCAACTGCTTCCTTGTAGGTAAGAGGATCATCATTTTCAACCAATAATGAGTCACCATCCTCAGTGACAAGAAAACCATATCGTTCTGGTTCTCTCACCTCTCTCGTGCTCCTACACAGTTCTTGTGTCTCTGGAACAGATTGTTCTTCCACGGGGCTTTGTGGAATCTGTTCTTGTACCAACTCATGTGTATCTTGAGCCTCGACTTCATCGAAGTCTATCTCGCTCCCACTATCTCTCCTGGAGATGTGCTCCCTCTCAAGGAATATGGCGTGTCTTGCCACTGTAACCTTTTTGTCTGAGGGGTTGTATAGGTAATATCCCCTTGTTTCCTTGGGATATCCTATAAAGATACACTCTGTGCCTCGGGGTGCAAGTTTGTTACCTGAAGAGGCCTTAACAAATGCTTCGCTACCCCACACGTGTAAATTCGATAACATGGCTTTGCGTCCACTCCATAACTCGTATGGAATACCATTTATCGATTTAGTTGGTACTTGGTTTAGTATGTGTGCTGCTGTTTGTAATGCATATCCCCAAAAGGATAATGGAAGACTCGCATGACTCATCATTGATCTCACCATGTCCAACAGGGTGCGGTTCCTCCTTTCACTTACACCATTCCACTACGGTGTGTAAGGAGGAGTGAGTTGAGATAGAATCCCAAAATCCCGTAAGAAATCAATGAAGTCTTGATTAAGATATTCTCCTCCTCTGTCTGAGCGGAGTTTCTTAATCTTCTTACCAAGCTGGTTCTCAACTTTATTCTTGTATTCTTTGAACCGATCAAAATAATCTGACTTATACCTCATTAAATAGATATATCCATATCTACTAAAATCATCAGTAAAAGTTATGAAGTACGAGAACCCACCCCTTGCTTCAACTGGAAATGGTCCACACACATCTGTGTGAACTAATTCTAGAAGCTCTTTTGCTCTTTCACCTTTCCTACTAAATGGGGATTTGGTCATTTTGCCTTGTAGACACGCATGACATACACCAAGTGGTTTTAGTTCGAAAGAATCTAAATACCCATCTTGATGTAATTTTGTCAAACGTTTCTCATTGACATGACCTAGACGGTGATGCCAAAGTTGGGTGTGGTATGAGTCATGTAAATTAACTTTGTTATCAATTGTCATTACTTGGTTTGTGTAGTCTAACACATAAAGGCCGTTATATAAATGTGCCCTACCAAAACAAATGCTATCTTTATAAAAGTAGCAACATTCATTTCCAAACTTGAATATGAAACCATCAGTATCTAATCTGGATACTGAAATAATGTTTTTGGTTACAGAGGGTACATAATAACATCCTTTCAAAACCAAGACCATCCTGGTAGGCAATGTGAGGTGGTAGTCCCTGACAGCTACAGCAGCAAGTCTGGATCCGTTGGCTGCTCGTAGATCTATCTCCCCTCGATCAATCTTCCTGAATCTACTTGGTTCCTGTATTTGGATACAGATGTGAGCACCACAAGCAGTATCTAATACCCAATTAGTAGAAACAGATAGATTGCATTCGATAACAAACGCACCTGAAGCTTCCCCTTGCTTCCTTGGCTGGGTGCAGTTTTTCTTCCAGTGACCCTTCTTGCCACATGCGAAACAAATAGCATCTTGTTCCTTTGCCTCCCCTTTGATCTTCCTTTTCTTGGAAGTCCTTGAAGAAGCTTTGGGCTTAAAGCTCTTCGCCTTCCCTTTCCTTTTATTCACCATAAGGATAGAAGGCTTTTCACGCTTCATGTCATTGTCCACTTGGCGAATAAGGATAAGAAGATCAGATAGAGACTTCTCAATATTGTTCATGTTGAAATTAACAACAAAGTTTGAGAATCTCTGGGGGAGTGATGCGAGAATGAGATCGGTACCCAGTTCTTCGGGGAGTTTAAACCCTAGAACCTCCAAGCGCTCAATGTAGCCAATGATCTTGACTACATGAGGCCCAGCTGGGGCACCCTCTCCAAGATTGCTCTGAAAAAGAGCCTTGGAGATCTCAAACCTTTCCTGTCTTTCTCTCTCCTGGTATAAACCATGTAGGTGCTCAATCATGCTGTAGGCATCCATGTCTTCATGAGACTTCATGAGCTCACTAGACATAGATGACAACATCAAACATTGAACGTCGAGAGCATCGTTCAAATGTTGATCATAGACTAGGAAATCTTCATCACTTGCCCCTGGGGCAGGAGAATCAGGAAGTGAGGACTCCAGCACATAAAACTTCCGTTCATGGCGTAGGATAACCCGAAGGCGCCTAAACCATTCCTGAAAGTTACTGCCGGTGAGGATGTTGTCTTTATCCAGAATTGATCGCAGAGAAAATGTGGTTGATGTGTTTGTCATTTTGATTCTACAATTTAAAAGAGCAGATTCATCAGTACTTTCTTGATTACATTTTATGATAAATAATAAATTTTATTAAGTCTCCCACTATTTTATCAATTCCCAATGGCCCTCACCATTGAACTCGGAATGCCAGTTGCTTTGACATTCTAATGGAAAGGATCCATATTTCCCTTCGCATAACCCCAACAAGGGTTGGTCAAGCTATTTGAAGGTATTTAGGTAGGCGGGTCTTTGCCAACTGTGAGCTTACAGTTCCTTGATCTGTTGAGTGGACTCCCCAATCCTGAAATCCTGACTTGGATTTCCTCAACTCTTGCCTCCAATATTACATCAAGTCTAGCAAGGGCTACTTCTCTTGATGTAATATGGTTAAGTCAACCCGAAACCTTTCATAAGGGATTCCTTTATAAAATTAAGTGTCCCAACAAGGGTTGGTCAAACACATAGTTTTATTGAGTCTTGCCCTTAATCAAGTAACGGAAGGCTTGGTCTGACTTAATATGGTATTTGAGGGATTTTATTCTTTATGCGTATCTTTGCATTATCACATGCTTGTTAATATTAAGTGATGCTTGCTTAAGTGATTAACCATGTTCCGATAATGTATACGCATAGACCGGTTTTTATTTTATTCCATATTTGCATTCTTGTTCATTTTATTAATTATGTGATCGCGACAACACATGCATAATATATAAACCATGCAATCAGACAGAAATAAAATAAGATGGCATGATCATGAGATTCTATTTGGTTAGCTTATCTAGCGGTTTTGATAATCTTACCCTGACCTAGGGAAAACACCTTGAACCTGATGGTTCGTGTTTTTCAGCTCCCACCTGTCCACCTTTGTATCTTCTTGTGTCGGTTTCGCCTCGGCTTCGGGATTTGAACCGTCTCCTCTGGCTTGGGAGATCCTCCATTACATGGGTTTACATTAAATAAACCATGGGCACGCAGGCCCTACATTTTATTGGAAGAAGGCTCGTAGGCCAACAAATTTAAATTAAATAAATTTAAATGAAACCATACACATACAAAGGGTCTTTGGTCTAGCTCATGATCATCCATAGTATGTAACGACATTTACGCATATTTAGAATTCAAATTCTTTTAATCATTCTTTTATTTAAGATAAGACGCACTCGAATTTAATTAATTATGATCTTATAATTAATCAATTCTTTATCTTAAATTCCTTTCTGAATTTCCTTGAGATTCTTCTCATCCATATTCCTTGTACGGGTCTTTGTACATTGGAGGAAACCTGGTGAAATTCCATTTCTGGAAAGTACATGGTGTGTAGTTTATAATTACACGGCGTGTATTTTTCTTTTCACCCTTTGTCCAAAGTACACGCCGGGGCTTTGGCGTGTTTTTCTGTACTTTGGAAATTTTAGAGTACATGGCATGTAGATGAATCATACACGGCGTGTACTTCCTTGTTACGTGGTAACCGGCCTGGCGATCCCGTATACGCGGTACGCGACTTATCTTTGTACACGGTTTCACCTGGGTCGGAACGGACTACACGGCATGTTGTTCCAACATACACGTCGTGTATTCCGGTTTCCACACGCCGTTCTATTCTGGTCAAAACGGAATGATTAAAACTTAGGCATAATCAATTCACACGGCGTGGTTTGGCGGACCAGTGTCGGTTCGTTGAACCTAAGTACACGGCGTGTAGTTTTAATTACACGCCGTGTAATCCCGTGTTGTACAGACAGAAAGAGCGGCTCCTCCGGATGAGTTCCTCGTTTTTATTTTAATCAAAATTAAAATTAAAAGGTTGTTTCTGTGATATGAATCGAGAAACGAAGGAGGAAGAATAGATCTCGTTAATTCAGATTTATAGAACGATTTATTTCGAATTGAATCAAATATGAATGCGTAAATTATCAACGAAAATTAAATAACTATAATCAATGTTGTAACCTCCCTTTGATACCATTTGAAGGTTCCGGGCGCAGCGGAAGTGCGTGGGTGGATGTGCCCACTTGGATTTTTGTCATTATCAATGATCAATCCGGGATCAATACGACGATAAACGCCAGTCTCCACGGATCGAATCACAGAAAAAGACAAAGAAGATGGTTTTTCCCGGAACCAAAAACAAGGATCGTTACAGGTTGATTATAATTAATTTAATTAATTATAAAGAAATACCTTTTGGGTGTTCTTTGATCGTTGATGTTCTCAATCACGTTGTCGATGTGATCCGTCGTTGCGTCGCAGAAGCCAAGTGTAGACTCCCTCTAGCGGTGATCCACACATGTACCTCGTATCTCTGGACGTCGCCAAAAGATTCTCCGGGTGCTAGCGTGGAGAAGCCTTTGCTTGCGTTGTCCGCCTTAGATTGTCTTGATCCGATGGAAGAGGATCTCTCTCGGTCTTGAGAGCGTTCTTGGAGGAAGAGGTTCTTTCGGCCTTGAAAGAATTCTCCAGAGATGTTGTGCACAATGATTCTCTTGTGTGTCAGAAAAGAGTTGGGTTGTGAGGATATTTATAATCAGGTGTGTGGGGTTATAGAGTTATGACAATAAATAAACACGTTACGCGTTTTATTTATTTCATTGACTCTTTATTTAAAACCCCATGTCGAATAAATAATTCCTTGACATGTGCCCACGCTGATTATAATAAATATCATTTAAAACAATATTATATCCTCAAAATCCCAACTAAAAAAAACTACATGGCGTGTATTAATAAATACACGGCGTGTACTTGTTTTTCATTGAAAACTACACGGCGTGTACATTAAATGTACACAGCGTGTATATCTTGTTTTCATTTATTCATTTTCTTTCCAAAATAAAACTACACGGCATGTAATAATAATACACGATGTGTACTTGTTTTATTTTCTTTTTCCTCCATCATTTAAAACAACTTAGGCTTCCTTGAATAATTATTAAACCATGTACGAGAATAATCTTTATTCAACTTGATATACTTGGATACACTTAGTGTGTGACCCTCTAGGCCTCTTTCTCGTTGGCATTAGGCGGGCTTGCCTAAAGTCCAAGATTACTGTCTAGCAACGGGTCAAGGCACCCAAGAGAAAGAAGTTGGTGTCGCATTGACATATCACCTCATACAAACGCTTACTGTGTAATTTAATCCCTTTGTCTCAATATCTCATCAAGCAGGTTTCATGGCAGTGTCATAAACCTATATGCTTGATATTTCATTCTTTGACTACCTGAAATAAACTCATCGTTTACACCATGGCCATGGAATTTAATGTGATAGTTCTATTTCAATCAAAGGGACGAGATATCAACTTCCATAAATGGAAGGGACAAATCCTTCCTTGACTTATCCATTAACAACATGTCACTCGTGACGCACCCAACGTACCCTACTTCCCGCCAACTGTCTGCGTGACGGTTTTTGTCAGTAAATCTAAGTGCGCGAGTCATGACATGAGTTAATGATAATCTTCTAGTCTAAGGACCATTACACACGCTCGTAGATAGCAATATCTGATGACACCAAGACATGCGGAATTACTACTGGCGGGTCTGTTCTCATAATCTCCGATCTTGGAGATTACCAAGTGCGAACTCCATGAGAGAGAGTCTCGTCTTCTTATGAGTACTCGCACATGACGGTCTGTATACTATGTGTCCTATAATAGTATGTCATCCAACCGCAGAACTTTATTTAAGAATATTGTTATAGCATTTCAAGGTTCTCATCATAGCGGGGATCTGCTATGACCTTATTAATGCAACAAATATTTCAGGACATTATTATATTATAGTCATGCAGAACAATGAACAATATATAATAAGTGAACATTTATGTAATCAAAGTACAAAACAGTTGGTTCTGAGGACACCAACCCTTACGGTAATCACATCCCACCATCTCTTGGAAGAATCACATAGCATATAAGTCTCAAGCTTTACCCTCCTCTCAAGATGTGTCTCCAGATGCTCGAAGATCAACAATATGGACTCAAACCATGAATCTAAAGCCTATGGTCCACCATCCCCAAAAAACATGGGTGGATGCTACTTTTGGAAGACTCACGTCAGCTCTTCCATGGATGTGGCAGGTTTTGGTGCTCCCTGAAAGGTTTGAATGAACCTCATAAATCCTTCAAAAAACTATTCATCTACACTTTCGTCTGGTATAATAGTTGGTGTCATGACTAGAATTAATCAATGATACATTGGTAGCCCATATCCTACCACCTCCAGGGTATGATCATCACCACTCTCCTGGCGTACAACTCATGGTCATCATGGTAGCATGACTCTATAAGATCAAGCACACACCTCAGTTCAAGTTCATTGTCAAGGTTTTGTCATTCAAATGCCAAAACAAAATAGTAAAGACCCTCAAATTTTCAAAAAAAGGAACTACACTACTGTATAAACTATACATGGTATGTTCTCGAGTCTCCCCTCCTGGATAAGTACTTTTACATAGCCATAACTACATGGGGTCTGCTTGTGTAAAGCTACATGGTGTGTAAAATAAGAACACGACATGCACCTCCTAAAAACCATTATCATGTGTTGTCTCTCACATGATCGGAAACATGGTCACATCCACATGGATTGTACACATGGTTACATGGTGTGTAATTAAGAAAAAATTTCTTTCCGAATAGAAGAACACGTGGTGTGTGTTCATAGAACCACTTTCCATGTTGTCTGGGTTTCCAGATAGTAAGCCTCTGAAACTTCCCTGATACCCCTTTTTATAAAAAATAAAGAAATGGTGTGCCAAATTCTAATCCTTTGGAGGCCATACTCCCTGAAAATAAAATTTTGGCCTTATATATAGCACAGAATAACACAAATTCATCTCATGGCTAAAACATGATCCACCAAATTCTGATCTGAGAGGGATTATACTCCTCAATGACAAAATCTTGGCATCCAATAAATTAAAACATGACACATAAAAATACCCATATCATAATAGCAGTCATATTTAACATGGAATCTATCACAACAATATGTATATCTAGCATAACATCTATCACAATAGCATGCAATAAGTAATTATCATTAAATGGCATGGAATGAATGCATGGAATGTGATTCCTAAAAAGTGCCTATATGATACATGAGATGGAATGACCTCATATCATCAGGTTGCAAAAAAATAGAACCACAATTATATCAATAATAACATCACAATACAAGTGTCACCCAATGGTGAAATTGAATCAATTGTAATAACTCAAAATAAAAAAAAAAGACAAAATTTCTTTCAAGGAAATTTGGCTTTTCCCTGTGCACAAGGTAGCCACTCTCGGGCCCAGTTTATTACCAAATATGATTGTATTTTTATCCCTTTCTATTTTTTCCAAATAGTAAAGAAAAGTAGAAAATAAATCCTCTAATACTACTTTGTAACATCCCGGATCTGGATTCCACTCAACTGGTGCCCCGTACCCAGTTAGCCACATGGCCTCAAGCGAATTTCCCCAAATGGTAGAGGATGCTGACTAGCAGTGAGGGCCTCATGTGTGATAGTGGGGAAACTATGTTGTCATTGGAAGAGTGTGACATAGTGGAACAATAGTATACAATAGTAGAAAAATTAAATAGCATACAACTAAAATAAATAGCAGAAGACTGATCGTAAAAATAACCAGATGTAATAACATACTAGAAGAATTCCATATGTTCGTGTTCTAAAAAATATCCAAAAAAGGATACACTACAGTCAAATACATGATACAATACCAAGGTATATAAATACAAAATAAATCTCAGAATAATCGCAAGCCTCGGCTTAGTCCCATGCTCTCCTACTCCTAAACAGCATATCAAGTACTTGTAGAAGGGTGCTTTCCCTTATCAATGCATGTAACAATATAATATTTTTGGGCCCAAAAAATGATCCAAACATGGTGTGAGACTAAATATTATCAGGCAACCACCAAAGATCGATGCCAATATGCTAGTGAATATATATAACTTGCAGTGTACAATAGTTAAAGTAGTAATCTAGGAAGTACTCAAAAGTAAGCAGTCCTAAAAGCACTAGTTTCCATTTACATTAATTTCATATTCATTAATAGTTCAATTAATTTGAACTACATAAGTCTTGAGATCTGGACTAGGCCTAAGGATCCCCATGTAAAAGTGATCACAACCGATACCTCAAAAGGTTATCTAAATACGTAAAGTAAAGTCTGAATCCAAGCTTGTTCGTTGGCTTCGAAGATGCATCATAAGTCATTCCATTTCATTATTCAATTTATAACCTGAGTTTGTTCTTAACATTCCTAATGTGGAATCCATGTATAAATCCTGGTATATAAACACCTCCATCCTAAAAGATCATCCATATGATCCTCTTAGGAACCCAGTCTCACTCTAGGTATGGTGTGAGTGTATGTCAACTAGTCTGTCCTTAGATCCTATAAATAATACCTAAGTACCCCCCATGACATATAAACATGCCAATAGAACTCTTCCATGGTATCCCTTATTCCATGACTCATTCATCCATTTTAAACATAGACTACATGATCCCGACCACTATATTTGTGGCTTGCTCATGGCTTGATATAATAAACCTCCCATTTATTCCATCTGTGGCATCCCTCAATGGATCTGTGGTTCACTTGAGGTATAAAGTATAATAGTCACATGAACCCATCCATGGTGTTCTAATCGAAAATCATGGTTCACTCATTACCATTTACCCTTTTTATCATAACAAGTTTAATTATCCATTCCATTGGGCATGAAAGGTCAACCCAAAAGTTTCCAATATAACAAGCAAGGACCAGCCCCATAAGGCTTGGCCTATCAAATACTCACATGGGCTGAATTTATAGTAATTAACATGTAAATTAAACTATTTCATGGCTTTCACAACAATAACTCACATGGGAATTTCACATTATAAACAACATATGTAAATTACATTATTACATTTTTAACGACTATAACTCCCATGGGCAGCAAACATGTCACAATCCTTTCAAGTAGTCTAAAAAAATAAATAATTTAATGTTTTCCCATGCGAGATAAATAATTTCTTAAGCCTTATGATAGTTTAATTAAGTTGTTAACCATTACCAGGCTTAACAGATATAAACTCACATGGGAAATTAATATCACAAGCCTAACAAGTGAATTAAACTATCATAAGGCTTAAGAAATTATTTATCTCGCATGGGAAAACATTAAATTAACCAATTTTATTTTTTAAAAAACCTTAAAAGGGAAAAAAAGGCATGCCCATAGGCATCCTAGGCCAAATGGCCAATCAATGGTCATCCGAATGAAACGCACCCACAGGGTAGCTGTTAATCAAAACAAACAAGCTCAAATATGAGTCAATTAATTTAATCAATCACCTAAAGGTTATTAGGTATTAACACGGGTCAAATTCTCAACCAAGAGATGCCCTAAACATGGCTGTGTGGCACTACAACACATATAAACAACTCGAAATTTAATGAAAGGCACCAGACCACCTACCTTGTCCTTGTGTGGCTCTCCTTTTCCAAC
Source organism: Viscum album (assembly GCA_963277665.1). Taxonomy (NCBI): domain Eukaryota; kingdom Viridiplantae; phylum Streptophyta; class Magnoliopsida; order Santalales; family Viscaceae; genus Viscum; species Viscum album. The sequence continues at coordinate 1,098,022,237 of OY728134.1, read as the reverse complement.
GCCAACCTCTAATTCAAGCTAGAATGAGGTAGATCTTAAAAAAGAGGTAAAAATCATAAGGTTTGATAACTTTTTTAGAGAAAAATCATGAATAATGGATTGTGAGGAATCAAGAGCCTACCAATTGGGTTTAAACTCCTCTGACGGTGATTGAATCGGAGTCTAGACGAAGATTTGGGAGGAGATTGAAGGTCTGGTGTTGTTGTTTGTGAAACCCAGTGAGCCCCTTCTGTCCAGAATGATATAGGAGGGATACTACCTATTTTTAACCAAAAACACGAAATACACAGTGTTTTAGTCCATATACATGTCATGTATATCATTTTACTATTCATTTGGCTTCCAACCTCCCCTATTTTTCATGTATAGTCTTGCCAACATGAATACACAGCATGTACAATAAAATACGCAGCATGTAACCACTAAATAAAGTTGTGTAAGGCCTATAACCAACATTTGACCACTTTAAGGATTATTTCACAAGTAAAAAACCAAAAGGAAAAGATTCTTACCTCAAAAGAAGAACTGGGTTCTTATAATATCCTTCCACCAAAATAAATCCACCTCATTCCCTCAAGCATAGAAGCTATCTCTACTATGAGATTTTCCAAAACTATGTATGACTTGATTCCTATTATCATGAGATATATAATGATGCACAGATTTCCTATTTTGGACTTGGATATAAAATTCATTAATATAAAACCTCCTCCCAGTATATTATCGCCTTATTCTTATTGAATATTTCTATATTAAAATATTTTATGGGGTGATATATTTTATCATAAAATTGTGTATATATTGATTATTATTACCAAAAGATACATAATGATTCATAGATCTCCTATATTAGGCCCAGTCACAAATTTCCTTCCCATTCAATCCTCATTTCTACAATAGTATTTGGATCCTATCATATCATGTTCGATTTGGACTCTCCTCCCAACACTAGGGTATCATCCGTCCAAGCATCATGACTTTAAATTGCATGCACCTGTTCTTGAGGTTATTTATATTAGTATCAGGCTCTATATTCACATAGGGTTTTCCTTTCCCTTAATACTATATATATTATCTAAAATTTTGGTCAAAGTTGTGAGACCTTAAACTTCAATCGTATTTGGTCCAAGTTGTATAAACATAAATTCAATCACCTGATTTGGGTACAAATTGAAAAACCATAAACTATAAATAAAGTAGACAAAGATTTTTGTGGTTTAAAATCCATAAAGGTAATCCAAATAAAAATTTAAGTCTTCCCTTACTAAGACATTTCCTTTTATGGCTTTAGATAAAGTTAGGGTGAATAATAAAAATATACAAATATTTAAAGGATAAAAACATAGCCCTATAAAAAGTAAATATATAATCATTGGACCCATTGATCAAGGAAAATTTAGAGAAGGTATTTCTACCCTTGTAAGTGAACATAAACTATGACATAGGTATATTGTTTCTCACAACCGAGCCACTTTCTCACATTGAGCATGCCCTTCCTTTCAAATGATTTTATACTTGTAACACCCCAATATTTTACGATATGTTTATTTTTAAATAAATTTTATTTCTTTGATACCTTGTAGTAAAATAAATCTTGATATTTTAAGATAATTATATGTTTAATAGTGTATGCAACACGTAACATCATGCTTAAATGAACTTCAATACACTATTAAGATATTATTATTTTAACCCGCCCATTATAACATAGTCATTAAATTGGTAGGTTTCAATAATATTAACCATATTATGATATAAATATATATATATATACATATATTAAGGTCTTAATCAATACAAATTTATTGATTAATGCTTATGAAATAAAGACTCGAATTTTACTAGTCATTTTATACATTTTCATCAAAAATGATTTTCATTAATTTTTATGAGAAAATAATATAATTACTTTTTTAAAATTTTATAAAAGTTATTTTATAAAATTAATATAATTTTTTTAATCCTCGTATAGAATTTTCTAAGGTTTAATTTTTGGTATTTTACTTAAAAGATTGATTTTCCAGTGAATAGGGAAAAATACTACTTTTAATTGAAAACTGTATTTTTCATTCAATCATTTACAAAGTCCCAATTTGTTTTAAAATAGTTTAAAAGTAAATTTATCTCTTTAATATTATTAATAATTCAATTAATTTTATTTGATTTTTATGATTTAATTTAGAATAAAAAATATATACATAAAAAGGCATTTTTCCAAAAAAAACTACATTTCATTGAGTTTTGTGTTTTAATCTTAAATAAATTTATACCACTTATATAAATTGAATTATTAAAAATTGATTCCATATTTTTAATAATTAGGTACAAATTTATTAAATATATTTCTTTTATTTTTATTCATTATGAATTGTGTCCATAGTAATTTTTGTTATCACGGTAAAGGGTAAATCAAGTAATTAAAGTTAAAAATAAAATGATAAAGACTAAAAAAAGACCATAAAACTCTTATAAATTTTATTGTATGATTCCATTTCTTCCATAATCATTTTATATTAGGTTATATTGAATTTAATATCCATTTTGATGAGATTATGACCTTTATAGTATTTTATTTCATGAAAAGTCAAACATGTCACAATCTTATTTTTAATAAGTACAATATTTTTAAAATAGGGATAAAAAAGGATATGTTCAGTTATAAATACTATTTTTAAATATAAATTATTTATATTCATCATGTAAATTTATTTTTAATTTTTTGTAAATAAATGATTACCTTAAATGATTACACAACGCTGATATAGTAATTATTTAATTAATGGAAAAATAAAATAAATGATATTAAAATCATTAAAAGTAGTATAATTTGAAATACTTAATGTTAACCAAGAATTTAACAGATAAAAATTACATATTATATATTTCTTTATGCTTTTTATTCTAATAAATGTTTTTATTTATGTTATTAAGGTCAAACTAAATTAATAGTTCTAAATTGAAAATATTGATATTTTTTTAAAATCATATGTTATTAAATGATTTAAAATTAATAAAATTATATATTCAGATTAATTAATGTTATATGGTTAATTAAATATTCTATATTCCATTTATGGGCCTTTTTAAATTTTATAGTAACTATATTGACCCTCAAAGAGTAAAAAAATCTTGTTGTCGTGGTAAGCTTAAAAAAGGGTAACTGGTGATTAAAACAAAATGATAAGGATTAACATATAGTAAAAACTTGTCTAATTTTTATTTTATAATATTATTTCCACCCATAATTATATTATGTTCAAAATAAATTAATCTTTCACCATTTGGAATTGAATATTAATTTATATTAATTTAATATTTTGATAAATTCTAAGAGTTCCCCTTTTCTCTCTTATAAAAGGGAACCTCCCCCCTTACATATTTACACCACTTTAATCCATATAGATTAGAAAAACCTACCAATTACTATTATAAGCATATTTATCTAAGTTCTTGAGGTTCTTGACCTTCCAAAATATCAACCCTATGTACCTTAAGAAGAGATCAAAAGGGAGTCCACTAAAGAAGAGGTAATCGTCTTTTTCAACTCTTTCAAGATTATTTCTTATTCTACTTCTTATTCATGTGTTGTAACCATCCTAAAATAATAAATTCAGTATAATATATAAAAATATATATTATTATTATGTGACAGTGATATTACATCTCTTTTCCATCCTAATAAAATAAAAAATATTGCTCATGTGTATGTATGGATTATTGTCTCCATATAGCAATGTAATTCATTTTTCAATGCCATTTTAATTGTATTTTTATATATATGGGACTAATGAGTGTATATGATATCTATGAAAAACTATTATTTTTTAACTATAATATCATATATAATTCTTACATTCTAATCCTTTGGAAAATGATAATGTCGCTCGTGCGTACGTGTAGACTTCCACCTCCACAAAGAAATGTGATTCATTTTTAATTTACACTTTTCATGGATGGTAATAAGTATAGATTTAATGAATACATATAATATATATGATATAATAATTATTCTTTAAACATTAATTATTAGTCACATTTCTTTCATCGCATCTGTCAAAAAGTGAAAACAACGTTCATGCGTACGTATGGCCTACCGCCTCTATGAATGGTATAATTCATTTTTATATCGCTCTATTTTATGGATATATATATATATATAAGATATGATATTTATACCAAGAATAATATTCTATATATTATTTAACCATAATAAAATTACAAGGACTGGAACTATCGAATGAAAACATACGTGAAAAGGGACACATTTATCACCTGAAACAGCAACTTTAACAATGAATTGATAATATAAGGGTGATAAATATTATATGTAAATTATATATTGTTTGATATATTTTATTATGGTTCTATAATATATTTATAATAAATATATTTTTATTATACTATATTTTGAAACACATACAAAGGGAATCAAACCTAAAGTAAGGGTTTATTTCACAATCACATCATTATTCGGGTTTGTTTATGTTTGAGTCTCCACTATGGGATATTAATCTTCCATATCCATGTTTTCTAAAAAAAATAAAAAAATATTTTTACTATTCTAAAATTATTTTTCAATTCATTTTTACCCAAATTTTACTTTTTACAAAATGGTTTAAAAGGAATTTTCATGTTGTTTTCCGAACGAGGTACCTCTTGGCTTCTCTTACAAAAGTGTGAAAGGAATGTTTTTTTAAATTATACAGAATAGACATATTTTCTCACCATAATTACTAATATTTTATTTGGATATTACTTAATAATTTTAAAATTTTATTTCCAAATAAAATTTATTCCTTCGTATTTGTGCTATTTTTTAAAAAACGTGATTTTAAAAGTAAAAAAATATGTATTTTCATCAAGAAATGTTCAAATAATATATTTAAAGTATTTTAATCTATTTAAACATCCTTTTTTGAACTTTATGTTGAGTACATATTCTAATGATACCATTTATCATTTTTATTTGGATGGTTTATGATCATTTTGATTGGGGAAAGTATTAATTTTTTGTATGACTAGCTTTTCCAATAAGGATAGTTATTGATTTTCTTTAAGGAATTTTGATTATGTTGTATTATTCATTAATATGAGGAATGCATTGAAATTATTAAGTGATTGTAGGGGCCCTATATAGAACCATGATTCATCGGTATGTCTCTTGAGACAAACTAGCTTGGGTTTTGGAAAAGGTCATGCCCATTTATGTAGATGTCATGAAATAAGGCCTTGATGGCATTTTCAAGTGTCTTGGACAAGGCCTTTATAGTAAGTTTTAGCTGTCCAAAATTATTCACTCCATCATTATGAAATCATTTATTGATTTTCATGTGATTATTCAATTAGATTTGATATCCATGAATAAGATCCTACCTCATGTGATTACTTATATGGAATTATTTGATCTTCATTTATTTTTTCCATATTATTAATTCCTCATTAGTTTATCTTATGTGCACACACTTACCAAGAACTTGAGCTCACCCCTTTCTTATGTTTCCTTTCCCTATGATTATAGGAAGTGTTTTATGAGTGATATGAAAGGATATAATAAATGGAATAATATTTTTCTCAAAGAAAATACTTTTTTTATTTTTTATTTTTCAAATGTAATGTGTAATTCTAACATGTATCTAGTTTTCCAATACTACTAAACTATTTGGACCTTTGGTATTAAATCTCCTATATCTAGAACCAATGTAATAAATTAATCATCGAATCTGGGATACAAGGGTTGGGGTATTTACATATAGTATTAGAGAAAGTTTAGTAGAAATCATAGGGAATTAGATTTAGTAAAACATTGATTAGGGAAGCATAACCTTATAATTAACTTTGAGAATATTCCAAAATAAACTGAGCTTATTATTTTAAAATTAGTTATAAATAAATTTTAAATTTATGTTAGGTTTTTTTCTAGTTTATAAATTATACATTATGTTTCAAAATGTTAAATTTTAATTTAGTATATTCCATTATTTAGAAATAGAACCTAGAATAATGAATGGAAACTGTATCAATGCGTGTAATCCATGTAGGGATTTCACTCCTAGACATGATAATGAATATGGAGTTGGAGATGTAGTTGGATCCAAACAAATTATAAATATATTGTAGATCTGACCCAGGTTATGACCAATAACCATGAATATATGCAGCAACCTAATGATCCACAATACGATATAATAATGTTAGAACAATTCATGTGCCAGTAGCCTCCATCATTCAATAGTACTAAAAATTCATTTGTAACTAAGAAATGGATAAGTTCCTTAGAAAATATATTTATCTCTTTAGAAATTAATCAAAGGTATAATGTTTTCATGTTCATTTATCATCTCTTGGGGGATATAGATCAATAGTGGTAATTGATTCAAAACACTAAGGACGAGGAGGAAATAGAGAGCATGGAATGGAAGGATTTTAAGGAACACTTATTGGAAAAATATTCTCCTTGAAAACAATTAGAAAATATAGAGAGACAATTCCAAATTCTAAGAAAAAAGGCAGTATAAAATGTTTCTATGTATGAATACAACTTTTCAAGGTTAGAAAGTAAATTATTCGGACTATGTACATAATCCAAAGATTAAAATTGATCATTTATTTTATGGGTTAAATCCATTGCTTCAAAGGTATATAGTATTTAAAAAATTATCATCATATGAGGACATAGTCTCATGTTCTTTCAAGATAGAGAAATAATTCTCTAAGTCTTAGGACTCTAAGGGGAAGAAATAAAATAAGTGGATGTAAGATAAAAAATAAGTAAGGGGAATAAGAGAAAGGTAAATTTTCCAACAAGGGATACTTGTGGAAGGAAACACCTCTGTGCCTGCTTAAAAGGAAAAGGGGTTTGTTTCAGGTTTGGAGAGAAGGTCCACTAGGATTGTGATTACAAGGGAATAAAGAATCTACCAATGTTCAAGGTTTTAACTATATGTATATGGGGCACTATGAAAATTATTGTCCTAGACGTCAAGGTAATTTTATCCAGAAAAGGCCCAGGGAGAAAGTCTATTATTTTTTATCACAACAGTTAAGGTTGATGTTTCTAATGATGTGTTAGTAGGTACATTAATCATATCCCCAATCATAGCTAATGATTTATTTGATTCTAGATCTTTACAATCCCTTATATCTTCCAAGTTTTCCAATAAAATTAGATATCTCCCAGTCACCTTAAGAAATGAATTATTAGTCAAGACTCCTAATGGAAGTCTCTAGGTGACAAAGATGTGTCAATCAATTCCCATTATGGAACAAAAAAGTTCCCTATTTTCTAACCTTATAATCATACCAATGTTTTATTTTGATATAATCCTTATTATAGACTAGATTTCAAAATACAATGAAAAAAATTATTTTAAGGATAAGGAAATTATGATTCATGATGATGATTTATAATTCCTTATCTTTAGAGGGGGAACTTCATCAACTGATTTATATCTAGATCCACCACCAGTATCTTTTGAAAATGAAATTCTTGAGAAATATGAGTAGATGAAACCTATAGATGGAAAGGGTAATAATTAAATTGAGAATATACCTATTGTATAGGAATACATTGATGTATTTCCTAAGTAATTACCTAAACATCCACCAGAGCATGAGGTTGAGTTTTCTATTTATTTAATCCCTGATGAAATACTTATATCAAAGAATCCCTAAATAATGGTCACTGTGGAATTAGTGGAATTGATGAAAAAAATAGAGGATTTATATAATAAGCTTTTCATATTCCCTAGTGTTTTACCTTAGATATCCCATGTTATTTTCATTAATAATAAAGATATATCTATAAGGATATGGATTGATTATAGGAAAATAAAATCTATTTTGATAAAGAAAAAGTATCCTCTACCTTTCATTGATGAATTATTCAATCAACTTCATAGATCTCAACATTTTTCAAAGATTGATCTTCATTATGGGTGTCATTAATTGAAAGTAAATAAGAAGGATATTCTAAAGACAACATTTAGAATAAGTTATGAACATTACAATTTTATAATAATTTCATTTGGATTGACTAATGGACCCTCTATTTTTATAGACCTAATGAAAATATTATTCAAGGAGTATCTTGATGATTTTTTTGTGGTATTTATTGATGATATATTGGTGTACTCTAAGAGATATGAGGACTATGAAAAGCACTTGAGAATCATTATTGAGACTCTTAGAAGAAAATAGTTATATGGTAAATTTATCAAGTAAGAATTATGGATTCAAAAAGTTTCTTTTCTTGTCAATATCATCTCCAAGTATGGAATCTCAGTCAATCCAACAAATAAAAATGTATTCCAAGAATGGATTGCACTAATGAACATAACTAAGGTATGTAGTTTAATTGGTTTGGCAGGTTACTATCGGTGTTTTTTTTTCAAAAAAATCACAATTATCTAACCTATTAACCAAGATTGCTTATAAAGGGGTTAAGTTCATTTGTAAAAAGGAATATAAAGAATGTTTTTAAGAATTAAAGAGGACATTTGTGAATGCTTTTATCTTGACTCTACCATCATGAAATGGTGGATTTGTTATATATAGTGATTCATCAAGGAAGGGACTTGGTTGTGTCCTTGTGTAGAATGATAGAGTAATTTCTTATATATTAAGGTAGTTAAAAATCATGAACAAAAATATCTAACTCATGATATTGAGTTATCATCCATAATATTTTCTATGAAAATATGGAAACACTATCTCTGTGGAGAAAGATGTGATATATACACAGATCATAAGATCCTAAAATACATATTTTCACAAAAATATCTCAATATGAGGCAAAGAAGATGGATCGAGTTACTCACAAATTATCATTTATTGATACACTACCATCTAGTAAAGACAAATAAGGTAGAAAATTCACTGAGTAATAAAGATCATGGATTTCTAACCAAAATGAGGATTGATAGGGATCCTATGATCATGGATTTAGTAAAGATAGATCTGGGGATTATTAAGGAAGGTGAAACATCATTATTTTTTCAAATAATTATCAAACCATATTTATTAGAAAAGATAAAAAGTTCACAGATAGATTATCAGAATATTTAAAGGAAAATTAAAGGTATGAATGATGGGAAATTTTTTAACTTCATATATGAAAATGGTTTTCTAAAATTTGAAAATATGTCATGTGTTTCTTATATACCTAAGATAAAAAGGGAATTATTAGATGATGCTCACATCTCAAATTTCTATATACACCATGGAAGTACCAAGATGTATAGAGATCTAAAGGAACATTTTTTGTGGGGTAATATAAGGCAGGAAATTGCTTATTAAGTGTCAAGATATTTGGTTTATCAATATGTGAAGGCTGAGAGACAACATCTTAGAGGATTCATGCAATCTATGAATATTCCTACATTGCAATGGGATGAAATTAGTATGAAATGTTTCATTGTATTACCAAATAATCCTAGAAATAATGATGCAATATGGGTTATTGTTGATCTCCTAACCAAATATGCTCATTTCCTTTCTATAAGAGAATATTTTTCTATATATTTCCTTAAACAACTCTATATTAATTTAGTTGTAAGACTTCATGGTGAACCTCTTTCAATTTTGTTTGATAATGATCCATTATTTATAATGAAATTCTAGAAAATATTTCATACGGATCATGATACCGAGCTTCATTTAATCATTTCATATCATCCTCAAACTGATGGGAAGTCTGAAAGGAATACCCAAACATTATAATACATGTTGAGGTCAATATCACTTGACTTTCAAAGTATGTGGGATCATTATTTACCTTTGGTAGAGTTCTCCTATAAAAATATAATCTATTTAAGTATTCAAATGGCATCATATGAATCATTATATGGAAATAGATGTCGTAATATAACTTGTTGGGTTGAAGCTAGTGAAAGAAATCTTGTAGGCCCAGAACTTGTAAAGTATAAAATGAAAAAATTTAAGACTATTCAAACCCATATCAAAGAATCAAATAGAAGGAAAAATATATATGATAATAACTGGAGGAAATATTTGGAATTTCAAGTGAGAGATTATGTTTTCTTAAAGGTATCTCCATATAAGGGTGTTATAATATTTAGTAAGAAAGGAAAATTGAGCCCCAAGTACATCGAACCTTTTAAAATTATTTAAATAAATAGAGATGTGACATACCATTTGTAAATTACATATATCCTCTATAAATTACATAATTGTTCCATATTTCATTGTTAAGGAAGTGCATGCCAAACCCAACGCATGTGCCCACCTCTAAAGAAATTGAATTAGAACCTGATCTAACTTACTATGAAGAGTGTATCCAGATTCTAGACACTAGAGAACGAGTGTTGAGGAATCAAACGACTAGGATGGAAAAGTTACTTTTAAAAAATAATAATATAGGAGAGTGGAAGTGGGAACTGGATAAAATTATGATGAGCAACTACCCAAATCTATTCATGAG